>JAZHRO010000002.1:54622500-57122500 GCA_037157565.1 Thalassia testudinum
TAACAGGTAAGCCCACCACCAAGTCCATGGTGATGCTCTCTTACTTCCAATCTAGCACTGGAAGCGGCTGTAGCGGCCCTGCAGGCCTCTGATGCTCGGCTTTCACCTGCTGGTACACTAAGCACTGCTGCACGAATTCACCCACATCTCGCTTCATCCCCCTCCACCAAAACTCGCATCTCAAGTCGTGGTACATCTTCGTGTTTCCGGGATGTATGGTGAATCTGGAACCGTGTGCCTCAGTCAGGAGCTCTCTCATCAGCTCCTCGTCTCTGGGAACGCACAACCGTCCCCTCAAGCGCAGCACCTGGTCTATGAAAGAGAAGTCCCCTGGGTCTCCTGACAGTACTCTGTCGAGCAAGGACTGCAAGTACGGATCGGCCATCTGTCCTGTGATGATGCGGTCTATCAGCTCTGGCCTAGTCTGTTGTGTCACCGTCACTGCCCCACAGTGCCCCCGTAACTCCAGGGGTCGCCAACTACCCACCTCCTCCAAAAGGCTCCAACTCTGTAACTGTAAACTAGCCAAGTGTGCGGGCACCTTACGGCTCAAGGCGTCAGCCACCACATTGGCCTTTCCCGGGTAGTAGGAGATGCTACAGTCGTAGTCCTTCAGGAGCTCCAACCAACGTCTCTGTCTCATGTTGAGCTCCTTCTGATCAAAAAGGTATCTGAGGCTCTTGTGATCTGTGAAAAGTTCGAAGGTCTCACCGTACAAGTAGTGCCTCCAGGTCTTTAACGCGAAGACAACAGCTGCCAACTCTAGGTCGTGGGTAGGGTAGGTATGCTCATGGGGCTTCAGTTGCCGTGAAGCGTAAGCGACAACGTGACCCTTCTGCATGAGCACACCTCCTAACCCCTGCAAGGAGACGTCCGTGTACACAACGAACCCGCCACTACTGTCAGGGATGGTGAGCACGGGAGCCGAGGTCAACCTCTCCTTCAGCTCCAGAAAACATGCCTCACAGGCGTCTGTCCAAGCGAAGGGCACGTCCTTCTGGGTCAACTGTGTCATAGGACGTGCAATCTGTGAAAAACCTCTGATGAATCGTCTGTAGTAGCCTGCCAGTCCCAGAAAACTGTGAATCTCAGTGACTGAACGCGGTCTCTCCCACCTGAGTACTGCCTCGACCTTGGCTGGGTCCACCGCCAAGCCGTCTCCAGAGATCACATGACCTAAGAAGGTCACCTCCCTCAACCAGAACTCGCACTTGCTGTATTTGGCGTACAACCTACGTCGTCTCAGAGTGTCCAGAACCATCCGCAAGTGTTATCCGTGCTGCGTCTGATCTCTAGAATAGATGAGTACATCATCTATAAAAACCACCACGAACTGGTCCAAGTACGGTCTAAACACCCGATTCATCAGATCCATGAAAGCAGCGGGGCATTGGTCAGCCCAAACGGCATGACCAAAAACTCGTAGTGTCCGTACCGGGTGCGGAAAGCTGTCTTGGAGACGTCGATCTCCCTGATCCTCAACTGGTGGTATCCCGACCTCAAGTCGATCTTGGAGAACACCGTGGCACCCCGCAATTGGTCAAACAAGTCGTCGATCCTCGGCAGCGGATATCTGTTCTTGATGGTGACCCTATTCAGCTGTCGATAGTCCACACAAAGGCGTAGGGTACCATCCTTCTTCTTCACAAATAGTACCGGGGCTCCCCAGGGAGACGCACTGGGCCTCACGAAACCTTTCTCCAAAAGGTCCTGCAACTGAGACTTAAGCTCTCGTAGCTCAAGTGGTGCCATCCTGTAAGCGCGGTGGAGATGGGGCTGGTCCCTGGTACTAGTGAGATCTCAAACTCGACCTCACGCTCGGGCAGTAGTCCTGGTAACTCGTCTGGAAACACGTCAGGGTACTCTCTGACCACCGGGATACTCTGGAAGTCTGCCACAGGGCTGGGCTCTGCCACCACACAAGCTAAGAAGCCCTCACACCCCTGGCTCAAAAGTCTCGCCGCCCGAAGTGCCGAAATGCACCTGAAGCCTCCGTCCACTGGCTGTCCGTGAAACTCGAAAGAAGGCAACTCCGGCATGGAGAAGACAATCTTCCTCTCAAAACAGTCTACCAAGGCGTGGCAAGCGGACAGCCAGTCCATCCCCAGAATCACTCCAAAGTCCTCCATCTGTATCATAATCAGGTCAGCTGGCAGGCTATGTCCCCCGACGCTGACCTCGCAATCTGTGTACACCTCCTTAGCTACAAACAGCTGACCACTCGGACCTCTGATTACGAACGGATTCTCTAACAGCGTATAATCCTGGCCCAAACTAACTGCGAAACTGGCTGCGACAAACGAGTGCGTAGCGCCGGAATCGAAAAGTGTGTAAACGAGTCTGCCGGAAACTGAAACCAAACCTGCCACTACCGAACCCGAAGCTCTGGCATCCCTGTGTGTCAGGGCGTTGATACGCCCCTCAGCTCTAGGTGCGGACGAAGCAGCCACACTCTACGTCGGACGGGCAGGTGCTGGCCGGTACCCTCCTCGTGACTGCTGTCCTCCTCCTCGCGCCTGGGAACCGCGGCCTCCTGCACGCCCTCCAGTGCTCTGTGCGGGGAGTATCTGCTGACCTCCTGCCCTAGACGGGCAGTCCCTCCTGATATGGCCCGACTGGCCACACTGGTAACAGAGGGAAACCCGACTCCCGCCCTCAGTGGGTCCCTGCTGTCGGCTGGGCGGGGGTCCGGTGCTGGCGACTGGCCCCTGTCGAGGGCCCCCAAAGGCCACTGATGGCCCTGCAAAACGTGACGGCTCTCCTGCGGACGCCACGTGTCTCCTCTCTCGCTGGCCCTGTGAAAATCTGGTTGAAAGGGCCTCTTCCGCCTGCCGTCAGTGTCTCGCGCGGATGGGTTGGTCTCCTCATAAGTTATAGCTGCCTCTACCACCCTCAAAAATGTAGGCAGCTTCAGGGGTTTGACATACCCCCTGATCGCAGGCCGGAGCCCCTCGGTGAACCTCCAAAGGCGCTCCTCCTCTGTGGCTACTGCTGTCGCTACAAAGCGGGATAGCTCCAAGAATCGCATGCGGTACACGCTCACAGTCATCGTTCCTTGGCGGAGAGTGTGGAACTCCCGCCTCCTCTGGTCCTGCCATGTCTGGGGAAAGTACTGCTCGCAGAAGAGGGTGACGAACTGGTCCCAGGTCGGCTCATCCCTCTCCTGTCCCTGGACCGCCCTCCACCACCTGTGTGCCGCACTCTCCAGCTGGTACGTGGCAAAGGCCACACGGCACTCCACCGGGGGGCGAAGGGTGTTGAAGATCTTCTCCAGCTGCTCAATCCATTCCTCTGCCTCGGTCGGGTCCTCATCCCCCTTAAAGGAGGGGGGCTTCAGCTTCCGAAACTGTCCGAAAAGCTCGAAGTGGCGCTGCAGTGGAGGTGCTGGTGCACCTCTAGGTGAAGGTGCCTCGTGCACAGAAGTGTCGGAGGAAGGTGGGGGCGGCGGCGGCCCATCCCCTCCCCCGTGTCCAGCGCCGTATCCGTTGTGTGGTCCTACAGAGGACTCCCCCTCTGCAACCCCAGGAGGAGGCGCTCGGAGCGGTGGGTGGAGCTCCTCTCGTACAATGTCCCGTATCAGCCTGGCGAGGTCCTGGGCCTGAATGCTCGGGAGTGGTGGCTGGTCCACCGAGACGTCGACAACGGCACGCCCACCTCACCGACCTCGTCCTCGGCAGCGCCCGCGGCCAGTCTCGCAAGTCCCGCGATGAGGCATCTCCTACAAGGAGACGCGAAACAAAACGAAATACGTCAGTACGGAACAGTACCTAACGAAAACGTCTAAGAGTTCATGTCAAAAGATATGTTGTGGTGGCTACTCTAGTTATAGACATGTGAATTGGTTATTTTCGAGTCAATTGATTCACTTCTCGGGACGACCTTGCTCTGATACCATCTTGTAACGACCCGATTCCCGAGTCCCTACGAGACACGAGAACTGGACCGACTCGACTAATCCCAAGACCTGGTCGTCCAACGAGGAAGTAACCAAAAGAGCAGTAAAATAAACCACATTCAGTATGAATATAACTAACAGTAAGAAAATACAGCAGTAAGGAAAGAAACTACTACAGTATATACCACCACAACAGTAGAACAACATTCATAACATAATATGAACTGCAGGTAAAGAAAAGTACAGTGGTAACAAGAACTACTCACTACAGTGGAACAAAAAGAGGTACAAGAGAACAGTGAGAACTCTACTGGACCCTACTCGGCCCAGCGTCCTCTGCAGTCACCGACCCTGGCTGCTCAACACCTGGTCCTGAAAGGTAACGAGTGTAACACGTCAGCAAAACGCTGAGTAGAGTGACAGCTAAAACAAAAGAAACAGTAGAGTGTACAGTAACTGTTATGTTCTGTTACTTTCTTTAATTACGTCTTTCTATTGTCTCACAATTTATCTATTTCTCAGATCCTTCACTTGATCTCGAATGTTCCTCGTGGGAACGATCTTGATTGCAGTCTTTTCCGAACAGTAGAAGTAGCACGTGGTGCTCTCCTGGCCGGGAGAGTCCTTCGTGGTGATCCTACTCTCAGTCAACCACCCCAGGGTCACAGACAGACGTAACGGTGACTACGACACGCTCGATAAACGCACAGGTAGCTAACCCGCACTAGCACGCGGTCAGTCGTTTCCGTTAACGGGTGCGCCCAAAGAACAGCACGGAACCAGTACAGGGCAGAGCCCTCTCAGTAACAGGGGTCCAACCCCTCCACAGTAACCAAATAAGGGCCTTACCCTCCACAGTCCGCGCACCCTCGCCTGACTACCCTGGTTTGCCCAGTGGGCCTAACAAGTCGATGTAGGAGGCTAGCAGAACCCCAGGGCCCGTGGGGTAGCTAGTACCTCCCTACACTAGTAGCTCTCCTCGGTACTACGTACAAGAGGGCCAGCAAGTCGGTACAAAGTGGCCAGTCCTAACCCCGGGTCCCTGGGGCGGCCGGCTCCGCTCTGCACTAAACAGGTACAGGTACTTCCCTTGGTACTACATACCCAAGAGACAGCACACTACCACGTCTTTCTTTCTCAGTTCCATTCCTTTCTCTTTCCAGGAGTTCCACTCCTAATTCCCCGTAGGGTTCCAGTTCTTTTAACTCAGCACATTCAGGTCTCACCTTTCCAGTTTCACGTTCATACATCCCATATTCTCAGACATGCTCATTTATTCATAACAGGCAGCTGTTAAACCAATTTACAAGTAGCTATTATTTCCTTTCCACATTTTCCAAGACAGCAGTATTCATATATTCCACTAGTTCTTCCCATCCTAGGATTCATGCCATACCCTAGGATCTATCATACAATCTAGCTTTCCAGCCCTAGGATTCATGCAACACCCTAGGATCTACCATTCATTCTAGTTTCTCATTCCTAGGATTCATGAAATGTCCTAGGTCCTATTTATGGTTCCATAATTTAACAGATTATACCAATAAACTTAAAAGCCACTCTACCGATTACAACAGGAGTACTGGGGGCGTGGTCGGGAATCCCGCGTGCCTCCGCAACCCCGGAGACTGCAACGGAACGGGGTCCTATCACAAGGATCAAACACAAGGAGTTTCTCAAAATAGTATATAGCTACTGTAGACGGGTAGAGGATTTAATTCCGAAAAGAACGCAACTCGAAACGCGGAAAACGGACTCCGAACTGGCCCTAAACTGGTCGAAAACGACGAAACAGTGCAAAATCAAACGTCTGGAACCTCTTCCAGACGTCTTAAAAGTGGATCAAAGGTTACATTTGCTCTGCGTGGTCTCTCAGACGTCCAGAAGCCTGCGGGGGCATCTGGTCTAGTTCCCAGACGTCCGATGGTTACCCCAGACGTCTGGAAGTCGCTCCCATCGTCTGGCACTGCAGCCAGACGTCTAATTCGCGCTAGATGGCGAATCCGAACCTGTGCGTACCCATTTCCTCTCTCTCTTAGTACGGTCAGTCGAAGAAGAGGAAGAAAGACGGAATAACTCACCTTTCAGACGTCTGGACAGTCCTCCAGACGTCCTCCCCGCCGTCTGGTTGTAAGCCCAGACGTCTGATTCTGGAGAAAATTCCAGAATCAGGGCGCGACTCGCCCTCCGCTCGCGACGCTCGGCCCCGCCGCGACTCGTCCGCCTGCTGCTCGAGCTGCAGCAGGCCTCCCGCGTCACCCCGCATCCGCTGCGCCCCCACTGGCCGACTCCCGCTGCCCCGGCAGGCTCGAGCCCTCACGGCCGACACCTCCTCCCTCGCGCAGCACCTCCTCCCGCACCCGCCGCGGTTGTCGCCGCCGCCGCTCACTCGCGCTCGCTCACGCACCGGCTGGAAGGAGAAGAGGAAGGGGGCGGAGGTGATGAGAGTGAGGGAGGGGGCGTGGCGTTTTAAAGCCGCGCGGGGAGGAGAGAGAGCGGACAGAGGGTGCAACCTGCGGCCGCAGGAGAGAGGGAAAAAGTGAGAGAGAGAGATGCGCTCGCAGGTCTGTGCGCTCAGGCGCGCAGACGAAATCGTTCGTGTCGAAAAAAATCGAATCCCAGACGTCTGGAAGGGGTTCCAGACGTCTGGTCCAACGTTTGGGCCACCTCCCAGACATCTTAAAAGACGTCTTGAGCCGCGCGTTCGTATCAAATTGCTACTGCTGTTAGGCAAACCCGTGTTTAAGTCCCACGATTTTGTTGTACTCTCGCAATCTCTGATTCAAATTCTTATCACCACTAACAAGTAAACACCACAAGGGTTAACACTCCAACTTAACACCAATTCAAGTAAACACAAATTGGTGTTAAGTTGTAGTGTTAACCCCTGTGGCATTTTCTTGGCAGTGATGTTAAGAATATGAAACATGAGGGTTGTCAAAGGCATGAGTGATTTACAATTTTAACACGGGTTTGATTAACACAAATTGAAGTTGGTATTAGACAAATCCATGTTAAAGTGGCTAAACCTAGGTTACTAGACGAGGGGTTAAGTAATCAAGAAATAAGGGTTAACCCCTCTTTTGAGGGGTTAGGGGTTAACCCCCCAAGTAAACTAGGTCTTAGGGTTTTTGAATGGTTCTGACTACATAAAGTTGAGTTGAATCTTGAAGGCTATTATAGTCTCCTTGACTTTCATTCCTACTGGGATGATTAGATGGGAATTGAGGTTTTGTAGTTTTAAGTGGGGGAATCTACAAGAGAGAACTTGACAGTCATGCAGAAAATAGATGGGTTCCTGTGAGGATACGTTTCTTGCCAACCATATTAAGCGTCTTAGGATACCTATATATGGCCATAAATCCATGCTCTTAGTTAGTAGTTATTTAAAATGACATCTTTTAATTAGAGGCGAGTAAAAATTCTTTTCCTCATAGATCATCTTTAGAAGTGTTGTTCCAAATATCATATAGCTCAATGTTATACATTTGATTATCCTTATATTAGTGTAAACCCTCTAGTTGGCTTTTTACCTGATTATTGTATGGTGATGTTGTGTTTTGTTGTGTTGAGGGAAGAAAAGAATGAATTTTCTTATTTAGAAGAGAACCCCAGGTCTCCTTATATAGACAAAGGCTTTGGGAAGATTACATAGGATACCCTCAAAGAAAGACAAAATAACAAAACACTCCTACATATAAGTAACTCTGAAACTCTCCTTGAAGCTGGAGCATATATGTCTAACCTGGCCAGCTTGGAGCATAAGAACTCATGTCACTTCCTAGAGAGAGCCTTGGTGAAGATATCTATAACTTGCCATTCTAATGAGGTAGTAGACTACATATTTTTCCCATGGAGACCATGTCTCGTACAAAGCAACAGTGCACCTCAATGTGTTTAGTACACTCATTAGTGAGCATGCATGCAAGGAATGGAAGGCATGCTAGGGATGTCATTTTGATCATTCTCATTGTTGAGTTTTATTTAATACAGAGTTCTTGTTTTGTATCTAGTAATGTTAGGGAAATGGATTCAGCTTGATAGGATAAAATGAAAGGTTTTTGGGTGGATTACAAGGATGGTTCCATTCAACATCGAGGCCTGGAAATTTGTTGTGACCCAAAACCTAAATCTAAGATCGAATCTATAATAAATGTCCCGAGATGAACTCGTCGACGCTTGTCGGGCAAGAATCAGGTTTGCGTAGCCCGAAAACGAAGAATCGTGGATTTTAGTCAACTTTGGTCAACTCTTGGGAAAAATTATGAAAATGATGTTATAAGTGGTATTGTTGGAATCCCCTCGCCACAAGCTTTCTAATGAGACAAATTTTGTAAAATTCGAAAATCGTTTGGTATGATTTCAAAAAGAATACGAGAATTACAAGGATAGAGTATTAATAAAGCTTCTTATCCTTATCTCTAACCTCTTTTCTCTCTCCACTCACTTTAAATAAACCCCTCAAAACCCTAAACCAACAAATTTCTAGTCGTTAGCCTTGTGCTCCCCTTGTATCTAACGTGCATTCAATAAAGAGAGAGATATCGGAGATAAAAGGAGAGGGAGGGCTTCACCACCATTCCCCTCCTCTTCACCAATCCCCTCTTCCGCATGTTGCCTCTCCTCGCCAAACATTGGGAAGAAAGGGAAGCAATTGATACTTTTGATGAAGAAATCTATACACCCCAGGGGCAGGATCTTAGAATCGAACAAGAACCTAGGGATGTCATTGTTGAAGATACTCACACTCTTATTGCTTCCAACCCACCTTTACATAATAATGAAATGGGAAACACCTTGGATCAGTTCAATTTGAAAGATGAACATTGGGCTCATTCCATGACGTGCACACCAATAATAGGCAGCATGAAAGTCAATCAGTTAATAAGTATGCTTCTGATGATGTTGAGGAACTAGAATGGTTATCAAGGATGAATACTAAACCTCTCAAGCTCTCTTTGACCCTCTTCGCTACCATGCAATTGAGAGACTTACACTCCTTCAATAGCAACTTCCTAAAGTCTCTGCTCACATTCCTACTTTACGGGGGGATAATCAAACCAATACATCCTGTGGTAGAGTGGCGGGTATGGATCAACACTTGTCCATGTCAGCCCATCATCCTTAGGGTATCCTTCGCACCCTCTTTTTCCCACACATATCTGCTTGAGGAGCCTTTTGATTAGCCCATAGTTGTGGGCTATTTAAGTATTTAAGTGCCTACACATTAGGTTAATTCTAACATTTATTTAGTATAAATTAGGATGTAAATAGATTAATTCATAGTTTTAATCTAATTACATAATCCATACATTGCATTCATATCTTAAGTGCATTTAGAATTAGCTTAGAATAGCATTCATCTAATTAGATAACCAATTAGGTATATTGTTTTTATTAACATAGAAGTTGAGGGTCTATACATAAATAACCCTAATATTTTAATAATATTTTCTTTATTCGTCTTCTTTCAGAACGGCTGGCTGCCGCTCCAACGCCCAGCTGCTGCAGTGATGAAGCCATTCAAGGGGGAGCGGATGTGGTGGATCTGGTCGGCGGCTGATTTCAAAATTGTTCAAGACACTACAAAAGGAGCACGGAGGCAGCCGAGCTCAGGAGGCCTCCGCCACCGACCCACCACTGTGCAGAGAGAACCTCTCTCTTCCACTCCACACTGCCGGCCTCTACCGTGGCGGCGAGTCTCCACCACCGTGGGCGTGTGGTGTGACAGGCCACACCGCCATCCGGAGCTCGCCCGCATTACCGTGAGCACCTTAGCGTGCAACTCCCTCGCCGTCATCGCCGACCACCATCACCAACCTACTGATCATCCACCCTATCAGTAACTTAAGACGTCTGGGAAATTTCCCAGACGTCTGAAGTTACCCGCTCATTTCACCGCACACGCCTGAAGTCACCTGCAGACCCCTTCCCGCACCTGCAGAACCTTCAGCGCACCCACGTCCGTCAACCTTCAGCTCAAACGCGCCTCAACTCTCCAACAACCACGCCTCCGCTCAACAGCCTGCAGAACCTTCAGCGCACCCACGCCTGCGCCCTCCACCGTCCACGCACAACCGTGCGCCCTCTGCAGAACCTTCAGCGCACCCACGCCTGCGCCCTCCACCGCCCACGCACAACCGTGCGCCCTCTGCAGAACCTTCAGCGCACCCACGCCTGCGCCCTCCACCGCCCACGCACAACCGTGCGCCCTCCTGCAGACCCTCCGCGCACCCACGCACAACCGCCTGCAGTCCACGCCGTTCACCACTGCGCCTGCAGAACCGCCAGCAACCGACCTCTGCAGACCCTCTGCCCACGCCAGCTTCCACCTCACACGCCAACCGCAGCTACCACCGCGCAAGCGCCCTCCTGCAGACCACCGCCCGCGCACAACCACGCGCCCTCCGCAGACCCGCCACGCACCCACGCAAGCTGCCGGCTGCAGCACCTCCGCCGGAGCTCGTCCGGCCACCTCCGACCGCCGCGCGACTCGCCGCCACCACCGATTCGAAGCCCTTGATCCAAGGGACCTCCTCCGAGCTTCCCGCGCCCAGCCATCGGCTCCTCGTCGCGCAAGACAACGGGGAAGAATTCCCCTGTTTTGCTACAGTAAAACGTTAATTAAAATTTACATTTTCTGCCATTGCCACATTTTAATCATATTCTATTCACTCTGCATTGCGGAAAATATCCTGTAGTTTCTCATAATTGCCATTTCAGCATTGTTTCTTGCTTAAACCTTAATCTAAAGGCAATCTTGGCTTGGTTCTTGTCCAAATTGACTCCGAACAAACATTTTTAAGTGGCGCGAATTTTAATACGTTATTGCCTCCCTGTGGATACGACCCGCTCCTCTGCGAGTGGTTATTTCTTATTAAAAATTGATTAGTCGATTTTTCCACCACATTAAACTACAAACGACTTAAAAGCGAAAGATCGACCGGTCAAATGGCGCCGTTGCCGGGGAAGCAACAGACGCAATAATTTCGCCTAATTTTATTTTCATTATTTGTCAATTGCACAGAGATTTGACCATCTATTATTTTCTTTTCTGTGCGAGAAATTTTGTGCAAGAATCAGCCACTGTGAGAGGCGACCCTTGACGTCGCCAGACGAGAAGTGGACAAGCAATTTTGAAAGGAGGAGAAGGACGAGGACACGACGGACACCATTGTATTTAATCGCTAATTTAATTAGAATAGAATTAAGACTGAAGACTTAATTTTTCATTACAGTTAGTTTGAAACCCTTGTTCTAGGGCAAATTTTGAGGGGTTTGTTCCCCGATTTTGTTTTGGACCCGTGTTGGGTAATTTTTGGGAGCTTGTTCCCTTTTCTTTAGATTTAGGTTTATTTTTTTTTTATTATTATTTCTTTTATTTGCTTGTGCATAAGTAGTTCTAAAAAAAAAATAGAAAAAGAAAAAAAAAAATGAGCTGCCTGCTAGAAGTTGCCTGCCCTAGGACGAACCATTTAGGTCTGTATGAGCAGCCTCTAGATTTGTTTTTCTGCATTGCGTGCATTTTTGCATCGAAGATCGCTGGAGGCAAGGTACGCATTCTCTTACTTTGCATCCTATTTTTGATCACGCATTGCATTTGGGATTTAATGCGAAGACCACCTAATCTGTACTGAATAAATCTAACAAGTGGTCACATATTTTCTTTAGAAAAAGGACTAATTAAAGGAAGGACATTTTAAAAACCAAGGATTTGATTTTCAAACTTGGCGTGCGATTCAAAGTTCAAAATCTTTGACGGTGTATGCACACTTATTTCACTTGCACCACGGCACGTTTCTAGACACTCCTTAGGTTTGGAAATACTAGGACAAGAGCCCTCCTTTCGTTGGATTTTGAAGTGTTCGGAACTTGAGATCAAAGGTTTTGTAAATCCAAAGAGGGGGATACCCTGTCACGGATTTTTGGGGGTAGTTGAGGAGCACCGCGAAAGCACAGCTTCAAAGGAAGGCTTAGGCCTACTTGCATCCCTCGATCTTCCGTCTTTGGATTTACTTGACCATTTGAGATTTAGGGAAGAACACCTAAGCTCCAACTAGGTCTTTTTAGGTAAGCCGTAGGTCGACAATAGGCGCGTAAATTGATTGAACAAATTGTATTGTCACCTGCAATCTGACTTAAAATAAAAAGCCTAAATTGGGAAAGACCTAAAAGGTCCTTTTTGAATTGTGTCTTGTTTGGGGAATTCTGATTGAAGTGTGAGTTAGAATGGACCACATTGATTTTCATCCTTTCACATCTTGCCCACACCCTCACCCCCACTCTGCATCCTTCGATCCCAGACGCCGAGATGGTCCATTCCTTGATGGACATAATGACAATCATTGGGATCCGTTTTACTCCTATTATAGGAGTATTGGCCTAGTTAAGCCCCAAATTAGTGAGCAGAACTCAGGAGCGGGATTTGCTTTGCCCAATATCTCACATACCAAAGAAATACCCAACCCACCCTCCCTGAAAACTTATAATGGTTGGACAAACACTCCTGGGTACTATAAGTCTGAGCCTGACTTCTCTTATGATAGAAATGACCTCTCCTCTTTGAAGATGGAAATACAGAAAATGCAAAATGAAATGAGTGAATTGTTAGGAGAATCTTTGAGAGCAGGCCAACAAGAAAGAGATGAAATTAGCCACCCAATCTGCCCCATTGACGATGACGTACACCCCTCTACAATAGATGCATCTCCCGTGGGAAAGCTACACTTTAAGTTGAAGGGAAATTCTGGGGAGAATAGCTACTTTTCGAGGATCGATTTTGAAACATCCCCATTAGATGACACTTCCTTGAGAGATCTACACTTTAGGTGGGAGGAAAATACACATGAAAGTAGCTATGCATTGGATGAAGAAAGGTGGCAACCCGAGGAAGATGATGATAAGGTTGAGTATCCACCTGAATTATATTGGAGTCAAAAGAAGGGAATGATGGTGCCATTGGAAGACCTCGACCCAGATGATAGTATTTTCGTGACATTTGATGAAGTGGGTCAAAGTCAAGTTGTTAATACTACCCTCCCTTCTGATCACGATATGGAACTCAAACCCACCCTTAGGGAACTCAAACCCACCTTTGCCTCCTCACCACGCACTCCCGGAGGTCACTACTCATGTGTATTATGTGAAACCTCCAACAATAGTTGAGGAATACCCTATTTTCACCTGCATCTAGTGAGCTTTTGGCATCACTCTCCATCACCAGCTTGCCAACATCTTGGGGTACTTACTCACTAGGCTAGGATTGGTACATATCTTCTTTAGGTCTCCTTCTGCTTCACTTCTAGAGCCCGATTTGCTCAAATCACCCATTGGGAGACGTCCCAACTCCACCTCAGGTAATATCTTTTCTTGCTTTTGCTTTTCAATAAGGACATTGTCAGATTTAGGCTTGGGGGGGTATAACCTGAGGTTGTTCATAGCATGTATACATATTCTGCATGCAGTTAGGGCATCCATATTGGGAAAAAAAAAAGAGGAAGAGAAGGAGATGAAATCTTTATGAGCTGAATTGCAAATATATTAAGGAGAAAAAGTTAGAGAAGAAGAGAGAGACATAGAGGAAAAATGTGCAAAAATTATGCTGGTCCCAGCATTTGATTATGGAAGAGTTTACCTAAGTTATGGGCTAGAATAAATGTTGAATTAAGTCTTGAAGTGCTAGAGAGGAGATAAGTGAGGGATACCGACTTTAGGTTTCTTGGGTCTGCTTTAGGGCTTAAACACTCACGTATTTGTTAAGATCTGGACTATTCCCCTAGAGGTTGAGGGAGTTGCGAGGGTGATGTATTAAGTCTAAGGCTCAGAGAGTATTCAGCCCCATTGCCTATCCTTTGGTTTGCGGGACTTGGTAGCCTAAATACCCAAAAATCACACACTGGTTTGGTTCAGTGCGAGTAATGAAGAATAATGCAAAAAAAAAGTGTCTATTCTGAAAATGTTTTCCTGAAAATTTGACGTAGGAGCAGCTCAAAGACACAAGTTGATTGGAAGAGTTTCCGGCGCGAAGAGGAGGAATAAGAAATACTCCCCTCGAAGATGCATTATAACATACCGTCTCCTTGGTGCTTGTCTCCTAGGATATCTAAATATCCTACCAGGGGCACGGAAGCACCTTGCGCTGGTTCAGGTGTCATGGGCAACATTATCCCGAAATGTCAATTGCCAAGGTTTGAATTTTGCTACAAAACGCCATGGGCGGCACTATCCCAAAGTGTCGAAAGCCAGTGTTTTGGGTGTTTGACATGGGTGGTGATATCCCGAAGCATTGATTTCCAGGAACCCTTCGAGAATTGATGGTGGGGACAAGGAATCTAATACAGATCGTATTTAGAGCTAATCCGATGTTGGATTTAGGGGAATTTAAAACGAAAAGAGAGAAAACTCTCAATAAATATCCCGCTCTATTTCTTTTCAAAAATACACTGGCAAACTAAACCTAGACTTGTTACACATATCCATGGGTGCTTTAACTGTGAGGGTCAACGAACCTCTGGGTAGTTTTTGCGGGTCTTAGAAACCTTCGCGGTGGACCTAAGGCTAAGGCTAGTTAAATCCGTATCTTGAGGTCAACAATGTTCTTGATACATCAATAACGGGTATATCTTTCACGAGGGTCACCTTACTTGGTAGCCTCTCCCCTAATAAAGGAGAGACCAACAAAATAGGGCCTGAGGGAAGACTACATCGCATTCTCCTCTAGTAGAGAGGGATGATTTACAGTATTAGACTCCTGAGGAGAGTGAGAGAACGTATAAACTGATAATAAAACACGAGATTGGACTAGGAGAATGGGAAATTAGCTAGTAGATAGCTTGTAGTACAGAAACTTGTACACTACTTTTCTTATTTTGGCTTGCACACAGTTTTGTCCCTACTAAGTTGTTTAGCTCATTCCTATATTTGTAACCCATTTCAAGTTCTGATGCTATAGGCCAATGGATTCTACCTCTCCCACAAGCAGTGTAGGCACTTAGCAGTAGTAGACTAGCTTTTCATGTTGACATTCATTCACCTAAAGAGGATGAAATGACCTGTTGCCTTTTTGGGTTGTTTAAGACATCTGGATGAGATGTCAAACGTTTGTCCAGATGTCTGGATGAAGGGTCGGACGTCTAAAAGTAGACAAACCGTACCTTCTTCTTTTCCGCACCTGCGCTGCATGCACACTCACTTCTCTCTCCCCTCACCCAAATCCTAAACCTCCTCTATTTAAACCCCTACTTCCCCTACACCACTCCATCCATTCATCTCCACCATCCACTACCTCCATCCTTCCTTCCTCCCTTCCTTCCAGCGTAGCAAGAGGAGAGGAAGCTGAGAGAGAGAGATGGGACGTGGAGGAAGAGGAGAGGAGAGCTCGAGAGGAGGAGCTCGCAAGGGGAGCCGCGAGAGCATGGGAGGAGCTAGGAGGAGCTCGCAGCCTCCTGAAGCTGCAGGCGTAGCAACTGCGGGCAGCGCGGAGGGGTTCCACGCAGAGAAGGCTCACAGAGGTTCTATGTACTGGAAATTTTCCAGTATCAGTCGTCTGGAGCACATCCCAGACGTCTGGAGTAACAGGAGGACGTCCGGAGCTGAAGCCGGACGTCTAAAAGCACGCTCTATGCTAAGGTACGTGCTTTTGTGCAGTTACGGCCATGCAAGCCTCACCACAGGGGTCTTATCCAGCCTTTTTTGAGGTCTGTGTACACACGCAGAGGGGCAGGTCGTTGGAAAGACGTGAGGTGCACCCTTCGAGGTGCTTTTGGACATATGGACACATCTCCATACGTCTGACCGTACCTCCAGACAATCGGAAGAAGAGTTTGACATCTGGAACTCACCTCAAACGATTGTGGAGGGGTCCAGACTTCCAAGGTAGCTGCAGGAAATCCAAGGTAAGTGTTGACGTCTTTTAAGACATCTAAGATTAGACCCAGACGTCTGATTTTGGACAGTGTGAGTGTTTTTGGCCCGTTTAGGGCCTAAACGGAATCGGATTTCCGCAAACAAAGTACTGTTATTTTTCGCTTGAGTTTCTCTACAAGTTAGTGTCACTTGTATACAGTTTTAGACTTGTTTGACATGGTTGGTCAATTGTATAGGTCTCCAGCCAGTCGAGTACGCGGGAGTCGCTGAGGCGACGAGATCTGCGATTCGAGCCCCCATTCCTCCCGTATTTGCCGGTAGAGTGGTTTACATAAATGTTATGAGTTAAATAAATGAACTGCATTCTTAGAATAACTTGAATGAACCCTAGGGCAGAAACAGATGAGTATCGTTTGAGCTGTATCGTATGCTTGAGAAACATGTAGAACCCTAGGACGAGAATGAACCCTAGGGTAGAAATAGATGGTTGAGCTATACTGTATACTTGCGAAACATGTCGAACCCTAGGATGAGAATGAACCCTAGGGAAAAAACAGGTGGATCGAGCTATACTGTTTACTTAAGATGCCTGTAAGAACTTTAAATGCTCACAAATGTACTAGTTACTTAGTATGATGTCTTGTCAATAGAAAATCACGAGCTGCTTGTTTTAAGAATGGAACCAAAAACGTGAATAGAGAAATCTGAAAGTCTGGATTATGAAAGGAAAGAAATATCAGTATGAACCCTACGGGGAATTAGGAGGAGGACTCCTGTAGACAGGAAGTGAGTTGGCCCTTGTGTACGCGGTACCAAGGAGTGCCACTATCCCTTTAGTGTAGAGGGGTACTAGCCGCCCGTTGGGATGAGCCCCGAGGTCAAGCCTAGACACTCTACATTGACTCAATTTGGCCCTCGTGTACGTGGTACCAAGGTGAGCAACTTAGTGTAGGGAGGGAGTTAGCCGCCCGAGGGGGCCCGAGGTTAGGACTAGCCACCCTACACTGACTCTTGTTAGGCCCACTGGGCAAACCGGGATAGTCGTACGAGGGTACGTGGACTATGAATGGGCAAGACCCCTGTTCTGTTCTGTTCTGAGAAGGGCAAGGCCCTGTACTGTTCTGTGTTGTACCTTTAGGCATCCCACTAACGGAAACGACTAACCACGTGCTAGTGCGAGATAGCTACTCGTGCATTTATCACGCGTGCCGTAGTCACCGCTACATCGCGACCATGACCTCGGGGTGGTTGACTGGGTGTAAGATTACCACAGGGGACTCTCTCGGCTAGGAGAGCACCACGCGCACCTCCAACATCATGGAAAAGACTACAATCAAGTTCGTTCCCGTGAGGAACAGGCCAGATCAAGAAATGTTTAAGTAAATAAAGGAACAACAAATTAACAGTACTTGGTTGAACTAAATGAAAATGAATAGTTGTTTAATTGCTTAAATTAATTGTTTGCCTTAATTACATGTAAATGGCTAAATTACCACTCTACTCAGCATTCGCTGACTCTAAAAATTTTATAACCTTGTCAGGTAAGGGAGTTGAGCAACCAGCACCACCCGCTATAAAGGGAGCTAAACCCAATCAAACCCAACCTTAGCTGTGTTCTTACTGTTTTTCCTTAGCTCCTGTTGTTGTAGTGAGTATTTTTGTTCTATGTAATACTATTTTAGTACTTTCAGTTGTACTTTTCTCTGTCGTAGTTGTGATGGCCTGTAAGTTTGATAGACCCTTTTCGCTCTGTTCCTTTTACTGCTTTTTGATTTATTTCTGCTTAGTTATATTGCATGTGTGGTTGTGATTTATTTCCTGCTTTTGATTATTTCTCGTTGGACGACTAGGTCTTGGGATTAGTCGACGCAGGCCGGTCTCGGGTACTGTAGGGATCTAGGATCAGGTCGTAACAGAGGGTGATGGAGGGAACACAGTGCTCAGGGAGGTGGGCAAACCCACCTACTGACCCCTTGTGTTACTACCCAATCCCAGATCCCTACCGGACCCAATATCAGCTCACCTCAACTAACCCCAAGACCTAGTCGTCCAACGAGAAATTACCAAAAGTAGAAAATATTCCACAACCACACATGCAAGGTAACTAAGTAAAATAACTAAGAGACAGTAAAGGAAATAAAATGAAAAGTCTCACAATATTACATGCCATCACAACTACAACAGCGGAAAGTAGAATAGAAACTAAGGTTACAATAATCCGTGGTCAACTAACGCTGAGTAAAGTGGTGGTTAAGCCATTTACATACAATTTACATAAGAACAAGAAACTAATTAACCATTCATTTCTATTTATCTCAACTACTGTTTCTGATTCGTTTATTCTACTTGAGGATCCATTCATTTCTTGATCTTGCCTGTTCCTCGAGGGAAAGATCTTGATTGCAGTTTTTCCCGTAATGTAGGATGCATACGTGGTGCTCTCTTGGCTAGGAGAGTCCCCCGTGGTAGTCCTACACCCAGTCAACCACCCCGAGGTCACGGTCACGACATAGTGATGACTACGGCACGCATGCTAAGTGCATGGGTAGCTACCCTGCACTGGCACGCAGTTAGTCATTTCCGCTAGCGAGTACACCTAAAAGTACAGCATAAAACAGCACAGGGCCTTGCCCTCTCAGAACAGGGGTCTCACCCCTCCACAGTCCGCGTACCCTCGTCCGACTATCCTGGTTTACCCAGTGGGCCTAACAAGAGTCGGTGTAGGGTGGCTAGTCCTAACCCCGGACCCCGTGGGGCAGTTAGCTCCCTCCCTACACTAAGTAGCTCACCTCGGTACCACATACGCGAGGGCCGAACAGGAGTCGGTGTAGAGTAACTAGGCTTAACCTTGGGTCTCAACCCAAAGGGCGGCAAGCTCCCCTCTACACTAAATAGCTCACCTCGGTACCATGTATGCGAGGGCCGAACAGGGGTCGATGTAGAGTGACTAGGCCTAACCCTGGGTCTCAACCCAAAGGACGGCTAGCTCCCCTCTACACTAAAAGGACAGTCGCTCTCCTTGGTACCGTGTACACAAGGACCAGCTCACTTCCCGTTTACATACGAGATTCTTTTTGTATACAGGAGTTCTTCTCCTAGTTCCCCATAGGGTTCATGCACTGTATTTATTTCATTTCGTTTCTCAATATTCAAATCTCATTGTCCACATCCTGATTTTTATTTATATAACAGGCAACTCGTGTTTTGATAACTGAAAAAATATCGCATCAAGTATCTATACACTTGCTAATATATAGGGTTTAACATGCATATCAATGTAACAGTGTACCTCAAGTCACATTCATACATTTCTGCCCTAGGGTTCATTTCACATCCTAGAGTTCGATCAAATTATTCTAAGCATGCACTTTACTTATTTGAATCTTTAGTATTAAAGTAAACCACTCTACTGAGATTCACATGTGAAATGGGGGCTAGAACCGTAGATCCTGTCATCTCCGCAGGCCCCGAACACGCTACAGGCTGATGACCTATACCAGGGACTAAGTCACATCAAACGAGTTCCAAATAGTGTACAAGTGTCACAACACGTAGAGAAACTCGAGCGGAAAACAATGATACTTCGTTTACGTAAATCCGACTTTATTTGGGCCCCAAAAGGGCTACAAACGTGCATGCAGACTGAAATCAGACGTCTAGGACTAGGCCTAGACATCTTAAACAACATCAGTAACTCACCTTGTGTTCCTGCATTGCTGGCGAACGTCTGGAACCTCTTTACAGTCGTCCTGGGTCTTTCCAGATGTCTGTCAATGCGCCCAAACGTCTGATAGGTCTATCAAACGGCTGTGGAGACGTCCAGACATCCTAAAGCACTTCGAAGAGCATGCTTACGTGCCTTTCCAAGGCATGTACCTGCGCATGAGTTCGTAAGTTTAAAACGACGACACGCAGCGCTAACGTACTTCACGTACGCGCATGCATGAGTGTGCAAGACTCATACCTTGGCACTCCGCATAATTTCAGACGTCTGTCTTCAGCTCCGGACGTCCCGGTGCTGCTCCAGTCATCTGATGCTGGAAAATCCAGTTTACAAAACTTCCTCGCAAGGTTCTGCTTCTCGCGAGCTCTGCCTGCAGCGCCTGCAGCAATGACTCCAGCAGCTGTAAGAGGTCGACAACCCTCCTCCTATGTCCTCCTCTCCCCCACAAGCCCCTTCTCGAGCTCCTACAGCTGCACTCCGACCGCGCCTCCTCTCTCTCATACGAGCTCCCTCGAGCGAGCTCTCTTCTCTCTCACGCCGCTCCTGAGCTCCTCCGAGCTGTGTTCCCGACCACGGCTCCTCTCTTCTGCACAAGCTCCTCTGAGCTCCCCTCTAACCGCACTCCTCTCTCCCTCGCCCACACTCCGCCTCCCTCCTTCTCCTCCGAGCTCCGCCTTGAGCTTTCCTCCTTCCCCACTCGCAGCTTGCAAGGAGACGGGGGAGGGAGGCCGCCGACAGTGATGGAGGTGGTGGAAGTGGTGGTGGTCGTGTGGAGATGGAGAGGGTGGTGGAGTTTTATAAGTAGAGGGAGTGGGTTAGGGTTTTTGGTGGGGAGAGGGAAGTGTGCGTGTGTGTGTGTGCGTGGGTGTGTGAGTGGGAAGAGAGAGAGGGATGGAAAATTTGTGTGATTCTCTCCCGAAGTTTCCTCTTTTCCCGTAAGCCCCACACGCCTAAACCCAAGGGGTTTAAAATTTTCACTCACACCCCTAATTTTCCAGAAAACTCTGAACGACCCTTGGAAAGGATCATTTCAACTTGCAAGTTCTCACTGGATAGTTTATTGATGCTACCTGCCAGTTGGAGCTAGTAGGCTTCATTTTACAAGCTTAAGGCGCAAGAAATCCTGGGAAAGGGATTAGACAGATAGTCTTTTGTTTCTTTTTGGGATATGTTTTGAAATAGCTATTGTTAGGCCCTTTTTGTATAGTCTTGCACATGACAGTTTTGATGTAAAAGAGATAGATGTGGTATACATGTATAAAGGTTAAACTCTTGTGTGTGTATATCTGTGTGTGTGAATGTGTTGCTAGCTCCTTTTTGTACATTCTTGCACATGACAATTTTGATATAAAAGGGATAGATGTGGTATACGTATATAAAGGTTGGACTCTTGTGTGTGTGTGTGCACGTGTGTGTGTGTGTGTGGACCATGAACTTTTGCAAGTATGTCTCTAAATATCAAATAATTAATGGATGTTATGATAGTGATGCTTTCTAATAGTGATGTAGAGATGTTGATGATGGTTTTCAATGTTTTTACCGCTTGTGGCAGTGTGGTGTATCTGCTTATTTCCAATTTTACCATTTTACTCCATTTGTGATGATTATGGGGGTGTATCCATCTTTTTATTTTATAGTATACATGCACAGGAGCTATTGATGGTTTAGATTTTGGGAAGTATGGAATAAATAAGAAAATTTTTATCATATTTTCGATAGATTTTTAATAAAATATCAACGTTCCTAAAATGTACTTAATGGAATTAAACTACATTAATTTTTTACCCTAACGCCTGGTAACTGAGACCAAATTCCACCCGTACTACCAGTAGTCCATTCCGGGAAGATACTCGGGGCATGACAGTACTCATCCCCTCTTTAGGCAAGAGAGCAACCTGCCGGCTCAATGGGCTAGTCCCTACTCATTGCTCCAAAACAAAATCCCCCGTCCTTAATAATGAATATTAGTCCCTAATTGGCTTATTTAGAAATTTTATTTCGCTAACCCACAACCCAAAAAACACTCCCGTAGCATGAATATCCCTCGCTTCCCTTCACCACCACCACCACGAGTCCCTCGTCACTGCCAATTTCTGAAAGAGTAGTATTATATATATTAATATATATACCAATTTTTAATTTTATCACTACATTACGTTCAAAATTTTGAATTTGTGTCTACAGAAGGGGATTCTGCCTACAAGTTGTGATCCCAGCGATCCACTACCTCCGCAGTAGCTTCCAGCGAGGTCCCAACCAACGGCGATGACGTCCTTGCCGCTTCCGGCGAGTTGACATCCTTTCATGCTCATGAGCTACAACCCAGCCCGCTACCCCACCAGTGCACCACAATATATAGTGGCACTTTCCACCGAGCATACACCTCTTTCGGAGAGGTATCGACGACTAATGGCACTTCGAAGGACCTTCTTCGATGCAGCTGCTGAAGCCGTATGATATCGTTGGTCAATCAGTTGCATCTCCAAAATTCAACCACTCCTACGTTGAGAAGAGCAACTACTTTAGTGATCCACGACCCCATTTTTCTGACAAACTCACACCCTACAACGCAGCTGCTACTCCACCAACTGTTATCATCGAAGGAGTGAAACGTAGTATGAATCGTACATAGCAAGAAACCAAGAGAGGCAAAGATAACATTTGCATGGCATACAAACATGCATGGTAATGTAGTTTCTCTTTATTTCCACCACCATTTGGTTGCACATTCACGGTAACCATAATAAACATTCCTTCTACTCAACAGATACTGTTCTCCTCCACACGCTGCTGCAAAATTGTTCCCGCGGTGGTCGTCCATAAAGAGTCGCTGGTGCAATCTTTTCCAGAGTTTCTAATGGGACATTGTGGAAAACGAGTAGGCACAAAACTAGATCCACCTCCGGAAGGTGCACACATGTATTTCTATTACGTTTGCTGGAAGGAGATATGCGCTACCCAAACAAACCTTATTTCTCAATTGCCAACAATTTATTTTTGTTGTTAGTGTATTTTTTGAGTGCTCTTCTCGAACCCACACAACACCCCCACCCCAACCCCCCCCCCCCCCCCCCCCCCCCCCCCCTCCCCCCCCTCCTCCAACAGTGAACACAATGAAACACACCAACATACACCACAATATCATTAATAGCCAGCCTGTCAAGGATAAATTTACAGTTGACCGCTCTCGTTGTGTACACTTATTCCAGTAGTGAAATACGTATTATGTGGCAATTTTGATTTTTTTTTAGTTTTTGTAAATGCTTATGATGATATGCCTTTTGTAATATCTGTGAAAGGATTCATGTAGATGCAGAAATAATCCTTTTTGTAAAACGTTTTGAAAAGTTCCAGCTGCTATTCTTAATTGCAAAGTGCTCATATGTGTACGTTAACGTCCCTCTTTCGTAACTCAAAAATAACTTGTAGATATTGATTATAAAAGCACTACAAATTATTTTGCTTCATCTCGAGAAACACTTGTGAACACAACGGATATCAACCATTTTTGCAAAATAAAAATTAATTATAGGATAAATATTATTACTCAACATTCCTGATGGGTATTTCTTTGGAATTGACTGTTGTGATTATATCTCTTTCATAGTATATGCTACATATCTTGTCAACCTCAAAGAGTATTTTTCATCGTAAAGTACTCATATGTTATACGTTATATGTCCCTCTTTTATAACTCAGAAA
The DNA here is from genome assembly GCA_037157565.1 of Thalassia testudinum. Lineage (NCBI taxonomy): Eukaryota > Viridiplantae > Streptophyta > Magnoliopsida > Alismatales > Hydrocharitaceae > Thalassia > Thalassia testudinum. The sequence continues at coordinate 54,645,687 of JAZHRO010000002.1, forward strand.
TAACATGTGAATATTTATCACAAAAGTACTGCAAATTATTTTATTTATATACCTTTTAACATATCTCAATACCAGTGCAATAAAAGATTACAAGAATAACATGTCCAAAAAGTAAAAAATAAAAATTGGATCTAGCATAGATATTATTAGTGGAAATTCTTAACAGATATATCAACTACTTTCAAATCAATAGTTGCCATTATATCTCTTTCGTATCGTATATTACAAGTTTTGAATAATTCCATGTGTTATTTTTTATCATAAGCTTCTCACATGCTGTCGTTATATGCCCCTCTATAATGCAAAATTAACTTCTAGATATCAATCACAAAAGTAATGCAAATTATTTTATTTTACTTGAAGAATCACTTATGAAGATAACAGATATCAATAATGTTTGGCATCTCTGACGATTAAATTACGCACATGTTATATATCTCGACACCTGTATAATGATTAATTACAAAACAACATTACCAACAAATGTAAAATAAAAATTGGTGATAGGATAAATATTACTACTCAACATCAATAAAACAACATTAAACCGCTAATTGTGATTACTTCACTTTCATAGCATATGCTACACGTTTTGAATATCCTCATGAGTTATTCTTAATCACAAGGTGCTCTGTTACGAGCAGGGGCATCAGACGTGTTTAAGATGTCGGGGAAGTGGCCCAGACGTCTGGCCAGACGTCTGAAACCCTTCCCAGACGTCTGGTATTTAATTTTTTCGGCATACGGATTTGCGTCTGCACCCGTGCGCACGCAGACTGAACCCGCCGCCTTCGTTCTGCTCTTTCTCTCCCTCCCTGCAGACACCGCCGCTTCTCTTCTCTCTCTTCCCGCGCTGCCTTCAAATAGCGCTCCCCTCTCCCTCACCCTCACTCCATCCGCCTTCCTCTTCTCCTTCTCCCTGCCAGCGAGAGTGCGAGCGAGGGTGTGAGCAACTGCGGCCGCAGCGAGCGTGCGGGAAGGAGGAGAGTTGCGAGAGGAAGGAAGAAGCTCGACCGCGAGGGTGCGAGCTTGTCGGGGCAGCTAGAGCCGGCCGGCGAAGGAACAGCGGGCGTGGGTTGTCGTGAAGGGGCTGCTGCAGCTCGGGCAGCAGGCAGACGCGGTGCGGCGCGGCCGTGCGTCGCGGGCGGAGAGCGAACCGGGTCCTAATTCTGGGCAAATTTTCCAGAATCAGACGTCTGGACTTACGTCCAGAAGACGCTGAAGACGTCTGGAGGACGGTCCAGACATCTAACAGGTACTATATTTTCCTACCTTCTATTTACGCCTGTACGGCCATGCAGCCGTTCGCCGCGTTCTCTACGCCTCTTCGTGATGAGAGCGGTTGCGTGTGTGCACAAGTGTTGTTCGGGAGGGTGCGAGGGCTCGCCATCCCACGCGGATTAGACGTCTGGCCACAGTACCAGACGACGGAGAGGACCTCCAGACGTCCGGAGTGACAATCGGACGTCTGGAAACTGACTTCAGATGATCCAGTGAGCTTCTAGACGTCTGAAGGACTACGCAGAACAAGGTATGGCATGATCGACCTTTTAAAACGTCTGGAAGAAGTTCCAGACGTCTAATTTTGGGCAGACTCGTCATTTTTGACCCGTTTAGGGTCCTTCTGGAGTCCGTTTTCCGCGTTTCAAGTTTCATTCTTCCCAGATTTATTTCCTCTACCTGTTTACAGTAATTGTATACTGTTTTGAATAGATCCTTGTCTTTGATCCTTGTACTAGGATCCCGTTCCGTTGCGACTCTAGAGGTTGCGGAGGCGCGCGGGATTGCCAACCACACCCCCAATACTCCCGATTTTGTGGGTAGAGTGGCTTCCCTTAATTAATTACAAACATTAACGCTTATCTGGATTAAATGATAGATCCTAGGGTATGGCATGAAACCTAGGACATGAAAACTAGATTGAATGATAGATCCCAGGTTGTGGCATGAATCCTAGGAACAGAAACACTAAAACGAATGTCTTGAATGCCTGAATTGCAGTCTCAGATAAGTAATGATAATTGCCTGTAATTGGATAACAGCTGTCTGTGAAATGTAGAATACTGTTGCCAGTAACTGCTACTTGTAATTACTGTTGTTTGGAATCTAAATACGAGCTGCTTGTATATAAAGGAAGAGAAGTTTGAATGCTGGAAATACGTACTATATGCAATAAACCTGAAATGATGAAACCTAGTATGGCTTGGCCTGAGGAAACATGAGCACTAACCCTGCGGGGAATTAAGAATAGAACTCCTGGAAATAAATGGAATGGAATTGGAAAAGTAAAACGAGAGAACGTGTTGTCTCTTGGGTATGTGGTACCAAAGAGAGCACATATTACCTCTTAGTGTCGAGGGGAGCTTGCCGCCCTCAGGTCGAGACCGGGGTGAGTTTGGCCACTTTGCACAGACTTTCTGGCCCTCGCGTACACCGCACCGGGGAGAGCTACTAGTGTAGGGAGAGAGCTAGCCACCCCACGGGCCCCGGGGTTCTGCTAGCTCTCTTACACCGACTTGTTAGGCCCACTAGGCAAACCAAGGTAGTCAGGCAAGGGTGTGCGGACTGTGGAGGGGTTGGACCCCTGTTACTGAGAGGGCTCTGCCCTATACTGGTTCTGTGCTATGCTTTGGGGCGCACCCGTTAAAGGAAACGACTGACCACGTGCCAGTGCGGGATAACTACCCGTGCGTTTATCGCGCGTGCCATAGTCACCGTTACGTCTGTCAGTGACCTTGGGGTGGTTGAATGAGGGTAGGACCACCACGGGAGACTCTCTCGGCCAGGAGAGCACCACGTGTTACTTCTACTTTTCGGAAAAGACTGCAATTAAGATCGTTCCCACGAGGAACATTCAAGATCAAGAGAAAGATCTGAGAAATAATTTAGTAATGAATAAGTGGAAAAATTAACGAAAGAAATTAAAAATATAATAGCTACTATCCGCCTTACTATTTTTCTTAGCTTTTGGTTGCTACTCTACTTAGCGTTTCGCTGACATGTCACCCTTGTTACCTTTTCAGGACTAGGTGCTGAGCAGCCAGAGTCAGCGGCTGCGGAGGGCACTGGGCCTAGTAGAGCCCAGTAGTGTTACCTGTAGTACCTTCTGTACTTTTCTTTCCGCTGTAGTGAGTAGTTTTCTATTACTCTTTGTACTCTCTTTATCATAAGCTCATGTTTATGTATATGTTTATTTCTCGACTGTTGTGGTGGTGTATACTGTAGTATTTCTTTCTCTACTGCTATATTTTGTTACTGCTTGTTATATACATGTTGAATGTGGTTTATTTTACTGCTCTTTTGGTTACTTTCTCGTTGGACGACTGGATCTTGGGATTAGTCGAGTCGGTCCGATTCTCGTGTTTCGTAGGGATTCGAGAATCGGGTCATTACATGTTCCCTCTTTAATAACTTGGAAATGACTTGTAGATATCAATCACAAAAGTACTACAAATTATTTTAGATACGTGAAGAAAACACCTAACAGATGTGTCTTATTTCAGAAGGGCACACCTATGAGTATTGTTGGCTATTCTGATGCAGACTATGAATGGTGCATGGCAGACAGGAAATCAATTAGGTTCTACACTTATGTAGTAGGAAATCTAGTGACATGGAAGAGTAAGAAGCAGCAGGTGGTATCTAGGTCTAGTGCAGAGTCCAAATACCAAGCTATGGCTCAGAAAGCTATAAAGATGGTCTAGGTCAGATCAATGCTACATGATCTCCATGTCCAGGTAGAGGGACTAATGTTGATGAGGTGTGATAATCGCGCTGCTACATACATAAATTGCAAACAACCTGATGTTCAATGAATGGACGAAGCATGTTGATGTTGATTGTCACTATACCAGAGACTTGATATAGCGTAGAGTTATCTACACTACATCTATACCTTCTGAAGATCAAGTTGCAGATATACTCACAACGCCTCTTCCAAGATTTCCATTTGATAAATGATGCTCCAAGCTTAACATAGTTGATATATATGCTCCAACTTGAGGGGGAGTGTTTAGTAAAGTACTCCAATTATCTAGTTTGTTTATTGTTTTAGATTGTTATGTCATGTGTTTTGTCCTATTGGACTTTTGTTGTAATTTTCCTAACACCTCTTCCTATATAAAGAGGTGTAGGATTTCATTTAAGAAATAAGACTTATCATTTTCTTTGACTTACACATTTTGAATAATTCTAGATATTATTTTTCATTGCAAGACTCTCACATGTTATACGTTATGTGTCCCTCCATAACTCAAAAATAACTTCTGGATATCAATGTTGCACTGCATATTATTTTATTTTCTCTTAAGAAGCACTTAGGAACGTAATAAATATCAATCACGTTTGGCATCTCTGATGATCAAATTATGTACCTAGATAATAATAAATTACAAAACAACATTACCAAAAAGTGCGAAATAAAAAACAGTAACACGATAGCTGCACGTTTTGAATAGTTCCATATGTTATTTTTCATCACAAGGTGCTTATGTGTATATGTCAACACCTATATAATTATAAATTACAAAATAATTAATATTTCCAACAAGTGCAAGTAAAAATTGGTTCCAAGATAAATATTATTACTCAACATTCCTAGCAAGTATATTTGATACTTTGAGATTGACAGTTGTGATTACATCTCTTTCGTAGCATATTCTACACATCTTCAACAACTCCAGGGTGTACTCTTCATCAGTGGGTGCTCATACACTATACATTATATGTCCCTCTTTTACAACTTACAAATAACTTGCCCATATTTTCACAAAAGCATTGCGAATTATTTTCTTTTATGTACCTATTAACATATCCCAACACTTGTGTAATGAAAAATTACAAAAACAACATTCCTAACAAGTGAAAAATAAAAAATGGATCCAGAATAAATATTATCAATTGTACTTTCAAATCGACAGTTGTCATTAAATCACCCACGTATCATATGCTACACATTTTGAATATTTTAGTTGTTATTCTCCATCACAAGGTGCTCACATGATATTTGTTACATATCCCTTCTTCATAACTCAGAAATAACTTGTGGACATCAATTACAAAAGCATTGTAAATATTTTATAATTTTATCACAATAAGCACTTGTGAATGTAATAGGTATCAATGATTTTTGGCATCTCTCACAATCAAATTATGTACCAGTTATCTCTACACCATGTGATGAAAAATAAAAAAATTAACATTTCCAGCAAAAGCAAAATTAAAATTGGTTCAATGATAAATATTATTAGTGAGCATTCCTAAAAGATATATCTACTACTTTTACGTTGACAATTGTAATTACACCTTCTCTACCGCATATGCTACACATCTTGAATAACCTTAGGGGTTATTCTTTATCTCAAGACACAAATATGCTATATGTTATATGTCTCCCTTTCAGAATCCACAAATTACTTATGGATATTAGTCCTAAAAGAATTGCAAATTAATTTATTTTATCTAAAGAATCATTTGTGAATATAATAGATGTCAACAATGTATGGCATCTCTCATAATCAAATTACATACCTATTAAAATATCTCAATACCTATGTAATGACAAATGATAAAAATAATATTCTCAACAAGTGTAAAATAAAAATTAATTCTAAGATAAATATTATTACCAGAGATTCTTAACAAGTGTACCTATTACTTTTAAGTTTATAATTGTAATTACATATCTTTCATATCATATGCTACAAATCTTAAACAACCTCAAGGGTATTGTTCATCACATGGCACCCATATGCTAACGTTATATGTCAATCTTCCATAACTTACAAATAACTTATGAATATCTATCATAAAATTATTTTTTTATGCACCCGTTAGCATGTCTCAACACATGTGTAATAAAAAATTACGAAAATAGTATTCCTAATAATTGCAAAATTAAAATTAGTTCCATGATGAATGTTATTCGTGGACATGTGGCAAAAAAAAACACCAATGACGATAAAGATTACATGACTAACACAAATTGTTCGTAGAATATGGTAACCGTCGTATTATTTCTTAATATCAAATTTTGAAGAGATGAAAGGATTTAATTACAGGTTACACAATAATAAAATTACGAAGAGGGTTGTAATTTTGAAGTTTAAGAAAACATAAATTATTACTATCATTAATCTCATTTTACATGAGGGTTTAAAAATCAAATTAGTCATCAAATTGGTAGAAGTTTTGATTTTGATTTTTAGTGATTCAATCATTAGTTTCAACTGGTCGAACCAGTGATGACGTCATAATTATAATCAAATAGGAAAAAATCGAACTGGTCATACTTAGGTTTGGTTTATATTGGTTCAACCGAGTTCAATTGAGTTCAAAATTTAATATATAAAAAACTAAATATAACTATCATAAAATGTTACTTTAAATATGAAACAATCAATCATACTATAAAATAAAATGGAAGTACTAAAAGACATAAAGGGCAGTGTATAAAAAAAGAAAAATTAAGTTGTAATAGAAGAATTTCATAATTTCAAGACAACATAAGTAAACAAAATCGAAAAGATCTTGTTGATAAGGATGATTCATTTGATTCCAGCTAAAAATTAATAGATGCAAGCTTATCTTACAGACACAGCCAAAAATTAATAGATGCAAGAAAACATTTCTCAACGGTCAACACAATTGGATAATTTGATAGTTGGACACCCAATGGGACTCAATCTCTCTCTTTGAATGGGATTCTCTTTGTTAAGTCAGGCTTTTCTTTATGTGGGAATTGGCATACAAACATGAAAATGAACACTCTCAATCTTTTCTTGTCCCTCTCAGTCTTATCCTCCTTTTACAAGGGAATAGCCACATCTTGCTGATAGTTTTATCCCTACTTGTTGCTGTCTTATATCTCACTTAACCAATAGAACATACTTGTTTTTACCCTTAACCTGTTGAAGATACTTAGGTTGCGAGAGGGCCTACCTAAGGATATAACATACTTGTGCATGCCACGCATCCAAGAGTTGAGAAAAGGTGGCATCAGTGTTCAACTATAAGCAATTGATTACAACATATTTGTATCCGTTTGTCTTCAGCAAGGATGGGTACAAAGTTGAAATCCCTGCTCTATCCTCTACAAAGGTGCTCCTACATTTTCTGCGAACTTTCAAGAAGGTTGTCTTGCAGTTCTGTAACTTATAATTATACATTAGCAGCATTTGATACATTTGCAAAGTTTATAAGCACTTTTTTGAGATGATTTAACATGCATACTCTTAACAATGTGTTACGACCCGGTTCCCGAATCCCTATACGACACGAGACCAGACCGACTCGACTGATCCCAAGACCCAGTCGTCCAATGAGAAAGTAACCAAAAAGTAGGAAAGTAAACCACATTCACTATGCTAAGCAACTAACAGTAAAAAGGTACAGTAGTAAAGAAGTAAAAACTGCTACAGTACGTATCTCCACCACAACAGCAGAAAGTAACAAGTGCAGGAACATAAAGAACAGAATATAACGGTACAAGAATCTACTCACTACAACAGAAAGAAGTACAACAAGAAGCTACAACTACTGGACTCTACTAAGCCCAGCACCCTCTGCAGCCGTAGGCTATGGCTGCTCAACACCTAGACCTGAAAAGGGTTATGAGTACACAAAGCCAACGAATGCTGAGTAGAGTGGCAACCAACTAACTAAAGCAGTAAAAGTTGACAGGTAGCTGTTGTTTTTCAATTACTTTCTTTAACTAATTATTCTTTTTCACCACTTGGTTTATTTATCAGGTCTCTTTCTTGATCTCGAATGTTCCTCGTGGGAACGATCTTGATTGCAGTTTTTTCCGAGGAGTAGAAGGCACACGTGGTGCTCTCCTGGTCGAGAGAGTCCCACGTAGTGATCCTACACCCAGTCAACCACCCCAAGGTCATAGATAGACGTAACGGTGACTACGGCACGCGCGATAAGCGCACGAGTAGCTACCCCGCACTGGCACGCGGTCAGTTGTTTCCGTTAGCTGGTGCGCCCAAAGTACAGCACGGAACCGGTATAGGACTTAACCCTCTCAGTAACAGGGGTCTAACCCCTAAGAATCAAACAAGGGTCTCTCCCCTCCACAGTCCACGCACCCTCGCCTGACTACCCTGGTTTGCCCCGTGGGCCTAACAAGTCGGTGTAGGGTGGCTAGCTGAACCCCAGGCCCTGTGGGGTGGTTAGCTCTCTTCCTACACTAGTAGCTCTCCCCGGTACCGTGTACGCGAAGGCCAAGAAGTTGGTACAGAGTGGTCAATCCTAACCCCAGGTCCCAACCCGAGGGCGGCTAGTTCCGCTCTACACTAAACAGGGGGACAGTCGCTCTCCTTGGTACTCCGTACTCAAGGGCCAGCTCACTTCCCCACTCACATTTCCAGATCCATTCCATTTATTTCCAGGAGCTCTACTCCTAATTCCTTGTAAGGTTCATACTCCTATTCCTCATGCCAAGCCATACCAGGTTTCATCATTTCTATTCCCATTTCAGGTTATACATATACAACTCGTATTGCTATCGTTCACATTTCCATACACAGGTTATACACAGGTAGCTTGTATTTCCATCATTCACAATACCATTCTCAATTTATATACATGCAGCTCATATTATGTCATTTAACGTATACAACAGGAATTTTACATGCAACAGTTAGCTAGCATAAGTACTTCACATTTCACAGGCAGCTGTTATTTATTTACAGGCAATTGTTATTATTCTATCTACTCATTCAAAACTGCAATTCAATCATCCATTACAGACATTTTAAGTGTTTCTCGTCCGAGAATTCATGCCATATCCTAGGTTCTAATCATTCATTCGACACATGCATTTAGGTTATAATTAATTTAGGGGGAAGCCACTCTATCAGTAAACCCAGGAGTATTGGGGGCTTCAACAGCAGGCTCACGTACCTCAGCAAGCCCTGAACCTGCAACGAAACGAAGTTCTATGACAAGGAATAATCACAAGGTAACTATCAGAATAGTATGGAAAGCCTTCTAACAAGTAGAGAAACTCACAAGGAACACATCGGTATCTTATTTGCATGAAACGGACCCTAAACGGGTCAAAAATAGGGTTTCTGTCTCAAATCAAACATTTGGAACAACTTCCAAACGTCTTAAAAATGTCCAGTAACATACCTAAGTCTCTACGCCAATCCTCAAACTTCCAGGAACTCTTCTGGACTGTCTGGACCCAGCTCCAAACGTCCGACCACCTCTTCGGACGTCTGGAAATGGTTCATGTCGTCTGGTACGTCGTCCAGACGTCTGAAATGCATGGGAGGGTGTGTCCCGCGCATAGATGGTATCAGAGCAAGGTTGTCCTGAGAAGTGAACCAACTAGCTTGAAAATAACCAATTCACATGCTTGTAATTAGAGTAACCACCACAACGTACCTTTTGATATCTGCTCTTAGGTTCTTTTGCTGAATGTCCGTTGAAACTGACATCTTCCTATTCTGTTGTTCGCGCCTCCTTGCAGGAGATGCCTCGACGTGGAGTCATTGAGGCGGGCCGCGGACGCGACCGTGGACGGGGTCGAAGGGGTGGACGTGTTGAGCCCAACATTTCGGTGGACCAGCCACTTCTTCCGGGAGTTCAGGCCTAGGACCTCGCCCAGCTAATATGCGAGATAGTACGAGAGGAGCTCCACCCACCTCCACAGGCGCCTCTCCCTGGGGACGTGGAGGGGGAGTCCTCTGTAAGGCCGCGAGACAGACGCAGCACTGGATGTGGGGGAGGGGGTGGTCCTCCACCGCCCCCACCTCACTCTGACACTTCCGAGCACGAGCCTTCCCTGCCTGGAGGCGTGCCTGTTTCCCCACTTCAGTGACATTACGAGCTTTTTAGACAGTTTCGGAAGCTGAACCCCCCCTCCTTCAAGGGGGATGAGGACCCAACTGAGGCGGAGGATTGGTTAGAGCGGATCGAGAAGGTGTTCGACACCCTTCGCCCCCCTGCGGAGTGCCGCGTGGCCTTTGCCACGTACCAGCTGGAGAGTGCGACACACAGGTGGTGGAGGGCCGTCAAAGGTCAGGAGGGGACAAAGCCGATGTGAGACCGATTTGTCACCCTCTTCTGTGAGCAGTACTTCCCGTAGACGTGGCAGGATCAGAGAAGGCGGGAGTTCCACACTCTCCGCCAGGTGACGATGACTGTGAGCGCGTATCGTACACGTTTTCGGGAGCTGTCCCATTTCGCTGCGACAGCTGTGGCTACTGAGGAGGAGCGCCTGTGGAGGTTCACTGAGGGGCTCTGGCCTGCCATTCGGGGGTATGTCAAACCCCTAAAGTTGCCCACGTTCTCGAGAGTGGTGGAGGCAACTATAACCTATGAGGAGACCAACCCGACCACACGTGACACTGACAGCGGACGGAAGAGGCCCTGCTAGCCAGACTACTCACAGGGCCGGTGAGAGAGGAGGCACACGACATCTGCAGGAGAGCCGACATGCTTTGCAGGGCTGTCAGTGGCCTTTGGGGGCCCCCGATAGGGGCCAGCTGCCAGCACTGAACCCCCGCCCAGCCGTCAGCAGGGACCTACTGAGGGCGGGAGTTGAGTTCCCCTTTGCTACCAGTGTGGCCAGCTGGGCCACATCCGGAGGACTGCCCATCTAGGGCTGGAGGTCAGCAAATGCTCCCCGCACCAGGCGCTGGAGGACAAGCAGGAGGCCATGGGTCCCAGGTGCATGGGGGAGGACGGCAGTCGCGGGGAGGGTACCAGCCAACGGCTACCCGTCCGACGCAGAGTGTGGCTACTTCTTCACCGAGAGCTGAGGGGCGTATCAGTGCCTTGACACACAGAGACGCCAGAGCTTCATGTTCAGTGGTGGCAGGTATGGTTACAGTTTCCGAGTTTACACACTTTTTGATTCCGGCGCCAAGCACTCGTTTGTTGCTGCTAGTTTTGTTGTTAGTTTGGGATAGGACTGTGTGTTGTTAGAGGATTCTTTTGTGATCAGAGGTCCGGGTGGTCAGCTGTTTGTAGCTGAGGAGGTTTACACAGACTGTGAGGTCAGTGTTGGGGGACACGGCCTCCCCGCTGATCTGATTGTGATACCGATGGAGGACTTTGGCGTAATTCTGAGATGGATTGGCTGTCCGCTTACCACGCTTTGGTGGACTGTTTTGAGAGGAATATTGTCTTCTCCATACCGAAGATACCTCCTTTTGAGTTTCACGAACAGCCGGTGGACGGAGGCTTCAGGTGCATTTCTACACTTCGGGTGGCGAGACTTTTAGGCCAGGGGTGTGAGGGCTTTCTTGCTTGTGTAGTGGCAGAGCCCAGCCCCGTGGCCGACTTTCAGACCATCCTGGTGGTTAGAGAGTACCCCAACGTATTTCCAGAGGAGCTGCCAGGACTACTGCCCGAGCGTGAGATCGAGTTTGAGATCTCACTGGTACCGGGGACCAACCCCATTTCTACGGCATATTACAGGATGGCACCACTTGAGTTGCAAGAGCTCAATTCCCAGTTGCAGGACCTTCTGGAGAAGGGCTTTGTGAGGCCCAGTGCATCTCAGTGGGGAGCCCCAATATTATTTGTGAAGAAGAAGGATGGTACCCTACGCCTTTGTGTGGACTACAGACAGCTAAATAGGGTCACCATCAAGAACAGGTATCCGCTGCCGAGGATTGATGATTTGTTTGACCAGTTGCGAGGTGCCACGATTTTCTCCAAGATAGACTTGAGGTCTGGCTACCACCAGTTGAGGATCAAGGAGACCGACGTCTCCAAGACAACTTTCCGCACCCGGTACGAACACTACGAGTTTTTGGTCATGCCGTTTGGGTTGACCAATGCCCCCGCCGCTTTCATGGATTTGATGAACAGGGTGTTCAGACCGTATCTGGATCAGTTTGCAGTAGTATTTATTGATGATGTGCTCATCTACTCGCAGGATCAGGCGTAGCACGGACAGCACTTGCGAATGGTTCTGGACACGTTGAGACGACGTAGGCTGTATGCCAAATACAGCAAGTGCAAGTTCTTGTTGAGGCAAGTGACCTTCTTACGTCATGTGATTTCAGGGGATGGCTTGGCTGTGGACCCAGCCAAGGTAGAGGCAGTACTCAGGTGGGAGAGACCACGTACAGTGATAGAGATCCGCAGTTTCTTGGGACTGGCAGGTTACTACCGACGGTTTATCAGGGGTTTCTCACAGATTGCGCATCCTATGACACAGTTGACCCGGAAGGACGTGCCCTTTTCTTAGACAGACGCTTGTGAGGCGTGTTTTTAGGAGTTGGAGGGGCTGACTTCGACTCCTGTACTTATCATTCCAAACAGTAGTGGCGATTTCATCGTGTACACGAACGCTTCTTTGCAGGGGTTAGGGGGTGTGCTTATGTAGTGAGGTCACGATGTCGCTTACGCTTCGCGGCAACTGAAGCCCCAAGAACATAACTACCCTACCCATGACTTAGAGCTGGCAGTTGTTGTCTTCGCGCTGAAGACATGGAGGCACTACCTGTACGGTGAGACTTTTAAGATATTCACAGATCATAAGAGCCTCAGGTATTTGTTTGATCAGAAGGAGCTTAACATGAGACAGAGACGTTGTTAGAGCTCCTGAAGGTCTATGACTGCAGCATCTCCTACCATCCCGAGAAGGCCAACGTAGTGGCTGACGCCTCGAGCCGGAAGGTACCCGCCCACTTGGCCAGTTTACAGGCACAGAGTTGGAGGCTTATGGAGGAGTTGGGCAATTGGCGACCCCTAGAGTTACAGGAGCACTGTGGGGCAGTGACTGTGACACGACAGATGAGACCAGAGCTGATAGACCGCATCATCACAGGATAGATGACAAATCCATATCTACAGTCGTTGCGAGACAGAGTATTGTCAGGGAACCCTGGAGACTTCTCCTTTACTGACGGGTGCTGCGTATGAGGGGACATTTATGCGTTCCCAGGAATGATAAGTTGTTGAGAGAGCTCATGACTGAGGCACACGGTTCCAGGTTTACCATACATCCCGGGAACACGAAGATGTATCATGATCTGAGACGTGATTTTTGGTGGAGAGGGATGAAGCGAGATGTAGGGGAGTTCGTGCAGCAGTGTGGTGTGCCAGCAGGTGAAGGCCGAGCATCAGAGGCCTGTAGGGCCGTTGCAGCAACTTCCAGTGCCAGAGTGGAAGTGGGAGAGCATCACCATAGACTTGGTGGTGGGATTGCCCATTACCCAACGAGGACACGACGCAATCTGGATGATTGTAGACAGATTGACGAAGACGACACATTTCTTGCCAATCCGAGTCACCTTGGGACCAACACAGTTGGCAGAGAGGTATATTCGCGACGTGGTATGTCTGCACAGAGTTCCAAGTGAGATTGTATCCGACAGGGATACCCATTTTACGTCCCAGTTTTGGGCTGAGTTTCAGTAGGCTTTGGGGACACGGTTGAGGTTCAGCACAGCATACCATCCCCAGATGGACGAACAGTCAGAGTGCATGATACAGACGCTGGAGGACTTTTTGCGTGCCTGTGTACTGAACTGGAGGGGCTCTTAGGAGGAGCACTTGCCCTTGGCAGAGTTTGCATATAATAACAGTTATCACTCGAGCATCAGCATGGTACCCTACAAGGCTCTATACGGACGGAGGTGTATTGCACCCTTGAGTTGGGTTGAGGTGGGGACCAAGTGGGAGGTTGGCCCCAGGCTGATCCAACAGAGTCAAGAGGTGATAGAGCAGATTCACAGACAACTTCGCACTGTCAGGAGCATACAGAAGAGTTATGCCGATCGGAAGCGTAGAGAGGTGCAATTCGAGGTTAGGGATCACATCTTTCTACGTGTTTTACCCACGAAGGGCCTGCAGCATTTTGAGGTGAAAGGGAAGCTCACGTCGAGGTTTGTGGGGCCCTTTGATGTCCTGGAGCGGGTAGGACCCGTTGCCTATAGGCTTGCCCTTCCTCCCCAGCTTTCTGGTGTGCACAATGTGTTCCACGTGTCCAACCTCAGGAAGTACATCGCCAATCCCAGTCACGTTCTGAGTCACGAGAGTGTCGAGGTGGGTGACGACCTGACCTACCCCGAGCGACCAGTACAGATATTAGACAGAGCCGTCCGGAGTTTGAGACGGAAGTAGGTACCCCTGGTGAAGGTCTTATGGAGGAGCTGGAGGTACGAGGAGGCTACCTGGGAGCCTGAGGCGGCGATGCGAGAGCGGTACCCGAAGCTTTTTTAGGGTACGTCTTTTCGGACCGGCTTCGATCCTCTTTAAGTTTGTTATGTGTATATTATTCTTTTCCGCACCCTCGCTAGCTCAAGTTTCGGGGATGAAACTTCTTTTAAGTTTGTTATGATGTTAAGACACGTGTTGTTTGAGCCTTTTAAGACGTCTAAACTGTGGGTCGGACGTCTGGTCAGACGTCTGGATACCTTCCCAGACGTCTGGAAATCGAAAATTTTGAGTACGAGCTCGCATCTGCGTGTGTGCAGCGCGCAGACGGTACTCTCATTTTTCCTCCCCTTCTTCTCTCTCTCCCCGCCTCCAACAAAACCCTAACCCACCGATCTATAAAACCCCCTCCTCCTCTCTCGTTTCTCCTCACTTCTCAGCCACCAGGCCCTTCCCCTCTTCTTCTCCACTTCAGCGAGAGAGGCAGCGCGAGTGAGAGAGCGCACGGGCGGCGTCGAGGAGGAGTGGCATGAGGAGAGGAGGAGAGTGAGCTCGCAAGCTCGTGTGGGAGCTCACCGATGAGCATGCGGCCAGAGCAGCGCGTGTGCAAGGCGGAGGAGTGCGTCGGGTAGGTCCTCCCCGACACTGCTGCAGCCGGAGCTGCAGGTGAGGGGGTACGGCGCGGCCACACGTGGCGCAGGAGCAACGGAAGCAGGTTCTGGTTTTGGGTTTTTCCCAGAATCAGACGCCTAGAGTGACCTCCAGACGACGATGCGAACATCTGGAGGTGGTTCCAGACGTCTGAGGTGAGAGTTTCGTGAAGGTACACCCCTTTTGCGGATTTGACCATGCAAGCCGCTCCCCTACTACCACTTTGCATGCCCTTTTTGAGAGGATTCAATGTCTGCGTGTAGGATTCGCTTTGGGAAGGCACGGGACACACCCTCCCACGCATTTTTGACGTTCGGACGACGTACCAGACGAGGGGAAGCATTTCCAGACGTCCAGAGAGGTGGTCGGACGTCTGGAGCTAGGTCCAGACGGTCCAAAAGAGTTCCTGGACGCCTGAGGATTGGCACAGAGACTTAGGTATGTTATTGAACATTTTTAAGATGTCTGGAAGTTGTTCTAGACGTCTAATTTGAGACAGAAACTCTATTTTTTACCCGTTTAGGATCCGTTTAAGTTCTGTTTCATGCAAATAAGATACTGATGTGTTCCTTGTGAGTTCCTCTACTTGTTAGAAGGCTTTCCATACTGTTCTAATAGTTTCCTTGTCGTTATTCTTTGTCATAGAACTTCGTTCCGTTGCGGGTTCGGGGCTTGCTAAGGCTCGTGAGCCTGTCATTCAAGCCCCCAATACTCTTGGGTTTACTGGTAGAGTGGCTTCCCCCTAAATTAATTATAACCTAAATGCATGTGTCGAATGAATGATTAGAACCTAGGATATGGCATGAATCCTAGGACGAGAAACACTTGAAATGTCTATAATGGATGATTGAATTGCAGTCTTGAATGAGTAGATAGAATGATAACAATTGCCTATAAACAAATAACAGCTGCCTGTGAAATGTGAAGTACTTGTGCTAGCGAACTGTTGCATGTAAAATTCCTGTTGTATACGTTAAATGACATAATACGAGCTGCATGTATATAAATTGAGAATGGTAATGTGAATGATGGAAATACAAGTTACCTATGTATAACCTGTGTATGGAAATGTGAACGATAGCAATACAAGCTGCATATATATAACCTAAAAATGGGAATAGAAATGATGAAACCTAGTATGGCGTGGCATGAGGAATATGAGAATGAACCCTACGAGAAATTAAGAGTAGAGTTCTTGGAAATAAATGGAATGGATCTAGAAATGTGAGTGGGGAAGTGAGCTGGCCCTTCAGTACGGAGTACCAAGGAGAGTGATTGTCCCCCTATTTAGTGTAGAGCGGAGCTAGCCGCCCTTGGGTTGGGACCCGGGGTTAGGATTGGCCACTTTGTATCGACTTCTTGGCCCTCGCATACACGGTACCGGGGAGAGCTACTAGTGTAGGGAGAGAGCTAGCCACCTCATGAGGCCTGGGGTTGAGCTAGCCGCCCTACACCGACTTGTTAGGCCCACGGAGCAAACCAGGGTAGTCAGGCGAGGGTGCGCAGACGGTAGAGGGGCGAGACCCCTGTTTGGTTCTTAGGGGCTAGACCCCTGTTACTGAGAGGGCTAGGCCTTATACTAGTTCCATGCTGTACTTTGGGCGCACCCGCTAACAGAAACGACTGACCGCGTCCCAGTGCGGGGTAGCTACTCGTGCGCTTATCGTGCGTGTCGTAGTCACCGTTACGTCTGTCCATGGCTTTGGGGTGGTTGACTAGGTGTAGGATCACCACGGGGGACTCTCCTGGCCAGGAGAGCACCACGTGTGCCTTCTACTCCTCGGAAAAAACTGCAATCAAGATCGTTCCCACGAGGAATATTCGAGATCAAGAAAGAGACCTGATAAATAAACCAAGTGGTGAAAAAGAATAATTAGTTAAAGAAAGTAATTGAAAAACAATAGCTACCTATCCACTTTTACTTCTTTAGTTAGTTGGTTGCCACTCTACTCAGCGTTCGTTGACTTTGTGTACTCATAACCCTTTTTAGGTCCAAGTGTTGAGCAGCTAGAGCCCACGGTTGCAGAGGGTGCTAGGCCCAGTAGAGCCCAGTAGTTGTAGCTTCTTGTTGTACTTCTTTCTGTTGTAGTGAGTAGACTCTTGTACCTTTATATTATGTTCTTTATGTTCCTGTACTTGTTACTTTCTGCTATTGTGGTAGTGATACGTATTGTAGCAGTTTTTACTTCTTTATTGCTTTACCTTTTTACTGTTAGTTGCTTAGCATAGTGAATGTGGTTTACCTTCCTGCTTTTTGGTTACTTTCTCATTAGACGACTGGGTCTTGGAATCAGTCGAGTCGGTCCAGTCTCGTGTCCTGTAGGGATTTGGGAACCGGGTCGTAACACACTGTATAAGCAAGTGATTACAACTGCAAAACACAAACATCGTAGCTTCTTTACAAATTCAGCTGCAACTGCGCTATAGCAGTGTTGCATCACGGGTTTTCTCCCTATCTATATCTATATATCAATGAAACAAAATTATGTCAAGGCTGCAACATGTGGCAAAAGTTTATACTCACATTGGGATGGCCAATGGCGGTGATAGGTCTGCAGAGGGGCGAGGAGGTGGTCTACAAAGTCAATCGCTTGGAGGGTAGGGCCATAGGAGGGGTGAGAGGTCCAAGTCCGACCGTGTTGACCGGCGTTAGGGTAGGAGACTAGTCCACGTCGTCGCTGCCTACAGTCGTCATCGACTCATCGTCATTGTTGCTTACAGTGTCATTGGTAGGCGAGTCCCCTTTGTAGCTTGTGTGGACGAGGTTATCGCCCTCGTCGACTCGTCGTCTTTGTTGCATGTAGTGTCATCACCACTTATGGTCGTTAGTGTGTCCCCTTTGCAGCTTGCGTGGACGAGGTCATCGTCGTCGTCGTCATCGATCGGGTGGAGGATAGGACTGCAACAGGTTGCGTCGCCTCATCGTCATTCGGGTGGTCGGTCGTCTCCATAGACTCGGTTGAGAACTTGAGACTTAGGAGTTAGGGCATCCTCTATCTCTGTGTGTCAAGGAGACGAGGATGACCCCAGGCATACAGACTCACGAAGAAATAAAGAGGCATGGCACCCACAGCGCCCTTAATTTTTTTTTTTGTTGGGGGCAGGTTGAACCGGGGATCTGGTTCACCGGTTTGAATCTGTTAAACCGGATTTTCCATGGTTCAAATAATTTGAAACTCACTGTGTAAAAATCGACCGGTTCGACCATTATTTCACTAGTTCCCGATCCAATCGGTTGAACCAGTTGGTCCGATCCGGGTTTTAGAACACTGATTCTATCTTATGACGAGACAAACTTGCTATATATATATTGTGCACGTCTTAAAGTGAACGTGGTTGGATCCAATTCAAATTTCAAAAAGAAAATATAAGGAAGTGGCCCATACTACCTTTATTAATGAATCCATTAAATATATTTATGCCTGAAATTGGCATATCCTCGCAAAGAATTCTAATCGATTTAATTATCAAATCTTTTTTTGTAAATCATCAAAACTAATATACGCATTAACACTTGTGATCACCAACTATAACAATCACTACAACATATTTCACTTTTGCTGTCAGTTTCAAAAATAGAATAACCGATGCCATTACACGACGCTATTATGATCGTCACTGTTTTGTTTTCCTATCAGTTTAAGAGCACATCCGATGTTAAAATAGTGTCTAACCACAAGATTGATTGGCCATTTCGACGTCAGTTAAAAATTGACGAAAAATATAATTACTGTCGGTTTATTTAGAACCAATGACAAAATAAGTGTTCACCCAAGGTCGGTTTAGATGTTTCGCCGTCGTTTCAAAATCGATGGTACGTGTATGTGCCGTCGCATGTTTGTCAAGCGACGACATTAATTCATCCCTTTTTCCCACCTTTACGTGCCCTTTTCTCAAGTTTCCCCATAGGTTATAAACATTTACCGTTGATTATATAAGTAACGGCAAAAATATTTTTTCCGTTAGTTTACTTATAAGCAACGAAAAATATGTGACGTGGTTAGCCTGAAAGATATTTTCGCTGTCGGTTAGTCTTGAAAGTGACGAGAAAAATATTTTTCCTCTCATTTATAAGTTGTTGGTTAATTAACTAACCGACGACAAATGTATGAAATTTTTTTTTAAATGAGAAATTACAAAATGATGGAATTACATACTAAATATACTTAAAAGACTTGCTAATAAAGAGAAGTTTATATTGCATAAATATAAGTCTAGTATATAAAAAGTTTGAAAATAAAAAATTTACATAAAATGAAAATAAAATATTTACATAAAAAATATAAGGAAAGAAAATGTATAAATATCACTATGTAGCTGCCCCGATGCCACCAGCTCCACCCATTTCGTCGTCTTCGTTTCGTCTGTGAATGCTGGGATTTGATGAAAACGGATGCTCTGACTATCCCTTCTTCAGAAGAAGGGTTAGAAGCTTCTCAATCTTACTATCCGTCTTATTCATCTATGATTGCATGGCATCCATCTGACTCTTCATATATGTCTCTCTCTTCTCCATCTCTTCCTCTCGTCTCTATAGTGTGTCGATTTTTTAATGCAACTGATTGACGACACTAGATGAGACGTCACCTTTCCTCTTATACCAAGTAGATAACGTATGTACCCTCCCCGCACTATGAACAAAACCACCGTGGTCCGGTGGCATCACTCTCCTAAATGCATCATCTGGCTGCAAAGGCTAGTGGATGCTGTTGGACGTCTCGTCAGTGGGGGGTGTACTAACTGTACCATTTGCTTTTACATGTATTAAAAAAAATTATTATAATATATTTACATATAGAAAGTAATAAATATTTTTTAGTTTAAGAAACTTACGTATTTCTCCTGGTATGACTCATGAATCCACTTACGAGCACCCTCAGCTGCAGCCTTACTATGGATGACCTCGTATATATCCGTTCTACTCATTTCCATCTCATCATAAGTAGCGGACTGAAAATATAAAAACGATATAGTTATATTTAGATAACATAAAAATTAAGTAATATTCAACTAAAAAGTAGTTCCAACCTTACGTAACGGCTCCTAACCGTCTCGATACTCTTTCGACCCAAACAATGGGTCTGTGATGGAGCTTTAGCCCTATCGGCCTTATTTTTTCTTTCTTACTCATGTACATATACATAATAATATTTTTTATGAATTTAAGATATATAAAATTAATAGAATAATTTATAATCATTTACTAACCTCCATCTTTGGATTCAACCAATGCTCGCATGCCTTCTTCCAATCGTCAAGCATGACATCAGGAAGAGTATCATCCATTGCCTCCTCAGGTGAACTCTTGTTCGAGAAAAACTAAATACCAAATATAAATTGTTAGAAATAATATAAGAAATTATATATATAATAAAAATGTAAATGTTTAAAAATCCTTATATTTTTCTTGGTCTCTGTCCTCCAATCCCTATGGGTTTTGGCAACATGCTTAAGGATATATCAGGAGGTATTGGGGGTCGTCACCCTAATCGTAATTTGCCTATATTAATTTTAAAAAATATATGCCAATCTTACTTTATAATAATTTTAAGATAAAGTTATAAAAGAAATAACTTTTATAAATAAAATTACCTCCAACTAACGGAGGAACTACCTTTTCAGCTCTGCGGGCACCTTCCTCCAGTCGAAGTAGCAAATGAGCACAATAGACTTAATAATTGTGCTCACTCGACTGATAAATCCTGGGTAATTCTCCACCTCCCCTTGGTAATTGTTATTCTCACGCCCTCGGGGATATGCTGAAGGTCTAGACTTTTTGTCTTCCCCCATCCTTTTGCTAGTCTACCTACGTAAACATTAATCATATTCATTATATATTTTTGAAGTTATAATAAACTTTAAAACATACAAGTAATTTACTTCTTAAAGGTATATGATTTCATATCAAAACTTGAACCTGTCGCTGAGGGGTCGACATGAACTGGGGACGTACACCCCACCATCTCATCCTCCGCCTCCTCGCCCTCCTCCTCTCCCTCTTCTCCCGCCTCCTCCCCCTCCACCTTCCCGTTCTCCTCATCTAATCCTCCATAATCTGGATCATCCTCTATTCGATCTGGCAAGGTCTGAGCAATCTCCTTCCTCTTTCCCTTCCCCCCCATATGTAGTAAATGTGTCATCTCGCCGAGTTGTACGACACATGATTGTGGGGGTGGCTAAACCTACTGTCGAAGGGGTGGCTAAGCCTACTATGGGGGGGGGGGGGGGGGGCTAAGCTTGAGGAGACTAATCGAACTGCGTGGAGGGCTGTCTTAGGAGGACCTTTTTTTTGTTTTTACTTAAACAACTTCATCTGTAACAGATAAAAAATGCAATAATTAATATAATTAAAATTCATTAATATATAAATCAATAGACATGAATTTCAATTTTACTCCAAACTCCCTTTGTAATGACATATATGCCCCTATAAATTTTAATTTTAATATGAATTTCATTTAAACAGAAATGAAACAAAGCAAAAAAATTGTTACTAACCTTAGATGTCAACATTGATTGCAAATAAATGACATTCTGTTAATTCTTAGTATGCTTCAGACTGTGCGTTAAAATGGTTACACGGTACTGTTCTTATGGGTATAACCCATCTCCTTTGGCAATTATCTGGGATGTAGAAAACTTGTGTCGCTCAACATGCTAATGTGAATGGTTCATCAGACTGAAGAATTTCACGATTACAATTTAAACTCAAGAAATTGTATTTCTTGTCAATTTTGAAACTGGTGTCCTCTTTAAAAACATCAAACCAATGACATTTAAATAGGACAACTCTACGATCAAATCTGAAGCTGATCTTTACAATTTCCCTAATTTCACCATAATATCCATCTGGACCGGTGGAAAGATCTGAATCAACAACAACTCCAGCTTGTTGTGTAATTATTCTATCATCAATTTCTTTTATCTTGAATCTGAACCCATTTATTATATACCCAGAGTGGTAATGTGTATAGTGTAATCGTGAATCGGTAATTACATCAAAATCCGATACCCATTGTGGGTCCTTATCCTCTTTTAATTGATTAACCTGATCTTTAAACCAATCTAAGAAGCCAAATTCAGTTGTCCTTGAAAGATGTAATCGTTCGAATTCCTCATAAAATGGATCAATTTCAAGAATTTGTTTTAAAATATATAAATGTGTGCAACGTCTGTCATTTTCTGAAATTGCCTTGTACTCTGTATGAAGAATCGACCTTCCTCTGATATCAAAAATTGGCAAACATTCTTCATCACTGTCATTGTATTTCCCCTCATAGTTCCTTTCAAGTTTATTAAAGCGATTATCTATTTCATTCATGTACATGGAAGTAAAATTTATGCATTCCTCCACGAGATACCCTTCCGGCTTTGCTTTGTTCAAAACATAATCTTTAAGCATTTTTAAAAATCGCTCCACAGGATACACCCATCTGAATTGTATAGGTTCACAAATTCTCGCTTCATTTACAAGATGCAACGTGAGATGAACCATTACATCAAAGAAGGTTGGGGGAAGAATCTGTTTTATCTTACAGAGAGTAATGACTATTTGTTTATCCCAGTGATCCAACATATCATTTTGTAACATCTTCGAACAAATAGCTTTGAAAAACCTGCTCATCTCTGTGAAGGAATTAACAACTAGCTCTGGCAGTATCCCCCGTATCGCTAGTAGAAATAAAACTTGCATATAAACGTGGGAGTCTGTAAAGACCTGCTCTGTTCTGAGCCTTTTAAGACGTTTGGACTGTTAGTCAGACATCTGGTCAGACGTCTGGACCCCTTCCCAAACGTCTGGAAATTGAAAATTTTGTACGTAACTTCGCGTTTGCACGCTGGCTGCGAGCAAACAATCGCACTCTTTTCTCTTTCTCTCTTCTCTCCTCCAGCAGAACCCTAGCTGCACCCTTTATATAAGAACCTCTTCCCCCTTCCTCTCTTCTCCACTCCACCACAGCCACCTTCCATCCTTCCTCACCACTGTAGCGCGAGAGCAAACGACGAGGAGGAGAGGTGACGTGAAGAGAGGAGGAAGAGCTTGAGCTCGCAAGCTCATGGGAGCTCGCCGGAGGATGCACGGCCGGAGCAACGTGTGCGAGAGGAGGAGCACGTCGGGTGAGACATCCCCGATACTTTACTGCAGCCAGAGCTACAGGTGAGGAGGAGAGGCTGCGGCTGCACGCGGCGAGAGGAGCAGGAGGTCGGTCTGGTTCAGGGTTTTTCCCAGAATCAGATGTCTGGCGAGTCATCCAAAAGGTGCATTCCTCTTGTGGTCACGGCCATGCAGGCCGCATCGCACCTTCGATCTACATGGCTAAAAGTGGGTGATTCGCCTGTCGCGTGTAAGGATAGCTTCGGGAAGGCGCGAGGCATGCCCTCCCATGCGTTTCGAATGTCTGGACAGCTTATCAGACGACCGGAAGCACTCCCAGACGACTAGAGGAGAGGTCGGACGTCTGGAGCTAGTCCAAACGGTCAAGTAGGGGTTCTGGACGTCTGAAGTCGACGCAGGAACCTGAGGTGAGACTCTGGTTACTTTTAAGATGTCTGGACCTTGTGCCAGACGTCTGATTTAGGTCTGCAGTCCTTCTTTTGACCCGTTTAGGGTCCGTTTGAGGTCCGTTTTTCGCAAACGAGATATCTGTGGATTCCTTGCAAGTTCCTCTACATGTTAGAAGGCCTTTTATACTATTCTGAACATTCCGTTGTGTTATGTTCCTTGGTATAGGATTTTGATCTGTTGCGTGTTCGGGGCCTGCAGAGGCATGTGAACCCCGTAGTTCGAGCCCCCAGTACTCCCAGATTGTCTGGTAGAGTGGTTTCCCCCTGATTTAAATCATAAGACATGAATGCATATGTGAAATTGGATAACTAGAAACCTAGGATGTGGCATGAATCTTAGGACGAGAAGTACTTGCACTGTTTGTATGCTTGTTTGAGATTGCAGTCTTAAATGAATGAATAGAAATGTAAACAGCTGCCTGTTAATAAATATGAGCTGCCTGTGAAATATGAAATGCCTATGCTAGTTAAGAAGTTAACTGCGACATTACTTGTTGTAGATGTTAAATTGTGGAAATACGAGCTGCATGTGTATAATCTGAGAATGGAAATGTGAATGATGAAACCTGGTATAGAACAACATAGTGCATACGAGCATGAACCCTATGGGGAATTAGGAGTAGAGCTCCTGTGGATAAATGGAATGGACCCGAAAATGTGAGTGGGAAGTGTGCTGACCCTTGAGTACGTGGTACCAAGGAGAGCAACTATCCCCTGTTTAGTGTAAAGCGAAGCTAGCCGCCCTTGGGTTGAGACCCGGGGTTAGGATTGGCCACTCTACACCGACTTCTTTGGCCCTTGCGTACACTGTACCGGGGAGAGATACTAGTGTAGGGAGAGAGCTAGCTACCCCACGGGGCCTGGGGTTCAGCTAACCACCCTACACCGACTTGTTAGGCCCACTGGGCAAACCGGAGTAGTCAGATAAGGGTGCGCAGACTGTGGAGGGCGAGACCTCTTTTTGGTTCTGAGGGGCTAAACCCCTGTTACTGAGAGGGCTAGGCCCTATACTATTCCGTGCTGTACTTTGGGCATATCCGCTAGCGGAAACGACTGACCGCATGCCAGTGCGAGGTAGCTACCCGTGCACTTATCACACGTGCCATAGTCACCGCTACGTCTGTCCATGACCTCGGGGTGGTTGACTGGGTGTAGGATCACCACGGGGGACTCTCCCAGCCAGGAGAGCACCACGTGTGCCTTTACTCTTCGGAAAAAACTACAATCAAGATCGTTCCCACGAGGAACATGCGAGATCAAGAAAGAGATCTGAAAAGTGAACCAATGGGTGAAAAGAAATGACTTATAAAATAAAATAATTGGAAAAGATAATTTACCTGTTAGCTTTTACTGCTTTAGTTAGTTTGGTTACCACTCTACTCAGCGTTCGCTGACTCCATTTTTCCCGTGCCCCTTTACAGGTCCAGGAGTTGAGCAGCCCGAGTCGCCGGCTGCAGAGGGTGCTGGGCCAGTCGAGCCCAGCAGTAGTTTCTTGTTATTGTACTCCTTTTTGTTAGTGAGTTCAGACTGTTGTTACCATTTCTGTTTCTGTACTTTATTTTCGTGTTACTGTTGTGGTGGTGGTATGTACTGTTAGCAGCTTTTACTTCCTTTACTGCTATACTCTTTTACTGTTAGTTACTTAGCATAGTGAATGTGGTTTACTTTCCTGCTTTTTAGTTATTTCTTGTTGGATGACTGGGTCTTAGGATTAGTCGAGTCGAGCCGGTCTCGTGTCTTGTAGGGATTCGGGAACCGGGTCGTAACAAGATGGTATTAGAGCAAGGTTGTCCCAAGAAATGAACTAATTAGCTTGAGAATAACCAATTCACGTGCATGTAACTAGAGTAACCACCACAATGTACCACTTGACATCTATTCTAAGTTTTTTCGCTGAAGTCCGTTAGAGTTGACTTCTTTTTATTTTATCTTCCGCATCTCCTTGCAGGAGATGCCTCGACGTGGAGTTCTTGAGGCAGGCTGCGGACACGGCTGTGGACGAGGTCGGAGGGGCGGATGTGTCGAGTTCGAGGTGCCAGTTGACCCGCCACTTCTCCCGGGCATTCAGGCCCAGGACCTCGCTCAGTTGATACAAGACATAGTACGAGAGGAGCTCCACCCGCCTCCGCGGGCGCCTCTCCCTAGGGATGTGGAGGGGGATCCTCTGTAGGGCCGAGAGACCGACACAGCACTGGATGAGGAGGAGGGGGTGGTCCTCCACCGCCCCCATCGCACTCTGACACTTCTGAGCACGAGCCCTCCCTGCCTGGAGGCGTGCTCGTTCTCCCATTGCAGCTGCACTACCAGCTTTATGGACAGTTCTGGAAGTTGAAGCTCCCCTCCTTCAAGGGGGATGAGGACCTGTATGAGGTAGAGGACTGGCTGGAGCAAATTAAGAAGGTGTTCGACACCCTTCGCCCCCCTGCGGAGTGCCCCGTGGCCTTTGCCACGTACCAGCTGGAGAGTATGGCAGGCAGGTGGTGGAGGGCAGTCAGAGGCCAGGAGAGGGGAGAGCCAACGTGGGACCAGTTCGTGACCCTCTTCTGTGAGCAGTACTTCTCGCAGACTTGGCAGGACCAGAGGAGGCGGGAGTTCCACACTCTCCGCCAGGGAACGATGATTGTTAGCGCGACTGCATGTGCTTCCTGGAACTGTCACGTTTTGCTGCGACAGCTGTAGCTACTGAGGAGGAGCGCCTGTGGAGGTTCACTGAGGGGCTCCGGCTTGCCATTCGGGAGTATGTCAAACCCCTGAAGCTGCCCACCTTCTTGAGAGTGGTGGAGGCAGCTATGACGTACGAGGAGACCAACTCAACCGCGAGAGACACCGACAGCGGACGGAAGAGGCCCTACCAACCAGAGTACTCATAGGGTCAACAGGAGAGGAGGCACGTGGCGCCCGCGGGAGAGCCGTCTCATTTTGTGGGGCCGTCAGTGTCCTTTGGGGGCCCCCGACAGAGGCCAGCTATCAGCCCTGGACCTCCGCCCAGCCGTCAATAGGGATTTACCGAGGGAGGGAGTCGAGTCCCCCTCTGCTACCAGCGTGGTCAGCCGAGCCACACTAGGAGGGACTGCCCGTATAAGGTTGGAGCGTAGCAGATGCTCCCCGCACCGAGCGCTGGAGGCCGAGCAGGTGGTCATGGTTCCCAGGCACGTGGGGGAGGATAGCAGTCACGGGGAGGGTACCGGCCAGTGGCTACCCGTCCGACGCAAAGTGTAGCTACTTCTTCTGCACCGAGCGCTGAGGGGCGTATCAACGCCCTGACACACAGAGATGCCAGGGCATTAGGTTCAGTGGTGGCAGGTATGGTTACAGTTTCCGACAGATTAGTTTACGTACTTTTTGATTCCGACGCCACACACTCGTTTGTTGCTACGAGTTTTGCCGTCAGTTTGGGACAGGACTGTATGTTGTTAGAGGATCCGTTTGTAATCAAAGGTCCGAGTGGTTAGCTGTTTGTAGCTGAGGAGGTCTACATAGATTGTGAGGTCAGTATTGGGGGACACAGCCTCCTTGCTGACCTGATCGTGATACCCATGGAGGATTGTGGAGTGATTCTGGGAATGGATTGGTTGTCCGCTTACCACGCCTTGGTAGACTATTTTGAGAGGAAGATCGTCTTCTCCATACCGGAGATGCCTTCCTTCGAGTTTCTTGGATAATCAGTGGATGGAGGTTTCAGGTGCATTTCTGCAATTCAGGCAGCGAGACTTTTGGGCCAGGGGTGTGAGAGCTTTCTAGCCTATGTGGTGGCAGAGCCCAGCCCCGTGGCAGACTTTCAGAGCATCCCGGTGGTCAGAGAGTACCCCAACGTGTTTTCAGAGGAGCTGCCAAGACTACCGCCTGAGCGTGAGATCGAGTTTAAGATCTCACTAGTACTGAGGATCAACCCCATTTCTACGGACCGTACCGAATGGCACCACATGAGCTATGAGAGCTCAAGTCACAGCTGCAAGACCTGTTGGAGAAGGGCTTTGTGAGGCCCAGTGCATCCCCGTGGGGAGCCCCTGTGTTATTCGTGAAGAAGAAGGATGGTACCATGCCCCTTTGTGTTGACTATAGACAGTTGAATAGGGTCACCATCAAGAACAGGTATCCGCTGCCGAGGATTGATGATTTGTTCGACCAGTTACGAGGTGCCACAATTTTCTTCAAGATAGATTTGAGATCAGTCTACCACCAGTTGAGGATTAGGGAGACCGACGTCTCCAAGATAGCTTTCCACACCCGGTACGGACACTACGAGTTTTTGGTCATGCCGTTTGGGCTGACCAACGCCCCCACTGCCTTCATGGATTTGATGAACCGAGTGTTCAGACCGTATCTAGATCAGTTTGTGGTGGTATTTATTGATGACGTACTCATTTACTCGCGGGATCAGGCACAGAATGGACAACACTTACGAATGGTTCTAGACACTTTAAAACGGTGCAGGCTGTATGCCAAATACAACAAGTGCAAGTTTTGGTTGAGACAGGTGACCTTCTTGGGCCATGTGATTTCAGGGGATGACTTGGCTGTGGATCCAGCCAAGGTTGAGGCAGTACTCAGGTGGGAGAGGCCACGTACAGTGATAGAGATACGCAGTTTCTTGGGACTGACAGGTTACTACCGGAGGTTTATCAGGGGTTTCTCGCAGATTGCGCATTCTATGACTCAGTTGACCCGGAATGACGTGCCCTTTGCTTGGATAGACACTTGTGAGGCATATTTTCAGGTGTTGAAGGAGAGGCTGACTTCGGCTCCTGTGCTTACCATCCCAGATAGCAGTGGCGGTTTTGTGGTCTACACGGACACTTCATTGAAGGGGTTAAGAGGTGTGCTCATGTAGTGGGGTCACGTTGTCGCTTACGCTTCGCAGCAACTGAAGCCCCATGAGCATACCTACCCTACCCATGACTTAGAGCTGACAGCTGTTGTCTTCGCGTTGAAGACATGGAGGCACTACCTTTACAGTGAGACCTTTGAGATTTTCACGGATCATAAGAGCCTCAGGTACTTGTTTGATCAAAATGAGCTTAACATGAGACAGAGACGTTGGTTAAAGCTCTTGAAAGACTATGACTATAGCATCTCTTACCATCCGGGGAAGGCCAATGTGGTGGCTGACGTCTTGAGCCGGAAGGCGCTCGCCCACTTGGTCAGTTTATAGGCACAGAGTTGGAGATTAATGGAGGAGTTGGGCAGTTGGCGACCCCTAGAGTTACAGGGGCATTGTGGGGCAGTGACGGTGACACGACAGATGAGACCAGAGCTGATAGACCGCATCGTCACAGGACAGATGACAGATTTATACCTGCAATCGTTGCGAGACAGAGTATTGTCAAGGGACCCAGGAGACTTCTCTTTTACATACTATGTGCTGCGCATGAGGGGACGTTTGTGTGTTCCCAGGGACGAGGAGTTGTTGAGAGAGCTCCTGACTAAGGCGTATGGGTCTAGGTTCACCATACATCCCGGGAACACAAAGATGTATCATGATATGAGACGTGACTTTTAGTGGAGATGGATGAAGCGGGATGTAGGTAAGTTTGTGCAGTAGTGTTTGGTGTACCAGCAGGTGAAGGCCGAGCATCAAAGGCCTGCAAGGCTGTTGCAGCCATTTCCTGTACTAGAGTGGAAGTGGGAGAGCATCACCATGGACTTGGTGATGGGCTTACCCGTTACCCAGTGATGACACGATGCAGTCTAGATGATTGTAAACAGATTGACGAAGATGGCACGCTTCTTGCCGATTCGAGTCACCTTGGGACCAACACAGTTGGCAGAGAGGTATATTTGTGGCGTGGTGCATCTGCACGGAGTTCCGCGTGAGATTGTATCCGACCGGGATACCCGTTTTACCTCCAGTTTTAGGCTGAGTTTCAACAGACCTTGGGGACACGGTTGAGGTTTAGTACGGCGTACCACCCCCAAATGGACGGATAGTCAAAGCGCACGATACAGACACTTGAGGACCTTTTACGCGCCTATGTACTAAACTAGAGGGGCTCTTGGGAGGAGCACTTACCCCTGGCAGAGTTTGCATATAATAACAGCTACCACTAAAGTATCAACATGGCACCCTACGAGGATCTGTACGGACAGAGGTGTACTGCACCCTTGAGTTGGGTTGAGGTGGGGACCAAGTAGGAGGTTGGCCCCAGGCTGATCCGGCAGAGTCAGGAGGTGATAGAGAAGATTCACAGACGACTTTGCATTGTCAGGAGCAGACAGAAGAGTTATGCCGATCAGAAGCGCAGAGAGGTGCAGTTCGAGGTTGGGGATCACGTCGTTCTTCGCGTTTTGCCCATGAAGGGCCTGCAGCATTTTGTGGTGAAAGGGAAGCTTGCGCTGAGGTTTGTGGGGCCCTTTGAGGCCCTGGAGCGGGTAGGACCCGTTGCTTACCGACTTGCTCTTCCTCCCCAGCTTTCTGGTGTGCACAATGTGTTCCACGTGTCCAACCTCAAGAAGTACGTCGCCGATCCCAGTCACGTTCTGAGCCACGAGAGTGTCCAGGTGGGTGACAACCTGACCAACCCCAAGAGACCAGTGCAGATACTAGACAGAGCCGTCCAGAGTTTGAGACGGAAGTAGGTACCCCTGGTGAAGGTCTTGTGGAGGAGCAAGCGGTACGAGGAGGCTACCTAGGAGTCTGAGGCAGTGATGTGAGAGTGATACCCGGAGCTTTTTGAGGGTACGTCTTTTCGGACCTGCTTCGATCCTCTTTAACTTTGTTATGTGTATATATTCCCTTTTTCCGTACCCTAGCTAGCTCAAGTTTCGGGGACGAAACTTTCTTTAAGTTTGTTATGATGTAAAGACCCGTTCTATTTTGAGCCTTTTAAGATGTCTGAACTATCAGTCAGACATCTGGACTCCTTCCTAGACGTCTGGAAATTGAAAATTTTGTACGTAACTTCGCGTCTGCGTGCTAGCTGCACGCAGACAGTCGCACTCTTTTCTCTCTCTCTCTTCTCTCCACCAGAACCCTAGCCGCACCCTCTATATAAGACCCTCTTCCCCCCTTCCTCTCTTCTCCACTCCACCACAGCCACCTTCCTTCCTTCCTCTCCACTACAGCGAGAGGGGCGAGCACGAGAGAGGGCACGAGAGTAAGCGACGAGGAGGAGAGGTGGCGTGAAGAAAGGAGGAAGAGCTTGAGCTAGCGAGCTCGTGGGAGCTCATCAGAGGATGCACAGTTGGAGCGGCGCGTACGGGAGGAGGAGCACGTCGGGGGAGACGTCCCCGACACTTTGCTACAATCGGAGTTGCAGGCGAGGAGGAGAGGCCTCGGCTACACGCGGCGAGAGGAGCAGGTGGTCGATCTGGTTCTGGGTTTTTCCTAGAATTAGACGTCTGGCGAGTCGTCCAGACGACGGGTTGGATGTCTGGTGACGACACCGGACGTCTGAAAGCAGAGCCTCGCGAAGGTGCGTTCCTCTTGCGGTTACGGCCATACAGGCCGCACCGCACCTTCGATTTGCATGGCTGAAAGTGGGTGATTCACCTGTCACGTGTAGGGATAGCTTTGGGAAGGTGCGGGCACGCCCTTCCATGTGTTTCGAACGTCTGGACAGCTTACCAGACGACCGGAAGCACTCCCAGACGACTGGAGGAGAGGTCGGACGTCTGAAGCTGGGTCCAAACGGTTAAGTAGGGGTTCTAGACATCTGAAGTCAATGCATGAACCTGAGGTGAGACTCTGGTTACTTTTAAGACGTTTGGACCTTGTGCCAGACATCTGATTTAGGTCTGCAGTCCTATTTTTGACCTGTTTAGGGTCCGTTTGAGGTCTGTTTTTCGCAAACGAGATATCTGTGGATTCCTTGCAAGTTCCTCTACAAGTTAAAAGGCCTTTTATACTATTCTGAACATTCTATTGTGTTATGTTCCTTGGTATAGGATTTCGATCTGATGCGTGTTCGGGGCCTGCAGAAGCACGTGAACCTGCCGTTCGAGCCCCCAGTACTCCCGGATTGTCTAGTAGAGTAGTTTCCCCTTGATTTAAATCATAAGACATGAATGCATATGTGAAATTGGATAACTAGAAACCTAGGATGTGGCATGAATCCTAGGACGAGAAGTACTTGCACTGTTTGTATGCTTGTTTGAGATTGCAGTCTTAAATGAATGAATAGAAATGTAAACAACTGTCTGTTAATAAATACGAGATGCCTGTGAAATATGAAATGCCTGTGCTAGTTAAGAAGTTAACTGTGACATTACTTATTGTAGATGTTAAATTGTGGAAATATGAGCTGCATGTGTATAATATGAGAATGGAAATGTGAATGATGAAACCTGGTATGGAACAACATAGTGAATACAAGCATGAACCCTACGGGGAATTATGAGTAGAGCTTTTGTGGATATATGGAATGGACTCGGAAATGTGAGTGGGAAGTGTGCTGGTCCTTGAGTACGTGGTACCAAGGAGAGCAACTATCCCCTGTTTAGTGTAGAGCGGAGCTAGCCGCCCTTGGGTTGGGACCCGGGGTTAGGATTGGCCACTCTACACCAACTTCTTTAGCCCTCGCGTACACTGTACCGGGGAGAGCTACTAGTGTAGGGAGAGAGCTAGCTACCCCACGGGGCCTAGGGTTCAGCCAACCACCCTACACCGACTTGTTAGGCCCACTGGGCAAACCGGAGTAGTCAGATAAGGGTGCGCGGACTGTGGAGGGGCGAGACCCCTGTTTGGTTCTGAGGGGCTAAACCCCTGTTACTGAGAGGGTTAAGCCCTATACTATTCCGTGCTGTACTTTGGGCATATTCGCTAGCGGAAACGACTGATCGCGTGCCAGCGTGGGGTAGCTACCCGTGCGCTTATCACGCGTGCCGTAGTCACCGCTACGTCTGTCCGTGACCTCGGGGTAGTTGACTGGGTGTAGGATCACCACGGGGGACTCTCCCTGCCAGGAGAGCACCACGTGTGCCTTCTACTCTTCGGAAAAAACTACAATCAAGATCGTTCCCACGAGGAACATGCGAGATCAAGAAAGAGATCTGAAAAGTGAACCAGTGGGTGAAAAGGAATGACTTGTAAAATAAAATAATTGGAAAAGATAAATTACCTGTTAGCTTTTACTGCTTTAGTTAGTTTGGTTACCACTCTACTCAGTGTTCGCTGACTCCATTTTTCCCGTACCCCTTTACAGGTCCAGGAGTTGAGTAGCCCGAGTCGCCGGCTGCAGAGGGTGCTGGGTCCAGTCGAGCCCAGCAGTAGTTTCCTATTGTTGTACTCCTTTTTGTTAGTGAGTTCAGACTGTTGTTACCGTTTCTATTTCTATACTTTGTTTCCACTTTACTGTTGTGGTGGTGATATGTACTGTTAGCAGCTTTTACTTCCTTTACTACTGTACTCTTTTACTGTTAGTTACTTAGCATAGTAAATGTGGTTTACTTTCCTGCTTTTTGATTATTTCTTGTTGGATGACTCGGTCTTGGGATTAGTTGAGTCGAGCCAGTCTCGTGTCTTGTAGGGATTCGGGAACCGGGTCATAACAGAGACATGACTTTTCAAGCCAGATATCTTTTTCTATTCTTCATTCACACAATGAGAAAGCTGCGATGAAAACCCATTTGGCACCTGAATTTCCTTTAAAAAGGAGAAAAACCTTCTCTTCTGGTCTTGATTAAAGCTGTAAATAGCAGGTGAGAAGTAGCCATCATCCTCATGAATATGCAGCTCCGGACATATCCCTAAACTCTCCATGTCCTTCCTTATTTTCACCGTATCCTTTGGATCATTAATTAGATTTAATACGTCTAAGATGTTATCCATCACATTTTTTTCGATGTGCATAACATATAAATTATAACGTATTGTAAGATCTTTCCAATATGGCAGCTCCATAAAAAAAATGCATCTCTTTCGAAATCCAGAATTCTTCGAGGCCGTCTGGTCTTGTTTGAATGGTCGACCCAACCGTATCTCACCCATTTCTTGTAATCCCTCCATTATAACCTAACCTGGCAACCTGACAGGATCTGTACTAAGTTTATTCTTTGGATTTTTCTTTGAATGCCGACATGTCCTACCATCAAATTTACTCATGAACTGTGATGTTTGCCATTTATGTTCAATAGGTAGAAATCTGTGATGTCCTAAGTAACAGAATTTCTTACTTTTCGGTAATCGTAGGTGATGAATGTCTTCTATACAGGCTGGGCAAGCAAGTTTTTCTTTAGTGCTCCAACCTAGTAAATTTGCGTACGCCGGGAAGTCATTTATGGTCCACAACAATGCTGCATGCATATTGTAAAATTCTTTCTTTTCTTCATCATACGTCTTCATGATGGTGTACCACAACTGTTTTAGTTCATCGATTAATGGTTGGAGATAAATATCTATTGCATTTCCTGGTTGTTTTGGACCGGGGATTAATAGGGTCAGCATCATGAAGAACGATCTCATACACAACAAGGGAGGTAAGTTATAAGTGACCATTACCACTAGCTATATAAAGTACGACAAGTACATACTCTTAAATGGATTGAATTCATCGCTTGCAAGACCCAACCGCACCTTCCTTGCTTCTAAAGCAAATTATTTCTTTTGTCAAATCTCTTCAACTCCTCTGAATCAGTAGGATGACATATTCTTCCATCTTGAGATTTACAATCCTGGTGCCATGTCATCCACTGTGCAGTTTTAGTTGATATAAAAAGGCTTACAAACCTAGGTGTCAGTAGAAAATAACAAAGAAATTTTTGAGGTTATTTCCTCTTACTTTCATTTTTACCTTTCTTATATCTCTCATGTCCACAATCGAAACAATTACTCAAATTTGAGAATTCATTTCTTAAAAAATGCAGTCATTCGGACATACATCGATTTTATGACAATCCAAACCAAGCTTACGAATTTGTTTCCTTGCCTCATATCGTGAAGCCGGAAAACCATTAGGGTTATTCAATAGCTCAGCAATAAACTGAAGTATTTTTTATATGAATTTAGCACTAGCTCTATTCATAACCTTCAGTTGAAACATCTTCAACAAAAATGACAACTTTGACATTTTTGTAACACTGGAAGCAATAGGATCCTCAGCCGCCTTAACAACATCATAGAACAGATCACAATTGAACGAATCTTCCTCGTCTGTATTTATATCATCTCCTGTTCTTATCTCGTTCAACATTTCTTCTATTTCTTCACCTCTGCTATCAGCTATGTTCTTGTCGATCTCTTAGTCAACAGTGTTCTTATTGTTTATGACTTTCTCAATCAACTTCTTTCCATGAGCTACCCAAGTAGTGTAATGTTGCCACCATCCATTACAAATGCAGTGCTCGAGCATAATATTACGATCATACAATAAACTATTTAAACATCTTCTGCATGGGCAGAAGATATTATCAAGTTGACCTCATCGCCTAAATATCTTCCTATCGTCATGAACGACCTAATCTAGGAATGAAATTACTCCATCCTTATATCTGGTGTAATCTGAACCCTAGAATCCAATTCAAGATTTATCCATCATAATCTAAAATTTAATGTAAACAAATCACTTATTAAGAAGGGAAATGACCGAATGATGTATATGTTGATTAAGATTTTCACTTTATAGCCCATCTCAAAGATTTGATAACAACTTAGTTTTTCTCATTACATGTAACCATAGTCCAGTGAAATTTCGGCAGCATCTCCCCTCACTTCTCCAGTATACCCCCCAATTCTAACCTTAGCTAGATTTCCTTTAACACCCAATTAAGGGCACCGCAGGAAACTAGATAAGATTAGTTGGTATACCAAAGAAGAGTAGGAATAAGCAACTGAAATTTCACTACACATGGTTACACGTACGAGCAAAACTAAATTATCATCAAATCTTTAAGGACCTTTAGTTTGGTACTTCACCGAACTAAAGTTGATCGAGTCTTATGGCATGCTACAAAGACAACACATCATGTATGTAAGTGAGGTATATATGCACTTCCTGTATTGTCCGTAGAAGATGATCATAAGTCTCAACGGGAGAGTAATTTGGACATAATTTGACTCAGAGGACTTTTACCCTAGGGGTTAAAATAACTAATGGTTGGCCTCGCGTGCATATATCTTGTTTAGCAAGTGTGCGTATCTAAACAATAACTAATTTAAACATTAAAAAAATTTACCAAAAAACTATAATATTATTCAATTAAATTAAAAAGATTGAATGTATATATATATACCTCAAACTACTAAAGCCTCCGAGAGTACGTGACATTGATAACCTGCAATTTCAAAAGTAAAATTAATTAAATAAAAAATTATAATTATAATCCTAAACCCTAACCCAAACTAAACATGCAAACCAAGGGTGAGAGCAAGTGAAAGCCCTAACCCTGACCCAAACCAAACGTCTAAACCCTAGCCCAACCCAACCACCATAACCCTCTCCCAACTCAAATCCTAAAACCCTAGGCCAAGCACCATATACACAACCTAATACCAAAGTTAAACAACATATATTAATCCCAACTAAACATTGAAACAATTTTGAAAAAAAATTGACAGAGTTTCCACTTATATTTTCAGTTTTCTATAAACCTGCATAGCAAAATAATACTTATCATAAAAGTGGGCACGCCCCACATTAAATCCGATTCAATCAAACAAGTGGGCACACCCCACATTCACAATAAATCATATAAGCCACACCATCCAACAAAAGCCTAAAATATTATTATAATAAATAAAAAAATATTAAAATTATACCTCCAACGACTACGGCTTCCGAGAATGATCGTCACCGATAACCTGTAATTTCATAAACACAATTAATTAAATAACATATTATCATATTATTAAAAAATTTACAACTTATAAAATTAAGGCGACGGCAGTGGCGACAATAGGAGGAGGAGGAGGAGGACGACAGGAGGGGGATGAGGAGGACAAGAGGAAGAGGGAGAGAAAGGCCAGCCGCATAGGCTGCACTAAGAAAAGGAGGAGGAGGAAGGGGGTAGTGGGGGAAGAGGAAGAGGAGGTCGTCGGGCAGCGGCAGGGATAGGAGAAGGAGGATGAGGAGGAAGAGGAGGAGGCTGATAGGACAAGGAGGAGGAGGGGGCAGTAGGATGGGGAGGAGTAGGAGGACGAGGTTTGCAAGAGGAGGAGGAGGGCGGTAAGACAAGGAGGAGGAGGAGGGGAGTTGAGGAGGAGGGGACGGTTAGGAGGAGGGCAGTGCCAGCAGGCCAGGGAGGAGGAGGAGGAAACTGCAGGCGAAGGAGGAGGAAGGTGAGGAGCTGCGGAGGAGGGGGAGGAACTAGGGAGGAAGGGGGTACGGGAGGAGGAGGAGGAGGAGGGGGGTGCAAGCAGAGGTGGAGGATGGGTCGGAACCAAGGAACAAGAGGAGGGCGTCATCGGGCCAGGGAGGAGGAGGGCGAGGAGCAGTAGAGGAGGAGGGTGAGGACCAGTGGAAGATGAGCAGGAGCAGGGAGAGCTGCCGTGGAGGAGGGGAGCGGCGTGCAGAGGAGGAGGTCGAGGAGAAGGAGAGAAGACAACGACAACAAGGACGGGGATTCACCTGAGGAGGAGGGGGCGACGCGAGGAGGAGGAGGGCGTGGAGTTGCTCGGCGCAAGGGTTTGGATGAGGAAGATGAACAGTAGGCCACAATGCCTAAATAGATTTAGGAACCTATGCTGTCGGTTCTCTCAAAAACCGACGGCAAATCATATTATCAATTCCCTCTCCAGCGCACCTAAAATTTCATCGCTAAATTTAACTTGACTTTTACCGTCATTTAACCCAATAACCGACGGTATAAGTCACTAATCCCGCCCAAATTTCACAAGCAAATTTTTTACCATCACTTATTCCCAAAACCCATGGCAAAGGGTACACGTCATCACGCCTAAAATTTTTGTCTGTAATTTTTACCCACTTTTGCTGTTGTTTATTCTAATAACCGACGGGAAAAATATATTTGCCATCGCTCAATAAATCGATGGTAAATATTAATGACCACCGTGTTGCCCAATCATTGATGGTAGGTTGAGTACTAACCATTGCTGTCACTTATTTGAATAAGCGACGGCAAAAATATCTTTGCCGTCGGTTGAAACAACCGACATCAAGTAATCGACGACATAATCAATTTTTCTAGTAGTGAATGAAAGATTGCATTGTCTTTGACGTATAAATACCAGCTCTATCATTTATTGCAATTCGATACTACTTCAAGCGTGAAACATAACACTTGCAACTCAAAAAATGCATCTAAGAAGCATCCAATATATCATGATTATGTTTGTCATACATCTTAAGATGTAATATAGCCCATCATTCATGCAAATTATCCTCATCTTGGCACGGCAATTTATCTTTGCAACTTTTTTTGCAAACAAAATCAAGGATTGGCATCATATGTGAAACCAAAAAGCAACAAGCAATTGTGCAGAAACTCTCAAGTGCGAATTTATAGGTAGTGAACCCCACTACAACAACTAAAAGTGACATGCGCAACAACTCCATTCACCTTGGTACAATGTTGAACAAAACACCGAAATTTATTTAATCAGTAAAGCATGCATACGCCTTCTAAACATCTTCATATAACAAGCAAAAGACAAGCTCAAACAAAATTCTTGACACCCATTATCCTCTACAATTGTATAATCAAGATTAATAGTAACACCCTCTACATCATTCACTTATACAGGAGCAGCACTACAACCAACTATGAAAATTACACACAAGCATAAAAAGGGTGTACGGGAAAAACTAACCAAAATAACAAAATTAGCAGAAATAAACTAGTCAACTTTTCCTCACTTTCAGAATCTCTCTCCACTCTAACAGCCATAGCATCGTTGACTTCAACAATACTATTACTACCATTCTCCATGATACATGAACAAAAAAAGAACTTACAAAACATATGAACAAAATTAACAAATAACTCAAAATACAACAAACAAACCAAGTAAAATGTCGTTAGTCGTATATTCAGCAGGTGCTATTAAAACCAAAACCCAACAATTATGCACGATGTCTCCAGACAAAAACCAGGTACATATCTCTCCCTTTTTTTAAGACAAGATGAAATATTACGTATTTGTCAAAGAAATCACCAACAAAAAGACTCCAAAACAATTTCTTTCCCTCCAAATCATGACATGATAGTTGAAAAAATAATCACAATGTCAACTCATCAATTGGAAGATTGTATACCCTAGTTGCTGCCCATCCCTGCAACTGAACATGGTCAACTTACATATACTCTCCGTTTCCTTCTTTCCCCTTTTCTCCTATGAAAAACCTCTTCTGCTACAATTGGGGCCCTGATCAGCCATCAAGGTCCCCTGCTCCCATCGGATGTCTCCTCCTCCCTCTGGATCACTCTAGCTTCAACGTCCTCGGCATGCATAGCTTCCTGTGGCTTGTAGCGACCCAACATGGCAGGCGAGGCGATGATGAGCTTGGAGGTCACAACTCCTTCGGTCGGCACGAGTTGTGGATGACGAGGTCCTTTCCATTCCTGAGAAGCTTCAATGCTGCTTGGTTGGTGTGCGTGGTGTCTTACAGCGACAGAGGGGCCTCGATGGCAAGTGGCAGTTCTGGCCGTCAGTCTACGACTCCGAGTGTGCTCAGCCTACGTGCGGCGGTTCCGACTTGTGGTGTCCGAGTTAGAGCTTGTCTTGGATTGCGTGTTGACCGCGTGTTGCATGGGTTGCTTGTTCTTATTCGTTGTTGTTAGATAGATCAATTCTTTTTCATTTTTTAGTGTAGTTTGATTTTGTTGGGGACCATGTGTGATCTCGAACTTTTACGGTTGAGTTTCTAGCATTTGTCTGTGGTCGAATTTACCTTCGGGTTGATAAATTTATACTAACTCGTTAGTACGATCTTCGAGATTTTTCTCGTTAGTCCTTCACCATATCTACAAGTATGGGGTCACCCTCCTACTAGAGTTATTCGATTCCCTATTTTGTGACATATTTTATTTTCTTTTTCCTTTATTTCTGATTTTTTTTTTGTTATGTGTTTCCTAATTTCTAGGAAAGGTATTTCCTCCTTTATAGATGAGGATATTTTATCTCTCCTTACACGTTTACTCGGGTTCTTTTCTTTTTAATGAAAATTAAAAACAAAGATGGTCGACTTTACATCACGCCAGGTTAAAAAAAAAATACTCGCCAGAAAAATGCAACACACTCTCCCCTACAAGCTTTTTCTCGAAGAAAGGTGAATATCCTCCAACCCTTTCCTGCAAAAAAAAAAAAATCCTCCAACCCTTTCCTGCAAAAAAAAAAAAATCCTCCAACCCTTTTCTGTTTGAGAAAAAAGCAACCCAATACCATATTCAACGCGGGTTCCCATGCCCTCCCCCTGTTAAATAGAGACGATCCCTCCTCGGCAGGCACAAAGCACCCACGTACGAACTGTGGGAACATGCGTACAGCACCCCTGTGGGAGAACGGTTACTCTTTCTCCTCCGGCTGTTGGACAGACGACGATAAGCCCCATCTGTGAACCAACCGACGACACCAAGCAGCGTGAGGACGGACGAGCAACGCGCTGCGTTACATTCCATCAAAAAAGCCGCTGCTTTCTTTCTGTAAACTTACATATAACACCCCACCTTTCTTTCCCTTCTTCTCGTTCGTCCAAGCTGAGGGGAAGAAGGGAAGGATTGTTGGGGACGAGAGAGAGAGAGAGAGAGAGCGGGGGGGGGGGGGGGGGGGGGGAGGAGAGGGTAGGAAGGAGGAGGAATGCCGATTCTATGGAGGGTCTCGGTGTCGGTGGTGAAGGTGGTGTGGATGGCGATTCATTACTGGGTCTCCTCGTTCCTCTTCTTCGCCGACGAGGTTGCTAGAGCCGTCAGGAACAACGAGGTCGCCACCCTTCCAATGTTCAGGTGACGATTTCTCCCCAAAAGGTCCTTCCTTTCCCCCACCTTTGGCCGTGTGGCTTTGTGTGATCAGGGTTTCGGGTTTTGGGTACCTGTCAAAATCTTAGCTTTAAAGTGGAGTTTTTTC
Organism: Thalassia testudinum; assembly: GCA_037157565.1. NCBI lineage: Eukaryota > Viridiplantae > Streptophyta > Magnoliopsida > Alismatales > Hydrocharitaceae > Thalassia > Thalassia testudinum. The sequence goes on from JAZHRO010000002.1 coordinate 54,685,984, forward strand.
GGTCAAAGTATGTTATTTCTGTGGGTTGTGAAGTGGTTGGTTCTGGAACAAGTGGATTTGATGTGTGTCTAAGAGGTCTATTTTTTTTTAGAACTTTAAATCTTTTATTGTGAGTTTGATTGAATGGAGATTTATATTGATTCCTCTGTTAGGTTTGAGCTGAATCTTGATGGCCATTTCAGTCGCCTTGGCTTGCATTTCTATTGGGATGATTAGATGGGAATTAGGGTTTTGTGGTTTTAAGAAGGGGGAGTCTGCAGGAGAGAATTTGACAATTGTGTAGAAAATAGATGGATAGGAGTGAGGATATATTGCCTGCCACATTAAGGGTTTTACGGTACCTCTTGCCATAAATCCATGCTCTCGATGGTTATTTGAACAGACATCTTCTAAGAGATGTGTAAAAATTCTTTTCCTTGTAGATCATTTTTGGGAGTGTTGTTCTAAATATCATGTAGTTCAATGTTGTCCTTATATTAGTGTAAACCCTCACAAACTTGGCTTTTTATCTCATTATGGTATTGTGATGTTTTGTTTTGATGTTTTTTTGTTGTCCTTATGTATGATGTTGGACTTTAATGCCCAAAAAGAAATAGATAACAAGGGAAATTTGAAACCTCAATTTGTAGCCTCTTTTTGTTCTTCACGTGTTGTTCTCTTTTGTCTTTGCATAAAAGATAATCCATACTTGCAGCATACAATGGTTATTGCCCTGGATCTTTTACTGAAAGAAGGGGTATCCTGCCGAAAATTAAAGGGGATATTCTTTTTCACCTAGTTTCATGATAGGAAAATAACTACAATAAGGGGATGTAAAGGAAATAAATGAAATGCATTTCATTCTTGAATAACTAGCTTATAATTATTTGGTTTCCTCCTTGGAAAAATATGAGCTCCATATTATGGGAAGCTTGTTGTTTGGTTCTCATTTGCTGGCAGCATTCAGAAGTAGAATGTTGGTATTTTGCACAAGTATGAGCTATTGGAAAGCATATTCATAATTAATAATTTGTGAGAAGCTGTCTTAGCTGAATGTGTGCCTTGTGTCATGCACTCCCATATGTATGGGTTTCCACATGTATGAGATGACATACTATCACATGGTTGGTATGTCATCATCGTGCATGCCCATGGGGAGTCTCCTTTATTTTGGTCATTAGATCACGGTTAGGATGTTGATAGTAGAAACGAAAACAAACAAGGAACAATATTTAATGCCGAAATCCTTCTCAATGGAAGGAAAAAAACTGCAAAAGCATGAGTATCCAACACCTTAGTAGCAGTTAGGGTTTCTTTTTTCTACTAAAAAGAGGTAGGAGGTGTTAGAATATATAGGCATTGGGATAAGTGGATCCACCTCTAAGTTCCAATTACCTAATTATAAACATTACTTAACACTCGCACTTAAGTTAGACATACATGCCAAACATGCCCAACTTGCCAATGGACTCTTCAAACAAGATGTATACATCACTTTTTGTGAGGACATCTACAACTTGATTACTAGTATTCTCGCATGGAAGTAAAGCAGCCTTGCATGCCACCAAGGGGTTGGCTCAATGGTAGAGCTCCCCATTGGCATTCGAGAGGTTATAGGTCAAATCCTATGCTCACCATATTTACCTTCTCAAAAAAAAAGTAGTCTTGCAAAAATTTTTTTTGAAATGAAGTCAATATTGTCAAGGCTATCACCTCAAGCTACCAGGCTAGGCTCAAAGGTTGCCTTAGAGCTATCCTAGGCAAGGGACTTCATCTAGGCTATTGCCTAGTTGCCTTCTTTGTTGCTTAAGTCGCCTTGCAACTTGTCGCCTTATTCCTAATTCAATCTAAGACCATAAGACTTTTCTTTGGTCATAAGTTATATGTTACTGGTATGTATCATTGTATGTTCATACATACATAAATACATTGATATACCGTCAAGCTTGCCTTGTGCTTTGATATATCTTACTAACTTAGACTACTTTTGTTTATTATAACATATAAGTTATGGGCATACGTTATTGTAAGTTTGCAATAATATATATATATATATATATATATATATATATATATATATATATATATATATGTTAGTGCTATGTATTGTTGTATATTCAAACATACATAAATATGTTGATATACTCTCAAGCTTGCCTTATGCTTTGATATATCTTACTAAGTTAGACTACTTTTGTCTACTATAACATATAATTTATACACATACATTATTGTAAGTTTACAATAATAATTATGATTTATTGTTAGTTGAATGATATGTATTATACATTTTTTTTGTCATTTATGAAAGTATCTGATGACATATAACAATATATGTGTAATTTTATGGTATTGAGCCTGTACATATAGTATATACAATATAGATACATTAACATATGTTTTGTTGTCTATTTTGGCTTGTAAATATACATATAATGTATATGTGTACACATTTTACAATAGTATAAATATATGTGTTAGTATCATTGCTTTTTCTTTCACGTAAATAGCATTTTTTGATGTTTATTATGAAAGTTGACGCTACCATATGAGCTATTTAGGCATAAAAAAGAAAAAGACCGGTCAACTTTTTGTTGCCTCTTGCCTTAGGCGGTTAAGGAGCTTGTCACCTTACAGCTGCCTAATGCCTTGACAACTTTGAATGAAGTGCATGTCCAATTCTACATGCTTGGCTTGGTGGTGGAGAACAAGATTACTCATAAGTTTGATGGTTGGGTTATTGTTGCAGTAGAGCATCAATAAGATGCAGGAGAGAATCATTAGTCTTTTGTTGAAGTACAATATCACAAGAAGAATTTTGATCCACAATGTCTTAGTGACCCCTAATGCAGATGATGTATATATGATTTTTCCATTTGATCCAACAATTACATCTTGTTTCTTGCTTCTTTGAAGTACAAGATTTCCAGATGCACATAACACTTTGAAGGGGTCCATCAATCATCACTAGAGCTAGCCCAATCATGATTAATAAATGCTTCAATTTTAGCTCATTACCTATGGTTCAGAGAATTTCCTTCTCTGGACTTTACTTGAAGTTAATTTCCGATGCACTGCTCTCATGTGAACATTAGTGGGTGCATACATGAATTGGTTTGCTATGTTCATTGAATATGTGATATCTAATCTTGTAAGAGTAAGATATATAGATGTTCCACCAATCTCTGGCATTTATGTTTTTAATCATCATGAAGAAGAGTTCCATCTTTTATGCTTATCTTGTGATGTGGTTCAACGGCTGTCGCAATTGATATAGACCTCACTCTTCCTATCTCATTCGCGGCTTATCTTGCTAGTTTTTATACCAAGAAAGTTCTTGAGCTTTTTGAAATCTTTGATCTCACATTTGTCTAGCAGTTTGGTCTTGAGATTGTTGATTTCACCTTTATCGTCTCTTATGATAATCATACTATTCATCTATATTAACATAAGAGACAGTCCCTTTTCAAATTTTCTTGGCAAATAAGATATGATCATTGGCTTGTAGAAAGCCCAATTGCTTAATTGCAATCCTCAACCTTTTCAAACTAGGCTCGAGGAGACTAAGACCATACAAGGCCTTCTTCAATTTGCAACACTTCCTTGCTATTTATATTCAACTGGGATTTGCATGTACACTTGTTCTAGACTTATATTTAGAAATGCATTCTTTATGTTGTAACTTTTGCATGGGTTTTTGATGCATTTTTATATGGAGTTCTGGACCTTGGTTAAGGAAGATGTCATGCAGGTTGTTTCTGAGTTTGCGAATGGCAATGAAGAATTCAATAGACTTAGTAAGTTCTATGTGTTCTTACTTCCAAAGAAGGATGGAGCAAAGGCTATCGAAGACTTTAGATCCATCATGTTGTCTAACACTCTATTTTATTGTTGCCAAGGTGTTGGTGAACAAGCTGAAGGGGTTTTGGATGGCATTGTGTCAATAGTGCAGGCGACTTTTGTCCCAGGTGGTAATATCCTAGATGGATTTGTTATTGCTTCGGAGATTCCGGCTTTTTTGGGGGAGGGAGAAAAGGAAAGCGTTCCTTTGGAAGGTTGATTTTAGTAAAGTATATGACTTGATCCAGTTGTTGTTTATTTGGGCATCTTTGGTGAAAAGGGGCTTCCCTGCGTAATGTATGGATTAGATGAAGAGGTGTGTGTAATGATGACGTCTTTTTTCATTCTTATTGATGGGAACTGGATGGGTGGATGGATACAATCGAGAAAGGAGGTTAGACAGGGGTGTCCATTGACACCTATGCCTTTTGTTTTGGCGGCAGATGCATTGGCGAGATTCGTTGTTATGATCTCTGAGAGGGATCTGGTCAAGGGGTTCTTAGTAGGGGATGGAGTGCAGGTTCTGGTGCTTCAATACACTGATGATACTATTTTCTTTGTGGAAGGATCAAAGGTTGAAGCACGAAGAATGTGCCTTCTTTTGGAGTTGTTAGGTGAGGCTTCTAGCTTGCATATAATTTTTTCTAAATCAACTTTTGCCTCAATTCAAATGTTGCCTGAGGAGGCTAGTGGGTGCAGTTGGAGAACGGTGGAGGGCAGCTTACCCATTTCCTACCTCGGTCTCCCACTGACTGACAGAAGGGTGTCGGTTCAAGAATGGGTGCCTCTAATTGATAGGATGGAGAGCAGGGTGGTAGGGTAGGCTTCCAAGGTTCTGTCCAGAGGGGGGAGGTTGGTGCTACTGAAGGCGGTCCTGGCTTCTATGCCCTCAAACTTCACATCTATCTTGAAGTTGCCAAAGAAGGTTGAAAAGAAGATCTTCGACGTAATGAGGGATTTTTTTTGGATGAACTATGGCTCAACGGGGAAAGGAGTGAGATTGGTGGCTTGGGAGGAGATCTGTAGGCCCTTGAAGGAAGGAGGTTTAGGGGTGAGGGACTTGGAGAGAATGAATGATAGTCTTCTGACTAAGTGGATTAATAGGTTACTTGAGTGGAGGGGGGATCTCCTAGGAAGAGTCATGCAGGTCTGCTATAGGGGCTCCGCGATTTGGGACATTCTGACGTATCCTCAGAGTGATTATTCCTATTTCTGTAAATGCTCATCTTTAGTTGTGTTGAAGGTGCAATCCTTTTTTGTTCTGTTCATTGGTGTAGGTGATGTATTTCACTTTTGGTTGTATTACTAGATGTGTCAAGGAAAGCTGAAGGACTGATTTCCGAGACTATATGTAATGGCTACTTGTAAGGAGGTCTGGGTGGTTGAATGTTGGGAGAATTTGTGGTGCCTTGCCTTTGTGGGAAATCTGCCCGATCAGAGGATTGGAGAACTCCAGTTTCTGCTATAAGAGTTGGAGGGATTTAGATTGAATGATGGTGATGATACTTTCACGTTGAAAGAGGTCGAGTTCTCTGTAAAGAAAGCTTATAGAAGGTTTGGTGGTGGTGTGCTAGTGATGGATGTAGATCTCATCAGGGATGGTAGGGGAATATGGTTGGCTTCTTGTCTGTTGAAAGTCAAGATCTTTGCTTGGTTGCTCAGGAGGGGTGAAGTCATGATGAGAGTTTGGAGGGCTAAATGGGTGCCAGAGGCGGAGAAATTCTACCCACTTTGCCTCGCAGCAGATGAAGATGTTAACCACCTATTTTTTGGATATTCCTTTTCAACGTAGGTCTGGAGACATCTTTCTTTAGAGTGGGAATCCCACATTGCCTTTGCTGACTTTTGGAGATCTTTCAGATGCGGGAACCAAAATGGTAGGTAGAATGTGTTTAGGATGAGGAAGGAGAAAGGGAAGGTTTGGGCAGTTCTTTGGGACATTTGGCTTGGAAGGAATGCCGCTATCTTCGAGGGCTAGCATGTCAGTTCTTGGTCTTTGATTAATATAATATCTGGGTGGTTATCAACCAGATAATCACCCTTCCTCTTTTTTTAAAAAAAGAAATCCTTGATCTCAAATTTGTCCGGGAGTTTGGTCTTGAAATTGTTGATTTCACCTTCATCATCTCTCTTGTGATAATCATATTATTCATATATATTAACATAAGATTTACTCCCCTTTCAATTTTTCTTGGCATGTAAGATACGATTGCTGGTTTGTAGGAAGCCCAATTTCTTCATTGCAATCCTCAACCTTCTCAAACTAGGCTTGGGGAGACTAAGACCATACAAGGCCTTCTTCAATTTGCAACACTTCCTTTCTATCTATATCCAAGTGGGATTTGCATGTACTGATGTGCACTTGTTCTAGACTTATATCTAGAAATGCATTCTTTACATCCAATTGTTGCAACTTTTGCAAATATTGTACGACAATAGCTAGAAAAATCCCAAATTCATATTTTCTACGGGAGAAATGGTCTTAAGACATTCTATCCCCTACATTGGAATGAATTCTTTGGCAATCGATCTGGCATTATACCCATCCATTGTCTCATTGACTTTGCTTGATGGCACACTTAGAACTTATTTTATGTTCATCTTTGCGAATATTCACCTATGATTTTTTACAAAAGCCATCACTTCTTCATGCATTGGCTGAGTCCATTTTGGATCAATTTGTGCTTCAACAATGAACCTAAGATTAGAAGACATAGCAAGTGACGACAAAAAGCATGTATAATGTGCACTAAGGTGAGAGAAAGTTAAATATCTCCTAATAGGATAGTTTGTACACACAGGTCGCCTTTCCAAATGTAGTGGATGATCGTCATTTACGATCATAGCGCTACCATCTTTTACAATGTCTATATCCACACATTAACATTAGATCTAGATAGTTCAGTATCCAAACCTTCTTCTGCAGATGAGGGATCCAATTTTAAAGAAGCATGAAGATTGGGATTGGAGTTGGATGAACTCAGGAGTTTGACGATTGGATTTCCAAGTCTTGCTTTCTTGTGGCCTTGAGTACATCTGTATTTCTTTATCACATCTTTCTTTATCATATCATCTTTTCTATTCTCCCCCAAATTAGCTTTGCCTTTTCCACTCTCCTGTTCCCTAATTTCCTCTGCATCGTGAAAAAAGGATCTAGCATTACCAAATGAAAATATGATTACCAAATGAAAATATGTATGACTTAGATATTATGTCATTCCTTCAGGAGACAGAGGGCTCCTTGTAGTGGGACTCTCTTTGGTGAGGTCGGAGGAGCTCTGCTTCATGGTTTCCAGGTTGAGGTCTGGAACGATGACGTGGCAGAAGACTTGCGTCCACGATGGGGCGCGAAGAGAATGCCTGCTGGAGAGGATGCCGGTGGAACCTAGTGTTTGAAGGGATACCATGGTGGCTCCAAACGGTGGAGGTCCTTGAGGCAGTGGTGTCTCCCTTCGCCTGCCTCCGTCGGTGTGGGGGAACTAGTCTCTTAGGTGGACCTCTTGAGGCGGTGGTGGAGTTGAATGTGGGGGCATCGGTGATGGAGAAGGTTGTTCTTCGCCACGGAGGTCTTTCGTGGGTTGTCTCTTACACTCTCACGAGGGCCTATAGGAGAAGAGCCTCATATGTGGAGGTGGTCGGAGGAGTGGTGAGCTTGAAAAGCGGTGTGGCGACGCCACTGCCTTCTCGAACTAGGGTTTCGCCCAAAGTTTGGGAACCCGAGCGTCCATTCGTTGACGTGGATGCAGACCCACTAAATGCGGTGCAGCGACCTTTGAATGCAGCTGCTACTGCTGCCTCGGAGGAGATGCTGCATTGGGAGGGCAAAGAGATGGTGATTGTGGTGCGATCAAAGGAGCGGGATGCGACGCTTACTACGCCAAACGAAGAGGGTCTATAGTTGGGTCACGCTGCTGTCCCTCTTTATAAGGAGTTGAGCACTCGGTTCGATCCACCTCGGGTTTGAATGGTGGAGGCAGCATTTCGGTTAGCCCTACGACCCATGACCCGATCTTGGTGAAGGTCGATTCGGATGAGCAGTGCTCGTGCCCCTATTCAACACCACACGCAACATCGATCGAGGACTTAACACCAATTCTTCTCGATGAGTTGGGGCCTGCTGGTGCTGGAGGAGATTAGCCTCTCACCCCATTAGTCATGGAAGAGAGGGAGTAGCGGAGATGGTGTCGGAGTTGTGCCCTGGTGGTGTGTCGCTATTGCAACAAACTGGGGACCTCTCCCTGACAACAGACGACCGTACGACGATCCCCTTGACTGGGTGGAGACCATGCGTGGTGGATGGTGGCCGGGGAGGCGCTTTTCGTTACAAATGGAGATGGAGGTATCGAGGATCAAGCCGAGGTCAGAGAGTAGTGGTGGATGGTTGTGGCAGAATGCCACATTCCTTGACAGCAATGGCTCTGGATCATAATGATGAACTGCGCCAGACTGCGGAAGCGTGTGGCTTCCGACCGGTGATGAGGGAGGCCTCTACTTGTCCTAGATGAACGGTGTTCTTACGTGGAACGTGCTGGGTCTCAATGACCCATCGAGGAGGGCGACACTGGGGCACTACATCCGCTTATGGAAAGTGGATGTAGTGCTCTTGCAGGAGACGAAGCTTTCTGACTGTGATGCTAGGATTTGGAGGGAGATCGGGGGCTCGTGGATGGAGGGTCTTCGTTATGTTGGAGCAGTTGGCCGCTCCGGAGGACAAATACTGGGGTGGCGGGAAAATGTCTTCTCCTTGGAAGACTGCTTTGTTAGTGAACATGTCATCTCTGCGAGATTGATTTGGAAGCTAGGAGGTGCCAGGATGGAGATCACGGGTGTTTATGGTCCGTCAGATGCTCAAGCGAGGGGTGATGTGGGAAGAACTCACATCAGTGGCTGCAGAAGTCATGGAAGTCCGTGGTTGATTGGAGGAGATTTCAACATTACTCTACAGATGGAGGACAGACCGGGTGGGCGGAGGATGCAGGATCCTGGATTTGATGTTTTTGTAGATTGTGTTGCCACACATGGCCTTATTGATATGAACCCGACATCATGTGCATATACATGGAGGAATTGCGGTCAAATGTCTAGGATTGACAAATTTCTCTCCAGTGTGGAGATGGCAAAGGCATTCCCCTTGGCGGAGGTGTCTCCTTTGGAGAGGCCGTTCTCAGGTCATTAACCCCTACTCTAATGAAGGGGCGCATTGTGGCACCTACTTCAAATTTGACAGATCCTGGTTGCTGGAGGAGGGATTCCGGAGCATGGTGAAGGAGAGATGGAGCTCTTTTGAGGTGGAGGGATCAGCTACACTTCGTCTAGCAAGGAAGCTGTCTATGTTGCGGGATCACCTGAAGACGTATAAGAAAGAAATCAGAGCAACCAAGAGGGGCAGAAAGGGAGAGGTTTTGGCGAAGATCACCAGGATAGACAAACAGGAGGACCAAGCCCCTATCTCGACTAAGGATAGGGAAATCAGGACGAAGATGATGCAAGTGGTGCAGGAGGAGGACAGGAAAATAGAGGTGGAGTGGAAAACAAGATGGAGACAGAAGTGGCTGAAGGAGGGAGATTCCAATACTAGATTTTTCCACAAAATGGCATCTGCTAGGAGGAGGAACTGGATAGAAAGGCTCTTGATTCACAAAGAGGCTTTCTCAGGTAGGGAGGAGGTAGGTAAAGCTGCGGCAGACTACTTCAGAAAATTCACAGGCAGGTGCAGTAGAGGTTGTTGGCAGTGGAGGGGGGATATGTGTCACTGGTGTCCAGGCGGAGGTTCTCACGATCGGCTTCTCAGAGGATGAGGTGAGGTGGGCAGTTTGGGGTTTGAATGCAGAGGGATGCCCTGGCTTGAACGGTTTTCCTGTATTCTTCTTTAGGGAATTCTGGTCCTTGGTAGGGACTGATGTGATGTGGATGATGGAGGAATGCGTGACAGGTAACAGGGGGTTCGATAAGCTAAATAGATATTACATATTTTTGCTGCCTAAGAAGGAAGGTGCAGAGGCGATCTAGGATTTTCATTCAATTGCACTTTCGAATGCTGTCTACCTTATTGTTGCCAAGGTCTTGGCAAACAAACTCAGGGACCTTCTTGGAGACTTGATATCCTTTGTGCAGACGGCCTTCGTTCCAGGAAGGGGAATCTTGGACGGGTTTGTAGTGGCTATGGAGGCTTTGGCTACTTGGAAGAGAGAAAAGAAACATGCATTTCTATGGAATGTGGACTTCAGCAAAGCATACGACTCGGTACAGTAGGATTTCCTGTGGGCTTCCTTACTAAGGGGAGGCTTTCCCACAATGTGGATCGATTGGATGAAAAGGTGTGTGACGACATCCTTCTCGGTCCTAATCAATGGGAACCTAGCGGGAGGTTGGGTGCAACCTAGGAGAAGGGTCAGATAGGGGTGCCCTCTTGCACCTATGCTGTTTGTGCTGGTGGAAAATGCCTTGGCAAGGTTAGCTCACAGGGCCTGTGATAGGGGTCTGATTAGAGGATTTCGAGCTGGAGAGAATAGTCAGACGATGGTCCTACAGTATGCTAATTATACCCTTTTTCTGGTAGAAGGAACGGGTCTGGAGGCTAGGAGGATGAGAATCATCCTAGAGCTCTTTCCCGCAACATCAAGGCTACAAATAAATGACCAAAAATCAACTTTTTTCCTGATGAACATTGGCGGCTGAGGAGGTGGAGCCGGTGGGCGGTGCACTAGGGATAGATGTGGGATCTTTGCCGCTGGTGTATCTGGGCCTTCTATTGTCAGATTGGCGACTTAGATTGTAAGATTGGCTTCCTTTACTAGAGGGAATGGAAAAATGGCTGGTAGGGTGGTCATCTAGACTGTTGTCTAGAGGTGGGAAACTCATTGTGGTGAAGGTTGTTTTGGCATTCATACCGTCATATTTCCTCTCTGTTTTTAGGATACCACGACAGGTTGAGAAGAAAATCTTCGGGTTGCTGAGAGATTTTTTCTGGTCTAATATGGGGACGGCAGGAAAGGGGGCGAGGCTGGTGACCTAGGAGGTCTGTAGGTCGGTGCAGGAGGGGGGCCTGAGGATTAGGGAGGTGGACAAGGTGAATGTTAACCTCCTTGCGAAGTAGATTGCCAGACTAGTGGGTCGTGAGCAGGGACTCCTTGGTGACGTCATGCGGAGTTGCTACAGATCCTTTATTTCTTGGGGGCTCTTGGAGTCTCCTCGTCCCAGGGCCTCTTTCTTTCTCAGGGGGCTAGTGGTGGTAGCAGGGAAGGTGTGGGCTTTCTTTTGTCCCACGCTAGGTGAGGGAGATGTTTTCTGGTTTTAGCTGGACGACTAGCAGGGGATCAGCTTAACTCTCAGTGATAGATATCCTCGCATCTTTGGGGGTGTGGTAGACCCTTCGACCTTATTGGGAGATGGCTAGATCGGGCCCTGTTGCCCAATCTTTTGTGGGGGGGGGGGGGGGGGGGGGGGGGGGTTTCTCTGACTAAAGGTGTTAAGATCTCCAACGGTTACTGCAGGAGCTGGAAGGTTAGGAGTCGGAGGAGGGTGGTGACTCATACTCCTGGGAAGAGGGAGATTTCTCAATGGCGAAGGTTTTTTGCAAGTTGAGTAGCAGTGTGGCCAACCCAGACGTTGATTTCTTAAGAGACTGCAAACTACTCTGGGAGGCAAAGTGTCCACTGAAAGTAAAGATCTTCGCTTGGTTGGTGAGGAGGGGGAGGATTATGACGAAGTGGTGGAGAGCGAGGTGAGTTCAGATGGATGATTTGAGTTGTCCCCTTTGCTGAGGAGCAGAGGAGGACATTCAACACCTCTTTTTCCAGTATCCGTTTGTGGTGCAGGTGTGGCAGATCGACTGGATTGCCTATCGGGACACGGCTAGCTTCTGGTCTTCCTTTCATAGGGCAAATGCCTGAGATAGGCAGATCTCTTTTAGATCCAAGGAGGATAGGGCTAAGGTCTTAGCCGTCCTGTGGGGTGTTTGTTTGGGAAGGAATGTGGTGCTCTTTAGGGGGGAGAGACCTTATGCCGACGATTTTCTCTCTTCCATTTCATTCTAGGTGGAATTCTGGAGGTCTATTTTGTAATTTCTGATATAAATCATTTTGGTGGAGTGAAATGAAATGAATGCGGGTGGTTATCACTTGGATAACTATCCTTTGATTTTTCAAAAAAATATTATGTTTTTCTTATTTTTACGTTTATTTGTAAGGATGTGTTAGTCACCTTTGTTTGTCGTGGGGTTGTTTTGTAATTCGCCCTTTATCTCTCTCTATATAAAGAGAGGTAGGATCCTCATAATAAACCAAGGCCTTTCATTTCATCCTACTTGGTATCAGAGCAGTGATTCTAAATTGATGTTCTAGATACCCCACCCAAATATGCCTCTAACCCCTCCACCCTAACCTTAGCGTCTCCATCGAAGAGATTGCTGCCACTGCCACCTCTCTAAGCACCACCGCCGGCGTCTGGGGGAGAGAAGAGGAGGCAGCGGAGATCTGATCATTGCTGCTACTGTTGGTCGTGCGGTAGCAAGGGAGGCACAACAGGACCTCCACGCTGGCGAGCCTCACCTTCCTTAATCGACTGTGGCACAGGTCCTCCTCCTGATCAACGGCAGTGCAGCAGCCCTATAGGCGCTGTGTTGCTTCCAGCGGGGGGGCTTGTGCGCCGCCCAACAGGATTGCTCCTCCTTGGGTGCTGCTCCTGCAGTCTCCTCTATGACAGGAGACTGCTGCAGGTGAGGAGACCACGCTTGGGTCTCCTATGCTGATCAGTAGGGGTGCTTCGAGCACTCTCCTCCCTCATTTGATCTTCTTGTGAGATCTCTACAGGGAGAGGTGACCCACTCACACCAGATTGTGCCTTGAGAAGGGTTGCTGTACCACTCAAACTCTGTTTCATGGTCTGAAAAACTAGTTTCAGATCATGATTTGGTAACTTTAGATCTATCTTGTGCTTTAGAAGGTTATGTTTTTGTCTAGCTGGTGGCAAAGGGTAGCAAGGTGGCATCCTCAAGCTCTTCGAGTAGCTCTAGTTTGCCCGAAGTTACATCGGACACCTTTAAGGACACCAGAGGATACAAAAGTCCATTCTTTGGCCTCATGCTTAAGTTAGACGAGACTAACTATCCACGGTGGTTCCAGATGTTCTTGATGATCGTGAGGGGTCATGGGAAGGAGCACATTCTGAATCAACCTGAGCCTGTAGAGAAAACAAGAACCAACACAACATGGGATTGAGATGATGCCATGGTGTGTGCTTGGATGATGAACTCGGTGATACCTAGGATTGGTGATGAGATCATGTATTATCCCACAGTTGAGAAGATGTGAGATCCTCTTAATGAGGTATATTCCCATGAGAAGAATTCTGCTTGTGTTTTCCAGATCTATCGTGAGCTTTAACACCTTCTTTAGGATGGCAGGACATTGGTCCAGTATTATTCTCAGGTCTAGGGGTTATTGGAGCATCATAACTCCTATAGACCTCGGTGTGCATGCTCCTCTTGGCATGCCTTCAAGAGAGAACTTGCAGTTTCTGTATTTCTGTCTGGTCAGGGACCAAAATATGCTGCTACACAGGATCAGATATTAACTATGACAAATCTTCTTACTGAGGACACATAGTCGATTAAGTAGGATTTCTGTTACTGCTGACCCTTCTGAGACTACAGGTCAGACTACTGCATTGGCTGCTTCTCATGGTACTTGGAGAGGGGTCACTTCTACCTGTGGTCGTGGTCCAAAGCCTTCATGCACCTATTGTGGTAGGTTGGGTCATACTAAGGCTACATGTTGGCAGAAGCATGGGAAGCCTGTTACTGCTTACCAGGCGATAGAGGTTGCCCCACCTATGGCTGATACAATGACTAGAGCAGAATTTGAGAAATTGTTGCAGAAGTTCAGTCGGATGTCTCAACCTACTCCAAACATCGTTGCAGTTGCCTCCTTGTTAAGTATAATAGATGTATATTCATTATCTGTACTTTGTACGGGAGACTGGTTGGTGGATTTACCGGCTTCACAACATCTTTGTGGCACTTCTGGTGCCTTCTCAAACTTGACACCTGTTCCCCCAGGCAGGGCAGTATAAGTGGCTGATGGGAGATTATCTCAGGTGGCTGGAAAGGGAGGGGTGTCTCCTCTTTTCAGTTACCAAATGTTCTTTATGTGCCGAACTTTTCATTCAGTCTCGTCTGTTAGTCAAATTATCAGGGAACTTAACTGCAGAGTTATTTTTGATGCACAATCTTGTGTCTTGCATGACCGACTCACGGGGAGGATTGGTGGAGAATGTGAGGAAGGAGGGGTGTATCGCTTAAGTAGGTCTCCTCTTACTACCGTTGCTTCTGTGTGTAAGGGGGAGACTACCTTGGCCATTGGGTCACCAACCTAGTGGCATCTTTGCCTTGGCCACCTTCCTGTGGAGAGACTTAGGCATGTTCCACCTCACATTTCTGTTAGCACCACCATTACTTGTGACACCTGCTGACTTGGCAAGCACCATCGTGCCAGCTTTTCGGTTTCCTCGTATGTTGGGTCGTCTACTTTATTTGACTTAGTTTATATGAATATTATGGTCCAAGTTGGGTTCCTGACTGACTTGGACATCGGTATTTTCGTGTGCTTGTTGATAACTTTTCTCGTGCTACTTGGTTGTTCTTGTTGAAGAATAAAACTGATTTTGGAATTATTATTGAAAATTTTGTTATGATAATAAAGGCCCAATTTTCTGTTACTGTCAAAATGTTTCGGTCTGACAATGCTTTGGAATTTCGTACTTCTCGTTTGATGCAATATTTTTGGACCAATGGTATTGTACATCAAACCACTTGTGCTCACACCTCTCAGCAGAATGGTGTTGTTAAGAGGAAGTATAGATATCTTCTTGATGCTGCACGCACCCTACTTATTTATCACAGTGTGCTTACTTTGTATTGGGGGGAACTATCCTTATAACATGTTTTCTTATAAATAGGATGCTGAACTCTGCTATTCATGAGCAAATTTCATGGCAGGTTTTGTATCTTGGTCGCTCTTTGTTTTCTGTTATCCCTCATATTTTTTGGTGAGTTGCATTTGTCCATGATTTGAGTCTTGGACGAGACAAGCTGGCATCACGAGCTACCAAGTGTGTTTTCTTGAGTTACTCTAGAATCCAAAAGGAGTATAGATGCTTTGATCAGATCAATTCCTGAATTTTGTCTACTGATGACATTTCATGAAGCTATACCATATTTTTCTACCATTAGTAGTGAGTTACTTCCAATGACTGAAGAGGCCCCTTTGCCTATTCCACCTATACCATTTGGGTTAATTCCTGTGGATGAGCACTTGACCACTCCTTAGAAGGAACAATTGTAGGAGCCCATTTTTACCTATTAGAGACCGCATACTACATTCAAGATGCCCCCTCCTTCGCCTCCAGCCTCCCCAGCTCAAGTGAGTACATGACTATACAGCCTTTAGACACCGACACTTTGGTGCCTAGTGATGATACAGGGACGGAGGATGAACTTGTAGATGATAATGTACAGGTGGATAGTGATCTCCCTATTGCCATTCGCAAGGCCCCAAGATCATGTGCTAAGTGTAACGTTGTATGATATCTACATCGCTAATCTTAGCACAACTTTTTCAGGGTTTACTAGAGCTTTGGTCTCTACTATAGTACTTGCCACTTATCAAGAAGCCATGCTTCATTCACAGTGGCGTCAGGCCATGGACGAGGAGATAACTGCACTTCAGAGTAGAGGCACATGGGAGCCAAGGTTCGAAATGCTGATTTCGACGTCGTTTCGATAAATTTTCAAGTGCACATTTCACTGGCATGTTGAGGGCACGTTGTGGAAATGCTTGTGTTTCAACGTCAGATTTTGATAATTTCGATGCCCAAAAAATAGTCCATTTCGGAGGCATGCCTAGGGCATGTCGGGGGTACGTCGACGCATGCTAACAAAAATGACAGAATTGATCAAAATGATTGGAATTTTAAAAATAATTATTTACATGGATACATATTTCCATTTAAGCCCTAAACCTTGTGTTATACTATTTAAATGGATAATTATTTTCAAAATTAAGGGCTACAAGAAGAAAAGTGTTAATGTTAATTCAAAATGGGATATATTGGTGATATATTGTTGATATTAAGGAATCGAGGAAATTACTAAAAATGACTTAAAATGGGTAGAAATGTTACAATGTGAAAAAATGCATAAGCTCTAAAAGACCAAAATCATATTTTGAGGAGCCTCTTACGGTACAGATCATCAATATCTTTCAAGTTGGCAATGCGATACATAACACGTGCAACAAAAGCAGCAGTGCAACGCAACAACAGCCAATCAGCAGCCAACAGTAGCAATGGCGTGCGACATGCGTCATGCACGCGCGACCTAGTATAGGCAACAACGCAAACTGACATACCGTCAGCATGCCAACAATTTCGGTGGCATGCCGAAGATATCTTTGCATTTCAATATGTACGTCGTGACGATATGACATCTCATCAAAAATCCCTATTTCGCCGGCATGCCTGTTTTAAGCATTGATGGGAGCTTACCTCACTCCCACCAGGAGCTAGCCTTCTTGGGTGTAGATGGGTCTTTGCACTCAAATTTCACCTAGATGGTAGCATTGCCAGATACAAAGTCAGGCTAGTAGCAAAGTGGTTTACCCAAACTTATGAGGTTGATTTCTTTGATACATTCTCTCCTGTAACCAGATTATCGACTGTGGGGATTCTGCTATTTGTGGTAGTTCATTATGATTGGTAGCTGCACCAGCTTGATGTAAAAAATGCTTTTCTATATAGCGATTTGCAAGAAGAGGTATACATACAATAACCACCAGAGTATGAGACACAAAGGGGAGTGTGTATGTATGTTAAGGAATGCTATCTATGGACTCAAGCAGAGTCTACGTGCGTGGTTTCAGAAATTATCTCAAGTGGTGGAAGCTAATGGTTTTGGGAGGTCATCAACAGATCATTCCCTATTTGTCAGAAAAATAGGAAAAGGGGTTGTTGTTCTCCTGATTTATGTAGATGACTTATTTGTCACAGGTGATGATGTAGAGGGTATAATGCAGATCAAAGAGAGACTACTCAGTTAGTTTGTGATGTAAGATTTAGGTCCACTGCAGTATTTTCTGGGGATAGAAGTTGCTCGTGGTAAACATGGGATTGTTATATCTTAGAGGAAGTATGCGTTAGATGTTTTGCAAGAAGCTGAGATGCTTGGGGCTAAACCAACTAATATACCTATGAATCCGAAGGCACATCTTTATGATATAGAGGCACCTTCAGTGGATAGCAAATAGTACAAACAGCTTGTGGGTAAGCTACTTTATCTCACTATCACTAGGCAAAACATTGCATTTGCTATGGGAAGACTTACTCAGTTCATGGCTAAACCCACAAAGCAGCATTGGAAGGTTGCTATGATGGTTCTGCGTTATATTAAGAAGGCACTAAGACTTGGTCTTCTATTCACTAGAGGTACTTCCATGACTGTAGTAGCATACTCTGATGTAGAATATGTTGAGTGTTTGGTAGATAGAAAATTTACCACTGGATTCTATACCTATGTGGCTGGAAACTTAATGACCTGGAAAAGCAAGAAACAAGTAGTAGTATCCAGGTTGAGTGCAGAATCAGAATGTAGAGCGATGACTCAAACAACTGCAAAACTCATGTGGGTGAAATCTTTATTAAGAGATTTGCATGTTCAGATCGCTTGTCCTATGGAAATGAGGTGTGACAATATTGCTGCCACATACATTGCCAATAATCAAATGTTTCATAAAAGAACAAAACATGTTGAAGTAGATTACCACTACATCAGGGACTTGATTCAGAAAGGCTTGATATATACAATCCTTGTAGCTACAGAAGATCAGACGACAGATATTTTTATTAAGTCACTTCCTAAATCCATGTTTGAGTCTTGTTGTAATAAGCTGAGCATGACGGATATATATGTTCCAGCTTGAAGGGGAGTGTAGACTTAGATATTATGTTTTTCTTATATTTATGTTTATTTGTGATGGTGTGTTAGTCATCTTTGTCTTTTGTGGGGTTGTTTTGTAATTTGTCCTTTTTCTCTATATAAAGAGAGGTAGGGCCCTCATAATAAACCAAGGCTTTTCATTTTATCCTACTAAAGCCCCCCGATATTCTTCACCTTGTCCAAGATTCTCTCTTTAAAGAGGACCTTTGAACAAAAAAATAAGCTTCCCTTATTGCTCTTCTTTAATGGAAACATAACATGCTTTAGTTCTTACGTCTACTACTGTAGTGTTCAAGTGGATCCTGCTACTTCCACTCAAGTTATACTAATATCTGACTACTATTGCTATTGGTGAATTATTTCTCTCTTGAAATTTGACCCATTCGATTCTCAATTTTATTTTTTATACATGTCCTTATTTAGGGGATCTGCATTCCTTGTGTGGCATAGGGTTTATATCGCATACGAAACTTACTACCCCACAAAAACTTCAGACAACTTGAAGAGCAAGCTTCAATCTGCCGACTTGTAAAATATGAACAAAGCGAGTCATTCAAAAACTTTGGGAGAAAGAGCAAAAGCTACCTTATTTGCTGATAACAAGGAGATAGGAGTTTTCCCTTTATGAATTCTACTACACATCCTGTTGATTAGGCAGGCAGGCAGTTAATAGTCATCTCCCCAGAGTTTTCTAGGTAGACCTTGCTGATCAATAGTGCACGAGTAACCTCCAACATGTGGTGGTTCTCCTTTTCAAAGAAAAAAAAAAGGGTGGTGGTTCTTCCTCTCTACCACCCTAGTTTGCTGTTGTGTGTAGCGCCAAGATATCTCATGAATAATCCCTCTGGACTTAAGGAATCGTATTCTCAAGCATTGTTAGGGGGGGAAGTGTTTGACTATGGTCTGAATTGATTTTCATCATTGTAATAAAGTTTGCATAATATGATATATGACAGATAAATGCATTTTGAATAATCATCTTAAAACCACCAATGCATAAGCATGAGATCCCAAACATCCTCTTTCAAAAGGGATGAGATCCCAAACATCATAACATACCAAAGCGAATAAACTCAAATTTGTTTTGCAAGATTCATAAAAATAATTATTTATAAACATTTTTTGCATGATGTACTTTGAAAATTGACAGACGACACTGATGACTTTGTGAATTTATTGCTGAAAACTCATCTGAGAATAGCTTCGTTAACTAAGAAAAACTTAGGTGACCAAGGTGACTATGCCATAATTGAACTTGTTCCAACCCAGATTTATTCCGTCCTTGCAGCTGGTGACCTGCAGGACCTGAATAACCCTTCCTGGAATCCTAGCTACTTGTAAAGGATTTCAGATTCTAGATCAATCTCAATCCTTCCTTGTTGCTATGGTCTTGTAAGATGCACTTACTCTAATAAAAAATTAGTCAACAGTCCAATTCTTTTGTAATCTTCTAACAAATAATAACTTTAGGGGAAGATTTGGAATATGAAGGGCATTAGAGAGAATCAGTCTTTGCAAGAGAAAGATGCACCCTGTTCTTGCAACATTAATGTTACGGCCATCTTCTGTAAGAACCTGCTTCTAACCAGATCTCAACTTGTACTGAGGAAACCACCTTGAATTTCCAATTATGTGGTCTGTAGTACAACTATCATTAGTCCAATCACTCAGAGAGGAGGAATAATCCTTTATACCTTTATTACCTGAATAGATAAAGCACGGTTGATTATGATAGACTTGGGTGCTTCCTTACTGCTAAGTGCTCTGAAAAAAATCCCCATAACACCTCTAATTTGATTTGATGTCTAGTCATGAAGGGTAAGTTGCCTCCCTTAATAGTTTTTTGGGAACCAATGCCATCAGATGCATCCACCACACATCTTTCTTACTTTAGGATCAACTTGTACCCTACTCCAAGGTTTCCTCTTCATGCCTTTTCACTGGATGCAATTCCCTGTATGGCCTGTTTTTTGACAATGCATGCACTTTTGAACATTCTTCATGCGATCTGTCAAAGAGGACTTAGGTGTTAGAAGAGTTGCAACTCAAGAAGGTTGAGTGCTCCAGTGACTGATAATCATCTGCAGCGTCTTCTTTCTTGCCCCCTGTACCATCTGGCTTCTTCTCCTTCTACTCGGAAGTAAACTTTGTCAATGCTCAAGATTGTAGTGTAGTCCAGGATGTGTGACTCCTGACATTTTTGAACACTTTATTTAGACTAACAAAAAATATAAATGTTCTGTCTTCTATTCTTCAGTACAATATCTGATATTTTTTTGAAAGAAGTGTAACTTCTGATATGTTGGGCATGATGACATCTCCTCAACATAAAAATTCAAGTCTTCCTATTTGGATTTGAGAACCTATAGTACTCTGTATGGACATATTCCCCTAGTGAAGACCGCATATCCCTTTTTGTATTCTAACAACTGTGGACCTTTTATTTTTGGCCAAGCATACTTTGGAGGACAACCTATATATTGTGATTTGTTTTCTTCTGAAGAATAAGAGGTTGAAGTTCCATGGACACAGAATTCAGAATGCAGGTTTTGACTTAGCTATCGTCAAGATACCACACATCTCAAGATGCATGTATGGCACAAGTTTATGGCCAGCAATGACTATCTCAGCAGCCAGCCAGCCAGCCACCAACCGTAATGAGTATGACTTAATCTTTGTAGTGGTTATCTGCACCATTGGGTTCTTATGTGATTCCCTAACTCCGGCAGTGGACTTATTCTCCTCTTCAGTTCTGCAGCCATCTCAGAATGCAACTTCATGAATCAATTCTAAATAGTTGAACCAAGCAACCTCGAGAAAATGAGATCCAACTTGAATCAGACCAAGAAATCATCGTTGCAGGGGGGTTGAATTGCTGAGCTAACAACCCCAATGGATCAGTTGGAACACCACCAGGAGGAGCCAGACCTTCACAGCAACAGGCTTGGTTGGCATTGCTAAAACTGGTCCAACCTTAATTGGGCTGGATCAAGACCAAGCAAGGGCTTGGCAGGTTGTTGCAGGCCCAAAACAAGGACCAAGGGCACCAAGGAGGCTTCAGTTGGGGGTCACACGTGTTGCTGGACTGAAACTTGCTGTTGTCGGAATCCTAGGTAGTGACAATTTGTTATTATGGACACCACTGTGCCACCGAACCCCCAATGCTACCAATTGAACCTCTGCTGCTTGAGAGGGCCCTAACAGAATCTGGAAGCCCTCAACATGCAAAACCCTAGTAGATGCCCTTAACACATAATCCGTATGTGTAAGGCTTCTACAATGAGTGTTTAAGTGAAATCAAGCTTGCTCTGACATCATGTGAAAACAAAAACAAACAAAGAAAATCTACAAGAACCAGTGATTTACTTGGAAAATCCTTCTCGATTGAAAAATGTTGCAAGTATTCTGTTTGTTTTTGAACCCAACATTTGTACCGCCCCATCTTTTGTTATGGTGGTAATATAGCAAACCTCTTTTAAAAAATGAAAATAAAAGAACCATGGGAAGGAGAATTCCAAACAATTCAAACAATGTTATTTCCTAATTTTAACCTTCTCATCGTCCACCATGGGATGATCCACATGACGGTGGCAGGAGTCAAATCCCTTGTTGGCTTGCGTTCAAGAATCAAAGAAATGGTTCTAGAACCTAGACTTGTAGATTGTGCTGAAAAACCAAACATTGATCCTATTGAGAAAACTTTCATGGTTCTAGTAAAGGTAACTGATGAAATTCTTTTGAAGCATTACCGCTGCAGACTAATCCTTCAGCCAATTGCAAGTTAATTAACTTCATATGACTTTATTGGCTATGTAATTTTTGAAATAGACATGAAAAAGAATGAATTATTGGTGAAAAGAATCCCTCCAGAGAATGTATCAAAGGGTTCTCAAATTCAAGTGCAACATGGGTTCAAAATGGGCCACTAGATCCCTAAAAAAAAAGGGCCACTAGAGAATAAAAAAACTCAAGAAATCACTAACTGATGCAACTGGAGGAAAAATGGTGGATTGAAAAAGTGAAGTCGAAGATGATGAGACGTCTAATTCTCAAATGAAATCCTACATCTCTTTCTATAGAGAGTGGTGTTTAAGGAAAGTACGACATAAGTTCAATAGGACAAGAACAATAACAAATAACTCCAAAATAGTAGAATATAACTAGAGTACCCTACTAACACTTTCCCTCAAGTTGGAGCATATATATCAATAATGCTCAGCTTAGAGTAACACTTATCAAATGCTGTTCTCGTAAGAGCCTTTGTGAATATGTCTGCTATCTGATCTTTAGAAGATACAGATGAAGTGTAAATGATTCCACGTTGTATCAGGTCTCTAGTGTAGTGGCAATAAACATCAACATGTTTTGTCCGCTCATGAAACATTGGGTTGTTTGCAATATATGTAGTAGTGCGATTATCACACCTCATCTCCATCAGTCCCTCTATCTGAACATGAAGATCATGTAGCACTGATCTGACCTAAACCATCTCTCTAGTAGTCTGAGCCATAGCACTGTGTTCTGACTCTGTAGTAGATCTGGATACCACCTACTGCTTCTTGCTTCTCCAGGTCACTAAGTTGCCTGCCACATAAGTGAAGAATCCAGTTGTTGACTTCCTATCTGTCATGCACTATGTATAGTCTGCATCAGAATAACCAACAATACTTATAGATGAGCCCTTCTGAAATAAGATACCTCTGCCATGTGCTTTATTCACATATCTAAGCACCTATATAGCAATATCCCAATGCTGCCTGGTCGACTTGTTCATGAACTGGCTGAGTTTCCCAGCGGCAAGGGAAAGATCTAGACGAGTAATAGTTAGATACAACAATTTACCAACCAACTGCCAATAAAATATGCTATCTATAGGCGGAGACTCAACATCATAGAGATGCCCTTTGGGATCCATAGATATACTAGTAGATTTAGACCCCATCATTCCTGTTTCTTGCAAATCAAAGGCATATTTGCGCTGACTAAGAACAATACCTTTTTTGCTACGTGCCACTTCAATTCCAAGAAAACATTTGAGCTCTTCCAGATCATTCATCACAAAGGTATCAGCCAGCTTCCTTTTTACCTCAGCTACCCCAGCAAAGTCATCTTCAGTAAGAATCAAGTCATCCACATAAAGGAGTACAACCACTCCCCTTGTTCCTTTCCTGATAAACAAAGAGTGATCAGTAGAAGATTGTGTAAGTCCCATGACCTATACCTCCTCTGAGTCTCTAGAATCATGCTCTTGGACTTTGCTTTAAGCTATAAATAGCTTTCTTCAATCTGCATATACACTTCCCCTGAGCCTCAAACCCAGGAGGTTATTGCATATAAACTTCCTTTTGAAGATCTCTATACAAAAACGTGTTCTTCACATCCAATTGATGAAGAGGCCAGTCGTAGTAAGCAGTTATAAACATCAAAATCCGAACAGTAGATAGTCGAGCAATAGGAAAGAAGGTATCAAAGAAATATTCCTCATATGTTTGGGTAAATCCCTTTTCCACTAGTCTCCTCTTGTAGCCAGAAATTGTGCCATCTGCGTTGTATTTGACAGCAATGACCCAACGACATCTAACTATTCTTGCATGAGGCAAGGTGGTCAAGTCCTATGTTCCTGTAGAGCGTAGAGCAGCCAACTCATCCTCCATGGCCTAACGCCATTGGGATTCAGCATGACCTGCTGATGGGAGGTAGGAACGTGTGTTGCAGATAGAACTGCTGTAAAAGTAGTAAATGATCTACCAAGATTGGCAGTAGAGACTGTCTGTACAGTATGATACTGAGCAGAATTCCGTGGAGCCTTCCGAATAGAAATTGGAAGATCAAGATCCTCCTTAATATGCTCAGTAGCAGTAGGAGAAGACTCATCAGAGGAATCTGCACAAACACCACTGAGACAACTCACGCCAGTACCAATCCATACCATACAAGGGGAGGAGACAGGTGGCTGAGAAGGTGGGGGTTGTGTTCTTCTCGTCATACATGTCTGTATGTCACAGGTAGCCTATAGACCTTAGTGATCTCAGCCTTCTACCTCATGGGAGTCTATGTGATATCCTCACTATGTGAAGAGGAATTTGTTCCAAGGGAACTGGTGGAACAGGCATAGGAGCCAAGCCTCCTTCAAATGTCACCTGATGACAATCTGTAGAAAAATAAGGAATGTGCTCGTGGAATGTGACATCTGCAGTTGCATAATGTTTCTTACCAAGAGGGTCAGAGCATCTGTATTCTTTTTGGGCGTTGCTGTAACCCAAAAAGACACTTCACTGCTCTTGGAGCCAACTTATCTCTACCATGTGCCAAAATGTGTACAAAGGCTACACAGCCAAACACCCGAGGTGAGATAGTGAATAAATCCTTCTTAGGATAGAGGACTTGCCAAGGAACTTGTTCTTGTATAGTTGAGTTAGGCAACATGTTGATCAAATAACATGCAGTTAACATTGCATTTCCCCAATACACCTGTGGCACATTGTTTTGTATCAATAGTGTCCTAGTCACATCAAGCACGTAACGGTGTTTTCTTTCCACTACATTTTTTTATGACATATGTGGACAGGATGTCTGGTAAACAATCCCAAAAGATCTGTACAAGGCTGCCAACTTAATTGTATAGAACTCTAAAGCATTATCAGATCGTACAATCTTTACAATAATAGAGAACTGAGTCTTTATTTATAATATAAATATTTCAATCACTGATCCAACATTAGATTTATTTTCAAAAGAAATAATCATGACATCCTGGAAAAATCATCCATAACAAGTAGATAAAATCTGTGACCTAGTCTATCTGGAAAATGACTCGGTCCCCATACATCCATGTGCAGTAAATCAAAGTAACAGTAGAACTTTGAGATGAGCTAGAGAGAAAACTAGCTCTGTGATGCTTTCCCAGCTGGCATGCATCACACAAAATCTCCGTAGCTGGCGAAATATGAGGAATGACGTGTCGAAGCCTGTCCAGTGAGGGGTGCCTAAGACGACGATGCCACTGAAGAGCTATACCAGCACTAAATGCAACCTCTCCTTGACACAGCAGCAAATGGAGTCTAGATCAGGCGATACACACCCCCCTCCTCATGTCCGCCACCAATCGTCCTCCCCGTAAGTTTGTCCTAAAAAATACAGTCCAACTCATCAAATATTGCATGACAGTGCAAGTCTTTTGTAATTCTACTAACAGATAAAAAACTGATCGGAAATTTTGGAACATAAAGAACATTAGGCAGCATTAGTATAGGAGTCACTGCCACATCTCTACCATGAACCCTACACTGCTTACCATCTGCTACCTGCACAAATCTCCCTGAGAGATCATAAACCTGTCTAAAACATGTCTCATCTCCACTGAGATGCTGAGATGCGCCATAATCTACTAACCACAAGGCACTGTCAGTGTTACCAAGGCGGTTGTATCAACAACAGTAGTGGGTCAACTGGGAGAGGCACTAGACCACAGCATCATAGTCTGCACAGGACACCATGTCGCTCACCTCCTCTGAAGAAACAACTTGGTTGGCCATGGGAGGTCGACCATGCTTCGTCCAACAATAGGCCTCAGTGTGGCCAATCTTTCACAGTGCGAGCAAATGGTGCGAGGTCTACCACTCGTACCCCAACCACCACGTTCTCTCCCCCTAGTAGATGGGGTACTACGTCCTCCGTGTGCAGCAACAAGCATAGGTGCCCGTCCAATCTCTGACATGGATGGCCTAACAACCACCCTCTCACACGGCTATAAGCCTCCTTTAGAGATAGAAACTCAACTAGGGTAAGGATCTGGGACCTAGCAGCCTTGTAGTTTGGTCCAAGTCCGTCAAGAAACTGTAGGACAACATACTCCTTCCTCTGTGCCCTCTGAGTGGCACAAGTGTAGACAGGTCTACAGGCATTGTACTTCTCAAGTAGTCCCTTTAGAATGGCATAATACTGCGACAGTGACTGACCCTCCTATTTAAGACTTCCAATAGTATGATGAATCTCAAACACCTTACTAAAATTCTTCTTATAAGAATACGTGTCATGTAAAGAATCCCACATTTTCTTGGTGGTCTTGTAGTACATAATCCCATCACCAATCAGAGGCTCAACAGAATTCATGATCCAAGCATGGACCATGGATTTATTTTTCTTCCATGTGACATTCCTCCCAATTTATCTTGCGGCTCCAACTCCAACAATAGATGTTCCTTATCATGTCCCTCAATTGTCATGAGGAAAGCTTGAGACCACCTAGCATAATTGGCCTCGTTTAACTTGGCGATAGGAATAAAGAAAGGGGATTTGTAATCCCCATTGTTCGTAGCGGTAATCGACGACACTTCCGAAGAACTTGAGGAGGCCATCATGCTTTAGGACTGCCACAAGATGCCACAGGTACGATCTGAAACCAATATTCAGATCTAACAAACTCGCACAACAGAGAAATGTGATCTCTTGATCATGAAATCTAAGGTCAAAAAGATCCTAGAGAACATCCCAAGAGTCACGCACACACTTTGAACCACGACTTAGCGCATGTTAGGGTACGAGAAATACCCTAACAATACTTCTACAGGGTGGTGTGCCCCTTTTTCGGCAAGAGAATCATGCCACCAACCCTATTAGGATCGCAAGAGGTGGCACAGTTAGCCGGAGAAGCAATTGCGGTGCTGTTGGGGGTGAGACGACGCTCAACAGACCTGCAACAGGCTTGGATAAGCGGTGGCGGCGAGATCTGCCGGTGGCGGTGCCAAACGAGGTCGTTACAGGCCTGGAGAAGCGGTGGCGACGCTGCTAGCGGTGAGATCTGTCGGTGGCAATGCCAAACAATGTCTTAGCAGGTCTGGAGAGGCGTTGGCAACGCTACTGGCGGCGAGACCTGTCGGTGGAGGTGCTTAGCAAGGTTGCAGCAGCCTCCACGAGCAGCCACCGGCGATGATCGCCAGTAGTTGCTGCCACTGCAACACTGGCCAGAGAGGCTTGTAGCAGTCGACTGGGGTCGGTGTAGACGGGTTGCTCGCCGGTTAGGGTTTTAGTGGGAGGTTTTAGAGGCTTGTGAGGGGTGGGATATCACAACGTCAATCTACGATCGCTGCTCTGATACCAAGTCGGAGATAATGAGAAGTTTAATTTTCAAATGAAACTCTACACCTCTTTATATAGAGAGGTGTTTTGGGAAAGTACAGCATATGTCCAGTAGGATAAGAACAATAACAAATAATTTCAAAATAGTAAAACATAATTAGAGTGATCTACCAACAAGTGATGGGTGCAAGAAGAAGGGAAATATGCTAAGCCACGTGAAATTTTGGAAGGGAAGGTATAAAGATGCAATTGGAAATGAGGAGGAGAAAGGAGGGCACACCACTAGGGTTGCCATTTTTTTTTTAATTAAACCCTGTCCTTCTGCATCACGTCTATTCATTTATTAGAAGGGCTTTAACAACCTAAACAATAAATTTACTCCAAGCCAAGGGATAATTTACAAATAAATAAAAAAAGAAAGATTATCAACAAGGTGGACTTATCGCAAAAGAAAAATAATAAAAAAATAAAATTGGCTGTTCACACTGATACCTTTAAAGAAGAGTATCATGTTGCCTACATCCCTAACAGATGAGATTCCTTTGTTCTTTTTCTACTCAAAAAGGGTGGGAGGTGTCACAATACATAGGCCTTCAGATAAGTAAATCTACCTCCGAGATCCAATGACCCAGTTACAAATATAGCTCAACCCTAGCAAATCTCAAAAAGCACATCCGTGATAGTTGCATTTTAGTCATGGTAACCTGGACATTACAATTAGAGGATGCAGCTTCCATTTATGAGGCTACTGATTGTATCAAATTTTTTGATAAATGGTTCATGGGGACTTGCAAAACTTATTTTCCTTTGTCATATGTTCACTGACATGTCATGGCTTTGTCTTAATGCTAACAAAGGCCGAGTTTTCTGTTTGGTACCACTCCAGGGTCTGATTTTTAATTTAAACATGAGATCTGTGGCTTGTTGGGGATGCTCAAAGGTACATTCTCAGCAAGTTATCTGGAAATTCAGCTGGTGCACATAGAAGTCCTGTTGTGAATGGGAGGCTGTACGGCAGAGTTGTGGAGGGTTGAAAGACATGGCTATGACCCTCTCCAAGATGGGGCATGGGCAATTGACTCTGTGATTGAGTCCCAACAGTTTCTGGTTAAATTGCATGACTATTATCTCATCTTGCCTGTTGTGAATATGAATGGAAGTGCAAAATGACCAGAAACACCTGCCATCGTGGTGAGCACTTGCAGAACCTTTTTTCCGAGGGTTGGTCTTGGGGATTCTTATGAGCTTGTACATGCATAGCTTATACACTTGCGTCTTCAAAGGATGCTGTGCTCATGTTCTGCCTATTCTTATGTGCCCATTGGGCCTCCCTTGACTCCTCTCAATTGCACAGATGTAATTATGGAGATCCTTATGCCGTATGTGAGGTCCTTAACTCATCTGGACATTTAACTTCAAGTAGGTGATGTGCCTACATTTAGCATGCGTGAATTGACTATCAACCAGAGAGCCCGTTGGGATGCTGTGTGGCAGATCATTGTCTCCTGTGCTGAGTCCACACACTGAAGATAATTAAGCTTTTGCTCTTCCAACATCCATTTGTCAGTTCAGTGATGAGCAATAATCGTTGTGAAGAATAAAAGTTGACCATGTGGACTGCCACGTGGCATAGTGGACCACGTGGCAGTCAATCTGGGAGTCAAGGAGTGTGGCCTGTTTAGGAAAAATAAGTGATGACTTGCATGTCAAGTTTTGTGCCAAGCATGGTAATTTGTTTTAATTATTTGGAGTCCAATTTAGGATTGAGATAATTTAAGATTAGTTAATTGCTTGTTTCAAGATTTGACAAAATATTGGAGTGTGGAGACTCCAAGTGCGTGGGAAAATAGTCCCAACAGGGGACTATTCACATGTGGTTAAGGAGAGATAGCATGTTGCTGCTATTTGAAGACGTTCGGATTGGCCGTCAGACGTCCGATTTGGGCATTTGCAGAGGAGGTTGGCGAGTTGAAGAAAGAGAGAGGAGAGAAGCTTTGGCTTTGTTGGAAACATACTAGTATATTGCTCAATTTAGAAAAGTTGGGAAGGCTCTCTATTTATAAAGAGAACATATCCCTACAAATAGTAACAAAAGATTATATCCCTATTGAGAAAAGATCCTATCTCCTAATTAAAATAAATCCCAAACATATTTCCTACAAATAACTTGTAGAAAACCAAACTACTGCACCAAAATTGGTCCTGTTGGATCATCACTGCTGGCCCTGATGGGGGCCTCAGATCCTACTAGGTAGCACGTGCCATGTGGCTTGCTTGTTGCCACATGGTCAACTCCAAATCCCAACACTCCCCCTCAAGTCGAAGGCCGCGAGGCCGACGACTTGATCTTCAACTTGTGAGACTAGACGCCCCACTAATAATCTTCTTCAAGAGCAAAACTCTCGGTCTTCTCTTTGGACAAGTTGATGGCGAATCCTCTCGCAACCTCCGAAGTGATTGCTTCTGTGGCAACTTGAGTAGTCGTCACGATGGCCACCGTGGACTTGTCTTCTCTCAAAAGAGCACACAACTTCTCAAGATCTTCGAGTCAGGGAGTCCACGCGTGAGGTGCTAGTAACCCCATGTGGTGGCCTCCCAAACTTCTCCTAATACTTATTTTGTGGATGATTGTTGCATCCACAGTGTTGGCACTTCGGGTAGACGCAGTCAGATCCACATCCATGCCCTCGTCCTCACCTTGCACCTGCTTTTGGAATAGCAAATGCAGAGTTCTTGCCTCTTGGTGTGTCTTCCTCAAGTATCTCCATCTTGAAAAGACAGCAGAAGATGGTCTCCAGATCCATCTTCCCTTTTGAAGCAAGAATCTGATTGCGTGCGACTTGATGATAGAAATTCAATCCCAATAAAAACTTGGCAGATTGCCAAATCACACGAGTTTCCCTCTGCTTGTTGCAATAGAGAGGCTCGTAGATCTCCAACTCCTCGAATAACACCTCCATCTTGTGTATTTTGTCAAGGAAAGATCTCCTTGACCAGTCGTCTAGATATGGGTGTAGAGTTTGGTGATGCGGGTGTTATTTGAGGTTTGAGCATACCTCTTCTCAAGGGTCGTCCAAATCTCGAGCGTGCTCTTTTTGTAGAGCATATTCGAAGCTACGGATAGATTCGAGTTCATGAGCCAGTTCATGACGACGTAGTTCTCCTTTTCGTACTTCTTTTTGTCATCTTTGAACTTTGGCACCTCCCCTAGGAGAATACTTAGTTTCTCTTGGCCTCCAATGAAGATCTTAAAGGCGTAAGCCCACAAGACGTAGTTCGAAGCACCACTAAGCTTAATGGTTGTCTCAGAGACAACCATCTTGCTTTCTTCGAAGCCGAACAAGGCATCTCCAACCGTCATGGCAGCCTCCACCATCATCTAGTCACGTAAGGCACCGGATTTGTCGAGGACTTCTTGAATGCGAAAACCACCAACGTGTTGTTTGGATACCCACACACACAAGTAGCTAAGACCGAAGGCTCTAATATCATGTTAAGATTTAACAAAATATTGGAGCATGGAGACTCTAAGTGCATGAGAAAATAGTCCCAACAGGGGACTATCCGTGCGTGGTCAGGGAGAGCACCGGCAGGAACAACCTGTTGCTATTGTTTTAAGACGTTTGGATTGGCCGTTAGGAATCTAATCTAGGCGTTTGCAGAGGAGGTTCGCAAGTTGAAGAAAGAGACAGGAGAGGAGCTTTAGCTTTGTTGGAAATATTAGTATATTGCTCAATTTAGAAGTTGGGAAGGCTCTCTATTTATAGAGAGAATATATCTCTACAAATAATAACAAAAAATTTTATCCCTATTGAGAAAAGATCTTATCTCATTATGAAACATCTCATCTCCTAATTAAAACAAATCTCAAACAAATTTCCTAAAAACTTTACTAAAAATAGAAAACAACCTAACTAGTGCACCAAAATTGGCCATGTTGGACCATCACCGCCGGCCCTGATGGGGGCCTTAGATCCTGCCACGTGGCATGTGCCTCGTAGCCAACTCCAAATCCCAACAGCTTGGTTGTTAGGATTTGATTTGATTGAAAGTTGTTTTAGGAGTAGATCTCTTTATATAGAGTTCAACAATTATTTGTTTGAGTTGAGTTGAATACAAACTATTGTCATAATCTCTCTCTCAACTTCTCTCCTCTCTCTCTCTCTCTCACACTCTCTCTCTGCTCTCTATTACTGCTCACGTGAACAGTAACCACACTGTTCAATGTGAACAGTAGCTGCCAATCCCTTCATCTCCACGCATGGGCCTTCCACGTGCCTAAGAACCTATTGCTCTTCACCAAAATCTTCATATGGTATCAGAGCGGGTGTTTCTAAGCCCACTAATCTTCACATGTGGAACACAAGGAGCTAGGAGAAGAGGGTCCGCACACAAGGAGTTCCCCCTTGCGCATGAACCTTCCACGCATCACCAAGGCCACATGGTTCATGACATTTTCGTCCGAGGTAGGGAGTTCTCTCAAAAACTCCTTGAAGATCCTTGGTGCCTTATGCAAGATCTAAGGAGATGAGTGAAGACCCTGCTGAGTCATCTCTCTCACATATTCAGCGCCTTACGTGAAGCATAGAAGTAGAGAAAGGTTCATTTCTCGATAATAAAGATGGTAGAACTCAAGGCCTAGAAAAGGGAAGATGAGATTTAGCAAGTTATGATTCGGTTGGTGATCTTCATGCCTTTCCAATGGACACTTTACATTTGATTTTTTACTTCTACAAAAGAGATTTTCCCAGAGAATGTGTCAAATACCATGCATGGGATCACTCATCTTTTTGTTGCTTCAAGAAATTTGGATACTACCTCAAAGTAAAAAGGAAACACTTGCAGTCATTGTAATGACGTTCGACTGCCAAAAGGAGCAACGACTTTATAGGTTGCAAAAGGACCAACGGTTGATCCAGAAAGTTCAGTTATTAAAGATCCAGGCAAGATACAAGTTGTGGGATATCTAGCCTCACAAAGTTGAAGAGCAAGTTATCATTCTCCTGGCCTTGACTTGAGAGGGAGTGTGAAGAATAAAAGTTGGCTACATAGACTACCACGTGGCATAGTGGGTCACTTGGACAATCCATATAGCAATCAATCTGAGAGTCAAGGCCATGTGACCTGAAAATAAGTGGTAGCTTGCATACCAAGTTTTGTGTCAAGTGTAGCAATTTGTTTTAATTATTAGGGGGTTCAATTTAGGATTGAGATAATTTAGGATTAGTTAATTGATTGGTTCATATGATTGAATTTGATTTGATTAAAAGTTATTTTAGGATTATTTATTTTGAGCTAAGTTGAATACAAATTATTTCCACAATCCCTCTCTCAACTCTTGTCCTCTCTCTTTGTTAGCGTTCATGTGAACAGTAATTATACTGTTCAACGTGAACAGTAGCATCCAGTCCCTTTATCTTCAAGCGTGGGCCTTCCACACACCCAAGGACCCGATGTACTTGTCCGAAATCCTCACAATCGTAATGGTGGAGGATTGCTGCAGCAGCACTGTACTCCACAGGAGGTCCGTGATTGGGTACTTTTAGATTCCCACCATGATAGGTGATGGAGGTCCCTATTGGTGGCAGGCTGCTTTTGTTAGCTTGGTGTGAGCGCACTGCTCATTTGCATGGTGGAGAATTGCAACCATTTACTCTCAGGAGATAGCCTCAGTAATTTGACTAGTTTGCTGAGGACCTGATTTCTTTCTTTCCTTTGTTTTGCTATGGATCTTTCTGTATCCTACGGCAGCTATTTCAAGGATCACGAGTCTCTTCCAAGCATGCATTCTATTTTTGAGTAATACTTAGTTACCTTTACTAAAGAAAAAAATAGTTATTGCTGATTGTGCTCTGGAATATGTCCAGTCGAATCATGCCATGCACCAAACAGCGAATCAGAACTTCCAAAACTCCCAATTGAACTGTGCAACTAACTAATATCGCTTGGATGTCTTGCAAACACCTGGAGTCTCCTGAAGGTTTCTATGTAATGCATTTGACAAGGTGCCAAAGAGATTCTGAAATGTGAAGCATTGCATACTTGTGTAGGAATCAGGTGAATAGATTCCATCATGAACCGTTGACTGTTTTAGGGGTTGTTGGGATAGGCTATAATTGCAGCATTTGGGTGCTTAGAAAGCCGTGCATCACAGTTTTTGTGACTTTCCACTTGCCAAACACAATTTGTAGCTCTTGCTCCATATCACAACTTATCACAGCTTCTTAATTTTACAATTGCATTTTCAAAAGTTAACCAAGGCTGCTTTTACCAATTGCAGCTTTTCGAACTCTTTCCTAAGGGAGTCAAACGCCATATTTTCTTCTAAATGCATCGCACTACAGGTGTATCCAAACGACCCCTTAATGGTTTGTGTTCCTTGTGTTAGAATAAATAACACAACACAAAGAGATGTGTTAGAATAAATAATATTTCATATTATAATTTTATATTTATATTATTTCTTGATTTTTCTAATGTCGATAATATTGTCACCTTCGTTTCCCTTTCTATATTACTTATTTGAATTATGTAGTCTATATAGATAGAGGATATTTTCGTATCAAAGAAAACGAAATAAAAGGTCGATACCTCATCTTTCTTTTTCTCTCATGGTATTAGAGCCAACAATGGCATCATCTCCTGCATTATGGATATCTAGTCACATCCACTGTCACGCTTCGCTAGACCGTCATCTAGCAATCCTCCCGTCTCACCATCATCACACAGATACGTTTCAACATCTCCTCTCCAAGTGAGTGGAGTGTTGCTATTTAAATGCTCTCCAGCATCATCTTCTCTTCGAGTGAGAACACCTCTCCATCGTGCACTTATCGAATCTTACCATCTCCTTCACTGTGCAATTATCGGATTGCACCAATTTCCTCCATGGAGGCTATCAGGTTGCACCATCTTTCTCCATTGTGTGACTCTTAAATACATCATCTCCATTCTGTGGCTACCAAGTCACAACAGTGCTGTAATAGTGGTCATGAAGGTGCGAACTCAAGTTGGTTGTCACCACCTTGTGTTTGCGGGAGCATGTTAGAATAAATAAATATCTCATATTATAGTTTCCTTTTATGTTGTTTCTTCATTTCGTAACAACAGTGAAATTGCCACCTTGGTTTCCCTTTTTATTACTTTCTTAATGTGAATACTCATCTTTTTTCTTACATGCTGTACCCACATGACATCAATAATTTGAACTGTAACATTTTTCCCAAAAAAAAAGGAAAAAAAAACAAAAAATTGTCGATGGGATACATTTAACTACGGCCAAGGTACTTGTAAGCAGTTTGACAAACATGAAGAGGCCCGGCTTATACTGTGCAGCAGTTGCTTCTAATGATAGAAATAGATACATTATTTCTCAGTAACGAAGGCACATAAAAGAATGAGAAGGCATGCTGCATGAATAATAAGAGAATCCTTCATATGGATGGCAGGAAAAAACTCTCCTGCGTGAAGATCGAAGATTATGAGGCATATGCTCGAGAACCACTTCTAATGAAGATGAAACCAAATTTATAGCATGGCAAAGGGAATGGGATTGCTTCTCAAATCCAATCATTTGTGCATCTTGTGATAGATGCTCCTTCATTATTTGCATAATGAATAGATTTTCTGTATTGCATGATATGTTAGAACCGAAATGTTGTATCTGCATCTTACACTTGTGAAAGAAACCGGGAAGGAATCGGAAGAAACAAGAATGGGGAGGACTTCCCTTGGCAAAAACAGGGACAGGAGTGGCTGGAAGGCATTCACTGCGTTGGGGATCAAAAGTTCTATGAAAAAGAGGAAGTGAAGAAGAAGATGCGAGTGGAAGTTGTGTGGAGGCCGAAGAGTTGCTTGTTGGAGCTCCTTGTCGTTGGATCTCAGTGTAGGGCTTTGAGGTGGGAAAGCTGCAAATCTGCTGAGAGGGGATGTCCCATAGAGGAATGTAATATGCTGATGAACTTTAGCAGGTAGAGCAATGGCTTGGTCTCGAAACATAGGTGATAGTTGCCAAGGTAGAAATAGATGGAATTAGGGGTTGGTATTTCCTTGTGTGCATTTGGTTTGCTTCGTTGAATGTGAGTTTTAACTCAGATTAAGCAATTGTGAAATCGAAACTTGGGTCTTAAACAAGTTCCAAAGAAAAAATGGGTTTTTTTACATAGATGTTACTGAAAATTATTGATTTCTCTTTTTGCTACTAGATTACAAATATTGCTATTAATATCAAGGAAAACTAGGATTCTTTTGTGAAAATGTCATTTGAGTTGACATCAGTCTAATTTGGGCTAACAGATATTTAAGTCTCCCTTTTCGTCCACCCTCCTCTTAACCACGACCATTGCCAAAGCAGCATCAACAATAACAGCAACAACACAAGGAGCAACCCAACAATAGCGACAGTGGTGTCATCCCACACCCCCTCTACCGCACACAATGGCAATGATGATGAGATTGATGCACACCTTTGCTTCCCTCATCCTCTCCTCCACCTCCTGCCTCCTCCCCATTACACACCTTCCCTCACCTTAGCGCAACATCTCCTCTTCTTCATGCTTGCCACCTTGCAACGGACACCCTAGATTGTTCCCCCTTGCTTTGTTGTCCATGCATTTGATCTCCACCGTTGGCCCTTGCATAGAGTTGCCCACATTTATGGTCACCTAGGGGCTATTCACATTGTGCAAGTGAACTAGGGGTTGATCGACTCCAACATGATCACATCCGTGAAGAAGAAAATTAAGGAGCAACTGAGGAGTCAGATGAGGAGGGGAGGGTGTAGCTGGGAGGAGATAACGGAGGTTGAGGTAAGGGGCAGGAGGTGTACATGTGGGAAGACTCGAAGGAGGTGGAAGGGGAGGGGGCTTGGGTGGATTAACATAGGGGATGGCAAGAGTGAACTAAATGTAATTCACTTGGCCATACTATATGAAAATTGTCATCCACAGTTAATTTTGTACTCAAATACACTTTCCATAAGCCACATCTAATCTAATTTGTATTGTGATCTTGTGTTTTTGATTTGGGATCGTATCCAAATATGTTTTCATCCGGTTATATTTTTGATTTCAGAATACATATCCAAATATTTTTCCGTTGGAATAAGTTGATTTGTCATGTTGTTTTGTGTGCTTGCATTTTCTTTATCCATTGAGACTTTGTATGAAAATTTCTCCTCAATCTACTTCGACTGCAACATGTAGGCTTCAGTTGTATAAAGCAGAACAAAAGGGGAACTTGCAAGTAAGCACTCAAAAAAACTTCAGCATTCATCAAACTATTGAAATAATTCGAAACAACATATCTATAAACGGAGGAACTATGATGTAATAATTCGAAATCGTTGGAATTACAGGCACAAGCAGAATCACCATTTGTGTATTATGCTGAACTGAACCGGAGTAATAGAATCTTGAAGCAATTACAACATGCTTGAATAATTTACATTTTCAAAATAGCCTTGCTCATCTGGTAAAATAATTTAA
Source organism: Thalassia testudinum (assembly GCA_037157565.1). Classification (NCBI taxonomy): domain Eukaryota; kingdom Viridiplantae; phylum Streptophyta; class Magnoliopsida; order Alismatales; family Hydrocharitaceae; genus Thalassia; species Thalassia testudinum. Next base: position 54,722,356 of record JAZHRO010000002.1, read on the forward strand.
AAAGGGGAAGAAAATTACCATCGGCTCTCTTAACTCAGGTGGAGCCATACAACTCAACCAAGTCACAATTATAAAATAGGTGTTTGATAGTTTCGGTAGAGGCTTTGCAAAAGGGAGAACAATCAGTAACATCTTGAATAAATTTGCATAGTTGTTAAGTGATTGGTAATACATTCAAAGAGAGTTTTTGTAGAAATAACTTAATTTTGGGAAGTAATTTAGAAAATTAATGTTGTATTTGGCATCTAATGAAAATTAAAATGTATCGATGCATTTTGTTGGGTGGGGATATTTATTTATTTCAATTGATGTATTTTATTTTTTAATTAGTATGTTTCGATAGAAAATTAAAATATATCGATTAAAAATTAAATTATATCAATATATTTAATTTATTGATTAGGGATGTTTTTCATATGATATAAATAATTATTAAATAGATATTATATATATTAATCATGTCATTATTCTTTGTTTTTTTCGTCAATCCGAACTCTCTCTCTCTCTCAATAGCTTTTGTGATAATAGAATTGTGACATGATTTTAAATTTTATACACTTGCAATAAAGTGTAGGTTTAAAATTAATTTCTTCTACAGCTAAAGTACCTAAAGAATAGTGAAATGCACAACCCTCTCCTTTTTTTTTTTTTTTTGATATGAATGTACCTTTGACTCATTGATGTTCGAAAGTTGTTTGAAGAATCTATGGTAACCCATGACGGGGCAAGTGTATATGGTCACCAAAAATATAAATGATCAATCATTTCCTTCTTACCGTAAAGTTGACGAGCCAGATCTTTCATGGGGAGAAATTTTCTCTTGTAAGATTTCTTATGTAGTCTCTTCCATCCCATATCTTTACTTCCAAAAGCATCTTAGCTTGTCAAAGTAGTTGACAATCTGTGGATCATTTATTTTTGAGGTTTTTATATATATGTTCCTGTAAATTTTTGATAAGAGGTATATCTTCGTACATTTTTGATATTTACGTACATATCCCTATAAATTTATTCCGTTAAGATCATATACGCTGCTTAATTAAATTGAAAGAAAAATATCCAAAAAAATCTTTAAAAAATAGGAAATTTTATATTTTCATCCCCCTACTTTCCCCCTAAGCCCTTGCACCTCCTCCTCCTCTTCCCCCTTCCTCTCCTTCTCCCCTATTTTCCTCTCCTTCTCCGACGTTGGCAAATTCGCTCTCAGACCTACATCCACTGCCAGCAGCCCTATCGCGTAGAACACCACGACGTTCGCGTGGCCACCTTGCCTACTACGATCCCAAGGCCCATCACGTACGCGGGGTACGATGGCATCATGTACGACTGCATCGAGATGGTGAAGATGGCGAACTTGCCGTAAGTGGCCGTACGGAGGTCGTAGTAGGGGATGTGGCGGTGGAGGCGCTGGAGGAGGGTGACGAGGAGGAGGTGTGAGGATTTAGGGGGAAAATAAGAGGATGAAAATATAAAATTTTTTATTTTTTATTTTTTTTTTAACGTTTTCCATTCGATTTAACGGAGTAGGGACATATGGTCTTAACAGAATAAGTTTATAGGGATATATATGTAAATATAAAGAACATAGGAGTATATATGTCTTATTGAAAATTTACAGGGATATATATATAAAAACCCCTTTATTTTTTAATGATCAGGACACACAAGAATTTACAAGCTTGTCGAATAGAAAAATTCCTGTGAGCCCTAAGTCCAACTATCCGAAGTCTCTAATAGTAACTCCTTTAACCTTTGTTTCAATAATGAACTTAGAAATAAAAGACGTCCAACACCGTGTTTCAGCATCCCATTAGTTAGCCACCATTGCAACCATATTAGATGCAAGTTGAAAAAGACTTGGATATCTATGTCTCATATGGAGTCCACTTATCCATCCAAGGCTTACAAGTTCTACCATGACCTAATTATGCACAAAAAAGGTGTCCCACCAACGAAATTAACTCACATGATCCTCTTCCAGAAATGAGATGCACCTTGTACTACTACCATTCAGTCTACCCAATCCAATATCCTATCTCCATGGCAAGATTCCAACATTGTAGAAACAAGGCCTTTTTTCCTTCCCAAAAACCTAGCACACCCACTTACAAAGCACAGCGTCATTCATGATGCGAAGATCCAACACGCCCAAGCTCCCCTGTAGAAAGGGCCTTCAAATCTCCTCCCAAGACAACAAATGCGGAGATCTCAACCCTTCCCTCTCCCTCGCCCAAAAGAATCTTCTCGTCAATTTCTCAAGCTCCTCATGTATTTTTATAGGCATCTTAAATATTGATAAGAAAAGAGCAATTGCTAACAAAATCAATTTCACGGGGACTAGTCATCCCCTTTAGATAAAAGTTAGGACTTCACCTATCTAGTCTCTTACCCATTTTCTCCAACACCACTTGGCAATCTACACCATGTAAATCCAAGGCAAGTCGGAGGGAGAGAAACTTTATAAGATCTATATATCTACACACTAAGGCCTCTGCCTCCATAACAAATGGAATAAAAGATGACTTTTGTAAGCTCGAGAACATGGAAAATTTGTTTAGCAAAATTGATAGACTATGTGCAACCTCAACCAAGCCCTCCGTTAAGAAAATAGTATCATCCATGTATTAAAGAATAGGGATCCAATTGTTATGTTCTCTGGGACTAAATCTCCTCAACAAGCCACAATCACAAGTTGCATAGATACAAGTAGGCAAGGCGTCCACTGCAACGACAAACAACAGAGGTGCAAGGGGACAACCTTGCTCAATGACTCTCTGTGGTTGTATCCTTCCTCCTTTCGGCTTGCCATTGGTCAAAACAAAAAATGAGGTAGCCATAATGCATCATTTTATCCAAGTGATCCAAACATTTGGGAATTGCCATTTCTTAAGTATGCTCCAAAAGAATTCGTACTCCAAAGAATCATAAGCCTTTGCAAAATCAACTTTCCAAATGAAATTACTCATAACCAATTTCTTCCAATATATGCTATAGCCTTAATATCCAGCACCACACTGTCAAGCATGTATCTCCACTTAATAAAAGCGGACTGAATTGGACTTACAAGATCATCCATAAGATGTGAAAAGAATATCATCCATAAGATCTTTGAGCCAATTGTCTAAGAAGACTTTTACCACAATCAAATAAATGGAGTTGGGGAGAGAAATGGGTCTATAATCTTCAATTCTCTCTGTCACTTGCTTCTTTGGCAACAAGAAAAGAAGTGATCTATTAATCTGTTCAAATCTTAAATTACCTCGTTCGAACTCCTCTAAAGCAGCCATAACATCATCACAAAGCAAATCCCAGAATTCCTTATAAAAAAGGACTAGGAAATCATCTAGTTTACATCGCCTTGATGTTTCAGCTGGTGGCAACAGTCCTATACCTATCAAAGGGGGAACGAAGGGTCGTAAATTCGAGCTTGGGATTTACCTGGTCGCGTGAGCAAGCGATGGTTCCCATTGTCACTTGAGATTTGCCCGCAAGGGTTTCCTCCTCATAACAAAAAAATCATCTAGTTCTAATGCACAGACTAAGAGCCTGCTGCACTTCCATCTCCAAGAATGTCGTAGTGAGAGACTCATAATGCTCTACTGCAAGTGTATGAAGTTCCTAAAGTTCTCAACCATTTGCGGATTGATCTCTGCCTTACACTCCTTTCTATTGATGCAAACTTTGTGAAGAGAATTTCTTCTCCTCCCATTTGAAACCATGTGAAAATAGCATGTGTTTGTGTCACCTGTAAGTGCGTGTGAAGCCTAAAGGATCAAGTATACACTAGAGGGGGGTGAATAGTGTAATATCTAGCTTTTAGAATAACTTAAAAAGTCATACACCACATATTAAAAATAGAAATATGCACAAACCAGAAATGATAACACCAGATTTAGAGTGGAAACCTTTAAGGGTAAAAGCCACTACTAAGCCTCCTAGCTTAGGATTTCTTAGACTAGTCGACGCTAGCCAATCCACTAACGTACCAATTGAACAAGGGTAGCACACATCTTACAAGGCGTCTTCTCTTTTTCACCTGACTAAGAGAACAACAACATCAACGGGACTTCCAAGATTACTTAGATCCGAAATCAAAAGCAACAAGAATATAAAAAATATAACAGATATTCTTATGGAACCTCAGTAAGATTAGAACAAATCAAGCTTTTGAGATTCACAAAGAATCATGCTTCGGATCGTAGTAATCATAGGTGGAGAGGTGCGAATGCACTGAATAAAATATGCATATTTTGCTCTTTAAAAGCTCTTGAGGTGTGTTTTGAATAGGGCATTGAGAGTCCTATTTATAGGTGTTTTTTTTTATCTATTTTGGAAATACTGGAAATACGGCTTTTATTGATCAGAAGTTAGGGTTAGTCGATCAAAAATACTTTTGGTCGATTAAGTAAAAGGTTTGATCGATTTCATGTTAATTGATTAAATTGGGATTTTGATCGACTTTATAAATTTAAAGAAAAATTTGACCATTGGAATGCTTTGATCGATTAAACAAAAAGGGTTGATCGATCAAAATGGAAATATGACCATTGAAGGTCATTGATCGATTAAGCAAGATGATTGGTCGATCAAAAGTAAGATTGATCGATCAACAGTAGTAAAAACTGGTTAAAAAAGGAATATGACTTCTACAAATTTGAAAACTCGTTGTTTGTTATTTTATTGAAGTTCCTTACATAGTTCTCGACTCAATAAAACATAAAAATAATTTTCAAATCTTCTTTTGGAATTGATGTCACTTGAAGAGTTTAAATTCACTTTATGAGGACATATCATAACTTGATTTGACCTGTAATGGTTAGTCTTCAATAAAGACATAATTTTATTACATCAAAACAAAGGGTATTAACATCACCATCCCTGAGCCATAATTGTCTTGAATGTTGTCTCCACTCAATCTCCTCTAGATCTTCCTTAGTGAGCACCTACCAATGGGTTTTCCTGAACATTTTCTCTTCCTTAGAAAGAGATCTTTCCCCTTCCAACCTATCAAGTTCCTGTATTTTTCCAAGAGCATCCTTCTCCTCTCTCTCTTTCTTTACTTATTTTTTGTACATAATAAGATGAGTCTTGAATTTCAATAGTTTTTTTGACAAGCTTACCATAGCTAACCCTTGCTGAACCTATGTGGATCTCCACTATTCCTTCGTCATATCTCAAAACCCTCCTTTATTAGCCATGCCCTTTCAAATTTGAAGTAGGTGGATGATCCCAACTCCTAATTAGTGCACCATATCAAAGAAGTGCAATCTAAAAAGGGCTAGGGTGCATCCACAATCCCTAATAGAGGAAAGACTTCCAAAAATTTTATTGAGTAGAAGAAGCAGTCTATCTTCAACATGACGTAGGTATTATGCAAGTGTAATGACAATTAGGCAATTACAACTCTTGTAATGCCAAGTTTGCTACAACACCCATAAACTTCTAAGATCCAATGTCCATCCCACGTCAATTATCAAGTTTGTCTTCTACAACCAATGTTACATTGAAATCTCCTCCTTGCAGAAAAGGTACTTAGCAAAAGAAAAAACCAACTTGCCTAACGTCCTCCCAAAGCTTAGGCTTAACCCTCAATTGAATAGGCCTGTAAGTGGTTGCCACACCAAAGGCCTTAGCATCAAACCTTTCGAAAGCTGTTGTCCTTGCATGCTTACCTAGCTAATCAATCTCTGTTATTGTCCTTGCACATCATCTACACAGTCATTAAGATCCTTTTCCGCCGGTGTGGAAGGATGAATGGCCATGGAGGTAGAGAAGGGTGGTCGGGATCGAGGGGAAGGTCCCTCTCAATGGAGTCTTTAACCCCCTTTTTCTAGAGGTCTTGACTCTTAGAAAGAGATCAAAAATTCGTAACATATGGATAGCAGGGTTGTTTTGGTGGCCAACTAACTCCTAATCCCATTTAAACATGGATTTTTGACCAAGAATCCTTTTAATCCATGTTACCAACACTTGTTGGGCCTCAAAGGATTCCATGCTCAAAGAAATGCCCAAATACCCGCTTGCCAACAACGTGTCGACTTCATGTGCGTACCCAAAAGCTTGCACTCAACACTGACCTCACAAATTTGTAGGGCACTCATCATCTCTAATAGGGATGCTCTACACTTGCTTGTGCGGTTAGGCGATCAACTCCTCAAACAAGAGTTGATCGCTAAGGTTGAAGAGCTCATCAAAGAGTCTTGAAATTAGGTCTGAATGCAACTTGGGCATTTGAGTTATAATTTCAATTTTCTCATAGATAGGTTATAAGGAGAGCCCTATACTAAATCATTTTAGACTAAACTTACGAGTCTCATGTATAAAATTTACAATGACACACTCACATAACCTAAATATGCTTAGTCAACCTTTAAGTAGATCATCAGGTCTAATCATATTAATTATTGGCTAATGACCTTAAGAGTATTTGGAGGTGCAAATCCAAGTAGATTGGCAATTTCCAGCATGCCTAACGTTAGATGAGTATCACCTAATGTTAGGTAAGTAGGGTCTACCAAAGATGGGCACATCTAGAGGACACCAAACTTCATATCATCTTAACGTTAGATGGCTTTCCGAAAAGCACTTTTTGACAACAATTTTTCTCATTGGATTGGCACATGTGGAGGGTTTTTTAACATTGGGGGAGGAGCCATTTGATGTTTTTGGACCCCATTTGACCCCTCTTTATAAGGGATTGACCCCCAACCTTCTCTAGACCCTTAACACATCAAATATTCATTCCTAAGCATCCAAAATTTAGAGAGAACCTCCCTACTCACTTCCACAGCTGTTCTTTGCTCTTGGAGCTCTTGTACAACAAATTCACCTCTCAACTTTGTTCACACATCCACACACTTCAGGGGAGAGTAATAAAGTATTTCTTCAATTTATTAGATAACTCTTCATTCATTAAATTACATATCTAGTTTGAGTTATCAATGTTACATTTGTCAAGCTCTTTAATTTCAATTTTCAACATCCATATCATCTTCGTGCACATGCATGTATGCATGCATGCGGGGTGGGTCGGTGGGTGGGTGTGTCTCTCTCTGTGTGTGGGTGTGTGCACGTGCGTAGGTGTGTGCATCTGTGCACATCTTGGAGAAACAAAAGTTATGACCTTTAGCCAAGCATGTTTGATTTTTATTTCTAGTCTCGTTGTTTACATCATTCCTTTAACATGGATATCAAATGTTAACTGCAACCTGTTCAATGTGCATATTCCATCAATATAAGGCATCACAACACATTAGTCTCGTTCAGCTTCTGGAGATTTGAATTTTGAAGTTTCCTATAAATTTAGCCACAATGCATTTCCTGTTTGTTGCATCTTCAATAAGTTCAGTGGCTTGGAGAAACTTATGTAAGTTAGAGAAGAACTAGGAAACACAGACAGCATAGAGACAACTATCCACACTGCGTCATACCACATTTTACCATTACACAAAGAACTGCCTGAGAGTTACAACAGCCTTTTACCCTCAGATTTTGCATAATTGTTGTGTCCGAGAGAACATCTCTTCCAAAGAACGGAGACAACTGGCAGCTTTCCTCCCAAAAGAACGGTCGACAATCATGTATTCGCTGAACTCCAGAGAACAGATGAGGCACAAGAAAACCTCCACTAACCAACAGGAAAGCCGAACAATTAAATGACAGTATTTCATATTGAGGAGCTTAAATTGATACAATTTACAACCTTCTTGACCTTTGGATTGTGATCCTTAACATGTGATGAAGTAAGCAGTAATATTTTCAGTTGTCTCAGTGAAATGCACGGTTAGAGATTCCATAGCAACAGCTGTTGCGATGGCACTGCAGCCAGACTTGACCAATTTCTAAAACTTTTAATCCATCATCAGATCAACTTGTCTTCGGAAATTTGATTTCACTGTTTATCTGAAGATTTACTTGGTAGCTGATGGATGTGGATGCGGTGGTAGTGGAGGCGGAGGGAGACCCATGTTTCCCATTCCCATGTTTGGTGCTCTTGGATCCATCATTCCTGGCTGCAAGATTAAGAATGCTGTCATTGACTTCAATCTTTAAAAAAGAAACAATGGAATTAAGGTTGAGTTCTAAAATATTTCCCGGCAAAACGAGCACACAGTCTTTTATACTAGTAGCTCATATTTATTAAAATTCCCAACCCATGACTCCACTTAAAAATGTTAATATCATGCTTGAACTTCAAAATAAATCAATCTGGCACCTTATCTGAGGTACTGTTTGCATAAGGGAATGAACCCTTGTTTCTTGTTTGGCAATTTCCATTCTGTAATACATTTGTTCCAGGATTTACGATCCAATTCCTGAATGAACTCATTCTATCCTTAAGGTGGGATGAACCTTTTGGTTAATTCCTTGAAAAGGCTAAAAGCTAAATATAAGTATTCTATGGCATGACTCAACTTATACTTATTGTCTTATTATCAGATTTTATCTCTTAGATCATGTACTAATATAAAACCTATTCCTTGCATGAGCACAACATAGAACTAAACAAAAAGGTGATAAATTCCAGAAAAATATCTTATTTCTTGCTGAATTCCTCCTATCAAATTCCTCATCCCAAACACCACCTAAGTGTAAAGAATTCCTTTACCTCTTTCTTCATAGTCTAACTTGGGTTCAAGAATTTCTTCACCAAAAAAAAAAAAACACTTGGGTTCAAGAAGTTTCATTTTTACAGTATGGCGGAGGCAACTTTGGCATTATAGAGGTTACAAGGGACTTGGTGATGGTGGACTTGAAGCTCTTATCGGCATCACAAAAACAGCAGCCCTTGCACGTTAAAATTAACCTCAACATACTCGATATTGACAAAGAATCAATTAAGGATGGCACCACAGAGGTACCAAGCTGGAAGTCCCTTAAGAGGGTCATTGTCAATGAATCAAAATACGAAGATAAAAGAATGATATTTTTTCTTCAAAAATCAGGAAAAGGAACACATCATGCAATGACATCACCATGTCAGAAGATGTGTAAAGAGTTATTATGTTAGGGGTATCTTGTTAATTGATATGTTTTGTTGAGTCTTCCATGTACTTTACCTAAAAAACTCTATCTATATAAAGAGGGTTGGGGTTTTCTTCAAGAATAAGGCATTCAACCTTGTTCCAACATGGTATCAAAGTTGGGTGAGTCCTCAGGTCTTCGCACTCAAGTATTGTTCCACCACCAAAGCCTCAGGAGAGAGAAATCTCTTCTCACCTCTCTTTCTCCCCTCATCACCTCATCGTAGGTCCTTCTCGCCGGTCCTCCATCCGCCGCCACTCTCTAATCGGCCCCTACTGCCAACCCTCACCAGAGGGGGATCTTGCAGCAGCACCACCTCCTGATGTTGTAGTGCTCTCTAGGAGCCACCCAGGGTCAGTGTCGTCTGCTATTGTACCTTGTGCATCTGTAGCAACACCTCTCCTTGTTGCCACAGCGATCCTTGTGCCTGTAGCGCACTGCCAGAGCGCAACCAGAGGTCCCCTCACTGCTGGGATTTCTGTTGGTCTTCTAGAGGTTTTCTTGATGTTCATATGTCTTGCTCTTGAGTCTTGGGTTGTATATAGGCTGGATGTGACTCGAGGCACTCTTCATTACGCTCCATAGCTATTGTTAGAAGACTTTAGAATGCATGTGTGAAGCTGCAGTTCTAATTTTTACTCTTAAATCTTTTTCGGATCCACTATGTTGACCTTGGGACCCCATACTTCTTTTGAAGTCAAGCCCACAACTTCCTCTCCCTTTGCGGTGATTTAAGGCACCTCTATCAAGCTCAACAATGTCCGGAATTACCTACCATGGTCTTAGGCACTTAAGATTTTTTTCAATGGTCAAAACAAGCTCTACATATTAGCTACGACTACTCCAAGTTCCCAATCCGCAGACTTTGAGAAATGAGAACAAGATAATTATTTGGTTATGAATTGGATGATAAACAATATCGAGCCTCATATCACGGAAAACTCTCTACAAGAAGACTGCCAAGGAAATATCGGATAGCTTGGTGAAGAAATATTCTCAGAGATCTAATCATGCCCGTCTTGCTGATATCTATCATCAGATCTAGTCCACATCCCAGGGTAATCGATCTCTGGTAGACTACCATACTGAGATGGAGGCCTTATTTGAGGAGTTGAACGTATTCCATCCATCGTGATATGACACGCAAATTAGACAGAGGCAGACATGATAGGTGTATCAGTTTATGGATGTCTAAGTTCCAAATACTTGTCTACTCATGACCAGATTCTAGCCTTAGAGATCATTCCTGATCTACAGACTGTGTATAGGCGACTTCAGAAGATTTCTACTAATACGGGCACTCAAATATCTATGGTCGCATCACCTGGTGCTTCTCCTATAAAGAGACCTATGCCTTTGCAATCTTTGGGGGGCATGGGGATTCTAGAGTTGGTCGTGGCCACGACCAAGGGTGAGGCTGCACATATGAGACATATGTTCATTACCAGCAAATGAACCACCCTTCGGAGAGATGTTAGGCCAAGTTTGGTCTACCAGGTCAAGCCAACGCTATGGTAATTCTTGGGGAGTCTGCCCTTCCTAAACTCCCCTCTATCCTTTGATGATTATGCATGCCTTTTGCAACTTCTTTGGTGGTCAGCTGCCCTATCATCTACTCGCCAGAATACCATTGCATCTCTTGTTATAAGCTGGTACTTCAACCAGTTTGGCTACTACTTATTCCACCTCTTCCTAGGTGGTGGATTCAAGCGCTTCTAACAATCTCACTGGTAAGAAGGATGCACTTACCTCTTTGCAACAGTCTTCTGTTGTTATCTCGGTCTGATTAGCAAATGAGCTTTATTCCATAGTTACTGCGATTAGAGATGTTCATTTCACTAACTCTTTACAACTGTCAGATGTTTATTATGCCACTAAGTTCCCTTTAAGCTTGTTATCAGTTTATAGATTATGCAAGGAACTTTCCTACCAAGTGATTTTTTATGAGCACTTTGTTTTCTTTCAAGACATCTGAACGAGGAAGATGATTGATGGGAGGATTGAGAGAGATGGCCTCCATTACATTGATTCTCCTCAAATTTTTGCAAGTGCTATGTTTATCTCTGCCAATCCTGAGCTCTAACATCACCATCTAGGTCACCCATCTGCTTCTAGGCTTCGACAGACGTTCCCAGAGTCTACTATACTAGCCTTTCTTAACTATGAAGCTTGCCACCTTGGCAAACATCACAAGGCATCTTTTCCTTCCAGAGAAAATAAGACTATCTCCATTTTCTTTAGTCCATTGTGATTTTTGGGATCCTTGTCAAATAAGTCCATAAATAGCCATACCATATAAAGCATCTCTCTCACTCTTTCCACCAATTTAAATCTAGAAATAGCTCAAAATAGATTTGAGTGAAAGCAAAAAATCCATATAGCCAACCCCACTTAGCATGAGATAAGGCTTGGTTGTTGTCGAATAAGTCACCGATCTGTTTTCTGGTATTTTGTGATTTTTGTGAATGATTATAGTCATCTTTTTTGGGTATTTTTGTTGAAGGATTGGTCAAAGAAAAGTGCTGTAATTTCCATTTTTTTAATGAAGTTTAGAATTTTTATTTCACAAGTATTAAAATTTTCCACAATGATAATACACTTGAATATATGCAGAAGGCTGTTTAGGAATTTTTTACTAAAAATGGCACCATTCATCAGACTTATGCCGATACTTCCCAACAGAATGGCATTGCTAAACGCAAACTGTCATATTCTTGATGTAGCCCATACATTGCTCATTGCCATGAAAGTTCTTAAGCATTTTTGGGGGGATCCTATCCTTACTACCACTCATCTTATTAATAGGGTCCCTTCTTCAATTCTTAAAGGGGAGACACCTTTCTTGGATCTTCAGCCTAATACTAACCTCTTTGCCTTACCACTACGGATTTTTGGTTGTACGTGCTTTGTCCATTTGTTTGGGATTGCTGATAAGCTTTCCCCTAGGTCAATCAAATGTGCTTTTCTAGAATACTCTAGATCTCAAAAAGGGTATCGATATTTTGAACCTATTGGGAACCGATATTATGTGTATGCTGATGTTTCTTTCTTTGAGAATGTGTCTTTCTACTCTGATGAAGGCTCCTCTTGGTTGGGCTACCCACACTTATCAGCGTCATCATAAGGACCCTGTCTTTGTTCCCTTGCCATCCATGTTGGTTGATGTTTCTAAGGAGAGACCATCTAATCTATCTTCTCCATTAACATTTGATCTGGATGCTCCTTCCACTCAACAACTAGAGGACTTGCCCACTCTACAAAAGACAGTAAGAAGTTGTACCTTACACTCTACGTCACATTGTACTGCTGTTGATCATCTTACCCCTACTTTACAGAGGTTTTCCACTATGAGGCTACACAGGATCCAGGTTGGTGAAAGGCTATGGATAAGGAGATAGCAACTCTTACTACACGAAGCATTTGGTAGTTGACTGATCTCCTTGATGGGGCTACTATTGTTGATTGCTAAGGCGTTTATACTATTAAGTATAAATCAGATGGGACTATTGAGAGATTGAAGGCCAGATTAGCCAAGGGCTACACTCAAACTTATGGAGTTGATTATTTTGACAATTTCTCCAGTGGCTCACCTCAACTCAGTGTTATTCTTTCTGTGGCAGTTGACAAGAAGTAGCCATTGTATCAGTTTGATGTAAAAAGTGCATTCCTATACAGCAACCTACAAAAGGAGATTTACATGACCCAACCACCAGGCTACATAGTTGAGGGGGAGAAAGACTATTATCTATAGAAGGCTATATATGGCCTCAAGAAAAGTTCAAGAGCATAGTTCGAGAGGCTCAATGGGGAAATTCAAAGGATTGGTTTTCTTCGATCTACCTCTGATCATTTTGTCTTAATGAGGTGGAAGACGTTCGGGGTTGTCATTCTGGTAGTCTATGTTGATGATATGATCCTTACTAGTGATGATGCCACTAGGATTCAAGAAACCAAGGACTTCTTACAGACTACTTTTGTTACTAAAGACTTGGATGCTCTCAGGTATTTTCTAGGCATTGAAGTTGCCATGAATTCTTATAGAATGGTTCTTTCACGGAGGAAATACGTTATGAAACTCCTTAAGGACAACTTGAGGCAAAGCCCTCTTTTATTCTAGTGGAGTCGCAAGGTCGACTGAATGAGAAAGATAATCCATTATTTCAGGACAAAAAGTACAGAAGCATTGTTGGCAAGTTGCTTTATGATCCTGTTATAGACATGACATCAACTTTGCAGTTAACAAAGTGAATCAATTCATGAAGAATCCTCACTACAATCATTGGTAGGTTGTCTGTCTTATCCTCAAACATATTAAAGGGAATCCTGGTAGAAGCCTCCATATGAAGAAGCATGGGCATGTGGATTTGCATTCGTATTTTGATGGAGACTATGCAAAGTCTACGAAGGATAGGAGATCTACTATGAGCTATGTCACCATTCTTGATTGCAACCTTGTTACTTGGAGGACCAAGAAGTAGACAGTAGTTGCTAGATCCAATGTAGAGGCCAAGTACCATGCCATGGCTCATATTACTTGTGAGGTTATGTGGCTTGTATACTTCTTGGCTAATTTGAGGAACCGAGTCTCTCTTCCTATACTTAGGTTTTGCGACAATCGGTCAACCACATTCATAGCTTCCAATCGTATCTTCCACAAGCACACCAAGCATATTGAGGTGGATTACCATTTTGTTAGAGGCATGGTCACCATATGGTAGATTTGCACCCCTACTACTACTTTCGAGTAGTAGGTTGCAAAATCTTCACAAAAGCACTCCCACAGAAGCGTCATGATTATTTATGTACCAAACTAGTCATGCTTGAGAGGGAGTGTTAAGAGTTATAATGTTAGGGGTATTTTGTTAATTGTTATTTTTTGTTGGGTATTCCATATATTTTACCCAATAGCCTCTATATAAAGAGTGCTAGGGCTTTTTTTGAGAATAAAACATTCTATTTCATTCCAATAAGATCTATATTGAGGGACTACATTGGTTCACATATAAAGACAAGTGGAACACGCTGATGCATTTTGAAGTTCAATCTTCGAGTGTACATTCAAGGGCTTCTATTTAAACCATATAATCACCTTTCTTTTGCAATAAAACCTACAAGATCAATAGGGAAAACAAGCATATTCCATTATATTATAATGAGAGAGACAAAAGTACCTCTTATGAATGTATAGCTGTAAAAAGTCGAAGAAATCATTTATTAAATAATCATAAAATAAATGAGATAATAACTATTAGCTAGAATAACAGCTGAACGTCATGCCCAAACAACCGAATATGAAATAATGGTGAGTGATGTGATTGAATAAAATCTTGAAGCAGTTAGTAATATCTGACAAACTAGTATAAGCAGTCAAACAAATCTTCTCTTCTACTAATTCATTTCCCAAAAACAGTTAAAAGTATCACCTGGTATGCATTTAGGCCAGGCACTGGAGACAACTGTCCAGGCGATTGATTATACATGCCTCCCGGTTGAAAGTTCTGTGCACCTTGACCTTGAATATTTGATGCACCACCAGTGAAAGCTGGTGTTGTAGGACCACCAGCTGGAAGTGGTCCTGAGTGCATTGGACTCATACCCATCATGTGCGTCTGGCCCAATGGGGTGATCATCTGATTTGCTGAACCTTGCAGGACCTACATACAGAAGCAGCCTAAGCACCAATATAGATTAAAGAAAGGTTAATCAAGAATAACCTTCAACAAGAATAATGATTCCATGCGTTCAAGACAAGAATGTATATTATTTGCACATAGAAACCTCCAACAAGGAGATGCCTGGATCCATTTGAGAGTATAAAAAAGAAACAGAGACAAAACAAAAAATGAAATACTCCCAAGGTGACAAATTTTCCAGTTTATTGGTAATAATAAAGGCTGATGCTCCAGTATGGATCCGAACCACATGAAACACTAAAGTTTGTCAAATTGTCAAGAAATAATTTGCTCAAGATCATGGCAATTTTGCAGCTAGATAATAAGGCTGCATTTGACAGCAGGATAAGTTGTAACAAGAAAAGCTAGTAAATGATATAAGTGAGTTTATGGTGGGTAAGGGATGGGTTGGATGTGATAGCCATGGTAGTGGATAAGATTATAATACATTTTATATTAAAACTTGGAAAAACTTGTGATGAAGAATATTTCATTGGAAATCACAAATACAGCTTTATCCTTCATGCAATCCATTGGTAACGTCCTCCAAGGGAATACAACTATCCCTCCAAATCCACGCAAGGCTACCATTGGTGGCTCCAAGGCAACCAACTTGCCAAAGAAAATTTTAAATAGCATCTCAAGTCCAATTATCTAAAAAATTGATTAACAAAGGTCTATAGATGAATGTACATGCAAGTCCAGTATCACAGTGGGACATCTTGCGCACACCCCTTCCTAGGAAAAGGGCTGCCGCCGCAGTAAATGAAATCTCCAGGAGACAACATCCCAAATTGGAATATCACTATGTCATTGCAAGTCTAACCATCTAAGGGAGCATTCATTCCCCTAATACAATGCCAAGAAGGACCCAAGATCTTAAGGTGCTTGCAGACTGCCAGTTCCTGGCCATTTTCCACAGATCTCTGTTGGCATAGGGATATAAATGGCATTGCATCAAATAAGTCAAATATAATCTATTATTGTACCTAAAAAGATGGATAAGATATTTTTGAAGGAGTTTAATAGGTAATGCAGTCTTTTCTACCCCCAACCATTTAGTGTCAAACCATTTGGACTGATCTTCCTAAAACATTTTGGTATTTGACAAACCAGCTAATTCCATGATTTTCCTCTTTTCAGATAATTAAAAAAATCCCATGATTTTCCTGATCCATTATGACCAAATGACTTTTTATCACTGATATATGCCATTGTTCAGATTATTCATGGACATCTGCAACTGCACCAATCTCTGTCAGTGTTGGCTTTGCCATTTGTCAGGTTTCTCTATGCGCCTAGTAGCTCCAATTTCTTTTCGGTAAGGGATAATCAATCAGAAGTAGGACTATTAATAATTTTACTGAGACACTAAGGCATCAAATCCATCCAGAAAGTTACCCCACTTCCTCATAGTTCGCACCACTCACAACAATAGTACATACTCCCCTGTAAACACCCGTCCACTCTGCTGCAGCCACAACACTACAAGACTGAAAAGGTCTTCCTCCTGCACTCTCAGAACTTGAAGCACTGTGGACCCAATCCTCCCTTACCTGCTGCAAGATAGTCCCAAAAGACAGTTTCTGAGGAAGAATCCATGCATTCCAGCCTTATCTTCTCCCAAATTGCAGTAGTAAAGCAGCAATTGAATAAAAGGTGAGCACAATCACTAAGCACATCAACACAAGGTAAACACACCACATCATCCACATAAAAGATCCTCTGCTTGTATTGCTTAGTTATCAACCTTTCCCTCCTCCCAAGCCAAGCAAAAATTTTCAGCTTCAGCTCCTCTAAACAATCCGACTTTTCCTCCAAGGCGATGAGGAGCTAAAAGATCCACCAGTTTAATCCCTGTTTCAAAGATGGATAAATTTGTATCTAAATGTGTAAAAGCAAAGGCAGATCTATAAAAAAGGGACACTTTTGCTTTCCAAAATAACTTGACATCTCTCATCAAAGTTCAAGCCAACATCTGCGTTTCACATGTATAAGTCTATAGATGTCCCTTATATATTGCCTTCCATTCCAACACCCATCCATCTGCCTCTCTGGGCAAAGGCCAAAAGTTGCCATTATCATCCTGTGACAACAAAATATTGCACCCTCTCATCAAACAAGTTGCAAAAAAAATTGGCATCTATGTACTAGTACTACCAACCGGCAGTGAATCCTAGTAAGTATAGGGAGAGAGAACAACCTAGAATGCAAATACGATAAAACTCCATTTACTTGTCTGATCATCAAACCAAAAACTGAAGCCAAAATCATCCCCGAGCCTTGCCTCAAAGGCATGAAACGAATCAACCCCATTAAAAACAGATAAGCCCTCGAGTGGTTCATCCATTCCTCCCAATCAAGGACCTGTTAAGGCAAATAATACATGTATCCATCTCCACCTATCATCTTCTCTACCCACTTGAAGAGTGAGGTCAAGTTCATCATTCTCAAGTCAAGCCCCCTTTAGATAGAGGGCAAGAAAACTCCTTCCAATTAACCAAATGCAACCCCTTTGTGTTTCTATAGCCCCCTTCCAAAAAAGTCTTCTAATCATCTTGCCAAAGCTGTGATAAACTTTTGTTGGCATGTCAAACACCGACATTAAAAATATAGAAATTGCCACCAGCATTGACCTCAAGAGAATCAGGCATCCCACTCTAAAAAGAAGCTTGGATCTCCAGGCTTCCAACCTGCACCTTATCTGATCCACCACCAAGCCCCAATTCACAGCCTTGAGAGACCCATCATCAAAGGCAACCTTGAGTAGAACCAACAGCAACTATCTCATTGGCATACCTAAAAAATCCTCAACCTTCTGTTCTCCCATTCCAAAAGAGAAATATGAAGAGTTCTTGTTAGAAGGTAGACCAGAAAAGCTCCCAAACAACTCCAGTAGCCCCGCTGCAATGAATAACGTACAATCCACATACTGTAACATAAGGATCATTGTATGCTCCACACCCTAGATGAGCACCTCGTCAACGCATCAACCACCACCACAAAAAGCAAATTGCAAGGGAGCACCCCTACTGCCTCCCCCCTCTAGGGTTTTGTATTCACCCTCCTTCCAGCCTACTATTAACTAGCACAGAGAATGATGGAGTGGTAATGCACCCCATCGTTCAAGCAATCCACCTATCTAGGAACCCCCTCGTCCTCAAAGAAGATCACAGGAACTGCCACCATATGAAGTCATGCACCTCAGAAAAATCCACCTTCCAAAAGAACCAATGTTGTAAAAATCAGGCAATTAGGCTAACTACTCAGCCGAGTAGTCTTAGTTGGTCCCCCCACCGACCTGGGTACCCATACTCAAGCTAATGGTCAGTCGACCCAACTACTTAGTCAAGTAGTCGGCCTAATCGGCTGACTGTAAGGTCAATTTCTACATACAGGCCCATTACTGAATCTCAACTCAACCTAATTACAAGCTACAATGATGAAAAACTTTAAAATTGTGTTATTTATTTCCTTTGGACTTATCTTTTGTAGCTTATTTTCATTACCTTGAGCTTTATCAAAGTAAATGACGTGATTCATTTTATTCCCAAACCCTAGGACCCTATATATAGAGTAGGTCTAGGGACAACTACAGACATGCCCCTACTTGGGGAAGCACATAGGAAAATTACAAGACACTTAAAGGAAAGGCGTTTTGAACACTCCCCCTCAAGCTAAAACGTAGATATCAATCAGGCTCAGCTTGGAATTACATTTCTTGAACATTGATCGGCGAAGTGCTTTGGTGAACATGTCTGCGACTTGGTCCTCAGGAGAGACATGAGAGGTGAAGTTGTACCCACATTAGACTGTCCCTGGTGTACTGGCAATTAGCCTCTACATGCTTTGTTCTTTCATGGAAGGAAGGGTTACTTGCAATGAAAGTGGCAACTTTGTTGTCACATTTCATTTCCATAGGCTCTGCGACAGAAACATGAAGGTCCATGAGAATAGAACAAATCCACATTAACTCTGTTGCCGCTTGCACCATAACACGATATTCTGATTATGCACTCGACCTAGCTACCATAGTTTATTTCTTGCTTTGCTAGGTAATCAGATTTCCATGCACAAAGGTACAAAACCCTGAGGTAGATTTTCTGTCCTCAGGACACCCTGCATAATCAGCATCTGTATAAACCATAACTCCATGGGTGCCTTTGTGGGAAAAGAGCAATCCCTTTCCACAAGCATTCTTAAGGTGTCTTAATATCATGATGGCATCCTCCTAATGTGTCTGAGGCTTATCCATGAACTAACTTATCTTGTTCACAGCTAAGACAATGTCAGGTCATGTTACTGTCACATATAGTAATTTGCCAACCAGGGTCCTGAATTGCCTTGCATCAACAAGCTTAGAATTGTCACCATAGAGATGTAGGTTAGGTTCCATAGGAATATTGGCAAGTTTGGCTCCAGACATACCAATCTCTTGGAGCAAGTCCAACACATACTTCCTATAAGAAAGCACTACTCCTGAATTTCGAGCAACTTCAATATCGAGGAAATACTTAAGCGGACCTAAGTCCTTGGTGACAAAATGTTGCATCAACAACTCCTTGGTTGCCACAATTCCCCGTGTATTATCTCCGGTGAGGATGATGTTGTCAACATAGACAAGCATGATGACCCTTCCTTGTGAAGTCACCCGAACAAATAGACATCAACAAGTGACACCTAAAAAATACTTCTTCCGCAACCTTGGACAACATCTAGAACTATGCCCAAGAACTCTGCTTGAGATCATAGATGGCCTAGTGAAGCTTGCACAGCTTGTCACACTCCCCCTTAGATTTAAACCCAAGAGGTTGTTGCATATATTCTTCCTCGTCAAGTTCGCCATAGAAAAAGGTGTCCTTGACCTCGAGCTGGTGAAAACCCCATTGGAAATGAGCTATCACTGAGATGAGAATCCGAACTATAGGTAGCCGTGCTACCTGAGAGATTGTGTCAAAGTAGTTTATGCCATAGGTTTGAGTATATTCTCTAGCAACAAGACGAGCTTTGTAACACTCAACAATGCCATTGGGCTTATATTTAACGGTGAAGACCAAGTGGCATCCAACAATCTTAAAGCCCTTAGGGGGTGCCACTAAGGACCATGTCTTTCTAGATTGTAAGGTAGACATTTCCTCCTCCATAACATGTTTCCACTCTAGATTCTCAAGAGCCATAGGGTGAGTGGTGCAGATACAAACCATCAGTGCTCATCAGATAGCTAAGCTAACGAGACATACTTAGACAAGGGATGTAAGGTGCACGATCGAGTACCCGTGTGTAGGGAAATTGAGGAGATCAAGATCAGAGGGACAACTATGTCATCGGAACTAGAAATTTCATTAGTCTCAATATGTGACTGGATTACCTCTGGGCTAGTGAAGGCATGGGCATTGGTGGAGGAGGCAGTCTTGGCTTGTGGCTGGTTGTTCTTGGCCTTGTAGTTGTGTTGTTTGTTGTCTTGGCTTGTATGCATACACTAATCGAAATCTCCTATCCTGCTCATCATTCTATACCATGGGTTACTTAAGTTCAGGAACAAAAAGGAATCTGAGCCTCTTCTTCATGTGATGATACTTCAACACGTGACCCTGTAGAGGAATAATATGGTATGGATTCAAGAAAGGAGACGTCAGCACTAACATAGTGTCATCGGCCGACTGGATCATAGCATATATGCCCTTTTTCAGCCATGGAGTATCTCGCAAAAATACATCTAACAGCCTTGGGAGACAACTTATCTCTGTTGGAACCATGGATGTGCACAAAGGAAACACATCCAACGACTTTAGGTGGGACAGCAAGCAGTTCTTTGTCGAGGGACATTCATCAAGAACAGTAGAGGGCATGCAATTAATTAGATAGCATGTCGTAACAACAGCATCTCTAGTAAGATGTTAACACATTATGTTGGACAAGCAAGGTGCGTGCAACATCCAAGATGTGTCTATGTTATCTCTCAACCACACCATTCTACCGAGAGGTGCGTGGGTAGCTAGTCTTATGTATAATCCCTTGCACAAAAGACCGTACTAAGTGTGGAGGAGCAAAATTCCAGAGCATCATCCTTTATCACAATCTTCATATGGGCATCAAACTGAGTTTTTATTTCAGTCAAGAAGTTTTTTATGACAGGACCCACCTCAAACTTAGATATTAAGAGAAAGACCTTAGAAATGCAAGAAAAGTCATCAACAGTTACCCAATAGAAGCAATGGCCCAGTCTATCAGAATGACTAGGACCCATACATCAAAATGTAGCAACTCGAACAAAGTCTCTGAACTACGTTCTGGTCGACACAAGAATGAGCTTCTATGATGTTTCTCGAGTTGGCAAGTCTCACACAAACACCACAATATGTGGTATCTGAGGAATGACACTTCTCAACTTCTGTAAGGGGATAGATGGCCGAACCGTAGATGCCACAAAAAATTGAAACCTCCTCCAGATGATGTCGAGGCATGACAGGCACAGGGAGTTTGCTCCAGGCAATAAACCCTCCCCTTTCTCACGGCCATAGCCAATCACCTACCTTGTCAGTATACCCTGCAACACAAGAGACAGCATCAAAGATGGTGCAGCAATGAAGTTCCTTAGTAATATGACTGACAGATAGCAAATTTAATGGGAAATCCAGGGCATGTAAAACCTTCGGTAACTAGTTATTTGAAGCTATCCAAATCTACCCCTAACAAGTGATGGGAGAATTCCTACCATCGGCTACAATAATAGTCCTTCCGAATAAATCGAGTTGCAGCCAAGTAAATTGTTGTGCCTTGCCACAGATGTGGCGGGAGGCACTCGAGTCCACAACCTAATTTGTATTATTTGCAACAGTAGATGAAGTAGGATTTATACTTGACATTTTGGCAATGGCTGCAATGTCACTAATTTCAAAAGTGGAAGCCTGAGACCTGAAGGAGAACTGAGTGACAATTTGGATAAGGTCGTCAAACTCCACATGAGAGATGGGAGCTGAATCAAGAGTTGCCATGGAAATGGCTATCACCTAGTGGGCATTGGCAAGCTTTCCATGCTTAGTTTAGCATGAGTCCTCTGAGTGACCAATTTTTCCACAATAGGAACATTGGACTCGACCTTGCCCAGCTCCACTTCGGCCCAAGTGACCTCGTCCATGACCACATCCACAAGAGGTCTACCCGACCCCTCTACCTCTGCCCTGGCAACCATGGCGGAGGTTTACTCCACTTGCCTGGTGGAGGTAAGAAAGGCGACAAGTCTACTGAGCCTGTTATAGGCTTCCTCAATGGTTGGGATCTCAGGTAATGTCAACATCTAGGATCTTGCAACTTCATAGGAAGGATCCAAACTTGCGAGAAAGTTCCCAACCATGGTTTGGACCCTATACAGCTTTTGGGACTCACATGAACATGCTAGCGTGTATGCATTGAGTCTCTCAAAAGCAAACTTTAGGCCGGAATAGTATACTACCAACGAATAACCATCTTGCCTCTCATAAGCAAAATCATGGTGAAGTTGAGAGATCCAGGGTGCATTCTTATCTTAGGAATATGTATGGCAGGGAGTATCCCACATCTCCTTTGTAATTTTGTAATACATCACCTCTGTTACAATCCGCTGTATAGCCAAGTTCATAATCCATGCCCTAACTATGGCGTTGTCTTTCTTCTAAGAGACATATTTGCCTGTGCTTTCGATAGGCTCCATCTTCAGTAGGATGTGCTCCTTATTGTGACCCTCAACCACATCAAGGATCGACTATGCCCATAAGACAGTTGGACCCATCAAACTTAGCAATGGGTCCAAAAAAGGGGTTCTTGAAATCCCCTTGTCCCCATTCTTCACGCGAGGGGGAATCAATCACCTCAGACGACATTCCTTCCTACCAGAGCTCTCCAACAATCAAACTCAAGGATAGCAAGAGCTTTCAGATCATGTGAATAAGCCTGATGAACAAAAACCCACCTCCAAGGGGTTGCCACCAAAGCCTATCCATGGGTGGCAAAGTTTCGATGAGTCGCCTACCTCTCAGCCTACCTTGGAAGGAAGGCCTTCATCCAAGGGTTCACATGAACCCTTTACTTGCTCCAACGGATGTAAATCGAGGATTGAAACCCTTGGTTCAAGCTACAAGTGACGATAAAAACGTCACCGATCAAAATGGCTACCGACGACGATTGTTTGACCGATTGGTCATTGGAGGGGGTCCACCCGACAACCCAAGGGCCAGTGACCCCCTCCTAGGTGGTTGGACGATGATGGCTGGTCGAAGGCAGCAGCGGTGGTGGATCCTTCCCTGACAACAATGGTGAAGAATGTAGCCCCGCCATTAGCTACTGGTTGTACTATTGTGAACACGAGTTGAGCCCTAGAGCACGAAGGAGACATGAGAATCAAGGGGGTATCAGTCGTCAACCTAGGAATGCCGCTCTGATACCATATCAGAGAAAATGATGTGATTCATTTTATTCCCAAACCCTAGGACCCTATATATAGAGTGGGTCCAGGGACAATTATAGACGCCCCTACTTGTGGAAGAAGCATATAGGAAAATTGAAAGAAGACACTTAAAGGAAAGGCATTCCGAACAAACTTCAAAATGGTTGATATTTATGTGATATATTTACTTATTAAAATCTTGAATTGTGCAAGTAAATATATCTTATTAATATATTTTCTAAAATATATATATTTAAATATTAAAAAAATACATGTCTAAGTACTCCTTGACTACCCCTTGCATACCGTATATGCCTTAGTCAGTGGCTCGACTAACTAAATATTGACTACTGGCTTTAACAACACTGAAAGGAACCCCTCTGACCCTACTCTACGCCAATAAGAAATTCTCTAAGGCCACAACAATGTTGTCTAGCATATACATGCCCCTAATGAAGGCCAACTAAACCTCACGGATCATGCCATCTGTCGCCTCTTGCAACCTATTTGCTAAGACAATGGAGATAACAAGGTAAATGGCGTCGGACAAGAAAATACACCTTTAATAAATTATCCATTTTATCCACTAGAAGAAGAAACATAAGTGATTCATTGAGCCTCCCAAAACCACTATTACCAACCACAAACTCCTTCAAAGCACTCATTAGATCACCCCAACAACTCAAAACTCTTTAAAGAAGAGAGTACGAAATCCATCCAGCCTATTCAAAGCCCTCAGCACCTAGAATACCTCCTACAAAAGTAGGCTAACCACTGCATTTACTTATTGTTCTAACAGCCTAGTCACATTCCTATCAAGCCACCTGCAACATGGTGTAAGGTACCTCTTCGTAAAATTACAAAAACAACTCGCCAAGGCATCTACAACCGCTTGCTTACGCTGAACTACAACATCCTATACCTAGAGTTTATCGATGTAATTCAGCCTACATATCCCATTGACTATCATATGAAAGAATTGAGTCTTCAAGTCACCCTCTTTCAACCAAGTCTATCTCAACATGTCTCCATTCAACGTCTCAAAGTCCTCAAAGACCACCACCTAGTGCTTCTTTCTATCAACCACCATTCCCCGCCATAAGAACCCTCAAATCTTCTAACATGTCCAGCTTGCCAATCTTGCTCAAAGAATCTTCCCTCATTTTCCATTTTTCTGCTTGAATTCTCTTTCTGCACTCTATAAGGTATGCCTTAGGCCTTGTAATTGCTTCACCATTGTGGTAATCATGCCATGAGTCAATCTTGATTACCATCATTCTTGAACTTTTTGTTTGAAACCTTCCTTTAGCAACCAGAACTTTTCAAAAAGAAAGCATTTTAGGACTCAACTCAAGCAAGTATAATCAGAAAAAAAATGTAACCCGATGCTAGTACACCTACCAATCAGAATATCTCTACCAAGCAAAGGAATCTATGAAACTTCAATCTATAATGTTTAACAGTTGTAGCCCTTGTAAACAAGCAGTTCAAGCAGCCAAGTCCTATAAATCGAAATTCGTGATTACCTCCAAAAATTGGAGCTATTGTCCAGGCCACCTCTATAATCCAGTTTATCCTACATACTCAAAGTGGCACTAAAACTCCCACCAATCATTATGCCTCAAGTAATGCTGACCAAACTCCCCTAAGCTCCTCCAAAAACAACTACCTTTCCTCATCCATTGTAGGTCCATAGACACTATTGAGAAAGAATTGGACCCCAACTCTCAATCTGTGCAACATCACCAAAGTCATCCTTGAGCCAATTAGCAAAGAAACCTCCTCAAACACACCAATTTCTATAGAAAGCAACAAGCCTCCAGACCTCCTTATTGGATCCATAATTCAACATCCCAAATCTCCTTTTCCCCAACTCCCTCCACTCACCCCTTCCACAAGCCTCCAACTTCTTTTCGTGCAGTAGCACTACCTCAACCCCTCAGCTCTTTAAATACTTCCTCAAGATCCCCAACCACAGTCCCCACTTTAATCCAACCAACCTTGACATTCATTGCAGTAGGGTCCAAAGGCATGCATCTTGCATTGCCCCTTTCCTCCCCAGATCCACTAGCCTGCACCTATGACCCCCAATGCAAAAGCATACACCCCTTCCCACCATGGTATCCACGAATGTTGCCTCCTGTGATAGACAACTCCACTCCATGACCATCATCACCATAAGCCCTCAGACTACCACTGTCGACATCGCTAGCATACAACACAACCGTTGAGGCACCATCATTGTCATATGCAAACTCTTTGCTCCCTTACTTTCACATTTGTTGAGTGCTCCATGCTCCCCAATTGCATTGCATCTCCCATGCAAAGAGGTTGAGGAACAAACCTCTTCATGCAAGGGCTTCAATCCAAAAAGCTACATAGAGCCACTCACCCACCTGAATCTGGAGTAAATGGATCCAAAAGAGGATCCATGGCCAGTGGGATAGAACCCCACCAGCTTCAGTAGTTGTTGATGACAAAAACGGCCCTTGTGACATTCCCAAAACATGCCTCTGTGCCAAATTGACGAAAATGTAATCTGCAATGAGCTACTTATTTGGGAGTGACTAATGGGTTTCACCAATCCTGCCAACCCATTTGAATGTGAACAATGGAATAACCACTTTGCCCCCCTATTTTCATCTCTGAGAAATTACCTCCATCACTGTCAGCAACCTTCCTATCCTCTCACAAAATTTGAGGTGAGGAAGGCCTCCCCAAACATCAAAAACATCCCCCACCATTCCATAAACCTTCAAACTAAGTAGAGCCAAAAAGCTACTTGTTCAGAGTATCAACTAACTTAAAACCACCCTAACATTCTTTACCTCATCCACTAGCAACAACTTATGCAGATCAACCATTCTTAAATCGAGATCATTGCACCAAACTAGACGTCCAAATGATGCCAATAGAGATTCAGTCATCCCCAAACAGCTCTACCTTAATGGAGAACCTGCAAACCTAAGAGTAAACTGGTGGACACGGTAAAAGAATCTGTCCAAGTTCTCTAATGGATGCTTCCTTTGCTGCAACGAGTCAATGAGAACACCAACCTCTTTAAGTTATATGTCCAGCAACACCACATCAAGAACTTTTGACTTTGGCCATGGAAGGCTTCACCTCACGCATCCACAATCCAAAGCTTCCTTAACTAATGCTAGTGTCCATGACCCTTGGACAATGTCAAGCACCAAACTTTACGTTACACCCTCATCAACCAAGGTGCAACTACCTTTGCCATCATAGTAGGCAATTGTGGTGAATCGTCCCATTGCACCACCAACAGGCTTCTCCTCATCGGGCACATAAATTGCCTGTGACCAACTTTTGAATATGCAAAGCAAACCACCAGATCACAACAAGTGCTCAAACCCATGGAGCATCTTGCGCTTGACAGCCGCCTCATCTCCTCCCAAGCCCCTAACTCCTCCAAAGCCTCCACCTTCTGAGCATGACTTCCCTCACCACCATCACTCTTCATTACTCATCTCTCCCTCAATAGTTCAAGTTTTCAACTTGTAGAGGAATCCTTTGGTTGCTTTTGGTGGACAGCTAGCCAATAGGTTAAATCTGATGTCAATTTCTGGAGCAACCATTTATGACGATTGAATAAAATTTCCCTTTTTTGACCATCATTGCCATCAAAACCCTTTAGGACATAGGAAGAGGGATTCAAAATCCTCACATGGAAAAAGGACAATATTAAAGATATATTTCAAAAATGTTTTTGCCTTGTTAAGATATGTTTGAGTAAAAAAGTTCATCATGGGCAGGTGATACTGTGTAATCTGTCAACAAAATGGCTCTTTCACCAAT
This sequence comes from Thalassia testudinum, assembly GCA_037157565.1. Lineage (NCBI taxonomy): Eukaryota > Viridiplantae > Streptophyta > Magnoliopsida > Alismatales > Hydrocharitaceae > Thalassia > Thalassia testudinum. The sequence continues at coordinate 54,749,293 of JAZHRO010000002.1, forward strand.
GAAATGGCCATGCTTGCAATAGGATTTCTACATTTGAAGCAAGAAATCTCATTCTCAGCTGAATCAATGACAAACAAAAATCAAGAAATTACATAAGATGATAAGCTGTTTACCATTGGATTAGGCAGTGAAGGAAGGTTTGCAGCCATTGATGAAGGCATAGGCATTGAACCTGGCATTGAAGAAGGAACAGAGGGAGGCATGCCAACTGCTTGTAGATTGGGAGGTCGTGGTACAGGAGGGAGAGGGGGAAGAGACATGTGTGGAGGTTGAAGCTGAGGTAAATTTGGCGGTTGCAATGGCAGGGATACTGTTTGCTGAGAAAATGCATGCTGCTGCTGAGGAACTTGCTGAGGAATTTGAAATCCTTGCTGTTGTGCAGATGCTATAAGTGATGGATGCGGCCCAGGAGGAAGAGGCGGTGCTCCAGCAGGCAGCATTGCAGGAGCCTGCCTCAGATCCCCAGAATCAGAACCATCAAGAGATGGCACTGATAGGGGCATGGCAGCTCCCACACCTGGAATTTGCCCATCATTTCGGGCAGCAGCAAATGGTCCTGGTGTCAGAGGGAATTCTCCCACTAAGAAGCCAGTTGCTGGTCGATTACCAAGCATTAAATTCTGATCTCCATAACCTAGAAAGATATAAAGAAAGTTAAATTATCAAACAAAGAAACTTTGGAAACCTTTTTTCCGAATAACACAAATTTAGAAACCTATGATGACAGAAAACCATCATAGACAGTTCTCCATAAAATTACTGAGGAAAAAAACAGACTGCCAAAAAAAAGTCACCAAATTTTTTATTGCATCTAGATCGCTTCAAAAGTCCTGATGAAAACCAAGGGAACGGCAAGTCCAATATTTAGAACATGATGAAAATTTTGAGCAACGGATGAGGATTCAACTGAGAAGGGGTGTGGGCGACGGGAGGATCTCTCTCCCCCGCCGTCTTCGCCAAGAAGTTTGCTTTAAGTGTAGGGAGAGAGGTCATTGGGCGAGGGATTGAGGAAATGGTGTGGTTTGCTTCAAATGCAAGGGGATTGGTCATCGTCAAGGATCGTGTCCAATGGTGGACAGGAGAGTTCAAGCATCCGAGCCCTCAACGAGGCCTCTTTCGCCTCCACCATGTGACCCCCCGTCCTTGGAGGTTGAGCTCCCTTTGGTCAACCAAGGTGGATTTCATCGACTCTGTGTTGAGTCTTCAGTGGTTGGGACTTTCCTTATGGGTCCCTCATCACTGGAGGCAGTGAGATCGATGCTTGGAAATATGAAGTTGACATCCTGTGACTGGAAAGTGGCCAAATATTCTACAATGAAGGTTCTTGTGTTCGGATTGAAGGCTTCAAATATTGCACGATTGAAATATGAAATGATGTCCACTGATGAGGTCAGTATTCATTGGTCCTCTCCGAGCGTTTATGAAGGTGCGACCAATGAAAGGGTGCCTTTGCACCCTGCTGTTATTTTTCGTATTACCAGCATCCCTTTGAGGGGGACGCTGGGCATGGTCACCTCTCTGTGTGCCTCGTTTGCGAGGATTCAAAGATGTCGCAGCCTTGGCCTCCTTGAGGGTGATCTTTCCAGCGTAGTGGTCGAAGGAGAGTCGTTGATAGGGAGAAGCCTACCCTCCAAAGAGATTCTATGTTTTGGGGGCTGCACATGCATCATGTCTTTCAGTGAGATCAACGAGAAGGAGCCGCTTTTGACTGTGGCCACACATATGCATGGGTGGTGGCTGGGGGAATCAACCAACAACAGGGAAGATCATGCAGCAGCAGCAAAGCTCTTGGCAACAGGACGTGGCGATGATCTTGGTGAGCAACAGGCAAGAGCGGCAAGCAGGGCCGATCAATGTCCTCTCCGCCAAATCTGGAAACCTAAATGCCAGCCAAAGATGTCACCATCCAATTTCCGAAATTCGAAATTGGGGATGACAGCTGGGAGTGTTGGACGCAATGTTGGCTCATTTCCAAATTTGGAAAATTGTCCTTTTTTGGATGGCAATATGAATGGCAAGTTATCCTTGCATGTGCAAGCTACCACCAGATCCTTAAACGGATCCAAGCATGGTAAGTTGTTCCAGTCTAAAAGTAGTGGTCCTTATCTTTCGACTTTTAAGGTGGGTGGCCCTTCGTCCGCCGAGTGTGTTGCAATGCAGGCCAATCGCACAGAGGCAATTGTGGCAACTTTGGAGGATATAGGGGCAGGGACCCCACGAGGAATGTGTTGGAGGTTGACATTGGAGGAGATCAATCATGGCTGCACATAGTGGATGGTGTGTCGTGTCTTCCACAAGTGGACTTGCCTAGGTCCGGACGAGGTGAGTTCCCTCCTGCCACACTCTTCCCGGAGATAGCTTGTTGTGTTCCGCTAGAAACTGTTCTTGCTGCTACCGCTTTTTCTCTTGAGCAGGAACTTGGGTTGCTAACAACCTTTGGATCCATATTTGGCATCCGGTACGAGGACGGATACCTTCATGGACCTCAAACTCAAAGGCTATGTGAGGCGGACTTGATGGTAGATCAAGTGAGGTGTGCGGATGCACCGGAAGATGTTGCATCAAATGTGGGAAGTAGGGGATGGCAAGAGAGAGAAGATGCACGAGAGCAATCCATTTTGAGGCGATCTTCCTTAAGAAAATCATCGTCATGACCAAAAGTTATTTTGCAAAATCACCAGCTGGTTCTCAATGCTTGCTACAAGCAGAAGAGATCTGTTAAGAAGCCATCTAGCAAAAGGAGCGTTGGTGATAACCAAGGGGAGACGAGGGACATTGATGCTCATGTGGCCAAAGTGATTGGTGTAAAGAAGGTGCATAAGGGTGGGGTTGTTCATGGTTCTCATGATTAAAGTTCTTTCTTGGAACGTGCGTGGTCCTCCGAATGACAACCGGAGAGCGATTTTGAGAAGGTACTTGTCATAGTGGAAGGTGGACATTGTCGTTTTGTAGGAAACTCATCTGGAGGTTTTGAATGCTCAAATCAAAAATAGCATATGTGGTGATAGATACTCTAATTTTTTAGAAATGAAGGCGGAAGGGAGGTCGAGAGGCACCCTTATCTTATGGCACGGTGATGATTTTGGCCTGGAGTCTTCCTTGGTGGCGGGACGAGTGGCCACGACGGTCCTCAGTAGGAAGATGGATGCTTTTAGCTTCGTTGTGTCGGGGGTGTATGGCCCATGTGAAGATTCGGCTAGATTACACTTTTGGGAGGAGGTGAAGGATGCATCGTATTTTATGGATGGCAGGCCATAGTTGTTGAGGGGAGATTTTAACGCAAGTTTGCATTTGGGTGATAGACAGGATGGTAGGAGGGACAGAGCTTCCTTAGATTTCCAGCGTATGGTCCAGGATCTTGAGCTGGTAGATTTGCCCATCAATGGTGCACGTTATACATGGAGGAATGGAAATGAGGCAGCATCATGCATAGATAGATTCTTGTGCAATGTCTCCTTGGCAGAATCTTTTCACGGGGCGGAGGTGACGACGTGTGATGGACCTTTTTATGATCAAATGCCGATTTTGTGGTCTGGTAACGAGGAGGCAAATTTTTCCACATTTTAAATTTTGCAAATCCCGGTTGAATGAACCTAGATTCAGGGAGATGGTTCAGAAGATGTCGTCCTCTACACCAATTTCTTCGTCAATTGCTAAAACAATGGCGTGCAGGATTCGAGAAGTCTGGCAAGCAATGATTGAGTTCAAACGAGATCTCCGGAGGCGTAGAGATGAGAGGAGGAATGATGCCTTAAGAAGATCTCTGATTTGGACAGGCACGAAGACGAGTCCCCCTTATCTAGTCATGATTGCGTTGAACGCAGGGAGATGCAGTCTATTGTTATGGAGGAGGATCACCAAAAAAAGATGGATTGGAGGCAAAAACCGTGGCAGCTATGACTTAAAAAGGGTGATGCTAATACAAAGTTTTTCCACTTGGTGGCCAGTAATAGAAGGAAACAGAACATAATCAATTCCTTAGAAGTGGGTGGCTCTACGACAAAGGGAGCAGATCCGTGATGCTTTCAGGATGCACTATCATGGTTTCACTCGGAGGCAGGCATGTGGGGATTGGCACTTAGGATCATTGGAGTTGGACCAGGTGAAGGACGAGGCGAAGGTGAAGCTCTTGAAGGAGGTAGGTGAAGAAGAGGTCTTGGTGGCGTTTAGAAGTCTAAAAGCAGAGGGATCCTCGGGACTTGATGGGTTACAAGTCCTATTTTTCAGGGAAATGTGGGAGGTAGTGGGGTCGGATTTGGTGGCTCTGGTAAGGGAGTTTGTGGAGGGCAATAGGGGTTTTGACAGGCTAAATTGATTTTATTTGTTCCTTTTGCCCAAAAAATTGGGAGCTGAGTCAGTTGATGACTTTAGACCCATCGCCTTATCAAATGTCGTTTACCTGTTGGTGGCTAAGGTGCTTGCTAACATATTACACTTGGTTATACTCGATATTATTTCCCCAGTCCAGTCGGCCTTCATAAAGGGGCGTTCCTTGCAGGATTCCTTTGTCTTGGCTGAGGAGATGGTAGTAGCTTGGAAGAGAAGGGGCTCCTGTAATTTCCTTTGGAAAGTTAATTTCTCCAAGGCTTATGCTTCAATTTCTCAGAGATATTTGTGGGATGTTCTTAGAGGGAAGGGATTCCTGGAGAGATGAGTGCAATTAATGAAATTATGTGTCACTACGTCATCTTTCTCCATGCTGGTGAATGGTAGATCAAATGGATCATAGATCTAACCCCAACAGGGTGTGCATCAAGGATGCCCTTTGGCACCACTTCTCTTTGATACAATGGTTGATACTCTTTCTACCTTGGCGTTCAGGGCCTACGGTGGTAACTTGTTTGAAGGATTTACCTGTCAAGATGATGGATCTCCTCTTACACCACTTTTGCAATATGCAGATGACAACATTTTTCATTCAAGGTGGACCCTCTGTGGCTGAGCACATTTCTTCTTTGGTGAGAATTTTTGCCTCCTTATCTGGTCTCAAAATTAACAGGGATGAAGTCGGTTCTTGTCTCCTTTTCCTTTTCTTGTTCAGAGACTCAAACTATGGGAAGTGTTTTTGAGACGCCGGCGGATCACTTACCAATTAGATATCTTGGGCTTCCCCTCAAAGGCAAAAAATTGACATCGGATTGGAGTTGTGTGGTGGAGAGGGTCACGAAAAGACTTTCAACTTGGAGTGGAAGATTACATTCAAGAGGTGGATGGCTTGTTTTGCTAAAATCAGTCTTGTCCTCCATTCTGATATTTTTCTTCTCCATGTTTAAGCCACCAAAGAAGATAATCACACAGTTGGAGTTGATTACGAAGAGGTTCTTCTGGAAGGGAGAAGAACCTGAAGGTAGGTTTGCACAACTGGTTCCATGGAAGGAAATTTGCATCCTCAAAAAAGATGGGGGTTGGGTGCATGAAGTTTGGAGGCGTTTAATGAAAGACCACTAATGAAATGGGTTGTTAGAATCCTCTCTGGTGAAGTGTCTATGGTCTCCACTGTTACCAAGGATTCATATGATTTGAATATGAATTTTAGTGACATGGCGTATATAAGGAGTGGAATGTCAGCTTTTTGGCATTCAGTCTGACAGGTGATGGAAAAGAATGGCAGTGCTTTTGAACCGGCTTTAGGGAATGGCAGACTCTTTAAATTTTGGACTGGTAAATGGTGCGATGCAGGGCCTTTTTCGCAGATGTTTCCAAGAGTCTATCACCTGGCTGGAAACATAAATGCGACAGTTGATGAGATGTGGGACACTCAGCTAAGTACATGGGATTTTCAGCTCCCTGCAGGTCTTTCAGAGCAGACGTTTGCTGAATTTCAGCAATTATCAATGCTGAATTCAGATGGACAGCCAGATTGCTTTGTCTGGAAGGAGGGGAGATTGACTGTGAAAAGAGCATATGACAAGAGCCTTCCAAGTGCTGAAAATTCAGATGTGATTCGATCTGATTGTGGTTTGATTTGGAAGTGTCATCTCCCCTTAAAAATTAAAGTTTTCCTTTGGTTGCTACAAAGGGAATGCTTGGCCACTAAGATGTTGAAGAGACGGAATGATGGGGTTGATACAACTTGTCCATTGTGTGGCCGGATGGAGGAAGATGTGGGACATCTTTTCTTCAAATGTAATTTCTCCATAGATGTTTAGGATCGATTACAGCTCTGCAGTTCTGGTTGCGATGGCCAACAACATTTCTAGAACTCCTTTCATGATCACTACAGCCTTGATGTGACAGGGTGGATCAAGGCTTTTGTGGCACTTTAGTGTATTTGGTTGCAACGGAACGTCACTATTTTTAGAGCTGAGTGGTGTTGGATGGATAATGCACTGAGGGAGACACTTTTTTTGTCTGATTTTTGGCAACAAAACCTGTAAATATGTTCCTTTTTCAAGATTAATGCAATCTCCGGATGATTATTAATCTCTGGTAATCTTCTTAAAAAAAAAAATTAGAACATGATACAGTTTCTACAAGGCTACCTTGATTGTATCCAACGTTGTATTTGTCACGGGAAGGATCACCAGGCCTATTTCTGCACCAAAACTTCGTTGTGTGGTCATTACTGCCACTGCAAGTAAACCATGTCCAACATTTTCAGTCATATCACCTTACCAAAATATAGAATGGAGTCAGGAACAATTTTTTTTTGTAAAGGGCCAGAACAAATTTATAAGAACAAAGCATTCAGTTGGAGATAAAGACATTAGACTTTATATTTGTAATTTTCCATTTATTTTTTCCTATCATGTTCTTTTCTTGCTGTGTCTTTGAACTCCTTTTATGTTTGAACACCCCATTAACAATAACTTATACAGCTTCTTCCTAACATGACATCAAAGAAGGGGAGTCCCTAGGGTTTTCATGCCTAGTACTCCACTCCCTTCTCCATGTCGTTTCCCTTCATCTGCACCTCCATGTACCACCACGTAAGACTATGTACCCACATGCCACCACCTGTAATGGCTCCCATTTGGATGCCAGATGGACTGTGAATTCCTCAGTGTCTTGGCATGCCTTCATTGTTGTGTGCCACTCTGGATGCCACCTAGCACCTGGCACATGTGCATCTGCCCATGGTGTAGGGCCCCAAAGTCCAGCACATTTGCACCTTCAGCACATGCCATGTGGAGCTTGACAGTTTCACAAAGTTCACAAGGGTGTTCTGAATTCCCTGGTCATCTTCTTCCCCCTTCCATGCCAATATGGTGATTGATTTCTTTCCAAGACAGAGAAAACTAGAGAAGATATTGATTCTCTAGTTTCCTGCTTAATCTATGGCCAAGAAAGCAAGATCAACTAATGAGGGAATTCCAATTTCCAAAATGTCTGATCTACAACTGTGAAGTCACACAGTATCAATTTCTTGTTACAGTCATCTCTTTTGACACAATTCATAGCAGGAGATAGTAAAGTCACTCGGGAGATATGATGGAAAGCCCTCATCGTAAAGGAAATTTCAATATGAATTTTTTGAAAAAAGTTTCCTACACATTTCAGTTCCTATTCCAATTTAACCGTTTCTCAAGGGCTTTAAACAGCAATCCATCACACACCCAAACACAAGAACATGCACAGACACAACCCATACCCAGCACACATGCACGCAGGTAGACACACATGTACAGACGCATGCACCAAAAGAGAAAAAAGGCTTAAGATCTGAGGTAAAGCAACCTGAAAAAAATCATATTCAAAACTTTCATAAAGAAGATCATTTTTTTTCACTCGTGATTGGATTATTATGGTGTTATATCATATAAATTGAGGAGTACATTTCAAAATGGGCCATCAAAACAGGTTTTTATTTCATTAATGTATGCTGGAGATACAACTCTAGATGAAACAGTACCACAAGTATAGAGATAGGGGCGAGATGATAGATCCATAAACTCAAACCAAGCCCTCTTCCATATTAGGTGGGATTGCTTTGACTCCATTGAGCCCTCAGTCGTAGACAAACTCAAGTATAAATAAGCAATAGCAAGTTTATTGGTTTCTTTACAACTTTTTTTCGATCTTCTACAACGTCCTATGGGGCTTATCATCCAGCTTCTCACACCTTCTTACCAAGCCATCAATCAGTGTTGTTTTCAGATGTCCAAACCACCCTCAATATATCCCATTTCACTCTATTGGTGTCATATTAACCCTCTCTCAAGCTCAATAAGAATCCAATCCATGTTTTAGTGTTCACATCACAGATATGCACTTAATGTATTTGTTGAGAGAATTGAATGGTTGTTTAATGCCACATTGGAAAGTGTGGGTTTTGTGTGTGAGTGGTGGCCTATAAATAGGCACGTACCCCTCTCATTTTACTTTGAAAAGAAATATAGAGAAAACATGCCCATAGGGTGCTTCTCTCGTGGTTTTCTCCCCACTCCTCATGAGTGGGGTTTCCACGTAAATCCAAGCGTTCTATTATTGTTTATTACCTTGATTTATACTTCCGCTTGATTCAACTTGGTATCAAAGTAGTTGATTCTTGGATTTATTTGATCTTTAGATCATTTTTTTTTATTCTTTGAGTTTCCTTGTGTTCATCCGGAAGAAGAGGAAGTTCTCTGTCTCTTCCTCAGTGAAGGGAGGAACAGATCGACGAAGCCACGGAGGCCTGTGGGGGGTGCCTCCTCCACGCCCATAGAGGCCCTGCAACGTGGTGGAAGCCACGACGACCACAACGTAGTCAACTCTCCATAGCCGTCACAGCGAGGGCGACTAAGAAGAAGAACCTATGCGGAAGATGCGATCTTGGTCGCAATCAATCTCTAGATCGATTTCGATATCTCCGAGTGGAAAGCATCGAAGCAGGGTGGTTGAAGTCAAAGACAGAGAGGAAGAAAAGGAAGAGGATGAGGCACCCCATGGGCTCTGCGAAGGAGGTAAGGAACTTCGCGTTGGGCCCCAGCCCCGCATGCACGAGTGTCATCGGCAATCATCTAAGGCCCCTACATTAGCCCTCCCCCGTTGCCAGCGACACCATCACCATCGCCGCCTCGAGTGGCTTCGCGAGTGCGCTCGGTGGGACACTCCCCGCACGACGATCTTGAAGGGTGTTTCGGGCGCAGTCTTCCCTAAGGAGATGCTCGCGATGCTCGGGCCTTCAAGCAACGGCAAGACCACCCTATGCGAGCGCACCGACGTCCCCACTAGCCTAAGATCGCTAACTAGGCCCTCCAATGCGTCGTCCTCGTCTGGGTGGAGTACCGAAGGAGAAGAGGCCGTGAAGATCAGCGGCGATGAAGTCGGCAAGGATCACGCCAAGAATCTCGCTGCGAGATTGGAGGAGCGATCTTCGGCGATACGCGTGGTCAAGAGGAAGATGGCGATGATGAGGAGGTTTAAATAACATAAAATGAAATGAGTTGGTGTATCGGTGGAGAGGAAAAATATCGGAAAAAAAATGAAAAATGGGAAAAAAAAACAAGGCAAAAAAAAAGGAGAGAGAAAAAAAGCAATAGTGAAAAAAATTAAAAAAAGGAGAAAAATAAAAAAAATCAAAGAAATGATGAAAAAAAAAAGATTTATGTTTAAGAGAAGATATGGATAAATCTTCTCTAGTTTTTCAGGTTTTATTTTCTTCTCATTATTTTCTCCCATACGAGTATAGGAGAAAGTGAGTGTAGGAGCTTATTGTACTTACCCTGCTTGGGAGTCTCTTTTGTTTTTGGACTCCACATAAGAAACTCAACTCTGGGAGGTCCAGAGTTTCGAGGTCCTCAGAGGAAGGACTCATTTCAAGTTTCTACGTGGGAGATCCAGTCTTGTGGACTCCAGAAAGGGAGATCCACTTTCGAGGTCTTCAGAGGAAGACCCAATTTCAGGGATACTGAAAGAGAAGTCATCAACACCAAATCTTCAAAGACAGACACAGATCTTTCAGCAGTTTCAACCTTTGTTCCCGCCTGTGTAGAGTGGGTTTCTTTGTGTTACAAGTTGAGCATTTCATGCTCCAACTTGAGGGGGAGTGTCGAGAGAATTGAGTGGTTGTTTAATACCACATTGGAAAGTGTGCGCTTTGTATGTGAGTGGTGGCTTATAAATAGACGTGTACTCCCATTTTACTTTGAGAAGAAATATAGAGAAAACACGCCCATAGGGTGCTTCTCCCGTGATTTTCTCCCCGCTCCTCGTGAATGGGATTTCCACGTAAACCCAAGCATTCCATTATTGTTTATTACTTTGATTTATGATTTCGCTTGATTATTTTATTCAACTGTATTGCATTTTTAGCAACATAAACATACTCCACACAACCATATATATGGAGCTGCAAATAGCAAAGCTCCTTTATCACACTAGATATTAGACAAACAAACTATATATAACAGTATAGAGATTTAAAATTGTAAAATAAGCAGTTTTGGCCTTCTAAGCTGGTGACAGGAAAGATAGAAAACATAAAGGTTTCTTTTACTAAGGAAATAGATACCATTTACTTCTCCCTTGAAATAACTATGCAAAATGACTCTTGGCATTCAACTCATAAAGCCCCTTGAACAAGAGATCGTATCATTATCAAGAAAAAGATGAAAGCACCTTTTCAAAGAAGATAAAAATAAAAGCAATCCAAAAGGGACCTGCAAAGAATGTAACCAATAGGATGCCAAGCAAGATCCCAGACACTGTGATCATGTGCACCAACAATCTCGGCTTGAGGCTCCTCATGCCTGTAAATAGAAAATAATGTGAAAATGCATCATTCCCAGAATTCTGTTACCATATATGTATGAGTGGATATGTTTGAAAAGGATTTAGAAAGCAAACTCAACAATATATGGAACCATGAAAATCACCATGCTTGAAAATCAAGAGCACAAAAAAAAGAGTTATCTTCAGTGACACAACCGCAGTTAAATAAAAGAGTATAGTCACACTTGTTCTTTCTACTTAATTCCATGATGACCCAACAAAGACAATGGTAAACTCAAAGCAGTTACTTTGGATTTACTTTAATTGGAAAATGCTCACAAGGTACTTAATTCAAATTATATAACAGGAATAAGATATGATCATACAAAGCAGAACAACTTAAAACAAGCTTTGGATGTTACCTTGATTGGCATATAAAAGCCCCAAAAAGGAAAAGCATAAAAATTATAAAGGGGATCAAAATTTCCAGTTGCATAAACTGGAGATAAACAGGGTTTTCCAATATCCCTAACTAGAATCATATTACATATAGCCTTGTAAAGAACGCACCCACTTTCCCCTTCAACTTCCATTGAGTACCCTGTTCGAACAACATTTGGACGAAAGCAAAAAGAATGGAGATAACAACAATTTCTTCCGTTCCCCAAGTGGTAAAACCTAGAACTCCTTAAACACTGAGCACATGCATCTTCACCACTGGTTGTGGGACATCGATAAAGACAATAAATGATAGAACAATGCTAACAACTGAGTAATAACACCCACGGTGATGACCCTCAGCCCATCCCTGCAACAACCATAACATGGCCCCTAGCATCCATCAAGCCAATAGAATCCAGCACACGAACTAGGAGAAGGCTTTATCTAATGGCAAAGCTTATCTGTTAGTATTGAAGCCAGAGATGACACCGGTGATGGTCTGTGATGTGAATTCTCTTTGATGGGTTGCTAAATTTTAGATATAGGGAAGAGACAGAAAGAGACCTTTGTTTTTAACTCTAGGATTCATTGCATGAAGCAATGATAGAACATTGAGGTTTGTGCTATAAATTAAATACAGTTTGATCTAACTTTGTTGAGTTTAATATTAACATTACATTAAAGTGTTATTTATGTTTATACGCATGTGTGATTGCTCCCTTTTTTAAAGAAGATAAAAGCTGACTAGATGTCAGTGGTAGCCACCCACTTCACCAAAAAAGTTGGGAGATACAAGTACGACATTTTACAAGAAATCATTCAAAGTAATAGATATAAAGCTCACGGAATGGAGGACATTATCCACTGTGAGAGTTTCTCTAGAACATGAAGCACTTTTATTATTGGAAAACTCAAAGAGAAACAAGAGTTGGTCTCTTTATATAGAGAGATCAATCATATTTCAAATCCTAATACAATCTTCTAAATAAAGAAAAACATATCTCAAACCAAACCACATCAAATCCTAAACAAATTTCTTAAAGGGGCAATATCAAAATGGAAAACATAAAAATAGGAACAAGAAAAGTTGGCAAGTGGATTTCTTCTTCTGCGCTCAACATGGAGATTACGTGAGATGTCCAACGTGAAGATCTCGTAGAATCTCCAACACTCCCCACCAAGGCTCCAAGTTGGTCGTGTACACTACTTGGCAGACACTCCCCCCCATCTGATGCAATCGAGGCTGGAGCACACATGTAGATCACATACATACATGCACACAAACTTCTTCAGACATGCAAACAGTTTCTCTTCATCAGGGAACATCCAACACCCTCGAAGTTGGAGCAAAAACTAGCCTGAAGACTTGAATTGGAAGCCTATTCCAAGCATTGAGACTGATTTTAGGAGTTGATCCCAAACACAAACTAAAACCAAATTGGAACTTTAACACGACTAATTTTAGTTACAACTTCGAGAAATGTGCATAGGCCTTGTCATGCACAAACTTTAAGCTTGATCACAGACTGGATCACAAACTTGAACTTGAAGTGGCCCACGTTCCCAAGCACTAAGTGGTTGCCCATCTTCCAAAAACTTTAACACGACTAATTTTAGGTACAACTTGAGGAAGAACTACTGACATGTGCATAGGCCTTGTCACGCACAAACTTTAAGCTTGATCACAGGCTGGATCACAAACTTGAACTTGAAGTGGGACATGTTCCCAAGCGCTAAGTGGTTGCCCATCTTCCAAAAAAATTCTTTGCATTACGAGAAGAGTAAAACTGGATCAAGTTTCCACTAAAGACGCTGCCACTCCCCCTTCTGATGTAATCGGGATTATCATAACTCTGGCAACATAAGTTGTAGTCGCCATGATAGCACATGAAGGTCGTAGTAGAAGTAGCAGCCACATATGGGAAACATTCCCAAGAAATAGGAGAGGAGGCCATGCTCCTCAATAGAAAAAAAAATATATCAATTTTCATAGGACTCTATGGTCCCTTGAACTAAACCGAGGTCGAAATCTTGGCCTCAGAGGTCACCTTAGTTTGATCACCAGCCACCATATCACCACGTACAAGGATGCTTCACACACACAAAGGACTGATGAAGAGAAAAAAAAACCAATGTGCCCAATCCAAAGATCAATCTCGATGACACTTGTGGGATCTCAAATCCATACACTTGGTGAAGAAGCAGGCCTAAAAGACCTCTTACACAACTGGCGATGAGGAAGGGATGGGCCAAGGCCTTGCCTTGACTTCTTACAATGCCCACAAGCGATGGTGGTGCCACCAACTTCAACCAAGAGACCGGTTTCGATATCCATGCAGGGAAGAGGCTACCATAGCCTCTTAAGGATGGTAAAAGAGTCATGGATCATCATCAAAATCGATCCCGCTCTGATACCATGTGAAGTTTTACAACTTGAAATTTTATTATTATTGTAAAACTCAAAGAAGAGGTAAGGGGATTGGTCTATTTATATAGAGAGAACCATCCCAATTACAATCCAACTCCAACTTAATAAAAAAAAAGCAAATCTCAAACAAAACTCCCAAATCCTAATCGAATCCTAAACAACTCTCAAAATAGAAAAATACTAAAACCAAAAAATAGGAAAACAAAATTTTGGTAAGTGGATATTCCTCTTTATACTTAACATGGAGACATGGATTCTCCAACATCCACATAGGATGGTTTTTGAAAAGTCAAACTATTGGACTACTTTCTTATATATTTTCCTATTTGGCATCGAAAATTTTCAAACACAACCATTCAATTTATAAACAAAGGAATAAAACAAGTAAAGGCTAGAAAGAATTTTAAGTAAAAAGAAAAAAAAATGACAAAAAGTGTACCTCATAGGTCATTAACAGGGAACAATTATTGGGAGTGAGAGGGTAAAGATGGGGAGTCAACCGGGGGGGGGGGGGGTGTGCGCCGTGGTGGGGTGTGGTGGAGAAGAATGATTCCTAGGGATGAGGGTGATTAGAAAGTGGGATCAATTAACAGGAGAGAGAAAATTGGGAATGGATAATGGAGAGTTGGATATATAGGGTGCTTGTTGAAACAAGGCATGTATTGGAATGGAATTGACCCAATCAATTGAGTATAACAGGATAAATTATTTTTCTGAAAGAGGGATAAAATGTTATTTAATGTTACTAGGTTAGGGAATGGCAGGTGGCCCAATGAGTTGAGTACAATGGGATGAAATGTTTTCCGTTTTCCTTTTTCCAAGGGGGATAAAATGTTATTTAATGTTACAGAATCGTAGAAATTGGGATTTTTATGATAGAATAGAAATTGGGATTTCAAATGTATATTGTGCCTAAATAATATTTTGAAAGACAATTCAAAAAATATGCAGGGTGGCCCAATTCAAATGTATGTTCTCTTGCCATATCTTAACGGGTTGGCCAACTACTACCTAACCCAACCAACCCATTGACACTCCTATCTCGATCCAATGGAGTCGGATAGAGTCGGGTTACGAATTGAAACCAACCCATGTGCAACCCTAATCTTCAACAGTTTTTCATTGGGTAAAAAAGAGAGAATTTCAAGAAACAAGTGCAGATAAAAGACTCAAAAAGGACCAATAGATTGGACAAGGATCTTTTGTTAGGCAAGAGTGGAGAGCAAAAAGCTACTGTGGAGAATAAGTGGCCACGTGGACTTCCACATGACACAGTGGGCCATGTGTCAGTGCCACATGGCATGTCTATTCGGTCAACAGGGCCACCGGTCCTAGGTATTTCGGTTGAGGGTTCCTTTGAGTCTAAGTCATCTTCTTTTGGTATGTTAGGTGTCAAATAATCAAGTTAGTGGGATATTTTGTTTACTGATTTTAGCCATTTAGTGAGTTGTTGCTTACCATTTTTTTATTTAGAGATTAGGAATATTTTTATATATGGAAAGAACATCAATTCTTTTTTATTGAGTTGAATATAATATTATTTTCATAATCAACAACTCCCTCTCTCTTCTCACTGCCAGCCTCTCTCTCTCTCTCCGTCGCCCACCAAGACTCCACGCATGGGCTCTACCATGTGCCAAGGCCCGCTTCGCTTCCACGAATCTTCACATGATACCAGAGCCGCTGGTCTAGGCCTCTCCATTTTTCCACTTGTGGACCAAGGAATCGCAAGGAGAGGAGATCACGCACAAGAAAGCATGGTCTTGTGGGTGAGTCTCCATGTGCATCGGAGCCTTGATTTTCGATGCATCTTCGTCAACTTGAGAGTTTTCTCAAAAAACTCCTCAAAGGACCTTGGCGCCTTACACAAGGGCCAAGGAGATAAGAAAAGGACTCCGATGAGTTGCTTCCCTCACACATCTAGAGCCTTACGCGGAGCGTACAAGTAGAGGAAAGCTTGTTCTTCGAGGACGAGGATGGCTGAAAACAAGAACCATATCAACACCGGAGAAGGAAATGTTCTAGTTCAAGGCGCCACGATCAAGCTTCAGGGTGCCTCAAACTATATCCTCTGGGCGCAAGCATTCAAGATCTTCGTAGGCGAGCAAGACAAGTTGTGTGTCCTACTGGAGGAGGAGCCCGAGTCCAAGGACACGACAAAGAAGTGGAGAAAGAGAATTACATGGTGATGAATTGCTTAATGAATTCAGTCGATCCATCCATCACCTCCAACATGTTATCTAAGAAGTTAGCGTTCGAGATGTAGGACCAAAAAGTCTAGCAACGCCCACATCACTGACATATATACTCGCATATGGACGGCAAATCAAAGGGATCTTCCCCTTGATAAATATTACTCCAAGATGGAAGCGTTATTTTAAGAATTGGAGATTTACGAGCCTATCTACTGTGACAAGTAGACTACTATACGTGAAAGGTGACAAGCCACGAGATTCTTGTTAGGGTTACATCCCTGATATCAACCAGCACGCGACCAAATCTTGGCACTAGACAAGGAGTTAGATCTTAAGGCAATTTACAGTCATCTCGAGAAGCTTGAAGAACCAAAAGCAGGATCCAGCAAAGTTGTAGTGTCTGAAAACATCACATTGGCTACTTTTGATGGAGGTGCAGGACATGTAAAAGGTCGTAGTTGAGGTTCAGGTCTAGTCTATCGACCATGCCAACATTGCGGGCACACCAATCATCCACAAGATCGATGTTGGGACAAGTTTGGGAAACCTGCACATGGGGCTACTAGCACCTCACATGTGGATTCCCTTACTCGTGCAGAGTTCGAGAAGATTAGAGCCATGTTTCAAGAAGAGAAGGAGAAGACTACGGTACGATGACCGTTGCAACGACTATTAAGGTTGCCCAAGAGGCAACAATTTTAGAGGTCGCAAGAGGCTACACCATAACTTCTACCAAAAAGAACATCGAGAATGAGGAATTCAAAGAAGATGAACAATGGTGGAGGCTCTAGCCTCATCGCAAGTGAAGCAAGTTATCGACCACCCAGCCTCAACTTGAGGGAGAGTGTGGAGAATAAGTGGCCATGTGGCATGTTCGTTCCATCAACAGGGTCATCGGGCCTAGGTATTTAGGTTAAGGGTTACTTTGAGTCCAAATTATCTTGTTTTGGTATGTTAGGTGTCAAATAATTAAGTCGTTAGTGAGATATTTTGTTTACTCTTCTTAGCCAGTTAGTGGGTTGTTACTTACTATTTTCCTTACGTAGAGATTAGGAATATCTCTCTATATATAGAGAGAACATATGTTATTTTTGATTGAGTTGAATAGAATATTATTTCCACAATTAACAACTCCCTATCCCTCTCTTTCTTCTCACCACCGACCTCTCTCTCTCTCTCTCTCTCACCCACCAAGCCTCCACGCGTGGGCTCTACCATGTGCCAAGGGCCACTCCACTTCCACAAATCTTCACAGCTACAAAGATTGTTCACTATGTAGATCCTTAAATGGAGATGGGATGGAGGCAAATGTTCAGACATGTTCAATAGAAGAAGGCGATGCCAACATTAGATTTTTTTCCACTTGGTGGCTAGTGCAATAAGAAGGATGAACATCATTGATAGGCATAAATTCTTTTAGGTATTAAGGCACTGTTTGTTTCCCAGAATTGGTCCATCCATTCCACTTTGGATGGCCCAATTCTGTAACTAGCTTATTCCGAATTTTGACGCTCAATTCCAGAATAGCAATTCCTCATCAAGGTTGGAATTAGTTTATTCCTAATAAAAATTGGCACCCCGAAGGCCAAACACCAAAAGGCTCCAATTTCTCTTTTAGTTCCAGTTTTCCTGCTTCCTCGTATAACTACAGTTTCTTAATTCCTCTCCCCAAATGGCACATTTTAGCTCAGACTTGAAAGTGCATTTTGAGTTCACAAGGAGACGATAGTGGGGCTCCTGAAAATTTTAGTAGGGGAATTCTAGTCCTTTCTAGGAATTGTAGGACTTCGGCAAAGATTTTTCAGAGAAAGAGATGTTTGTTATTGCATGTGGATTGGAGATTAAAGGGTTTCTAGATTGTGAAGCTTCCCAATTTGGGAAGGGTATAGGCTGCCTTGTGACAGTTGCAGACTATGGTGAAATCCATGCATGATTAATATAATTGAGATAGATGCATTTTTGAGAGATATATCAAGTGAAGTACATGGAGAGGCGAGTGGGGAATTGGGTCGTTGCAGAAGGTGCACGGTACATCCCATCTCAGGGCAGCAATGCAACATTTCCTCCTTCCAAGCAAAGATGCATGTTGACTTTTGTGCCTCTCCATCAAATTGGTACTTCCCTTCTTGTTAGGGAATTTTGAAATTAGTCAAGAATGAATCATTAGCATGGTTAGGAAGTTTTCTGTGGAAACCATGGTTTTGAGAAGGTGCATAGATACTTTATCTTTCTCTTGCCTAAGAAATCATAGCAGAGTGAACTGATAATCACTGACTGATTACTTTATCTAGTGCAACACATACCTCGTTGTAGCCAAGATGCTAGCAAATACGTTACAGGTGCTTTTAGAATCTAATTGACCTAGTGATTCCCTTTCATTGGTGGTTGTTCTTCACAAGTGTTTACTATTGCTAACAGGAATGTAGTTGCTTGGAAAAGGGTAAATAGAAGGAATTTTCCCTGGAAGGTGGATTTTCTAGAAGCCTATAATTCCATCTCCTGGCATTGTTTGTAACAAGCTTTGAGGTTAAGGAGTTCCATGAATACTTGGATTGAGTGGATGAAGACCTCTTTTCTACTTTGGTTGATGAAACACAATGTTGGATACAGTCTTAGAACAGGTAACGCGGGAGTGTCCATTCAATCCATTGTACTTTGAACTTTTGTAATAACGTAAATCATGTTGTGGCAAAAGTTTTGTGTATTTATAGTTTGCATGGAATAACGACCCAATAGTTAGCAGCTTGGCAATGGATAAATTGTGAGTACATGAATGGCCTAGATATTTGGGTCATCATAGATTCTGTCCAAGATATTTAGGTCGTCATAGAAACTGATCTCTTAATTTGACAATTTTCACTTGATTGCTAGAAATTGGGAGGTCAGGGATTAAGCTATTCAAAAGAAGGTGGGCATTAGAGCCAGAGCTTGTATGTGAGATTGTCTGAGAAGTGCAGTTGTCTAGATGTTGGACATCTTTTGCATAATTTTCATTTTTCCAGCAATGGTTAGGGTCAAATTATTGTGGGATCCTGGACAACTCATCTACCAAGGTCATGTAGGAGGCTTTTGGGATGGGTGCCAAGATGAAGTTTGTTAGGAGAAGTATTTCACAGTGTTGTGTTTTTTAGGGGTGCAAACAAAGTGTGGTGCTTAGACAAGAAAGGTGATGCAGAGTGGATGTGCTGCATGAGGAATTGTATTTGCACAGATTCCAACACTAATTTATGTAATCTTCTATATAACATTTGAAACAAGAGTGGATGTCTACCTGTGGTAGTCACCTGAAAAAAAATATACAGGAAAAAGGGAACTATTAACTTAAAAAGGTTGGCATGAGGCAACAGGAAAAAAGGAGCTATGAACTTGAAAATGTTGGCATGAGGCAACAGCCATACAGACCAATGCAAGCCACCACATAATTTAGGAATAACATATTTCAGATTGAGTACCACTGTAGTGGATACAATAATATTATCACACTGACAATAAAACTGCAATAAAGCAAAAGTTGACTGCGATTTGAACAATCTAACTGACTTAAACATGTTTACATAATTCATAGCTGATATAATTCCTCCTAACCCATTTTCATAATTCATAAAATGATCCAAATGCACATTAAAAGGAAATAAAATACAGTAGCTCAACCAAATGTGATAGTAGAATAAACAATTGGATCGCAAGGATCACAAGGAAAGTGCTAAGTGCCCAAAGCTGACACATGCAGACAACCTAGGCCATCTTTGAACATCCTGGGTATCTGCACAGAGCCTGAGCAGAGTAATTAGTGTCCAAACTGCCTAGTTCACTGCATAGGCGGTAACAATATCTCCTTTATAGATAATGATGCCTAGCTTTTAACACCCACAGACGTAGCATCCCTCTTAGCATCAGTCTTACAGAAGTATAAATGGAAATGGAACTAACCCAACAAGCCAATGAAAGATGGATCCATCAAAACTCCCGCTTACGAAATATTCCTCGTGAAAAGGATGCCAAGCCAAAGCTGGGAATAAAGAATTTCATTGAAAATTCCATCAGCAATGAAATTTGAAAAAGCAAGATCCATAATATTCACTGCTACCATGATAAGTTTTATAAATACACTGATGCCTGGAACACTGGAAACATGAAAGGCATTTCAAAGGAAACTTGACATGCTAAGCATATGCTTCAATTCTTTAGCAGAATGCAAAACTATATGCAGAATACTAACATTTTTCAAAAAAAGTGGCATAATTTCACAAAATGTACCTTAGAGAAACAAACTAATGCTAGTGATTTTCAAGGCCTCAGACAAGAACCCAAAACTACACCAGTCACCTCAAGAGTTTCAACATATCAAAGTTGTTTCGTTATCAATTTCTTATACTTTTTTTTGGGGAGGTATCAATTTCTTATACTCTACAATCAATAAAAATGAAAATATATATATATATATATATATATATATATATTACAGATAAATCAGCTTTGCAATGTCAACAATACTAATGCATGTGCTCCTTTCAGAAAATAAAATCTCATTTGGAGTTTGACATCTAATATCATATTCAAATAAATCATTTAAATAATTACACATAGTTTGAGAGTAACATATAAATATAGAATTTCACACCATTATTGTGTACTTTGTCTTTATTTCTCTTGATTAGTTCACAATTAAAACTTGTACACTCAAGATCAAAAGTAGGTTTTGCTAGGTTTAAATGGTAATCATGAATTCTTTAGGACTTCAACTAGCTTGAATTAGCCTTTCCTTTTGGCCAGGTTCAAGCATGTCCACGGTGGCTTTTGATGATTTGAATATACATGTCATTCGATAGTTATCCACCTCTTTTCTTCCATACCTTCCTTTCCTCTATATCAACTGGTATTAGACCCAAAAACTGAATTGTTTGTTGATTTTGCTCTTTGTATCAGAAACACCTCTCTTTTACTCTCTATTCCTCTATTCACCCATTAAAGACTGCATCCTCACTTTTAATACCATTGCCACTGTCAATTTCTATAAAAACAAAAGGCAAAAAAGAACACATATTCCAGAACCCAAAAAATTCGTTCCATTTAAAAAAATCAAAATGAAAGAGGCAATAGCGTACGCATCCAAGAGTAACAAGTACATTATATCCTTTCTTTTTTAACATAAGTAATTTCTGGAGATAAATAACTGGATTCAATCATTCAATGAATAGGTTATAAAGCTTGGAGGCAGGGATCAAACAGGCATAAAACACCATAGGTTCATATATTATATTCTTATATGTTCTTTTTTATGTTGGTTAATTTTTTAGCTATGGTTTATCTAAACTTCCCTCTGCAGAGACGATAAGAGGGATCCATCTAGAATTCTCCCTGATGCATTTCCGCATCTGGCATAGAACCCTCATGCATGGGGCGCAAGAAGGTTCTAATGGTACATCGAGATCACTTTTCCAGGCTGCCTTCTCATATCAGAAAATCATTATCATACTAACATAAACACCCCCTTCCCAACTGTGTCTAGTGCTATGTGTTGGTTGAAGTGCAAATTCCCAACACCTTAGTGGCTGGGATTGCATATGTCCGTCACAGAGGATGAAATTTTTATATATTATATGTTGGTGTATTTTAGCTTATTTTGTTCCATCTTATTGTGACGGCTATAATAGTCCTTGTCCCTCAGGGACATTCATGTACGTTTAGCCCTTTAGTCCCTCTCGATATAAAGAGGCCTAAGGTTTCTAATAAACTTGAACTCTTTCAACCAACTTGGTATCAGAGCACCGATCCTAGACCGTGACTCTAGGTATCCTACCCCTCAAAGCCTCCTAAACCCTAACACCAAAATCCCGTTCTCTCTCATCCTTCCTTGTGGCGGCGGCGACGCTCTCCGGTAGCCCTCCGGCCGCACACAAGTGCCCTAGCGGTTGGAGGTGGCCCCCCTGTGCCCTTGTTCAGCCTTGCAACGACGCTGAAGTGGCGCCAAGCCTCCTAACCCATCGTGCGACCACACGCAGGAGCCCTAGCAGCCGAATGCGGCACCGCTCTGACTCGATTCAGCCCTCGCGATGGGGTTGCGGCAGCGCAGAAGCTCTTGAACCATCGAGCAGAGCTTCGGTGAGGCCCTAGCAGTTAGAGGCGACGGTGTTGGGGCTTGATTCAACCCTCGCGACGGGGATATAGCGGCGCAAAACCCCCAGCACCACCCAACGGCGCTCCAACGAGGTCAATAGACCCAGCGGCGGCACTCGCGACCCCATACAGGGGCAGCTGTCAGCGCTGCAGGTCCTAGCGGCTGCGACGATGCTCTGTAGCAGGCTTTAGCGCAGCCATCCAATCGTTGTCGATGTCACGGCGGCTACCTGAGGCCGCAATCGACGAAGATCAGGTAGCGCAACCACTGAGCAATCACCTACTGCATCTGTGAGGGGCATATTGCCCTAATCTTAAGATTGCAACCGATTCGGGTTGCTAGAAGGGGGGCTAGATCTATTCACGGCCTCCTTGGGTGTTCTCCTTGCAACCAAGTGAGGCTACCACCTATCCAAGGAAGCCTCCTAGCAGCTATGTAGATCTGAATCTGCTAGATTTTTGGATTATTTGATGATCTCTTGGTCCTAAACATGTGAGTGAGGCTTCCGGATTGTGGAGATGGCTATAAAATGATCAGTCCGAGGTGTCTTCAAGCTCTATTTCGAACACCAGGGTACTCAAGAACTTGTTCTTTGGTCCGGCAGTTAAGTTGGACGAGACCAACTTCTGTGGTGGTCCCAAACCTTTCTTATGACCGTCAGGAGTCATAAAAAAAGCCATATACTTACCAATCCGAAGCCTGAGAACAAGGCTGACACAAATGCCAACTGGGATAGTGATAATGCCATGGTTTGTGCATGGTTGATGCAGATAGTTATTCCTATAATAGGAGATGAGATCATGTATTATACTACAGCGAAGGAGATGTGGGGAGTCTTTGCGTGATAACTATTCACATGCCAAGAACTCCGCACATGTTTTTCAGATCTTTTACGATCTCTTCTACCAACGTCAGGAGGGGCGCACGCTGTCACAATATTACTCTTATGAAGGGTATGCTGGAGAGGCACTACTCCTACCTGCCAGGACATGCCTACGAGTCCTGGAGTAGTTTCAAGAGATAGTTGGCTGTCTCTCTTTTCTTGGCTAGCCTTGGACCTGAATATGCTGCAACCAGATATCAGATTCTTACTGCTCCCAAGCTTCTTACCCTGGAGGAAGCATATAGCAGGCTCAGCAGAGTTACAATGCGTTCCCCTACTGCTGATTCTACTACTCAATTGTCCGTGTTGGCCGCGATCCCTGGATGTGGCAGGGGTACTTATCCTGCACGTGGTCGTGGACGTGGACGCTCTTTTAGTACGCGGAATAGAACTCCGTGTACTTACTGCAGTAGACTTGGTCACTCTGAGGCTACATGTTGGCAGAAGCATGGTATACCACCAGTGGCCAATCAAGCAGCTGTAGTCCCAGATTTTGCTCTTGCTACCCCTGATGTTAGCTCCTTGAGTACCGAGATTAAAACTCTGCGACAGCAGATTGCACTTTTGACTCAGGCTTCCACCTCTTAGACTCCTGACACTGCAGCTATGGCTACGTCTTCAGAGGCTTCTGCGATTGGTATTTCATCCCTTTCGTCTTCTGATGAGTGGTTGATTGACTCTGGTGCATCCAAGCACTTATGGAGCGATAGAGGTTCTTTCTCCCAACTTGCACTTGTTACAACTACCAGGACAATACAGGTGGCTAATGGGAGACACTCGCCACTTGTTGGCAAGGGAGATATATCTTTATCTCTTACCTTGAGGCTTGCAGATGTTTACTATGTGCCTGATTTTCCATTGAGTTTATTATCGGTTAGCAATATCACCAGAGATTTGAATTGTCGAGCTATTTTTGATGCATCCTCTTGTGTCTTCCAGGACAAATTCACTAGAAAGACGTTTGGTGGACGGCGTGAGGAACATGGAGTGTATCATTTGAGCCGTACTACTTTTGTTGCTTCTGCTATTCAGGGTCTTGCTTCTGCTGAATCTCCTCTCCATTGGCACCACCGCCTTGGCCATTTACCAATTCATCACCTCAGACGTGTTCTTGCGCATATCCCCCCCACTACTGCTCTCACCTATGATGCCTGTCAGCTTGGCAAGCACCACAGGACTAGTTTCTCCAATTCTTCATATGTTTCATCCGTTGCCACATTTAACCTGGTTCATATGGATGTGTGGGGTCCCAGTTGTACTCCTGATTGACTTGAGAACAAATATTATCTTGTTTTAGTTGAATTTTCTCGTGTTACTTGGATATTTCTCTTAAAACTTATTAAAAACTTTGTCAAGGAAATAAAAAACCAACATTTGTGTTTGGTGAAGTGCTTTCATTCTGATAATGCCTTGGAGTTTTGTACTACGCATTTGCGCACCTTTTTTTCTAGTTGTGACATTATTCATGAAACTACATGTCCTCATACCTTTCAGCAAAATGGTGTTGCTGAAAGGAAACGTCGGCATATTCTTGATGTTGCCCGCCCTTATTGATTCATCATTCGGTCCCATCTCTTAATTGAGGTGACACTGTTTTAACTGCATGTTTTTTGATAAATCAGATGTCCAATGCTGCATTACATGAATAAATTCATCTTCAGGTCATGTATCTTGATCACCCCCTGTTTCACGTCACCCCTCGGGCTTTTGGTTGCGTTGCCTTTGTCCATTTATTGGGATCGGATCGGGATAAACTTGCACCGAAAGCAGTTAAATGTATTTTTCTAGGGTATACCCGGACACAAAAGGGGTATCATTGTTTTGATCCGCTTACCTCTCGACATTAAGTTTCTGTGGATGTTACCTTTCATGAGGCTATACCTTTCTTTTCTATGACTGCTGCTGAAATGCCTCCTGAGGGCGATATAACACCTATGCCATATACACCTATTCGCTTTAGGAGCTTCCATGAGGTTCTTGTCCCTACTAGACCACCACTATCACATGCTACGCATCCCTTTCCACGCCTGACAGAGCCACTCCAAACATATGTTCGCCTCCATACTACCTATCAGGAACCCCCACCTTTGCCTTCACCATCGGCTTCTCAAGTGAGTCCTTTAGACACTGACGTATCTTTGCCATGTGATGGTCACAAGGACAGGACATGTGATGTGTCAGGCAATGATCTTGATATTCTGATAGCCATTCGGAAACAACCACGGACCTGCACCACTTATTCTACGGCAGGGGCACTTGCTGCTGACAGTTTATCTCCTAGATTTGCTGGATTTACACAAGTGTTAGCTACTACGCTGATTCCAACCACTTACCGTGAGGCCATGCTTGATCCAAAATGGCGGGCAGCCATGGAGGACGAGATGGTCGCTCTTCGAGGTCATGGGACTTGGGAGCTAACCCCACTTCTTGATGGTGCTGCAGTTGTTGGCTGCCGGTGGGTATTTACTGTGAAGTTTAATCCTAATGGTGGTGTTGCTCGGTACAAAGCCTGCTTCGTGGCAAAGGGATTCACCTAGACTTATGGGGTTGACTTCTTTGATACCTTCTCACCAATTGCCAGGCTTCCTACAGTCCGGGTCTTGGTTGCAATGGCAGTTCAGCTGGATTAGCTCTTGTATCAACTAGATGTCAAGAATGCCTTCCTTTATAATGATCTCCAAGAGAAAGTTTATATGCAGCAGCCACCTGGCTTTGAGAGACAAGGGGAGTATGTATGCCGATTACGGAAGGCTATATATGGCCTAAAACAGAGTCCCAGAGCCTGGTTTTAAAGGTTGTCACAAGTTGTTGAAGCAACTGGATTCAGGAGATCGACAGCTGATTTTTCACTCTTTGTCAGGAGGACTCCACGAGGTACTGTGGTACTTATTTATGTTAATGATTTGATTATCACAGGAGATGATGAGCAAGACATTACTGAGGTCAAGCACATCCTTGCAGAGCAGTTTGTTATAAAGGACTTGGGGGTCCTATGGTATTTCCTTGGAATCGAGGTTGCTCGCAGTAAAAAGGGCGTGGTCTTGTCTCAGAGGAAGTATGCTTTAGATATTCTGCAGGAGGTTGGTATGCTTGGGGCCAAGAAGACCAATATTCTTATGGATCCCACAATGCTACTTTATTATGAGGATGCACAGGTGGTGGACAGTAGACAGTATAGACAGCTTGTGGGCAAGCTATTGTATCTCACTATCACAAGGCCAAATATCTCTTTTGCAGTTGGGAGACTGAGTCAGTTTATGGCCAAGCCAACACGTTAGCATTGGGATGCGGCATTGATGGTACTTAGATATGTCAAGAAGGCTCCTGGGAAGGGTCTTTCTTCTCCAAGGACTCTTCTATAACATTGGTTGGATACTCAGATGCAGATTATGCTGGATGTCACATGGATCGCAAATCCACTACTAGGTTCTGCACCTTCTTAGCAAGGAATTTGATCACATGGAGTAAGAAACAGGGTACAGTTGCGAGGTCCAATGCCAAGTCTGAGTACAGAGCTATGACTCAGACGACTGCTGAGATGATGTTGATCAAATCCTTGCTTATTGATCTACAGGTGCAGTTTTCTAGTCCCATGGAGATGAGGTGTGATAATAGAGCAGCCACCTTCATTGCTAATAACCCAGCATTTCACAACAGGACGAAGCATGTTGAGGTTGACTGTCACTATACCAGGGACATTATTCAGAAGGGAATGCTATACACCACTTCTGTTGCATCTAAAGAGTAGACGACAAATATTTTCACCAAACCCTTGGTCAGACTTTCATTTAATACTTGTATGTCCAAGCTGAGCATGATAGATATCTATACTCCAGCTTGAAGGGGAGTGTTGATGTATTTTAGCTTATTTTGTTATATCTTATTGTGAGGGCTATAATAGTCTTTGTCCCTTAGGAACATTTATGTACTTTTAGTTCTTTGATCCCTCTCTATATAAAGAGGCCTAGGATTTCTAATAAACTTGAACTCTTTCAACCAACTTTATAACCAGTGCCCTATCAGATGATTATGTCAAATCTCATGCACATGCAAAAAGAATTTATCCACTTGAAGCTTGGTGATAAAGGTTAGGCGTCAAGCTAAACGAGTTAAGCATGACCTGGTTTGAGCTTGGGCTCAATAAACCAAGCTAGCCCAAGCTTAATCAGGTTCAATTTAGCTGGCTTAAGCTCTGCACTTGTTGCTAAAGCTGGGCTCACAAGCCAGTTCATCACCCAAGTGGACATTGCTTTAAGTGGACATGTCACAAGTGACAGTCTGATGTAGGTGATGCAAGATGGGGAAAAAGGAGGGATCGTTAAGGCAGAAATATGAAGCAGTGAGGGAGGAGGATTTGGCAGCACAGAGGGCGGACTGAGGGGGAGAAAGGTAGAGAGCGCAAGGAGCATGGGGAAAACTGGAGGAGGAAAGGGCAACACCATGACAAGGGAGGCGAGCAGACAGTGGAGAGTCCAAGAGAGGGGTTTGATTGACAGGAAGCAGAACGAGGGAGGACAGCCAAGTGGCCTAGAACAGGTGGGATAACATAAGAACCATGAGGAATGTGTGTCAAGATTTAGTGGCAAGCCTGAGCTAGGAGCCTACCCCTATGGGTGACTCGAGAAATGATGATTGGCTGATGGAGAATATTTTTTTACAGAAATGAAGGTATACCACGGTCTTCGGTCTCCACCGGTTGATCATGATAAGGTACTCTTAAGTAATATTAGGCTTGTATGAGTGGGTTTGGTTAAGGGCTTAAAAGTATATTCTCCATGCGTTGAAGAGAAATCTGAAAGGATGGTTATCAGGAGCTTTCACTTGAGATTGCACTTAACTTGTTTTCATCTTCTGCACTATGTTGAAGATACTGATCATTTATTTCTCTCCTTTAGGGTTGCCAGAGAATTTTGTCTAGGGCATCTATCTCTTGGATTAACGATGCTTCCCTTGCCTCTTTACCAAGGAGCCTTTCAGGAGAGATGTGTGTATCTCAGATCCAAGGACAAATCATGCCCACAGAATTCAGTTGGGCCTTGTGGTTGAAAAGGAATAAGGTTTCTTTTAAACAGTCTAACCCTATGCGGAGAACGTGTTCTTCTTTTTGGAAAGGATGGAGAATGTAATATTGAAGTTACCCTCCCAGGTTAAGTAATCGGAAGATTGTTTTTAGTTGTTGATAATGCTATCCATCTGTAGATATGTTTATATTCTAGTGGCTTCTAGATGTCTACTAGCTTTATGCAGCAGGTACAAACAGATTGTACTTTAAAGTATCGCATGTAAACCAATGCCTTTCAACATCATTTACCACAAATCATTGGCAACTCTGACAAGATGGCATCAGCCATCAGCAAAGCACAGTTAATTTGATAGCTGTAGAAAACAAGATGACTTCCTAGACCAGAAGCACAATAGCAAGCAATGATTTTAAGTGGCGGGCAAGCTTTTATCCCCAAACACCACCATAAAGCATACGAAATCCAAAATATGTAGATCATCTACTTAACCTTTCTTTTTGGTTCCAAAATATTTATTAAATGCCAGAAAAGTATCACCTTAGTTATAGGCATGCATGAACAAAGAACAAATTAGTTCATCATCTGCCAGAGACTTAAAAACTTGTCTCCCCTTCCTTCCAATCCCATGCTTCCAAAGCTACATCAAGTGGCTCATCAACCGGACACGTTTGTAGTTTCTATGATTTCCTATCTATTTAGTAAACGTAAAAAGATATCACCAAACTTGTCAAGGCATTAGGCGATTGTAAAGCAACAAGCTCCTTAATTGCTCAAGGAAAGAGGCAACAAAAGATGATCGCCCAATTGAATTGAGGCGACAAGTCTTTTCATCTTTTAAAGCCCAAGTAGTGCATATGGTAGCATTAACTTTCAAAAGAAACATATGATAACATTATTTAAATTTAAAAAACATATATACTTTTATTATCATACAATGTGTACAAATATATGATATGTATAATTACATGCCAAAAAAATAACCAAAACATATATCATATGTACCTGCAGTACAATGCGGACTTAATACCATAACTTAGACATATATTGTTATATATACTTAGAGAGGCTAACAAATATATACATGGCATATATCATAATTATCATTACAAATTTACAATAATGTATATGCATAACTTATACATATATGTCATAATAGACAAATAATAGTCTAAGTTAGTAAGATATATCAAAACAGTAAACTTGAAATTGCGGTTATATATATATATATGAAGAGTATTTTTTGAGCATTGTCCTCAAAAGGTATGAAAAATAAACACAATATTGGCTGTTGAATTTTTGGGCCTCTAACTTGTAAGCCCCTTATTAAGGCACACCTCATCTAGTAAATTTAGCAATCTTTGGGCCATATTAATGCCATTTTGCATAAGCACAAACTTATCCTAAGTGTATGTTACAAGAGAAAATGGACTACGAAGAGCACGGCTACAAGTGTACAAAAGGAGGACTACGATAGTCATGTGGCTAAGATTGTTGGGGCCAAGAAGGTTCACAAGGGAGGTTGAAGATTAATATCAATGGTTAATATTTTATCCTAGAATGCTCCGGGCCAAGAGGAAACATATTTTGAGGAGGCATTTAGTGCATTGGAAAATTGATATTACTTGTCTTCAAAAAACACATTTGGATTGCCTTACTTCCCAATTGAAGATAGTTCTTTTTGGTTAGTTATATACTGATTTTTGGAATTGGAAGCGGAGGGTAGATCGGGGGGCTTGCTAATGATGTGGCATGATAATATATTTGATCTATGTTCATCGTGTAAGGCCAATAGAACCTTGACAGCAATCTTCATACGTAAATCTGATGGTTTCTCTTTTGCTGTGACTATGGTTTATGGGAATGCAAGGTGGTACCAAGGCGATTTACCATCATCGAGGCAAGGCGTAAGCCTCAGGATTTGCATACAAAACATAGAAAATGATATAATATATACTTGTTAAGTGCTACTAAGGAAATAATAATGTAAATAACACACTTTCATAAAAAATTTTTCTCTATCACAAGTTATAACCCCCCAAAATAAATTACAAAATGATTTATGTAAGCACCCTATAGCATATAACTCCCCCAACCCCTCTCTCAAGCTAGAATCAAGCCTACTTGTCACATGGTATTTGACAGCATGATCCAAAAAGCATTAGAGAAGGTTGAAGTCCAAATGAGATATGTGTTTTGTGTAGTAATCTTCCTTTCAAAGATTGTGTTTCGTATGATTTTTTCCCGTTTTTGAAGAAGAGAATGGCTAGTCGAAAGTAGCCATCTAAAGTATTGTATGAAATGGTAATCCACCATATATGTGCAACTCTAGTTACCTAGTGAAACATCGGTTATTTGTTGTTAATGTATATTATTAAAAAAAGTATCTTCATATGAACTCTTAGAAAAATCTAGGTAGGAAAACCCAAATCACTCATTTATGATTCCACTCATGACAACTCAAATGAAGTATTGGCCATAGTCATATACGAATAAACTTGGATTTTGTACTTAATTGAGAGATGGTCTTAATGCTTACTAGTTACTTGTTAAATTCTCTCTAAGGAAAACATAACATGTGAATATTAGTACCCTGACATAAGTCCTACCTCAGAAGAGACTTCTATAACAAAAAAGTTCTGGAAATGAAGATCCTTAGTAACAGGGCTCTTCAAAAATAGACATTAATTTCCATCTCAAGTAAAGAACCATTGCCTACCTTCTTGTACTATCATGTTGCCTAAAACATAAAATGACTTAACGTGTTTCTAAATTCTGACAAAGCTACTCTCGAAAAACTAAACAAACATGGATTGTAGAAGACTACGAAAAAAAATGTAATATGTAGGGTCCATGAACTGACACCAATAGCTCTGATACCTCAATCTTCTATAAATCTCTGCATTTCAAGTGTCAATTCTTCAATTTTGCTGCCACCTTCAAGCCTTCTATGAAATTTCCTAATATCGTTGAAAAAGGGACAGAAACAAGCAAATTTAGAAAAGATAGTCGTAATGATCAAACAATTAGATGTCTTTAAACCCTAAAAGATGTCATGTGACAAGCACATGACAACTTAAATAGCCTGAGGCAGCACCTCAGCTCCGCCTCGCACCGCCTCAATGCGCCTCAACTAAGTAAGGCACATGCCTCATGCCTGCAGACTGAAGCTACCGCCTCAAGGCTATTTTGGGCCGCCTCACCTCGAGGCATTTGCCTCGACCACCTCGAGGCTCGTTTTTTTAAACCATGCTTGTAATGCTAGTTTCAGGATGCCATTTTGGGAGGAGGCTAGACCTGCTTCATCAGTTGTAGAAGGTATGCCTTGGTTAATCTGTGGAGACTTTAATGCGACTTTATATGTTGAAGATAAACCAGATGGAAGAATTGACACAGCAACAACTCAATTTCAACATATGGTTCAAGATCTGGAACTCGTTGATTTACCTACTTCTAGATCCCGTTTTAATTGGAGAAATCACAGTGGAGTGGCATCTTGTATTGACAGATTTTTATGCAACATTACAATGGCTAAAAGTTTTCAAATGGCAGATGTGAGTATGTATGATAGGTCATTTTCATATCATACGCCCATTAGGTGGTGCGCTGATGAAGGTTTGAATTACTCTACTTATTTCAAATTCCATAAGCCTTGGCTTAAGGAACCAAGGTTTAGAGATATAACTCGGGAGAGGTGGATTAACATTCCTGTTTCTACTTCAGCCACACGTACTTGTAGAATTAAAGCTGTTAGATTAACTATGATGGAGTTCAAAAGTGACCTCAAAACGCATAGGGAGGAAGGAAGAAATGAGGCACTTTTGAAGATTTCTGCCTTTGATAGAAAAGAGGAAAATGCACCACTTTCTCATGATGAATGTTAAGAGAGACGAAGATTTCAAAGCATTATGTCCAAAGAGGACCATAAAAAAGAGATGGATTGGAAACAAAAATCAAGAAAACTTTGGCTTAAAAAAGCGGATGCAAACACGAGATTTTTTGACTTATCAGCTAGTACAAGGAGGAGGAAAAACATCATAAAGAATGTAAAGGTGGGAGATGAGGTGTTGAAAAAAAGGGAACAAATTTGTATTGCCTTTAAGAATTATTTCCATGAATTTAGAAGAAAGTAGCCTTGCAAGGATTGGTGGCTATCAAATCTGGATATGGACCAGGTTGGGGAGGAGGCAAAGAGGGCTCTTACTAGAGATGTTGATGAGGAGGAGGTTTTAAGTGCCTTACGTGGAATGAAGGCAGAAGGTTCCCCAGGTCCAGATGGGTTACAAATCATATTTTATAAGGAGATATGGGATGTGATTGGAAATAATGTGATTGCTATGACTAAGGAGTTCTTCAAAGGCTAATGAAGGTATTGCGAGATTGAATAAATTCTATTCATTTCTACTTCCAAAGAAAACAAGTCCAAAGTTGTTGGAGGCTTTCAAACCCATTGCGTTATCTAATTATATCTATTTGCTGGTTACAAAGACTTCAGCAAACCATTTGAGTAATATTCTTCCTGATATTATTTCTCCAATGCATTCTGCCTTTATCAAAGGAAGGTCTTTACAAGGTTCATATGTGCTAGCTGAGGAGTTTTTGGCTTCTTAGAAGAGGAGATGTCCAGCTTTTCTATGGAAAGTAGATTTTTCCAAGGCTTATGACTCAATTTCATGGACTTATCTGAGAGATTTTGAAAAGAAGGGGCTTTCGAGATAATTGGATAATGTTGATGAAGGGATGTGTGACTACATCCTCTTTTTCAATTTTGCTCAATGGAAGAGCAAGTGGTTCTTGGATGCAACCACAGAGGGGAGTACGCCAAGGTTGTCCGTTGGTGCCTATGCTCTTCAATATAGCGGTAGACACTCTTGCTGGCATGGCTTTTAAAGCATGTAGTGGGAATCTTTTTTCTGGCTTCACTATTATGGTTGACCGTAGGATTCTAACTCCCATCTTGCAATATGTCGATGATACAACATTTTTTATTAAGGGAGGTAAAAGAGAGGCAAATCATGTTGCCTCTTTGGTGAAAATATTTGCCAAAATTTCAAGTCTGAACATTAACACAAATAAATCTAGTTTGGTTCCTCTAAACATGGTGACTATGGAGGAGAATGGTATCTCAACTATTTTGGAAACACTGGTGGTCTCACCACCAGTTAGATATCTTGGTCTTTCTTTTAAGGAGAAAAAGTTGTCCTCTTCGGATTGGAAACTATTGATTGAAAAATTCTCAGCCTGTCTTCTTGGAGTGGTAAGCTTCTTTCCAAGGGAGGAAGGTTGGTTTTGCTTAACTATGTTATCTCCTCCATTTTGGTCTTCTTCTTATCAGTTTTCACACCAACAAAAAAGGTCTTTAAAGAAATTGACATGATTAGAAAAAGATTCTTTTGAAAGGGGTCTGATTTTGTGGGTAGATTTGCCCATTTGGTCTCTTGGGATGAGATTTGTAAACCAAAGAAAGATGGTGGTCTTAGAGTCCACAAGTTAATCCCTTTTAACAAAGTACTCTTGCTGAAATGGGTATTCAGGTTACTCTCCAATGAAAAATCAATGATTACTTCTGTCCTCAAAGACTCCTACGGTGCTTCTATAACTTAGTGCAACGGGCAGATGCAAATGGAGGTGGGTTATTAGCTGTATAGCAGTCAATTAGACCCATTTTGAGAGAATTTTTAGATCACTTTTCTCCATATTTGGGTGATGGTTCATCCTTCAAATCTTGAGTAGATGATTGGACAGGTAATGGAAGGTTTTCATATCATTTTCCAAGATTATTTCAGCATATTCTTGATAAAGAGGTGGTGGTTAGAGATGTGTGGGATGATGAGATTAAATGTTGGGACATTAGGCTACCGGTGGGCCTGTCTAGTACCATTCTACAGGCAGTGGATGGGTTGTCTCCTGAGACATATGCCGGATTCCTTTCTTTGGAAGCATGGCAGCTTCACAGTGAACCGTGCCTACAAGCTAATGGTGGCATATGGTACAAATCAGAATTCCATTCATAGGGTTTGGAGGTGTAAGATTCCCCTAAAGGTCAAACTATTTTTATGGTTTTTTAAAAGAAAAAGGTTGCTCACCCGAGTTTTCAAATCGAAATGATACCCTGATGGAGATATTACTTGTCCTCTTTGTTAAAGTTCCAATGAGAACATCAAACATCTATTCTTTGATTGTGGGTTTTCTGGAGACGTTTGGTCTCATTTTACTCTACCTACGGTTGATATAGCTGAATGGTGTCGGCCATTCGCAATCATTTGGAGTACTTGGCTACAAAGGAATGGCACAATGTTCAGAAATAAATGTTAGGTTGAGAATGTTGTAAGAGAGGTGAGGTATTCTTTTGATTTTTTGATTTCAACATCTGTAAGTCCGTTCCTTTTCTTTTTTTAATATAATTTTAGGATGATTACCACTCTCAAGTAATCTTCCTCTTATATATATATATATATATATATATATATATATATAACTCCTTGTGGTTACCGGCCCTTTTTCAAAAAAATATTAGCCGTTGGATCATTATTTCATTTGATTAAAATCACCACGCAGTTATAACACTATTTTTGAAATGTACAATTTCACATTAATACCTAATAAAAATTTCACATTTCTGGAATAGGCAATATTGGAAACCATAGATATAGTATAGCATTATTGTATTAGAACTCAGCTCTTTAATTTAAATGATTTGTTTTGCAAGTTTAAGTCACGATTATGTTATCTATTAACTCACTTGTGCTTTTATCTATTCATAAATCTAGTAGGTCCTCTGGTCATATTACTACTTTGCCACAGAGATATAGACTGGTTATCAACGCCTGCTACAGGAGGAAGAGAACAACTTCAAGTTCTGTTACAAGTACTCAGAAGAAAGAAGTTGATGCAATTGTGGCCAAGGTGATTGGTGCCAAGAGGATTCATAAGGGGGGAATGAAAAATAATATCAATGGTTAATGTTCTCACTTGAAATGTCCGGGGCCTCAGAGATGATAAAAGAAGGCAAATTATGAAGAGGTATTTGGCCAATTGGAGGGTTGATGTTATTTATCTTCAGGAAACTCATTTGGAGGATATGACGACTAATTTAAAAAAAAAACATTTATGGAGATCAGTTCTCAATGTGTCTAGATTTGGTAGCTACTTGTAGATCGGGAGTTCTCATAATGTGGAATGGTGATTATCTGGAGTTATCTTGTTATAAAAATGGCAGAACTTTGACGACTTTATTGTCTAGAAAGCAGGATGTTTTTTGTTTGCGCTTACTACAGTCTATAGGCCTTGTGATAATAATAAAAGAGGGTTGTTTTGGGATGAGCTCAGACAGATCTCTTCCTCTATTGATGGTATGCCTTGGTTGATTTGTGGCGATTTCAATGCTACTCTTTGGTCGTCAGATAGATCAGATGGCAGGTTTGATAGTTCAACTACTTAGTTTCAGCAAGTGGTTCAGGATCTGGAGCTTATTGATTTGCTAATTTCTGGTGCTCGGTATACTTGGAGGAATGGAAATGGAGCCATGTCATGTATAGGTAGATTTTTATGTAACATTGGACTGGCAAAACATTTTCAATTGGCGGATGTGATGGTTTGTGACAGACCTTTCTCTAATCAATCCCCCTTGTTATGCCATAACAATGATAATATGAAATACTCTTATTTAAGTTCCACAAGTCTTGACTTAAGGAACCTGGCTTCAAGGAGATGATACGAAAAGAGTGGAATTCTACCTCTGCACCATCCTCAACCACCCGTACTTTATACGACAGAATCAGAGCTGCTAGATCGACTATGATTGATTTCAATCATGATCTGAAGAAGCATAGGGAAGAGAGAAGATGCGATGCTCTCGTACAAATTTCAAATTTTGACAAAAAAAAGGACATTGCCCCTCTTTCATCGAAGGATTGTAATAAAAGAAGAAAATTCCAGGCTATTAATTTAGAAGATCATAAGGAGATGAACTGAAGGCAAAAATCTAGACAGCTATGGCTTAAAGAAGGTGATGCGAATACAAGATTTTTTCACTTATCAGCCAGTGCGAGAAGAAGGCACAACATGATTAATTGTATTAAGGTTGGGATGAGATCTTGAAGAAAAGAGAAGAGATATGTTCTACTTTTAAAAATTATTTTCAAAATTTCACTAGGAAAAAGCAGTGTAGGTTGTGGCGTTTGGCTTCTTTAGAAATGGAGCAGATTAGTGAGGAAGCGAAACAAGCCCTTGTTAAAGAAGTTGATGAGGAAGTTCTTACTGTAATGCATGGGATGCAGGTGGAAGGAGCCCCTGGTCCAGATGGCTTACGATTGTTTCTACAAGGAGTTGTGAGATGTTGGTACAGATGTTGCTATGGTTAGGGAGGTTTTCTTAAGAAATGAAGGATTTGAAAGGTTGAACAAGTTTTATTTGTTTTTACTTCCAAAGAAAGGCAATGGAGAAGTTAGAGGATTTTAGACCGATCGCTTTATCGAATAGCATCTATCTTTTAGTTGCTAAAATCCTAGCTAATCGGTTACGTTCTTCTCTCCCTGATATTATTTCTCCAGTCCAAACAGCTTTTATTAAAGGGAGATCCCTTCAAGATTCTTATATTTTGGCTGAAGAGTTCTTAACATCCTAGAAAAGAAGGGGTTGTTCTTCATTTCTTTAGAAAGTGGACTTTGCAAAGGTTTACGATTTGATCACCTGGAGGTATTTATGGGATATTCTTAAGAGAATGGGTTTCCCAGACACCTGGATTTCTTTGATGAAGAGGTGCATTACTACGTCTTCCTTTTCGGTGTTGATTAATGGAAAGGCTAATGGACCTTGGATTCAGCCACAAAGAGGAGTGCGTCAGGGTTGTCCATTAACGTCGATGCTTTTTATTATTGCCGTGGATACTCTTGCGGCCATGGCTTTTAAAGCTTACATTGGTGGTCCTTTTAAAGGCTTCTCACTTTCTAGTGATGGGAGGGTTTTAACTCACATTCTTCAATATGTAGATGATACAACTTTTTTCATTGGAGGTGGGAGGGATGCAAAGCATGTTTCTTCTTTGGTGAGGAGATTTTCAGAAATTTCAGGACTAAAAATAAACAATTACAAATCTAATTTTGTTTCTTTTAACATGGGGTCTGTGGAGGAGAGTAATATGGCTTTGGAATTAGACACATCGGTGGTGAGGTTACCAATCACTTATCTTGGTCTTCCTTTAAGAGGAAGAAAACTAACTTCTTCGGATTATAGGAGTTTGATTGAGAAATTCTCCAATAGACTTTCTTCTTGGAGTGGTAGACTCCTTTTGAGAGGTGGTCGATTGGTGTTGCTTAAGTTGGTTCTCAACTCAATTCCAGTGTTCTTCTTGTCGTCTTTTCGCCAACAAAAAAGATTTCAAAATAGATTGATATGATCCAAAAGGGATTTTTTTGGAAAGGGCCTAAGTCTGAGGGAAGATTTGCTCAACTTGTCAAATGGAGTGAAATATGTAAATTGAAGAATAAAGGAGGCTTGGTTGTGCATAATTTATCTCATTTTAATAAGGCTTTATTGCTGAAATGGGTGGTTAAATTTCTGTCAAATGATGATTCTTTGGTGAATTCTGTCCTGAGGGATTCGTATGGTGATTGTATGATGTTGTGATGTGTGTATGAGGGCGTATCCTTGTTATTCTATGTTTATGTTATTTTCCCACATTTCCTCTCTTATAAAGGAACGTAGGGTTTCTCGTGAAGAATAGATTGAACAATTCCCTCCTACTTTGTATCAAAGACAAGGCTCTGGTATCCCACCCTAAACCCTAACCACCATCACCCTCACCTCAATCCCGCCCCCAACAACTCTACTCCTGAGGGTCTGCCACCGACCTACCCATTGCTGCTGCCTCCTGCACGTCGCCAGCTCATCGTCGAGGGCCTACAGCAACAGCGTCGAGCGGCGTGTGTGTCGCCATCGCCGTCCGCTTGCACACAGCACCTTGCTGCTGGGCGACAGCTCCCTAAGGCGACGTACGCTCCTCAGTCAGCCTCTTCTCGCCTCGTACCACGCTTCTACAGGGCAGGAGTGCCTAACCGACGGTCGATCTCCCTCGCCACCATCTCCTGCCAGCACGGCACATGTCGCGGGGGTTGGATCTGGTGTCCTAGCAGCGGCGCTACTGTTGTCAGGGTCAGCGGCGCTACTGTTGTCAGGGTCAGCGGCGCTACTATTGTCAGGGTCAGCGGCGACGACGAGGAGACCCATCTACATGAGTGGCGACAAGAACTAGCTTTCTGTTGCTACTCCCCTTCCAACGGCAGAGGTTGCAAGGGGGACTTGAGGGGGCGGCTTGTTTAGGGATCATCCGTGTGTCTTGCAAACCCTTTAAGCAGCGATTGGTGTATGATTTGGCATGTCTCTGGTCTAGATCTTACACCAATCATTCCCTTTCCTTTAAACATTTCTTCATGATTTCATATCTGATTTTCTGAAATCCGATACATCTTACAGGCTTTGTGGTACTTGCAAGGCACGATG
Source organism: Thalassia testudinum (assembly GCA_037157565.1). Lineage (NCBI taxonomy): Eukaryota > Viridiplantae > Streptophyta > Magnoliopsida > Alismatales > Hydrocharitaceae > Thalassia > Thalassia testudinum. The sequence goes on from JAZHRO010000002.1 coordinate 54,787,511, forward strand.
AGTCCACCAAGTAGCTCAGAGGTGACATCGGGTACCGCTACAGATGCAGGCAACCACAAAAATCTGTTCTTCACTCTGATAATGAAGTTGGATGAAGCCAACTACGCAAGGTGGTCTCGCACTTTTTTTATGACAATTGAGGGTCATGACAAGCATCGTGTTCTTGAAAAAGAGCCCAAGCAGAAAACTAGCAAGTATGTCAGTTGGAAGAAGGATGATGCCATGATCCGTACATGGATCATGAACTCTGTTGCTCCGTTAATTAGAGATGGCATCATGTATTTTGTCACCACCAAGGAGATGTGGGACAATCTCTACGACAAGTTCTCCAATGAGAAGAATTATAGCCGAGTCTTCCATATTCACCATGACCTGGTCAATTTGAAGCAAGAAGGGAAGACTCTCGCTCAATACTACACTGTATTCAAGGGGATGGTTGCCAACTACGATGCTTGCCGCCCCGTCTGTACTTGTGCTACCCAGAGGGAGTACAGGAAGGAGTTTGCCGTATTACAGTTCTTACAGGGGCTCAGTATGAAGGTGCATGTTCTCAGATGCTGACTCGGGCCTTTCTTCCATCTCTAGAAGAGGCCTATAGCAGGTTGAGCCGTGCCTCAGTGAGATCTATTCTAGAGGTCCCAGGACAAAGTACTGCTTTGGCTGCTTTTAGCAGTCGTGGAGGATCCTCTACACGAGGTAGGGGGCGTGGTCGTGGATAGAGCAACCGTCAGCGCACCACCTGTACCTTCTGTGGAAAGGTGGGTCACGTGGAGGCCTCATGTTGAGCCAAGCATGGAAAGTCCGTAGTGATGAATCAGGTTGTTTTAGGAGCTATTGATCAGACCAAGATGATAACCAAGACAGAATATGATGCACTTGCACACAGGTTGGCACAACTGACACAAGAGACACCTACTTCTTCCGAGAATGTAGCCTTTGCCACGTCCTCAGGTAATGGTTGGTTGGTTGACTCAGGAGCATCTAGGCACTTTACCGGTGACAAGGATTGTTTCCAGAGTATCTGTGATCTTCCTCCAGGGAGGACAGTTCAGGTGGCTAATGGCCACCATTTGCAGGTTCAGGGTGAGGGAGAGGTTACTTTGTCTCCTAGCCTACAGCTCCCTGATGTTCTTTTTATACCTGATTTTCCTATCAGTTTACTACCTGTTAGTCGTATCACTAATGATCTAAATTGCAGTGCCATATTTGATGACGTGGGTTGTGTCTTTCAAGACAAACTCACTGGGAGGACGATTGGTAGCAAACATGAGGAGGGAGGTCTACCAACTGGTCCAAACTCCTTATGTGGCCAAATGTCAGGCAGGGATAACTAGCAGTGCTGGGACAGCTTTACAATGGCATCACCGGCTCGGACATCCTTCCTTGGACCGATTGAAAAGGATCATCCCCCATTTGTCACCCACTACAGAGATCAGATGCAATGCTTGTCAGCTGAGCAAGCATCACCGCTCCTACTCGCCTAGTACCACGACTACGTCTGCTGAATGTTTTGATTTAGTGCATATGGATGTTTGGGGTTCAAGTCGAATTCCAGATAGACAATGATATAGATTTTATTTGATTGTTGTTGATGACTTTTCCATATTATCATGGATGTTCTTACTTAGAAATAAATCCGAAGTTGGTAATGTCATTCAAACGTTTATTAATCAAATAAAGATGCAGTTTTCCAAAATTGTTAAAGTTGTACGGTTTGATAACTTATTGGAATTTTGTACCAAGCAACTTGCCCTCTTCTACAGCTCTCTTAGCATTATTCACCAAACCTCGTGCCCTCATCCATCTCAGCATAATGGGGTGGCAAAGAGGAAACACAGACATGTTTTGGATATTGCTAGGAGATTGTCGATGCATCACAATGTCCCTTCTAGTTACTGGGGAGATGCAGTTTTGACTGCATATTATTTGATTAATCGGATGCCAAGCTCAGTCATACAAGAGCAGATTCACTGGCAGGTGATGTTTCCTGGTAGAGAATTATTTACTGTACCACAAAGATTTTTGGCTACATTTCATTTGTTCATATTCTTGGACCTGGTCGGGACAAGTTCACACCCCGTGCTGTGAAGTGTATTTTTCTGGGATATAGCATCACCCAGAAAGGATATAGATGTTATGATCCAATTGCTCGACGACACTACTTAAGTAGTGATGTTACCTTTCATGAGGAGATATCCTATTTCTCTATGAGGGGTCATAACATGATAAATTCCTTAGCCCCTACTCCGATGCCTATTCCTCCACTACAGTTAGAGGATATCCCAGTTACAGAGCCAGAGGTTAGAGATGGGGCAGACGGGCACATTACTAGTATCAGTGGATCAGATGACAGATCAGATAGTCCTATTCCTTCCCCCTCCCTTCCGCTACGTCACCAATCCCTTCCACCCAGGTACAGTCTGACCCCACTGATGTTGCTTCTAATGACTTCTACAGGTCAGGATGTCCACTTTGATAATGCTGATTATTATCTTCCAATTGCCATAAGGAAAGCTCCTCGATCCTGCACCCACTACCGAGTCATCAGTGTTCTTTGTACTACGAATCTAGGGAGGAGCTTTGGCCAGTTCACCTCTACCCTATCTAGTACTGAGATTCCCACTACATATCAGCAAGCCATGCTTCATCCAAAATGACGACAGGCCATGGAAGAGGAGATGGGTGCCTTACAATCTCGACAGACATGGGATGTTTCCTTGCCACAGGGAGCAACATTGGTTGGATGCCGCTGGGTTTTCACTGTGAAGTATCACCCTGATGGAAGCATTGCGAGACATAAAGCTCGGCTGGTTGTAAAGGAGTTCACCCAAACGTATAGGGTGAACTTCTTTGATACCTTCTCTCTTGTCGCTCGACTCCCGACTGTTCGGATCCTACTCTCTATTGCTGCTCACTATGATTGGCCACTACATCAAATAGATGTGAAGAATGCTTTTCTATATGGAGACCTCAAGGAGGAGGTCTATATGCAGCAACCCCCGGGGTACAAGGTTCAGGGGGAGTGTGTGTGCCGCCTGAGGAAGGCCATATATGGTCATATGCAGAGTCCAAGATCTTGGTTTCATAAGCTCGGAAGTTCTTCACACGATTGGACTTCAAAGGTCTACAGTTGATCATTCATTATTTATTCAGAAGACCGAAGGTGGGATAGTGGCATTATTTGTATAGGTCGATCTAATTTTGGCAGGGAGCGATAAGGCAGGAATAGTAGAGGTAAAATAGACATTGAAGGATAGATTTGTTATGAAGGATTTGGGTGTGCTCAGATATTTTCTTGGGATTGAGGTGGCACGAGGCAAAGGTGGCATCGTCATCTCACAAAGGAAGTATGCTCACAATATTCTACGGGAGACTGGGATGCTACGGGCGAAGCCTGCAAGCATACCCATGGATCCCAAGGTGCACCTATATGATGGGGAGTATGCCACGGTGGATAGTCGATCCTATCGACAGCTAGTAGGCAAGCTACAATATCTTACCATCACGAGATCGGGCATTTCCCTTGCGGTTGGGAAACTTACCCAGTTTATGGATCAACCTACGAGGCAACATTGAGATGCTGTCATGCAAGTGCTGAGGTATTTGAAGAAGGCTCCAGGGCGAGGCCTGGTGTTTACCAGAGGAGCAACCATGGATGTGGTGGGATACTCGGATGTTGACTATGAAGGGTGTCTTCTGGATAGAAAGTCCACCACTGGTTTTTACACTTATGTTGCTGGGAATCTGGTTACATGGTGAAGCAAGAAGTAAACTATGGTATCCAGATCAAGCGCAGAATCTGAATACCACGTCATGGCGCAAACTACTGCAGAAATGGCCTGGGTGAGGTCTGTACTTCATGATCTTCAGGTGCAAGTGACTGGTCCTATGGAGATGAGATACGACAATCAGGCAGCTACGTTCATTGTAGATAATTCGATGTTTCATGAGCGAACTACGCATGTGGAGATAGATTGCTACTACACCAGAGATCTCATCCAGAAGGGGATTATCTATACCTCATCTGTTTCCTCTGAAGACCAAACGGCTGATGTGTTCACCAAATCCCTTAGTAGAAGTGCTTTTGATACATGTTGTAACAAGCTGAGTTTGATTAACATCTACACTCTAGCTTGAGGGGGAGTGCTGTGATGTGTGTATGAGGGGGTATTCTTGTTATTCTGTGTTTATGTCTGGTCCAGTTTCGTGATTTTTCTCACATTTTCTCTCTTATAAAGGAACGTAGGGTTTCTTGTGGAGAATAGATTGAACAATTCCCTCCTACTTATGAAGATGATGCAAAGGGTTGTAGTTGTTTCCAATGATTTTTCTACTTTTTGGCACTCCATTAGACCTCTTTTCTCTGAATTTGCATATCACTTTATCCCATCTCTGGAAGATGGTGGTACTTTCATATTTTGACGTAATGATTGGTCAGAAATTGGATCCTTTTCTGAGGTTTTTGAAAGGTTATTTCAGCATGTTGATGATAAAGAAGCCACGGTAAAAGATTTATGGGATGGAACTCATAGTTGTTGGGACATAGGCTACCGGCGGGTCTTTCAGGGGCTACTTTCAATGATTTTCAGTAGTTACTGCATAATATTCATAACTTTTCTCCTACAACTACAGAGCTCGATGGTTACATTTGGAAGCATGGTACATTCTTGGTTGGTCGTGCTTGCAAAATGTTGTTTAATGATGGCACCATTGATAATCAGGTTGATGGAGATTCAAGATTGATTATGAAATGCAAATTTCCTCTCAAAATAAAATTATTCCTTTGGTTCCTTAGAAGAAACCGAATTGTAACTCGAATATATAGAACTAGATGGGCTCCTGATGAGAATACTAAATGTCCTTGTCAGAATGAGGACGAAGATGTGCAGCATTTATTCTTCAACTACGTTTTTGCCAGAAATCTTTGGTCGGGTTTTACTCTAAGCACAGTGGATAAGACAGATTTTCAAAGATTTTGGATAAGCTTCAGAGATCATGTTCTTCTTGACATAGCAGGTTGGTGTCAGGGTATCGCTATTATCTGGTGTATATGGCTTCAAAGGAACGATACTATGTTTCGTAATGAGAGGAGTTGGATGGACAATGTGATTAGAGAGGCGAGTGTTATTTCTGATTTTTGGCTTCAGAACTTGTAAGTTCATTCATTTTCCCCCTTTTTAATATAATTTGCAGATGATTACCAAGCTCAGGTAATCTTTCACTTTTTTCTTCAAAAAAAAAAAAACTCACTTGTATTACAAGTTGTCATTTTTATAGCATGGATCTATATTACAAGTAAACTCATTTGTAATACAAGTTTTTCACATGTATTATAAGTTATTTTCTCACTTGTAATACACATTTTTTAACTTTCATCACAAGTAAATGTTTGTAATACAAGTTTTTGCGCAAATATTACAAGTAGTTTCTCACTTGTTTCTATGCCCATTACACGTAAACACTTGTCAAATAAGTCTTTTTAATGTGTAATATAAGTTTTCTTCTTTTCGAATCATGGTTTAGAAATGTAATAGTTCACGCACTATTTAAAAAGCAAATATGACCAGTGATATTTGTCATATTGCATCGGTTATATTTGGTTCATAACGGAAATATTTAAATATCACAAGTGATATTTGGTTCAGATACCGATGACATTTCAAATATCACCAATTATATTTTGTTCATAATTGAATATTACAAGTGATATTTCAAATATCACCCGTGATATTTGGTTCATAACTAAAATATTATCGATGCAATTTAGTTCAAAACTTAAATATCACTTGTTTGTCTAAATATCATTAATGCAATTTAGTTTAAGGGAGAGCATGCAAGCTTTGTCTTAACGTACATTTGTGCTTTTCTTTTAAGGAATGTTTATTAATTAGTTGAAACTCTTTTTGGAATGTGGAGGATGTTCCATATGTTAACTTACATTAAAATGGGAAGCTTATGAAATTAAATGCTTGTCAAAAGCTCTATTAGACAAGGAAACTACAATACCAAAATGTGTATTTTCTGTGGTTTTAATTAAGATCATCATACCAAAATCTAATAAGCTATATTTGGTGCTTTCTTATATTTTAAACACAATGCTTATATATATATATATATATATATATATATATATATATATATATATATATATATATATATATATATATATAGGAAAAGAGAAGGTGCAGGTGACCTACACGCAAGTTAGGTGTAGGTGATTGATAATAGCCGTTGGACCTAATCAACAACCCAGATCTATTCAACTCAACACCTTCCCCCCACAAAAACCCTCATCAAGCAGGCTCTACTCAACACCTACCACCATTGAGCCCTCCCCCAAGTTCTTGAGCTCAACTCGCAACTTCCACCAACCTCCCCTACCTTCAACCTCCATCAGCAAGCTGGAGAAGGACAAGGGCAACACCACCGACCTCCACTGCCTTCAACCTCCACCAGTGAGCCCAAGAAGGACGAGGACAACACCACCAACCTCCCCTACCTTCAACCACCACCAACGAGCTAGAGAACGACAAGGACAACACCACCGGCATCCCCCACCTTTGACCACCACCAATGAGCCAGAGAAGGACGAGGACAACACTAAGTTCTCCCATCTTCGACCTCCTCCACCTTTTCCCGCCTTTGATGACGAGAATGATGAGGTTAAGTCCCTACCACCTTCCCTTCTCGTTCTCGACCTTCCCCTCTACCACCATCGCCCTACCATACCATCTCCCCTCCCTACTCTTCCTCCTTCAGCAACACCCACCAACACGTCGACCACCACCTCCTCCCCTCGCTCTTCCTCCTTCACCAACACCCACCACCACATCAACTACCACCTCCTCCATGTCCCGCTTATCCTCCTCAACCAGCAGCAAGCAAGAACAACCACCACCATCTCCTCCCTACCTTGTTCATCCTCCTCCACCGACAACGACCACAAACGGCCACCACCACCTTCCCCCCTTTGTACTCAACACCTACCACAACATCCACCACAACCTCCTCTCCTCCCTACTCCATTGCCTCAACCTGCCCCTCCACGACCACCACCTCCTCAACCTGCCCCTCCACGACCACCGCCACCTCCACCATCCTCCCCTCTTTCCTCGTCACACCCACGACTACAACACCCCCTATCAGAGCTTGTAATTTCTACAATTTATTTTTGATAATAAGGGGAGCCCATTTAACTCCCATGAATTAAGGAATAAAACTTTTCTTTGAATTTAACTCTTCCCATAGCCTTAACAAAATTTCTAGTAAGGGACATTTTTAGAGAAAAAAGGTTGGTGGATTTGCTTGGCACTCAAGAAAAAAAAATGGAGGGTCCTTGTGGAAATTCCTCAACCCATACAGAGAAAGAGAGACAGAGAGAGACCTTTTGGCTTCGGAAGGAAGCCACTCCCCCTCTCCCTTATTTTTTCCACCGTTGGGATGGGTGGGATAAGAGGAAAGAACCACCACCCTTGCCAACCTCTCTTGTCCTCCTACTCCACTCACCGACCTTCCTTCTCCTTGTCTAGCGATCGCTCCTACTAGTGCATCTCACGAGGCTATCGCTGCAATGGGTTGCGAGAAGAAGAAAGATGGGAGGGAAGCCCCACCTCCACCACTGTCAGCCTTTCTCCTCATCTTGTCCCTCCTCTCCTCCGGTCAGTCGGCCAGCTGCCACTGCTGCTACCGCAAACACACCCACGTGCAAGGGTGTGGACAGCCGCTGCTGCTTGTATTGTGGTTGCAACTGCCGCTATTGTCACTGCCGTGGTCAATCTCAACAGTGAAGGGGGGTTGGCGCGAGTTCAAGATGAAGAAGCGGGATTGTCAAGGTTATGATTGAGGGTAACTTGTTTCATTCCCTAATTTTAGTTGCCCTAAGATTTAGGGGAAGATAAACTATTGATACGAGTTTTATGCATTGTTTTGATTGCGATGAAAACCGAGGGGGGGGGGGGGCACTGTCACTTGGTGACAAGGAGGATGGGAAGCGAGGCAAGGTAGGGATATTCCTAACCCTCCTATTTATGTTCTCTTGAATTCCCAGTGTGATGGGTACATTCTAGTACAGATTCCCTTTTAAACCATTGACATCTCTGATATTAGTATAAAAACAAAAAAGAAAAAAATCTTTTTAAGTATGTTCTTCGTTATTGCTGGAGAATTGGTTAGTTTCTCTAAAATCTGCGATGAGTTCTGGACCAGTTTCATGCTTTTTCCTTGTAGCTTCAATTTCAGGGATTGTGCCTCTCTATCTCTTTAACAATAACTAACTAGTTCACATCTCAATTTATGAAGTCTATGGTGATGGTAGACGTTTGTTTGTGTTGTTCTGGAGTTGCCAAACATATGATGAGCATATATTGCTTTGTCATTTTATATATAGATGTGTGTATTCTGGGCATACTTTTAGATTCATGCACTCTGGACATACTTATAGATGCATGCATTTCGAGAAGCAACCAAAATATTGCCATTCTTAAGTTCCAAGCAGTTTACGACTGGACATTTAACGTTCACTGATTAAGGATTTAAGGAAGAACAAAAAAAAGAGAATCTATCGTCCATATAATCTTCGAGGCAAATTGTGACGACTTCTTTACATAGTGAGGGTGAGGGAAAGGTTCTGGGACAATTGGAGTTTGCTGCATTCATTTCGCAATTGCTTGCATTGACTTTGACAAGTCACATAAATGGTCAGAATCACCAAACTTGTTACAACCAAATGCATTTTTGTATTATGCTTAGGTTGCAAAGTAGCTTCACGGAAATCTAAAGAAAAGATTGTTGGTCATAGAGTTTGAATCGCAGAAACAGGCATGAGATATGCATACATGAACACAAGGATTTACATAGAAAATCGCCCACAATCTAACATACTAAGAATTATTAAGAACTTAAAGACGTATTTGCCAACCATGTTCTGGTAGCCCAACATGTTGTGTGTGGAAAACCCTGAGGATACGGATTAAAACCCAAAGTATAACTGGCTAAATCTCAAGTGAGACCCGGAATATCAAATCTTGGCAACTTTATTATGAGTCTAAAAAAGAAGCTTGGATCCTAAGGTCTAAGGCTAGACCTCAGGTGATCCAATAGCTCCTAGGATTTTGTTCTCTATACAGAATTCCAAATAGATTAAAAGACGCGTGAGTCTACTAAGTGAGCTCGTAGGGCTGCACCCACTGACTTCGTGAACCACAGGTTCACGATTCCGGTTAGAGACTCAAGGATGTGTAGTGGGTAAAGGCTACTTAAGATCTACCCTGGAGCATGAGTGGTTCCTAGGTACGGCGATGAGCTACGGGCTGTCATCGAGTTAAGGTACTTGGAAGTACCCAAATCTGACTCGATGCAGAGCTACTCGTAGCTTTAGGCTACGCAGGCGCTCGTATGCGTAGGGGAAACGTCGAAGTACTTGGTACTCACAGCTAGAGGCTCGTTAGGCACCCGCGTAAGCAAAGGACATCAGGGTACCGTAAGGAGTTTGGTTGAGATCTTGTCTAACGACAGATTGAGAGGGTACACCCGGAGACCACGCTCTTGGTGGGAGCATTAGTGTGACCCGACAATTCTGACCAATCCTGCAACTTTTGATCTAGAATGAAGTGTGACTGGATCTTGCAGGGCACGAATTGAGCTTGCTCTTCGCAATCACAAGGCATTGGCATGAGTAGCTCCCAAGAGGCCCGACTCTTTTGACCGAGGTCAGTAATGTTCTTGATACGTCGAGAACAGGTACACCTTTCGCGAGGATTATCAGCTCTGTTAGCCCCTCCCCTAGCCAGGGAGAGACTATCAAGCTGGGATCCAAGAGAAAGATACGTCTTAATCTCCTTTAGTAGGGAAAGATGATTTTTTCAGAATTTGACTTCTAAAGCGTGTGAGAGAATAAACCATATGATAAATAAGCTGAATAATCATGTGGGTAAATCCAGGTAAATAGGGAAAATGGGGCTTGTAGCTAGCCAGTAGTGTTGATGAAACTTGGGTTAATCATGGGAAATGGGGAAAGATTTGTGGTTAGCTTATTAAGTTACCAAGGCTTAAGTATTAGAAGAAATGGCTTGTGGTTGGCCTATGAGGCAGAAATCCGCACACTTCCCTTTTTTGTTCGATTGTTACACTTATCCTGTCCCTACTGAACCACTTGGCTCACCCCTACTCTTGTGACCCATTTTCAAGTATCCGTTGCCGTGGTGCAAGCGACACTTCAAGCGGAATTTGGGCCTAGGGGAACTTGGGCGGATGAACGAGTATTTCACTCATGTCTCTTCTTGAATAAATTGCTAGTATCCAATGTAAATCTCTTGGTTGGTTTCTAGTGTTGATGGCTTGTATATTATCCGTGAACTTTGTGTATCTAAGCTATTAATAATGGACAGTATGGTTATGTGAATGCTTGTGACGATGTGTTAGTTGCATTTTGACTTTGTTTTTCGTTGTTTTCTCCGTTACTTCCACTTTGGTTGGAGAGGTGTGCCTGCTTGTGTTTAACTGCTCTTGTTTCATGGTGTTGTTGTGAGGTGTACCCACCTATATTTATTTTGTGGCATGCATGCACAGATACAACTTGCAAGTACTGGTTTTGGAAAAATATCCAATAAATAGGGGAACCTCTGCTGGATTTTTGACAAGTTTCGAGCCTACAACCTATTTAAATAGATCGGATTTCCTAAGACTTACCTAGTTAATAGGACTACAAATTATGACCCAAACTACCTGATAGCTGAGACCCAAATGCTAGCACACCCGATGATCCATTCCGTATTCGTCGGGAAGATTATCGGGGCGTGACACCCTCCCTCCCCCAACTATTTGTAACTTATCAAATTCTTTAATGTGATTCTATTTGGGATAATTCCGTTATAAGTTGAGAGAAAGAGTGAATCTATCATATGTACTACAATGAATTAAGGGTCAGCTCCCGATATAGGACATACAGTTTAATGCATGGGGCCTAGTAAAATCAATGCTTGTACAATTGCTCCTTCCTCTTTTATTCTCCCGAACATGATTGACTCCGTGAATTAAACCATAGAAATCTATAAAATAGCCTGCGACAACTGACATCATCTTTAAAAAATTTCTTGTATAACATGCTTGGAGTAGCTCCCTTAGATGGTCTGCATTTGCTGGCAGCATGTACTCCCTTTGATGATGCCTTCAATTGGTAATCTTCAAACATTAATCTGCATGAATGATTGTTTTTACACTCCAAATATATTAATTTCCTTTGGTTCTATACTAGATTACTTACTAATGATTTCCAATTAGTTGAGATATTACATCCAAGATTGTTCTTATAATCAAGTTTGATGTAGACAAATTATGTATCGTAGTTGTAATCACTTTTAAATGCCAAAATCAATTTTACACAAAGATAATTTACTTGAAAATATGATTTCAATGTTCTTTTGACATATTGTATAATAAATTGAAGCAACTCTAAGGAACCAAATATATAAAACTCATCTTCAAAGTAACCAGTAGGCATCTAGAGAAGATGCTCTTGTTGGTTGACTATATCCCATATGATGGAATTACTATAGAGATTTCTCATAAGTTATCCACTTTCATTGTTGTAATTCTGAGACTTACATAATATAGAGTAACGTAGAAAAAAAGTAGAGGTGAAAAAGGAAGAGGGAGCTTGACAAGAAAAGATCGAAAGGCAAAGTCGGCCTATGAAACGTATATACCTTTCTTAATGATTTACATTAGATAGTTTATATGCCTTTTTTTCCTTTATTTGTTGTAAATCTATTGATGTTATAACATTGATGCTATATAGTTGATTACGTTAACACCATGAGGAAATTGAATCTTAGAAAAAATCATATGGAAGTTATAAAGGCTATTCATTTCCATATTCTCTTAGATTTATAAGTCTTATCAGTCAATATAAGACTTGTACAAGAGATTCTTCTTAGGTATAAAGGAAATAATATGTTTTCCCTCGAGAGAAAACAATTTGAGTTTATTATTGATGATGTTAGTGTTATAGTTGATTTATCTACAAGTAGTAACAAATTATCTAGAAAGGCCATGTGAAGCATAGTTTAACCCAAAAAAATTTTTTTGGAGATGAAGCTTATTTAGGTAAAAAGGATTTGGAGAACATGCTTGGAAAGATGATTTATAAGGAGGATAAGAAAGATATAGTGAATTTTACAAAGTGTTAATTTTGTTTATGTGTGCAACATTTTTATTGCTGAATTCAAGAGCATGTTCTCCTCACACACTTTTACAATATGTAGATGACATGTAATGCAAGCATATAATTGGCCAGAGGCCATCTAAAATTGCATAATGCTTAACCTTAAAAACATTTCAAAAAATTTAATGATAATACGAAAAGGAGAATTGCAAAGTCCACACAAAGTTTTACTTAGATGCACAGCATGCCTATTGGTAAATAATATTTATTTTAGCACGTCATATTTTTTCATTCATTGTTTTTGATTTTCTTAATGTGCTTAAAATTTATTTCTAGGTTTAGACATATGAGCACGTAAACCTAATCACTCCAACATATCCACATGAATGGCCAAGAATTAAGAAATATAAAAATAGGAATAACTCTCAAGAGTCCTTCGCAAATACTTAACCAAAGGACTACAAAAATTATATGATTACAAATAAGAAGAGGTTGAACCTAAAGAATGCAACAAAGCTTTTGTCTGATCATTATACTAATGGGTGCACTAAGGAAAATTACAAGACCATTATGGATGAGGGAAACAAGGTTATAGTGTCAGACCTAAAGCAAAAAATTAAGAAATATTTGACAGAAGAATTCAATTGTCACTTCTTAGAAAAGGAAATCAATGAACTTCAAGAGGAAAACAACCAATGAAAGATGCAATTATATTCTAAACATCTGAAGATCGAGGATTCCATAGCCATTCTTGCTTGTGATGCTTCTAAGAGCATTACAACTCTAAAGTTGAATTCTAAGCGAAAGAGAAATCTTTGCCACAATTGTATGTCAAAATTTGATGTTAAGGAGATTTTTAGGATAAATAATAATGTAAAGAAAGCAAAAGTTGTAAATATAGATAGCCAAGCAAAAGCACCTAACTTCCTTGATTGATTTTTATTTTTTTGAATGACCTTTGAAATCATTTCTTCATTAACCATTTCAAGTTGTGTCACCTAAAATGATTAAGGCATATGACTATTAAGGTCTTCTTAATAACGATCGAGTTATCATGGAAAAATTTTAACTATCCACATGCAACTTGATGCATTTTAACTATCCATGTGATATTAACAACTAGTCATCCTTGTGTAAGCAAGTGATATGCAAAGGTTACAAAGAAAATTATGTTAGTGGCTTTTGATAAATGCCAGTTTCTCATCATTCTTATGCCCTAAAACTGATCTAACTCTTAAGATTTTAACTCCGCAAACGGATTTTCGGGTTGCATTTAGGCATTCACCTAGGTTAGGCATGCATTGCATTTTATTTGTATTTTGATGTGTTTATCTGAGTGTCAGGGATAGATAAAAAGTCAAATCCACATACCTTGGCACTCAGGAAGGTAGAAGATGAAAAAGAAGCTCACATTAGTTGGATCCCAACCAAATCTAACTCATCCCAGCTAGATCCCAGCTCCTTCTAGCTGGATCAACTCATCCCTAGCTCCATTCAGCTCATCTCAACTGAATGGTAGCTCTAGCTATTTCACCTCAACTCCATTCAGCTCACCTTAGCTGGATGGTAACTCAAACTATCCTCCAGCTCAGAATAGTTCACTAGAAGCTCAACTTGACTAGAACTAGCTACTGTTATCAACTAGCTAGACCTAGTCAGCTGAAGAAGTCATCAACTAGCTCAGGCCAACTCAAGTCCAGCTCCCGGAGACTTAACTCAGCTCAACTTAGTTGAGCTGAGCTACTTGACCAAAGCTAGCTACTCCAACTAGCTAGGTATTCTCCGAGAAGACCAGACCCAGCTCAAATTAGAAGAAAGCCAACTCAAATTAGTTTGACTTAGCTGCTAGCAAAGAACTAACTAGCTAAGCTAGCTATTGAGCTCCACTTCAGCTCCCTTCAGCAGACCTCAGCTCCAGTGCAGTCCTTTCCAGCTCCCTCCAACTCCTCCTCTAAAACCCTAGCTCTCGCTGCCTCCTACCCTACTCTCTACTAGCTAAGCTAGTCCACCTCCATGGCATCCCTACCTAACCCTAAAACCTACCTAGCTAACTCCACCAAATAACCCTAAACCTAGTCCACCTAAGTTCCCTATTCCTAAATCATTTTGGCACCAACATGTCACCCCTTTTCACACCACCACAACCACCAAAAGACACCTCCACTTTGGCGCCAAAATACCCTTAACTACCCTCCCCTTTCTTGGTGCCAAAATGCCCCTCATCCTAGCCCTACACCTCATCACCCAAGCCATCACCACCCTCCAAATATGGCGCCACCTAAACCCCTTCTAGAATACCCATTTTGGTGTCAAAACCAAAGGCCACCAAGGGTGGCAACCACCCATAACTACCACCTATAGCACCCTTACTATTGGCACCACTTATCCTACACCCTAGGATCCACATAACCACCCTTAAAATCAATCCTAGCCCTATACCTACTCCACGCCAACCACCCCGCATCCATTCCTGTAAAAACGCATCCTAACCACCACCATAAAGATCATCTTCTCCATTAGATAGGTTCTACCTTTAACCACCCTACATCTACTTCCATTTACGCCAAGGAAGAAGAAGAGGAGAAGATCAAGGGGGCAACCTATTCGCCCCCTTGGTGCCTTCTTTCTCTACCTTCTTCCTTGTGCCACACCAAGGAGGAGGTCCACACTTAAAGGGACGACCAAGCAGAAGAGGAGCCTTGAAGGTAGTTGACGCCCACCTTGAAGAGAGAGCTTGGAGGATGACCACATCAAGAAGAAGCCAAAGAGAACCCTTTTCAAGCGCGGGGCAACTACACTTGGAGCAAGGGCCATCCAGACTTCAAACAAAGAATCCCTCCTTTATCTTTATATCTTGTATTACCTAGTTTATTTTTTTGTTATTTTCATATAACAATCATTCTGCTACATTTCCCTTAGTTGCTAATAATACAAGTTCTATTCGCCTTCCAATTCATGTTTTATGTTTAGTGTGTGTTTCATGTTCTTGTAGTTGTAGTGCACACCACACTCCCCTCTTCTAGTGCGCCTAGAGTGAGCTTAAAAGAAAGGTTTCATTTTGTCACTTACGTTTAGTGATAGGCGTAGTTCTAGCGTAATTTTAATATTTGCTTCAAATACCCGATTGTTTCCAAAACCCTAAAAACAGCAAACTTGAAAATACAAAAAGATAAGTATGGATTTAAGAAGTGCGAGAGAGAATCAATTCATGTGATTAATAAATTAGCCTCCTTAGACGACCCTAGATATTCACCTTATCTAGGTTTTATAAATTTAAGAGTTGATTGCATATTTATGCATTGCAACGACACTATTTCGCATCATTACAAAACGCGTATTTTTGGTATCATCTTTCAAGTGAAGAACATGTTATTCGGAGGCATGTTATTCAACTAAAAATAATTCAATGCTTACGTTATCTTCGACCATGCCTCCGAATAACATATTGACATCATTTTCATTATAACCTTACATTAAATTTGAACGTATTAGGTTGACTTAAAAAATTTTCCACGATAACTCGATTGCCATTAAGAAAACATGAATAGCCACATGCCTTCTTAATCATTACAGGTGACACAAGAAGATATGATTTCAAAGGACATTCAAAAAAATAAAAATCAATCAAGTTAGGTGCATGTGCTTACCATCTTTGTAGGACCACTATCTGCTTAGCTATCTATATTTACAACTTTTTTTTCTTTACATTTTTTATCCCAAAAATCTCCCTAACATCAAATTTTGGAATATGATTGCAGCGAAGACTTCTTTCGCTTCTTGGAATTCGACTTTTGAGTTGTAATGTTCGTAGAAGTATCACAAGCATTAATGGTTGTGGAATCCCCGATCTCCAAATGTTTAGAATATCATTGCATCTTTAACTATTTGTTTTTCTCTTGAAGTTCATTGATTTCCTTTTCTAGCACCAAGAAGCGAATAATTAAATTCTTCTCTCAAATCTTCCTTAATTTTTTGCTCTAGGACAACCCCATCAACCTTGTTTCCATCATCCATAATAGTCTTGCAATCTTCCTTAAAACACCCATCAATATAATGATCAGACAAATGATGGACTTCTTCTATGATTTCCACATCAACCCTAGGGTTTGAAGATTGCCGAAGCCTCATTGCATTCCTCAGGTTCAACCTCCCATCTGTAGTCATATAATTTTTGTAGTCCTTTCATTGAATGTCTACGAAATGACTTTTGAGTCATTCCTATTTTTATATTTCTTAATGGTTCATCATTTATATGGATATGTTAGAGTTATCAGGTTTACGTCTTATATGCCCAAACTTAGAAATAAATTTTAAACACTAAGAAAATCGAAAACAATGAATGAAAAAAATACAAGTTAAAATAAATATTACTTACCAACAGTCACACTATACATCCAAGTAGAACTTTATACGGACTTTGCAATTCCCTTCTCCATACCATCTTTAAATCTTCTGAAATGCTTCAACATTAAGCATTATGCAATTATAGATGACCCCTGGCCAGTTATATACTTCCACTGCATATATGTCATCTACATATCGCAAAAGCATGCATGGAGCACATCTTCCTGAATTTAACAACAAAAAGGTTGTATACATATACAAAATTAATACCTTGCAAAAGTTCTCATCTTTCTTATCATCCTTATTAATCATCTTTCCAAGCATGTTATCAAAATCCTTTCTACCTATTCCAAAAATTTCTTCTTGGGTTAAATTATGCTTCACACAACCTCTGTAAATAATCTATACACCACTTCCAGATAGACCAAGCATGACACTAGCATCATGAATAGTAAACTCAAATTGTTTTCTCCCAAGAAAAAACATATTATTCCCTTTATACCAAGAAAAATATCTTATACAAGTCTTACATTAACTAAGAAAACTTGTAAATCTAAGAGATGGAAATGAGTGGCCTTTATCACTTTTATATGATATTTTCTAAGATTTAATTTCTTCATACTGTTAATGTAATCAACTGCATAACATCGATGAGGTAACATCAATGGATCTACAACAAATAAAAAATACAAATAATAGGAATATAAACTACACAATGTAAAACACTAGAAAAGGCATATACGTTTCATAGGCTTACTTTGTCTGTTGTGAAGCTCCCACTTCTTTTTTCATCTCTACTTTTCTTTCTACGCTACTCTATATCATATAAGTCACAGAGTTGCAACGATGAAGGTGGATGACAACTTATTCGAAATATCTATAATAATTCCATAGGATAGTCAACTAACAAATACATCTTCTCTAGATACCTACTAGTTACTTTGAAGATCAGTTTCATATATTTGGTTCCTTAGAGCTACTTCAATTCATTATACAATATATCAAAAGAACATTAAAAGCAAGTTTTCAGGTAAGTTCCCTGTGCAAAATTAATTTTGACATTTATAATTGATTATAACCACGATGTATAATTTGTTCACATCAAACTTGACTATTAAAACAATCTTAGATGCAATATCTCAGCCAATCAGAAATCTATAATAAGTAACCTAGTGTAAAACCAAGAAAATTAATATATTTGGAATCTAAAAACAAGCATTCATGTTGATTAACGTCCAAAGATTACCAACTGAAGGTATTATCAAAGGGAGTACATGTTAACAGCAAATGCAGACCATTAAAGGTAGCTACTGCAAGCACGTTATACCAAAAATTTCTCAAAGAAAATGTCGGTTGTAGTGGGCTATTTTGTAGATTTCTAAGGGTTTAATTCACGAAGTCAATCATGTTCGGGAAGACAACAGAGGAAGGAGCAATTACACATGCATTGATTTTGCTAGGTTCCATAAATTAAAGTATATGTCTTATATCGAGAGTTGACCCTTAATTCATTACAATACAGAAAATAAACTCCCTTACTCTCAACTTATGAGGGAATTATCCCAAATATAATCACAATCAAGGTTTTAAAAAGCTCGAGACAATACTAGAGTAGTTTGCCTTCATCAAGGGCAAGCGTAAGTCTCGAGGCGGTCGAAGAGTAAGTCTTAGGATTTGCATAAAAAACAAAGAAAAATGATATGATATGCACTTGTTAAGTGTTAATAAGGAAATAATAATATAAATAATACACTTTCATAATATTTTTTCTCTATCACAACATTGAAAGAGCGAAACTAAACAAGAGATGACATTTAAATAAAAGATAAACATCCATATAATATAGAAGATTAGAAACCATAATAAAAGAATAACAATTGGACCACAAGATTCAATTAAAAAATATAACATGGTAAGTTGATTACCTACAAAGAAATGAATCTAAAAGACCTAACCTAAACATAACTACAAACGTGTAAATGATATAATGTAATGTAATCTACAAGAGTTTAGTAATCAAATAAACAACCTAAATAACCTAAATCTGAGAAATAAATAAAACTAACAAATTCAAATGACCTAAATAACAAAACGTCAAACTTAAAAATAACAAAATCCTTTTAAATACACTTAAAATACCAACAAAAGCTACCAAAATGACCACAAATCAATGAAATGAAACTGATTTGGGGCCCTACACATCGCATCACCCTACTTATGCAGGACTGTTGAGCACTTGTGACGGTGCTGGATTGCAGTGTGGCACTCCTAGACCACCAACAGCATTGCTAGACTACACATGACAACTTATAAAGCCTGAGGCGACGCCTCAGACTCGCCTCACTGCCTCTAGCACCTCGAATAAGTGAGGTGCATACCTCATGCCTGCAGACCGAGGCTACCGCCTCGAGGCTCATTTTTTTAAACCATGATCATAATAAAGAAATTGATAAGTTGCCGGGGGGCGGTCATAGTCATGGGTGCAATGAGGAAACAGGAGAGGACAATAGGCGAGGTGGTGATCGTGGAGGGGCGGGCTGGGGCGGTGGACAAGGGGCGACGCGGAGGCGGTGGAGGAAGAGTAGGGAGGGGAGGTCATGGTGGACGTGGCAATGGGTGCTAAGTACAGATGGGGGAAAGTGGTGGTAGTCGTTTGTGGTTACTGTCAATGGAGGAAGACGAGCAGGGCAAGGAGTAGGCGGTGGTGGTCGTTCGTGCTTGCTGCCGGTGGAGGAGGATGAGGACAAGGAGGAGGTGGTAGTCAACATGGTGGTGAGTGTTGGGAGTAGGGAGGGGAGATGGTCGGCCAGTGGTGGTGAAGGAGAGGTTGTCGAAGAACGAGAAGGGGGAGGCAACAGGGACCCAACATTGTCGTTCTCCTTGTCAAAGACGAGAGGTGGTGGAGGTCAAAGACAAGAGAGCTCAGCGTCATTGTCCTTGTCCTTCTTCAACTTGCTGGTGGAAGTCAACGAAAGGGGAGGCTAGTAGCGTTGTCCTTGTCCTTCTCTAGCTTGCTAGTGGAGGTCAAAGACGGGGGAGGTTGGTGGCACTATCCTCATTCTTCTCCGGCTCGCTGGTAAAGGTCTAAGGCAGGAGAGGCCGGTGGTGTTGTCCTTGTCCTTCTTCGGCTCGTTGGTGATGGCCAAAGGCAAGTAAGGTTGGTGGAAGCTGTGAATTAAACTCAAGAACTTAGGGAAGGGCTCAATGGAGGTGGGTGTTGAGTAGAGGCTACTCAATGAGGGTTTAAGGGGAACGGAAGAGACGAAGGGGTGGTGTTGAGTTGAATAGGTCTAGGTCATTGATAAGATCCAACGGCTATTATCAATCACTTGCACGTAACTTGGGTGCAGGTGACCTGCACCTTCCCTTTTCCCACACAAACACATCAGTATATATAGCATTAACATATATAATACATACATGACTTTAAGACTAATGAAGAGTTTCCAATCTTACCTAGAGGAAATCGGGAATAGGGTAATGAGGTGTAAGGCAACCCAGGCAACAAAGAAGGCGACCAAGCGATCATCCGAATGAAACGCCCTCGCCTGGAACAACTTTAAGGCGAACTTTGGCTTTCTCGCCAAGCCTGGTAGCTCAAGGAGATCACTTTGACAACATTGGACATCAATAATGTGTTTCTCCATCCTCTAGCATTTCCAAGTTTCCAACCCCTCCAAATGACACCAAAATAATTCTCTGAGTCAACACCTTTACTAACATTTTACCATCATCCAAGGAAATGTCATGAAGCCCACAACCTTTTAAAAATCTCATCATTTTTAAAGCCTCCTTCCCTTTGAACATGTCAATAATTTGCAAGGTCCCACTTCACTTGGAAGACAACTCATTTCAAAGAGAAGGTAATGGGTGAGAGTAGAGGAGAGAGCGAGGGAGGAGGGGAAGATGGCGATGGGTGGATGCTTGTACATAAGAGGATGCCTACTCAAGGCAGCACTAAATAGTGCCCCAATAAGGAGGATCTTGCCAAGAAACCTTGTCACCTCAGTGCTTCTGTTGTTGGGGTCTCGACCATCTAGTGAGAGGGTGTCAAGATCCGGTATTGCTTGGTGAATAGAACAATCATTTCCTTCTCCCTACTATTTTTCTTGTCAGCATTTCTCATACCTAAAAAGGTGACGACGCTGAAGAACATTTGTAGGTGCTTGTTTTGGTAGGGAAGGGTAGGGGACAACAAAGGAGTTGCTTTGGTACCCTGGGATGAGATGTGTAGACCAATCACAGATGGAAGTCTGGGCATACTCCATATGGCAACAATAAGGTGATGCTCACAAAATGGGCGGTACAGGTCATGGGACCGATTGCCATGAATGGCACATTGAAAAGGATTCTCGAGGATCATTCCAAATGTACAACAGTTTTTTTGATGCCAAATTGAGTAATGGGTATCTATTTTGATTTTAGTTAGGCAATTCATCTGGCAGTGGGCCTCATCTAAGTGCTTTCCACGGAGGTTGGAGCCTTACAACAGAGGTAGTAACCTCCATTTCTTGCTGCTGAGATAGTCAGGTGCAGGTTCTGCATCTTCCCACCACTCTCTGAAAGAAGATTGGTGGATTTTATGAATCTGCAGCAAATGGTGGCTGGGTACAGACCTGCTGCAGGTGAATTTAATAGTTGGAAGTGGAAGGAAGCAATCTTTTCGATTCAGTCTGCATATATAAACCTATGGGGTGCTACAACACAGCAGGTTGAGAGCTTTATTTGAAATGTCCCTCAATTTGGAAGGCCAGGAGCCCCTTGAAGGTGCAGGTCTTCATGTTGTTGTTGAAAAGGGAACAGATAATGACTAAAGTCTCCTTCCAAAAGATTGAACCGCACTGGGATACCTCTTGCTCTTTTTGCAATAATTTCCAAAAGACCACCCACATTTATTCTTTGGCTGCCCTCTCGCTTAGGAGCTCCAGAATAGAGTTGGGATCCAGTGGATAAATCATTCTACTTGGACTGACTTTTGCAAGTCTTTTGGAGGAAGAAGCCTTCGGATGAAGAGGGAACATGCTTTTCCACTTGCAAGTTATGGTTGATTTGGTTACACCAAAATGGGGTTCTTCTTGTGGAGGAAGATTTTGTGTGGAAAATGTGGTGAATCAGTCTTTGGCCTTGAAAGCCCAGTGATCTCTCCTGTAGAGGAGGGGATACCCTTTTTAATCTTGTATTCGTACTAACAGGCTTAATGAATTTGGAGGAACACTGACCTCAAGTGATCCTCCTTTTACTCTTCAAAAAAAATAACTTGCGAGGTCCAAATAAACCTCAAGTCTATTAACTCACGTGAAGCAATCTGCAGTTCATTGCACCCATCCAAAAACATGTGAAATTAATCCATCCACTTTATCTTGATATCTTCTCTAGTCACAAGCACC
Organism: Thalassia testudinum; assembly: GCA_037157565.1. Classification (NCBI taxonomy): domain Eukaryota; kingdom Viridiplantae; phylum Streptophyta; class Magnoliopsida; order Alismatales; family Hydrocharitaceae; genus Thalassia; species Thalassia testudinum. The sequence goes on from JAZHRO010000002.1 coordinate 54,809,402, forward strand.
TTTTCCTCTTTATTTTTTATTACACTTTAGAGGAGTAACATCCTTCTTCCCTCCCCCCCCCCCCCCACTTTTTTTTCAGCTTCTTGTTCATAGCTTTTGTCGTTTCTTCACAAAGGCTTCTTTAAGTTTCTATATGGACCTTATCATCACATTTCCAAACTTCTTTTTATCCCAGTGGGGCAAATCTAACACCTTTTTAGCCAACTTGCTAATGCACATCACTATAGCTTCCCATATCTTAATAGCATTTCAACTTTCAATCATATTTCTAAGCAAATTCTTTAAGTGACTTATTGAGACTTTCTTGCTTCTTTTTAAGATTCTTATTTGTTTCTATGGCCTTATGAAGCATTCTTCTCCATTTCCACTTCCTTAAATGATGTTAAGAAATTAAGCTATCTCCAAGTTTGACCTCACAATCCGTGCAGCAGAATCTTTTTCCTTCAGCCAAAATAATCAATTCCCAATCCCACCAAGCCATTCTTATACACTGCTAGATGCTCCACCTACCTTCAAAGATGGTTTGTTTTGCACTATGAAAAACTGAAGGCCCTACTAAAATCAACAATATGCATACACTAATTCCTGTTCCCAAAACCATTATTCTCACAAATGCCGTGTACTTTATAGCACCCTCCCCAGACATGTCCATTTAAATTACCAGGTAAGCAAACAATTTTTTTGGATTTCCTTTCCAAATCCTGCAAAAACTCATTCTGTAGTATTTCCTCTAAACAAACTAGGAATGGTTTTATTTTCACTTTCAGGGAACAAAAAAAATGTTTGGCTCCATCAGCATCTCGGAGCACTTCCCTCTTGGTCTGGGGGAGGCTTTGCCGAGGCCTTTTATTTGGCTGGAGAGGAGATCCACCTGGGCATGTACTTTAAATTGGAGAGATCTTGGCTCTTAGAGCATGGCTTCAGGGAGGAGATTGAATGATGGTGGAGAGAATGGGATGCACATGGTCACCCCACGAGGGTCTATCACATGAAGACTCCTTACTTGCAAGAGAAGGTGCATTTTATTATGAGAGTGTCAAAACAGAGTTACAGGAGTATTAGCAGGTATCTCAAGACTTGACCGAATTGAGGATAATCAAGATTCAACACCTGAGGAGTGTAGGGAGAGAGCTGAACTTAGATAGAAGATGCAACTAGAGGACAAAAAAGATGAAATTACATGGCGACAAATATCCCAACAGCTTTGGCTTAAGGAAGGTGGCTTCAATACCATTACTAGGTTCTTTCACTCCTTTGTGAATGAAAGGAGGAGAAAGAATTGGATTCATTCTATCTCAGATGGTCAGAAGACTCATTCGGGCAGGCGAGAAGTTAGAAGAGTGTTTGCAGATTCTTATCGTCATCTTTTCACCCTAGAGCGAAAGACGATCTAGCATCTGGGTGGTTATAGGCCGAGACACCTTCAGGATGAGGAAATTGCCTTTTTATTAATGAAATCAGGGGGAGGTTAATATTGCATGTTAACCCCACTTTTTCCTTTTCAAAAAAAGAAAAGGAAAAGAAAAAGCAGATGGTTGCCCAAGGTCAATAGACTTCCATCCCCTGTACTAATTTGTGAAAGAAGAATTATAGAAATTGTTCCAAACTATATGAGTACACAGCTTCAAACACAAAAAAAAGAACATTCACCGTACAAGGCTTCTCTTCCTCGAAAATATCCTATTCCTTTGCCCCTATATGGATCACTGCACTGAAAAACTTCTCTTCCATTGACCATCCCAGGCAAACAATCTCCTCCTAAAAGCCTCTTAGAATCATCAGATCAAGGGAATAAAGGCCCCATGCATTGCCCTCAACCTGCCTAACTTGAGTAAATTGCAGAAATGATTTGGTTATAAAGACCCAACCTGTATAACCACTTGGCTCTTTTCCTTTGACACTTTCTTTTCCTGGAGCACCATAAATAAAGCTTCAACCTGTCAATTTCCTCAGCCTTTTATCCACCCCATTTTTGCCTCTCTCATGAGCATAAGATGAGAATCTTTATTGTGGTCATTGTATCCACCACCTCCATAAGCTTGCCAATCAAACTGCCAATGTTCCAAGTAATGTAGATGTTATACCAGCTTACTTACCACTGGCCTACCATTACCCCCTCCCCAACAAAAAGGAAATGTCAAGATGAAAAGACCCTTGCCTCATTTGGACTATGGGTGTCAATGTAGTGACACTAGTTTTTTCTACTTGCTCTCATTCATGAAGCCATAAGTACTACATTGGGGTGACAATGAAGCAAGCCATATCAACCTGATGCATTTGACACTGCAATGTGCTGTTAGTAGGAGATGTTTTGACAAGACCAAAATTTATCAGATGTTCTAGAAATCTTCCAATACTGGATAGGCCCATCAAGGAAATAATTCGAATTTAGTAAAGGATAGTCATAATCTGGCTCAAAAATAGAAAGCTAAAAGACATGGAAATAAAGCCACAAGGACATTTACAATATGACCTATAAAAAGGCATCCGAAAGTCACACGAATGTACTCAAGGAGACATATTATTAAACTTAACAAAACAAGCAATAAAGGAAACTTCTGTTAAAAAAAAGGCTACTGACCGGTCACATCCTTAGAATGCCCTTTAAAGGATGCAAGCTCTTTCAGTACCCTGATATCATAAAGCTGCAACGCACAAAAACGAACACAGATGCAAAAAATTTTTTGTTAAATTCTTACAATAACAAACAATAAACATTGAAGGACAGATCATTCTTCAAAAAATAAGCAGTGTTCTCCATGATTAGAATCCATCAGATGAAACTAAGTACAATAAGGTGGCCAAACAATTTTCCTCCTTAAAGACTGCATCATTGAAGCATGAATATCCATCCCAAGGACCATGGATGTACCTAGCCACCAATTATGATTGTCTTCCCTTGATGTTGTCCTAAGCAACTAAGATTTAGAATACCTATGTTCAATCTTGGGCCTTGCAATTACTCCATTGCAAATATTGTAGCCGAATATACAGGTTGTGGCAATACTCCTCAGGAAGAAATTTATCTCTGACCTTTTGGTGCATTTTCATCCAGGAACGTATTTGATCCTACCATCAAAACCACGCTCTTCCTAAAGAAGTTTCCACCACAGCCAAGGATATTTCTTGAGCTTGATGTGATAAATTTGACCTTGCACTCACCAGTCAGCTCTTTCCGATCAAAAAAGCAAGGAACCTGATCCATCTAATCAAGGAAGACATCAAGATTCCAACATCCATCAAAATCTGGAACACCAATATGAATATTGCAGTCCCATCCTGCATCATGTCTAGGTGGCTGTAGAGATGGATTCAACTGGTAACCTGGATGTGAAAAATGTCTTCTTGTTTGGAGCTTGCAAGAGGTGGTGTATCACCTAGATTTGAGTCTTTGCCAATTGTGGAAGGCAATATATCATCCAAAAATAAAGTCCCTGTGCCTGGTTACAGTTGATCACTCCTTATTTGTGCAACAAACACCTTGAGGCATAGTGGCAATCCTTGTCTATGGAAGGTGGATCTAATAGTAAATGCCATTCTACTTTAATACCCCACCAATCACTTCGTCATCCAACATCCTATCATTCAAAATGAGTTGGGGCCCGAAGAACAGAAAGAAGTGCTCTAGCTCTAACACAACTAAGAGACTTGATGAGTTAGCTGACCGAAAAGATTCAGGTTAGCTACCAAGCAAGAAGAACATCATATAAGGCTAGAGAGTTAAATATATTTCCTCGAGTTAGAAGATAAAGAACCAAAAGCAACTTTGACATTAACAAAGTAGCTAATCTGTTCAAGGACCTATACAATAAGGCATTACTGGTAATGCAAGAAGTGGCACCAAAATCTGCACTCCATTTTGTATCTTGAGATAAAGTATGAACATATATACCCAAGATAAAAAAAAATGCACTATAGCTAGATGTAGCAGGGGAGGAGACAACAATAGTAGGGTTTACAATCCAACTAACTAGCCTGGAATACTCAACCCTACCAATAAAAATCAAATTGATTAACAACCACCATCCGATTTGTTATCTATCAAACTTGATCAAAATATGGTTTGCTCTCTGACAATAGCAATGATATCGCAATGCACCATGAGCATCATCCTCTCTAACTCTAATGTCCACATCCCAATTAGAACCTCCTCATCCATATTAGAAAGTACCCTCGCCAAAGTGTCGACAAAAAGGGATGTAAGAGGATAGCTCATCTCCACTTGAAAAACCATACCATAAGTAGCAGCATGAGATCGAATGCGATCACTAGATAGCATCCAATCCTTGCATGATTAAAATTGTCATTGAGTTTTGCAAGGAACGATACCACTCATAGCTTACAAAGCTGCATCCACGTCATAGCCAAATTAATGCTAAGATGCCAATCAAGATCATGCCCATTGTAGTGACAGGGAACCTTGACAAAAAGAAGTCTACATTTTCTCCAGGAGTTGATACAATCTAGCCATATCAATTTGCAGAAGCCCATTTGATGAAGCAGCCCCACATGTAGTAGGCAGGTAAAACCATACGAATCTACTTGCTAATGTGGATTGCATGCTATTCAATATCCAACTCGCTACAAGATCATTGTCCAACATCCAACCTATATTTTTTCCGTATCTTTTCTTCAAGCCCATCCTCTGTAAATATATGAAGCATCTTCTGGGGACTGGGGACTCACAAATTGACGGAAAGACAAAACCATAAAAGAAAATTAATACCATCAGGCTTGATTGTGCTACCACTAGGTAAAGATAAGAATGTTTGTCATTCTCAAAGATGGGTTGGGGGGGAGGGGGGGCACAGAGGGGTTTGCGGTGGTGGTGTTGCAAAGATCCATCTTGTCTTCAACCATAGATGGAAACATACAAGAAACCTCTATGAATCAAGTACCATTCTGTATATAGAATCCCCACCCTTCAATAAATTAATAATTTAAATTTTCACTACAAATGAAAAGGGTGCTAATGAGAGGTTGGGAGAAGATCAAAGTAATCAGTATCTAGGCAGTAACACAGGGAAACTAGTAAATCCCTACAAGCACAAAAGAAATATACAAGTGCATTTAATGCACTTAGAGATGCAAAGGATCATAGCAATTTTGGAAGCACACAACCTAGTGGACATGCATGCAGAAGCACACATGCACCCACACATAGATATAGTAGAGATTCCACAAGGAGCATTAAGTGGAATCAACAAGTGCATATAGGTGCACAAACATGTACCCAAGGAAGTGTGAAGAGCACAAGGGCTCAACTAAGTAGGCAAGCATGTGTAGTCACATGATCATGCACACAAGAAATGAGCAAGGTCTCAGTGGTGACAGCCTAAAAAAAGAGAAACTAGGGGGAAATGATGAATCCTCGATAACATCAAGCATGAAAATCCCAAGGGTTACCATGTTGGGAGAGAGAATGAAAATTATATTGAAGGAGTACAACCCGACTTTGTAAATGAGCACAAGTAGGGGTTTTTTTTTCTTTACAATATTATAAGTAGGAAAATTACACAAGGTTTGTAAGGAAACAAGAAAAGAAGGAATGGAGTAATTGAAACGACATAACAACTAGCAATTACTCCAATTCCTTTTTTTTGTGAAAAGGGATAAAAGGGGGTTATTAACAAGCAATGTTAACCCCTCCCCCCCCCCCCCCCCCCCCCCCCCCCCCCCCCTCGATTTATTAAAAAAAGCTTAAAGCATTAATTGTCACAAAGAAAAGGTAAACCCCATCAACAAAAATCCTTTCCCTTCTAAAGACCACCCCATTATGTCTTTGTCAACAAGGGTCCCATGTAAGCTAGACCAAAAATCCTAGGAGGCAGCATAGCTTATAGACAAGTCTCGAGCACCTAATCAACAAGAAAGTGCAAAAGAGTAGACAAAGAAGTGATTTACATCTTCCAACCCTTCACCATAGAGGGAACAAGCCACATCCATTGTCAGAGCCCAACTTCTGTAGACCAAAGTTGATAGAATTGTATTCCACGCAAGATCTTCTATAAATACCTTATCGTGTGTGTGTTAGTTATATAACTTGTACATTGCTTGGATTGCAAGAAACCTCTTGCTTGGAAAACCTCATATATTATAAATAATGATCCTAGAGCCTCCTCTCTAATCATTAAGAGTTGCAAACCCTAGGCCAAAACATAGAGAGGCACACTAACTCTGAAACTGGGTTAACAATTCTTCTGGTTTGGTTGTGGTTACTCTCGATTTTTACATAATATCATAGAAAATGATCCATACATTAAACGAATCTATCTTGGGCAAATCTGTTGCTTTTCGCACTATTAAGCCAGAGTTTTGATCGTCCTCACCAAGACAAGCAAAGGCGCAGTCAACGACTGAATCTCGTCCCTTTAAGTAAGACCCAACATCATCTCTTGATCTAGCACCACCCAACCTAATCTCGCCTGCTCCGACCACCTTGAGCTCCTATAACACCCACATCCAACACTATCTCGCCAATTCTACATAGGGTCAAAGCTCCAGTACCTCCTTCAATCGAGCAGCGCTATCCTCATCTTTAATCGACCCCACATCATCATCAAGTCCACTGCCATCCGGTCTTCATCACCCTCGATCCAGCTATTTCGATCAAGTTTGGCATCGCCAAGACATGCTCTTCCTCGATCTATTCTGATTCGGTCGCTTTGACCCTTTCTTCATTGAATCTTTTAGGAGTGAATATATGGAATGATAATGGCATGCTTCACCAAAGACGTTGTCCCAAGACACCGCAGCAAAATGGAATAGCATAGAGGAAACATAGACACATATGTGAGACTATTCTTGCCATGATTTATGTTAAAGCTATCCTAGAATACAGAAGCTTTTCACACTACAGCGTACATCATTAATCAAATTCCCACATAGATACTGGATTGGAATACCCCCTACGAAATATTGCATTCTTCATTACCTAATTATTCCATATTTTATCTATTTGATAGCATCGTTTATGTTCATGTGGACAGAAGCACACGCAACAAACTTGATCACAAAGCTACCAAATGTATCTTTATTGGTTATGTTGAAGAAGCAAAAGGCTACAAATGTTTTAATATAGCCACTTAGAGGATATGCTTGTCTCGACATGTTACCTTTATTGAAGATGGTGACTGAGAATCTTCCAACACAAACTTCTCACATCAAAAAAGTACTTCATTTGTTCTTATTCCCAACATCATCTAGTCAACACATACTAATGCTCAACAATACACCCATGTCAGCAATCAAGAAGTTCAAAGAATGCTAGTTGTATCACAAACTAAAAGGCCAATTCTTACTTATCAACGTCAGCAATTCAGGCATCTTGCTACTGGTAATCTAAGCCAAGAAACATCAGAACCTGATAACATCCAACATGTAAACACTAAAGTTGCACCACCATTAGCTCCTAATACAACCATTGAGAATGCCCTACTTCATACTATTAACAATAAAGCAGCACCAACACATTAATACAAGAAAGAATTCTAGTACTTGCTATCCACTTGCCAATTATGTGGATTATACTACCTTCGATACTGATTTTCAAGGCTTCATCACCGAAGCCATAGCTAACAAGGAACCATGCAATCATAAGGAGGCCCCCAAGGATGAGCATTGGATCCAAGATATACATAAAAGATGAAATGGATGCTAGGAAGCAAAATAGAGCTTGGATTCTTGTACCTCGGCCACAACATAAGAATGTTGTTGGCTCCAAGTGGGTATATAAAATCAACTACAATCCTGATGGAACCATCAACAAGTTCAAACCTCAACTTGTAGCTAAAGGCTTCACTTAACAATATGACGAAGACTTCAATGAAACTTTCAATCTAGTGATAAAGGTTGTCACCATTCGTATTATCATGAGCTTGGCTTTCAATCATGATTGGAAATTACATCAATTGAACGTTAAAAATGCTTTCCTTCACAGTGATCTATAGAAGGAAGTTTATATGGAATTGGATGGCCTTGAAGAAACAAGTCACATTGACTATGTTTGCAAACTTCAAAGATCACCTCAAGCAAGCATCCCACACCTAGTTCCTCAGTGTCTGCAAAGTTATGGCCCAGCTTGGTTTTCAACAATGCCCAAGTGATCATTCCCTTTTCATCTATAAAAACAAAGGAATCATGGTCATACTATTTCTTTATGTTGATGACATCATTCTCACTAGAAATTCAAATTTTCTTATCACCAAGGTAAAAAGAGAATTAGATCATCCCTTCAGCATTAAAGCCTCAGTGCTCTTCGTTATTTCCTAAGAATTGAAGTTAACAAATCCATATCTCAACTGACTATGACGCAATATAAGTACACCATTGATTTGCTTCAACGATATAATTTCTCACGTTGCAAACCTGTCTCCACTCCTATGTTGTCACAGCACAAACCATTCAAGACTAATAGTCAATAAATATTTAATCCTGCTGAGTACCATAGCATGGTGGGCACTCTTCAATACCTTACCCTTACCCATCCATCACCTTTGTTGTGAATCAAGTTTCTCAATATATGCACTCTCAAACCATTAATGGCCTTAAAGTTGTGAAGTGTATATTTCGATACCTAAAGGGGACAAGCACAGATGACCTCCACTACACTAAAAATTCTAAGTTGATGCATGGATATGGAAATCTCTTCGCTTATTCGGATGCTGATTAGGTGGGTGATCTAGACAATCGCAAATCTATTACTAATTACTGCATTTTTCTTGGGAATAATCTGACATCATGGAAAAGCAGAAAGCAACATAGTGTGGCAAGATTTAGTACTGAAGTAGAATACCATGCCTTGGCTGCCACTGCCAACGAGATCATTTGGATTCGTACCATTCCCAACAATCTGAGAATTCAAAATAAATGTACACCCATATATTGTGATAATCAAAGTGCAGGTGAGCTTGCTATCAACCCAATTTTCAATGAGTGCTCAAAGCACATCCAAATTGACCATCATGTCATCGAAGAAAAGGTCCAGACTAGATAAGTTCTCGTTCTACACATACCCACCAACAGACAACTTGCTAGCATCCTCACAAAGGTCATCTCAATTAAAGGCTTTCGTGTTTTAAAGACCAAACTAAGCACTTCTCAATCCCTACTTAATTTACGGGGGGGTGATAGAACTATATTCCACAAGGGATCTTATGTAAATACCTTATAGTATATGGGTCAATTATGTACATTGTGCATTGCTTGGGTTGCAAGAAACCTCATATATTATAAACAACGATCCTAGGGCCTTTTCTTTAATCATTGAGAGTTGTAAACCCTAGGCCCAGATGTAGAAAGGCACACTGCCTCTTGAGATGGGTTAACAATTCTTCTTGTTTGGTTGTGGTTGCTCTTGATTTTTACAAAAGTAACAATTCTTGCTCTCCTCATGAGCCATAAAAAGAATTTCATCTTAATAGGATATTAGGGATTTTACATTTCCATATCTTCCTACAATCAATTGCCAAAACTCGCTCCACCTGAGAGACTCTCCATGTATCAGAGATAAGCCTGATCAACAAGAAAGTATAAAAGAGCAGGCAAAGAACAAGTGATGTACGTCTTCCACCCCACCGCCATAAGGGGAACAAGTTACCATTGCCCGACCCCAACTTCTGTAGACCAAAGTAACCATTCTTGCTCTCCTCAAAAGCCATAAAAAGAATTTCATCTTCATAGGGTATTAGGGAATTTTCATTTCGATATCTCCCTATACTCAAGTGCCAAAACTAGGTCCACCTGAGAGATTCTCCATGTATCAGAGATAAGCCTTACTAATAGAAAAGGTTCCTTGTCTCCAAATCCAACAATGTGTCTAAACAAAGTCAAGCATCACTAAAGGTTTGTAGAAGAAGAATCAACTCCTCAGTCCTACCATTGGATAATGAAGCAGGTAAGGCAAACCATCCACCCTTAATGTAATAATCCTCTTCAGATGCCATGAAGTCAATCGCAAGAACAGCAAGCCTGGGATAAAGGTCTGCAATGACCCTAATCAGTGACCATTCATGATTCCAAAATCTAATTTTGGTGCCATCTCCTAGGTAGTTTCTGCAATGAGCTTTGACCTTTCGAAGAATCTTTTGCAACCCAACCTAGAACTGAGATGAGCCTCAACCCTCGAGTTGATTTCCTCTCATCCCAGCCAATGGTATCACCATAGGATTCATTAACAATCTTTTTCCAAAGGGGGGTATGGGGTCCTATTAGGGAGAGCACCCACTTAGTGAGTAAAGCCTCATTCCTTATCCTCAAGTTGAGCACACCCAAGCCCCCATCCTCCATCGACCTACACACCTTCTCCCAAGAAACCAAAGAGAGGAAATTTTCACCAAAGCTAGAAGCCCAAAGAAAGCGACGTCGAATGGAATCAATACGGTGAAGAACTGAGGTTGGAATCATAAGGACCAATATGAAATATAATGACAAAGTGGAGAACACAGAAGAGAGAAAAGTCATCCAACCTCCCTTAGAAGATGAGAGGCCCATCCCTTCAACTGCGTTTCCAACCTTTCAATAATGGGAGTCCAATCTTTAGCTGTAATGCCAATGGAAAGTGGGAAACCAAGGTAAGTGAATGGGGTTTATAAAGACTGAACCCCCAGATGTCAGCAACCGGTGCTACAATTCCTAAGGCATCCCAAAAGGTAAAAAACCCGATTTTTGTAGACTGCCATTCAGGCCAGGGGCCTCACCAAATACCCCCAACAACAGTTTAACTTTACGTGCCTCCTCGACAAAGCCCTCAATAAAAATAATTGTATCATCAACATACTACAAAAGTGGGATTTCAATGCCACCCCTGTAAACCCTGAAGCCCTGTATATCTCTAGTCTGACATAAGGCATAGCATCAGTAAGAAAGTCAGCTGCAATAATGAAGAGCACTAGAGCTAAAGGACAACCTTGCTGCACATCACTTCTAGGTTGGATCCATCCCCCTTCAGTGTTTCCATTTACAAGGATAGAACAGGAGACAAATGTCATCGAATCCATAGCAGAAGAAAGCCCCTCACTCTCAAGGACAACCACAAGAACCTCGAACCAAGGCTAGCCTCAGAGAAATCCACTTTCCAGCAGAATGCCTGGGAATCTAATTGTTTCCAAGCAAACAGAATCTCTAAGGCTACAATGTATTTCTTTGTAATAGATCTCCCTGCGATAAAGGCAAACTGCACTAGTCTAATGAAATAATCCAAAGCAACTACCAAATGCCAAGCAAGCGTCTTGGCCACTACCAGATAGATAGAATTTGAGAGGACTATCAATCTGTAATCATTCAGAGTCTCCATACCATTGCATTAGACAGCAAGAAAAGAATCTGTTGATTCTCAAGAAGCCATCTACTGCAAGGGACTCAAAGATCACCATCACATCTCTTTTGACCAGGGTCCAGAATTCTTTAATAAAAAGCACAAGGAAACTATCTGGATGAGGTCATCCTTCCTACTTTACGGAGCGTACAAGCAGTAAGAACCTCATCCTCCATGAATAGATGAGTCATAGAAGCCATATCCTCCCCCAAAAGCCTTCTTGTGTGGTGGTCCCCTAGATGCCATATCCCCTGCTGCTCATGACAAAAAAGCTTAAGGTAGAAATCAACGAAGGCTCTCCCAACCTCCTGCATTCCAATGTGCATGATCTGGTCACCAAAAATCGTGTCAATCCAATTCATTCTCCTTCCATTAGCATATGAATGGAAGAATCTAGTGTTTAAGTCCCCATCAGCCACAACTATCTGGATCTTTGCCACCAGGCAATCTCATCTTTCCTATATTCCAGCTAAATAGTTTCCCTTACTCGAGCTCGCTCTTGACCCTCATCCAATAATAGGTCACCAAAGTCCTCAATATGATTACTCCCGGAAATACCCTTAAGAGCCTTGGCTCTCCATTAGGACCTGGTCTCCTTGAATTCCCTGCTAAACTTTCACAATTTTTCTCGCAAATACTTTATCTTTTTCTGATAATCTTCACAAAGATGACCTTGAACCTCAAAGCTCAGTCCAATGCTGCTCAACCTTCCCTCTGAAGCCTTATTCAAGCAACTAGGACTTTCCAAATTTAAAATATGATCCAAAGCGAATGCCTTCCCTAGAGTTCCATTCTAATAGGGTGTGGTCAAAGAAAGGACAAGGTCGAACCCACCCCAACATAAGGGGAAGTCGCTTAGAGAATCCAACTGATTGAAAGAACCTGTCCAGTCTCGATCGAGGTCCACCTTCATCTGAACTCCTTCAGAAGAATCAGCAATTGGGTACTTCTAGCTCAATTGCACCCAAAGTAGTAACCCAATCAACAAAGTCGTATGTACTTCCATCTCTTCCTCTCAAGCTATCTTGGCAATCATCCGATGTAGGGTTGCATTAAAGTCTCCCACACAGCCACACGTCACCTGCCACTACTACTACAACTTAAAACCAAAAGGCTAGTTTGTCCTTAAAACCACCCAGACTATAGACGTTGATTCTGAAAGAACAAACATCACTCCTTTTCAGGTCCACAGCAAGAGAGAAGGAATGCCCGGACACTCCAATCAGGGAGAAGTTATTCTTGCAACATCCAATAAGAAGTCTTCTGGATCCACCAACCAAGTCCAGAGCAACAAAATCATCTAGTCTTCCCCCATCAATCTTATTCCATTTCTTAAGCCTGCACTATTCCAACCTTGTCTCTTACAAGGGGACAATGTCAGTCTTTCAGCCCCGCAAGTTGCTACCAAGGATACCCCACCTATCCCCATCCCTCAGCCCCCTCATAATCCACGTTAAGAACTTCATTTCGGCCTAGCGACAACCCTCTCCACAACCTCAGTCCTTTGCAACCTGTCTCTCACTATGAAGCAGAGACCCGTGGTTTCAGCCACCTTCTTCTGGTCCACATCACTGCTATCCTGGAAGGGTGAGGTTGGTGGGCCGATAAAGGCACGATGTACTTGTCAACCCACACCTTCATGACCCACCACTAAAGGCATGTTCTTCTTAGTTTTGTCAATATTTCTCTAGTAAGCTCATGGCTGAACTTGTTGGATTTTGCAGGAATCATTGGTAATGGCAGCAGCATGTGACTCCACCATTGCAACAGGATGTCGCTCCACAATTCCAACGAGGGACTAGGCCATTCCTGGCTCCTTCAAGGGGAAAGTACATCTCTCATCAACCACAGGCACCCGGACAGTAAGATTAACATCAGTGCAGGCACATGCTATAGTGTCGATGTCCAAGCAAGGGAAGGTCTAAGAGATCATACTCACAGGAGTTGGATCTGCAAGTAGTGATGGAAGCGAGATCCGGCTTTGGAAAAGGATGTGGGACAGTAGGAGTATGTCTCCCAGGACATTAGTCTCATAATCAATGGGCTACGTCGACCCCTCTGGACGAGCCACAGGCACAAGAGGAAAGGTGGGTTGGGACCCCAAAACCAGCAATGTCAAGACAAGGATGACAGCATTAGATAAGGAATGACCAATGTGCACAGTGCGCAGAGCAAAATTTTTCGACAATTTCTTGCTCTAAAAAGAATTACCACTTTTTTCAGATGAGGCAATGATGATCCAAGAAACAATAAGAGACTCCCATAATGTAATAGAATCATTCTTAGAGCAAAACTTGTGGAGAGATGGAAAAGGCATACCTTGATGATCTGATCCTTTGAAGAAGTCAAGACCCAATTTCCATTTTGATTCCACTTGACACAGAGCACCACATTTTTATGAGCAGAACTGTGAGACAAAGAAAAGTAATTAAAACAATAGAATCTTTTACAGTGTCATGCCATTTCAACTTACATTGAGCGAAGCTCCTTCCCAGTTTTGGCATCCCATAACTTCACAAGGGCATCTTTTCCACCTGTCATACAATAAAAGAACAATAATATGGCTACATAATCATAAGAAATCACAAGGAAAAAAAAATGGAAAGGAAGCAAAACACAATTAATGAGTACATATGAAGAAGACAAACCAGAGGCCAGTAGTGACTTTGTTGGGTGCCAATCAACACTCTTCACATCCCACAAGTGCCCTGTAAAAATCCAAAGCTACATTAACGAGCTTGTGTAAGGTAACAATCATATAATCCTTTTGAATCACTTAAATAACATGTTCTAGTTCTCAAGAAGCATCAGCCAATAATTGAAGTTATGTTCTATCTCAACACAGTATTTAGAAAAGAATTGACCTCTTGTCAAACACTTAATTTGAGTGCCTTTTCCTTCATAAAAAATTCCTTCTTCATATGAAACTGATGAGAAAATAGTATCACATTTAGAAGTGGAAATTGATAAGTGGCATATACTAATGATTGGATCTATCCACTAAAGCTAATTGCTTTTGAATATGAAGTTTTCACATGACACCAGAGCCACAGAGGTCAAACGGCTGTGGTTAAACTCATCCAACAAGTTGCCTGCATGTAGGACCGAAAGAAGGCCATACATGTGCAAATGCTTCAAGAAAATAGTAGCACAACTGAAGATGTGGAAATAGATAAATGGCATGTATTGATAGTTGGGCCTCCCCACTCAACCTAATTGATTTTAAGCTGGATGCTCTCACAAAACAATGTGCTAAAATTTGTTCACCATTTGAAATAATCAAATTTTAATTAAAAATCGTGACACTAAAAATTATTAGCCTAGCTTTTGCAAAATGCCCAGTCGAATGACAAAAGCTAAGGGATTCTTATAGTCATGCCCTTGAAAACATTAGACAACACACAAGTAGCCCCTGTGCTTTACATTTTCCTATACACAATCCTATAACCTTTTCCCAATTTGCATGGTATGTCCTCCTGTAAACACTTATATTAAAAATTAATGGAATTGGAGAAAAGAAAATTTTCCAGGCCCCCATGGAATATAACTTTTATCCTCATCTTTATTGGTCATCCTCTGGAAGATAAACTATCTTCTATTCTCACATGTTTATTGTATGAATGTGTTTTGTGATATGCTGTATCTTTCTAAGTCCTAAATCTACATTTTGTAATATGTTCTTGATTTTTTAAAGCATTGACAAATGAATTTCAATAACACTCTAGAAGTCAGTTGAAATGTCATAAGCTTTATTCTAAGAGACCTAGATTATATAGATAGGCACCAAAAAAATGAATTACACAAATATCATTTCACTTACAATATGAAAAAATAAGACCTACACCCATACATAACTCAACACTCTCCCTCAATCTGGAGTACATACATCAAACATGCTCAGCTTGGAACAAATATACAGCAATCGCTTCTTAGGAAATGCTTTAGTAAAAATGTCTGTCTTCGAAGCATATGTAAGGTGTAGAAATCTTCTTGACTAGAATGACCTCTTTGATGAAGTGACAGTCCACTCCAATATGCTCGGCTCTCTCATGGAATATGAGATTGTTAGCAATAAAGGTGACAGCCTTGTTATCACAATGCATGGGAATAGAACCAAAAACCTGTACTCTAAAGTCTTCTAGAATAGACTGAACCCAGAGTAGCTCACAAGTAGTCTAAGACATAGCCCCGTACTCAGACTCAACACTAGACCTGGAGACCACTACTTTTTTTTTGCCTCTCTAGGTAACTAGATTACCCCCAACAAATGTGTAGTATCCTATAGTGGATCTCCTGTCCTCATGTGCGCCAGCATAGTCTGCATCCGAGTAGCCACAAATATCCAAGTGCCCATTGTCCTTAAAAAGAAGTCATTTCCCAAGTGCACTTTCAAGTACCGGAGAATCTGGCAAACTACATCTCAATGAACTTTCCTTAGTGACTGCATGAACTGGCTCAATCTTCCAACTGCAAAGGCAATGTCAGGATGGGCAACATTTAGATACAAGAGCTTCCCAATCATTGCATGATATCTGATCACATCTTGTAGTAGAGGGTTGTCATCATCCGCAATAGGCAAGGAAACATCCATGGGCACATATGCTGGTTTGCACCTCAACATTCCCATGTCTCTCAACATATCAAGGACATACTTACGATGAGATAGCACAAGTTCTTCTCTAGTACACTGCACCTCAATGCCAGGGAAATAGTTGATAGGGCCTAGATCCTTGATAACAAACTGTGGTCGAAGCAGTTTCTCTGTCTCCTTTATGCCTTGCATGTTACTGCCAGTAAGAAGTATGTCATCTACATAAACCACAAGTATGACTGTACCTATCTTCCCATGCACTATAAAGATAGAGTGATCAGTAAAAAATCTGGTGAAGCCATATTCCTAAACCATCTAGTAAACCTCTCAAACCAAACTATGGGACTCTATTTCAGTCCACAGATGACCTTCTTCAGTCTACACACTTTCTGACACTCCCCCTACGTAGGAAAACCCAGTGACTGCTTCACGTAGACTTCCTCCTCCAAATCGCCATACAGAAAGGCATTCTTGATATCAAGCTGATGAACGATCCAATGCTTGTTCACAGCAAGTGAAAGCAGGATCCGAACAAAATTGAGACGAGCTATTGGGGAGAATGTCTCAAAGCAGTCAACTCTGAATGTCTAAGTGTAGCCTTTGGCAATCAAACGTGCCTTGTATCAGTCCACAGTGCCATCTAGATGACACTTGAGGGTAAACATCCATCTACACCCCACAACAGTGGCACCTGGGGGTAGATCAACAAGGTCCCATGTGCCACGGGACTGTAAAGCAGTCATCTCCTCCATTGCCAAGGTCTAAAATAGATCTCGGA
Organism: Thalassia testudinum; assembly: GCA_037157565.1. Lineage (NCBI taxonomy): Eukaryota > Viridiplantae > Streptophyta > Magnoliopsida > Alismatales > Hydrocharitaceae > Thalassia > Thalassia testudinum. The sequence continues at coordinate 54,826,085 of JAZHRO010000002.1, forward strand.
AGGCCTCATGATGATCCCGTGGTACCTGTATACTACCAATAGCCAAAGAGAATTAACGTCCAACTGCAGACAAATTGTCAAGTAACATAAACTAAGATATATAATATTTGGCACATGATCGTGGAGTCTTTGTGCAATAGGAAGATCCAGAGGCATGTCCTCAGTAAAAGTAGGTACCTGATCCTCAAACAAATCATTAGCAGTTGGTGAAGACTAAGCAAAACCAGTAGACAAAGGTTCTTCCACCTGAGTGACATCCTGAACTCTGCGCTGAAAAATGTTTAGGAAAGTATCTATAGCAGGAACCTCAAGATGACACGGGAAAGGGCCAAGATCAGGATGACTAGCCCTTGTAATGGGTGGCTCATTTGGCTGTGGTGGATCAGATATGACAAGAAGAGGAATATCAATAGAAGAATTAACAGGTTGCTCTTCCGATTTCTGATAATAAAGAATCTCCTCAAAAAAAGTAACATCAGCAGAAACAATTTCCATGAAATAGGATCATAACAGCGATACCATTTCTAAGTTCTAGGAAAACCCAGAAAGATGCACTTCACGAAACGAGGAGAAATCTTATCAACCTAGTGAAGATGGACAAAACACATACAGCCAAAGACCATCGAAGCAATAGAGAAAATAATCTTGCCAGGAAATAACATGGAATAGGGAGCTTTGCCCCTAAAACAGACGAACAAACACAATTCACCAGATAAGTGGCAGTAAGAACAACATTGGCCCAAAAATATGAAGAAACGTTCATTTGAAACATAATGAAACGAGCAACATCAAGCAAATGTCTAAGCTTACGTTCAGCTACCCCATTCTATTAGGAAGTATGAACGCAAGTAGTCTAGTGAACAATAGCCAAAGACTTAAAAAAGGCAATAGTCTTGGCATTCACAAACTCCAAGCTATTATCACTCTGGAAAATCTTAATAACAGTAGAAAACTAAGTCTTTATTTCAAGAACAAAATTTTTGACAATATCAAAGAATTCGAACTTCTCTTTCATCATAAAAACCTAGGACATCCTAATATAATCATCCACAAGTACAAGAAAATATCGAAAACCTCTCATACTCTTGACCCTACAAGGGCCCCAAACATCAGCATGAACTAAAGCAAAAGCAAACTCAGCTCTTTTATTTTGCAATAAAGGAAGACCTATGGTGCTTGCCTAACTGACAGACTTCACACCAAAAAAACTTCAAGAAAAAATAACTAAGGGAACTGACGACACAGAACATGTAAATTGGGATGACCAAAACGAAAGTGCCACTGAAAAGCAGAGGTAGCACACACAACATCAGCACTAGAAGATGGAAGGACATGAAGGTAGTAGAGACCATTCTGCTCCAGTCCTCCACCAATCTGCCTCATTGTCTGGAGTTCCAGCAAAAAGAAATACTGGTCATGGAACACAGCTCAACATCTCAAACCTTTTGTAATCTAGCTAACAGACATCAAATTAAGAGTAAATTTAAGAGCATACATAACATTTGAGAGAGGTAAAGAGCTAGAAATAAGGATATTTCTAAGCCCAGTCACTAATGACAAACCACCACCTGCCACTTTGACCTAAAAAGGTGTAGCAAGGTCCCGTAGAGAAGAAAACAAGGTCGTGTCACCAGTAATGTAGGAGGAGGCACCTAAGTGCGCTAGCTAAGCAAGGGCTTAGGAATTAACCAACATCGCTGAGGTACCTGCAGAGTTCTGAATAGAAGCAAAAGGAGATACCTGAGAAGTCATGAATCGCTCATAATCAAAACTAGAAATAGTCATCTGGCCATCATCCTCCTACACTTGGGTAGTCTCCTCTGCAGATACCTGATGGACATGTGGATCCATACCTTGTGGGTAACCGTGCTTCACCCAGCATCAGTCCACAGTGCGTCCATTCCTGTGACAATACTCACAGAAGAAAGGGCTCCGACCACGACCACGTCCACGTGCACCACCACGAGATCGACCTCCTCTTCCTCCAGAAGCTCCCCTACCACGACCAATTATGGCCATAGCAGATGCATCAGTTGTAGGCACTGGATCAACAGTGTCGAGCCTAGAAAGATGAGCATAAATATGTACAGGTGTGGGAATCTCATCCATGGCCATGAACTAATCTTTCACCTCCTTGTACTCAGGGCCAAGACCAAATAAACGCTGAATAGATCGAATAGCCTCTCTTTGCTTGGCAATAACAACTACATCAGTAGAAATAGGCTGGTAGACATCATGCTCGTCCCAGAGGTTCTTCATTGTGCCATAGTACTCGGATAAGGCCATAGTGCCTTTCCGAAGAGTGTGGATGTCCTCTACGACTCGGTACAATCTAGTAATGTTGCTTCTGTGGGAATGAATCTCATGCAACACTTCCCACATTTTCTTCGCAGAGGCATATGCCATGACCTGTTTTGCAATAGTCTGAGTCATACTGTTCAGGAGGCATGTAGCTACCCAGTCATTGTCTGCCTCCCAATTTGCAGACTTTACTGCGGGTTCTGCCTCTATCATCAATATGTACTTCTTGCGATGGGATCCGACGAATCTGGAGAACGACGTAGACCACAATAGGAAGTTTGTTCCATCCAACTTGATAAAAGTCCCCTGCATGTGTAAGGGAGCACTTGTGGTGGATGACTTTTCCAACAAGTCACTTACATATTCCTTTTGATCTCCCATGACTCCCTACTTCATGATCCACAAAACAAAATACTTACACTGCTAAAAAAATCAAATCATACAAGCTTAATCAACAGTATTGCACGCGATAAGGCATAGATCAGGCCCTAGCAATGCTCTTCACCAAGAAGTGCTGCTGTCGGAGGCCTTGACATGGAAAACGGGACCAGAAAACCCCAACCTAGCTCCTGTAGTACGCTCCCAAGGTCTCCTAAGAGGAGATCAGAGGTGCAAACACCCAACTAAGGCCCCAAACCAGTGGTCAGGAGAAATGGAAGCCCTAGGCGACACTAGGGGCGACGCTAGCAACGCTAGGTGCAGCTTTGGCGGCACTAGGGAGTGGCCGCTAGTGAGCCCAGTAGCCCTAGGCAACGCTAGGGTGGCGTTCAAGAGAGAACCGCAGCCCTAGGAGATGATAGAGCAACACTGGTGGGAGCCCAGCAACCCCAAGCGATGCTAGGGCGACGTTAGGGAGAGAATCGTAACCCTAGGCGACACTAGGTTGAAGATATGGTCGACGGCAATCGTCTAAGGCAAGGAGCAAACCCACTACGGTGATATCTAGTCCGATGATGGCGAGATCAGGCCAACGACGACGAGGTCCAGCTGGTGATGGCGGACCGGAGGGTCGACAAGGGTTGCTGGTGGTGTTGTTGGCCTAAGGGTGGCCGGTGATGCAGAGAGAGGCAGAGAGAAAGGGGTTTGGGTGGTGGGTTTTGGCGACTAGGGTTTCGGATGGAGTACTCAAGCACCGGTCTAGGATCGCTGCATTGATACCATGTTAGGTTGAAATATCATAAAGTTTATTCTGAGAGACCCTCAGCTTTTATATAGAGAGGCACCAGATAAATGAATTACACAAATATCCTTTCACTTACAATATAAAAAAAATAAGACCTACACCCATACATAACTCAACGCATCCTTTATTTTGCTTTTTTTTTGAAAGAGCTATCCATTATTTTGTTATTAAAAGAATCTCTATTCAACATTCAAATTTCTCTCTTTTGGAGAAGATGCATCTCATTGGACAAATAACCAAATAAAAGACCTCTCACCACATTCGGTGCCCTAATTCTCCAAACGATCAAAATATCCTCAAATTTCAGCTCTAAGGAAGCTATTTCAAAGAGGATCACCATGGAGCAAAGACGGTTGAAAATATTCTGTTCAAACAATTATATAGAAAAACATTGTGAATAATAAATAATTGCCCCTCTCTAAAAAATAATAAATAATGCCCTACCCAATCCTTTGCATATGTAATATATTATTTCAAACTTCACCAACAATAATCCACCTTCAAAACCAAAACTAAATCTAGGATTTAACACATGAAATGAGGATCCACTACATGCATCTATGCCTCCATCCACAATTTATCCTTTGTCAAACCCGCACACACATCCTAATAAGCAAGATTGCTTGATGGTTTCCTTTCAACAACTACTCCCAACTCCTCATGTAAGTTCAACATCCAAATTCACACACCTTCTAACAGGGGCATCAATTAGCCTTCCCTGCATAAAGTCAAACTACCTTAAGCATATCTCATCACTTTATCTTCAATTGTTGCCATACTGATATTTTCTTGGAGTACTTCATAATGCATCAGATCCCTTTTTCTGGCCATAAAACCAATTTACCTTAATTTCTAAGACATGCATCCTTTGTACATGACTACTGTCTAATACTCGGATCTAAATAGCATGGCAGGTAGGTGGTATTTGGTGATAGTTCCTCTGTTGAGGCATTTTGGGAGTGTCAAAGAGAATGTCATGATCTGAAAGGTCAACAGGAGACAGCAGTTACAGTGTTGTACGCTGTCTAGCTCCAAAGTTAGAAGGCAATTTTCAAAGGTGAAGGTTCATGGGTAAAAATGAGGTCCTTGATGTAGTGCATCACTCTAGATTTTGGTAACTTATGCAGTAATTATTAGTGGGTTATTTTATTTGATGGTCAGCATGTCTATTAATGTATGATATTCATCCTTTTGTTTTAAAAGAAAGGACATGTCTAACTATGATTCTGTGGTATCTGGCTTTAACCATGTTAGCTTACTTGCTCATGTACGTCCCTTATGTGAGAACCATTGCACAATGCACATTTTGCACTGCGATGATGCAGTGGCCTGGTGACCTTTGCCAGTTTTCCACTGCATTCATGCTGTAACCCCTGCACCCGTGCATTACACTGATGTCATCTGCAGGGAAAGCCCCGACTAGATTTTTTTACCCACATTAGTGCAAGAATATATGTTTGCATGTTTACCATTTCTAAAGAAATGATTGCATTAAAAATCCCCATTTCCATGCATAGATCCAACAATTTTGAATTTTTCTCATATTTATTTGACCTTTCCTATAAAATAAGTGATGCATCATATTGGCAATGTAGAGCTCATGACATGTCAAATAGCCAACACTAAACAATAAATGATTTGATTATTCTATGGAGTCCTAGGTACCTTTATATAGAGATCTACAAAAAGACAATAATACTACACACCCTCAAACAAATATAACAAGACCCAAAAGCAACCCGTGCAACTCAACACTCCCCCTCAGGAGAAGCAAATGCATCAAGCATGCTCAACTTGGAACATAAGACCTCAAGTCACTTCTTAGAGAGTGCTTTAGTGAAGATGTCTGCAATCTGGCCTTTGATGCTAAAGTAGGGGGTAGAGATCTTTTTGCTTGCAATGGCCTCTCTAATGAAGTGGCAATTCACTTCAATATGTTTAGTCCGCTAGTGGAATTCAGGATTATTTGTAATGAATGTGGCTGCCTTATTGTTGCGGAACATAGGAATAGCCTCTGAAGTATAGACACCAACATCCTGCAAAATAGACGGCACCTACAATAACTCGCAGGTAGTGTGCGCCATGGCTCTATATTCTGATTCTGCGCTCAATCTAGAAACAACTGCCTACTTCTTTCTCATCCAAGTGACAAGATTGTCTCCCACATAGGTGTAGTACCCAATGGTAGATCTCATGTCCTCATGTGTCCCAACATAGTTGGCATTAGAATATCCACTAACATCAAGATGACCACGGCTCTGGAAGTAAAGCCCCTTCTTCGCGGAACGCTTTTGGTACCTCAACACCTAGCAAACTCCATCCTAGTAGACCTCCCTAGGTGTCAGAATAAACTGACTCAATCATCCCACAGCAAAAGCAATGTCAGGCATAGTAACCATTAGGCATAACAACTTGCCAACCATGGCACGAAATCTGGTCACATCCTGCAACAAAAGATTCTTTGCATTTACAAGAGGCAATGAGGAATCCATAGGTGTACACGCTGGTTTGCACCCAAGCATACCAGCTTCCTTCTGCATGTCTAGCACATACTTTCGCTGAGACAAGACAAGTCCTCCTTCCATTTGTTGTACCTTAATGTCAAGAAAATAATTGATGGGGCACAGATCCTTAGTAACAAACTGTGAATGTAGCAAGGATTTAGTGTTCTCTATGCATTCCCTATCACTGTCAGTCAATAGAATGTCGTCCACATAACAATCACAATCACTAAACCTGTCTCCCTAGTCCCTATGTAATCTGAATACCGAGTGGTCAGCAAAAGACCTAGCAAAGCCATGCTCCAGTATGACTTTGCTAAATCTTTCAAACCACGCCCTCGAACTCTATTTCAAGCCATAAATAGCCTTCTTTAGTCTGCAAGCCTTCCAACACTCCCCCTGACTAATGAAGCCTAAATGTTGTTGCATATAAACCTCCTCCTCCAGGTCTCCATATAGGAATACATTTTTTATGTCCAATTGATAAATGGTCCACCACTTGCTAACGGTCATAGAAAATAGGATTCTGACAAAGTTACGTCGCACCACATGAGAGGTCTTAAAGTAATCTACCCTAAAGGTTTGTGTATATCCTTTGGAGACAACGGAAGCTTTGTAGCACTCCACGGTACCATCAGAACGACATTTCAAGGTAAACACCTACCTACACCACACAACTGTAGCACCTGAGTGTAGGTCAACGAGTTCCCATGTTCCACGAGACTACAGGGCGGCCATTTCTTCTTCCATAGCAAGTGTCTAGGAAGGATCCTGGAATGCATCTCTATGATCTCGCGAAACCTGGTGATCGTCAACAGCTAAAGAAAAACGTCATCCAGCTGCAGGCAAATGGTCAAGTGCAATAAACTGAGAAATAGAATATTTAGCACAAGAATGCTAAGCCTTCCATTGGGTTATGGGAAGGTCCAAATTTGTGTTGTCAGTAGCATAAGGTACATGACCCTCAAACGAGTCACTGATAGTTGGAGAGGACTAAGTAGGGATGGAAGACAAGGGCTCATTCACCTAAGGTGTATCCACAGACTGGAGCTGAAAATGCCTCGGAAAGGTATCTGTAACATTTGGATGCCTAGTGAAGTCACCAGGATAAGGCAAGCCAACCTTAGGTACAAGAGGCTCAAATGGCATAGAAAGAGACACCTCCTGAGGTATGACCTAAGCGGAGGGCTCCCCCTTTTTAGGGTAGTAGGTAATCTCACAAATGTGACATCCGCAAAAACATAAAACCGCCCTGCTATAGGGTTGTACCACCAGTATCCTCTCTATGTCCTGGAATAACCCAAAAAAATACATTTGACCGACCGAAGAGAAATTTTATCCACCTTAAGCAAATGGACAAAGCACACAACCAAATATAGCGGGAGTGATAGGAAAGAGATCTTTGCCAAGAAACAACACTGAGTAGAGTGTTTTACTACCCAAAATAGAAGGCACTAGATTCACCAGAAATGTAGCAGTCAAATCTGCATCAGCCAAAAAAGACGAGGAAACATTCATCTGGAACATAATAATGTGCACATCTAAAAGATGAAGGAGCTTACATTCAGCCACCGGATTCTGTTGGGAGGTATGAACACAAAAGATCAAATGAATGATCCCCATAGATTGAAAAAACTAAGTATGGCATTAATGAATTCAAGACCATTATGACTCATAAACACTTTGATAACCGTGGAAAATTGAGTCTTTATATCTTGAATGAAATTTTGAACTAAAGCAAGAAGGAAGAAACGAAACGCTTGATTTATTCTCAAACCCTACTTCTCTTTATATAGAGAGAGGTGGGTGCAAATTTCAATACAACCCCATGAAGAAAAGAAAACAACAATCAACACCAACAAAATAAAATAAGAACTAACAAGAGTCCATAACACTCCCCTTAAGCTGAAGCATAGATATCCATCATGCTTAGCTTGGACACACACATATCAAAGAAGGATCTAACCAGTGACTTGGTGAAGATATCGGTAGTCTGAGCCTCTGAGACAACCTGAGAGGTGAAGATGAATCTCTTCTGAATCAAATCTCTAGTGTGGTAGCAATCTACCTTCACATGTTTAATGCGTTCATGAAACATGGGGTTGTTGACAATATAAGTAACAGCCCGATTGTCACACCACAGTGCTCTGGCCCCATCAATCTATATATGTAGGTCAATCAACAGGAATCTCACCAACATCAACTCTACAGATGTCTAAGCTATGGTTCGATACTCAGACTTAACGCTAGATCTGGACACAATAGTCTACTTCTTACTTTTCCAAGTCAGCAGATTCCCTACAACATAAGTATAAAAGCCTATAGTAGACTTCCTGTCATCATGACTACCTGCATAATCTGTGCCAAAATATCCAACCATGGTCATAGATATGCCTCTAATGAAAAGAAGACCATGTCCCGATGCTCTCTTCAGGTACGTGAACACCATCATGGCCACATCCTAGTGTTTTTTGAAAGGCAAAAGGGCGATTATCCAAGAGATAACCACCCACATTCATTCAATCTCAAAACAAAATCACATCAGAAGTTACAAAATAGACCTCCAGAAACCAATCTGGAAGGAGATGGAGGATACAAAGTTCTCCGCATAAGATCTCTCTCCCCTAAATAGCACCCCATTCCTCCCTAGCCAAACCCCCCACAAAACAGCCAAGACCTTTGCCCGATCATATTTGGAGCGAAAGGTGAAGACTCCACCACTAGCACTTCTCCTGCAAAAGGACCAAAAGCTAGCCACGTCCCTGCGGGACATCCAATCGATCCCCACCTCCTGCCAAACCTGCACTACAAACGGGCATTGGAGAAGGTGTTGTATATCCTCATCAGCCCCCCTACATAAGGGACATACCAGGTCGTCCATCTGGGCCCATCTCGTTCTCCACTGTTTCGTCATAATCCTTCATCTTCTCACCAACCAGGCAAAGATCTTCACCTTTAATGGGCATTTGGCCATCCATATCAGTCTGCAATCTCGTAACAAATCAACGTCCACACCAGCCGTTCCACTCCCCAACCTGCGATATACCTTTCTTCCCAATAAAAACCATCAAGGCCTTCGTCCGATGCCCAACCCACCAACTCTTGCAGCAGTCGCTAGAGGTCCTCACTTCTTTGATCGGAGTGAACCCCCCCCTGGCGCACACGAAAAATGGGGCACCAAGATCCATCCCATCATTCCCCAACCTTAGCCAATGGATCCACCACACTTCCCAAGGGGCGGGAGAACCTCTCCCCTAAAGTAGATCCAGCCTCCTGCTAGTCATCCTGCCAAAAGCGAAACGAGTCCTCCTCACCAAGCACCAGGTCAAAGAAGCCCCGTACTTTCACTACCACCGCCGCCAAGTCCTTGAGAAAGTGTGACGCTCCAGAAGGAGGGGAGAAAAACGATCCCCACGATAGGAAGTCGCCGTAGCACCGCCGCATAACATCACTGAGAAGCCCCTGCTCCTGCCCCACCAACCTCGCAATCCACTTCGTGAGAAGACTGGTGTTCGTTCTGTCCACGTCTCTAACCCCAAGGCCCCCCTCCTAGGTAGGCCTGCACACCTCCCAGGCCACCAATCTTGCCCCCTACCTGACAACCCTGTAGTAGACCAAAAGAAATCCCTCATCAACCCCGAGATCCTTTTCTCAATCTGATGCGGCAACCTGAGGACCGAAAGGAAATACGACGGCATGGAAAACAGAACCGCCTTCACCAGGGTCAATCGTCCACCTCTAGAAAAGAGCCTGGAAGACCATCCTACCAACCTTCCCTCCATCCTTTCCATTAGCGGGAACCAATCCTGTACTCTGAGGCGACAGTCGGACAAAGGGAGGCCCAAATACACCAACGGCAAAGAACCCACCTCTATCTCCAAAGTAGCACCCACCCTCTCCGTCTTCATGGCGGACAAATTGAAAGGGACAAAAGTCGACTTTTGGTAATTAATCTGCAATCTAAAAGCCTCACCAAAGAGCTCCAGAAAGATCCTCATCCTCCTCGACTCCAACTTCGTTCCCTCGACCAGGAAGAGCGTATCATCAGCATACTACAGGACCACTACCTCTCTGCCACCACCAGACTCTAAACCCTTGAGCAGGCCCCTACTACATGCCCTGTGCGTCGCCTGTGCAAGAGTATCTACTGCAAGAACAAAAAGCATGGGCACGAAAGGGCAACCCTGTCTGACCCCTCTTTTAGGTTGGACCCAACTTCCCGCCGGATTCCCGTTGATAAGGACTGAGAAAGATGTCGTCACACATCTCTTCATCCAATCAATCCAGACCACAGGGAAACCTCTCCTCAACAAGGAAGCCCACAGGAAATCCCACTAAACCAAGTCATATGCCTTGCTAAAATCAACATTCCACAAAAAAGCCTGCTTCTTCTCCCTCCTCCACACGGCCAAGGCTTCCAACGCAATCACAAAACCATCTAAAATTCCTCTCCTCTACATCTTAGTGTTGTCTAGTAGGTCTCTCCATAAATTGACTCAACTTCTGCAACGAAATATCAGGCATGGTAATCGTCAAGTATAATAGCTTCCCACAAGCTATCGATACTGCCTTCTATCAACTAGCTCTGCATCACTGTCATAGAGCTGTGCTTTGGGATCTATGGGAATGTTTACTAGTTTGACTCCCAACATACCTATCTCCTTCAACACATCCAAGGCATATTTCCATTGAGCTAGAATAAGGCTTCTATCCCAAGGAAATATCGCAAAGGCCCCAAATATTTCACCACAAACTGATCTGCCAAAGTACACCTAATCTCAACCACACCTGTTGTACCATCACCAGTGATAATCAAGTTATCAACATATACCAAAAGAACTACTACCCCTTTCCATATCCTTCTAATAAACAAGGAATGATCTACCGATGATCTGAGGAATCCCACTAACATTAACTTTAACATTAACTTTACCACTTGAGAGAGCTTCTGAAACTAAGCTCTCAGGCTCTACTTGAGGCCATAAATAGCCTTCTGCAATCTGTTGTCACTTTTCTTGAAAGATGCATCCCATATCATCAGAGGTAGCACGGCAATTAAGCTCCTTAGTTATATTGCTGACTGAGAGAAAGTTGATAGGAAAGCCTGACACAGACGAAACATCAAGCAATCTCAAAGTAGAAGTCGCTAGTACCTCCCCCTTATCTTCTATCCTAGAGTGTGCCATCTGCAACTTAAATAGTCCCGCCTGCGAGTACAAACTTGCGATGACTAAAACAACTCCTATCCCCACTAAGATGTCATGAAGCACCTGAATCAACCAACCACTCTGCACTATCCCAATTCTTGTCATGTGCAATAAACCCCAACTTGATGGCTCCTAGGGATGAAAATGGATCCAGATTCGAATTAAATATCCGAATACCGTATTCGATTCTAGTCCGATTCGGTAATTCGGATTCAGATAATTTTCAAATTCGGATCTAAATTCAGATCATGAAACTCTCAAATTTTCAAATTCGATTTCGAATTCAGATTTTATGAGAAAAAATCGGATTCGGATTTGAATATCCAACGATATACATTCGGATTCAGATCTTAGATTCTGATTCGATTTCGGTTTCGAATTCAGCATCATCTTCCACTTCAACATGTAACCATCATAGCTATATACAAATTTCTTGAAAGGAGTTCACCTACCACTTAATCCACAGATATTATGGTTTCATAATATATTCTCTTTTTTGGAATTGTAAGTGAACATCATCACTAGTAGAAGCAATAAAAACTATTGGTTGAACAACCATAAATCAAAATTAGCATGGTTTTTTAAAATCTTGCTTTAATATTAATCATATATGTACGAAATTTAGAAATTGACATATAGAATGTACTTATTTCTATTTTATTCTTATTGATTTTTTATTCTTATTTTATCATTCTTTATTTTATAGAATGTATTTCAATTTAATTACTATTATGTAGTTAACTAATGATTCGTTCTTTTCTTATATTTATAAGAAAGCTAATAATCTATGCGTATCAACTATTGATACTTATACGAAATATCCTCTTCTACAAAAGGTATCAATCTTTAGATAACGAAGCCATTTAATTTTATTCCACCCTTTATAACAATATTGGTTTCCATTTATATACAAAACATCGATTCTCCTACAAATCTTCTTTTAATTTTTGTTTCCATTTATATTTGTTTAATAAATAAATTTTTTAAGAAAGTTTGTCTAATAAATAATGGATTTGGATTCATATTTGAGTATAATCAATACCACGTTCGTATTTGTATTTAATCAATATCCGATTCGAATTTGATTAATATTTTATCCGTATTCGAATTCGTATCCAATTTTATTAGAATATGATAATAAAAAATCCTATCCGACTTAATGTCCAAATCCAAATTCGATTTTGGAAAATACAAATATAGAAATACATATATCCGAACCGAATCCAACTTGATTTCAGCCCTAATGGCTCCCCGAAAAGCATCATGATGGCTAAGACCTCAGAGTAGCCTCTCATACTCACTTCATACAATGGTCACTATCACTTGCCGATCTCTGTGTGGCAAAGGTACTTGGCTCAAAATCAGAAAAGGTCATACCTCTACAATAGAACCACAAATCCACCAAGAAAAAAAAACTCCGAAGCACTGAATCAAGAGAAAATCATACCAATATGAAAGAACTCCATCAGATCTGTGGGCGCGATCAACCAAGTTCAGATCTGAAAAAAATAATCATAAAAAATAATTTGCAGATCTGATTTCAATCCTTGGACATGGATTCCAAGGCAAACAAAACCCAGATTCCAACCCAAAAACTGAAGAGAAGCACCCCCAAGTCAGGGGCAAGCTTGCGCTAGACCTAGGCAAGCCTTAGGGCCACCGCCTGGGGTTGCCCTCCCCCTCTTGTGCCGCTGCTAGCTGGGAAAGTCACCGGTGGTGTTGGCTACCGCCAACAATGGTGATCTACTGCATGGCCTGCAGCAGGCTACAGCAACAGCAGATTTGATCTGACCAATGCTGCTGATCTACGGTGCTGGAGGAGGGAGAAGAGGGAGATGGGGGAGGTGTAGGGGCTAGGTATTTGGTGGTGTTAGGAAATAAATGAGGATCTAATTAGTTAATTGTCAAGAATCCAATTAGTTAGGTGTCTTACTTATTTTAGTCCATGTTATTTTTAGCAAGTTAGTATGTTTTTCTTTTATTGTACCAAACCCTCTCTCTATATAAAGAGAGGTTTGGCTTTGTTATTTAACAACAACAAATATTCTACCCAAAATTTTCACATAATATCAGAGCCACCGATTTTGGAGGTCTGAGGTTTAGAAAAGATCTAGAGGGGAGAGGTCCTTCGGCGGTGACGCCAATCTCCGAGGAGCCACCAGAAAGGCACGCTCCTCTCCCAACTCCTTTTCTCTTCCTTTTCTCTTATATTCTTCTGCTTTTGTTGCTGCTCTCGTCACCGACACCGCCACTAGCCCACCACCAACAAGAGACCACTATGGGGGTGGTCGCCGGTGGCCCAACCTCCATGTCCACCATCTTCGAGGGTCGTCAGACCGATCACACAACACCAATGAACCCATCTTTGACTAGCGTCGCCAGCAACAGGAAGCTTGGATCGAGGTTTTAACCCCTCTAACCTTGCTTTACTGAGGATCCAAGGGGGCCACACGACTCCTTGAAGGACTTGCATGTGCAACCCAAGGCAACTTAACGAAGAAGATAAACAAAGATCGACGTCAACATGTAGATGGGGTGCACTCTCACGCGCCTAGAGCGTTTCAACTAGCTCTTGGGGCTTAGGAGCAATGGCAGCGAAGGTGACCTTATGCACGACCAGAGAAACCAAGCAGAGCACGTTGGCTCGCGAGGAGTAGGAGAAATAGCATCTATGTAACCTCATGCACACTCTAGAAGACTAAGGCTTGTCATCTTCAGACTCTTGGACGTAGGAATAGCAACACCCAAGTTTTAGTCATGATTTCTCACATACCCAACACCTTATGTGGGACATACAAGTAGAAACATGACAAGCTGATGCAGATACTGAAGCCGATTATTTTTCTACTACCGTCGAGTACCGTTGATCCAAGTCTTCGCCATCTCCAGCATCTCAACTTACAAGGGAGTGTTAGGAAATAAATCAGTGTTACGAAATGAGTATCTAAATAGTTAGTTGTCAAGGATCCAATTAGTTGAGTTTCTTATTTATTTTAGTCCATGTTATTTTTAGCAAGTTGGTATGTTTTTCCTTTATTATACCAAACCCTCTCTCCATATAAAGAGAGGCTTGGCTTTGTTAGTTAATAACAAATATTCTACCCAAAATTTCCACAGGTGGGATACCAAACCGCTAGTCCAGAACCGTCGCTCTGATACTAAGTACGAAGAAATGAAATGCTTGATTTATTCTCAAACCCTACCTCTCCCATGAAGAAAAGAAAATAACAATCTGCACCAACAAAATAAAATAAGAACTACCAGGAGTCCATAAGAGAATAGGAATCTCAAACATTCTTTCACATAAATACCCAGGACATCTTGGTACAATCATCAACTAATAAAAGAAAGTACCGAAAACCTCTAATACTATGAACCCCACACGGGTCCCATACATTAGTATGAATCAAACCAAAAACAGACTCAGTACGATTATTCTGAGACGGAAAGAATGACCAATGGTGCTTGCCAAGTTAACAAGCCTTACAACGAAAAGACTCTAGAAAAAACATCTGAAAATTGACAACGTAACACAGGCAAACTAAGGTGGCCAAGACAAAGGTACCACTAAAGAGCCATGATGGCACGCACAACAGCAGCAAATGAAGCAAGTGGAATGTGAAGGTAATATAGACCATTCTGCTCAAGTCCTATAATCTGCCTCATCGTCTGGAGGTCCTGTAAAAAAAATACTGGTCATGAAAAACATCTCAGCGCCGAAGATCTCTGGTAATCTGACTAATAGACATCAAATTAAGTGTAAATTTTGGAACATGCATAACATTACACTGGGACAGAGTACAGGGACAAGGAAATATTCTCAAGTCCTGTAACTAGTGACAAGCCCCTATCTACCACCTTCACCTAGAATGAGGTAACAAGGTCTCGGGAAGAAAACAAGAAAGCATTACCAGTAATGTGAGAAGAAGCACCTGAATCGGCAATCCAGGCTGGAGCATAGGACCTGACAAACATGGTAGAGGTACATGTGATTATGTGAACTACCGAACCGATGCCCCAACCAAGGTGGAGGCCTGCGATGCAATAAATCTCTCATACTCTGCTTTCGAAATAGTATACCCTCATACCTCTGCAGCCAAGGTGTTGCCTTCAACAAGTGACACCGAGCCCGACCAAAGAGGTAGCATCGACTGCAGAGGTGATGGCACAAAGGAGTGGGGGGCCAACGATACAAGGAGAGTAGGGTTTCGGTGGAGGGTAGGGTTTTGTTGGAATATCGAAGCCCCGACATAGGATTGTTGTTCTGATACCATGTTCGGAAAAACAAATAATCTGATTATTCTATGGAGTCCTAGGTACCTTTATATAAAGAAGTACAAAGGAAAAATAACACTATACACCCTCAAAGAAATAAACAAATATAACAAAGCCCAAAAGCAACCCATACAACTCAACAACCAGCTTAAGCCACATCAATATGGCTTGAATATTGCAAATCAAAGATGTTGGTGATATTTGTCAAAATATCAAGTGCCCAATACTGTTGTTTATAGCCATGTATTCTAATCCTTTGAGCTATAGGCATCACCCATATCCAATGCATTTTTTTCTTTTTCAAAATGGAAGTGTATGCATATTTGTGATAATTTTTTTCCATAAAATCACAAACACCAAGCTATATCGGTTGACATCTGTAAGGAAATGCTATGATTTTCATATCTAAAGCCTATGCCTAACGCAACTCAAGAGCCTCTACTCTCCTTGATGTTGTGGTATGTTTGTGACCTTTCTCATTGTCTTTTCTTCCATTTCTTCAAGGTAATAACCTCTATTATCAGTCACCAACATCTAAACTCTACATTATCTTCATTCCTTCGCTAGATCTTCAACTTCACTCTTTTCTCCTCCATTTCTCTATTGTCCATGACTCCATAAACTTAAGCTTCTTTCATTCTATGACAACGATCGATCATCCGTCTAGCATGCCACGGTAGAATACATGCAAATATGCAACTAATGCATTCAATGATCACATGATTAGGTGCTTCTTAGTTGTTATTTGTTACCTGTTTGTTAGTCAGTAGTTAGCTAACTTCTCTCATACATCTTCTAATCTCTATTACTTTCTTAGTTAGATTCCTAATTATTTCTATTGCCATGGCATTTAGTTAGATTCCATTGGCCAAGATGCCCTACCAATCTAGAAACTCCTACAACTGTTTATCCAATAATGGGCTCAAGAACAAAGGTGTCTAACACCCTCTCTCATAATCCTAGTAATCATCCACCGTTGCCATCATATCGAGCGCCAAATGGAATAATTAAGGGTTCGTTTAGATGGGTAAAGTTTACCCCATGTGGGTAGGATAACTTATGGGATAAGAGAGATTTATCTCACACAGATCCCCATGCAGTTTGATTTGACCGCTTCTGTTGACAACGTTTACCACACCAACCTCCATGCAATCATTGCTTGCACTATCCTTGTATACATCGTAACCCACTAAAAACACGATTTAATCATTATTCATCGTACTATTCATATCTTATCCATGACACATCAGCTATCCCACCTACTTACCCCATATCTAAATGGTATCTATCAGCCAACAGACCAAAAGGAATCCACTCATACATCCAAAACATAAAGGTTCTTCCATTCCCCAACTCCACATAAAAGAGATCCTTTACCATGGGGATCACAGGCAATCCCCTTCCAAAAGTAAGATGCTCCACAAATTGGAGTAATTCCATCTCTGCCTAATCCAAAATTCTACCACCATAACAAGATTCCAATATAATATTGACAAGGCTATTATCTTTCCCCAACAACTGGCACACCAATTTGCAAAGCAAGTCATCATTCATAGTAAAAAGCTCCTACACCCCTAGCGCCACTTGATCAAGATGCCTACAGACATCCTCTCAAGATACCACATCCTCCCAAGATACCATGTGTAAAGATCTGGAGTCTTCCCCTACCCCCTTCCAAAAAAAATCCTCTTCTAATTTTATCCAACTCCTTGTGCAATCTTATTGGCATCTCAAACACCAACATATAGAATAAAGGAATGACAGAGAGGACCAACTGCAAGAGAACTAACCTCCCCCCCTTAGACAACAACCAGGATTTCCGCGCATCCAATATCTTTCCCATCTTCGCCATCATCACCTGCCAATCTAAAACTTGCAACCACCGATCACTAAGGGGAAACACAGATACGTCATACGAAGAGTTGCCTATGGCATTTGCAAATAAGACTTCTGTCTATTCACCTACAAACCCAAGAAATCCGTAAAATGTGCAATAAGATCGATTGTCTTCTCGCCTCCTTCATGGAGTCCTCAATTATGAAAACAGTGTCATCTGCGACTGCATAATGAAATATAGGAATCAAATTTACGACACCCTTAGGCTAAATCCTCATATTAAGCCCCTTTAGCATACCGCATAAGTGCACATAGCCAAGGCCTCCACTACCAAAACAAACAACGGTGCAAGCAGGCATCCTCACTTAACTCCTCTCTGCGGTTGAATGCATCCTCGTTCAAGCCTCCCATTTATTAGAACAGAGAAAGATGCAGTTATAATGCATTGCTTTATCCATGAAATCCACACATCCAGGAACCAATGCTTCCCAAGTATACTCCAGAGGAACTCCCAATCCAATGTATCGTACGCCTTGGCAAAGTCGACTTCCTAAAGGAACCCCTTCGTCTGTACCCATTTCCAATACACAATAGACTTAGTAGCCAACACAACGCTATCAAGGAGATGCCTCCCCTTAACAAAAGCTGATTACACGGGACTCACCAGGACATCCATAGCCTCTTTGAGACAATTGGCCAAAACCTTTGCCATGATCAAGTAAATAGAGTTGGATAAACCTTTTCAAAACAAAAAAAGAGTTGGATAAAGAGCTAGGCCCGTAGTCTTTGATCCTCTCCATCATTTCTCTCTACAGTAGAAACAATAAAAGGGACCTGTTCAGCTATTCAAACGCCATGTTTCCCAGCTAAAATTCGCCAACAAACGTCATAATATCCTCTTGAACCACAAGCCAAAACTCCTTGTAAAATAGAAGCATATTCTAATTGGATATTGCTTGTAAAAACCTCGTCTCATACAATTTGATCAAAAACCTCAAAGGCATAACATACATCATGTATCTCTCATGATATATGCATGCAATTACTTCCTAGTTTTTCGATATGAGAAGCAGGGGCATATTAATAATCCGAATCATTCTACTCTATATCCTGTTTGATATTTTCATCTTTGTTGGAAGTCCCTTGTGCAAAGCACTGGGTATGAACTAGTTCTTTGGTCTTTGAAGTCAAAAATCACAATTTGGATGCACTTTCCTCTATTTTCTTGTTTTCTACAATTCGGAATAGTTCCTTGGCAGGCCCCTGCCCTGATCATTTAGCGAGCATCAAAAATGGCATAGACATAAATGTATTTATTGGGGATAAATAATCACCTTTGTTGCTGGAGATTAACTAACCTAAAAAAGTTCCAAAAAAAAACACTCATAAAAAGGTTCAAAAAAATACCAAACATGGAAAGGTGCAGGTTATAAGGTGGCAACAAAACAAGCGTTGCAAAGGTTGTTTACAAAATGGAAATTACCAGTTAATGACCTCTCTTCTTGGCACCGTGCAAAATCCCACACCTTGACTGTATTGTCATCAGAGCAAGAGCAAAATTTCAAGTCTGTCCTAGAGAAACTGTTCAAAAGAAACAAAAATACCCTTAAGATGTTTCTAAACAAACTTATTAATAAACAGACAAAACAGGTGTAAATTGTTTGAAAAGAATAAAACATTGAATTAGACTAAAACTCTAGATGCAAAATCAACCACCATAAATGTACCTTAAATCACGAACAGATTCTTTATGAGCTGATTTGTTTGCCTTTACATTATTCATGTTACTTTGCCAGTACCTGGAGAAGTTTTCATACTATTAAGATGGAAAACACCAAGCACCTTGATTTTACAACATACAAGCAATAGCCTGCTGATAAGCAAGAAGAAAAAGGAGGAAGTTTAATGACACTTTTCATACTTGATGGAACCCCCATCATCCCCACTGACCATCCAGTTCTCATTATGGCTCCATACCATGGACCTAATTGCTTGATCATGAGCCTGTCACATGCATACTAACATCATTCCAGCCAAATAAGTCCATTCAATACAAAAGGGGAAAAAAGTAATAAGACAAATGCTAAAACAATGTAGCACCCAAACCTGAAGTATCATCTCAAAATTGAAAGATTGGCCAT
The DNA here is from genome assembly GCA_037157565.1 of Thalassia testudinum. Classification (NCBI taxonomy): domain Eukaryota; kingdom Viridiplantae; phylum Streptophyta; class Magnoliopsida; order Alismatales; family Hydrocharitaceae; genus Thalassia; species Thalassia testudinum. The sequence goes on from JAZHRO010000002.1 coordinate 54,845,529, forward strand.
TCCATAGGGTGAATTCGCCACTCTGAGATCCAGTGATTAAACGTCGCCCAGTAGGAGTCCACTACAATATGTACAACATGAGTTTGCATAAGATGCAAAATCTCTTAAAATCAACCAAAAGCCTATGAGATGCATGTAAAATTATTTATTTGCATCCCAAAGGTCATATAATGACAAGTAAACACAAGATTTAACTGCAGATGAAGTGAATAAATATTATGGTTAATGCAGTGATAAGTACCCAGGAGATTTCACAGGGACAACAGAACATTTAATTTTCTACAGGAAGCACAAATACTGCATTGACAGCATTTTTGAGGAGACAAACAATACTCCCATGTTGAAGATCAAGAAGACATATATATAGAAATGTTACCGTTAGAGAAAATCTCATTAGAAGTGTAATTATACACTTCCTGTTTTAATTTTTCCTATTTTATTTTTAGAGATTTGTTAGAAATATGTTTTAGGTTTATTAGAGAGTTGATTAAATTTAGAGATAATTTGTTTCATCTGCGATAGAATTAAAATCAATTCCCTCTCTATATAAAGGGACCAAACTCTATCTTTTATTCTTGAGATTTCAAAATAATATTTTCAATTCCCCAAATCTCTGCATTGTATCAGAGTGGGAACAGTCTTGGGGACTCCCCTAGACCACCGACCCTCTCTCCCCTACACATGGCCTCTTCCACGTGCCTATGTGCACCATCATCAAGCATCAAATCGATGGCTGCACCACCAAAGTCGTAGTTGTTTGCGTAGGCTCAAATTGAATGCTTGCACAATTTGTTGAAGGATGAAGAACCCTCATCATCTACTACTACCATTGCAACCACTAAATAAGTCGCCAACGTACTATCTTTGCAGCCTGTGCCTGACCTAAAGAATGTGTTGAAGCTTTAGGTCATGTCATCAACACAGAAGACGCTGATGAATGGTGGGGAATCTGAGCCATAGGCTCAACCCAATCTATGCTTAGAAATGTTTCCCACTGTGTAGTCGCTACTACTACTACAACCATTGTATGTGTGGTTGTTACTACTACTACAACCACTATGAGGCCATTACTTCTACTACAATCTTCGTATATGTGCTTAGGATCGACTCTCGTTGAAAACAAAGTATGTGTGTGCTCTGCACATGTGCTCTAACCTCAACTACATTAGATGAGGGAACGTCTACCAGTACTATTCCTTCAAGTTGGGAGTGCACACTCTAACTTAGGGGGGAGTGTTAGAGAAAATCTCGTTAGGAGTGGAATTATCCACTTCCTATTTTAATTTTTTATATTTTGCTTTTAAAGATTTGTTAGAGATATGTTTTAGGTTTATTAAAGATTTGATTAGATTTAGAGAGATATGATTTGTTTTCCTCTCTATATAAAGGGGGACCAAACTCTATGTTTTATTCTTGAAATTTCATAATAATATTTCCAATTCCCCAAATCTCCACGGTTACAAAATCATTGCATAAGAATTATATGATGGTAACATATGGAGGTGGACTCTACCTTACATGGATAGGATATATTATATCATGCACGTCAATTTATATTTTTGCAAATGAATACAGAACAGACTCACTTACCAAGACCCTATTGATGGAACAACGGTTTTTGTTTGTAGACGCATGAACAAATTTTGCAGCAAAGCTTGTAGATGGGTTATCAGGATATGCAACAGCTGGCAGCATCTGCATTTGCAAATTGCAAGAAAAGAGATAACCAAATCAATGACCAGGAGAAGACCGGGTCTAATAAAATCAAATAATAAACCCCATCAAAAAAAAAGATTTCTTAATCAATAATCGGCATGCAAATGGAATATTCACATCTCCAGTCGCATGCTCAAATCCAGAACCATGATAATCCAACTTGTACAAGGATAACAAAGGATATCAAAACACTAGCAGTATCATGCAAGAAGAGGAAGAACCATCAAGATACTGCAAGCTATGTGATGACCATACAAGTAACAAGATACCAATACTAGCTCATCTTATCTCAAACACAAAATGTTGAAAATATGAAGCTAGACAGCATAGGGAGTTTGTGGTCTCACTAACATCCACCACTGCAGCAGGTGTAGGTTGTAGCACTGTACGGTCTCTTGCATTACGTTGCCACATTCGAACCTGTAGGATGGGCACAAAAGAATAAATATCAATTATACTTCCAAGCAAGGAACCAACTACCAGAATAACCAAGCATGAAACCCGTGTAGCCAATAAAATGCCAAATTGAAAGAGAGAGGGGAAAAAAGACACATTTGGAAGTGTTAGATCTTTCCAAAAAGGGGAAAAAAGTTCAGAAGTGTTAAAAGTGTTAAAACCACTACACTCCAGGGGCCCTTACATAAAAATAATAGAATTTTTTCCATTATAGGATGCATGAAAAATGTTAATTACTACCCCTATTGCCACTTCTAGCCTCATAAACAGAGGATTTGTGCAGGTTTAGCCTCATAAATAGAATGCAAAACAAGAGTCCCTCCGGTACCTGGTCAACAATTGAGTGAGTCAAGATAATGTTAAATGTTACATGGCATCCTAGTCTCATTTCAGAAGCCCAATCAGGTTTTTTCTTTACTTGTTGCTTGCACCAGGGGTCCAGGATTCTGCCAAACTCTATGACAGTTTGGCGACCTAGCTAAACCCACATTAACCTGGTTTCACTTTGGGGTTACTCAAATCCAAAAAATCCAAATCATCCCGACTTGAATTATTCTAGGCATGGAAAGGATTGAAGCTAATCCCAGGTTGCCCTCACCCACAACAAGACCACATATCCCCACATCTTCACCAGATAACCATATACCACAACAAAGGCTATTTTTCAAGAGCAAATTGAATGCAACATACAATTTTTTTATTGTAATGTGCGCGAAAGATTGCTTGTCCCCCCCCCCACTACTATGGCAAGTATTTATTAAATAACTTTGATGGGGAAGATATTAAAAAACAAGGTATTCAAAAATGCCCCTAACCCAACTCTAGACACCCTATGACTTCTCAAAAAAACTCTGGACACCCTAAGAACCTCTTTCATTTCAAACCTACTTCCATTGTGAATCAAGAGATATTTCAGGCACCTCTAGTAACTAAGCAGGTTGAAGACCAAGAAGCGAGTTGTTTAGACTAATAAATAGGAACAGGTCAATCTCTTATGTAAAAGCTAGCCCATAAATCTATGCTACTTGTCAAACTAGTCTTGTGGGTTAAAAATTGACTGACAAGCAACTTCATCTCAATGGTAGTTGAGCTGCTACAAGTTTCATCACCTGCTTCCAAGGAACAACATTTGCATGCCATTACTGCATCATATTATATTACTCCACATCTGATGTGGACTTCAACACACTGCAGCTAGCCACCATACCCTTCCACAAACATGTTAACAACCCTGATCATGATAGTCCCTGCAAACACATAAATGATCCTAGCTACCTAGTCTCTGAAATCTCCACCATGAAATACAATGTCAAGCTTTATCTTTATTCTCAAGCTCAATTGTTGATGAAACCTATGTAATCCAAGATTTCAGAAGTCCCTGAGGCTGTGTTTGGGTGCAGAATAAATTGTAACTGGGAGAAGTCATGGGTGGAATACGTTGGATTAAGGTGTATGGTTGTGTGATGGGATAGGTGGTTAGTTATTGTAGCGGAAGAGACTATAATATTTTTTATGTTGAAACTTGGGAAAATTTGTGAGATAAGTTAAAAAGGGGGTGTTTACTCCATTTCAGAGTAAAGATTCATATGGACCCAAGATTTGCAAAACCTAGGTTGTCTCCCCAAAACATGAGTTTTCAAAGCAAGAGTTAACCCACAAGAAAAATCAGCCAAGTAAAAGGAAGTTAACCCAAGGCTAATACCCCAAGTAAACTAGGCCTAAGACCTAGTTTGTTTTTGAGGGTTGACTTATGGGTTATCCCAACTAAAAGTTACCTTGATTTTTTTTCCAACCCATGGACGATTTGTATCTAGATTCAATCCATTAAAGCAAAGTTTCAATTCCCTACAATCTCCTAGGATTACTCTCCCAATATCTCCTTGCCACATATCTCCATGTCACCCAATCTCTCCCTTTAATCCCCTATTTGTATGCATGTATATTTCTTCTAATCAACCATTATTACTTTGGTAAAAGTTTTTTTTTCCAATAATATTTGTAGAATGATATTGTTGGAGTTTTTGGAAATAGGTTTGATTGAATTGAAAAGACAGAGACTAACCCCTCTTTATAGAGAGAGGGGATAACAATGGAAATCATAATCCTAATCCTACTTTGGAAACAAATTCATAAATCAAATCCCCACAAAATAGAAATAGATAAATCAAACCAACTTTTATCCAATTTACCTAATTCAAAAATATCTCTAACACTCCCCCTTAAATTAGAGCAGCAGGTAACGTCCAACTTGCAAGAGTAAAACAAAACTAGGACTCCCCCTTCAAATTTAATCCTCGAGGCGGAGTAGGTAGGCAAGTAGTCATGTCTCATTAATGGAAAACCAAACTTGCTAGGAGTTAGAAAAAAAAAACTAGTGATGAGACCTTCAAGCAGGAATTATCAGCAGGCAAAAGAAGTAGTTACCCCACACTAGTTGAAAACCCTTCTTTTAAAGAAAAGAAAAAAAAAAAAGTTGTGGAGAGGCATTAAGGCAAAAGAGCAGGAAACGATCCTAGGCAAACAGAAGGGAGGGAATGAGCATGACACTAAGTTCCCCCACCGATCATGGGAGTAGTCAGCCATCGAGACACGTGGAGTCTCACCCAAGTAGGAGAGAGCAATAACCGATTGGGTGAGGTCGATCATGTGAATTGGCAAGTGTAGCAGTAGGTTGAGCTATGCAACCAGTTCGAGCAGAGGCGATGATAGGCCTTGCCAGTGGCGCTAATGGTCGAAGTTGATGTCGTGGCAACCAAACAAGACTAAAATCGATCGATTTTGGTTTTTGTGATCAAACTCAGCGAGAGAGCGAGGGATGGCAACGATGGTGGTGGTTCCAATGAAGAAGAGAGGCGTTCTGGCAGTGGTGAAGCCGACAAGAGAAAGAAGATGTGAGGGCGATGAGGGAGTTGGAGTGAGAGAGACCAACGAGAGAGGGCAACCATGAGATAAAGGAGTAGGCAAGGCTACAAGGGCAACACAAGCCACAAGCAAGCAAGGAGGAGGCAATGTGCGCCTCCAAGCAGGGAGAAGTGCCGATGACGCCTCTAGGTAGGGAGGAGAGGCAAGCAGATCCCACCCGCTCTAATACCATGTAAAAGTTTTTGAAATAGGTTTGATTGAATTGAAAAGGAAGGGCTAACCCCACTTTATATAGAGAGAGGGGATTACAAAGGAAATCCTAAACCTAATCTTGCTTTGGAAATAAATTCATAATAAATCAAATCCCTACAAAATAGAAAGAGACAAATCAAACCAACTTTTGCCTAATTTATCTAATCCTAAAATATCACTAACAAATATACTAGAAGGATCCAAGAAGAGTGTCATATTATTCAAAGTAGATATGATGGTCAGGACAATTATCTGCTGCGGAAGAAAGATGCTTCAAAATGAATAAATAAGTGTGCTATGCAAACTTGGCCTTTACCTAACAAAAGTCACAGCCATTAAATGAAATTCACTTAGGCATTCTTGCAGTAAAGCTAATGCATCATATACCGTTCATGGAGAACCTTTATGAACTTACGCAAGCAAGAACCAAAAAGAAAATAAAATAAAAGAAAAATCTCTACTGCAACCAACCCTGTTACTTGTATTCTAATTTTTGTAGTCATTCACACCAAATGGACAAAGGGAAAGGACATACGGTGATCCTCTAAAGTTTCTGCATCTTACAATGAAAGCCCAATTGTTTCTGGAGTTTAAATTCTTCAATATACAAACTACAGGCCAAATTAGATTTCAAAGAAGAGAAAAAGGCAGTAATAAAAAGTGAATACCTGCATGTATCGTACTGCAGTGCTGGTATAATCAACTGCCCTTCGTTGGACAAGCTTCCGCATCCTTCTTGCAGCAAAACTGTCTCCATGGGCTGAAAATACAGTACAAAATGAAATTATACCAGATGTCCCACATTAAAAATCAGCTCACTCACACAATCATTTGGCCAACTGCATTGATTAACCACCTACTCAGCCTGTCAAATAGCCAATTTTTACATGGAGATTTTGTGGCTTTTATTTTTATCTTTCCCGGTGTGATTATAAGTATCCATGTTAATGTCTTCAGTTCTAAGTACTAGCAAATTGTATGAGATGTGCATATTTAAACTATCTTATGATTTTTTTCACACTATTTGATAATATTCTCCTACCAAATAGATACTTTTAACTGTCCCCCCCCCCCCCGCCCCCCCACAAAAAAAAAAAGATACTTTTAACTTGAATGGCAAAAATTAAAGAATTGACGCCTTTTGATGGCTCTGCCACATGCCATCCACCAAATACCCATGTTTGCAACATGAATTGCAACATACAATTTAAAGTACAACCTCTGGACAAAAACAGGCGTCCCATGTCAAAATCATTTATCAGCTCCTCACAACTAAAATCTACTTTCATAAGAAAAATCAACAACGAATTTGGAGACAAAAAAAACTTATAGGGGGCACATAGAGAAAACAAAGATATCATGTGTAGCATTGCACTTGCAACATAGACAATGGTCATTAATATGTGGTAAGCATTTTTCAAAGGAGAAAACCATGTAGATTTAGTATCTAGTGCTAGTTAAATGCTAGAAATGATTCATCAGAAAGATCTTGAAGTGTGCGTCTTCTTTATAAATAAGCATCGATCTCATTAACCATAAGTAACAAAATTAACATGGGATAGGAGATCATAGAGGGATCTTAAATAAAAGTGTCTTTGTAATAAGAGGGTAGGGAGAGTGCATCTCACCTGCACCTAACTTAGGGATTGAAATCATTTAGTAAAAACATAAAGTGCACAAAAATTCATTAAAATCGGATGAACCCAACACCTCAATCAAGTAAGGCCAAATTTCGTAATAATTTGACAGTTGAAATTGAGCTCCCTCTGATGTAGGGGTAGGAGCATTAGATTGACTTGAAATTTTGCGCATAACATGTTCATATAGAGTGATCTCAATCCCCAAATTTTTACTCCAAAACATTACCTAAATAAACTTCATCTAAGTTATGTGCAGATGAACTTCACATTCCCTTTTCTCTTGAAAGAATATATCAAAGTTTTACTTTAAATTGCAAAGATAAACGATGACCTCAAAGTGCATATTCGAAAGCTTTAGTTTGGAAGGAAAGCCTCTGATTGGTTGTCACATTGTCAGTACAAAATCAATTTTGTTACGTCAAATAATCTAGTTAGTGTACAAGGAAGCACCATTTCTCCTTTTTATCAGTTTTTTTCTTCCCATGATGAAAAATTAGGCCACTGGTTTCATGTACTTTGCATTATCGGTATGGTTATATGCCCACAGTCAACATAAAGTGGCTCCACCACTGCAACGAAATGTCGATCCACATCGTTGATTCTAAGAGTCCATTCATAGTAGCAACCGACAATGCGACCGGCCAGGATTGTCGAATCGTTCGGATTTACACCGGAGGCATCGCGAGCTACCAGTGTTTATAGTCGGGAGAAAGACACGAATACACAATTGACTGCAGGATCGGAATCGTGAAGGCACGCGATATCTTGGACAATTCGTAGACCTCAACAACCGAACCAAGGTCCTGACCGATTTCAAATCCCGATTCCAGGAAAAGCTAATTCTCTTAACCCTACTAGTGATGGGAAGAAATAAGAAAGCTTTCCGAGCAGACAAGCGACCTAAATCTGATGCTTATGCAAATCACGTAAGTGTAATGGGGATTCGACGGTACGGACCTTCCATTCTCGTCTGGAGAAACGTTTCCCTGCTCCTCTACTCTGTTCGCGCGAGCGTTCTCTGGTCACAGGTTGTCGAAGGTTAGCACCGGTGATTCCTCGTGATCATTGGGAGAGAGTTCGGAGCACTTCTCTGCCTCCACCGTCGGGCCCGGCGCGCCTTCGCCGCCACAGTCGGGGGCAGTGGAGTGGAGGGAAGAGCGGGCGAGGAAGACGAGCGCGGACGAGAGGGTTTTAGAAAGCTCAGATGGCAAAAGCCGAGGTCAGGGACGAAAACTATAGGTTTGGGTGATCGTATTTGTAATTTTGTACTGTTGCTTAAACACGTTACGAATATAACAAGGCGCTAAACCAACTTCTATCTATTGAACCAACGATCACAATAAGATAAAAATATATCAAGATAATAAATTTACATTACATCATTTAAATAAATAAAGATGTGAGAAATCACTACCGTAGATAAGAAAGTCTTTTATTATGTATTCATAATTATATTTCTTCTATGTAACTCATATTATAATCGAAAAAATCATCACTCTAGTAGACTCAAGGGTTTAATACAACGTGACCAAACTCCACTCATTAAGAGCCAATCTCAGGACTCCATTACTTCGTAGTAGTTTGTTCCGTGTGAGTTGAATCATTTCCAAGGAGAAAAGGCAGTGGAAGAAGAGGTGATCTCAATCTTCATACGAGAAGCTACAAAGGATACAACCCACCTCCTCTAAGATACCCCAAAAGTGTAAGCGGTCGTACATGAGTAATCTATTTTTTATGGTAAGTCAAGCATAACATGACTATTTTGGGACCATGTTGGGGTACCAAATATGCTTTTAAAGAAAGAGAGTAGTGCCTTTGAATCTGATTATCTCCCAAATATTTTTTGTTGATCTCATTCCCAATGTCAAAATGGGAGGGACCCAATTCACAAGCCACTGCCCAAAGCACATCTCCCTATAATGGAGCAATTCTTTCCAAGTCCTTGAGCCGTAAATATTCGAGAGGGGACCAAATAGGGAGGATGGCGTATATTCATCTGTACCCCTAAAAGGAGTCTGCCTCATGGCACAATCTCCATGCCCTTAGGCAAATAACGTAGAAAGCCATTTCATGGAGATCCTGAATTCTCAGGCCTCCGTCCTCGAGCAAAAGGCAAACATCTTTCTGCCTCACAATGTGTAGTCACCCATCCCATATGAAGGTCACAACTTTCTTTTTGATACGTTTAGGCACCGAACTTGGGACAACACAAGAGGTAAGCCAAAACCTTAATAGCCCCTTGATAGCCCATTAAACCCATTGCACATGCCCCGTTCTAGATAGCAATTTCTTCCTCCAATCTTCCAAGAGTCTGTCAACTCTATCCTCCAAAATTTGGAACTGCTGTCTACTCTCCCTCTCAAGTGATAGAGGGGTATGTGAATTTGGTCATGAAAATAAACACCAACGTAAATTAGGATTGAACTCACAAAATCTCATATAACCTAAAAAAATATGTATCACTAAGGATTTTGATTTAAAATTAAATATTATAAGTACAATTTAGTTTAAAATTGAAATATATTGGCTAACACTAATATTTTTTTATCAGTTATGACCACTACCATGCGTATCTATAAATAGGGCTCTTTGGGGTGTCATTTTGAGATGTGTGGTTGAGAAAGAAATCTAAATAAGAGATCAAGTAAGTGAACGAGAGAGCTAATAGTTGTGTTATTTATACGTATGCAGTTGTGAGTAGCAAAATTAATTGAGTCCTTTCCATGGTAAGTAGTTAAGGTGTCCATCCATGTATATGTAGCAATAAAAATGAGTGATTGTATCCACTTGAAGTTGAGTGAATCATGAGAATTATGTTGAGAGTAAGTGCATGTAGGATGAATATGAGTATGGTGTATTAAGGAAAGAGATATACTTATTTTAAATAACAACTATATAGTATCATATTGTTAGTGCATCATTATCTTTGCAAATTCAACAAAATATAATCAATGCACTATGATAAATGACAGTTTATCATCATTTTCATGCCTTAAAACCAATATACCTCTAAAGGTTTTACCTCCGCAAACGGGTTTTCAGGCTGCATTAAGACATCATTTACGATAAGGCATGCATTGCATTTTTTTGTGTTTTTGATATGTTTATATGAGTGTTAGGGATGAACAGATAGCCAAATCCTTAAAACCCTAGCATTCAGGAAGGTAGAAGGTGAAAAGGAAGCTCATTCCAACTGAAACATAGCTGTATTCAGCTTATTACAGCTGGATACTAGCTTAATTAGGTTGGATTTGACTCATCTAAGTTCCATTCAGCTCATCTTAGCTGGATAGCAGCTCAAGATAGTTCAACTCAACTTAGCTCAGCTCAGATCCAGCTCAACTTAGCTGAGTCTAGCTCATATTAGTTCCAATCAGTTCACTGGGAGCTCAAGCTAGCTCAACCTAATTGACATGAGTTCACTCCAACTCCAGTCCAACTCTCCCCAGCTCCACTCAGCTCACAGCAACTGAACTCCCTCTAGTTTAGCTACTTCTTGTCAACTTAGTAGCTAAACTAGCTCAAGAGTTCCTAACAGAAGTAGGCCTAGCTCAATTCAGCTCCAGATAAGTTGAGACTAGCTCAACTTAGCTCTACTACTCAAGCTTAGCTGCTAGCAGAATAATTAGCTAGCTAAGTTGAGTAGCTAAGCTCCTGAAAGACCTCTTCAGTCAAGATTAACTCCGGGAAATTTTCTTCAACTTTAGATTTACTTCAGACAGTTCCTTGCTACCTTCTTCCAGCTAAAACCCTAGCTCCACCTCATCTCTCCAATCATCTAGCTAAGCTAGCTTAGCTAGCTTAGCTTGGCTCTACTACTTAAGTCCACCTCCATGGCTATCAATCTTAACCCTAAACCTCACCCTTACTAGCTCCACCAAGTAACCCTACTTAATTCCACGTAAGCTACCTCCACCTTTACTCCATTTTGGTGCCAACACCCACACCCTTTCACCCCTCAACCACCACCAAAAGCCATGATCATTTTGGTGCCAAAACCATCCCATAACCACCTTGGTTTTGGCGCCAATTAACCCCTTCATCCACCACCAACACCATCCCAACCATCCACATATTTGGCACCAAAAACCCATGTAACTTCCACCAACTTTTGACGGCAACTAACATCACATCTCCACTCTCCATCTACCTTATAAACCCATCTCCATCATCCATCTCTCCCCCCTTCTAGAAACCTCCCAACTTGGCGCCAAAATAAGGTAGCTACCACCACCTTGGATGGCCACCATCCACCCCCTTACACCTCTTTAGGTGGCGCCAAGATACCCCCACCTTAGGATCACCTAACCACCCTAAAAACCCATCCTAGTCATCCATCGTAAAGTCGCCTATTCCCCTTTCAAACCCTTTCAATTGGCGCCAACAAACCCTAGCCATGGGATCACGTAACTACCTTCATAACTCCATCCTAACAATCCATCCATTTCCATGCCCCCTTCCTATTCCTATAAAAACACCTACTACCACCAAAAACTTCACCCTTGGTTACATCACTTTAGCATACTACCACCCTCATTCCACCATTTCCAACGACCAAGGAGAAGAGGAGGAGAAGAAGAAGATTAAGGAGGTGCTCTTGCCCTCTTAGTGCCTTCAACTTCCTATCCTCTTCTACCTTGTGTCCATGCCAAGCCAAGGAGTCAGCCAGGCAAGGAGGATGGCCAAAGAGGAGGACTTTTAGGGTGGTGAACGTCTACCCTAAGGAGGAGTTTGACAGTGGAAATCATCCACTCTAGTAGAAGCCTAAGGCACGCCCATCAAGGGCATGCCAAGAGGAGCATCATCATCATGGGGGCATTATCAAGGAAGGAGAGAAAGGAGCCTTTCTAAGTCCAGGAGCAGCTGAGCTTAGAACAAGGCTTTTTTCTTCGTCACCATCATTATTGGGAGAAATTCTGTTCTTGCAATTTTTTTTTTGTAGTGGAAGCATTCTGCTACAAGCCTTGTAAAATAGTTTTTCTTCCATAATACAATTTACCTTTCCAATTTTTGTTGCAATTATTTATTCATTTTTGCCTTTAAAGCCACTTAGATAATTGCGTTAAGTGTAATTTCATTTCACTTAGTCCTCTTGCCTGTTATTTCAAAACAAAAAAAAAATTACATATCAAAAACTCAAAAAGAAAGTTAATTTCCATTTTGTCGAGCAAGATATTTCTAAATTGCATTTCCGCCTCCCGTAGAACAACCCGCTCGGTAATTACAAATTTTAAAAGCAATCGGAATTACATGTTGCAATGATCTAAAACTTGATTTTAACAAATCACGCTTTTTCGCAATCACACTGTGGTTCATAACTAAATATCAACGGTGAAATTTAGTTTGTGGGAGGGGTTGTGTGAACCATTGGATTAACTTTTGTGTTAATATGCATTTACATAAAATCTTGTTGCTGCTTTTCTTTAGATAAGGGAGCAAAGGAGGAGGATGAAAATCGTCAAGAGGAGGAGGAGAATGAGCTAGAGGTAAAGGAGGGCGACAAGTGGTAGGAGAATTATGAGATGCATAAGGGGGAGGAGGAGCAACATCCAAAGGCAAAGGGGGAGGACTAGCACTAGGAAGAGGAGAGGTATCCAAAGGATAATGAGAGGCATGAGGATGAGGAGTGTAAAAGTATGAACCCGGATTTCAGAGTCATTTCAGATTAAGCGCTTTAAGACGAACTTGTTGGTGCTTTCCGAGTGTGAATCGAATTTGGGTATTTCAAAAGTGGGAAAAATTGCATTTTTGGTCAAAGAGTCACCCCTCAGAACATATGTCTGAAATACATCGAAATTAGTGTAATTAAATTCTCCTCGTCACAAGTTTTTCAATAATATCCATTTTATGAAAATCCAAGTTACACAGTGAAAGTTACATGAAAAAAAATTATGAAACTATGTAATGTGGATTTATATATATAAAATAATATTATTATTATTAATTATTTGAGGGGTTAATTAGTTGGTTGTTGTATTTAACAAATCGGTTAGGGGAAATAGTATATAACCGGATAAAGGGAGAGAGAAGAGATCAAGATTGAGAAATAGAAAGAAAACAAAAAAGAGAAGATACTCCTTCCCTGCTCTTCCCTACATGTGAGAGAGAAAGCGATCGTGGAAAGAAGTAGGAATGAAGGAGTGACGACGTTGACACATGGTCGCCCCATGAACAACGACGGTGAACCTCCTTCCTTTCCTTTTACGTGCATGCATGCACGAAGGAAGATGGGAGGGGGGAGGAATGATGAAAGAAGAAGAGGAAGAAAGAAAGGGGAGGAGGAAGTCGACGACAAGGAAGGGGAGGCAGTCGGAGACGTGTCGGCAGTGGGGGCTCCACCGATGTGTCAGGTGTTGCACCCACTAAGAGAGAGAACGTAGAGAGAGTGAGAGAGAAAGAGAATGGTAGAGAGAGGGTGAGCGATATTGCGAGGAAGGAGGAAAGGCGTCAGCGGTGAGAGTAATGCATCGAAGGGCGGCATTGGTGGTACTTCCACCGGTGTGATGGTTTACGAGGTTGCACCCATCGGCGGAGGGAAGAAGGACCGTAGGAGAAGAAGAGGAAGGAGTAGATCTTCGGCTTGAAAGCCACTTGAAGGATACTAGTAGCCAGCTAGATAGGTGCAATCAACCGTGACTAGAGATAGCGACACGGGAGGAGGGAAGATGGCGTCGGTGTGTTGTTGTGGAAGAGAAGTAGAGCAAGGGAGAGAGCGGTGGAGAGAAAGGAGTGGGGGAGGCTAGCGAATCATTGGTGGAGGTCCGACGATGAGGAGGATCAATTGTGGAGGTGGCTGCATGTGGTTGGTGTCGTGCATGGTGGCTGCACGAAGAAGACAAGCGAACGAGGAGTAAAACGGAGGAAGATGAAGGTTTAATTGAAGAGATGTACAAATTTCGTCTTAAAAAATACAGAGTTTTAAATATTGCGAATCAATCCCTATGAAGGGATTCATTGTTTTACTTGAGATCTGACTGTCAAATTTATTTTAAGCAGATCAAGACCATCTGGAGGCGGATTTCGATGATCCAAGAGTCAATCTTGGGGTTCTCAAGGGTGCCGGACGCATCTTTAGGGTCGGATCGGATAAATTCCACTTCAAATTCTAAGGCACAGATCTAGGGCACGTAGGCAGTGTCTCTTGACCCTATTTTCGCGGAGTTGTTATGACATTAGGTAGAGTAGTCTCTATCTTTTTCCATATTGTTGTCTACATGGTGATTTCCTTCGCGTATTGCACTATTTAGTGTGCATTCTTACCTCTTGCTAGGATCGGATCCGTTACGTATTTCTTGCTATCCTGTGCACTAGAATATTAAATATGGATATGTAAATCATGTTGTTGACTTGGAATGTGAATAGTTAAATTGATATAGTTAACTGCTGGATTAAAAGAAGTTAACAACAAATTATTAGGCTATGTTCATGAATTAAATTATGAAACACTTAGAATATGGGATGCGATCTTATTATCACATATACGAAATGAATTCCATTTTTAGAAAAATTGGCATCGTCAGGGTGGTTAAATAATAATTTGATTGGAATCCTGATCAAGAGTTGGAAACTAAGTCGTTTATCAATAAATTTTGAAATGATGTGATATGAGTTCTTTTCATAACTTTAGATCAATGGTTTTAAATGATGAGAGTTATGGCTTAATTGATGGATATTGATACAGTTATCTGGTAATGATCAAATAATCAGTACGATGGATTTGTTAGAAATTAAAAGAATTGGATAATTGGTTTTAGCCCTGCTACTCGCCAGATTTTGGCTGTAACTTTGGCCTTTCTAATGGATTTTAGAGGCTGGTTTAGGAAGTTGTTGGCCTCTCTATGACTCTTTGGTTAGGCTTAGTGGCCAACTGGTATAGCGGGATGCATGGCTCGAGGTTTGGTTCTTTCTCGACCAGAGGATGGGTCATTGGCTGTCTGTGGTTTAGCGTACGTAGTGCATGTACGTGTTCACACTGCACAACATAGCTGCCATCCCTTTCCGTAATGACCCTAGGGTGACAGAGAGTGGTGACTTGATAAGTATAATCCATCTCTCGGCCAGGAGGGTGGCTTATATCGGTCTTGCACCGCAGGAAGTTACAAGATATTGTCTTGTGCTCTGAGACGTCGATTGATATATTATGGATTATAATAATTTGGACTTCCAATATGTGTCTTGTAGCTTTGACAGATTATGGATTATTGACAGATTATGGATTAATCAAAGTTATAGTACACGTTCTCTCTTGTTCTCGGTTATTGTTGCACTCTACTGTTACTATTTCTACTCTACTCAATTTTTACTGACGTATTTTTTGGTTCTGTACTCAGGTATACTTGGCAGTTCGTAAAGTGATTTCTGTTGTGCATCTCCTTGGACTTATATACTTATGTTTTGCTGTAAATCATCTGGTTAGTATTCAATTTATGTTCATTCAAGTTATGTAATATGATTAGTTTGTTTGGCTATACTTATATTTTATTATTATGTGTTGGGTGAATGTAATCTTGTAAGCAAGTTGTACTGGTTGTTAGCACACGACAACTCGGGTTTTGTCACTTAGCGGGACTCGGGTCGTCACAAGGAGGATAAGCACCTGGAGGTTGACGGCAAGGACAAAGCATCTAGAGGTAGAGGAGGAGGAGAAGCACTAGGAGGAGGAGATCTATTATGTGGAGGAGAAGCATTAGAAGGATGAGCATCGGGAGGAGCACCACGTGCAGCAGGATCAGCAAGAGAAAGATGAGCAACAGAAGCAAGAGGAGCACCATCACTTGCTCAAGGTAACGTATCCCTAGCCACAACATACTAGTGTGTTCCTCTATGAAAATATCACCAGTGATATTTCAAATATCATCGGTGATATTATTATGCCCGAAGCCTTCCTTCAAGAAGGTGAGTGATGAAAACGATGTACAAAACATTTTTTACCTCTTCGAAAATCATTGGTGTTGATATTAAAAGTCATCGATGATAGTAGCTAACTCACCTACTATATAAAAGGAATCACCGATGGGATCTACTGTTAATGTGCTTTTCTATGCTGATATCACTGATGATATTAGACAAACAAGGATTGTATTGCCTAAGTACCATGGTAATATGTAACCAACAACATTAGCGAGTTTTAGGCTTAAAAGGGTTATTAGTCGACGGGCTACTCTTTCCAATGGATATCACTAAAGATTTCGACCCACATCACAACATCAAGTGGGCTATTTAAATTAAATATTGTTGTCAAGTATTTGGCAAAATCACAACATTTAGTGTGCAGTTTAGCATGAATATCATCAGTAAGCAAAAAGAAATCATTGTCGATCCTTGGTCTTAAATGGTGTAAATAAAAAAATATCATATGTATATAGGACTCAAGCATGAAAATCACTGATGATCTATGACATATCAATGATGACTTTTGAGGTGCTTTGTAGGAGGAAAATCATTGATGATTTGTTCTTAAGTGTGCATTGGCTCATGATTTGTGTTTAAAGATGACGTGATTTTTTTGGGGTGTTTAATAAAAATGCAGTATTAAGAAACACACGTTACATTCAACCAAATATCAACAAACAGTAATGCCATTGTTACCTCAAAGAAGGTCGATTAGGAGGATATACCTGGTGCAGTAATGATGTTGGAAATGTGCATGGAGTTGGATGTTGAAGCCGATAAAGTGGGATACCAAACCAGGAACGTGGGGATGACTATATGTGTGAGGTAGTCCTTGTCGAATCTTGTCCTCCTTCGTCTGGTGGGATTGGGCAACATAGTCGACGCCTTAAACTCTTGTGAGGATAGGGAAACAGAGGGCACCATCGTGAAAAATGGATATCGATGGAGGAGATAATGAAAAAAAGATAAACCCAAGCCCACTAGATGACATACTCAAATAACACTACGGAATGAGAGATGGTTAGACAAACAACAGAGGTTATCGGATGGAGGGAGGGGGCAAAGGTGGTTGGGAAGGGAGAGCTGGGACATGTACAAGTAGCTTGTGACAACGAAAGGAAGGAGGGAGGGGCTCGGATGAGAAGAAGGAATTAAAGTAGACGGAGCTTAATTGTAATGACCTAGAACTAAACCTGAGCCTGATTGAGAAAAACTAGCCATGATAACTTATTGGGTATGAGTCCCATAAACTCAAACAACCACCTAAAATGCTTAAACCTAAGTTGACAAATAATAATTCTCAATTATTTATATCCCACTACTCACTTTCATGAGTTTACAACATGGGACTATCTTTAAGGATATTACAACTTCCCCCATTTGAAATCCTAATGTTCTTGTCAAGGTTTGATACTCGTAGGAGTAGTGACAGCTCTACCTCATGGCACACTCTTTAATTATCTCATAGGCAGCCCTTTCCTCCTACTAGAGAGAGTTTGACTCTGATACCATTTATGACGACCCAAACCTAGACTTGAGTCTAATTGAAAAAAACTGATCTTGACAATTGGTTGGGTACGAGCCTAATGGACCCAAGCAATTACCTAAATGCTTAATTGAACCTTGGCATAGATGTTAGGATTTCAAGTGGGGGAAGTTGTAACACTCCCAAGAATAGTCCTACATCGTAAACTCATGAAAGTGAGTAGTGATTACTACTTGTTAACTTGGACTTAAGCATTTTAGGTGGTTGTTTAGGTTTATGAGATCCATACCAACAAGTTGTCAATGTCAGTTTTTCTCGATTAGATTTGGGTCTAGACTTGAGTCGTTTCAAGAACACTATGTAGATAATGGAGGAGAAAGTGTTGGTATTTCATTGTTTTTGCATGGATGATGGAAGAGTTTAACCCTATTACCCATCGGACTTGATGAGGCAGTAGGTGAAAAGTTGTGAGGTTGGCTCAAAAAGTGAACTACTCTAACCATTAATGACAAGCACCTCGAAAATGTCCCCATTCACCCACAATTTGTCTCAATGTTCATCTTAGCCATGACACATCAACTAACACATAAATTTATCTCTCAAATAAATGAAGCCTTAGTAGCTTATCAACTAGTCATAAAATACTCACACTACGTTGCGGGATAGTTTGAGTAGTCTATACAAATACTAAATTAATAATTAATGCAAAATCTTGAACAAAGTAAAAACAACTTGCATGGTAATGGAAAGAGGTAAGAATGACTAATTATGTAATTATACTTTTTTTATGTAACTATTTACAAGGAAAGTGATTGATAGACCACTAATGCGAAATTGGTTTGTGATCCAAAGAGTAAATCATTGTTCTTTACTCACTTCAAATGATGATTGAAGATTTTTCGCATCTTTGATGAAAATTAAGTATCTTCACTTTCAAGTTAGACAACTTCAAAAATATAAGCGCGTAGGCTTTAAGTTTTATTTTTGTTAATCAAATACTAAGTGTGATTAGTTAAATAACTATAGATACATAAATATCAAGTAGCTTAACTAAAAATAAAATGGATATCAAGATATTTTTATACCTTTTTTAATGTAATTCTCCAACAAAGGTGATTGTGTTGCACAAAATTGATGGAAATGATAATAGTTGGGAAGACATTATGTCATGGAAAGAAGCATGCAAATTACACTCTTTAACAAAGCAAGCTTTCTTTTCTCCATGTATAGATAAAACTTTGTTTATGGGAGAGAAAAGTTGTTTTATATAATAGATTTTTTTTTCTATTTAACAAAAAATAAGGGTAAAAAATAATTTTATCCATCTCTAAATGTGTACTCAATGGATTATTGGATCCATATTGATGTAATGTGGTAATTACATTTTTGATTTCACTAACCCATTTAATAGATAAATATGTTCATATTATGTTTAAGCTAAAGAAATAAATTACGTAAAATGATGGTAATCTCACATAATGAAAGGAGTGTAAATCCCTACTTGGAGGGGGTGAGATGTGCATGATGTAAAAAATGCAGAATAAAAAGATAACAATTTCACAAAATTAGCAATCGCACAATGTACACAATTATTTTTTGGTGGAAACCCAAATCAGGTGAAAACCACCACCTAACCCTTCGAGTTAGGATTTCCCAATCGATTTAGTCGATCAAATCCACTATACAAACTACTTAAACGAAGGTAGTTCAATCTTAAGTACAACCACGCTACAAGTATGAGGGTAGCGTTCCTCAACCCCTCCTCTTCACAAAGAGGATTTTGTCCCTCGATGGAGACGTGAATTTGCAAAGCAAATACTCAAACTAAAGACCAATAAAAGTACAACAATCCTATAGAGTCGCAAATATTAAAACCTAGCTTCTATAGGAGTTAGGAAACTTCTCTTTGGTGGAAGTGCATCGATGTGACGATGCGGGTGCGTGAATCACGCGGCGGCGCTTCGTCGCTCTCGTAATCGCAGAGGGAGAGAGGGTGCGCAACTAGATTCAGGCTCTCTAAATGTGAAACAAATACTTGGAGAGCTAGAGCTTCTTCTAGATGATCTTCTACTTCTTTTTGACACAAGAGATGTGAAAGTGTGTTGCTTGGTGTGTTTTTCAAGCCAAGGGGTCCTCCTCTATTTATAGAGGGCCTAGGAAGGCTTTGAAAGGCCTTAGAAGGCTTCCATAGCCGTTAGGGTTTAACTCAAGGCAAAACAGACCGTAATCAGAATCAATCATGATTCTGACAGGGTCATCAGATGCCTGGAAAACCCATTTAAGACGTCTGGGAACTAAGTCAGACGTCTGATTCTAAGTGGGTTTCCTTCCTGACTTGAATCAGACCTAAATAGGGTTCTAGTGTATGGCCATCAGACGACATATAGGACGTCTGGCATTAGATCTGGATGTCTGGAAACCTATTTGTTCTGCGGAAATGGATTCCCAAGGAAGGTAACGGGTAGAAAATCTCTCAAAGGAGATTTGTGTCAGTCGAGGCAAAATGGTCACATATTAAATGTCTGGGGTCCTCTACGGACGTCTGATATAAGGGTAACGGTCATTTTCCTCAATGTTTACATAGGCAGCCAACGTTCCACTAATTAGACGTCTGACAAAGGCATTAGACGTCTCCTAAGATGTCTAGACTAAGGTCTGGACGACTAATTCTAACAGATAGAACCTATTAAGTCCAGCCTAGAAGTTTTGGACATCTGATCACATAGTCAGACGTCTTAAAAGTCACTATCAGACGTCTGATTTCCATATTGGACGTCTGATAAGGCTGTCTGAATCCTATTTTGATTTTCTAAGTTCTCTACAGAAAACCTAAGTATCCTAGGGCTTGTGGAAGTGTTCCTAGGACTACTGTTAGGGTACTTTGAGGCTCTTTAACAAGAATCTAAGAAATAAAATAAAGAGCAACAAAAGAAACAAAGTATAAAGTACAATAGAAAGGAAATCTATCATATTCTTCATCTCCTTCCTTCTTCAAGCTTTCTCTCCTCGCGAAGCTCCTTCGCCTCTGTCAAGCTCCTCCAATCCGCCATGGATGCGAGCTTGAACTCCGTCTAAACACATGTCTCTATTTGCAATTTGACCTGAAAACTAAGACTCAAAAGCAAATGTTAAAAGACACGTATTTTGTTATCATTAAAATAAACGATCGTGGTACTCTAGCACCGACAAGGAGCACTACTAGTCTATTTTTTTATCAATTTACATGGAAAATCATTTTTGAATCTATTAATGGAATTAGTATAAATGGAATGGTGGGTTTTATAGGAAGTAATTTTGCTTTTGGAGATGAGTCAGGTAAGAGAGAGAGAGAGAGAGAGAGAGAGAGAGGTGGAGGATATTAATGCGAGAGGAGCAGTCGTGTCCACAAAAGAAGACTCGACATGTTAGAATATTGACCAACTGATAAAACCCGCTTGCTTTAATTGAATTTTACCAGCCAATTACAGTCACCAAGCACTCTGGATCCAATGAGGACTTACCACATAGATCATGGAGTTTTTGAGAGTTATGGAGTTCTTACAGCTTTGTTTATAGGTACTTTGATGTACATGAAGGACCAACAAGATTCAAAATCTTCAATCTTGGACTCACCAAACTCTGCTAAAGGAAGATGCTCGTATGGAGAGATTACCGAATTCTATGAATGACCTGTTGGATTAAAATCCAACATATGGACTTATATATGTAAATATATATATAGATATAATCAAATAACAATAAGTAAAGTGACTGTCATCTAAAGTCCAATTTTTAAAGTGATCAAATCAGGTTTTATAAAGGGTAGAGCATAAAATGCAAGGAGATGGTGTGGTTATGTTTATATGTGTAAAGACCTAATTTTGTGATTAGCACTTCCTCGATGGGCAGAAGTGAAAATCACCATGTAATTAGTGTGTGTAATTGCATTTCACCAAAGGGGGTTATGGTCCCCAAGAGACCCTGATGATCATTCTTGGATAATCCCCATTATAACTGAGAATAGAGAGAAGAAGGTGAGCTGGATGGCTGAAGAAGAGGATCTTCTTCATCTTTGTGTCAAGGTTAGACCTCTTTGATCGATCTAGGGGATCTCTTGGAAGATTGTTTCTCACATCTTGCAGCCCCTCACTTTGTTATCAAACATGAACACAGGTATCTTTATATGTTTGTTCTAATAGTTTCTATATTTATGATATATCTCCATGCATGTTTATATAGATATGTTATATATTAGTATGCAAATCTTCTATCTTTAGATAAGACTGTTTAAATCTTTTATTTTATGTCTATGAATCTTTTAACAACATCTGATATCTGCAAAACCTAGATTGACCATTTCCTCTTCCTAGAAACTCAAATACAATCTGTAACCGTCATAGCACCAGTACTCAAGATGAGTACCAGTACCGTTGGAGTACTGTAAAGCGAACTATAGGTTGCTAGTACTGGTACTCTTCATGAGTACTGGTACATGCAAGCTCTAGATTGACTCTAGGTCGTCCTAAGTCCAAAATTAGGACTTACATGTATCAGTACTCATCATGAGTATCGGTACACACAAGTCCCACATCAGGTTTTAGACTTGACGTCACAAGAACCTGTAGCTTACAAGTACCGATACTCGTTGAGACCAGTTGTTTCCTGAAGAGATATTAGTACTCTATGAGTATCGGTACTCAATACGAGTACCGGTGCATAGTGAGTACTGGATGAGTACTTATCAAGACATGGGTTCTAAACTGTAACTTATGAGTACCGGTACTTAGCATTAGTATCAACACTTATTGGAATATAGAACTTATAACTGTAACTTAAGGATACTGGTATTGGTTCACCAGTATCGGTACCCAATTAATATAAAGTCCAGTTGAGACAAGTTGTAGTATAGGTTCATCCTAAGTCAAAGGTGGGTTAATTTCAGTTAAGCCCCTAAGGGTTTAAGAAATTTCCCAACATAACCACCATCTCGAAGTCTTTCTCCATAGTAGGAGTGACAGAGGGGAAATATCAGATGAGAGTAGGTGAAGTTAATAAAACTCCAAATGGTAAGTAGAGATGGATAAGGAGAGGAACGTAAGGGATTTGCAAAAGATGTAGGAACAACCAAATGGGAGAATCAAGAGAATGAAATGGGAGCGTTAACAATACACATCTGTTGTCATGGGAAAGGGAAGCCATGAGCTCTAATGTGTCAAGTACTCGAGCAAGGAGGTTGACATTACACGCATTGCTCAAAATGGGAAACCCTTAGGCAATAGTAGTGCTCTCGAGAGTGAAGAATAGCTACCTTTGTTTGCCTTTGTATAGCTCACAAATCTTCGTAGGTGCCAACCTAATGCACCTTTGCGATTCAACTCGATTATATATAGATCAACCCTAGCTTATAATGGCGACATCTATTAGATCACAAAATTCATTAAACTGCAAGGTTCGTTTTACTTCATAAGAAGTTTCAGCTTATGTACCACGGACGTTATATTGGCGGGGGCAGAAGGATTCAAATTCCTCTCAGCCCGCCGCGCGCCCCTCTCCAACGGCCTCCGACCCCACAGGATCGCCTCCTCCCACCCCTCTCGGCGCCCCTCCCTTCCCTTCATGCACAAAACCACCCTCCATTTACTCCGCCCCCTCTCCAGGAGGAGCTCCACCACCATCACCTTCTCCACCTCCCCTCACCCACCTCGAACTCCCACATTCCTTAGACAACTCGACGAAACCCCTTCTGCAACCATCGACGCCGCGAAGCAGCGGGCCCTCGCCCTGTGCAGGAGGCGCAAGTTCAAGGAGGCGGTCGACGCCCTCTTCAACCTCCGCGGCCGCACCAGCGATGCCGTCTCCATCCTCGACCTCGACCTGCAGCTCCCCGCCGCCCCGTACGCCCACCTTCTCCGCCTCTGCCTCGACAAAGCTGCGGCGGACGATGCCAGGCGGGTCTACGCCCGTGCCAGGGCCTCGGGGCTCATCCCGGACACCACCATCTCCAATCGGGTCATCAGCTTGCTCGCGAGGTCCGGATCCCTCGACGACGCGCGGGAGGTGTTCGACGAAATGCCCCACAGAGACCCGTGTTCCTGGAACGCGATGGTCGCGGCGTACGCGAGGAATGGTGACCTGGAGCATGCTCGGAGAGTCTTCGACGAGATGCCTGGTGACGGCAAAGACAGTTTCTCGTGGAGCTCGATGATGTCTGGGTACATTCGTTGCGGTCGGCCGGCGGAAGCTCTCGCGTTGTACAGGGAAATGCCGGTAGATCGTGGGTTGAGATGCAGCAAGTTTGTCTTGTCAAGTGTGCTTTCCGCGGCGGCTGCCGCTTTGTGTTTAAGGCACGGGAAGGAGATTCACGGGAGAATAGTTCGTGCTGGATTGGAAAGTGATGTTGTTGTTTGGAGCACGCTGATGGATTTGTATGGCAAGTGTGGTAGAGTAGACGAGGCGAGAAGCGTGTTTGATAGAACTCCTGGGAGAGACGTTGTGTCATGGACGGCGATGATGGGGTGGTATTTCAATGGCGGCAAGGTGGAGGACTGTTTCCTGCTCTTCTCCGGCATGCTGAGGTCCGGAATCACACCCAACGAGTACACGTATGCTGGTGTTCTGAGCACCTGTTCGTGCCAACTTATGGAAGAGTTGGGGAAGCAGTTACATGGGCACATGATTAGGACTGGTTTGGCTTCGAGTTCATTCTCTTCCACTGCACTCGTGGACATGTATTCCAAATGCGGTGATGTTGAAAGTGCTGATGGTGTTTTCAGAGGGATGGCAATGCCGGACCTGGTTTCATGGACTTTGATCATCTCTTGCCATGGGCAGAATGGTTGCCCTGAAATGGCTTTGCAGTACTTTGAAAGGATGAAGGAGTCTGGTGTAAAGCCTGATGAAGTAGCATTTGTTGGTGTTCTTTCTGCTTGTTCTCATTCTGGATTGGTTGACGAAGGGCTTGAAATATTTCGCTCGATAGAAAGAGATTATGGGCTGGCTTACACCTCTGATCACTATGCATGCATTGTTGACCTACTCAGCCGGGTGGGGCAGTTTGGAGAAGTGGACGAGATTATTGGCAAGATGTCTTTGGAGCCCAGCAAGTATCTATGGTCGTCCCTGCTGAATGGATGTAGAATCCATGGAAATACAGAACATGCAAGAGTGGCTGCAGGAGCCTTGTTTGAAATCGAGCCTGAAAATCCTGCTACTTATGTCACTCTAGCCAATATTTATGCCAAAGCTGGTAGATGGAAAGATGTTGGGGAGGTCAGAGAGATGATGCATGCCAAGGGGGTGGTAAAGAAACCTGGCTTTAGCTGGATAGAAGTTGGAAGGAAAATTCATCATTTTTTTGCTGGGGATGATTCTCATCCAATGTTCATGCAAATATGTTTAGAATTAGAGAAGTTGAGTGGTAAGATGAAAGAAGAAGGGTATGTTCCTGATACAAACTTTGTTTTGCATGATTTTGAAGAGGAAGAAGACAAGGAACGCCACTTGGTATATCACAGTGAGAAACTTGCTGTCGCTTTTGGGCTTATTGTTACCCATCCTACTATGCCTGTAAAGGTGTACAAAAACCTCCGTACCTGTGGAGATTGCCACACTGCTTTGAAATTTATCTCCAGAATTGCTAAGAGAGAAATAATAGTAAGGGATTCAAGCAGGTTCCACCACTTCAAAGATGGAAAATGTACATGCCGAGACTATTGGTAAGAGATTCAAACAAACTAAAATTATCCTTTCATAGTATTCCAGAACCTGTACTTTCAAGGACAAGTGTTTACCTTATAATAGTTTCTTTTTTTGATGATGGTAATGATAGGTTATGGAAACAACTATAGATGCCATGTTTTTATGACCATTAGCCATTCCCTGCAATGTAATCTGCAAATAAGACGCCCTTACTAGTGATAGAGCTGAAATCATTTGCATCACCCCTGCATCTCCAGTTTCACTTTATGTGAGCCATCTTTGTGCTTGGGGCAATGATGCAGCTACTGAGGTTATATCTGAGTTGCATCTATTGCTGGTTGAAAACTTTATGTGAGCCAAGCAACTTTCAATCAGGAAGATTTTCTCGTTAATGCTTGGATTCTATTAGGAAGCATGCACCATGAAGAAGCAAACTTTTGTTCCATGGCTATTTTTGTTTGGTTCCTAGATATTACATGGATACATGAAAATATGTGCTACAAACTATACTGAAGCAGCTTTTGGATTAAAGAAAAATAATACGGCTACTTCATGGTTGCTTGCAACTAGCAGAGTGTATGATCAGGATACAAGTTAAGGACTTTGCTTCTAAAGCCATGGCAGCACATTTTTGCTACAGCTTTTATATCCGCATAAAAATGAAAGTGGATTGAAAGCAGAGGAAAAACTTAAAGCAAAAATTTAACCCAATATTGAATGCTATATAAATCAAAATGGAAAATTGAAGTAGAATATGATTGTTTGATCTTACTTTATAAGAATTTTTTCCCTGACAAACTTCTGGGGGTAATGGACTTTCAGGACACTTTCGATTCTTGAATTCTTAGGTGGCAGAAACAGGCCCTTGATTGATCTGCAACAGCGCAATGAAATGTCCTCTGGTTTCTGCTTCCAGTAAATGACATGTCACAGATTGTAATTCGTAAAAGTGGGCATACATGTAATATATATTCTTTTTTGAAAAAAGTATACATGTAATATACCATAATCTTCTATATGTTAGGAAAAATAAATGATCTAATTATTCTACGGAGTCTTGGGTACTTTGATATAGAGAGATATAAAGGGAAAATAATACTCGCCCTTAACACTCAACTCTCCCTTTTAAGTTGGAGCATATACATTGAACATGCTTAGCTTAGAACATAAGACTTCAAGACGCTTCTTCGAGAGTGCTTTTGTGAAGATATTTACAATATGATCCTCAATGCTAATGTAGGATGTGTAAATCTTCTTGCTTGCAATGGCCTCTTTAATAAAGTGGCAATCCACTTTAATATGTCTGGTCTGCTCATGAAATGCAAGATTATTTGCAATGAATGTGGTTACCTTATTATCATAGAACATAAGAATATGACCTGAAATATAGACACCAAAATCCTGCAGAATAGATCGAACCTATAATAGCTCATAGGTAGTGTTACGACTCGATCCCAGATCTTTACAAAACCCGAGATCGGCCCGCCTCGACTGATCCCAAGACTTAGTCATTTAACGAGAAACAACCAAAAGCAGGAAATAATTCACAGCCACACATGCAATGTAACTAAGTAGAAAATAATCAAGAGACAGTAAAAGAAACAGAGCGAACAGTCTATCAATATTATAGGCTATCACAACTACGACAGAGAAAAGTACAGTGGAAAAGTAAATGAAACAGTATTACATAGAACAAAATACTCACTATTACAACAAAAGTTAGGGAAACAGTAAGAAAATGCAGTTAAGGCTGGGCTTGACTAGGCCTAGCTCCCTTTGCAGCTGATGGTGCTGGCTGCTCAACTTACTGACCTAGATAAGGTTATAAAATTTTTGGAGTCAGCGAACGCTGAGTAGAGTGGTAATTCAGTCATTTACATGTAATTAAGATAAGCAATTAATTAATGCAATTAAGTAACTATCCATTTTCATTTAACTCAACCAAGTAGTTCTAATTGTTACTCCTTTATTCAGCTAATCATTTTCTGATCTGGCCTGTTCCTCACGGGAACGATCTTGATTGTAGTCTTTTCCATGATGTAGGATATGCACGTGGTGCTCTCCTGGCCAGGAGAGTCTCCCGTGGTAATCCTACATCCAGTCAACCACCCCAAGGTCACGGTCGTGACGTAGTGGTGACTATGGCACGTGTGATAAGCGCATGGGTAGCTATCCCACATTGGCACGCGGTCAGTCGTTTCTGCTAGTGGGTACCCCTAAAGGTACAATACGGAACAGTACAAGACCTTACCATATCAAAACAGGGGTCTTGCCCTACAGAACAGAACATGGGTCTGCTCCTCCACAGTCCACGTACCCTCGTCCGACTATCTTTGTTTGTCCAGTGGGACTAACAAGAGTCAGTGTAGGGTGACTAGTCCTAACCCCGGGTCCCATGAGGCAGCTAGCTCCCTCCTTACACTAAGTAGCTCATCTCGTACCACGTACATAAGGGCCAAACAGAGTCGGTGTAGAGTGACTAGGCCTAACCCCGGGACTCAACCCAACAGGCGGCTAGCTCCCCTCTACACTAAAGGGACAGTTGCTCTCCTTGGTACCGCGTACACAAGGGCTAACTCACTTCTCGTCTACAGGAGTTCTTCTCCTAATTCCCCGTAGGGTTCATGCTGGTATTTCTTTCATTTTATTTTCCAACATTTTGATCTCTCTATTCACATTATAGGTTTCATTCTTATAACAGGCAATTCGTGATTTACTAACTGAGAAAGCATCATATTAATAACCAATACTGTTACGACCCGGTTCCCGAATCCCTATAAGATACGAGAATCGGACCAACTCGACTGATCCCAAGACCTAGTCGTCCAACGAGAAAGTAACCAAAAGAGCAGTAAAAGAAACCACATTCACCATGTATATAACTAGCAGTAACAAAATACAGCAGTAAAGAAAAGAAATACTACAGTATACACCACCACAACAGTAAAGAAATAAACATATACATAAACATGGAGCTTACAATGAAACGAGTACAGAGGTAACAGAAACTACTCACTACAACAGGAAGAAAAGTACAGTGGGTACTACACAGTAACACTATCGAGCTCTACTAGGCCCAGCGCCCTCTGCAGCCGCTGACTCTGGCTGCTCAACACCTGGTCCTGAAAAGGTAACAAAGGTGACACGTTAGTGAAACGCTGAGTAGAGTGGCAACTAAAAGCTAAGAAACAGTAAGGTGGACAGTAGCTGTTATATTTTTAATTTCTTTCTTTATATTTTCCATTTACTCATTATCGAATTATCACTCAAATTCTTCTTTTGATCTTGAATGTTCCTCGTGGGAACGATCTTGATTGTAATCTTTTCCGAAAAGTAGAAGTAACACGTGGTGCTCTCATGACAGGGAGAGTCCCCTGTGGTGGTCCTACCCTCAGTCAACCACCCTAAGGTCACTGACAGACGTAACGGTGACTACGGCACGCGCGATAAACTCACGGGTAGCTACCCCGCACTGGCACGCGGTCAGTCGTTTCTGTTAACGGGTGTGCCCCAAAGCACAGCACGGAACCAGTATAGGGCAGTGCCCTCTTAGTAACAGGGGTCCAACCCCTTCACAGTCTGCGCACCCTCGCCTGACTACCCTGGTTTGCCCAGTGGGCCTAACAAGTCGGTGTAGGAGAGCTAGCAGAACCCTGGGGCCCGTGGGGTGGCTAGCTCTCTCCCTACACTAGCAGCTCTCCTCGGTACGGTGTACGCGAGGGCTAGAAAGTCGGTGCAAAGTGGCCAAACCCACCCCGATCTCGACTTGAGGGTGGCAAGCTCCCCTCTACACTAAGAGGTAATATGTGCTCTCTTTGGTGCCACGTACCCAAGAGACAACACGTTCTCTCGTTTTACTTTTCCAGTTCCATTCCATTTATTTCTAGGAGTTCTATTCTTAATTCCCCTCAGGGTTAGTGCTCATGTTTTCTCAGGCCAAGCCATACTAGGTTTCATCATTTCAGGTTTATTTGCATATAGTACGTATTTCCAACATTCAAACTTCTTTTCCCTTATATACAAGCAGCTCGTATTTAGATTCCAAACAACAGTAATTACAAGTAGCAGTTACTAGCAACAGTATTCTATATTTTATAGACAGCTGTTATCCAATTACAGGCAATTATCATTACTTATCCGAGACTACAATTCAGGCATTTAAGACATTCGTTTCAGTGTTTCTGTTCCCAGGATTCATGCCACACCCTGGGATCTATCATTCAATCTAGTTTTCAGTTCTAGGATTCATGCCATGCCCTAAGATCTAACATTCAATCTAGTTTTCAGGTCCTAGGTTTCATGCCATACCCTAGGATCTATCATTTAATCCAGATAAGCGTTAATGTTTGTAATTAACTAAGGGATGCCACTCTACCCGCGAAATCGGGAGTACTGAGGGCGTAATCGGCAAGCCCGCGTGCCTCCGCAACCCCCAGAGCCGCAACGGAACGGGATCCTAACACAAGTATCAAGGACAAGGAGCTACTCAGAACAGCATACGATTACTGTAAACAGGTAGAGGAACTAAATCTGAGAAGAACGAAACTTGAAACGCGGAAAACAGACTTCGAACGGACCCTAAACGGGTCAGAAACGACGAGCCTGCTCAAAATCAGACGTCTGGAACTTCTTCCAGACGTCTTAAATGATCGCTCAGGTCATACCTTGATCTGCGCGATCCTTCAGACGTCTAGAAGCCCGCTGAACCGTATGGACTTAGTTTCCTGATGTCCGACTGTCACTCCGGACATCTGGAGACCCCCTCCGTCGTCTGGTGATGTGCCCAGACGTCTGATCTATGTGGGATGGCGTGCCCTTGCGCCTTCCCGAACAAATCTTGCACACACACGTGCCTGCTCTCTGTTGGTGCTAGAGCACCACGATCATTTATTTTGATGATAACAAAACACGTGTTATTTAACATTTGCAATTTGAGTCATAGATTTCAGGTCAATTGCAAATGTAGACGTGCTTAAACGGAGTTCGAGCTCGCATCCAGGACGGATTTGAGGAGCTTGACGGAAAACAGAGGAGGTTCGCGTGGAGTGACAGATTGAAGAAAGAAGACAAGAAGAATATGATAGATTCTTTTTAATCCTTTCTTGTATCTCTTGTCTTTATTTTCTTGCTCTTTTTATTTTTCTTAGAATATTATGTTAAAGAGCCTCAAAGTACCCTAACAGTAGTCCTAGGAACACCTGCACAACCCTAGGATACTAAGGTTTTCTGTAGAACACTTAGAAAACCAATATAGGGTTCAAACAACACTTCCAGACGTCTAATTCTCAAATCAGACGTCTGATAAAGTATTTTAAGACGTCTGACTGTTATTTCAGACGTCTGATATCTATTAGGCTGGACGTAGTTAGTTCTGTTTGATGAAATCAGACGTCCGGACCTTAGACCAGACGTCTTAGGAGACGTCTGATGGACTTGCCAGACGTCCAGATAGTGGACCGTTGGCTAGCTTAGCAGGCACTGCAGATTATGACCGTTAGAGCCTTATCAGACGTCCTTAGGCCTTTCCAGACGTCTGATAAATGACCGTTTTGCCTCGGCTGACCCAAAATATCTTCTTAGAGATTTTCTAGCCGTTGCAACGTTTGGAAAATCCATTCCCACAGAAAAAGTAGGTTTCCAGATGTCCAGACATAGTGCCAGACGTCCTATATGTCGTCTGATGGACTTGCGCAAAAACCCTGTTTAGATCTGATCCATGTCAGGGAGAGACCCGCCCAAAATCAAACGTCTGACCTTGAAATCATACGTCTTAAAGTGGTCTTCCAGACGTCTGATTCTAGAATTAGACGTCTGATAAGCCTGTCAGAACAATGATTATTCCTGATTTCGGGCTGATTCTCTTGGGCTTTGTTCCCAACGGCTATAGAACCTTTCCTAAGCCTTCCAAAGCCTTCCTAAGGCCTCTATAAATAGAGGGGAGCCTTTGACACACATACATCCACACTTGGATACACTTAGCTACACACTTTCACACTCTTTTGTGTCCAGAAAAGATCTTGCTCTCCAAGCTTAAGCTCCATTCCCTTGAGAGCATCAAGCCTTCGCACACCCGCTCTCCCGCCGTTGTTCACGAGAGCGACATTGCGCCGTTGCGTGGCTTACGCACCCGCGTCATCCTCGATGCACTCCTTGCAAAGGGGAGTTTCCTATTTCCTATAGAAGCTAGGTTTAAATTCCTTTGTTGGCTCTATAGGATTACTTGTTTTATTTTATCTTTGTCTTTTGGTTGGGTATTCGCTTTGCGAATTCCCGTCTCCTTCGTGGGACAAAATCCTTCTCGTGGAGAGAAGGGGTTGAGGAACGCTACCCTCGTACTTGTAGCGTGGTTGTACTGAGGTTGAATCACCCTCGTTTTAAAGTGATTCGGTTAGTGGATTTGATCAACTAGGTTGATCGGAAAATCCTAACTCGAGAGGGTTAGGTGGTGGTTTTCACTCGGTTTGGGTTTCCACCTAAAAATTCTTGTGTACTTGTGTGATTGGTTTTCTTTGGTGAGATTGCTTTATATTTCAATTCCGCATTTTATTACGTCACACTGATCTCACCCCCTCCAAGCCCGAACTTTCACTCTCAACTCCAAAGGAAGCAGAAGACTTCGGTGGAAATGGCTACATGGCCGTACACGCGAAAGAAGAGGATAAAAATAACGTACCTTTCAGACGTCTGGACCTTCCTCCAGGCGTCTCCTTCGTCGTTTGGACGTAAGTCCAGACGTCTGATTCTGGGAAATTTTCCTAGAATCAGGACCTCCTCGCCCTCCGCCCGCAGCGCACGACCGTGCCGCACCGCTCCCGCCTGCTGCCTGAGCTACAACAGCTCCTCCCCAGCACCACGCGCCTGTTGCGCAACCGCCGGCCGGCCCTGGCTGCTCCGGCGAGCTCGCAACCTCGCAGTCAAGCTCCTTCTTCCTCTCGTAATAGCCCCTCCTCCCCACGCACTCGCAGCAGCCGCTCTCGCCCGCTCGCACTCTCGCTGACAGGGAGAAGAAGAAGAAGGCGGTGGAGTGAGGGTGAGGGTGAGGGAGAGGCGTATTTGAAGGAGGCACGAGGAGAGAGAAAGAGGAAAGGCTGCGTCTGCAGGGAGGGAGGAAAGAGAAGGAGGAGGGCGGCGGGTTCAGTCTGCGCGTGCGTGCGCGTAGACGCCAACCCGTACGCCGAAAAAATTTAATTCCAGACGTCTGGGAAGGCTTCCAGATGTCTGACCAGACGTCTGTGCCACTTCCCAGACGTCTTAAACGACGCTTGATGCCCGGTTATAACAAATACAATTTCTAGCATTTAGGATTTTACATGCATCTCAAGTATACGGTGTAGCTCAAACCATACTCAATTGTTCCTGCCCTAGGGTTCATCCTCATCCTAGGGTTTTACATGCATCTCAAGTAAATAGTGTAGCTCAAACCATACTCATTTGTTCCTGCCCTAGGGTTCATTCAAGTTATTCTAAACATGCAGCTTATTTGTTTAAATCATAATATTAATGTAAACCACTCTACCAGAAAATACGGAAGGAATGAGGGCTCGGATTGCAGATCCTGTCGCCTCCGCGGGTCCCGCATACTCGACTAGCTGGAGACCTATACAATTGACCAACCACATCAAACGAGTTCAAAATCGTATGCAAGTGACACTAACTCGTAGAGAAATTCAGGCGAAAAATAATGGTAGTTCGTTTGCGGAAATTCGATTCCGTTTGGGCCCTAAACGGGTAAAAAACACGTATACTGTTCAAAATCAAACGTTTGGGACTAGCCCCAGACGTCTTAAAAGACATCAGTACTCACCCTAGGTTTCCTGCGGCTTCCTCGGATGTCCGGATCCTTCCGCGATCATCTAAGGGGAGTTCCAAACATCGGACTCTACTTCTGGTCATCTGGGAGTGCAGTCAGACGTCCAAAACACCTCGAAGGGTGCACCCCGCACCTTTCCAATGCTCTACCCCTGCGTACGCACGCGCAGAGCTAAAAGCGGCTAAACAAAACTCCTGAGGTAAGGCCTGCATGGTCGGAAACCGTGCAGAAGCATGTACCTTAGCACTAGCGTGCTTTCAGACATCCAGCTTCAGCTCCGGACGTCCCCCTACTATTCCATATGTCTGGGATGTGCTCCAAACGTCTGATACTGGAAAATATCTAGTATGCAAAACTCTCGCGAGCCTTCTTCTCCGCGCGGATCCCTCTGCGCTGCCTGCAGCTGCTACGCCAGTAACTTCAGGAGGTCGCGAAGCTTACCTTCGCGAGCTCCTCCTCCTCGCATGACTCCTCCCCTCGATCCTCCGAACTCCTCCCACCGAGCTCCTCCTCCTCGAGCTCCACCGAGCTCCCATGGTCGTCCTCCAGTCGCGCAAGCTCCCCCTCTCGCAAGCTCTCCCGTCGCGCACCCAAGCTCCTTGAGCTTTCCTCCTCTTTCCCACGCCCTCGCTCTCCCGCACACAGACTCTATCCCTCTCTCCTCCTCCTCACGCGAGCCTCTCCTCCGCGCACGGCTGCAAGTGGAGGAAAGGAGACCGTTGGCGGATCGCCGGCAGACCAGGGGAAGGAGGTGGAGGTAGTGGAAATGGTGGTGTAGTGGAGATGGAGTGGGGTGGAGGTGTTTTAAATAGAGATGGGTTAGGGTTTGGGTGAGGAAGGAGGGGGGTGTACATGTGTTGTGCGCACGCGGAAAAGGAAAAAGGGCACGGTTCTTTTACTTTTAGATGTCCGACCATCTATCCAGACATCTAGACAGACGTCTGACGAATAATCCAGACATCTTATTCAAACCAAATGGCAGCGGGTCATTTCAGGTAGTGTGTGCCATGGCTCTATATTCTAATTCAGCGTTCAATCTGGAAACTATTGCTTGTTTCTTGCTTCTCCAAGTAATGAGATTACCTCCCACATAGGTGTAGAATCCAATGGTAGACCTTCTATCCTTGTGCGTCCTAGCATAGTCAGCATCAGAATAGCCACAAACATTAATGTGACCATTGTTCTAGAAGTGGAGCCCCTTCCTACGAGCAGGCTTCAAATATTTTAGCACTTGGCAAACTCCATCCCAATGGACCTCTCTGGGTGCTTGCATAAACTGGTTCAGCCTTCCCACAATAAAGGCGATGTTAGGCGTAGTAACTGTTATGTACAATAGGTTTCCAACCATGGCACGATATCTAGTCACATCTTACAACAATGGATTGTTTGCATCTATAAGAGCCAATGAGAAATCCATGGGTACACATGTTGGTTTGCACCCAAGCATACCAACTTCCTTCGACATATCTAGCACATACTGGCGTTGAGACAGTATAAGTCCTATTTTTGTACCTCAATGCCAAGAAAATAATTAATAGAGCCCAGATCCTTACTCATAAACTATGAATGTACTAAAGCTTTAGTGTTCTCTATCCCTTTTTTGTCATTGCTTTGATACCATGCTGGGAAAACAAATGATCTGTTTATTTTATGGAGTCTTAAGTACCTTTATATAGAGAGGTACAAAAAGACAATAACACTACAACCCTCAAACAATAAAACAATTATAATAAAAGGCCAAACAACTCATACAACTCAACAAATGGGATGCTTTTTTATCTTTTTGTTATTTCTTATGTTGTATAGGGGTAGGTAGTGTTATTTTCCCACAATGCCT
Organism: Thalassia testudinum; assembly: GCA_037157565.1. Taxonomy (NCBI): domain Eukaryota; kingdom Viridiplantae; phylum Streptophyta; class Magnoliopsida; order Alismatales; family Hydrocharitaceae; genus Thalassia; species Thalassia testudinum. Next base: position 54,880,157 of record JAZHRO010000002.1, read on the forward strand.
CTCTATATAAAGCACCTAGGGTTTGATGAATAAATCAGTTCGTTCATTTTACCCAACATGGTATCAAAGTAGCGGTCCTAGAATGGTGCTTGGATAGCCTACCAAACCCTAGTCGCTAAACACCTCCACCAAATCCTCTCTTTCTCCTCTTCCTCCTCACTGCGCCATCGATCTCCACCTATTGCGCCACTGTCGCTAGCATTTGTTGGTGGCGCTTATCTATGGTGTTGTGACCTTGAGCTCTCACTGGCGACCCCCTTACAATGATGCCGAGGGTTGCAGCCACATCTGCAACGTTGTAGGAGGCACCACAACACAACTAAGGATTGTGGTGACATTTGTAGCGTTGCATAAGGCGCCACAGTGTAGCCTCTGGGTTGTTGCACCTTTACAACACTTCCTCTGCTTGCTTGAGGTCATTTCTCCTCCCTCTTGTTGCATAGCCATCGCACGAAGGGAAGAACCTAGAGAAGAGGCACCGCTAGGGCCTCCTCTATGCCTTAGTGTGTCTGCTCGCTTCCTAGTGCTTTGCTTTTGAGGCACTTGATATGAAATTCTTTGTTTTTTCGATATTTGCAACATCGATTACTATTGCCATGATTTGAAATTTTGAATTTTCAAACTCTATCTCCAGCTATGATTGGAATATGATATGGTTTTTGCGCAACAAGGTCATTCGGTTATTTTCCTATCGATCGAGACATCATGGGCTACCAAAAGGTGGCCATTAGCGACTCAATGGGGAAGTTGTCTACCACGAATGCTTCATCTCATATGTATGGCACGTCTATCAAGTTGGATGGGACCAACTTTCTTTTGTGGTCGATGTTTTTTTCTCGATTTGTACGATTGCATTGGAAGAAGTATATTCTCACGATGGATGAGCTGGCAGTTAAAATAGATGATTAGGAAGTCGACAACAATTGGGTAGCCATTTGCATGCTTAATAGTATGGAGGAGTTTATTACCAAGCAGGTAATGTCCTATGCATGTACTAAGAAGATGTGGAAGATCTTACATGAGATACATTCCCACAGGAGCAACATATCTCGTATTTACTGAGTTAAAGAGGAGCTACACACATCCCGGAAAGGTACCATGAGTTTGGTTGAGTATTATGGCACTATGAAAAATCTTTGGGATGAGCAGGATATCCATCAACTGATCTCATTAGATGTGGTAGTCATGGTGAAACAACGGGAGTCCATTAGATCAGTTTAGCTGTATGTAGGCTTGCGTCCTAAGTACAAGCTGGTGAAGGACCATCTTATGGCACTGGAGGAGATTCCTACATCGATGCAGATATATGCTCGTCTTTCACGACTGGAGATATTTGACCCTATCCCCCTTTTTGACTCTTTGGCCATGGCATCCTTTGGTCGTGGTTGAGGAGCCCCTAGAGGAAAGGGGAGAGGGCGAGTTGTTAAAGGAGGTGGCCGTGGCCGTGGTCATGGTCTCTTCTACGAGCACTATCACAAGACCAACCATGCTAGTAATGGTTGCTGAATCAAGCACAGATTTCCTTAGAGTCCTTTGGCCAATCACGTTTGCTTTGGTGGAGAGGAGACTCAGTATTAAGAGCAGGAGCACATTAATCACCAGATCACCATCTCTGGGGAGGTGTGTGATAGATTGATGTCCTCTTAATCTATGTCCACTGCAGGAGCTTCTGTTGTTTGCCAGACAGGTACTGCAACCATTGCTGCCAATATTTGTGACCCTACATGGATTGTGGACAAAGGTGCTTCTCACATCATAGGAGATGCCACCTTGTTCTCTTCTCTTCGGTCTCTCGTCACACCTTTCCATGTTAGGGTGGTTGATGATGCCTTATCCCCTGTGATAGGCCTTGGTGACATCTCTTTGACTGGTTTTTTGTTTTTGTTTGATGTGATTCATGCCCCTAAATTTGCTTTAAATTTAAGATCCATTAGTCAGATAACAAAGGCATTAAATTGTTGGGCTGTTTTTTATGACCAGTTTTTCTTCTTATAGGATCTCCTAATGATGAAACAGATTGGTGGAAGTCATGAGTAGAATGGTCTCTACCACCCTGACTTACCACCTACACATTCTACTGCTGCTGCCGCTTTAGTCACCATTGCCTTACAGTTGCATCTACTCTTAGTTCATCTGAGTGTTACACTCTTGCGTCATCACTTTCCTGATTTACAGTTTTCATATTCTTTCCATTATGATGCGTGTCAACTTGGCAAGCATTGTAGGTTGTCGTTTCCTAGTCAAAACAAGAGAACCGAGTCACCTTTTTCTCTTGTCCATGTAGATTTGTGGGGACTATGTTCGGTTTATAGTGTTAAGGGTTTTTAGTATGATGAAAGAAAAGTCGAAAACTCTGGTATTGATTAAAAATTTTGTTAGTAAAATAAAGACCCAATTTTCTATTATTATTCGCATGTTCAGGATTGACAATGGCTTGGAATTTGTGCACACTACTGTCTCAATTTTTGTCTTTTTTGGGCATTGTTCACCATACCTCTTGCGCTCACACCTCTCAATAGAATGGGGTGGTTGAATGTAAGTTGAGACATTTACCTGATGTGACACAGATGATTTTGTGTCATATGATGTGTCTTACTAGTTTTGGGCTGATGCAGTTCTTACTGTTGCATTCCCTATTAATAAGGTGTCCTTGTCTGTCTTAGGTGGTCAGACGCCCTATTCTGTATTGTTTCCGAGTCGAGAGGTGTTTGCTCTTCCTCACATGGTCTTAGGGTATGTCTGTTTTGTCCACTTACTCATGGTGGACAAGTTGTCTCCCTGGTCTTTCAAGTGTGTTTTCTTAGCGTACTCGAGGACCCAGAAGGGATATCGCTGTTATGATCCTATGACTCATAGATTTTATGTTAGTGCTGATGTTACATTCTTTAAGGAGATTCTCTACTACTCTGGGAAAGGGAAGGCTTCTTCTCTTGTGCCATAGGATATCCCTCTTCCTATACCGTCTGTGATGCCTCCAGAACCCTTTCAGCCATCCCACCAACCAAATACAAACCATCCACTACCTCATATCTTTGAGCCAACCGAGTTTTATTTGTGGACATTCCATCGAAGAGCCACCATTATTCCCTCAGATGAGCCCTTATCCACCATTCCTACTCAACCTTCTATTGATATTGTGGATTCAAGTGGAGATCAGCTAACCCCTTCTACTGAGGTGATAGATTTAGACCTTTCTATTGCTTAGTGGAAGAGTTAGAGGTCATGTGTCTGCTATTCTATTTCACATTATATGTCTCTTGACCATTTGCCTGCACCAGGGAGATCATTATCACTTGCAGTTGATAGTCACTGGTTCCATGCAGTCATACTGAGGCTCCCCAGGATTTTTCCTGGAAACTAGCTATGGAGGAGGAGATGGCTACACTTCTGTCTCGAGGGGCCTGGGAGCTGGTTGATCTATCCCCAAGAGTGATTGTCGTGGGGTGTAGATAGGTGTTTACCCTCAAGTGCCTCCCAAATGGTTATATTAAGCACTGCAAAGCACAACTAGTGGCCGAAGGCTGAAGTCAGGTCTATCGCCTAGAAGTCAAGGCACCCTTCTTATCGGTGAGATGATTGGAGACACTAGAGTCTACCACCCAAGAAGTGGTGGAAATAGTGGCTAGGTTGGCTGAAGTCATTGTGATAACAATAGAAGTCGTAGTCTTCTAAAAGGTAAGGAAGCTAGAAGCCTGATGAAGAATCTCCATAAGTCATGCATAGTTAGTGGCTTTGAGAATGGGGGTCCTAAAGGGGGCAGACTCCCCTTGAAGAATAGCTGCATTGGATCGAATGGGTTGGCCAAAATTGGTCCAGCACTTCTTAGATGGGTAGTTGGTTCACTAGTAGTGGATACATGTTCATATGTACGTCCTCATCCTCGACCAAGTCCATAACCAGCTTCAGAGCCACTACACTCCCCAGTCATTGCTAATGCAGATGTCCTTGTAGGGGTAGCACCATGAGGTCCAGTATTAGGAGGCACACCAGAAGAACCACAAGATTAAGTATCATGAGCAATCTTATAAAGTCGTCCATATACTGACTCCATATCATGCATTTGTTCAAGTGCAAGAATCAGATCTTGTGCAGGCATATATTGGGAACTTAGACCATCCAAGAAGCGGCAGACCTACAATTCTCTATGCCTTGTCTATGTATCACAACATGATGGTTGAAACATATTAAGCTCCTCGAACAAAGACTTCATCTCTGTATGGTTTCTCATAAGAGATCGATCCCCTTGCGAAGTAGACCAAATTTGACAATAGATGTCGGCAAGGTGAGAATGATTCAATCTCTGAGAATATTTCTTGGTCAAGTCTATCCCATATGTCTTTAGCAGTCTTCTTGTAGAGAAGGTTGGTAGCTGTGTGGGGCTTAATGGAATTCATCATATAATTTATGATCAAGTAATTATCTTGTTCCCAATGCTCATACTCTGCAGACTGGAACCAGGAGGTGTCTTGGTCAAGATGTAAAGCTTCCTATGTCGACCAACAAAAATCTTAAATGCTTGAGACTAGAGAAGGTAATTCTGGACTCCATTAAGCTTCACCAAGTTTTCTTGAATCACCACAGAAGTAGATGAAGGTATTGGCTTGACTTTAAGAGAAGTAGATGATCTAGGTGAAGCCATGTTGATGTTAGGAAGCTGTATGATAGATATCTAATGGAAGATGATCTAAAAAACCATCCACACAAGATAGGAAATCGGGAGATAAGTGCCACTAGAGGCATCATCTACTCAGAAACACCTTTGGAGGCGATGAAGAAGGAGCCCACGACCTCCAATAGTGGTGTTGCTGCCCTTGGAGGGGGTGGCGAAGGACCTAAGAAGGTCCCAAGGTGGTTGGCGACGACGCAAATGAGCCTAAGAGGGACCCAAGTGGTTTAGCGGTGGAGTAAGGTGACGGAGAAGAGGTTGAGAGGTGGCTGGTAGCAGCGTTGGGCTCCGCAGTAGGTTGCGCAAGGTTGCATGATGCAGTGGCAGTGCTAAAAGCGCGATAGGGAACTTGCTACAGTGACGCTAGGGCTCCACAACAGTTGTGAGGGGGTAGCATAGCCTCCCCTACGATAGTGCAAGGTTGTTGCATTAGGGGAGGAGGCGCTGCCGGTGAGGGAGGGGTTCGACACTAGCGAGAAGGGACGTGAGAGGAGAGAGAAACTAGGATTTTTGGTGGTGGGGTTACCATAGCATGAAGAGTCTAGGTCCCACCCTACTCTGATACCATGTTGAGAATGAAATAAATGTCTTATTCTCAAAATGAAGCCCTAGTCTTCATATAGAGAGAGGTACCAGGAAAATTACAGGAAAATCCTAAAGAAAAATAAAATAGACACAACCCACAATATAACGCTAATTCTATGACCAATCATACCATATAATTTTTAACTATATCATGATCCTCCATGATAGGAACATTGCTCATGTATTCTTGACAGCAACATGTTTGTATCCTTGAGTGTTCTTGAACTATCTTCTTGGAGGATGGTGCATTGATAGAGTCCTTTTTCAAGGGCACTAAGTGGTGATGTTGGCCAATGGCTATGTACATTAGTGGATCATTGAACTTGACACTACTTCTTGAATGGAAATAAGATGTATGCCATTAATAATTGGAATTGGTTTCAAGTGTAAGCATAGGAACAAGGAAAGGGAGGATGCCATGGCAATTTAAGGAGGCATGTTATCTTCTTATTGGTGGGAAATAAGAATTGTCTCCAAAAAAGTTAAATTTGCATTTAAATACTTCCAGTAGCTAGCAAGATCATAACTTCAATATCCCTTAGGAGACCCCTTTTTTTATATACAAGTATTCTTTTTTTTTTTTGAAAAGCAAAATGACAGTTATCCGAATGATAACCACCCAAATTCATTCCATCACTTCATCAAGGTATTACGCCATTGATTACAAAGTGGACTCCCAAAACACCACTTGGGAGGAATTGGAAGAGATAAAATTATCCACATAGGGCCTTAGCCCCCTAAAAACCACATCATTCCTTCCTAACCAAACACTCCACAAGACTGCCGGCACCTTAGCTCTCTCCTTCTTTGATCAGAAAGTATTTCCTCCTCCACTGGTATTTCCCCTCTAGAACGAAGACGAAAAGCTGGTCGTGTCTTGTGTTACCATCCATCCGATTCCCAATCTCTACCAAACCTGCGCAACGAAAGGACACTGGAAGAAGAGGTGTTGTATATCCTCCTCTGCCCCATCACAAAGAGGGCATCTCACATCACCTGTTTGAGCTCACCTCACCCTCCACATCTTCGTCATGATCCTTCCCCTCTGTAAAAGCCAAGAGAATATCTTGACTTTTAGGGGGCAATCTGCCAGCTAGAGTAATTTGTAGTCCCTCAAAAGATCAACATTATCATTCTGTCGAACAATACCCAATCTGTGGAATGCCTTTGCGACAGCAAAATCCCCTTCCTCCTAGTAGAAGGCATCGTTTCCCACCTCCGGTGCCCACCCCTCCAGTTCCTGATGCAACCATTGGAGCTCTAGAAACGTCTAATCCGAGAGACCTCGAAAGGTTGGACACTTGGTTCTGTCCTAACAACTTCCCACAGTGGCTCCCGGGTCCATCGCCCTCACAAAGAGGCATTGTTACTTGTCACATAGGCTAGATCCAACCCCTTGCTAATCATTAAGTGAGAATCGGAACGCATCACCCACCCCAAGGATAGGGGTAAAAAAGGACCGCACCTTCGGTGCCATTGTAGCCAAGCCACCAAGAAAGTGAGAAGCCCCTAGAGGAGGGTTCTCCAATGGCCCCCATGAGTGGAAAAAAACCATAGCATTGTTGCAAAACATCACCAAAAAGACCCTGGTCACGTCCCACCAGTCTAGCTATCCACTTCGTCAGAAGGCTCAAATTAACTCTCTCCACGTCTCTCAGTCCCAATCTGCCCTCCTGCACCGATCAACATACCTCCTCCCAAGCCACCAACCTTGTCCCTTTCCATGCCGTCCCTACATTAGACTAGAAGAAGTCTCTCATCAACCTTGTGATCTTCTCAATTTGCCTTGGCGACCTAGAAAGGGATAGGAAGTATGCTTGCATGGAGGACAACACCGCCTTCACCAAGGTCAGCCTTCCTCCCCTCAACAGAAGTTTGGATGACCAGCTTGCTAACCTCCTTTCCATCTTCTCAAGCAGTGGTATCCAATCCTGCATTCTGAGTCGACGATTCGACAAAGGCAGCCCCAAGTACATCAACGGCAGCTTACCTACCTCCGTCTGTTAAGACCCGAGGCATCAAAACACTTTAAGACATCTGGGAGTTGGTCCAGATGTCTGGACGCCTTCCCAGACGTCTGGAAATTAATTTTTGCGTGCGTACGATCGCGAGTCTACGCGCGTGCCGCGCGTAGACGGAAACCCCGCCGCTCCCTTCTCTCTCTTCTTCCCCCGCTGACCTACAGCACTTCCCCCCCCTCGTGCCTACATATATCCTCCTCTCCCTCACTCCACCCACATCCATCTGTCTCCTCCTTCCCCAACGCGAGAGCGAGGGCAGCAGCTGCTGCTGGGTGCAGTGGTGGAGAGGAGAGGTGCAGCGAGAGGGAAGAGGAGAGAGCGCGCGAGCTGTGAGAGAGAGCTCGCCGGAGCAGCTCGAGGCCGGCCGGCGTGCGTGCAGAGGAAGGCTGTGTTGGGGAGGTTTCCCCGGTGCTGCTGCAGCTCGGGTAGCGGGCAGAAGAGCGCGGCGCGACCGCGCGCAGCGGGAAGAAGATGAAGGAGCTTCTAATTCTGGGATTTTTCCTAGAATCAGACGTCTGGACCTACATCTAGATGACGCAGACGACGTCTGGAAGAAGCTCCAGACGACTGATTGGTATGTACTGTGCCTATACCTTCCTTTTTGCGGATATGGCCATGCAGGCCGTTCCGTTGAAGCTCTATCGTGTGCCTTGCTAGGGGAGTTTTGCGTGCGCGTGCAAGTTTCGCTTCGGGAAGGCACGGGATACGCCCACCCACGCGATTCAGACGTCTAGGCGAGTCACTAGATGGCGGAGAGCGTCTCCAGACGTTCGGAGAGGTGGTCGGACGTCTGGAACTAGGTCCAGACGGTTCAGTAGGACCCCTGGACGTCTGAGGAGCAACACAGAGGGAGGTATGAATCTGGCCCCCTTTCAAGACGTCTGGAAGGTGTTCTAGACATCTGATTTGAGTCAGAGTTGTCATTTTTGACCCGTTTAGGATCCGTTCGAGGTTCGATTTCCGCGTTTAAAATTTCGTTCTTCTCAGAATAAGTTCCTCTACTTGTTTGGAATACTTTTATCCTATTCTGAGTGGTTCCTTGTGATTGATCCTTGTGTTAGGACCTAGTTCTGTTGCGGATTTGGGGGTTGCGGAGGCACGTGGACCTACTGATCACGCCCCCGTTACTCCCGATTTTGTGGGTAGAGTGGCTTCCCTTAGTTAATTACAAACATTAATGCATATTTGAAATAAATGATAGATCCTAGGATATGGCATAAATCCTAGGACCTGAAAACTAGATTGAATGATAGATCCTAGGGTATGGCATGAATCCTAGGATCTGAAAACTAGATTGAATGAAAGATCCTAGGACATGGCATGAATCCTAGGACTAGAAACTCTGGAATGATTGTATTAAGTGCCTAAATTGCAGTCTTGGATGAGTAGATAGAATAATAATAATTGCCTATAATTGGATAACAGCTGCCTGTGAAATGTAGAGTACTGTTACATGTAATTCCTGTTGTTTGCAAATAAATACTAGCTGCCTGTATATAAATTGGAAAAGAAAGATTGGATGTTGGAAACACGTGCTATTTGCGAATAAACCTAAAATGATGAAACATAGTATGGCTTGGCCTGAGAAACATACGCATGAACCCTATGGGGAGTTAGGAGTAGAGCTCCTAGAAATACAAAGTATGAAATTGGAAATGTGAGTGGGGAAGTGAGCTGGCCCTTAAGTACGGAGTACCAAGGAGAGTGATTGTCCCCCTGTTTAGTGCAGAGCGGAGCTAGCTGCCTTAGGTTTGGGACCCGGGGTTAGGACTGGCCACTGATGAGAACCTCATCATGAGCCATAACTAGCTCATTTTGACCCAATACAAAGGATAAAAGCTCCTACATAACTCAAGGAAAGGCTTAACTCAGAGAATTCTGAGTTTAAGGAGAAAACAAGTCATAAGGGGTAAAAATGCAATTTTACCAGTATAATCTGCATACAGGGTAATTCAGGGTCTAAACACAGGTCAAACAAACCGAATAAGAAGGAAAGTGGGATGATCTGATAAGGGCTACAGCAATTCCAAGGAACTAAATGATAATCTGTAACCCTAAAGCAAACCCACTTCAATTCATGAGGTTCGAGGCAAAGTAAAAATAGAATAAACCCTCTAAAATTCATAGAAAAATAATCTCTAGGGTTTAGAACCTTCAATTTGGCCTTCAGAACCCATTTTGACCTACATTGAGAACCATGCCCAATTAATAACTTAATTTGGGTTTTTGCATAAATTGATCAGTCAAACAAGGTTTAATCTAGAAATAAAATTCACCATCAAATTCCTTAGGTCCTAATTAGTCATGTATAAAAACTTGAGCCTAAGAAGAAACCTTCTTGACCAACTTTGCACTTTGGTCCTCATATATTTACTTTTTGGCCCTCAACTTTTGAACCCTCACATTTTTGCCCCTAACTCTCCTTCGTTCTTTGCATTCAGCTCCCTCCTGCCAAAACTTGCCAGCACCATGCTCCGGCGACCTTGCGCGGAGCATGGCGCCGCGCAGGGTGAGGGGGAGGGGCTGATAAGTCAACCGGGGGTGCCCTGCGTCGTCAGCCGTCGCAGGAACACCCCCCTGGTCGCTGCAACCCACCATGCCGGCCGTGCGAACGCACGGACGGTATGGGTTTCCATCTCCGGCGTCCTCCGGCGAGGGAGACACGTCGTCTCCCTCCGCCCTCCTCTCTGATTCCGCCTCTATAAATACCCCCGTCGCTCCGCCGTTCTGAGCAGCTCGGTCCTGACGGAGAAAGACCCCCACTTCCTCTCTTCCCACTCCGACAGGAAGCTCTCCAGCTCCGGCGGCCTCCCCTCTTCCTCCTCGTCGCTCTGCCCTTCCCCCGGGCATCTTCTTCTCCGGCGACAGTCGATACGACTGTCGCCCGCTCCGGCCCCTCCTCGTCCTGCTAAGTAGGTAGAACTCCTCCTCTTTCTCCCTTCTTCCTTTTCCTCATTTTACATCTTTACTGTTACCCCGATCCGACCAATCGCCCTCACCTTCTCCATCTCCGACCCCTGCTCCGGCGACCCGCTCCCATCACTCCAGCAACCCACACGGCTCGCCGACCACCGCAGAACCTCCGCCTCCTCACCCTGATCAACCTCCGCCCTTCCATTTCCCCCAAATCATCCTCTGCAACTCCACCGAACAAACCCATCTCCCGACCCACAGTCCGACCTAGGGCAGCTCTTAGGCTCCGCCCCGCCGCCTGCACACCCCCCGACCACCTTCGCCGTGCCACGGCGAAGGTCCTCCGCGTTTCTGATTGGGCCGAGAGGCCGTTTCTCTGTGGGCAGGTACCTGCGCTCGTCGCCGCCATTGTTGAAGCGAAGCAGCTTCGACCTGCTGTCCCAGGTGCGCCGCGCCCAGGTCACGCTCCCAGGCTGTGCGGGGGCATTTCGGCAAAGCGTCAAGCTGCAGTTGAGGCGAATCCCTCGTGCGAAGGGCTCGCGTAAAGCTGCGATCACCAGCTGCTTCCTCCGCGCAGGCGCGAAATTGGGGTGGGACATTTAGTCCCACCTCGGAAGACTCCGAAGCGGCACAGCGGTATAAAGAGAAAAAGTGCTGGAGGCTTGTTGCCTCAGCACACGGGGTGAGGTCCCCTTCATCCGCCCGGTTACCCGGTCTCGTCCGCGCTCACGCCCCGCGGACCTGGCCCGACCCGACTTAGACTGACCTGCACTCCTCGCCCACCACGCACGCCGGTGGGCCTGGACCCGGGCGCGACCCGTACCCGGCAACCCGGTAGCTCTGGGAGATCTTTCCTAAGAGTGGCTTCTGTGAGAGAGTGACGCGGGGGAGGGTAGAGTTAGGTTTTGCCCCTCTGATCAAGCTGTGTAAGTGTGCAGGCACAGGTGAAGAAGAACCGTGGAAGAAGACGAAGGCTGAAGGAAGGAGGAGCACCGAGCGGCACTGTAGCAGCGGCGGTTTAAGTCGTCTGATTGGAAAATCAGACGACATCTTGAAGGCAAAGAAGGAGAAGGAAGGCGAGGCAGAGGAGGAACACAGAGAGGCCAAGTGAAGACTCTGCAGAAGAAGAAGAGCACGAGAAGAAGATCTGAAGAAAGGAAAAGAAGAAAGAAAGAAGAAGAAGAAGAACATCACCACTGCAGATAAAGAAGAAGAACAAAGGAAGAGAGCAGAAGATCTGAGAAGGAAGAAGAGGAGAAGCAAAGAGAAAAGAAGAAAAGCCAACAAATTCTCTCTCTCTCTCTTTCTTTATTTTTGTAAAAGAAACTTGTACCCCTAGAATACAACTTGCTCCCTGAGTTCGACCTCGGGAACTCTTTTATTTTCCGAGTAACAAATTGTATTAAACTGGTAATCACCTCTCTCTATACTATACTACGACGAAATAATAAAACTATAGAGGAAGGTCGCCACCATTTTTGGCGCCGTTGCCGGGGAGCAACGGCTATTCTAGAGGTAAACATTCCTATTTCTTTTTAGTTTCTGATAATCTCCTCTCTTTTGTGCAGCTACAGGAAATCAAGAAGACAAGCAACCGCACGACAACCACTCCGAGGACAGGTAAAATTTTTTTTCCTCTCGCTATTAACCCCTAAACTCTAAAGAGGAAGAAAAGAAAGGAACAAGCAATATAGGGCTAACCTGTCTTCCATACTTAGTAACCATAAAGAGTTGCATGTTTTCAACTCATTACTCCTGCACACTATTAAGGGTATTTAAGGGTTAACACATTCTTGCTTGAGCCCTAATTACCCAACAAAGAATTAACTGGACCAAGTAGAGCCAACCTAGGATCCAACACTAGGGATTTAGAGACACACTCCTTAAGCAAGAATTGAGAAAACCAAATGAAGTGTGCCCAAGCCCTTGTCTGAAAATACCTATTCAAAGAAAACCTAAAACAATTGGCTCTCTAAACACTTGAACCCTAAAAGACAAGACCTAAAAGCTCTCAAAGAAAACAAGAGGTAAAGTTGACCCCTTGGGTCAACCAACCTTAAATTAGGTCACTCTTTGCACTTAAAAGACTAAAGTTCAAGTGAAACCTTAAGCACCCTGATCTTAAAATAAAAATTGGTAGACTTAAAAGGTCAAGATCCCCATTCTGGTCTACCTGGAACCGCAGTGACAAGAGAGGTCGGGTGGGGGAAACCCTGTAACCCGTGGGGACGCTCTACCGTGTAGGGGTCTTTGCGGGACTCTCCCTCTCTGGCTGCCCAGGTAATTCTCAGGTGGACGATCTTTCTGATCAAGGGGTCCATCTGCCCCGCACCTCTATAGTCACCCAACACATTTTTGGGTGTCTTGATTGGGTCCAGCACCTTCCAAACTCATCTCTTCCAACAGTGCATGTACGGAAGGAGGTCCTTAAGACCACCCTTAAGACCTCCTTTAGAAATTCGCTCTCGTCAAGGCCAAGCCTCGACGCCCGTGTTTGCGCAGCAGCACCCTCACATTATTCTCTCTTCTGATTCAGAACCAAGTTCTTCTTCTTCCCCCATCATGGCTCAGCCAGTTGAGGAAGAAAATAATCTGGAGCACCAGCTCCAGCGACTCAATGACCTCTTCCAAAACTTCGTGCACCCACCACAGCGTCCTACGATGCGGGACCACTACAATCCTGCTGCGGTGGCCATTGAGCCTCGAGTCAGAATCCCGACTGGAGGACCTGATTCCGAATTAAAGTCCAACATGATTCATGCTATACCTAAATTCCATGGGCTTAATTATGAAGATCCCTTCCAGCACATCAAACAGCTAAAGCATCTGGCCCAAACTTTTGGGTCAGATGCGCAAAATCGGGATATTCTTCTCATGAAGATGTTCTCCTTTTCTCTTATGGACAAGGCCGCCCATTGGTATCAAACTCAAACCCGGCCGATCAACACTTGGGAAGAACTTCAATCCGAGTTTTTGAAAAAGTTTTTTCCCGTTGGTCGGACCAACGCCTTGCGCCATCAGATTACACACTTCACTCAACAATCAGGAGAACCTCTCCATAAGGCATGGGATCGTTTTCAGGATCTCATGAGAAAGTGCCCCCATCACGGAGTTCCTAAATGGGAACAAGTCCAATCTTTTTACCAGGGACTCCGTGAGGACATCCGCCTTTTCGTCAATGCAACTTGCGGAGGAAACATCATAGGTCAACATGAAGACACCGTATGGGAGATTCTCGAAAACATGTGCGAGAACTCCATCAACAATGACTCCATGGGACTACTCGACAGGACGAATACCTGCGCAGCGACGAATCTTAAGGGAGCACATGAGACGCAGGGCCTGTCCGCATCAGTCGACCTGGAATTAATGGCCATTCGATTGGACAAGGTCTCAATCATTGAGAAGAAGGTGGATGAGCTGACTCAGCACTTGCAGCAAGCCACCTCCGCGCGTAACTCCTTTGCACAACCTCCTTCCACACAGGAGACTGTGCAAAACATCCTCCACCGTTCTTCCCCTAGGATGGATCCATATCCATCCCCATCTGATTCTCGGATCGGAGGATCATCCGATCCTTTCTACACCAGCCCGGGGAACTCCATTCCCCCTTTCCCTAATTCTCAGGAGGTTCCTCAGACCTGCGAGGACCTCAACGCCATCCAGAACAACCCATTCTCCAACACTTACAACCCTGGATGGCGAAACCATCCCAATTTTCAGTGGGCGGGAAATTCCCAAACCCAAAGACCACCTTTTCAGTCCCGCCCACAGCCCTCTCGTCATTACCAGCCGCCTCAGCCTCGGCCCAACCCTACTTATCCATCAGGGCCAAATCAGGATCAAATGTCCCTAATCCTTCAGACTCTGGCTGACATTCAAAGAACGAATGCGGCTATTCAAAAACAGCACAAGGACGAACTTACAGAGGTTAAAACTCAACTGGCCCAGTTGGCAAATTCTCGCCAGCCAGGCACACTCCCTTCCCAACCTCTTCCTAACCCGAATAACGTGCCGACCCAAAAGCGCGTTATGAATCCAAATTTAGGCCACGCACAATGGATTTATCAGGCCCCTACTGCTCCATCTCCAGACGAGATGGAAGCTTCAACTTCTTATGCGGGATTTCAGCAGCAGCCACCCCTCTTACCAAACCCAAACCAAAATCAGGCCGGATTAAATTCTGTAACAACACGTAGTGGTAAAACAACTCAAGACCCGCATTATCCAAACCACTCCAAGCCTGATAACCATGACCCTGGGATAGTTATCCAAGATACCACTGTTCCGGATCCACAACCTGGACCTATCCTAGAAGAACCAACCAAGATCCCGTTTCCCGAGGCCTTGACCAAGGGAAAGAAGACCACAAAACCCGTGGCCCCTGAGGAGGACCTGGTCAAGCTCTTTGAGCAGGTCCACATAAACATCCCCTTGATGGATGCAATCCGCCACGTACCAGCTTACGCACGATTTCTAAAGAATATATGTACACCCCAGCGTAAGCCGCGAACCAAGGAAGGGAGCCCAATTGTTCTGTCAGAGCAAGCCAGCTCTGTAATCCTCAGTAGACTCCCACCCAAGGCAAAAGATCCTGGTACTCCCCTGATTTCCTGCAAGATAGGTGGTACCCAATTTGATAGAGCATTGTTAGACTTGGGTGCATCCATAAACCTGATACCCACATCCTTACTTGACCATCTAGAAGAATCTGAGCTAAAACCAACCGAGGTAACACTACAATTAGCAGATCGATCTATAAAGTCACCAAAAGGGATTCTCGAGGATGTTATCGTAAGAGTGCGGGATTTCTATTTCCCAGTGGACTTTATAGTCTTAGATATGGACGCACCTGAGAACCCTAGGGATACACCAATCATTCTAGGGAGACCTTTCTTGGCTACTGCTAGAGCCAACATCAGCTGTGAGGAGGGCCAAATAGAGCTTAAGTTTGGAGATCAAACACTGAAAATTGATATATTTAAGGCCCAACAAGGAATTAATTGCGGTGTCATCGAACAAATTTGTGACATCAGGACTTTGGTTGATGAATCACACTTCCAGAATGACTCGATTATGCCTCATCAACCACAGAAGGATCTTGACCCGCAAACAGAGGAGTCGAATCCAGATATGAACAACCCAGTAACTCCCACCCTTAAACCTCACATCTATACTGAACCACCCGCTGCTGCTGATAACCCCATCCTCGAACTGAAACCCCTTCCTGCTCACTTGAAATACATCTTTTTGGGTTCTAATCAGACCCTTCCTGTGATTATCAATTCCAACCTCAGTCCTGAACAGGAATCCCGTCTGATTGTTGTCCTCCAGCAACATCGCAGAGCCATCGGGTGGACTCTCGATGATTTGACTGGAATAAGTCCCTCTTATTGTACTCATCATATCTATTGAGAAGAGGGCACACGACCTTCTCGTGAAATGCAGAGACGCTTAAACCCCAATCTGCAGGAGGTCGTGAAAAAGGAGATCATCAAGTGGTTAGATGCCGGAATCATCTACCCGATCTCCGATAGTCGTTGGGTGAGCCCAATTCTGGTCGTGCCCAAGAAGGCAGGACTCACCACTATAACGACTGAGACCGGAGAAATCATTCCTACCCGATTAGCCAACTCATGGAGAGTCTGTATAGATTACCGCCGACTCAATTCCTCCACGAAGAAGGATCATTTCCCACTACCCTTCATTGATCAAATTCTCGAAAAACTTGCGGGAAATAGGTTCTTCTGCTTTCTTGACGGGTACTCCGGTTATAACCAGGTGGCAATCCATCCTGAGGACCAAGAAAAGACCACGTTCACCTGCCCCTTCGGAACATACGCTTTCCGAAGGATGCCTTTCGGTCTTTGCAATGCACCCGCTACTTTTCAGCGATGCATGCTTGCCATATTCTCAGATATGGTAGGTGATTATCTGGAAGTCTTCATGGATGACTTTTCAGTTTTCAGAGCATCATTTGACGATTGCCTCCAACACTTGGTCCAGATACTCAGGCGGTGCATCGATGTGAATTTGGTTCTTTCTTGGGAAAAGAGCCATTTCATGGTGCCTGAGGGAATTGTCCTGGGACACTCAATTTCGGAAAAAGGTATCCAAGTGGATCGAGCTAAGATTGATCTGATTTATCACCTTCCTATGCCTAGCTCGATCAGGGACATCCGTTCCTTTTTAGGGCATGTCGGTTTTTATCGACGATTTATCCCTGATTTTTCAAAAATCGCGTGCCCCCTGACCACTCTTCTCTCCAAGGATGTTCCTTTCGAAATTTCCAAGGAATGCACTCAAGCATTTGAAATCCTGCGTGACCGAGTCACCCAAGCCCCGATCCTACAGTCCCCTGATTGGTCTCAACCCTTTGAGATCATGTGCGATGCATCCGACTTCGCTGTAGGAGCGGTTTTGGGGCAGAAAATTGACGGGAAACCTGTGGTCATTTACTACGCAAGCAAAACACTCGATGAGGCTCAGCGTAACTATACGGTTATTGAGAAAGAGCTGCTAGCTGTAGTATTTGCCCTAGAAAAATTCAGATCGTACCTTCTGGGTTCCCGTGTCATCATATACTCGGATCACACAGCTGTGAGGCATCTCCTTGCAAAGAAGGACGCGAAACCTCGATTAATCCGATGGATCTTGCTGTTGCAAGAATTTGACCTTGAGATTCGCGACAAAGCGAGAAAGCAAAATGTGGTAGCTGATCACTTGTCCCGTCTTCCTTCTGAAATAATTGACCCTTCCGGACCCATCACTGAGCATTTTCCCGATGAGCACCTGCTGACTATTGGTACTAGCCTTCCATGGTTTGCTAATGTAGTAAATTACTTGGCATCTCATCAGATCCCGTCCGATTGGCCGAAGGCCAAGAAGGACAAATTACGCTCCGATGCCAAGTATTACATTTGGGAAGACCCGTACCTCTTCCGCATAGGTGCCGATCAGATCATCCGGAGATGTGTCCCGGAAGAGGAATTCAACAATATCCTCTCTTTCTGCCATGACCAGGCATGCGGTGGCCATTTCGCCGGGCATAAAACCGCATCAAAAGTCCTCCAGTGCGGCTTTTACTGGCCCACACTGTTCAAAGACGCGTATAGTCATTGCAAGGCATGCAGTCGTTGCCAGACTTTGGGCAACATGAGCCATCACGGCATGATGCCTATGCAACCGATTCTAGTATGCGAAATCTTTGATGTTTGGGGGATTGATTTTATGGGCCCCTTTCCTGTTTCGGATGGTTTCGAATACATTCTGTTGGCTGTGGACTACGTGTCCAAATGGATCGAAGCCATACCGACCCGAACCTGTGATCACAAAATCGTTCTCAAATTCATTCATCAAAACATTTTCTCAAGGTTCGGGATTCCTCGTGCAATAATCTCTGATGGGGGGACCCATTTCACAAATGCTCAGTTTAGGTCACTGATGACCAAATACGGGGTGTCTCACCGAATCTCTACTCCTTACCACCCCCAAACTAATGGTCTAGCTGAGCTGTCTAATCGGGAGATAAAGAAAATCCTGCAAGTCACTGTTCGACCTGACAGGAAGGACTGGTCGTCCCGACTTCCGGAAGCATTGTGGGCCTATAGGACCGCCCACAAGACCCAATTGGGCATGTCTCCCTTTAGACTGGTGTACGGAAAGGCATGCCACCTTCCCGTAGAACTAGAGCATAAAGCCTATTGGGCAGTACGGAACTGTAATCTAGATCTTTCCAAGGCTGGGACCCACAGAAAACTCCAAATCAGCGAGATCGATGAATTACGCCTAGACGCGTACGAGAACTCGCAAATCTACAAGGAGCGGGTTAAAGCCTTCCACGACAAACACATCTTGAGAAAGATCTTTCATCCTGGTCAAAAGGTCCTACTCTTTGATGCCCGACTAAAACTCTTCCCAGGAAAACTGAGATCCAAGTGGGTCGGACCATATTTGGTCCGACAGGTTTTTGGAAATGGAGCAATCGAAATCAGTCCACTCAGCCACGATTCTGAACCTTTCATCGTAAACGGTCAGAGACTCAAGCCGTTCATTGATGTAACTTCTTCTGATTTGGCTGAAGCATCTTATATCCTCCATTCCCCTTGAGCTTATTGCGCCCAGCCGATGGCGTAAAACTCAGTGCTTAACGGGAGGCAGCCCGTCATTCTCTTTGAAAACCTGAAACTTGTTCTGACACCTTTTTGCACTTGAAGTTCACACTTTAGGACAGCCAACTCCACCTCAGGTGCTTGCATCTGAGATTAGAAATCGTCCGCAACAGTCACCCCGACCCATTCACTCATCAAAACAGCTGTCCTAATGTATGAACTTAGTTGAATAAAACCCCTAGGTTACAATGAGGACATTGCAAATCTTAGGCATGGGGGGGTATGAAAGTGCAAAACTTGTAAGAAAAGGTTTCAAACAAAAAAAATTCACATATGCCAAAAACACCATAAAAATTAAAAATTTTTGAAAAAGAATAAGAGGAAAAGAGGAGAAGGAAATTTTGTGAAAAAGAAGGAGAAAAGAAACAAAATGAAAAAGGAGCACAAAATTATGAGAAAAGGTGATAGTCATTAGTAAGGAACTAAGGAATTAACCTAAGTTCTAGACCTCATTCAAGAAAATAACTGAAAAGTGCATAATGAGATTAGTAAGAATGCAAACCTTAGGCATTCTTGAATAGACTCTTAGTACCCATTAAGATCTAGACAATCCTCAAGAGGTTGAGGAAAATGAAAAGCTTAAGTACTAGGTCCAAGGCTTAGGGAGTATTTGGCCTCGTTAACTAATTTTTGGTTTACAGGACTTAGTAACCTAAGCACCCTAACCTCACACACAGCCTGGTTCAGTAATCGTAAAAATCAAAATCACGCAGAAGCGTCGCAAAATTCTGAAAAGAACACCTAGAGTAGGAGCGGCCGACCAACACAAGTTGATTTGGACGAGTTCCCAGCGTGGAGAGGTGGGAAATCCCCTCGAAGATGCGTAACAAAATATCATCTCCTCGGTGCTTGTCTCTTAGGATATTCGCATATCCTACTGGGGGCATGTAAGCACTCTGCTGGTTCAGATTCCATGGATGGCATTATCTCGAAGTGTCAATTGCCAGGGTCTGGATTCGGCCACGGAACACCATGGGTGGGATTATCTCAAAATCTCAATAGCCAGGGTTCCGGGGGTTGCCATGGGCGGTGCTATCTCGAAGCATCGATCGCCAGGAACCCTTGAGGATTGATGATGGGAGCAAGGAATCTGATACAGACCGTGTTGAAAAGCCAATCCTAGGCTAGAACTAAAAAGAAAAAGAGAGAGAAAACTCTCCAAACAGAAAAACTTTCTATCTCTCTCTTATAAAACGCACTGCGAACTGAGCCACGGCTAAAATCATTTCAAGCACGGGTGCTTTAACCACAAAGTCCAATAAACCTCAGGTTAGTTCTTGTGGGCCTTAAAAACCTTTACTAAAGACTGAGGCTAAGGCTAGACAGATTTGGATCTTGATTGGTACTAGAGTACCTTTTAGGCCTATGGTCAGCATTCTAACCTAATCTAAGCTCAAATAAAAAAGCACTTATCTGAAGCTATTAAGAACTTCATGGTCTAGGACAAGGGTTGAAACCTTAAGTTTTTGCTAAGGGACTAGAAAAAGCTAGGCATGGGGGTATGATGAGAACCTCATCATGAGCCATAACTAGCTCATTTTGACCCAATACAAAGGATAAAAGCTCCTACATAACTCAAGGAAAGGCTTAACTCAGAGAATTCTGAGTTTAAGGAGAAAACAAGTCATAAGGGGTAAAAATGCAATTTTACCAGTATAATCTGCATACAAGGTAATTCAGGGTCCAAACACAGGTCAAACAAACCGAATAAGAAGGAAAGTGGGATGATCTGATAAGGGCTACAGCAATTCCAAGGAACTAAATGATAATCTGTAACCCTAAAGCAAACCCACTTCAATTCACGAGGTTCGAGGCAAAGTAAAAATAGAATAAACCCTCTAAAATTCATAGAAAAATAATCTCTAGGGTTTAGAACCTTCAATTTGGCCTTCAGAACTCATTTTGACCTACATTGAGAACCATGCCCAATTAATAACTTAATTTGGGTTTTTGCATAAATTGACCGGTCAAACAAGGTTTAATTTAGAAATAAAATTCACCATCAAATTCCTTAGTTCCTAATTAGTCATGTATAAAAACTTGAGCCTAAGAAGAAACCTTCTTGACCAACTTTGCACTTTGGTCCTCATATATTTACTTTTTGGCCCTCAACTTTTGAACCCTCCCATTTATACCCCTAACTCTCCTTCATTCTTTGCATTCAGGTCCCTCCTGCCAAAACCTGCCAGCACCATGCTCCGGCGACCTTGCGCGGAGCATGGCGCCGCGCAGGGTGAGGGGGAGGGGCTGGTAAGTCAACCGGGGGTGCCCTGCGTCGTCAGCCGTCGCAGGAACACCCCCCTGGTCGCTGCAACCCACCATACCGGCCGTGCGAACGCACGGACGGTATGGGTTTCCATCTCCGGCGTCCTCCGGCGAGGGAGACACGTCGTCTCCCTCCGCCCTCCTCTCTGATTCCGCCTCTATAAATACCCTCGTCGCTCCGCCGTTCTGAGCAGCTCGGTCCTGACGGAGAAAGACCCCCACTTCCTCTCTTCCCACTCCGACAGGAAGCTCTCCAGCTCCGGCGGCCTCCCCTCTTCCTCCTCGTCGCTCTGCCGCACTACCAGCTGCAGGGTTGCCCTCCCTCGCTCTTCCCGCGCCACGCCGCACCCAGCTGGCGCCTCTCCGGCCCTCTCCTCTCCGCCGCCCCTTCCCCCGGGCATCTTTTTCTCCGGCGACAGTCGATACAACTGTCGCCCGCTCCGGCCCCTCCTCGTCCTGCTAAGTAGGTAGAACTCCTCCTCTTTCTCCCATCTTCCTTTTCCTCATTTTACATCTTTACTGTTACCCCGATCCGACCAATCGCCCTCACCTTCTCCATCTCCGGCCCCTGCTCCGGCGACCCGCTCCCATCACTCCAGCAACCCACACGGCTCGCCGACCACCGCAGAACCTCCGCCTCCTCACCCTGATCAACCTCCGCCCTTCCATTTCCCCCAAATCACCCTCTGCAACTCCACTGAACAAACCCATCTCCTGACCCATAGTCCGACCTAGGGCAGCTCTTAGGCTCCGCCCCGCCGCCTGCACACCCCCCGACCACCTTCGCCGTGCCACGGCGAAGGTCCTCCGCGTTTCTGATTGGGCCGAGAGGCCGTTTCTCTGTGGGCAGGTACCTGCGCTCGTCTCCGCCATTGTTGAAGCGAAGCAGCTTTGACCTACTGTCCCGGGTGCGCCGCGCCCAGGTCATGCTCCCAGGCTGTGCGGGGGCATTTCGGCAAAGCGTTAGGCTGCAGTTGAGGCGAATCCCTCGTGCGAAGGCCTCGCGTAAAGCTGCGATCACCAGCTGCTTCCTCCGCGCAGGCGTGAAATTGGGGTGGGACATTTAGTCCCACCTCGGAAGACTCCGAAGCGGCACAGCGGTATAAAGAGAAAAAGTGCTGGAGGCTTGTTGCCTCAGCACACGGGGTGAGGTCCCCTTCACCCGCCCGGTTACCCGGTCTCGTCCGCGCTCACGCCCCGCGGACCTGGCCCGACCCGACTTAGACTGACCTGCACTCCTCGCCCACCACGCACGCCGGTGGGCCTGGACCCGAGCGCGACCCGTACCCGGCAACCCGATAGCTCTGGGAGATCTTTCCTAAGAGTGGCTTCTGTGAGAGAGTGACGCGGGGGAGGGTAGAGTTAGGTTTTGCCCCTCTGATCAAGCTGTGTAAGTGTGCAGGCACAGGTGAAGAAGAACCGTGGAAGAAGACGAAGGCTGAAGGAAGGAGGAGCACCGAGCGGCACTGTAGCAGCGGCGGTTTAAGTCGTCTGATTGGAAAATCAGACGACGTCCTGAAGGCAAAGAAGGAGAAGGAAGGCGAGGCAGAGGAGGAACACAGAGAGGCCAAGTGAAGACTCTGCAGAAGAAGAAGAGCACGAGAAGAAGATCTGAAGAAAGGAAAAGAAGAAAGAAGAAGAAGAAGAACATCACCACTGCAGATAAAGAAGAAGAACAAAGGAAGAGAGCAGAAGATCTGAGAAGGAAGAAGAGGAGAAGCAAAGAGAAAAGAAGGAAAGCCAACAAATTCTCTCTCTCTTTCTTTATTTTTGTAAAAGAAACTTGTACCCCTAGAATACAACTTGCTCCCTGAGTTCGACCTCGGGAACTCTTTTATTTTCCGAGTAACAAATTGTATTCAACTGGTAATCACCTCTCTCTATACTATACTACGACGAAATAATAAAACTATAGAGGAAGGTCGCCACCAGCCACCTTGTACCGACTCTGTGGCCCTCACGTACACAGTACTGGGGAGAGCTACTAGTGTAGGGAGAGAGCTAGACACCCCACGAGGCTCGGGGTTCAGCTAGCCGTCCTACACCGACTTGTCAGGCCCACTATGCAAACCACGGTAGTCAGGTGAGAGTGCACGGACTGTGGAGGGGCGAGACCCCTGTTTGATTACTGTGGAGGGGTTAGACCCCTGTTACTTAGAGGGCTCTACCCTATACTGGCTCCGTGCTGTGCTTTGGGCACACTTGTTAACGGAAACGATTGACCGCGTGCCAGTGCAGGGTAACCACCCGTGCGTTTATCACGCATGTCGTAGTTACCGTTACGCCTGTCAGCGACCTTGGGGTGGTTGACTGAGGGTAGGACCACCACGGGGGGCTCTCCGGCCAGGAGAGCACCACGTGCTACTTCTACTTTTTGGAAAAGACTGCAATCAAGAATGTTCCCACGAGGAACATTCGAGATCAAGAGAAAGACTTGAGAAATAAATCAAGAAAGAGTAAAATAAAGAAAGAAATTAAAACAACAACTACTTGCCCACCTTTACTGTTTTTCTTAGCTAGCTAGTTGCCACTCTACTTAGTGTTTCGTTGACATGTCGTACTTACCACCTTTTTTAGGTCTAAGTGTTAAGCAGTCAGAGCCTACGGCTGCGGAGGGTGCTGGGCCTAGTAGAGCCCAGTAGTTGTACTTTTGTTATACCCGTTTTTCTGTAGTAGTGAATATTCTATTACACCTTTGTACTCTTTTATTGTAAACTTCATATTTCTGTACCTATTTTTAATTCTCTACTGTTGTGATGGTGTATACTGTAGTAGTTCTTTTCTTTACTGCTGTGCTTTTGTTACTGTTAGTTGCTTGCATGGTGAATGTGGTTTATTTTACTGCTTTTTGGTTACTTTCTCGTTGGACGACTGGGTCTTGGGATCAGTCGAGTCGGTCCGATTCTTGTGTCCTGTGGGGATTCGGAAATCGGGTTGTAACACCGTCCCAAGCGCACCAGCCACCGCCTACACTTCCTCGAATGACATGTTGAAAGGGACAAAGCTCGACTTCTGGTAGTTAATTCATAGCCCCGACGCCTCACTAAAGAGCTCCAACAGAATCCTCATCCTTTTAGCCTCCAGAGTTGATCCCTCAATTAAGAATGAGGTGTCATCCACATATTGTAAGGCCGGAATCTCTCTCTCATTTCTAGCCCCAAAACCTCTGATCAACCTCCTGGCACAAGACCTGTGAGTCACCCGCACGAGTGCATCTGCCGCCAACACAAAAAGCATAGGGGCGAGAGGGCAACCCTGCTTGAAACCCCTCCTAGGTTGCACCCATCCACCTGCAGGATTCCCATTAATCAGGACCGAGAAGGATGCTATGGTGACACCCCTCTTCATCCAGTCTATCCAGATTTGAGGGAACCCCCTCCTCACAAGGGAGGTCCAGAGAAAATCCCACTGCACTGAGTCATAGGCCTTGCTAAAGTTAACCTTCTATAGAAAGGCCTTCCTCTTCTCCCTCTTCCAAGCAGCAAGAGCTTCCAAGGCAACAACAAAACCATCTAGAATTCCTCTCCTCAGAATGAAGGTCGTCTGTATAGGAGAAATCAAATCATCCAAGAGTGTATGGAGCTTGTTGGCCAGGAACTTCGCAACAATAAGGTAGACAACATTTAACAGGGCAATGGGTCGAAAATCCTGAATAGCCTTAGCCCCCTCCTTCTTAGGCAATAGGAAAAGGTAGAACTTGTTAAGTTTATCAAATCCCCTATTACATGCCGCAAACTCCACCATCATCTGCATGACCTCCACCTCAACCAAAGACCAAAACTCCTTAAAAATGATGACGGGGAAACTATTCGGGCGAGGGCACCCCTCTGCATTAAGGCCCTACATTGCCTCCCTCACTTCATCCGTCGTGAATGCCAATGTAATGCATACCTCCTAGTCTGCCGTAGCACTCCTTAAATTTGCCCCTCTCCATCTCCATTCACCTCTGCCCCGCCTCCCCATGAAATCCCTGAAGTAAGCTGTAGCTGCAAGTCCCACTTCCCTGCTAAAGAAGGACTTCCCATCCACCTGTAACTTCTCAATCCAGTTCCTCCTCCTCCTTGTTGAAGCCACCTGGTGGAAGAACTTGGTGTTGGGGTCTCCTTCACGTAGTCATTTCTGTCTCGATTTCGTCTTCCATTCCACCTCCACCTTTCTATCCTCTTCTCGCACCACATGTGTCATCCTCACCCTGCATTCTCTATTAGCCATTGAAATGGAATCAATGTCCTCCTACCTGTCAATCCTGGAAATCTCTGCTAATGCCTCTGTCTTCCTACTATGTCTAGACTCCCTGATCTCCCTCTTGTAAATCCTCAGGTGGTCTGTCAAGCCTGCTGGCTTCTTAGCCAATCGAATCGTAGTTGACCCCTCCACATCCATAGTGTTCCACTTCTCTTCTACCATGGTTCGGAACCCATCCTCCATCAGCTACGATCTATCAAATTTGAAATATGTGCCAAAGTAGATCCCCTCATTGGATCTCCACAGGAGCAGCGTATGATCCGAAAAGGTCTCTCCATAGGAGAAACATCACCCAATGGGTAAGCCTCTGCCAGTTCAACGTTGGATAGGAACCTGTCAATCCTTGACTTTTGACTGATCATATTTCTCCAAGTATATGCCCAGGAAGCAGGTACCAAGTCCAACAGCCTGTGCAAGGCTACAAAATCCACAAAGCATTCAGAGCCAGGGTCCTATCTGCCCTGCCCACTTGGTCCATCATCAGTCTGCAAAGTAGTCCTCCATAGTGAATACATCCTCACGCCACCCTATCAACTGGCCTCCCACACGACCAGCTGTGTCGAGTGACCGAAAACCTTCCATCCATGAATCCTTGATCTCCCTCCACAGCCTCCCATCACATGCCTACAATTTCGTTTCCTGAAGCAACACCACGTCCACCCTCCATTGTCTAATGTAACCCCCCAATGCTGACCTCCTGGATGGGTCATTAAGACCCTTGACATTCCAAGATAACACACCACTCATTCGGATACCATAGTGATCTCCCTCGTGGTCAGGAAAAAGCAGGCCGCCTTTGCCATTCGGCCTACCTCCTTGTCTTTCAAGTCCAACACATTGTTCTCCTGTCGCGGGGATGGCGGCCCTCCACGGCCATCAACCACCATCCGCCCTCCCCGCCTGTTCTTTGAAACCTCCACCTTTGGTTGTATTGCATGCCACTGTCCTGCCCTCCAGCCACAATGCGAGGTCGCCACACCCTCGTGCCGACCTCCAGCATCTCCTCTGCCTCTTGGTCACTATCGTGAGCCTCCACCCTAGTAGGTGTCCTTATCTTCTCCGATGCCCCATCAACCAGTGTGGTCACCGGCAACTCCATCTTTGGTGTCCTAGTTGCCACCGTATGCATTGCCGTCCCCACATCCACCGTGGGTACCGCTGTCCCCGTCTGTTGATGCTCCGGAGTAGCGTTAGTCATCGCCGAAGCTCCATCTTGCTGACAAGCTCCTTCTAGCATCGGGAGCGAAAGATGCTCTTGGGAAGGATGCCCCGTACCTCCTTCAAGTCATTGGTTTATCTAAGGGAAACACACTTGACTTAATGGGGAGAAAATTTATCACAACCCATTTTTACTAAGTGAACAAAATGCAATATGATTTATCTAGGAAGACAGCAAAATGGGAGATTTCTTTGTCAAGCAATGGCATTTGGTTAATAAGGTAGCAGATAACACACAAAATACAACTCCATTAGGTAGGGAAACTGTTATAACCCGGTTCCCAAATCCTTACAGGACAAGAGATCGGACCGACTCGACTGATCTCAAGACCCAGTCGTCCAATGAGGAAGTAACCAAAAAAATAGTAAAAATAAACCACATTCACCATGCAAGCAACTAACAGTAACAAAGGTACAGCAGTAAAGAAGTAAACTACTACAGTACACACCACCACAACAGTAGAGAATTTAAATAGGTACAGGAATACAAAGTTTACAATAAAAGAGTACATAAGTGTAACGGGTACAAAAAAAGAAAAGTACAACTACTGGGCTCAGCACCCTCTGCAGCCGTAGGCTCTGGCTGCTCAACACCTAGACCTGAAAAAGGTTATGAATACACGAAATCAGCGAACACTGAGTAGAGTGGCAACCAGCTAACTAAAAACAGTAAAGGTGGACAGGTAGCTGTTGTTTTCAATTTCTTTCTTTATTTAACTAATTATTCTTTCTTTCATCACTTGGTTTATTTATCAAGTCTTTTTCTTGATCTCGAATGCTCCTCGTGGGAACAATCTTGATTACAGTTTTTTCTGAAGAGTAGAAGTAGCACGTGGTACTCTCCTGGATGGGAGAGTCCCCCGTGGTGGTGCTATACTCAGTCAACCACCCCAAGGTCGCTGACAGACGTAACGGTGATTACGGCACGCACGATAAACTCACGGGTAGCTACCCCGCACTGGCACGCGGTCAGTCATTTCCGTTAACGGGTGCGCCCAAAGCACAACACGGAACCAGTATAGGGCATAGCCCTCTCAGTAACAGGGGTCTAGCCCCTAAGAACCAAACAGGGGTCTCGCCTCTCACAGTCCGCGCACCCTCGCCTGACTACCCTGGTTTGCCCAGTGGGCCTAACAAGTCGGTGTAGGACGGTTAGCTGAACCCCGGGCCCCGTGGGGTGGCTAGTTCTCTCCCTACACTAGTAGCTCTCCCCGGTACTGTGTACGCGAGAGCCAAAAAGTTGGTACAAAGTGGCCAGTCCTAACCCTAGGGTGGCTAGCTCCGCTCTGCACTAAACAGGGGGACAGTCGCTCTCCTTGGTACTCCGTACTCAAGGGCCAGCTCACTTCCCCATTCACATTTCCAGTTCCATTCCATTTATTTTTCAGGAGCTCTACTCCTAACTCCTCGTAGGGTTCATGCTCATGTTTCTCAGGCCAAGCCATACTAGGTTTCATCATTTCAGGTTTATTAGCAGGTAGCTCATGTTTCCAACATTCAATCTTTCATTTCCAATTCATATACAGGCAGCTCGTATTTAATTGCAAACAACAGGAATTACATACAACAGTTGCTAACAACAGTACTTTACATTTCACAAGCAGCTGTTATCCAATTACAGGCAATTGTTATTATTCTATTTACTCATCCAAGACTACAATTCATGCATTCCATATAATTATTCAAGTGTTTCTAGCCCTAGGATTCATGCCATACCTTAGGATCTAGCATTCAATCCAGTGTTTCTAGTCCTAGGATTCATGCCATATCCTAAGATGTAATATTCATTCTAGATATGCATTCATGTTTGTAATTAACTAGGGGAAACCACTCTACCAGCAAAACCAGGAGTAATGGGGGCGTGATCGGCAGGTCCACGTGCCTCCGCAACCCCTAGAGCTGCAACAAAATGAGGTCCTAACACAAGGATCAATCACAAGGAACCACTCAGAATAGGATAAAAGTATTTCAAACAAGTAGAGGAACTAATTCTGAGAAGAACAGAATCTTAAATGCGGAAATCGGACCTCGAACGGACCCTAAACGGGTCAAAAACGACAACTCTGACTCAAATCAGACGTCTGGAACACCTTCCAGATGTCTTAAAAAGTGGTCCAGGTCATACGTCACTTTGCGCTACTCCTCAGAAGTCCAGGGATCCTGCTGAATCGTCTGGACCCAGTTCCAGACGTTCGACCACCTCTCTGGACGTCTGGAGACACTCTCCGCTGTCTGGTGACTTGCCCAGACGTTTGAATCGTGTGGGAGGGCGTCCTGTGCCTTCCCGAAGCGAAACCTACACACATACACAAACACACTCTCAACACGGCATGAGACAGAACTTTCGGCGGAACGGCCTGCATGGCCGTATCCGCAAAAGGAAGCGGAGGAAGAAATACGTACCTCTCAGATGTCTGGGGCTCCCTCCAGACGTCACTTGCGTCGTCTGGACGTAGGTCCAAACGTCTGATTGTGGGAAAATTTCTCAGAATTAGAACCTCCTCGCCTTCTTCCCGCTGCGCGCGAGCTCGCCACGCAGCCGCTCATCCGCTGCTCGAGCTGCAACAGCACCAGGGGAGATCTCCCCCGCACGACGCCCCTCCGCGCGCATGCCGGCCGACCTCAAGTTGCTCCGGTGGGCTCTCTCTCTCTTCCTCGCGCACTCTCCCTCTTCTTCCCTCACGCTGCACCTCTTCCTCTCCGCACGCACCCGGCAGCAGCTGCTGCCCTGGCTCTCTCTCTCTCTCTCTCTCTCGTGCTCAAGCTGGAAGAAGGAGGAGACGGTGGGGTGGTGGGTGAGGGAGAGGGAAGGGGTATTTGAAGGTGTGGGGGGGAGGTGTCCACAGGACAGTGAGGGAAGAGAGAGAAGAAACGAGGGCGGCAGGTTGTAGTTTGTGCATGGCACGCACGTAGACTCGCGATCGTACGCACTCCAAAATTTATTTCCAGACGTTTGGATCAACTCCCAGACATCTTAAAGTGCGTTTGATGTCTCAGTTTTAACAGAAACACTTGTATCAAACATAATAGAATGAGCAACATTGTGAGTGTGTATGTATTCACACATACACATATTTTCAATTTTGCTATGCTTTTATGTTACGATGCATGAGAATAAGAAACTTGGTGAAGGACTCTTAAAAGAGTCAAAATATTGAGATAAAGCATGAACATGCAATTTAAAGGCATTATCTAAACTTCGTTTAAAAACAAAGGCATTATTTAAACATAAGATTTTTATAGTAGCTCCAAATTGGGCCTTTATTTGAATAATAAAAGTCTCTACCACATTTCCAACTTCATATCTATTTTTAAGCAATAGTAACCATGATAACTTTATAAAATCATCAATGACCATAAGATGAAAATTGTAAACCTGATAATTTGCAGTCAACTTGAATCCTAAAGAGTGTAAGAACATGATTGGATGGTGTGGAAAAATAGGAATACAAAATAATCACACAAGGAAGATAAGATTTAACGTGGAAAACCCTGTAGGTAAAAACCACAGTAGAGCTTTGCCCTAGCACACACAACATGGCTAGGGTTTTCTCCACTGAGGAATAAGAAAGGAGGGGACATACATTATATAGCTCTTTAGGATATACGGATCTGCCCCAAGGTGAATATAACTATTTAAGTTACAACTCAATAGATGCATTAGTACTACAAGTCTGACTATGTGAACATGATGACCTCTGATGCTTTTCCAATTCACATGATTTGCACTCAAAGGCAACTAATGAAATCAAGGAATTTTCTGGCATAGCTGGAGAATTAGAAATGCCCAAAATGTTGACACCATTTAGAGGAGTGGAGGACTTAAAAGAGAAGGGTGCATATTGAGCCAAACTTGGTGATTGGCCAATGCACTAGACCAATTTTTCCTTAGCACCACAATCAATCATCTTCCAGTCATGAAATCTTCAAACATAAAATGCATAGAGTCAAATATATTTCTCAATTGTTAAGCTCTTTGCAAATTTTGCTGATTGAGAAGATTTAATGGAACCAGGTTCATCTAGCATGTTTAGCAATCTTAATGTGGTTGATAATTGAACATTGCATTGGTTTATGTTGAGTTATTTGATTATTATGTTTGGATGATCTATTATTTTTCTTTTCTTGTGGGGTTATTATATAGTTTGCTCCCATCTCTCTCTGTATAAAGAGAGGTAGGATTTCTGAGTAATATAACTTTGTTATTTTTCCCAATTTGATATCAGAGCAACGGTCCTAGACTGAAGCCCTAGGTACCACCACCCAAAAAGGCCTCCAACCCCTCCACCGTTTTCATTCTCTCTCTCTCTCTCTCTCTTGCTGAATCTCTTCTTGCCGGCTACTCCTTTGTCACAGGCAGCACGACAATAGCAGCCACCACCAATGCCATTGCTAGTGGTGGTCCAGGTACCTAAATTTGTTGTTGGGGCCCTCCTAACCCCCTAGTGACGCCGCTTGGCACATTTAGGGTGTCACCTACCCTTTGTTGGGCTTATTCTCCTCGCCGTCAGCCCCATTTGGGGTGTTTTGCCGCTATTGTAGACATCTGGTGGCCTCCTAGTGCTAGATTTGGAAACACCTTGGTAGGGACACTATGCGTCCTCCTCCCTCTTCTCCTTGTTTTGGAGGGTCCACGAGGGAGAGGCTACTCTATTAGGGGGTTGATCTTGGCCCCAACAGATGTAGCTACGCCTTGGTTGGTCTGAAAAATTAATTTCAGACCCTACTTCTCTTGATTGTGAACTGACTTGATGATCTAATTGTCTTTTGTTTGCCTTGGGTTTGTGGGTGAAGGCATCATGGCATCTTCTGATTCGTTCGAGGTGACGTTAGACATGAGTGCAAACACAGGGGCATATAAGAGCCTGTTCTTCGGTTCCATGATTAAGCTGGATGAGACCAATTACCCCTGATGGTTGTATGGTCGTAGACATTTCTTATGACTGTGAGAGGTCATGGAAAGGAGCATATTTTGACTCACCCAAAACCCATAGAAAAAACAAGAGTTAATGCCACTTGGACCAGGGATAATGCAATGGTTAGTGCCTGGATGATGAATTGCTTTATTCCCAGGATTGGAGATGAGATAATGTATTATAGCACTGTGAAGGAGATGTGGGACACATTTCATGACACCTACTCTCATGAGAAGAACTTGGTGCGGGTATTCCAGACTTATCATAAGCTCTTCCAGTTGCGATAGGAGGGACGACTGTTGGCATAATACTATTCTACTATGAAGGGTCTCTCGGAGAGACACGATCCTTACCAGCTTGCATGTATGTGCACTTCTCAGAGGGCATTCAAAAGAGAGTTGGCTGTGTCTCTTTTCTTATTACGCCTTGGACCTGAGTTTATTGCTGCTTGAGATCAGATTTTGACCCTGTTGGAGCTTCCATCTCTTAAGGAGACATATAGTAGATTGAGCAGGATTGTTGTGCAGTCTCCCATCCTTAAGACTATAGGTTAAACCTCTGCTTTGGCTACAACCCTTAGACGAGGTAGAGGTGCCTCCTCTACACGTGGTCGTAGTCGTGGTAGCGAATCTGCAGGGCACACTTGTACCCCCTGCACCTATTGTGGGCAACTAGGACATTCATAGACCACTTCTTGGACCAAGCATGGTCGTCCTGCAGTGGCTAATCAGGCTGTTGAGTCTATAGAGGCTCCTTCTGAGACAGTGTCTCGTGTTGAGTTTGACGACCTTTTGCAATAGTTTACACAACTCTCACAGTCTGCGGTTGCTTCTACTTCTGAGACGGTTGCTCTCGCCTCCTCCTTAGGTACTGAGCTTGCTTGGTCGTCTTCTGGGTTACAATAGGATGGAGAATGGTTGATAGACTCTGGTGCATCGCACCATCTATATGGCATTCAGATACAGTTCTCATCTATCGAATTAGCTTCTCCAAGACATATAGTTCATGCGGCAGAGGGGAGACATTCCCATGTTGCAGGCCAGGGGGATATTCCATTATCCTCCACACTACGATTGTCTAATGTGCTTTATGTTCCAGATTTTCCTATGAGTTTATTATTTGTCAGCCATATTACAAAGGAACTGAATTGTAGAGTAATCTTTGATGTCCAGTCTTGTGTCTTGCACGACAAGCTCGCGAGGAGGACGATTGGTAGAGGATGTTAAGAAGGGGGTATACTGCCTAAGCTAGACCACTACTGCTTTTGCTGTGGGCCATGGGGAGGTTGCATTTGCTATTGGGTCTCCTTTCCAGTGGCACTTCCACCTTGATCATCTTTCCTTGGACAGGCTCTAGCGAGTTATACCTCATATTCCTCCCACGACCATCATTGCTTGTGATGCTTGTCAACTTAGCAAGCATCATCGTGCTAGTTTTCTGTCATCTTGGAGTGCTGGGTCTACTTTGTTTGAGTTTATTTATATAGATGTGTGGGGGCCTAGTCGTATTCCTGATAGATTAGGTCACTATTATTTTTTGGTCATTGTTGATGATTTTTCTCGTGTGTCATGGGTATTTTTATTAAAGAATAAGGTTGTTGTTGGTTCTATTATTGAAAAAATGGTGATTGAAATAAAGATCCAATTTTCTACTACTATTAAACTTGTTCGTTTTGATAATGCTTGGGAACTATGTACACATCGCTTACATTCTTTTTATAAATCCCATGGCATCATTCATCAAACTACTTGTATCTATTCTTCTCAGCAGAATGGTGTTGCTGAGAGAAAACATTGCCACCTTTATGATGTTGCACGCACCCTACTTATACATCATTCTGTGTCGTCTCTTTACTGGGGTGATGTGGTTTGGACCACCTGTTTTCTGATTAATAGGATGCCTAACTCCGCAGTTCATGAGTAGATTCTTTGGAGTATCTTGTATTTGGATAGGGAGTTGTTTCTTGTTATTCTTAGGATTTTTGGGTGTGTTGTATTTGTTCATGATTTTACTCCTGGACAGGATAAACTGGCACCAAGGGGAGGTGAAATGTGTTTTCTTGGGGCATTCTAGGACTTAAAAAGGGTATCGTTGCTTTGATCCTTTATTTACAAGTTACTTTGTTTCTACCGACATTCTTTTTCGTGAGTCTATTGCTTATTTTTCTATTGTTGGACATGATACTTTTACTAATGTTGATGTGGCTCCTATGCCCATTCCTCCTATTCCTATTAAGGAGATTCTTGTTACTGCACCACCTACTCCTACTACTACTAGCATCCCTGATGAGCTCTAGAGATATAATGAGGCTATTGTTACTTACAGGTGACCTCATATTACATTGCAAATACCCCCCTTTTACCACTACCAACCTCCCCAAATCAGGTGAGCACAGAGTTTTTAGATACTGATGATACTCTACATAGTGGTCGTGCTACAGGTGATACTATTTGAGGAGATGAAAAGGGGGATATGCTGGTGGAGGATTCTGATCTTCCGATTACTATTCAGAAGGCACCCTATACATGTGCTAGATACCATGTGGTAGGCAGCTTGGTTAGTAACAATCTTGGGAAGGGCCTTAGGGAGCTTTGGTTGTGCATTTGCTACTGCAGAGATATCTTCTGCCTATCAGCAAGCCATGGTACATCCAAAGTGGCGCTAAGCCATGGAGGGTGAAATGGATTCACTCCGAGTTTGTGGTACGTGGAGGCTTATGCCATTACCTTCAGGAGATGCTGTAGTGGGTTGTCGTTAGGTGTTTGCACTCGAATACAACCTTAATGGGTTTATTGCCAGATACAGGGCTCGTTTGGTGAAAAAAGGCTTATTCAAACTTACGGGGTTGATTTTTTCAATACTTTCTCCCCTGTGGCATGTCTATCCACTATCCGTATACTGGTTTCTATTGCAGTTTAGAAGGATTGATAGCTTCTCCAACTAGATGTGAAGAACACCTTTCTGTATGGAGATCTTCAAGATGAGGTTTATATGCAGCAGTCCCCTTGTTATGAGGTTAAGGGGAAGTGTGTATGTTGTCTATAGAAGGTTATTTATGGTTTGAAGTAGAGTCCCACAACATAGTTCCAAAAGCTTTCTCAGGTGGCGGAGTTTGTTGGCTTTCAGAGGTCCTCTGCTGATCATTCTCTATTTGTCAGGAGGACAAGGAAAGGAGTGGTGGTGCTCCTTATATATGTTGATGATCTCATAGTTATTGGAGATGACACGATAGGTGTGGTAGAGATAAAGGGGACTTTAGCAAATCAATTTGTTATGAAGGATTTGGAGCCACTACGATATTTTCTTGGGATAGAAGTAGCTTGTAGTAAGAGTGGGGTTGTTCTATCTTAAAGGAAATATGCTCTGGATGTGTTAAAGGAAACTGGGATGCTGGGTGCCAAAGCATCTAATGTTTCTATGGATCCAAAGGCACAGTTATATGACAGGGATGTAAAGACAGTGGATAGCAGAAGACACCGGAAGCTTTTGGGAAAGCTGTTGTACTTGACCATCATTAGGCCTGACATCTCCTTTGCTGCGGGGAAGCTGAGCCAGTTCATAGAGAGACCTACTAGGCAACATTGGGATGCTACTATGATGGTTCTTAGGTACTTGAAGAGAGCACCAGGACATGGTCTTCTTTTCACTAGAGGGACTTCTATGATTGTGGTTGGATACTCAGATGCATATTATGCAGGTAACCATGATGATAGGAAGTCCACTATGGGCTTTTGTACTTATGTTGTAGGGAATTTGGTGACCTGGAAAAGCAAAAAGTAGGCTGTTGTTTCAGGTCCAGTGCTGAGTCTGAGTACAAGGCTATGGCCTAGACTTCAGCTGAGTTGATGTGGATAAAGTCCCTTCTGATTGATTTATGTGTGAAGATTGATGGGCTTATGGAACTACGATATGATAATGAAGCTACTAACTATATTGTTAATAATCTCATGTTTTATGAGCGCATCAAACATGTGGAGGTGAATTGTCACTATACTTAAAATTTAATCCAGAAAGGATTCATATTCACTACACATTGCTTTAGATGAGCAGACGGTCGATGTCTTTACCAAGCCCTTGACACACTCTTTCTTTGACTCTTTCATTTCTAAGTTGAGCATGATTGATATCTATACTTTATCTTAAGGAGGAGTGCTAAGTTATTTGATTATTATATTTGGGTGCTCTATTATTTTCTTTTCTTGTGGGGTTATTATGTAATTTACTCCCACCTCTCTCTTTATATAAAGAGAGGTAGGATTTCTTAGTAATATACCTTTTGTCATTTTCCCCAATTGTTTATGATGGGTGATTCACAACTGTAAACAAGTGCACCAAATTGATTATGATGGACTGTCCGTGATCTTTCATATTTGGGAATCTCCACAAAGATGCTTTGATGCTTTAGATTCAAACAACCAATTTGAATCATCATAATTTCGAGCCTTAGCAGAAGATGACAGAGATTTCCTAGAGATTGGACAGGGCCGCCAATGATTACAAATGAAGCATACGTAGCGGAAGTCTGATGGTTGTGGAGGCAGATGTAGGAGTGAAGAATGGAAGTGAAGAAATTCTTCATAATATAGTCTTGGGAGCAACATCTTTACCTGAGGAAGAGTGAACCACTCTAGCTAAAGTTGGGTGACCATATTTATTCCAACATCTTTCCTTACTGTACCCTGTCTTCCCACAGATAACGTAGTGCAGACTACCATGGCTTGAGCAACAACCACGACCATGACCATAAGTCGTAGGGGCATGACCACAACCACAGCTTTACTGCCAAAGCTGTTTAGTTGGTTATATGCCTCCCGAAGAGTGGGCATTACATTCTTTGCAATCATTCGATCACAAATAGAGGTACAACTAGATCCAAAACTACTCGGAAACTTGACTACCCTTATCTTCTCCCAATCCCTTTGCTTCTCACATAAATTGGCATGCACATAACTCAAAAATTCTTGCCAAAAATTTTTTTACTTCTCAAATATGGTCTTCACAGGGGTATGTGCTGATGAAACTGTACAAATACGAGCATGTGTTTTTGAGTTCTTTTCATGGGAAATTATGAAGTTCAAGTGCGATTAAGGTTTGACTTTGATTACAAATGTTTGACTTCAGATCAGTAAGAGTTTGATAGCAATTTTAAATGAACATGTTGTTTACCAGTTCAAGAATAAAGTTGTTCTACTCAATTCAAGTTTGAAACCTTTTCAAAGAAAAAAGAAAACAACATTCAAGTTTGAAATTAGTTCTTTTGTAGGTTAAACATTTTTTTTTTTTTTAATTTAATATAATGGATAAGCATTAATATAGCACATGGATATTGGTATTATATACACGTGTTACATGATATATGTTATCAAATTCAAACCTTTTTCAAGAAAACACATCTATGTTCATCTTTAGGCCATTAATGTTTTGAGCTTAAATTTGAAGTTCATGTTTGATTCATTTTTATTCAATTGAACATTCTTTAAACTATTACAGATTACAGAATGAATTCCAATCAAACTCGATCATATTTAATTTAATCCATGGCCTTAATCAGAGATTAGTGCCATGAAAATGTAACCAACGGAAAATTGACTTGATAGAGATGAATGCTCTTGCTGACAATCTATTTTATGAATAACTGTCCTTCAGAGTTTGTCAGATCTCTTCAATGGGGTAACAGATAATCTCATCTTCAAATACTAGTTCCCATGTTGTTCAATAAACAAGGGGAAGAGATTTATTCTCTCTCTTTGAGTATGCCTGTTGTCACTTGGGTCTAGTGTCGGGGTAGTTAGGACACATTCCTTGATAGGGCCACTAACAGAGAGCATAAAGTTCAAAGCTACAGGAGCAAAGATCACGATTGGAGTTATATGCAAAGGGATTTCCTGACAACTTTTATTCCTGTGTCCTTAACGAGGGGATCTCCGAAATTTGATGAAGATTTATATCTGAATCTGACAATGGTGTCTTAGTGGCTTTCATACATCTGAAATAGAGAAACCTACCTATGATAACATAGATAACAACTCAACTGAATCACCAACACCAATGTGGGATACGTGCACATAAGAATCCTTACTGTATGTGTGTATGTGCTTTGATAGAGAAGAGGGGAGGGTTCCCAAGTGAACTCATACAAGGTGCAGCACTATTCACATTGTGAGGGCATGCTACATGAGCTGGTCGTGTATGTGTTGACATAGGCACTGCCTCATTCTTGCTAAAAAGAGGAAGTGGTGCAGGTGCTTGCCAGGAAGGAGTGCATGCTTGCATTGAGCCCACCCAAATGATGAAAACTTAGGAGCTGAAGACTTGTTTGCCTGGAGCTGACATTGTCTTACATGCACTGGTTGGCAAATATTTAAGCCTTCTAGTGTGAAGCAAAAGTTCCCTCCATTGATGATTAGGAGGGAAGGGGGCTGTTTAGAGGGAGAGGGGCAGTGATGATTGATGTGTCCTAGGAAGTGATACTAGTAGAATTGCTTGCTTTTGTTGACAATCCTAACATCCCTTATGTATAGAGGCTGTTAGCATTAAGAATAGAAATGGAAAAACCACATATATAGGAAGTCGAGAAATATAGGTAAAATAACAAGAAATAAAGGAAAACTAAATAGCTTTCTTGTCTTTGTAGAGTTAGTTTGGCCTCGTTGGATTCATTGGACCCAAGTCTAGCTCAAAGTGGTTTCCAGAGGAATGGCTATTTTATTTGAAAATTTAGTTCAAAGGTTTTAAAGGATTTCACATTAATTACATAGAGAATTCCAGAACACAAACCGGGTTTTGGTAAATTGTGCATTCTTTATCTTCTTGTTATGAATTTCCTCACCAGGCCACATCAATTGGACACAATTTTCATTGGCGTTGTGATCATTTGGTATACATGCTTGCATCCTTACTTTATTGGCATATTGCAGTCTTAGATACCTTGCATTAGCTGATCAAGGCTCAAGAAAATGGAAGACTGTTGAAAACAGCAAAGGAGAAAAGGGATTTTACATTGCAGTTAATCTTGAATTACTAGAAGCAACTGTAAATGGGGTTGATAGGCCCAAATTCATCATATATAAGAGAGCTCTTTAGCCATTCAAAAAGAATTTATTCTCAACATAATATATGATATAAGTTAGTGGGCAATATTTAAACTCTGTTCAGGTCCTAGATCATCTTAAAAAGTCTCAGTCAACAGCCGAAACATTACTCCAAATTTGATGTTATCCTCAAAGGTTGCTCTGTCAGATGTCTGAAATTTTGTTTTCCACGAGAACTTTCTCTCTCTAAGATTCAAATAAATTTCAATATGGGTTCTTTGTCCACAGTTTTGATAGAAATGTTGGACTTGGCTTTTGGTCACATTTCATCCATTTTACTCGATATCAATCAAAATAGGATCTTGACTTGTGTATTCTTGGTCCATTAGATGAATATTAGTATTTCTGAATATCATGAAAAACAGCACATCTTTGTTTTGATCATGCGAAAAAGTGGAATTTTCTATTGCTTCAAAGAAGAAAAATGCATTCTTTAGGACCTTTCTTCCTGTTTTTATTCTCTCTCCAGGGGTTGGAGGTGGGGCAATCAGAATCATTCTTTTTGATTTATAGCACACCAGGGGCTCTTGGTAAAACTCTTGGTACATGTAAGGGTTTTACTGCATGGCTGATCTCAAGGTGCAATTCTAGCCTGCCTCAGAAATTCCTTTTTAAACCACCTTGAAAATATTGTATTTGAACTTTATATGATGCCAGTTCATCTATTCCAGATAATCCTTTGAAAAGCTCTGTTGTGCTCAGTTATGTGGATTAGGCATGTGTTTTATGCTCCTGCTTCCTTCTAGTAATTCTTGTTCAAATAAAGTCAGTGACCTTTCTGACCTGCTATCTCCTGATATAGTTGCAATCAGCTGCCATCATCGTAATTACATCTGAAGGATCCGTAATAGTATTGCATTTTGGAACCACTTAATGAGTCATTCAGATTACAGGATGTTGGTAATTTGGATAGATTTTTGAACCAGTTGAATAATATTCTACTGGTTAAGTTATGTGGTGATAACAGCGACTTCCACAAAAAAAGAATATAAGGGAACTAAAAATCTAATTATCAGCTCATAGATGCTGCAAAGATATTGAAAACTGGATAAAATGCCAAGAGATGATTGTAGTGATCTACAAACCTGTACTCATTGAATGGGATACTAAAAACTGGCAGCCTTTCAAAAACTGGAAGTTTCTACCCTAGGATGTGTAGTTGATGATATGAGGTGTGGAGCTGTAATGCCACCATGTTAGTCATTCAAGCAGAATTATTGAGACGAATAAGGATGCCATGGAACAATATAGAGAACATAAAAAATTGTTTGTACATGTAAAGCCTGTTTCTTATTGCGATCTATCCGTAACAGTAACCCCACAAACTCCAGATTTAGTTTTGTCTATGCTGATTACTACTTATATTGTCAAGTGAATCTACAATCTCTCTTATTGTGGGCCTTTTGAGTGGGTTCGAATTGACACAAATACAAGCAAGATCAAGGACCTGCAGCATCTGCTCCGTGGATCCATTTTGTCTCAGTAACAGGTCAAAGATTTCCTCTTGGTTGCCTTGGCTCCTCACTTGTTGCGCCCATCCTACAAGTTCTCTAGATTGCTTGGGCTTGAACACCTCAAAAGGTCTTCTCCCCGTGAGCAACTCAAGCATGACAACTCCGAAACTATAGATATCTCCTCGAAGCGTTGCTATCCACGCCTGGCCATACTCGGGTGGAATGTAGCCCAGCGTTCCCACCAGCTCGGTTGAAACATGGGTATTTGTTGGAAGGATTAACCGGGACAAGCCAAAATCGGCAACATGTGCTTGGAATTCACGATCTAGGAGGATATTGCTGGATTTGATGTCCCGATGCACGATGTGGGGCTTGCAGATTTGATGGATATAGGAGAGGCCCTTACTTGCTCCCCTTGCTATTTGCAGCCTCATCTGCCAGGTTAGCGTCGCCGCTCCATTGACCCTCTCATGCAGCCAGTAATCAAGGCTTCCATTCTCCATAAATGAATATATCAGCAACCGGAATGATCCGTATATGCAGTAGCCTTGTAAGGTGACAAGATTCTCGTGCTTGGCGTTCGACAGTGCTTCAACTTCTGCCTTGAACTCCCTCTCCATTATGCCTGTCTCTCCAGATAGCCTCTTAATCGCCATCTTCGAACCATCAGGAAGGACTGCTTTGTAGACCAGGCCAAATCCACCACAGCCAACGATGGAATCCTGATTGAAGTTGTTGGTTGCCTTCAAGATCTCAGCGACCGTCAAGTTTTTAATGTCAGAATTTCCAGTAAAAAGCATGACCGAGCTGTTCATCTCATTGCGAGGAATGGCAGGGATGGAATCAGCGACGATTATGCCGATATCTTCATTTTCAGATACATCACTTTCAGCAGGCGGCCACTCCCTTCTCGTGGACAGCATGAAGAGCACCAAGAGGGTGAAAGACAAAGCTCCTCCAAAACAAATGGCGAGTATGACCTCGACGATGAGCTTCTTATTGACATATTTGCCTTCCCCAACTTCTCCTGCTTTGGTCGCATTCGTGCAGGGTTCCGTGACGGGAATTCCGCAGAGGCCCGGGTTCCCTGCAAAGCTGGTATTGGGGAAGCCACCGACTTGGCCTCTCGTTGGAATGGGCCCGGACAAGTTATTGTACGAGACGTCGAACGTCGACAAGAAGTTTAGATTGGCCATTTCCTCAGGGATGGCGCCGGAGAGATGGTTCTCAGAGAGCACCAGCCTTTGCAATTTAGTTAGATCACCTATCTGCGGAGGGATCCGGCCAGAGAGGTTGTTATGACTAAGGTCAAGGACTTGGAGCATCTCCAGCCGCCCTATCTCCGGTGGTATGACGCCTTCCAGGTTGCAGTCTCTGAGATAGATAGCTGCCGGCAGGCTGGACAGCTGATTATACTGCAGCGACGAGGACGTGTTCACCTTGTCGTAAAACACAGGAAGCGGCAGGAAGCTCCGGTTTACCTCCGCGGTAGCTTGCCTGGATGATAGCACCCTCAGCTTCATGAGCTCCCTGGGGATCCCTCCCGAGTCGAATTCGTTCCCCGACAGGTCGAGATAGAACAGATGCGGGAGGCCCCCCAACAGACCGGGGAGGCGGCCAGCGAGCCGATTGAGCGACAGGTCCAGGACTTCCAGCTTCTGTAGTTTCGAGAGCCAAGGTGGCACCCGGCCCTTAAGCTGGCAATTCGCGACGCTTAGGACTCGTAGGTTGACGAACCCGTGCCCCTGCCCGAGGACGTCGTCCTCCGGCATGCTCTCTCCGATGAAATTCCCCGAGGACACGATGGTGGCGAGGTTCTCGCAACTTCCGAGTATCCGGAATGCTCCCGTGATGTTCCGCAAGTTGTTCCGAGACAGAGAGAGGAAGGAGAGGGCTCTGAGCTTCACGAGCTCCGGTGCAATCTGACCCTGCAGGGAATTCTTCGCCAGCCGCAGGGCGGTCAGAGACCTGCACGAGTAAATACTTGCGGGAAGGCTCCCGGTGAAGTTGTTGTTCCCCAGATCAAGCGTCTCGAGATCCAAGAGGCTCGAGAAGTCAACGGCTGAGAGCTCCCCGGCGAGGTCGTTCCACCTGAGGTTGAGACCCCTCAGCCTCGTGCAGTTGTGCAGGGAAGACGGCAGGGAGCCAATTAGGTGGTTCTGATTCAGAACCAGATGCTCCAGCTTCGCCAGGTTCCCGATCGAGTCCGGCACCTCGCCGCCGAGGTCGTTCCCTCCAAGATCGAGCAGGGTGAGGTTCCCGAGCTTCTCTATCCCGTGCAGCGTCCCGGAGAGGTGGTTGTTCGGTAGGGAGAGCTCCCGGAGCGACACCGCATCGTAGAGCTCGCCGGGGATCTTCCCGGTGAGGTTGTTGAATCCGGCGCGGAGGACTCTCAACTGGGAGCAGCTCCCGACGCCGCGGGGGAGGCGTCCGCTGAGGTCGTTCATGGAGAGATCCAGCAACTCGAGGCCACGGGAGACCGAGCAGATACCGGTGGGGATGCCGCCGGAGAAGCTGTTGTTGCTTCCGTTCACGGCTCTAAGCTCCAGTGCGGCGTCCCATAGAGCCGGAGGGAAGGACCCGTTGAATCTGTTGCTCGACACGTAGAGTGTTTGGAGTCTGGAGGATGGTGGCGGTTGGAGTGGCAGTTGGCCGGACAGCGAGTTGAAACTCAAGTCCACGGACACGAGGCTGGCGGACGCCAGCACGGCCTTATCCACCGCGCCCGTGAGCGAATTATGAGAGAGGTTGAGCCGCGCGAGGCGCGGGAGGTCCCCGAGGGAAGGGGAGATGCTGCCGGTGAGGCCCATTGATGGTAGGGAGAGAGCAACGACGTGGCCGGTCGAGTCGCACCTGACGCCGTCCCATTGGCAACAGTTGTGGACGTTGGCGGCCCCCCTCGGTGAGAGGAGGGCAGTTTGGGAAGCGTTGGCAGTGGAGAGGAAGGAGAGGAGGGCGTCCCTCTCGGCCCTGGTGCAGCTGGAGAGTCCTGGAGAAGGGAGGCTGATCAGGAGGAGGAGGAGGAGGATGGCGGAGACCACATCGTGGTCGCCGCCGGGGCGTCGGAGGAGGAGCTCCGGCATCGTGGCCCCCGCCGGCGTCGGGTGCTCAGGCTAAGGTGTGGTCCAATAATGGGCAGAGATGGAAGCATTGACGTGGTGGTGGAAGGAAGGATGCAAGGGAAACTCTCCACTCGGGGTCCATTGGTATGGCAGTGATATTCCTTTTTTTATTTTTTCTTTCTTATATATATATATATATATATATATATATATATATATACACACATACACACTTGTGTTGTGGGGGAATTTATTCGCCCACCTTTTGTAGATAATGCGTGGTGTTGGCGGTAGTAGAATATCAATTAAAAATGCTTCTTTTCTAGTTTTGGTTGTGGATCATCGTTTGACTATGAGGGCATCAGGAGGGAGACGATGGAGGAGTGGAAACAAGGGGAGCTTCCGCTGGCTAAATTATAGAGAGCAATGGGTGAGGAGTGGCCCAGTTGGGATATAAAAGTACTCCCACCCACCCCTCTCTCTCTCTCTCTCTCTCGGTGTGTGTCTCCGTGGTAAGCAAGAAGCATTTTGGTGGGTGACACGTCTTTTTGTTTGACCGATGGGATCTTCCACGTCCGGTGGGGGGGAGGGGGGGGGGTGGTGTTGGTGTTGTGGTGGGGATGGGTGGGGTATGGTTATTAAGTCAAACAGCTGGTGCGTGTGCGTCGGCTTTGGGCGGTGTCGCCACGGCTCCAAAGCGCCTCCACGCTTGGATCCTGAGACATGTATGCTTCATGTGGGAGGTCTCACGCAACCATCCCTTTCGTTTAATAGCAAAGAATTGAATCATCATGACTAAGCAATAAATTACCTAAAAATTGTGAATTTTTGAGCGTTGCGTTTTTCTCCGTTTTATTTTGAGAGTAGGGTGACCTTTTTCCTTTCGTGGAAATGCACGAAAATTTTAAAAAATATAAATTGTAATGTATTTTACA
The DNA here is from genome assembly GCA_037157565.1 of Thalassia testudinum. Lineage (NCBI taxonomy): Eukaryota > Viridiplantae > Streptophyta > Magnoliopsida > Alismatales > Hydrocharitaceae > Thalassia > Thalassia testudinum. The sequence continues at coordinate 54,923,699 of JAZHRO010000002.1, forward strand.
ACTTGTGACCTCTATTTATATCTTCGCTTAAAAAATAAAATACTGATTAAAAATCAAACTATTTAAAATATATTGGTTGAAAATTAAATACATCGACTGAAAATCAAAATATGTTGATTGATAATGAATTTTTGTTGATTGAAAATGAAAATACGCTAATTAGAAATGAAGATATTGGTGTATTTAATTTTTCTATCGGAGGGAAATAATTTTTTACTTAAAAAATAATTTTTCACATATGAAAATTGATTTTTCATTAATTGAAAGTAATTTTCATTGGTGAAAAATCAAAATACATCAGTTAAAATTATCACGTACAGTAGTTTACCATATTTTCTCTCTGTGCATTGCATCATATGTTTCTTTATTTTTTCACAACATATTTTGTAATGTATGGATATAACGAATGTCATTCTCACTGAATATGTTGACATTTAATATGTAAATTTATTAAGTAAATTTTATACACAAAAATTAACGTAAATACTATCAAGTGATGAGATTTATTGTTACTTACCATCACTTATAAGTACAAAATTACCAATGATTTTTAATTTTAAACAAAAATATATAAGTGATTTTTGATTTTAAACAAAAGCACACAAGTGGAGGCAAAGCTTCTAGATGAATCTCAAGGTTGGGACTTTGAATCCGTTGGTGGAAATTTTGGCATTACATGCTTCTAAGCCATCCCCCACGAGGCAAAAAAGTCTATTCCATGTAATAGAAGGTTGAAGTTTTCAACATATCCTTATCCATAATATCATATTTATCAAGGATCGTGTGCCATTGAGTCTGGATACTACTGTAGTGGTTACTGTGGATGGATTTAGTAGTGGCATTTGATGTTAATATTGTAAACATTGTGCCTGCTTTCTTTGACCAATCGTGCCACCCTCTTTTTCATTGGTTGGTCGTTTTCTCTCCGCTCTCTCTTGATGCTGCTGTCGTTGGCGATGAAGAGGTCCATGGCGATGTGGTCGTGGGTGGTGGCACCTCCACCGTTGATTTCTTCTGCTCTTATCTTCCCTTCCTCCACGTCGATTTCTCTCGCTTCCCTCTCTCCTCCACCGGTTGTAAGCACTGTTGACTGCTTCATTTCCCTTCTCAGTGTCTTCTTTGGATGGGGAGGAAGTGAGGGTCCCGAGGCCGCTGAGGCACGTGGGAGATGGACTTGGTTGTAGGGAAGTTGTGGTTTAGAGGTTGCCGAGGGATTCCTTCATTGCTTGATGCATCCACCAAGGCCTCCCTTTGAGTAATGTTGGTAGACCAATTGATTTTTCTCTTGCTAAGGCATTGGTTAGTGCCTATAAGGTGTTTGACGAAATTCCTCTGCTTGATTTAGATGATACCTCGCTTCACCTCTCTCCCCGCCCTCTTCTTCCAGCATCCCTTCCCTTTTCGTGCTTCTTTTTTAGCCTTCCTCATATTGGAATTGATGGCTTTTCTTCATTCTTTCCAGACTACCAAGAGAGGAAAGCTATACATTTTTTGCCAAGATACATGTTTTAAAAATTTAAATTAAGGATGATGCGACTACGAACTTATTCTGGGTTGGATTTTGTGGCTGCAATGGCAGTCATTTGTCATGCCTTCATTACCAGAGAGCAATTTTACTTAGTGATGTTGCATCTTCCCACATCAAAGATTTGTCTGCCATTGCTATTGAACATCACATTTGTCATCATGTGTATCATGTCTTGAAATTGCCTTAAGTTTCACTTCACTTGATTTTCATTCATCCATTGGAAACTTTTCTATCAGAAATTTAGATTGGACTAAGTATTTTCTTTATATGTCGACTTTCATAATTTCTAAGCAAAATGTTCTTTTTTTTTTTAAATGATAATAAATGCCTTACTAATGATGTTGGATAATTGTGATTAGTTCGATGAGGAAGATTGATATCTCTGGTAACACAAGACTTGATTTGTTGTTTTAGCAAGAGATAGGTTTTAAAATCTTACATTAAGGATGACGTAGCTACATACTTATGCTGGGTTTAGTTTCTAAGAGGATCAGTAAATTTTTGAAGCCAATATCTGGTTTTTCCCTTGTTTTTTAGTTAAGTTTTTCATTTGCTTTTGTTTATGTGAAATAGAGCTTAGAGAATAACATCTTTAAGCAGTTGTTTTTCTTTGTGATCGATTGTTGTTTATTTCTTGCTGGATTCTTAGGTTGCAAAGGAGGAATTGCTTTACATGTAGGAGAAGATGTTCAAGATGTTGGTTATGATGGTTTCAAGTTTGCGTGTGCTAACAATCGTGAAGATGGTAATCCCCTTTTTTCAATGTAATCTGAATTTTCTATAGTCAATTTTTTAACACTTCTTCTAAAATGACAAGATGAATTTTTTAATACACACATTATTAGAATTTTCTTAGTCATTGTATTACATAAGAATTTAGTTAATGATATTTGACTTAAAAGAAATAAAATAAAATAAAACAAGAAAAGTTTATTCAATTGATTCACTGGGAAACTTCCATATTGGTCTTATAATGGAGGGGATTGGATTAGATTTAGCTGATTCTTATGATAATGATTGCATATTCTAAGTTTTGATCTTTTGCCTACTTCTTCATTTGTATATTAAATTTCCAAACTTATGATATTAGATTTGGTAAACTTTTCAAAGAAATCAGCATTCGATACAAAATTTTGCTTCTTTCATCTACATCTTTGTTGGGTATATTTCCCAATCTTCAGTTTGATAGATCTTGGTGACGATAAAAATGTATAACTCTGTTTTGGGCCTTTCTTAATTTTTTTTTTTTTATAGCTGTTGAAGTATAATGTATATAATCTTTTGATAAGATCTTTTTGAAAATTCATTAATAGAGAACCTGACGAACTAGTATAAATTAATTCCTTTTATTTTTTTGTAAATAGAATATAAATGATGGATTCCAAGAGTATGTTGATATTGCGCCTCTTTCTTTCCTTCTTTTTTAATTTATCTTTTTTTTTGTTTTAGTAGAGCTTTTTGAGAAAATTTTGAGGAGTTCAGTAGAATTGATTGTTGGAGATTATTAGTAGTTATATTTTTTAGGCTTGATTATGCCAAAAGAGATGATGATAAGTGAGCAGTGAACTGCTGATTTATATTTATTCTGAATGCAACAACACATGGGCTACCAACTGATTCTATCCTCACAGTGTTAGTTTATTAACACGGTGGGTATATTAATTGTTTATCCAAATATATGAAAATGCTTAATTGATTATAAAAGAAAATGAAACGTTTATCAATCACATGGAAGGGGGATAAGTTTGACAAAGGGTGTCAATTGTGAAATGCATGTTGTAACATATTTTGTAATGTATATCTCTCGTTTAACAAAATATATGAGTGTTTTAATTTTCTATTAGTGTGTTTTAATTTTTCATCAGTTGAAAATGAAAATACATCAGTGTATTTTCATTTTCAATCGATTTTCATCTATGTAAAGTGATTCTTCACTTATGAAAAGTGAATTTTCACCTTTAGATTTATGGTTTAGTCTTTAGTGTTTAGGGTTTAGGTTTCCTAAATTCAAAATCCACAGGTGAAATCACTTTCTACTTTTTAAGTGAAAATCCATTTTCTATTGATTAAAAGCTAAGATATATCGATGTATCTTGATTTTCAACCGATATGTTCTGGTAGAAAATCAAAATACACAAGTTAAAAATCAAAATACATTGATATGTTTTGTTGAGCAGAGAATGCACACTGCAAAACACGTTGTAATGTACACTTTTTTACTTTTTGGCTTTGACAAATAAGAAGTGAAGTAAAAGGTGTGTCATGTAGTACACTTACGCCTAGTTTACTTGAGGGTTAACCTCTCAAAAGGGGGGTCAACACATGTTTACTTGACTACTCAACCCCCAATTTAGTAACTCGGGTTTAGCCACTTTAGCACAGGCTTGTCTAACACTAGTTTTAACTAGTGTTAGTCAATCCTGTGTTAAAATTATACACCACTCATGTCTTTGACAACTCTCATGTTTCATATTCTTATATAACACCATCACCAAGTAAATGTTATAAGGGTAACACCATAACTTAACATCACTTCAAGTAGGAAAATGCTTCGTGATACTGAAGTGTACACGGAATCTGACACACTTGACGCCTCCTTAATAAAAAGGGGGTTATGTACCCGAACGGTATCATGTGTGCCTGGACGGTGTTATGTTTTCTGTGAGTGGGTGTCAGATTTTATGTCTAAATCTGTATTTGTGTATTATTATTTATTCAAGTAAACACAAACTGATGTTAACACCATTCTACAAGTAAATATAATTATAGATTAATAGTAACTTCACATTTCTTAACACTACTTTTTTAACCCCAAGTTGACCAACCCTTAAACAAGTTGAGTTTTTTATTTTATTTAGCCATGGGGTCGTTAATCACGATGCCATTTTCTTTCCGTTTTCCACGAGTCTTCCACGAAATTTATTAATCCGATTCTTCAATGCCATAGATATGAGCAATCAGGCGACTTTATGAAGGTAGTCCACCGCATTTGCATGATTCGTAGCTTTATAATATCAGAGTTCCTTTTCAAGTAGTGATTATATTTGACGGAAATGGGAGATGAGATCTGAGATTAATTGTTGCCTTTAGCACACCATCAGAGTCGTCAGTGCCTCACATCGAACAGACGAAATGTCAACGCCAACTAACACAGTGGATGGTTATTGGTTCTCATTTAATTAGCGAATAATTTGCAATAGAAATCCTCAATCATAGAGTCACGAATAAAAAGGTGCCAAATCCATGAAACTGCTCATGTAGCACCAGTGCTCCACTGGTATCACATCATACTAGTGTCTTTGGTCTCACACTTCAATGCACGATTGATGAGGGAAAAAAAAATTAGAGAGACAAAGAGACATCATTCATATAGAGCAATGCAATTAAATTCACCTTTGAAATACATTAAAATTACTTGTAAAAAAAAGTCACAAAAAAATACATAATTTATATTTTAAAATTTTAATTAAATGAAAATAAAAGGATTATTGAGAGGCGAAGATACTAAAGTGATTCTATGTTATAAAGTTTCGTATCATCCTACAAATTCACTACATATTAGATAACTCTATGATAATAATTTCTAATAAAAAATTTGAGAAGAAATGAAAATAACCTATGATCAAGTGTAAAGTTACAACCAAACATTGTACTACTTATATTAATCGATGATGACACCTAAAAGGTATTCTTTTAATATTAAATTTTTATCCAAATTTTATGTAATGTGTCTTCGATATTTGCATCAAGAGGGAATAAAATACCACACCTTAATTCTATTATTATGTGTTTATTACGTGAGATTCATTTGCATACTTAATATTCCATCCTTTTGAACGCTCTTTGGTAAGAAAGGAAAGGAATCTCACATTAATTACATCGTAAATCAATATAATTGACAGCTATGAAAGAACTGACGGAGAAAGCCTGGGGTAGGGGTGCTAGGAGAGATAGATGCGTGGCAGGGGAAGTCCACTGTAGTAAATACTTCCGTTTGATAATGATTTAAACCCAGGTATTAGCTTATGGGGTAAGATTAAATGCTATAATGAACGAATAGTAATAATTTTTTGTGATTATTACATCAACTTGTCATATTCTTACAATACAGTAACTCATCCATCACATTTGCTTTCGTTAGTCCACTTTTAATGTAAATAAAATAAAAATTACCTTTAACATATTATTCACCGGTCGCATTTACCTCAATTAATTTACTTTTACCATAAATAAAAATAAAAATTAACAACAATATATCAACTCAACGATTATATCTACCATCTACTAAGTCATCAGTTAGTCGAGCACTCTAAAATCTTACAAATTTCTAAATTATATCTAATTTTAAACTTTAAACTTCTTCCAAATAGAATCTTAAGTCACTGTACAATTATTTGATATGAATATATTTTATCACTTTAACCATGTTTTTATTTCAAATTACTTCAATTTCAACTCAATCATTACATTTATTCTCTACTAAGTAACCACCACTTAACTCATCACTCTCAAACTTTTCGAACTAGTTTACTTGGAAGGTTAAGAAATTAAGTAGTGTTAAAAAATGTAAAATTGATATTAATTTTCGAAGAAAAAGAAGAGAAAATGATCGGTGTTAGAGAGAGAATTATATGTGACTTTAATTAACAATTTAGTTAACATAAGTGACAATCAAAGTTAGTCAAACCCGAGTTAAGTAAATGAAGATTAAGTAGTAAAATAAATAAAGATGATTTTTTTTAAGAAGTTAATCCCCTGAATAAATTAAGAATTTCGTAAACTTTATTATTATTATTAGTATTATTATTTTTAACTTTAAATATTTCTCAAACAAAATCTTAAGTCGATGTATAATTATTTCACATGGTCATATCCTATGGCTTTAACCTTTTTTATTTCCGATTACTCCCATTAATTTATCGGCCTTCTTAACGTGAAGGAAAAGGAAACAGAAAAAAAAAAATACTACCACAAAACATTCCCCTCCACAAAACTTTTTTGTTTCTCTGAAATATTCATCTCCATGAAACAAACCATTGCATCTCGTTGGCTTTCTGCGGTTTGGTTTGGGGGTATCCCGTTGGCCCCTTGGTTGGTTTGTTCTTTTAAGATCTTCTTATTTAATTAACTTGGACGCTCTTGCTGATTCCATTCCTTTTTCTTTTTACAAGGATGAGACTTTATTGATGGGTGGAAGTTGCTTACATCACAACATTACACCCTCTAAGGAGGGGAATCACATCTCTTAAAAAAGGAAGTAACACTTGCCTAAGGTAAAAATAAAATACACCAACATCTAAATCCTTGTGCACGGCCCAACCAACTTTTGAAAACGTTTTCATTCCTTTTCCTTGAGTTCGGTGCTTGTTGTGATTCCCTTTTATGAATCAGGACGAGACAGCGACAAATTTTGGGTGGATTTTTATGCTAAGAGGAAAAGAGCTTTTGGTGGATTTTATTTGGTTCGGCCAAGGTTTCTACTTCATTTCAATAGTCAACTAGGACCCTATTTAGGTTCCCACGGAATACATCCATCAGAGATTACAAGCGGTGACTAGTTGTACACAACAGGTAAGCGTAGTTCACTTGATGGATTAACTCTTGTAAACAGAGGTTAACTTTGCTTACTCAAAAGGTTAACACTAACTTTCAAAACTCATGGTTTGGAAAGAAAGAAAGGTGTTTTGTGAAACCCAAGTTTATAAAGTGTTGATGTGAAAATAGTGTTAGCACCTCTTTTTTTAGCACCATGTTGAACGGAATTTCGTATGCTAAAAGTTTGAGTTTGCAAATTTTGTCGTTGTAATTGCGTAAAAATTCGTCAAACAGATAATTTAACCGAAACTTAAGGTGAGTCTCAGGTCGAATATGGGGAGGTGAACGTTTGATTAAAAATCACGTTGGAATTATTGTCACGAAAATAGATTAGTTGGTTGAAATTAATCTACTTGCTATTTTACTTAAAGAATAATTAATAGAAAAGATAGATCGAATATTATAGAGAAAAGAGAGAGAGAGTGAACCAACATTTGATAACCATATAATGTTATCACATCTACTTGCTACATTAGAAAGTAAATCTACATTACAAAGCGATAAAAAGAGAAGGCGGTGAGAAGTTATCCTCCTTGATGGCTGCTTGGAGGACGAGCCGCGTTAATGGAGTGTCTGGACGAGAGTGGTGATATGCTGGACGAAGGAGGATGAAGCTGGAAGACGGAGGATGAAACAAGGTGTCGTTGCAGCAGGATCCGCTTTCCGAACGGCGGTGAGAGGACAACCGCAGGATGTTCCACGAAGGGGGTGAGAAGATGAAAAATTATTTTACTCTAACTCTAATGGAGCATCCCGGGTATGAGATCAACTCGTAAAGCTTTGGAGGGGGTTAGAGAAGAAGAGAAGGGATGGATAAAATGGAGGGAATATGGGCTCCTTTTATAAGCTTTTGGAAGGGAGTATTTTGGTAAAAACACAAAGGAAAATGTGGGCCTTAAAGGCACCCATGTTCGCGCATTGCTGGATGTTGGCTCTCATCTGATTTCCCGTGCAACGCATGGGGAATTCACATCCGCTGCCAGCTATGTAGAGAAATAAAATCCCATGCATGCTAATTCAACACATGCATGCCAATCACCCATGCATGCAAATAATGCCTGCTGCCTTCACCCAAGGAACGAATCCCACGCAAGCTGCCTCACATGGACGTCCATGTCGTGCAGGCCTCTTCACACCCAGACTTTGCATGCGTGGAGAAATGAAATCCCATGCATGCCTCTTCAACGCATGGAATAAATCGACATGCATGGAAAAAAAATGCATGGAGATCTCTCATTTCAAGTTGCCTCACGTGGAAGCCCATGTCTCAATTGGCATGCAAAGTGGAATTGGAGAGAGAATTGGGGCTCCTCAAGACTCAAATCTGCAACCTCCATGAAAGATATAGCTCTTGACCAACGTGCTACGACCCCTAGATCGTCAAGTGGATGAATTCATGGTACAATGCTCAAGGCCGTTGGATGAAAGGGAGGCGTTGGTTGGTCCATGGGTGGCCTGGATGAGACCATATGGTGTGATCTGTGTCGTCCATCTTCTTTTACTTGTAGGTGGTACCACAGATGTCAAATTGGATCAATTCTTGCATCGTTGAGTTGCGATCGTCGATCCAAACCCATCCGTGCGGTTGGATTTATCATCTGAGGTATGGATTTAAACCACCTTGGCCCTTGACCTCTATTACGACCAGGGCAGCAAGCGTCATTTAAGACATCTGGGAAGTGGCCCAGACGTCTGGAAGCCTTCCCAGACGTCTGGTATTAAATTTTTTCAGTGTACGGGTTCGCGTCTGTGTGCATGCACGCGTAGACTGAACCCACCGCCCTCCTCCTTCTCTTTCCTCCCTCCCTGCAGATGCAGCCTTTCCTCTTTCTCTCTCTCCCCGCGCTGCCTTCAAATACGCCTCTCCCTCTTCCTCACCCTCACTCCACCACCTTCTTCTCCTTCTCCCTGTCAGCAAGAGAGCGAGCGAGCGAGAGCGGTAGTAGAGACTGCTGCGGGCGTGTGGGGAGGAGGAGCTGTTGCGAGAGGTAGAAGGAGCTCGACCGCGAGGGTGCGAGCTTGCCGAGGCAGCTAGAGCCGACCGGCAGGAGAGCAGCGAGCGTGGGGTGCCGTGGAGAAGTTGCTGCAGCTTAGGCAATAGGCGGATGTGGCGCGACACGGCCGTGCGCTGCCGGCGTAGGGCGAGGAGGTCCTGATTCTGGGAAAATTTCCCAGAATCAGACGTCTGGACTTACGTCCAGACGACGAAGGAGACGTCTGGAGCAAGGTCCAGACGTCTGAAAGGTACGTTATTTTATTTCCTTCTTCTTTCGCGTGTACGGCCATGTAGCCGTTTCTGCTGAAGTCTTCTGCTTCCTTTGGTGTTGAGAGCGAGTGCGTGTGTGTGCAGGTTGTTTGGGAAGGCGCAAGGGCTCGCCATCCCACATAGATCAGATGTCTGGGCAGAGCACCAGACGATGGAGAGGGCCTCCAAACGTCCGGGGTGACAATCGGACGTCTGGAAACTAAGTCCAGACAGTCCCGCAGGCTTCTAGACGTCTGAAGGATTGCGCAGACCAAGGTATGACCTGAGCTACCTTTTAAGACGTCTGAAAGAAGTTCCAGACGTCTGATTTTGGACAGACTGGTTGTTTTTGACCCGTTTAGGGTCCGTTCGGAGTCCGTTTTCCACGTTTCAAGTTTCGTTCTTCCCAGATTTAATTCCTCTACCTATTTACAGTAATTGTATACTGTTCTGAGTAACTCCTTGTGTTGATCCTTGTGTTAGGACCCTGTTCCATTATTGGTCTAGGGGTTGTGGAGGTGCGTGGGCTTGCCGATTACGCCCCCAGTACTCCCAGTTTCGCGGGTAGAGTGGCCCTTTCAATTATTTATCAAAAATTATGCAATTGTGAAATAATTAATAGAGTTTAGGGTATTGCATGAACCCTAGGATTGAAAAACTAGATTGAATGATAGATCCTAGGGTATTGCATGAATTCTAGGACTGGAAAACTAGATTGAATGATAGATCCTAGAGTACGTCATGAATCCTAGGATTGGAAAACTAGATTGAATATCTATACGTTGCAGTCTTGGAAAAGTAGAAAGGAAATGATAACTGCCTATAAAATTGGTTAACAGCTGCCTGTTTATGAATGAATAATTATTGTTGAGAACATGGGTTATATGGATATAAAGCTGGAACGGTAAAACCTAAATTGGCTGAGTTAAAGGAGCATGAACCCTACGGGGAATTAGGAGTAGAACTCCTGGAAAGTGAATGGAATAGAATTGGGGAAGTGAGCTGGCCCTTGAGTACGGAGTACTAAGGAGGGCAACTGTCCCCTTGTGTAGTGCAGAGCGGAGCTAGCCGCCCCAGGGACCTGGGGTTAGGTCTGGCCACTCTGTACCGACTTTTGGCCCTCGTGTACACAGTACCGAGGATAGCTACTAGTGTAGGGAGAGCACTAGCTACTCCACGGGCCCTGGGGTTCTGCTAGCCCTCCTACACCAACTTGTTAGGCCCATTGGGCAAACCAGGGTAGTCAGGCGAGGGTGCGCGGACTGTGGAGGGGCAAGACCCCTGTTTGGTTATTGTGGAGGGGCTGGGCCCCTATTACTGAGAGGGCTTTGCCCTATACTGGTTCCGTGCTGTGCTTTGGGCGCACCCGTTAACGGAAACGACTGACCGCGTGCCAGTGCGGGGTAGCTACTTGTGCGTTTATCGCGCGTACCGTAGTCACCGTTACGTCTGTCAATGACCTTGGGGTGGTTGACTGAGGGTAGGACCACCACGGGGGACTCTCCCGGCCAGGAGAGCACCACGTGTTACTTCTACTTTTCGGAAAAGACTGTAATCAGGATCGTTCCCACGAGGAACATTCGAGATCAAGAGAAAGATCTGAGGAGTAATTCAATAGTGAATAAATGGGAAAAATATAAAGAAAGAAATTAAAAATGTAACAGCTACTGTCCACCTTACTGTTTCTTAACTTTTAGTTGCCACTCTACTCTGCGTTTCGCTGACGTGTCACCTTTGTTACCTTTTCAGGTCTAGGTGTTGAGCAGCCAGAGTCGGTGGCTGCAGAGGGTGTTGGGCTTAGTAGAGCCCAGTAGTGTTACTTGTGTAGTACCCACTGTACTTTTCTTCCATTGTAGTGAGTAGTTTCTGTTACCCCTGTACTCTTTTTTTTTATAGTAAGCTTCATGTTTATGTACATGTTTATTTCTCTACTGTTGTGATGGTGTATACTGTAGTATTTCTTTTCTTTACTGCTGTATTTTCTTACTGCTAGTTATATACATGTTGAATGTGTTTTATTTTACTGCTCTTTTGGTTACTTTCTCATTGGACGACTGGGTCTTGGAAACAGTCGAGTCGGTCCAATTCTCGTGTCTTGTAGGGATTCGGGAATCGGGTCGTAACAACCTCTGATCTTTATCAGACTGCATCTGATGCTACAAAGGCCCGACTGGGGCACACACAGAGGCACTAGACTTCGATCATTGCCCTGACCAAATTCGTACGGTTGGATCTTCAATCCGAGACCCCAAAATGATATCATCCTATTCCCTAGCTACAAGAAGGAAAATTAACCTATATTTTGTACAAACCAATCCAAATGTAGAATGACGTATGCTATGCAATATTTATAATGTTGAATGCAATTATATGCCTAAGAACACCCATAAATAGATAATTTATATGATATAGATGTATCTACTGAAGGTTCCTACGGGAGGGGGTGAGATTTGCATAATAAAAGAATAAAGTGCGGAAGCAAGATAAAACAATCTCACAAAATGCAATCACATAAGATACACAGGTATTTTTAGGTGAAATCCCAAATCGGGTGTAAACTACCACCTAACCCTCTTGAGTTAGGATTTTCCGATCGACCAAGTTGATCAAAATCCACTAACCCAGTCACGTAAACGAGGGTGATTGAACCACAATACAATAACACTACTTTAAACGAGGGTAGTATACCTCTAACCCCTTCTCTTCACAAGAAGATTTTTGTCTCACGAAGGAGAAGGGAATTCTGAAAGCGAATACCCAACCAAATAACAAATAAATATTACAACACAAACCTATAGAGACATAAAGTAAATGATTGAATCTAGCTACTATAGGTGAAGGAAATTCCCTTAGGTGGACTTGTGTCAGTGTGCCGACGTAGGTGCGTAAACTACGCAATGCATGACGGCTCTCTCAAAACGATGGCGGGAGAGTGGGTATGCTGCGAGAAGAAAGCTCTTAAGTTGTAGAACGGTGGTTTGGAGAGCAAGATCTTCTTCTAAAGTGTTTTGGACACAAAATAGTATGGAAATAGTATTGCTTGGTGTGTCTCTACAAGGCAAGGGACCTCTCATATTTATAGATGGCTTAGGAAGGCCTAGGAAGGCTTTGGAAGTCTTAGGTAGCCGTTGGGGATCATCCTAAGGTAAATCAAGCCGCAATCAGAATCATTAATGATTCTAACAGGGTCATCAGATGTCTGGGAAAAATATCAGACGTCTGGAAGTCATGTTTAAGACATCTGGAAACTAGATCAGATGTCTAATTCTAGATGGGTTCCCTTAATGACTTTCATCAGACCTAAATAAGGTTCTATTGTAAATCAGTTAAACAACATATTAGATACTAGGTCTAGACGTTTGGAAACTAATAACTTTGTGGGAACTAAATCCCAATAGTTCTTAACAGCTATAACTCTTAACAAAAGTGATTTGGTGTCAAACAAAGCTCAATGTTTATTTATCAGACGTTTGAGGTTCTCTACGGACGTCTGATAGAAGCCTAAAGGTCATTCCTAACGATCATATTGTGAAGGCCATCGTTCCACTAATTGGATGTCTGGCTAAGACATCAGACATCTTCTAAGACGTTTGGACTAAGGGTTGGTCGTCTGAAATAACAGACAGAAGGTTCTAAGATCAGCCCTAAATATTTGGACGTTTGATATAACATTCGGACGTCTTAAAGTTCAAGATCAGACGTCTAATTTTAGGATTGGACGTCTAATCAGGCTGTTTGAAGCCTATTTAGGTTTTCTGAGTTTTCTATGGAAAACCTAAGTATCCTAAGGTTTAGTAAGTGTTCCTAGGACTATAGTGTTGATACTTTGAGGCTCTTTAATATGATTCTTAGAAAGAAAATACAAGGAACAATAAAACAAAGAATACATGAATAGGATATCTATCTTATTCTTCATCTCCTTCCTTCTTCAAGCTTTCGCTCCTCGTGAAGCTCCTTCTCCTTCAATAAGCTCCTTCAATCCATAATGGACACGAGCTCTGAGGTCTTTCACACTTGTATCAATTTGTAATTTTCCTGAAATCTAAAACTCAAATACAAATATTAAAATACAAGTGTTATCATCAAAATCAACGATCGTGGTGCCCTTGCACTGACATCTACATCACACCCATTTCAAATAAATAGAAATATGTGTTAATTGCCAAGCTAATACTCCTAAAAAAAATAAAAACAATGATTAATATTACAAAAAAATTGAAAATTTGAATTTGTTAACTCCTCGAGTAAACTAGGTGTTACAAATTACGGAATGATGTCTAGTTCATATCCCATGGCCAAAAAGTCACCTTGGTAGAGCTTCTTCCTTAGTCATCTTTAATTTTTTTGAAAATAAATCTCCATTAAAGGAAATGAGAAGATTACAAGGAAATGTAACTTTGAAAGATGAGGGATGAAGGACAACTGAAACTCTCCCTTCATGAGATGGGGGAAAGGAAATACCTTGAAGAATGGGGGTACCTTGAAATGGAAAGATTACAAAACTAGATCAAATAAAATAAAACTAAATAAAGAATAAAGAAAGTGTCCTCGTAATGCATCTTGTAACAAATTGAAGAAGTTGCTCCATGCTATTGGATGACAACAATGTCATTGAAGATGAAACCTCAATAATTGATTGGATCTATGCTAGTGAGTACCCGAATAGTTGGCAACTGAAATGAGTCTACTAGAATTTGGTCACGTATAGCTATGGTATCAGGTATGCATGATCTCGTCGATAAAGTCGTAGGGGTGGGTAACGAGTAGCGAGACCTATGCGAAACAACACAAGTGGTTAGTCTTCATCATCAAGCTCAAATTAGACCTTGTTCTAACTTGTCAAAGCGCTCTCTCCACATGGCAGTCATGCAAAATTGCAACGAGGAGCAAGGAAACCACTACGAGCTCCACGTTCAACTGTTGACTTTGCAGCACCAAGAAGGGTCCTTGTAACAACTCAAAAGATAGGCCAATGGGACAACGAGGGGGCCTCGCTTGGGGTCCTAGGTGCCCTCTTGACCTATTGTGTCATGAGCTCAAAACAATAAATCAATCAAACTAGAAACGGAAGGTTGAGAAGGGATACTAGCTAAATTGAACATCGCCTAGGTGTAGGCCACAGTGAAGAGACGGCCACTAACGAGACCTTGCAGGTGTTGTGGTTGACCACCTTTAGCTAGACTCGGATTTGCTACGACGAAGCATCTGTAGGCTAGAGAAAGGAGGAGAACTAAAAGAAGCTTGAGGCAAGTGGAGAAACAGGTCCTCCACCACAGGGAAGAGGATGGATATGAAGAGATCAATGGAGGTTGATGAGGGCTCCAATCAAGAGGAAGGTGGTATTAGGGTTTTCTACGGGTGGGGTGTAGGTTAATTTCCATGGATAGGAAAAGAATTCCGTAGCAATCTTGGGAGCCACAAACTTGTTCCAGAGTCCTATAACAAAGTCAAAATTCATCTAGAGAATTGCTAAGATTTCATTAAAAATCTTGAAAGGTCTCTTTCCAATATAATTAAAGAGCAGTAGGTGTTGCAAAGAAAATCATCTCTTTTGCATTGCACACGTTATTAATTTGCATTATTTTTTACAAAAAAGGCATTCATGAATCAAATGGGAGGAAGCTCCCGTGTCATTGTCAAATGAATAGCGCCTGTTTGAGAGTAGAAGATTCCACCTTTGTAAGTTGTCAAAGATAAAAGTAAGCCATTGTGATAAAGAGTGCCCTTAAAAAAGTGGCTACTCTCGGGGGAAGGTATTCCTTCTATGTTGGGAATCGGATCCAGCCAAGCAGAGAAATTTATGGTGCCTTTTTCCTTGGAAGTGTTGAGAGCCGAGTAAAGACGCGACATATACAAATCTTTAATATATATAATTGAGCGTTGACTTTTTCCTTGGTTTCATTTGATACAGTTCGTTCAGCTCTAGCGCGCTATCTTTTTTTTTTTCTCTGCCGCTCTCTTTCTCTCCTTTTATTTTATTTTTTTAATTTTTCTTTCACATTTTTAATACATTTGTTTCTAATTTTATTTTTACCATTAAATTTATTATCTTATATTTTTTTCATTAGAGATAAATATTAAATATATTTCTATAAAATATAAAATAATATATATACAAAATAAGGTATTATAAATATAATTTGAGATATCGATTGAAAATTAAAATACATCAGGTAAAATATTTTGTAACGTTTTTCGATTGGTGTTTTTTATTTTCACTAATTGAAAATAAAGATACACCTGATAATGTATTTTTTTACACTATAGTTCTCAATTGATTTTATTTTGATTTTTGTATTCCTACACCAATGTATAAGGTAATGTATTTTAGATGGTACATTGTATTTTAATTTTTGATTAGTATTTTTTATTTTTCACTGATAAAAATTAAAATATATCGAATAATACATTTAATTTGTTACAATATACTTCTTAATTGATATTATTTTAACTTTTTTTTGAGAAGATATTATTTTAACTTTTATATTTTTAATTTTTGTTTGCTACGGTGTTGAAAAACAATGAGGTATTGTTTTATTTTCGTATTGCTGACTTTTGAATGTTTTACTTTCGTTTGTCGTCAAGCATCAAAATAAAATTTTAATTAATATATTTTGATTTTTTTATGTAAATAATTAAAATATATCGATTAATATTCATAAAAAATTAAAATAAATGAAAAATTAAAATATAGAAAATATTTATTTATTAAATTTTTATTTATTGTAAAAAAGAAGTAAGAGGACATTCATATTAGCTTTTTATCTAGTTTTTTAAATTTTTATTTATTGTGATGTTCGAAGGCAACCTGATATATTTTTTTTATTTCCTACTAACTTTTACATTCAATAGATTTCCTACCAATTGATCATCCTTTAGTTCGGGTAACAGTCTTCCTATCTATCAGGGTAAAAAGTAAATATCAAATAATTGGATTACCACATGGATATGGATTTGGATTTTAGGGCATACCCGCCGTATAAGCCTAACAGCAAGGTATTTGGTGGATAAAAGGTCAAGGATGTAGGTAGGAAAAAGTGAGTTGTAACTTATTTTATAATATATATCTCTATTTAATAAAATATATTAATATGTTTTGATGTTTAACTGATATATTTTAATTTTTTATTAATTAAAAATTAAAATATACTTATTAAAAATGACATTTTCATCTCTAAAACTATTTTAGGATGTCTACGGTATAATCTCAACAACATATAAATGAAGATAAACTCTAGTGAGACCATGTTTATATTATTGCACGAATGAAATGTGATTGTCAATGAAATGCAAGTGATGAGCCTCCGAAGGTCACCAACTGATTTGTTAGTGTAGGACGTGTTACTTAGTTATTAATCATTCATCGCGTAGGGAGGTAAAATGACAACTAAGCACACACAAAGGGAGACAAAGGTTTGGTGATCCAGTTCCACCGTAAGAGGCGTATGTCTGGGGAGAAGATAGAGCTTCCAACTATGCATTAGAATTCATGGAGGTTACATGATATTACATGATTTCGCTCCCTCTCCTAAGGAGGAGTCCTCCCTTCTAAGGAGCTTCCATCTCTATTTATACTCTAAAAGGGGGGGAACCTTACTTGATAGCCCTAGTACCTCTAGTTGCCAGGATACATGGTAGCTGTTAAGGTGTAAGGGGTCAGGCCCATCTTATCGTATCTTCTGCTCATGCCGCACTGAATCTTTTGGTAGGCTGGGCAGGTTCTGGTTGAAGTCCGACTGGTCGGAGGTAGGATGGGCTGGGCCGGTTCCGCTTGTACACCCTATGGTCAGGCAGTCGGATCCTTTATCGGGTCATGTGCGGAGTTTTGGATCCAAGGGTAATTTTTGCCCCTCATCATATGCCCCCACTCTTTAGCTAGTGTGAACTGCTGAGAGTAGTGAGAGTGGCCAAAACTTCACTGTAGATGATGCCCTCAGATGTTCTTCTTGGTGTGGTGCAGTGGGGAGGACATCTATAATGGAGGAGTTGAGTGGCCTTTTCCTGCTTCCAATTTGTTCGGAAGAGGTTCCTTGTTAGGGCGTATGAGCCTGAGCTCGTGTTGGTTTTTGAGGCAGTATCAACTTCGGCGTGGGGAACACGAGCCTGAGTTGGAGACGGCCTTAACAGGTGGCGGGAGTTAAGCGTGGGGTGTATTGGGTTGAGCCAGTGCCAGCCTTAGGAGGCGGTAGAAGTTTGGTGAGAGGGGTGTGAGCCCGAGCCTTTGCCTACCTTAGGAGGTGACAAAAGTTGGGCGTCAGGTGTATTGGCTTGAGCCTATGCCGACCTTAGGAGGCGGCAGAAGTTGGGCATCAGGCGTATTGGCCCGAGCTAGTGCTAGCCTTAGGAGGCGGTAGAATTTTGGAGAGGGGCGTGTGACCCCGAGCTTTTGCCTACCTTAGGAGGCGACAGAAGTTTGCCAAGGGCCGTTAGCTTGAGACTTTGCCTGCCTTAGGAGGCAGCAGAAGTTGGGCGTCAGGCGTATTGGCCCTAGCCAGTGCCTGCCTTAGGAGGCAACAAGATTTTGGCAAGGGGCATGTGAGCCCGAGCCTTTGCCTGCCTTTGGAGGTGGCAGAAGTTGGGCGAGGGGTGTGTGAGCCCGAGTTAGTGCAGGCCTTAGGAGGTGGCAGTTCGCCTAATTGAGACGTTGAGGTTGGATTAACTGTTGTTGTCGTGAAAGGACACGGCCTGAAGCATCGGGCCTTTTTGAAAAGGTGCGAGAGGCTTTTTGGATGTTCGTTGTGTAATAATGTGTAAGGGTCCTTGGCCGGTGGTTTTTTCAATGCGTTTATGTAACTGCAGAATCCATGTTGAATCCCAAGGGATTCAGTTCCTTGGGAATTGGCGACTTGCAGGGGGGTGGAAAGATGTTACCACCCTCGAGAGCTCGTGAGATGGGGCTATAAATAGAGGCTCGAAGTGGGCCTTGCTTCATTGCCTTTCACCGTCTTTCGATGTGCCTAAGGGACTTAAGAGTTGTAGGGAGGAACGTGTCCGTGTTGCTAGTTCCTTGGGTAGAGTTCTATCGCTGAGCTTCTGTGTGTTCGGAGGAGCTGCCGAAGAGTGGTTATGTGCAGCTTTTCGGATGGGGGTGAGCCCTTCTTCTTGCCCTCGCTCAACGCATGGGTTGAGGTAAGAGCTTCTTTCTTTTGATGTAGCCTTTCCTCCCTCCTGCGCAGTTAACTTGCCTTATTTTCCTGGCGCAGGCTTCTAGGGGTTTTCTTTGCCAGGCGATGTTAGGTGTTGCGGCGGCTTGTCTTGGCCAGGGGTCCATCCCTCGTGGGGGAAGCTTGCTCGGCGAGGCGTGAAGGAACATGCCTTTTTCTCGTGAGGAGCTCAATGGGGGGTGGGCGGTGGGTTGAGGAGGGGTGGGGCGGGTTTCCTTAAGGCGCCCGCGGGTCGAGTTCGACGGGGTGTTCGTTGTGAGGGAGTCAGCCACACTATTCTTTGTGGACCCAGGTGGGGGCAAGACGGGGGATGTGCCGCTGGGGGTGTCGTCTCCTTCGGTCTCGTGTGGAGAACCCATCGGACACTGGGTTGCAGAGGCGCCGCCCGGGGCCTGGGTGAGGGTCGTGCCTTTACGGAGGCTCGACTCTTCCACCACTTCCCTCGGGTTCCGTAGTGACTCCATGAGGGTGGAGTAGAGGGTGCTTCTGCCGGTAGCTTCTCTGGTAGGAGGGTACTTTGCCCGGGCAGAAGTGGGGTGGGGCTTATTGGGTAGACGTTTTCCTAGGCAATTGGGCGCAACTGGCTATTCTCGCATGAACGCCCTGCCGAAGGCCTTACGACTTCGACCACATAGGGTGCCTCACTAATGTATGGAAGAATAGGCCGCACGGTTGGGTCACTGTGCCTACCTTTCACCGGCACCATGGCCTGCTAAGACTTGCTGCTTCGCCTGCGGTGTTCCTTAGTCCTTCCTCTGCGAATGGGATTGAGGGGGAGTTCACCTTGCCTGATTGGGGGTTTGTCTTGGGGGAGCAATGTTGGTTGGGAAAAGATAGACCTTTGCCGGGGGACTCGTTTACGCTGTAGGGCCTGCCAGTTTTGATGGCACATTATCACCCGCATTGTCGAAGGTGAGTGGGATTGAAGACCTGGGGCTAGGCCACTTAGTCGTGATGACTAGTGCCAACTTTTCCCTTGTATTAATTTGCCTTTCGCCAACTGTAATTTAGCTGGAGGTAATAATCCGGGGGATGTAATAGTCGATGTTTTTTGTAAAGGAAATAAAAGAAATTTTTTATTCCTTGTATAGACTGCTCGTATGCCAAGTGTGAAAATGTATTCTCTACATGGATTTTCTCTCATGGGTTTCGTGAACTGCATTTTAGGAGGCTTGGCTTGATCCCTTTTTCTTGCTTGAATGTCTTGCCATAGAGGCTCCCCCTATTACTTCCTTCCGACTTATCGTTGGCGGGGCCTATTGGGATGCCCATGTAGAAGGCCATCTGTGGTAGTGGTCGGGTGCCTATGGCTTGTATCGTGAGGGTGTAGGAGGGTTGCCCTTTAGGGGTCTTCTTTGCGGTGTTCATGGGTCCACTAGTTACCTGACGCCTGGTCCATCCGCTCCCCTTAGAAGGCGGGAGAACATTCTCTTTGGACGAGAAGTTGCATCGAGGCTACTTGGCGTGTAGCACTCATCCCGTAGAATAGTTGGGCTGAGGACGTTCACGATGGATGCCTTTCCCTTGATTGACTCTCCTTGCGAGGCGGCGATAGGAGGGGTAGAGAGTCCCGACCTGTCTTGTTGACTTTTCAAGCGAGACGCCCCGGTCCATTGTTCCTCCAAGGGTCGGTTGCTTACGAGGGCCTTCCTTAAAGGGTGGTCGAGAAGGTGGGTCGACCTCAGGAGGTGGCCTCAAGGCGCAGGAGCTCAAGCTCGTGTCATTATGCGGCATCGTGTTACCTGGGAGACGGGGTGCTAGGGTCTCGTTCCCTTGCCATTTTCCAATATGGTGGTCATTTGTTAAGGCAGCCTAAACCCTCGCCATTCGTTTTGGTGGACAGACGCCTCTAAGGATGGGATGGCCAAGACTTTTGCCAAGTGGTGGTGTGTTGAACCTTGGGACGCATGGGACCGAGTCCTTATTGGCCCGAGGGGCTGGCATCATAGTTGTTGGAATGTGGGGCGCGGGAGCCTTGGTTCCATCGTTCTTTTGGGATGACTTTCGAGCGGGATGCCTCAGTCCTTCGTGTATTCCTCGGAATCCGTCGTCGCTTGACGGGGTTCACCTATGGCAGAGTTAAGAGGGTGCTCTAGCTCCGTTTGTGCTGTTTGGGCCCTTTTGTCCAGGGGGTTGAGGGCTAAGGGGGCTTATGGCCGCTTTGGCGATGTTGTCCCTCTATCTCTTTGTTGAGGACCGCAGGGAGTCGGGGCTCCTCTTCTTAAGACATTCCCCCTTATCTGGGGGATGTTCAGCCGAGCCTCCAGAGAGACCTCTTGGTTGGGATAGGTCTGCCTTTGGTGGTGCTCGTTGCATATCCCTCGTGGGGATTAAGCAGAAGTGTCCGATGCAGGAGAGCCTGGGTGCCTATCCTCGATGAAAGAGCCCTGAGGTAGGATCTGTCGGAGGGGCTTATGGATGTGCACTGTTTCAAGGCCGCCTCTGGCCTCAAGAGTCGTGCTCGCTGTAGGCATCTAGGGGAGTCGACTTTGAGAGTTCTCCGAGCCTCGGCCTTAGCCTCTTATTGTGGTTGGATAATTGTCATCTGAGTGAGTGGATCCCTTGTTTGGATGAGCTAGGCGGTGTCATCAGGGTGAAATCGAGTAGCCGAGGCTGAAGAGCCTGGCAAAAATCTCACGAGGGTTAATTTGGACCCGGTTGTTGAGCCGCTGTCCATCACCTCAGCCTCTTCAGAGAGGCAAGGACTTGGAAGTTGGCCGCCAGGGGGTCCACCATTTCCGCGAAGAGGTTGAGCGGCTCGACCGTTTTGTGGGTACGACTATTCTGCCGCCGAGCCCGCTCTTACGAGGAATGACTCTGTGGTCATAGTAGCGGGGTGTGATACCGCCGGGCATTTGCCTGCCCGGTCGTTCCCCTGGGCAGGGCAAGCGCAAGGGGATTTCTACGTGGGTCGACCTTTGTACGTGACCATTGCCTAGAGCCTTTCGTAGAGGATGGCCATGAAGTGGGGCTGACCTTGGAGGGTGGCGACAAGAGCCAAGAGAGGGGGCTCGGACTCTCGCTAGCAGAGGCCTGATAGCGCACCAGGCGGGGCTTGGGGTCCAAGCCCGCTTTATAGGCGTTGTGTGACACGAGGCAGTAGGGTCCCAACTTGGATTTTGGTGGCAAACATGGTTGCCATTGGGCAAGATGGCCTGAAGCTTTGCCAATTGCTCTAGTGGGCGAATGCCTCTACAGGTGGGGTGGTTAGGTCCTGCCCACAGGTAGTGTGTGGAACTTCACGGTGCGTAGGCTCGAGTCCTTATCGATCCTGGGTGTTGGTGTCATAGTCATTGGAATGTAGGGCATGGAAGCCCTAGTTCCGCTGTTTCATGTTGACGGCATTCTGGAAGCTGGTAAATAGGGTGCGAGAGCCTCGATTCAGGTTTACGCCAACCATTGAGGATGGATTGTGCCAGCCATAAGAGGCAGCTATTCCCAAGTTCGGGGGGTGGGTTCACTCGCCCCTTGGGCAACCTGGAGAGATGACCTGCCAACTTGGATAAGTGGTGGTATAAGGGAGAGTTTGGTGGGTTTACCCAGATTTGTGTTGACCTTGTGAGGTGGCAAGGTAAGGATCATCGCACGCGTCTGTTCGTGTTTGCGTCGGCCTGACGAGGCAGCAACACGTCGGACACGTTTGTTCGAGTTTTTGCCAACCTTAAGAGGTGGCTTGCTGATCTAGAGAGGTGGCAATGGATGGAACGTCGGACATGTCCGTTCGAGCTCTCATCGACCTTAGAAGGTGGCTTGCTGGCTTGAAGAGGAGGCAATACATGGAGCGTCAGACGTGTCCGTTTGAGTTTTGGCCAACCTGCAGAGGCGGCGATAGAGGGAACGTCGGACGCATCCGTCCGAGTTCTTACCCACCTTAAGAGGTGGCTTGCCGACCTAAAGAGGCAGCAATCAAGAGAACGTCGGACACGTCTGTCCGAGTTCTCGCCCACCTTAAGAGGTGGCTTAACGGCTCGAAGAGGCGACGATATGTGAAACATCGAACGCGTCCATTCGAGTTCTCGCCTACCTTAAGAGGTGGCTTGCTGGCATGGAGAGGCGGCAATCAAGGGAATGTCGGACGCACCCGTCTGACTTCTTGCCCACCTTAAGAGGTGGATTGCAAACCTGAAGAGGCGGCGATATGTGGAACATTGGACGCGTCCGTTTGAGTTCTCGCTTACCTTAAGAGGTGGCTTGCTGGCTTGAAGAGGCAGCAATCGAGGGGACATTGGACACGTCCGTCTGAGTTCTTTCCCACCTTAAGAGGTGGCTTGCTGACCTGAAGAGGCGGCAATATGTGGAACGTCGGACGTGTTCATCCGAGTTCTTGTCTACCTTAAAAGGTGGCTTGCCAGCTGGAAGAGGCGACAATTGAGGGAACGTCGAACGTGTCCGTCCGAGTTCTCGCCTACCTTAAGAGGTGGCTCGTTGGGTCGATGCTCGTTCCTTGGCCTCTCCTTGAGGCGAATTGCTGGGCGAGGGTGTGGGGCGAGCGCTAGCTATCGTGGACGGGGCTGACTATCGCGAGAGGTATGACCGTGCCCTTGATAAGATAGGTCAGGCCTCTTATCACCTTGTGGTAAGGCGGAGGCCCCAAATGTCAAGTCTGGTGGTTACGAGGTCGCTCCTTGTGTGGTAGGTACCGCGTACGTAGGGGGTACCTGGTGTTCGCCGCCCCTTGGGGGATGCCTTGACCCCCTATAGCCTCGCAGGGCCATTTTTGGGCTCGTCAGGCCCTCCGGGGGGTTATCGCCCCTGGGCCCTTGGAAGGAGAGAGATCTCCCCTGACCTTGATGAGCTTGGTTGGCGTTGTGAGGAAAGAAGAGAAGGCGGGGGGAGCCGCGATTGAAGAGTGTAACGACCCGGTTCCCGAGTCCCTACGAGACACGAGAACCGGATCGACTCGACTAATCCCAAGACCTAGTCGTCCAACGAGAAAGTAACCAAAAGAGCAGTAAAATAAACCACATTCACCATGAATATAGCTAACAGTAAGGAAGTACAGCAGTAAGGAAAGAAACTACTACAGTAGATACCACCACAACAGTAGAACAACATTTATCATATAATAAGAACTGCAGGTAAAGAAAGTACAGCGGAAACAAGAACTACTCACTATAACAGAAACAAAAGAGGTACAAAAGACTGTGGTAAACTCTACTGGACCCTACTCGGCCCAGCGTCCTCTGCAGCCGCTGACCCTGGCTGCTCAACACCTGGTCCTGAAAAAGGTAACGAGTGTAACACTTCAGCAAAACGCTGAGTAGAGTGGCAAACTAACTAAAGACAACAGTAGAGTGTACAATATCTATTATGTTCTATTACTTCCTTTATTCACATCTTTCAATTTTCTCACTATTTCATTTCTTTCTCAGATCCTTTACTTGATCTCGAATGTCCTCGTGGGAACGATCTTGATTGCAGTCTTTTCCAAAAGTAGAAGTAGCACGTGGTGCTCTCCTGGCCGGGAGAGTCCCCCGTGGTGATCCTACCCTCAGTCAACCACCCCAAGGTCACTGACAGACATAACGGTGACTACGGCACGCGCGATAAACGCACAGGTAGCTAGCCCGCACTGGCACGCGGTCAGTGGTTTCCATTAACGGGTGCGCCCAAAGTACAGCACGGAACCAGGGCAGAGCCCTCTCAGTAACAGGGGTCCAACCCTTCCACAGTAACCAAACCGGGGCCTTGCCCCTCCACAGTCCGCGCACCCTCGCCTGACTACCCTGGTTTGCCCTAGTGGGCCTAACAAGTCGGTGAAGGAGGCTAGCAGAACCCCGGGGCCGTGGGGTAGCTAGTACTCTCCTAACACTACTAGCTCTCCTCGGTACTACGTACACGAGGGCCAACAAGTCGGTACAGAGTGGCCAGTCCTAACCCCGGGTCCCTGGGGCGGCTAGCTCCGCTCTGCACTAAACAGGGGGACAGTCGCTCTCCTTGGTACTCCGTACTCAAGGGCCAGCTCACTTCCCCAAAACTATTCCATTCACCTTCCAGGAGTTCTACTCCTACTTCCCCGTAGGGTTCCATCCTTTTTACTCAAACATCCAGGTTTCACTTTCCAGTTTCACATTCTTACAATCCATGTTCTCAACCATGTTATCTATTCACAACAGGCAGCTGTTAATTCAATTTACAGGCAGCTTTATGTTCCTTTCCATTTTTCCAAGACTGCAGTATTATACATTCCACTAGTTTTTCCATCCTAGGATTCATGCCACATCCTAGGATCTAGCATACAACTAGTTTTCCAGCCCTAGGATTCATGCATCACTTAGGAGCTATCATTCCATGCATTTCTCATTCCTAGGATTCATGCAATGTCCTAGATTCTAGTTATGGTTCCATACTTTAACAGATTTTAATAATAAACTTAAGCCACTCTACCAGGTACAACGGGAGTAATGGGGGCGTGATCGGGAATCCCGCGTGCCTCCGTGACTCCCAAGGCTGCAACTGAATGAGGTCCTATCACAAGGATCAAACACAAGGAGTGTCTCAAAACAGTGTATAGCTACTGTAGACGGGTAGAGGAATTAATTCTGAAAAGAACGCAACTCGAATCGCGGAAAATGGAGCCCGAACGGGCCCTAAATGGGTCGAAGAAGACGATACTGTGCAAAATCAGACGTCTGGAACTTCTTCCAGACGTCTTAAAAAGTGGATCAGAGAATTACCTGTTCAGCGTGGTTTCCCAGACGTCCAGAAGTCTGCGGGGATGTATGTCCTATCTCCCAGACGTCCGATGGTCACCCCGGACGTCTGGAGGTCACTTAAGCCGTCTGGTACAACTTCCAGACGTCTGATTCGCAAAGGATGGCGAATCAGCGAGCCTGCACACAGCCAACTCCCTCCCTCAGTACGGACAGTCGACAGGAAGGAAGAAGAAAACGGAATACTCACCTTTCAGACGTCTGTATGAGCTACCAGACGTCATCCTCGCCGTCTGCCTATCAACCCAGACGTCTGATTCTGGAAATTTTTCCAGAATCAGGACGCGACCCGGACTCTGCTCGCGACGCCGCCCGCGTCGTACCTCACACGTCTGCTGCTCAGACCGCAGCAGGTCCCTCTCCGCGTCGTTCCGCGCCCCCTGCGCCCTCCGCCGGCCGGCCAAGCCGCTCCGGCGAGCTCGCCCTCACGGCAGAGCTCCGCCCTCGCACGTCGCACCTCCTCCGCGCTCACTGCGGCCGCCGCTGCAGCCCTCGCGCTCGCTTGCTCTCGCGCACAGGAAGGAGAAGAGGAAGGAGATGGTGGAGACGGGAGGGGAGGCGTGCCCTTTTTAAGGTCGCGCAGAGAGGAGAGAGAAGGATTCGCGGCAGGGGAATCTGCAGCCGCGGAGGGAGGAAAGGCGAATATGCGGTCTGCGCGCGCAGGCGCGCAGACGACTCGCGCGTGTGGAAGATAACGATTTTTCAGACGTCTGTAAACCATCCCAGACGTTTGGCAAGACGTCTGGATGTAATCCCAGACGTCTGGTCAGACGTCTGGGCCACCTCCCAGACGTCTTAAAATACGTCCGGGGCACGCGTTCGTAACAATATAACAAACTCAAAGGAAGTTTCGTCCCCGAAACTTGCGCCAACTAGGGTTCGGGAAAAGATGTCCAAATAACCATAACAAACTCAAAGAGGACCGAACCCGGTCTGAAAAGACGTACCCGTGAAAAGCTATGGGTACCGCTCCTGCATTGCCGCCTCAGGCTCCTAGGTAGCCTCCTCGTACCGCTGGCTCCTCACAAAACCTTTACCAGGGGTACTTGCTTTCGTCTCAAACTGCGAACGGCTCGGTCTAGGATCTGCACTGGCCGCTCGGGGTAGGTCAGGTCGTCGCTCACCTCGACGCTCTCGTGACTCAGTACATGGCTGGGATCGGCTACGTACTTCCTGAGGTTGGACACGTGGAACACGTCGTGCACATCAGAAAGCTGCGGGGGAAGGGCAAGTCTGTAAGCAACGGTTCCAACCCGCTCCAGGACCTCAAAGGGCCCTACGAACCTCGACGCAAGCTTCCCTCTCACCCCAAACCGCTGTAGGCCCTTCATGGGCGAAACACGAAAGAAGACGTGGTCCCCAATCTCAAACTGCACCTCTCTGCGTCTCCGATCCGCGTAGCTCTTCTGTCTGCTCCTGACAGTGCGGAGTCGTCTTTGGATCTGCTCAACTACCTCCTGACTCTGCCGGATCAACCTGGGGCCAACCTCCCACTTGGTCCCCACCTCAACCCAGCTCAAGGGTGCTGTACACCTCCGTCCGTACAAAGCCTCGTAGGGAGCCATGCCGATGCTCGAGTGATAACTGTTGTTGTATGCAAACTCCGCCAGGGGAAGGTGCTCCTCCCAAGATCCCCTCCAGTCCAGTACACAGGCACGCAAAAGGTCCTCAAGTGTCTGTATCGTGCGCTCAGACTGTCCGTCCGTCTGGGGGTGGTAAGCTGTGCTAAACCTCAACCGCGTCCCCAAGGCCTGCTGAAACTCAGCCCAAAACTGGGACGTAAAGCGGGTATTCCGGTCGGATACGATCTCCCGCGGAACTCCGTGTAATCGTACCACATCACGGATATACCTCTCTGCCAACTGTGCCGGTCCCAAAGTGACTCGGATCGGCAAGAAACGCACCGTCTTCGTCAGTCTATCCACTATTACCCAGACTGTGTCGTGTCCCCGCTGGGTAACAGGCAAGCCTACCACCAAGTCCATGGTGATGCTCTCCTACTTCCACTCTGGCACTGGAAGCGGCTGGAGCGGCCCTGCAGGCCTCTGATGCTCGACTTTCACCTGCTGGCACACTAAGCACTGCTGCACGAATTCACCCACATCCCGCTTCATCCCCCTCCACCAAAACTCGCGTCTCAAGTCGTGGTACATCTTCGTGTTTCCGGGATGTATGGTGAATCTAGAACCGTGTGCCTCAGTCAGTAGCTCTCTCAACAGCTCCTCATCTCTGGGGACGCACAGCCGTCCCCTCAAGCGTAGCACCTGGTCTGTGAAAGAGAAGTCCCCTGGGTCTCCTGATAGTACTCTGTCGCGCAAAGACTGCAGGTACGGATCGGCCATCTGTCCTGTGATGATACGGTCTATCAGCTTTGGCCTGGTCTGCCGTGTCACCGTCACTGCCCCACAGTACCCTCGTAACTCTAGAGGTCGCCAGCTGCCCACCTCCTCCAAAAGGCTCCAACTCTGTAACTGTAGACTGGCCAAGCGTGCGGGCGCCTTACGGCTCAAGGAGTCAGCCACCACATTGGCCTTTCCCGGGTGGTAGGATATGCTGCAATCGTAGTCCTTTAGGAGCTCCAACCAACGTCTCTGTCTCATGTTGAGCTCCTTCTGATCAAAAAGGTATCTGAGGCTCTTGTGATCTGTAAAAATCTCGAAGGTCTCACCGTACAAGTAGTGCCTCCATGTCTTCAGCACGAAGACAACAGCTGCCAACTCTAGGTCGTGGGTAGGGTAGGTATGCTCATGGGGCTTCAGTTGCCACGAAGCGTAAGCGACAACATGACCCCTCTGCATGAGCACACCTCCTAACCCCTGCAAGGAAGCGTCCGTGTACACAACGAACCCGCCACTACTGTCGGGGATGGTGAGCACGGGAGCCGAGGTCAACCTCTCCTTCAGCTCCAGAAAACACGCCTCACAGGCGTCTGTCCAAGCGAAAGGCACGTCCTTCCGGGTCAACTGTGTCATAGGACGCGCAATCTACGAAAATCCTCTGATGAACCGTCTGTAGTAACCTGCCAGTCCCAGGAAACTGCGAATCTCAGTGACTGAACGCGGTTTCTCCCACCGGAGCACTGCCCCGACCTTGGCGGGGTCCACCGCCAGGCCGTTACCAGAGATCACATGACCCAAGAAGGTCACCTCCCTCAACCAGAACTCGCACTTGCTGTATTTGGCGTACAGCCTGCGTCGTCTCAGAGTGTCCAGAACCATCCGCAAGTGCTGTCCGTGCTGCGTCCGATCTCTAGAATAGATGAGTACATCATCTATGAAAACCACCACAAACTGGTCCAAGTACGGTCTAAACACCCGGTTCATCAGGTCCATGAAAGCAGTGGGGGCATTGGTCAGCCCAAACGGCATGACCAAAAACTCGTAGTGTCCGTACCGGGTGCGAAAAGCTGTCTTGGAGGCGTCGGTCTCCCTGATCCCCAACTGGTGGTATCCAGATCTCAAGTCTATTTTGGAAAACACCGTGGCACCCCGCAACAGGTCAAACAAATCGTCGATCCTCGGCAGCGGATATCTGTTCTTGATGGTAACCCTATTCAGCTGTCGGTAGTCCACACAAAGGCGTAGGGTCCCATCCTTCTTCACAAACAGTACCGGGACTCCCCAGGGAGACGCACTGGGCCTCACGAAACCTTTCTCCAGAAGGTCCTGCAACTGAGACTTGAGCTCTCGCAGCTCAAGCGACGCCATTCTGTATGGCGCGGTGGAGATGGGGTTGGTCCCGAGTACTAGTGAGATCTCAAACTCGATCTCGCGCTCGGGCGGTAGTCCTGGTAACTCGTCTGGAAACATGTCGGGGTACTCTCTGACCACCGGGATGCTCTGGAAGTCTGCCACAGGGTTGGGCTCTGCCACCACACAGGCTAGGAAACCCTCACACCCCTGGCTCAAAAGTCTCGCCGCCCGAAGTGCCGAAATGCACCTGAAACCTCCGTCCACTGGCTGTCCGTGAAACTCGAAAGAAGGCAACTCCGGAATGGAGAAGACAATCTTCCTCTCAAAACAGTCCACCAAGGCGTGGTAAGCGGACAGCCAATCCATCCCCAAAATCACACCAAAGTCCTCCATCTGGATCATAATCAGGTCAGTTGGCAGGCTATGTCCCCCGACGCTGACCTCGCAATCCGTGTACACCTCTTCAGCTACAAACAGCTGACCACTCGGACCTCTGATTACGAACGGATTCTTTAACAGTGTATAATCCCGGTCCAAACTAACTGCGAAACTGGCTGCGACAAACGAGTGCGTAGCGCCGGAATCGAAAAGGGTGTAAACGAGTCTGCCAGAAACTGAAACATACCTGCTACCACGGATCTCGAAGCTCTGGCGTCCCTGTGTGTTAGGGGGTTGATACGCCCCTCAGCTCTAGGTGCGGACGAGGCAGCCACACTCTGCGTCGGACGGGTAGGTGCTGGCCGGTACCCTCCTCGGGACTGCTGTCCTCCTCCTCGTGCCTGGGAACCGCGGCCTCCTGCGCGCCCTCCAGTGCTCTGTACGGGAAGTATCTGCTGACCTCCTGCCCTAGATGGGCAGTCCCTCCTGACGTGGCCCGGCTGGCCACACTGGTAGCAGAGGGGAACCCGACTCCCGCCCTCAGTGAGTCCCTGCTGTCGACTAGGCGGGGGTCCGGTGCTGGCGACTTGCCCCTGTCGAGGGCCCCCAAAGGCCACTGATGGCCCTGCACAACGTGACGGCTCTCCTGCGGACGCCACGTGTCTCCGTTCTCGCCGGCCCTGTGAGAAGTCTGGCTCAAAGGGCCTCTTCCGCCCGCCGTCGGTCTCTCGCGTGGACGGGTTGGTCTCCTCGTAAGTCATAGCTGCCTCTACCACCCTCGAAAACGTAGGCAGCTTCAGGGGTTTGACATACCCCCGGATCGCAGGCCGGAGCCCCTCGGTGAACCTCCAAAGGCGCTCCTCCTCAGTGGCTACCGCTGTCGCTGCAAAGCGGGACAGCTCCAAGAAACGCGTGCGGTACGCTCTCACAGTCATCGTCCCTTGGCGGAGAGTGTGGAACTCCCGCCTCCTCTGGTCCTGCCACGTCTGGGGAAAGTACTGCTCGCAGAAGAGGGTGACGAACTGGTCCCACGTCGGCTCGTCCCTCTCTTGTCCCCGGACCACCCTCCACCACCGGTGTGCCGCACTCTCCAGTTGGTACGTGGCAAAGGCTACGCGGCACTCCACCGGGGGGCGAAGGGTGTCGAAGATCTTCTCCAGCTGCTCAAGCCAGTCTTCTGCCTCGGTTGGGTCCTCATCCCCCTTGAAGGAGGGGGGCTTCAGCTTCCGGAACTGTCCGAAAAGCTCGAAGTGGCGCTGTAGGGGAGGTGCTGGTGCACCTCCAGGCGAAGGTGCCTCGTGTACAGAAGTGTCGGAGGAAGGTGGGGGCGGCAGGGGCCCATCCCCTCCCTCGTGTCCAGTGCCATGTCCGTCGCGTGGTCCCACAGAGGACTCCCCCTCTGCAGCCCCAGGAGGAGGCGCTCGGGGCGGTGGGTGGAGCTCCTCTCGTACAATATCTCGCATCAGTCTGGCGAGGTCCTTGGCCTAGATGCCAGGGAGTGGTGGCTGGTCCACCGAGACGTCAACAACAGCACGCCCATCTCGCCGACCTCGCCCTCGGCCGCGCCCGCGGCCAGTCTCGTGACGAGGCATCTCCTGCAAGGAGACACGAACGAAACGGAAACGTCAAAACAGACGGTACCTAACAAAAATTCTAAGAGCTCATGTCAAGAGATATGTTATGGTGGCTACTCTAGCTATAAACATGTGAATTGGTTATTTTCCAGTCAGTTGATTCACTTCTCGGGACGACCTTGCTTTGATACCATCTTGTAACGACCCGGTTCCCGAGTCCCTACGAGACACGAGAACCGGACCGACTCGACTAATCCCAAGACCTAGTCGTCTAACGAGAAAGTAACCAAAAGAGCAGTAAAATAAACCACATTCAACATGAATATAACTAACAGTAAGGAAGTACAACAGTAAGGAAAGAAACTACTACAGTAGATACCACCACAACAGTAGAACAACATTTATCATATAACAAGAACTGCAGGTAAAGAAAGTACAGCGGAAACAAGAACTACTCACTATAACAAAAACAAAAGAGGTACAAAAGACTGTGGTAAACTCTACTGGACCCTACTCGGCCCAGCATCCTCTGCAGCCGCTGACCCTGGCTGCTCAACACCTGGTCCTGGAAAAGGTAACGAGTGTAACACTTCAGCAAAACGCTGAGTAGAGTGGCAAACTAACTAAAGACAACAGTAGAGTATACACTAGCTATTATGTTCTATTACTTCCTTTATTCACATCTTTCAATTTTCTCACTATTTCATTTCCTTCTCAAATCCTTTACTTGATCTCGAATGTCCTCGTGGGAACGATCTTGATTGCAGTCTTTTCCAAAAGTAGAAGTAGCACGTGGTGCTCTCCTAGCCGGGAGAGTCCCCCGTGGTGATCCTACCCTCAGTCAACCACCCCAAGGTCACTGACAGACGTAACGGTGACTACGGCACGCGCGATAAACACACAGGTAGCTAGCCCGCACTGGCATGCGGTCAGTGGTTTCCATTAACGGGTGCGCCCAAAGCACAGCACGGAACCAGGGCAGAGCCCTCTCAGTAACAGGGGTCCAACCCCTCCACAGTAACCAAACCGGGGCCTTACCCCTCCACAGTCCGCGCACCCTCGCCTGACTACCCTGGTTTGCCCTAGTGGGCCTAACAAGTCGGTGAAGGAGGCTAGCAGAACCCCGGGGCCGTGGGGTAGCTAGTACTCTCCTAACACTACTAGCTCTCCTCGGTACTACGTACACGAGGGCCAACAAGTCGGTACAGAGTGGCCAGTCCTAACCCCGGGTCCCTGGGGCGGCTAGCTCCGCTCTGCACTAAACAGGGGGACAGTCGCTCTCCTTGGTACTCCGTACTCAAGGGCCAGCTCACTTCCCCAAAACTATTCCATTCACCTTCCAGGAGTTCTACTCCTACTTCCCCGTAGGGTTCCATCCTTTTTACTCAAACATCCAGGTTTCACTTTCCAGTTTCACATTCTTACAATCCATGTTCTCAACCATGTTATCTATTCACAACAGGCAGCTGTTAATTCAATTTACAGGCAGCTTTATGTTCCTTTCCATTTTTCCAAGACTGCAGTATTATACATTCCACTAGTTTTTCCATCCTAGGATTCATGCCACATCCTAGGATCTAGCATACAACTAGTTTTCCAGCCCTAGGATTCATGCATCACCTAGGAGCTATCATTCCATGCATTTCTCATTCCTAGGATTCATGCAATGTCCTAGATTCTAGTTATGGTTCCATACTTTAACAGATTTTAATAATAAACTTAAGCCACTCTACCAGGTACAACGGGAGTAATGGGGGCGTGATCGGGAATCCCGCGTGCCTCCGCGACTCCCAAGACTGCAACTGAATGAGGTCCTATCATAAGGATCAAACACAAGGAGTGTCTCAAAATAGTGTATAGCTACTGTAGACGGGTAGAGGAATTAATTCTGAAAAGAACGCAACTCGAATCGTGGAAAACGGACCCCGAACGGGCCCTAAACGGGTCGAAGAAGACGATACTGTGGAAAATTAGACGTCTGGAACTTCTTCCAGACGTCTTAAAAAGTGGATCAGAGAATTACCTGTTCAGCGTGGTTTCCCAGACGTCCAGAAGTCTGCGGGGACGTCTGTCCTATCTCCCAGACGTCCGATGGTCACCCCGGACGTCTGGAGGTCACTCAAGCCGTCTGGTACAACTTCCAGACGTCTGATTCGCAAAGGATGGCGAATCAGCGAGCCTGCGCATAGCCAACTCCCTCCCTCAGTACGGTCAATCGACAGGAAGGAAGAAGAAAACGGAATACTCACCTTTCAGACGTCTGTATGAGCTACCAGACGTCGTCCTCGCCGTCTGCCTATCAACCCAGACGTCTGATTCTGGAAATTTTTCCAGAATCAGGGCGCGACCCGGACTCTGCTCGCGACGTCGCCCGTGTCGTACCTCGCGCGTCTGCTGCTCAAACCGCAGCAGGTCCCTCTCCGCGTCATTCCGCGCCCCCTGTGCCCTCCGCCTGCCGGCCAAGCCGCTCCGGGGAGCTCGCCCTCACGGCAGAGCTCCGGCCTCGCACGCCGCACCTCCTCCGCGCTCACTGCGGCCGCTGCTGCAGCCCTCGCGCTCGCTCGCTCTTGTGCACAGGAAGGAGAAGAGGAAGGAGACGGTGGAGACGGGAGGGGAGGCGTGCCCTTTTTAAGGCCACGCGGAGAGGGGAGAGAAGGATTCGCGGCAGGGGAATCTGCAGCCGCGGAGGGAGGAAAGGCGAATATGCGGTCTGCGCGCACAGGCGCGCAGACGACTCGCGCGTGTGGAAGATAACGATTTTTCAGACGTCTGTAAACCATCCCAGACGTCTGGCAAGACGTTTGGATGTAATCCCAGACGTGTGGTCAGACGTCTGGGCCACCTCCCAGACGTCTTAAAATACGTCCGGGGCACGCGTTCGTAACAAAGAGTCTGGCTATGATTCGAAATTGCTTGGCAAGTCAGTTGGGTTAACCCCTTATTAGATCGCACAGACTTGGATCCCCTTTCCCTTCTTTGAGTGGGCTTCTTGAATTGCCCTGCCTCAATTCTTGGGGGCTTGCACTGGCTCGTAGCTCCTCTGTGTCTGGTGCTCATCCTCTGAGGGAGTCAGGCACATAGTAGGAGGGCCTGGCAGCGGGTGTCTACTGGTGGTTAGCCGATTGGGCCACCCGACTCTACTGTCAACCTGGCTGCCCTAAATATGGCAACCCGGTTAAGGTGCCCGTCCCCTTCCAAGTTAGTCGGAGGAGGGCCATTCTCTTCCCCTCTCCCTTTTCTTTGACTGCCAAAGATCCGCGATCGAGATGGCTGTTGGGAGGAGAGGAGAGCGTTTTCGTTGGGGTGGTGAAGGAGCTACGGGCGCGCTAACCCTTATAGGGTAGCCTGGGAGGTAGCTCGGTCCGAGCGTCTCGGAGCATCGTGGGCGTTACCGTTGGAAATTGGTTAGGTGGGCTGTGGACCTTTTTGTGTGTCACTGTTCCCGGAGGTTGCCTTCGTTTGCGTGCTGATGTGCTTAGGATATCGGAGGCGGAGGCCTTAGACCATCGCAGGTACCACGGGGGTGACTTCTGCTCGATCCATGGCCAGTGGAGCACGTTTTTCAAAGGGCTTGGTGACACCCTGAAGCGGGGAGACTCTTGCCGCAACGATGCTGGATGCTCCATCGGATTCTGCGGGGAGACTTGGTCGTATCTTCCTTGCTCGGACAAAAGTCGGGAGGGAGGTACTTAGAAAGAGTCAACTCTGAAGGAGGGGCTCGGATGCCTAGGGTGATGTTGGCCTGAGGTTACCTCATCCTCTGTGTTGATGTGCTTAGCCATTAGTAGGAAGGGACCTTGGGTGGTGCGAGCGTCATCGCCAAGGCTTGGCGGCGATTTCCATTAGGTGGGGGAGTCAGGGTGACTCCGCCTGGCTCTCAATTTTTCCCGGGAGGCCACATTGGCCATCTGCAGTCATTGGGGTCCCTTCTTGGGGTGGTCCTTTAGGTGCTTCACAAGCCTTCTATCCTTTTGCTCGGTGGAGCCTTGCAATAACGGATCCTTGTTCGCAGGTTAGTCCCCCTCGTAGTATGCCTGCCTGAACAACAGCCAGGGGGTGGGTTCTCCCAAGGGCTCTTCCTCGACGTGGTCCCCCCCTGCAACCTTCGATGGGTTGACTCCCCTCCAACATGCCTACTTGGTGTGTGGCTGAGGGAGTGCATTCCTGGGGGAACCCCTTTGTGTTGCGTAGTCTGCAATTGTTGCCCCCCAAGTGCTGGTTGATGCCTTGGGAGAGGCAGTTTTCCAGTTGTGGAAGGAACCTTACTCGTAGGTGGGCATAAGGGCGTGCCTGTTTGGGAATACTCTCGCCTCCAAGGAGGCCGTGGTTGCTGTCGCTCCTTTTAGCTGTCTCACAGGAGGAGTTAACTCGCTCTGTGGTCCCTCATTAGGTATTTTGGGAAGTGGTCGAGGGCATCGTGCCTGTTACGACCCGGTTCCCGAATCCCTACAGGACACGAGACTGGACCGACTCGATTGATCCCAAGACCCAGTCGTCCAACAAGAAAGTAGCCAGAAAGCAGGAAAGTAAACCACATTCACTATGCTAGGCAACTAACAGTAACAAAGTACAACAGTAAAGAAGTAAAACACTACAATATACACCACCACAACAGTAGAAAAGTAAACGGGTACAAGAATATAACGTGCAGAATGAAAGAGTACTGAATATAAAGGTACAAGAAACTACTCACTACAACTGGAAAAGGAGTACAACAAAAAGCTACAACTACTTGGCTCTACTGGGCCCAGTACCCTCTGTAGCCGTAGGCTCTTGTTGCTCAACACCTAGACCTGAAAAGGATTATGAGTACACGAAATCAGCGAATGCTGAGTACAGTGACAACCAACTAACTAAATCAGTAAAGGTAAACAGGTAGCTGTTGTTTTTCAATTTCTTTCTTTCTTTAACTAATTATTCTTTCTTTCCCCACTTGTTTTATTTATCAGGTCTCTTTCTTGATCTCGAATGTTCCTCGTGGGAACGATCTTGATTGCAGTCTTTTTCGAAGAGTAGAAGTCACATGTGGTGCTCTCCTGGCCGAGAGAGTTCTCTGTGGTGATCCTACACCCAGTCAACCACCCCAAGGTTACGGACGGACGTAACGGTGACTACAGCATACGCGATAAGCGCACGTGTAGCTACCCCGCACTGGCACGCGATCAGTCATTTCCGTTAGCGGGTGCACCCAAGGCACAGCACGGAACTAGTATAGGGCATAGCTCTCTCAGTAACAGGGGTCTAGCCCCTAAGAACCAAATAGGGGTCTCGCCCCTCCACAGTCCACGCACCTTTGCCTGACTACCCTGGTTTGCCCAGTGGGCCTAACAAGTTGGTGTAGGGCGGCTAGCTGAATCCTGGGCCCCGTGGGGTGGCTAGCTCTCTCCCTACACTAGTAGCTCTCCCCGATACAGTGTACACGAGGGCCATAGAGTCGGTGCAAAGTGGCCAATCTTAACCCCGGGTTTCAACCCAAGGGCGGCTTGCTCCCCTCTACACTAAGAGGTAACATGCGCTCCCCTTGGTACCACGTACTCAAGAGGTAGCACATTTCTCGTCGCATTTCCATATCCATCCCATACATTTCCAAGAGCTCAACTCCTATTCCCCCGTGGGGTTTATGCTCATATTTCTTGTGTCATTCCATATTAGGTTTCATCATCTCTATTTCCATTCTCAGGTTATACACATGTAACTTGCATTTCTATCGTTCACATTTCTGTATACGGGTTCTACATAGGTAGCTTGTATTTCCATCATTCATAACACCATTCTTAATTATATACATGCAGCTCGTGTTATATCATTTACCGTGTACAGCAGGAATTTACATGCATCAGTTAGCTAGCACAAATACCACATATTTTGCAGGCAACTATTATTCGTTTACAGGCAATTGTTATCATTCTGTCTACTCATTTAAGACTGCATTCATTCATTCAATACAGACATTCCAGTATTTCTAGTCTTAGGATTCATGCCATATCTTAGGTTCTAATCATTCATTCCACACATGCAATTAGGTTGTAATTTAATTAAGAGGAATCCACTCTACCAGTAAACAAAGGAGTATGAGTGGCTACTCATCATAGCTAAAAAGCTAAAGTTAAGCTAGACACTGAGTAAAACAACATCAAATTAACAGATAAAAAGGGTTAAGTGTGAGGATCAAAGAAAAAGACCTAAAACCTTTACTCTGTGTTAAAATTTCATAATTAGGTCACAAAACGAGTTATTTTGAAAGCAAAGAACAAATGGTGATCCATGCGTTAATTGAACACATAAATAAGTTTGAAAGGCCAAATCAAAAGTATAATTAATGTCTTAAATGTTCAATTAAGCACATATAACAATTTGAAGGCATTTGGACATCATTTAGACGATGTAACATGTAGTTTACACTTAGGTCCTTCATGCATTACATTCTTGCCTTTAGAATTCCTTTTTGGACCTACTTGTAAACCGTAGGGACCCCTTTGAAAGGCTGCAGGGTCCATCATGTTGCAATTCTCTCCATTTATGGGCCTGTACGTAAATTTTCTGCCCCTTCGCGCATGGGTCTTCCCTGCAATTTTCCCAACATTTCAAAGGTCGGTCTACTGCTCTTCGCACGCACTGTAGCACGCGAAGAACACAGCAGATCTTGGCCGTTCGTTGCTTCTCGCGATTTCGATCTGCGGTCGGATTTGAATAGAAGCTTCGCGCGAATCGGCACGTGCGCTGACCCCTCTCCCCAGATCCCATCTGATGGTCATATTTTGAGATTGGCTCGCTGTGCGCTCCTCTCCTCTCATCCCCACCGCCGGTTACCTCTTCGATTATCCTCACCCGCGCGGTGATCTTAGCCACTGAGTTTGCTACTTAAGCACCTCAGTGGTTGCGCGCGCAAGGGATCTCTCCCTCCTACATCTCTTAGCGATCGTTCGTCCACTCCAGTTCCTCCTCCCCATCAATCATCTGATTTCACAGCCACCGGCTGTGAAATTGTCACCTTCTCTCGACCTCCTCGTCACTAAGGACCTCGTAGCACCTGAGGACGACCCTGGAGCCTCACTAGCAGACTCTTCCCTCCGCTGGAGTCATCTTCCTCCCTTCTTCCTCCTTAGCCACCGGCTAAGGACCCATAGGTCCCATTCTTCCTGTTAGAGTAGATTTATCATTCTACAAATTAGTTGTAGCTGTAGTTAAGTAGGTTTAGAGTAGAATTAACGTAATTGGTAGTGTTTAATTTTGCTGTTATGATAGAGTAGCTGTAGCAGTAGATTTAGGCTATAATTCCTCCCTCACCTCCTCTGATCATTCCAGATCAGAGGGGAAGGTTTCACACAGTCATGATCACAAATTCTCTTTCTCTCCATATTTTCATATTCACTTCTGATTTCCACGACCTGTTTCTCGCATTACACCCATGCATTCAGACCTAATTTCAGATCTGATTAGTTTTTAACCTCAGATCTGAAATTGGAGTCAAAAAGCACATAAGGGGGCTTCCCATTCACCTCACTCTTGTTCACCAAAGCCCCTGGTCTGAGTTTGAAGTTATCAGTTTGTCGAATTTTTCTTTAACTTGGATTTTAAGGATTTTCATTTAATTTGGTTTTAACTGTTTTGATCTGACAAATTGAAAAAATTTTGATTTGTGTTCATTGTTGGCAAGGAACCTGAGATGTTTTTGATGTCAGAATTCATCTCAGAAGAGCCATATCCTGATCTGAGTTTGATGAAGGTTTTACTGCATTGAATGCAAGATAGAACTAAGGAAAATCACTGTGGTGATTTGAAGTTTTATCTTGCATCCATGAGTTTGTTTTGGATGGAAGCATTGATGATTTCCTAACCTAAGGAGTTCTCAATACTCCTTAAGGTTTCAGAAACTGGGATTTGAATTATGGATTTTAATTAACTGAATTAACTCTTTCTACATGCTGTCTATAGCATTAGGAAGAGTTAGATCAGTGTTTTTGTTGATTTAATCTGATGTGAAGTTATTGATAATGGTTTTTGCATTTGAATTGGGGTATTTAGTGATTTTAATGAGAAGTGAAACCCTTGTCAGATGGGGAATTGAGAGAGTATTTCTTTTCTTTAGTCTTGATTTATCATTTTTATCCCAGTGGTCACAGCAAGTTGCTGCACTTTGCAGCTACATTTTCCTTCTCTCCTAACTCAGATTTCATCCCAAATGGACTAACTGCAGCAGCAGTTAGACCATCTGGAATCTGATCTGAGCTGCTGCAGGGTTGGTCTGTAAAATCCATGTTGCTGTTGTCGTCTGACTGTCTTAATTTGTAGCAGATAGAATCTGATGTAAAACCCTGTAGAATGTATGTTGAATGTAGCTAACATATAGATGTATTGCTTTCTTTGTGTATACAAGCTTCCCTGTTTAAATAATTGAACTTTAATTTCTGTGAATGCTTGTTTTATCTTTTTCAATTATTGTCAGCTAGTTTAGTTAAAACTAACTGTCCAACACATGATTTAAAGGGAATCTAAACTAAGGAATGTATTAAAATTGGTAAACACTTCCCAGATTTCATGCTGAATGAAAATAAGGCAGTCAATGCCTTTTCACACCTTTTAAGACCCATCCTAAGCCTTTAGGATCTCTTAGAAATCTTTTGAAAGGCTTACGTTGGGTGAGACTTAAAATTCAATAAAAGTCAGTAAAAATTCTAAAAAATTAAAATAAAACTGTCTGATCAAAGATCAGAAAGTTTCCTATCCATATACCAAGTTTCATGGCATGCAAAACTCTCGAGTTGGTAGAATTTGCCAGTCGATGGATTTGTATACCATGAAACATAATAATAAAAGTCATATCTTAAAAAAAACATCAAACACACCTCTTCTCCTCAACCAATTCTTCCCTTCTCATCTCTTATTTCTATAATATTTATAAAAACTATAAAAAGTGAAAAACTCCAAAAAGACCTAAAAAATTACTTTGTATATTAAGTATACTCTTGTAAACATAAGCTTTATACTAGGATATATATGTAAATAGGTAGTATATGTACATAAACTGTACAATTAACTATGTAAATATATTACATACTGTAAATTCGATATCTAATTTAGATCAGACAGTATATACATTAATTATATAACTATCTATAAATTAAACTAACTTATATGTATTCTTAGACTAAATAAATCAATAGATAGTATAAATAACAGTATTAAACTATAAAACTGTATATATCTATGCATATGTAGA
This sequence comes from Thalassia testudinum, assembly GCA_037157565.1. Lineage (NCBI taxonomy): Eukaryota > Viridiplantae > Streptophyta > Magnoliopsida > Alismatales > Hydrocharitaceae > Thalassia > Thalassia testudinum. The sequence goes on from JAZHRO010000002.1 coordinate 54,963,808, forward strand.
TTATAAGTAAATAAAACCTTGTACCTTAATTTAATTCTTTATACATAATAAATAATGAATTTATTAAGTTAATAGCTAAGTTGTTAAATTAAATTAGATAAATTAGTAATTTAGAGTTATAATTAAGTTAATTGAATCTGTATACTTAGACTATTATACCTTAAGTAATTTAAGCTAGTTGAAGTATGTTTATACCTTATTATATTACTTTAACTTAATTCATAAGTAAAACAGTCAAATATGCTATTTAAATGTAAATAGAACAGAAATTAATTCTGAAAAATATAATAAAAATATGTATAAAATACTTATACATGTATACTAACTCTGTATACGGTCAATTAGACCATATAGTATCTAATTTATAAGTAATTAAAGAATAAAACACCAAAATCAGTGTGTAAAACTGTACACTTTAGTGAATTTATTTATATAGTAAATATAATTAAAATTTCAAATTAAGCATACAATTGTATAGTACCATGTAAATACTTCATTTTCCCATAATTTATTTTTATTTTTAAATAAATTATGGCCCTCGAATTGAGGGCGAAAATCTCCTTTAGCGAGTAGCTGCGCACATTTTCAGCGCTGATGTAGCGCTTGAATAGCGCCACATCGTGCGCTGCGAACTACGCTTGAATAGTGTACAATTGTATAGTGCAGTCGTCACGGGCGTCGGGCGCCCGAAACAATCCACACTGTTACTATTTGAGCATATTCTGAGCATCTGATTGAGCATTGTGTGGGAGAGGTGTGTGTGCGAGGGCTAAGAATGCTCGTGTTCTGAGCTTGATAAAACGGAATTAAGCAGCCTAATGACAATTAGGGCGCGCTTAATAGTGGTTTGGTCCCACCCTCTGGGTGCTGTGTATCCCTCGAAAAGTATGCCCGCAAATTAAACACATTTTTGATTAATTAAAGAGAACTAATGACAGTAGTTAAGCACCCTATGCTGCAGTTTGTGAAGACTGTTAACGTAGAATTAAAACAAAGAAGAAGAAGAATTGAAGAAGAGTAGTGTGGAATGAGAGAGAGAGAAGATGTAAATACGAAAGTGAATACAGATACGAAGTATATATATATATGTAGTATAGCCAATTACTTTTATGAAAATAAATTCATACATTTACTAACAGAATAAAAAGTCGCCATAATCGTCGCTACAGACCCTGGTTTTCCTCTTTAGGTTTGTATATAGTATTTTCTGGGATCTAGCGACGCTTACATCTGTCACTATAGCTATTGTATGTGTTACTGTAGGTGTCAGATTAGTAAATTAAGTTAGTATACTATGTAATCTTAGTTGGTAGTGTACTTTCATGTAAGTATTAATACTATAACTTGTAAAGAGATAGTTTATAATATAGTGATGAAGTATTTGGTGCTTGTTCATAGTTAGTTTTTGCAAGCATTTTGATTCGTTCTTTGTGAGTAGGCAAACCAAGTCTTCATTCATTCATTCCTTATTAGATGTAAAACTTCTTTTTGGAATTAAAGGACAATTTTGAGATTAAAGAGCGATGTAAATTAATAATTGCCTTCCAGTGAACGACCTAGGATAAAACCAGTGAAAATTAGATAAGTAAATAATAATGGTCGTAATAATGATTGGTATCCCATACAATTTACTACAATGACACTAATGGTATTTTCATCCATCAATACGTTATCTCTACTATTACCATTGCGAATTATAACCATTAGTAGTGGGGGCTTGAACGGCAGGCTCATGTGCCCTAGCAAGCCCCGGACCTGCAATGGAAACAAGTCCTATCACAAGGATCAATCATAAGAGAATACTCAAAACAGTATAGAAGTTATTCCAACAAGTAGGGGAAAACATACGGGAAACATCAGTATCTTAATTGCGGAAATCAGACCTCAAATGGACCCTAAACGGGTCAAAAATAGTGATCCTGACTCAAATCAGACGTCTGGAACACCTTCTAGACGTCTTAAAAGAGTCCATAGCCATACCTCAAGTCCTACGTCACTCCTCAGACGTCCAGGAACTCCGCTGGACCATCTGGACCCAGTTCTAGACGTTCGACCACCTCTACGGACGTCTAGAAACGCTTCCCGCCATCTGGTGCCTTGCCCAGACGTCTGAACTGCGTGGGAGGGCGTGTCCCGTGCCTTTCCGAAGCAACACTTGCATGAATCAACCGAAATCTTCTCAAAAAGGCAAGGAACAGTGTCTCGGCAAAGCGGCCTGCATGGCCGTATTCGCAAAGAAGACATACCTTTGCGAAGCCTACTTCTTAGTCGTCTGGAACCTCCTCCAAACGTTGGCTACGTCGTCTGGATGTCTCTCCAGACGTCTGATTCTGGGAGAAACCCAGAACTAGAACTTGCTTCCGCCCTCTCGCGCCGCGCGTGGCCGCGCCGCGCCCTCTTGCTTGCTGCTCCGGCTGTAGTAGTGTCAGGGAGGACCTCCCCGACGCACTCCTTTGCCTTGCGCACGTGTCGACCGGCCGTGAGCTCACCGGCGAGTTCCCACGCGAGCTTGCAAGCTTGCTTCTCTCCCTCTCACGCTGCTCCTCCTCTCCTTCTTGCGCCACGGTCGCGCTCTCTCTCTGGTCTGCTGCGCTTGCTGGAGGGAAGGGGGGAGGTGGATGGAAGTGGGGTGGTGCGAGGGAGAGGAGGAGGGCTTATATAAAGGTCTGGGATTAGGGTTTTTGTTGGGTGGAAGGTGAGAGAAGAAGAAGAAAATGAGGGAAGTGTTCTGTCTGCGCGCAGCACGCATGTAGACGCGAGCTCGTACTCAAAAATTTTGATTTCGAGACATCTGGGAAGGTATCTAGACGTTTGACCAGACGTCTGACCCAAGTTCCAGATATATTAAAAGGCTCAGACAGCACGGGTCTTAACAGTGCCTGTGTTTGCGAATCGGATGGCTCGACTTAGGGCATCGAGGGTCCGCCACCTCATTGGGCCTCCTTTGTCATAGTGACAAACCTTGATCTAACCCGGGCAAAAGCGAGCGGGCTCGGTCCTTTGCTGCTTGACTCTCGTTAGCCTCTTGTGGTTGTCCCTGGTCCTTGAATGCTTGGCGAAGCGCTCTTGGGGCCTGCTCTTTACACCCTTAGAGGGGCCATCTGGTTGGCTAGGCAACAATCTGCACGCAAGCCCTTACTAGGCGGCTGTTGCTGGAGGAGCTTGGTGGGGACCTCTCTTGGGACGGCTGATCGTCAGCTTATCTCGAGGATAGCTCCTAAGGGAGCGGTGCATGAGGTAGGGTTCATCGTTTTTTCATGCCTGGCCTTGGCTGGCACTGTAGGTGCTTCCAATGGGGGACCTCCATTTTCTCTTTCTTGAGTGGGCAGGTGGTGCGTGCAGGAGTGTATCTGGGACTGCCGGACTTGGCTCCTGGTTCCTCTTAACCGAGCCGTGATTCCAGGAATGAGGGTCTAGCTTGGGGACCTTGGGCAACGAGCCGAGGTCACTAGGGCATGTAAACGCCATGTCCCGACTGGGCCCTCCTGAAGAGAGGAAGGCCGCGAGTGAGACCGCAGGTGGTTACGATCACCACAACAGTTCTCGCTCTGGGGGGTCGTAGCAAGGAGCCGGAGGGGCCCTTTTCCCCAAAGATCGGATGCTTTGCAGAGCAACGACTCTTTTGTTGACGCTTCCTATAGATGATGCCATCTGATGAGCCTCTGAAGGCCACCAACAAATTTGTTAGTGTAGGAGGCGCTACTTAGCCATTAATCATCCATCGCGTAGGGAGGTAAAGCGAAAACTAAGCACACACAGAGGGAGACAAAGGTTTGGTGACCCAGTTCCACCGCAAGAGGTGTACGTCTGGGGGGAGGACAAAGCTCTCAACTATGCACAAGAATTCATGGAGGTTACACGGTATTACATGATCTCGCTCCCTCTCTCGGGGAGGAGTCCTCCCTTTTGAGGGGCCTCCCTCTCATTTATTCTTTAAAAGGGGGGAAGCTTGCTTGATCGCCCTAGTGCCCCTACTTGCTAGGCTACATGGCAGCTGTCAGGACGTAGGGGGTCAGACCTATCTTATCGTATCTTCTGCTCATGCTACGCTGAATCTTTTGGCAGGCTGGGCAGGTTCTGGTTGGAGTCTGGTTGGTCGGAGGTGGGACGGGCTGGGCCGGTTCAACCTGTACAGCCTGTGGTCGGGCAGTTGGATCCTTTATCGGACCATATGAAGAGTTTTGAATTCGAGGGCAATATTTGCCCCTCATCAGCAAGTATGTTAGCAAATTTTCTTTCATGTATTGCATTATATAATGGGAGCATATAACAGCTCTTCTGAGAAATAATACCAAAATGTTGAGTTAATCTATCGTAATAGGTTTCGTAGTACACTGTTGCTTTTCATGGAGTTAAGACATTCCAACCAAAACACAGCCACAACGATTGCAATTAATGAAGTATCCGTTTTAGAATAAGTAAATAAAAGTGAAAATATGTAACGTTCCTGATTGGGTTCCTTGGTAGAGGGGGATCTAATCCAATAATCATACAAAAAGGCAATCACAAGAAAGACAAGGAAATTGGTGATCCAGTTTCATCGCAAGGGATGTACATCTGGGGGAGTGCAAGAGTCCCAAAAAATTCACTAGAAATAGCGATATTACAACCTCTTAAGGCCAGTCAGCAGATTGGGTATCGGATAGTGGACCTTCCCAATAGTTTGAAGGAGCAAGACCATCATTTCTTTTTCTTTCAAATATCAAAGAACTCGGCAAGACCTACCTAAGAAGGACCAACTACCTCGATCCAAGGAGCTTGACTCGTGTGCGTGGGCGGACGCGGATAAAATAATTAAGTTTGGTCCGATTGCTCGGTAGGAACTCAGACGGAAGGACGTACGAGAGGCTATGTCATGGGTGGAATATTCGTTGCCCACGTCATGCAAGTAGGGGGAGGTAATAGCTTTTGTATCGCGTATCGTGTCCGCCAGCTACTTAATAATCCTGTCTTTTGGTTTTTTGTTGTAGATTTAGGGTAGTTCGCTCGACCAGACACGCCCAGGCATCGAGGTAGTGGTTCGATTTGTTGTGGGTCACGGCATGGCGAGGAAATGATAGTGGAGAATGGGGAGTGGAGGTCGGTGGAGCGAGGAGTCAACCTGCTTATCAGAAATGGCTGATGCCGAAGGAGGAGGCCCTTGAATAGGTTGTGGAGGAGGCGGAAGTCCCCTTGAAGTGTCCCAGGAGGGGTCATCGTGTGGAGTTTCCGTGGGAGGAGTCATTGATGCCCACTCTGCGGAGTCCTGACAAGGTTGAGGGGGAAGGTGTGCCCTCTACCCCCTTTGAGTTGTCTGGGTGTAACGACCCGGTTCCCGAGTTCCTACGAGACACGAGAACCGGACCGACTCGACTAATCACAAGACCTAGTCGTCCAACGAGGAAGTAACCAAAAGAGCAATAAAGTAAACCACATTCAGCATGAATATAACTAATAGTAAGAAAGTACAGCAGTAAGGAAGGAAACTACTACAGTATATACCACCACAACAGTAGAACAACATTTATTATATAACATGAACTGCAGGTAAAGAAAAGTACAGCGGAAATAAGAACTACTCACTATAACGGAAACAAAGAGGTACAAAAGACAGTGGTAACTCTACTGGACCCTACTTGGCCCAGCGTCCTCTGTAGCCGCTGACCCTGGCTGCTCAACACCTGGTCCTGAAAAAGGTAACGAGTGTAACACGTCAGCAAAACGCTGAGTAGAGTGGCAACTAAAAATAAAGACAACAGTAGAGTGTACATGAGCTGTTATGTTCTATTACTTTCTTTATTCACATCTTTCAATTGTCTCACTATTTCATTTATTCCTCAGATCTTTTACTTGATCTCGAATGTTCCTCGTGGGAACGATCTTGATTGCAGTCTTTTCCAAAAGGTAGAAGTAGCACGTGGTACCCTCCTGGCCGGGAGAGTCTCCCGTGGTGATCCTACCCTCAGTCAACCACCCCAAGGTCACTGACAGACGTAACGGTGACTACGGCACGCGCGATAAACGCACAGGTAGCTAACCCGTACTGGCACGCGGTCAGTCGTTTCCGTTAACGGGTGCGCCCAAAGCACAGCAAGGAACCAGTCCAGGGCAGAGCCCTCTCAGTAATAGGGGTCCAACCCCTCCACAGTAACCAAACCGGGGCCTTGCCCCTCCACAGTCCACGCACCCTCGCCTGACTACCCTGGTTTGCCCCAGCGGGCCTAACAAGTCGGTGTGGGAGGCTAGCAGAACCCCGAGGCCCGTGGGGTAGCTAGTACCTCCCTACACTAGTAGCTCTCCTCGGTACTACGTACGCGAGGGCCAGCAAGTCGATACAGAGTGGCCAGTCCTAACCCCGGGTCCCTGGGGCGGCTGGCTCTGCTCTGCACTAAATAGGGGGACAGTCGCTCTCCTTGGTACTCCGTACTCAAGGGCCAGCTTACTTCCCCAATACTATTCCATTCACTTTCCAGGAGTTCTACTCCTACTTCCCCGTAGGGTTCCATCCTTTTTACTCAAACATCCAGGTTTCACTTTCCAGTTTCACATTCTTACAATCCATGTTCTCAACCACGTTATTTATTCACAACAGGCAGCTGTTAATTCAAATTACAGGCAGCTTTATATCTCTTTCCATTTTCCAAGACTGCAGTATTATACATTCCACTAGTTTTCCCATCCTAGGATTCATGCCATATCCTAGGATCTATCATATAATCTAGTTTTCTAGTCCTAGGATTCATGCAACACCTAGGAGCTATCATTCCATCTATTTCTCATTCCTAGGATTCATGCAATGTCCTAGGTTCTATTTATGGTTCCATAATTTAACAGATTTTATTAATAACTTAAAGCCACTCTACCAGGTACAACGGGAGAAATGGGGGCGTGATCGGGAATCCTGCGTGCCTCCGCGACCCCCGAGACTGCAATAGAATGGGGTCCTATCACAAGGATCAAACACAAGGAGTGTCTCAAAACAGTGTATAGCTACTGTAGACGGGTAGATGAATTAATTCTGAAAAGAACGCAACTCGAATCGTGGAAAACGGAACCCGAACGGGCCCTAAACGGGTCAAAAACGACGACACTGTGCAAAATCAGACGTCTGGAACTTTTTCCAGACGTCTTAAAAAGTGGATCAGAGAATTACCTGTTCAGCGTGGTTTCCCAGATGTCCAGAAGTCTGCGGGGACATCTGGCCTAGCTCCCAGACGTCCGATGGTCACCCCGGACGTCTGGAGGTCGCTCCCGCCGTCTGGTACACAGCCAGACGTCTGATTCGTGTTGGATGGCGAATCACCGACCCTGCGCACACCCATCTCCCTCCCTCAGTACGGTCAGTCGACAGGAAGGAAGAAGACGGAAAACTCACCTTTCAGACGTTTGGATGGTCTTCCAGACGTCTCCCTCGCCGTCTGGCTATCAACCCAGACGTCTGATTCTGGAAATTCTTCCAGAATCAGGGCGCCACTCGGCCTCTGCTTGTGACGTCGCCCGCGTCGCACCTCGCGCGCCTGCTGCTCAGACCGCAGTAGTCCCCCCTCCGCGTCGCTCCACGCCCCCTGCGCCTTCCGTCGGCCGGCCTTAGCAGCCCCGGCGAGCTCGCCCTCACGGCAGAGCTCTGCTCTCGCACGCAGCACCTCCTCCGCGCTCACTGCGGCCGCCGCTGCTGCCCTCGCGCTCGCGCTCACGCTCACTGGCTGAAGGAGAAGAGGGAGGAGACGGTGGAGACGACGGGAGGGAGCGCGTGGCCTTTTAAGGCCGCGCGAGGAGGAGAGAGAGGACGCGGCAGGTGTCTGCAGCCGCAGAGAAAGAGGGAATAAGCGAATATCCGGTCTGCGCGCTCAGGCGGGCAGACGACCCGCGTGTGTCGAAATTAACAGATTTCCAGATGTCTGGAAACGATCCCAGACGTATGGTCAGACGTCTGGATGTGATCCCAGACGTCTGGTACGACGTCTGGGCCCCCTCCCAGACGTCTTAAAAGACGTCTGGGGCACCCGTTCGTTACACTGGGCTACCCGAGGCCATTACCCTAAGCAACTCCCCCCCAGAGAAACCTTTGGAGGTGACTCGTACAGGAGGTACTTGTTGAATCGGGAATTCATCGTAAATGGATTTAAGTTTTGAAAATCTGTCATTGTAGTGCGATTTGTGAGAAAAATCGTCAACAGATAAACTTTACCGAAAATCGAAAAGAATTCTGGGTCGAACAAAGGGAGGCGGACGTTTGATTAAAAATCGCATTTGTTTTATTTCTCACGAAGTAGAATAGCTGGTTGAAATTATTCAAAACTAGCTATCTACTTAAATAATAATGAATATAAGAGAGAGAGATTATTACAAATAAAGACAAAATAGGGATAGAATGAACAAGAAGTTCATAACCACAATATCAAGTCTATTACAACTAACCACTACAGTAGAAAGCGGGAAATCTATATTAGAAAGTGGTAGATCTACTCTATAAAGTGGTAAAGAGAAGGTGGGGAGAAGTTATCCTCCTCGACGGATGCTTGGAGGACGAGCCGCATTGATGGAGTGCTTGGACGAAGGTGGTGAGATGTGGGATGAAGGAGAACGACGACGGACGGGGCAGGGCGACGTCACAGTGGGATCCGCTTCTCGAACTGCGATGAGAGGACAACCGCGGGATGCTCCACGAAGGAGGTGAGAAGGTGGAAAAATTGTATTTTTAACTCTAATGGAGCATCTTGGGTTTGGGACAAGCTCTTAGAGCTTTGGAGGAGGTGAGAGAAGAGAGGAAGGGACGAGAAAGTCGAGTGGTAGGGGTCTCCTCTTATAGTTGTAGGGATTGAGGGTAATTTGGATATTTTACACTTGAAAACATTAATTTAGGGTCTTTAGTGACGGATTTAAGCATCACTAAAGACCCCAAACATGGGCTTAGTGCACCTGCATATCGCGCCTCATCATCTCCCACACGTTCAATGCTTCACGCACGTTTGTGCGATATCTTGCGATCGGACGGTTTAGAAGCCATTGCGCCTCATCGTGCACTCGCGTTAGATCGCGCGTGCATGGCACGTCCGATGGCGTGTTCGCGATCCGTGTGCCCGCATTGCACCATATCGCCGCTTCATCCACCGTCTGCGCCACATCCAACGGGAAAATTTCACTCACGCCCCCTTCTCACTCTGATTTAAAGCACGCGGGGGTTCGATCCCTCTCCGCTTCTTGTTTGAGCGTCAACTCCACTACCTATGCGCATGGATTGGAGTGAGGACATCTTTCGCGCTCGTGCTTCATGGCCGTTGGATCAAGATCCAACGGCCCAGATTTGCAGCACTCCTGAGGAGAGAGGGTCGAGCAGAGAGGTGCGGGTGAGTTTGGATGGTTGGGATGGTGCCACGTGGTACCATCCTGGTCGTCCAACTTCATATGCTCATAGGTGGTGCCACAGATGTCGGATTGGACCGATTTTTGCGTCGTTGGGCTGTGATTGTCGATCCGAATCCATTCGTGTAGTTGGATTTATCATATGAGGTATGGATTTACATCACTTGGCCCCTTGACCTTTGATCTTTCTTGGACTGCATCTGATGCTATGGAAGTCTAATCGGGGTGATCTTAGAGTCGTTAAACTCTGATCGTCGCCCTGATCAAATTCGTACGGTTGGATCTTCAATTCGAGGCCCCGATTAAATATCGCCCTATCACCTGACCATGAAAATGAGAAATTAACCTAAATTTTATACAATCTATCATAAATGCAAGATGGTGCATGTTATGTAATATTTATAATGTATGATGCAATTCTACATCTAAGAACGTTAAAAAATAGATGGTTTATGTGATATAAACATGTTTACATCAGTACTGCTGGCTTCCCGGCCCTGTTGACTTCCCCTAGAGCATTTGCCCTGTTGGCATAAGAGGCTGGTGCCATCGACAGCATATTTGACCAGCTGTACTATAGGCGGAGCTCGACGGGGGTAAGGGTCTTGGTGGATCCCCTCAGGGATGATTGGCTGTACAGTCGGGTCCCTTGCTAGATCCGTACTGGAGGGTACTAACAGTGGCCTTGCACCTAGTACGGTGGTGTCGGTTTGGCCGGAGGCATCATGCCTCCACCTTAGAGCGGTAGGTGCTAAGGCACCTAAATGATGCTCTATCTTGGGCTACTTCTGAGCTGAGGGGCATGAATTTCAATCATGTCTTTTTCTACTGTATGCACGTGATAAGCTCCTAGGGCCTTTCTCTATATATTTTTTCTCTAGCTAGAGCTTTTTTAACCTAACGCGCTTGTGGGTTGTAGGCTGAGATGCTTGGGACTTCATTTTGTGTGACGACTCCTTCGGACCTCCCTGGACCAGCCGACAACGTTGATGCGGCGGAGATGGCCACCAAATGGGTCGTCACTGCCAAGGCGGAGTAGAGGAGTTTACTTCGCCAGGTGGCGGAGGCCGTTGTCGCCTAAGAGAAGGTGAAGACAATGGAGGAGGCTGTACGCAAGCTCCGCTCCCAACAGCAGGCGGCCAACGATATGGCTGGACACCAATCAGACAAGATTGAGAGAATTCTTAGATTTGACGTGGAACAATCATTGTAGTGTGCATGGTTTTCGCGAGATCGATCATCATGTTTTTTTTTTTACCCTCTCTCCTCTTGCCTCTCTCCTTTTTTTTCTTTTATATTTACTTATTTCATTTTTTTACGTCGTTGAATAAGTATGTCCATTTGAATTCAATCTTTGCCATCGACCTTCTAATCTTATAATTTTTCATTAGAGACCCATGTTGAGTATACTTATGTGAAAGTATGAAATAATATATAATTGATTTGATATTTAGTTAATATAAAATCAAGTAAATCTAAGATATCGATTGAAAATAAAAATATATCCGATAATATATTTTGTACACATAATATATTGTAATTTCTAATTAATATTTTAAATTTTTCACAGATAAAAAATTATGATAGATTTCTCAAATTATACACGAACTTTAATTTTTTAAAGAAACCTCTACGTCACTTTTTATTAAACTTATAAGGATAGAAATTGACTTTTATATTCCTATGTCACAGTAATTAATTTTTATATTCCTACATCATTATATAAAAATATTACGTGTTAAAAGTTAATACAAATCGAAACAAATATAAAAATATTATTATTATTATTATTATTTAATCCATATAGTTGTCATTTTTAGGGTTATGCAGGGAAATATGATTTTTACCAGGGTATCCATGTCTTTTCAAAAGTTCCCAGAGGTACATACGACAGAACTCCTTTTTTTGTTTTTTCTGATTTCCAATAGTTTTAAAAGGAAATAAAGTCCCCATACATACGATGTCCGAGTTAACGTTAGACAACATGAAATATCATTACGTAAGCAAACTAATACGAGGATGTAGACTGAAAACGACTCTGAAAATATATCTCTAGAAATTATAAATATTTCGAAGACTGCAACTTCTGACTTTTGAAAAGGAAAACCACGGCATCATTCATATTTGAATAATTAATGCTATATAGTCTGAAAAAGACTTCTGGTGGCATCTGAAGGTAAATAGTACTGACGGGATTTTTCTATCAAATATGTCCTGAAGTCAAGATGCAAACTGCGAAAATGTATTTGATATCCCTTATGCGTGAGATTTTTTTTTTTTTCTTTTCAAGGTAAAAAAACCTTTATCATAGATAGCCACACAAATTACAAGAAAGATCAAAGACTCTCAAACGCCAATCATATTTTGTCTTAAATAGAACCTAGCCAGCTTATGTGCTTGTGTAACCTTAATTATATCTACCTTGAGCAATGAAAAGCATGGGAATTTCTCAAGCATAGAAGCACAACGTTGCACCACATACCTGATCTTCCAAGAAGGCTCATCATGGGTCATGATTTGATCAATAGGAACAGCAGCATCAAGCCATACTGCTACATTTGTCAATCGAAGATGGATGGCTAATTCCAAGCCATGATAAATGGCCCAACTCTCAGCAGCTGAACTGTAAGCTTCCTTCACCAAATGAGCACTAGCTGTAACGATATCACCCCCACTGTCCAGACAGACAACAGCAACATAGGAATTGACCCCACCAACTGCCGCATCCACCAAGATTGTTCTATTACATTCATTCTGCATTCCATGCCTAGATTCCATCTACTGCAAGCCCAGTTCAGTAGGCGCGTGCACATTGCTTTCCCAATGATAAAATCTATCCATATTCTTTGCTCCATTAACCACATCCATTGGACTAGGAGCTTCCCCAGCCATCACAAATTTACATCTTGATAACCATAGAGAATGAATAATATAATAGATCAATTGCTCCCCCCTTTCTACTTGCTGAAACAACCTCCCCAATTCTGAAAACCAATTAATCCAATCCTCAAACTCTGGAGTTGCAACAATTCCCCAACAAAACCACACTGCTCTCATAAAGCGACAATACTTTAATAGATGTAACCAATTTTCAGAGGCTGAATTGCATAGAGGATAGGAAGCATCCTTCACCAACCTTCTTTTACGAAGGTTATCTCTCAAAGGCAGAGCATCAACCACAGCCCTCCACATAAAAGTTTTCATTCTTGGTGCCAGACCTTTAACAACCCATATAATTTTACAAGCCTTAATCTGATTGGGAGAGAGACCAGCATTGATACCTTCCTCCTCCATAAGCGTTACATATGCAGATCTAACTGAAAACTTCCCTTTAGGATGAGGTTTCCATATCAAAATATCTTACCCCTCATGCAAGGGAGTATTGATTATTCTATCGGCCACCACAGGATAGAAATTATCATGAGCAATCTCCTCATTCCATTTGTTCTCATTTTGATCCATCAATTCAGCAACATGTGACATCTTAAGAGCATCATAATTAATAGGTATAAGTTCTTGCCCTTCCAACTACAGCCATGGATCAAACCATAAATTCACATCTTCCCCTTTACCTATCAACCACAATGCATTTCTATGCAAAATATCTTTCACTTCATGTAACGCCTTCGTGAAAGAAGAATCCATTGGCTTAGAAACATACTCCCAAAACGATCCAAATGGGAAGTATTTCCTTTTGATATGCATTTGCCACAATCCATCATTCTTGGAGCATAACATCCAAGCCATCTTTAACAGGAAGGCCAAATTGACCAACCTAAATCTCCTAAAACTCAAACCTCCCATAAATTTTGGCATAGAATACTCTTGCACACCTTATAATATACATGATTCTTGTTTTCTCCCAATCCCCACCAGAAATCTCCAATTATAGCATCTAGCTTTGCACAAAATTTTTGAGAATAGGTTGGTGGCCATCAGGTGTCAGGGAACAACAGAGAATATTGCATGAATCAGTATACCTCTCCTTGCTTGAGATAACACTTTACCTTTCCAATTAGCCAACTTCTCATTCATTCTAGACAAAAGCATTTCTTTTAGCGCTTCTTGATCAGCATTGTCCAAAATAGGGCTACCGAGATACACCTCCTTCTTAGTCATATTACCAACATCGAGAATAGTCAATATATTTTTCCTGTAGACAGAAGTGCCCCTACTAAAATAGATTTCTGATTTATGAAAATTAACTCTCTACCCTGATCAACCGTCATAATCAACCAATAGCTTCTTAAGATTATAAGCCTCTTCTTCATTCGCTCCTGTAAACAACATTGTATTATCTGCGAACATTAGATGAGTTAGAGGGGGGAGCTCCTATGCATCTTGTGTCCTGATAATTGTTTATCATAAAAAGCTCTATCTAAGCTCCTTGTCAGATACTCCGAGCATAAGATAAATATATACGTTGATAACAGACACCCTTGTCTTATGCCCCTAGTCGGAATAATAGTATTTGAAGGTTCCCCATTTACAAACACTTGAAACGATGCCGTTTTGATGCATGACATAATCAAGTTTATCAATGAGTCAGGAATATGTATTTGAACTAGGCAAAATCTGACAAAATACCATTCAATCCCTTATGTGTGAGTTTGTTTGCTGTCCTTACAAGGAAAATGACCTTTTACGATGGCAATATATGGTAGTGACTTTTACTGTTGCCAATGGTAGATAGAGACAATAATAAACAAATATTCCATAACCAAATTCTTGTTTAACTTGAAGTCCAAGTGGCAGCCGGGGAAAACTTGATTCATGATTTTTCTATGTATTGTACGTATACGGGCTTGTTAATTTATTCTATAGGATCAACAACTTTAATTCTCACTAACAATAGCGATAAGAATGAACACCCATTCATTGTCTTTATTCATGTCTAAGGTGTGTCTACTTGTTTACATGCTTGATTAATTTTATGGTTATCACCAAATAAACACATTGCTGTATGAATAAAATTCATGAATATGCAATTTCATTGAGGGTTTGAATAGAAGATAGGGTTTGTATCTCAACATTTTGAAAGTATTTTCCAACTTCAGTTATACTATAATATAAAATTTCACTAATGTTTCACTCCTGTCCCGCACAAAATTACCTGATTAAACCATATTTGCCCGTCTTAATGTTGTACCTGAATTGGGTGCCTCCTTATGTTGCAAATCATGTATTTTTGATGGTTATAGGTAATATTCTTCATATATTAGTAGGATTAGATCCATTGATCCAAGATGAATATCATTACAAGAAATTAATTTCTCAAGTTGTCTCTATCCTTTCTTTGTTTTCTTTTTCATATAACATAGATATTGCATGAGATAGGCAAAGAAGATAGTTCACTTTTGCAATTTATACTTCCACTACTCCTTGATATTCTCTTTCGAAAAATTTTGAAAAGTTTGCTAATACTTGATATTGATCCGTTTGAAAATACTAACAAATTCTGAAACTAATCTTGAGTTGTCAATATGAAGTTTTACGATTAATTGGTTGAAGAATAAGATTACTCGATAGGATGATATGGGTTTAACATAGGAAGTTTAAATATGATATAAAGACTAAGTTTGATATTGACCATTAACCATAGTTGTTAAGACCCGTGCTGTTTAGGCCCTTTAAGACATTTGGAACTTGGGTCAGACATCTGGTCAGACGTCTAGATACCTTCCCAGACGTGTGGAAGTCGAAATTTTCGTGTACGAGCTCGCGTCTGCGCACGTGCTGCGCGCAGACAGTACGCGACCCTCGTTTTCTTCTCCTTCTCTCTCCTCTTGCCCGACGCAAACCCTAACCCCATCCCTTATATAAGCCCTCCTCCTCTCCCTCATTTCAGTCACTCCCCAGCCACTTCCTTCCTCTACCCTCCAGTGAGTGCAGCCAAGCGAGAGCGGTGGAGAGGAGGAGCGTTGTGAGAGGAGAGGAAAAGCAGCGTAAGAAGAAGAGGAGAGAAGGCTTGTGAGCTCGCAGGGGAGCTCGTCGGTGAGCTCACGGTCGGTCGGCCCGTGCACAAGGTGGAGGAGTGCGTCAGGGAGGTCTCCCCAACACTGCTGCAGCTAGAGCAGCAGGCGAAAGGGCGCGGCGCGGCCACGCGCGGTGCGAGAATCCGAAGGCAGGTTCTGGTTTTGGGTTTTTCCCAGAATCAGACGTTTGGATCGACGTCCAGACGATGTAGATGACGTTTGAAGGAGGTTCCAGACGATTGAGAGGTAAGCTTCGCGACATACATCTTCTTTATGGATACGGCCATGCAGCCTATACCGCCGAGGCGCTGTTTCATGCCTTATTAAGAAGATTTTTGTTGATGCATGTAGGATTCGCTTCGGGATGGCGTGGGACACGTCTTCCCATGCATTTCAGACGTTTGGGCGAGGCACCAGACGACAGGAAGCGCTTCCAAACGTCCGAAGAGGTGGTCGGACGTCTGGAACTGGGTCCAGATGGTCCAACGAAGTTCCTGGATGTCTAAGGATTGACGCAGAGGCTTAGGTACGTTACTGGACTCTTTTAAGACGTTTGGGAGGTGTTCCAGACGTTTGATTTAAGTTAGAATCCCTATTTTTGACCCGTTTAGGGTCCGTTTGAGGTCTGATTTCCGTAATTAGGATACCGTTGTTTTCCGTATGGTTTCCTCTACCTGTTAGAAGACTGTCTATATTGTTCTGAGTAGTCTCTTGTGATTGATCCTTGTGATAGGACCTCATTCCGTTGCGAGTTTAGGGTTTGCTGAGGCACGTGGACCTGCCGATCAAGGCCCCATTACTCCTGGGTGTACTGGTAGAGTGGCTTCCCCTTAAATTAATTACAATTTAAATTCATGTGTGTAATGAATGATTAGAACCTAGGATATAGCATGAATCCTAGGACTAGAAATACTGGAATGTTTGTATTGAATGAATGAATTGCAGTATTGAATGAGTAGATAGAATGAGAACAATTACCTGTAAATGAATAATAGTTGCCTGCGAAATATGTAATATTTGTGTTAGTTAACTGTTGAATGTAACATTCCTGTCGTACCGTGAAATGACATAATATGAGTTGCATGTATATGAATTGAAAATGGAAAGGTGAATGTTGGAAATACGAGCTACCTGTGAATAACTTGAATATGGGAATGTGAACAATAGAATTACAATTTTCATGTGTATAACCTGAGAATGGAAATAGAAATGATGAAACCTGGTATGGAATGGCCTGAGGAATATGAGCACGATCCCTACGGGGAATTAGGAGATGAGCTCTTGGAATTAAATGGAATGGATCTGGGAATGTGCTGGGAAGTGTGCTGGCCCTTGAGTACGTGGTACTAAGGGGAGCACATGTTACCTCTTAGTGTAGAGGGGAGCTTGCCACCTTCGGGTCGAGACTCGGGATGTGTTTGGCCACTTTGCATTGACTCTGTGGCCCTCGTGTACACTGTACCGGAGAGAGTTATTAGTGTAGGGAGAGAGCTAGCCACCCCACAGGGCCCGGGATTCAGCTAGCCGCCCTACACTGACTTGTTAGGCCCGCTGGGCAAACCAGGGTAGTCAGGCGATGGTGCGTGGACTGTGGAGGGGTGAGACCCTTGTTTGGTTCTTAGGGGCTAGACCCCTGTTACTGAGAGGGCTATGCCCTATACTGGTTCCGTGCTGTGCTTTGGGCGCACCCGCTAACGGAAATGACTAATTGCGTGCTAGTGCGGGGTAGCTACCTGTGCATTTATCTTGCGTGCCGTAGTCACCGTTACGTCTATCTGTGACCTTGGGATGGTTGACTGGGTGTAGGACCACCACGGGTGACTCTCCTGGCCAGGAGAGCACCACGTGCGGCTTCTACTCTTCGGAAAAGACTACAATCAAGATCGTTCCCACGAGGAACATTCGAGATCAAGAAAGAGACTTGATAATTAAACCCAGTGGTGAAAGAAAGAATAATTAGTTAAAGAAAAGAAAGAAAATGAAAAATAACAGCTACTTGTCCACCTTTACTGCTTTAGTTAGTTGGTTGCCACTCTACTCAGCATTCGCTGATTTCGTGTACTCATAACCCTTTTCAGGTCCAGGTGTTGAGCAGCCAGAGCCTACGGCTGCAGAGGGTGCTGGGCCCAGTAGAGTCCAGTAGTTGTAACTTTCTGTTGTACTCCGTTTCCTGTTGTAGTGAGTAGTTTATTGTACTTCTGTACTCTTTCATTTTGAACCTTATATTCCTGTACTCATTTACTTTCCTACTATTGTGGTGGTGTGTACTGTAGTAGTTTACTTCTTTACTGCTGTACTTTTGTTACTGTTAGTTGTTAGCATGGTGAATGTGGTTTATTTTACTACTTTTTGGTTACTTTCTTGTTGGACGACTGGGTCTTGGGATCAGTCGAGTCGGTCCGGTCTCGTGTCTTGTAGGGATTCGGGAACCGGGTCGTAACAATAGTTCACATGTCTCTTGATAATGAGGAAGACAACAAAATGTGAGATTCAAATGTGTGCATTATTGAATCATGAGTGGGGATGCAATTTCCCTTCTTAGTCAAGTACAACCTATAAACCTAGCAAATGCGATGAAGTCCTTAGATAACCTGCCTACTTGGGAGCTTCTATCTCAATGCTAGTATATGACTTTTGAGGGTGATGACCTTCTCACGTGCTAACTACCAATGGGTGAAAATAGGGTAAATAATAATGGAGGCTCTATAGGTTTGTTAGTGTGATAATATTTGGACTAATCACCCAAGGTTCTTATCACGTGCAGTACATTGTAAATTTCCCACTAAGATCATGATTATGAAAGGATACTATGAATTTTAAGATGGGCTATGGAGTCATGACTAACATGGATAATCTCCTAAGTGTCAAAATTAGACAATTGTAATAAGTAGGCCCAAGCATAGTTGGAGGACCAAGAGCTTCTATATAAGGTGCTATTGTGGTGTAGTTGTAATACACAATTGCAATGGAATCTAGGAGAGCGTATCTTAAACTAGGTTGTTAGTTCATCTTGAGTTAGAGGATGATTGCAAGATATATCTAGTGAGATGCAGAAACCAAGAGAAAGGGTACACGAGATTTTATAAAGAGGATAAAGGTTCGATAAGGGGATAGATGAACAATTTCTAGGTTAGTTATATAATACCTAATAAAAGATTCTCAACAAAAAGGTGGCTAAGTGTTGACCATGAGAAATGATTAGATAATGTGAGATGGTGAAATAAGAAATAAGGAAATCAAATTGGACATGAAAATAGAGAAAATAGAAAATAACAACATGAAAAATTGGGATGGGAATTGATAATAAATGATTAACTAATTGACTAAAATAAATAGTTGAGTTAGTTTTTATTTCCTTTGCTAATTCGTTACCGAGCAATTGCTCACCCCTTGCTTTACACTTGTTCTACTAAAGCTTGGGTGGAGCATGTAGAGTGTGACTATGTAATTTTGACTTTAACATTAGTTCTTATGTTGGCAAGTTAAGTAAATTCCCTCTTTTCCTTTTTTGTTGTTTATATGTTTATGCTATTAGTAGTTAATAATACAATTTGGTTGAGATGGGACTACGAACTCAGTAAGAAATTTTGCATCCCTAAGGCGAGGGTTGTGACTTATGTAGAAGTTAAAAAATTATCTTCATAAAATCACCATCATACTCCCACATAGTCAAAAGATCATAGCCATATTTACATGTATACAAGCACGTACCTGATCATTTCACATAATCACAAATGAACATATTACCTACCTCATATGCATAATCACAAAATCATATTACATTCCCTTATATGATCAAATGTACTCATGTGCATTCATTTTCACACATTTACATACCCACCGTAGACATTATATACATTTCAAAAGAACAATATGTTGGTGCTAGAGCACCATGATCGTTTATTTTGATGATAACAAAACACGTGTCTTTTAAAATTTGCTTTTGAGTCCTAGTTTTTAGGTCAAATTGCAAATGAAGATAGGTGTTTAGACAGAGTTCGAGCTCGCATCCATGGCGGATTGGAGGAGCTTGACAGAAGCGAAGGAGCTTCGCGAGGAGCGAAAGCTTGAAGAAGGAAGGAGATGAAGAATATGATAGATTTCCTTTTATCTTGTTCTATGTAATTTTGTTTCTTTGTTTTGCTCTTTATTTCTTTCTTAGATCTTATGTTAAAGAGCCTCAAAGAACCCTTAAAGTAGTCCTAGGAACACCTGCACTACCCTAGGATACCTAAGATTTCTGTAGAGATCTTAGAAAATTAAAATAGGATTCAGACAGCCTTATTAGACGTCCAATCTGGAAATCAGACGTCTAATAGTGACTTTTAAGACGTTTGACTATTTGATCAGACGTCCAAAACATCTCGGCTGGACGTAATAAGTTCTATCTGTTAGAATCCCTCGTTTAGACCTTAGTCCAGACGTCTGATGCCTTTGCCAAACGTCCAATTAGTGGAACGTTGGCTGCCTACGTAAACGTTGAGGGAAATGACCGTTATCCTTATATCAGACGTCCATAGAGGACCCCAGATGTCTGATATGTGACTATTTTGCCTCGACTAACCCAAAATCTCCTTTGAGAGATTTTCTAGCCGTTACCTTCCTTGGGTATCTATTTTCACAGAACAAGTAGGTTTCCAGACGTCCAGACCCAGTGCCAGACGTCCTATATGTCGTCTGATGCCCATACACCAGAACCCTGTTTAGGTCTGATTCAAGTCAGGAAGGAAACTCGCTTAGAATCAAACGTCTTACTTAGTTCCCAAACGTCTTAAACAAGTTTTCCAGACGTCTGATGCCCGGACCAGACATCTGATAACCCTGTCAGAGTCATGATTGATCCTGATTCCGACTTGATTTGCCTTGGATTTGCACCCAACGACTATGGAAGCCTTTCAAGGCCTTCCAAAGCCTTCCTAGGCCCTCTATAAATAGAGGAGAACCCTTGCCTTGAAAAGATACACCAAGCAACACACTTTCATATCAATTTGTGTCTTTTGATTTTGAGAAGAAAGCTCTAGCTCTCCAAGCCTAGTTCTACATCTAGAGAGCTTCATCTAAGTTGTGCACCTGCTCTCCCTCTGCGTTTACGAGAGCGTCATTGTGCCAAAGCATGGTTCACGCACCCGCGGCGTCACGCCGATGCACTTCCACCAAAGGAAACTTTCCTAACTCCTGTAGAAGCTAGGTTTTAATATTTGTGGCTATATAGGATTGTTGTACTTTTATTGTTCTTTGGTTTGAGTATTTACTTTGCGAATTCTCGTCTCCATCGAGGGACAAAATCTTCCTTGTGAAGAGGAGGGGTTGAGGAGCGCTACCCTAGTACTTGTAGCGTGGTTGTAATTGAGGTTGAATTACCCTCGTTTAGGTAGTTCGTATAGTGGATTTGATCGATTAGATCGATCAGGAAATCTTAACTCGAGAGGGTTAAGAGGTGATTTTCACTAGGTTTGGGTTTCTACCTAAAAATACTTGTGTACTTTGTGAGATTACTAATTTTGTGAGATTGCTATCCTTTTTTAATTTTGCATTTTATATGTCACGCATATCTTACCCCCTCAAAATAGGGAATTACACAATAGTCATACAGCATTAAATTAAATTATTTAACATTTGGTCACAACAACATTCCAATCTCTAACCACTGCATCGTCACATTCTATGATAACACAAATGGGGCTAGATTTCGTAAAAGTAACCACGACAAGATTGAGACTTTACCCTACTCTTTGTGGATTGAGGTAATATCCTTGTGGTCTTTGGTATTGTCTACCAAGACTATATTTGTACCCTACGATTGTCGTAGTTTGTATATGTGAAATCCTTGGGAGTCCTCAGCTAGACTCTTGCCCCTAAATTGGCAATACTTGATCTGGAATTTAATCTGATCTTGCAGGTCATGACAATTCTCATTAGTGTGTCCCCTTTGCTTTGTGGCAGTAGCAATAGGTGCCACCAAAAGTGGGTCGCTTGAGATCGGAGGAGGTAGTAATAGTAGCAATAGTTTCATCTTACTATGCAATGAAACTAAATTTACTGATCTTAGAAAAATAATCGTTAGTCATATATTGGGATTGATTACAAATTTTAATATTGCATGGTGACAATCTTAAATTGATTGAAATCAATTGTGATTTATCCTAAACTGTGAGATGGATTGTGAGTGGTTATAAATACCAAAATTAATTGTGATTGATATAAAGCCATAAGATTGATTATTCCTATTTGAAAGAGCACTCAAGAGTCTTAAAAGAAGTTTACAGTCCATTGTATTCTTCGTCTTATCTCATTTACACTTCTTTCTTTTATGTTTTCCTTTCATTTATTTTTCATCGTCCTTTTCTTTTTCTTTACGACATACAAGTGAACCTAATTGCATGGTCGCTTGAGTAATGGTCTAAAGACATTACTAAGTGAAACTCACTTGAATGATCTGATGATTGCGTACATGAACTTTCATCTAAAATATCATATTTTGTAACGTGCTGTCCAGTCAAAAAAATAAATATACAAGTGTATTTTATTTTTTAATAGATAAAAAATTAAAATATATCAGTTAAAAATTAAAATACACCGATATATTTTTAATTTTAATTATGTATTTTAATTTTTAATCAATTTTTTACTTATATAAAGTATTTTTTCAGATATAAAAAGTAAATTTTTACTTTTGGATTTAGGATTTGGATTTCTAAAAGTCTAAATCTTAAATTCTAAATTCTAAAAACTCATAAGTGAAAAATCAATTTTCACTTTTTGAGTGAAAATTCATTTTTTGATGATAGAAATTTAAAACACATCTGTGTATTTCATTGTCAATCAGTATATTTTAATTTTTAATCAGTGAAAAATTAAAACACATCGATTGAAATTATCATGTATAGTGATTCATCACACTCCTTTATTCTATACGTTGTAAAATATATTATAATGCACATTTCATTACTTTTTTTTATTATTATATTTTATATGCAATTAACCTTTCCTTTGATTTTTATGAGACTTAATACTATTCAATTTTTGTTTGTGGTTTGCAACTCTGTTGGACTGCATGCATGCATTGTGGCAAAGTAACTCAATTGGCTAAAAATTAAGATGATCGTTGCATGCTTGGATGTACTTCAGATGACACTTAAGTGTATGTCTTCGTCAAATCTTCAACGAGATGTTGACCACTAACTCTATGGAGTGGAGTAACCCTCACCAGTGGATGCTTTTGCATTTGGCAAACCTCCCCTGAAGGAGCATCGTCAGTTAAGCCTTGAAGACGACTAGCAAAGGTGGTGTCATACTGTGGAAGACGAGAACACCTGTTTGTGCGAATAGCACTAAAAATTAGAACGAGAGCTTAGTAGCCAGAAAGGGGAAGCTTCTCCTGACCCTCCTAAAGTTCCCCACCCACCTTCGTCGGAAGAGAACTCCAGGGCTCAACCCCTGGCGACCAGCAGCGGAGGCTTGATCCCTGAGATCGTCCGCTAGGTCACCAGGGTAATGCAGGGTATATGTTCCCAGGCTTACGTCACTACCTACCCTTTTATTGAGGAGGTGATGACAGCCCCCCTACCAGAGAAATTCAAGCAGCCCACTATGGCCTAATATGATGGAACGATGGACCCAACAACTTTGTTGGGAGTTATCGTTAGATGATGTTGGTGCATGACTACCCTGACAGAGTACTCTGCCAGATATTCCCATCCTATCTGTCCGACATGACCCATGAGTGGCTTAATGAACTGCCGGTCAGACAGATCACATGCTTTCAAGAGTTGGCGACAAGTTCTGCCTATATTTTACCAGGCAGCAGAGGATTAGAGACAATCCTAAGAGGTTGTTGGAGATCCGGCAACGGAGGAATGAATCTTTACGATCCTACTTGGACCGATTCAAGGCCTAATATTTCAAATTTAAGTATCCTCACGATGCCATCCCATCAATACTTCAAGTCAGGGCTCCTGACTCAGAGGTTTTGGTATGACATTGACGATTTCCCACCTAGATATATGGCGAAGCTCTGGGACGAAGCTATAAGGTTTGCGGAGTAGGATGACTCTTTCTACTTTTGCAGTCGGCTGGTAGAGGGATACAGAGATGATGCCCACTCGGCTGAGGAGAAGTGGGCTCTGGCAGATCCCACCCTCATCTCCATTAGTGGAGGTGGCTGCTTCAACAAGCGCAAAGATAGCTTCCCAGAGCAGAGGAATGATCGGCCAACTAAGGGCTAAAATGTTGGATCTCGCCAGCCTAGGCGGGATTACTTCGAAGAATACACTCCCCTTGCCGTGAACCAGGTGGACGTGTTGGAGGAGGTATGGTCTACTGACAAAGACCTACTAACCCAGCCCAAGCTAATGAAGAAGGCTGACTTCGGGCTCTATTGCAAATACCATAAGGCCTGGGGGCACAACATTGAAGATTGTCGGGACATGTGGGACCAGATCGAGTCCTAGATCTGGCATAGGAATGTGGCTCACTTTGTCTGGCGGAACGAGGGCCAGGATAAGGGAAAGGGGCCTATGGAGGGCCCAGAAGACTACCACAAGGAAAAGCTTCAGCAGTTCCGTGGGGTCAACATGCTCCTCGTCGAGGGCCAGGAGCCGAGCAACGTCGTGACCCGCTGCATCGAACAGGCGGTATCCCCCCTGGTCTCCCGAGTTGAGTACCATTGCCAGGTCTTGGCGGCAATGCCTGGTTCACCCCTAAACACTCACCACCTGAACTCCGCGGGTGCAGAGGTTGAAGTTATTTTCAGGGTCAACGCTGCCCCGGATCAGCAATTCACCCCTTCTAGGCAGGCGGCCTGCAACGCATTCCCCACCCTCCAGTGGGGTGAGAGGGGCCTCGTCAAGTAGGCGGCCTCTAGGTTGTTTGCCTCCTTGCCAACTTTGGCAGAGCACACTGAATCGCTACTGGTGACGCTCTTGCTAGTGAGACAACAACAACCCCTGCTCCTCGTGGACGAGGGTAGTGCTGTGGATGTCCTCTTCTCCAGAACGCTACTCCGATTGGGTTTTACAGAAGAGCACTTGTCTTTGTTAACTCACCTGGTTGTAGGATTTGGCAACCACAAGGTGATGCCAAAAGGAGAAATCAACCTCCCCTTGTCCGTCTGTGATGGGGATAGACTCCACAATCGAACAACCACATTTATAGTGGCTAGATTGATGGTGGCATTCGACGGTATCCTTGGTCTCCTGACTACCCATGCCTTCTGCCTAATCCTCTCATCATACTTCCAATTTGTACTTTTTTAGTCTCCACGAGGAGTAGGAATAGTGCATGGGGATCAGACGGCTGGGTGCGAGCTCCTTAGGATTGAGCTTGAGCGGTCCATGAAGCTAAAGCCCCCTAGGCCGTAGAAATAGGGGAAGAAAGGAAACCAAGTTCAGGCAATCCAGTAGGAGACAATTCCTGCTGATTCGCCAACTACTTCGGGACTAGGGCCAGGCTCTTTAGTTGTGGCCATACAAATGTACCCTGACGATGCTACCAAGCTCGTCCGAGTTGGAGCGGACCTTGAACCCTCAGAGGTACAAGAGTTGTTGCTCCTGCTCCGGGCCAATGCAGACATTTTTGCTTGGTTCGCCAACGACTTGTCTGGAGTAAACCCATCCCTGATCCAGCACTGTTTGAACATCTAAACGGGCACCCACGTGGTCAAGTAGGCGCACCAGCTCAAATTGCTTGAGCAATGGCAGGCGGCTAAAGGCGAAGTTCAAAAGCTCCTGGAAGCTGGGTTCATCGAAGAATCCCTGTACTTGGCATGGCTCTTAAATGTGGTGATGGTGGAGAAAGCCAATGGCGCATGTGCGTAGACATTACAACCTCAATGAAGCCTACCCAAAGAACGAGTTTCCCTTGCTAAGGGTGGACACCCTAGTGGACTCTTGTAGTGAACAATCCCATATGTCCTTCTTGGATGCCTACAATGGATACCATTAGATCAATCTTGCTCCAGCAGATTGACCTCACACCTCCTTCATCCCGATAGGGGTCTGTTTTAGTATAGAGTCATGCCCTTTGGTTTGAAATCCCTGGAGCAAATTACCAGCGCCTTGTAAATAAGGTTTTCTTGAAAGTAATAGGAAGATCTTTTGAGGTGTATATAGATGATATGCTTGTAAAGGGACCCAATTTTCGTCAACACTTAAAATATTTGGCAGAGGTGTTCTAGATTCTAAGGAACACTCGCCTCCACCTGAACCCCGACAAGTGTACCTTCGGGGTCACAACTGGCAAGTTTTTAAGGTTCTTGGTATCCAACCAGGGGATCGAAGCCAACCTAGACAAGATCTTAGCAATCATAGACCTGCAACCCCCAAGCACCTTGAAAGGGATGCAATCGTTAGTTAGCAAGATTGCCTCGTTAGAACAATTCTTGTCTCAATATTCCAACAAATGCCTCCCCTTCTTCGAGTGCATAAAAAGGGGCAAAGGCTATATTGCTGCCCACTGGACCCCTCACTGCTAGAAGGCCTTAGAGGAAGTCAAAGCTGCCCTCTGAAGTCCCCTCGTCTTAACGGCTCCCCAACATGGGGAAATCCTTTCACTATACCTGGCTGTGACGACCTGAGTCCGCCCAACCGACGAGACCCGAGTCATCTTGTGTTAACAACTAGCCTGAAAACCCACAAGATCGCAGTCACCCAACATCAAGTCATAAAACATCAATAGCCAACATTCATTTATAAAACATTAAATGAAAAAAAAACAAAAGTGCTGATCGTAAAAGTAAAGTTCTCCTAGAGTGGAAATAAATGAGAGTCTCGTACAACTACCAAGAAAATTGGAAATAAAATTCTACTAGTGCGAAAGGAGTTACAACTATAAGCCACCGGCTTGGTACGAACCATCTCCTCAAATAGGATCCAGTTCCATGGAGGTCTGACCAACTGCAGCCGCGGCACTCGATTGCTCAGCAACACTTGAGTACGGAACTCGAGACAGCGTCAGTGAAAACTGAGTAGAATAGTAAAGTAACTCAAGTATAGAGTACAGTAGAAAGGCACTATCTTAATAGTTTATTTGTTTACAATTTATTTTATACATAGTCCTTTTTATGCAATTTGTCCATATTCCTATTGTTGTCAAATTGTTAATCAATGTTTCAGGTACGAGATGATTTCGTGTAACTTCTTGTGGTGTAAGATCGCTATAAGCCACCCTCTTGGCCGGGAGGCTGCTTATATCCATCGAGTCGCCATGCTCCATCACCTTGGGGTCATTGCAGAAAGGGGTGGTAGCTATGTCGTGTAACGTGAACACGTACAAGCACTATGTACACTGAACTACAGACAGTCAATGCCCCATCCACAGGCAGAAGGAATTGCTCTAAACCTCAAGCCCTGCAAATTAGCTATCCTAGTTGGTCACTATGCCTGACCAAAGAGTCGTAGGGAGGCCAACAACTTCCTAAACTAGCTCCTGAACCTGGTTTGAAAAGACCTAAAGCTACGGCCTAAATCTTGACAAGTAGCGGGGTTGAAACCAGTTATCTAATCCTTTTATTTCTTTTGACATATCCGTCATATTAATTTCCAGATAACTTGTTACAACCCGATCCCAGATCTCTACAGGATCTGAGATCGACCCGCCTTGACTAATCTCAAGACCCAGTCGTCCAACGAGAAATAACCAAAAGCAGAAAATGTTCCACAACCACACATGCATTATAACTTGGTAGAAAATAATACATAGACAATAAAGGGAATAGAACGGAAGGTCTCACAATATTATAGGCCATCACAATTACAACAGCAGAAAATAAAGCGGAAATATAACTGGAACAGGAACGTAACAGAAACAATATATATATATATCAATACTCACTACAACAAAAGAATCTCTGAAACGAAAAAGAACACAGCTAAGGCTGGGCTCGACTGGGCCAGCTCCCTCTGCAGCCGGTGGTGCTGGTTGCTCAACTCCCTGACCTGAACAAGGTTATAAAATCCATAGTCAGCTAATGCTGAGTAGAGTGGAAGTTAAGACATTTATATGCAATTAACATAAGACAAGCAACTAATTTATTTATTTCCATTTAGCTTAACTAAGTATTCTAATTTGTTCAATCTATTAGAAAATTGGTCATTTCTTGATCTTGACTGTCCCTCAAGGGGACGATCTTGATTGCAGTCTTTCCCGTGATGTGGGATGTACACGTGGTGCTCTCCTAGCCGGGAGAGCCCCCCCCGTGGTAGTCCTACACTCAGTCAACCACCCCGAGGTCATAGTCACGACATAGCGATGATTACGGCACGCGCGATAAGCGCACGAGTAGCTATCCCACATTGGCATGCGGTTAGTTGCTTCTGCTAGCGGGTACGCCTAAAAGTACAACACGTAACAGCACAGGACCTTGCCCTCTCAGAACAGGGGTCTCGCCCCTCCACAGTCCACGTACCCTCGTTTGACTATCCCGGTTTGCCCAGCGACCTTAACAAGAGTCGGTGTATGGTGGCTAGTCCTAACCTCGGGCCCCGTGGGACGGCTAGCTTCCTCCCTACACTAAGAGCTCACCTTCGTACTACATACACGAGGGCCAAACAGGAGTCAGTGCAGAGTGATTAGTCCTAACCCCAGGTCTCAACCCAAAGGGGCGGCTAGCTCCCCTCTACACTAAACGGGCAGTTTCTCTCCTTGGTATCGTGTACACAAGGGCCAACTCACTTCCCGTCTAATTACAAGAGTCCTTTCGTATATAGAAGTTCTGCTCCTAATTCCCCGTAGGATTCATGCTTGTATTTGTTTCATTTCATTTCTCAACGTGCATAATTCGTTGTTCATCTCCTGATTCTCATTCATATAACTGGCAGCTCGTGTGTTTACAACTGAAGGAGCATCACATCAAGTATTTAACACTTGCTAGCAATTAAGGTTTATCATGCATCTCAAGTAAACAGTTTAGCTCAAGCAATATTCGTTCATGTCTGCCCTAGGGTTCATTTCACATCCTAGGGTTCAATTAAGTTATTCTAAACATGCACTTCATTATTTAAATCTTAAAGTAAACCACTATACTGGGAAACATGGGAGGAGTGGGGGCTAGAACCGTAGGTCCTATCGTCTCGGTGGGCCCCGAACACGCTACAGGTTGGAGACCTATACCAGTGACCAAGTCACAATAGATGAGTCTACAATAGGATATAATTGACACTAACACGTAGAGAAACTCGAGTGGAAAACAACGGTATTTCGTTTGCGTAAATCCGACTTCGTTCGTGTCCTAAACGACCCAAAAATGCACATACTGTCTAAAATCAGATGTCTGGGACTAGACCCAGACGTCTTAAACGAGCTTAGAACCACACCTTGCTTCCCTGCGACTTCCTCAGACATCCGAACCCCTTTGCAACCGTCTGAGGGTGATCCCAGATGTCAGATACTCCCTTCGGAAGTCTGGGGGTGCCGTTAGACGTCTGGTACCTTGAAGGGCGTGTTTATGCGCCTTCCCAAGGCTCGTACCTATGTACACACTTGCAAGTTAAAATCTTTGACAACACAATGTTACGTACGTAACGTACATGCATGTGCATTCAGGATGCTTACCTTGGCACTCCGCGAGTTTTCAAACGTCTAGCTTCAGTTTTGAACGTCAGCTGCCACTCCAGACGTCTGGCAGATGCTCCAGATGTCTGATATTGGAAAAATCCAGTATGCAGAAACTCCTCATGTGGCTTGTCTTCCTCGCGCCTCCGCCCGTGGCACGGCAGCAGCAGCTCTACTAGCTGTAAAGGGTCGAGAGGCCCTCTCCACAAGCCCCTCCTCCTCGTGTGCATGCTCGCCTCCTCCCACACGAGCTCCTCAAAGCTCTCACGGGCTCTCGCAACTCCTCCCTTGCAACTCCGAGTGCTCGCCGTTGCACCCGCGGCAAGGTGCTCCTCACGCGCTTGCTCTCCTGCTCGAGCTCGTTCGCCGTGCACCTAAGCTCCCCGAGCTTCCTCCTCTCTCCCATGCCCCCGCTCTCCCGTGCACACACTCTCTCCCTCTCTCCTCCTCATGCGAGCTCCTCTCCTCCGCGGGAGGCTGCAAGTGGAGAAGAGGAGGCTGTTGGTGGTTCGCTGGAAGACTAGTGAAGGAGATGGAGGTGGTGGAAGTGGTGGAGTGGAGATGGAGTGTGGTGGAGGGTTTAAGGTGAGATGGGATAGGGTTTGGAGGGGAGGGGGAGTGTGCGTGCGCATTTGTGTGTGGGTGAGGAGAGAGAGGAAAAAATAGTGCGACACCCCCTCGCATTCCGCTCCTTTCCAGCAAAGCCCACACACTCAACTCAAAGAGTCAGAATTTTCGCTTTTACATCCCTAACTTTCCGGAAAACTCCCAACGGTCCTTAGAAGGGTCATTTCATAATTCTATCTCATATTTTGTTAATTCAGAAAATCCTTAGTAATTTCATATTACTAATTCCAAGCTTTGTAATTATTCACATTATCTTTTAACTTATTCTTTTACAAGTAGTTTCAATCTTGTGATAGTGGCCCCATGTTATTTAGAAGTTACTGAAAATGACAAGATTTGTTTTACTGAAAATGGGGTTCGTTTCATACATCCGATAACAAGGGTACATTAATTTACATTATTCACATAAAACCTATTATTTCTCATTTAAGTACTCATAAATCAGAGAAAATATTGGAGGGGTTCCAAACTCAACAAAAAGAAGAATACACATCGACCAAGGTGGTACATGGAAAAGATTGTTCATAATAGGTCCATAAGTGCTCGAAAAAAAAATTGATTGAATTGAAAGAAGGGTAGACTATTCTACTTAATTCCATTGGAGGATCACCATGACTCCGAACCATGTGCACTAGGCCTAGGAGCACTCTCCATGCCCACCTTGGGGTTCGTGCATGCACCTGGTTCAATCGGACCCATGACGGGGTCGGAGACACCTAATTACACTTCTATGTTTTCAATAAATAGAACATACTCAAAAGTGAAAATAAATCATATCAATGCGTAGTACGCATCGATACAATTCCAATGGTACCTTATTTGTCAAAATCCGAGGTCATAAGGGCCTTGAACCAGATGAAACAGTGCCAGGGGGTCCAAAGTTAGGTTAGAACGCCCACGCACGCTTTGGTTGACACGCCCCTGCACGCCCAGCCACATGCGCCACGAGTTGCACTGTGATTCGTGCACGCAAGGCTTCACGGATTACCACACGTGCCTACCTGCAGTTGCTTGATCGCCATGCGTCGCGATCCTGTCTACGCCCGCTTGCGAACACGCGTCCGCGCCCATGCGAAATCATGCACTCTCCTACGCCACGTGTTTCTCGCTTGCATGCCACCGCCTCCATGCGTAGTGTGCTCGTTGTGTGCTGCCACCGTCGTCGTGACTTTTGCTGTGGGAACCCTAGATTTTGCAAAATTGCAACCGGGTTGCTACGAAATAATTTTTATTTTTTGAAGAAGAAAAATTTAGGTTTTTTTTCTCCCTTTCTGTCATGATTAGAGAGTTGAGGATGAATGATGACCCAAAGGACCCAATATGTCCTTAAATAGGTTTTATGGGTGGTTCAGAATAGGTTTAGTTGGGTGAAATACCCAAATTGCTCTTAGGGTTGGGCTAACCTTACATTTAGGTCCCTTGTGACTTCTTTTGGCCATAACTTAAGCTATACAACTAGAAATCATGCGAGACAAGCGTCATTGCAAAGCTTACGTTGAAAGGAATCCAATGATACAACATATGGCACCATTTTGACAAAGTTTTACTAGGAGTTGACTCAAAATACGCATTTTTGGTAATTTAAGGGATTCTGACACCAACACCAAACCCTAACCGGGTTTTCGGGTTTGAACTGACCCGAACTACTTTGAAATGACTCGAAACCTAGATTTTGGGATGTTACAGATATAAATACCTTAAAGGGAGTTTCATTCTCGAACAAAACTCGAGTGAACGTAGGGGGTAAAAGAGAAAATCGGCTAGGTGTATAACAATCTTAAAGCGTAATAACAATTTTAAAAAGACATAACCCAGGGAGTTAAAGACTAAAAGCTTTGGGTACTTCTTGATGATAACATTATCATCAGCTATATCTAGCTTTAATTAGTCAAACTCCATTAATAAATGCTCTTACATAACCACTAAAGGACCGTAATTCACTGCACATCCTTTCTGAGAGTTTAACATGAAATTAGGGTTAAAATTGCAATTTCTCCATCATATCATGAATGCAGAACAAGCTTGGGTTTTCTCAGGGTTTATTAAAGGTCAAATATGCATTAAAGTCTAATAAGAGGGTCTGTGCAGACAAATGGATTTTTCATGCATTACGAGAATTAAATGACATCTAAAACCCTAAAAACAGACCCGCTTGATTCACTGAGTTTTTGGTTAGAATAAAATTCACCTAAACCTTCTATAAATCATATAAAAATATTCTCTAAGGTTTGGTATCCTTGATTTGACCATTAGAACCCATTTTGACCTAAAACAGAGTCTCAAGCGGATAGTTGCCCTAATTTGGGTTTCTACGCAAATTACCCATTTAAACTTGGTTAAAACATAAATCTGAATTCACCATCAGATTTCTAAAATTTGGGTCTAATCGGAGATCATGTTGACTTAGTTTGCGTTTCAGTCCTGTCTGACTCTTTTTCTTACATAGATGCCCCTAACTTTTGAATTAATTGCAATTAGGTCCCTAACTTTATCATCATTCTTTGCAAAGAGGTCCTCGCACCATTTTTGGAAGGTGAGACCTTCACCGTCGAGTTTCGAGTGAGGATTTTTTGTTTTATTCTAAATCAATCAGTCCTAGATTTGAACCAGAGATTCATTGAGGAATTCTCTTTCAATAAACCCTAC
Source organism: Thalassia testudinum (assembly GCA_037157565.1). Lineage (NCBI taxonomy): Eukaryota > Viridiplantae > Streptophyta > Magnoliopsida > Alismatales > Hydrocharitaceae > Thalassia > Thalassia testudinum. The sequence continues at coordinate 54,995,946 of JAZHRO010000002.1, forward strand.
CTTGGACTCTAATTCTTTCCCAATCTCTCATGTGAACGCATGGGAGATGTGGGTATCTCACATGCGCAAGAAGCTTGGAGTTTCCAAGATTTTTTCCAAGCTTGGAACTCCATCCTAAGCCTTATAAAAGCACACCCAATGCATAGCTTACCTCCTTAGCAAGGTTTGGGCCAAAACCCTCTTCAAATCCCTACCTCTGGCCCTTCTTCAACCTAGCTTCGGTGGCTCTTCTTCCTTGTCTTCTTAGGGATGGCGAACGACCAAATTGGCCCCTCCATCATCCTCACCATCTTCCTCCGCGCCTCGCCGGTCACAGCAGGTACCATTGTTCACCTCACCAGAGAATTTGTCCTCTCCGACACCGACCAATCAAAGCCGGCGCGGATCTCATTCCTCTTTATCCCTTAGTTAGGTATTTGGCTTCCTCTTCCTCTCTACTTTATTTCTCTCTCCCTCAACTCTTGTTTCGACCACTGTCCACTTGTTCGCCCTCCATCTTCCAGCTACCTCTTCGACGAGGTCATTCGCTCACCACACACGTCCAACCACCTCGCCAACACCCTCACGACTGCAACCACTACCAAAAGCCCTAACTTTATTGGGTCTCTCGACCACCCAAATCACCAGTCATCCAACCCACCTTCACACCTTCATTTCCATCATCGACCGCCCTCTACACGCCACCATCCTCCACGTAAACACCACAGTCACCTTCGCCAAGACTAGGAGAAGCTTTTGAGATGTTCTAATGTGGCCGTAAGGCCTTATTTCATGTTCTCAGGTTCTACGCTGGAGCTCCACCGCCGCGTCATCTCTCTGGCCCTGTTCTTCATGTTCTAGCCACACAAGACTCAAGTTTCACCTCCAGGCACTGTGTATTTATCCCAAGTACGTGCCTAGGTCTTCAATTGAGATCCATGACCTCAGCCACTACTGCTACGCGAAGAAACGAAGCGGGTGAGATAGTCCCACCTCATGGGTTTCTGAAGCCTGCGCCGGGGATAAATTGACTTTGTGATCCTCGCTGGTTGCCTTCGAGAGCACTAGGGTGAGGTCTCGTTCGCACGCTCCATCGCACGTGCCCTCGCCCGCACTTACGCCACGCAGGTCTGGGCATGGGTCATATTACCTGGATCCATTCGGGTTTCTGCTAGAGAGGAGAAGAAAGAGAGAGAGTGAGCAGGGGAGGGGAGGTTTTGCTCCTGCAGGTATATCCTTGTGCGACACTTAGTCGCTGGAGGGAAATGTTTCCCCTGTGCTGCGAAGGAGAAGAAAGGGAAGGCTTATAAAGCTGAAGAAGAGTCTTTGAAGAAGAAGAGAAGCTTAAGAAGGAAAGAAGAAGAGATAAATAAGCAAGGCTTTGAGAAGCCTTGTGCTTGTGAATATTTAAGTCATCTGATGCACAAGACCAATGTCTGATAACCCCTTTGAGATTGATACTATTGGTTTATTTCATGACATGGAAATTGGCTAAGTGGTCCTAATTACTGTAGCAATATTGATTAGCTAATATATATGTATCTAGACTAAATAATTGGTGATATAAATCACCACTGTTGTTGCTCTAGATTTCTTTTTGCTATGTCAAACTCTTCATATACTCATGTTATACATTGATGATCAATTTTGAGTAATTATTATTCACTGCATATCATTATTTGGCTTATTTTCTCGTGCTCATATATATATTAATTGAGATTAGCACTTGAATTCTTATTTGCTCCTTTTGTTCAACCTTGGATACTCTTTTGAATTCGAGCTATAAATTTTATTTGTTTGAGCACATTTGTCCTTGAAATGACCCGTTGCCTTTTGGGTTGTTTAAGACGTCTGGGTGAGCTGTCAGACGTCTGTCTAGACATCTGGATGGAGGATAGGACGTCTGAAAGTAGAAGAATCGTACCTTCTTTCTTTTCCACTCGTGCCCTGCACGTGCACTCACCTATCTCTCCTCACCCCAAACCCTAACCCTCTCCTATTTAACCCCCACCCCCACACCACTCCATCCATCTCCACCAGCCACCACCTTCGTCCTTCACCTTACTCCCTTCCCTCTAGCATGACAAAAGGAGAGGAAGAGGAGAGAGAGAGTTTAGGACGTGGAGGAGGAGGAGAGGGGAGTGGGAGCATGGGAGGAGCTCAAGAGGAGGAGCTCACGAGGGAGTTGCAGGAGCTCGGAGGAGCTCGTGCGGGAGGAGTTGAGGGCACGGGCAAGGAGGAGGAGGTTGCAAGCAGGAGCCTTGGCCTCCTACAATCGCTAAAGGCGTTGCTGCAGCTCCTACGGGCGAGCTCGCGAAGGAGACAGCTTGCGGGAGAAGTTCTGCTTACTGGATTTTTTCCAGTATCAGATGTCTGGAGCATCTCACAGACGTTTGGAGTAGCAGAAGGATGTCTGGAGCTGAAGCCAGATGTCTGAAAGCACGCTCAGTGCTAAGGTACGTGCTTTTGTGCGGTTACGGCCATGTAGGCCTCACCGCAGGGATTTTGTCCAGCCTTATTTAGCTCTACGCGTGTGTACGTAGGAGCAAAGCATTGGAAAGGCGTGGGGTGAGCCCTTCGAGGTGCTTTTAGACGTCTGGACACATCGCCAGACGTCTGACCGTACCTCCAGGCGATCGGAAGGAGGGTTCGACATTTGGAACTCATCTCAGACGATCGCGGAAGGGTCCAAACGTCCGAGGTAGCCGTAGGGAACCTGGGGTGAGTATTGACGCCTTTTAAGATGTCTGGGACTAGACCCAGACGTCTGATTTTGGACAGTGTGAGTGTTTTTGGCCCATTTAGGACCCAAACAGAATTAGATTTCCGCAAATGAAGTACTGTTGTTTTTCGCTTGAGTTTCTCTATGAGTCAGTGTCACTTGAATAGGGTTTTGGACTCGTTTGATGTGAATGGTCAATTATATAGGTCTCCAGCCAGTCGAGTACGTGGGAGCCGCGGAGGCGACGGGATCTACGATCCGAGCCCCTATTCCTCCCGTGTTTGCCGGTGGAGTGGTTTACTTTAGTATTATGATTTAAATAATTGAACTGCATGCTTAGAATAACTTGAATGAACCCTAGGATGAGAATGAAGCCTAGGGCAAGAACAGATGAATATGGTTGAGCTATACTATATACTTGAGATACATGTAGAACCTTAGGATGAGAATGAACCCTAGGGCAGGAACAAATGAGTATGGTTGAGCTACACTGTTTATTGAGATGCTTGTAAAACTTTAAATGTACTGGCCATTTAATATGATGCCTTGTCACTTAGAAAATCACGAGCTGCCTGTATTAAGAATGGAAACGAAAATGTAAATAGAGAAATCTGAAAGTTTGAAATACGAAACGAAAGGAATACCTGCATGAACCCTATGGGGAATTAGTAGGAAATCTCTTGTAGACGAGAAGTGAGCTGGCCCTTGTGTATGCGGTACTAAGGAGAGCCACTGTCCCTTTAGTGTAGAGGGGTACTAGCCGCCCGTTGGGTTGAGCCCTGGGGTCAGGCCTAGACACTCTACACTGACTCTGTTTGGTCCTCGTGTACGTGGTACTGAGGTGAGCTACTTAGTGTAGGGAGGGAGCTAGCCGCCCCAGGGGGCCCGGGTTAGGACTAGCCGCCCTACACTGACTCTTGTTAGGCCCACTGGGCAAACCGAGATAGTCGAACGAGGGTACGCGGATTGTGGAGGGGTGAGACCCCTGTTCTATTATGTTCTGAGAGGAAAGGCCCTGTACTGTTCCGTGTTGTACCTTTAAGCATACCTGCTAGCGGAAACGACTGACCACGTGCCAGTGTGGGATAGCTACCTGCGTGTTTATCACGCGTGCCGTAGTGACCGCTACGTCGCGATCGTGACCTCGAGGTGGTTGATTGGGTGTAGGATTACCACAGGGGACTCTCCAGGCCAGGAGAGCACCATGTGTACCTCCTACATCATGGAAAAGACTGCAATCAAGATCGTTCCCACAGGGAACAAGCCAGATCAAGAAATGTCTTAAGTGAATAAAGGAACAACAAATTAAAAGTACTTGGTTGAACTAAATGAAAATGGATAGTTACTTAATTACATTAATTTATAGCTTGTCTCACTTACATATAAATGGCTAAATTACCACTTTACTCAGTGTTCGCTGACTCTGGAAATTTTATAACCTTGTCCAGTTAGGGAGTTGAGCAGCCAGCACCACTGGCTGCAGAGGGAGCTGGGCCTAGTCGAGCCCAGCCTTAGCTGCGTTTTCTTACTGTTTCCTTAGCTTCTGTTGTAGTAGTGAGTATTTTGTTCTATATAATACTATTTAAGTTACTTTTCTGCTGTACTTTTCTCTGTCGTAGTTGTGATGACTTGTAATATTGATAGACTTTTCACTCGGTTCTTTTATTGTCTCTTATTTTTTTTCTACTTAGTTACATTGCATGTGTGGATGTGAATTATTTCCTGCTTGTGGTTATTTCTCGTTGGACGACCAGGTCTTGGGATTAGTCGAGGTGGGCCAGTCTTGGGTCCTGTAGGGATCTGGGATTGGGTCATAACAGTCCTATACTATAACACATATCTTAAACAACGATGAATTCGCTTCAACATTTTGGCACCGTTGTCGGGGAGCAACGCGCAATTCACTGCTATTCTCTCTGTGATATTGTGATTATATTTGCTTTCTTGTGATTTTGTGAGGCACCTCACGAGGCAATCTTCTGTGCAAGACAACCACACCCGGGGCATGTAATTTCTTCTTCCCTAATCAAAACTCCTAATCTTGAGAAGATAAGAAAGGAAACAAACAAATTAGGATCTACCTGCCTTATTTTCATAGAAATCATCATTCAAAAGGCAAGTTTTTCCTGAGTTGTGAAAAATTTTCATTTTTTATCGAAGCTTGAAACGATTCTATTAGAGATCCCTACCCTAATTTCCTGTACCTATTAAGGATTACGCTTAATTGCAAATCTCCTTAGACTACACACTTCTTGTTTGAAGTTCAAGGAGAATATTTTAAGATCAAATTGGACTTGGAAATAGAGCCACTTAGGGTTTCAACTTTAGGGTTTCTGGAGTGTTAGTACACACTTGCTTGCGTAAAAGGAAACATACCCTCCTGCATCTGTGTGCCACCCAAGCCCTTGATTGAAAAGATCTAATCAGAAAAATCCTTAAAATTAGGCTCTAAATTCAATTGAATCTTAAAATCTTGGACCTAATACCCTATGAGTTAAATCAGAGTGATTTTTGGATCTTGACCTAGATTTCATTCTCCATCTTTTTGGGCAAGTCAGTGAAGTTGGTTTACATTGTGGGCCAACCAACCTCCAAATTAGGTCACGAGCCAAATTAACTTCTAATCAAGTGAAATTAAAGGCACAAATTGGCATTTAAAACTAGTAGACTTAAGAGGTCAAGTTATCTATTTTGGTCTACCTGAATTTGTAGTGACAAGGAAGGTCGGGTGGGGGAAATCCTGTAACCCATGGAGACGCTCTACCGTGTAGGGGTCTTCGCCGGACTCTCCCTTCCTGACTGCCCAGGTAATTCTCAGGTGGACGACTTTCTGATTTAGGGGTATCATCCGCCTCAAACCTCTATAGTCATCCAAAAATCTTTGGGTTCCTTGATTGGGTCAAATTCCTATCTAGTCTCTCATCTATTCTTTAGAGCACACACACAGGAAGGTGCTTGGGTTTTTAACCTAAAAGGCCTCATTAGATCTTCTTGGGATTTCTTTCAGATCTAATTAGTTCCAATCTGAGCCTGAGTTTGATTCTAAATCTCGAATCTATCACTTGATTTGAAGATGCAGCCTGGCAATTTGGGAAGACCATTTAGGAAACCTGAGTCCTAAATGTCCATGAGAGATAGAATGATTGAGGATGCCTTGGAATTTTATAGAGTTAATGACAAAACCTCAAATCCAGTCAGCATGATTCAGGTTAATATCCCAGAAACAACAGCCTTTATTGCAAATTGTGCTCAATTAATATTGACACAAATAACAAATGGATCAACCCGGGATATTCTCATGATAGGATATATTGAATTAGAGAAACTACATAACTTTGAATATCTCCAATGCATGACAAATCCTGTACTTTGGAAAAGATACCAAGATGACCTTGAGAAATGGGAAGAGATGATAAAATTTGTTGAAATAGATTATTGATAAAAAATACCCGTATATTCCTTAGGAGATTAGCGAAACATCTTAGAATAAGACTGAGGATCAATTTGATTTCCTAAATCCTGGGTTCGAGAATCAAGGTTGTTGTGATCCCCAACCCAGATGGAATATGATCCAGTTTATGTAGATATTGATATGACTGATCTTGAGTTGGGTTGGGAAGATCTAATTGCAGGTGTTCCCGATTTCGAGCAAGCCCTAGAGATATGAGAACCTGGTTCGCTAAGCTTTGAATATCCAGACACTTGTAATGATAAGCTTAAAACAGAACTCCTTGAGAATGTAAATCCCGAGCCTTATCCTATTAAGGTAATTCTCGAGGATGATTCTGACATCCCAATAGAGCTTAGCCTAGATTTTAGTGATCCAATCCCTACCCTTAACCTAGAATCTGGATTCCAATCCCTACCCTTAACCTAGAATCTGGATTCGAACCTTTTTGGGATTATTATGAGGCCCCATATGATGAGAATCAGGTTTTCAATCTGAACTGCGATTTTGGGCCTATGTTTGTTGACTACACCTCTCCAGACTCCTCTGAGATACAAATCAATTTTTCGAAAATCATGCCAATTTACGATATAGAAATCGAGCTAGAAGAATTGGGATTCGATTGGGTCTATCTTAGGAGCCTAGAACTTGAGCCCATGCCTAATAGGGACACCTCTTTGAGTTCGGATTATGAGTTTAGGTTAGATCTAGGTTAGGTTGCTGCTTCTCTATATCTTGACTTACCCTGTGTTGGAACTTTCGATCCGAAATCAGGTTCAGAACACGATCTTCGCAAGTTCTCTGATGATTTTGAATCTTACTCTGATTTCGGAGAACCTTTATTTTCTGATGACTACGAGCCAATCTACGACCTCAGTATCTATGATCCATTCCTCGACTCTAACTCTGAGGTCCTTGATCCCAAGATCATTGATTCAGAATCAGGTTCCATTGAGTTGGAATCATTCCTTAATGATCTACAGGATTCAGAAACAACAAGTGCCGAGAGTGTCTGCAATCCAAAGTTTGAATCTTTTATTAACTCCGATTTTCATGATTTATAAACATACTTCAAGCCTTTACATTTGATTTTGACGGGCTCAATGAAGACTCTTTAGATGCACCAACCTTTGAACTATTCCTAGAGGAGCCCTCACACAGTTCTCCTTGAAGCCACCTCTTCTACACATACAGAGCCTTGCGAAACCCGATTCCAACCTCAACCTACCACCAGAATCAATTTCTACTCTGATTCTCCTCTCAACGATCCAGTTGCACATGATTTCTCACCATCTTTTGATCGGGTATCGGACTTCGCTCAGACTGATAATCATGCTCCATCCTTCTCTGATCACTTTTGTAGGGATCTCACATCCTCTACTAATCCATTCTCTTTCGAGGATCCCTACTTTGACCAGGCTGAATCAACTCAGTCAAGCCCACGATTTACACTACCATATTTGTCTAAGCTGTAGAACACCTGGTGGGTTTTGCATCTGCCGATCCATATTCATCAACCTACTAGACTGATTGGGTTTGGGCTACATCATCAGCCTGTAGATCTGAACAAGCACCTGGTTGGAGCAACCAGGTTATTGATCAAGGTACTTGTTCTACAAAATTCTTCTGATTTGACCACTCCTTCTCCATGACCACTTTCTGCTCGGCTAAACGCATTGAATTTAGCGCTTAACGAGAGGCAACTTGTCATTCCAAAAACCCAAGACCCTTCTAATTATCCTTTTGAGTTTCATGTCTATTGTACTTTGAGTTCAGAGTTAGAACAACCGATCCCACCTCTGGTACTTGTACCAGAGCTTGAAATCATTCGCAATAGTCATCCTGACCCATTCACCCACCCTTTTACCTTGTGCTAACTCGTGAACCACGCTGATTTCATACCCTCCGCTTTACGATGAGGACATTGCAAAACTTAGGCATGGGGGGGTGTTAAAGTACAAACACACAAACAACTTGAGTTTCTGAGGGGTTCTCACAAAAAAATTACTTTTCCAAAAAACCAAAAAAATAAGAAATTGAAAAAACCAAAAACTTGAGGAGGAAGAGAGGAGGTGCTTTAAATGTTAAAAAGGAGCAATAATTTGAGCAAAAATGATAGTCATTAGCAAATAATTATGGGATTTACTTAGTTCTAGAACAAATCAAAAGAAAAGAAAAATGAAGTCAAATAGTGTTGAAGAAATACGAAGATTAGCACGTGTGCTGTTCTCAGGCCTCTTGGGTTTAGGCTTAAAAATTCACGTATCCGTTAAGATCTGAATTAATCCTCAAGAGGTTGAGGAAAATACGAAGCTTACGTATTAGGTCTAAGTTTTAGGGAGTATTCGACCTCGTTAATTGACCTTTGGCTTACTGAATTCGGTAACCAAAGCACCCTAATTCACACACAAGTCTAGTTTAGTGCGCTTAATAATCAAAATCACGCAAAAGCATTTAATTTTGTTATGAAAAAGCTACCTAGATTAGGAGTGGCTTATCAGCACAAGTTGATTTGGATGAGTTTCCGGCGCGGAGAGGTGGGAAATTACCCTCAAAGATACGCAATAACATATCATCTTCTAGGTGCTTGTCTCCTAGGATATCTAAATATCCTACCGGGGGCATGTAAGTACCTTATGCTGATTCATGAACCATGGGCGGGATTATCTCGAAATCTCGATCGTTGAAAGCCAGGGCGGCACTATCTCGAAGTGTCGAAAGCCAGGGTTCTAGGGGTTACTATGGGCGGTGCTATCTTGAAGCATGGAAAGCCAGGGATCCTGTGAGGATTGATGGTGGGAGTAAGGAATCTGATACAGACCGTGTTTTTGAGCCAATCTGAAACTAGAAATAATCAAGAAAAAGAGAGAAAACTCTCTAAAAATGCAAAAATTCTTTTATCCCTCATACAAAAATGCATTGCAAACTGAACCGGGACTAACCATGTTACAAGCACGGGTGCTTTAACCGCTGGGTCCAATGAACCTTAGGATAGTTTCTGTTGGCCTTAAAAACCTTCGCAGTAGACTGAGGCTAAAGCTGGCCAGGTCTGGATCTTGATTGATACTGGAGTACCTCTAGGACTATTTTTGGTATACTGACCTAATTCCAGGAAAGCAACATGATTCGAGAATTTAAGCATTAAAGGCATGGTTTGGAATTCCGTGAGATTTTGCTAAGGGACTAGCAAATGTTAGGCATGGGGGTATGATGATAACGTCATCATCAGCCATATCTAGCTTTAATTAGTCAAACTCCATTAATAAATGCTCCTACATAACCACCAAAGGATCGTAATTCACAGCACATCCATTCTGAGAGTTTAACATGAAACCAGGGTTAAAACTATAATTTTACCATCATATCATGAATGCAGAACAACTATGGGTTTTCTCAGGGATTTATTAATGGTCAAATATGCATTAAAGTCTAACAAGAGGGTCCGTACAGACAGAACGAGTTTTTCACGCGTTACGAGAATTAAATGACATCTAAAGCCCTAAAAATAGGACCGCTTAATTCACTGAGTTTATGATCACGATAAAATTCACCTAAACCTTCTGTAAATCATATAAAAATATTCTCTAAGGTTTGATATCCTTGATTTGACCACTGGAACCCATTTTGACCTAAAATAAAGTCTCAGCCAGATAGTTGCCCTAATTTGGGTTTCTATGCAAATTACCCAGTCAAACTTAGTCAAAACCTAAATCTTACTTCACCATCAAATTCCTTGGGTTGAAATTAGGTTTTTACCAAAATTTGGGCCCAATCAGAGATGATCTTGACCTAGTTTGCATTTCAGTCCTGTCTAACTCTTTTTCTTACATAGATGCCCCTATCTTTTGAATTAATTGCAATAAGGTCCATAAATTTATCATCATTATTTGCAAAAAGGTCCTTGTACCATTTTTGGAAGGTCAACCTTCATCATCGAGTTTCGAGCAAGGATTCTCCTCGATTCTCAATCAATCAGTCCCAGATTTGAACCAGAGATTCCTTGAGGAATTCTCTTTCAATCAAACCCGACCTTGGACTCTAATTCTTTCCCAATCTCTCATGTGAATGCATGGGAGATGTGGGTATCCCACATGCGCAAGAAGCTCGGAGTTTCGAAGATTTTTTCCAAGCTTGGAACTCCATCCTCAGCCTTATAAAAGCACACCCGATGCGTACCTTACCTCCTTAGCAAGGTTTGGGGCCAAAACCCTCTTCAAATCCCTACCTCTGGCCCTTCTTCGACCTAACTCCGGTGGCTCTTCTTCCTCGTCTTCTTAGGGATGGCCAACGACCAAATTGGCCCCTCCATCATCCTCACCATCTTCCTCCGCGCCTCGCCGGTCACAGCAGGTACCATTGTTCACCTCACCAGAGAATTTGTCCTCTCCGACATCGGCCAATCAAAGCCGGCACGGATCTCCTTCCTCTTTATCCCTTAGTTAGGTCTTTGGCTTCCTCTTCCTCTCTACTTTGTTTCTCTCTCCCTCAACTCTTGTTTCGACCACTGTCCACTTCGTTCGCCCTCCATCTTCTGGCTACCTCTCCGGCGAGGTCATTCGCTCACCACACACGTCCAACCACCTCGCCAACACCCTCACGACTTTCACTGTGTGCCCACGACCAAAAGCCCTAACTTTTTTGGGCCTCTCGACCACCCAAATCACCCATCGTCCAACCCACCTACACACCTTCATTTCTGTCACCAACCACCCTCTACACATCGCCATCCTCCACGTAAACACCACAGTCACCTTTGCCAAGACCAGGAGAAGCTTTTGAGATGTTCTAATGCGGCTGCAAGGCCTTATTTCATGTTCTCAGGTTCTACGCCGGAGCTCCACCGCTGCATCATCTCTCCGGCCCCGTTTTTCGTGTTCTAGCCACGCAAGACTCAAGTTTCACCTCTAGGTGCTGCGGATTCATCCCAAGTACGTGCCTAGGTCTTCAATTGAGAGCCAAACCTCAGCCCCTACCCCAATTCGACCAAGGAGCACCTGCTGCTACGTGAAGAAATGAAGCGGGTGGGATAGTCCCACCTTGTGGGTTACTGAAGCCCACATTGGGTGATGAGTTGCGACTCATCATAGCTAAAAAGCCTAAGTTAAGCTAGAAACTAGGTTAAACAATACCAAATTAACACATAAATAGGGTTAAGTGTGGGAATCAAAGAAAAAGACCTAAAACATTAATTCTGTGTTAAAATTGCATAATTAGGTCATAAAATGAGATATTCTTGAGAAAAAGGTCAGATGATGATCCAAGGGTAAATTGAACACACAAATAAGTTTAAAAGTTCAAATCAAAAGTGCAATTAACTTTCTAAATGTTCAAATAAGAATATATAAAAACTTAAAGGCATTTGGACATCATTAAGGCCTTGAAATTTAGGATTTACATTTAGGTCCTTTATGCATTACATTTCCTTCATTAGAGAACTTCCTAAGACCTATTTGTAACACACAGGGACCTTTCTGTAAGCCCTTAGGGACCATTCGGTTACATATCTTAACCACTTATTGGCCTACCTGCAAATTTTCTACCCTTTTGATGAAGGGCTCACCCTACAATTTCACCATTAGAATTCATGCTCTTGGAGTAGCTGCACGTGAACTGTAGCACGCGAAGAACATGCACCATCTGGACCGTTCGTTCTCACTTGATCTTGATCTGCGGCTCGATTTGATTTGAAGCTTCGTGCGACTTGGTGCGTGTGCTCACCACTACCCCCAGATCCCATCCTACGGTCAGATTTTGACTTGGCTACCCCACGCACTCTCTCCTTTAATCCTCATCGTCAGTGCCCTCGTCGAGTAATTTCACTTGTGCGGTACCTAAATCCACTCTGCTAGCTACTTAAGCACCTCCTTGGTCGTGTGCACAAAGGATCGCTCCCTCCTTCTGAGAAATAATACCAAAATGTTGAGTTAATCTATCGTAATAGGTTTCGTAGTACACTGTTGCTTTTCATGGAGTTAAGACATTCCAACCAAAACACAGCCACAACGATTGCAATTAATGAAGTATCCGTTTTAGAATAAGTAAATAAAAGTGAAAATATGTAACGTTCCTGATTGGGTTCCTTGGTAGAGGGGGATCTAATCCAATAATCATACAAAAAGGCAATCACAAGAAAGACAAGGAAATTGGTGATCCAGTTTCATCGCAAGGGATGTACATCTGGGGGAGTGCAAGAGTCCCAAAAAATTCACTAGAAATAGCGATATTACAACCTCTTAAGGCCAGTCAGCAAATTGGGTATCGGATAGTGGACCTTCCCAATAGTTTGAAGGAGCAAGACCATCATTTCTTTTTCTTTCAAATATCAAAGAACTCGGCAAGACCTACCTAAGAAGGACCAACTACCTCGATCCAAGGAGCTTGACTCGTGTGCGTGGGCGGACGCGGATAAAATAATTAAGTTTGGTCCGATTGCTCGGTAGGAACTCAGACGGAAGGACGTACGAGAGGCTATGTCATGGGTGGAATATTCGTTGCCCACGTCATGCAAGTAGGGGGAGGTAATAGCTTTTGTATCGCGTATCGTGTCCGCCAGCTACTTAATAATCCTGTCTTTTGGTTTTTTGTTGTAGATTTAGGGTAGTTCGCTCGACCAGACACGCCCAGGCATCGAGGTAGTGGTTCGATTTGTTGTGGGTCACGGCATGGCGAGGAAATGATAGTGGAGAATGGGGAGTGGAGGTCGGTGGAGCGAGGAGTCAACCTGCTTATCAGAAATGGCTGATGCCGAAGGAGGAGGCCCTTGAATAGGTTGTGGAGGAGGCGGAAGTCCCCTTGAAGTGTCCCAGGAGGGGTCATCGTGTGGAGTTTCCGTGGGAGGAGTCATTGATGCCCACTCTGCGGAGTCCTGACAAGGTTGAGGGGGAAGGTGTGCCCTCTACCCCCTTTGAGTTGTCTGGGTGTAACGACCCGGTTCCCGAGTCCCTACGAGACACGAGAACCGGACCGACTCGACTAATCACAAGACCTAGTCGTCCAACGAGGAAGTAACCAAAAGAGCAATAAAGTAAACCACATTCAGCATGAATATAACTAATAGTAAGAAAGTACAGCAGTAAGGAAGGAAACTACTACAGTATATACCACCACAACAGTAGAACAACATTTATTATATAACATGAACTGCAGGTAAAGAAAAGTACAGCGGAAATAAGAACTACTCACTATAACGGAAACAAAGAGGTACAAAAGACAGTGGTAACTCTACTGGACCCTACTTGGCCCAGCGTCCTCTGTAGCCGCTGACCCTGGCTGCTCAACACCTGGTCCTGAAAAAGGTAACGAGTGTAACACGTCAGCAAAACGCTGAGTAGAGTGGCAACTAAAAATAAAGACAACAGTAGAGTGTACATGAGCTGTTATGTTCTATTACTTTCTTTATTCACATCTTTCAATTGTCTCACTATTTCATTTATTCCTCAGATCTTTTACTTGATCTCGAATGTTCCTCGTGGGAACGATCTTGATTGCAGTCTTTTCCAAAAGGTAGAAGTAGCACGTGGTACCCTCCTGGCCGGGAGAGTCTCCCGTGGTGATCCTACCCTCAGTCAACCACCCCAAGGTCACTGACAGACGTAACGGTGACTACGGCACGCGCGATAAACGCACAGGTAGCTAACCCGTACTGGCACGCGGTCAGTCGTTTCCGTTAACGGGTGCGCCCAAAGCACAGCAAGGAACCAGTCCAGGGCAGAGCCCTCTCAGTAATAGGGGTCCAACCCCTCCACAGTAACCAAACCGGGGCCTTGCCCCTCCACAGTCCACGCACCCTCGCCTGACTACCCTGGTTTGCCCCAGCGGGCCTAACAAGTCGGTGTGGGAGGCTAGCAGAACCCCGAGGCCCGTGGGGTAGCTAGTACCTCCCTACACTAGTAGCTCTCCTCGGTACTACGTACGCGAGGGCCAGCAAGTCGATACAGAGTGGCCAGTCCTAACCCCGGGTCCCTGGGGCGGCTGGCTCTGCTCTGCACTAAATAGGGGGACAGTTGCTCTCCTTGGTACTCCGTACTCAAGGGCCAGCTTACTTCCCCAATACTATTCCATTCACTTTCCAGGAGTTCTACTCCTACTTCCCCGTAGGGTTCCATCCTTTTTACTCAAACATCCAGGTTTCACTTTCCAGTTTCACATTCTTACAATCCATGTTCTCAACCACGTTATTTATTCACAACAGGCAGCTGTTAATTCAAATTACAGGCAGCTTTATATCTCTTTCCATTTTCCAAGACTGTAGTATTATACATTCCACTAGTTTTCCCATCCTAGGATTCATGCCATATCCTAGGATCTATCATATAATCTAGTTTTCTAGTCCTAGGATTCATGCAACACCTAGGAGCTATCATTCCATCTATTTCTCATTCCTAGGATTCATGCAATGTCCTAGGTTCTATTTATGGTTCCATAATTTAACAGATTTTATTAATAACTTAAAGCCACTCTACCAGGTACAACGGGAGAAATGGGGGCGTGATCGGGAATCCTGCGTGCCTCCGCGACCCCCGAGACTGCAATAGAATGGGGTCCTATCACAAGGATCAAACACAAGGAGTGTCTCAAAACAGTGTATAGCTACTGTAGACGGGTAGATGAATTAATTCTGAAAAGAATGCAACTCGAATCGTGGAAAACGGAACCCGAACGGGCCCTAAACGGGTCAAAAACGACGACACTGTGCAAAATCAGACGTCTGGAACTTTTTCCAGACGTCTTAAAAAGTGGATCAGAGAATTACCTGTTCAGCGTGGTTTCCCAGATGTCCAGAAGTCTGCGGGGACGTCTGGCCTAGCTCCCAGACGTCCGATGGTCACCCCGGACGTCTGGAGGTCGCTCCCGCCGTCTGGTACACAGCCAGACGTCTGATTCGTGTTGGATGGCGAATCACCGACCCTGCGCACACCCATCTCCCTCCCTCAGTACGGTCAGTCGACAGGAAGGAAGAAGAAGACGGAAAACTCACCTTTCAGACGTCTGGATGGTCTTCCAGACGTCTCCCTCGCCGTCTGGCTATCAACCCAGACGTCTGATTCTGGAAATTCTTCCAGAATCAGGGCGCCACTCGGCCTCCGCTTGTGACGCCGCCCGCGTCGCACCTCGCGCGCCTGCTGCTCAGACCGCAGTAGTCCCCCCTCCGCGTCGCTCCACGCCCCCTGCGCCTTCCGTCGGCCGGCCTTAGCAGCCCCGGCGAGCTCGCCCTCACGGCAGAGCTCTGCTCTCGCACGCAGCACCTCCTCCGCGCTCACTGCGGCCGCCGCTGCTGCCCTCGCGCTCGCGCTCACGCTCACTGGCTGAAGGAGAAGAGGGAGGAGACGGTGGAGACGACGGGAGGGAGCGCGTGGCCTTTTAAGGCCGCGCGAGGAGGAGAGAGAGGACGCGGCAGGTGTCTGCAGCCGCAGAGAAAGAGGGAATAAGCGAATATCCGGTCTGCGCGCTCAGGCGGGCAGACGACCCGCGTGTGTCGAAATTAACAGATTTCCAGATGTCTGGAAACGATCCCAGACGTCTGGTCAGACGTCTGGATGTGATCCCAGACGTCTGGTACGACGTCTGGGCCACCTCCCAGACGTCTTAAAAGACGTCTGGGGCACCCGTTCGTTACACTGGGCTACCCGAGGCCATTACCCTAAGCAACTCCCCCCCAGAGAAACCTTTGGAGGTGACTCGTACAGGAGGTACTTGTTGAATCGGGAATTCATCGCAAATGGATTTAAGTTTTGAAAATCTGTCATTGTAGTGCGATTTGTGAGAAAAATCGTCAACAGATAAACTTTACCGAAAATCGAAAAGAATTCTGGGTCGAACAAAGGGAGGCGGACGTTTGATTAAAAATCGCATTTGTTTTATTTCTCACGAAGTAGAATAGCTGGTTGAAATTATTCAAAACTAGCTATCTACTTAAATAATAATGAATATAAGAGAGAGAGATTATTACAAATAAAGACAAAATAGGGATAGAATGAACAAGAAGTTCATAACCACAATATCAAGTCTATTACAACTAACCACTACAGTAGAAAGCGGGAAATCTATATTAGAAAGTGGTAGATCTACTCTATAAAGTGGTAAAGAGAAGGTGGGGAGAAGTTATCCTCCTCGACGGATGCTTGGAGGACGAGCCGCATTGATGGAGTGCTTGGACGAAGGTGGTGAGATGTGGGATGAAGGAGAACGACGACGGACGGGGCAGGGCGACGTCACAGTGGGATCCG
The DNA here is from genome assembly GCA_037157565.1 of Thalassia testudinum. NCBI lineage: Eukaryota > Viridiplantae > Streptophyta > Magnoliopsida > Alismatales > Hydrocharitaceae > Thalassia > Thalassia testudinum. The sequence goes on from JAZHRO010000002.1 coordinate 55,012,321, forward strand.
CTTCTCGAACTGCGATGAGAGGACAACCGCGGGATGCTCCACGAAGGAGGTGAGAAGGTGGAAAAATTGTATTTTTAACTCTAATGGAGCATCTTGGGTTTGGGACAAGCTCTTAGAGCTTTGGAGGAGGTGAGAGAAGAGAGGAAGGGACGAGAAAGTCGAGTGGTAGGGGTCTCCTCTTATAGTTGTAGAGATTGAGGGTAATTTGGATATTTTACACTTGAAAACATTAATTTAGGGTCTTTAGTGACGGATTTAAGCATCACTAAAGACCCCAAACATGGGCTTAGTGCACCTGCATATCGCGCCTCATCATCTCCCACACGTTCAATGCTTCACGCACGTTTGTGCGATATCTTGCGATCGGACGGTTTAGAAGCCATTGCGCCTCATCGTGCACTCGCGTTAGATCGCGCGTGCATGGCACGTCCGATGGCGTGTTCGCGATCCGTGTGCCCGCATTGCACCATATCGCCGCTTCATCCACCGTCTGCGCCACATCCAACGGGAAAATTTCACTCACGCCCCCTTCTCACTCTGATTTAAAGCACGCGGGGGTTCGATCCCTCTCCGCTTCTTGTTTGAGCGTCAACTCCACTACCTATGCGCATGGATTGGAGTGAGGACATCTTTCGCGCTCGTGCTTCATGGCCGTTGGATCAAGATCCAACGGCCCAGATTTGCAGCACTCCTGAGGAGAGAGGGTCGAGCAGAGAGGTGCGGGTGAGTTTGGATGGTTGGGATGGTGCCACGTGGTACCATCCTGGTCGTCCAACTTCATATGCTCATAGGTGGTGCCACAGATGTCGGATTGGACCGATTTTTGCGTCGTTGGGCTGTGATTGTCGATCCGAATCCATTCGTGTAGTTGGATTTATCATATGAGGTATGGATTTACATCACTTGGCCCCTTGACCTTTGATCTTTCTTGGACTGCATCTGATGCTATGGAAGTCTAATCGGGGTGATCTTAGAGTCGTTAAACTCTGATCGTCGCCCTGATCAAATTCGTACGGTTGGATCTTCAATTCGAGGCCCCGATTAAATATTGCCCTATCACCTGACCATGAAAATGAGAAATTAACCTAAATTTTATACAATCTATCATAAATGCAAGATGGTGCATGTTATGTAATATTTATAATGTATGATGCAATTCTACATCTAAGAACGTTAAAAAATAGATGGTTTATGTGATATAAACATGTTTACATCAGTACTGCTGGCTTCCCGGCCCTGTTGACTTCCCCTAGAGCATTTGCCCTGTTGGCATAAGAGGCTGGTGCCATCGACAGCATATTTGACCAGCTGTACTATAGGCGGAGCTCGACGGGGGTAAGGGTCTTGGTGGATCCCCTCAGGGATGATTGGCTGTACAGTCGGGTCCCTTGCTAGATCCGTACTGGAGGGTACTAACAGTGGCCTTGCACCTAGTACGGTGGTGTCGGTTTGGCCGGAGGCATCATGCCTCCACCTTAGAGCGGTAGGTGCTAAGGCACCTAAATGATGCTCTATCTTGGGCTACTTCTGAGCTGAGGGGCATGAATTTCAATCATGTCTTTTTCTACTGTATGCACGTGATAAGCTCCTAGGGCCTTTCTCTATATATTTTTTCTCTAGCTAGAGCTTTTTTAACCTAACGCGCTTGTGGGTTGTAGGCTGAGATGCTTGGGACTTCATTTTGTGTGACGACTCCTTCGGACCTCCCTGGACCAGCCGACAACGTTGATGCGGCGGAGATGGCCACCAAATGGGTCGTCACTGCCAAGGCGGAGTAGAGGAGTTTACTTCGCCAGGTGGCGGAGGCCGTTGTCGCCTAAGAGAAGGTGGAGAAGACAATGGAGGAGGCTGTACGCAAGCTCCGCTCCCAACAGCAGGCGGCCAACGATATGGCTGGACACCAATCAGACAAGATTGAGAGAATTCTTAGATTTGACGTGGAACAATCATTGTAGTGTGCATGGTTTTCGCGAGATCGATCATCATGTTTTTTTTTTTACCCTCTCTCCTCTTGCCTCTCTCTTTTTTTTCTTTTATATTTACTTATTTCATTTTTTTTACGTCGTTGAATAAGTATGTCCATTTGAATTCAATCTTTGCCATCGACCTTCTAATCTTGTAATTTTTCATTAGAGACCCATGTTGAGTATACTTATGTGAAAGTATGAAATAATATATAATTGATTTGATATTTAGTTAATATAAAATCAAGTAAATCTAAGATATCGATTGAAAATAAAAATATATCCGATAATATATTTTGTACACATAATATATTGTAATTTCTAATTAATATTTTAAATTTTTCACAGATAAAAAATTATGATAGATTTCTCAAATTATACACGAACTTTAATTTTTTAAAGAAACCTCTACGTCACTTTTTATTAAACTTATAAGGATAGAAATTGACTTTTATATTCCTATGTCACAGTAATTAATTTTTATATTCCTACATCATTATATAAAAATATTACGTGTTAAAAGTTAATACAAATCGAAACAAATATAAAAATATTATTATTATTATTATTATTTAATCCATATAGTTGTCATTTTTAGGGTTATGCAGGGAAATATGATTTTTACCAGGGTATCCATGTCTTTTCAAAAGTTCCCAGAGGTACATACGACAGAACTCCTTTTTTTGTTTTTTCTGATTTCCAATAGTTTTAAAAGGAAATAAAGTCCCCATACATACGATGTCCGAGTTAACGTTAGACAACATGAAATATCATTACGTAAGCAAACTAATACGAGGATGTAGACTGAAAACGACTCTGAAAATATATCTCTAGAAATTATAAATATTTCGAAGACTGCAACTTCTGACTTTTGAAAAGGAAAACCACGGCATCATTCATATTTGAATAATTAATGCTATATAGTCTGAAAAAGACTTCTGGTGGCATCTGAAGGTAAATAGTACTGACGGGATTTTTCTATCAAATATGTCCTGAAGTCAAGATGCAAACTGCGAAAATGTATTTGATATCCCTTATGCGTGAGATTTTTTTTTTTTTCTTTTCAAGGTAAAAAAACCTTTATCATAGATAGCCACACAAATTACAAGAAAGATCAAAGACTCTCAAACGCCAATCATATTTTGTCTTAAATAGAACCTAGCCAGCTTATGTGCTTGTGTAACCTTAATTATATCTACCTTGAGCAATGAAAAGCATGGGAATTTCTCAAGCATAGAAGCACAACGTTGCACCACATACCTAATCTTCCAAGAAGGCTCATCATGGGTCATGATTTGATCAATAGGAACAGCAGCATCAAGCCATACTGCTACATTTGTCAATCGAAGATGGATGGCTAATTCCAAGCCATGATAAATGGCCCAACTCTCAGCAGCTGAACTGTAAGCTTCCTTCACCAAATGAGCACTAGCTGTAACGATATCACCCCCACTGTCCAGACAGACAACAGCAACATAGGAATTGACCCCACCAACTGCCGCATCCACCAAGATTGTTCTATTACATTCATTCTGCATTCCATGCCTAGATTCCATCTACTGCAAGCCCAGTTCAGTAGGCGCGTGCACATTGCTTTCCCAATGATAAAATCTATCCATATTCTTTGCTCCATTAACCACATCCATTGGACTAGGAGCTTCCCCAGCCATCACAAATTTACATCTTGATAACCATAGAGAATGAATAATATAATAGATCAATTGCTCCCCCCTTTCTACTTGCTGAAACAACCTCCCCAATTCTGAAAACCAATTAATCCAATCCTCAAACTCTGGAGTTGCAACAATTCCCCAACAAAACCACACTGCTCTCATAAAGCGACAATACTTTAATAGATGTAACCAATTTTCAGAGGCTGAATTGCATAGAGGATAGGAAGCATCCTTCACCAACCTTCTTTTACGAAGGTTATCTCTCAAAGGCAGAGCATCAACCACAGCCCTCCACATAAAAGTTTTCATTCTTGGTGCCAGACCTTTAACAACCCATATAATTTTACAAGCCTTAATCTGATTGGGAGAGAGACCAGCATTGATACCTTCCTCCTCCATAAGCGTTACATATGCAGATCTAACTGAAAACTTCCCTTTAGGATGAGGTTTCCATATCAAAATATCTTACCCCTCATGCAAGGGAGTATTGATTATTCTATCGGCCACCACAGGATAGAAATTATCATGAGCAATCTCCTCATTCCATTTGTTCTCATTTTGATCCATCAATTCAGCAACATGTGACATCTTAAGAGCATCATAATTAATAGGTATAAGTTCTTGCCCTTCCAACTACAGCCATGGATCAAACCATAAATTCACATCTTCCCCTTTACCTATCAACCACAATGCATTTCTATGCAAAATATCTTTCACTTCATGTAACGCCTTCGTGAAAGAAGAATCCATTGGCTTAGAAACATACTCCCAAAACGATCCAAATGGGAAGTATTTCCTTTTGATATGCATTTGCCACAATCCATCATTCTTGGAGCATAACATCCAAGCCATCTTTAACAGGAAGGCCAAATTGACCAACCTAAATCTCCTAAAACTCAAACCTCCCATAAATTTTGGCATAGAATACTCTTGCACACCTTATAATATACATGATTCTTGTTTTCTCCCAATCCCCACCAGAAATCTCCAATTATGGCATCTAGCTTTGCACAAAATTTTTGAGAATAGGTTGGTGGCCATCAGGTGTCAGGGAACAACAGAGAATATTGCATGAATCAGTATACCTCTCCTTGCTTGAGATAACACTTTACCTTTCCAATTAGCCAACTTCTCATTCATTCTAGACAAAAGCATTTCTTTTAGCGCTTCTTGATCAGCATTGTCCAAAATAGGGCTACCGAGATACACCTCCTTCTTAGTCATATTACCAACATCGAGAATAGTCAATATATTTTTCCTGTAGACAGAAGTGCCCCTACTAAAATAGATTTCTGATTTATGAAAATTAACTCTCTACCCTGATCAACCGTCATAATCAACCAATAGCTTCTTAAGATTATAAGCCTCTTCTTCATTCGCTCCTGTAAACAACATTGTATTATCTGCGAACATTAGATGAGTTAGAGGGGGGAGCTCCTATGCATCTTGTGTCCTGATAATTGTTTATCATAAAAAGCTCTATCTAAGCTCCTTGTCAGATACTCCGAGCATAAGATAAATATATACGTTGATAACAGACACCCTTGTCTTATGCCCCTAGTCGGAATAATAGTATTTGAAGGTTCCCCATTTACAAACACTTGAAACGATGCCGTTTTGATGCATGACATAATCAAGTTTATCAATGAGTCAGGAATATGTATTTGAACTAGGCAAAATCTGACAAAATACCATTCAATCCCTTATGTGTGAGTTTGTTTGCTGTCCTTACAAGGAAAATGACCTTTTACGATGGCAATATATGGTAGTGACTTTTACTGTTGCCAATGGTAGATAGAGACAATAATAAACAAATATTCCATAACCAAATTCTTGTTTAACTTGAAGTCCAAGTGGCAGCCGGGGAAAACTTGATTCATGATTTTTCTATGTATTGTACGTATACGGGCTTGTTAATTTATTCTATAGGATCAACAACTTTAATTCTCACTAACAATAGCGATAAGAATGAACACCCATTCATTGTCTTTATTCATGTCTAAGGTGTGTCTACTTGTTTACATGCTTGATTAATTTTATGGTTATCACCAAATAAACACATTGCTGTATGAATAAAATTCATGAATATGCAATTTCATTGAGGGTTTGAATAGAAGATAGGGTTTGTATCTCAACATTTTGAAAGTATTTTCCAACTTCAGTTATACTATAATATAAAATTTCACTAATGTTTCACTCCTGTCCCGCACAAAATTACCTGATTAAACCATATTTGCCCGTCTTAATGTTGTACCTGAATTGGGTGCCTCCTTATGTTGCAAATCATGTATTTTTGATGGTTATAGGTAATATTCTTCATATATTAGTAGGATTAGATCCATTGATCCAAGATGAATATCATTACAAGAAATTAATTTCTCAAGTTGTCTCTATCCTTTCTTTGTTTTCTTTTTCATATAACATAGATATTGCATGAGATAGGCAAAGAAGATAGTTCACTTTTGCAATTTATACTTCCACTACTCCTTGATATTCTCTTTCGAAAAATTTTGAAAAGTTTGCTAATACTTGATATTGATCCGTTTGAAAATACTAACAAATTCTGAAACTAATCTTGAGTTGTCAATATGAAGTTTTACGATTAATTGGTTGAAGAATAAGATTACTCGATAGGATGATATGGGTTTAACATAGGAAGTTTAAATATGATATAAAGACTAAGTTTGATATTGACCATTAACCATAGTTGTTAAGACCCGTGCTGTTTAGGCCCTTTAAGACATTTGGAACTTGGGTCAGACGTCTGGTCAGACGTCTAGATACCTTCCCAGACGTGTGGAAGTCGAAATTTTCGTGTACGAGCTCGCGTCTGCGCACGTGCTTCGCGCAGACAGTACGCGACCCTCGTTTTCTTCTCCTTCTCTCTCCTCTTGCCCGACGCAAACCCTAACCCCATCCCTTATATAAGCCCTCCTCCTCTCCCTCATTTCAGTCACTCCCCAGCCACTTCCTTCCTCTACCCTCCAGTGAGTGCAGCCAAGCGAGAGCGGTGGAGAGGAGGAGCGTTGTGAGAGGAGAGGAAAAGCAGCGTAAGAAGAAGAGGAGAGAAGGCTTGTGAGCTCGCAGGGGAGCTCGTCGGTGAGCTCACGGTCGGTCGGCCCGTGCACAAGGCGGAGGAGTGCGTCAGGGAGGTCTCCCCAACACTGCTGCAGCTAGAGTAGCAGGCGAAAGGGCGCGGCGCGGCCACGCGCGGTGCGAGAATCCGAAGGCAGGTTCTGGTTTTGGGTTTTTCCCAGAATCAGACGTTTGGATCGACGTCCAGACGATGTAGATGACGTTTGAAGGAGGTTCCAGACGATTGAGAGGTAAGCTTCGCGACATACATCTTCTTTATGGATACGGCCATGCAGCCTATACCGCCGAGGCGCTGTTTCATGCCTTATTAAGAAGATTTTTGTTGATGCATGTAGGATTCGCTTCGGGATGGCGTGGGACACGTCTTCCCATGCATTTCAGACGTTTGGGCGAGGCACCAGACGACAGGAAGCGCTTCCAAACGTCCGAAGAGGTGGTCGGACGTCTGGAACTGGGTCCAGATGGTCCAACGAAGTTCCTGGATGTCTAAGGATTGACGCAGAGGCTTAGGTACGTTACTAGACTCTTTTAAGACGTTTGGGAGGTGTTCCAGACGTTTGATTTAAGTTAGAATCCCTATTTTTGACCCGTTTAGGGTCCGTTTGAGGTCTGATTTCCGTAATTAGGATACCGTTGTTTTCCGTATGGTTTCCTCTACCTGTTAGAAGACTGTCTATATTGTTCTGAGTAGTCTCTTGTGATTGATCCTTGTGATAGGACCTCATTCCGTTGCGAGTTTAGGGTTTGCTGAGGCACGTGGACCTGCCGATCAAGGCCCCATTACTCCTGGGTGTACTGGTAGAGTGGCTTCCCCTTAAATTAATTACAATTTAAATTCATGTGTGTAATGAATGATTAGAACCTAGGATATAGCATGAATCCTAGGACTAGAAATACTGGAATGTTTGTATTGAATGAATGAATTGCAGTATTGAATGAGTAGATAGAATGAGAACAATTACCTGTAAATGAATAATAGTTGCCTGCGAAATATGTAATATTTGTGTTAGTTAACTGTTGAATGTAACATTCCTGTCGTACCGTGAAATGACATAATATGAGTTGCATGTATATGAATTGAAAATGGAAAGGTGAATGTTGGAAATACGAGCTACCTGTGAATAACTTGAATATGGGAATGTGAACAATAGAATTACAATTTTCATGTGTATAACCTGAGAATGGAAATAGAAATGATGAAACCTGGTATGGAATGGCCTGAGGAATATGAGCACGATCCCTACGGGGAATTAGGAGATGAGCTCTTGGAATTAAATGGAATGGATCTGGGAATGTGCTGGGAAGTGTGCTGGCCCTTGAGTACGTGGTACTAAGGGGAGCACATGTTACCTCTTAGTGTAGAGGGGAGCTTGCCACCTTCGGGTCGAGACTCGGGATGTGTTTGGCCACTTTGCATTGACTCTGTGGCCCTCGTGTACACTGTACCGGAGAGAGTTATTAGTGTAGGGAGAGAGCTAGCCACCCCACAGGGCCCGGGATTCAGCTAGCCGCCCTACACTGACTTGTTAGGCCCGCTGGGCAAACCAAGGTAGTCAGGCGATGGTGCGTGGACTGTGGAGGGGTGAGACCCTTGTTTGGTTCTTAGGGGCTAGACCCCTGTTACTGAGAGGGCTATGCCCTATACTGGTTCCGTGCTGTGCTTTGGGCGCACCCGCTAACGGAAATGACTAACTGCGTGCTAGTGCGGGGTAGCTACCTGTGCATTTATCTTGCGTGCCGTAGTCACCGTTACGTCTATCCGTGACCTTGGGATGGTTGACTGGGTGTAGGACCACCACGGGTGACTCTCCTGGCCAGGAGAGCACCACATGCGGCTTCTACTCTTCGGAAAAGACTACAATCAAGATCGTTCCCACGAGGAACATTCGAGATCAAGAAAGAGACTTGATAATTAAACCCAGTGGTGAAAGAAAGAATAATTAGTTAAAGAAAAGAAAGAAAATGAAAAATAACAGCTACTTGTCCACCTTTACTGCTTTAGTTAGTTGGTTGCCACTCTACTCAGCATTCGCTGATTTCGTGTACTCATAACCCTTTTCAGGTCCAGGTGTTGAGCAGCCAGAGCCTACGGCTGCAGAGGGTGCTGGGCCCAGTAGAGTCCAGTAGTTGTAACTTTCTGTTGTACTCCGTTTCCTGTTGTAGTGAGTAGTTTATTGTACTTCTGTACTCTTTCATTTTGAACCTTATATTCCTGTACTCATTTACTTTCCTACTATTGTGGTGGTGTGTACTGTAGTAGTTTACTTCTTTACTGCTGTACTTTTGTTACTGTTAGTTGTTAGCATGGTGAATGTGGTTTATTTTACTACTTTTTGGTTACTTTCTTGTTGGACGACTGGGTCTTGGGATCAGTCGAGTCGGTCCGGTCTCGTGTCTTGTAGGGATTCGGGAACCGGGTCGTAACAATAGTTCACATGTCTCTTGATAATGAGGAAGACAACAAAATGTGAGATTCAAATGTGTGCATTATTGAATCATGAGTGGGGATGCAATTTCCCTTCTTAGTCAAGTACAACCTATAAACCTAGCAAATGCGATGAAGTCCTTAGATAACCTGCCTACTTGGGAGCTTCTATCTCAATGCTAGTATATGACTTTTGAGGGTGATGACCTTCTCACGTGCTAACTACCAATGGGTGAAAATAGGGTAAATAATAATGGAGGCTCTATAGGTTTGTTAGTGTGATAATATTTGGACTAATCACCCAAGGTTCTTATCACGTGCAGTACATTGTAAATTTCCCACTAAGATCATGATTATGAAAGGATACTATGAATTTTAAGATGGGCTATGGAGTCATGACTAACATGGATAATCTCCTAAGTGTCAAAATTAGACAATTGTAATAAGTAGGCCCAAGCATAGTTGGAGGACCAAGAGCTTCTATATAAGGTGCTATTGTGGTGTAGTTGTAATACACAATTGCAATGGAATCTAGGAGAGCGTATCTTAAACTAGGTTGTTAGTTCATCTTGAGTTAGAGGATGATTGCAAGATATATCTAGTGAGATGCAGAAACCAAGAGAAAGGGTACACGAGATTTTATAAAGAGGATAAAGGTTCGATAAGGGGATAGATGAACAATTTCTAGGTTAGTTATATAATACCTAATAAAAGATTCTCAACAAAAAGGTGGCTAAGTGTTGACCATGAGAAATGATTAGATAATGTGAGATGGTGAAATAAGAAATAAGGAAATCAAATTGGACATGAAAATAGAGAAAATAGAAAATAACAACATGAAAAATTGGGATGGGAATTGATAATAAATGATTAACTAATTGACTAAAATAAATAGTTGAGTTAGTTTTTATTTCCTTTGCTAATTCGTTACCGAGCAATTGCTCACCCCTTGCTTTACACTTGTTCTACTAAAGCTTGGGTGGAGCATGTAGAGTGTGACTATGTAATTTTGACTTTAACATTAGTTCTTATGTTGGCAAGTTAAGTAAATTCCCTCTTTTCCTTTTTTGTTGTTTATATGTTTATGCTATTAGTAGTTAATAATACAATTTGGTTGAGATGGGACTACGAACTCAGTAAGAAATTTTGCATCCCTAGGGCGAGGGTTGTGACTTATGTAGAAGTTAAAAAATTATCTTCATAAAATCACCATCATACTCCCACATAGTCAAAAGATCATAGCCATATTTACATGTATACAAGCACGTACCTGATCATTTCACATAATCACAAATGAACATATTACCTACCTCATATGCATAATCACAAAATCATATTACATTCCCTTATATGATCAAATGTACTCATGTGCATTCATTTTCACACATTTACATACCCACCGTAGACATTATATACATTTCAAAAGAACAATATGTTGGTGCTAGAGCACCATGATCGTTTATTTTGATGATAACAAAACACGTGTCTTTTAAAATTTGCTTTTGAGTCCTAGTTTTTAGGTCAAATTGCAAATGAAGATAGGTGTTTAGACAGAGTTCGAGCTCGCATCCATGGCGGATTGGAGGAGCTTGACAGAAGCGAAGGAGCTTCGCGAGGAGCGAAAGCTTGAAGAAGGAAGGAGATGAAGAATATGATAGATTTCCTTTTATCTTGTTCTATGTAATTTTGTTTCTTTGTTTTGCTCTTTATTTCTTTCTTAGATCTTATGTTAAAGAGCCTCAAAGAACCCTTAAAGTAGTCCTAGGAACACCTGCACTACCCTAGGATACCTAAGATTTCTGTAGAGATCTTAGAAAATTAAAATAGGATTCAGACAGCCTTATTAGACGTCCAATCTGGAAATCAGACGTCTAATAGTGACTTTTAAGACGTTTGACTATTTGATCAGACGTCCAAAACATCTCGGCTGGACGTAATAAGTTCTATCTGTTAGAATCCCTCGTTTAGACCTTAGTCCAGACGTCTGATGCCTTTGCCAAACGTCCAATTAGTGGAACGTTGGCTGCCTACGTAAACGTTGAGGGAAATGACCGTTATCCTTATATCAGACGTCCATAGAGGACCCCAGATGTCTGATATGTGACTATTTTGCCTCGACTAACCCAAAATCTCCTTTGAGAGATTTTCTAGCCGTTACCTTCCTTGGGTATCTATTTTCACAGAACAAGTAGGTTTCCAGACGTCCAGACCCAGTGCCAGACGTCCTATATGTCGTCTGATGCCCATACACCAGAACCCTGTTTAGGTCTGATTCAAGTCAGGAAGGAAACTCGCTTAGAATCAAACGTCTTACTTAGTTCCCAAACGTCTTAAACAAGTTTTCCAGACGTCTGATGCCCGGACCAGACATCTGATAACCCTGTCAGAGTCATGATTGATCCTGATTCCGACTTGATTTGCCTTGGATTTGCACCCAACGACTATGGAAGCCTTTCAAGGCCTTCCAAAGCCTTCCTAGGCCCTCTATAAATAGAGGAGAACCCTTGCCTTGAAAAGATACACCAAGCAACACACTTTCATATCAATTTGTGTCTTTTGATTTTGAGAAGAAAGCTCTAGCTCTCCAAGCCTAGTTCTACATCTAGAGAGCTTCATCTAAGTTGTGCACCTGCTCTCCCTCTGCGTTTACGAGAGCGTCATTGTGCCAAAGCATGGTTCACGCACCCGCGGCGTCACGCCGATGCACTTCCACCAAAGGAAACTTTCCTAACTCCTGTAGAAGCTAGGTTTTAATATTTGTGGCTATATAGGATTGTTGTACTTTTATTGTTCTTTGGTTTGAGTATTTACTTTGCGAATTCTCGTCTCCATCGAGGGACAAAATCTTCCTTGTGAAGAGGAGGGGTTGAGGAGCGCTACCCTAGTACTTGTAGCGTGGTTGTAATTGAGGTTGAATTACCCTCGTTTAGGTAGTTCGTATAGTGGATTTGATCGATTAGATCGATCAGGAAATCTTAACTCGAGAGGGTTAAGAGGTGATTTTCACTAGGTTTGGGTTTCTACCTAAAAATACTTGTGTACTTTGTGAGATTACTAATTTTGTGAGATTGCTATCCTTTTTTAATTTTGCATTTTATATGTCACGCATATCTTACCCCCTCAAAATAGGGAATTACACAATAGTCATACAACATTAAATTAAATTATTTAACATTTGGTCACAACAACATTCCAATCTCTAACCACTGCATCGTCACATTCTATGATAACACAAATGGGGCTAGATTTCGTAAAAGTAACCACGACAAGATTGAGACTTTACCCTACTCTTTGTGGATTGAGGTAATATCCTTGTGGTCTTTGGTATTGTCTACCAAGACTATATTTGTACCCTACGATTGTCGTAGTTTGTATATGTGAAATCCTTGGGAGTCCTCAGCTAGACTCTTGCCCCTAAATTGGCAATACTTGATCTGGAATTTAATCTGATCTTGCAGGTCATGACAATTCTCATTAGTGTGTCCCCTTTGCTTTGTGGCAGTAGCAATAGGTGCCACCAAAAGTGGGTCGCTTGAGATCGGAGGAGGTAGTAATAGTAGCAATAGTTTCATCTTACTATGCAATGAAACTAAATTTACTGATCTTAGAAAAATAATCGTTAGTCATATATTGGGATTGATTACAAATTTTAATATTGCATGGTGACAATCTTAAATTGATTGAAATCAATTGTGATTTATCCTAAACTGTGAGATGGATTGTGAGTGGTTATAAATACCAAAATTAATTGTGATTGATATAAAGCCATAAGATTGATTATTCCTATTTGAAAGAGCACTCAAGAGTCTTAAAAGAAGTTTACAGTCCATTGTATTCTTCGTCTTATCTCATTTACACTTCTTTCTTTTATGTTTTCCTTTCATTTATTTTTCATCGTCCTTTTCTTTTTCTTTACGACATACAAGTGAACCTAATTGCATGGTCGCTTGAGTAATGGTCTAAAGACATTACTAAGTGAAACTCACTTGAATGATCTGATGATTGCGTACATGAACTTTCATCTAAAATATCATATTTTGTAACGTGCTGTCCAGTCAAAAAAATAAATATACAAGTGTATTTTATTTTTTAATAGATAAAAAATTAAAATATATCAGTTAAAAATTAAAATACACCGATATATTTTTAATTTTAATTATGTATTTTAATTTTTAATCAATTTTTTACTTATATAAAGTATTTTTTCAGATATAAAAAGTAAATTTTTACTTTTGGATTTAGGATTTGGATTTCTAAAAGTCTAAATCTTAAATTCTAAATCTTAAATTCTAAATTCTAAAAACTCATAAGTGAAAAATCAAATTTCACTTTTTGAGTGAAAATTCATTTTTTGATGATAGAAATTTAAAACACATCTGTGTATTTCATTGTCAATCAGTATATTTTAATTTTTAATCAGTGAAAAATTAAAACACATCGATTGAAATTATCATGTATAGTGATTCATCACACTCCTTTATTCTATACGTTGTAAAATATATTATAATGCACATTTCATTATTTTTTTTTATTATTATATTTTATATGCAATTAACCTTTCCTTTGATTTTTATGAGACTTAATACTATTCAATTTTTGTTTGTGGTTTGCAACTCTGTTGGACTGCATGCATGCATTGTGGCAAAGTAACTCAATTGGCTAAAAATTAAGATGGTCGTTGCATGCTTGGATGTACTTCAGATGACACTTAAGTGTATGTCTTCGTCAAATCTTCAACGAGATGTTGACCACTAACTCTATGGAGTGGAGTAACCCTCACCAGTGGATGCTTTTGCATTTGGCAAACCTCCCCTGAAGGAGCATCGTCAGTTAAGCCTTGAAGACGACTAGCAAAGGTGGTGTCATACTGTGGAAGACGAGAACACCTGTTTGTGCGAATAGCACTAAAAATTAGAACGAGAGCTTAGTAGCCAGAAAGGGGAAGCTTCTCCTGACCCTCCTAAAGTTCCCCACCCACCTTCGTCGGAAGAGAACTCCAGGGCTCAACCCCTGGCGACCAGCAGCGGAGGCTTGATCCCTGAGATCGTCCGCTAGGTCACCAGGGTAATGCAGGGTATATGTTCCCAGGCTTACGTCACTACCTACCCTTTTATTGAGGAGGTGATGACAGCCCCCCTACCAGAGAAATTCAAGCAGCCCACTATGGCCTAATATGATGGAACGATGGACCCAACAACTTTGTTGGGAGTTATCGTTAGATGATGTTGGTGCATGACTACCCTGACAGAGTACTCTGCCAGATATTCCCATCCTATCTGTCCGACATGACCCATGAGTGGCTTAATGAACTGCCGGTCAGACAGATCACATGCTTTCAAGAGTTGGCGACAAGTTCTGCCTATATTTTACCAGGCAGCAGAGGATTAGAGACAATCCTAAGAGGTTGTTGGAGATCCGGCAACGGAGGAATGAATCTTTACGATCCTACTTGGACCGATTCAAGGCCTAATATTTCAAATTTAAGTATCCTCACGATGCCATCCCATCAATACTTCAAGTCAGGGCTCCTGACTCAGAGGTTTTGGTATGACATTGACGATTTCCCACCTAGATATATGGCGAAGCTCTGGGACGAAGCTATAAGGTTTGCGGAGTAGGATGACTCTTTCTACTTTTGCAGTCGGCTGGTAGAGGGATACAGAGATGATGCCCACTCGGCTGAGGAGAAGTGGGCTCTGGCAGATCCCACCCTCATCTCCATTAGTGGAGGTGGCTGCTTCAACAAGCGCAAAGATAGCTTCCCAGAGCAGAGGAATGATCGGCCAACTAAGGGCTAAAATGTTGGATCTCGCCAGCCTAGGCGGGATTACTTCGAAGAATACACTCCCCTTGCCGTGAACCAGGTGGACGTGTTGGAGGAGGTATGGTCTACTGACAAAGACCTACTAACCCAGCCCAAGCTAATGAAGAAGGCTGACTTCGGGCTCTATTGCAAATACCATAAGGCCTGGGGGCACAACATTGAAGATTGTCGGGACATGTGGGACCAGATCGAGTCCTAGATCTGGCATAGGAATGTGGCTCACTTTGTCTGGCGGAACGAGGGCCAGGATAAGGGAAAGGGGCCTATGGAGGGCCCAGAAGACTACCACAAGGAAAAGCTTCAGCAGTTCCGTGGGGTCAACATGCTCCTCGTCGAGGGCCAGGAGCCGAGCAACGTCGTGACCCGCTGCATCGAACAGGCGGTATCCCCCCTGGTCTCCCGAGTTGAGTACCATTGCCAGGTCTTGGCGGCAATGCCTGGTTCACCCCTAAACACTCACCACCTGAACTCCGCGGGTGCAGAGGTTGAAGTTATTTTCAGGGTCAACGCTGCCCCGGATCAGCAATTCACCCCTTCTAGGCAGGCGGCCTGCAACGCATTCCCCACCCTCCAGTGGGGTGAGAGGGGCCTCGTCAAGTAGGCGGCCTCTAGGTTGTTTGCCTCCTTGCCAACTTTGGCAGAGCACACTGAATCGCTACTGGTGACGCTCTTGCTAGTGAGACAACAACAACCCCTGCTCCTCGTGGACGAGGGTAGTGCTGTGGATGTCCTCTTCTCCAGAACGCTACTCCGATTGGGTTTTACAGAAGAGCACTTGTCTTTGTTAACTCACCTGGTTGTAGGATTTGGCAACCACAAGGTGATGCCAAAAGGAGAAATCAACCTCCCCTTGTCCGTCTGTGATGGGGATAGACTCCACAATCGAACAACCACATTTATAGTGGCTAGATTGATGGTGGCATTCGACGGTATCCTTGGTCTCCTGACTACCCATGCCTTCTGCCTAATCCTCTCATCATACTTCCAATTTGTACTTTTTTAGTCTCCACGAGGAGTAGGAATAGTGCATGGGGATCAGACGGCTGGGTGCGAGCTCCTTAGGATTGAGCTTGAGCGGTCCATGAAGCTAAAGCCCCCTAGGCCGTAGAAATAGGGGAAGAAAGGAAACCAAGTTCAGGCAATCCAGTAGGAGACAATTCCTGCTGATTCGCCAGCTACTTCGGGACTAGGGCCAGGCTCTTTAGTTGTGGCCATACAAATGTACCCTGACGATGCTACCAAGCTCGTCCGAGTTGGAGCGGACCTTGAACCCTCAGAGGTACAAGAGTTGTTGCTCCTGCTCCGGGCCAATGCAGACATTTTTGCTTGGTTCGCCAACGACTTGTCTGGAGTAAACCCATCCCTGATCCAGCACTGTTTGAACATCTAAACGGGCACCCACGTGGTCAAGTAGGCGCACCAGCTCAAATTGCTTGAGCAATGGCAGGCGGCTAAAGGCGAAGTTCAAAAGCTCCTGGAAGCTGGGTTCATCGAAGAATCCCTGTACTTGGCATGGCTCTTAAATGTGGTGATGGTGGAGAAAGCCAATGGCGCATGTGCGTAGACATTACAACCTCAATGAAGCCTACCCAAAGAACGAGTTTCCCTTGCTAAGGGTGGACACCCTAGTGGACTCTTGTAGTGAACAATCCCATATGTCCTTCTTGGATGCCTACAATGGATACCATTAGATCAATCTTGCTCCAGCAGATTGACCTCACACCTCCTTCATCCCGATAGGGGTCTGTTTTAGTATAGAGTCATGCCCTTTGGTTTGAAATCCCTGGAGCAAATTACCAGCGCCTTGTAAATAAGGTTTTCTTGAAAGTAATAGGAAGATCTTTTGAGGTGTATATAGATGATATGCTTGTAAAGGGACCCAATTTTCGTCAACACTTAAAATATTTGGCAGAGGTGTTCTAGATTCTAAGGAACACTCGCCTCCACCTGAACCCCGACAAGTGTACCTTCGGGGTCACAACTGGCAAGTTTTTAAGGTTCTTGGTATCCAACCAGGGGATCGAAGCCAACCTAGACAAGATCTTAGCAATCATAGACCTGCAACCCCCAAGCACCTTGAAAGGGATGCAATCGTTAGTTAGCAAGATTGCCTCGTTAGAACAATTCTTGTCTCAATATTCCAACAAATGCCTCCCCTTCTTCGAGTGCATAAAAAGGGGCAAAGGCTATATTGCTGCCCACTGGACCCCTCACTGCTAGAAGGCCTTAGAGGAAGTCAAAGCTGCCCTCTGAAGTCCCCTCGTCTTAACGGCTCCCCAACATGGGGAAATCCTTTCACTATACCTGGCTGTGACGACCTGAGTCCGCCCAACCGACGAGACCCGAGTCATCTTGTGTTAACAACTAGCCTGAAAACCCACAAGATCGCAGTCACCCAACATCAAGTCATAAAACATCAATAGCCAACATTCATTTATAAAACATTAAATGAAAAAAAAACAAAAGTGCTGATCGTAAAAGTAAAGTTCTCCTAGAGTGGAAATAAATGAGAGTCTCGTACAACTACCAAGAAAATTGGAAATAAAATTCTACTAGTGCGAAAGGAGTTACAACTATAAGCCACCGGCTTGGTACGAACCATCTCCTCAAATAGGATCCAGTTCCATGGAGGTCTGACCAACTGCAGCCGCGGCACTCGATTGCTCAGCAACACTTGAGTACGGAACTCGAGACAGCGTCAGTGAAAACTGAGTAGAATAGTAAAGTAACTCAAGTATAGAGTACAGTAGAAAGGCACTATCTTAATAGTTTATTTGTTTACAATTTATTTTATACATAGTCCTTTTTATGCAATTTGTCCATATTCCTATTGTTGTCAAATTGTTAATCAATGTTTCAGGTACGAGACGATTTCGTGTAACTTCTTGTGGTGTAAGATCGCTATAAGCCACCCTCTTGGCCGGGAGGCTGCTTATATCCATCGAGTCGCCATGCTCCATCACCTTGGGGTCATTGCAGAAAGGGGTGGTAGCTATGTCGTGTAACGTGAACACGTACAAGCACTATGTACACTGAACTACAGACAGTCAATGCCCCATCCACAGGCAGAAGGAATTGCTCTAAACCTCAAGCCCTGCAAATTAGCTATCCTAGTTGGTCACTATGCCTGACCAAAGAGTCGTAGGGAGGCCAACAACTTCCTAAACTAGCTCCTGAACCTGGTTTGAAAAGACCTAAAGCTACGGCCTAAATCTTGACAAGTAGCGGGGTTGAAACCAGTTATCTAATCCTTTTATTTCTTTTGACATATCCGTCATATTAATTTCCAGATAACTTGTTACAACCCGATCCCAGATCTCTACAGGATCTGAGATCGACCCGCCTTGACTAATCTCAAGACCCAGTCGTCCAACGAGAAATAACCAAAAGCAGAAAATGTTCCACAACCACACATGCATTATAACTTGGTAGAAAATAATACATAGACAATAAAGGGAATAGAACGGAAGGTCTCACAATATTATAGGCCATCACAATTACAACAGCAGAAAATAAAGCGGAAATATAACTGGAACAGGAACGTAACAGAAACAATATATATATATCAATACTCACTACAACAAAAGAATCTCTGAAACGAAAAAGAACACAGCTAAGGCTGGGCTCGACTGGGCCAGCTCCCTCTGCAGCCGGTGGTGCTGGTTGCTCAACTCCCTGACCTGAACAAGGTTATAAAATCCATAGTCAGCTAATGCTGAGTAGAGTGGAAGTTAAGACATTTATATGCAATTAACATAAGACAAGCAACTAATTTATTTATTTCCATTTAGCTTAACTAAGTATTCTAATTTGTTCAATCTATTAGAAAATTGGTCATTTCTTGATCTTGACTGTCCCTCAAGGGGACGATCTTGATTGCAGTCTTTCCCGTGATGTGGGATGTACACGTGGTGCTCTCCTAGCCGGGAGAGCCCCCCCCGTGGTAGTCCTACACTCAGTCAACCACCCCGAGGTCATAGTCACGACATAGCGATGATTACGGCACGCGCGATAAGCGCACGAGTAGCTATCCCACATTGGCATGCGGTTAGTTGCTTCTGCTAGCGGGTACGCCTAAAAGTACAACACGTAACAGCACAGGACCTTGCCCTCTCAGAACAGGGGTCTCGCCCCTCCATAGTCCACGTACCCTCGTTTGACTATCCCGGTTTGCCCAGCGACCTTAACAAGAGTCGGTGTATGGTGGCTAGTCCTAACCTCGGGCCCCGTGGGACGGCTAGCTTCCTCCCTACACTAAGAGCTCACCTTCGTACTACATACACGAGGGCCAAACAGGAGTCAGTGCAGAGTGATTAGTCCTAACCCCAGGTCTCAACCCAAAGGGGCGGCTAGCTCCCCTCTACACTAAACGGGCAGTTTCTCTCCTTGGTATCGTGTACACAAGGGCCAACTCACTTCCCGTCTAATTACAAGAGTCCTTTCGTATATAGAAGTTCTGCTCCTAATTCCCCGTAGGATTCATGCTTGTATTTGTTTCATTTCATTTCTCAACGTGCATAATTCGTTGTTCATCTCCTGATTCTCATTCATATAACTGGCAGCTCGTGTGTTTACAACTGAAGGAGCATCACATCAAGTATTTAACACTTGCTAGCAATTAAGGTTTATCATGCATCTCAAGTAAACAGTTTAGCTCAAGCAATATTCGTTCATGTCTGCCCTAGGGTTCATTTCACATCCTAGGGTTCAATTAAGTTATTCTAAACATGCACTTCATTATTTAAATCTTAAAGTAAACCACTATACTGGGAAACATGGGAGGAGTGGGGGCTAGAACCGTAGGTCCTATCGTCTCGGTGGGCCCCGAACACGCTACAGGTTGGAGACCTATACCAGTGACCAAGTCACAATAGATGAGTCTAAAATAGGATATAATTGACACTAACACGTAGAGAAACTCGAGTGGAAAACAACGGTATTTCGTTTGCGTAAATCCGACTTCGTTCGTGTCCTAAACGACCCAAAAATGCACATACTGTCTAAAATCAGATGTCTGGGACTAGACCCAGACGTCTTAAACGAGCTTAGAACCACACCTTGCTTCCCTGCGACTTCCTCAGACGTCCGAACCCCTTTGCAACCGTCTGAGGGTGATCCCAGATGTCAGATACTCCCTTCGGAAGTCTGGGGGTGCCGTTAGACGTCTGGTACCTTGAAGGGCGTGTTTACGCGCCTTCCCAAGGCTCGTACCTATGTACACACTTGCAAGTTAAAATCTTCGACAACACAATGTTACGTACGTAACGTACATGCATGTGCATTCAGGATGCTTACCTTGGCACTCCGCGAGTTTTCAAACGTCTAGCTTCAGTTTTGGACGTCAGCTGCCACTCCAGACGTCTGGCAGATGCTCCAGATGTCTGATATTGGAAAAATCCAGTATGCAGAAACTCCTCATGTGGCTTGTCTTCCTCGCGCCTCCGCCCGTGGCACGGCAGCAGCAGCTCTACTAGCTGTAAAGGGTCGAGAGGCCCTCTCCACAAGCCCCTCCTCCTCGTGTGCATGCTCGCCTCCTCCCACACGAGCTCCTCAAAGCTCTCACGGGCTCTCGCAACTCCTCCCTTGCAACTCCGAGTGCTCGCCGTTGCACCCGCGGCAAGGTGCTCCTCACGCGCTTGCTCTCCTGCTCGAGCTCGTTCGCCGTGCACCTAAGCTCCCCGAGCTTCCTCCTCTCTCCCATGCCCCCGCTCTCCCGTGCACACACTCTCTCCCTCTCTCCTCCTCATGCGAGCTCCTCTCCTCCGCGGGAGGCTGCAAGTGGAGAAGAGGAGGCTGTTGGTGGTTCGCTGGAAGACTAGTGAAGGAGATGGAGGTGGTGGAAGTGGTGGAGTGGAGATGGAGTGTGGTGGAGGGTTTAAGGTGAGATGGGATAGGGTTTGGAGGGGAGGGGGAGTGTGCGTGCGCATTTGTGTGTGGGTGAGGAGAGAGAGGAAAAAATAGTGCGACACCCCCTCGCATTCCGCTCCTTTCCAGCAAAGCCCACACACTCAACTCAAAGAGTCAGAATTTTCGCTTTTACATCCCTAACTTTCCGGAAAACTCCCAACGGTCCTTAGAAGGGTCATTTCATAATTCTATCTCATATTTTGTTAATTCAGAAAATCCTTAGTAATTTCATATTACTAATTCCAAGCTTTGTAATTATTCACATTATCTTTTAACTTATTCTTTTACAAGTAGTTTCAATCTTGTGATAGTGGCCCCATGTTATTTAGAAGTTACTGAAAATGACAAGATTTGTTTTACTGAAAATGGGGTTCGTTTCATACATCCGATAACAAGGGTACATTAATTTACATTATTCACATAAAACCTATTATTTCTCATTTAAGTACTCATAAATCAGAGAAAATATTGGAGGGGTTCCAAACTCAACAAAAAGAAGAATACACATCGACCAAGGTGGTACATGGAAAAGATTGTTCATAATAGGTCCATAAGTGCTCGAAAAAAAAATTGATTGAATTGAAAGAAGGGTAGACTATTCTACTTAATTCCATTGGAGGATCACCATGACTCCGAACCATGTGCACTAGGCCTAGGAGCACTCTCCATGCCCACCTTGGGGTTCGTGCATGCACCTGGTTCAATCGGACCCATGACGGGGTCGGAGACACCCAATTACACTTCTATGTTTTCAATAAATAGAACATACTCAAAAGTGAAAATAAATCATATCAATGCGTAGTACGCATCGATACAATTCCAATGGTACCTTATTTGTCAAAATCCGAGGTCATAAGGGCCTTGAACCAGATGAAACAGTGCCAGGGGGTCCAAAGTTAGGTTAGAATGCCCACGCACGCTTTGGTTGACACGCCCCTGCACGCCCAGCCACACGCGCCACGAGTTGCACTGTGATTCGTGCACGCAAGGCTTCACGGATTACCACACGTGCCTACCTGCAGTTGCTTGATCGCCATGCGTCGCGATCCTGTCTACGCCCGCTTGCGAACACGCGCCCGCGCCCATGCGAAATCATGCACTCTCCTACGCCACGTGTTTCTCGCTTGCATGCCACCGCCTCCATGCGTAGTGTGCTCGCTGTGTGCTGCCACCGTCGTCGTGACTTTTGCTGTGGGAACCCTAGATTTTGCAAAATTGCAACCGGGTTGCTACGAAATAATTTTTATTTTTTGAAGAAGAAAAATTTAGGTTTTTTTTCTCCCTTTCTGTCATGATTAGAGAGTTGAGGATGAATGATGACCCAAAGGACCCAATATGTCCTTAAATAGGTTTTATGGGTGGTTCAGAATAGGTTTAGTTGGGTGAAATACCCAAATTGCTCTTAGGGTTGGGCTAACCTTACATTTAGGTCCCTTGTGACTTCTTTTGGCCATAACTTAAGCTATACAACTAGAAATCATGCGAGACAAGCGTCATTGCAAAGCTTACGTTGAAAGGAATCCAATGATACAACATATGGCACCATTTTGACAAAGTTTTACTAGGAGTTGACTCAAAATACGCATTTTTGGTAATTTAAGGGATTCTGACACCAACACCAAACCCTAACCGGGTTTTCGGGTTTGAACTGACCCGAACTACTTTGAAATGACTTGAAACCTAGATTTTGGGATGTTACAGATATAAATACCTTAAAGGGAGTTTCGTTCTCGAACAAAACTCGAGTGAACGTAGGGGGTAAAAGAGAAAATCGGCTAGGTGTATAACAATCTTAAAGCGTAATAACAATTTTAAAAAGACATAACCCAGGGAGTTAAAGACTAAAAGCTTTGGGTACTTCTTGATGATAACATTATCATCAGCTATATCTAGCTTTAATTAGTCAAACTCCATTAATAAATGCTCTTACATAACCACTAAAGGACCGTAATTCACTGCACATCCTTTCTGAGAGTTTAACATGAAATTAGGGTTAAAATTGCAATTTCTCCATCATATCATGAATGCAGAACAAGCTTGGGTTTTCTCAGGGTTTATTAAAGGTCAAATATGCATTAAAGTCTAATAAGAGGGTCTGTGCAGACAAACGGATTTTTCATGCATTACGAGAATTAAATGACATCTAAAACCCTAAAAACAGACCCGCTTGATTCACTGAGTTTTTGGTTAGAATAAAATTCACCTAAACCTTCTATAAATCATATAAAAATATTCTCTAAGGTTTGGTATCCTTGATTTGACCATTAGAACCCATTTTGACCTAAAACAGAGTCTCAAGCGGATAGTTGCCCTAATTTGGGTTTCTACGCAAATTACCCATTTAAACTTGGTTAAAACATAAATCTGAATTCACCATCAGATTTCTAAAATTTGGGTCTAATCGGAGATCATGTTGACTTAGTTTGCGTTTCAGTCCTGTCTGACTCTTTTTCTTACATAGATGCCCCTAACTTTTGAATTAATTGCAATTAGGTCCCTAACTTTATCATCATTCTTTGCAAAGAGGTCCTCGCACCATTTTTGGAAGGTGAGACCTTCACCGTCGAGTTTCGAGTGAGGATTTTTTGTTTTATTCTAAATCAATCAGTCCTAGATTTGAACCAGAGATTCATTGAGGAATTCTCTTTCAATAAACCCTACCTTGGACTCTAATTCTTTCCCAATCTCTCATGTGAACGCATGGGAGATGTGGGTATCTCACATGCGCAAGAAGCTTGGAGTTTCCAAGATTTTTTCCAAGCTTGGAACTCCATCCTAAGCCTTATAAAAGCACACCCAATGCATAGCTTACCTCCTTAGCAAGGTTTGGGCCAAAACCCTCTTCAAATCCCTACCTCTGGCCCTTCTTCAACCTAGCTTCGGTGGCTCTTCTTCCTTGTCTTCTTAGGGATGGCGAACGACCAAATTGGCCCCTCCATCATCCTCACCATCTTCCTCCGCGCCTCGCCGGTCACAGCAGGTACCATTGTTCACCTCACCAGAGAATTTGTCCTCTCCGACACCGACCAATCAAAGCCGGCGCGGATCTCATTCCTCTTTATCCCTTAGTTAGGTATTTGGCTTCCTCTTCCTCTCTACTTTATTTCTCTCTCCCTCAACTCTTGTTTCGACCACTGTCCACTTGTTCGCCCTCCATCTTCCAGCTACCTCTTCGACGAGGTCATTCGCTCACCACACACGTCCAACCACCTCGCCAACACCCTCACGACTGCAACCACTACCAAAAGCCCTAACTTTATTGGGTCTCTCGACCACCCAAATCACCAGTCATCCAACCCACCTTCACACCTTCATTTCCATCATCGACCGCCCTCTACACGCCACCATCCTCCACGTAAACACCACAGTCACCTTCGCCAAGACTAGGAGAAGCTTTTGAGATGTTCTAATGTGGCCGTAAGGCCTTATTTCATGTTCTCAGGTTCTACGCTGGAGCTCCACCGCCGCGTCATCTCTCTGGCCCTGTTCTTCATGTTCTAGCCACACAAGACTCAAGTTTCACCTCCAGGCACTGTGTATTTATCCCAAGTACGTGCCTAGGTCTTCAATTGAGATCCATGACCTCAGCCACTACTGCTACGCGAAGAAACGAAGCGGGTGAGATAGTCCCACCTCATGGGTTTCTGAAGCCTGCGCCGGGGATAAATTGACTTTGTGATCCTCGCTGGTTGCCTTCGAGAGCACTAGGGTGAGGTCTCGTTCGCACGCTCCATCGCACGTGCCCTCGCCCGCACTTACGCCACGCAGGTCTGGGCATGGGTCATATTACCTGGATCCATTCGGGTTTCTGCTAGAGAGGAGAAGAAAGAGAGAGAGTGAGCAGGGGAGGGGAGGTTTTGCTCCTGCAGGTATATCCTTGTGCGACACTTAGTCGCTGGAGGGAAATGTTTCCCCTGTGCTGCGAAGGAGAAGAAAGGGAAGGCTTATAAAGCTGAAGAAGAGTCTTTGAAGAAGAAGAGAAGCTTAAGAAGGAAAGAAGAAGAGATAAATAAGCAAGGCTTTGAGAAGCCTTGTGCTTGTGAATATTTAAGTCATCTGATGCACAAGACCAATGTCTGATAACCCCTTTGAGATTGATACTATTGGTTTATTTCATGACATGGAAATTGGCTAAGTGGTCCTAATTACTGTAGCAATATTGATTAGCTAATATATATGTATCTAGACTAAATAATTGGTGATATAAATCACCACTGTTGTTGCTCTAGATTTCTTTTTGCTATGTCAAACTCTTCATATACTCATGTTATACATTGATGATCAATTTTGAGTAATTATTATTCACTGCATATCATTATTTGGCTTATTTTCTCGTGCTCATATATATATTAATTGAGATTAGCACTTGAATTCTTATTTGCTCCTTTTGTTCAACCTTGGATACTCTTTTGAATTCGAGCTATAAATTTTATTTGTTTGAGCACATTTGTCCTTGAAATGACCCGTTGCCTTTTGGGTTGTTTAAGACGTCTGGGTGAGCTGTCAGACGTCTGTCTAGACATCTGGATGGAGGATAGGACGTCTGAAAGTAGAAGAATCGTACCTTCTTTCTTTTCCACTCGTGCCCTGCACGTGCACTCACCTATCTCTCCTCACCCCAAACCCTAACCCTCTCCTATTTAACCCCCACCCCCACACCACTCCATCCATCTCCACCAGCCACCACCTTCGTCCTTCACCTTACTCCCTTCCCTCTAGCATGACAAAAGGAGAGGAAGAGGAGAGAGAGAGTTTAGGACGTGGAGGAGGAGGAGAGGGGAGTGGGAGCATGGGAGGAGCTCAAGAGGAGGAGCTCACGAGGGAGTTGCAGGAGCTCGGAGGAGCTCGTGCGGGAGGAGTTGAGGGCACGGGCAAGGAGGAGGAGGTTGCAAGCAGGAGCCTTGGCCTCCTACAATCGCTAAAGGCGTTGCTGCAGCTCCTACGGGCGAGCTCGCGAAGGAGACAGCTTGCGGGAGAAGTTCTGCTTACTGGATTTTTTCCAGTATCAGATGTCTGGAGCATCTCACAGACGTTTGGAGTAGCAGAAGGATGTCTGGAGCTGAAGCCAGATGTCTGAAAGCACGCTCAGTGCTAAGGTACGTGCTTTTGTGCGGTTACGGCCATGTAGGCCTCACCGCAGGGATTTTGTCCAGCCTTATTTAGCTCTACGCGTGTGTACGTAGGAGCAAAGCATTGGAAAGGCGTGGGGTGAGCCCTTCGAGGTGCTTTTAGACGTCTGGACACATCGCCAGACGTCTGACCGTACCTCCAGGCGATCGGAAGGAGGGTTCGACATTTGGAACTCATCTCAGACGATCGCGGAAGGGTCCAAACGTCCGAGGTAGCCGTAGGGAACCTGGGGTGAGTATTGACGCCTTTTAAGATGTCTGGGACTAGACCCAGACGTCTGATTTTGGACAGTGTGAGTGTTTTTGGCCCATTTAGGACCCAAACAGAATTAGATTTCCGCAAATGAAGTACTGTTGTTTTTCGCTTGAGTTTCTCTATGAGTCAGTGTCACTTGAATAGGGTTTTGGACTCGTTTGATGTGAATGGTCAATTGTATAGGTCTCCAGCCAGTCGAGTACGTGGGAGCCGCGGAGGCGACGGGATCTACGATCCGAGCCCCTATTCCTCCCGTGTTTGCCGGTGGAGTGGTTTACTTTAGTATTATGATTTAAATAATTGAACTGCATGCTTAGAATAACTTGAATGAACCCTAGGATGAGAATGAAGCCTAGGGCAAGAACAGATGAATATGGTTGAGCTATACTATATACTTGAGATACATGTAGAACCTTAGGATGAGAATGAACCCTAGGGCAGGAACAAATGAGTATGGTTGAGCTACACTGTTTATTGAGATGCTTGTAAAACTTTAAATGTACTGGCCATTTAATATGATGCCTTGTCAGTTAGAAAATCACGAGCTGCCTGTATTAAGAATGGAAACGAAAATGTAAATAGAGAAATCTGAAAGTTTGAAATACGAAACGAAAGGAATACCTGCATGAACCCTATGGGGAATTAGTAGGAAATCTCTTGTAGACGAGAAGTGAGCTGGCCCTTGTGTATGCGGTACTAAGGAGAGCCACTGTCCCTTTAGTGTAGAGGGGTACTAGCCGCCCGTTGGGTTGAGCCCTGGGGTCAGGCCTAGACACTCTACACTGACTCTGTTTGGTCCTCGTGTACGTGGTACTGAGGTGAGCTACTTAGTGTAGGGAGGGAGCTAGCCGCCCCAGGGGGCCCGGGTTAGGACTAGCCGCCCTACACTGACTCTTGTTAGGCCCACTGGGCAAACCGAGATAGTCGAACGAGGGTACGCGGATTGTGGAGGGGTGAGACCCCTGTTCTATTATGTTCTGAGAGGAAAGGCCCTGTACTGTTCCGTGTTGTACCTTTAAGCATACCTGCTAGCGGAAACGACTGACCACGTGCCAGTGTGGGATAGCTACCTGCGTGTTTATCACGCGTGCCGTAGTGACCGCTACGTCGCGATCGTGACCTCGAGGTGGTTGATTGGGTGTAGGATTACCACAGGGGACTCTCCAGGCCAGGAGAGCACCATGTGTACCTCCTACATCATGGAAAAGACTGCAATCAAGATCGTTCCCACAGGGAACAAGCCAGATCAAGAAATGTCTTAAGTGAATAAAGGAACAACAAATTAAAAGTACTTGGTTGAACTAAATGAAAATGGATAGTTACTTAATTACATTAATTTATAGCTTGTCTCACTTACATATAAATGGCTAAATTACCACTTTACTCAGTGTTCGCTGACTCTGGAAATTTTATAACCTTGTCCAGTTAGGGAGTTGAGCAGCCACTGGCTGCAGAGGGAGCTGGGCCTAGTCGAGCCCAGCCTTAGCTGCGTTTTCTTACTGTTTCCTTAGCTTCTGTTGTAGTAGTGAGTATTTTGTTCTATATAATACTATTTAAGTTACTTTTCTGCTGTACTTTTCTCTGTCGTAGTTGTGATGACTTGTAATATTGATAGACTTTTCACTCGGTTCTTTTATTGTCTCTTATTTTTTTTCTACTTAGTTACATTGCATGTGTGGATGTGAATTATTTCCTGCTTGTGGTTATTTCTCGTTGGACGACCAGGTCTTGGGATTAGTCGAGGTGGGCCAGTCTTGGGTC
The DNA here is from genome assembly GCA_037157565.1 of Thalassia testudinum. Taxonomy (NCBI): domain Eukaryota; kingdom Viridiplantae; phylum Streptophyta; class Magnoliopsida; order Alismatales; family Hydrocharitaceae; genus Thalassia; species Thalassia testudinum. The sequence goes on from JAZHRO010000002.1 coordinate 55,040,356, forward strand.
CTGTAGGGATCTGGGATTGGGTCATAACAGTCCTATACTATAACACATATCTTAAACAACGATGAATTCGCTTCAACATTTTGGCACCGTTGTCGGGGAGCAACGCGCAATTCACTGCTATTCTCTCTGTGATATTGTGATTATATTTGCTTTCTTGTGATTTTGTGAGGCACCTCACGAGGCAATCTTCTGTGCAAGACAACCACACCCGGGGCATGTAATTTCTTCTTCCCTAATCAAAACTCCTAATCTTGAGAAGATAAGAAAGGAAACAAACAAATTAGGATCTACCTGCCTTATTTTCATAGAAATCATCATTCAAAAGGCAAGTTTTTCCTGAGTTGTGAAAAATTTTCATTTTTTATCGAAGCTTGAAACGATTCTATTAGAGATCCCTACCCTAATTTCCTGTACCTATTAAGGATTACGCTTAATTGCAAATCTCCTTAGACTACACACTTCTTGTTTGAAGTTCAAGGAGAATATTTTAAGATCAAATTGGACTTGGAAATAGAGCCACTTAGGGTTTCAACTTTAGGGTTTCTGGAGTGTTAGTACACACTTGCTTGCATAAAAGGAAACATACCCTCCTGCATCTGTGTGCCACCCAAGCCCTTGATTGAAAAGATCTAATCAGAAAAATCCTTAAAATCAGGCTCTAAATTCAATTGAATCTTAAAATCTTGGACCTAATACCCTATGAGTTAAATCAGAGTGATTTTTGGATCTTGACCTAGATTTCATTCTCCATCTTTTTGGGCAAGTCAGTGAAGTTGGTTTACATTGTGGGCCAACCAACCTCCAAATTAGGTCACGAGCCAAATTAACTTCTAATCAAGTGAAATTAAAGGCACAAATTGGCATTTAAAACTAGTAGACTTAAGAGGTCAAGTTATCTATTTTGGTCTACCTGAATTTGTAGTGACAAGGAAGGTCGGGTGGGGGAAACCCTGTAACCCATGGAGACGCTCTACCGTGTAGGGGTCTTCGCCGGACTCTCCCTTCCTGACTGCCCAGGTAATTCTCAGGTGGACGACTTTCTGATTTAGGGGTATCATCCGCCTCAAACCTCTATAGTCATCCAAAAATCTTTGGGTTCCTTGATTGGGTCAAATTCCTATCTAGTCTCTCATCTATTCTTTAGAGCACACACACAGGAAGGTGCTTGGGTTTTTAACCTAAAAGGCCTCATTAGATCTTCTTGGGATTTCTTTCAGATCTAATTAGTTCCAATCTGAGCCTGAGTTTGATTCTAAATCTCGAATCTATCACTTGATTTGAAGATGCAGCCTGGCAATTTGGGAAGACCATTTAGGAAACCTGAGTCCTAAATGTCCATGAGAGATAGAATGATTGAGGATGCCTTGGAATTTTATAGAGTTAATGACAAAACCTCAAATCCAGTCAGCATGATTCAGGTTAATATCCCAGAAACAACAGCCTTTATTGCAAATTGTGCTCAATTAATATTGACACAAATAACAAATGGATCAACCCGGGATATTCTCATGATAGGATATATTGAATTAGAGAAACTACATAACTTTGAATATCTCCAATGCATGACAAATCCTGTACTTTGGAAAAGATACCAAGATGACCTTGAGAAATGGGAAGAGATGATAAAATTTGTTGAAATAGATTATTGATAAAAAATACCCGTATATTCCTTAGGAGATTAGCGAAACATCTTAGAATAAGACTGAGGATCAATTTGATTTCCTAAATCTTGGGTTCGAGAATCAAGGTTGTTGTGATCCCCAACCCAGATGGAATATGATCCAGTTTATGTAGATATTGATATGACTGATCTTGAGTTGGGTTGGGAAGATCTAATTGCAGGTGTTCCCGATTTCGAGCAAGCCCTAGAGATATGAGAACCTGGTTCGCTAAGCTTTGAATATCCAGACACTTGTAATGATAAGCTTAAAACAGAACTCCTTGAGAATGTAAATCCCGAGCCTTATCCTATTAAGGTAATTCTCGAGGATGATTCTGACATCCCAATAGAGCTTAGCCTAGATTTTAGTGATCCAATCCCTACCCTTAACCTAGAATCTGGATTCCAATCCCTACCCTTAACCTAGAATCTGGATTCGAACCTTTTTGGGATTATTATGAGGCCCCATATGATGAGAATCAGGTTTTCAATCTGAACTGCGATTTTGGGCCTATGTTTGTTGACTACACCTCTCCAGACTCCTCTGAGATACAAATCAATTTTTCGAAAATCATGCCAATTTACGATATAGAAATCGAGCTAGAAGAATTGGGATTCGATTGGGTCTATCTTAGGAGCCTAGAACTTGAGCCCATGCCTAATAGGGACACCTCTTTGAGTTCGGATTATGAGTTTAGGTTAGATCTAGGTTAGGTTGCTGCTTCTCTATATCTTGACTTACCCTGTGTTGGAACTTTCGATCCGAAATCAGGTTCAGAACACGATCTTCGCAAGTTCTCTGATGATTTTGAATCTTACTCTGATTTCGGAGAACCTTTGTTTTCTGATGACTACGAGCCAATCTACGACCTCAGTATCTATGATCCATTCCTCGACTCTAACTCTGAGGTCCTTGATCCCAAGATCATTGATTCAGAATCAGGTTCCATTGAGTTGGAATCATTCCTTAATGATCTACAGGATTCAGAAACAACAAGTGCCGAGAGTGTCTGCAATCCAAAGTTTGAATCTTTTATTAACTCCGATTTTCATGATTTATAAACATACTTCAAGCCTTTACATTTGATTTTGACGGGCTCAATGAAGACTCTTTAGATGCACCAACCTTTGAACTATTCCTAGAGGAGCCCTCACACAGTTCTCCTTGAAGCCACCTCTTCTACACATACAGAGCCTTGCGAAACCCGATTCCAACCTCAACCTATGATGAGAACCTCATCATGAGCCATAACTAGCTCATTTTGACCCTATACAAAGGATAAAAGCTCCTATATATCTCAAGGAAAGGCTTAACTCAGAGAATTCTGAGTTTGAGAAGAAAACCAGTCATAAGGGGTAAAAGTGCAATTTTACCAGTATAATCTGCATACAGGGTAATTCAGGGCCCAAACATAGGTCAAAACAGCTTAATAAGAATAAAAGTGGGATGAGATGATCGAGCAAGGGCTACAGCACTTTCAAGGAACCAAATGATAATCTGTAACCCTAAAACAACCCACTTCAATTCACAAGGTTCGAGGCAAAGTAAAAATAGAATAAACCCTCTAAAATTCATAGAAAAATAATCTCTAGGGTTTAGAACCTTCAATTTGGCCTTTAGAACCCATTTTGACCTACATTGAGAACCATGCCCAATTAATAACTTAATTTGGGTTTTTGCGCAAATTTACCGGTCAAACAAGGTTTAATATGAAAATAAAATTCACCATCAGATTCCTTAGGTCCTAATTAGTCATGTATAAAAACTTGAGCCTAAGAAGAAACCTCCTTGACCGACTTTACACTTTGGTCCTCATATATTTACTCTTTGGCCCTCAACTTTTGAACCCTCGCATTTAGGCCCCTAACTCTCCTTCGTTCTTTGCAAACAGGTCCCTCCTGCAAAACCCTGCCAGCACCATGCTCCGGCGACCTTGCGCGGAGCATGGCGCCGCGCAGGGTAAGGTGGAGGACCTGGCATGTGTACCGGAGGGTGCCCTGCGTCGTCAGCCGTCGCAGGAGCACCCCCATGGTCCTTGCAGCCCCCCATACCGGCCGTGCGAACGCACGGACGGTATGGGTTCGAATTCCGACCATGCTCCGGCGAGGGAGACACGTCGTCTCCCTCCGCCTTCCTCCCTGCTTCAACCCTATAAATACCCCCCGCCGCTCCGCCGACCAAGACAGCCTGGACCTGACGGAGAAAACCCCCAGCTTTCGTCTCTTCTTTCTCCGGCAGACGCTCACCAGCTCCGGCGACTTCCTCTCCCTCCACCTCTTCGCTCTGCCGCACTACCAGCAGCAGAGACCTCTTCCCCTGCTCTTCCCGCGCCACGCCGCACCCAGCTGGCGCCTCTCCAGCCTTCTGCTCGCCGCCGCCCCTCTCCCTGAGCATCGTCTTCTCCGGCGACAGTCGATACGACTGTCGCCCTATTCCTCCCCCTTCGTCCCTGCAGTTAAGTTAGACTTACTCCCCTTCTCCTCCTCTTTCTTTCCCCGCTTTCGATTTAGTCAATTAAGCCCTCTACCGACCCTGTTCACCCTCATCCTCCCCGCCTCCGACCACCCTCCGGCGAGCCGCTCCCATCACCTCAGCGACCCACACGGCTCGCCGACCACCGCAGAACTTCCGCCTCCTCACCCTGATCCTCTTCCGCCCCTCCACTTCCCACCAAACACCCTCTGCAGACCCACCGAACACACCCACTCCCTCGCTCACAGTCTGACCTAGGACGACCTAACAGCTCCATCTCGCCCCCTGCAGACCCCCTGACCACCTTCGCCGTGCCACGGCGAAGGTCCCCCGCCTGTCTGATTTGGCCGAGAGGCCGTGCCATTGGTTTCAGGTTCCAGGCCTTGGCCGCCATTGGCGAGGAAGCTCGAAGCCTGCTCGAGGTCGCTCCAAGCCGAGATATCCCAGATGGAATAGCCACGGCCAGCGCGGAAGAGACTCACGCACACACCCTGGCCCTCGATTGGAGCTGTACGCCTCAACAGCCGACGCAATTGGGAGGAGCATCCCTGCTGCAGGCGTAGGAGAATTGGGGTGGGACATTTAGTCCCACCTCGGAATCTCTCAGCGGCGCGCGGACACATAAGTTGGAAAACTGCCGTATGCTGTTTGCCTCAGTTACCACGGGGTGAGGTCCCTCTCACCCGACCCGACCCGACTCGGCCTCGTCCGTGACCACGCTCCGCGGACCTGGCCCGACCCGGTTAGACTGACCTGCACTCCTCGCCCACCACGCACGCCGGTGGGCCTGGACCCGGGCTTGACCCGAACCCGATTACCCGATAGCGCTCTGGGAGAGCTTCCGAAGAGTGATTTCAGAGAGAGAGATACGCGGGGAAGGGGGGGTAGAGTAGGTTTTTGTCTTGACGAATAAACTCTGAAGTGTGCAGGCCAAATCTGAAGAAGCAGACCCGCTGAAGAAGAAGGAGCTGCTGCACTGTAGCGAAGGCATTGTTAAGTCGTCTCAGCACCGGGGCAGACGACGGAAGATCAGCAGGCCGAAGAAGAAGAAGAAGAAGGAGGAGCAACGGCCATCGCGAAAGAAGAAAAGTCAAGGCAGGTGAAGACAAAGAAGAAGAAGGAATGAAGAGAAGCAAGAAGCAAGAAAAGAAGGAGATGATCTGACGAAAAAGAAAGAAAGGAAACAAGAAGAAGATCACGAGGGGAGAATCTGAAGAAAGCAGAAGAAGAAGAAGAAGGAGAACAGGGAGAACCAAAGAAGAACAGGGAAAACCAAAGACAAAGAGGAAGAAAGAAGAAAAGAAAAAGAAGCAAATTTTTCATCTCTCTCTCTCTCTCTTTATTTTTGTAATTAAACTTGTATATCTCTAGAATACAACTTGCTCCCTGAGTTCGACCTCGGGAACTCTTTCAGTTTTCCGAGTAATAAAAATTTTATATGGAACGTTGGTGACAACCGGCTTTACTACAACGCCTCTCGTCGGGCTAATGACCATTTTGGCGCCGTTGCCGGGGAGCAACGGCTATTCTAGAGGTAAACATTCCTGTATCTTTTAAGTTCTAATAATCTCCTCTCTTTTGTGCAGCTATAGGAACTCAAGAAGACAAGCAACCACACAACTACTCCGAAGACAGGTAAAATCTTTTCTCTCACTATTAACCCCTACACTCTAAAGAGAAAAAAAAAAAACAAGCAACATAGGGCTAACCTGTCTTCCATATTTAGTAACCATAAAAGTTGCATGTTTTCAACTCATTATTTCTGCACACTATTAAGGGTATTTAAGGGCTACCACATTCTTGCTTGAGCCCTAATTACCCAACAAAGAATTAACTGGACCAAATAGAGCCAAACTAAGATCCAACACTAGGGATTTTGAGACACACTCCTTAAGCAAGAATTGAGAAAACCAAATGAAGTGTGCCCAAGCCCTTGTCTGAAAATACCTATTCAAAGAAAATCTAAAACAATTGGCTCTCTCTAACACTTGAACCCTAAAAGACAGGACCTAGAAGCTCTCAAAGAAAACAAGAGGTAAAGTTGACCCCTTTGGGTTAACCAACCTTAAATTAGGTCACTCTTTGCACTTAAAAAGACTAAAGTTCAAGTGAAACCTTAAGCACCCTGATCTTAAAATTGGTAGACTTAAGAGGTCAAGATCCCCATTCTGGCCTACCTGGAACCGCAGTGACAAGAGAGGTCGGGTGGGGGAAACCCTGTAACCCGTGGGGACGCTCTACCGTGTAGGGGTCTTCGCGGGACTCTCCCTCTCTGGCTGCCCAGGTAATTCTCAGGTGGACGATCTTTCTGATCAAGGGGTCCATCTGCCCCGCACCTCTATAGTCACCCAACACATTTTTGGGTGTCTTGATTGGGTCCATCACCTTCTAAACTTACCTCTCCCAACTGTGCATGTACGGAAGGAGGTCTCTAAGACCACTCTTAAGACCTCCTTTAGAAATTCACTCTCGTCAAGGCCAAGCCTCGACGCCCGTGTTTGTGCAGCAACACCCTCACATTATTCTCTCTTCTGATTCAGAACCAAGTTCTTCTTCTTCCCCCATCATGGCTCAGCCAGTTGAGGAAGAAAATAATCTGGAACACCAGCTCCAGCGACTCAATGACCTCTTCCAAAACTTCGTGCACCCACCGCAGCGTCCTATGATGCGGGACCACTACAATCCTGCTGCGGTGGCCATTGAGCCTCGAGTTAGAATCCCGATTGGAGGACCTGATTCCGAACTAAAGCCCAACATGATTCACGCTATACCTAAATTCCATGGGCTTAATTCTGAAGATCCCTTCCAGCACATCAAACAGCTTAAGCATCTGGCCCACACTTTTGGATCAGATGCGCAAAATCGGGATATTCTTCTCATGAAGATGTTCTCCTTTTCTCTTATGGACAAGGCCGCCCATTGGTATCAAACTCAGACCCGGCCGATCAACACTTGGGAAGAACTTCAATCCGAGTTTTTGAAAAAGTTCTTTCCCGTTGGTCGGACCAACGCCTTGCGCCATCAGATTACACACTTCACTCAACAATCAGGAGAACCTCTCCATGAGGCATGGGATCGTTTTCAGGATCTCATGAGGAAGTGCCCCCATCACGGAGTTCCTAAATGGGAACAAGTCCAATCTTTTTACCAGGGACTCCGTGAGGACATCCGCCTTTTCGTCAATGCAACCTGCGGAGGAAACATCATGGGTCAACATGAAGACACCGTATGGGAGATTCTCGAAAACATGTGCGAGAACTCCATCAACAATGACTCCATGGGATTATTCGACAGGACGAATACCCGCGCAGCGACGAATCTTAAGGGAGCACATGAGACGCAGGGCCTGTCCGCATCAGTCGACCTGGAATTAATGGCCAGTCGATTGGACAAGGTCTCAATTATTGAAAAGAAGGTGGATGAGCTGACTCAGCACTTGCAGCGAGCCACCTCTGCGCGTAACTCCTTTGCACAACCTCCTTCCACACAGGAGACTGTGCAAAACATCCTCCACCGATCCTCCCCTGGGATGGATCCATATCCATCCCCATCTGATTCTTGGACTGGAAGATCATCCGATCCTTTCTTCACCAGTCGGGGGAACTCCATTCCCCCTTTCCCTGATTCTCAGGAGGTTCCTCAGACCTGCGAGGACCTCAACGCCATCCAGAACGACCCATTCTCCAACACTTACAACCCTGGATGGCGAAACCATCCAAATTTTCAGTGGGCAGGAAATTCTCAAACCCAAAGACCACCTTTTCAGTCCCGCCCACAGCCCTCTCATCACTACCAGCCACCTCAGCCTCGGCCCAACCCTACTTATCCATCAGGGCCAAATCAAGATCAAATGTCCTTAATCCTTCAGACTCTGGCTGACATTCAAAAATCGAATGCGGCCATTCAAAAACAGCACAAGGACGAGCTTACTGAAGTTAAAACTCAGCTGGCCCAGTTGGCAAATTCTCGCCAGCCAGGCACACTCCCTTCCCAACCCCTTCCTAACCCAAATAACGTGCCAACCCAGAAGCGCGTTATGAATCCAAATTTAGGCCACGCTCAATGGATTTATCAGGCCCCTACTGCCCCATCTCCAGACGAGATGGAAGCCTCTACTTCTCGTCCGGGATTTCAGCAGCAGCCACCCCTCCTACCAAATCCAAACCAAAATCAGGCCGGATTAAATGCTGTAACAACACGTAGTGGTAAGACAACTCAGGACCCGCGTTATCCAAACCACTCCCAGCCTGATAATCATGACCCTAGGATAGTTATCCAAGGTACCGCTGTTCCAGACCCACAACCAGGACCTATCCTAGAGGAACCAACCAAGATCCCGTTTCCCGAGGCCCTGACCAAGGGAAAGAAGACCACCAAACCCGTGGCCCCTGAGGAGGACCTGGTCAAGCTCTTTGAGCAGGTCCACATAAACATCCCCTTGATGGATGCAATCCACCACGTACCAGCTTACGCACGATTTCTAAAGAATATATGTACACCCCAGCGTAAGCCGCGAACCAAGGGAGGGAGCCCAATTGTTCTGTCAGAGCAAGCCAGCTCTGTAATCCTTAGTAGACTCCCACCCAAGGCAAAAGATCCTGGAACTCCCCTGATCTCCTGTAAGATAGGTGGTACCCAATTTGACAGAGCATTGTTAGACTTAGGTGCATCTATAAATCTGATACCCACATCCTTACTTGACCATCTGGAAGAATCTGAGCTGAAACCAACTGAGGTGACATTACAATTAGCAGATCGATCTATAAAGTCACCAAAAGGGATTCTCGAGGATGTTATCGTAAGAGTGCGGGATTTCTATTTTCCAGTGGACTTTATAGTCTTAGACATGGATGCACCTGAGAACCCTAGGGATACACCAATCATTCTAGGGAGACCTTTCTTGGCTACTGCTAGAGCCAACATCAGCTGTGAGGAGGGCCAAATAGAGCTTAAGTTTGGAGATCAAACACTGAAAATTGATATATTTAAGGCCCAACAAGGAATTAATTGCGGCGTCATCGAGCAAATTTGTGACATCAAGACTTTGGTTGATGAACCACACCTCCAGAATGACTTGAGTATTCCTCATCAACCACAGAAGAATCTCGACCCGCAAATAGAGGAGTCAAATCCAGATGTGAACAACCCAATAACTCCCACCCTTGAACCTCACATCTATACTGAACCACCCGCTGCTGCTGAAAACCCCATCCTCGAACTGAAACCCCTTCCTGCTCATTTGAAATACATCTTTTTGGGTTCTAATCAGACCCTTCCTGTGATCATCAATTCCAACCTTAATCCTGAACAGGAATCCCGTCTGATTGTTGTCCTCCAGCAACATCGCAGAGCCATCGGATGGACCCTCGATGATTTGACTGGAATAAGTCCCTCTTATTGTACTCATCATATCTATTCAGAAGAGGGCACACGACCTTCTCGTGAAATGCAGAGACGCTTAAACCCCAATCTGCAGGAGGTCGTGAAAAAGGAGATCATCAAGTGGTTAGATGCCGGGATCATCTACCCGATCTCCGATAGTCGTTGGGTGAGCCCAATTCAGGTCGTGCCTAAGAAGGCAGGACTCACCACTATAACGACTGAGACCGGAGAAATCATTCCTACCCGATTAGCCAACTCGTGGAGAGTCTGTATAGATTACCGTCGACTCAATTCCTCCACGAAGAAGGATCATTTCCCACTACCCTTCATTGATCAAATTCTCGAAAAACTAGCGGGAAATAGGTTCTTCTGCTTTCTTGACGGGTACTCCGGTTATAACCAGGTGGCAATCCATCCTGAGGACCAAGAAAAGACCACATTCACCTGCCCCTTCGGAACATACGCTTTCCGAAGGATGCCTTTTGGTCTTTGCAATGCACCCGCTACTTTTCAGCGATGCATGCTTGCCATATTCTCAGATATGGTAGGTGATTTTCTGGAAGTCTTCATGGATGACTTTTCAGTTTTCGGAGCATCATTCGACGATTGCCTCCAGCACTTGGTCCAGATACTCAGGCGGTGCATCGACGTAAATTTGGTTCTTTCCTGGGAAAAGAGCCATTTCATGGTGCCTGAGGGAATTGTCCTGGGACACTCAATTTCGGAGAAAGGTATCCAAGTGGATCGAGCTAAGGTTAGTCTGATTTCTCGCCTTCCTATGCCTAGCTCGATCAGGGACATCCGATCCTTTTTAGGGCATGTCGGTTTTTATCGACGATTTATCCCTGATTTTTCAAAAATCGCACGCCCCCTGACCACTCTTCTCTCCAAGGATGTTCCCTTCGAAATCTCCAAGGAATGCACTCAAGCATTTGAAATCCTGCGTGACCGAGTCACCCAAGCCCCGATCCTACAGTCCCCTGATTGGTCTCAACCCTTTGAGATCATGTGTGATGCATCCGACTTCGCTGTAGGAGCGGTTTTGGGGCAGAAAAATGACAAGAAACCTGTGGTCATTTACTACGCCAGCAAAACACTCGATGAGGCTCAGCGTAACTATACAGTTACTGAGAAGGAGCTGCTAGCTGTAGTATTTGCCCTAGAGAAATTCAGATCATACCTTCTGGGTTCCCATGTCATCATATACTCGGATCACACGGCTGTGAGGCATCTCCTTGCAAAGAAGGACGCGAAACCTCGATTGATCCGATGGATCTTGCTGTTGCAAGAATTTGACCTCGAGATTCGCGATAAAGCGGGAAAACAAAACGTGGTAGCTGATCACTTGTCCCGTCTTCCTTCTGATATGATAGACCCTTCCGGACCCATCACTGAGCATTTTCCCGATGAGCACCTGCTGACTATTGGTACTAGCCTTCCATGGTTTGCTAATATTGTAAATTACTTGGCATCTCATCAGACCCCGTCCGATTGGCCGAAGGCCAAGAAAGACAAATTACGCTCCGATGCCAAGTATTACATTTGGGAAGACCCGTACCTCTTCCGCATAGGTGCCGATCAGATCATCCGGAGATGTATCCCGGAAGGAGAAGTCAACAATATCCTCTCTTTCTGCCATGACCAGGCATGCGGTGGCCATTTTGCCGGGCATAAAACCGCATCAAAAGTCCTCCAGTGCGGCTCTTACTGGCCCACACTGTTCAAAGACGCATACAGTCATTGCAAGGCATGCAGTCGTTGCCAGACTTTGGGCAACATGAGCCATCGCAACATGATGCCTATGCAGCCGATTCTAGTATGCGAAATCTTTGATGTTTGGGGGATTGATTTTATGGGCCCCTTTCCTGTTTCGGATGGTTTCGAATACATTCTGTTGGCTGTGGACTACGTGTCCAAATGGATCGAAGCCATACCGACCCGAACCTGTGATCACAAAATCGTTCTCAAATTCATTCATCAACACATTTTCTCAAGGTTCGGGACTCCTCGTGCAATAATCTCTGATGGGGGGACCCATTTCACAAATGCTCAGTTTAGGTCACTGATGACCAAATACGGGGTGTCTCACCGAATCTCTACTCCTTACCACCCCCAAACTAATGGTCTAGCTGAGCTGTCGAATCGGGAGATCAAGAAAATCCTACAGGTCACTGTTCGACCTGACAGGAAGGACTGGTCGTCCCGACTTCCGGAAGCATTGTGGGCCTATAGGACCGCCCACAAGACCCAATTGGGCATGTCTCCCTTTAGATTGGTGTACGGAAAGGCATGCCACCTTCCCGTCGAACTGGAGCATAAAGCCTATTGGGCAGTACGGAACTGTAATCTAGATCTTTCCAAGGCTGGGACCCACAGAAAACTCCAAATCAGCGAGATCGATGAATTACGCACAGACGCGTACGAGAACTCGCAAATCTACAAGGAGCGGGTTAAAGCCTTCCACGACAAACACATCTCAAGAAAGATCTTCCATCCTGGTCAAAAGGTCCTACTCTTTGATGCCCGACTCAAACTCTTCCCAGGAAAACTGAGATCTAAGTGGGTCGGACCATATTTGGTCCGACAGGTTTTTGGAAATGGAGCAATCGAAATCAGTCCACTCAGCCACGATTCTGAACCTTTCATCGTGAATGGTCAAAGACTCAAGCCATTCATTGATGTAACTTCCACTGATTTGGCTGAGGCATCTCATATCCTCCTTTCCCCTTGAGCTTATTGCGCCCAGCCGATGGCGTAAAACTCAGCGCTTAACGGGAGGCAGCCCGTCATTCTCTTTGAAAACCTGAAACTTGTTCTGACACCTTTCAGCACTCGAAGTTCATCCTGAACTAAGACCCCCTAGGTTACAATGAGGACATTGCAAATCTTAGGCATGGGGGGGTATGAAAGTGCAAAAACTCGTAAGAAAAGGTTTCAAACAAAAAAATTCACATATGCCAAAAATACCATAAAAATTAAAAAATTTTCAAAAAAAAAGAATAAGAGGAAAAGAGGAGAAGGAAAATTTTGTGAAGGAGAGAAGAAACAAAATGAAAAAGGAGCACAAAATTATAAGAAAAGTTGATAGTCATTAGTAAGGAACTAAGGAATTAACCTAAGTTCTAGACCTCATTCAAGAAAATAACTGAAAAGTGCACAATAAGATTAGTAAGAATGCAAACCTTAGGCATTCTTGAATAGACTCTTAGTACTCATTAAGATCTGGACACTCCTCAAGAGGTTGAGGAAAATGAAAAGCTGAAGTATTAGGTCTAAGGCTTAGGGAGTATTCGGCCTCGTTAACTAATTTTTGGTTTACGGGACTCAGTAACCTAAGCACCCTAGTCTCACACACAGCCTGGTTCAGTAAGCGTAAAAATCAGAATCACGCAGAAGCGTCGCAAAAATCTGAAAAGAACACCTAGAATAGGAATGGCCGATCAACACAAGTTGATTTGGACGAGTTTCCAGCGCAGAGAGGCGGAAAATCCCCTCGAAGATGCGTAACAAAATGTCATCTCCTCGGTGCTTGTCTCTTAGGATATTTACATATCCTACGGGGGGCATGTAAGCACTCTGCTGGTTCAGATTCCATGGATGGCATTATCTCGAAATGTCAATTGCCAGGGTCTGGATTCGGCCACGGAATACCATGGATGGGATTATCTCGAAATCTCAATAGCCAGGGTTCCGGGGGTTGCCATGGGCGGTGCTATCTCGAAGCATCGATCGCCAGGAACCCTTGAGGATTGATGATGGGAGCAAGGAATCTGATACAGACCGTGTTGAAAAGCCAATCCTAGACTAGAACTAAAAAGAAAAAGAGAGAGAAAACTCTCCAAACAGAAAAAAACTTTCTATCTCTCTCTCTTACAAAACGTACTGCGAACTGAGCCAGGGCTAAAATCATTTCAAGCACGGGTGCTTTAACCACGAAGTCCAGCAAACCTTAGGTTAGTTCTTGTGGGCCTTAAAAACCTTTGCTAAAAGACTGAGGCTAAGGCTAGACAGATTTGGATCTTGATTGGTACTAGAGTATCTTTTAGGCCTATGGTCAGCATTCTAACCTAATCTATGCTCAAATAAAGAAAAGCACTTATCTAAAACCATTGAAAACTTCATGGTCTAGAACAAGGGTTGAAACCTTAAGTTTTTTTTGCTAAGGGACTAGCAAAAGCTAGGCATGGGGGTATGATGAGAACCTCATCATGAGCCATAACTAGCTCATTTTGACCCTATACAAAGGATAAAAGCTCCTATATATCTCAAGGAAAGGCTTAACTCAGAGAATTCTGAGTTTGAGAAGAAAACCAGTCATAAGGGGTAAAAGTGCAATTTTACCAGTATAATCTGCATACAGGGTAATTCAGGGCCCAAACATAGGTCAAAACAGCTTAATAAGAATAAAAGTGGGATGAGATGATCGAGCAAGGGCTACAGCACTTTCAAGGAACCAAATGATAATCTGTAACCCTAAAACAACCCACTTCAATTCACAAGGTTCGAGGCAAAGTAAAAATAGAATAAACCCTCTAAAATTCATAGAAAAATAATCTCTAGGGTTTAGAACCTTCAATTTGGCCTTTAGAACCCATTTTGACCTACATTGAGAACCATGCCCAATTAATAACTTAATTTGGGTTTTTGCGCAAATTTACCGGTCAAACAAGGTTTAATATGAAAATAAAATTCACCATCAGATTCCTTAGGTCCTAATTAGTCATGTATAAAAACTTGAGCCTAAGAAGAAACCTCCTTGACCGACTTTACACTTTGGTCCTCATATATTTACTCTTTGGCCCTCAACTTTTGAACCCTCGCATTTAGGCCCCTAACTCTCCTTCGTTCTTTGCAAACAGGTCCCTCCTGCAAAACCCTGCCAGCACCATGCTCCGGCGACCTTGCGCGGAGCATGGCGCCGCGCAGGGTAAGGTGGAGGACCTGGCATGTGTACCGGAGGGTGCCCTGCGTCGTCAGCCGTCGCAGGAGCACCCCCATGGTCCTTGCAGCCCCCCATACCGGCCGTGCGAACGCACGGACGGTATGGGTTCGAATTCCGACCATGCTCCGGCGAGGGAGACACGTCGTCTCCCTCCGCCTTCCTCCCTGCTTCAACCCTATAAATACCCCCCGCCGCTCCGCCGACCAAGACAGCCTGGACCTGACGGAGAAAACCCCCAGCTTTCGTCTCTTCTTTCTCCGGCAGACGCTCACCAGCTCCGGCGACTTCCTCTCCCTCCACCTCTTCGCTCTGCCGCACTACCAGCAGCAGAGACCTCTTCCCCTGCTCTTCCCGCGCCACGCCGCACCCAGCTGGCGCCTCTCCAGCCTTCTGCTCGCCGCCGCCCCTCTCCCTGAGCATCGTCTTCTCCGGCGACAGTCGATACGACTGTCGCCCTATTCCTCCCCCTTCGTCCCTGCAGTTAAGTTAGACTTACTCCCCTTCTCCTCCTCTTTCTTTCCCCGCTTTCGATTTAGTCAATTAAGCCCTCTACCGACCCTGTTCACCCTCATCCTCCCCGCCTCCGACCACCCTCCGGCGAGCCGCTCCCATCACCTCAGCGACCCACACGGCTCGCCGACCACCGCAGAACTTCCGCCTCCTCACCCTGATCCTCTTCCGCCCCTCCACTTCCCACCAAACACCCTCTGCAGACCCACCGAACACACCCACTCCCTCGCTCACAGTCTGACCTAGGACGACCTAACAGCTCCATCTCGCCCCCTGCAGACCCCCTGACCACCTTCGCCGTGCCACGGCGAAGGTCCCCCGCCTGTCTGATTTGGCCGAGAGGCCGTGCCATTGGTTTCAGGTTCCAGGCCTTGGCCGCCATTGGCGAGGAAGCTCGAAGCCTGCTCGAGGTCGCTCCAAGCCGAGATATCCCAGATGGAATAGCCACGGCCAGCGCGGAAGAGACTCACGCACACACCCTGGCCCTCGATTGGAGCTGTACGCCTCAACAGCCGACGCAATTGGGAGGAGCATCCCTGCTGCAGGCGTAGGAGAATTGGGGTGGGACATTTAGTCCCACCTCGGAATCTCTCAGCGGCGCGCGGACACATAAGTTGGAAAACTGCCGTATGCTGTTTGCCTCAGTTACCACGGGGTGAGGTCCCTCTCACCCGACCCGACCCGACTCGGCCTCGTCCGTGACCACGCTCCGCGGACCTGGCCCGACCCGGTTAGACTGACCTGCACTCCTCGCCCACCACGCACGCCGGTGGGCCTGGACCCGGGCTTGACCCGAACCCGATTACCCGATAGCGCTCTGGGAGAGCTTCCGAAGAGTGATTTCAGAGAGAGAGATACGCGGGGAAGGGGGGGTAGAGTAGGTTTTTGTCTTGACGAATAAACTCTGAAGTGTGCAGGCCAAATCTGAAGAAGCAGACCCGCTGAAGAAGAAGGAGCTGCTGCACTGTAGCGAAGGCATTGTTAAGTCGTCTCAGCACCGGGGCAGACGACGGAAGATCAGCAGGCCGAAGAAGAAGAAGAAGAAGGAGGAGCAACGGCCATCGCGAAAGAAGAAAAGTCAAGGCAGGTGAAGACAAAGAAGAAGAAGGAATGAAGAGAAGCAAGAAGCAAGAAAAGAAGGAGATGATCTGACGAAAAAGAAAGAAAGGAAACAAGAAGAAGATCACGAGGGGAGAATCTGAAGAAAGCAGAAGAAGAAGAAGAAGGAGAACAGGGAGAACCAAAGAAGAACAGGGAAAACCAAAGACAAAGAGGAAGAAAGAAGAAAAGAAAAAGAAGCAAATTTTTCATCTCTCTCTCTCTCTCTTTATTTTTGTAATTAAACTTGTATATCTCTAGAATACAACTTGCTCCCTGAGTTCGACCTCGGGAACTCTTTCAGTTTTCCGAGTAATAAAAATTTTATATGGAACGTTGGTGACAACCGGCTTTACTACAACGCCTCTCGTCGGGCTAATGACCAACCTACCACCAGAATCAATTTCTACTCTGATTCTCCTCTCAACGATCCAGTTGCACATGATTTCTCACCATCTTTTGATCGGGTATCGGACTTCGCTCAGACTGATAATCATGCTCCATCCTTCTCTGATCACTTTTGTAGGGATCTCACATCCTCTACTAATCCATTCTCTTTCGAGGATCCCTACTTTGACCAGGCTGAATCAACTCAGTCAAGCCCACGATTTACACTACCATATTTGTCTAAGCTGTAGAACACCTGGTGGGTTTTGCATCTGCCGATCCATATTCATCAACCTACTAGACTGATTGGGTTTGGGCTACATCATCAGCCTGTAGATCTGAACAAGCACCTGGTTGGAGCAACCAGGTTATTGATCAAGGTACTTGTTCTACAAAATTCTTCTGATTTGACCACTCCTTCTCCATGACCACTTTCTGCTCGGCTAAACGCATTGAATTTAGCGCTTAACGAGAGGCAACTTGTCATTCCAAAAACCCAAGACCCTTCTAATTATCCTTTTGAGTTTCATGTCTATTGTACTTTGAGTTCAGAGTTAGAACAACCGATCCCACCTCTGGTACTTGTACCAGAGCTTGAAATCATTCGCAACAGTCATCCTGACCCATTCACCCACCCTTTTACCTTGTGCTAACTCGTGAATCACGCTGATTTCATACCCTCCGCTTTACGATGAGGACATTGCAAAACTTAGGCATGGGGGGGTGTTAAAGTACAAACACACAAACAACTTGAGTTTCTGAGGGGTTCTCACAAAAAAATTACTTTTCCAAAAAACCAAAAAAATAAGAAATTGAAAAAACCAAAAACTTGAGGAGGAAGAGAGGAGGTGCTTTAAATGTTAAAAAGGAGCAATAATTTGAGCAAAAATGATAGTCATTAGCAAATAATTATGGGATTTACTTAGTTCTAGAACAAATCAAAAGAAAAGAAAAATGAAGTCAAATAGTGTTGAAGAAATACGAAGATTAGCACGTGTGCTGTTCTCAGGCCTCTTGGGTTTAGGCTTAAAAATTCACGTATCCGTTAAGATCTGAATTAATCCTCAAGAGGTTGAGGAAAATACGAAGCTTACGTATTAGGTCTAAGTTTTAGGGAGTATTCGACCTCGTTAATTGACCTTTGGCTTACTGAATTCGGTAACCAAAGCACCCTAATTCACACACAAGTCTAGTTTAGTGCGCTTAATAATCAAAATCACGCAAAAGCATTTAATTTTGTTATGAAAAAGCTACCTAGATTAGGAGTGGCTTATCAGCACAAGTTGATTTGGATGAGTTTCCGGCGCGGAGAGGTGGGAAATTACCCTCAAAGATACGCAATAACATATCATCTTCTAGGTGCTTGTCTCCTAGGATATCTAAATATCCTACCGGGGGCATGTAAGTACCTTATGCTGATTCATGAACCATGGGCGGGATTATCTCGAAATCTCGATCGTTGAAAGCCAGGGCGGCACTATCTCGAAGTGTCGAAAGCCAGGGTTCTAGGGGTTACTATGGGCGGTGCTATCTTGAAGCATGGAAAGCCAGGGATCCTGTGAGGATTGATGGTGGGAGTAAGGAATCTGATACAGACCGTGTTTTTGAGCCAATCTGAAACTAGAAATAATCAAGAAAAAGAGAGAAAACTCTCTAAAAATGCAAAAATTCTTTTATCCCTCATACAAAAATGCATTGCAAACTGAACCGGGACTAACCATGTTACAAGCACGGGTGCTTTAACCGCTGGGTCCAATGAACCTTAGGATAGTTTCTGTTGGCCTTAAAAACCTTCGCAGTAGACTGAGGCTAAAGCTGGCCAGGTCTGGATCTTGATTGATACTGGAGTACCTCTAGGACTATTTTTGGTATACTGACCTAATTCCAGGAAAGCAACATGATTCGAGAATTTAAGCATTAAAGGCATGGTTTGGAATTCCGTGAGATTTTGCTAAGGGACTAGCAAATGTTAGGCATGGGGGTATGATGATAACGTCATCATCAGCCATATCTAGCTTTAATTAGTCAAACTCCATTAATAAATGCTCCTACATAACCACCAAAGGATCGTAATTCACAGCACATCCATTCTGAGAGTTTAACATGAAACCAGGGTTAAAACTATAATTTTACCATCATATCATGAATGCAGAACAACTATGGGTTTTCTCAGGGATTTATTAATGGTCAAATATGCATTAAAGTCTAACAAGAGGGTCCGTACAGACAGAACGAGTTTTTCACGCGTTACGAGAATTAAATGACATCTAAAGCCCTAAAAATAGGACCGCTTAATTCACTGAGTTTATGATCACGATAAAATTCACCTAAACCTTCTGTAAATCATATAAAAATATTCTCTAAGGTTTGATATCCTTGATTTGACCACTGGAACCCATTTTGACCTAAAATAAAGTCTCAGCCAGATAGTTGCCCTAATTTGGGTTTCTATGCAAATTACCCAGTCAAACTTAGTCAAAACCTAAATCTTACTTCACCATCAAATTCCTTGGGTTGAAATTAGGTTTTTACCAAAATTTGGGCCCAATCAGAGATGATCTTGACCTAGTTTGCATTTCAGTCCTGTCTAACTCTTTTTCTTACATAGATGCCCCTATCTTTTGAATTAATTGCAATAAGGTCCATAAATTTATCATCATTATTTGCAAAAAGGTCCTTGTACCATTTTTGGAAGGTCAACCTTCATCATCGAGTTTCGAGCAAGGATTCTCCTCGATTCTCAATCAATCAGTCCCAGATTTGAACCAGAGATTCCTTGAGGAATTCTCTTTCAATCAAACCCGACCTTGGACTCTAATTCTTTCCCAATCTCTCATGTGAACGCATGGGAGATGTGGGTATCCCACATGCGCAAGAAGCTCGGAGTTTCGAAGATTTTTTCCAAGCTTGGAACTCCATCCTCAGCCTTATAAAAGCACACCCGATGCGTACCTTACCTCCTTAGCAAGGTTTGGGGCCAAAACCCTCTTCAAATCCCTACCTCTGGCCCTTCTTCGACCTAACTCCGGTGGCTCTTCTTCCTCGTCTTCTTAGGGATGGCCAACGACCAAATTGGCCCCTCCATCATCCTCACCATCTTCCTCCGCGCCTCGCCGGTCACAGCAGGTACCATTGTTCACCTCACCAGAGAATTTGTCCTCTCCGACATCGGCCAATCAAAGCCGGCACGGATCTCCTTCCTCTTTATCCCTTAGTTAGGTCTTTGGCTTCCTCTTCCTCTCTACTTTGTTTCTCTCTCCCTCAACTCTTGTTTCGACCACTGTCCACTTCGTTCGCCCTCCATCTTCTGGCTACCTCTCCGGCGAGGTCATTCGCTCACCACACACGTCCAACCACCTCGCCAACACCCTCACGACTTTCACTGTGTGCCCACGACCAAAAGCCCTAACTTTTTTGGGCCTCTCGACCACCCAAATCACCCATCGTCCAACCCACCTACACACCTTCATTTCTGTCACCAACCACCCTCTACACATCGCCATCCTCCACGTAAACACCACAGTCACCTTTGCCAAGACCAGGAGAAGCTTTTGAGATGTTCTAATGCGGCTGCAAGGCCTTATTTCATGTTCTCAGGTTCTACGCCGGAGCTCCACCGCTGCATCATCTCTCCGGCCCCGTTTTTCGTGTTCTAGCCACGCAAGACTCAAGTTTCACCTCTAGGTGCTGCGGATTCATCCCAAGTACGTGCCTAGGTCTTCAATTGAGAGCCAAACCTCAGCCCCTACCCCAATTCGACCAAGGAGCACCTGCTGCTACGTGAAGAAATGAAGCGGGTGGGATAGTCCCACCTTGTGGGTTACTGAAGCCCACATTGGGTGATGAGTTGCGACTCATCATAGCTAAAAAGCCTAAGTTAAGCTAGAAACTAGGTTAAACAATACCAAATTAACACATAAATAGGGTTAAGTGTGGGAATCAAAGAAAAAGACCTAAAACATTAATTCTGTGTTAAAATTGCATAATTAGGTCATAAAATGAGATATTCTTGAGAAAAAGGTCAGATGATGATCCAAGTGTAAATTGAACACACAAATAAGTTTAAAAGTTCAAATCAAAAGTGCAATTAACTTTCTAAATGTTCAAATAAGAATATATAAAAACTTAAAGGCATTTGGACATCATTAAGGCCTTGAAATTTAGGATTTACATTTAGGTCCTTTATGCATTACATTTCCTTCATTAGAGAACTTCCTAAGACCTATTTGTAACACACAGGGACCTTTCTGTAAGCCCTTAGGGACCATTCGGTTACATATCTTAACCACTTATTGGCCTACCTGCAAATTTTCTACCCTTTTGATGAAGGGCTCACCCTACAATTTCACCATTAGAATTCATGCTCTTGGAGTAGCTGCACGTGAACTGTAGCACGCGAAGAACATGCACCATCTGGACCGTTCGTTCTCACTTGATCTTGATCTGCGGCTCGATTTGATTTGAAGCTTCGTGCGACTTGGTGCGTGTGCTCACCACTACCCCCAGATCCCATCCTACGGTCAGATTTTGACTTGGCTACCCCACGCACTCTCTCCTTTAATCCTCATCGTCAGTGCCCTCGTCGAGTAATTTCACTTGTGCGGTACCTAAATCCACTCTGCTAGCTACTTAAGCACCTCCTTGGTCGTGTGCACAAAGGATCGCTCCCTCCTACATTCTTAGCGATCATTATTTCACTCCAGCCACCCCTCCTCACCGATCCCAAGATTTCATAGCCACCGACTGTGAATTCTCCGACTTCTCTTCGACTCTCCTCGTCGTTAAGGATGACATACGCCTGAGGACGACCCAGAAGCTTCACTAGAAGGCTTTTCCCCTCTGCTGGAGTCCATCTCCCTCCATTCTTCCTCCTTAGCTGCCGGCTAAGGACCCACAGGCCCCATTCTTCTTGTTAGAATAGTTTTACTGCTTTGTACGTTAGCTGTAGCTGTAGTTAAATAGGTTAGACGTAGAATTAGAGTTAGAATTAGTGATTGATCTGCTGTTCTGATTAGTTTAGCATTAGGAGTAGATTTAGAATTAAAACCCCCCCTCACCTCCTCTGATCATTCTAGATCAGAGGAGACGTTTTCACATTGTCACTGATCATGAATTTTCTTTGTCTTCATATTTTCCATATCGCTTCTGATTCCCGTGATTTATTTCTCGCAATTCACCCACTCAATAGACCTAATTTCAGATTTGATTGGTTTCCAATCTCATATCTGAAATTAGCATCGAAAATCACATTAGGGGCTTCCCATTCATCCCATTTTTATCACAAAAGCCCCTAATTTGAGCTAAAATGGAACCAGTTTGCCGGATCTTCTTGGAATTCAGATTTTAAAGATTTTCAATTATTTGAGCTTTGAATGCTTTGATTCAGCAAGCTGCAATTGTCCTTTTGCAATTCACCGTTTGGCTGGGAATCTGAGGCGATTTTGAGTTCAGAATTCACCTCAGATGAGCCATAATTTGATTTGAGTTGTTGTGAGGAATTTAATGTCCTGAATGCACAACTGTGTCAATGAAAATCACTTAGTTGATTTTAGACTCTACCGTACATCTTTTATTTGTTTTAGGACAATTCTGATTTTCTAACCTAAGGAATTTTCCCTATTCCTTAAGGTTCCAGAGTTCTAGGATTTGAATTTGTGTTTTGAGTGGTCTGATTTCACTCTTTTTACATGCTGTCTATGGCATTAGAAAGATGCTAGATCAGCTTTCTTTTAGAATTGATTTGATAAGATTTTATCGACAAGGGGTTTTGAGTTTGATTTGCATTCTTGAGTGATTTTTATAAGAATTGAAACCCTTGTTAGATGGTGTTTATTGTGATTTCTTTTTGTGTGAGCAAATCCCAGATTTATATCAAAGTGCTGGATAGCTTGCATATAATGATGTATTGAATGTTATACAAGCTTTCATGTATTTTCAATTCATGTTTAACATTATTTGAATGCTTGTACCTTTATTTTTAATTTCTTATTAGCTAACTGTTAAGCCTAACTACCATTTAGTGTAATTAATTAAAATATACAGTGATTTGCATGCTTAATTGCAAACATACCTTTCATATAAAATATTGAATGTGTTCAAGGCAATCCACTACCTTTCCAGATACTATAGGTCCCATTCTAGCTTTTAGGATTCATTAGAAAACCCATAAAAGGCTTAGGATGAGTGAGATTTGGAATTCAATAAAAATTAGATAAAAACATAAAAAAATAAAATAAACCTGTCTGATTGAAGATTAGGTATTTCTTTAAATGTATACTAAGTTTCACGGTAATTCGAATCCCCAGCTTGGTAGAATATACTAGTCGCCGATTTTGTATACCATGGAACTTAATAAAAGAAACAAAACATAAAAAAATCAAAAACATCTCTTTCTCCTCATCCATTTCCTTCAATCTCTTCTCCTACATCCATAAAAGACATAAAACTCATAAAAGCTGAAAAAACTCAAAAACACCTAAAAATCCTTTGTATACTATGTATATAAGTGTATATATAAGCTACATTGTAAAGCTTATTTATCTATAATGTAAACTGTACATATATAGGGATTAAATAACTTATGTATATATTGTAGTATATAAATTAAGTATTTAGGTTAGATTACACTATATATATCTTAATTATATAACTATTTATTAATTAAACTAATTTATATGTACCAAATAACTATATAAATTAGTAAACATTATAAATAACCATATTAAGTTATAATCCTGTACGTACATATTTATATGTATATAATGAACATATTTAACCTTGTACCATAATTTAATTATATATATAGAATAAGTAATTAATTTATTAAGTTACTAGTAAGTTATTATATTAAATTAAAATAAATTAGTAATTTAAGTTAAAACTAAGTTAACTTATACTCTATATTTATATTGATATATTTTAAGTAATTTAAGCTAATTTAAGTATATTTATAATGTATACACTATTTAAACTTAATTTATAAATAAAATAGTCCAAAAATCTACTATTTAAATGTAAATAAAATAAAAATAAAACTTGTAAAATACAATAAAAATGTTTATAAAATACTTTAACATGTAAACTAACTCTGTATAAGGTCAATTAGACCATATATTAACTAATTTATATGTAATTAAGGAATAAAATGTAAAATCAGTTATGTATAAACTGTATACTTTACCGAATTAATTTATATAATGAATATAATTAAATATCTAAATTAACTGTACAATTGTATAATACTATGTAAATACTTTATTATCCTAAAATTTATTTTTATTTTATAATAAATTATGGCCCTCAAAATCAGAACACAGGCGCGTTGGAATTACAGCGCTTAGACCCAGTAATGATAGTGCCACATCGTGTGGCGAAGAACCACTGTAGTGCTTTAAATTTCTTTTATGCATAGGGAATGCCCGTCGTCACGGGCATCGGGCGCCCGAAACCACTGACCATTAACATTGAGCATACGAGTATATCTGAGCATTATATGAGCATATTGTGTGGGTTGGGGGTCGGTTACTGTGGTAGAGCTTGATTAAGCCCAGTTATGAGCATAAAGCGTGATTAATAGGCCTAAATAATGAACTAGGGCCGCACTTAGCAGAGGTCTGGTCCCACTCGGTCCTTGGGTGCTGTGTATCCCTCGAATGGTGTGCCCGCCAACTAAAAATCAATTTTTGCTATGTAAAGGCCCTAATGACTGAACTCAGGAAGACAGCTAAGTGTTAACCAAGAAGAGAAGCTTAATAAAAAATCATCTCTAAGTATTGGCCGGAGAGAACATGAGGAAGCACATACGTATAAGTAGTATAGCTATGTATATGTATATGTAAATAACTAGCTTTATTGACAGAATAAACTATCACTGTAAATAAAATAAGTGTCGCTATAGACCCTAGTTTCTACCTTAGATTCTGTACATAGTTTTTCTGGGGTTTAGCGACGTTTATATCTGTCACTATAGATGATATATGTTACTGTATATGTTAGTATATTAAGTTAAGTTAGTTTAGTATGTATTATTACTTAATATTGTATACATAGGTAAGTATTAGTAAGATGACTTATAAATAGATAGTATATAGTATATCTAGGTATTGTTTGATGCTTGTTTGTAATTAGTGTTTGTAAGCATTTCATTGATTATCTTTTGTACATAATTAAACCATTAATTCATTTATTATTGATTGATTGATTCATTCATTCTTTATTGTACATAAAACTGATCTTTTTGGAATTAAAGAATAATCTTGGACTTAGAGAGTGATGTATATCAATAACTGCCTCCTAGTGAATGACCTGGAATAAACCAGTAAAAATTATGTAATTAAATAAAATGGTCGCGATAACGGTTTGTATTTGTGATACATACAACAACGACGACGATTTTTTGTACGAATCGTGGTCGATCGCTTCACATTTTTTGTTAGCGCTGTTGCCGGGGACTTTAAAACCCGACAACAGCGTTTGTTTGTTAAGTGATTGATTAATAAATGTCACAGAAAGATCCTATCACCGAGGATAAATTGATTTTGTGATCCTCGCTGGTTGCCTTCGAGAGCATCGGGGTGAGGTCTCGCTCGCACACTCCATCGCACGTGCCTTTGCCCGTGCTCACACCATGCAGGTCTGGGTGTGGGTCCGATTACCTGGATCTTTTCAGGTTTTTGCTAGAGAGAAGAAAGGGAGAGAGTGAGCAGGGGAGGGGAGGTTTTGCTCCTGCAGGTATATCCCTGTGCGACACTTAGTCGTTGGAGGGAATTGTTTCCCCTGTGCTGCGAAGGAGAAGAAAGGGAGGGCTTGTACAGCTAAAGAAGAGTCTTTGAAGAAGAAGAGAAGCTTAAGAAGGAAAGAAGAAGAGAGAAAGAAGAAGAAAGGCTTTGAGAAGCCTTGTGCTTGTGAATACTTAAGCCGTCTGATGCACAGGACTGATGTCTGATAGCCCCTTTGAGATTGATATTGTTGGTTTATTTCATGACACGAAAATTGGCTAAGTGATCCTAATTACTGTAGCAATATTGATTAGCTAGTAAATATGTATCTAGACTAAATAATTGGTGATATAAATTACCATTGTTTTTGCTCTAGGTTTCTTTTTGCTATGTCAAACTCTTCATATACTCATGTTATACATTGATGATCAATTTTGAGTAATTATTATTCATTGTGTATCATTATTTGGCTTATTTTCTCGTGCTCATATATATGGTAATTGAGATTAGCGCTTGAATTCCTATTTGATCCTTGTGTTCGACCTCAGATACTCTTTTGAATTCGAGTTATAAATTTTATTTGTTTGAGTCATTTGTCCTATACTACAACACATATCTTAAACATCGACGAATTTGCTTCAACACTTCTCCATCATTTTTGCCTTTGGTTTCCAGGTCGCCTCCTCATACTTATGGCTCCTCCAGAGAACTTTTACTAGAGGGATCTCCTTCCGTAGTCTTCGAATGTCGCGACCTAGTATATGCACCAACTGGTCCTGATAAGTGATCGCGATCGACTATGGTTAGTATAAAAATATGTCGTTATTGTAGTATATGTCACAAATACAAATCGTTGTCGTGTTAATTTTATTTAATTACATAATTTTTACTGGTTTACTCCAGGTCGTTCACTAGGAGGCAGTTATTGATATACATCACACTCTAAGTCCAATATTATTCTTTAATTCCAAAAAGATTGGTTCTATGTACAATTATGAATGAATGAATTAATAAATGAAAGAATGAATTAATTTTATACACAAGAATGAATTATAAATGCTTAAAACAACTATTTACAATCATGCATCAAACACTATAACTAAATACTATATTCTATCTATTTATAACTTATCGTAATAATTATTACATATCTATACAATAATATGTTATAAAATATATCATACTAATTTAACTTAATATACTAACACCTGTAGTAACATATATAATACGTACAACGACTTATATAAGCGTCGCTAAAACCTTAAGAAAAAGTATATACATAAACTAAGGTCAAACTAAGGTCTATAGTGACATTTATTATATTTACAGTGACTTATTTATTTGTCCGTAAAGCTCATATGTTATTTATATGCAAATATGAGCTCAAACACTCTATATACTACGTATACATATTATTATATTATTATTTATTTACTTACAGATATATACACATATAACAGTATACATATATACATATAATAGTATCTATACATATACATATAGACACACGCACACACAATTCAGACAGAGGCACAAGGCCTCTCTTGTTCAAGACTTAGCCTTTTTAAGGTTCTTTTTTCCCTCCCCTTATTAGGTGATTAAGGCACGGTTATTGTTCATCCTTAACAAAAATTAGGGTTTTTAATTGGCGGGCAGCCCTTTCGAGGGATACATGGCACCCTCGAGGGGTGGGACCAGACCTCTACTAAGGCCACCCATAATTCATTATTAAGCCTCTTAATTCTGGTTTATGCTCTTTAATAGGCCCACTCAGGCCTACGCACAGTGCCAGGCCCCCGGCCTTCACTGTACTCAAAGTCTCAATGCTCAAGGGGATAAGAGGAGAAGGTTTTCGGGTGCTCAGCGCTCGTGACAACTGAAGAGGGGGGTAGCAAATTCAACTTAAGTGCCCGTAGGCGCTTTGCCACACACGATGTGGCGTTATCGTTAGCGCCCCACAGGTGCTGCAGCTGCTGATTTGGGTGTATTTGGTCCTCGATTTGAGGGCCATATATTAGTATGATTTAAAATTAAATTATATTATATTAAAGTATTTACATAGGGCTACATAATTGTACAATTTATTTACAAAATTAATTACATTTACTCTATAAATAAATTAATCAAAGTTTACAAATTATACATACTGATTATTGGGTTTATTTCTGAATTAACGTATATATTAGTTAATTAATAGTCTAATTGACCCATTACAGAGTTAGTATACATATTAAAGTATTTAATACACATTTTTATTGTATTTTACATGATTTATTTTGATTTATTTACATTTAAATAAATGAATTCAAGGTGTTGTACATATAAATTAAGTATAAATAGTATAATACATTATAAATATACTTAAATTAGTCTAATTTACTTAAAATACTACAATACAACTATATAGTATAAATTATCTCAGTTATAACTTAATTTATTAATTTATTTTAATTTAACTTAATAACTTAGCTAGTAACTTAATAAACTAATTATTTATTATATATACATAATTAAATTATGATATAGGGTTTATTAGATACATAATACATATATAGATATGTATATACCGTATCATTAGTAAATACAGTTATTTACAGGGTTTTATATATTTACTTAAGTTATAGTACTTATAAGTTAGTATAAATAATAAATAGTTATATGATTAAGTTATATATATATAAGTTATTTACACCTATTAGATATTTATTTTACAATATATACACATAAATCTTAGAGTATAGCTTATATTTACAAGTATATATATAATATACATGGTATTTTTGGGTATTTTTAGGATTTTTCTACTTTTTAGGGGTTTTATATGTTTTATAGTAGTATGAGATGAGAGAGAAAGGAGGAGATGAGAGATAGAATGTGCTTTTGGTATTTTTGTAGGTTAAGGACTTTTATTAATTTTTAAGGTAGACTGAATCGTCGGCTAGTATGTTCTATCAAGTCGGGGGTTCAGGATGCCTTGAAACTTGGCATACACCTAAAAATATACCTAATCCTACTCTCTACACCTTTATTTTATTTTTTTGGAATTTATATATCATTTTTATTTATTTACAAAGTTCATACAACCTAGGCCTAAAAAGATTTTCTAAAGTTAACTTAAGGCCTAGAATCCTAATCTAAAGGTTGAATAGGCAGTAAACTGCCTCAGATGTACTCAATACAGTTTAAGACAGATGTTCTAGCCAATAAACTTGATTTTCATTCATTTTTTCCTTTAAATTCCCAATGTGGACAGTTAGGCACAAAAGTAGCTGACAAAGGATGATTAAAAACACAATACAAGCTATTCAAATGCAAGTAAAAGGCATAAAAGTACATGAATGCTTGTTACAAATTATTTAACACATTACAAGCATGTCAGCCATTCAATTATCCTAATTCTAGCTTATTGTCCTATTCGTCTCAAACCACTAGCAAGAGCAACAGCTGCAGCAGTAGCTAGACATAATAGCAGTAATGCTGCTGCTGGAATTCAGTAGATCAGCAGCAGCAACCAAGCACAGGAGCAACCAAGCTACTGACAGCAGCTGTAGATCAACAGCAACCAAGTTGTTGACATTGCTCAATTTCAGCAGATCTACTGGGGATTTCAGTACAAAAATCATTCAAGATCAGACTTGGAAAGTTCGATCTTGAATCATTATTGTCCAAACCAAATACTCCCCTTCAGATAATTGAATTTAGGGTTGAAAAACCCATGGATATGTAGCTACTATTGCAGCACTTTATTGTGTTAATTTGGGATTCACCAAACACTTTAAAATCTGATAACACATCAAATTTTCTTTAAAAACAGTTGGAAACATTGAATCTTCATCAAAAATCTTTAAACAACAATCCTAGACTCA
Organism: Thalassia testudinum; assembly: GCA_037157565.1. NCBI lineage: Eukaryota > Viridiplantae > Streptophyta > Magnoliopsida > Alismatales > Hydrocharitaceae > Thalassia > Thalassia testudinum. The sequence goes on from JAZHRO010000002.1 coordinate 55,069,391, forward strand.
AATCAGAGAAGGCATACTTATCTAAAACCTTCCTAATGCTATAGACAACATGTAGGAAGATCTTAGAACAGGCTATTAAATTCAACTAATCATGAATCCCAATTCTCTAAACCTTAAGGAATATTGACAATTCCTTAGGTTAAAAATTAGAATCTCAAATTCAAATCAACATAAAAATCCTTGGTAGAGCCTCAAATAAATAAGATTGATTCTCCTTTGATTTCCCACACATTCAAAATCATAAAATTTCTATTTCAAGCCAAATTTCGACATAGCTCATCTGAGAAAAAAAATCTTCACTTATAACATCTCTGATTCACTGACAAGGACTGATTTACTCAAAAACATATTGATTTATTTGATAAAAAATCCATTCAAAACTCAATCTAATCAAAATCTCGCGGTCTTACCTTGAAAACCAAACTGAAATCAAATCAAGCAAATCGATTCCATTTTAAACTCAGATCAGGGGTCTTTGTGGATTTCTAAAATGACTAGGAGACCCCTAAATGGATTTGAGTGCAAACCCTCATCTCAAAGCTAGATAGCAATGAGATGAGAGTTTGACTCTTAATGGATTGGTGAATTGCGAAATAAAAATCAAGGGAAATCAGAGCACGAAATCAAAATGTGAAGAGGGAGAAATCAATGATCAACGAGTGAGATAAAATCATCTCCTCTGATTTGAAATGATCAGAAGAGGTAGAGTGTGAATTCTACGCTACATCAATCTACTCCTAGCTAGCAATCAATCCAGAGAATTTGCTACATCTAATCTACTTCTATTCTACTCTAAATTATACTAACAAAATTACAATTAACTAGGAAACAGGGAAATCCTATTCTGATCAGATGAATGGGACTTGTTGAGAAGATCTGCAGCTAGTGGCTGCAGCGACGAAGGGGGAAGGATCTCTAGCGGATTGAAAGTCCACTAGTGGGACTCAGGGTCGCCCTTGGGTGCTATGTGGTCCTTAGTAGCTAGGAAAGTTGGAGAAAATGGAGTTCATTTGCTCATGGCTCCAGAACAGGGTCGGGTGGAGAGGAGAAACTGGAGAGGACGAAGAGATCACCTCGAGAAAGTAGGAGAGGAGGTCGATCCTTTGCGCGTGAGGTAGGAGAGCTCCTTAAGTAGAACGATCAGTGAGTGAGCTCACCGTGAGGGTGAAAATAGGTGCTTGGGTCATTCACAGTGAGGATTCAACGAGAGGAGTGTGCGAAGAGTTAAAATGAAAAGCCACCGTTAGATCAGATCTGGGAGGAGAGGTGACCACACGTGCGGACTCACGCAAAGGTTCGATTGAAGGGTAGCCACAGATCAAGAGGTTCAACGGATGGTCGTCTAAGATGGAAGTGTTCTTCGCGGTTACAGTAGCACGTGAGTAGTAGGTGACTCATGGATCTATTGGTGTTTTTGCGCAATAATCCCCTACGCGAAACGGTGGAAGAAGTGCAATCAAACCCATAAGTGGTTAGGAATGGTTACAGAGTGGTCCTTATGAGTTTGCAAATAGGTCCTTGCATCTTACAAATTGTTCCTTGGAGGTTTTCTAATGCATAAAATGTACCATATGAAGGACTTGAATGTAAATCTATAATTGTAAGGCCTTAATGATGTACAAATGCAACCAAATTTTTATTGAAGCTCACTTGAACATATTAGAAGTTAATTTTACTTTGATTTGGAATTTTGAGCTTATTTGTGTGTTCAATTTGCAATTGGATCACCATTTTACATTTATTAATAGAATATCTCAATAATTGACCTAATTATGCATTTTTAACACAAAATTGATGTTTTAGGTCTTTTTCTCTATTTCCCACACTTAAACCTTTTTATGTGTTAATTCCATAGTGTTCAACCTAGTTTCTAGCTTAACTTAGGTGATTTAGCTATGATGAGTCACAACTCATCAATAAGTCAAGTCTTCCTCTGTAACGAGCGCGTGCCCCAGACGCCTTTTAAGACGTCTGGGAGGTGGCCCAGACGTCGGACAAGACATCTGAGATCACATCCAGACGTCTGACCAGACGTCCGGGATAGTTTACAGATGTCTGGAGAACAGCTATGTTCGCACGGGAGATTCGTCTGCGCGCCTGTGCGCGCAAACCTGCGATTCTCCCCTCTTTCTCTGCGGCTGCAGGCGGCTGCGACCGCCTTCTCTCTCCTCCTCGCGCGGCCTTAAAAGGGCGCGCCTCCCCTCCCGTCTCCACCATCTTCTTCCTTCTTCTCCTGCCTGTGCGCGAGAGCGAGCGGACGTGAGGGCGCAGCGGCAGCGGCAGCCGCAGTGAGCGCGGAGGAGGTGCGGCGTGCGAGGGCGGGGCTCTGCCGTGAGGGCGAGCTCGCCGGAGCGGCTTGGCCGGCCGGCGGAGGGCGCAGGGGGCGCGGAGCGACGCGGAGAGGGACCTGCTGCGGGCTGAGCAGCAGACGCGCGAGGTGCGACGTGGGCGGCGTCGCGAGCGGAGGCCGAGCAGGGTTCTGATTCTGGAAAAATTTCCAGAATCAGACGTCTGGATTGATAGCCAGACGGCAAGGTCGATGTCTGTAAGATCATACAGACGTCTGAAAGGTGAGTTTCCGCTTTCTTCTTCCTTCTTGTCGACTGACCGTACTGAGGGAGGGGGGTTGGCTGTGCGCAGGTTCGCTGATTCGCCATCCCTTGCGAATCAGACGTCTGGAAGTTGTACCAGACGGCGGGAGTGACCTCCAGACGTCCGGAGGGACCATCGGATGTCTGGGATCTAGGCAGACGTCCCCACAGACTTCTGGACGTCCGGGGAACCAAGCCGGACAGGTAATTCTCTGATCCACCGTTTAAGACGTCTGGAAGGAGTTCCAGACGTCTGATTTTGCACAGTATTGTCTTTCTCGACCCGTTTAGGGCCCGTTTGGTCTCCGTTTTCGACGATTCGAGTTGCGTTCGTTTCATAATTAATTCCTCTACTCATCTACGGTAGCTATACACTGTTTTGAGACACTCCTTGTGTTTGATCCTTGTGACAGGATCTCGTTCAGTTGCAGTCTTGAGAGTCGCGGAGGCACGCGGGATTCCCGATCACGCCCCCATTACTCCCGTTGTACCTGGTAGAGTGGCTTTAAGTATTAATAAAATCTGTTAAAGTATGGAACCATAACTAGAACCTAGGGCATTGCATGAATCCTAGGAATGAGAAATATATGGAATGATAGCTCCTAGGTGTTGCATGAATCCTAGGGCCGGAAAACTAGATTGTATGATAGATCCTAGGATATGGCATGAATCCTAGGGTGGAAAAACTAGTGGAATGTATATTACTGCAGTCTTGGAAAATTGGAAAGGAATATATAAAGCTGCCTGTAAATTTAATTAACAGCTGCCTGTTATGAATAACGAAACATGTTTGAGATCATGGATTTTGAGAATGTGAATCTGGAAGGTGAAACATATGATGTTCTGAGATAAAGAGCTGGAACCCTACGGGGAATTAGGAGTGGAACTCCTGGAAAGAAAAAGGAATTGAACTGAGATGTAGTTTGTACTGTCTCTTGGGTACGCAGTACCAAGGGAAGTACCTGTACCTGTTTAGTGCAGAGTGGGGCCAGCCGCCCCAGGGACCCGGGGTAAGGATTGGCCACTCTGTACCGACTTGTTGGCCCTCGTGTACGTAGTACCAAGGAGAGCTACTAGTGTTAGGAGAGTACTAGCTACCCCACGGGCCCCGGGGTTCTGCTAGCCTCCTTCATCGACTTGTTAGGCCCACTAGGGCAAACCAGGGTAGTCAGGCGAGGGTGCGCGGACTGTGGAGGGGCAAGGCCCCGGTTTGGTTACTGTGGAGGGGTTGGACCCCTGTTACTGAGAGGGCTCTGCCCTGGTTCCGTGCTGTGCTTTGGGCGCACCCGTTAACGGAAACGACTGACCGCGTGCCAGTGCGGGCTAGCTACCTGTGCGTTTATCGCGCGTGCCGTAGTCACCGTTGCGTCTGTCAGTGACCTTGGGGTGGTTGACTGAGGGTAGGATCACCACGGGGGACTCTCCCGGCCAGGAGAGCACCACGTGCTACTTCTACTTTTGGAAAAGACTGCAATCAAGATCGTTCCCACGAGGACATTCGAGATCAAGTAAAGGATCTGAGAAATAAATGAAATAGTGAGAAAAATTGAAAGATGTGAATAAAGGAAGTAATAGAACATAACAGCCACTGTACACTCTACTGTTGCCTTTAGTTAGTTTGCCACTCTACTCAGCGTTTTGCTGACGTGTTACACTCGTTACCTTTTTCAGGACCAGGTGTTGAGCAGCCAGGGTCGGCGGCTGCAGAGGACGCTGGGCCGAGTAGGGTCCAGTAGAGTTACCACAGCTTTTGTACCCCTTTTGTTTCTGTTCTAGTGAGTAGTTTTTGTTTCCGCTGTACCTTCTTTACCTGCAGTTCTTGTTATATGATAAATGCTGTTTTACTGTTGTGGTGGTACCTACTGTAGTAGTTTCTTTCCTTACTGCTGTACTTTCTTACTGTTAGTTATATTCATGCTGAATGTGGTTTATTTTACTGTCTTTTGGTTACTTCCTCGTTGGACGACTAGGTCTTGGGATTAGTCGAGTCGGTCCGGTTCTCGTGTCTCGTAGGGACTCGGGAACCGGGTCGTTATAAGATGGTATCAGAGCAAGGTCGTCCCGAGAAGTGAATCAACTGACTGGAAAATAACCAATTCACATGTTTATAGCTAGAGTAGCCACCACAACATATCTCTTGACATGAGCTCTTAGAAGTTTTGTTAGGTACCGTTTGTTTTGACGCTTTTCATTTTGTTTCGCATCTCCATTGTAGGAGATGCCGCGTCGTGGAGCTAGGAGGGTGGGCCGCAGGCGCGGCCGAGGTCAGGGCCCGGGGGACAGGTGTGTCGGGCTTGGAATACATACTACCCCTCCTCTTCTCCTGAGTATATCGTCTCGGGACCTCGTCCAACTGATTCGAGAGGTGGTTCGAGAAGAATTTCAGCTTCCACCCACGTCGCCACCCCCTCCCCCCTTCCGAGCGTACGACAGGGGAGTTAGTGGTGGAACGAGATTTCCGCCGCCACACCAGGCGTGTTAGGAGAACTCAACGGAGACACGTGGCATCCGCAGGAGAGCCGTCACGTTGTGCAGGGCCATCAGTGGCCTTTGGGGGCCCTCGACAGGGGCCAGTCGCCAGCACCGGACCCCCGCCTAGCCGACAGCAGGGACTCACTGAGGGCGGGAGTCGGGTTCCCCTCTGCTACCAGTGTGGCCAGCCGGGCCACGTCAGGAGGGACTGCCCATCTAGGGCAGGAGGTTAGTAGATACTTCCCATGCAGATCACTGGAGGGCGCGCAGGAGGCCGCGGTCCCCAGGCACGAGGAGGAGGACAGCAGTCGCGAGGAGGGTACCGGCCAGCACCTACCCGTCCGACGCAGAGTGTGGCTGCTTCGTCCGCACCTAGAGCTGAGGGGCGTATCAACGCCCTAACACACAGGGACGCCAGAGCATCGGGATCCGTGGTAGCAGGTATGGTTTCAGTTTCTGGCAGACTCGTTTACACGCTTTTCGATTCCGGCGCTACGCACTCGTTTGTCGCAGCCAGTTTCGCAGTTAGTTTGGACCAGGATTATACACTGTTAGAGAATCCGTTCGTAATCAGAGGTCCGAGTGGTCAGCTGTTTGTAGCTGAGGAGGTGTACACGGGTTGCGGGGTCAGCATCGGGGGACATAGCCTGCCAGCTGACCTGATTATGATACAGATGGAGGACTTTGGAGTGATTCTGGGGATGGATTGGCTGTCCACTTACCACGCCTTGGTAGACTGTTTTGAGAGGAAGATTGTCTTCTCCATTCCGGAGTTGCCTCCTTTCGAGTTTCACGGGCAGCCAGTGGACGGAGGTTTCAGGTGCATTCCGGCACTTCGGGCGGCGAGACCTTTGAGGCAGGGGTGTGAGGGCTTCCTAGCTTGTGTGGTGGCAGAGCCCAGCCCCGTGGCAGACTTCCAGAGCATCCCGGTGGTCAGAGAGTACCCCGACGTGTTTCCAAACGAGTTACCAGGACTACCGCCCGAGCGTGAGATCGAGTTTGAGATCTCACTAGTACCAGGGACCAGCCCCATCTCCACCGCGCCTTACAGAATGGCACCGCTTGAGCTGCGAGAGCTCAAGTCTCAGTTGTAGGACCTTTTGGAGAAGGGTTTCGTGAGGCCCAGTGCGTCTCCCTGGGGAGCCCCGGTACTGTTTGTGAAGAAGAAGGATGGGACCCTACGCCTTTGTGTGGACTACCGACAGCTGAATAGGGTCACCATCAAGAACAGATATCCGCTGCCGAGGATTGACGATTTGTTTGACCAGTTGCGGGCTGCCACGGTGTTTTCCAAGATCGACTTGAGGTCTGGATACCACCAGTTGAGGATCAGGGAGACCGACGTCTCCAAGACAGCTTTCCGCACCCGCTACGGACACTACGAGTTTTTGGTCATGCCGTTTGGGCTGACCAATGCCCCTGCTGCTTTCATGGACCTGATGAACCGGGTGTTTAGACCGTACTTGGACTAGTTTGTGGTGGTTTTCATAGATGATGTACTCATCTATTCTAGAGATCGGACGCAGCACGGACAGCACTTGCGGATGGTTCTGGACACTCTGAGACGACGCAGGCTGTACGCCAAATACAGCAAGTGCGAGTTCTGGTTGAGGGAGGTGACCTTTTTGGGTCATGTGATCTCTGGAGATGGCCTGGCGGTGGATCCCGCCAAGGTCGAGGCAGTGCTCAGGTGGGAGAGACCGCGTTCAGTCACTGAGATTCGCAGTTTCCTGGGACTGGCAGGTTACTACAGACGGTTCATCAGAGAACTTTCACAGATTGCGCGTCCTATGACACAGTTGACCCGGAAGGATGTGCCTTTCGCTTGGACAGACGCCTGTGAGGCGTGTTTTCTGGAGCTGAAGGAGAGGTTGACCTCGGCTCCCGTGCTCACCATCCCTGACAGTAGTGGCGAGTTCGTTGTGTACACGGACGCTTCCTTGCAGGGGTTAGGAGGTGTGCTCATGCAGAGGGGTCACGTGGTCGCTTACGCTTCGCGGCAACTGAAGCCCCATGAGCATACCTACCCTACCCACGATCTAGAGTTGGCAGCTGTTGTCTTCGCGCTGAAGTCATGGAGGCACTACTTGTACGGTGAGACCTTCGAGATTTTTACAGATCACAAGAGCCTCAGATATCTTTTTGACCAGAAGGAGCTCAATATGAGACAGAGACGTTGGTTGGAGCTCCTGAAGGACTACGACTGCAGCATCTCCTACCACCCGGGAAAGGCCAACGTGGTGGCTGACGCCTTGAGCCGTAAGGCGCCTGCACGCTTGGCCAGTCTACAGTTACAGAGTTGGAGCCTTTTGGAGGAGGTGGGCAGTTGGCGACCTCTAGAGTTACGAGGGTACTGTGGGGCAGTGACGGTGACACGACAGACCAGGCCAGAGTTGATAGACCGCATCATCACGGGACAGATGGTCGATCCGTACTTGCAGTCTTTGCGCGATAGAGTACTATCAGGGGACCCAGGGGACTTCTCTTTCACAGATCAGGTGTTACGCTTGAGGGGACGGTTGTGCGTCCCCAGAGACGAGGAGCTGTTGAGAGAGCTCCTGACTGAGGCACACGGTTCCAGATTCACCATACATCCCGGAAACACGAAAATGTACCATGACTTGAGACGCGAGTTCTGGTGGAGAGGGATGAAGCGGGATGTGGGTGAGTTCGTGCAGCAGTGCTTAGTGTGCCAGCAGGTGAAAGCCGAGCATCAGAGGCCTGCAGGGCCGCTTCAGCCGCTTCCAGTGCCAGAGTGGAAGTGGGAGAGCATCACCATGGACTTGGTGGTGGGCTTACCTGTTACCCAGCGAGGACACGACGCAGCCTGGGTAATAGTGGATAGATTGACGAAGACGGCACGATTCTTGCCGATCCGAGTCACTTTGGGACCAGCACAGTTGGCAGAGAGGTATATCCGTGATGTGGTGCGACTACACGGAGTTCCGCGGGAGATCGTATCCGACCGGGATACCCGCTTTACGTCCCAATTTTGGGCTGAGTTTCAGCAGGCTTTGGGGACGAGGTTGAGGTTTAGCACGGCTTACCACCCCCAGACGGACGGACAGTCGGAACGCACGATACAGACACTTGAGGACCTTTTGCGTGCCTGTGTACTAGACTGGAGGGGCTCTTGGGAGTAGCACCTGCCCCTGGCGGAGTTTGCATACAACAACAGTTATCACTCGAGCATCGACATGGCTCCCTACGAGGCTCTTTACGGACGGAAATGCACGGCACCTTTGAGTTGGGTTGAGGTGGGGACCAAGTGGGAGGTTGGCCCCAGGTTGATCCGGCAGAGTCAGGAGGTAGTTGAGCAGATCCACAGACGACTCCGTACTGTCAGGAGCAGACAGAAGAGCTACGCAGATCGCAGACGCAGAGAGGTGCAGTTCGAGGTTGGGGACCACGTCTTCCTTCGTGTTTCGCCTGTGAAGGGCTTACAGCGGTTTAGGGTGAGAGGGAAGCTCGCGCCGAGGTTCGTGGGGCCCTTTGAGGTCCTGGAGCGGGTTGGACCCGTTGCTTACAGACTTGCCCTTCCCCCGCAGCTTTCTGGTGTGCACGACGTGTTCCACGTGTCCAACCTCAGGAAGTACGTAGCCGATCCCAGCCACGTATTGAGCCACGAGAGCGTCGAGGTGAGCGACGACCTGACCTACCCCGAGCGGCCAGTGCAGATCCTAGACCGAGCCGTCCGCAGGTTGAGACGAAAGCAAGTACCCCTGGTAAAGGTTTTGTGGAGGAGCCAGCGGTACGAGGAGGCTACCTGGGAGCCTGAGGCGGCAATGCGGGAGCGGTACCCAGAGCTTTTCGCGGGTACGTCTTTTCGGACCGGCTTCGGTCCTCTTTGAGTTTGTTATGGTTATTTGGACATCTTTTTCCCGCACCCTAGTTGGCGCAAGTTTTGGGGATGAAACTTCCTTTGAGTTTGTTATATTGTAACGAGCGCGTTCCCCAGACGCCTTTTAAGACGTCTGGGAGGTGGCCCAGACGTCGGACAAGACGTCTGGGATCACATCCAGACGTCTGACCAGACGTCCGGGATAGTTTACAGACATCTGGAGAACAGTTATGTTCGCACGGGAGATTCGTCTGCGCGCCTGTGCGCGCAGACCTGCGATTCTCCCCTCTTTCTCTGCGGCTGCAGGCGGCTGCGACCGCCTTCTCTCTCCTCCTCGCACGGCCTTAAAAGGGCGCGCCTCCCCTCCCGTCTCCACCATCTTCTTCCTTCTTCTCCTGCCTGTGCGCGAGAGCGAGCGGACGCGAGGGCGCAGCGGCAGCGGCAGCCGCAGTGAGCGCGGAGGAGGTGCGGCGTGCGAGGGCTGGGCTCTGCCGTGAGGGCGAGCTCGCCGGAGCGGCTTGGCCGGCCGGCGGAGGGCGCAGGGGGCGCGGAGCGACGCGGAGAGGGACCTGCTGCGGGCTGAGCAGCAGACGCGCGAGGTGCGACGCGGGCGGCGTCGCGAGCGGAGGCCGAGCAGGGTTCTGATTCTGGAAAAATTTCCAGAATCAGACGTCTGGATTGATAGCCAGACGGCAAGGTCGACGTCTGTAAGATCATACAGACGTCTGAAAGGTGAGTTTCCGCTTTCTTCTTCCTTCTTGTCGACTGACCGTACTGAGGGAGGGGGGTTGGCTGTACGCAGGTTCGCTGATTCGCCATCCCTTGCGAATCAGACGTCTGGAAGTTGTACCAGACGGCGGGAGTGACCTCCAGATGTCCGGAGGGACCATCGGACGTCTGGGATCTAGGCAGACGTCCCCACAGATTTCTGGACATCCGGGGAACCAAGCCGGACAGGTAATTCTCTGATCCACCGTTTAAGACGTCTGGAAGGAGTTCCAGACGTCTGATTTTGCACAGTATTGTCTTTCTCGACCCGTTTAGGGCCCGTTTGGGCTCCGTTTTCGACGATTCGAGTTGCGTTCGTTTCATAATTAATTCCTCTACTCATCTACGGTAGCTATACACTGTTTTGAGACACTCCTTGTGTTTGATCCTTGTGACAGGATCTCGTTCAGTTGCAGTCTTGAGAGTCGCGGAGGCACGCGGGATTCCCGATCACGCCCCCATTACTCCCGTTGTACCTGGTAGAGTGGCTTTAAGTATTAATAAAATCTGTTAAAGTATGGAACCATAACTAGAACCTAGGGAATTGCATGAATCCTAGGAATGAGAAATATATGGAATGATAGCTCCTAGGTGTTGCATGAATCCTAGGGCCGGAAAACTAGATTGTATGATAGATCCTAGGATATGGCATGAATCCTAGGGTGGAAAAACTAGTGGAATGTATTTTACTGCAGTCTTGGAAAATTGGAAAGGAATATATAAAGCTGCCTGTAAATTTAATTAACAGATGCCTGTTATGAATAACGAAACATGTTTGAGATCATGGATTTTGAGAATGTGAATCTGGAAGGTGAAACATATGATGTTCTGAGATAAAGAGCTGGAACCCTACGGGGAATTAGGAGTGGAACTCCTGGAAAGAAAAAGGAATGGAACTGAGATGTAGTTTGTACTGTCTCTTGGGTACGCAGTACCAAGGGAAGTACCTGTACCTGTTTAGTGCAGAGTGGGGCCAGCCGCCCCAGGGACCCGGGGTTAGGATTGGCCGCTCTGTACCGACTTGTAGGCCCTCGTGTACGTAGTACCGAGGAGAGCTACTAGTGTTAGGAGAGTACTAGCTACCCCACGGGCCCCGGGGTTCTGCTAGCCTCCTTCACCGACTTGTTAGGCCCACTAGGGCAAACCAGGGTAGTCAGGCGAGGGTGCGCGGACTGTGGAGGGGCAAGGCCCCGGTTTGGTTACTGTGGAGGGGTTGGACCCCTGTTACTGAGAGGGCTCTGCCCTAGTTCCGTGCTGTGCTTTGGGCGCACCCGTTAACGGAAACGACTGACCGCGTGCCAGTGCGGGCTAGCTACCTATGCGTTTATCGCGCGTGCCGTAGTCACCGTTACGTCTGTCAGTGACCTTGGGGTGGTTGACTGAGGGTAGGATCACCACGGGGGACTCTCCCGGCCAGGAGAGCACCACGTGCTACTTCTACTTTTGGAAAAGACTGCAATCAAGATCGTTCCCACGAGGACATTCGAGATCAAGGAAAGGATCTGAGAAATAAATGAAATAGTGAGAAAAATTGAAAGATGTGAATAAAGGAAGGAATAGAACATAACAGCCACTGTACACTCTACTGTTGCCTTTAGTTAGTTTGCCACTCTACTCAGCGTTTTGCTGACGTGTTACACTCGTTACCTTTTTCAGGACCAGGTGTTGAGCAGCCAGGGTCGGCGGCTGCAGAGGACGCTGGGCCGAGTAGGGTCCAGTAGAGTTACCACAGCTTTTGTACCCCTTTTGTTTCTGTTCTAGTGAGTAGTTTTTGTTTCCGCTGTACCTTCTTTACCTGCAGTTCTTGTTATATGATAAATGCTGTTTTACTGTTGTGGTGGTACCTACTGTAGTAGTTTCTTTCCTTACTGCTGTACTTTCTTACTGTTAGTTATATTCATGCTGAATGTGGTTTATTTTACTGTCTTTTGGTTACTTCCTCGTTGGACGACTAGGTCTTGGGATTAGTCGAGTCGGTCCGGTTCTCGTGTCTCGTAGGGACTCGGGAACCGGGTCGTTATATCCTCTATCCCCATGTTCTCGTAGCTGAGAACATGTTCTGGGTTTGACACATACTTCTGCAAACTGCAGATATGGAAGACATCATGGATGCTGGCTAGCTGAGGTGGCAGAGCGAGTCTGTATGCTATAGGTTCGACCCGCTCTAGTATCTCAAACGAGCCTACGAACCACGGAGCCAGCTTGCCCTTTACTCCAAATCTCTGAATCCTTTTCATTGGTGATACTTTGAGGAACACCAAGTCACCAACCTCGAATTGCACATCTCGCCGTCGGCAGTATGCATAGCTCTTCTGCCAGCTTCGTACAATAAGGAGTCTCTTCTGAATCTATTTGATGACCTCCTTACTCTGCCTGATCAGTTTGGGACCCACCTCCTACTTCACACCCACCTCATCCTAAGCAAGTGGAGAGGTGCACTTCCGACCATACAATGCCTCATACGGAGCCATGTCAATACTGGCATGATAGTTGTTATTGTAGGTGAACTCTACCAGGGGTAGGTGCTCCTCCCAAGAGCCTCTCCATTCTAGTACACAGGACCTCAATAAGTCCTCCAGGGTCTGGATGGTCCTCTTGGTTTGTCCATCACTATGTGGGTTGTAAGATGTGGTCAGGTTTAGCTGTATCCCCCAATGCCTATTGAAAACTTCCCTAGAATTGGGAAGTGAAGCGTGCATCTCTATCGAAAATGACCTCCTTGGGCACACCATATGATCGTACAATTGACAAGTCGATTTTCCACTTTTGCGTTGTAGTATTTAAGTGGTGGAAAAATCGACTAATCAACAATAAAAATAACCACTCACTATAACGACCAGATTCCCGAATCCCTATGAGACACGAGAATCGGATCGACTCGACTGATCCCAAGACCCAGTCGTCCAACGAGAAAGTAACTAAAAGAGCAGTAAAATAAACCACATTCGACATGTATATAACTAGCAGTAATAAAATACAGCAGTAGAGAAAAGAATTACTACAATATACACCACCACAACAGTAGAGAAATAAACATATACATAAACATGAAGTTTACAATAAAGAGAGTACAAGGGATAACAGAAACTACTCACAACAACAGCAAAAAAGTACAGTGGGTACTACAAGTGACACTACTGGGCTCTATTAGGCCCAGCACCCTCTGCAGCCGCCGACTCTGGCTGCTCAACACCTGGTCCTGAAAAGTAACAAAGGTGACACGTCAGCGAAACGCTGAGTAGAGTGGCAACTAAAAGCTAGAAGAAGCAGTAGAGTAGACAATAGCTGTTATATTTTTACTTTCTTTCTTTATATTTTTCCCATTTATTCACTATTGATTTATTACTCAGATCCTTCTCTTGATCTTGAATGTTCCTCGTGGGAACAATCTTGATTGCAGTCTTTTTCCGAAAAGTAGAAGTAACATGTGGTGCTCTCCTAGCCGGGAGAGTCCCCCGTGGTGGTCCTACCCTCAGTCAACCACCCCAAGGTTGCTGACAGACATAACGGTGACTACGACACGCGCGATAAACGCACGGGTAGCTACCTCGCACTGGCACGCGGTCAGTCGTTTCCGTTAACGGGTGCGCCCAAAGCACAGCACGGAACCACTATAGGGCAGAGCCTTCTCAGTAACAGGGGTCCAGCCCCTCCACAGTAACCAAACAGGGGTCTTGCCCCTCCACAGTCTGCGCACCCTCGCCTGACTACCCTGGTTTGCCCAGTGGGCCTAACAAGTTGGTGTAGGAGAGTTAGCAGAACCCCGGGGCCCGTGGGGTAGCTAGTGCTCTCCCTACACTAGTAGCTCTCCTCGGTACTGTGTACACGAGGGCCAAAAGTTGGTACAGAGTGGCTAGACCTAACCCCGGGTCCCTGGGGTGGCTAGCTCCGCTCTGCACTAAACAGGGGGACAGTTGCTCTCCTTGGTACTCCGTACTCAAGGGCCAGCTCACTTCCCCAATTCTATTCCATTCACTTTCCAGGAGTTTTACTCCTAATTCCCCGTAGGGTTCATGCTCTTTTAACTCAGGCAATTTAGGTTTCACCGTTCCAGCTTTATATCCATACAATTCATGTTCTCAACCGTATTTATCCATTCATAACAGGCAGCTGTTAACCAATTTACAGGCAGTTATCGTTTCCTTTCCACTTTTCCAAGACTGCAATGTACATATTCAACTAGTTTTCCAGTCCTAGGATTCATGCCATACCCTAGGATCTATCATTCAATCTAGTTTTCCAGTCCTAGGATTCATGCAATACCCTAGGATCTATTATTCAATCTAATTCCTCAGCCCTAGGGTTCATGCAATGCCCTAGACTCTATTAATTATTTCATAAATGTATAATTTTTGATAATGAAATTAAAGGGCCGCTCTACCCGCAAAACTGGGAGTATTGGGGGCGTGGTCGGCAATCCCGTGCACTTCCGCAACCCCTAGAGCCGCAACGGAATGGGGTCCTAATACAAGGATAAAAGACAAGGAGCTACTCAGAACAGTATACAATTACTGTAAACAGGTAGAGGAAATAAATCTGGAAAGAATGAAACTTGAAATGAGGAAAACGGACTCCGAACGGACCCTAAACGGGTTAAAAATGATGAGTCTGTCTAAAATCAGACTTCTGGAACTTCTTCCAGACATCTTAAAAAGTCGATCATGCCATACCTTGGTCTGCGCAATCCTTCAGACGTCCAGAAGCCCGCTGTATCGTCTGGACTTAGTTTCCAAATGTCCGATTGTCACCCCGGATGTCTGGAGGTCCTCTTCGTCGTTTGGTACTGTGTCCAGACGTCTGATCGGTGTGGGATGGCGAGCCCTACCGCCCTCCCGAACGATTCCTGCACACACACACTCGCTCTCATCATGAAGGGGTGCAGAAGAACGCGGTGGACGGCTACATGGCCGTACACGCGTAAAAAGGAGAAGATAAGAAAATATGTACCTGTCAGACGTCTAGACCTTCCTCCAGACGTCTTATGCGTCGTCTGGACGTAAGTCCAGGCGTTTGATTCTGGGAAAATTTCCTAGAATCAGAACCCATCTCGCTCTTCGCCCGCAGCGCACGGCCGTGCCGCGCTGCGTCCGCCTGCTGCCCGAGCTGCAGCAGCTCCTCCGCGACACCCCACTCTCACTGCTCTCCCTCCCACCGGCTCTAGCTGCCCCGGCAAGCTCGCACCCTCGTGGTCGAGCTCCTTCTTCCCCTCGCAACGGCTCCTCCTCGCCACACACCTGTAGTAGTCGCTGCGGCCGCTCTCGCCCGCGCGCTCTCTCGCAGACAAGGAGAAGAAGAAGAAGGCGGTGGAGTGAGGGTGAGGGAGAGGGGAAGCATTTTTATAAGGCAACTGCGGGGAGAGAGAAGGAGGAAAAACAACGCCTGCAGGGAGAGAAAGAGAAGAACGAAGGCGGCGGGTTCAGTCTGCACGCGCAAGCGCGCAGACGTGAACCCGTACGTCGAAAAAATTTAATACCAGACGTCTGGGCCACTTCCTAGACGTCTTAAACTACGTTTGATGCCCTGCTCGTAACACTCACAGAAGAGCGGGTCGTGTCCACAGGGAGGCAATTATGCAATAAACTCTCGATTATTTCGTATTCTTTTGGTTAAGTGCGAAATCCCTAATCAAATACGACATAAAATGCGATGGAAAGAAGATTCACAATAACTCAAAAATATAAGGGTATATGTGCAATTTTCCCTCACTGAAATCTTCAATAAATATATGATTATTTTATGTAATTTTCAATTGACATATACTAGAGAAAATTGGTGCACATGTTAATCCCAAAACCAATCTTGAAACAGGTGAATAACAATAACGTGCAATTATCAGAAAGTATGAGTGTGCATTCGCAATTTTGCCATAATAAAATAATAATAAATCAAAAATCAAATTTTGGCAATGGTAGCACATGTAATAACTAATTGAAGGGAAAATAGAGCTTTCACTCTCTCTCCTCCTCGCGTGGGAGATGGAGCATCGACGATGGAGCTGCTATGGGGGGAAGGTTGACCGATGCGTGGGGATCACGATGACGATGACAGAATGGCGAGAGTTGGCCGGCGGGCGGAGGAGGGCGGCCGGCCTGTTGGAGGAGAAGGCGACAGCCGCGCATCTGGCTGCTCTCGGGTGCGCGCATGTAGGGCGCTGGTGGCGAGGGCGAGCACCTGCGGGAGGGGGCGCGCCTGCCTGCGGGGAGCGCTGGTGAAGTGAGGGTGCGTGCCTGCGTAGGTGCGTGAGCGGTGCCTGCAGGGGCTGGCAGGGGCGCTGGTGAGCGGTGCCTGCAGGTGCGGCTGGAGAGGGAAGCTTGGTGTGCAGCACCTGCGAAGGGGGGGTGCTGTGGGCTGTGTGGCTGTGCAGTGCCTGCGGGCTGGTTGGAGGGTGTGGTGAGCTGAGTGCGCCTACAGTGGAAGGGCAATGGAAGATGAAGCAACTGTAGGCGTGGGCATAGGCTGAAGGGCAGGATGGGGTGCTTGGTGCACAGTGCTCGCGGTGGTTTACAGGGTTCACCCTCTCCACAGTGTAGAAGATGGAGCAGTTCCTTGTAGGGGGAAAATAAAGATCCTCTGAAGAACCGACGATCCTCTCTTTTTATCTCCTCCTCGGCGCAAGTTAAGGGATTTTCAAATCCCTTACTAAACATGGCCGACGCTGTTGGTGAGGTTGTTGATGGCCAGCTGTAGGTTGAGAAATTTGTGGGGGAAAATATCTTTTCTCCCCCTGTTCTTTTCCCCCATTGATCCTCCTCCCTCTTCTTTTCGATTATTAGCTGGATGGATAGATTAGGTGGAGAAGATGTAATGAGTGCGCTGTTGCGGGACCTGCATGAAACATAAACTAATTACATACTATGTTATAGAATGCGATAAAATAGATGTAAACTTAAATAATGATGCATGCAATCATTCTGCAACTTAATGTAGTTATTAACAAACATACAATGTTAAAAGAGAATTACTTAGGCGTAACAATAGTCCATTAGAATGGACCCATCAAATACCCCCATGCCTAAGATTTGCTAGTCCCTAGCAAAAAAAATGAAAAATAATAGAAGTAATCAGAAGATTTCTTCTTTTCTTATTTCAAAATCTTTAGAGATCCAGACAAATGTGACGTGATAATAGCCTAAGTGACAGATCCAAGTGAGAAAACCAATTCGCAATGGGAGTTTGTACTTCACCCTTGGTAAATATTGCTGTTGGGATAGGCAACTACTTCCCTCAAGGATAAAGCAGACGATAATCTGTAATTTGACCTTGGCGTTTGGCTTAGGTAGGAGATATCGAGTTGAATGGATTTGTAATTGGTGGCACACACTCATCTGATACTACATGTAGTCTAGTACTACAGACTCTAGATTTCTAGACTATTAGACAAGTCAACTCAGAGAGGGGCTAAACAACTATACTCTCTTGATGTTCTTGGACGCTCAGTCTTTTCTTTCTTTTCTTTCTGAGATCACAAATCTCGCCAGATTTATAAATTGTACTCACTATTTGGTGGCCTCACATGGCATCCACACTTCAATTAAAGTCCTAATAACTCTACAACTAAGTTAGAGTCCTCAACTAGTATTCGGGCGATTAGAAATACTAAAAGGTAGGTATGGGTCATATTTAGTGGAACACGATAGGTGTTCTGTTGCCTCAGAAATAATGTTACATTATAACTTGGACCCTCTCTCTCTCTTTTTTTTTTTGTAATATAAATATTTCTTCTTTTTCTGTTTCTTCTTTTTCTTCTTTTCTTCTCTCTTTTTTTTTATATAATATAAATCAACATAATATGACAAAGACTTTTATTTATGAGGCATTATTTGGGATGATGATGGTCAAGAGGATATTGTGTGGCTTATTTGGTGGAAGTGCCTATTCTCGGCACCGGGAAGGAATGGATAGGACGAGCGTATTTCTGAAATTTTACACTAATACCCTTCTTCAGCAGAGGACTCTATGAAGGACGGTAGTAACCATCCACCATAGTTATAACTTTATTAAGACTCAATTTCTGTGTATTTGCCTTATTTGGTGACTCTCAGGAATACACACAAAGTATGCACACAGGAACAGAGAGTGAAAACTATGCCTAACTCTGAAGTATCATCATCTAATTATCCAAAACTTAAGAGTCCTTGCACTAGACTTAGCGCACCAGTAATCTCTCTAGTTTCTTCTCACAAATATGAGGTGGATCTACTACAAGATAGTATGCCTGACTCCCTATTAACTGTCCAAGGGTTCACTAGACTACAAATGCTCATTGGTTTTCCTTAAGGATCCATTACCAAGTCTACGTGCACGTGAAATAAATGTACTAGATTCTAAACTTAAGAAATAATTCCGGAAGAAAAACCTCCAATGACAAAGGTATTTTGCTAGGGACTAACCATTCAGCTCAAGAATTTTTTTTTTTATATGCTAACCTAAATGCATGAATACTTCCTAAAATGTAAATGCACTCCCCCATGCCTAAATCCTATAATGTCCACATTGTAAAATTAAAACAGGAGGAGAAAGGAAAGACATCACTTGACAACGATGTTATTTTGACCGCTGGGTTGCCTCCCAACAAGCGTTGTATTTTTTGTCAGAGCCAGACTAAGAAGGAACCTATAAGTCTGGTTCCAAACAGACAAGGTTAGGCCCTAAAAATATGCGCAACACTGCGGGCCTAGAAAACAGGTAGCCATGGATGTTGGCGAGCTGATGATGCAACGTAATACCAAATGCTCGCCAGAAGATATGAAAGCGAATATCCTTGTTGGCTACCTTGGGAGGTTTATGAATAATAAATAGAATATGAAAAGGGACCTCCCGAAACGGAATAAGTGGAGGATAACAAGGATCCTCCAGAGCAGGATGGGTTTTAAAAGATATAAACATTATTAGTTCAAACCCTTGAATGGCGAGAGTAAAAGTACAAGCATCAATCCACACTCGCCATTCTACCCGAGGATGTACTGGCCTGATATGTTCTCTAGAAACAATGTACATGAGCAGAGATCTGAGCCAAGGATCGGTTAGGGAGTATAAGGGTTGTTTGTAGTGTTGGAAGGTAATGGTTAAGTCCTATGAGGGCTTAGTTGGTGTTAGGTCCAATTCCAATAATGATTCAGATTGGGTACACTTCCTAACAGTTGTAGACAACTTCATGTTACCCTGCCTAGCATTAATGATCGGAGTCATATTTGAATCAAGGGTAGACTCCAAATTACAACTCTTTGATGGCAGGGTCAAAATGTAAGAATC
Source organism: Thalassia testudinum (assembly GCA_037157565.1). Taxonomy (NCBI): domain Eukaryota; kingdom Viridiplantae; phylum Streptophyta; class Magnoliopsida; order Alismatales; family Hydrocharitaceae; genus Thalassia; species Thalassia testudinum. Next base: position 55,088,315 of record JAZHRO010000002.1, read on the forward strand.
ATTATCATTCAGCTCATCCCCAGATTTGTTTGGTTCACTCAAATATTTGTTGGGGTCTATATGTGATTCATTAGGAGTTGGATCAGTATCCTCAATTATTTCTAAAGGAGGATCAGTCTTAATATTTTGGAGTAAGCCTATATCATTGAATTCGTTATTGTTCTTGGGGTATAAATCCTCAATGGACGTGTGTTGTCCCCGAGAGTCTCCCATAGACTTCTCATTATTTTGTTTATCCTCCTTTAATATCAACTCCCGTTTTGATGGAGGATGACTCTCAAAAGAAAGGAGTAATTCGGATTTAATCATATTATTTCTATCCTCTGGAGGTAAATCCTCAAATAATAAATAATCCCCCTGTGATTCACTCCAGATTTTCAGTCCAGGTGCCTCTATTGAGGCATCCCCATCCTCTAAAATACTCTTCATATCCCTGAGACCAAAAGTGATCTAATTCATCCTCCATTCCCTTAGGGTCACCTTCATTGGGTGCATTTAAATCCTCAGGATATTGAATGGTAGCCGTTGATTCCCTAAGTGGAGGGTTATGGGTAGGCTCACTAAGGGTAGAATGGGATTCCACCAAATAATCAATAGGGGAAGTGATAGGAAAAATACAACCTTGACCTGGTTTGGTAGGGGTAAAGAGAATACTGTCATTGGGGTCAAGGTCCTCAAGAGGTACCATCTTCCCTTGCTTTTGACTCCAATATAGTTCAGGTGGATAATCACTATGATCATTGTCCTCTAGTGGTCGTGTCTCATTGGGAGAGTCTAAGTGATAGCTACATAAAATTGGATCCCTATTGTCATTAGGTTCCTCAGAATTATTTTCATGATCATGATCGTATGGGTAGGGATTAGGATTATTGGGAAGCGTGTAGCTAAATTATCTTATTTCTTCATTTAACTGTTGACTATTCCTCAACATCTCTCCCATTGATTCCATTATTTCCTTTTGCTGTTTTTGCATTTCTATCATAAAAGAGGAGAGGCTACTATTATCAGATTGGGGAGGATAGTCAATTTCAGGCTCTGGTTGCTTAGGGGTATCGGTCTAACCTTGATATGGAAAATCATGAAGGGTGGGAGGGTTGGGTGTTTGCATAGAAGTAGGGATTTCAGGGTTGGGAAATCCCGTTCCTAGGCTTTGCTCAAGCCAATACTCCCAGGATAAGAATAAGAATGATCTCATGAATTGTTAATGTACCCATCAAAGGATGGATACGACTCGGGGCATGGGATCCTGATTAAAAGATGGGAAGTATTGACTCTGATAATTTAAATGATAGGAGTAAGGGTAATCCATTTCTTTAAGCAAAAAAAGTTTTAACTCTCATAGGATTTAGCAGAATTTAGAATACAAGCAGAAACTTCCTAGAGAGTTCTACTGTCAAAGCAAACACAAATTCAGTGGGATCCTATTTTTAGTAGATTGTAGGTCTTAGAATTAAATGTTCAATTGGTGGTCAAACAAGTTTTGCAAAAAATTACACTTCCTAGGCCAACCTTCGCTGGTGCCTATAACCTACTCGCAAGGGATGAAAGTCTCGAATCGAGCCCACACACGAGGAACCGAAGTAACTTGGTGGATAGGCTTGTTGATTTCCGACTAACTTCCCTTGTAGTGCAAAAGAGGAGAGGTAGAAATTTATCTAGTGACCTTATGTGTGACGTGCGCAGTGTCTCAAGTGTGCAAACATACGATTGTGTTTTGATTTTTGAAATTTCGTAAACAGGATCCTTTTGCACACAATTTTCAGTCACAGATTTTAAAGTCCAACCTCTTAGCAGTCCCAATTTTTAAAGTAACCACTGAATTAATTTGATTCGAGCACTTTAGTGGTCTTAGATTTAGGTTCAATGATATGCATGACAGGTAATTGATGCTCAAGAGAAGACGTACCTTACTCCAGCTTTCTTCGTGCAATAATGATTACAATGTAATAAAAGTAAACTAGATGCTGCTCATTCAGTCCTAGATGGTCGTCCTATAGATATGCAGCTTCTAGCAGCCAGTTCGATTTTTTTTTTAATAATAATAACAAACAGACCTAATCTAACTAACTAACCAAAATGCAGTTCCAATAATCCTATAGTCTAAATAAATGGGAACATGCTCCCGAAAATACGCTCCCGCATACAAGAGCGATAAGAAATAAAGAGGCACTGGGGACACGTTCCCAAAAATACCTGACAAGGGTCCAAAAGACAGTAATTAAATTCTAATGTCTATCTAAACTAAATCTAACTAAGATCTACTGACTAAATCAGAAATAGGCTTCTTCGTAAGCCTATGCGTGTGGGATCAAGGCCCATGTGTTCCTGTTGCCGTCCTCCAGGTGGTGTCAAGGTCCACCAAAAAGATCATCTCCGCCGTGCACGTCGTTTACGATCAATGTCGTCGCTTTGCTGCGCCTGTCACCGTGTCAGATTCCTCGCATAATAATAAAAATGATCAGATGATTGTGCAACTTCGAATATTCAAAAAAAAAAATAACGTGAATCTATTGCGTTTGTTGCCTCCCCGGCAACGGCGCCAATTTGACAAGTCAATTTTCCGCTTTCGCGTTGTAGTATTTAAGTGGTGGAAAAATCGACTAATCAATAATAAAAATAACCACTCACAGAATAGCGGGTTGTGTCCACCGGGAGGCAATTATGCAATAAACTCTCGATTATTTCGTATTCTTTCGGTTAAGTGGGAAATCCCTAGTCACATCCGACATAAATTGCGATGGAAAGAAGATTCACAATAACTCAAAAATATAAGGATATATGTGCAATTTTTCCTCACTGAAATATTCAATAAATATATGATGATTTTATGTAATTTTCAATTGACATATACTAGATAAAATTGGTGCACATGTTAATCCCAAAATCAATCTTGAAACAGGTGAATAATAATAACGTGCAATTATCAGAAAGTATGAGTGTGCATTCACAATTTTGCCATAATAAAATAATAATAATAAATCAAAAATCAAATTTTGTCAATGGCAGCACATGTAATAACTAATTGAAGGGAAAACAAAGCTTTCACTCTCTCTCCTCCTCGCGTGGGAGATGGAGCATCGACGATGGAGCTGTTATGGGGGGAAGGCTGACCAACGCGTGGGGATCACGATGACGGTGATAGAATGGCGAGAGGTGGCCGGTGGGCGGAGGAGGGCCGCCGGCCTGTTGGAGGAGAAGGTGACAGCTGTAGCCGCGCGTCTGGCTGCGCTCTGGTGTGCGCCTGCAGGGCACTGGTGGCGAGGGCGAGCACCTGCAGGAGGGGGCGCGCCTGCCTGCGGGGTGAGCTGGTGAAGCGAGGGTGCGTGCCTGCGCGAGTGCATGAGCGGTGCCTGCAGGGGCTGGCAGGGGCGCAGGTGAGCGGTGCTTGCAGGTGTGGCTGGAGAGGGAAGCTTGGTGTGCAACGCCTGCGAAGGGGGGGGGGGGGCGTTGTGCGCAGTGTGGTTGTGCAGCGCCTGCAGCTGGAAGGTGATTTGGCACAGACACGTGAGGGCGGTGGGCTGTGCAACGCCTGCGGAGGGGGGGCGCTGTGGGCGGTGTGGTTGTGCAGTGCCTGCGGGCTGGTTGGAGCGCACGGTAGGCGGTGTGTGCCTGCAGTGGAAGGGTGATGGAAGATGAAGCAACTGCAGGCGTGGGCACAGGCTGAAGGGCAGGATGGGGTGCTTGGTGCACAGTGCTCGCGGTGGTTCACAAGGTTCACCCTCTCCACGGTGGTGAAGATGGAGCAGTTCCCTGCAGGGGGGAAGATGAAGATTCTCCGAAGAACCGACGATCCTCTCTTTTTATCTCCTTCCCGATGCAAGTTAATGGATTTTCAAATCCCTTACTAAACATGGCCGGCGCTGTTGGTGAGGTTGTTGATGGCCAGCCGTAGGTTGAGAAATTTGTGGGGGAAAATATCTTTTCTCCCCCTGTTCTTTTCCCCCATTGATCCTCCTCCCTCTTCTTTTCGATTATTAGCCGGATGGATAGATTAAGTGGAGAAGATGTAACGAGTGCGCTGTTGCGGGACCTGCATGAAACATAAACTAATTACATACTATGTTATAGAATGCGATAAAATAAATGTAAACTTAAATAATGATGCATGCAATCATTCTACAACTTAATGTAGTTATTAACAAACATACAATGTTAAAAGAGAATTACTTAGGCGTAACAATAGTCCATTAGAATAGACTCATCAACAATCTCTCGTACGTATAAATTTGCTAGCTGCGAAGGACCATAAGTCAACTTGATCGGCAGAAATTGAGCTGATTTCGTCAAATGATCCACAATTACCCAAACAGCATTGTGTCCCCTCTGAGTCAATGATAATCCAGTCACAAAGTCCATGGATATACTCTCCCATTTCCACTTGGGGATGGGAAGAGGCTGTAACTAGTTGGCTAGTCTCTAATGCTTAGCCTTCATCTGCTGACATACCAGGCACTGCTTCACAAACTCGACTACGTCCTTCTTCACACCACACCACCAAAAGTCCCTCTTTAGGTCATGGTACATTTTAGTGTTCCTGGGATGGATGGTAAGCTTGCTGCAATAAGCCTCGAACAACAACTCCTTTCGAAGCGCTTCGTTGCTGGAACACATAGTTTGCCATGGAGTTTGAGTACTCCATTCTCAAAAGTGAACTCACCAGGGTCTCCCATGAGCATCTGATCTCGGAGAATCTGTAACTCAGCATCGTCCATCTGCTGGTCAACTATCCGGGAGATCAAATCAGGGTGGGTGCCCTGCATCACCGTCAACTCCCTCAAATGTCCTCTCACCTGTAAAGGCTTCCACTGGGCTGCCTCAACCATATTGGTCCATCTCTGTGCTTGAAGAACTGCCAATATGGCTGGTGGTTTCCTACTGAGGGCAACTACCATGACATTCCCCTTCCCGGGGTGATAGACAACCAAAGATTCATAATCCATGAGGAGCTCCATTCAGTGTCTCTATCTCAAGTTTAATTCCTTCTGATCGAAAAGATACTTCAGGCTCTTGTGATCCGTGTGGATCTCGAAAGTCTCCCCGTACAAGTAGTGGTGCCAAATCTTCAGGGTGAAGATTATGGTTGCTAACTCTAAATCATGTGTCGGATAGTTCTTCTCATGAGGCTTTAGTTGTATTGAGGCATAGGCAACCACATGCCCATGTTGCATTAGAACACAGTCCAGTCCCTGGAGGGAAGCATTTGTGTATACAATAAATCCACCTCCGTTGCCTGGAATGGTAAGCATAGGGGCTGAAGTCAACTTCTCCTTGAGCATCTGGAAACTGGCCTCACACTCACCGGTACAAATGAAAGGAGTATCCTTCCTCGTTAACTGGGTTAACGGGAGGGCGATCTGTGAGAAGCCCTAGATGAATCGCTTATAATAACTTGCTAGACCTAGGAAGCTATGGATGTCCATCATTGTCTTGGGTCGCTCCCACCTCAGTACTGCCCTAACTTTGGAGGGATCTACCGAAATCCCTGCACCTAACACCATGTGTCCCAGAAACTCCACCTAGTGCAGCTAGAACTCACACTTGCTGAATTTGGCATATAACCAATTCTCCCTCAGTGTCTCCAAGGCCACCCGGAGATGTGCTCATGCAACGCCTCATCGCGGGAATAGATGAGGACATCATCGACGAATACCACAACGAAGCGGTCCAGATAAGGCCTAAAAATCCAGTTCATCAAGTCCATGAGCGCGGTAGGGGCGTTCGTCAATCCGAATGGCATCACCAAGAACTCGTAATGACCATAACGAGTCTGGAAGGCAGTCTTCGATACATCCCCTTCTCTTATTCTGAGCTGGTGGTAGCCTGAACGCAGATCTATCTTGGAGAAGATTGTTGCCCCACGGAGCTGATTGAACAAGTCGTCGATCTGCGGAAGGGGATATCTGTTCTTGATGGTTACCTTATTTAGTTGCCTGTAGCCGATGCAAAGACGCAACTTCTTCACGAATAATAATGGAGCCCCCCAAGGTAAGGCATTGGGCCGAATGAATCCCTTCTCTAGGCGTTCCTGAAGCTGCATCTTCAACTCCTTCAACTCTGCAAGTGCTATCTGTTATGGGGTAATCGATGAAGGATTAGTCCTCGGAATGAGAGAGATCTCAAACTCGATCTCTCGTTCAGGAGGAAGTCCCGGGAGATCCTCGGGGAACACGTCAATATACTCCCATATGACAGGTAGACTCGCCACCTCCGGTTTCTCTCTGGGGGTTGCAGATACATAGGCAAGGTATCCATTTCACCCCCCCTTTAGTAGCCTGGCTGCCTGTAAGGTTGAGATACACCTGATCGGTCTGCTCTCAGATCTGCCATGATACTCCAACTGAGGTGCTCAAGGAATCGAGAAGACAACCCTCTTTTCGAAATAGTCCACTGATGCATGGTGTCCTGACAACCAATCTATGACCAAGATGGCATGGAAATCCTCCATCTCGATCTTCATCAGGTCGGCTAATAGAATGTAACCCCCGATGTCCACCTTACAACTTTTGAAAATCGACTCAGCTACCCATAGCTGCCTTGCTAGACCCCTGATGACTAACGGTTCATCTAGCAGTACTGGTCGTTTCTTTAGTTTCGCAGAAAACTCAGGTGATATAAAGGAATGGGAAGCGCTGGAGTCAAAAAAGGTAAATACCAAATGCTGGTCAATAGTCAACATACCTGCCACCATGAATGGCGAAGCCTGTGCATCCCTCAGAGATAGGGCATATACTCATCCTGCGGGTGGGGGTGTAGAGGAACTAGCTGCGCTCTGAGTAGGCCTTTGGCCAGGAGCATTCCCACCTCACCGGGAATGCTAGGAATCCCCACCATGGGTTTGGTATGTACGAGCTGCTCCCTCGTTCTGGCCACCCTGAGTCACTATCTTTGTTGGATAATCCTTCTTGAGGTGGCCCTATTGGCCACATCTGTAGCAAGACCTCAGCTCCTATCCTAATCGCATTCGCCCCATGGTGCCCTGAGTTTGAGTCGGTGTGGCATGGTGGGACTGAGTGTACCCTGAAATTCTGACCTCTGCCCTGGTCCTCTGCCAAAACTCCTGCAGGTCTTAGCATCGCCTTACTCATACTTTATAGCGTGTCCACTGGAAGTGGGTTGACATACTTTCGTATCTCCGGCTGGAGTCCCTGAACAAACTTCTAGCATTTGTCTGCCTCCGAAGCTACCACAGTCGGCTCGAAGAGTGGGAGCTTGATGAAATGAGTCCAATACTCACTAACCATCATCGAACTTTGCCTTAGGTTGTGGAATTCGAGCCTCCTCTGGTCCTGCCGGGTCCTGGGGTAATATTGGTCACTAAAAAGCTCGAGGAAGCGACCCCAGGACACCACCCGGGTGCCCTCCTGCTCACGGACGGACACCCACTAGTGATGAGCTTCACTGGTCAGCTGGTAGGTCGCGAAAGGTACTTTGCAATCCTTCAGTGGGCGGATTGTGTCGAAGGCCTTTTCGATTTTCTCTATCCAATCCTCTACCCTCGTAGGATCCTCATCCCCCTTGAAGGTTGGGGCTTAAGTTTCTTGAACTCGGTGTAGATCTGCCAGTATTGATGTAAAGGATCCACCGATTCGTCCTTTAGTGGGGGAGGCCCATGGTTCTCCCTACTCTCCTCCTGTAGAGGATCACACACACTTGGGACTTGATAAATGCCAGTTTATCATCATTCTTATGCCCTAAAACAAACCTATCTCTTAGGATTTTAACTTCGCAAACAGATTTTTGGGCTGCATTTAGGCATCAATTAGGTTAGGCATGCATTGCATATTTTGTTGTGCTTTTGACACGTTTATTTGAGTGTTAGGGATAAATAGATAGTCAGATCCCTAAAACCCTAGCACTCAAGAAGGCAAAAGATGAAGAAGAAGCTCCTTTCAGCTGGATTCTAGCTAGATCCAGCTTATCCCAGCTCATTCTAGCTAGATCAACTCATCCCTAGCTCCATTCAGCTCATCTCAGCTAAATGGTTGCTTTAGCTAGTTCACCTTAGCTCCATTCAACTCACCTCAACTGGATGGCAACTCAAACTAACTCAAGTCAGTTGATCCCAGCTCCATTCTAGCTCCTCCAACTCGGAGGAGTTCATTGGAAGTTCAACTTGACTAGGACTAGCTACTAGCTAAACCAGGTCAGCTGAAGATGACCTTAACCAGCTTAGGCTAGCTTAAGTCCAGCTCCCAGAGGCTCAACCCAGCTCAACTTAGTTGAGCTAAGCTACTTGACCTAAGCTAGCTATTCTAGCTAGCTTAGTAATCTCTGGGAAGACCAGACCCAGCTCACCTTAGCTCACATCAGCAGAAGCCAGCTCATCTTAGCTTGGCTTAGTAGCTAGCAAAGAACTAGCGAGCTAAGCCAGCTAAGGTAGCTCCTTACAGCTCTCTTCAGCAGCCACCTGCTCCAGTGCAGCTCAAGACTACTTCTTCTGGCTCATCACTTCCAAAACTCTCGCTCCCTCTACCTCTCTACCCTACTCCCTACTAGCTAAGCTAGCTTAGCTTAGCTAGTCACCTCCTTGGCCACCAAAACCTAACCCTAAAACCCACCTAACTAGCTCCACCAACTAACCTTACCTAAGTCCACCTAAGCTACCACCACTCCACCTCAATCTTGGCACCAACCCTATACATCCCTTCACCCCTCTCTACCACCAAAAGACACCACCAAATTCCCTCCAAAACCACCTAAAAATGGTGCCAACTTTTTCCCTCCAAAACCCTTGAAATCCAACCCTACACCTACCCCTTCAGCCCATCTCCACCCTCCATTTTTTCCCTCCAAAATCAACACCTTCTAGAAGGTATTTTTGAAGGGAAAACCAATGCACCTCTTCATTTCCCTCCCATTTTTCCCTCCAAAAATATCCAAGCATCCCTTCATTTCCCTCCAAGAAATACCATAACCACCCCCCTTTCCATCCTATAAATACCCTACCCTATTCCCATCTCTCCATTAGTTAGGTTCCATCTTCTTCATTTAGATTAGGTTCCATCTTCACGCCAAGGAGGAAGAAGAAGAGAAGAAGATCAAGGGGGCACACACCCGCCCCCTTGGTGCCTTCTTCCTCTCTTTATTTCTCCCTTAGCCATGCCAAAGGAGGAGATCTTCAACACTAAGGGGACGGCTAGGCAAGAGGAGGAGCAAGGTGGTTGACGCCCACCTTGGAGGAAAGCTTGGAGGAGTTAGCATATCAAAAGCAAGGAAGCATTCTTTTCAAGCACAGAAGCTGCTGTGCTTGGAGCAAGGACCATTCCTTCTTCACCAACTCCGGAGGAATTTTCTTCATCTCTATTTTCTTTGTATTATCCAGTGTAGTTTCTCTTTTACTTTTACGAAGCATGTAACTACTTGTCATCAACTCTACTAGTAATACAAAGTTGTTTATTGCCTTCAATTTCATGCTTTCTAGCTTAGTGTGTGTTTCATGTTGCTATTAGCTTACTAGTGCATCACACCCCTTCTCTTCTAATTACTCTAGGCACACTTGCCTAGGATGAGCTTAGAGGAGAAGGCTTCACCTTTGTCACTTAGGGTTAGTTGTAGCATAATTCATCTTTGCACAAAAGCCGATTGTTTCTAAAAACCCTAAAAACAACAAAATCAAAAATACAAAAAGATATGTGTTGATTTGAGAGGCAAGAGAGAGAACCCATTCTTTGTGACTAACAAATTGGCATCCTTGGATGACCCTAGATACTCCACTATCTAGGTATTATAAATGTAAAAGTTTGATTGTAGATTTATGCGTTGAAATGACACTAATTACATCATTTAATAAACAACATATTTCTCGCATCAAGACCGAGGGCTGCACCTGATCCCCACCACCCCATCCTCCTGCATGAGATGTGGGAGGTAGCCTTTGCTCCAGCATCCTAAACAAATTCTCCATAAAGGCCTGAAACTGGGTGGCCAAATCCGGAGCCTGTTGAGGGGGATCCACCTGGCGGTCTTCATCTGCTTGACTAGTAGCACTAGCTTGCTTTGACCTACGTGGAGCCATCTCTCTTTGCACGGTGAAGAACCCATTGTTAGCAATCATAGGTCCGCAAAATTGTCCAGGATGTGCGGAACTCATGTGAATCAGGTTTCCCATTAATCGGAGAATGAGTTACCCGTCATTCAATGCATTTCGAATGTCTGTATGGCTCTTTCGGACTGTTTTATGACTAAATGGGGTGATCTTACTTTGATACCATTTGTGACGACCCAAGTCCCGCCAACCGATGAGACTCGAGTCGTCTTATGCTAACAACTAGCATGGAAACTCACAAGATTGCAATCACCCAACATAAAGTCATAAAACATCAATAGGCAACATTCATTCATAAAGCATCAAATGAAAAAAAAAATAAAAGTGTTGACCATAAAAGCAAAGTTCTCTTAGAGCAAAAATAAATGAGAGTCTCGTAAACTACCAAGAAAATTGGAAATAAAATTCTACTAGTGTGAAAGGAGCTGCAACCATGAGCCACCGGCTCTGTACGGACCATCTCCTCAGATAGGACCCGGTTCCGTGGAGGTCTGACCAACTGCAGTCATGGCACCTGACTGCTGAGCAACACCTGAGTACGGAACCCGAGATAGCGTCAGTGAAAACTGAGTAAAGTAGTATAAGTAACTCAAGTACAGAGTATAGTATAAAGGCACTATCTTGATAGTTTGTCTGTTTACAATTTATTTTATATCTAGTCATTTTTATGTAATTTGCCCATATTCTTATTTTTCTCAAATTGTTAATCAATGTCTTGGGTATGAGATGATTTTGTGTAACTTTCTGTGGTGCAAGACAGATATAAGCCACCCTCATGGCATGGAGGCCTGCTTATATCCATCGAGTTGCCACGCTCTGTCACCCTAGGGTCGTCGCGGAAAGGGGTGGCAGCTACATCGTGTAGTGTGAACACGTACAAACGCTGTGTACGTTGAACTACAGACAGGCAATGTCCCACCCATCGGCTGAAAGAACTGCTCCAAACCTCGAGCCCTGCGAATTCGCTATCCCAGTTGGCCGCTAAGCTTAACCAAAGAGTTGTAGGGAGGCCAGCAACTCCCTAAACCAGCCCCTGAACCTGGTCTGAAAAGACCTAAAGCTTTGGCCGAAATCCCGGCAAGTAGTGGGGTTGAAACTAGTTATCTAATCCTTTTATTTTTTCTGACATATTCGTTGTATTAATTTCTAGATAACTGTATCGCATATTTTGTTAATTTTTCATATTACTAATTCCAAGCTTTGTAATTATTCACATTATCTTTTAACTTATCATTTTACAAGTAGCTTCAATCTTGTGACAGTAGCCCCATGTTATTTAGAAGTTACTGAAAATAATAGGATTCGTTTTACTGAAAATGGGGTTCGTTTCATACATGCGATAATAAGGGTACATTATTTTACATTATTTACATAAAACCTATTATTTCTCATTTAAGTGCCCATAAATCAGAGAAAATACTGGAGGGGTTCCAAACTCAACAAAAAGGAGAATACATGTCGATCGAGGTGGTATAGGGAAAAGATCGTGACAGGTCCATAAGTACTCGAAAAAAAAATTAGTTAAATTGAAAGAAGGGTAGATTACTCTACCTAATGCCACTGGAGGGTCAGGGTGACTATGAACCATGCGCAGTAGGCCTGAGAGCATTCCCCACGCTCATCTCAGGGTTCATGCATGCACCAGAAAGAGAACCTGGTTCTAACGGACCCACGACGGGGTCGGAGACACCTAATTACGTTTCTAATTTTTCAATAAAAAGAACATATTAAAAATTGAAAATAAATCATACTAGTACATAGTACGCGTAGATATGATTCCAACGATACTTTATTTGTTGAAATTCGAGGTTGGGAAGGCCTCAAACAAAATAAAAAGCACGAGGGGGGTTCAGAGTCAGGTCAGAACGCCCACGCATGCCTTGGTTGACGCGCCTGCGCACACCCAGCTGCACGTGCCACAAGTCACGCTGTGATTCACGCACGCAAGGCTTCGTGGATTGCCGCACGCGCCCGCCTGTAGTTTCTTGATCGCTATGCGTCGCGATCTTGTGCGCCCCCACTTGCGAACGTGCGCTCGTGCTCGTGTGAATTCACGCGCTCTCCCGTGCCACGCATTGCCCGCTTGCACACCGTTGCCGCCATGCATCGCGCACTCGTTGTGCACCACCACCGCCACCATGACTTTTACGGTGGGAACCTTAGGTTTTCTGGAATCGCAACCAGGTCCCTACGGAATAATTTTTGATTTTTGAAGAAGAAAAACTAAGGTTTTTCTTCTCTAGTTTTTCTTCTCCCTTCTCTCTTGATTAGAGAAAGTAGAGGATGAATGACAACCCAAAGGACCCAAGGGGTCCTTAAATAGGTTTTAGGGGCAGTTTAGAATAGGTTTAGTTAGGTGAAATACCCAAATTGTCCTTAGGGTTGGGTTCACCTTACATTTAGGTCCCTGGTGACTTCTTTTGGCCATAACTTGAGCTATACAACTCAAAATCGCATGAAACAAGCATTGATGGAATGCTTACAATGAGAGGAATCTAATGAGACCACATATGGCACCATTTTGACAAATTTTGACTAAGGGTTGATTCGAAATACGCATTTTTGGCAATTTAAGGGGTTCTAACACCAGCACCAAACCCCAACTGGGTTTTCAGGTTTGAACTGACTTGAACCACTTTGAAATGACTAAAAACCTACATTTTGGGATGTTACACTAGCGGTGTCTACGTTTTCCATTAGCACTATCTTAGTTGGTGAACGAGGGGGAACATAGCGACCCGTATACTTCATTAGCAAAACCTACTAGGGCGCAGAAGCTAAGTATGCAGCAGTCGAGAAATTAGGGCTAGCTCTAGTCACTGTACCTAGGAAGCTACACCCATTCTTTCAAGCCCACACTATAATGGTCCTGTCAAACTACCCCCTATGGCAATTGCTACATAAGCCCACAGGATCTGCATGACAGATCAAATGAGCTATGGAGTTGGCAAAATTTGATGTCAAGTACTAGCCAAGGAGAGCCATTAAAGGGCAAGTCCTGGTAGAATTCATGGTGGAATTCATGGACCCCGATGCCTCCCTCATGCTCCCCTGGCAGCTGCACATTGATGTCTTGTCTATGACAACTGGGTCTGTGGCGAGATAGCTTTGACTGCCTTATATGGCGTTACCCGTAAGTATGCCATAAAATTGGACTTCCCTGCATCCAATAACCAGGTGGAATATGAGGTCATGATGGCAGGCATTCAGGTAGCTAAATCCACGGGAATCACCTCGCTAGAGATTTTCACGGACTCCCAACTGGTCGCCAACCAAATAAATGATGAATACCAAGCCTGAGATCCAAACATGATCTTATAAGCTAATGAGGTCAGAGAGGAGCCAGTGGGCTTCAATATCATCTCAATCAGGCAGGTGCCTAGAGCGAATAGCCCCCTGGCGGATGCATTGGCTAGACTCATTACTACCATCCCTTTGGGACAGGAGGAAGATATCTGCCTTCAGACCCTAAAAGAGCTAACCGTCTTTGCTCCCAAGATGTTCGCAATAGAGCAGTCCATCTCTTGGATGATTCCTATAATCACCTACTGATGACTCTATAATTATTGGTGTTAATATTATCAATTAGAGTCAATTTTGAGGGCACATGTGCATTAATGTCATATTATAGTGGGTTTGGGGGCATTACATGCATTCTGCATTCTTTATGTTAAGATTTCTCAGAATCAATGTTTAATGACCTTGTGTACAAGTTCATATTGAAATAGGTCTCAAATAAGCAATCAGATCATACAGATGGATCCGGATCGACGAACGGAGTCCAACGAACTCAAAAGTCACCTCGATCCGACCTTTGTAGCTCCCACAACAAGTCTGAGGAAGATCAATGGCCAGGGGGCAATGTGGCATCCTTTTGGGCTTCGGATGAAAAATCCAATCGTATAGATGGATCCGAAGAGATGATCGCAGTCCGACAACGAGGAAATCATCTCGATCCCAGCACTGTTGCATCCTCTACAACAGAAAGATGGACGACCCAGATGGTGCCATGTGGCACCATCTCGGTCGCCCAACACTAGCCAGCGGCCCCACCACCAGCTCCTCTTCATTTGCATCATCGATTCTCAGCCGTTGGATCTTGAACCAACGATTGAGAAGCCATCCGCGCCATGCTTCAGAAGCTCCTCCTCTCGACAACTTCATGGGTGTAGCATGGCGGTCGATAATGGCACTCTCAAAGAGAGGGTGTGGGTTCAAAACTCGTGAACCCCTCAATTTCCCAATTGCATGGTGCAAGGCACGAAGCAGCAATGTGCATGAACGTGCGCGCAGGAGTAGTAGCAGCACGTGTGGGTGGAGCGATTCGAGCCAACGCAATGCTAGTGCATGCCCATGGCATGGCGTGCGCGACATGGTGCGGGGCGCATGGGCTAGTGGGCACGTGAGCTAGGCTCCAGCGACGTTTGAGATGGACTTTTAGCAACTTCTTTGATGTCGCTATTGACCCGAAGATGATTTTTGACCTTTTTCCTCCATTATAAAAGGACCCATCCTCCTCCACTTTTGGGGTCATCTTCAACCTAAGAGTTCCCACCACCTTTTAGAGCTGAGAGCAAGTCCTTGGAGTTGTCGACGGAAGTCCCTCCACTACCGTGGCTGCCTCGCCTCCTCCTTTAGTTGCTAATTTCTTTAGTGTTTATGTTTGATTAAGCATTCCTCTAGTTTCTATTGTTATACATTTGTGCTTATAAAATAGAATTTTTTATCTTGTCTTAGATTCTAATATTCTATGTTTTAAGCAACAATAGTAGTCTACCTTCGTTTAGCAATCAATGGATTTCTAACTCTCTCCCCCCACTCTCTCTCTCTCTTTCTTTCTCTATTCTTTTTGCAAGCGCACAAATTGACATAATTGGTGACATTAAAGCAAGTATTTGATCCGATTTCACGCCTCCCTATGTTAGACACTCGGACTCATGTTCGATTATTTCATTTAAAATTAATATCGTAAGTGCACACTACAACGAATGAATTAAACTAACACGTTTCCCGACATTAGTTTTTGGCACCGTTGCTGGGGAGGTAACGGATCTTTTTGTCCTTTTATCCTTACATTGATGATATTCATGAGATCTTACTCTCTCTTTCTCTCTTTCTATGGATTGGCTGTAGAAATCCAATGCGAAAGCGATACGAGGAGCGCACTTGAAGATAGTAGATTGGGGGTAAAAATGCAACGAAGACCTTGTTGAGTATCATGCTCTTTAGCATAGTCCCATCCATTCTTTTATCAAAAAGACAAAAAAAAAGAAATGAAAAAAAAAGAAAAAAAAGTTGCATTTAGGCTCGTACATAAACCCTAGGCTAGTCTGATTGTTTGCTTGCTTAAGAAAAAAAATAAAAATTCAAAAAAAAAATGGCATGGTGAATGGCAGCTTGATCCACATCTTAAATTCATCACCCAATAAAAAAAATACACTCTCTAATTTCCTTTGAAAGATCTTTTTGGAGTGTTCTTTGAGTGGTGTTTGCGAAGCCAATCATGTTTTGAATTGGGCTGCACCACTCACCATAATTAAAATCAATTCATCCAATAGAGTTGCATGAACTATAGGGGTGAAAACTCTTAGAGATTCTATTACTTAGAGACACACATACTCTTAAAGGAAAAAGAGCAAAACACGCGTGTTTGCATAACCTCTTGTGTGTTCATGCATAACTTGGTTGAATCAACCTAAGAATTAGAACCCTAAAAACTAACTAAATAAGGTTGAACTTTAAAAGACAACTCATATTAAACCTTGTTTGCAAATCCCTTGTGCACCACATTATACACATTGAAATTGAACATTAAGGGGCACAAACCCAAAACAACGCCCCCTCACATTTCCAAGCACTTCTAGATCCTAGCCCTAAGTTAAAATCGATTAGACGTGCCCTAGGAAGGACCAATCTAAGTCCTAGAAGTGTGATTGGGTTTGTTAAGTGCTTGGCCTTAATTCCCATTGTGGAATTCGGTGTCTAAGGTTGTAGGGAAGTATCAAATGACCGCGGTTGGACGGTACAAAGGAACCGGCGGCACGAGCCAAAGGAAGAACCTTCCCCTCAATCCCCTCGTAATCAACTTGGCCAGATTAACGTTGAGAAGGGAGGTTTAAGTGCTTGCAGATTTGATCACTCTCTTGAAGGCTTCTAGGTCACCTAGGTCTACACTGTAGGGCTTAGTTTTTCTTGCTTGATTGTGCACACATAATTGTCTCGTCTGTTCTTCCCTGATCCATCCATGGATTTTAATGCTTATCCATCCTTCCCAAACTATCCCCAACATGATTTGTATTCTAACCCAAGTAGACTGTATCCACAGTTTACTTGGGACAACCAATCGCCTAGTTGCGGATATAATCCAGGATCTAAGTATCTAGAAGATCCCTCTTATCCCAATTTTACTCAACCTGCACCAACTTCCTATTGGGATACATCCAACCCAACCACCTAGGGTTACGATCCAAACCGTGGGGATCCTTATCTTGATTCTCCTTATGATGACTCCTCTTTTAGGTCCCACCCACCCACTAACTAATCTGATGGGACCTACACTCTAGGAGAACACCAAGACCCCTACCCTTCCTAGAACCCTAACCAAGATAGGTCATCTGAATTCAAGGATCTCTCCTACTTGACCTATGGATTGGAAGAGATTTTAGAAAAATGGAAATCAAATGATGATCATAAACCTGGGCAAATCAAGAATGATCAAACCCTGCTTTGGACCCCTGATGAAGAATTTGACTGGGAGGAGGACTTAGAACCTCAATTATTCTAGAGTAAGACTAAACAGAAAATGGTGCCTCTTAAGGAATTAAACCCTGAAAATGATGGAATAGAGGATTCACCCAAGAACCTAAACCTCGGTACGGACACTAATACACATCCTCAACCATACCCTCCCAACTCTGATTTGAATGCTAAGGAGGAAATCCAAGGGAAACCTAATGACACTCAGTCAGTTCTTAATAGCCTTCAGTTGGAGTTATATAGACAGAATCAAGAATTGATTGAGGGGAAACAAGCTATGATTGATATGTTCCAACAATTGGATGAAGAGGGCCAAAGAACACTGTTGCAAGCAACCCCTTTTGCAGAATTCATGAAGCAAGGCCCTGTGGTGATCGATTAGACTACACCTGTTTATCCAAAATTGGTTTAGTCCACCATTGATACTCCCCCGATGTTGGACAACTCATTAGAAGATGTCATTAAGGATTCCTTAGAACATGATTTGGGGAGAGTTGAGGACAAACATCAAGAGTAAACTGAGAATTTGGGGGACGATGTCTTTGAATCCAAATCTAGTCTTCCTAAGGAAAGTATTTCGTGGAAGAGACATCCAAAATTGAAGATGGGGAGTGGGATTACAATTCCGAAATAATCGATTTTGAATTATTTGAAACTCCCATCACAAGTTTAGAGGAGGGCCAAGGGAAAGAATCTGAGCTAGAGGATGAAATTAGCCCTACCTCTAGTGCAACCTCAAAAATTGAGTCTGATATGAAAGAGGTTAAAGATAACATTCTAGAGGTCAAGGAATTGGAGGGAATAAGCAATGAAACCCTAGTTGAAGAAGGGATGGATTTTTCGTTGGAGAGAGACCTCATGCTTGATCTTAGGGCTCATTGTCAAACTCTTGATTTTGTTACATGCCCTATCAGAATTGAATCCTGCAACTCGAATCCACTGGAATTGATATACTTTGAGGGATTACAATTTTAAAGGGACACAAACTGATTACAAAGCCTACATCTTTAGTGTCTGAAATTTTAGATTTGGGTTGCACTCATTTAAATCAACTTCTCTGGATGCCCGCAGATTAAGAGAGGAACAGACACGGGCATGCATGTTACACCAGTTGCAGAGTTCCCATCCCTTAGGGATGGGACTGCATCATAATCTAATCCACATTCGTGGACTTCTGACTCTAGGTTTACTTGATTATGTCTTCCCCTTCTTGACCCAAAACATTCAAGTGATTTTTCCCTTATTGTTTGTGTACTGTGCCCAGTTGAAGGCATTAAACTCAGAGCTTCTTGGGAGGCAACCTAAGGGATTCAAGCTGACCGGATTAACTGTTGACACTAAGGTGATTTCTTTCCTTACTCTCTTGCATACATTTATTTTCCAATGAGGACATTGTCAACTTAGGCATGGGGGGATGGTAATTTGTATCTGAGTACATATTGTCAGCTTGAATTATCTTTTTAAAAAAAAATGAACAAAAAGGAAGAGAAAACTTAGGTATTAGGAATTTGTCAACTTCAGGAAATGATACGTTAGGGGCCTAAACGCTTAGACTCTTCAGGTCTTCGAACTTAATCAGTCTAGGTGTCCACTAAAATATGGACTTGGTCTCAAGTTCTCGCCATTATAATTTGTATTAATCTGGTCAATAAAGTAGGGTGATAAGTATACGACTTATCAACCTGCCCTCTAATTTAGGGAGATTTTTAGTCTAAGCATCTACACATGTTTTCCACTGATTCACTCATCGACGGTTCTAACGGAAATTGGGTAGCTAATGAACCTTCTAGGGTGGTATGACTGGCAAGTTGTTGTGGATAACAGCCCATTGACTGCTTGTCCAGAGCCTAGCCACATGATCATTCTCTCTATTTTTTTTTTTTTTTGAAACAGAGAGGAGAGCTATCGAATCGCCGATAGCAATCCGGGAGAGCTTTTATTTATATAAAAGAAAAGGTTACAAAATCAAACCCACATATGTATGAGAGTCTAGCACATATTTACAATATTATCCATCCTCACTGGTCTCTCTTGAAATAATTTCTCATTTCTAGCTCTCCAAACCGACCATAGCAATGCCACCATGGCCACATGAGACTTATTTGTAACTAAGAAGGAGTTCCAAAGATTTTCCCACGTGGGGATCGAACCCCTGCAGACCTTTCTCCAAACACAATCTGTAACCATGCAAGAGAAGAAAATGTGGTGGCTGCAGTCATTATGTAGCCCACATAGCTGGCAAAATTGAGCGGGGGTGCCCATCCTCCTATGCTGCATGTCACCCGTAATTAGGCCATCCCTTCTACATAGCCACAAAAAAATTTGCACCTTTAATGGGACTCTCAATTTCCATAAGTTCCTTTTGATAAACGCCGGTTTATCATTATTCTTATGCATTAAAACAAACCTAACTCTTAAGATTTCGCTCCGCAAATGGAATTTTGGGTTGCATTTAGGCATAAATTAGGTTAGGCATGCATTGCATTTTTTATTGTGTTTTTGATGTGTTTTGTGAGTGTTAGGGATAAACAGATTGCCAAATCCCTAGAACCTTAGCACTCAGGAAGGCAACTGGTGAAGGAGAAGCTCTCACCAGTTGGAACTCAGTT
Source organism: Thalassia testudinum (assembly GCA_037157565.1). Lineage (NCBI taxonomy): Eukaryota > Viridiplantae > Streptophyta > Magnoliopsida > Alismatales > Hydrocharitaceae > Thalassia > Thalassia testudinum. Next base: position 55,107,725 of record JAZHRO010000002.1, read on the forward strand.
TGATCCAGCTCAGCATAGCTGGAATTTAGCTCACCTGAATTAGGGTTAGCTCATCCTAGCTTCATTCAGCTCATCTCATCTGAATGGCAGCTCAAGAGAGCTCATCTTAGCTCACCCTAGCTTAGGTCAGCTCAGATCCAGCTAACCTTAGCTGAGTCTAGCTCATCTCAGCTCCCATTAGTCCACAGGGAGCTCTAGCTAGCTCAGCTGAGTTGACTGGAGTTCATCCCAGCTCAGGTCCAGCTACATCCAGCTCCACTCAACTCCAGCTAGCTGAAGATGACTTCATTCCAGCTCAGGAAGCTCAAGTCCAGCTCTCGGGGACTCAGCTTAGCTCAACTCAGTTGAGCTAAGCTACCTTAGCTGCCTCAACCAGCTTGATCCTCCCCGAGAACACCATACCCAACTCACCTCAGCTCATTATGGTAGAAGCTAGCTCACTTCAGCTTGGCTTAGCAGCTAACAAAGAGCTAGCAAGCTAAACCAGCTAGAGTAGCTCCATGCCACCCTCTTCAGCAGCTTCCAGCACCAGTTCAGGCTCCAAGCTTCTCCTCCTCAACTCCTTTCTTCAAACCCTAGCTCCAATACCTCCTCCTCTACTCCACTACTAGCTAAGCTAACTTAGCTTAGCTTATCTTAGCTATGCTCCAGTTCCCTTGGCTTTTACCACCTAAAAACCCTACCTAACAATTCCACTAACTAGCTCCACCTAAGCTCCACATAAGCTAACCCTACTTCCACCTCACCTTGGCACCAATCTAGCCTACCCACTACCTCAAAAGACATCACTAAATGGCACCAAAACCACCTATAACTATCCTTGTTTTGGAGCCAAAAATTCCCTCCAAAAATCCCCCCATCCTAACCCTACACCTACCCATATAACCCATTCTAGCCATCCACATACCCCCCTTCTAGAACCCTAAGGTGGTGCCACCTAATAGCCTTCTAGAAGGCCCATTTTGGCGCCAATTCTAAAGGGCACCAAAGCCATAACTACCCCCCTTAGCACTCCTTAGGTGGCGCCATTTATCCTTAGCCCTAGGATTCCCAACTACCCCCCATATCCTATCCTAGCCATCCATTCCAAGAGCCACCTATGCCCCCCTTCCTACACTATATATACCCACCTATCTTCCCACATTTTATTCATCCTCCATCTGTGTATTATTCTACATATACCCACCTACACCTACGGCCAAGAAGAAAGAGTAGAGAAGAAGATTAAGGGGGCACATCACCAGACCCTTTGGTGCCTTCTTCTCCCCACTCTCTTCAACTTGGGCCACGCCAAGGAGGAGGGCTATTCTAGTTCAAGGAGGATGGCCAGGAAAAGGAGAAAGACCTAGGGTGGATGTCCACCCTTGAGGAGGAGAATTGAAGGTGGTAGCTACCACCTTGGAGGACATCATTTGGAGAAGCATCTTAAGAAGAAGGAGTTGGAGGACTCTTTTCAAGCCCGGGAGCTACTAGGCTTGGAGCAAGAAGCCATCACCTTCTTCACCATTTCATTTAGAGGATTTGTGTTTGTATCTTCTTGCATTTCAAGTAGATTAGAAGCCTTCCTCTATATGTTTTGTGTAGAACAAGTTCATTTTTTAATTCAAGTTGCCTTCTTTCAATTTTTGTTGCATGGCTTTTTACAATTTTTGTCTAGCATTTGTTTCACTCCCTCTCTCTAATTATTCTAGGCCTCCACGTACGTAAGGTGAGCTTAGGGAGAGGCTCTACCTGTCACCTTAGGGTTAGCTTTATTGAAATAGGTAGTAGTTGTTTTCTCGCTATCAACAAAATTCGTATTGTCGTTATTTCAAAACCTATAAAAATCATATATATAAAACACCAAAAAGAAAGTTGAGATTTATTTTCCAAGCAAGGGATTTAATTTTGCAAACATTTGGCCTCCTTGGACGACCCTAGATACCCCACTATCTAGGAATATAAATTTAAAAGCGAATCCGTTTTTATGCATTGCAACGACTTAAAACCCTAATTTAACAAATCGCACAAAAACGCGATCACCTCCCAATCTCATCCACCTCTACCAAACTGGATGATCTAATGAACCTTTTATATGTAGTCGCTGGGAAAAAATCCCTTCCCATTTGTAAGTATCACACTCTTCTGGCTTTGGTTTGAAAGCATTCAGTTCTTGTAGGAGTCGTTGATTCTCCATCCACGTTCTGGTTTCATAGCCATTCCCCTCATCTATATTTATCTTCCACTTTTCTGATTCTATATCCCAATAATCATCCACCATCGCATTTTTATCTGAAGCAGCTGAGTATGCAAGAGGATATCTATCCTTTAACACCCCATTTGGCATCCATTTTTCACTCCAAAATTTGAAGCTTCTTCTGTCCCCTAGGACTGGCCGGAACAGATTCCAATTTTCAGCCATAGCACGCACCACAGAGGCCCAAAAAGGAGAGGGCTTGGTCAGGTTCAGACGACTTTTCTCATCATTTGCCACATCGTAGCTGTCAAGCGCAATCTCTGTCTGAGGCTTTTGTTCCCCTTGCAACAACCTAACCGCCCATTTTAAGAGAAAGGCATCATTAAATTCTTTAAGAGATCTTATTCCCATGCCACCATACTTCTTTGGAGAGCACATTGTATCCCATTTGACAGGATGTAAAAATTTACCTTGGTGAGAGGCTCCTTTCCAAAAAAATCTTTTACGCAAAACATCAAGTTTCTTTCAGATTGACTTTGGCACTCTGAGGACGAAAAAGAAGACTAGGATTGATGTAACCACATAATTCAGTAGTATAAGCCTCCCCCCTTTCGATAGGTACCTACTACTCCAGCCTTCTAACTTCATAGCCACCTTCTCAGAGAGAAAGTTCCAATCAATCTTCTTCATCTTTATACACTTCAGCAGTAGACCCAAGTATCTGATTGGCAATGGAACCACAGGCGTGCCCAAGATAGAAGAGATATCACTCTGATCATTACCATTCATGTCAAAAAAAACCAAAGAAGGTTTACTTCCATTTAGCTTTAGACCTGAAATTTCTCCAAAGATGCTAATCATATAAGAAAGCGCTTATGCTTCCCTTTTCCGTCCTTCTATAAAAAAACTGTGTCATCTGCATATTGAAGAATGGGGGCCAGAGTCCTTCCATTTGTCATCGAGTAGCCCCTAATCAAGCCATCTTCTGCCAACTTTTATGCATATCTGGCTAAAGTATCCACGACAAAATTAAAAATCAACGGAGCAAGAGGATAGCCTTGCCTCACCCCACATTGAGGTTGAATCCAAGCTTTACGGGGTTTCCCAATTATCAATGGGGAATAGGAGGCAGTCGTGATACACAGTTTCATCCACTGGATCCATAGGGTGGGGAACTTTCTTTTAAGAATTTCCCATAGGTTTGGCCACGAAATTGAATTGTAAGCTTTAGAGAAATCTACCTTCCATAAGAAGGTCTTAGATTTCCTTCTATGCCAACCTGTCACCATTTCTTGAGCCATAATAAAAGATTCTTGTAGAGACCTCCTAGGTAAGAAAGCAGACTGAGTAGGCATAATCAGGCCTTGCAGAACACCACAGATTCTATTAGCGAGGATTTTGCTAATGATTAAGTATATGGAATTTGACAGCACAATAGGCCTATAGTCGGAGAAACATTCCGCTCTTGATTTCTTTGTTTAGCTGTTCGAATCTAGAATTTCCCTTTTCAAATTCATGTATAACCCCCATCACTTCCTCTTTAAGAACACTCCACATCTCTTTGTGAAAAAAGACTTGAACCCCATCTGGCCCTGGAGCTCCCTCGTTGTTTAAGTCTTTGATGGCATCCATAGCCTCCTATTCTGTAATAGGCGCAACCAGCATTTTAGCTTGCTCATCACTGACACACAGGAATGCAATCGCAACCATCCTCCACATACCTCTAGGTGCAGCCTTTGATTTTTCCTTGAAGTATCACACAGCTTCCTGCCTGATTTCATGAGTGGAAGAGATGTTTCTCTCACCAATTTTAACATTAGCAATGAGGTTGAATCTCCTTCGAGCACTGGCTGCAAGGTGAAAAAAGGTCGTATTTGCATCCCCTTCCTTGAGCCATAGTTGTCTAGACCTCTCACACCAATCCATCTCTTTCTTTAAATCCTCCTTAGCGATGATTTGCTGCCAATATTTCCTATCTTCCTGATCTTGAGTGTTCAGACCCCCTGTGCTTTCCTTCATATCAAGCTGTTGTAGCTCAGCCAATGCTTCGAGTCTCTTCTGCTCTCTAACAGCTGTTACAGTCTGCCGAAACTCCCTTAGCAGTATGCGCATGTTAGCCAACTTTAGAGCCAGCCTTTGAGTGGCAGAGCCTACAGTCTTATTCTTCCACCAGCTAGTCAGCATATCTTTACAGTCTTCTTATTCTTCCACCAGCTAGTCAGCATATCTTTAAACCCCTCTTCTCTAAACTAGGAATTTTTGAGTTTGAAGTATGACCCAACATCTGCATTTATTCCACTATCCCACACAATCGGCGTATGGTCTGAAAAGGGCCTATCAAGGCTCATGGTTGAGGACAATTGAAATTGCTCCAAGAGACTAGAGTTTCCAAAGAATCTATCCAATTTGGACATGAGCCCACTGCCATTTCTCCAAGTAAACTCAATATCACTGACCGGATATTCAATGATGCCAAGATTCTGCACAACTAGTAGGAAGCCTGCCTCTGCACTGTTTGTGCTGTCCCCAGGATGGTCCCCACTTGATAAGGTACAATTGAAGTCTCCACCCACGAGCCAAGGTAGCTCTTGGACCTTCAGATGTGCTGCTGATAAGTCCTCCCATAACTCCAGCCTGCTAGCTGTTGTACAAGGGCCATACACACATGATACAAACCACTCCAAGTCCCCCCTGGTGACACTGGCATCTACATGTAAGTATATGCCTAGCTCGATGAACTTCAATCACTTTAAAGCTGGACTTTCTCCACCAGATAGCCAGCCCACCAGATTTGCCATTTGCAGCCAACCCCACACAATCAGCTCTTCCAGATTGCCTTAAGGTGTCCCAGGAAGGAATATTTTCTTCCTCTAGATGTGTCTCTTGAATGAGAGCATAATCAATATCCCACCCCATAAGATATCTAATAAGAGAAGCTCTTCTCACCTTATTGCGTAACCCACGCACATTCCACGTTAGAATTTGCATCCCTTAAAGAGGATGATCCCCCTGTGCCTGGTTGCCCACATATTCAACCATGATGGATTTTGCAATGGTTTCTTCCTCAATGGGGCTCATATTTTCTTTTCTCCGCCTCCTAAGCATATAAGGGGGTCGCCCAACCCCTTTCTTTTGACCAAATCTTTTCCCAAATTTTAAATCTTCAGGAGTAGGGAGTGCCAATTGATTTGCATCCCTGAGAATACTTATCCCCCTGCTGCCTTCTATTCTTTCCTCTGTACAATTATGGATGATAATAGGGTCCTCATGCCTTTCTTTATCACCCATCATGGTAGTGTCACTCACCACCACCATCATACTCCCCTCTGAGTCGTCCTCATGGCATTCTTTCCTCTTCTTTGGCCCTAGAGCATCCTCTGATGGCTTACGACCCTCCATTTCCACCTGTTGCACCTCCACAGGATTTTCTTCAGACGTCTTAGCCGGTCCAGGGTCTGAACTTGTGCCTTCCTGCCCAATCACTGACATGTGAACAAGCCAAGAACTTCCTCCACATCTGAGGATAATTCTATCAGGCAAAGACCCACTACTGAAGATTTTGGCCCCAATTTTCAGTATCCGTGCATCTCCTTCCTCAATTGCAACCACTGTGTCATCAAGGATAGAAGCAAACCCCACAATCATCTTTGAGACCACCCCTTTCGATCTCAGGTGCAGTGGCAACCCCTTGATGGCTAAGGTCACACGTCTAGTACCTGTCCTCTTGGGTGGACGATTAGGAAGTTCCCCATCGAAGGGGGAGACCAGCCTCCATAGCACATTAATGTTTTCAAAGATACTCGATCGAGATCTTAGCCTCTCCACATCTATCATCCCCAGACCAAAGACAAGAAAACGGGTCTAGGATAACATAGCAATCTTCCAGCCCAGCGAGACAAGTGACAGGGAACTCGCTAGTTGATGGAGTCTTTAAGCATATGGGCTTCCAGTCATGACTTCACCAATCAAAGCGCCTCTCAACATCATCTCCGCAGAGAGGATATCTTCAAAGAAAGGAATTGCCACATCGATCATGTGGCCAGCCTGTGCCGGCGGAGGGGGTAGTTGTGGTTTAGGCACCTCTGTTTTCCGATGCTGAGGGATCTTCCTCACATACTGAAGTCGCGTCCTGCTTCACGAGTTGCGCCTGTGCCCTTCTCCTCCACATGCAAGACACATAAGGGGGTTCCTGCATATCGTCGCCATATGCCCCCTTCTTCTACATCTATAGCATAGGACCTCTCCGTTCGTCCTCTTCCATCCCGCCCTCGACCCAACTCTGAAAGTTCTGCCCACATGAGATGGCTATCTCCTCTCCATTCTCCTCCAATTCTTTGATCTCCATGTCTTCCAGTCACCATCATCCCCAACCCTAGCTGCACCCTTGCCATTACCACCCGCACCCTTTGCCTCTCTCTCCATCAAAATACTATCAAACCCAACATATAATTGGATCCATGTACGGGCACTCCAGGATCATTCTCTTTTACTACTGCCTTTAGGTAAATCTTTGATTAAGAAAGCCACCTACTTAAAAATAAAAAAAAGGAAATAGGAAAATAGAAAAGGTGAGAAGAAAAAAAAGAAAAAAGCCACACTTCACCGCATGAGTATGGTTGGAAGATTTTCATGGGTAACAGCCCATTGGTCGGTTGTCTAGATCCCAGCTCGTAAACTATACAAGAATTCTAAAACACTTAAGGAAGAAGTGGGGAAGTAGCATAATCCGGGGAGATATACATTGGGTTTGCTCTTGTGTTGACCCCACAAAAATAAAACATAGGGAGAAAGCTACCGGTCAGATAGATACACCTTTAGGCAACATTTTCTCTTTCAGGTCACTTAGGGGTGTAGAAACCAGAAGTCTGTTTTAATTGCCGTTGAGTGAGTCTATCACTTTCACAATAAGATGCATAGTACTTAGAGTCCTTTTTGAGTCTTGGATGGGTTGGGTAGCCGTAAAAAGTTACCTCGAAATTCTCAACTCCAAAAATCCATAAAAATTAGAAAAGATAAAAAAGAAAGAAAAAATATAGCTGCTTCTATATAGAATAAGGCGAGGACTCGGGCGGTCTGCATTTTGGCAGGCAACCCGAGCACTGTTGAGTCTCTGCGAGTTAGGTTCTTAGTAGAAATTTCCTCCTGTTGACAAGCAACTTCTACCTAAGTGACCAATTCCTAATTTCAGTTGTAAATAGCATTTAGGTTAAACCTTGCTAGGGACTAGCAAGGGGTGGGCATGGGGGTATGATGACTCTACAATTATTAGTGTTAATATTATCAATTAGAGTCAATTTTGAGGGCACATGTGCATTAATGTCATATTATAGTGGGTTTGGGGGCATTGCATGCATTCTGCATTGCTTTATGTTAAGATTGCTTAAAATCAATGCTTAATGATCTTGTGTACAGGTCCATATTGAAATAGGTCTCAAATGAGCAGTTGGACCGTACGGATGGATCTGAATCGACGAACAGAGTCCAACGAACTCAAAAATCACCTTGATTTGACCTCTGTAGCTCCCACAACAAGTTCGAGGAAGATCAATGACCTAGGGGCAATGTAACATCCTTACGGGCTTTAGATGAAAAATTTGATCGTACGGATGAATCCAGAGCGATGATCGTAGTCTGGCCACATAGAAATCATTTCGATTTGAGCACCGTGGCATCCTTTACAATAGAAAGAAGATGGATAGCCCAGATGGCACCACGTGGCACCATCTAGGCCGCCCAACACTGGCCAGCAGCCCCCCCACCGGCTCCTCTTCATCTGCATCATCGATTCTCAGCCGTTAGATCTTGATCCAATGGTTGAGAAGCCATCCGCACCATACTTTAGAAGCTCCTCGCGACAACTTCGTGGGTGTAGCACGGCGGTCGACAAGGGCACCCTCAAAGAGAGGGCGCGGGTTTGAAATCAGCGATCCCCTCAATTTTCCAATTGCGTGATGCAAGGCGCGGAGTAGCAGCTCGCGTGAATGTGCACGCAGCAGTGCGTGTGCGCGGATCGGTTTGAGCCAACGCAGCACCGGTGCATGCCCGTGGCATGGCGTGCGTGACACGTTGCGAGGCACATGGGCTAGCGAGCGCATGAGCTGGCCTTCAGTGATGTTTGAGGTGGACTTTTAGTGACGTCTTTGATGTCGCTATTGACCCGAAGATGATTTCGTCCTTTTTCCTCACTTCTAAAAGGACCCATCCTTTTCCACTTTTGGGGGCATCTTTTACCTAAGAGTTCCCACCACCTTTTAGAGCTGAGAGCAAGTCCTTGGAGTTGTCGAGCCCCCGATGGAAGTTCCTTGTTTACAAGCTTTTTCAGGAGTTTAAATGCATCTCATTATAGTAAAGTCTCCTAAATCGCTCTTCAACAAATACAATTTATAATTTAAAATTCTAAAAATGAAGTCTGAGGTCGAAAACAGGAAGCAAATAGGAATTCACAGGCTAATCTCAATTAACATATAAATGAGTACAAGAAATTGAGAAAAATATAGATTTCAGTGAATAATAATATGTCACATTAAATATTCAATGAAGATCAATGTATCTAGAGACAAAAAGATGCCTAGAACAAAATAATGGTGATTTAGATCACCAATTATTATCCTAAGCACATGTATATCAATTACTCAATAATGTCAAATAAATGAACAGTACTTAGACGTTTGATTTGAGAATCAGACGATTTAACTGTCGCCTGTACAGTACTCTTAAGCTTCAAATTTTCTTCTTCTGCTCTCTTCTTCTTCTTCTTTCTTTCCTTTCTCTTCTCTTGGCACGACTCTTCTCTTTGGCTTCTTCTTCTTTTCTTCTGCTTTCTTTCCTTGGCCTCTTCTTCTCTTCCTTCCTCTTCTCTTCCTTTCTCCTTTTGGCACGACCCTTCTTTTCTTCTCTGCCTTAGCTTCTTCTTCTCAGGGCCTTCTCCTTTAGCTCACAACGACTAAGTGTCGCTCAAGTCCTTCAGGAGCAAAACCCACCCCTCCCCTGCTCTCTCTTTCTTTCCTTCCTCCTCTCCTTCTCTCAAACCAGGCCTATCGGGCATTCGAGTCACGTACCCAGGTCCAGGGCTACGGGCGTAGGTCGCAGTCGAAGAGTGAAAGGCTAAGCAGGTCAGGTTAGTGAAGGGTGTAGTAAGACCTCACTCCGTGTTTTCTTGAGGCACTAAGGCCGTATCACAAAACCAATATATGTGGCTTCACTCGCTTCTAATCCCATGATGTGAGACTATACATCTCAGTGACGTTGTGTCAACTGCTGTGAGGAGTGACGTCCAATTGATGGCAAAGGAGCAATTAACACTCCTAATTGAGCACCTGGGTAGACAATTTGAATGATTTGTGCAACTTGGAGGTAGTGCCTGGAGCTGGTGCCTCAGGAGCACGCTTTGAGCTTGCTCGAAACAGCTTCAGTAATAGCGGCAATGGGCGAACACCTGAAAACAAGAGCACGTCCTTTCGGCCCCATTAAACAAGCTCATAAGCATCGCAAGGGAGTGGCGATGGAGTTGGTGGTGATGGCGTGCTACGAGGGTGGTCAGAGATGGTTGGCGAAGGTAGAATAGGTTGCGTGAAGTGGGTTTGTTCGGTGGTGGTCATGAGAGGTCAATAGACCTGGAAAGGTTAGGGCTTTTGTTTGTGGTGATGTGGCAGAGGTGTGTGGATTGTTGGCGAGGTGTTTGGAGGTGTGAGGTGACGGAAAAGCTTCGCTAGAGAGGTGGCCGGAGTGAAGGGATATGACGGCGTGCGTATGCGTCGAGGGGTGTTTTTGGGTTTTTGGATGGTAGAAATTAACTTAAAGATCTAACTAACCTAACTACCTAATCTAATTGGATGAAGGGGGTAGGATCTGCATCGGCTTTGGCACGCCGGCGATGGGGAAGATGAAGATCTCTTGAGAGGGATGGCGGCAAAGAACGGGGAGGATGACCCTCGCTTTGATGGGCGAGGCTCGGAGGAAGACGAAGAAGAGGATGGGCAGGCCAATTTGGCTATTGGTTGCCCTTAAGAGGACGGGGAAGGAGGACCGCCGGAGCTTGGTCGGAGAGGGGTCGGAGGTAGGGTTAGGAAGAAGTTTTGGCTCCAAACCTTGCTAAGGAGGTGAGGCATGCCCTGGGAATGCTTTTATAGGCCATAGGAGGTTCTTCCAAGCTCGGAAACCAAGCTTGGAAGCTTCACACATAAGGAAACCCACATCTCTCATGTGTTCGCATGGGAGATTGGGAAAGAATTAGAGCCTAAGACTAGGTTTAGATCGTAGAAGATTCTCTCAGGAACCCCCCTTCCAAATTTGGAAGAGTTTGGCTATGAAATCAGGGAGTAATCTTTGATTGAAGGTCGCCGATGAAGTAGGTTTAGGAGTTGAAGGCGGTGGGGACCTGTTGGTGAAGAAGATGATGAAGTTAGGGACATATTTGTAAGGATTTCAAAAGTTAGGGGCATATGATCTTTGATTGGGCCCAAATTTTGGTACAAACCTAATTTGGGCCGAAAGAATTTGATGGGGAAGTCGGATTTATGTTTTGACCAAGTTTGACTGGGTAATTTACGTAAAAACCTAAATTAGGGCAATTGTCTGTCTGAGACTCTGTTTTAGGTCAAAATGGGTTCCAATGGTCAAATCAAAGATACCACCTTAGTGAATATTTTTCTATGATTTTTAGAAGATTTAGGTAAATTTTATCCTGACCAGAACCTCAATTAATTAAGCGGGTTTGTTTTAAGGGTTTTAGATGTCTATTAATTCTTAAAACACGTGAAAACCTGTTTCGTTCTGCATGAACCCACTTATTAGATATTTATGAACATTTGACCTTTGAATAACCCTTGGGAAACCCCGTGATTGTTCTGCATTTAGGGTATTCTGTTAAAACTGCATTTTTACCCCTATTTTAATGCATTTCTCTCAGAAAGGATATGCAGTGAATTACGATCTTCTGCCGGTTATGTAGGAGCATTTATCAATTGATTATGACTAAATAAAGCTAGATATGGCTAATGATGATGTTATCATCATCCCTCCACCACCGTGGCTGCCTCGCCTCCTCCTTTAGTTGCTAATTTCTTTAGTGTTTATGTTTGATTAAGCATTCCTCTAGTTTCTATTGTTAGACATTTGTGCTTACAAAATAGAATTTTTTATCTTGTCTTAGATTCTAATATTCTATGTTTTAAGCAACAATAGTAATCTACCTTCGTTTAGCAATTAATGGATTTCTAACTCTCTCCCTCTCCCTCGCTCTCTCTCTCTCTCTTTCTTTCTCTATTCTTTTTGCAAGCGAACAAACTAATGTAATTGGTGAAATTAAAGCGAGTATTTGATCCGATTTCACACCTCATTGTGTTCAACACTTGGACTCATGTTCAATTATTTCATTTAAAATTGATGTCATAAGCGCACGCTACAACGAACAAATTAAATTAATGTGTTTCCCGACGTCACCTACTTGAACTCTGGCGAGTTGCCCCCGAGGGAACCACAACCCAGGGCCTTCTACTTGAAAGCCTCAAGGTACACCTTGATAAAGGGGTAGCTATACGAACGGGGGTATTCCACCCCTTGTTGAGCTGCCAAAGACAAGAGGAAGCAACCTAGTTCCTTCGAGAAGCCCACGGAGGCATGTGCGGAAATCATGAAGGGTACAAGGTACTTCTAGCCTGACTATTCCAGGCGGGCTACTTCTAGTCCCAAATGAATTAACATTGCAAGGACTTCGTGCGCAAGTGTGACAAGTGCCAGAGGTTCACTACCCTACACCACTTGCTGCCTGGAAAGTTAGTGCCTGTAATGTCACCTACCCCCTTTGAAAAGTGGGACATGGATTTCGTTGGCCCTTTTCTGGCAGCGTCGACTCAGAAGCGGTTCATACTGGTGACTGGGTCGAAGCCGAGGCCATGACCAACCCAACAGCTAATAGAGTTATATCCTTCGTCTGCAAAAGCATTATAGCTCGTTATGGGATACCCCATTAAAAATTTGAGGAATTTTGCACTAGCTGTGATATTCACCTATGTTTCACGTCTGTGGGACATCCCCAGGCGAACGGACAAGTGAAAGTGACCAATCGTATCATCATTTCAGTGCTAAAGCACCAGCTGGATTCAACCAAAGGGAGGTGGGTAGACGAGCTGCCGGACGTGCTTTGGGTTTATAGGACTTGCCAGAGGACTTCCATGGGCCATACACCATTCAGCCTGGTATACGGCATGGATGCCCAACTATTTATCGAGATAGTCCTGCCTACTTACAGGACACAACTCTATGACCCTGCCACCAATGATGACCAAGTTCACCTATCCTTAGACCTTCTCAATGAGCTACGAGATAAGGCAATAGAGGCATCGCTCAAACATAAAGAAGCGACCACCTCCACTTACAACAGGCTGGTTTGTAAGCAGACTTTCTCCCAAGGAGACTTAGTCCTGCGCAAGTGCAAAGTCTCCATGCAAAGTCAGTCAAGCAGGAAGTTAGACCCACACTGGGAAGGGCCTTACAAGATTAGTAAAGACAGTTCGGGAGACTGTTACGAGTTACAGACCCTAGGCGGAAAAAGCATCCCCTATACAAGATTTACAATGAATACCAAAGTAGAGGAATGCTTATTACAAGTTAATACAAAAATGTAAGGCATAAAAACAAAATTACAATGAATAAAGTTGCCTTCTTTATCAACAAGCTCAAGCTCTTTCTTCTCTCAACATTCAAAGAGCATATGTCTTAAATTTCTGCCTTAGCCTCTCTCTTTCACTCCTTTTCTCTGTTTTCTTTCTTTAGAAAATTCTTCTTTAGTTTCTTCCTTCACCTCTTTCCTTCTCTCGCCCCTTAGTTCTTTTCTCCTTCTTTACTTAGTTAGTTAACACTTTAACTTTTTCTCTTTCTTTGCATCCTTATTCCCTATACACTGTGACTGTGTGCCACTATGATTCACACTTAACCGATTTCTCTCAAACCCATTTTGTTAAACACTCAATCCAAAAATTTGGTTAGTGGGTTGCCCAGGCCTTTCGAAGATACACAACGCCAACAAGGGGGTGGGACTAGACCCTACTTAGCCTGGGCCTAGTTTTTATTAGGTGAATTTTTATCAATTTAGCCATGCACAGTCTCTGGCCCATTACAGGCCCACGCTCGCACGCTCATGCCCACACACTCGGGCACACGCCTATGCACACACATACGCACGTGCACGACACGTGCACTCGAAGGATCAAAAGCATAGAGGGGATAGGTGTGCCCAGTGTTGACGACTGAAGCACTGGGTGCACATTTTCCTATTATACTAAGGCAGGTGGTCAAGAACTACCGATGTGGGACTATGATAGCCAGCACCTCCTTCTCCACAGCTTCGTCAGGTCAATCTTCAGAAGACGATTCTGGGTGATTCAATGAACCAAATCAAGTGCATAAAGGCTTGATCGAAAGCCCTTTAGTTCCTCTATCCAATTTTAACCCCAATTAGGGCTTTGGATCAGATTTGATCCACTGATTTGAACAATGAACATGGCACTGTCGTCATGACCTGAAGTGGGTTTCAAAGAGGAATTCCAGGCCCATCAACTTGCAGAAGGGAAACTACCCTCAGATAAGGGTGTGAAATACTTCAGTGAAGTATTCCACAGGTTCTAGAGGAAGAAGAGAGATCAAGGAGTGCTTTAGGAAGCTCCAAAAGCTAAGAGCTTCAATCTGAAGGTCAGAACTCGGATTTCAGAGTTCAGTCAGTTCGTCAGAGAGATAAAAACCTTAAGAAGTAACTTAGATCAACTTAGTGCATTGAAAATAGTTGCTCTGGGCAAAAATTAACTTCAAATTTTGACGAAATCCTCAAGAACAGCTTTGGGTTCCAGTTTAAACCCAAATTGTACAAAAGGTGCAATTCACCTTAAATCTCAATAAAACTCCCTCAAACCAGTCTTAAACAATTTTAAATCGAATCAGGAACTTAAGCAACCCATTTATCAGAGATTCAACCTTAGTTTCTTCAAATTGAACTCAGGTTTGACCAAAATTAAGTGAAGAGTAGACTTTCAAACCCACAGCTTCCCAGATCAAATTAAATACCTAATCTGACCTAATTCAACTTGAGAAAGCTATTTAGCACTTCAAAATGGAATTTTAAGAGATCCTCTAGTGCAATTAGGCTTTGCCACGTGAGATCAAATAGAGGTTTGTTTGGCAGAAGAGGCGAGAAGTTCTTAAACTTATTTAACTCCTATAATAGGTTCTCTAGAGTCTATACATGCTTAAGGCCTAGTTCCTAGAGCTTAAACCCTAGTGATTGTGTCTCTCCAACTCCGCTGAAGTTGGAGAAGACGACAGTCAATAGTAAAGAATTAACTTTAATTCTTAATTCTAAAGAGTGGAATCTAAATCTCAACTCAAGATTTTCCATTTTGGAGCTTTACAGATAGTCTTAGAGGTTGAGGCTTGATTTTGGTTTGCCGGAGCTCCGGTGAACATCGTTTAGATTCACTAGAAGTAAAAAATTCTGTTAAACAGATCAAGAATGGTCTCAAATGATTCCTGAGGTCTCAAGAAACCTCAGGATCATGTCAATTGATCCAATTTTAGATCAGATACACAGTTTGCTCAAAAATTCAATATAGGCATCTATTGAGTTTGCTTGAAATCAATAGAGACCCTTTCACTCAATTGAGTCAGGGTATATACCAAGGGGAGTTTGGCGATGGTGTGGGAGTGAGTAATTTGGTGCAAGAACTCCTCCTGAGCTGCCATTGACAGCGAGCTCAGGAGGTTGGGGTGAATTAGGCATTTTCTTTTTAAGCGTTAATTAAGCTAATTGAAAGAAAGATTGGGGCCCTATAGTTGTGGAGAGGTGATGGAGGGCCCCTAGTGGATGTGATTTAAGCCATGGGACCTCCGCCATGGACAGCGGAGGTCTCCGGTGGAGTTGTAGTGGATTAGTCGGTAATGTGATAAATTTATGTAATTAATAGAGAAGTGATCGAAAGTAGATTTAGAAAGTGATCGATGGATTTAAAAGACAAAAAGAGGCTCCTGACAAGTTCAAGAACTCGTTGGAGCTGAGGAAGATGATGGAATTTGAGACATTTAACTAAATTAAACTACTAAGTTAAACTAATCTATAGTCCTAATTCTACTGTTACCTGGATGAAGGAGGTTAGAGGACTCCGTCGAAGGATCGTGACGGAGGAAGAAACCAAAGGGTTGAGGAAGAGCTCTGATGGAGAGGAATACATCGAGTAGAAGGAAGAAGATGGTAGCGCAACCTCGTCGCTAGGTGTGGTGGAGGAAGGCGGAGATCGGAAGATGATCAGAACTTCGAAGAAGTCCGGAGGAAGGGAGATAGAGGTCACCAAAGGTTGCAAAGGAATAGCCTATTGAGTGACTCAGTTGGGGAAGAGGGTAGGGAGTTGCTCCCCAAGATCGGAGGTGTGGAGGACTATTTATAGGTGACGGAGGGGGGTAGGGGGTCTGCATCTGGATGCAATCGCGACTAGGTACAGTGGTTTAGGGATCTTCATATCCGACGATGGTGAAGCCACCATGCTGGAGTTTGTTGGGCTAGAGAGGATCGGAGCTGTCGGATGAGATGGCAGCAGTGAGCAGAAGATAAGTGGTCAAAACGAAGGTGTTCAGACGTGGGATAGAAGGTGATCGAACGATGTGAGCACCAGACCTCCTCGACCGTCCAAGCTGAGCAGGAAGAAGAAGACGAAGAAGGCTCACACATAGGGACCTATGTGCAATAAAAGATAAGGGCCTAGTTGTAGGAAAATGACTCAATTGACAAAAAAGTTAAGGACCTAAACATAAATAGTTGGTTTTTAGGCTTATTTTAATTTATTTCTTTTTCAACTTTTTATATATAATTATAAATTAGGTAAATATCATATCTATGCCTTGAATTTATGTTTCTTCCCTTTTTAGCTATATTTAATTAAGTGATTAATTTACTTAAGTTAATTAAGTACTTAGTTCATAAAATTAATTAAGTTAGTTTAGATATTAAATAAGTAGCTAAGTGTTTAATATTTGAGTCCAAATTATTAATTAAATTATTATTAAGATTAATTGATATTTAATTTAGTATTTTTAACTTATTTTGAATGTGCTTCTTATTTAATCCCCTATATTATAATTAACCCTGTATTAAGTATATCCTTAGTTAATTAACTAGGGAAACTAGTTAATTAGAGGAAATTAAGAGCCATGATAAGTCTCTCATCACTTCTCAGAGGCCAGGCTTTCCGGATGGCTTGAGGACTCCAGCTCCTCCTCCTCCCTAGGCGGTTCTATAGGAGCCTTGTCTACAACATGACCCTCAGCCTTTTGATGGTCATGCTCAGATAGGAGTTGGTCCATAGAACAGCTACATAGCTCCTCCATAGAGGTCCGTTTGCTTTCCAGCAGGGCCTGCACTATCGCCAAGGTGTGCTTCCCTACCTCCCTTGACAAGGCCTCCCGATTCTCCTCCATGGAAGGGTTAGTGGTGAAGAACTTCATCACTGTGTTGGGGTTGAGCCCCGGCTGGCCAACCCTCTCCAGCTCGTGCATCGCCTTGCCTCGATCCTCGGTGAGTTGTCGAGCCTTGCCAAGGTCAACCTTCAGCACCTCCTCACTTTCCGACACCTCAGCAAGTTTGTCGATAGTCGCTCCTAAACAAACGTCCTCTTCCTCAAGGGCTGCCTCGTAGCCCTCCACCATCGAAGAGTGCTTGGCCCTTAGCACTTGCACCTCCTTTAGAGAGAGGATGTTGGTGCAGGAAGTTTGCAGGCACTCGGATAAGCCTTGTAGAACCATGACTTCAGTCTTGTTGGCTCCAATAAGGTTACCCTTCAGCCTCTTGCCCTGGGTGGCTATCCGCCTTAAAGCCTTCCAGGCCTTCCTCAGCTCCACCTCTAGCTAGGAGAGTTGGCGGGCCATTTGCTACTACGATTACAGCAGGTGAAGGTCGTCCTTCGCTTTCTTCTCTGCCTTCTCTTGGGCGGCAGATGCCTCCTCCACACGACAGGCAAGGTCGCGCTGTTCTGCCCTGGCCGTCACAGCCCACTTCGTGGCCATCTCAACAGCTCCAGAAGATCGGCCAGGCTCAGCGGTGCTGGCAGGAGCATCGTCTCAGGGAACAAAGGTTGTCCCCAGAAGCTCCACCTGCTCACAACCAGAGGCATAAGAAAAGGGAAAAATGAAGCAAGGCTTACCGCTTGGAGGTAGTAGTAGAACATGTCGTTCAGGTGCATGACCCCCAACTTGGAGGTGGCCCAAGAGATGGCATCCTTTAAGTGCTGCAGGAGCTGCTTTTCTATGGTAAGGCCCCTGTCCGAACCATTGACAAGTTGAGATTGCTGGCTGGGATTGGGAGAACCCGACTAGGTATAGTCCCAACACTGGCGGCTTCTAAAATGGATCCTTTGGTAGAACTGACTTCCGACCTATCATCATAGGCCCTGCTCTGCTGGAAGGGTCCACCGGGACCTTCACCCCATCGAGCTCCTCCTATAGTGCAGCTGTGCAAAAATTCTCCCACTAAGGAAGCCCCTAGTCATGGCCACATCCTGCGCCAACTTAGAAAAGGTGCCAACTGGCTCAGATGGGGTGCTGGGCGCACTCGGCGGCAGGCAAAGAGTCGAGGATGATGCACCCCTCTGGTGGCCCAGGCAGGTCTGAGGGGGCAGGTGAATCCACTGGGGCATCCCCCACTTCAGCCCCGCTCGAATTCTCATGAGCGGACGATGACGACTGAACATTCCCTGGACCCCTCTTTAGGTCTTGAGAGGGGTCTCCACCTTCTCCTCGCTCCCCTTCGCCTCCTTCCTCTTGGGCTCCCTGGAGCAAGACGACTGGCTTCCCTTGGTTCGCTCCACAGGCCTCTCCTCCCCCCGATGTGACCGATGCTGAGAGGAACCGCTGTCTCGACTCCTGGGAGTCTCTAGTCGAGCAAATTGACCAAAAGCTGCAAACAAACAATGGAGTTATCAAGCCATTAAGTAACGAGCGAAGGAGGGGTATGCGTTCTACACCTACCATCTTCTCCCTATTTACATGGCGTGGGATACGAATCCGCGATCCACCATAAAGCCACCCGGACGTCTTCCCGCTTGAGCTCTAAGTAGGCAATTGGCCCAAATTCAACAATCCTATCGACATCCACTTGAGTAGTCGGGTCAAGCTTTTTAGGCCTAGGCGGTAGGTCCTTATCAAATGGACCTTGCTAGGCATACGGGACACCATGACCCTCTACAAGGACAAAGAAAAAATGGTGGTCCTGCCCGTTCAAACTGTCGGGTAGGTCAACTATACGATATTTGATATGCCAGCTATACAATGTATACGTACCAGATAGGGGTTTCCCCATCTTGACCTTGAGGGGCATGAGGCCAAAAAGTAAGCAGAATAAGCCTAGGTGGGGGACAATTTGCAAATGAAAACAAATGACGGTAAAGGCATTCAACACCGACCAACGAGTCAGGCTAAGATGAGAAGGGGCCAGGTGGTAGTAAATGAGGAACGAGCACAAGAAGGGGTTCAAGGGAATCTAGACACCATATTCAATGGCATATTTACAAATAATGAACGAGTCCTTAGACCCGTCTAAACATAGGCAGGTCTGCGACCCGTAGGGGTGGAACAAAACTCCATTGAGTTTGTACTCACTCAAAAACACCTTAATGGAGAAACGACTACGAAAGTTGGAAGTAAAGGTATAAAGCTCCATTGTCTCAAGCGAAATGCTAGACAAAGATGAGGACTTACCTTTGCTCGTGAGTCTAGACTTCGTGAACATTGTCTTGACACTTGCTGGAAAAAGGAGCTCCAAGGCAACACCTCCTCACCCTTTGCTTGAGCAAGAGCGCTCTGCACCACCAGTAGAGAACACTCGCTAAGGGATAAGTGGGGCATTTACTATGCCCCACACCCCCTATTTATAACCCTCGTACCGAGCGATTCCCCCTTACAGGGGGGCACGAGTTTCAAAAAATAAAATCCTGCAGTATCGATGAAGATTTAAAAAAATAGCCCCTTAAGGCAGAAACACCAGGTAATCGTTACCGACATTTAATGCCTGTGAGCTCGTATCTCGCACGGCAATAATACTGGTCACATCCTATCAAGCGCGGTATTTTAGGCCTTAAAGCTTAATCATGACGACAATTAATACCAGTCTTATCATACAATAAGACAAAATTTAAATCCCACAGTAATTGGCCATTACTTGCGGAAGCTAAACAGGCAAACGCGCCTCCTGTTGCCTCTTAAGGCTGGTGGAAATATAGGCAAATATGCCTTCAGCCTCCTCTTAAGGACGAAGTTGTTACGAAAGCGTGCCCCAGACGTCTTTTAAGACGTCTGGGATGTGTCCCAGACGTCGGACCAGACGTCTGGGATAGTTTCCAGACGTCTGTAAATCCGTTATTTTTGACACACGCGAGTCGTCTGCGTGCCTGCGCGTGCAGACCGCATATTCGCCTTTCCTCCCTCCTGCGGCTGCAGATTCCCCTGCCACGAATCCTTCTCTCTCCTCTCCGCACGGCCTTAAAAGGGGCACGCCTCCCTCCTGTCGTCTCCACCATCCCCTTCCTCTTCTCCTTCCTGTGCGCGAGAGCGAGTGAGCGCGAGGGCTGCAGCGGCGGCCGCAGTGATCGCGGAGGAGGTGCGGCGTGCGAGGACGGAGCTCTGCCGAAAGGGCGAGCTCGTCGGAGCGGCTTGGCCGGCCGGTGGAGGGCGCAGGGGGCGCGGAACGACGCGGAGAGGGACCTGCTACAGTCTGAGCAGCAGGAGCGCGAGGTGCGACGCGGGCGGCATCGCGAGCGGAAGCCGGGTGGAGCCCTGTTCTGGAAAAATTTCCAGAATCGGACGTCTGGGTTGATAGGCAGACGGCGAGGACGACGTCTGGTAGATCATACAGACATCTGAAAGGTTAGTATTCCGCTTTCTTCTTCCTTCCTGTCGACTGACCGTACTGAGGGAGGGAGTTGGCTGTGCGCAGGCTCGCTGATTCGCCATCCTTTGCGAATCAGACGTCTGGAAGTTGTACCAGACGGCTTGAGTGACCTCCAGACGTCCGGGGTGACCATCAGACGTCTGGGAGCTAGGCCAGACGTTCCCGCAGACTTCTGGACATCTGGGAAACCACGCTGAACAGGTAATTCTCTGATCCACTTTTTAAGACGTCTGGAAGAAGTTCCAGACGTCTGATTTTGCACAGTATCGTTTTTTTTTGACCCGTTTAGGGCTCGTTCGGGCTCCGTTTTCCGCGATTCGAGTTGCGTTATTTTCAGAATTAATTCCTCTACCCGTCTACAGTAGCTATACACTATTTTGAGACACCCCTTGTGTTTGATCCTTGTGATAGGACCTCATTCAGTTGCAGTCTTGGGAGTCGCGGAGGCACGCGGGATTCCCGATCATGCCCCAATTACTCCCGTTGTACCTGGTAGAGTGGCTTAAGTTTATTATTAAAATTTGTTAAAGTATGGAACCATAACT
Organism: Thalassia testudinum; assembly: GCA_037157565.1. Lineage (NCBI taxonomy): Eukaryota > Viridiplantae > Streptophyta > Magnoliopsida > Alismatales > Hydrocharitaceae > Thalassia > Thalassia testudinum. The sequence goes on from JAZHRO010000002.1 coordinate 55,128,366, forward strand.
AGAATCTAGGACATTGCATGAATCCTAGGAATGAGAAATGTATGGAATGATAGCTCCTAGGTGATGCATGAATTCTAGGGCTGGAAAACTAGTTATATGCTAGATCCTAGGATGAGGCATGAATCTTAGGATGGAAAAACTAGTTGAATGTATAATACTGCAGTCTTGGAAAAATGGAAAGGAATATAAAGCTGCCTGTAAATTGAATTAACAGCTGCCTGTTATGAATAAAGAAACATGATTGAGATCATGGATTGTGAGAACGTGAAACTGGAAAGTGAAACATATGATGTTCTGAGATAAAGAGCTGGAACCCTATGGGGAATTAGGAGTGGAACTCCTGGAAAGAAAAAGGAATGGAACTGAGATGTAGTTTGTACTGTCTCTTGGGTATGCAGTACCAAGGGAAGTACCTGTACCTGTTTAGTGCAGAGTGGGGCCAGCCGCCCCAGGGACCCGGGGTTAGGATTGGCCGCTCTGTACCGACTTGTTGGCCCTTGTGTACGTAGTACCGAGGAGAGCTAGTAGTGTTAGGAGAGTACTAGCTACCCCACGGGCCCCGGGGTTCTGCTAGCCTCCTTCACCGACTTGTTAGGCCCACTAGGGCAAACCAGGGTAGTCAGGCGAGGGTGCGCGGACTGTGGAGGGGCAAGGCCCCGGTTTGGTTACTGTGGAGGGGTTGGACCCCTGTTACTGAGAGGGCTCTGCCCTGGTTTCGTGCTGTGCTTTGGGCGCACCCGTTAACGGAAACGACTGACCGCGTGCCAGTGCGGGCTAGCTACCTGTGCGTTTATCGCGCGTGCCGTAGTCACCGTTACGTCTGTCAGTGACCTTGGGGTGGTTGACTGAGGGTAGGATCACCACGGGGGACTCTCCCGGCCAGGAGAGCACCACGTGCTACTTCTACTTTTGGAAAAGACTGCAATCAAGATCATTCCCACGAGGACATTCGAGATCAAGTAAAGGATCTGAGAAATAAATGAAATAGTGAGAAAATTGAAAGATGTGAATAAAGGAAGTAATAGAACATAACAGCTACTGTACACTCTACTGTTGTCTTTAGTTAGTTTGCCACTCTACTCAGCGTTTTGCTGACGTGTTACACTCGTTACCTTTTTCAGGACCAGGTGTTGAGCAGCCAGGGTCAGCGGCTGCAGAGGACGCTGGGCCGAGTAGGGTCCAGTAGAGTTTACCACAGTCTTTTGTACCTCTTTTGTTTCTGTTATAGTGAGTAGTTCTTGTTTCCGCTGTACTTTCTTTACCTGCAGTTCTTGTTATATGATAAATGTTGTTCTACTGTTGGGGTGGTATCTACTGTAGTAGTTTCCTTCCTTACTGCTGTACTTCCTTACTGTTAGTTATATTCATGCTGAATGTGGTTTATTTTAATGCTCTTTTGGTTACTTTCTCGTTGGACGACTAGGTCTTGGGATTAGTCGAGTCGGTCCGGTTCTCGTGTCTCGTAGGGACTCGGGAACCGGGTCGTTAAATGCCCCTGAAGCCACCTCTTAAGGTCAGGCAACATAACAGGTGAACATTTGGGGCAAATTCTGCTCCATAACAAATGCTCCCCCGCTTAAACAAATAACCAGGGCATGATTGCACAGCAATCATGCAACCTAAATCACTTGAATTAAGCTAGATTCTAGCATAACTTAGGAATAATGCATTCATAGTCATTGTAATTTGCATAATGGTTAGTTTGATTAGCTGCATAGAAAAAATTGTCATTTTATGTACTAATGAGATGATTTTAATCGCATATGATTTGAAGTCGCGGATGACAGATCAGACCAGACAAATCTGATTAGAACAATGACGGGAGTCCAATGCTTCTGAAATCATCTCGAATAGATAACTAAAGCATCGTGCACAATCCATAAAAGAATGGAGATCATGGAGCCAAAGGACAAAGATCCGAGCCTTAGATGAAAAAGTCAACTGCACGGATGGATCCGAATCAATGATCGTAGTCCAACAGAGCAAAAATCAACCCGATCAAAGGCCTACATCACCAGATACAAGGAAAAGAAGATGGATGGCCATGATGGTGCCACGTGGTGCCATCACAACCGCCCCCCTCATCGCCACTCCATCTCTAAAGGCCATTCCTTGTGCATTGTGGGTCGTTGGATGGCCACAATGGATGAGTCATCCTACGGCCAAGAATAAGTTGCCTTAAAACATAAACACAACAACATAAAGGCCTCAGCGTGTTGGTTAGAGAGCTCAACCGCGAGTGAAAAGCGTGTGTTCGATCAGCACGGCGCTCAAATCAGGAAGGCATCGCGAGCGGGCGTTATTGCCCATTGGATTTGCATTGGAGCACGCAGATGCAACTGCGTGGCGTGATCAGATCGCTTCGCGGCTGCGCGTGCAAACAAACACACGTTAAACACACGATCCCATGCATTTTTCGAAACGAAGGTAATGGGCGCGTGAGTTTAAGTCACCCAATCGTAGGATCGGACGGCTGAGGTTGAGGCGCTCAATATGAGCGAGCGACGAGCGAGAAATTAGAAGTGGGCATGCAAGGGAGAATCAGAGGTGTTTGATGGCCATCCAACTCGCCATAGTGTGCCACGTGTCAAGCTAAGGTTAAATCTGAGCGTAGAGGGTGCAAATAAGGTGATTTTGAGGCCAGATCTGATCCGTTGATCTCCAGATCGACGGATTTGATCATAAGGGAGTTGTTGCATTGTTTTAAGGGTCAAAATACCCTTTTTTCTCTCCATAAAAACTATAAAAGAAGGCCAAAGCCCCCCTTGGATGGATCATCAACCTCATATAACTCTCTTCCACCTTCCTCTAGACCAAGCTCTCCCTCTGCAACTCCGCTCTGACCTTCGTCCCTGCACTTTGGATCTGAGGTGCTGCCGCATCTCGAACAAGCATCCTACAAGTGACGTCGTCTCTCTGCCTTCTTCTATCTCTCTCTCTCTCCCTCTCTCTTTCTATCTATCTCTTTCTATTTAGCATAGCACTTTCTACTTTGAAAAATTATTTATGAATGCAATAAAATTTTGATCTTCTGAATGCCTGATATCTGTTATATACATATATATATACATATATATATCTATTTAGAATTAGTTTATTGAAAAGCTTCCGTCAAAATCGAGATTGTCTCCCTACGAACGACCTGGCACTTACCGGATTTTTATAAATTTATTTGTCGACGTGTTTTCACACTATACTACAACTAAATAATTTTTTAAAACGCGATTTACGTGCCATACAGGACACCATTTGGGGGCATTACCTATCATGGAGTTTTCACCACTATAGTTACTCTCTCAGCAAGCAGCCACTAGTTAGAGAGTAAGGGGCATTTGATGAGAGGTAAAAAATGCCCTCGGACTCGAAACTTCGCGAAAAAGCCTAACAAGAAGGGTCTGGCCCAGAAAGACTCGGATATAGGTGGGATCGGGGATCCGACCCACCTACACCTGAAAAGGCTTGGATACAGGCGGATTCAGAGGACTCGACCTGTCTAAAGATCCAGCGCCAACAAGGAGACGACCGAAAAAGCCCAACATGGCCATACTATCAATAAATGATGGCATAACCACTTACCTAACAGCATACATACCCAGGCAACAGGTGTATCTAATCAGAAGATCTTGAAAAAGGATGGATCCTAGCACTATAAATGAAAAGGAGAGGCCCTTGAGGCCCTCTCTCAGGTAATTCGAGAGAGAGAGAGAGATTGTATTCTTGTTTTTTACTTGTGTATATTTGGGAGCATCATCCTCTCCCAGATGTATACCCTTTTATGGTGAAATTGGGTAAACAACCTCCCTATCTCTATATGATTACCTGTGTTATTGAGTCGAATCCTCCGATCACTTAGGAAATCAAATCAATTAACAACCCTTTTTGCCTCCCATATGCTTCCCTTTATCTGCAACTTGTCTATATCTTCTCTTAGATTTGACTATTAACAGCTACATACGTAGAACTTTCGGTGATGGTGAGAGATGTTAATATCTTTCTGTCTCTTTGTTTGAGTATATTTTTGTCGCACGAAAATGTCCACGTCTTAATTTACGTATTTAAGTATGAATGCTGTATGTAAATGACCATTTTTGTCTTCAGGTATTGGTATGAATGCCCCCACCGTCTGGTATACTTGGATTTTGCAAATTTTATTCATATAATTACGTCAGAAGTTTTCCTCAAAAGAGTGAAAACTCTATATAGTTAACTTACTGAGAATGATCAAGAAAAACAAGACCTGGGAGGGGTTGGAACATCCGGCCAAAACCACCTCTCCTCACAATTGTTAGGATTGAATAAAAATCATGGGTTCACATTACTCAAAAATCAATTCATGATAATCTATAATTAAAAAAATTGCTCATCTTCGTAAAGTGTTGCACAAAATCAAGAATAAATCTCAACAAAATCAATCACAAAATAGGTGGGAATGGTGGAAGAATATCACTAATTAATTTTGATATTTTCACAAGTAATGAAACTCCTTCATTACCCCTCTTGGTTAGGAGGAATAAAAATTTGAAGCGGAAAGAATGGAAGTATTAAGGTATTTAGGTGTTTGAATAGTGTGGTTGTCTTGTGAGGAAATTAGAGAGGTTTATTTCACTTGTGGTGTTTGGTGAGGGAAATTATTTGGTGGAATTAAAAAGGAGAAAGTTAATTGGAAAGTAAGGAATGGAGCATTTTGACCTGTATTAATTTATTTGTTGAATTTGTACTTTTGTGATAAAATCATTGATTAGTTAGTAATTATGATTAGAATTTCTTTTATTAAGTAGTATTTTTAAATGATTATTGAATTTTTTTTGAAAATATATCAATTAAAGGGAAGAACCTGGCATAAGAGAATGCATCTTATAGGAAAAGAGAGAGACAGAGAATCCTAATGCCTTCAATAAGGGAGAGGTTGCACCCCCATAAAAATAGGGAAAGATCCAAACACAAAAAAAAGATAAGAAAAATAAGAAAAAGAACAAAAAAAAATGTAAAGATATAGGTATTGGCATGAAAGTTGTTGGTAGAGTAAAAATGGTAAAGATAGTTGATGAGGTAAAAAATAGTCTTGAGGTAAGTTATTGTTTAAATTTTGTTTTATTATTGTCCTAAGAATGACGGTTACGTTTCTTCTTATTGAAATGAACTAACATGTTTAGCTATTTTTTATTGGCTTCAATTAGACGAATATGGTATCCGTGAAAATTAAATGTTATTACTTCATATACGATTCTGCATGCATAAATCCAACCATACATTAACTTCATTACATAATTGAGAGAAGAAAAATCGGAAAGAATAAAGTGAAATAATTTAGAATGTGGGTTGTGAAATGTAAAAATTGATGTAAAAAGTGAGGCACATAGGTGTGAATGTGGTCCCTACCTAATGTATCTCTCTTTTATACAAAAAAATGCTCACACGTGGTAGGATCCACCACCGTTGAAACCATCACCTTTTGTATGAGTCAACCACTCAAATTATCTTTAGAATACTTTGCACCTTCGAAATAAAATTGCATCGGTGCAAAGTAAGATTGCATCAATGTAAAGTAAGATTACATCTGTACAAAATTAAATTCCAAGTTTTTCTTCACTTATGATAAGTGATTTTACAGTTGAAAGGTGATTTTTCACCTTAGGGTTTAGGATTTAGTTTTTAGTGTTTAGGGTAAACCCAAAACCCTAAATCCTAAACCTAAAACCCTAAAAAATCACTTCTCATATATGAAACCACTTTCCATAAGCCTAAACCTTAAATCCTAAATCTTAATCCTATAGGTCAAAATCACTTAGTACGGGTACAAAATTACTTTGCACTGGTACAAAACCATCGAATCGCCGTTGGAATAATTTTACACTAGTGCAAAGGCACCTTAGAATAATTTAATCCAAAACAATTTATCACCGATGTAAAGTGATTTATCACCGGTATAAAGTTATTTATTACTTATACATTTTAGTTCAAAGTTGTGTGGTGATTTTTTTCAATGTGGTGAGACCCACCATGTAACAAACTTTACATTGTTTTGTTTCTTTACATAAAATATCAATTATCAAGTGGAGCTTACGTTCACACCACCTTGCATCATGTTTTGCATCAACTTTTGCGTTTCTTTACATTTTGGTTGGGTGAGGGTTGGGAAACGCAAAAGTTGACACAAAGGTGTGTGAATGTGGTCCCCACTTGATGTATCTCCTTTTTATGCAAAAAAGTACTCACACATGGTGGGGTCCATGATTGTTGAAACTAACAACAACCACTTTTGTATGGGTGCAAACCATTTAAATCACCTTTGGAACCACTTTGCAACTTCGAAATAATTTTGCACCTGTGCAGAATTAAATTCGAAGTGTTTCTTCACATATGACAAGTTATTTTACACTTGAAAGATGATCTTTTACCTTACTAAACACTAAAGGCTAACCTTTAAATCCTAAAGTGAAAAGTCACTTTTCATATGTGAAACCACTTTCCATAAATCTAAATCCTAAACTTAAATCCTAAATCCTAAACCCATAGGTCAAAATCAATTTGCATTGGTGTAAAATCACTTTGCATCGATATACAACCACCAAATCACTTCTGGAATAATTTTGCTCCTGTGTAAAATGAGATTACATCGGTGCAAAGACACATTAGAATAATTTATCACCGGTGCAAAATAAGTTTACACCAGTACAAAATCACCCAGACTAATTTATTACCAGTATAAAGTTATTTATCATCGGTGTATTTTAGTTCAAAGTGGTGTGGTAGTTTTTTTCAGTGTGGTGGGACACCACGTAACAAATGTTACGTTCTTTTGCTTCTTTACATAAAATATCAATTATCAAATGTAGTCCACATTCACACCACCTAGTATCATTTTTACATCAACTTTTATGTTTCTTTACATTTTAGCAATAATTTATTAGTACAAAGAAATAATAAAAATATTGGGAGTTGATCCAAATAAGGTAGTTATTGACTAATAGGGAATTTGTTATTAGGTAATTGTTTACAACAGATGGAAGAAGAGGACTTCGGTACATCCCACAAATTGTAGGTACAAACAGAAATGCTTCAATATATGAACTTGTATATAATACATATTTATATTGATAGCTTCGAGCAAACAAATAATTTGATAGTAGCAATATATTAATGCATCATTACTCCATCAAGGATTGTTTACCATGTATCAGAAATAGTTTGGCTTCTCTAATCCAATGAGTGTATCAGTAGCATCTACTCTTCAATGACAATTTTTGGAAATCACCACCATCAAGAAGTCAAAAAGCCATAATTCACTTTCAATCATGAATTGAACTAAACTTTATGGATAAATTTGAAAGCAGCTCGCATTGGTGAAGATGTAGACATCCTAAAATTACACAGTTGATGGTACTATGTCAAAGAAATGCCTTACAAATGGGAATTCTAAAAATAGATGGCAAATTGGATGAGGCAATTGTAGATTAAGTTTGGCTGACAAATCTCAATACATGGTCACTACATAGATGCATAAGGAATGAAGTAAATAGACTATGGAACTTAAGGCCAAACAAAAGGCATGTAAAATGGTATGAAGTTGTTGGTATGGAAAATGTTCTAACTACTAGAAACAAGTATGAGTGAATGCAAAGGAATTTATTGGTAAAATAGCTTGATTGAAGAAAGAAAAGGGGACTTATCTTTATAGTTGGGAATATTCGATGAAGTCATGTGAGCAATCCAGATGTGGCCTGATTAGTAGAAGCAAGCATTTCATGTTTAGAAAATGTAAGATTTGGGGGTATATGAAAGGAGAAAATGAATCACATTTGAAAATGAAGAAACTGTTGCAATGGGGTTTATGCATCAAGTTCATGATTGATGAATATATAGTGGAGTTTGCATTGTTTGTAGGTGTATAGGAGAACTGAAATAAGCATAAGGTAATATGGATGTTCATATATGTCAGCTACATGAAATGGAAACAAGTAGAGAAAAAACATAATAAGAAGGATTACAATGTAGAGATTGTAAATGACAATGAAAATGTGATATATCCATTAGTTGTAATTGGACATTATATTTGAGAGGAAGTTGCAAGTTGCAAAAGAAATGACTAAGTTATTAAGAAGTACAGGAGAAAACCTACAATGGAGTCTAAGGCAAGAACGGATGCTCCAAATATGTAGTTTAGCATGTACAAATTAAAACTATGCAACTGTTCTTGGGTTACATGAAATCTGGAATAAGCAAGAGATAATAGAAGTACAAAATCATTACTTAATTGAAATATTCAATCACCTGCAAACATCAAGAAGTCCAACATTTAATATGTGCACGACTGAAAAATTAAAGTTGAATTGTATGACGTCCACAATATAAACTTTCATAAACAAAAGTGATAGTAAAAATGAATAATGTAAACTATTGGTCTAATTAAAAAATAAAGATGTAAATTTGCATACCTGAGGCAATAGAAAATGATCCCTAACGGGAAAAGATTTATAAAGAAAATTATAAATAAACTTACTTTGCTATATGTTGTCAAATATGTTCCAATTATATATTACATGTCGTACTAATTGTCTTACAAACCTGCACATTGTAGATAAATATTAATTAAAATCGAAAGAAGGCCACATTGAGAAGATCTCAATTTTTAATTTCAAGATTGTACACCACTAACCTATATGGAAGCGTTCAACATTGAAGTCCGCTTGTAGAAATGGCCATGTAACGTGTGCATGTTAGTAGTAGTTGTGGGCTATACTCAGATTGTTCCAAATATTAAGGCCCCACATATTATTCGGTTGACACCTATTGGTTTAGATGGTGAAAGCTTTCCCCCTTAACTTTGTGTTGCATGGGGTTGCTGCATTGCAGCCATCCATTCCATTTAAACACAAAAGCTTCGGTGGATTGAAACCATTTATTTCCACTCTGGTGTTGCATGGGGTTGCTGCATTGCAGTTATCCATGCTATATAAACACTTTATTTCATTTGGCCTCAAATTTTCGATCTAAACATACAATAGGCTCACCCTCGAGTGTGGGATACCATTTCATGGAAGTGTTCATCATTGCCATTGTGGGGGTAAGTGGACACTTTAGTGCACCCTGCAAGCAACTTGTTAGTATCAATTAAAAAAAGAAGCAAATAAACAGTAACATTAGTAGTAATATGTAAATGCAAATAATAATCTAAGTAGTTCATAACTTCCTACGGTGAAGATAAGCAAATTCAATAAATAGAGCTAACCTACCACTACTAGCATCATTCTGGAGTCAACGCTTACTATTTATTACAATATGACAAATATTACTACATGAACGATAGAGTCTGCACTATCACAGGATAATGTGGAGTAGGTTAAACAACATCTTCATTCCATCAGTAAGTCCTCTATCAAATGATAGTGGGGTATAACTGGTCCTTCAGTTGAATTGCTTCCAAATCACCAACCTACGAAAGAAAGAGGTTTGTCATCTACATATATTATGTTTGCACATAGTAAGAGAAGTTCATTTAATTTCTTAAGCTTACCAGATCCCAAGCCTCTGGCGTTGGAGGGAGTAATATATGCCTTGCATCACACCACTCCCAACCCTCATTTTTCAAGACCCTATTTATGACGTTGAACTTCTGCTTAAGAATTTTCCACCTAGTTTTCACCTCGAACACTGGACATGCAACGCTGTACTCGAAGTTTGCATGGAATTTGACTTTTTTGTTTACAAATCTTCTCTTCTTTCATGCACCTCTTTCACTTTCTACGAAATAATATCACTATTTAGCATTTCAAAAATCTGAAAGTATGAATCATTGTATGAAATCTCAAGGAAAGCCTATCATTGTGCCATTAGCATGAACGACTTACTGACTTTGTACTCCACATATGAGGTTAATATTTAAAATACACTACGTCAAAAACCCTTACCCATTGATTAATTAATTGGCATGATACCTCATTTTCCCTTGGCTCAATTGCTAAAGTCATCCGGGTCTCTTCACTATGACGTTTCATGGGCTAAGATACCAATCAGGCTGGGCCAATATCAGATTACATATAGGATTTTCCTTACCTAAATCCTGTCTGTGATTTTCATATTTGGCCTCATTAGATGCATTAACTTTGTAGTTGAGAAGTAAAATGCTTTGGAAGAGCCTACAGAATCGATACTTTTTTGTTTAACAATCTAATTAGTTATTTATAAGAAAATGATTGATAATAATATTTAAGACAAAATAAAGTCCTACATATTAATATATAGGAGGACTATTAATTATAACTTCCATGAGAAAAGTTGTGTCATTTTAAAGAGGTTTTCTCGGAGAAAAGCATAGTTCTTGGTTAAAATTAACCTGGAGTTGGGTTGTATAGAGTTATCCTCATTTGCCATATTGCATTTAACTTTGGAACTCAACTCATCCCATGTTTTTTTACAAGTGGGTCAGTTTCCACTCTATTTCCTATTAGATAGGACTCCAAAATAGAAGTTGAAACCTATTATTTGCTAACGAGCTTCTTTGCTAGCCTACTTATAAACTCCACTAAGTTTAGAGGCTAACTAAAAGCATGGCAGTCCATTTCATTTGTGGGGTCACTACAAGAAAATTCACTTTTGGCGATGGTTAAAAACCCTCTCCAAAAGTAACAAAACAGTCTCAAGTTGGCGTTGCGTAAAGTTGCAAAGTGAATACTCTTTTGCGATGGTTATTAATACTAATCGACTCTAATAGTACCGACCCTATTTGTCGTGATTAACTTTCTTTTGCGATGACTTATAACCATCGTTAAACCACATTCATGACGGTTATTAAATAACTGTCGCAAATTCATTATTGGGGATGGTTTTTTGATAGCCGTCTCGAAATATAATTTTTCCACGGTTGCATAACTATCACGAAAAATAGGTTGAGTGGCAGGTCGTTTTGCTGACTTCATCGATGGTTTTACAACCGTTGCAAAAGGTACATTTGTGACAATTATTAGAATAACCGTTGCCAAATATAATTTTTTTTTAATTGATTAGATTTTACCAAAGATAATCAAAGGTAACATTTAAATTAACCTACAAAACATCCAATAACATATTTATAACATTCAATAAAACAAATATAATAGGAAATAAACATTACATTACGACATGTTAACTTAGAGAATGTTTACAAAAGAGTAACATTACATAGATAAGCCCTAAACATTACATAAATAAAAATAAGAAATATAAAAAAATATGCGAGCTAAACTCCTGCACCAATACCATGATCAGCACCTTCTGCGCCAAAATAGTCATCTAGCCTATGACGTGCAGGATAATGGAAGTTACTGTGATCAGGTCCACCTCCACCTCGAAGTATGGCCATCATCTCTGCCCACTATGCCTGCTACTGTGCCTGCTGTTGTGCCATCTACTCCTTGAAATCCAGTCTCTGTTAGCGGATCTCCTCTTTAGCAGCTCGCAGCTCTCCAGTCACGTCCGTCAGCTGCTTTTGAGTCTATTGTACTTGCGACCTCAGCTGCTCCACCTCAGTAGAAGACATGCCAGATGACCCCTTCCATCCATACCAAGTGGTAAGCGTTTGGCTTCAACCTCCACTATGTACAAATCCACCATATTCTAGGGTATGACTGTCCAGAAAGCCTCCTCAGGTGTCATAGAAGGCTGCTGGGTCGCAGAGTTCTCATCTGTAGACGAAGGTGGGTGGATCAAGTCGTACATTTTTCCCTAATTACATTTTTATCTAAGTAATATGTTCGATTGAAATGAAAGTTAAATTTAAATAATTAAAAAGAAATAAGTTACATGCTTGGCTTGATAGGTCTTATGAATCCATGTGTGCCCAATGCCCGTAACCTTCCTATGAGTGATCTCATAGACTTCAAGAAGATCCAATTGGGTACTGTCACGTGTACTCACCTAAAATTAAGTAAATATAAAATATAGTTAATCATTTAAAGTTACATGTTAATTAGAAATATAAATAAATAGGAAATGTACCTATATATCTTGTCTTGAGCTTATCAATATTCATCCGACCCAAGACATGAGTCTACGGTGGAGCTTTGGCCCTGTTGGCCTTGTTCTTCTTCCCCTTATCCTGTAGAAAATACATATATATATTTTTATTAGTAAATAAATTAATAATAATTAAATTTATCACATAACAATTATTTAACTACCTCCGTCTTAGCCTTCCTCCAATGCTGACAACAATCCTTCCATACCTTTGGCAGTATGAAAGGAGTTACATTCCTCAAGGCCTCTTCATATAATCTATTCTCAAAATATTAAATAACAAACAAAATAAATTATATAATTGAAATGTATATATCAAGAAATTTAAAATTTTTTTTGTTACCGTCTTTTTCATTTGAAGTCTTTAGTCTCAATAATGCCTCAACTCATGGTTGAGGATATACTTGGAGGCCTTTGGATCGTCCCCCTAATCGAAGATCGCCTATAAATTAAACATTTATATACAACAAATCACATTAAAAGAAACATATATAAACCTCAATATATATTGATTACCTTTAAGTGACGAATGATCTCCCTCTTGAGCTCCTTTGGAACAATCCGCCAATCAAAACAAGAGAGGGGGATGATACTCTTCACAACCTTGGAGAGCCTGCTGCTAAATGGAGGGTAGTCGGGATCTTCCCCACTAGGGGTGATTTTCACCTTCACCCTCGTGCCCTCAGGTATAACCTCCAAGTCCCTATTTCTCGTCGGGCCTCTTCCTTTCTTCTTCACTTAAATTAATAGCAACAATAGTATTATGAATGAAGAGTAAATACAAAATTTAAAAACTCTTAAAATATAGAAAATAACAATTTACTTACCAGTAGTACTAGGCCCTGCCTGATTAGGGTCTATGTTGGCCTTAGGGTGATCAACCTCAGCATCCCTCTCGTCCCCCTCCTCATCCTCATTGTCATGGAAGTCCTGTACATCATCCCCGTCCCTCTCGTCCTGGTCAGGGTCGTGACTGTCAACCTCATCCTCAGGCTCAGGTAACGTCGCAAACTTAGGGATGACTGGCTTGTTCCCCTTCCTAGTAAAAAGGGAATGTGCAAGTGCACCAGAAGGGATATATGTGTGTGTACAAGGGGGATTGAATTGGGAGTGGGTACTAAATATGTATTGGTGGTAAGAGTGTAGGGGTCCTGGGGGGAGTAGATTGGGTATGAAAGGTTTAGGTATAGGGAGGCCGTGTACGGGGAGGCTGTGTGGTAGGTGGTTGCATGGAAGGAGGCTGTGTGGTACGGGGGTCCTGGGTATCGAGGGTGGTGTCAGGACTCTTCTGACGAGAAGCCCACCTCTTTAGTTTCACCATCTGCACAGCACAAAGAAACAATTAGTGGCAAAAAAATGCATAAATATATAATTTATATGAAAAACATGCATATAACTGAAAGTAATCATTAATGTTACCCTGAAACAATACTAGCCGTGTAGAAGGAAAAAAATTAACAGAACTGTGTCAACAACAAATAATAAGAGTAAACAAATTATTATATCAGAATAGTATAAGAATGATTTATGAGGAAATTTATATTATAAAAAAGAACTTTGTAAATTATACCTTATATATCAATGGTTGTTGAAGTTCATGATATGCTTCAGGTTCTACTTTAGGTTCCCCTTCCTTTTGAAAATCGTAATAACTACATGACATTGTTCTAATGGGAATTATTCATCCACTTTTACTATTATCAGTCACCTAGAAGACTTGATAGACTTGATAGACTAAAGTAAATGGTTCAGTGTTTTGAAGAATTTGACGATTATTATTCAGAATTATATACTTGTGATTCTTATCAACCTTAAACCCGACGCCTTCCTTGAAAATATCAAACCATTCACACTTGAAGAGGACAAGTCTGCAATCATATCTGAAACTAATCTCGAGAATTTCCTCAATTTGTCCATAATAATCATTACACCCACTGGCTAATTCGCAAGGAACAATAATGCCAGCTTGCTGTGTAGCCTTTACATCATTAACAAATTTGATTCTGTATCTGAAGCCATTTATGATGTACCCAGAATGATAATGTCCATAACTCAACGGACAATCAGATTTTATGTCAAAATCTTCCACCCACTGCGGGTCATTATTTTCTTTCATTTTAGTAACATGCTGCTTTAATCACTCAGGAAAGAGTACATCGCATGCATTTGGATGTAATGATTGTTTAAATTCATCATAGAAAGAATTGACTTCGGGAATTTGCTTTAATATATACAAGTGTGCCAATTGCTGATCTACTTCTGGAATCTCAATAAATTCTGTGTGCAAAATCAACCTTCCTGGAATTTCAAAAATAGAAAGTCAATCTCTATCATGTTCATTGTATTCCCCGTCATAATTTCTCTTGAAATGATTGAATTTATGGTCTGTGTAACCAGATACATGCTATAGAAGTTCATGGATTCCTCAATTAAATATCCCTCGACAATTGACCCTTTCGACTTAGCTTTATTTAACACGTAATCACTTAGTTTTTTCAAATACCTCTTCATAGGATACATCCATCTGTATTGAACTGGCTCTGAGACCCTTGCTTCATTTACTAAATGTATTGTTAAATGCACCATTATGTCGAAAAAAGCTGGGGGAAAAATCTATTCCATTTTACACAATGTGATAACAACTTATTTGTCCCAATAGTGAGCATTTCAACATCTAAAGTCTTCAAACAGATAGCTTTGAAATATCGACTCATGTCTGTAAAAACATCGACAACGGGATTAGGTAGTACTCCACGTATGGCCAATGGGAAAAACTCCTACATATAAATGTGTGAGTCATGACTTTTTAACCCACTAATTTTTTTTTGAGATTCATTAACACAATGCGAGAATTGTGATGAGTAGCCATCCAGCACCCATATCTCCTTAAAAAATGAGAATATTTTCTGAATCTGTTCATGCTTTAAGCTGTATATAGCATCTAGAAATTCAACACTACCATCATCCTTCTTTGTCGTATGTAGCTCTGGATGAATGCCCAGAAGCTCCATATCTTTTCTTGTTTTTATTATGTCTTTTGGATTATTTGCTAAATTTAAGACATCCAACATATTGTCCATGGCATTTTTCTCTATCTGCATCACATCTAGGTTATTCCAGACTGTGAGATCTTTTCAATATGGGAGTTGCATGAACAAAATATCTTTTTTCTTAAAGTATGAATGCTTTAATGTAGTAAGGTTTTTTCTAAAAGGACGTCCCAATCTTATGTTTTCAAGTTCTTGCAATTTTTGTATTATTGTTGCTCCTGACAACATAACAGAATCCGTGCTTAGCATATTTCTTAGATTCATAGAGGAATGTCAATAAAATTTGCTGTCAAATCTGTCTTTGAACAGTGTTGTTTGCCATCTGTGGTCAATTGGAAGGAATCTACGATGACCCAAGTAACACAACTTGCTGCTTTCAAGCAATTGGAGATGATTTGTGTTGTCCATACAAATTAGGCATGTCAATTTTCCTTTTGTACTCCATCCAAACAAATTTGCATATGCTGGAAAGTCATTGATAGTCCATAGCAATGCAGCACGCATCATAAAGAATTCTCTCTTTCCTATGTCATATATTTGAATACCGTTATCCCACAATAGTTTCAATTCATCCACCAATGCTTGCAAGTATATTTCTATAACATTTCCTAGTTGCTTTGGGCTTGGGATCAACAATGTCAACATCATAAACGATGATTGCATATACAACCAAGGAGCTAGGTTATAAGTTACTATCACCAGTTGCCATATTTAATATGACAGATACATATTCTTAAATGGATTAAATCCGTCACTTGCAAGATCAAATCTTACGTTACGTGATTCCTGTGCAAATGATACATGTCTTTTATCAAATTTTATCCACTCATCAGAATCTACAAGGTGACAAATATGTCCATCTTGTGATTTGTTCTGCTCATGTCATTTCATCAATTTCGTAGTCTTACTTGATATAAATAGGCGTTGAAGCCTAGGAATCAATGGAAAATATCATAGAATCTTCTTTGCCTATTTCTTGCCATGTTGATTCCCAGATTTTCTGACCATATATCTTGACTCACTACACTCCGAACAGGCAACAAGACCAGCATATTCACTTCTGAACAATATGCAATTGTTCGGACAAGTGTCAATCTTTTCACAATTCAAGCTCAGTACCCTAATTTGGTTCTTTGCATCATACCACAACTTCGGATAACCTTTAGGATTAGATAGGAGCTCTTTGATAAATTCAAGTACCTTGGACATTAATTTAGATGTGGTTCTATTGATAACCTTCATCCAAACTAATTTCAGTAGAAATGTCAACCTTGACATAGAGCTCACTCCAGGAGCAATCGATTCATTGGCTGCCTTAATAGCATTATAAAAGTTGTTACAACTTCGTAACATGTCACTATTGTCTACAATGTTATCTACTGCTCTAAGTTCACAGATTACGTGCTCTAACACAATGTTATGATCATGTACTTCTCCATTTAAGCATCTTCGACAAGGACAAAAAATCAACTGGAGAAGTTCCCCTCATTTGAATGATTTCCTGTTATCATGAAAAGACCAATCCAAGAACTCCCTCACTCCATTCTTATATCGAATGTAATTTGAATTTCTTAGACTAATCCATGACTTATCCATAGTGACCTAAATAATTGTTAACAGATATAAAGTTCTCAAGTTAATGTCATATTATATCTATAAACATTTACAAGAACAAAAGCTACTCTTACATGTACCTAAATCACCCATTAATTATGAATAAACATTGACATGTTATATATATGTTTGTATTGTGATTATGATTTTCACTTTAATAGCCCATCCTTGAAGATTTGATCACAACGTTACTTGTTACATGTAACCAGTGTTTAGAGAAATTTTGGCTGCATCTCCTCACACTTCTCTAGTATATCCTCTAAGACTAACCTTAACTACATTCCCAATAACTCACATTTAAGGGTGCTTTAGGAACATAGATATGATTAGTTGGTATACCAGAGAAGAGCGAAACTACCAAAATTCCTCCAGACATCGGTTCCATGTAATAGGTAATCCTAAATTATGATCAAATCTTCAAGGACCCCTTTGTTCAGAACTTCTTTGAATAAAGGACGACCACTTCTCTAAACAAAGGATGATGACTCTTATGGCATGCTATAAAGATAAGATTTCGTGCATGTAAATGAGGCATACACATACTCTGCATTGTCCGTATAATATGATCATAAGTGTCCACGGGCAAGTATTTTGACACAATTATTCCCTCCCAAAATCTGTAACTTAGGATTTAGAATAGTTATTGTTTGGTCTCAAGTGCATCTAGATTTGTGCAAGTATATTTATTTATAAATTCATAAAACACACAATTTATCATATAAACATTTACAAATTAAGTTGATACATCACATTCATTCACAAATGAAAACAATAGAACATTCATAATTATGTAGGTACACCCCACATTCATTCACAAAAAAAAATATAATTTCACATAATTAAGTGGGTACACCCCACAATCATCACATACATGCACATATAATTTCACGTAATTAAGTGGGTAGACCCCACAATCATTCACATTCAGAACATAATTAATCTAAAAATTTTACATTCATACCTCGATAAAAAATGAGACTCGATGATGGTGTATTCGACGATGGGTTAACCTAAATTGAATGTTACAATTAAACATAATTAATATCAAATTTTAATAAATATAAATATTAAAAAATTAAAAATTAAATGAATGGAAAGAGGGGGGGTGGGAGGGGGAGGAGTAGGGGATGGATGGGGAGGGTGTAGGGGCAGGGGGCGGTGAGGGCGGCCACGGGGGGGGATGTGGGCAAGCTGTGCGAGGGCTGGGGGCCAGGAGGGGGCGGTGCTGTGGGGAGGAGGGGTGGTGGGCCGAGGAGGGGGTGGCTCACCGGAGGGAGGGAGAGTCGACAGTGTGGGGGGAAGCGGCGATCGCAGGGGAAAGTTAGAGCTCATGCGAGAAAGGAGAAGTGGTTTCGAGGGAGAGGGAGGGGGAAGGGGTGCAGGGTCTGGAGTTATATGTTGGTGCAAGGGCATCACGATAATTAATTTTGATGATAACAAAACACTTGTAATTTAACATTTGCTTTGAGTTTAAAGTTTCAGGAAAATGCAAATGATTACAAGTATGAAGGAGGAGCTCAAGCTCACATCCATGGCAAATTAGAGGAGCTTGGTGGAGGAGAGCTTCGCTTGGAGCAAAAGCATGAAGAAGGAAGGGGATGAAGAATAGGATAGATACTTTTATTCATGTATTGATTTGTTGTTTCTTTTGCTCTTTATTTTTGTTTAGATGATTGTTGAAGAGCCTAAAAGTTACCTAACAGTAATCCTAGGAACACTTACTCAAACCTAGGATACTTAGGTTTTTCATAGAGAACTTAGAAAGCCAAAATAGGCATCAGACAGCCTGATTAGACACCTAATCTTAGACTTTAAGACGTCTGATTGTTTGATCAGACTCCCAAAATACTTAAACTGGCAACCCACTCTCTATCTGCTAGTTTCAGATGTCTATCCCTTAGTCCAGACGTCTTAGAAGACATTTGATGACCTTGCCAGATGTCAAACTAGAGGACCGTTGGCTTTATCAGACTAATCTTAGAGGATTAACCTTTAATCTGACCTACATACTCTTTCAGACGTCTTGATAAATGCTAGTTTTTTCTTATGCATTAAAACAAACCTAGCTCTTAGGATTTTGCTCCGCAAACGGGTTTTTGGGCTGCATTTATGCATAAATTAGGATAGGCATGCATTTTACTTTCTATTGTCTTTTTGATATGTTTTGGTGAGTGTTAGGGATAGACAGAGAGTCAGATCCCTAGAACCCTAGCACTAAGGAAGGCAATTGGTGAAGGAAAAGTTCAAACCAGCTAGAACTCAGCTTGATCTAGCTCACCATAATTGGAATCCAGCTTACTTGAACTAGAGTTAGCTCATCCCAGCTCCATCCAGCTCATCTCATCTGAATGGCAGCTCAAGAGAGCTCATCTTAGCTCACCTTAGCTCAAGTCAGCTCAGATTCAGCTCAACTTAGCTGAGTTTAGCTCATTTCAGCTCCCATCAGTTCACTAGGAGCTCTAGCTAGCTTAGCTGAGTTGACTAGAGTTTACCTCAGCTCAACACCAGCTACATCCAGCTCCACTCAACTCCAGCCAGTTGAAGATGACTTCATCTTAGCTTAGGAAGCTCAAGTCCAGCTCTCGGGGACTTTGCAGTTTGATCCTCCCCGGGAGCACCAGCTCACCTCAGCTCCTTTTGGTAGAAGCCAGCTTACCTTAGCTTGGATTAGCAGCTAGCAAGGAACTAGCAAGCTAAGCCAACTAAAGTAGCTCCATGCCACCCTCTTCAGCAGTTGCCAGCTCCAGTTCAACTCTAGACTTCTTCTCTTCAGATCCTCCCCTCAAACCCTAGCTCCAATTGCCTCCTCCTCGACTCTACTACTAGCTAAGCTAGCTTAGCTTAGCTAAGCTTCAGCTCCCTTGGCCATCCACCACCCTAAAATCCTACCTAACTAGCTCCATCAACTAAGCCTACCTATAGTCCACCTAAGCTATCCATGTTGGTGCCACCTCAACCACACCTCTTCACCCCATGACCACCACCAAAAGACACCAACAAGGTGGTGCCAAAACCACCATAACCACCTCCATATTGGCGGCACCTTTTTCCCTCCAAAATCCATCAATGTCCACCCTACACCTAAGCCTAAAGCTCATCTCCACCTTCCAAAAATTCCCCCCCTTCTAGAACATCATTTCGGCACCAAAATGGAGGCACCCCCTCCACCATGGACGTCCACCATGGGGTGCCTCCATGTCCTTAAGTACCCCCCTCCACATCTCTTTGAATGGCACCAAAAATCCATGACCATAGATCCCATAACCACCACTCCAAACTCCATCTTAGCCATCCATTCCAAGAGCCACCTATACCCCCCATCCTACTCTATAAAAATACCCTTAACCACCACCATTTTCCCCATCCTCCCTTTAGTTAATTCTACCCTATACTCACCTCATACCTAGGGCCAAGAAGGAGTAGAGAAGAAGATTAAGGGGGCACATCACCCGCCCCTTTGGTGCCTTCTTCTCCTCATTCCTTCATCTTGTGCCACACCAAGAAGAAGGAGCATTCCACATCAAGGAGGATGGTCAAGCATTGGAGGAGAAAGGGTGGTGCATGCCCACCCTTGGGAGAAGTTCAAGGCACGCCCCCCTTAGGGTTTGCCTTGGAGGACATCAGCTAGGAGGAGCTTGTAGCAAAGAGAAGGAGAAGGAAGGAGCCCTTTCTAACTACGGGAGCAGCCATAGTTGGAGCAAGAGCATCTCTTCTTCACCAACATAATTAGGATTTTTTGTTTCATTTGCCTTTAGTTTCAATTATTTTTTTTAGAAGCTTTCCTCTACAAGTGTAAACAAGAATCCATTTTTATAAAATTGCCTTTTTAAATTTGGTACATCTTCTTCTCACTTTAATTTTGTTTTAGCATTTTCACACCTTCTTCCCGATTATCCTAGGCCCTCACTTGCCTAGGGTGAGCTTGGGAAGAAGACATTCTTGTCACCTAGTGCTAAGATAGGTTTAGTCTTTTCGCTACCAATCTTTGTATTGCCTTGTTAAGTCAAAAATCCTAAAAAAACATATATTGAAAAACACAAAAAAGAAAGGTGATTTCCATGTTTTCAATCAAGGGATTTATAATTGCAACAATTGCCTCTTTGGATGACCCTAGATACTCCACTATCTAGGTTATAAATTTTAACAGCGAAATGGATTTACGCATTACAACGATTTCCAAAACCCTAATTAACAAATCGCGTATTTTCGCTATCATGTCCGTGGTGATCCTTAGGTGTCTGATAAATAGATGTTAGGCTCAATCTATCCCCAAATCACATTTGTAAGTGATTATAACCGTTTGAGCCTCAGGAAATCCATTTCCGCAATGACTTATGTCTCCAGACGTCTAGACTTTATGCCAGACGACTAACCTATCGTATGACCAACAAGACCTAGAACCCTGTTTAGGTCTGGACAAAAACAAGAAGGAAACCCGTTTAGAATTAGATGTCCGACCTTAAGTCCAAAAGTCTTAAAAATAATCATTAGACGTCCGTCTTGATCCAACTTTAATTAGATCTTCCACCTTTCTAGATCAGACGACTAATTCCTAAATCAGACGAAGACCTAGACATCTGATAATAGATCCAGACATTAGATAACCCTATCAGAATCATAAATCGCCCTAATTTCGGCCTGATTTGCCTTGAGATAATTCCCAACGGCTAGAGAAGCCTTCCAACGGCTAAAAGAGGCTTCTAAATCCTTCTCAGGACCTCTATAAATAGAGGAACACCCTTCCTAAGCCAAGACACACTAAGTAATACTACTTCCACTCCTTTTGTGTCCAAGAGAAGAGAGATCAAAGAGAAGTGCTTTTGGTCTTAAAGCTTCCAATCCGAGAGCATCGATACTCTGCCGAGATCACGCCTACGCACTTCCTACTAAGGGGAGATTCTTACCTATAGTAGCATAACATTAAATTTACTTTGTGGCTCTATAGGTTCTGTTGTATTTTTCTTTGTTCTTGGTTGGGTATTCGCTTTGTGAATTCCCATCTCCTTCGTGGGACAAAATACTCCTCATGAAGAGGTGGGGTTTGAGGTACGCTACCCTCATCTTAGTGGCGTGGTTGTAAGAGGTTATGTCACTCTCGTTTAAGTGACTTAATTAGTGGATTTCATTGACTTGGTCAATCGGGAAATCCTAAGTCGAGAGGCTTAGGTGGTGGTTTTAACCCTGATTTGGGTTTCCACCTAAAAATCTTTGTGTACTTGTGATTGCATTCTTTTGTGTGATTGATATCTTTTATTTCCACATTAGTTATTTATCACACAAATCTCACCCCCCTCCGTTAGAAACCTACATTTGGTATTAGAGCAATTCTTGCATTTTCGGCGTCACACACCGGCAAGAGATCATGGAGGGATGCATCACCACGATGAGAACATCCGAGGGGTAGTCTACTACTCGTCCACCGTTCTTCGATGGAAACAACTACCCTTATTGGAAGCTTCGGATGAAGACTTGGCTCCAAGCAAGTGACTACACGATTTGGCAGCGACGCAAAATGCCATACATCATTCCAAAAAGGCTCGAGGCAGGTTACTCCCAACAACAAACTCGAGAAATTTTGCTCAATGCCAAAACGATGAATGCTCTCTATTGTGCATTGAACCCGGAGGAGTTCAACCGAATCTCTCAATGTGCCACCGCATACGAGATTTGGCATACATTAGAGGTAATTCATGACGGTACCTTAAAGGTAAAGGCTTCTAAAATTAATGTCTTATCTCAAGATTTTGAATCTTTTTCTATGAGACCTAACGAAACTTTAAGTGAGATGAACACTAGGTTCACTCTCATAGTGAATAATCTTAAAGCTTAGGTAAGACCTTCATAAAGGGGGAGCTTCAAGGAAAGCTACTCCATTCTCTTGGATAGGAATGGGAATAAAAGGTCACCTCCATCGAGGAGGTGAATGAAGTTGAGGAGCTCAACATGGAAGACCTCTTAGGAAACCTCATGGATTATGAGAAAAAGATGAAGAAGAAGAAGGACACTCCTGAGCCAAAGCCAAGAGAGAGTTTGGAATTCAAAGTTGCATCGGATAGTGAGGTAAGTTCCGATGACGAGGACTTAAAAATTTTACTTAAGAAATTTTCCAAGTTTTGTAGGGATTCAAAAAGAGAAAAGAAGATGGAGAAGAAGGAAAGTCCAAGATGTTGCTATCATTGCAATGAAAAAGGACATCTCCAACCCGAATTTTCTGTTCTCAAGAAGGGGAAGAAGGAAAAGGAGAAGAAGTATAAGAAGAAAGCATTCCAAGCCACTTGGGATGACTCGGCCTCAGAGGAAGAAGAAGAGGATTCTGAAGAGAAGAATGAAGTCGCTTGCATGGGCTTCATGGCCATCACAAGCGATAGTGAAAGCGAAAATGACAACAAGGAGGTAAATTTTGAATTATAAGATGCATTTGATGAGTTATATGAACTTAGTAAGTCACTTAAAATAGAAAACAAGAACATTAAAAAAAATCTTAGTTTTCTAAAATCTAAAAATGAAAGATTAGAGGTTCAACTTAAAGATCTACAAATTAGTTCTAGTAGTCTTGAAAAGGATGACTTGTTGTTAGAGAATAATAATCTAACAAATGAAAATAGGAAATTGATTAAAGAGAATACTAGTTTAAAAATGGAAATTTCTGATTTAAAAACTAGGATGCATGTTTTTGAAACCAATCTTATTTGCCTTAAAGAAAAACCAGATAAGTTGTTAAATGGAATTAGCACTAATCATAGGGTTGAGAAAGGATCTCCGTCAAGGAGACCAACTAACACAACCGGATCCAAATTCACTTGGATACCGAAGAAGGAATTAGAGTCTTATTTTGTAGGTCACAAAGAAGATTTCAATATCAAGGAGTGGACCTACAAGCTCAAGAATGGACTACTCAAATTGAGGGAACCAAGGAGTAGACTAAAGAGGAAGACAAGGAGATCGGCAAGAAGGCTGGCGGGTGATTGAACCGACGCATGTCAACTGCTCGATTGGAGACTAGCTTTGATGCCCAGACCTCCAAGCTTCGGATGGGAGCCCTAATCATTTTGGCATCAGCTTCCATTTGGGCCATGCTATTGGCCATGGTAAGTGAGGTAAAATCTTCACCCTATCCTTTCATTTATAGCATGTAGATAGGGGGAATTAAAAATTGACGAAGCTATTTGTCCATCATTAAGGGGGAGGTTTTAAATGAATATAGCTATATTCCCATTAGAAATGGGGAGTTAACGAATAAATCATATAGCTATCTCGTTATGTGAAAATGAGCAAACTAGAAGAGCATGTCTTAAGGGGAAGTATAGGATAAATGACTAAAATTGATTATACCTTTTTGATAATGTCAAAAAGGGGGAGATTTTTTGGATTAATATTTCTGGTTTTGTCATCATAAAAAAGGGAGAGATTGTTGGTGCAAGGGTACCACGACTGTTAATTTTGATGATAACAAAACACTTGTAATTTAACATTTACTTTGAGTTTAAAGTTTCAGGAGAATGCAAATGGTTACAAGTATGAAGGAGGAGCTCAAGCTCACATCCATGGAGAATTAGAAGAGCTTGATGGAGGAAAAGAGCTTCGCTTGGAGCAAAAGCTTGAAGAAGGAAGGGGATGAAGAATAGGATAGATAATTTTATTCATGTATTCATTTGTTGTTTCTTTTGCTCTTTATTTTTGTCTAGATGATTGTTGAAGAGCCTCAAAGTTACCTAACAGTAGTCCTAGGAACACTTACTCAAACCTGGGATACTTAGATTTTTCATAGAGAACTTAGAAAGCCAAAATAGGCATCAAACAACTTGATCTGAAAATCAGATGCCTGATCTTACACTTTAAGACGTCTGACTATTTGATTAGACATCCTAAATACTTAGGCTGGCAACCCACTCTCTGTCCGCCATTTTTAGACTCCAGCCCTTAGTCCGGACATCTTAGAAGACATCTGATGACCTTACCAGACGTCTAACTAGAGAACCTTTGGCTTTATCAGACTAAACTTAGAAGATTAAACTTTAATCTGACCTACATACTCTTTCAAACGTCTGTAGTGATCCCTAGACGTCTGATAAATAGACGTTAGGCTCAAACTATCCGCAAATCATTTTTGTTAGTGATTATAGCCGTTTGAGCCTCGTAAAATCCATTCCTGCAATGACTTATGTCTCCAAACGTCCATACTTTGTGCCAGACGATTGACCTGTCGTCTGACCAACAAGACCTAGAATCCTGTTTAGGTCTAGAAAAAAACAGGAAGGAAACCTGTCCAGAATTAGACGTCTGACCTTAAGTCCAAACATCTTAAAAATAATTATTAGATGCCCATCTTGATCCAACTTTAGTTAGATCAGACAACTAATTCCTAATTCAGACGATGACCTAGACGTCTGATAATAGATCCAGATGTTTGATAACCCTGTTAAAATCATAAATAGCTCTAAATTCAGCCTGATTTACCTTAGGATAATTCCCAATAGTTAGAGAAGCCTTCCAACAGCTAGAAGAGGCTTCTAAACCCTTCTTAGGATCTCTATAAATAGAGGAACACCCTTCCTAAGCCAAGACACATCAAGCAATACTACTTTCCACTCCTTTTGTGTCCAAAAGAAGAGATATCAAAGAGAAGTGCTTTTTCTCTCAAAGCTTCCAATCTGAGACCACCAATACTTTGCCGAGATCACGCCTGCGCACTTCTTACTAAGGGGAGATTCTTACCTATAGTAGCATAACATTAAATTTACTTTGTGGCTCTATAGGTTCTGTTGTATTTTTCTTTGTTCTTGGCTGGGTATTTGCTTTGCGAATTCTCGTCTCTTTCGTAGGACAAAATACTTCTCGTGAAGAGGAAGGGTTTGAGGTACGCTACCCTTGTCTAAGTAGTGTGGTTGTAAGAGGTTATGTCACCCTCGCTTAAGTGACTTGATTAGTAGATTTGATCAACTCGGTCGATTGGGAAATTCTAAGTCGAGAGGATTAGGTGGTAGTTTTTACCCGGGTTTGGGTTTCCACCTAAAAATCTTTGTGTATTTGTGATTGCATTCTTTTGTGTGATTGATATCTTTTATTTTCGCATTATTTATTTATCACGTAAATCTCACCCCCGCTCCGTTAGAAACCTACATTATATTCACCATTGGCGACGGTTGATCCGATCAACTGCCGCCAATGTAAGGCAACTTTTCCCGCCTCACGTGGGAATAGATATTTTCTAACTGTGGCATCAATTCGGTATGGTTGATCAAACAATCGTCACCAATGTGAGTATGGCAAATTTTCGTGCGGCAACACGCATTAGCGACGATTGATCTAATAACTATCGCAAATTGTGAGTTAGCTTTCCCTCATTCGACTTTGGCAATTAGAGATGGTTTATAAATCGTCGCAAATAGTACTTAGCGACAATTTAGTTAACTGTCATAAAATTTCTACACAAATACCCCTCGCTGACACAAAAGACACTCCCAACTCAAGGATTGCGACATTCGAACACATAACCATAGCGAATGTGGAACTATTAGCGACGATTTCGTGATTGTCGCAAATTTAATATCGCCAATAGTGATGTTTCTTGTAGTGGGTACTTGAATTAAGGTTTTATAGAGCATACACTTTAACCATTTAAAGAAGCTTCATGTACTATCAACCCATGCTTAACATCACTCAAATAAATGAAAAGCTTTCTTCTTAAAATCTTTATCTACTTTATTAATTACAAAATGTGGGACGATCAGGCCATAGATATCAGGTAAGCTTCAGAAATATGTAAAGACCATGACTCATGGCTGAATAGAATGATTAGATATGACAGTCAAAAAAGTACATGTACCTCACCTCAAAAAAAAAAAAGTACATGTACCAACAAACATTTTTCAAGAGAACTAAATAAATTAAAAATCACCATCATTTGTATCTTGCAATTACTAAGGTTCGATTTCAGTGAATATCAAAACTTCTACAACATCAGAAGATAACAACCAAAGAACAACACCATCAACTAGGGTGGTATACATGATTGTCTGTCTGGATCGCTTGTTAATTAGGTGTTGTTATTGTAGTATAGTGTCACAATCCAAACGGATGTTTAATCATATATTTAATTACATAATTTTTATTGCTTTATTCTAAGTCATTCACTGGGAGACAGTTATTGATATACATCACTTTCTATTATCAAACAATGTTCCTTTATTCAAAAAATCGTTAAATCTATTTGCAAATGAATCAAAGAATGAAATAATGAATGAATCAAGTTAATTATGTATAAAAAGAATCAATTAAAGTTAATTACAATACCTCAAACATGTTTACAATTAGACATGCATAAAAAACTAATTAATTTACTCTATGTTAGTTATTATACAACTATCCTAATCAATGCCTAAATTTAGGGACAAAAACAATAGAAATATACACTATACTAAGTTATTTTAACCTATACTAACACCTATAGTAACATATACTATATAATAGTGACGTATGTAAATGTTACTAAAACTTTAGTAAAACTATCTACAAAAAGAATATTCTACATATACTCTGCTTAATCTACATCTATACGTATGTTCTATATACACAAACATACTCTACAAAGGCACGTACACAACACTTACACTAAACATTTAACTTATACTATTATATACATGCACATAGTTAACACACTAGCATATACGCACACTTTCAACTTAACACTCACACTTACACCCACACTATAACTCTTATTTATCAAAAATTATTTATTGGCGGGCCCAAGCTTTTCGCAGGATCTATAGCTTAATGGGCCGAATCAAACCACTACTAGGTCGGGCCTTAACGATTATTAGGTGTACTCTTGTCTATTTTTAGGCCCATTCAGGCTCACAATGGCTCCCAACCCATGTCCACACAAGGGCACACACACACACGCACACATGCTTGCAGGTGTACGCACACACGTGCATAATATAATGCTCAAGAGGGGTTATATGCTTAGGTTATTTATCATTTCAGCATGCTATGCCATCGCATGCAAATCCTTTTATGTGGCAGCTGAGACTCCTCAGCCATCGAGGTGGCACTAAAGACAGTGCCATTTAGGGGCACCAAAGAGTGGTATGAAGCAATAATTGGGCCTCGAATTGAGCACCCTTTTGTTGTCCAATTTTAAAATAAATTATATGGATTGAAAGCCTTTACATAGAGCTACATAATTATGCAGTTAATTTATAATAATAACTTATCTAATTATAATTAAAAAATACTTAAAGTTAGTGATTTGTATACATTTAATTAGAGTTTAATTACTTAATTAATGTAAAAATTATTAAATTAATTACTCAATTAACCTATAAATTAGTTAATATACATAATAACGTATTTATTACTTATTTTTAATTTATTTTTAGCCATTTATTTTAATTTACGTACATTTATGTACACATTTTTACTAGATATATACATAATCTCGGTATAAATACTATTATATAGTATTCATATATTGTAAATAGGTTGAAGGTATTTAAAATTATTATATACAAGTGTACAATATAATTTACTTCAGTAATAGCTTAAATTACTAATTTATTTTATTTCAACTTAATAACTTAGATATTTAACTTAATAACTTAAATATGTACAATAAATACATAAATAAATAAACACGTATAATACAGTATATAATAAATATTTAAATATGTATGTACATCTTTACATATGATTATACAAGACTACATATTTATTTATAATTATATAGATATATGTACATATAATGTATAATAAATTAATATATAATTATATAATTAATATATATCTACAATAACCCAACATAAATATTTATTTAAATATATATAATACATATGTAAGTTAGTTATGTACATTATATGCATATATGTTATTATTTACATTTAGCTTATTATTTAATTTATATTTACAAGTATAAATACTATAGACAGGGTATTTTTGTGTATTTTTTGACTTTTTCATATTTTTATGATGTTTTTGTATTTAATGGAGGTAAGAGAAGAGAGAGAGTGTGTTACGATCCGATTCCCGAATCCCTACAAGACATGAGAATCGAACCGACTCGATTGATCTCAAGATCCAGTCGTCCAACGAGAAAGTAACCAAAAGAGCAGTAAAATAAATCACATTCATCATGCATGTAACTGATAGTAACAAAAGTACAGCAGTAAAGAAAAGAACTACTACAGTACACACCACCATAACAATAGAGAATTAAACAGGTACATAAACATGATGCTTACAATAAAAGAGTACAATTGTAACAGAAAATACTCACTACAACAGAAGAAACGGAACAGTAGGTACAACACAAGTAAAACTACTGGGCTCTATTAGGCCCAACACCCTCTGCAGCCGCAGGCTCTGGCTGCTCAACACTTGGTCCTGAAAAGGTGACACGTCAGCAAAACGCTGAGTAAAGTGGCAACCAACTAGCTAAGAAAAATAGTAAGGTGAACAAGTAGCTGTTATTTTTAATTTCTTTCTTTATTTTTATTTACTCATTCTTGAATTATTCCTCAGATCTTTCTCTTGATCTCGAATGTTCCTCGTAGGAACGATCTTGATTGCAGTCTTTTCTGAAAAGTAGTAGCATGTGGTGCTCTCCTGACTGAGGGTAGGACCACTACAGGGGACTCTCCTGGCCAGGAGAGTCCCCTGTAGTGGTCCTACCCTCAGTCAACCACCCCAAGGTCACTGACAGACGTAATGGTGACTACGGCACACGCGATAAACGCATGGGTAGCTACCCCGCACTAGCACGCGGTCAGTCGTTTCCGTTAACGGGTGCACCCCAAAGCACAGTAAGGAACCGGTATAAGGTAGAGCCCTCTCAGTAACAGGGGTCCAGCCCCTCCACAGTAACCAAACAGGGGTCTTGGCCCTCCACAGTCTGCGCACCCTCACCTGACTACCTTGGTTTGTCCAGTGGGCCTGACAAGTCGGTGTAGGACGGCTAGCAGAACCTTGGGACTCGTGGGGTGGCTAGTGCTCTCCCTACACTAGTAGCTCTCCCCGGTACTATGTACGCGAGGCCCAAAAGTCGATACAAAGTGGCCAGACCTAACCCCAGGTCCCTGGGGCGGCTAGCTCCGCTCTGCACTAAACATGGGGATAGTCACTCTCCTTAGTACTCCGTACTGAAGGCCCAGCTCACTTCCCAATTCCATTCCATTTACCTTTCAGGAGCTCTACTCCTAATTCCCCGTAGGGTTCATGCTCATATTTCTCTAGCCAAGCTATTTTAAGTTTCATCAATCCAGTTTCATTCTTATATAGCCCGTGTTTCCAACATTTAATATACATTCATATACCAGTAGCTGTTATCCAATTACAGGCAATTATCATTATTCTTTCTACTTTTTCAAGACTGCAGTCAAGATTGTTCCCACGAGGAACATTCGATAGCAAGAGAAAGATCTGAGGAATAATTCAAGAATGAGTAAATAGAAATAAAGAAAGAAATTAAAAATAACAGCTACTTGTCCACCTTACTGTTTTTCTTAGCTAGTTGGTTGCCACTCTACTCAGCGTTTCGCTGACGTGTCACCTTTGTCACCTTTTCAGGATCAGGTGTTGAGTAGCCAGAGCCTGCGGCTGCAGAGGGTGCTGGGCCTAGTAGAGCCCAGTAGTTTTACTTGTGTTGTACCTACTGTACCGTTTCTTCAGTTGTTGTGAGTATTTTCTATTACAATTGTACTCTTTTATTGTAAGC
The DNA here is from genome assembly GCA_037157565.1 of Thalassia testudinum. Classification (NCBI taxonomy): domain Eukaryota; kingdom Viridiplantae; phylum Streptophyta; class Magnoliopsida; order Alismatales; family Hydrocharitaceae; genus Thalassia; species Thalassia testudinum. Next base: position 55,158,732 of record JAZHRO010000002.1, read on the forward strand.
ATCATGTTTATGTACCTGTTTAATTCTCTACTGTTGTGGTGGTGTGTACTGTAGTAGTTCTTTTCTTTACTGTTGTACTTTTGTTACTGTTAGTTACATGCATGATGAATGTGGTTTATTTTACTGCTCTTTTGGTTACTTTCTTGTTAGACGACTGGGTCTTGGGATCAGTCGAGTCGATCCGATTCTCGTGTCTCGTAGGGATGCGGGAATCGGGTTGTAACAAGATGGTATCAGAGCAAGGTCGTCCCGAGAAGTGAACCAACTGGCTGGAAAATAACCAATTCACATGCCTGTAACTAGAGTAGCCACCACAACGTATCTTTTGACATTTGTTCTTAGACTTCTCCGTTAGATATCGATTCGTATTTACGTCTTTTTTGTTCTGTGTTCGCGTCTCCTTGCAGGAGATGCCTCAACAAGGAGGTAGCGAAGCTGCCCGCGGGCGCGGTCGAGGATGAGGTTGGAGGGGTGGGCGCATTGAGCCTGATGCCTCAGTGGACCAGCCACTGCTTCTGGGCATTCAGGCCCAGGACCTCGCCCAGCTGATACGGGATATTGTGCGAGAGGAGCTCCACCCGCCGCCACGAGCGCGTCTCCCTGGGGTTGCAGAGGGGGAGTCCTCTGTGGGACCACGTGACGGACATGGCGCTGGACGTGGGGGAGGGGATGGGCCCCCACCGCCCCCACCTTCCTCCGGCACTTCCAAGCACGAGGCTTCTTTACCTGGAGGCACACTAACATCTCCACTTCAGCGCTACTTTGAGCTTTTCAAACAGTTCCGGAAGCTGAAACCCCCCTCCTTCAAGGGGGATGAGGACCCGACCGAGGCGGAGGACTGGCTCGAGCAGATCGAGAAGGTTTTTGACAACCTTCGCCCCCCTGTGGAGTGTTGCGTGGCCTTTGCCATGTACCAGCTGGAGAGCGCGGCACATAGGTGGTGGAGGGCGGTCAGGGGTCAGGAGAGGGACGAGCTGACTTGGGACCGGTTCGTCACCCTCTTCTGCGAGTAGTACTTTCCCCATATGTGGCAGGACTAGAGGAGGCGGGAGTTCCACACTCTCAGCCAGGGGACGATGACCGTGAGCACGTACCGTATGTGTTTCCTGGAGTTGTCTCGCTTCGTAGTGACAGCAGTGGCCACTGAGGAGGAGCACCTTTGGAGGTTCATCGAGGGGCTCTGGCTGGCAATTCGGGGTTATGTTAAACCCCTGAAGCTACCTACGTTCTCGAGGGTGGTAGAGGCAGCTATGACATATGAAGAGACCAACCCGTCCACACGCGACACTGACAGCGGGTGGAAGAGGCCCTATCAGCCAGATGTCTCACAGGGATGACGAGAGAGGAGACACGTGGTACTCGTAGGAGAGCCGTCACGTTTTCTGGGGCCATCAGTGGCCTTTGGGGGCCCCCGACAGGGGCCAGCTGCTAGCACCTGACCCCCGCTCAGCCGACAGCAGGGACCCACTGAGGGCGGAAGTCGAGTCTCCCTTTTCTACCAGTGTGGCCAGTCGGGCCACATCAGGAGGGACTGCTCGTCTAGGGCAGGAGGTCAGCAGATGCTTCCCACGCCGAGCACTGGAGGGTGAGCAGGAGGCCGCGGTTTCCAGGTGCGAGGAGGAGGACAACAGTCACGAGGAGGGTACCGGCCAGTGGCTACCCGTCCGACGTAGAGTGTGGCTGCTTCTTCCGCACCTAGGACTGAGGGGCATATCAACGCCCTGACAAACAGGGATGCTAGAGCTTCGGGATCAGTGGTGGCAGGTATGGTTTCAGTTTCCGGCAAACTTTTTTACATGCTTTTCGATTCTGACGCTACGCACTCGTTCTTCGCAGCCAGTTTTGCGGTTAGTTTGGGGCAGGACTGTGTGCTGTTAGATGATCCTTTCGTAATCTAAGGTCCAAGTGGTCAGCTGTTTGTAGCTGAGGAGGTGTACACAGGTTGTGAGGTCAATGTTGGGGGGACACAGCCTTCCCGCTGACTTGATTATGATACAGATGGAGGACTTTAGCGTAATTCTGGGGATGGACTGGTTGTCCGCTTACCACGCCTTGGTGGACTGCTTTGAGAGGAAGATCGTCTTCTCCATACCGGAGTTGCCTTCTTTCGAGTTTCACGGGCAGCCAGTGGACGGAGGCTTTAGGTGCATTTCTGCACTTCAGGCAGCGAGACTTTTGAGCTAGGGGTGTGAGGGCTTCCTAGCTTGTGTGGTAGCGGAGCCCAGCCCTGTGGCAGACTTCCAGAGTATTCCAGTGGTCAAAGAGTACCCCGACGTGTTCCCAGACGAGTTGGTAGGACTACCACCTGAGCGTGAGATCGAGTTTGAGATCTCACTGGTACCGGGGACCAGCCCCATCTCCACAGCACCATATAGGATGGCACCACTTGAGCTGCGAGAGCTCAAGTCTCAGTTGCAGGATCTTTTGGAGAAGGGCTTTGTGAGGCCCAGTGCGTCTCCCTGGGGAGCCTCGGTATTGTTCGTAAAGAAGAAGGATGGTACCCTATGCCTTTGTGTAGACTACAGACAGCTAAATAGGGTCACCATCAAGAACAGGTATCCGTTGCCGAGGATTGATGACTTGTTTGACAAGCTTCGAGGTGCCACGGTATTCTCCAAGATCGACTTGAGGTCTGGATACCACCAGTTGAGGATCAAGGAGGCAGACGTCTCCAAGATAGCTTTCCGCACCCGGTACGGACACTACGAGTTTCTGATCATGCCGTTTGGGCTGACCAATGCCCCCGCTGCCTTCATGGATTTGATGAACTGGGTGTTTAGAGCGTACTTGGACCAGTTCGTGGTGGTATTCATTGATGATGTGCTCATCTATTCTCGAGATTAGACACAGCATGGACAGCACTTGCAGATGGTTTTGGACACACTGAGATGACGTAGGCTGTACGCCAAATACAGTAAGTGCGAGTTCTGGTTGAGGGAGGTGACCTTCTTAGGTCATGTGATCTCCGGGGATGGCTTGGCTGTGGACCTCGCCAAGGTCGAGGCAGTGCTCAGGTGGGAGAGACCACATACGATCACTGAGATTCGCAGTTTTTTGGGACTGGCAGGCTACTACAGGCGGTTTATCAGGGGCTTCACGCAGATTGCACATCCTATGACACAACTGACCCGAAAGGACGTGCCCTTTACTTGGACAGACGCCTGTGAGGCATGTTTTCAGGAGCTGAAGGAGAGGCTGACTTCAGCTCCTGTGCTCACCATCCCTGATAGTAGTGGCAGGTTCGTTGTGTACACGGATGCCTCTTTGCAGGGGTTAGGGGGTGTGCTTATGCAGAGGGGTCACGTTGTCGCTTACGCTTCGCGGCAACAGAAGCCCCATGAGCATAGCTACCCTACCCACGACCTGGAGCTAGCAGCTGTCATCTTCGCGCTGAAGACTTGGAGGCACTACTTGTACGATGAGACCTTTGAGATTTTCACAGATCACAAGAGCCTCAGATACCTATTTGATCAGAAGGAGCTCAACTTGAGACAGAGACGTTGGCTGGATCTCCTGAAGGACTATGACTGTAGCATTTCCTACCACCCGGGAAAGGCCAACGTGGTGGTTGACGCCTTGAGCCAGAAGGCGCCCACCCACTTGGCTAATTTACAGGCACAGAGTTGGAGCCTCTTGGAGGAGATGGGCAGTTGGCGACCCCTAGAGTTACTAGGGCACTGTGGGGCAGTGACTGTGACACGACAGACGAGGTCAGAGCTGATAGACCGCATCATACAGGGTAGATGGCCGACCCGTACTTATAATCATTGCGTGACAGAGTACTGTCAGGAGACTGTTGGATGTATACGAACGCTACGCTAACGTGTTCGGTTTTGGAAAACTTGTCGTTGTAGTTCGAAAGCGAATAATTCGTGTTCAACAAATAAAATTTATACCGAAATGAAAATTTCGGGTCGAACACAGGGAGGCGGATGTTTGATTTGAAAACTATGCGCTTCTTTTTATTTGTCACAGAATAATTCAATTTAAAACTATCTAATTATTTACAATAAATAGAAGAGAGAGAGTAAGAGAGAAAGAGAATATTACACAGAGAAATCAAAATGAGATGTAGAATAAACAAGGAATTTTTTTTCATTGAGGAGATTGTTCATTACAACTAGAAAGCATAAAATAATTACTCTAGAAAGCAATAAATTTACTTCAGAAAGTATTAAAAGAATGGAGGGAGAAATGTCCTCCTCGACGATTGCTTGGAGGACGAACAAAACTACACTAGAAAGCAGTAAAAAGAATAGGGAGAGAGAAATCCTCCTCGACGGTTGCTTGGAGGACGAGCCGAACGGGACGACGCTTGGATGAAGGAGAACGAAGCAGGACGAAGGAGGACGAAGCAGAAGAACGGGAACGAAGCAACACGCCGTCGTCGTCGCGGGATCCACTTCCGAAGGGGAACGAAAATTGGACTTTATCTCGTGAGAAGCATCCCAGGTGTGGGACAAGCTTCTCTTGAGCTTTGGAGGGGTAGAGAGGAGAAGGAAGGGATGAGAACTTCGTATGGAGGGGGTCTCCTTTTATAGTTGCAAGGAGTGGGGGCAAAATGGACATTACAACTTCAAAATAATAAATGAGGTGTCTTTAGTGATGGATAAATCCGTCATTAAAGCAACCAACGTGGGCATAGCTTCCTCGCCCACGCATGCCGCTTCAGCTGTCCGCGCGCTCAATGCCATCGCACGCACTTTAATTCTCAGCCGTCCGATCTCCGTCTGATCGCGAGATCGGACGGCTTAAGATGCATCTCCGCCCGCTGCGCTGCGCCCGCCTGGCACGTGCGATCGCGCGTGACGCCGCGCGTTCAATCGCACGTGAACGCTATTGGGCACGCGCGGTCTTCCGATCGCGATCCAACGCCCGCCAGCGCCCAATCGCCCGCTCCTCCAGCCCTCTGCTGTGGCTCGAACCTGCGCCCGCCGGTCGCGTAAGCGTGCTCGACCGCTGAGCTATGGGGCGCGAATGGTCGAGCGGACGCTTTTAGGCGCGGTCGACCACAGCCGTTGGATCAAGATCCAACGGCGGAGAGTGAGCGGGTGCGGGGCCTTTGTGGAATGCGTGTGGCCGTTTGGGCAGTCGAGATGGCGCCACGTGGCGCCATCTTGGCCATCCATCTTCTGGAAGTTGTAGATGGTGCCACGGATGTCGGATTGACTTGATTTTTGCGTCGTTGGGCTGCGATCGTCGATCCAAGTTCATCCGTGCGGTCGGATTTGTCATCTGAAGTGCATATTTTCACCATCCTGGTCCTTGATCTTCTAGGGTTCCCCGATCACTATCTGATGCTACGGATGTCTGATTGGGGCGATCTTGGAGTCATTGAACTCCAATCGTCGCCCTGATCACATCCATACGGTTGGATCTTTGATCCGAGGCCCCGATAAAATGTTTACCCTGTCCAAGCACATAAAAGGAGACAATTAACCTCCATTTTATTCAAACTACTCTAAATGCAAGATGATGCCTGTTATGCAATGTTTATATCATGAAATGCAATCCTATGCTTAAGAACATGCATAAATATACATTTTAAGTAGTGTAATGTGTTTACATTAGAGACCCTGGGGACTTCTCTTTTACAAACCAGGTGTTGCGCATGAGGGGACATTTGTGCGTTCCCAGAGACGAGGAGCTGTTGAGAGAGCTCCTGACTAAGGCACACGGTTCTAGATTCACCATACATCCTGGAAACACAAAGATGTACCATGACTTGAGACGCGATTTTTGGTGGAGGGGAATAAAGCGAGATGTAGGTGAATTCGTACAGCAGTGTTTAGTGTGCCAGCAGGCGAAGGCCGAGCATCAGAGGCTTGCAGGGCCGTTGCAGCCACTTCCAGTGCTTGAGTGGAAGTGGGAGAGCATCACCATGGACTTGGTGGTGGGCTTACCTGTTACCCAGCAAGGACACGACGCAGTCTGGGTAATCATTGACAGATTGACAAAGACGGCGCGTTTCTTGCCAATCCGAGTCACCTTGGGACCAGCACAGTTGGCAGAGAGGTATATCCGCGATGTGGTACGTCTACATGGAGTTTCGCAGGAGATCGTATCCGACCGGGATACCCGTTTTACGTCCCAGTTTTGGGCTGAGTTTCAGTAGGCCCTGGGGACGCGGTTGAGGTTCAGTATAGCATACCACCCTCAGACGGACGGACAGTCTAAATGCACGATACAGACACTTGAGGATCTTTTGCGTGCTTTTGTACTAGACTGGAGGGCCTCTTGGGAGGAGCACTTGCCCCTAGCGGAGTTTGCATATAACAACAGTTATCACTCGAGCATCGGCATGGCAACCTACGAGGCTCTGTACGGACGGAGGTGTACGGCACCCTTGAGTTGGGTTGAGGTGGGAACCAAGTGGGAGGTTGGCCCCAAGCTGATCCGGCAAAGTCAGGAGGTGATCGAGCAGATCCACAGGCAACTCCGCACTGTTAGGAGCAGACAAAAGAGCTATGCAGACCAGAAACGTAGAGAAGTACAGTTTGAGGTTGGGGACCACGTCTTCCTTCACGTTTCGCCCATGAAGGGCCTGCAACGGTTTGGGGTGAGAGGGAAGCTCTCGTCGAGGTTTGTGAGACCCTTTGAGTTCTTGGAGCGGGTTGGACCCGTTGCTTATAGGCTTGCCCTCCTTCCCCAGCTTTCTGGTGTGCATGACGTGTTCCACGTGTCCAACCTTAGGAAGTACGTCGCCGATCCCAGTCATGTCCTGAGCCACGAGAGCGACGAGGTGGGTGACGAACTGACCTACCCCGAGCGGCCAGCGCAGATTCTCGACAGAGCCGTACGGAGTCTGAGACGGAAGCAAGTACCACTGGTGAAGGTTTTATGGAGGAGCCAGCGGTACAAGGAGGCCACCTGGGAGCCTGAGGCTGTGATGCGAGAGCGGTACCCGGAGCTCTTTGAGGGTACGTCTTTTCGGACCACCTTCGGTCCTCTTTGAGTTTGTTATGCATATATTGTTCTTTTTCCGCACTCTAGTTAGCGTAAGTTTCGAGGATGAAACTTCCTTTGAGTTTGTTATGTTGTTAAGACCCACGACATCAAACATCTTTTAAGACGTCTGGACGCCTTCCCAGATGTCTGGAATTTAATTTTTGCGGCGTACGATTGCGAGTCTGTGCGCATGCGCGGGCAGACTGAACCCGCTGCCCTCTTTTCTTCTCTCTCTTCCCTCCCCGTCCTACAGGCACCTTCTTTTTCTTCCTCTCTCTCTCCCCCGACACCTTCAAATAGCCTCTTTTCCCCTTCCCTCTCCCTCACCACCACTCCACCGTCTCCTCCTCCTCCTTCTTCCAGTGACAGCGTGAGGGTGAGAGAGAGAGGGCAGTAGCTATTGCCCGGTGCGCGCGGGGAGGAGGAGGTGCAGCGAGAGGGAGAAGAAGCGAAGCGCGTGAGGAAGAGAGGGCGAGCTTGTCGCAGCAGCCAGGGCCGACCGGCGAGCACGCAACGGAAGCGCGATGCTGGGGAAGTTGCCTCAATGCTGCTGCAGCTCAGGCAACAGGCGAGCGTGGCGCGATGCGGCCATGCGCAGCAGGAGGAGGGCGAGGAGGTCCTGATTCTGGGAAATTTTCTAGAATCAAACGTCTGGACCTACGTCCAGACGACGCGGGAGACGTCTGGAGGAAGATCCAGACGTTTGAAAGGTACAATATTTCTCTTCCTCTTCCTTTCGCGGGTACGGCCATGCAGGCCGTTCCGCTGAGGTTCTGCCTCATTGCCATGTTAGGGACGGTTGCCTATGTGTGCAGGTTTCATTCGGGAAGGCGCAAGGGCACTCCCTCCCACATAGATCAGACGTCTGGGCACTGCCCCAGACGACGGAGAGAGTCTCCAGACGTCCGGAGTGACAGTCAGATGTCTGGAACTAAGTCCAAACAGTTCAGCGGGATCCTGGACATCTGAAGAATAACACAGAAGCAAGGTATGATCTGAACCATCGTTTAAGACGTCTGGAAGGTATTCCAGACGTCTGATTTAGGGCAGAGTTGTCATTTTTGACCCATTTAGGGTCCGTTCGAAGTCCGTTTTCCGCGTTTAAAATTTTGTTCTTCTCAGAATTAGTTCCCCTACTTGTTTAAGGTACTTGTATCCTGTTCTGAGTAGTTCCTTGTGTTTGATCCTTGTGATAGGACCTCGTTCTGTTGCGGATCTAGGGGTTGCGGAGGCACGTGGACCTGCTGATCATGCCCCCATCACTCTCGATTTTGCAAGTAGAGTGTCTCCCCTTGATTTGTTATCAACATTAATGCACTTGTAAGATAAATAATAGATCCTAGGGTATGGCATGAATCCTAAAACTGGAAAACTAGATTGAATGATAGATCCTAGGGTATGGCATGAATCGTAGGACTGGAAAACTAGATTGAATGATAGATCCTAATGTATGGCATGAATCTTAGGACTGGAAAACTAGATTGAATGATAGATCCTAGGGTATGGCATAAATCCTAAAATAGAAACACTGAAACGAATGTCGTGAATACATGAAATTGCAGTCTTGGAAAAGTAGAAAGAATAATGATAATTTCCTGTAATTGGATAGCAGCTGCTGGTATATGAATGTATATTAAATGTTGGAAACACGGGCTATATGAGAATGAAACTGGATTGATGAAACTTAAAATGGCTTGGCTAGAGAAATATGAGCATGAACTCTACGGGGAATTAGGAGTAGAGCTCCTGAAAGGTAAATGGAATGGAATTGGGAAGTGAGCTGGGCCTTGAGTACGGAGTACCAAGGAGAGCGACTGTCCCCCTGTTTAGTGCAGAGCGGAGCTAGCTGCCCCAAGGACCCGGGGTTAGGTCTGGCCACTTTGTACCGACTTTTGGCCCTCGCGTACACAGTACTGGGGAGAGCTACTAGTGTAGGGAGAGTGCTAGCCACCCCACGGGCCCCGGGGTTCTGCTAGCCGTCCTACACCGACTTGTTACGCCCATTGGGTAAACCAGGGTAGTCAGGTGAGGGTGCGCAGACTGTGGAGGGGCAAGACCCCTGTTTGGTTACTGTGGAGGGGCTGGACTCCTGTTACTGAGAGGGCTCTGCCCTATACTGGTTCCGCATTGTGCTTTGCGGCGCACCCGTTAACGGAAACGACTGACCGCGTGCCAGTGAGGGGTAGCTACCCATGCATTTATCGCGCATGCCGTAGTCACCGTTACGTCTGTCAGTGACCTTGGGGTGGTTGACTGAGGGTAGGACCACCATAGGGGACTCTCCCGGCCAGGAGAGCACCACGTGCTACTTCTACTTTTCAGAAAAGACTACAATCAAGATCGTTCCCACGAGGAACATTCGAGATCAAGAGAAAGATATGAGGAATAATTCAAGAATGAGTAAATAGAAATAAAGAAAGAAATTAAAAATAACAGCTACTTGTCCACCTTACTATTTTTCTTAGCTAGTTGGTTGCCACTCTACTCAGCGTTTCGCTGACGTGTCACCTTTGTCACCTTTTCAGGACGAGGTGTTGAGCAGCCAGAGCCTGCGGCTGTAGAGGGTGCTGGGTCTAGTAGAGCCCAGTAGTTTTACTTGTGTTGTACCTACTGTACCGTTTCTTTTGTTGTAGTGAGTATTTTCTGTTACAATTGTACTCTTTTATTGTAAGCATCATGTTTATGTACCTGTTTAATTCTCTACTGTTGTGGTGGTGTGTACTGTAGTAGTTCTTTTCTTTACTGTTGTACTTTTGTTATTGTTAGTTACATGCATGCTGAATGTGGTTTATTTTACTGCTCTTTTGGTTACTTTCTCGTTGGACGACTAGGTCTTGGGATCAGTCGAGTCGGTCCAATTCTCGTGTCTTGTAGGGATTCGGGAATCGGGTCGTAACAGTGAGAGGGTGAGAATATAGAAGAAACATTTCTTTTTGTATTTTTGAACTTGGTTTATTTTATTAAATTTCAGATTAGATTGAATAGTCTATTGGTATATTCTACCAACTAGAGGGTTCAGAATACTTTGAAACTTTCCATGCACCTACAGAAATACTTAATCCTACTCAAGACACCTTTATTTTATTTTTTTATGATTTTTTAAGAATTTTTTCTGTATTTTCAATCTTGCACAAAAGAGGGTTGAAAGGGATTTTGAAAGTGAACCTAAGGCCTCTTATTCAGATATAATGGTTGAAATTGAGGTTCAATAGTTTAGAAGTGTCCAACACATTACATGAAAGATGTATGAACCATTAAACAAGATTTTCAACATTAATTTCATTAAAAAATCAAATTTGACAGTTAATGCACATGAAATGAGCTGACAAAGAATTTCAAAAGAGATTTACAAGTCATTTTAGATCAAATTAAAGCCCAAACTTGTACATGAATGCTTGAATATGCTGTTCTAACAATGTATTACACCAACAACTCACTAAAACACTTGAACCCAGCTTAAATCTACTTCAACCTCTCAACAGTAGCTGCTGCTGTTGCTGTTCAGCAGATCTGCTGAACTGTTGCTCAGTTTGAAGATCAAACCATTAAGGTCTGATTTGCTGGTCCGAAAACCATACTTAGATCTTAACATAAACGATTCACCCAAAAGCTCTTGAAATTAGGGATTGGACCCCTCAGATAAACCCGTTCAAACAGGGAAATGGAAACATTTGCTGCTCAGATCTCATCAGATCTGATTCAAACTTTGAAAATTCAAATTTCATCAATATCCAAATAAGATTTGGAAGTCATTTGAAATCAATTTGCTAGTCGGTAAACCCTAGAACTCTAGTTTGATTGTTCCTCTTTGTCATAGACAACACAAGAGGAATGGATCAAACTGGCCTTTAATTCCACTTGCAATTCATCTTAGATCTTCTATTAAGACCTTCTAAATATCAATCAGACCTTAGATATCAAATTAAAACCTTTTTAAATCAGGAACCAATGTCGCCCATCTGGGCATTTAATGTGAGATCGCCACTGTGAACTGGTCACTTGGGCAATTTGCACACCATTGATTGGTGTTTAAAACACCCTTGCGATCCTCGAGAACTGATTAGGTCATTGTAAGAACCTTAAATCCGTGCATCGGATTTTCCTTGGTTTCTCACTACCTAATGGTGAACTAAACAGGATCCAAGTCAGAAATTGGGCCTAAGCACTATTCTTAATATAAATCCCATTAAAACAGCTCATGCCCATCGCCACTAGTCCAATCAAACAAATACAAACCTAATTTGATCATTCAAATCAGACTTAAATTGAATTCATCCAAAAATTCTCAGATCATCAATTCTAATCAAATCCGATATAAATGCTCAAATTGGTTCAATTCAAAGCATGGAAAGGGCTTTTGTGGTCTCATGATGCGAATGGGAGACCCTTTCATGGAATTTGGTGCTCAAATTAGATCTAGATGTTATAGAGCATCAGATCTGACTGATGCCTCACGAGTGAATGATTGGCGATGTACATGTGAGCAAAATATTCAGAAGCAAGCGTGAGGTGATGAGGGAGATCAGTGAATCGAGATGATAGTGGGAAACCACCTCTCTGATTTGAATTGATCAGAGAGGGAAAAATGGATCTAAACTAATCTACTCCTAATCTAAACTACACAATCAGTGAATCAACTAACTAATTCAACTCCTTAACTAATGTTGAAACCAGTAAACTACACGAGAAAGAGATTAAATCTATTCTATAGATGAAGGTGATGTCCAGGAGCCAATGGTCGTCAGCCGATGGCAAAGAAATGGGAGGAGCACTCAGCAGAAGAAGGAGGTGTCCACGAGCCACCAACCGTTGGCCAATGACGATTGAAAGAGGTAGGGATGCCTACTCTATCACCGTAGGCGAGGTAGGAAGGTGGAGAACTGAGGGAGTGGAGTGAAGGGACTAACTCGAAGGGGAGGGAGCTGATAGGGGTCACGCGAGCTTAGGGGAGCTACTTATATAGGTGAGGAAGTGATTAGGGCACTGCACAGTGAGATTAAACGATAAGGGCTTGGACGGTGGATGAGTCAAGGAGAGGTGCATGGGAAAATTTAAACTGAAAGACCGCCATTAGATCAGATCTAGAGGGGGTGATGATGGTTTGCTTAAAGGCGCATGATCAGTAGAGCAAGATCCACCCTTGGGTTGGTGAGGAAGGGAATCAATGGTTACTGTAGCTCGTGTTCTTTGTGAAAAGCAGCTGAATGAGAGAGACACAGGTCTTTTTGGTGCAATTGCACCAAAGACCTTCTATTGAAATAATAGGAATTTTGCATAAGAAACCCATAAGTGGTTGAAAGTAATGCAAAGAGGTCCCTAACGTCTCGTAAAGAGGTCCTTGCAGCTTTTTATGCTTAAAGAAATGTTATGGACTAAGGATCTAAATGTAAACAAGTATATAAATGCATGGTTCTATTAATATCCAAATACTATGAGATTTTGATGGAATGCTAATTGAACATATTAGAACTTGATTTGACCCTTGATTTATACTTTTGAGGTTAAATAGGTGTTCAATTGACATTTGGATCATCAAATTGTGTTTATCAAAAGAATATCTCATAAATTGACCTAATTATGTATTTTTAACATAATTTGATGTTTTAGGTCATTTTCATTAATTCCAACACTTAACCCATTTATTATGTTAATAATATAATATTTAACCTAGTTTCTAACTTAACTTTGACATTTTAGCTATGACGAGCCACACCTCATCATACAAATAGCAATAAAGAAGTGTAAAGGTGAACAACAAATGGACTCCAAACATTGACAATCAAACCACCACTAACCATAAGCAAATGCTTAGGAATCATCTGCACAGTGATGAGGTGTGGCTTATTATAGCCAAAATACTCAAGTTAAGCTAGAAACTAGGTTAAACAATACATTATTAACAGAAGAAATGGGTTAAGTGTGGAAAATAATAGAAATAACCTAAAACAACAAATTGGTGATAAAAATGCACAATTAGATCATAAAATGAGATATTCTATTACTAAAATGCAAAATGATAATCCAATTGCCAATTGAACACATCTTTAGGTTTAGAAGTTCAAATTAAAAGTGAAATCATATTCTTATATGTTCAATTGAGTTTTAATAAAAATCTCATGGCATGTGGACGTCATTGGGAACTTGGATTTAGAGTTTCACATTTAGGTCCTCATTGCATAGCATTTTGTTTACATTTAAAACACCCAGGGACCTCATTTTAAACTTGTAGGGACTTATTTGCAAGACTTTTGGACCACTCTGCAGAGAATTTTCTCACTTATGGGCCTCTATGAAATTTCTTCATCTATTTGCTCCTTAAAGGTCTGCGTGCAAAATCACCAATGCACCTGATATTGTTCATGCTCGAAGAACATGGTGCACAGGCACCGTTGATCTCTTATACCTTTGATTTGACACTGGATCTTCTTCCAAAATTCCCATGCTTTTGCACGGTGCATTGTCACCACCCTCAGATCTAATCCAATGGTCAAATTTCATTTATATTCTTTCTACGCTTCTCTCGTACTCATCTCACCATTAAAACCCTACTCGCTTAATCTCACACGTCGGTCACCTGATTCACTCTCATAGCTATTTAAGCAGCTCCCTTGAGCTCACGCGAGGCCATCACCTCCCTGCTACATCTCTTGAGGCAATCTTTTCTTCCACTCTAGCTCTTCTCCTCACTCAACCCCTGTTCCTCTACCTAAGCGGTGGAATTCCACCTCCTGTAACCTTTCCTTACTGCTAAGGATCTCTTAACTCCCTAGGACGATCTTGAGCTCCACTAGAGGGCTTTCAAACTGCTAGAGTCTCCTCCCCCATTCCTCGCTGCAGCCACCAGCTGCAGTTTCCCGCAGGTCCCATTCGTCCAATTAGATTAGGTTTTCCCTGCTTTTTAGAGTAGTTTTAAGTAGTAATTAGTGTACTGTAGATTAGTAGCTGTAGTTTAGATGTTAAATTTTGCGATGAATTAGTTTAGATTAGAGTAGTTTAGTTTAGGAATGATCCCGCTCTCTTTGATCAATCCAATTCAGAGAGGTGTTTTCACCTCATTCGCACTGTTCATATAGATCCTTCAGCACTCAGTATCAGTGTCACTTCTTCACTTGACATTTTTATTCACAAATCACCTCACTCATTGAAGCATCAATCAGATCTGATGCTCCATAGCATCCGGATCTAATTGATTGCCAAATCCATTGGAGGGTGATTCCATTCATGCCATTAGATCACAATCACCCTCGCTTGAGCTGAATTGAACTTGATTTGATCGTTTGAGTCTAGCTTGATTTAATGGGATGATTGCTGAATTATTTTGAGAAATTTGGTTTTTAACTATTTTAATCTATCAAATTGAGTTTATACTGATGTAATCGTTTTGATTTCAATGGGGTGAGCTATTTTGGTTGGAATTTGAATGAGCATTGTGTTCACACCAAATTTTTAGATGTGATACTATTTTTGGGTAGTTTAGACCTATGAAAATCAGTTGCATTTATTTGAGGTTTAAACATGACCTAATGAGATTCTTAGCATTGCATTGGATACCTGAACACCAATCAATGATGTGCAGGTATCCTAAATGATTAAATCATCTTGGCAAGCTCAAATTAAAAAATTCCAGATAGGTAACATTTGATCTGAATTTGAATATGTTTTACCTGCTGATCAATGTTTTGATCGAGATTTGACAAGTTTTAATGAAGGTCTAGAAGTTATTTTGAGTGAGTTTAAATAGTGCTATTGATCTTCTTCTATTAAGCTGTCTATGGTTTGTAGAAGAGTTAATTAGGTCTTTATTGGGTTTTGATTTGAGATATAGTTTTGAGATGAGTTTCAGACCTTTTGATCATTGTCTATGATGTTTTCAACATGAAAATCTTTTGGGTTTTAAGGATGGATTTGGGCAGTCAAGGTTACGGTAGTACAAGCTGCTGAAATTGAGCCATAAAAGCTGCAGATCAGTCTCTGATTGAGCTGATCCAGTAGCTTAATGGGAGAATTTTTAGATTGGTAGTTTTTGGCAGCTAATAGTTGCTGAAACGGCATAGAAGGAAGTTGATGAATGATTAATTTAATTGGCAGTAGCAGCTACTAAGACTTGTTAGAAGCAACTAGATTGATGATTTCAGATGGATTCAAGTTGGGTTTTGGTTTTAAATGAGTTGTTGATGTATTGTATGTATAGAACTTAGTGAACAAGCATTCATGTACTATTATTGGAATTAGATCTGACTTGAATGACTTGCAAACTCATGTTCTAGTTTATTGTCAACATATTCACTATGTAATTGGTCCAAATTGATTTTTAATGAAATATGATGTTGGAAACCATGTTTTGATGTTTAAATATGTTGCATATTGATTGCTGAATGTTCTTGGATATTGATATTGACATCTGAGTTTCAAACCTTAAATCTGATTTGAATGGTTTAGAATTCCATGATTAAATCACTTTCAGCAGCATGCATCATACATTAACTATCCAAGTTATAAATGGTGTTGAATTAAATATTAAAATCATGTTAAATGATTCAAACATGTTTTATGTCATGCGTTGAATATGTTTAGATGCTTATAGATTGGTTCTAGCCCCTAGAAATCATTTTAGAGCTTAGGTTCAATGGACTTCATCCTTTTAAGGTTGCTTTTGGGTGAAATTGAGAAAACATAAAAACATTGTAAAAAAATAAAATAAAGGTATCTTGAGTAGGATTATGTAGTTTTCTAGGGGTATGCCAAATTTCAAAGTAATCCAAACTCCCGACTTGGTAAAACATATCAGTCGACGGTTCGATCTACTTTAAAATTTAATAAAAGAAAACAAATTAAAAATCACAAAAAGAAATCATTCCTCTCTCATCTCACCATTTCACTCTCATCTCCTATCTCTATTATACATATAAAAACTATAAAACCAGAAAATACCCAAAAATACTTAAAAATACCATGTATAGTGATTTATACTTGTAAATATAATTTAATACTAAGCTATATATATTGTAAAATATGTAAATAATGTACATAAATAACTTATAATTGTATTCTATATCTTTAATTAAGTAATTATGATGATTTACTATATATATAATTTTATCATATAGTTATATATTAATTTATATTAATTTAAATGTGTATAATACTACGTAATTTAAAATAACTATGTATACGTCTATAATTATATGTAATACTATACATATGTATTTAACTAAGTATTATATACTATACCATACCTATAGATTAATTTATTTATATGTTTATTATAGGTAATTAAGTTTCTAAGTTAATTAGGTAAATTATTAACTTAAAATAAAATAAATTAGTACATTAAGTTATTATTAAAGTAATATATTCTGTACATGTATATATATTAATTTTAAATATTTTCAACATATTTATACTGTATTTGTATTATATTATAGTATTTATAACTTAAATAGGTATTTACCTATTTAAAATGAGTATTTAAATGCAAATAAATTAAAATAAAGATGCTAATATAATTTTAAAATGTTTAATAAATATTTTAATATATAAATCAACTCTCTATAAGGTCAATTTCATGATTAATTTAACAATTTGTATATTAATTAAGAAATTAAACCTTAATTTAACGTACATAATTCCATTAATTTAACTAATTTTAATATATATTTAAATAACTTATTTTGGTCAATTAATTATACAATTATGTAACCCTATGTAAGGGCTTTCCATCCATATAATTTATTTTGAAATTAGACTTTAATTAGGCTCTTAGATTGAGGCTTTAATCTCGGACTCCAGAATGTTGTACAACACTCATATCTACACTATGATAGTCCCACATTGTGCACTGAGAAGCACGTGAAGCAATATAAATTGAAATCATGCCGACGACTGCTCTGTTGTTAACGTTCGATGCACATATATCCATTACCCATTACCTCGACCACGGCGCACATTTGAGCATATATTGAGATTTTGATGTGGGTTGAGAGCTTGGTATGCATATTAATGGGCCTGAGAAAATGCACTTGAAAATACCTAAATAAAAACTAGGGTCGGTTCATAGTAGCGGTCCAGTCTCACCCTCTTGGGTGCTATGTATCCCGAGAATCGAACTGGTTTGCCCATTAAAAAATCTAATTTTTGTTAGTTCAACTCCTCATATATAATATTTTGATGAGTTTACAAAATGAAGAAAAAGAAATAAAATATAAGCGTAGCATATTGTTTCTCTCTGTAATAACACAATTGTAGGTTTCATAAAGTTTTCCAATACAGGAGATTAAAAGTGTGAAGACTAAGTAGCATAAGTATTAGGTCATAGGCTTTTCATGTAAACTTTCAAAGGTTGTAATTTTCATTTTATTTGAGTCTAGAGATGTTATAAAGAGCCCCTAAACATAACCTATAAATAGCTAACTTAGGCTCTCTACACTTAAGATAAATTAGAAATAAAAACCTAACACTAAGACTCTTATCAGACGTCCATAACAACTGTTAGACGTTTGACTTTCAACTTTAAGATGTCTGACAAGTGTCTCAGACGTCTAATTACCTATAGTTCTGCCTTCAGTTTCTGTCTTTATAAACATCAGTCGAAGCATTCTTCTATCAGATGTCCATAGCCTCATCCAGACGTCTGATACGTTACCTGGACGTCCTCAAAATAACCGTTAGACTAAGCACCTATCTTCGTTCTACATATAACGGGCAAAATGCATTTTCAGACATTTGGACATGCTTCCAGACGTCTACCTTTGGACCGTTGCCCATGTGTTTTTGTGCGTATCTCATTACGAAGCAAAGATCTTTTGTCAGATATCGCAGCCAAGTCTTTTTAGTTTTCTAGACATCTAAAGAATCCCTCAGACATCCATACAGACGTCTGATTCTTCAAATCTAGAACCTTGTTTGGATCTGGTCAAAACAAGAATGAATCCACATATAATTAGATGTCCAATAACTTTATCAGACATCTTATGTGAAAAGATTAGACGTCCTTGTTTTGATCCGATGAAGTCAGTACAGCTGGCCTATAGTATTAGATGACCACAATTATAATTAGATGTCTGATATTGCTGTCAGACTCATCATTACCCTGATTTGTGGTGGACTTCGTCCCAATTTCTTGGGATTTGTCTCCAACGACTAGGAGATCTCTCCCAAGTGTTCTTGAAGGTTCCAAACTTGCCTATAAATAGACTACATCCCTCTTAGGAAACACACACCTCTTGAGATTCAAATCCCTTAGAAAAATCATTTGCTCACTACTCAAAGCTTCATCTTGCCCTTGTGCTGTGCCAACACTCTGATCAAAGGGCAAATCCATACTCCCGGCTCACTCCATTCTGCAAATCCTCAGGGAGTTTTCTTTATGCTTAATAGATAAGAAAGTAATCAAAGTATTGGGGTGCTCTATAGGTGCTGTTTTAATTCCTACTTTTGTACTTTGGGTATCCGGCCTATCGGGTCCCCGTCTCTTCATTGTGAAGGGAGAAACCTTCGTTTAGGGATCGGAGGTGGGATTTGTAATTGAGGTACACTACCCTCATTTAAGTAGTGTGGTTAGTGGATTGTTCACCTTGTGATCGAAAATCCTAAGTCAAGGGATTGGCTTAGGTGGTGGTTTTCACCCATCTTTGGTTTCTACCTAAAAATCTGATGCCACCTTTTGTGATTGAATTTTTTGTATTACAATATTATAAATTTCACTATTCACCCCCCTTTAGTGCAATTTCATTTGGTATTAGAGCAGGTTTTCCGCCTTCTGGATAACATCCGCGGAAAGATCACATAGAGGGGAAAGTCATTTCCATGGGCAGATTGGAGGGGCAATCCACCACTCGACCACCACTCTTCGAAGGGGCAAACTACACTTACTGAAAGCTGAGAATGAAGATGTGGCTTCAAACCAACAATTTCTCCAATTGGGAGAAATGCGAATCCACATATATCATTCCTGAGAAACCAGAAACAGGATACACAGTGGAGCAAATTCATCACCTTGGACTGAATGCTAAGGCAATGAACTCACTCTACTGCGCACTTAGCTCGGAGGAATTCAACCGCATTAGCCAATGCAAAACCGCCCACGAGATTTGGCGAACCTTGGAGGTAACTCACGAAGGTATGTCTAGAGTTAAATCCTCAAATATTAACTTGTTATTGCAGGAATTCGAAGCCTTTCTATGAAAGAAAATGAAAGACTTGGGGATATGTACACTCGATTCACGTTAATCGTGAATAACCTCAAGTCACTAAGAAAGACATTTATAAAGGGGGAGCTTCAAGGGAAGCTCCTTTGCTCCCTTGGACTCGAGTGGGAGCAAAAAGTAACGGCAATAGAAGAAGCCAACCAAGTAGAGGATCTAGACATGGAAAATCTACTTGAAAATCTCATGGCTTATGAATAAAAAATAAAGCAAAAGAAGAAATCAATATCATCGGAGCCAAAGAAGAAGACTTTAGCCTTCAAAGCTACTTCGGATGATGAGGTAAGTACCGATGACGAAGAATTCATTTTATTAGCTAAAAAGCTTAAAAAGTTTCTCATAAATAGAAAAGAGATGAAGGGAAAGAAAAGAGAGGAAGAACCTCTAATTTGCTATAATTGTAAAAAGAGAGGTCACATAAGGAAAGATTGTCCCTTACTCAAAAGAGATGATGAGAAGAAATCCAAGAAGCCTTCCGACTACAAGAAGATCTCCAAGCAAAAGGGATTCAAGAAGAAGGTGTTTCAAGCAACTTGGGATGACTCCACCTCCGAAGAAAAGAGGAGGAGGAAACAAATGAAGAAACAGCATGCTTGGGATTAATGGCAACAAATGATGCTTCTGAGTCTGAATCTGAGGAACTTGAGGTAAACTCCTATTCTTTAGATGAATTATAAGATGCCTTTGATTCACTATATGTAGATCTTAAGAAAACAAAAATCCCAAAGCAAAGTTTTAAAAGAAGAAAACTTAGAAAATAAGAAATTAATTAATGATCTTGAAGACAAGAATCTAATTCTTACAAAAGAAACCACTACCTTAAATATGCAAATAAGAAATCTAATGATTGAAAATGAGTCATTAACAAATGATTTGTATACGGCAATGAGTGAACAAAAATTTCTAGATAGAGAAGAATTACTCGACAAAATCCATGTGCTTGAAAAATCAAACTTCTTTAAAAATGATGAAAATAGCTTACTTAGAGTAGAGATTAGGGGACTAGAAGATAAACTAGACATAATGAAAGTAGAGATAAATCACCTTAAAGAAAAATCAAATCAACTTCTTGAGGACCTAGCCAAATTTACAAACGGGAAAGATAACTTGGACAAGCTCATTGCCCATCAAAAACCTTCCTCAAGTAAATTTGGACTAGGATTTTATGAACCTAGTCAAAGTAAGCCGAAAAAGGACCCTCCTCTAAAGGAGACCACTAACAAATACGGATCCACATTACAATGGATACCGAAAAGACAACTCTCACTTTATTTTGTAGGGATGAAAGGACAGCATAATGTCAAAAATTGGATATACAAAATGAAGGATGGACGACTCAAATTAGAAAGACCTATAGAAACACCAAGTCACCAACGAAGATCTTTTGTAGGAGGAAGGAGGTCTACAAGAAAGAAGACAAGGAGATCACCGCCATCAAGGAGGCCGATGGGTGATGTACTCCGGATGCTCTAAACATATGACGGGAGACAAGCACCTATTTTTGGACCTCCAACCTATGGATGGAGGAACGGTTACGTTTGGCAACAACCACAAAGGCTATATTATTGGCCTTGGTAAAATAGGTAACCCTTTCTCTCCCATCTCAAATGTTTCTCAAGTTAAAGAACTAAAACATAATCTTTTAAGTGTCAGTCAAATTTGTGATAAGGGCTTCAAAGTAGTATTTACTTCAAAAATGTTTGAAATTATGCATGCATTAACCAATGAAACCCTTTTTAAGGGAACTAGATTTAAAGACATTTATATCGTAGAATTTGATAAAGATAGCACTTATGAATGTCTTGAAGCAAATGATGAGTTAAGTATATGTCATAGAAGACTAGGACATGTTCATATGAAGCAAGTTCAAAAATTAGCTAAACATGAACTAGTCTGAGGTCTTCCTAAAGGAAAATTTTTAAATGAGCCTATTTGTGATTCATGTAAATTAAGTCAAATTATGAAATCTAGTTTTAAAAGCAAAGTTATATCCATATCAAGGCCTTTAGAATTACTTCACCTAGATCTGTTTGGACCTACAAAGTATGAGAGCCTTAGTGGATGTAAATATTGCCTTGTGATTGTAGATAATTTTTTGAGGTTTTCATGGGTCTCCTTCTTGAGATCCAAAGAAGGAGTATTTTCAGTATTTTCTATTTTTTGTAGGAAAGTTCAAACTGAAAAAGGATACCAAATCACTCGTATCCGTAATGATCATGGGGGCGAGTTTGAAAATTCCTTGTTTGATGATTTTTGTCAAGAGCATGGTATTGCTCATGAGTTTTCTTTTCCCCAAACACCTCAACAAAATGGGGTGGTTGAGAGAATGAACTGTACTCTTCAAGAGTGTGCTCGAACATTGCTCATAGACTCGAGGTTATCAAAGTACTTTTGGGTTGAGGCGGTTAACACGATTTGTTACGTGTTAAATCACACCTTAATTAGATTCGGGTTGCAAAAAACTTGTTTTGAACTATACTATGGGAAAATATCGAAAATTAGTTATTTTAAAGTTTTTGGATGTCGATGTTTTGTTTTGAATACCCACTCTAATTTAGATAAATTTGATGCCAAAGGTGAAGAAGCCATCATTATTGATTATTCCTTATGTAGTAAGGCATATCGGGTCTTTAACAAGATCGCATTAATAGTGGAGGAAACCCTCCATGTTTCCTTCGATGAATCTCCTCACTCTTCCTCCATTGATTCAGTCAATATGGAAGATGAAGATGATTCTACTATTGATGTGTTTAACATTCCAAACTCCAATATCCATAATCTTCCAAAAGATTGGATATATCAAAGGGATCATCCTGAAAGCCAAGTCATTGGAAGTGTTTCCGATGGCGCTAAAACCCAATCTCGTTTTAGTTGCTCTTTTGGTTTCTCCACCTTTGTATCTCAAGTTGAACCCAAGAGTGTCGAGGAAGCATGCTCTGAAGAACCTTGGATGATGGCCATGCAGGAGGAACTCAACCAATTCCAAAGGAATGAAGTCTGGGATCTAGTACCTAAGCCTGAAGGGCAAATGGTAATAGGTACCAAATGGGTATTCCGGAACAAGTTGAATGAATCCGGTATAGTCATTTGGAACAAGGCTCTGCTGGTAGCAGAAGGGTACAACCAAGATGAAGGAATTGATTTTGATGAGACCTACGCTCCCGTAGCTCGACTCGAATCAATTGGCATCCTTCTTGCTTATGCCACCTTTCTTGGCTTTAAACTCTTTCAAATGGACGCTAAGAGCGCGTTTCTTAATGGATTCATTAAGGAGGAAGTTTTCGTAAAACAACCTCCTGGTTTGAGTCTCATGATAAGCCTCATTTTGTCTATAAATTAAACAAGACACTATATGGTCTAAAGCAAGCTCCTCTGGCTTGGTATGAAAGGCTCAAAGACTATTTGTTAAATGCAAAATTTTTTATAGGGAAAGCTGATTTCACATTATTAATTAAAAGAAAAGGAAAAGATATTTTATTAGTTCAAATATATGTAGATGGTATTATATTTGGTGCTACTAATGAATCTATGTGTAGAAAGTTTTCAGAAATTATGCAGGAAAAATTCTAAATGAGTTTGATGGGTGAACTCAAGTTTTTCTTGGGTTTACAAATCACTCAACTCAAATTTGGAACCTCTGTGTGTCAATCAAAATACACAAAGGAGATGTTGAAAAAATGTGAAATGATGAAAAGTAAAGGGAAGAACACTCCTATGAGTGTCACAACTTCCCTAGACTTGGACGAATCAGGTACGCCCATAGATCAAAAGCTCTATTGTAGCATGATTGGATCTTTATTGTATTTACTTCCAGTAGACCTGACATTTTGTTTAGTACCTACTTATGCGCTAGGTTTCAATCAAACCCTAAACAATCACACTTAAATGCTGTAAAATGAATACTTAGATATCTAGTTGACACATCTGATTATGGCTTATTTTACCCTAGGAGTCCACAATTCAACTTAGTTACATTTAGCGATGCGGACTATGTAGGTAGCCGCACCGATAGAAAGAGTACTAGTGGGACATGCCAATTCTTGGGCGAATCGCTAGTCTCTTAGTTTTCAAAGAAATAATCTACTGTAGCCCTATCAACTACGGAAGCTCAATACATAGCCGCCGCTCTAGCATGTTCCCAAGTGCTTTAGATGAAAAATACTTTGAAGGATTTTAACTTAATATTTAATAAGATAAAAATATTATGTGATAATACTAGTGTTATCAACCTCTCAAAAAATCCCGTACATCACTCCTGTACAAAACATATTGATGTTCGACATCACTTTTTGAGAGATAATGTACTTAAGGGAGAAATCGATGTTGAATTTATTTGTAATGATTGCAATTGGCTGATATTTTCACTAAAGCTTTGAATTATGATCGTTTTAATTATATACGTAGGAAACTAGGCATATGTAAGCTAAGTGATATTTGAAGAATTTAGTGACTTAATGGAACTTCTTTTGTCATGAACATAGAAGGAGCCTTGACTTTACCAAGTTAAGAGCCTTCATACTCAATTCAAACATCAAAATGCACATTCTGTGCAATATCAGACGTCTTATACTTAAAATTTCGTCGTCTGAAGATCTGCGACAGATGATGATTTTATATCTCAAAAGAGCTGATAAAAGTGCTATTTCAAATGTCTGTCATTACTCACAGACGTCTAGGCCATCATCCAGATGTGTTGATAGACGTCTATCTGTGAATCAGAACATGTATTATGAGTCAGCCATCTAATTATATGGTTAGACATCGTATAGGTCATCTGACCATGAAATCAGACGACCCTGTAACTTTAGAGTGAAATCCAAGAAGGTCTGTCTGCAGAAATCAGACGTCTAATTTTAGATTTAGACGTCTGGTTGGTCGTCTGATACAGAGATTAGACGACAACCTGGAGAATAAACCATTTTCTGGGGAGGAATGCCTGCATAAATTAGATGTCTAATTTTGAAATTAGTCGTCTGATATATCGTCTGATGGTTAAAACAGACGACGCCATCAAAAGGGTTAAAATCCCAAAAGTCCAATCTCAACGACTGACAATGTCTCCAGACGTCTGATCTGGCAAAAATCTACAGCTCTCGTATGTTCTCTGGATTGTTTGGAATGCAAATATCCCCAACTTCAGGGGGAGACTTGCTCCAAGACTTTGGGATATAACATCCCCATCGTGAGGTCCCACTCCCCTCTCTTAAATCCCTAAAGCTCTCCCTCCCACCCGACGACCCACAGCTGCAGTTGGCGACGTTCCTCTCGTTGCCAGACGACCGTCTCGCCTCCTCGACGACTGGCGGAGTTGCTGCTCCCCTACATGCATGTCCCCCGCTCCTCGTCTGCGCATCTGGAGGCCCCCTCCCGTGGGTATAATCTCTCAACCCTTAGGACATCTCCATGGCCTTTGCTCACGATTAGCTTTGCCCTAGCCTCATCTTGTTTTCCTTCTTGATCCACTCGGCCTACTTGCATATGTCATGCCCTTGTTTGCCCTAGAACCTGAAACCCTAGATCAAACCCTCTTTTCTCTTGGAGCATAAAAGTTCTATGATTTTGGCAAGGGTATTACCTCACGAGATTCAAGCTAACATTTTAGTAGCTTGAATTCAAAGGTATATTGCACAACTTCATGGCAGGTTGTATTGCCTTAAGGCATACTGCCACACATTTTTTATCAATGATAATTGCATATATATTGGTTGAATCTGAGTGGCTTGTTGGCATTATTGGTTGAATGTTGTTTGCATGGATTTTTTTTGCAGGTGTTCTGTCTTAAAAACACCTTTCCTTCCAAAACCTAACCACCCATTCCACCAAATATGCCTCCCCATCGGAAGCAAGCCGAGGGCTCTTCCACCTCCTCCTCCACCTATTTGGCAAACCAACTGCTGGCGACATCGCTAGGCAGGGATTTCGTTGCTTCGCAAATGCCAAAGTTAAATGCCCTCGCTTTATTGTTTAGAATGATTTTGCCCATTTAAACCTTCGGGAACACATTGAAACTCTCCACCTCTTCCACTATTTTGACCGACAGTTCCATTCTGGTGTTGGAACTATTGGCGTGTTCCCCGATTTTGTCCGACTCTTTTACGCCAACATCGTTGAAGACTATAGCAATGATGAACTTGAACCACATACCCGCTTATTTGGGCGTGAAATCCACATCACATCCAACTATATTTCCGACCTTCTTTCCATCCCCAATGAGGGAAATGATTCAATGACATTCTGAGGCAATACGACTCAGAAGTCATAAATCAAGAATTAGTCCTCCCTGAAAAATATGTTGAAAATCTTGGCACCCTACCTTGCAAAAACCTCAAACCCCTTCCCCGCTTACTATCTCGCATTTTTGGGTGGGACCTTCTAAACAAATTGGGAGGTTTTGATTACATCCATGCCAACACAAGGCACTCCTTTTTGTTATCGTACGTCATATTCCCTTCAATTATTGCCGCCTCATTGTTCGCGTTATGAATGAGGACCATGGGGCATCTCTACCGTTTGGGTCCATTCTATCCAAAATTTTTTCAACCCATCGGATTTCCATAACTGAACAGGCTGTTGACAAGAAAATTGAGCCCTACAACCGAGCCACAGTCGCCAAGATGCACATACTTAGGGAGCATCTTGAGCCAGCTGACAAGCCCATTGAAGAAGAGCCCCTTCCACCCTTTCCGGATTTCCATGAAGCATGGCCACTTCAAATAGAAGCTCCCCACTCGAGCTTTGACGAAGCATGGGATCTGGCCACAGACTCCCTCTCCTCCTGTATCTCCCTCTTGCTGCGATGAACCGGCGAGATGTACACCTACATGGGAAGCATGCACCGTGACATCGATGAACTTCGATCAAACGTTCAAAATTTGCAGATAGGACACGGACCTGCACGCCGCTGCCGCCATGATCAAGAAGACTAGCTTAGTTCTTCTAATTTTTTCTTTCTTTCTTTTTTCTCTATCTTCCAAGTTTGTATTAAGGGGCCTTGATCCCATACTTGAATAGTTTTGGGAACAATAGCTAGTCCGTGCTTAAATGTTTCTATCTTCCATGTTCCTAGTTAATTTCCTTTAATGCACTGTCATCTTTTATTTAGCATGCAATTTTATTAATGCTCTCCACTTTATAGATATCACTCTTGTAGTTTAGGTTTCAACCCCCTTTCAGTATCCTTCATGATGATATTCAAAAAGGGGGAGAAGAACATAGGTAAGAACCTAGGGAATAACATAAAAATAAAAAAAACTTCTCAAATAGATATAGACTACTAAGTATAACTTTCAGGGGGAGAAAATAAGAACCTACAGCTATATTTTGAAAATCATCAAAAAGGAGGAGATTGTTAGTTCAACTCTTCATATGTAATATTTTGATGATTTTACAAAATTAAGAAAAAGAAATAAAATATAAGTGTAGCATATTATTTTTCTTTGTAATAACACAATTGTAGGTTTTATAAAGTTTTCCAAGACGGGGGCTTAAAAGCGTGAAGACTAAGTAGCATAAGTATTAGGTCATAGGCTTTTCATGTAAACTTTCAAAGGTTGTAATTTTCATTTTATTTGAGTCTAGAGATGTTATAAAGAGCCCCCAAACATAGCCTATAAATAGCTAACTTAGGCTCTCTACACTTAGGATAAATTAGAAATAAAAACCTAACACTAAGACTCTTATCAGACGTCCATAACAACTGTCAGACGTCTAATTTTCAACTTTAAGACGTTTGACAAGTGTCTCAGACATCTAATTACCTATAGTTCTGCCTTCAGTTTTTGTCTTCATAAACATCAGTTGAAGCATTCTTCTATCAGACGTCCATAGCCTCATCCAGACGTCTAATATGTTACCTGGACATCCTCAAAATAACCGTTAGACTAAGCACTTATCTTCGTTCTACATATAACGGGAAAAATGCATTTTCAAACATCTGAACATGCTTCCAGACGTCTACCTTTGGATCGTTGCCCATGTGTTTCTATGCGTATCTAATTACGAACCAAAGATCTTTTGTCAGATATCGCAGCCAAGTCTTTTTAGTTTTCCAAACGTCTAGAGAATCCCTCAGACGTCCATACAAATGTCTGATTCTTCAAATCTAGAACCTTATTTGGATCTGGTCGAAACAGGAACGAATCCACATATAATTAGACGTCTTATGTGAAAATATCAAACATCCTTGTTTCGATCCAATGAAGTCAGTATAGGCTGTCCCATAGTATTAGACAACCAAAATTATAATTAGATGTCTTATAAGACGTCTGACCCTAAAATTAGATGTCTGATATTGCTGTCAGACTCATCATTACCCTAATTTGTGGTGGATTTTGTCCCAATCTCTTGGGATTTGTCTTCAACGGCTAGGAGATCTCTCCCAAGTGTTCTTGAAGGTTCCAAACTTGCCTATAAATAGACTACAATCCCTCTTAGGCAACACACACCTCTTGAAATTCAAATCCCTTAGAAAAATCACTTGCTCACTACTTTAAGCTTCATCTTGCCCTTGTGCTCTGCCAACACTCTGATAAAAGGGCAAATCCATACTCTCGGCTCACTCCATTCTGCAAATCCTCAGGGAGTTCTCTTTATGCTTAATAGATAAGAAAGTAATCAAAGTATTGGGGTGCTCTATAGGTGCTGTGTTAATCCCTACTTTTGTACTTTGGATATCTGGCCTGTCGGGTCCCCATCTCTTCATTTTGAAGGGAGAAACCTCCGTTTAGGGATCGGAGGTGGAATTTGTAATTGAGGTACACTACCCTCATTTAAGTAGTGTGGTTAGTGGATTGATCACCTTGTGATCGAAAATCCTAAGTCAAGGGATTGGCTTAGGTGGTGGTTTTCACCCATCTTAGATTTCCACCTAAAAATCTGGTGCCACCTTTTGTGATTGAATTTTTTGTATTACAATATTATATAATTTCACTATTCACCCCCCCTCTAGTGCAATTTCAATTTTTGTGAAGATAAACAGTGATTCGAGGGCTTGTGTGAGAGCAAACCTAGGAAATCGGCTAAGTGTTGAATAAGAGAAGGGATAAGAGTGTGCCTAAGTGTTGGGGTCACGTTGTGTGTAATGAATGAGAGGCTGTGTATATGTATAGTAAGTATAATGTATAAGTATTTAATATGAATATGTACAATATAAATAAGATATATGTATATAATGTATATGTATACATTGATAATATATATATATATATATATATATATATATATATATATATATATATATAATAGTAAGGCACTATTTGAGCCTTATGTATATATAAATAAATCCTAAGACTTTAGTGATGAATATATCTGTCACTGCATATACATAATTATGTTAATAAACATAGTCTTTTACCTTATGTTTTTTACATATTTTACTAAGGCTATAGTGACACATATTTATGTTACTGTATATATAGTATATGTTACTAAAGGCATTAATACGTGTTAATACAACTTAATATAGTACATATTAGTAGTTATTTTTGTATTTATACTTAGGTATTAATTAGGATAGTTGTACATAACTAACAGAGTGTAGTTACACATAGTTGTTGACACTTGTTTAGTTATACATATGTTTAAGGCATTGTAGTAATTATTAATTAATTCTTTTGTACATAATTAACTAATTTATTCATTAATTGATTCATTGATTTATGTTGTAAATAAAATTGACATTTTTGGAATAAAAGAACATTATTGGAACATAGAGAGTGATGTATATCAATAACTACCTCCCAATGAACGATTTGAAATAAATCATTAAAAATTACGTAAATAAATAAAATGACACAACATCTGTTTACATTGTGATAACTATACTACAATGTTACGACCGCAGCTTCAAAACGTCTTTTAAGACGTCTGGGAGCTGGCCCAAACGTCTAACCAGACGTCTGGGACACCTTCCAGACGTCTGGGATTTAATTTCCGCGGCACGGAGGATTTCCTCTGCGTGTCTGTGCGCGCAGACCTGTAGATGCG
This sequence comes from Thalassia testudinum, assembly GCA_037157565.1. NCBI lineage: Eukaryota > Viridiplantae > Streptophyta > Magnoliopsida > Alismatales > Hydrocharitaceae > Thalassia > Thalassia testudinum. The sequence goes on from JAZHRO010000002.1 coordinate 55,187,867, forward strand.
CTCCTTTTTCCTTCTCCTCCGCAGGAGCTGCCCCCTCTATCTCGCTCTCTCTCTCTCTCTCCCCGCACGGCTTTAAAAAGCCACGCCCTCTCTCTCACTCTCATCACCTCCGCTCCCCTCCTCTTCTCCTTCCAGCCGGTGCCCGAGTGCGAGCGTGAGCTAGCGGCGGTAGCGGCAGCCGCGGTGGGTGCAGGAGGAGGTGCTGCGCGAGGGAGGAGGCGTCGGCCGTGAGGGCTCGAGCCTGCTGGGGTAGCGGGAGTCGGCCGGCGGGGGTGCAGCAGACGCGGGGTGAATCGGGAGGCCTGCTGCAGCTCGAGAAGCAGGCGGATGAGACGCGACGCGGCCGTGCGTCGCGGGCGGAGGGCGAGTCGCGCTCTGATTCTGGAAGTTTTTCCAGAATCAGACGTCTGGGCTTCCAACCAGACGACGGGGAAGACGTCTGGAGGACTGTCCAGACGTTTGGTAAGTAAGTTATTTTTTGTCCTCTTCCTTTTCTGTGACCGTCCGTACTGAGAACGATGAGTGCGCACGCACAGGTTCTGAGATTGGCGTCCAACGCGAATCAGACGTCTGGCAGCGGTGCCAGACGACTGGAGGGACTTCCAGACGTCCGGGGTGACCATCGGACGTCTGGGAACTAGGCCAGACGCCCCCGCAGGCTTCTGGACGTCTGAGAGACTACGCAGGACAAGGTACCATCTGATCCCCATTTTTAAGACGTCTGGAAGAAGTTCCAGACGTCTGATTTTGGACTATTTCGTCGTTTTCGACCCGTTTAGGGCCCGTTCGGAGTCCGTTTCGAGTTGCGTTCTTTTCGGAATTAAATCTTGTACCCGTCTACAGTGATTAGATACTATTTTGAGAAACTCCTTGTGTTTGATCCTTGTGATAGGACCCCGTTCCATTGTAGTCTCGGGGGTTGCGGAGGCACGCGGGATTCCCGACCACGCCCCCAGTACTCCTGTTGTAACTGGTAGAGTGGCTTTTAAGTTTATTAGTATAATCTGTTAAATTATGGAACCATAAATAGAACCTAGGACATTGCATGAATCCTAGGAATGAGAAACTAGAATGAATGGTAGATCCTAGGGTGTTGCATGAATCCTAAGGCTGGAAAACTAGATTGTATGATAGATCCTAGGGTATGGCATGAATCCTAGGATGGGAAAAATTAGTGGAATATATGAATACTGCAGTCTTGGAAAATGTGGAAAGGAAATAATAGCTACCTGTAAATTGGTTTAACAGCTGCCTGTTATGAATAAATGAGCATGATTGAGAATATGGGATGTATGAACGTGAAACTGGAAAGGTGAAACCTGAATGTGCTGAGTTAAAAGAGTTGGAACCCTACGGGGAATTAGGAGTAGAACTCCTGGAAGGTGAATGGAATAGAATTGGGGAAGTGAGCTGGCCATTGAGTACAGAGTACCAAGGAAAGCGACTGTCCCCCTGTTTAGTGCAGAGCGGAGCCAGCCGCCCCAGGGACCCGGGGTTAGGTCTGGCCACTTTGTACCGACTTGCTGGCCCTCGTGTACGCAGTACTGAGGAGAGCTACTAGTGTAGGGAGAGTACTAGCTACCCCACGGGCCCCGGGGTTCTGCTAGCTCACCTACACCTACTTGTTAGGCCCACTGGGCAAACCAGGGTAGTCAGGCGAGGGTGCGCGGATTATGGAGGGGCAAGGCCCCTGTTTGGTTACTGTGGAGGGGTTCGACCCCTGTTACTGAGAGGGCTCTGCCTTGTACTGGTTCCGTGCTGTGCTTTGGGGCGCACCCGTTAACGGAAACGACTGACCGCGTGCCAGTGCAGGTTAGCTACCTGTGCGTTTATCGTGCGTGCCGTAGTCACCGTTACGTCTGTCCGTGACCTTGGGGTGGTTGACTGAGAGTAGGATCACCACGGGGGACTCTCCTGGCTAGGAGAGCACCACGTGCTACTTCTACTGTTTAGAAAAGGCTGCAATCAAGATCGTTCCCACGAGGAACATTCGAGATCAAGTGAAGGATCTGAGAAATAGATAAATTTTGAAACAATTAAAAGACGTAAATAAAGAAAGTAACAGAACATAACAGCTACTGTACACTTTACTGCTTCTGTAGTTTAGTTGTCACTCTACTCAGTGTTTTGCTGACGTGTTACACTCGTTACCTTTCAGGACCAGGTGTTGAGCAGCCAGGGTCAGCGGTTGCAGAGGACGCTGGATCGAGTAGGGTCCAGTAGAGTTACCACTGTTCTCTTGTACCTCTTTTTGTTCCACTGTAGTGAGTAGTTCTTGTTACCGCTGTACTTTTCTTTACCTGCAGTTCATATTATGTTATAAATGTTATTCTACTGTTATGGTGGTACATGCTGTAGTAGTTCTTTTTCTTACTACTGTATTTTGTTACTGCTAGTTATATTTCATGTTGAATGTGGTTTATTTTACTGCTCTTTTGGTTACTTCCTCGTTGAACGACTAGGTCTTGGGATTAATCGAGTCGGTCCGATTCTCGTGTCTCGTAGGGACTCGGGAATTGGGTCGTTACATACAACAACCCTTTCAAAAAAAATAACTATACTACAACAATGACATTTAAAATAAGGCTTTTATTGCAACACGATTGTCGGGCTCATCACGCAGCATGACACTTACCTGTTAAGCAGCAGACGACTAAGTTTGTTGTGGACCTTCCGCATCTCCTGGGATAACAACACCACCTCAGATCTCCAACTGTGCCTCCAAGCTTCACAAAACACATCACAATATCATCACCACATTGAAGAGTCCAGTGCAACGAATTATTAAGAGGCAAGTGAGAAATTGGGACAACACTAGGTACCCTCCCTCTCTTGAGCTTCCTCTTTTTCTTCAATGACCAATAGAAGCACAAACCACATCACAACTGCCAGCACCCATGGTACCCATTTATAGGTACATCAAACACTCACTCTCCTGTTCATTCTATGCCATGAACGAGGACTGATGCGACCACATGATGACAAAGCAGGGCTAACAGGCCTCATTGTCAACTTCCCAACGAGATATGGAGATGTCAGACAATAGCAAAAGCCCCTTATATCAACCACAGAGACGTCCCCAAGCAACAAAAGACATTGCCAATGACCACAACGCAAAGGTGTCCAGCCAACGACTACCACAGACCATTTAACATGAGAGGAGGGCCCCAGCATTAATGGGTTGAATCGGTCAACAAAGCAAGCTCCGATACAGAGAAAGTAAAAGCTCCATTCATGAGTGGTGATACAACAAGAAAGTTGGAAGGCTGCATGTAGCACACCTAAAAAATCAGACAAATCGATGCTATCCAACCTCAACCACAAAGCGATGTAATTAAATCAAAATAACCTTTCAATCAACATTGATCGAGATGAAGAAAAAAACGAAATTAGGAGCAAAGGGGGTCTATAGTAAATCCACTTATCTCTTTCATGTCGGGCCACCAATAGGCCAAGAAGCACATGCGGATGATCGTCAACAAGACCACGTTGGGTAAACGACGAGGATGATTTCTCGCCAAGACCTGCATGCTCTGATCACCTCTTCTTGTTGGATGATGGGGCCGATCGAACTAGGGTACGATCGACAAAGTGAGAAATGCACTTGAGAATGGGCTTACGAGCAACTTGAGAGAGAGGCGCTTGACGTTGGGGTTACGAGCAAGGGAACAGGAGAGGTAGTTACGAGTGAATGGAGCGAGGGTGGCGTGATGTTAGAGTTAAGGTTACGAGTGAGGGGAGCATGAGCAACGCGAGGTTTAGGTGTGAAGGAGAGACAGGGTCAAGGGGCAGCGAAATTATGACATCGAGAGATGAAATTAAAGGGAGAATAACTTAATTCCACGAGGAGGGGATTGGAAATCCAAATTTAAAGGCTCTCTTCCAATATCGCACCACAACGACATTAACCTATTGAAACGGAGGTTCTGAGGCCCATTTCTCCCAAACAAACCGAACGATGGAATGAGAGAGCACAGCGAATCCAAATCCACTAAAACCGCTGCCCTTCTTCGTACTCAATAGGAGATGAGAAATCCGTGGGAACAAAACAACCACAGCCTTTTCTAACATCTCCGTATGTGTCTCATCTGCCAAAGAAAGGAGAGAATAAAATATTAAAAGCCAACAGTGGCCGCTGGCCTTCCTCCGCTGGCAGGGCTTTCTTGCCTTTGAAGCAACGTTTCCACCAAACAATTGTAACATTTCCGAAGGTAATCAAATAAAATCATATATACGTTGCAAAACTGCGGTAATACCTACCTTAATTATCCAAGTCAGTAAGGGATTATTTGATTGACCGTTTAAATGAATTTACATTGGATTAAGTATTTAATTCGTCTCTTATCTACATTAGGTTAAGTAGATTTAATTTAAGGTAAAGTAAATTTACTTATTCCGTGAAATAATTTTAATCCGTCGAAACATCCAAATATGTTAACTCACTTATTCTACTATTTATTTCGCTTCTTACATTTTTTTTACTTATCCCACAAACTTATTTCCTTTACCAAACGATGCCTAAAGGTTTAGGTTATGGGTTGAGTTGTCACATCGTCGGTGAGGGGAGGTATATATAGGAGCACGTTTCAAATTTTTCAAGTAGTAATATTTTTGTCATCACATCAACATCATTATTATTTATGTGAATCTTTTCAAGTGTAAGTTACTTTGCTTCTAGCACATCCTTTATCCAATGATACCTTACATCCATGTGTTTTGACCTCGCATGAAGGGTAGAGTTCTTTTCAAAGTGAATCGCACTCTGACTATCACAATGAAGGACATACTTGTCTTGCACAAATCCAAGTTCCTGCATGAACCTCTTCATTCACAACCACTCCTTATTAGCCTTTGTAGTTGCAATAAAATCACTTATGTCGTAGACAAGGCTACTCACCTTTGAAGTTTTGATTACCGAGAAACTACACCACTTGCATATGTCAACAAATAATAAAATATGGATCTTCTCACATCTATATCACCTACCATGTCGAATCTATATTAACCAATAAGAACCAATTTTTTTACTACAAATCAAAGACATAAGGTGCTAGTTTTATGAAAATATCTCAAAATCAATTTAATTGCTTCCCGATATTCTTTCCCTGGATTTGAGACAAGTCTACTAACAACTCTAACTGAATGTCCTTTAAAAAAAAACAACTTTAACTGAATGAGCAATATCAGGTTTTATACATATCATAGCATACATCAGACTACCTGTAGTTGAGGCATAGGTAATCCTTTCCACTTCGCGTACTTCTCAATGTACTTCTCCTGAGATAACCACAATCTATTTGATTTCCTGTCACGTGTGATCTTCATGCTCATAATTTGACTTGCAGGTCCCAAGTACATAGCAAAGGAGCTTGTTCAACTCTCTTTTCAAACTTGAAATTCTCTAGGTATTGCTGACAACAATAAGCATGTCATTAACATAAATCTACAAAATGACAAAGTCATCATGTGAGAATTTCTTCATGGAGACGGTGATCTAATAAAAAGTTCTTGTATGATTTTTCTTTTGAATGTGGTTGTAAACATTTTCACTAGCAAACTATCTAATGAAACTAAAGACTTGCCTGTGTTCAAATTAACGTTCCTTGTCACTTTTATTTTTGAACCTCTGCATGGCAAAAATTAGTAAGTGCACAGCCTTCACAAATAAAGGATATTTTATCTTATTTTTTTAATAAATTATAATTAGTCTCATTTAGACTAATTGTTCAACTTGTACTAAAATTGATCTTGTCAACTATGGTGCTCTTATGCTAATTGTTGAGATTAAATAAAAATTTCACAAATAAAATTTGAATAATTTGAATAACTCACCTGTTGGTCCTGCAATATATCACAAAATATATGATCAAGGAAAAAACAACAATTGCAACTAGAGATGAGCATTGGGTTGGCCTAGCCCGATCTAACCCAAGACTCAGCCTAATTGGGTCTGCCCAAGCTTGAACTTGAAATTAACTTGGGCTGGACTTGGGCTATAAAGATGACTTATTATTAAATGGGTTGGGCCTTGGGCTAAGGTGGTCCAAACCTAGCTTGACTCATGTAGCCCATTTAGGGGTTAGCCTAAGGCCTGGTCTAATTAGCCAATTCCATCAATATATATCATATATGTATATATATTTATATTATATATCAAAATATATATCATATATGCAACATACATTAAATACTAAATTAACATGGAATGCTCTTAAATGCTAAATAAACATGGATTAACCTTATTAATTTTCCACCAAAAATCCTTAAAACCCTCGCATCCTTTGCACCGTCAAGTTATGCAATCCTACAATCTCATCTGAATTAGACATGAGCCACTTATTTCTTACCATAAAGAAATATGACATCCGAGCTCGAACTAAATATGAACATATAAGATGAGTACTTATTTTTTATTATAATTCTCCCTCACTTGATTACATTTAGTTGACTTCTTATATGATATATATGTAAATAATCCACCCAAAAATTTACAATGCAAGTAGTTGAATCATTTTAGTTGGACATGTACCCATGAAAAGTTAAAGATCTTTTAATTTACATAAAAGTAACATATAATAACACTATCATTTACATCACTGAAAATGATAATTATTCTTAACAAGTTTTTTACTTGTAGTAAATGATAACTGTGCCAGCCTAACTTAACTCGAGCCCATTTTTTTTTTGGTTGGGTCAGACTTGGGTTAAAAGAATTTATTTGAGGTTGGACCTTGGCTCATCTTTTTAACTTATTTATTAAATGAACTTAAGTTGGATTAAACTTAACATGTAAGAATTCAACCCAATACTCATCCCTAATCGCAACCATAAGATGTATGTTATATTTAACATGAAAAAATCCTCAAAAGATGTGAACATAAAAAATTACGAAATCCACATGATCCAAAAATTAATCCATTATAATTGATAAAAAGATTATTCTTTCCCACGAAGGACTGCACCAAATTAACTTTCTTTTCATGAATAAATCCCAACAAAATCAACCACAAAATAATAGGTTTGAATGTAAGAATATCACCAAGTAAGTTCGATCTTTCAATAGACAATGGAACCGTTCATATCTTGATGGAATGAGAGAGCACCTCTGATACAAATTCACTACTGTCGCTGCCCCATCAACAGGATAAACCTTTTTTTTTTTTTTTCAATGGAAAATTTTCATTGTAGCACCACACCTTTCCAAAAGAGATTAACACCGTTGAAAACACACAAAGTTGTAAGACGTAGCTTGCTTGTAATTATGTTATGGATAACGATTGACGTCAAAGAAATATGTCGAAGATTTGCATAAAATTAGCAAGATCAGTAAGAATTACTGGTTAGATGTCTGATTATGTTACGTACGGATTCAAGTGTATCCCATCAACACAACAATATAGACATAGTAAGGGAAAGAAAAACATCTACAAAAAAAAAACAATCGAGGAGGAACGGAATCCGCTCGGTTAGCTCAACCACCAAGACCATCGGCGAACGAGGGAGGATCTCATCGTCAAATCCGAGGTGAACGAAGATGATCATACGACCAAGCAAATGACAGAACCATGGCCGAGGACGAGAAGGATCGGAGGAAAAGTTGCCCGACCAACTCAACCGCCAAGATCGTTAGTGGACGAAGAAGAATCTCACCGTTGAGTTCGAAGGCGATCGAAGAAAGCCTCATGGCCAAGCAAGCAACAGAACCATTGGCAACTTCGGCTCCTCCCCATGGCCAAAGATGCAAAAAAAAAAAAGACCCCTTAGCTGAGGTAAAGGTGGGGAAAAGAGAGAGAGAGGGGGGTGGGGGGGTGGGGGGAGGGTGCGCGCGAGTGGGTGGGAGCCCTGGCTAACCCAATGGCCCAACCGAGGCCCCGCCCGGCAATAACCCTCAGAGCCTTCACAGGGACGACCGAAGAGGAAGAAACTCTAGACCGTATGGGAACAAATGAAAAGAGGAGACGAAAAATCTAAGGGAACAAAACAACCACTCCCTCTCTCAATATCTCTCTATTTTCGCATCAAGCGAAAGAAAAGGAGAGAATAAATTAAAGGTCAAGAATGGCCATTGGCATCCCTCCGGTTTTGTTATCGAATGATGGAGATATCAGAAAGATATCTGGTGGGCTTTCTTGCTTGCGAAGCAATGTTTCCACCAAATATTTCCAAAGCAATCAAATAAAATAATATATGTGATGGAAAACCACAGCAATGCCCACCATAAGTTTTCATGTTTTGGTTGAATCATACGGGTTTAAGTCCTACGTGGACGGAAACCATCTAACGACAACCACCATCCATGTTAAAAGAAGCCAGAACATGAGCAACGTGGATTACACCTCTTGGAACATGACAAACATTGGCCATGGAGGTTCTATCGATGCTAAGCGTCGTCATGAAGGTAATGTGGCTCTTGTGATCACCCTAATAGCATTCAAACAATCGCTGATGATCGTTGAACTATAGCAATCCAATATATGAGGATACTTCCCAATCATTGTGTGCCACCTATTTCACAGGGGATCTTTTTTATACCCCCAACTGTATTTTTTTTATCTTACCCATTTTTTTAAAGTAGCATAAGATGTTGTTTTGGTAAAGGAAAATTATTATAAGAAATAAAAATTAAGGGTAAAAGTAACAAGGAATTAAAGGATTTTATTTTGTCAGGATATTTGGTTGGATTTGTTATCCTATTAAAAGAATAAGAGAATTTTATTTTGTTTGGAGTGTTTATTTAGTTAAATAAATTAATGGAATAAGAAAAAAATTAATTGGAAAAAAAATTCAAAATTAACATGTAAAATTAAATAATTACACCCCCATGCGGGTGAAATTAGCTAAATCTAGGATTACACCTCCAATTCATGAATCACACGTGCTAAATGTGAAATTAAAGGTAAAATTAATGTTAATTTCGCATATCAAATAATACTAAGAAGTTCTTTCTCCTAGGCTAGGAGCTTTTCCGTCTTGCTTTTGTTTTTTTTTTCGTTTCTTTCTTTCTTTTTTTTTCCAAAAAAGATCATAAGCTTCTATTAGTTTAAAGACGAAGTTAATTCAGTCAAATGGTATGGTTGAGAAAGTGGACTTCTTCCATCTAAAATATCAGAGTTCAGGTTGGAATACACAGGTAATGGACTATCCCATGAACCAACTAAATCTACCTATATTGATTTCTCTAGATCTAGCAATTAATGGCGTATTATAAAGAACTTGCTGAAAAGCTAGCTAAATATTACATGGAAAGTGGTACAGTTTATAGATGAAACGGATGTTAAAATAGAATGTGAGGGGTTTCCTTTTGATTCAGAGAAAACGGGCCCACACCCCAACAAATGAGTGGACTAAAGAGCGGGTTGGTCCACATTCCAAGCTCATGCTAATGGCAGTCCAGATTGAGACACAGGTTGGTCAAATCAGAAGTTGGGCCTTATTGGGCTACAACACATTTTCCTCTTGGCAAATCCGTTCGAGGAATATAATAACTTCTTTTAAAAAAGAAAAAGGCGTGCTTTTCGCAACTCTCTTGGCGTAGTGATAAGAGACCATGAAATGCCACAATTTACCGCGTTCATACATCCATGATCAATAGAAAGCTAATGTAGGGGAATGAATTTGCAATCAAGACACCTCAAAATTACTTTCTTTCCTTGATCGATAGAATGTGTGTCAATTCATAGAATCCACAGTCAAGCAGTAGGGACATAGACAATCTACCATGTTGTTAGCTTTACAGGAGAAAGAAAACAAGCGTTGTATACTTCATGACTTACGCAAAGGATATCTTGTTAGATTTTAGAGTTTAATTGTATCAATTAGGATGTAATTATTATATGGTGATGTGTAAATTTATATTGAAATAAGTGAGATTTATAAGAGATTTTTATTTCCATATTGGAAGTAAAAAAATCTTTTAGTTGATGTAAATAACTTCTGCCTCTCATGACTTATGTAGTAAAGAGTGAAAGGTGAGGCTGGGGACCACGCACGTATGCGTGCGTGTCCTGCCCCTCTCCGGTTCCGACTTTGGCTTGAGCTCGGGTTCGAGTGAGAATAAATTTGAAACTTGGAATTTGAACTCCTTTTACTACAAATTTTTAATCTCACAATTTTGACCTGAATTAATCGATCAAAATATGAAATTGGTCGAGCAATTGTTTTTGTTGATTAATGAATTTAGTTTGATCGATCAATTGGTTTGGTCGACCAATTAGTAAAGTTTTATCGATCAATTTGTTTTGGTCGATTAATGAGCTTAATTGGTCGACCAATTATCGCGTTTCCATAAAATAGAAATTTCTTTAAACGTCTGGTCATGGGCTTTATATAAGGGTCACGAGGGGGCTCTCATTTGACACACAACCAGAGCAGAAAAGCTTTCTCCACTCTCTCTCCCTTTCTTTCGTTCTTGTCTCTCTTTTTTAGTACGTTCGTTCGATGTGAGATTGGTAGAAAAATCTCCAATCACTTTTGTCGATCTTGCATTAGGGGATTGAGAGACTCACGAGAAGTTTTTCGCCGATCAAACCATTCAGTTGGTAAATCAATCAGGAATTTGGTTGGAAATCAAATTGTCTCAACTTCGCTCTCCTTAGGTGGTTTTCGAGAACATCCAAGATTGAAGTGCGCCGAATCTTGAAGGTGGATCGTCCTATCCTGAGAAGAGTTCGTTAGATCCTGATGCACCGGTATTATAAGGGGAGATACCTTCTCTAAGGGAAGTCCTCAATAGACGCTTCGATCGGAGTAAAATCTAATCCCTTCTCGTTTTGTTTATTTGTGTTATTGCATGTTCTTTGTTCTTTATTTTATTCTAAATCTTACCATATCATGTTTGACTTATTTGATTTAATATTTTTGATCTATGCAAAAATGTTGGAAATGCATATATTTTTATTTATTTATTTCCTATATGCGTTTATTTCAACAATCTTAGAGAAGGTATCGCTTAGGACTAAAATATTTGGGATGTCGGAAATAACTTTTAAATCATGTGTAGACTTATTTAGTATGCCCGAAAAATTTGGTGGGCAAAATTTCAAGTGTTGGCAACAATGCATGAGAATTTGGTTGACCACCATTGGTTTGATCTCGGTTTTGGAAATCGATTACCCGATTTTGGATAAGGAAAAACCCACTCTTGAAGGGCAAAAGGCGGTGGATGTGTGGAATGAGTGCAACCGTATTTGCCATTGTTGCATCTTATTGGCATTGTCCAATGTGCTGTTTAATGTGTGTTACGAACGCGGCTTCAAGATAATTTTTAAGACGTTTGGGAGGTGGCCCAGACGTCTGACCAGACGTCTGGAACCCCTTCCAGACGTCTGGGATTAAATTTCTGCGGCGTACGGGGTTGCGTCTGCACGCATGCGTGCGTAGACCTGCAACCGCCACCCTCTTTCCTCTTTTTCCCTCTCTCCTGCAAGGCGCAGTGCTCTCTCTCTCTCTCTATCTATCTATCTCTCTCTCCCCGCGCGACCTTAAAAGGCCCTCGCCCTCACCCTCATCCCCTTCGTGTCCCTCTTCTTTTTCTCCCAGCCGGTGCGAGAGCGAGCGAGCGGCGGCAGCAGCCGCCGCGGCAAGTGTGTTGGAGGAGGTGTTGCGTGAGGGAGGAGATGCTCGACCGTGAGGGCTCGAGCTTGCCGGGGTAGCTAGAGCCGGCCGGCGGGGGAGCAGCGGGCGTGGAGTGTCGCGGAGGGGCTGCTGTAGCTTGAGCAGCAGGCGGAAGGGGCGCAACGCGGCCGTGCATCGCGGGCGGAGAGTGAGAGGAGCTCTGATTCTGGAAATTTTTCCAGAATCAGACGTCTCGCCTTACGACCAGACGACGGTGAAGACGTCTGGAGGATTGTCCAGATGTCTAACAGGTAAGATACTTCGTCTTCTTTCTTTTTTCGCGCGTACGGCCATGCAGCCGTCCACCGCGCCTTCGTCTGCAACCCGTCATACTGAGAACGGTTATGGGTGCGTGTAGGTTCTGCTTGGGAGGGCGCGAGAATCACCATCCAACGCGAATCGGACGTCTGGCCGCAGTGCCAGACAACGGAGAGGACTTCTAGACGTCTGGGTTGACCATCGGACGTCTGGGAATTAAGCCAGACGCCCCCACAGGCTTCTGGACCTTTGAGGGACTACACAGAGCGAAAGTATCATCTGAACCACCTTTTAAGACGTCTGGAAGAGATTCCAGACGTCTGATTTTGGACAGTTTCGTTGTTTTCGACCCGTTTAGGGCCCGTTCGGAGTCCGTTTTCCGCATTTCGAGTTGCGTTCTTTTCGGAATAAAATCCTCTACCTGTTTACAGTAATTATATACTGTTATGAGAAACTCCTTGTGTTTGATCCTTGTGTTAGGATCCCGTTCCATTGCAGTCTCGGGGGTTGCGGAGGCGCACGGGATTTCCGACCACGCCCCCAGTACTCCCGTTGTAGTTGATAAAGTGGCTTTTAAATTTATTAGCATAAATTGTTACACTTATGGAACAATTAATAGAACCTAGGGCATTGCATAAATCCTAGGAATGAGAACTAGATTGAATGATAGATCATAGGGTATTGCATGAATCCTAGGGCTGGAAAACTAGATTGTATGATAGATCCTAGGGTAGGGCATAAATCCTAGGACTGGAAAACTAGTGGAATATAAAAATATTGCAGTCTCAGAAAGGTGGAAAGGAAATAATAGCTACCTGTAAATTGATTTAACCGCTGCCTGTTATGAATAAATAAACATGATTGAAAACATGGGTTGTTTGAACGTGAAACTGGAACGGTGAAACCTAAATGTGCTGAGTTAAAAGAGCTGGAACCCTACGGGGAATTAGGAGTAGAACTCCTGGAAAGAGAATGGAATGGAACTGAGAAAGAAAGACGTGGAAGTGTGTTGCCTCTTTGGTACGTAGTGCCAGGAGAAGCACCTGTTACCTGTTTAGTGCAGAGCGGAGCTAGCCGCCCTAGGGACCCGAGGTTAGGTCTGGCCACTTTGTACCGACTTTTGGCCCTTGTATACATAGTACCGAGGAGAGCTACTAGTGTAGAGCGAGTACTAGCTACCCCACAGGCCCCGGGGTGCTGTTAGCTCACCTACACCGACTTGTTAGGCCCACTGGGCAAACTAGGGTAGTCAGGCGAGGATGCGCGGACTGAGGGTAGGACCACCACGGGGGACTCTCCCGGCCAGGAGAGCACCACGTGTTACTTCTACTTTTCGGAAAAGACTGCAATCAAGATCGTTCCCACGAGGAACATTCGAGATCAAGTGAAGGATCTGAGAAATAAATAAATCGTGAAATAATAAAAAGATGTAAATAAAGAAAGTAACAAAATATGACAGCTACTGTACACTCTACTGCTTCTTTAGTTTTAGTTGCCACTCTACTCAACGTTTCGCTGACATGTTATACTCGTTACTTTTCAGGACCAGGTGTTGAGCAGCCAGGGTCAGCGGCTGCAGAGGACGCTGGGCCGAGTAGGGTCCAGTAGAGTTACCACAGTTCTTTTGTACCCCTTTTGTTCCACTGTAGTGAGTAGTTCTTGTTACTCTCTGTACTTTTCTTTACTTGTAGTTCATGTTATGTTATAATTGTTGTTCTACTGTTGTGGTGGTATATACTGTAGTAGTTCATTTTCTTACTGCTGTATTTTGTTACTGCTAGTTATATTCATGTTGAATGTGGTTTATTTTACTGCTCTTTTGGTTACTTCCTCGTTGGACGACTAGATCTTGGGATTAGTCGAGTCGGTCCGGTTCTCATGTCTCGTAGGGACTCGGGAATCGGGTCGTTACAATGTGTATAGTACATCCATGTCCACTATGAAGGGGCTATGGGAAGAGTTGGATAAGAAGTTTAATATTGAGGACCTTGGTATTGAAAAATACTCTGTCTTAAAATTCCTTAAATTCCAAATGGCTGAGGGTAAATCGATATTAGATCAGGTACACGAATTTCTGTTATTGCTCCATGGTTTAGCAGAGGTTGAAATGAAGCTTCTTGAGAAGTTTTAAGTTATGTCTATCATTTAGAAATTCCCTAAATCTTAGAAAGACTTTGGGATGACTCTCAAGCATAGGAAGGGAAAAATTTCTCTAGATGACTTGATGATAGCCATTGCTATTGAGGAAGAGTATAAGAAACAGAAACTTATAATGCATGTGGAGTCTAAGGTAAATGTCATGACATCTAAGGGTAAGGAGAATAAAAATAAGAACAATAAAAATAAAAAACGAAAGCCAAACCCAAGATCCAAAAGAAATCTAAGAACAAACCATGCTAGCACTGTGGGCAGGTTGGGCATTGGAAGAAGGATTATCCTAATAAAGCTCAACAGAAGACCACAGATGGAAATCTTCAGGTGAATGTGATCACCGAGGAGGCCAGAGCTAGTGATGGATATATCTCAATAAAATCCAAACTCTATGTTATTCACAATCCTACTGAATAGCTCATGGATACTTGAGCTAATGTACATATTTGTATTGATAGATCATTCTTTTCTTCTTATCAAACCTGCAGTGGCGGGACTGTGAAGATGGGGAACGACTCTGCAGCCAAGGTGCTGGGATTCAGATGCGTGGACTTGAGGTTTTCCTTGGGGCGAGTTCGAACACTGCACAGGGTGTTGCATGTTCCTGTTGTAAAAAAAAATGTTCTTTTTGGTTCCTTGTTAATTAGAGAGGGTTTTGAGTTACACTTTAAATGTAATAAAGTTGTGTTGAGACATGGAATATTTTATGAAAATGGGTATTTGACAGATTTTGATCTATTATTTAGAGTGAGATGTGATGTGGATTTATCATCTAGAAATGCTCTAAATAATATTAATTTTCATTCGATTCAATCTGTTTGCAGTAATATTAAATCTTGTGATATATAGCATGATAAATTAGGTCATGTAAATTTCAATTCTATAAAAAGAATGATGAAATTAAATATGATTCTTGAACACACCATAAATAAAACTAAGAAATGCGAGATATGTGTGCAGGCTAAACAATCTAGGAAGCTTTTTCACTCTATTACTAGAGATACCGAGGTTCTAGATTTGGTACACACGAATATTTATGAGTTTAATGGTGTGTTGGCTAAGGATAATAAAAAATATTTTATCACTTTTATAGATGATAGTAGCAGATACTGTTATGTGTATTTACTTAAGTCTCAGGATGAGACATTAAGTAAATTCCTCATCTTTAAGAAAGAAGCAGAAACACAAACTGAGAAAACTCTTAAGAGACTGAGATCAGATAAAGGAGGGAAATATACGTTGAATTTATTTGATAAATAGTTCCAAGCTTTTGGTATAATTCATGAAGTGACGGCCCCATATTCCCCTTAATCTAATGGGATAGCAGAGCGAAAGAACAGGACCCTAACTAACATGGTCAATGCTCTTTTGCAAAACTCAGGATTACCTACTTACATGTGGGAAGAAGCTTTGAATACGGCATGCCATATTTTGAATAGAGTTCCCCTCAAGCATAAGGAAAGTAACCCATTTGTGATTTGGAGAAACAGGAAACCAAGTTTGAAATACCTTAAATTGTGCGGCTGCCTTGCAAAAGTGGTTGTCCCAGAACATAAAAGGAAGAAGCTTGGACTTAAGACAGTTGACGCGATCTTTCTGGGTTATGTTGATAATAGCTATGCCTATAGATTTTTTGTTATAAAATCAGAGATTTCAGGCATAGATGCCAACACTATTGTTAAGCTTCGCGATGCTACATTTTTTTAGGATGTCTTCCCTATGAAGACTGTATTACCTCAAAATGTGACTTCAAATGATCTAGCCACTACATCTAGTTCTATTCCTGGTCAAGTGGAAAGGATGTCTAATGTGGGGGCTAGCTCTTCTTGTTCTGAACCCAATCAAGTAGAAGAGTCTGAACCTAGGAGAAGAAAAAGATCAAGAATTGCCAAGGATTTGGGAAGTGATTTTATTACTTACCAGATCGAGAGTGATCCCCTCACTTATCGTGATGCTATGGCATCTTTTGAAGTTAAGCAATGGAAAGATGTCGTTAAGAATTAGATAGATTCAATCATCTCTAATGGCACTTGGGAGTTGGTTGATTTACCTCCAGGGTGTTCTACTATTGGGTGTAAGTGGGTGTTTAAGAGAAAACTCAAGCTTAACGGATCTATTGAAAAATACAAAGCTAGACTTATTGCCAAGGGGTTCAAGCAAATGGAAGGAATCAATTATTTCGATACTTATTCTCTAGTAACTAGGATAACTACTATCTGGAAACTTATTGCATTGGCTTCTATTTATGATTTCACTATCCACCAAATGGATGTGAAGATCGCCTTTCTTCATGGTGATCTTGAGGAGGAGATCTATATGGACCAGCCTGAGGGATTTGTAGTTCATGGGAACAAGAAAAAGGTTTACAAGCTTGTTAAATCTCTTTATGGTTTGAAACAAACACCCAAGCAATGACATGAAAAGTTTGATAATACTATACTATCTTTTGGCTTTGTAGGTCACAAATTTGATAGTTGTGTCTACTCTATGATTAAGGGTGATATGTGTATTGTACTATACCTATATGTAGATGATATATTTTTGTTTGAATCAGACATTAGAATTGTGAATGAAACTAAATTGTTCTTGAGTAGTAAGTTTAAGATGAAGGATATAGGTGTTGTAAATGTGATCTTAGGTCTCAAACTGATTCGGTTAGTAGAGGGGATAGTTATTTCTCAATTTCATTATGTTGAGAAGGTTCTTGAGAAATTTGATTATGAAGATTGCAAGGTTGTAAGCATTCCTTTTGATTCATCAAAAACTCTCTATAAGAACAAGAGTGAAACATCTGTTTTACAACTAAAATATTCATAGGTTATAGGAAGCTTAATGTATTTGGCTAACTATACTAAACCGGATCTTTCTTTTTCCGTGTCTAAGTTGAGTAGATACACAAGCTGTCTTAACCATACTCATTGGGATGCCTTAGACCGAGTACTTAAGTACTTGAAGGGAACTATTTCCCTTAATTTACATTATGGTAAATATCCTTCAGTTTTGGAAGGATATAGTGATGCAAGTTGGATCGGTTAAATGGAAGATTCCGGGAGTAATGATATTATATGGTATGTCTTTACCCTTGAAGGCAGTGCAGTCTCCTGGCAGTCTGCAAAACAGATCATTTTAGCTTGGTCTACCTTTGAGGCTGAGCTTTGTGCTTTGGACACCACTGGAATTGAGGCTGAATAGCTAAAGGGACTTTTTACATAAATCCCTATGGTAAGTAAGCCAATTCCTGCGACATCTTTGCATTGTGATAGCATGAATGCTATAACAAAGATTAAGAGTTAAAGTTTAATCAGAAAACAAGGAAACATATCCAAATCAGACTCAAGTCAGTAAGGGATTTAGTGTCTCAATGAGTGATTGCTGTGGAATTTATAGGATCCAAGGATAACATAGCAGATCCGTTTACTAAAAGACTTGATAGATTTTTAGCCCTTAATTCTAGGCTTGGGATGTGACTGAGACCCATTGGGAGTTTACCCGCAGTAGCAACCTACCCTAACTGAGTGGAGATCCCACAAAGTAGGTTCAATGTGATAACAACAAGTTGTATGAGGAACTGGTTGGCACTCATTGTTAGATGTTTTGCATCTGAGCCTAATCCCTGGAAGCCTGAGTGCCTTAAGCTGCAAATTTAGGAAGAGCAAAGGCTCTAAATGGGTTCAAGCCTTTATGGCAGGATGTGAGCAGTGCATCATTTGAGAACGTCACCTATGTGAGTGTTACTATGGAACGCGGGTAAGGGAATAGGGTCTTTCCCGATTACACTCATGAAACAGGAAATGGTGCATGGCCTTTAAAAGCACCAACCCTGAAGATTATCACCAAGAACTTCATTTTGTTGTCACCACTATTCACCCCACATCAAAGGTCTAGAGTTTAAGACTAGTTTTACTTTATTCCTGTGGTGGTGGAGGTGAATGATTCAGGTAAGGGTTTAAACCAAAAGGTACCTTTACTAAAAGCAGAGTGTGGTAGCAGAGAAATTTTCAACGATGAATTTGTAGGGGATTGTTAGATTTGAGAGTCTAATTGTATCAATTGGGATGCAATTGTTATATAGTGACGTGGGAATTCATGTTAAAATCAATGAAATTTGGGAGAGGTTTTTAGTCCCATACTGGAAGTGGACAAACCTCTTAGTAGGTATAAAAGGCTTTTGCCTCCCATGGCTTATGTAACAAAGAGTCAGAGGTGGGGTTGGGGACCATGCATGCACGCGCGTGCACCCTGCCCCACCCCGGCTCTAACTTTGACTTTGGCTCGAGCTCGGGTGAGAATCAATTTGGAACTTGGAACTTGGCCTCCTTTTGCTACGGATTTTTAATCTCACGATTTTGACCTGGATTGATCGATCAAAATGTGAAATTGGTCGACCAATTGTTTTGGTCGATCAATGAATTAGTTTTGTTGATCAATTGGCTTGGTAGACCAATTAGTGAAGTTTTATCAACCAATTTATTTTGGTCGATCAATAAGCTTAATTGGTCGACCGATTGTTGTGTTCCCATAAAACAGGAATTTCCTTAAACGTCTGATCGCAGGCTCTATATAAGGGTCACGAGGGGGCTCTCATTTAACACACAACAAGAGCAGAAAATATCTCTCCACTCTCTCCCTTTCTCTCTAGTTCTCGTCTCTCTTTGTTAGTGCGTTTGTTCGACGTGAGATTGGTAGAAAAATCTTCAATCACTTTTGTCGATCTTACATAAGGGGATTGAGAGACCCATATGAAGTTTTTGGTTAATTAAGCCATTCAGTTGGTAGATAAATTTGGAATTTGGTTGGAAACTAAATTGCCTCAGCTTCGTTCTCCTAAGGTGATTTTCGAGAACGTCCAAGATCGGAGTGCGCCAAATCTTGGAGGTGGATCGTCGTATCTTGGGAGGAGTTTGTTAGGCCCCGACGTACAAGTATCGTGGATGGTGATACCTTCTCCAAAGGAAATTCTTAATGAGCATTCTGATAGGAGAAAAATTTAATTCCTTCTCATTTTATTTATTTGTATTATTATATATTTTTTGTTCTTTATTTTATTTTAGATCTTGCCATATCATGTTTGACTTATTTGATTTAATATTTTTAATTTATATAAAAATGTTGAAAATACATACATTTTTAATTATTTATTTTTTATATGTATTTATTTCAACCGATCCTGCAAGAGATAATTGGCTTAAACAATTAAGTGAAGCCCAACAAGAACGTTTTCTTTGTAGTGCTCGAATGGTGCTGACTCCAATGAGTGAGCATCTGGCTTGAATTCAAAAAGTTGATCTCATCGAGCGTAAGCTCGATGCATTGAGTTTTTGACTTAAGCTCGAGTTCAGATCTTAACTCATCTACATTATCAAGTGAACTAACCTCAATAACTAGTATTTTTAACTTGTTAAGTATTTATGGGAAATTTAATTACAAGAAAACCTACACAAAGTTAAGAGCTCAACCCCCATATTCCTACAAAGTAGAGTTAAGAGTCCAATAATGATAGCTTAAGCTTGAGCCTAAATTTAGATGGACTTGTTAAACGTAAGCTAGAGCCAACTTTGACTTATTTGGCTTGATATTTCAAGCTACCCCCAAGATCGAATTCGGAAATATTGTTTCTCCTGTATGTGAACCAAGAATGCCCCTAAGTCAGCTCATATGCCCATGATAACATTTAAAACCCACGAAAATACCTAAACTAATCAACTTATCTATGCCACTAACTAAAGCAGGGTTTTCACCTGCCAGGTGTCAACCCTCCACGCCACTCTACCCCCGCCCCTCCGACGTTCCCCCGCTCTCTCTCTCTCTATCTCTCCCTCCCCCAATCAGCCGGTCACATGCTGCAATTAATGTCCATATACATAACTTTCATGGCGACTATCTCATTTGCACGAATTAAATTAAAAAATAAAGACATATTTAGTGAAAAGTGACTTTTGTGTTGATAGTTATAAGATTATAATAAACATGTTAGAATATTTTGTCAAAATTTAAATACGATATGTAATATATAGAAGAGTAAATGGGTATTTTTCTTAGAGATTAGATATTTTATGAAATATTTTTTTTGTGAACTTTAGTGTAGCAGGATATATATATATATATATATATATATATATAAGGTTAGTGTCTGCCGTTAGAATACTTTGTCAAAAATTAGATACGATACATGATACACGCAAGATCAAATGGATATTTTTTCGAGAGATTAGATTTTTGGTAGAATACTTTTTGTGGATACTCATAACACACGTTGGACCTTTTGTGTATTAAAATTAAAGAAGTTGAAATATGTTATTTTTTTATTGAAATGACCCACCATCCCTTTGATTATTTAAGACGTCTGTGATGTTTACCAAACGTCTGAAAATGCTTTCAGCATGGAACGTACAAGCGCCATACTTCCTCCCTCACCGCGCCTCACCGCACCTTCTCCTGCGGTGCCACTTCGCGCCATGCTCCGCCTTTCCGTCCCCCTCACCTCCTCTCTCTTTATAAACCTCTCCCCCTCCTCTTCGTTGCCCACCTGCAGCCGAGAGTAGAGTGAAGGCGAGAACGAGTGAAGAGCGGAGAGCCGAGCAAGAGGAAGTGTGAGGGCGAAGGCTGCAGCGCCGTTCTGCTGCAGCACCTGCAGGCAAGGGGAGCCAGAGCAGTTCTGCGGAAGTCATTTTTCCACGGAATTAGACGGCCAGAGAGACACCTAGACGTCTCACCAGACGTCTGAAGGTATGGCAAGACGTCTGGTAGAGATCTACTTTCCATACTTTTCCTCTCTGACAAGTCCTGACAGCGTATGTGTATGTGTCAGAGGGCGGGAGCGTAGCCGAGGCAGTTTCAGACGTCCGAGAACACCCCCAGATGTCTTACAAAGTCCTTGGATGTCGGCTTTGAGTTCCAGACATCTGATAGCGGAACACCAAGAGAGGTATCCCTGAGAACTATTTTAAGACGATGTCTAGGACCTTTCCCAGACGTCTGATTTCCGTTTGATAGCGTATTTTGGGCCATGTAAGGCCCTGTCATTATTGCTTTTTCACAAACGAACCGTCTCTGTTTTCCATACGAGTTTCTCTGTATAATGATACCTCGTTTATATCTTTCTGAACCTTTTGGCCCATCAATCCATGTTTTAGGTCTCCAGTTCGTTGGGTGTACGGGACCTGTGGAGACGTCGGGAGCCACTGTACGAGCCCCCATTCCACCCGGTTACCCAGGTAAAGTGGTTACAACCTTAACCTCTAATTTAATACATGCGAGTAAGTAATCCTAGGACTTGAGATGAACCCTAGAAAAGAATAAACGTATATTCGAGAATAAATTCTTGAATCCTAGGTCTTGGCATGAACACTAGGGTTAGAAGAAACTACATGTGAATGATTGTGTAATTAAGAGCTGCCTGTTTTTAGCTAAAATGGACCTCTACTGTAATAAAATGGAAATTGAACTGTTGTCCCGAACATTCCAACCCGGATGTGATAAAGAAACTCCTGCACGAACCCCACGGGGAATGTAAACATGAACACCGTACCTCGAAGAACCAGATGGTTCTGGGAATTTGCTGCCTATGGACAGCTATTAAGGGAGGTAGCTGACCTTTGTGTACGTAGTACCGAGGAGAGCAACTATCCCTTGTAGTGTAGAGGGGAGCTTGCCGCCCTTGGGTTGGGACCAAGGGTGGGTTTGGCCACTCTACGACGACTCTTACTGGCCCTTGTGTACGTGGTACCGAGGTGAGCTACTTAGTGTAGGGGGGAGCTATCTGCCCAGGGGGCCCGGGGCTAAGTATGGCCACCCTACACCAACTCTCATCAGCCTGTTTGGCAAACCGGGGTAGTCGAACGAGAGTACGCGGATTGAGGAGGGGCAAGACCCCTGTTCTGTTCTGAGAGGGCAAGGCCCTACACTGTTCCGCACTGTACGTTGAGGCGTACCCGCTAGCGGAAACGACTGACCGCGTGCCAGTGTAGGGTAGCTACCTGTGCGCTTATCACGTGTGTCGTAGTCACCGCTACGTCACGACCGTGACTTCAGGGTAGTACACCGAGTATAGGACTACCATGGTGGGACTCCCCCGACCAGGAGAGTGACACGTGGGCATCCTATATCACGAGAAGTTGCAAGCAAAATCGTTCCTATCGAAAACCAGAAGATTAATTAACAAATCCTAATTAGAGATCTCTACGCACCCATATGTATAATATAATTAGAAAATGGAAAAATTTATGTCAATGCATGTTACTTCTTAGCTACCACTCTACTCAACTTTAGCAGACTCCAGTCAAATATATTTTGTACAGATCAGGGATTTGAGCAGCCCGAGCCACCTGCTACTGGGGACGCTGGGCCTAGTCGAGCCTAGTTTTAGTTCTACTACCTGATAGTGAGTTTTATAGTTTGTATTCTGTTACATGTACTCTTTGATATGATGGTTGTAATATCACTGTTCTCTTTCCACTTGTTGAAACTTTCTTTTTGCTTAGTTACTGTACTTGTGTGATTGTGGTTTGTTGAATGTTACTTGGTTATTTCTTGTTGGACGACTAGATCTTGGGATAAACTGAAGCGAGCCAGTCTCAGATCTTGTAGGGATTTGGGACTGGGTCGTGACAAGATGGTATTAGAGTAAGCTTGTCTCAAGAAATGAAC
Organism: Thalassia testudinum; assembly: GCA_037157565.1. NCBI lineage: Eukaryota > Viridiplantae > Streptophyta > Magnoliopsida > Alismatales > Hydrocharitaceae > Thalassia > Thalassia testudinum. The sequence goes on from JAZHRO010000002.1 coordinate 55,210,535, forward strand.
CAAGTAGTCTGGAAAACACCACACTTGTACATGTAACTAAGATAGCCATCACAACTTTTTCTCTCGGTTATTGTATCCGAGTCTCACGTCTCCTCTTTGGTCAAACAGGCACCAATAATCTCGTTCCTCCTCGATCTTTGAGTAGGAAATGCCTCACCAGGGAGCTATTGAGGCAGGCCGCGGATGTGGTCGTGGCCGTGGACGTGGTCGTAGGGGAGGACGAGCGATGGCCGAAGATAGAGCCACTCCACCTCTCCTCCTGGGCATCCAGGCCCCGGACCTCGCCCAACTGATCTGGAGTCTTATCCGGGAGGAGCTCCATCAGCCTCCTCCTCAGCCTTCCCTTCTTGGGGATGCAGAGGGGGAATCCTCCGTGGGGCAGGCAAGCCGCCACGGTGCTGGATGAGCTGTAGGGGAAGGGGTGATTATTTACTGTAACGACCCGGTTCCCGAGTCCCTACGAGACACAAGAATCGGACCGACTCGACTAATCCCAAGACCTAGTCGTCCAACGAGGAAGTAACCAAAAGAGCAGTAAAATAAACCACATTCAGCATGAATATAACTAACAGTAAGGAAGTACAGCAGTAAGGAAAGAACTACTACAGTAGATACCACCACAACAATAGAACAACATTTATCATATAACAAGAACTGCAGGTAAAGAAAGTACAGCGAAAACAAGAACTACTCACTATAACAGAAACAAAAGAGGTACAAAAGACTGTGGTAAACTCTACTGGACCCTACTCGGCCCAGCGTCCTCTGCAGCCGCTGACCCTGGCTGCTCAACACCTAGTCCTGAAAAAGGTAACGAGTGTAACATGTCAGCAAAACGCTGAGTAGAGTGGCAAACTAACTAAAGACAACAGTAGAGTGTACAGTAGCTGTTATGTTCTATTACTTCCTTTATTCACATCTTTCAATTTCTCTCACTATTTTAATTATTTCTCAGATCCTTTACTTGATCTTGAATGTTCCTCGTGGGAACGATCTTGATTGCAGTCTTTTCCAAAAGTAGAAGTAGCACGTGGTGCTCTCCTGGCCGGGAGAGTCCCCCGTGGTGATCCTACCCTCAGTCAACCACCCCAAGGTCACTGACAGACGTAACGGTGACTACGGCACGCGCGATAAACGCACAGGTAGCTAACCCGCACTGGCACGTGGTCAGTCGTTTCCGTTAACGGGTGCGCCCAAAGCACAGCACGGAACCAGGGTAGAGCCCTCTCAGTAACGGGGGTCCAACCCCTCCACAGTAACCAAACCGGGGCCTTGCCCCTCCACAGTCCGTGCACCCTCGCCTGACTACCCTGGTTTGCACGAGTGGGCCTAACAAGTCGGTGAAGGAGGCTAGCAGAACCCCGGGGCCCGTGGGGTAGCTAGTACTCTCCTAACACTAGTAGCTCTCCTCGGTACTACGTACACGAGGGCCAGCAAGTCGGTACAGAGCGGCCAATCCTAACCCTGGGTCCCTGGGGTGGCTGGCCCCACTCTGCACTAAACAGATACAGGTACTTCCCTTGGTACTGCGTACCCAAGAGACAGTACAAACTACATCTCAGTTCCATTCCTTTTTCTTTCCAGGAGTTCCACTCCTAATTCCCCGTAGGGTTCCAGCTCTTTATCTCAGAACATCATATGTTTCACTTTCCAGTTTCACGTTCTCACAATCCATGATCTCAATCGTGTTTCTTTATTCATAACAGGCAGCTGTAAATTCAATTTACAGGCAGCTTTATATTCCTTTCCATTTTCCAAGACTGCAGTATTATACATTCCACTAGTTTTTCCATCCTAGGATTCATGCCACATCCTAGGATCTAGCATACAACTAGTTTTCCAGCCCTAGGATTCATGCATCACCTAGGAGCTATCATTCCATACGTTTCTCATTCCTAGGATTCATGCAATGTCCTAGATTCTAGTTATGGTTCCATACTTTAAGAGATTTTAATAATAAACTTAAGCCACTCTACCAGGTACAACGGGAGTAATGGGGGCGTGATCGGGAATCCCGCGTGCCTCCGCGACTCCCAAGACTGCAACTGAACGAGGTCCTATCACAAGGATCAAACACAAGGAAAGTCTCAAAACAGTGTATAGCTACTGTAGACGGGTAGAGGAATTAATTCTGAAAAGAACGCAACTCGAATCGCGGAAAACGGAGCCCGAACGGGCCCTAAACGGGTCGAAAACGACGACACTGTGTAAAATCAGACGTCTGGAACTTCTTCCAGACGTCTTAAAAAGTGATCAGAGAATTACCTGCTCAGCGTGGTTTCCCAGATGTCCAGAAGTCTGCGGGGACGTCTGGCCTAGCTCACAGACGTCCGATGGTCACCCCGGACGTCTGGAGGTCACTCCCGCCGTCTGGTACAACTTCCAGACGTCTGATTCGCAAAGGATGGCGAATCAGCGAGCCTGCGCACAGCCAACTCCCTCCCTCAGTACGGTCAGTCGAAAGGAAGGAAGAAGAAAGTGGAATACTCACCTTTCAGATGTCTGTATGATCTTCCAGACGTCTCCCTCGCCGTCTGTTTATAAACCCAGACGTCTGATTCTGGAAATTTTTCCAGAACAGGGCACCGCCCGGCCTCCGCTCGCTACGCTGCCCGCGTCGTACCTCGCGCGTCCCTGCGCCCTCCGCGTCGTTCCGCGCCTCTTGCGTCGTTCCGCGCGTTCCGCAGCAGGTCCCTCTCCGCGTCGTTCCGCGCCTCCTGCGCCCTCCGCCGGCCGGCCAAGCCGCTCCGGCGAGCTCGCCCTCACGGCAGAGCTCCGCCCTCGCTCGCTGCACCTCCTCCGCGCTCACTGCGGCCGCCGCTGCCGCCCTCACGCTCGCTCGCTCTCGCGCACAGGAAGGAGAAGACGAAGGGGACGGTGGAGACGACAGGAGGGGAGGCGTGGCCTTTTAAGGCCGCGCGAGGAGGAGGGAGAGAGAACGCGGCAGGCCTGCAGCCGCAGAGAGAGAGGGAAAGAGAGAGAGAGAGAGGAATCGCGGGTCTGCGTGCACAGGCGCGCAAACGAATCTCTCATGCGAAAAATAATTGTTTTACGGACGTCTGGAAACGATCCCAGACGTCTGGTCAGACGTCTGGATGTGCTCCCAGACGTCTTAAAAGACGTCTGGGGCACGCGTTCGTTACAATATAACAAACTCAAAGGAAGTTTCGTCCCCGAAACTTGCGCCAACTAGGGTGCAGGGAAAGATGTCCAAATAACCATTACAAACTCAAAGAGGACCGAAGCCGGTTCGAAAAGACGTACCCGCGAAAAGCTCCGGGTACCGCTCCCGCATTGCCGCCTCAGGCTCCCAGGTAGCCTCCTCGTACCACTGGCTCCTCCACAAAACCTTTACCAGGGGTACTTGCTTTCGTCTCAAATTGCGGACGGCTCGGTCTAGGATCTGCACTGGCCGCTCGGGGTAGGTCAGGTCGTCGCTCACCTCGACGCTCTCGTGACTCAGTACGTGACTGGAATCGGCTACGTACTTCCTGAGGTTGGACACGTGGAACACGTCGTGCACACCAGAAAGCTGCGGGGGAAGGGCAAGTCTGTAAGCAACGGGTCCAACCCGCTCCAGGACCGCAAAGGGCCCTACGAACCTCAGCGCGAGCTTCCCTCTCACCCCAAACCGCTGTAGGCCCTTCATGGGCGAAACAAGAAGGAAGACGTGGTCCCCAACCTCAAACTGCACCTCTCTGCGTCTTCGATCTGCGTAGCTCTTCTGTCTGCTCCTGACAGTGCGGAGTCGTCTGTGGATCTGCTCAACTACCTCCTGACTCTGCCGGATCAACCTGGGGCCAACCTCCCACTTGGTCCCCATCTCAACCCAACTCAAGGGTGCCGTACACTTCCGTTCGTACAGAGCCTCGTAGGGAGCCATGCCGATGCTCGAGTGATAACTGTTGTTGTATGCAAACTCCGCCAGGGGTAGGTGCTCCTCCCAAGAGCCCCTCCAGTCCAGTACACAGGCACGCAAAAGGTCCTCAAGTGTCTGTATCGTGCGCTTAGACTGTCCGTCCGTCTGGGGGTGGTAAGCCGTGCTAAACCTCAACCTCGTCCCCAAAGCCTGCTGAAACTCAGCCCAAAACTGGGACGTAAAGCGGGCATCCCGGTCGGATACGATCTCCCGCGGAACTCTGTGTAGTCGTACCACATCACGGATATACCTCTCTGCCAACTGTGCTGGTCCCAAAGTGATTCGGATCGGCAAGAATCGTGCCGTCTTCGTCAATCTATCCACTATTACCCAGACTGCGTCGTGTGCCCGCTGGGTAACAGGTAAGCCCACCACCAAGTCCATGGTGATGCTCTCCCACTTCCACTCTGACACTGGAAGCGGCTGAAGCGGCCCTGCAGGCCTCAGATGCTCGGCTTTCACCTGCTGGCACACTAAGCACTGCTGCACGAACTCACCCACATCCCGCTTCATCCCTCTCCACCAAAACTCGCGTCTCAAGTCGTGGTACATTTTCGTGTTCCCGGGATGTATGGTGAATCTGGAACCGTGTGCCTCAGTCAGGAGCTCTCTCAACAGCTCCTCGTCTCTGGGAACACACAACCGTCCCCTCAAGCGTAGCACCTGGTCTGTGAAAGAGAAGTCCCCTGTGAAAGACTGCAAGTACAGATTGGCCATCTGTCCTGTGATGATGCGGTCCATCAACTCTGGCCTAGTCTGCCGTGTCACCGTCACTGCTCCACAGTACCCTCGTAACTCTAGAGGTCGTCAACTGCCCACCTCCTCCAAAAGGCTCCAACTCTGTAACTGTAGGTTGGCCAAGCGTGCGGGCGCCTTACGGCTCAAGGCGTCAGCCACCACATTGGCCTTTCCCGGGTGGTAGGAGATGCTGCAGTCGTAGTCCTTCAGGAGCTCCAACCAACGTCTCTGTCTCATGTTGAGCTCCTTCTGGTCAAAAAGATATCTGAGGCTCTCATGATCTGTAAAAAATCTCGAAGGCCTCACCGTACAAGTAGTGCCTCCAGGTCTTCAGCGCGAAGACAACAGCTGCCAACTCTAGGTCGTGGGTAGGGTAGGTATGCTCATGGGGCTTCAGTTGCCGCGAAGCGTAAGCGACAACATGACCCCTCTGCATGAGCACACCTCCTAACCCCTGCAAGGAAGCGTCCGTATACACAACGAACCCGCCACTACTGTCAGGGATGGTGAGCACGGGAGCCGAGGTCAACCTCTCCTTCGGCTCCAGAAAACACGCCTCACAGGCGTCTGTCCATGCGAAAGGCACGTCCTTCCGGGTCAACTGTGTCATAGGACGCGCAATCTGCGAAAACCCTCTGATGAACCGTCTGTTGTAACCTGCCAGTCCCAGGAAACTGCGAATCTCAGTGACTGAACGCGGTCTCTCCCACCTGAGCACTGCCTCGACCTTGGCGGGGTCCACCGCCAGGCCGTTACCAGAGATCACATGACCCAAGAAGGTCACCTCCCTCAACCAGAACTCGCACTTGCTGTATTTGGCGTACAGCCTGCGTCGTCTCAGAGTGTCCAGAACCATCCGCAAGTGCTGTCCGTGCTGCGTCCGATCTCTAGAATAGATGAGTACATCATCTATGAAAACCACCACAACTGGTCCAAGTACGGTCTAAACACCCGGTTCATCAGGTCCATGAAAGCAGCGGGGGCATTGGTCAGCCCAAACGGCATGACCAAAAACTCGTAGTGTCCGTACCAGGTGCGGAAAGCTGTCTTGGAGACGTCGGTCTCCCTGATCCTCAACTGGTGGTATCCAGACCTCAAGTCTATCTTGGAAAACACCGTGGCACCCCGCAACTGGTCAAACAAATCGTCGATCCTCGGCAGCGGATATCTGTTCTTGATGGTGACCCTATTCAGCTGTCGGTAGTCCACACAAAGGCGTAGGGTCCCATCCTTCTTCTTCACAAACAGTACCGGGGCTCCCCAGGGAGACGCACTGGGCCTCACGAAACCTTTCTCCAAAAGGTCCTGCAACTGGGACTTGAGCTCTCGCAGCTCAAGCGATGCCATCCTGTATGGCGCGGTGGAGATGGGGCTGGTCCCTGGTACTAGTGAGATCTCAAACTCGATCTCACGCTCGGGCGGTAGTCCTGGTAACTCGTCTGGAAACACGTCAGGATACTCTCTGACCACCGGGATGCTCTGGAAGTCTGCCACAGGGCTGGGCTTTGCCACCACACAGGCTAGGAAGCCCTCACACCCCTGGCTCAAAAGTCTCGCCGCCCGAAGTGCCGAAATGCACCTGAAACCTCCGTCCACTGGCTGTCCGTGAAACTCGAAAGAAGGCAACTCCGGAATGGAGAAGACAATCTTCCTCTCAAAACAGTCCACCAAGGCGTGGTAAGCGGACAGCCAATCCATCCCCAGAATCACTCCAAAGTCCTCCATCTGGATCATAATCAGGTCAGCTGGCAGGCTATGTCCTCCAACGCTGACCTCGCAATCCGTGAACACCTCCTTAGCTACAAACAACTGACCACTCGGACCTCTGATTACGAACGGATTCTCTAACAGTGTATAATCCTGGTCCAAACTAACTGCGAAACTGGCTGCGACAAACGAGTGCGTAGTGCCGGAATCGAAAAGCGTGTAAACGAGTCTGCCAGAAACTGCAACCATACCTGCTACCATGGATCCCGAAGCTCTGGCGTCCTTGTGTGTTAGGGCGTTGATACGCCCCTCAGCTCTAGGTGCGGACGAAGCAGCCACACTCTACGTCAGACGGGTAGGTGCTGGTCGGTATCCTCCTCGCGACTGCTGTCCTCCTCCTCGTGCCTGGGAAGCGCGGCCTCCTGCGCTCCCTCCAGTGCTCTGCACGGGAAGTATCTGCTGACCTCCTGTCCTAGATGGGCAGTCCCTCCTGACGTGGCCCGGCTGGCCACACTGGTAGCAGAGGGGAACCCGACTCCCGCCCTCAGTGAGTCCCTGCTGTCAACTAGGTGGGGGTCCAGTGCTGGCGACTGGCCCCTGTCGAGGGCCCCCAAAGGCCACTGATGGCCCTGCAAAACGCGACGGCTCTCCTGCGGATGCCACGTGTCTCCTTTGAGTTCTCCTAACACGCCTAGTGTGGTGGCGAAAATCTCGTTCCACCACCAACTCCCCTGTCGTACGCTCGGAAGGGGGAGGAGGGGGTGGTGACGTGGGTGGAAGCTGAAATTCTTCTCGAACCACCTCTCGAATCAGTTGGACGAGGTCCGGAGACGGTATGCTCAGGAGAAGAGGAGGGGTAGCATGTACTCCAAGCCCGACACATCTGTCCCTCGAGCCCCGACCTCGGTCGCGCCTGCGGCCCACCCTCCTAGCTCCACTACGAGGCATCTCCTACAATGGAGACGCGAAACAAAACGAAAACGTCAAAACCGACGGTACCTAACGAAACTTCTAAGAGCTCAAGTCAGGAGATATGTTGTGGTGGCTACTCTAGCTATAAACATGCGAATTGGTTATTTTCCAGTCAGTTGATTCACTTCTCGGGACGACCTTGCTCTGATACCATCTTGTAACGACCCGGTTCCCGAGTCCCTACGAGACACGAGAACCGGACCGACTCGACTAATCCCAAGACCTAGTCGTCCAACGAGGAAGTAACCAAAAGAGCAGTAAAATAAACCACATTCAGCATGAATATAACTAACAGTAAGGAAGTACAGCAGTAAGGAAAGAACTACTACAGTAGATACCACCACAACAATAGAACAACATTTATCATATAACAAGAACTGCAGGTAAAGAAAGTACAGCGAAAACAAGAACTACTCACTATAATAGAAACAAAAGAGGTACAAAAGACTGTGGTAAACTCTACTGGACCCTACTCGGCCCAGCGTCCTCTACCGCCGCTGACCCTGGCTGCTCAACACCTGGTCCTGAAAAAGGTAATGAGTGTAACACGTCAGCAAAACGCTGAGTAGAGTGGCAAACTAACTAAAGACAACAGTAGAGTGTACAATAGCTGTTATGTTCTATTACTTCCTTTATTCACATCTTTCAATTTCTCTCACTATTTTAATTATTTCTCAGATCCTTTACTTGATCTCGAATGTTCCTCGTGGGAACGATCTTGATTGCAGTCTTTTCCAAAAGTAGAAGTAGCACATGGTGCTCTCCTGGCCGAGAAAGTCCCCCGTGGTGATCCTACCCTCAGTCAACCACCCCAAGGTCACTGACAGACGTAACGGTGACTACGGCACGCGCGATAAACGCACAGGTAGCTAACCCGCACTGGCACGTGGTCAGTCGTTTCCGTTAACGGGTGCGCCCAAAGCACAGCACGGAACCAGGGCAGAGCCCTCTCAGTAACGGGGGTCCAACCCCTCCACAGTAACCAAACCGAGGCCTTGCCCCTCCACAGTCCGTGCACCCTCGCCTGACTACCCTGGTTTGCCCGAGTGGGCCTAACAAGTCGATGAAGGAGGCTAGCAGAACCCCGGGGCCCGTGGGGTAGCTAGTACTCTCCTAACACTAGTGTCTCTCCTCGGTACTACGTACACGAGGGCCAGCAAGTCGGTACAGAGCGGTCAATCCTAACCCGGGTCCCTGGGGTGGCTGGCCCCACTCTGCACTAAACAGGTACAGGTACTTCCCTTGGTACTGCGTACCCAAGAGACAGTACAAACTACATCTCAGTTCCATTCCTTTTTCTTTCCAGGAGTTCCACTCCTAATTCCCCGTAGGGTTCCAGCTCTTTATCTCAGAACATCATATGTTTCACTTTCCAGTTTCACGTTCTCACAATCCATGATCTCAATCGTGTTTCTTTATTCATAACAGGCAGCTGTTAATTCAATTTACAGGAAGCTTTATATTCCTTTCCATTTTCCAAGACTATAGTATTATACATTCCACTAGTTTTTCCATCCTAGGATTCATGTCACATCCTAGGATCTAGCATACAACTAGTTTTCCAGCCCTAGGATTCATGCATCACCTAGGAGCTATCATTCCATACGTTTCTCATTCCTAGGATTCATGCAATGTCCTAGATTCTAGTTATGGTTCCATACTTTAAGAGATTTTAGTAATAAACTTAAGCCACTCTACCAGGTACAACGGGAGTAATGGGGGCGTGATCGGGAATCCTGCGTGCCTTCGCGACTCCCAAGACTGCAACTGAACGAGGTCCTATCACAAGGATCAAACACAAGGAAAGTCTCAAAACAGTGTATAGCTACTGTAGACGGGTAGAGGAATTAATTCTAAAAAGAACAAAACTCGAATCACGGAAAACGGAGCCCGAACGGGCCCTAAACGGGTTGAAAACGACGACAATCAGACGTCTGGAACTTCTTCCAGACGTCTTAAAAAGTGATCAGAGAATTACCTGCTCAGTGTGGTTTCCCAGATGTCCAGAAGTCTGCGGGGACGTCTGGCCTAGCTCACAGACGTCCGATGGTCACCCCGAACGTCTGGAGGTCACTCCCGCTGTCTGGTACAACTTCCAGACATCTGATTCGTAAAGGATGGCGAATCAGCGAGCCTACGCACAGCCAACTCCCTCCCTCAGTACGGTCAGTCGACAGGAAGGAAGAAGAAAGTGGAATACTCACCTTTCAGACGTCTATATGATCTTCCAGACGTCTCCCTCGCCGTCTGTCTATAAACCCAGACGTCTGATTCTGGAAATTTTTCTAGAACAGGGCACCGCCCGGCCTCCGCTCGCGACGCTTGATGAGTGGCTACTCATCATAGCTAAAAGGCCGAAATTAAGCTAGACACTAAGCAAAATAATATCAAATTAACATATAAAAAGGGTTAAGTGTGGGAATTAAAGAAAAGACCTAAAACTTTTAATGTGTGTTAAAACCTCCTAATTAGGTCACAAAAATGAGATATTCTGAAAACTTAAGAACAAATGATGATCCATGCATCAATTGAACACATAAACAAGTTTTAAAAGACAAATCAGAAGTAAAATAAATGTATTAAATGTTCAATTAAGCACATGTAAAAATTTGAAAGCAATTGGACATCATTTAGGCATAGAAATAAATATATTACAATTAGGTCCTTCATGCATTACATTTCTACCCTTCAAAACTCCTTCTTGGACCTTTTTGCAAGCCGCAGGGACCCTTCTGTATGACTGCAAGGCCCTTCCAGTTATAGTTCTTTTCACTTTTGGACCTGCACGCTATTCTTCTACCCCTTCGTTCAAGGGTCTTCCTGCAAGTTTTCCCTCATTTCAGAGAGAAGCCTGTGTTCTTCACGCGCACTGTAGCACGCAAAGAACACAGCCATTCTCAACCGTCCATCGCACTTTTGATCTCGATCTGCGGCTGGATTCTATTGGAACCTTCGCGCGATTCGGTGCGTGCGTTCACCTCTCTTCCCAGATCACATCTGACGGTCAGATTTCCCTCTCGACTCGCCCCGCGCTCTACTCATCTCATCCTCACCGCCGGCCTAATTTTGATTAACCTCACCCTTGCGGTGATTCCAGTCACTGAGCTGCTATTTAAGCACCTCAGTGGTGTCGTGCGCAAAGGATCGCTCCCTCCTACATCTCTTAGCGATCAGTTCGTCCACTCCAGTCTCTCCTCCTCACCTAGACCCTGATTTCACAGCCACCGGCTGTGGAATCATCGCCTGCTCTCGACCCTCCTCGTCGCTAAGGACCTCGTAGCACCTGAGGACGACCCTGGAGTCTCACTAGCAGACTCTTCCCTCCGCTGGAGTCACCCTCCTCCTTTCTTCCTCCTTAGCCGACGGCTAAGGACCCATAGGTCCCATTCTTCCTTTTAGTTTAGTTTTTAATTCTGCACAAGTAGTGTTAGATTTAGTTTGCAGTAGTTTAGAATAGATTTAGTTTTAATTGTTAGTGCTTAATGTTAGCTGTAGTTAGATTAGTCTTAGGAGTAGAATTAGTATTAGATCCCCTCCCTCACCTCCTCTGATCAGTCCAGATCAGAGGGGAAGAATCATCTGTTCATTGTTCAATTTATCTCCCTCTTCATGTTTTGTTTTTCCATCATCCAAATTCTGATTCTTGTTTTTTCCTTTTTAACGACGAATTTTTCATCAATCACCCACACATCCTAACCCAATTTCAGATCTGATGGCGCACTGCCTCAGATCTGAAAGTGGCGTCACAAGCACCATTTGGGGCTTCTCACTCACTCCATTTGTTTCACAAAAGCCCCTCTGTTTTAAATGGATTGCCTCAGTTTGTCAGAGCACTTTTGATTTGGATTTTAAAGGATTTTTACTCTCTGAAATGTTTTGACAGATCTGACAAATTGAAGGGATTTTTGGTTTTCATTGTAGGCAAGGATTCTGAGAAGCTCTCTGATGACAGAGAGCCAATCAGAAGAGCCTTTCATGATTCTGAGTATACTTTGCTTTGAATGCATTCGCCAGCTTCCATTAAATTTCCTTAATGCATTCTTAGTCTCTTTTTGCTATTTCAGAACTGCCATACACTATTTGTGTTGATGATCATTTCTGTATGGTGATTCTCTAACCTAAGGAGTTTTCCATACTCCTTAAGGTTGCAAGAAACTGGGATTGTATGTTGTTGGTTTTAATTGATTGAGGTAAGTCTTCCTTCATGCTGTCTATAGCATTAGGAAGAGCTAACTCAATGCCATTTGTTGTTTTGATCTAAAAGGATGCTTCTGATAAGGTTTTTCCTAATGAGTGTTTGAGCTAAATTTACATGAGATTTTCGTGAGATTTAAACCCCTTTCAGATTTGGATTTCATCTCTTCAATGTTTAGTTTGTTTTGAATTTAATCTTATTCCCAGTTATACAGCAACATGCTGCATCTAGCAGCTACATTCCCCTCTTCTCTAAACTCCCTTCTTCCCTCATTTCCTAACTTCCTACTAAAACCTAATCATACTTATTTTAAAACTGTAAATATACCTATCCATAGTATTATAACTATAACATATAGCCTAATTATGTAAGTTAGATACATAGTTATACTGTAAATATGTATAAAACCTGTACAGAAATTCATATACATATGTAATCTATGTAAAAATATGTATATATACTAATCTATTATGTATGTATTTACTGATTTATGTATATATGTATGTACAGATTTATATTTACTTATTTAGTAGCTAAGTTAATAAGTTAGAGCAATAATCAAGTAAATAAATCTATAAACTTGGGAATATATATATATATATTAAGTAATTTAAGTTAGTCAAAGTATAATTATACCTAGTATAACTTACTGTAACTTAGTTTTAATTTTAAACACCTAGAACTGCTATTTTAGCCTAAATAAAACATAAATAAATTCGTAAAAATACAATAAAAATATGTATTAAATACTTAAGTATGTAAGTTAAAACTGTTTAAGGTCAATTAGACCATTTACTAATTATTTTATAAGTAATTAACTATTTAATCACCTAAATCAACCTGTATAATCAGCCTAGTTTAGCGAATTTATTTGTATAGTAAAAATATTTAAAATTTAAAATTAATTAATCAATTATGTAGTATTACGTAAATATTTTATTTACCATATTTTATTTTATTTTTTTTAATAATTTATGGCCCCCAAATTGAGGGCCAAAAATGCGCACAGACGCAGCTGCGTCTGATTTCCAGCGCACGATGTGGCGCTGGAATAGCGCCACATCGTGTGCTGCAAACCAAACGCAGCTATATAAATATAATTTATGTTGTATGCTCAGCAGTCGTCAAGGCGCAGGGCGCCTGAAACACTATCTATTATTTCCGGTTCGATTACCCGATGTGTGCTGAACTCTGATATGTGTGTGGGGCTGGCGGCCCGAGCCTATGCGGGCTTGTGAAGGCGTTGGGCTAAGGCCTGACGCTGAGGTTGAGAACCGTAACTAAGCCACCTAATCTGAGATTAGGGCGCGCTTAGTAGAGGTCTGGTCCCACCCATAGGGTGATGTGTATCCCTCGAAAAGCGTGCCCGCTAATTAAGCACATTTTACAGTAAGGACGTTAGCCTAACCCCGTCTCCACCGTAGCCTCTGAAATACCTCAAGAGACAAGAGTTAAACACAGAAGAAAATGAAAGGACAGACGACTTAAAAAAAGAGAGAACACAAGAGATAGCAAGGACAGAAAGACTTACTGTACATACAGTAGAATAAGTAATATACATACGTATAAGTAAACCCACATAATTACTAACAGAATAAAATGACACTATAAACGTAGCTAAAGACCTCAGTTTTGCCTTTTAGGTTGTATATAGTGTTTTCTGAGATTTAGAGACGTTTATATCTGTCACTAAAACTGATATATATGTCACTATAAATAAATGACTAGTAAGTTAAGTTTTTACACTATGGTATCCTAATGTAGTATGAACTAACATATTAGTGTTAATAGTATAACTTGTAAATACATAGTTTAGAGTATAATAATAGATTGTTTGATGCTTGTTCATAGTTAGTATTTTTGCAAGCACTTCTTAATAACTAGGTAAATAAAACATTCATTCATTCTTTAAGTGTAAAGTTTCTTTTTGAATAAGAAGACAATTTTGGAGATAATCAAAGAGTGACCGAATTAAGTTCAATAAATTGCCTCCCAGAGAACGACCTGGAACAAAACCAGTAAAAATTAGATAAATAAGCAAAATGATAATAATGGTTGTAATGACTGGTACTCACCCATACTCACCACTATACGACATCCTTAATGTTATATTATACACCCTATACTACAACGACATGATCATAACAATAATCATTCATCATCATACAACCATTGTGTTATATACACATTGTAGATCATCGGTGTCATTGTTATCATTGTCATTCACACATTACACACACAACAATTATCACCAACAACCATTTTCATCATCAACGCTACCCGCGTCGCACCTCGCGCGTCTACTGCTCAGACCGCAGCAGGTCCCTCTCCGCGTCGTTCCGCGCCTCCTGTGCCCTCCGCCGGCCGGCCAAGCCGCTCCGGCGAGCTCGCCCTCACTGCAGAGCTCCGCCCTCGCACGCCGCACCTCCTCCGCGCTCACTGCGGCCGCCACTGCCGCCCTCGCGCTCGCTCGCTCTCGCGCACAAGAAGGAGAAGAGGAAGGGGATGGTGGAGACGACAGGAGGGGAGGGGTGGCCTTTTAAGGCCACGCGAGGAGGAGGGAGAGAGAGCGTGGCAGGCCTGTAGCCGCAGAGAGAGAGGGAAAAAGAGAGAGAGAGAGGAATCGCGGGTTTGCGCGCACAGGCGCGCAGACGAATCTCTCGTGTGAAAAATAACTGTTTTACAGACGTCTGGAAACGATCCTAGACGTCTGGTCAGACGTCTGGATGTGCTCCCAGACGTCTTGTCAGACGTCTGGGCCACCTCTCAGACGTCTTAAAAGACGTCTGGGGCATGCGTTCGTTACATTTACTGCCCCCTTCAGACACTTAGGGACACGAGTCTTCCTTTCCTGGAGGTGCACCCCTTCCTCCGTTGCGGCTACACCATGAGGTCTTCAGCCAATTCAGGAAGCTGAAGCCCCCCTCTTTCAAGGGGGAGGAAAGCCCATCTGAGGCAGAAGATTGGCTGGAACAAATGGAGAAGATCTTCGACACCCTCTGTCCTCCTGCAGAATGTCGCGTGGCCTTCGCCATGTATCAGCTGGAGAGTGCAGCCTACAGGTGGTGGAGGGCGATTAAAGGACAGGAGGAGGGAGAACTGACGTGGGACCGGTTTGTGGCGCTCTTCAGTGAGCAGTACTTCCCACAAACATGGCAGGATCAGAGGAGGTGAGAGTTCCACACTCTCTGCCAAGGGGCAATGACAGTTAGCGCGTATCGTACGTGTTTTCTGGAGCTATCACGCTTTTCCCCGACAACTGCATCTATCGAGGAGGAGCACCTGTGGAGATTCACCGAGGGTCTCCAACCTGCCATCCGGGGGTACGTAAAGCCCCTGAAGCTGCCTACCTTCTCCCGCGTGGCTGAGGCTGCCATGACTTACGAGGAAACCAACCCGTTCGCATGAGATATTGATGGAGGAGGATGGAAGAGGCCCTACCCGTAGGAGCACTCACAGGGTCGCCGGGAGAGGAGGCACCAGACACCGACAGGGGAACCGTTCCATTCTGTGGGTCCACCAAGGACCTATGGGGGTCCCCGATAGGGATCAGCCGACTGCAGCAGACCCTCGCCCAGTCACCAGTAGGGACAATAGATAGAGGGAAGTCACGTACCCCTCTGCTATCAGTGTGGCCAGTTAGGTCACATACGGAGGAATTGTCCATCTAGGATTGGAGCACAGCCGACGCTCCCAGCACCGAGCACTGGATGCCAATATGGCGGTCGCGGATACCAGCCCTGAGGAGGAGGACAGCAGTCACGAGGAGGGTACCGGCCCGCTGCCTCCCGCTCGACCCAAAGCATGGTTGTTTCTTTTGCACCAAGGACTGAAGGGCATGTTAACGCCCTAACTCATGGAGATGCCAAAGCTTCAGGCTTTGTAGTGGCAGGTATGGTTACTAGCTTCTGTCAACAGAATTTGGGCATAGTTTATGATGAAGGTTGTGGTTGTTGGGACATCAACCTGAATGCTTTCTATTGGTGTTGAGGGTTTATCTTTGATTTCATAGCACTCAAGGGCATCCTCAATCATCTTATCTCTCATGGATCTTTGAGATTCAGGTTTCTTGAAGGGTGATGCTAAGTAATTAGGCTGCATATTTGGATCAGGTGGTGAAATCAAGATGTAGAATCAGAATTTCGATGTAGACTCACATTGTGCCAAGATGGAAGAAGGGGGACTTAGTTCTGATTTAGAGGAAAGGGGCTATGTGGAAGGTTTCTGCATAAACAAGGGAACCGAGGCTTGGACTCGAGGAGAGTGAACTTTTAAAGGAGGTTTCAAGGACCTCCTATCAAACATACACTGATGGAGAAGATGAGTTTAGCATGTGCTGGACCCAATCAAGACACCAAAAATGTTAGGTGACTATAGAGGTGCGAGGCAGATGGACCCCTTGATCAAAAGATCGTCCACCTGAGCATTACCTGGGCAGCCAGAGAGGGTGAGTCTCGCGAAGACCCCTACATGGTAGAGCATCCCCACGGGTTATAGGGTTTCCCCCACCCAACCTCTCTTGTCACTGAGATTCCAGGTAGACCAGAATGGGGATCTTGACCTCTTAAGTCTACCCATTTTAGTTTAAGATCAAGGTGCTTAAGTTTTCACTTGAACTTTTAGCTTTTTGAGTGCGAAGAGTGACCTAAGTTGAAGGTTGGTTGACCCTAAGGGGTCAACTTATCCTATTGATTCCTTTGAGAACTTATTAGGTCTTGTCTTTTAGGGTTCAAGTGTTTTAGAGATCTAATTGCTTAGGGTTTTTCTGAATAGGTATATTCAATCAATGGCTTAGAAGTTTCCGCTGGTGACACCGAAGCTTAGCCTTTTGTTTGTTCTTATCATAGTAATGTTATTGTGGTACAGATAAAATAGCTACGGTTTGTCGTCATTGCCACTTTTACAATTTTACTCAGAAATGTTTTTCTTCCGAGGTCGAACTCAGAGAGCTACTAGAATTCTAGGAGTACAATGCTTCTATATTACAAAAAATAAGAGAGAGAAAGAGAGAGAGGGAGAAGTAGATTTTGTTTCTTGGCTTTTTCTTCTTCTCTTCTCTCTCTTTACCTGTCTTCTTTTTCTCTTCTTTCTCTTCTCTTTTCTTTCTTCACAGTTCTTGATCTTCTTCAGTTCTTCTTCTTCTTTCTTTATCTTCTCTTTTCTTTCAGCTGCGGCACCTTTTCTTTTCTTTTTCTTCTTCTTTGCTTTGTCTGTAGAGCTTCATCCGTCGTCTGATTTCTCAATCAGACAACTTAAGTGGTGTCTGCTACAGTGCTTCCTTTGTGCTTCTCCTTCTTCTTCTGCGGTCTTCTTCTGCTTTGTTCCTTGGCCTTCTCCTTCTTTCTTCTTCCTTCGACCAAGTGTGTTCTTCTTCCGTCGCACCCTGTCCCTGCACAAAGAGCAAAACCTACCCTGTCCCTCTACCCGCACGTCTCTCTCTCTCTGTAAACCACTCACAGGACGCTCTCCTAGAGCCGCGGGTAATCGGGTCGGGTTTCGTGCCAGTGACCAGGCGCACCGGTGAGTGGGTGATGCGCGAGGTGTGCTCAGATAGGGTCGGGTCGGATCCCACCGGATCCGCGAGGTGAAACCGTGGACGAGGCGAGCGTGAGTAAGGTAAGGGACCTCACCCCAATGCCTTCGGAGGCGACCAGTAGAAAACACAAAATCAACTTATACTACTGTGGGGTTTGGTAAACTCACGATGTGGGACTATCCTTTGCGCTCTTCTCACGCGTGCCCGCAGGACGATTCTGCCTTGCTCTCCGCTCAGCTGCAGCCACTATCGGTGCCAAATACTGAGGCAGAAGTCTCCGCAGACTTCATCCCAACCTGCAGCACCTGGGATCCTAAAGCTGTAGGGCTTGGAGCTTGCCTCGAAGCTGCTTCAGTTGTCGTTAATGGCGGTTGGGGCTACGACCCTATCAGACAGAGGCACGGCCTCTTGGCCTAATCAGACTAGCGGGGGACCTTCGCCGTGGCACGGCGAAGGTGGTGCAAGGTGCAGCAGGTCGTGGGGCGACCTAGGAGTGCGTGCCTAGGTCATCCTGTGACCGGAGGTGTGGGTGTGTTCGGGGGAGCGATGAGAGGGTGTAGAGCGGCAGTGGGTGAGCGGAGGTTGTTCAGCGTGATGAGGTGGAGGTTACGTGAGGGTCGGCGAGGCGTGTGGGGCTGCGGAGCGATGGGAGCGTCTCGTCGGAGGGTGGCCGGAGTCGAGGAAGGTGATGGTGGACAGGAGCGGTCGAGGGTTTAATCGAATGAAAGATAGTGAAGAAAAAAAAGAGGGGGAGATGGGGAATAGTTCTGACCTAATTATGGGGACGAAGGGGCCGGAGCAGGGCGGCAGTCGTATCGACTGTCGCTGGAGAAGAAATACCCAGAGGGGGAGGGCAGCGGTGAGGAAGAGAGCAGGAGGGTGCACGCTGGGTACGGCGCGACGCGGGAAGAGCAGGCGAAGGTGGCTCTGCTGCTGGTATTGCAGCAGAGCTACGAGACGGAGGAGGAGGAGCAGCCGGAGCTGGTGGGTTTCTGCCGGAGTGGGAAGAGAGGAAAGGTGGGGGTTTTTCTCCGTCAGGACCGAGCTACCAGAGTCTGCTGGCGACACTGGTCCTTATAAAGGCGGAGGCGGAGGGGTGGGCGCAAGGAGGAGACGTGCCTCCCTCGCCGGAGAGTGGTCGGAACTGTGACCCAAACATTCCGCGAGTTTGCATGGAAGGTGTGGGCGAGGGTAGAGTCATGGCAGTGTCCCTGCGACAGCAGACGTCGCAGGGAACACCCGGTTCAATTGGCAGGTACCCTCCCTCACCCTGCGCGGTGCCATGCTCCACGCAAAGTCGCCGGAGCATAGCGCTGCTCAGAGATTTGCAGGAGGGACCTGTATGTAAAGAACGACGAAGAACTTAGGAGCCAAAATGCAAGGGTTTCGAAAGTTGAGGGTCAAAAAGCAATAGATGAGGACCAAAATGCAAAGTCGGTCAAGAAGGTCTCATCTTAGGTTCAAGTTTTTATGCATGACTAAATGGGACCTAAGGATTCTAATGGTGAATTTTATTTCTAGGTCAGACTTTATTTGACTGGCCAATTTACGTAGAAACCTAAATTAAATCACTAATTGGGCATTGTTCTCAATGTAGGTCAAAATGGGTTCCCAAGGCCAAATTGAAGGTTCTAAACCCTAGAGATTATTTTTCTATGAATTTTAGAAGGTTTATTCAATTTTTACTCTGCCTAAAACCTCATGAATTGAAGTGGGTTTGTTTTAGGGTTACAGAATGTCTTTTAATTCCTTGGAGTTGCTGTAGCTCTTGTTGGATCAAATCATCCTACTTTCCTTCTTATTAAGTTAGTTTGACCTATGTTTGGACCCTGAGTTACCCTGTTTACTGATTGTGTTGGTGAAATTGCATTTTTACCCTTTATGACCTATTTTCTTTACAAACTCAGAATTTTCTGAGTCAAGCCTTTCTATGAGTTATGTAGGAGCTTTTTCTTGCACATCTAAGTTAGATTGTGCTAGTTAGGGTTCATGATGAGGTTCTGTTAAAACACCCGTGCTTGAAATAATTTTAGCCCTGGCTCAGTTCGCAGTGCGCTTTGTAAGAAAGAGAGATAGAAGATTTATCTGTTTGGAGAGTTTTCTCTCTTTTTTCTTTTTAATTCTAGCTTAGGATTGGCTTTTTAACATGGTCTGTATCAGATTCCTTGTTCCCATCATCAATCCTCAAGGGTTCCTGGCAATCGATGCTTCGAGATAGCACCGCCCATGGCAACCCTCGGAACCCTGGCTATTGAGATTTCGAGATAATCCCATCCATGGTGTTCCGTGGCCGAATCCAGACCCTGGCAATTGACACTTCGTGATAATGCCATCCATAGAATCTGAACCAGCAGAGTGCTTACATGCCCCCAGTAGGATATGTAAATATCCTAAGAGACAAGCACCGAGGAGATGATATTTTGTTACGCATCTTCGAGGGGATTTCCCGCCTCTCCGCGTTGGGAACTCGTCCAAATCAACTTGTGTTGATCGGCCGCTCCTACTCTAGGCGTACTTTTCAGAATTTTGTGACGCTTCTACGTGATTTTGATTTTTACGCTTACTGAACTAGGCTGTGTGTGAGGTTAGGGTGCTTAGGTTACTGAGTCCCGTAAACCAAAAGTTAGTTAATGAGGTCAAATACTCCCTAAGCATTGGACCTAATACTTAAGCTTTTCATTTTCCTCAACCTCTTGAGGAATGTCTAGATCTTAATGGGTACTAAGAGTCTATCCAAGAATGCCTAAAGTTTGCGTTCTTACTAATCTCACCATGCACTTTTCTTTTTTTTTTTTTTTTTGAATAAGGTTTAGAACTTAGGTCAATTCCTTAGTTTCTTACTAATGACTCTTTTCTTTCATTTTTACGCTCCTTTTTCATTTTGTTTCTTTTCCTTCTCCAACAAAATTTCCTTTCTTCTCTTTTTTTTTTAATAAATTTTTTAATTTTTATGGTGTTTTTGGCATATGTGAATTTTTTATTTAAAACCTTTTCTTACAAGTTTTGCACTTTTATACCCCCCATGCCTATGGTTTTCAATGTCCTCATTGTGACTTAGGGGGTTTTTATTTACTTAGTTCATTTCTTAAGATAGATGTTTTAATGAGTGAATGGGTCGGGATGAATTTTGCGGACGATTTCTAATCTCAGATGCAAGCATCTGAGGTGGAGTCGGTTGTCTATAAGGGCGAACCTTAAGTGCACAAAGGTGTGACAAAGGTTTTAGATTTTCAGGAAAATGATGGGCTGCCTCCCGTTAAGCGCTAAGTTTTACGCCATCGGTTGGGCGCAATAAGCTCAAGGGGAATGGAGGATATAAGATGATTCTGCCGAATCAGTAGAAGTCACATCAATGAACGGCTTGAGTCTCTGACCGTTCACGATGAAAGGTTCGGAATCGTGGCTGAGCGGACTGATTTCAATGGCTCCATTTCCAAAAACCTATCAGACTAAATATGGTCCGACCCACTTGGATCGCAGCTTTCCAGGGAAAAGTTTGAGTCGGGCATCAAAGAGTAGGACCTTCTGACCAGGATGAAAGACCTTTCTCGAGATATGCTTGTCATGGAAGGCTTTAACCCGTTCCTTGTAGATTCGCGAGTTCTCATACACGTCTAGGCGTAATTCATCGATCTCACTGATTTGAAGTTTCTATGGGTTCCAGCCTTCGAAAGATCTAGATTACAGTTCCGTACTGCCCAATAGGCTTTATGCTCCAGTTCTACGGGAAGGTGACACGCCTTCCCATATACCAGTCTAAAGGGAGACATGCCTAATTGGATTTTGTGGGCGGTCCTATAGGCCCACAATACTTCCGGAAGTCGGGACGACCAGTCCTTCCTGTCAGGCCGAATAGTGACCTGCAGGATTTTCTTGATCTCCCGATTTGATAGCTCAACTAGACCATTAGTTTGGGGGTGGTAAGGAGTAGAGATTCGGTGAGACACCCCGTATTTGGTCATCAGTGACCTAAGCTGAGCGTTTGTGAAATGGGTCCCCCCATCAGAGATTATAGCACGAGGAATCCCGAACCTTGAGAAAATATTTTTATGAATGAATTTGAGAACGATTTTGTGATCACAGGTTCGGGTCGGAATCCATTTGGACACGTAGTCCACAGCAAGCAGAATGTATTCGAAACCATCCGAGGCAGGAAAAGGGCCCATAAAATCAATCCCCCAAACATCAAAGATTTCGCATATGAGAATCGGTTGCAAAGGCATCATGTCACGACGGCTCATGTTGCCCAAAGTCTGGCAACGACTGCATGCCTTGCAGTGACTGTATGCATCTTTGAACAGCGTGAGCCAGTAAAAGCCACACTGGAGGACTTTTGATGCGGTTTTATGCCCAGAGAAGTGGCCACCGCATGCCTGGTCATGGAAGAAAGAGAGAATATTGTTGATTTCCTCCTCCGGGACACATCACCGGATGACTTGATCAGCACCTATGCGGAAAAGGTACGGATCTTCCCAGATGTAATACTTGGCATCAGAACGCAATTTGTCTTTCTTGGCCTTCGGCCAATCAGACGGGATCTGATGAGATGCCAAGTAGTTTACTATATCTGCAAACCATGGAAGTCTAGTACCGATAGTCAGCAGGTGCTCATCAGGAAAATGTTCCGTGATGGGTCCGAAAGGGTTGATAATCTCAGAAGGAAGACGGGACAGATGGTCGGCTACCACATTCTGCCTTCCCGCCTTGTCGCGAATCTCAAGATCGAATTCTTGCAACTGCAAGACCCAACGAATTAGTCGGGGCTTCGTGTCCTTCTTGGTAAGGAGATGCCATACAGCCGTGTGACCTGAGTAGATGATGACATGGGAACCCAGGAGATACGATCAGAATTTTTCAAGGGCAAATACTACGGCTAGCAGCTCTTTCTCCGTAACTGTATAGTTACGCTGAGCCTCGTCAAGTGTCTTGCTAGCGTAGTAGATGACCACGGGTTTTCCGTCAGCTTTCTGCCCCAGGACCGCTCCTACAACGAAATCAGATGCATCGCACATGATTTCAAAGGGTTGAGACCAGTCAGGGGATTGTAGGATAGGTGCCTGGATGACTCGGTCACGAAGGTTTTCAAAGGCTAGTGTGCATTCCTTGGAGATTTCAAAGGGTACATCCTTAGAGAGAAGAGAAGTCAAGGGGAACGCAATTTTCGAGAAATTAGGAATGAAACGACAGTAAAAATCGACGTGCCCCAGAAAAGAACGGATGTCCCTGATCGAGCTAGGCATAGGAAGGCGAGAGATCAGATCAACCTTAGCTCGATCCACTTGGATGCCTTTTTCCGAAATTAAATGTCCCAGGACAATTCCCTCAGGCACCATGAAATGGCTCTTTTCCCAGGAAAGAACTAAATTCACATCGACGCGCCGCCTGAGTATCTGGACCAAGTGTTGGAGGCAATCGTCAAATGATGCTCCAAAAACTGAAAAGTCAGCCATGAAGACTTCCAGATAGTCACCTACCATATCTGAGAATATGGCAAGCATGCACCGCTGAAAAGTAGCGGGTGCATTGCAAAGACCGAAAGGCATCCTTCGGAAAGCGTATGTTCCAAAGGGGCAGGTGAACGTGGTCTTTTCTTGGTCCTCAGGATGGATTGCCACCTGGTTATAACCGGAGTACCCGTCAAGAAAGCATAAGAACCTATTTCCCGCTAGTTTCTCGAGAATTTGATCAATGAAAGGTAGTGGGAAATGATCCTTCTTTGTGGAGGAATTGAGCCGGCGGTAATCTATACAGACTCTCCACGCGTTGGCTAATTGGGTAGGAATGACTTCTCCGATTTCAGTCGTTATAGTGGTGAGTCCTGCCTTCTTAGGCACAACCTGAATTGGGCTCACCCAACGACTATCGGAGATCGGGTAGATGATTCCGGCATCTAACCACTTGATGATCTCCTTTTTCACGACCTCCTGCAGATTGTGGTTCAAACATCTCTGCATTTCACGAGAAGGTCGTGCGGCCTCTTCTGAATAGATATGATGAGTACAATAAGAGGAATTTATTCCAGTCAAATCATCGAAAGTCCACCCAATGGCTCTGCGATGTTGCTGGAGGACAGCAATCAGACGGGATTCCTGTTCGGGATTGAGGTTGGAATTGATAATCACAGGAAGGGTCTGATTAGAACCCAAAAAGATGTATTTCAAGTGAGCAGGAAGGGGCTTTAGCTCGAGGATGGGGTTATCAGCAGCGGCGGGTGGTTCAGAATAGACATGAGGTTCAAGGGTAGGAGTTACTGGGTTGTCCAAATCTGGATTTGACTCCTCTGCTTGTGGGTCAAGATCTTTCTGCGGTTGATGAGATATAATTAGGTCATTCTGGAAGTGTGTTTCATCAACCAAAGCCCTAATGTCACAAATCTGTTCGATGACACCGCAATTAATTCCTTGTTGGGCCTTAAATATATCAATTTTCAGGGTTTGATTCCCAAATTTGAGCTCTATTTGGCCCTCTTCACAGCTAATGTTGGCTCTAGCAGTAGCCAAGAAAGGTCTCCCTAAATTGATTGGTGTATCCCTAGGGTTCTCAGGTGCGTCCATGTCTAAGACTATGAAGTCTACAGGAAAGTAGAAATCCCGTACCCTTACGATAACATCCTCGAGAATCCCTTTTGGTGACTTTATAGATCGATCTGCTAATTGTAATATCACCTCAGTTGGTTTTAGCTCAGATTCTTCTAGTTGGTCAAGTAAGGATGTGGGTATCAGATTTATGGAAGCACCCAAGTCTAGCAAGGCTCTATCAAATTGGGTATCACCTATCTTGAAGGAATCAGGGGAGTACCAGGATCTTCAGCCTTGGGTGGGAGTCTGCTTAGGATTACAGAGCTGGCTTGCTCTGATAGAACAATTGGACTCCCACTCTTGGTTCGCGGCTTACGCTGGGGTGTACACACATTCTTTAAGAATTGTGCGTAAGCCGGTACGTGGCGGATTGCATCCATCAAGGGGATGTTTATGTGGACCTGCTCAAAGAGCTTGACCAGGTCCTCCTCAGGTGCCACGGGCTTGGTAGTCTTCTTTCCCTTGGTCAAGGCCTCGGGAAACAGAATCTTGGTTGGTTCTTCTAGGATAGGTCTAGGTCTTGGATCTGATATAGGGGTAGGAACGTCCTGGATTACCGTCCTAGGCTTGGGATCACTACCAGGCTTGGAGTGGTTTGGATGAGGTGGATCTTAGGTTTCCTTACCACTACGGGTTGTTACGGAATTATGTCCTGCCTGGTTTTGGTTGGGATTGGGTAAGATGGGTTGCTGCTGATAGCCCGCATAGGAAGTGGAAGCCTCCATCCCGTCGGGTGAAGGAACAGAGGGGGCCTGATAAATCATATGGGTTTGGCTCAGGTTTGGGTTCATAACGCGTCGCTGGGTTGGCACGTTATTCGGGTTAGGAAGAGGTTGGGAAGGAAGAGTGCCTAGCTGGCGAGAATTTGCCAACTGGGCCAGTTGATTTCAGACCTCTGTAAGCTCGTCCTTGTGTTGCTTTTGAATAGCCGCATTCGTTCTTTGAATGTCAGCCAAAGTCTGAAGGATAAGGGACATTTGATCCTGATTTGGCTCTGATGGATAAGTAGGGTTGGGCTAAGGCTGAGGCGGTTGGTAAGGACGAGGGGGTTGTGGGCGGGGCTGAAAGGGTGGTCTTTGGGTTTGGGAATTTCCCGCCCACTGAAAGTTGGGATGGTTTCGCCATCCAGGGTTATAGGTGTTGGATAACGGGTCGTTCTGGATGGCGTTGAGGTCCTTGCAGGTCTGAGGAACCTCCAGAGAGTCAGAGAAAGGAGGGATGGAATTCCCCGGGCTGGTGTAGAAAGGATCGGATGGACCTCCGGTCCGAGAATCAGATGATGGATATGGATCCATCCTAGGAGAAGATCGATGGAGAATGTTTTGCACAGTCTCCCTTGTGGAAGGAGGATGTGCAAAGGGGCTATGCGCAAAGGTGGCTTGCTGCAGGTGCTGAGTCAGCTCATCCACCTTTTCAAAGATTGAGACCTTGTCCAATCGACTGGCCATTAATTCCAGGTCGACTGATGCAGACAGGCCCTGCGTCTCATGTGCTCCCCTAAGATTCGCCAATGCGCGGGTATTCATCCTGTCGAATAATCCCATGGAGTCATTGTTGATGGAGTTCTCACACATGTTTTCGAGAATCTCCCACACGGTGTCCTCATGTTGACCCATGATATTCCCTCCACAGGTTGCATTGACGAAAAGACGGATGTCCTCACGGAGTCCCTGGTAAAAAGATTGGACCTGTTCCCATTTAGGAACTCTGTGATGGGGGCACTTTCTCATGAGATCATGAAAGCGATCCCATGCCTCATGGAGAGGTTCCCCTGTTTGCTGAGTGAAGTGAGAAATCTAATGGCGCAAGGCATTGGTTCGACCAACGGGAAAGAACTTTTTCAAAAATTTGGACTGAAGTTCTTCCCAAGTGTTGATCAGCCGGGTCTGAGTTTGATACCAATGAGCGGCCTTGTCCATAAGAGAAAAGGAGAACATCTTCATGAGAAGAATATCCCGATTTTGCGCATCCGACCCAAAAGTTTGGGCCAGATGCTTTAGCTGTTTGATGTGCTGGAAGGGATCTTCGGAATTAATCCCATGGAATTTAGGTATAGCATGAATCATATTGGGCTTCAATTCGGAATCAGGTCCTCCAGTCGGGATTCTGACTCGAGGCTCAATGGCCACCGCAGCAGGATTATAATGGTTCCGCATCATAGGACGCTGTGGTGGGTGCACAAAGTTTTGGAAGAGGTCATTGAGTCATTGGAGCTGGTGCTCCAGATTGTTTTCTTCCTCAACTGGCTGAGCCATGATGGGGGAAGAAGAAGAGCTTGGTTCAGAATCAGATGAGAGAATGATGGGGTAGGGCTGCTGTGCAAACACGGGCGTCGAAGCTTGGCCTTGACGAGAGTGAATTCCTAAAGGAGATCTTAAGGGTGGTCTTAAGGACCTCCTACTGTTCATGCACTGTTGGAATAGATGAGTTTAGAAGGTGCTGGACCCAATCAAGACACCCAAAAATTTGTTGGGTGACTACAGAGGTGCGGGGCAGATGGACCCCTTGATCAGAAAGATCGTCCACCTGAGAATTACCTGGGCAGCTAGAGAGGGTGAGTCCCGCGAAGACCCCTACACGGTAGAGCGTCCCCACGGGTTACAGGGTTTCCCCCACCCGACCTCTCTTGTCACTGCGGTTCCAGGTAGACCAGAATGGGGATCTTGACCTCTTAAGTCTACCTTTTTTACTTTAAGATCAAGGTGTTTAAGGTTTCACTTGAACTCTTAGGTATTTTTGTGAACAAGGTGGCCTAATTTGAAGGTTGGTTGACCCTAAGGGTCAACTTTACCTAGGGATTCCTTTGAGAATTTAGGTCTTGTTTCTTTTTTTAGGGTTCAAGTGTTTAGAGAGCCAATTGTTTAGGGTTTTTCTTAATAGGTATTTTCAACCAATGGCTTAGGCACACCTCTTTTTAGGAAGATCTTTTCTTTGTTAATAGAAGGTGTGTCTCTAAAAACCCTAGATTTTTAATCCTTGGATTGGCTCTAGTTGGTCCATTTTAGTTGCCTCAAAATTTTAGTATCTAGGGCTCAATCAAGAAGGTTTTAGCCCTAGTTACCTTAGTTTGATGGACAGTTAAGCATGTGTTGAAATGAAAATTAGGAAACTCTGATGAATTACTATGTATGATGCAGGTAGCCCTAAGTTGATTTTTTCTTTTTGTTCCTTTTCAGATTTTAAGGGAGTTAAGAAAAGGGCTAATGAGGATTACCTGTTTGGTGGAGTGCTTGTTGTACAGCTGCTCTTCTCATTTTTACCTGCACACAAGAGAGTGAAAAAGATTAGCAATCTCTTAAAAGAAATTCAAAGCTTCTAGAATAGCCGTTGCTCCCCAGCAACGGCGCCAAAAATAGTTTCCGTTGATGACACCAAAGCTTAGCCTTTTGTTTGTTCTTATTATAGTAATGTCATTGTGGTATAGATAAAATAGCTACAGTTTGTCGTCATTGCCACTATTACAATTTTACTCAGAAATATTTTTCTTCCGAGGTCGAACTCAGGGAGCTACTAGAATTCTAGGAGTACAATGCTTCTTTATTACAAAAATAAGAGAGACAAAGAGAGAGAGGGAGAAGTAGATTTTGTTTCTTGGCTTTTTCTTCTTCTCTTCTCTCTCTTTGCTTGCCTTCTTTTTCTCTTCTTTCTCTTCTCTTTTCTTTCTTCACAGTTCTTGATCTTCTTCAATTCTTCTTCTTCTTTCTTTATCTTCTCTTTTCTTTCAGCTGCGGCACCTTTTCTTTTCTTTTTCTTCTTCTTTGCTTTGTCTGTAGAGCTTCATTCGTCGTCTGATTTCTCAATCAGACGGCTTAAGTGGTGTCTGCTACCGTGCTTCCTTTGTGCTTCTCCTTCTTCTTCTTCTGCGGTCTTCTTCTGCTTTGTTCCTTGGCCTTCTCCTTCTTTCTTCCTCCTTCGGCCAAGTGTGTTCTTCTTCCCTCGCACCCTGTCCCTGCACAAAGAGCAAAACCTACCCTGTCCCTCTACCCGCACGTCTCTCTCTCTCTGTAAACCACTCACAGGATGCTCTCCCAGAGCCGTGGGTAATCGGGTCGGATTTCGTGCCTGTGACCAGGTGCACCGGTGTGTGGGTGATGCGCGAGGTGTGCTTAGATAGGGTCGGGTCGGATCCCACCAGATCTGCGAGGTGAAACCGCGGATGAGGCGAGCGTGAGTAAGGTGAGGGACCTCACCCCAGTTCTTTCGGAGGCGACCAGTAGAAAACACAAAATCAACTTATACTACTGCGAGGTTTGGTAAACTCACGATGTGGGACTATCCTCTGTGCTCTTCTCGCGTGCGCCCGCAGGACGATTCCGCCTTGCTCTCCGCTCAGCTGTAGCCACTATCGGTGCCAAATGCTGAGGCAGAAGTCTTCGCAGACTTCACCCCAACCTGCAGCACCTGGGATCCTGAAGCTGCAGGGCCTGGAGCTCGCCTCGAAGCTACTTCAGTTGTCGTTGATGGCGGCTGGGGCTACGACCCTGTCAGACAGAAGCACAGCCTCTCATCCTAATCAGCCTAGCGGGGAACCTTCGCCGTGGCACGGTGAAGGTGGTGCGAGGTGCAGCAGGTTGTGGGGCGGCCTAGGCGTGCGTGCCTAGGTCATCCTGTGACCGAAGGTGTGGGTGTGTTCGGGGGAGCGATGAGAAGGTGTAGAGCGGCAGTGGGTGGGCGGAGGTTGTTCAGCGTGATGAGGCGGAGGTTACGTGAGGGTCGGCGAGGTGTGTGGGGCTGCGGAGCGATGGGAGCGTCTCGCCGGAGGGTGGTTGGAGTCGAGGAAGGTGACGGTGGACAGGAGCGGTCGAGGGTTTAATCGAATGAAAGACAGTGAAGAAAAGAAAGAGGGGGAGATGGGGAATAGTTCTGACCTAATTACGGGGACGAAGGGGCCTGAGCAGGGCGACAGTCGTATCGACTGTCACCGGAGAAGAAATACCTAGAGGGGGAGGGCAGCGGCGAGGAAGAGAGCAGGAGGGCGCGCGCTGGGTACGGCGCAACGCGGGAAGAGCAGGCGAAGGTGGCTCTGCTGCTGGTATTGCAGCAGAGCGACGAGAAGGAGGAGGAGCCGCCGGAGCTGGTGGGTTTCTGCCAGAGTGGGAAGAGAGGAAAGGTGGGGGCTTTTCTCCGTCAGGACCGAGCTACCAGAGTCGGTTGGCGACGCTGGTCCTTATAAAGGCGGAGGCGGAGGTGTGGGCGCAGGGAGGTGACGTGCCTCCCTCGCCGAAGAGTGGTCGGAACTGCGATCCATACCTTCCACGCGTTCGCACGGAAGGTGTGGGTGAGGGTAGAGGTCATGGCGGTGTCCCTGCGACAGCAGACGTCGCAAGGAACACCCGATTCAACTGGCAGGTACCCTCCCTCACCCTACGCGGCGCCATGCTCCACGCAAAGTCGCCGGAGCATGGCGCTGCTCAGAGATTTGCAGGAGGGACCTGTATGCAAAGAACGACGAACAACCTAGGAGCCAAAATGCAAGGGTTTCGAAAGTTGAGGGTCAAAAAGTAATAGATGAGGACCAAAATGCAAAGTCGGTCAAGAAGGTCTCATCTTAGGTTCAAGTTTTCATGCATGACTAAATGGGACCTAAGGATTCTAATGGTGAATTTTATTTCTATGTCAGACCTTGTTTGACCAGCCAATTTACGTAAAAACCCAAATTAAATCATTAATTGGGCATGGTTCTCAATGTAGGTCAAAATGGGTTCCCTAGGTCAAAATGGGTTTCCAAGGCCAAATTGAAGGTTCTAAACCCTAGAGATTATTTTTCTATGAATTTTAGAGGGTTTAGTCGATTTTTAATCTGCCTCAAACCTCTTGAATTGAAGTGGGTTTGTTTTAGGGTTACAGAATATCTTTTAATTCCTTGGAGTTGCTGTAGCCCTTGTTGGATCAAATCATCCGACTTTCCTTCTTATTAGGTTAGTCTGACCTATGTTTGGATCCTGAGTTACCCTGTTTACTGATTGTGTTGGTGAAATTGCATTTTTACCCCTTATAACCTATTTTCTTTACAAACTCAGAATTTTCTGAGTCAAGCCTTTCTATAAGTTATGTAGGAGCTTTTTCTCGCATATCTAAGTTAGATTGTGCCAGTTAGGGTTCATGATAAGGTTCTCATCACTTAGGCACACTTCTTTTGGGGTTCCTCAATTTTTGATTAAGTAGTGTATCTCTAAAACCCTAGTGTTAATTCCTATGTTGGCTCTACTTGGTCTAGTTAACTCCTTATTGGGTAATCAGGGCTCAGGCAAGAAGATGCTAGCCCTTAATTACCCTTAGTAGTGTGTGCAGGAATAGTGGTTTTAAAAACATGTACCTGTTACTAAGTATGAAAGACAGGTGATGCCTATATGATTTTTTTTTCTTTTTCTTCCTCTCTAGAATTGAGGGGTTAATAGTGAGAGGAAAGATGTTACCTGTCCTTGTAGTGGTTGTTGTGAGGCTGCTTCTTAATTTTTCCTGTACCTGCACACAAGAGAGAAGAGATTATTAGAAACTCTCAAATAGAGAATTTATAACTTCTAGAATAGCCATTGCTCCCTGGCAACGGCGCCAAGAAATGGTAACCGCTTTGGCCGTTTTTGTGTCTTTATGTTTATTATAGTGCAGTCGTTATAGTATAAGACAAAGCAGCTACGGTTACCATTACAAAAGATTTTTTACTTGGAAATAGTTTTCCCAAGGTCGAACTCGGGGAGCTACTGGAGTTCTAGAAGTACAAAGGTTACTCTAATTAGACTACAAAATAAGAGAGAGAGAGATCTCTTTTCTTCTTCTTCTTCTTCTTTCTTGGCCGCTTTCTCTTCTTCCTCTTCTTCTACCTCTTTACTCTTTTCTTTCTTCTTCTCTTTTCTTCTTCTTCTTCCTCTGGCCGCCTTCTTCTGTTCTTTCTTTTCTTTCTTTCTTTTCTTTCTTTTGCTCTGGCGGCTATGTCTTCTTCCCTCTTCTTCTTCTTCTTCTTTTTCTTCTTTTCTTACTTTATCTCCTCTGGCCGCTGCTCAACCGTCGTCTGATGCAGTGGTCAGACGACTTAACTGTAGGTTTGCTATAGTGCTCCTCTTCTTCTTCTGTTTCTTCTCTCTTGCTTCTCCTTCTTCTTTCTTTCTTCTGAGCGGCTAAGGCTTCGGCCGCTTTCCTTTCTTCTTCTTCTTCTGCTCCTGCATGCTCACACAATGAGTCAGTGCAAAACCTACCCCTACCCTTCCCCACATCTCTCCCTCTCAGATTTCTCTCTTAGGATCGCTCTCCCAGAGCTAGGTATTTGGGTATGGGTATCGCGCCTGGGACCAGGCCCACCGGCGTGCGGTGGTGGGCGAGGAGTGCGCGGGTGCCAGTAATCGGATCCGGCCCAGACCCGCGAGGCGTGAGCGCGGGCGAGGGCGAGCGCGTGGCTTGCGGCTTGCGTGAGGGACCTGACCCCTGTGCTCGAAGGTGATAAGCCTACAACACTTTTTCAATATAAGTG
Source organism: Thalassia testudinum (assembly GCA_037157565.1). Lineage (NCBI taxonomy): Eukaryota > Viridiplantae > Streptophyta > Magnoliopsida > Alismatales > Hydrocharitaceae > Thalassia > Thalassia testudinum. Next base: position 55,241,645 of record JAZHRO010000002.1, read on the forward strand.
TGGGCGCGTGGCCACACACTTACGAGGTGGGACTAAAGTCCCACCTCCCGATTTCGCGTTCGCAGGCGAAGAGTCCGCGAGCAATTGGGGCAGCCTATGAGGCTTTCGACCCAGCAGCAGGCTTGGATGCCTTCGCGACGTTGGCCCGCACAACCTGGGACTAGCGCCTGGGAGAGAGCGAACCTGCAGCTGCAGGTGAAGGAGCTTCACCTGCTCAGTAATGGCGGTGAAGGGGGCGTGACCTGAAATCAAGAATGCGGCCTCTCGGCCCAATCAGAGGATGCAGGGAGCTTCGCCGGAGTGCGGTGAAGGCAGTGCGAGTGGTGGCGATGCGTGAGGCGACGTATGGTGGTAGCCCTAGGTCGGACTGTGGTCAGAGAGATGGGTTTGTTCGGGGGGTCGTTGGGTGGCGTGTGGTAGGGAATGGAAAGGGGGGATCTGTTGAGTGGAGTGAGGGGAAGCTTCTGAGGTAGTCGGCGAGGGGTGAGAAGGTCTGTGGAGGTGGGATGAGCTCGCCGGAGAGGGTGGTCGGAGACGGAGCAGGCGGAGATGGAAGTTGTGTGTGGAGGGGCGAAAAGATAAATTGAGTGAGGGAAAATGTAAGGGAGGAGGAGGAGAAGCTATTTACCTAGGTTATGGTCGAAGGGGGAGGGCGGAGCCACCGCCTCGTACCTGCTGGAGATGGGGAAGAAAAGGCCCTGGAGGGGGAGATCGGCGATGAGGAGGCAGGCGGAGGGTGCCGGCGGGTGCAGCACGACATAGACGAGAGGGTTAGGAGAACCCTGCTGCAGGTAAGGCGGCAGAGCGATGAGGAGGAAGAGGAGGGAGTCGTCGGAAGCTGCGGGCCATCTGACAGAGGAGGAGGGGATGAAGTGGGGGGTTATTCTCTGTCAGAGAGAGCTTGCCAGAACCGGCAGGGGGTGCTGGTTCTTATAAAGGGGGTGGTGGAGAGGGAGGCACGGGCTGGCGACGTGCCAGCCTCGTAGAGCGTGGTCGGAGACGAGACCCATACCTTCCATGCGTTCGCACGAAAGGTATGGTGGTCGGCAGGCAACATGGCCGGGTCCCTGCGACAGAGGACATCGCAGGGAACCTCGCGTCTGTTTTGCAAGGCGGTCACCCCTCTCTGCGCGGCGCCATGCTACACGCAAAGTCGCCGGAGCATGGTGCTGCGCAGAGTTTTGCAGGAGGGATAGTTCTACAAAGAACAACGAGAAAGATGGGGGCCAAAATGCAAGGGTTTTGAAAAATAAGGGTCAAAAAGTAAATGAAGAGGACCAAATTGCAAAGTCGGTCAAGGAGGTCTCTTCTTAGGTTCAAGTTTTTATACATGACTAATTCAAACCTAAGGATTTTAATGGTGAATTTTATTTCTAGGTTGGACCATGTTTGACCAGCCAATTTACGTAAAAATCCAGATTAAGTCATTAATTGGGCATGGTTCTCTTTGTAGGTCAAAATGGGTTTATAAGATCGAATTGAAGGTTCTAAACCCTAGAGATTATTTTTCTATGAATTTTAGAGGGTTTAGTTGATTTTTATCCTGCTTCAAACCTCGTGAATTGAAGTGAGTTTGTTTTATGATTACAGAATGTCATTTAATTTCCTAAAGTTACTATAACCCTTTTTAGATCTGACCATCCCACTTTCTTTCTTATTAGGCTTGTTTGACCTATGTTTGGACCCTTAATTACCCTGTTTGCAAGCTGCGTTGGTGAAATTGTAGTTTTACCCCTTATGATTTATTTTCTTCTTAAACTCAAAATTCTCTGAGTTAAGCCTTTCTTTGGGTTATGTAGGAGCTTTTTCTTACATCTTTGGGTTAGATTGTGCTAGTTAGGGTTCATGATGAGGTTCTCATCAGTTACTATTTCCGGTAGACTCGTCTACACTCTTTTCGATTCCGAAGCCACGCATTCGTTTGTTTCTACGAGTTTCGCTGTCTACACGGGAGTAAGCAGTATGCTTTTAGAGGAGCCCTTCCTAATTAGAGGACCAGGTGGGCAAGTATTTGTTGCCTAGGAGGTTCTCGCTGACTGTGAGGTCATGATAGGGGGATACAGTCTCCCGATAGACCTGATCATAATCCCGATGGATGACTTCGATGTAATCTTAGGGATGAACTGGTTGGCCACATACCACGCCCTTGTAGACTATTTTGGGAGGATGATTGTTTTCTCCATACCACGACTGCCTCCCTTCGAGTTCCATGGCCATCCTCTAGATGGAGGATTTAGATGCATCTCCGCAATTCGAGCAGCGAAGCTATTGAGTCAAGGATGCGAGGGCTTCCTTGCTTGCATTCTCGTAGAGCCTGACCTCGTGGACAGTATATAGTGTATTCTAGCGGCTTGTGAGTACCCCGACGTCTTCCTAGAGGAACTGCCAAGATTTCCACCTGAGCGTGAGATCGAGTTCGAGATCTCACTGATACTGGGGACAGGCCCCATTTCTTCAGCATCGTATCGAATGGCCCCGCTTGAGCTGCGAGAGCTCAAGACATAGCTACAGGACCTGCTAGAGAAAGGCTTCATAAGGCCCAGTGACTCTTCGTGGGGAGCCCCCGTCCTGTTCGTGAGAAAGAAGGATGGTACTCTTCGGCTGTGCATTGACTACAGACAACTGAATCGGGTCACCATCAAGAACAAATATCTATTACCACGCATAGATGACCTCTTCGACCAGCTGAGGGATGCCACGGTATTTTCAAAGATAGATCTGAGGTTAGGATACCATCAGCTGAGGATTAGGGAGGCTGACGTCTCCAAGACAGCCTTTCATACACGGTACGACCACTATGAGTTCTTGGTCGTGCTGTTTGGATTGACCAACGCCCCTGCTGCTTTCATGGACTTGATGAGCCGCATTTTCCGACCTTATATGGATCAATTCGTGGTCATTTTCATCGATGACGTGCTCATTTATTCACGAGACCAGACGCAGCATAAGCAACACCTTCACATGGTCTTGAACACCTTGAGACGGGATAGATTGTATGCCAAATACAGCAAATGCGAATTCTGGTTGAGACAAGTCACCTTCCTGAGCCATGTGATCTCAGAGGACGGTTTAGCTGTGGATCTAGCCAAGGTAAAGGCAGTACTCATGTGGGAGAGACCGCGTTCGGTGACTGAGATACGCAGTTTCCTGGGGCTGGCTGGTTATTACCGATGATTTATCCAAGGGTTCGCGCAGATTGCTCGTCCTCTGACTCATTTGACTCGGAAGGACATACCCTTCGCTTGGACAGACGAGTGTGAGTCTTGCTTTCAGAAGCTGCAAGAAAGGTTGACTTCAGCTCCTGTACTCACCATCCCTGATAGCAGCGGCAGATTCGTCGTCTACACAAACGCCTCATTGCAGGGATTGGGGGGTGTACTTATGCAGCGGGGTCATGTTGTCGCATATGCTTCGCAGCAACTAAAGCCTCACGAGTATAACTACTCCACCCACGACCTAGAACTAGCAGCAGTCGTCCTAGCATTAAAGACCTGGAGGCACTATTTGTACGGAGAAACGTTCGAGATTTTCACTAACCATAAGAGCCTTAGATATCTATTTGACCAGATGGAGCTCAACATGAGGCAGAGACGCTGGTTGAAACTCCTGAAAGACTACGATTGCAGCATCTCCTACCACCCAGGAAAAGCCAATGTGGTGGCTGACGCCCTGAGCCGAAAGGTGGCCGCCCACTTGGCTTGCTTACAAGCACGAAGTTGGAGGCTCATGGAGGAGTTGAGCAGCTAGCGACTCTAGGAAACACAGGGGTTTTGCGGGGTAGTGACAGTCGCAAGGCAAACACGACCAGAGCTGGTGGATCGCATCATGGTTAAACAAATGACGGACTCATATCTACGAGCACAGTGGGACCAAGTATTGGCAGGGAACCCAGGAGATTTCTCTTTCACTGATGGAGTTTTGTGTATGAGGGGACACTTATGCGTTCCTAGAGATGAGGAGCTATTGAGGGAGCTCTTGACTGAGGCTCATGGATCCAAATTTACCATACATCTTGGGAACACGAAAATGTATCATGACTTACGACGTGATTTTTGGTGGAGAGGCATGAAGTGGGATGTTGGCCTTTTCGTCCAGCAGTGTCTGACATGCCAGCAGGTGAAGGCCGAGCATCAAAGGCCTGCAGGGCCATTGCAGTCACTTCCCATTCCAGAATGGAAGTGGGAAAGTGTCACTATGGATCTGGTAGTGGGGTTACCTGTGACACAGAGAGGGCACGATGTAGTCTGGGTGGTTGTGAATAGATTAACGAAGGTGGCATGGTTTCTGCCCATCAGAGTCACTTATGGACCCACACAGTTGGCAGAGAGATACATCAGAGACATAGTACGCTTTCACTGGGTTCCCCGTGAAATTATTTCAGACAGGGACACTCGTTTCACTTGCTAGTTTTGGGTAGAATTTCAGCGAGCCTTGGGGACTTGTCTGAAGTTCAGTACAGCATATCACCCCCAGATAGACGGACAGTCAAAGCGCACCATTCAGACCCTTGAGGACCTTCTGTACGCTTGCGCATTGGACTAGAGAGGCTCTTGGGAGGAGCATTTGCCACTGGAAGAATTCGCATACAACAACAGTTACCACTCGAGCATCGGCATGGCACCATATGAAGCTCTGTACGGGAGGAAGTGTATGACCCCCTTGAGTTGGGTAGAGGTGGGGACCAAATGGGAGGTCGGCCCCCGTCTGATACGCCAGAGTCAAGAGGTGATCGAGCAGATTCATCGACGACTACATACTATCCGGTATGCAGGCAAAAGAGTTTCGCCAATCTGAAACGTAGGGAGGTACAATTTGAGGTTGGAGATCACGCTTTTCTCCGTTTTCACCGATGAAAGGCTTGCAGCGGTTTGGGATGAGAGGGAAGCTTGCACCGAGATATGTGGGACCCTTTGAGGTCTTAGAGCAGGTAGGACCCGTCGCCTACTGGCTTACCCTTCCTCCCCAGCTTTCTGGAGTGCACAACGTTTTTCACGTGTCCAACCTCAGGAAATACATTGCCGACCCCAGCCATGTCCTTAGCCACGGGAGCATCGAAGTGGGAAATGACCTAACCTACCCCGAGAGACCAATACAGATACTAGACCGAGCCATTCGGAGGTTGAGGCGGAAGGAAGTACCCCTGGTGAAAGTTCTATGGAAAAGCCAGTGGTACGAGGAGGCAACTTGGGAACCTGAGTCGACGATGCGAGAGCAGTACCCGGAACTCTTCGAAGGTATGACTCTTCTGACCTACTTCAGTTCTCTTTAAGTTTGTTATACACTGCTACGTTATACTTCTTTTTTCGCACCCTAGCCAATTCAAGTTTCGGGGACGAAACTTCCTTTAAGTTTGTTATATTGAAATGACCCACCACCCCTTTGGCCATTTAAGATGTCTGGGATGTTCACTAGACGTCTGGAAATGCTTTTAGCACGGGACGTACGAGTGCCATATTTCCTCCCTCACCGCACCTCATCATGCCTTCTCCTGTGGCGCCACTCCGCGCCATGCTCCACCTTTCCGTCCCCCTCACCTCCTCTCTCTTTATAAACCTCTCCCCCCTCCTCTTCGTTGCCCACACGCAGCTGAGAGTAGAGCGAAGGCGAGAACGAGTAAGAGCGGAGAGTCGAGCAAGAGGAAGCGCGAGGGCGAAGGCTGCAGCGCCGTTCTGCTGCAGCACCTGCAAGCAAGGGGAGCCAAAGCGATTCCGCGGAAGTCATTTTTCCACAGAATCAGACGATCGGAGAAACACCCAGACGTCTCACCAGACGTCCGAAGGTATGGCAAGACATCTGGTAGAGATCTACTTTCCGTACTTTTCCTCTCTGACAAGTCCTGACAGCGTATGTGTATGTGTCAGAGGGCGGGAGCGTAGCCGAGGCAGTTTCAGACATTCGGGAACACCCCCAGACGTCTGACAAAGTCCTTGGATGTCGACTTTGAGTACCAGACGTCTGATAGAGGAACACCAAGAGAGGCATCCCTATGAACTGTTTTAAGATGACGTCTGGGACCTTTCCCAGACGTTTGATTTCCGTTTGATAGCGTATTTTGGGCCGTGTAAGGCTCTATCATTATCGCTTTTTCGCAAACGAACTATCTTTGTTTTCCATGTGAGTTTCTCTGTATAATGATACATCGTTTATATCTTTCTGAACCTTTTGGCCCATCAATCCATGTTTTAGATCTCCAGTCCGTCGGGTGTACGGGATCTGTGGAGATGTCGGGAGCCACTGTACGAGCCCTCATTCCACCCAGTTACCCAGGTAGAGTGGTTACAACCTTAACCTCTAATTTAATACATGCGAGTAAGTAATCCTAGGACTTGAGATGAACCCTAGGAAAGAATAAACGTATATTCGAGAATAAATTCTTGAACCTTAGGTCTTGGCATGAACACTAGGGTTAAAAGAAATTGAATGTAAATGATTGTGCAATCAAGAGCTGCCTGTTTTTAGCTAAAATGGACCCCTACTGTAATAAAATGGAAATTGAACTGTTGTCCCGAACATTCCAACCCGGATGTGATAAAGAAACTCCTGTACGAACCCCATAGGGAATGTAAACATGAACACCGTACCTCAAAGAACTAGATGGTTCTGGGAATTTGATGCCTATGGACAGCTGTTAAGGGAGGCAGCTGACTTTCATGTCCATAGTACCGAAGAGAGCAACTATCCTTTGTAGTATAGAGGGGAGCTTGCCGCCCTTGGGTTGGGACCCGGGGTGGGTTTGGCCACTCTACGATGACTCTTACTGGCCCTCGTGTACGTCGTACCGAGGTGAGCTACTTAGTGTAGGGGGGAGCTATCCACCCAGGGGGCCTAGGGCTAGGTATGGCCACCCTACACCGACTCTCGTCAGCCCGTTGGGCAAATCGGGGTAGTCGGACAAGGGTACGCGGACTGAGGAGGGGCAAGACTCCTGTTCTGTTCTGAGAGGGCAAGGCCCTACACTGTTCCACACTGTACGTTGAGGTGTACCCGCTAGCGGAAACGACTGACCGCGTGCCAATGCGGGGTAGCTACCCGCGCACTTATCACGTGTGTCGTAGTCACCGCTACGTCACGACCGTGACCTCGGGGTGGTAGACCGAGTATAAGACTACTACGGTGGGAATCCCCCAGCCAGGAGAGTGCCACGTGGGCATCCTATATCACGGGAAGCTACAAGCAAAATCGTTCCTATAAGGAACCAGAAGATTAATTAACAAATCCTAATTAGAGATCTCTACGCACCCACATGTATAATATAATTAGAAAATGGAAAACTTTATGTTAATGCATGTTACTTCTTAGCCACCACTCTACTCAGCTTTAGCTGACTCCAGTCAAATATATTCTGTACAGGTCAGGGATTTGAGCAGCCCGAGACATCGGCTGTTGAGGACGTTGGACTTAGTCGAGCCTAGTTTTAGTTCTACTGCCTGATAGTGAGTTTTATAGTTTGTATTCTGTTACATGTACTCTATGATATGATGGCTGTAATATCACTGCTCTCTTTCCGCCTGTTGAAACTTTCATTTTGCTTAGTTACTGTACTTGTGTGATTGTGGTTTGTTGAATATTACTTGGTTATTTCTTGTTGGACGACTAAATCGTGGGATAAACCGAAGTGAGCTAGTCTCAGATCCTGTAAGAATTTGGGATCAGGTCGTGGCATTTATTTCTTTTAAAGTAAAAGGATAATGTATTACTAACAAGAGCAAATTGACTTAATTTTATTTGTTAGTGTTATGCACTACCTAATCCTATAGCTATTTTCTATTTAATTATAATTTTAAAATATAAATTCTATATTATTATTTGATTTTTTTTACAAGTAATTTTAATGTATCCTAAAGGTAAATTTAATTGTATTATTCTTTATGCGTGACATGTATTATTTATTTATTTATATATTTATTTTATAAATAAGATAACTATTTTTTTATTATAAAATAATTTACTTTGTATGAAATATTATACATTATATATTAATGGCATTGTATATAAGGATATAAATAGGATGAAGTTTGGTTGAGTTTACATATTTATTTTTAAATTTAATATATATGCATGCATGTCCTACTCATTTTCCATGGATTTTGAAATATATTTTTTAAAATTTTTTATTAATAAAAAATCCATATAGACAACTTCATTTAATATGAAAAAAATTTGATTGTTGTCGGTATTATTGTATTGATCCCGCGGTGAAGCAGTAGACCAAACACATTAGTTATATATCTAAAGGCGGATTCAGAACTCGCCACACGTCACGCTACCCGTGACCCCAACTCTCTCTCTCTCTCTCCCTCCCCTGCGCTCTCCCAATTCCGATCCGAATCCAACGCCATCTACCCCACCTCGCACTCCCTCTCTCCTCCACTACGTTTCTCTTTTCTGTTAAAAAAACAAAAACAGGTTTTGGATGCTGCCTTTACTTTTTTTAAAAAAAGCATGTTCTATCCCTTGGATTAAAAATAAATGAATGATAATTTTTGTATCGTTACTTCCTTAATTATTCTCATAATCCACTCTCTCATTCTAATTTCATAATTTTATTTTAACTATTATATTTTTTTTAGTTTGTGCTATCTCTTTCATTTTCATTGGAGACAATCTATTTCTTTTTTATTTTCATTTATGTAGGATTTCTTTTATTACTATGCTCCTCTATCCTATCAAAGATTAAATGATATGCAAAATCTTACATTGGTTGATTATTGTAGAATTTTCTTTTCTTTAAATTGAAAATATCAAACTATATAATTCACAAGAATTCATATCTCTAAGAGTTTACTTATTTATCACATATTGCAAAAAATTGAAGAACTTCTGATATTATCCATTCTTTGACAAGTGAAAGTATATATATATTTTTTATATTATAATTTCACAACCATATATCTTACGATGTAGCTTAATTTAGAAAGAAATTAATTGATCTACTAGACAAATAATTCTTAATCTTTTAGATGTAATTTATTACATCTTCTCAACCAGAATAGGTATAATATTTACATTTAAAAATGAAAATCTCTAAAGGAAAGTTATTTAGATGTTCAATATACATTTTTTTGTCATTAAGACAATGTTCTTTAAGAATATGTTTGATCATTTCTATTATCCCTTTATGATTCACTTGATGTAACAAATGATCTCTCCAATTCTACCCATCACCTACACCTATGCACCATCAACCATTTACACTTTTATTTCCACTAACAATCTATCTACCCCTCTACCCTCCTTCATACAAAATTCTTCTAACTTAAATTTTTAGGTAAGATAACATAGAGAATATCATCCAAAATAATTTTACTGTACTCAAATTTAAACTATATAAAGATAGTCAATACATAAATTTTAGGTGATCATAAGTATAGAGGTAAGTAATTAAATAAAATTTCAACTGAAATAGTGATGGCTTTACCAAATTAATAAATAAAAATATTGTTGCACTTTAAGTCATTCAAAAATTTTGTAAACAACAAAGTATAAATTTTGAAAAGAAAATTTTCTTTCAAATAAAATGCCTTTTTTAGATATAAGTAACTACTTTGATGGAAGTATGGAAATTCAAAAGGTGTACATTTATAATTTTATTAAAATACTATATTATTTGAAACATCTTATCTTATGCTAATAAATTAATATCAATTATATTGTATTTTAAAAATAAAAAAATTATGATACATTTCGCACCATTGTGTAAGTTGATTTGTGTGACTTTTTTTTAATAAGTAATTTTAATATTTTTAAAAGATAAATTTAATTATATTGCTTCTTATATGTGAAGTCTCTCTTTTTTTCTATTTTTTTTCTCTTGTCATTCTCGTAGCGAAGTGCTGGCCAAATACACAAGTTATATATTAGAGTGAGGTTTTGGCTGCCACATGTTGGACCTCGCTATCTCTCTCTCTCTCACGAGTTTAATTGCCTCTAAATTTAGTAGGTGTCGGGGGACTCATAATTTTAAGAAGAAAATTATTATTATCTAAAAAAAATGAATGGAATCATAATTTCACAACTTTAGTGATTATTCGGATAGCTGTAGTATTTGGATGTTGTGTGTCATGATAAAAAATTTGTTTCAACTCATAACTTAGGTAATTTTTAATTAACATTATTTGTTTAAATTTCTTCCTCATGTATTATTATCCCATTACTTAAGATAAAAGTTTAACCGGTGTCAATTGGCTCATAATTTTGGAAAGTCAGATATTATTACCTAAATAAAATGGATGAAGTTATACTTTCACAACTTTAGTGGTTGTTTGCATTGTCGTAGCATTGGGATGTTGTGTCACAATGAAAATTTTATTCCAAATCATAGATAAAATTTTAATTATTGAAATAAAAATGATTATATATTTAATAAATTATATTATTTGTCTATATTTTTTATTTTTTATATCGATAATAATACTATTTTCGCTGCAAAGTACGGATTACTCACTAGGATATATATATATAACCGAGGATCCAACAAATAAAACATCGAGGTTTTCCTACCGATGAGAGACATGTAGTCCGTTTCAAAGCGCTCCAGTTCTGCTACGCTAAGCCTCCCTTTCCCGCCAAAAAAAACCCATAACCAACAGGAGCGACCCATATCCCTCTCTCCCAACTCTCCCTTCCTCTTCTATCACTCCCACCAACTGACCACAACTCGAGAAATTAATGGCTCACACCTCCTCTCTCTTCCTCCTCCCCCTCCTCTTCCTCTTTCCTCTCCTCTCTTTCTCCCCTGCCATATCCTCCTCCTTCTCTAGCCCCGCGAGCTTCCGAAGAGCGTCCACAACCCGCCAGACCGGCCTCTCCTGGTCCACCGGCATCTCCCTCCTCGGCGACGCCTCCGTCGTCAACGGCACGCTCAGCCTCACCTCCACCGGAGCCGGACGTGCCCTCTTCTCGCAGCCTGTGCGCCTCCTCGACCCCCTCACCCTCTCCCCGAACTCCTTCCGCTCCCGCTTCACCTTCGCCATCACCGCCCCCTCCCCCTCCAACCCCGACGGCCTCGCCTTCCTCCTCACTTCCGATGCGCTTCGCCTCGGCAACCCCGATGGCTTCCTCGGCCTCTTCTCCCCTAACACCACCACCACCGATGCACCAAGCATGGTGGCGGTTGAGTTCGATGCCAACTACGACCCAGTGGCAACCACGTCGCCCTCGAAGTCGGGAGCATCTTCTCCAGCGCCTCGGCCGATGCCGGCGCCGTCGACCTCAAGTCCGGGAAGCGGATCACCGCGTGGGTCGAGTACGACGCCGCAAACGACTCCGTCCACGTGTGGGTGGGCAACGCCGGCGGCCACCGTCCCCTCCGGCAAGTCCTCAAGACCACCGCCATCAGCCTCGTCGGCCACTTTCAGGTCCTCATGTACGTGGGGTTCTCCGCCTCCTGCCGCGGCGGTGCCGCGGCCTTCCATGTCGTCGAGAGGTGGAGTTTCCAGACCGCCGGCTTCCACCTCTCCTCTCCGACGGCTCTCGGCTTCAACGAGTCGTCCGCGCCAGGAGCCCAAGAGTGCGCCCCGGCGCCCCGGACGGCGACGAGGGCCCATTTGACAGCCCGAGGAATCCATCCTGTCATGTCGATCGACACTCCTCCCCATCCTCCGTCAAGAAACCCGCGTGAAGAGAGGAAGGGGAGGAGGAGGAGGAGGAGAAGGAGGTTGAGCGTGCTCGACGAAGCAGCCATGGCCGCCTTGGTCATCTTGGTGGCGGCTGGTGGGGTCACATGGTGGCTCCTCGTCGCCAGAAAGGCGATTAGGAGTCTCGAGGAGCCCGTGGAAGAGGTCGTCGGCCTCCGGGTGGTGGCGAGGGTCCCCATGAGGTGGCCGCCGGTGCGGCTGTCGTTGTGCGACATAAGGCTGGCGACGAGAGGGTTCCACGAGAGCAAGATCATCGGAAAAGGCGGCTTGGCCACCGTCTACGAGGGCGTCCTCCCATCCTCCGGTGCACCCGTCACCGTCTAGCGCTTCGTGCTGCCCGAACGCTCTGCGGACGCCTTCGCGCGCGAGCTTTCCGATGCCATCGGCGGTGGCCCGCACCACAACCTCGAACCAGTACGAGGGTGGTGCTGCAAGGGACACGACCTCGTCCTCGTCTACGACCACATCCCCAACGGCACCCTCGACTGGCGCCTCCACTCCCCGGAGGCGCAAGAACTCGCGTGGGAGCAGCGGTTCGGCATCGCCTTCAGCCTCGCGTCCGCCGTCGCCTTCCTGCACAAGGAGGGCAATAAGAAGATAGCAATCTAAGAACCACCTCGTTGAGTTGCAACGTGAGTTCTATTCTATCGATTGGGTGAGCTATTATATATATGAATTCTATGTTGAGATTTGAAAGCTCTGCCATTTTCTTTAGGATGCGTTTGTTAAAGTGGTGAAGTAAGGGATGAAGGTAATGCATGAGCAGACAGTTCATGAGGACCTCAGGGCCCCCAATGTGATGCTGGAAGCGGAGGTCAACGCGAGGCTGGGGGTCTTCTTCGGGTTCACGAAATCCGGCGTGCCACCGGCGAAAGAGATGGGGTACGTGGCGCTGGAGTACGTGCACACGGGTGAGGCTTCTGAGAAGTCGGACGTGTACAGCTTCGGGGTGGTGGCGCTGGAGGTAGCGACGGGGCGGAGGCCGGTGAAGGAGGGGGTGGAACTGTTTGACTGGGTGTGGGGGTTGCACGGGGATGGGAGATTGGACGAGGCGGCGGACCGGAGGTTACGAGGGGAGTTCGACGGGACCGGAGGTTACGAGGCTGGCTGTGGGGTTGGCGTGCACGCTCCCGGACGAGGAGATGAGACCGACGATGAAGAGGGCGGTGAGGGTGTTGAAGGGGTTTGCCGACGGAGAAGCCCGAGGCGAGGCTCGTGCCACGACCACAAGCCCCCGCGAAGTCGGGAAGCGCCACGGAGGCGAGCTCGGAGGCGTCGTGGTTTACCTGGACGTCCGGCTTAGGGTGAGGTTGGGGAATGTGACGGAAAGGCGTTTGGTGGTCACATTTTAGATTTGGCTCGAGTTCTAAATGTGGAATACTGTGGTCAAATAAAATGTGCACTCTCGGAATATTTGCTGGTTGGAATGCAATTTACAATTTTTTTCATTTTTGTCTCTTTTCTTTTTCCCTCTCGTTGATCAAGCAGCATCCAGACGTATTTATGTTCAGGTAAATGGGCCTTCTGGGTGTTGTTATTCACACCCTAAATATCACCTAAGATCTCACATACGAGATCTTGGTCATTCATGTTCATGGGAAAGAATACGCACAAAAATTGGGGGTGGGTGTACTATAGGGTTGTGTGTCGTCTTTTTTGGTGGGGAAGCAGGTGGGTTTGGGGGGTGCATTAAACATTTATCCAAACACGCAGAGCGTGATGTATGGACGTGGTCCTCCCAGTATGGTAGACTTTGAACGTAAAAAAATTTAAGCAATATAACTTCTATTACATGGTAAGTTTCATTTCAGGTTAAAATGTATTTGTGAGTTAATGGGTATAGGGATATTTTTTTATTATCAAAATATATAAAAATATATTATGTAACATTTTTTACAATATGTTGACATGGGACATCGATGTAAAGTGATTTACCATTAGTGTAAAATGATTTTGTTTGATTTTACATCGATGTAAATGGTTAAGGAGTGATTTTACCATATGCAAATTGATTTTGGATGATTTTGTATTAGTGTAAAATGATTCATGATAATTTTACATCAATGTATCATATTAGCCGTTGCAAAAAGTATTAACTTTTGTATTTTTATACTTACATCATATTTTATTTTAAATTAAAATATACCGATGTAAAATAATTTTAAAAGTAATTTTGATAATATTATATCGATATAAAATAATTTTATCTCGATATAAAATCAACTTTGAAGAAAATTGTGATAGTTTACACTGATATATTTTAATTTTATATCAATAGATTTTTTTCTTAAAATGATGATATCCTTTTGAGCGATGATTGACACTGTCACAGGTCATTATTTGTGTTACATTTTTACATAAGTGACGTGATCTCTGCTCGTAAATTTATTTAGTTTTGATAAATATTTTCTCCGAGCCACTTTCCTGGCCCGAATCCACGCCTCTCTTTGGGAAAAAAATGTACACAAATCCTTGAATTGTATATATACTGCTGGACGGAAAAGAAGTTGATGACCTTGCATTGTAAAATGGATGACCTTGTACGTTTTTGTACCTGCACCTACCGGAGAGAATGGAAAGAAGTTGATTTTGTTTCTTTGAAGTAGTTGAGGTTGTTCTTTCCCCATGATTAAGGTGGATATTTAGCTTTAGCTTGCGTCTGGTTTCTGGATTTTCCTCAATTTGTTGGAATAAACCCCCCACTTAATTGTTAGGACAAAACTGGAATTTGGAGTCAAAGGCCGGGCGTCATTATTTCTAATTAGGCAGGATGTCATTCTCGAAAAGTTATTCCATATTTTATTCCAAAGTATGCTGTAATGATAAGAAGGAAGCTATTCCATGAACGGATATCCGGTGTATCATGAGAACTGATTCTTATCTACCAATTAAACTAACCGTACTCCCCTTGATGTTCCCACTACTGATGAGGAAGATTTTGTTCTCGGTACACCGTGTTGTGATGTGAATGGAGGGACAGGATTCTTTGCTTGAGCAACCTCCTAACCAATGCTTGGATATTGAGTCAAGATTAATTCGAGCTTAAGCTTGAGCTCATCAAATCCGGCTAGGCTCAAACTCAAGCTCGCTGCATGAGCCAAGCAAGCTTATTAATTCTCAATGTTTAAACAACTCATTAGAGTTCGTGCTATCCTGTGAATCCAATGAGCTCACCTATCACTTACAATGAAACTTACATGAATTTTGCTTCTTTGTTGAGGGAAGCTAATTCTATTTGATGGTTAAAAGATTTAGATCCTAAGTTTTAACTTGAGATTCGTGTTATCCTGTGAATCCAATGAGCTCACCTATCACTTAGAATGAGACTTACATGAATTTTGCTTCTTTGTTGGGGGAAGCTAGTTCTATTTGATGGTTAAAAGATTTAGGTCCTAAGTTTTAACTCAAGAATATATAAATATTGCATTTACAGAAGAATTAAAAGAGATGGGAAATTGAGTTAACAAATTGATCTAAGCTTAGCTTGAACTTGTCAATAAGATAAATAAGTTGAAATCCAACTTGAAAACTTAATGAGGTCAGCTTGTAAGCCCTATTTGAGTCGAGTTCGATTCATCAAGCTCCACCTGGATACTCACTCTTACTCTAACCATGATTATCTACTAATATGAATTGGTAGTCTCTCATGTGAAATTCAAGCCCAATGTGATTAGGTGAGACTAGGGCAAGCTTCGGCCTTAAACATGATCCAGGTCTCTGTCTAGCCTATTTGTTTCCTTAAACGAACTAATTAAAGTATGAATATGGCTGGGCAAGCTTATATGCGTCGGTGGAGGGTTTTTCATGCAATTGTTTAGAAAAATTTTAACAACCTTTTAGATTTTAAATTTTCATATAAAAAGATTAAGATTTAATGACATGGATGTAAATTTAGTAATAGAGAATTAATTCTATTTTCATCCCCCCAATTCATGTGATCCCTCCCTCAATCGTGCAACACCACCCCTCCCTCCCCAATGATATTTTCATATTTATTTATATTAATTAATATCTAATTAATGTTAATCTAAACATAATTTAGGTTAGATTACATTTAGTTAGATTATATTAGTCATTTTAGGACATTTTATAAATAATGCATACGTTTGAATTTTTATGTAATTTATCCTGTAATTTTATTTAATATCTTGATATGTCTATTTTTATATGTATAGGTACAAAATTTTAAGTTGATCGTAGTAAAATTGAAGGAACTTTTTAATTTGAGCTTACTTGAAAAATAACTAAGTCTAACTGATGATAACAAAATACGTATTATTTAACGTTTCCACTTGGAGTCTTAGATTTCAGGTCAATTGCAAATGTAGACGTGTTTAGATGGAATTCGAGCTCGCATCCAAGACGGATTGGAGGAGCTTGATGGAGAACAGAGGAGATTCGCGAGGAGCGCTAGATTGAAGATGGAAGGACAAGAAGAATATGATAGAATTTTGTTTAATCCTTTCATGTACTTTTATCTTTATTTTGCTTGCTCTTTTTATTTCCTTAGAACATTATGTTAAAGAGCCTCAAAGTACCCTAACAGTAGTCCTAGGAACACCTGCACAACCCTAGGATACTTAGGTTTTCTGTAGAATACTTAGAAAACCAATATAGGGTTCAAATAGAGTTTCCAGACGTCTAATTCCCAAATCAGACGTCTGATAAAGTGTTTTAAGACGTCTGACTGTTGATTCAGACGTCTGATAACTATTAGGATGGAAAAAGTTAGTTCTGTCTGATGAAATCAGACGTTCAGACCTTAGACCAGACGTCTTAGGAGACGTCTGATGACTTTGCAAGACGTCCAATTAGTGGACCGTTGGCTGGCTTAGCGAACAGTCAAGAATGTGACCGTTTGAGCCTTATCAGACGTCCATAGGACTTTCCAGACATCTGATAATTGACCGTTTTGCCTCGACTGACCCGAAAATCTCCTCTCAGAGATTTTCTAGCCGTTGCAAATCCATTCCCACGAAAAAATAGGTTTCCATACGTCCAGACATAGTGCCAGACGTCCTGTATGTCGTCTGATGGACTTGCGCCAAAACCCTGTTTAGATCTGATCCAAGTCAGGAAGAGACCCGCCCAAAATCAGACGTCTGACCTTGAAATCAGACGTCTTAAAGCGAACTTCCAGATGTCTGATGCCATAATTAGACATCTAATAAGCCTGTCAGTGCAATGATTGTTCCTGATTTCGGGCTAATTCTCTTGGGCTTTGCACCCAACGGCTATAGAACCTTTCCTAAGCCTTCCAAAGCCTTCCTAAAGCCTCTATAAATAGAGGGGAACCTTTGCAACACACAAACACATCAAGATACACAAGAAACACTTTGTAATACACTTTCCACTCTCTTGTGCCCTAGCTAGCTCTTGCTCTCCAAGCTCAAGCTCCATTCTCTTGAGAGTATCAAGCTGTTGCGCACCCATTCTCCCGCCGTTGTTCACGAGAGCGACGTTGCGCCGTCGCGTGGTACATGCATCCACGTCGTCGACGCACTCCTTTCAAAGGGAAGCATCCTATTTCCTATAGAAGCTTAGGTTAAATATTACTTTGTTGGCTCTGTAGGATTACTTGTTTTATCTTTGTTATTTGGTTGGGTATCCGCTTTGCGAATTCCCGTCTCCTTCGCGAGACAAAATCCTTCTTATGAAGAGAAGGGGTTGAGGTACGCTACCCTCGTCTAAGTAGCGTGGTTGTAATTGAGGTTGAATCACCCTCGTTTTAAAGTGATTTGGTTTAGTGGATTTTGATCAACTTGGTTGATCGGAAAATCCTAACTCGAGAGGGTTAGGTGGTGGTTTTCACCCGGTTTGGGTTTCTACCTAAAAATACTTTGTGTACTTTGTGTGATTGCATCTTGTGAGATTGTTTATATTTCAATTCCGCATTTTTTACGTTACACTGATCTCACCCCCTCCTAGGGACGAAACTTCAGTTGGTATTAAAGCAGGTCTCGCGTTATCGGCATTACAAACCGGCGAGGATGAAGATATGGAGGGAAAAACATTCGTGTGCACCGAAGGACACGATACCTCGCGACCACCATACTTTGCAGGTATAGATTTCGTTTATTGGAAAAATCGTATGACTATGTGGTTGCAGGCCTACGACTTCCGGGTGTGGGAAAAATGCGAATCCGCATTTGTGATTCCCAAGAAACCCGCAAGAGGTTACTCAGAAGATCAGGTTTGGAATCTCAACCTCAACGCAAAGGCAATGAATGCCTTGTATTACGCATTGAGTCCAAAGGAATTCGAATGAATCCAAGAGTGCACCACTGCCCACGAGATATGGACGAGGTTGGAAGGCACTCATGAGGAGACGAGCTCGGAAGAAGATCTCGAGAAGGAGGAAACTGCTTGCTTTGGTTTCATGGCCAGATGAAGCAATAGCGACAGCGAAAGCGGAAGCGACTCCGACAACGAGGTAAATCTCGATCTACAAGAAGCTTTTAATGAACTTTTTGAAGTTAGTAAATCACTAAAAAGAGAAAATAATAGCGTTAAAAAGAACCTTAGTTTTCTTAAAAATGAAAATGATAGGTTAGAAAAATAACTTAAGGACATAGAAGCTAGTCCTAAAAATGATAACCTATTATTAGAAAATCATAAACTCATCAATGAAAATAATAAATTGATTGAAGAAAATGATAGTTTAAAGTTAGAAATTTCTGACTTACAAACTAAGATGCATACTATAGAAAAAGAAATTGCATGTCTTAGGGAAAACTCTAACAAATTAATCAACAAAGTAGATAATTTTTATAGCCCTAAGATTGAAAAAGGATCTCCATCAAGGAGACCCGCTAATAGATCCGGATCCAAACCTACTTGGATACCGAAAAAAGAATTAGAATCTTGTTTTGTAGGGTTCAGGGATAATTACAATACAAAGGACTGGACCTACAAACTCAAAGCTGGTCAACTCAAGTTGGGAGAACCAAGGAGTAGACCAAGGAGGAGAATAAGAAGACCGACGAGACGGCGGACAAGCAACGGACCCGCCGCACGTCGACCACCAGACTGGAGATCGGTGCCGATGCCCAAGCCTCCAAGCTACGGATGGGAGCCCCATCCGATGTGGCATCCACCACCATTCGCGCCATTTTATTGGCCATGGTAGGTGAGGTAAAAATTCTTCACCCTATCTTTTTATCATTAGCATTTAGATAGGGGGAGTTAAAAAATTTTATGAGCTAATTGTAAATTTTTAAAGGGGAGATATAAGGTAGCTAAATTTCCTTTAGAAAGGGGGAGAAAAATAATAGCTATCTTGTTGTTATAAAAAGAAAAAAGGGGGAGGACATCACCTTTGTTAAAAGAAATTTATAAAAGAGCATGTTTTAAGGGGGAGTTATAGAAAATTTAAAATCAATTAAACCTTTTTGATAATGTCAAAAAGGGGGAGGATTTTCTGCACTATTATTTATGATTTTGTCATCATCAAAAAGGGGGAGATTGTTGGTGCTAGAGCACCACGATCATTTGTTTTGATAATAACAAAACACGTGTTATTTAACATTTGCACTTGGAGTCTTAGATTTCAGGTCAATTGCAAATGTAGACGTGTTTAGACGGAATTCGAGCTCGCATCCAGGACGGATTGGAGGAGCTTGATGGAGAACAGAGGAGATTTGCGAGGAGCGCTAGATTGAAGATGAAAGGACAAGAAGAATAGGATAGAATTTTGTTTAATCCTTTCATGTACTTTTATCTTTATTTTGCTTGCTCTTTTTATTTCCTTAGAACATTATGTTAAAGAGCCTGAAAGTACCCTAACAGTAGTCATAGGAACACCTGCACAACTCTAGGATACTTAGGTTTTCTGTATAATACTTAGAAAACCAATATAGGGTTCAAACAAAGTTTCCAGACGTCTAATTCCCAAATCAGACGTCTGATAAAATGTTTTAAGACGTCTGACTGTTGATTCAGACGTCTGATAACTATTAGAATGGACATAGTTAGTTTTGTCTGATGAAATCAGGCGTCCAGACCTTAGACCAGACGTCTTAGGAGACGTCTGATGACTTTGCAAGACGTCCAATTAGTGGATCGTTGGCTGGCTTAGCGAACAGTCAAGAATGTGACCGTTTGAGCCTTATCAGACATCCATAGGACTTTCCATACGTCTGATAATTGACCGTTTTGCCTTGACTGACCCGAAAATCTCATCTCAGAGATTTTCTAGCCGTTGCAAATCCATTCCCATGAAAAAATAGGTTTCCAGACGTCCAGACATAGTGCCAGACGTCCTGTATGTCGTCTGATGGACTTGCGCCAGAACCCTGTTTAGATCTGATCCAAGGCAGAAAGAGACCCACCCAAAATCAGACGTCTGACCTTAAAATCAAACGTCTTAAAGTGAACTTCCAGACGTCTGATGCCATAATTAGACGTCTGATAAGCCTGTCAGTGCAATGATTGTTCCTGATTTCGGGCTGATTCTCTTGGGCTTTGCACCCAACGGCTATAGAACCTTTCCTAAGCCTTCCAAAGCCTTCCTAAGGCCTTTATAAAAGAGGGGAACCCTTGCAACACACAAACACACCAAGATACACAAGAAACACTTTGTAATATACTTTCCACTCTCTTGTGTCCTAGCTAGCTCTTGCTCTCCAAGCTCAAGCTTCAGTCTCTTGAGAGCATCAAGCTGTTGTGCACCTGCTCTCCCGCTGTTGTTCACGAGAGCGACATTGCGCAATCGCGTGGTACACGCATCCGCGTCGTCGACGCACTCCTTTCAAAGGGAAGCATCCTATTTCCTATAGAAGCTTAGGTTAAATATTACTTTGTTGACTCTATAGGATTACTTGGTTGTGTATTCGCTTTGCGAATTCCCGTCTCCTTCGCGAGACAAAATCCTTCTCGTGAAGAGAAGGGGTTGAGATACGCTACCCTCGTCTAAGTAGCGTGGTTGTAATTGAGGTTGAATCACCCTCGTTTTAAAGTGATTCAGTTTAGTGGATTTTGATCAACTTGGTTGATCAGAAAATCCTAACTCGAGAGGGTTAGGTGGTGGTTTTCACCCGATTTGGGTTTTCACCTAAAAATACTTTGTGTACTTTGTGTGATTGCATCTTGTGAGATTGTTTATATTTCAATTCCGCATTTTTTACGTTACGCTGATCTCACCTCCTCCTAGGGACGAAACTTAAATTTTCATATTTATTTATATTAATTAATATCTAATTAATGTTAGTCTAAACATAATTTAGGTTAGATTACATTTAGTTAGATTATATTAGTCATTTTAGGTCATTTTATAAATAATGCATACGTTTGAATTTTTATGTAATTTATCCTATAATTGTATTTGATATCTTGATATGTCTATTTTTATATGTATAGGTACAAAATTTTAAGTTGACCGTAGCAAAATTGAAGGAACTTTTTAATTTGAGCTTACTTGAAAAATAACTAAGTCTAATTGATGCAACCAAGATCCTAACCTATTTAGAAGCCTAGTTGTCTTTAACCTAACACCTAGCTCCATAGCCAAATAACCTCCTATGTGCATCCATTCTATTCACCTACCAACCCATGCAACCAAATCCTATATACTTCCCATGCAAACACTCCACCAACGTCCCTATTCCATGCAACATAAATTCCATGTAGCATTTCCCATACCCCTCCGAACTACACCTACCGTAGCCATGCAAAACCCAAACCCGTCACAACGCAATCCCACTCCACCACACATTAATGGCTGCATTACCCACTATAACTCACGTACACCACCCAACAAAACAAACTCCACCTAACATAACACCTATCACTTCCACAAAAATTGCCCTCTACGTAACATTCTTTTTTATCCACCAAAAATCCCCCTTATCCCAAGCAACAAACCCTCCACCAAACCAATACCACCTACGGCTCCTATCTTTCCACCAAACTCATCCCTTCCACCCAATTATTTAATTACCAATCCCTATTATTTAATCTAGACCTTTGATTCACTTCCAACAAAAATTTAATATATCTTATCACTTTACATTTAATCTTAACATTTGATCCTTAATCTATTAATTCTAACCACCTAACTTAGTGATCCTAGTAACCTAAATCAGCCAATAGGAAGTTTCCATATTTCCTATAAATACACCTATAGCAACCTCTTTGGAATAGGATTGCCTACTTAGGATTCCTTTCTACTTCCAAAAAGATCCACCAATTAGAATTAGTCCTCTACTTCATCTTCCTCCCCTTGGTGATCTCTACGAGTGCACATTCGCATCCACGTCTACGCCGTTGCTCCAGACTTCGTCTTCGAAGCTCTTACTCTGCATTTCTATTAGTTTAGTTCTAGTTGTAGTTACTTTCTTCTAATTGTAATTTCCTCTTTATAGAAGCATTCTACTATTTCCATATGTGCAAAACTCTTAACATATTAAATAAAGTTTTAATAGTTACTTTTCAACTTGTCTTCAAGTTATAGGCTTTCTAATTCTAGTATTTAATTAAGTTGCATGTTTTAGGTTTCATTCTCCTTGATATTCAATCTGCTTAATTTTAGATTTAATTCGAATAAGTAATTTTTAATTTATTTACCTTTCTAATAACGACTCAGACTTCATTTTGAAAATATCAACTTCATATTTTTCAAGTTTGATTGAAATAAATTTAAAAATTTTTAACACGATTATAATATGACAGTAATGTATTTCACATAATCACATCTACGTAAGAACACCCAACAATCTCTCTCTCATTCTACCTTTAATGTTTAACAATATAATAAAAATTTCTTGTTTTCTAATTAATTAACCTTTTCCTCTTATAGTATTCAACATATATTTGATTTTTATTAAAGATACGTAAAATTATTTAATAATATTTTAATATGTAACTGATGATCAATTCCTTCTCAATTTATCCAAATAAAATTTTAAATTACCAAATAATAATAATAATAATAATTTCTTATTCTTGTTAATGTTAATTGTGTTGATTCATATTTTCCTTTTTTCATAGAGGCGTTGATTTCTTATAAATTAATAATAGATTTTCAAAAGTTAAGAGATAATTTAAATATAAATGTGATTAATTAATGTGATTATGATTATTTAAATAATTAAATTTTTTTGATATCCATCGACATAGAAATTGAGCTAATTGTAATAAAACATTCGTTCTACACTAATTTTCATAAGTTAGTTACTAACAAAAACTATAATTATTTATATACTTTCATTCGATTTTGTGTCTGCTCTGATTTTTTTTTTTATCCTAACTTCGTCGCTGAACCAGTAAATGCTCTTGAAATGAGGATTTGCCCAGGAAGGACCACAAAGCGGATGGATTTGGATTTGAATATTGATCTGCTTGTCGAGTTAATTTGATGTGAGAAATTGGTACATAGGCCAAGAAATCCAAAATGAAAAAAAAAAAAAAATTATAAGCTCGACGTTCCTTGAAGAAACAAAAGTAGAAAAACACAACGTACTCGCCTTAAAATAAGTCTGAAAATTCGACATTCTTCCTAAAAGAAAGGGGGAGTAAAAAACCAGTATCTACTCGCCTTAACGCCAAGTTACGTAAATAAACGCTACGCTGAAAATTTAACCAAGACGAAAAGATAAAAGGAATATAAAATTAATAGGGTAAAGAAAGAGAGACAGTCAAAATTCTTTGGAAAGAGGAGAAAAATACCCCATCGTGAGGAACGGAGGGACAACTTTACCCCGTCCTAAGCAGCGGAGGAACTTTGAATGGAGTAAACAAAATATGAGAATCAAAATAAAAAAATAAAAGAAAAAGTACAAAGACGATGATCATGTAATCAAAATGTAGCATTTCACAAAGATTGCTTCACATCGATGGGACCATTGAGGAGTAAGCTTCAGCGATCATCTCGATCCACGTCATCGAGAAATCAAAAACTCGAGAATCTAAGGTAAGTCAATCGCATCTTGATCATGTAAAACAACTATCTTTAACGTGGTCTTGATGAAGCCATGGGGGTGAGTGGTGGAACTTAATTAAGACCAAGCACATAACACAACCCTCCCTCCCTTCTCCCCTTGTGAGTGTGTGCGGAGACTAAGGAATTAAGTATATACTAAAGAGGGTAAATAGTGTAATATCCGTGTATGAGAATTTAAAAAATCATTCACCACATATAAAAAAATTAATTATGTACAAATTAGAAAAATAACACTTGATTTAGAGTGAAACCTTATACGTAAAAATTATTACTTAAGCTTCCTAACATAAGATTTTCTCAACTAGTAGATGTTAATCAAATCCACTAATGTATCACTTAAATGAGGGTAGCACAACATCTTACAAATGTCTTCTCTTACATTTGACCAAGAGAAGAACAACAATACTTTTAAGAAAACTTAGATTTCTAGATCAAGAACAAAATATAAAGAATATAGCAATAATTCTTATATAACCTCAGCAAGATTAGAACAAACCGAGCTTTCTCACCACAAAATATGCTTGTTGCAACGTATTTTGCAACGTGCGATCAGAATCAACATGTTGAAAATCAGAATCAAATAGTTGAAAATTAAAACTATACCGGTTGAAAATAAAAAATCACCGATTGAAAATTAAGTAAACCGATTTAAAATCAAAATACACTGGTTGAAAATAGTTTTCAATTGGTTGAAAATCAAAGAGGAAAAATAAACAAATGCATTTTATAGCTCATTTTATAACGCACAGATGAGTGGTGATTTTAACTGGTGTATTTTGGGTTTTCAACGGTAGAAACCACTTTTCACTGATGAAGAACCACTTTCTAAGTGAAAAATCATTTCCCATAGGTGAAATATCATGTTCCAAGTGAAAAATCATTTTCCAACGGTGAAAAGGTAAAATACACTGGTGTATTTTTATTTTCAATTGATATGTTTTGATTTTTAACCGGTTGATTGTTGACCATGTGTTACAAAATGCGTTGAAACGTCCGTTTCCATACTTGCATTTAAAATCAAAATATACTAGTTGAAAATAAAATCACAACGGTTGAAAATGAAAATACATCGGTATGATTTACATTTCTATTTGTGGTAAATGATTTTTCACTTTAAATATGAATTTTTACCTGTGGAAAGTGATTTTTTACTTAGAGGATGATTTTTCATTTATAGAAATTAGTTTTCATCGGTGAAAAACTAAAATATACCAGTTGAAAGCATCGCTCTCACTTTATATGTTATATTGTCCATTTATTTACTTTTTGGCTTATGTTTATTGGCATTGCTATTTTGCATATCTTTAAAAGGTCGTTGACTCTATCCTTCTCTTTTACTTTGATTTTTGAACTTTAGGTAGGATAGAAAGTTTGCGTTCATTGTGAGAATTTTTGTTATTATTTCTTCATGGATCAGTTTGTCTTTTATTATTTCTGCTATGTTATCTATAATTGTATTGTGTATTAAAATGCTAGCTTAAACAAAAAAGGGTGTAAATATGGAAATGTACGTTGGAACGTATTTTGTAACATATGATTAGAATTAATTAGTTGAAAATGAAAATCAATCGATTTAAAATTAAGTAAACTAAAACATATCGATTTAAAATAGTTTTCAACTTGTTGAAAATCAAAACACTAATGAGGAACTCATTATGGCTCCTAATTTACCTATATTAGCTAGTTTCCTAAGTTAATTAATAATGAAAAACATTAATAAAGGGTTACTTATATAATAAAGGTAAAATAGCAAGGACCTTCTATATATGTTAAAATCACTAAATTAAGATTTAATTAATATTTACTTCAATTTAATTAACTATTAGGACTCAAACATAATCAATTAGCTATACATAACGCATTGTATATATAACTTCTATTTATAGTTATTAATTAACTTAATAATGTAATCACTTAAATAAATCTAGATAAAAAGGACAAAAAACTAATTTCATGGTGTTAAGATCTGTGCTATTAAAGCCCTTTAAGATGTCTGAGACTTGGGTTAGACGTTTGAAAATTAATTTTTGCATGCGTACATCCTCGAGTTTACGTGCGTGCCGCGTGCAGACTGTGCGCAGGCATCTTCTTCTCTTCCCTCTCACCGACAGAACCCTACCCTGCGGCTACATAAATCCCCCCTCCTCTCCCTCACGCCACCACTTCCATCCACCTTCTCCTTCCAGCGAGAGCGGCGAGTGCAGCCGAGTGCAGCGGCGGAGAGGAGAGGAGTAGCGAGGGGGAAGAGAGGAGAGCGCATGAGCTCGCGAGAGAGCTCGTCGGAGAAGCTCACAGTCGGTCAGGCATGTGCAAGGCGGAGGGGTGTGTCGGGGAGGTCCTCCCTGACGCTGCTGCAGCTAGAGCAGCGGGCGAACGAGCGAGGCGTGGTCGCGTGCAGCACGAAGAAGACGAAGGAGCTTCTGGTTCTGGGATTTTCCCAGAATCAGACGTCTGGATCTACATTCAGACGACGTAGACGACGTCTGGAAGAAGCTCCAGACAACTGAGAGGTACATCCTACGCCCTATGCCTCCCTTTGCGGATACGGCCATGCAGGCCGTTCCGCCGAGGCACAGTTACATGCTGTATTAAGTAGATTTTGCATTGCGCATGCAGGATTCGCTTTGGGAAGGTGCGGGACACGCCCTCCCACGCGGTTCAGATGTCTGGGAACGGCACCAGACGGCGGGGGGCGTCTCGAGACATCCGGAGAGGTTGTCGGATGTCTGGAACTAGGTCCAGACAATTCAGCAGGATCCCTGGACGTTTGAGGAGCAACGCAGAGTGAAGTATAGTTCTGGATTCCTTTTAAGATGTCTGGAAGGTGTTCCAGACATCTAATTTGAGTCAGGATTGTCTTTTTTGACCCGTTTAGGGTTCATTTGAGGCCTGATTTCCACATTTAAGATTCCATTCTCTTCGTATAAGTTCCTTTACTTGTTGGAATGCTTTTATCATGTTCTGAGTGGTTTCTTATGGTTGATCTTTGTGTTAGGACCTCGTTCTGTTGCAGATTTGGGGGTTGCGGAGGCACGTGGACCTGCCGATCAAGCCCCCATTACTCCCGATTTTGCAGATAGGGTGGCTTCCCCTAGTTTAATTACAAACATAAATGCATATCTGGAATAAATGTTAGATCCTAGGGTGTGGCATGAATCCTAGGACTAGAAACATTGGATTGAATGTTAGATCCTAGGGTATGGCATGAATCCTAGGATCAGAAACACTAGATTGAATGTTAGATCCTAGGGTATGGCATGGATCCTAGGGCTAGAAACACTGGAATAATTGTATGGAAAGGCATGAATTGCAGTCTTGGACGAGTAAATAGAATAATAACAATTGCATGTAATTGGATAACAGCTGCCTGTAAAATGTAAAATATTGTTGGTAGCAACTGTTGCATGTAATTCCTGTTGTTTACCATTAAATACGAGTTGCCTGTATACGAATTGGAAATGAAAGATTGAATGTTGGAAATATGAGCTACCTGTGAATAAACCTGAAATGATAAAACCCAGTATGGCTTGGCCTGAGAAACATGAGCATGAACCCTACGGGGAAATAGGAGTAGAGCTCTTGGAAGTAAATGGAATGGATCTAGGAATGTGCTGGGAAGTGTGCTGTCCCTTGAGTACGTAGTACCAAGGGAAGCATATGTTACCTCATAGTGCCGAGGGGAGCTTGCCTCCTTCGGGTCGAGACCCGGGGGTAGGTTTGGTCACCTTGCACCGACTCTTTGGCCCTCGTGTATACTGTACCTGGGAGAGCTACTAGTGTAGGCAAGGAGGTAGCCACCCCACGGGACCCGGGGTTCAGCTAGCCGCCTTACACCGACTTGTTAGGCCCTCTGGGCAAACTAGGGTAGTCAGGCGAGGGTGCGCAGACTGTGGAGGGGCGAGACCCCTGTTTGGTTACTGTGGAGGGGTTAGACCCCTGTTACTGAGAGAGCTATGCCCTATACTGGTTCTGTGTTGTGCTTTGGGTGCACCCGTTAACGGAAACGACTGACCGCGTTCTTGTGCGGGATAGCTACCGGTGCATTTATCGTGCGTGCCATAGTCATCGTTACGTCTGTCAGTGACCTTGGGGTGGTTGACTGAGTGTAGGACCACCACGGGGGACTCCCCCGGCTAGGAGAGCACCACGTGCTACTTCTATTCTTCGAAAAAGACTGCAATCAAGATCGTTCCCACAAGGAACATTCGAGATCAAGAAAAAGACCTAATAAATAAACCAAGTGATGAAAGAAAGAATAATTAGTTAAATAAAGAAAGAAATTGAAAGTAACAGTTACCTGTCCACCTTTACTGTTTTTAGATAGCTGGTTGCCACTCTACTCAACGTTCGCTGATTTCGTGTACTCATAACCTTTTTTAGGTTCAGGTGTTGAGCAGCCAAAGCCTACGGCTGTAGAGGGTGCTGGGCACAGTAGAGCCCAGTAGTTGTACCTTTTGTTGTACCCGTTTCTTGTTGTAGTGAGTAACTTTGTTACGCTTCTGTACTCCTTATTGTAAGCTTTATATTCCTGTACCTGTTTAAATTCTCTACTGTTGTGGTGGTATGTACTGTAGTAGTTTACTTCTTTACTGCTGTACTTTTGTTATTGTTAGTTGCTTGCATGGTAAATGTGGTTTATTTCTACTACTTTTTGGTTACTTCCTCGTTGGACGACTGGGTCTTGGGATCAGTGGAGTCGGTCCGGTCTCGTGTCCTGTAGGGATTCGAGAACCGGGTCGTAACAAGATGGTATCAGAGCAAGGTCATCCTGAGAAGTGAACCAACTAGTTGGAAAATAACCAATTCATGTGCTTGTAACTAGAGTAACCACCACAACGTACCTTTTGACATCTGTTCTGAGGTTCTTTCGTTGAATGTCAGTTAGAATTGACGTCTTTTCCGTTCTGTATTCACATCTCCTTGCAGGAGATGCCTCAACGAGGAGGCAGCAAGGCGGGCCGCGGACGCTGTTGAGGACGAGGTCGGAGGGGCGGGCGTGTTGAGCCCGACGCCTCAGTGGACCAGCCACTACTCCCAGGCATTCAAGCCTAGGACCTCGCCCAGCTGGTACGACAGATCGTACGAGAGGAGCTTCACCCGCCTCCACAAGCGCCTCTCCCTGGGGCTACGGAGGGGGAGTCCTTTGTAGGACCACGAGACGGACACGGTGCTGGACATGGGGGAGGGGGTGGCCCTCCACCGTCCCCACCTTCCTCCAGCGCTTCCGAGCTCGAGCCCTCCTTACCTGGAGGCGTACCCGTTTCTCCACTTCAGCGCCATTACGAGCTTTTCGGACAGTTCCAGAAGCTGAAGCCCCCTTCCTTCAAGGGGGATGAGGACTTGACCGAGGTGGAGGACTGGCTCGAGCAGATAGAGAAGGTGTTTGACACCCTTCGCCCCCCTGTGGAGTGTCGCGTGGCCTTTGCCACGTACCAGCTGGAGAGTGCGGCACACAGGTGGTGGAGGGCGGTCAGGGGTCAGGAGAGGGACGAGCCGACTTGGGACCAGTTTGTCACCCTCTTCTGCGAGCAGTACTTCCCCTAGATGTGGCAGGACCAGAGGAGGCGGGAGTTCCACACTCTCCGCCAGGGGACGATGACTGTGAGCGCGTACCGCACGCATTTTCTGGAGCTATCTTGTTTCGCTGCGATAGCCGTGGCTAGCGAGGAGGAGCGCCTTTGGAGGTTCACCGAGGGGCTCCAGCCTGCTATTCGAGGGTATGTCAAACCCCTGAAGTTGCCTACGTTCTCGAGGGTGGTGGAGGCAGCCATGACATATGAGGAGACCAACCCGTCTGCACGTGACACTAACGGAAGAGGCCCTATCAGCTAGACTGCTCACAGGGCCGACGAGAGAGGAGGCACTTGGTGCCCGCAGGAGAGTCGTCACGCTTTGCGGGGCCGTCAGTGGCCTTTGGGGGCCCCTTACAGGGGCCAGCTGCCAGCACCAGACCCCCGCCTAGCCTTCAGTAGGGACCCACTGAGGGCAGGAGTCGAGTTCCCCTTTGCTACCAGTGTGGCCAGCCGAGCCACATCAGGAGGAACTGCCTGTCTAGGGCTGGAGGTCAGCAGATGCTCTTCGTGCCGAGTATTGGAGGATGAGCCGGAGGCTGCAGTTTCCAGGCACGAGGGGGAGGACAGCAGTCGTGGGGAGGGTACCGGCCAGCGGCTACCTGTCTGTCGCAGAGTGTGGCTGCTTCGTCCGCACCTAGGGCTGAGGGGCGTATCAACGCCTTGACACACAGAGACGCCAGAGCTTCAGGTTCAGTGGTGGCAGGTATGGTTACAGTTTCCGGCAGTCTAGTTTACACGCTTTTTGATTCCGGCTCCACGCACTCGTTTGTCGCTACCATTTTTGCTATTAGTTTGGGGCAGGACTATGTGTTGTTAGAGGATCCGTTTGTGATCAGAGATCTGGGTGGTCAACTGTTTGTAGTTGAGGAGGTTTACACAGGTTGTGAGGTCAGTGTTGGGGGACATAGCCTTCCCACTGATCTGATTGTGATACAGATGGAGGACTTTGGAGTGATTCTGGGGATGGACTGGCTGTCCGCTTACCATGCCTTGGTAGACTATTTTGAGAGAAAGATCATCTTCTCCATACCGGAGTTGCCTTCTTTCGAGTTTCATGAGCAGCCAGTGGATGGAGGCTTCAGGTGTATTTTTGCACTTCGGGAAGCAAGACTTTTGGGCTAGGGGTGTGAGGGCTTCTTGGCTTGTGTGGTGGCGGAGCCTAGACCTGTGGCAGACTTTCAAAGCATCCCGGTGGTCAGAGAGTACCCCGACGTGTTCCCAGATGAGTTGCCAGGACTACCGCCCGAGCGTGAGATCGAGTTTGAGATCTCACTGGTACCGGGGACCAGCCCCATTTCTACCACGCCTTACAGGATGGCACCACTTAAGCTGCGAGAGCTCAAGTCCCAGTTGCAGGACCTTCTGGAGAAGGGCTTTGTGAGGCCCAGTGAGTCTCCGTGGGGAGCCTCGGTATTGTTTGTGAAGAAGAAGGATGGTATCCTACGCCTTTGTGTGGACTATAGACAGCTGAATAGGGTTACCATCAAGAACAGGTATCCACTGCCGAGGATTGACGACTTGTTTGATCAGTTGCGAGGTGCCATGGTATTCTCCAAGATAGACTTGAGGTCTGGGTACCACCAGTTGGGGATCAGGGAGGCAAACGTCTCCAAGACAGCTTTCCGCACCTGGTACGAACATTGAGTTTTTGGTCATGCTGTTTGGGCTGACCAACACCCCCGCTGCCTTCATGGATTTGATGAGTAGGGTGTTCAGACCGTATCTAGACCAGTTCGTGGTGGTATTTATTGATGATGTGCTCATATACTCTCGAGATCAGGCGTAGCACGGATAGCACTTGCGGATGGTTTTGGACACATTGAGACGACGTAGGCTGTACGCCAAATACAGCAAGTGCGAGTTCTGGTTGAGGGAGGTGACCTTCTTGGGCCATGTGATCTCCGAGGATGGCTTGGCTGTAGACCCAACCATGGTTGAGGCAGTGCTCAGGTGGGAGAGACCGCGTACAGTTACAGAGATCTGCAGTTTCTTGGGACTGGCAGGCTACTACAGGCAGTTTATCAGGGGCTTCTCGCAAATTGTACGTCCTATGACACAGCTGACCCAGAAGGACGTGCCCTTTTCTTGGACAGACGCTTGTGAAGCATGTTTTCAGGAGCTGAAGGAGAGGCTGACTTTGACTCCCATGCTCACCATCCCAGATAGCAATGGCGGGTTCGTTGTGTACACGGATGCCTCTTTGCAGGGGTTAGGAAGTGTGCTCATGCAGAGGGGTCACGTTGTCGCTTACGCTTCGCGGCAACTGAAGCCCCATGAGCAAAGCTACCCTACCCATGACTTGGAGCTGACAGCTGTCGTCTTCGTGCTAAAGACTTGGAGGCACTACCTGTACGGTGAGACCTTTGAGATTTTCATAGATCATAAGAGCCTTAGATACTTGTTTGATCAGAAGGAGCTCAACATGAGATAGAGAAGATGGTTAGAGCTCCTAAAGGACTATGACTGCAGCATTTCCTACCATCCGAGGAAGGCCAACGTGGTGGCTGACGCCTTGAGCAGGAAGGCGCCCGCCCACTTGGCCAGTTTACAAGCGCAGAGTTGGAGCCTCATGGAGGAGATGGGCAGTTGGCGACCCCTAGAGTTACTGGGGCACTGTGGGGCAGTGACTGTGACACGACAGACGGGGCTAGAGCTGATAGACCGCATCATCACAGGACAGATGGCCGACCCGTACTTGCAGTCGTTGTGTGACAGAGTACTTGTAGTCGTTGTGTGATAGAGTACTTGCAGGAGACCCTGGGGACTTCTTTACAGACGAGGTGCTGCGCATAAGGGGACGTTTGTGAGTTCCCAGGGACGAGGAGCTATTGAGAGAGCTCCTGACTGAGGCACACGGTTCTAGGTTCACCATACATCCCGGAAACACAAAGATGTACCATGATTTGAGACGCGACTTTTGGTGGAGGGGAATGAAGCGGATGTAGGTGAATTTGTACAGCAGTGTTTAGTGTGCCACTAGGTGAAGGTTGAGCATCAGAGGCCTGCAGGGCCATTGCAGCCACTTCAACCGGTTACCCAGAAAGGACACGATGTAGTCTGGGTGATCGTAGATAGATTGACAAAGACGGCACGTTTCTTGCCGATCCGAGTCACCTTGGGACCAACACAGTTGGCAGAGAGGTATATCCGTGATGTGGTACGTCTTCACGGAGTTCCGTGGGAGATTGTATCCGATTGGGATACCCGCTTTACGTCCTAGTTTTGGGCTGAGTTTCAGCAGGCCTTAGGGACACGGTTGAGGTTCAGTACAACATACCACCCCCAGACGGACGGACAGTCAGAGCGCACGATACAGACACTTAAGGACCTTTTGCGTGTTTGTGTACTGGACTGGAGGGGTTCTTGGGAGGAGCACTTGCCCCTGGCGGAGTTTGCATATAATAACAGCTATCACTCGAGCATCGGCATGGCATCCTACGAGGCTCTGTACGGACGGAGGTGTATTGCACCCTTGAGTTGGGTTGAGGTGGGGACCAAGTGAGAGGTTGGCCCTAGGCTGATTCGGTAGAGTCAGGAGGTGATCGAGCAAATTCACAGGTGACTCCGCACTGTTAGGAGCAGACAGAAGAGCTATGCAGATCGGAAACGTAGAGAGGTGCAGTTTGAGGTTGGGGATCACGTCTTCCTTGACGTTTCTCCCATGAAGGGCCTGTAGCAGTTTGGGGTGAGAGGGAAGCTCGCGCCGAGGTTTGTGGGACCCTTTGAGGTCTTGGAGCGGGTTGGACCCGTTGCTTACAGGCTTGCCCTTCCTCCCAAGCTTTCTAGTGTGCACGACGTGTTCCACGTGTCCAACCTCAGGAAGTACGATGCTGATCCCAGTCACGTTCTGAGCCATAAGAGTGTCGAGGTGGGTGACGACCTGACCTACCCCGAGCGTCCAGTGTAGATTCTCGATAGAGCTGTCCGGAGTTTGAGACGGAAGCAGATACCCCTGGTGAAAGTCTTGTGGAGGAGCCAGCGGTACGAGGAGGCTACTTGGGAGCTTGAGGTGGCGATGCGAGAGCGGTACCCAGAGCTCTTTGAGGGTACGTCTTTTCGGACCGACTTCGATCCTCTTTGAGTTTGTTATGGGTATGTTATTCTTTTTCCGCACCCTAGCTAGCTCAAGTTTCGGGGACAAAACTTCCTTTGAGTTTGTTATGTTGTTAAGACCCGTGCTATTAAAGCCCTTTAAGACGTCTGGGGCTTGGGTCAGACGTTTGGCCAGACGTCTGGACACCATCCCAGACGTCTGGAAATTAATTTTTGCATGCTTACGTCCTCGAGTCTGCGCGTGTGCTGCGTGCAGACTGTGCGCAGCCGTCCTCTTCTCTTCCCTCTCACCGACAAAACCCTACCCCCCGAGCCTACATAAATCCTCCCTCCTCTCCTTCAGGCCACCCACTTCCATCCACCTTCTCCTTCTTCCAACAAGAGGGAGAGCGAGAGCGGCGAGTGCAGCGGCGGAGAGGAGAGGAGAAGCGAGGGGGAAGAGAGGAGAGCGTGCGAGCTCGTGAGAGAGCTCGCCGGAGAAGCTCATGGTCAGTCAGGCGTGCGCAAGGCGGAGGGGTGTGTCAGGGAGGTCCTCCCCGACGCTGCTGCAGCTAGAGTAGTGGGCGAACGAGCGCGGCGTGGCCGCGTGCAGCACAAAGAAGACAAAGGAGCTTTTGGTTTTGGGATTTTCCCAGATTTGACGTCTGAATCTACATCCAGATGACGTAGATGACGTCTGGAAGAAGCTCCAGATGACTGAGAGGTACATCCTGCACCCTATGCCTCCCTTTGCGGATACGGCCATGCAGGCTGTTCCGTCGAGGCATAGTTACGTGCCGTATTAAGTAGAATTTGCGTTGCGCGTGTAGGATTCTCTTCGGGAAGGTGCAGGACACGCCCTCCCACGCGGTTCAGACGGCAGGGAGCGTCTCCAGACGTTCGGAGAGGTGGTCGGACGTCTGGAACTAGGTCCAGACAGTACAGCAGGTGATTGTGCAGCAATCATAGGTTTTAATTGACCTAGATTAGGCTATAACTTAGCATAAGTTAGGGCTATTCATGCATACATACGCATTATCTGCATCTTTATTGCCATTCTTTAGCTATGCATGAAATAATGTTATAATGTACTGATTAGGTATATTATGTCGATTGCAGGCAATAAGCAGATCTGGAGCTGGATCTAGAGCATGATCTGAAGCTAGATCTGAAATAACAGGAGTTGTAGCAGAGCTGGAGTAGAAGGCCTAGTTTAAATGTAGGAATAATAATGTAAGGGGTTTAAAGGTTTTCTATTCTATTAAGTAGAAATAAAGCAGTAAAATGTGAAGAGTTTAGGTCCATCCTAGCCCTAGGATAGCCTAGTGACCTCCCCAAGCCTTAGCCACCCTTAGATTAGGTCAAACACCCTAGGAAGCCCTAAAACCCTAGTTCCAACCCTTATCTCGACGTCCAGATAAGTTATAGGAAGTCCAGGGCCCTTAGTCATCTCCCGCACACTTCAAACCCACTTTTGTAGTGTTATTGGACGTCCAGACACTTTGTCAGACGTCCAATTTCTGCAGAATACCCAAAACAGAACCCAAAATCCTTCCTGACTCTGATTGGACGTCCAGACAATAAGTCTGGACTTCTGATTTTTGAGTATAAGATGTCTGATTCTATTATTAGACGTTTGAGACTAATCTCTAATTCTTGTTTTGAGATTTAAGCCTTAATCTTGGATCTCTAGGTCCCTAAACACAATTCCAACCCCATAGGAACCTAAATTAAGGTGCCCTAACCCTAGTACATCACCTCTAGACCTCCCTAAGGACCTAATTATGTCCTCACTAAACCTAATTGACTCGGATCTTAGTCAATTCCATCAGCCTATTCAATTGGACTCATTGAGTCCAATTGAGCCCTGATCTCAGCACACACTGTCCAATTGGACCCAGTGAGAGTCCAATTGACCTAGATCTAAATTAATTGTGTTTTTTTACACTCAATTAAGTTTCCACACACCCAATTAAACTTGTATTAAGTTTAATTGCACTTTACCTTAGTGAATTAGGGTTTATAACCCTAAATTGAGACATACCTTGACCTAAACCCACTAGAACCTAACCTAATCAACCTAGCGACCTAAGTTTCGACCCACACATACCCACACACACCCACACACACCATCCACACGAAAATACCTAGACTAGAGTTCTCTAGAACTCTCTACCATGTGTGGTTGCCTTAGTTGCCAAAAATAGCAACCAAGAGCCATTCAATTTTAGATCCACATTTGGTGGATCTAAAAACCACCATCCACCCTCTCTCTGTCACTCTCCCACGAGCTCCCACCATAGGCCTCTCTAGAGAATTCCATAATTCTCTAGAGAGCTTCCCTTAGGTCTATAAAAAGACCCAATGGGTGGCCATTTGCACCCATTCACTTCCTTGGCATTCATTCCACTTAGGCTAGCCACTTCCATCTCCAATCCACCTCCACGAGTTGAGCACCACCATGGAGGCCACCATCTCCACGCCAGGAAGCTGGATCAGCTCCCCAACCTCTCTCCAAGGGCCGGCCTAAGCTCCATTGGCCGCCCCTCCTTGTCTCAGCCACTCAAAGGCTATCGGAGACCACCTCCGAATGCCCTTCCTTCTGCTAGATTAGTAGCTTAGCTCTTCGTATATTTACTTCTTTTATTTACTGCTTAGTAGTGTAGTCTTACTTCTCCCCCAATGATGCATGCGAAATCCCTCCATCGATTCTTGTATGCAATCACTTTCTGGTAGCTAGGTTTAATTTTCAAGCATTTATGTACAAGCTTTCCTCTACATTTTATGTTGCAAACGACTCTCCTGCTGAATGAATGAAAAATGCTTATATATATATATTTGTCTCTATATGTTTGTAATCACCATGAGATTAATAATTGTCATTCTTTTTGTGTGATTCAAGTTGCTTGTTTCTGATTCCTAATATTCTTGCAACTAAGCATGTCATACCTAAATACGTAATAATCACGAACCAACATGCGATTCTAAACAAAATAGAGTAAGATCAATTTCAAAAGTAAAAGCAACGTTTCCCAGAGACGAACGACCGGGACTCAAAGTCTCGTTATTTTTTACAAAACAATATCTTTCTTGGATCATATTTAGCAACTATACTACGGCGCTTTTATCAAAAACGCGATCTACGATTTCTACCAACAAAATGGCACCGGTTCTGGGGAGGCAACATCATTTTTCTTGATTTCGATCTTTTAATCTATTACTGACAAATCTGCCTCTACTTTGTTTTTGATGTGCAAGACAACACGGAAGGAAAATGAAATCTGCGCACACATCGAGCGTGAAGAAGAAAAATCACTTGTATATCATCTATCTTAGATTAGGTTTCTCTATCTGAACCCTACGAGAAGATTTACTTGCTGCAATTTCCTTTGAAAAATTCTTTGAGAAAAAAAAAGATTTTTCTCATTTTCGTGAAAAAAAAGCAAAAAGAAAAATTTTGAAAAAAAAATCTAGATTAGGTTTCCTTTCAAACCTAGTTAGTTTGAAAAAAAAAAAGATATTTCCTTTGAATCTCTTGAAAAACTTCTTTTTGAAAAAAAAAAAACGTACAAAAGTTTTGAAAGAAAAAAAAATCTTTTTGGTGGAAAGCTTAGATTTTAAGTTTAAACCTCTTTAAAAGCTTTTCCACCATCTCCTGATTTTCGGCCAGATTTCAAGCTTGATTTAAAAATTCGATTGTCGAAAAATTCGTTAGAGAAAAATTCTGAAATTCGGGCTAAACTTTCACTTTAAAACCATCTTTCAAATTCCACTGTTACTTTGAAAATTTTTTAACTATACGATTTTTAAAAATTCGCGAAGTGCACGGGGATTGATTGACTCAGATTCAAAATTTTTCAAATTTCAAAAAGCAATTTTGAGTAATCCGCAAATCTGTTTTGACTAAAAATGGTGGGGTTTGAAAGATGACCTAATTTTCTTTATTTTCCATATTTTTCTTGAATTTTTGAAGGTCGTTTGGTACTGTTTCAAAGCGAAAATCGACCAAGGATCAAAATTTCAAATTTGATCCCCTGATATTCAAAATTTCCTAAAAATTCAGTTGAAATAGTAAAAATACCAAAAAAATATTCTCTGAAAAACTAATTGAAAGAGGAAACTACACGAAAAATTTCAAATTAATTGGATTCCAATTATTATCAGAGAACCAGCATTACTTTTGTGGTCTGTTGAAATAGAAAAAAGAAACCTAAAATTGGATGCAACTTAGGTTGAACCTTTAGGGTTACAACTAGAGACCACATGTTGGGCTAACCTAGACTTAATCAAGTCTAGTTAGACGGTGAGCTTGGTCACCTTGTGGGCCACTCACCACAAACCCACTAAAGAAAACATGTTAAAAATTAATTTTAAAACACAAAATCAACCCGAGTTCGTTGTAGTACTATTGGATGAGTTTAATCTCTCTTACCAAACCTGGTGACTAAGTCTGTGGGGTAGTGTCAAACGACCGTGGCTCGGGGGTCAACAGAACCGGAGGCGTAAGCCAAAGGAAGAACCTTCCCCTTAGTCCCCTCGTAACCAGACTGGCAGGGTTAGCTTGAGAGGCGGGATTCACTTTCAGTCGGTTGTATGACGAACTTATCTTCAGGAATTCAAATCTCTAACGAAAAATCTGGTCACCTGACCTTAAGGACCATTTGATTGACAAGGCCTTAGCCTTGCCCTACGTGGCTACACCAACCCAGGGGTTGGGCGGTGTATGCACGGAAGGAGGTCACTTCGACCTCACTTGATTGGACCTTGGGAGCCACTTCCAAGGAGGCGAGTCACCTCGCCCGGACCATCTTCTCCCCCCCATTTCTTCTACTCCAAGAGCCACCATGGCAAATCCTGGACCTGGACCTAGACTGGGTCAGGACATTGAGAATCTGGACCCAATGGCTCGTTTGGAAGCCCAGGTCACTGAATCTGAGGAGCGGCATCAGCAGAGCATGAATTGTATTCTGACGGCGCTTGACAGGATGCAGCACCCGCCACGAGGAGAACAACTGTGGGATTTCTACGACCCAGCCGCACCTATCGTCGCACCGTTAGTCAGAATTCCCGCAGGCGGAGACGCATTTGAGCGCAAGCCCAATGTAATTGGGTTGATCAGCACTCATTTCTACGGGAACTAAAGCGAAGATCCGTTCCAGCACCTTGAGGACCTGAGTCGACTCGCTGAAACAATCCGACCTAGGAATATTGATCTCAGGATCGTTCTGATGAAGCTTGTCCCGTTCTCTTTAAGGGACAAAGCTTCATACTGGTTCAAGACTATTGGGAAGCCAATTGGAATCTGGCTGGAATTACGACGTGAATTCCTGCAAAAGTTATTCCTAATCGGTCGAACAAATGCAATGCTGCGCGCAATCATGACTTTCTCCCAGGGAGCTGGG
Source organism: Thalassia testudinum (assembly GCA_037157565.1). Lineage (NCBI taxonomy): Eukaryota > Viridiplantae > Streptophyta > Magnoliopsida > Alismatales > Hydrocharitaceae > Thalassia > Thalassia testudinum. Next base: position 55,280,226 of record JAZHRO010000002.1, read on the forward strand.
GAGAAATTACATGAAGCATGGGATAGATTTCACGACCTTCTCTGGAAATGCCCGCACCATGGTATACCCAGATGGCACTTAGCTCAGATTTTTTACCATGGGCTGGATGACACACATCAGTATCTAGCCGATGCATCTAGCGGTGGGAATTTTCTCGCAAAAGACGAGAACAGCGCATTTGAGCTGTTCGAATCATTAGCGGAGAACTCAAGGAATGCCGCATCTATGAACCAATTCCAGCGGCCTGGTCAGCAGCAGGTTGGTGTCCACGAGGCTCACACCGAGTCTATTCGAGTCGACATGGATATCATCGTCAAGCAACTGGATAGAATGAACTTAATCGAGAAGAAGATTGACCAGATTAGCCAGGGTCAATCTAACTTGAGCTCTACTACCTTACGACCCTCCTATGCACCCCGAGCCCCACCTGCTCGAGTTAATTGATGAGAACCTCATCATGAGCCATAACTAGCTCATTTTGACCTAATACAGAGGATAAAAGCTCCTACATAACTCAAGGAAAGGCTTAACTCAGAGAATTCTGAGTTTAAAAAGAAAATAAGTCATAAGGGGTAAAAATGCAATTTTACCAGCACAATCTGCAAACAGGGTAACTCAGGATCCAAACATAGGTCAAACTAACCTAATAAGAAGTAAAGTGGGATGATCTGATCTGATAAGGGCTACAGCAACTCCAAGGAATTAAATTATCATCTGTAACCCTAAAACAAACCCACTTCAATTCACGAGGTTCGAGGCAAAGTAAAAATCTACTAAACCCTCTAAAATTCATAGAAAAATAATCTCTAGGGTTTAGAACCTTCAATTTGGCCTTAGGAACCCATTTTGACCTACATTGAGAACCATGCCCAATTAATGATTTAATTTGGGTTTTTACGTAAATTGGCCCGTCAAACAAGGTCTGACCTAGAAATAAAATTCACCATTAGAATTCTTAGGCCCCATTTAATCATGCATAAAAACTTGAGCCTAAGAAGAGACCTTCTTGACCGACTTTTCATTTTGGTCCTCATCCATTACTTTTTGACCCTCAACTTTTGAAACCCTCACATTTTGGCCCCTAAGTCTTCATCATTTTTGCATTTGGGTCCTCCCTGCAAAACCCTGAGTAGAGCCATGCTCCGGCGAGGCATGGCGCCGCGTAGGGTGAGGGCGACCCCCTGCCAAGACAACGGGGTGTTCCCTGCGACGTCTGCTGTCGCAGGGATACCTCCACGATCTCTGCCATCACCCACACATTCCGTGCGAACGCGCGGAAGGTATGGGTTGCAATCCAGCCATCCTCCGGCGAGGGAGGCAAGTCGTCTCCCTTCGCCCTCCTCTCTAATTTCGCCTCTATAAAAGCCGCCACCGCCTGCCGCATTCAACAGCTCGATTCTGACGGAGAAACTCCCCCCCCTTCCTCTCTTCCCACTTCGGCAGAGGCCCTCCAGCTCCGGCGGTTCTTCCTCCTCCTCGTCGCTCTGCCGCAGTACCAGCAGCGGAGCTACCTTCGCCCGCTCTTCCCGCGTCACGCCGTACCCAGCGCCCGCTCTCCGGCTCTCTCCTCACCGCCGCCCCCCTCTCTCTGGGCACCTTCTTCTCCGGTGACAGTCGATATGACTGTCGCCCTACTCCGGCCCCCTTCGACTCTACAACTAGGTCAGAACTTCTCCCCACTTCCCCCTCTTTCTTTTCCTCACTATTTTACATTTGATTAAACCCTCGATCGACTTGACCGCCCTCACCTTCTCCATCTCCGGCCACTCTCCGGCGAGTTGCCCCCGTCAATCCACCACTCCACACAACTCGCCACCTACCCCAAAAGCTCTGCCTCACCTCACCCGACACCCCCCGCCCCTACACTACCACTCCACATCCCCACAACACTCCCCCGAACAAACCCACTTTTCCGGTAGCAGTACGACCTAGGGTCGCCGCCAGACACCACCTTCGCCGTGTCACGGCGAAGGTCCCCCGCTTGTCTGATTAGGCCGAGAGGCCGTTTTACTGTGAACAGGTCACCTGCCCTCCGCCGCCATTGCTGAGCAGGTGGAGCTCCTTCCGCCTGCAGCTGCAGCCTCGCCCTGCCCAACCTCGACTCTCCAGGCTGCGCGCTTTGCCTTCCCGCCTTCGCCCAGGCCTGCAACTGGGGCGAGAGCCTCGCGCACAGCGGCAATTGCCTGCAGCTCTCTCAGCTGCAGGCGCCCAATTGGGGTGGGACATTTAGTCCCACCTCGGAAGATTCTGCAACCACGCACCCATATAAAGGTAAAAAGTGCTATAGGCTTATCGCCTCAGCACACGGGGTGAGGTCCCTCTCATTCGCTCACCCGGACTCGTCCCCGACCACCCCCCGTGGACCTGGCCCGACCCGTTTACCCGACCTGCACTCCTCTCCCACCACCGCACGCCGGTGGGCCTGGACCGGGGCGCGACCCGTATCCGAATACCCGGCAGCTCTGGGAGAGCTATCCTACGAGTGAAATCTGAGAGAGAGAGACGCGGGGGAGGGTAGAGTAGGTTTTTGCCCTGATCAATCTGTGAGTGTGCAGGAAAAGAGTAAGAAGAAGAAGTGAAGGCAGACCGCAGAGGAAGAAGGAGAAGAGAAAGAAGAAAGGAGCAGCCAGAGCTGTGGCTGCTTGAAGAAAAGCGAGGCAGAGAAGAAGAAGGCCGACGAAGAAAGACTGAAGGAAGAAGGAGGAGCACCAAGAAGCACTGTAGCAGCGGCGACTTAAGTCATCTGATTGGAAAATCAGACGACGCTCTGCAGAGGAAGAAAAGAGAAGCGCAAGGAAGACAGAGCAGAAAGAAGAGAAGAAAAGAGAAGATAAAGAGAAGAAGACGAGAAGCTCTGAAGAAGAAAAGAAATAGAAGAAGCAAAAGAAGAGGAACTGAAGGCAGAAGATCAAGGAAGAAGATCCGAGAAAAGAAGAAGATGAGCTAAGAGAGAGAAGAGAAGCCACAAGACTCAGATTCATTTCTCCCTCTCTCTCTCTTATTTTTGTAATAGAAACATTGTACTTCTAGAATACAACTTGCTCCCTGAGTTTGACCTCGGGAACTCTTTTATTTCCGAGTAACAAATTGTATTAAACTGGTAACCACTTCTCTATGCTATACTACGACGAAATAATAAAACTATAGACGAGAGTTTCTACACCAGTTTTTGGCGCCGTTGCTGGGGAGCAACGGCTATTCTAGAAGCTTTAAATTTCTTTCAAGAGATTGCTAATCTTTTTCTCTCTCTTATGTGCAAGTAAAAATTGGAAGGCAGCCGCACAACAAGCTCTCCAACAAACAGATAATCTTCATTAGCCCTCTCTTAAACTCCCTTAAAATCTAAAAAGGAACAAAAAGAAAAATCAACTTAGGTCTACCTGCATCATACATAGTAATTCCTCAAAGTTGCCTAAATTTTTCATTTCAACACATTTTAACTGTCCATCCAGCTAAGGTAACTAGGGCTAAAACCTTCTTGATTGAGCCTAGATACTACATTTTTTGAGGCAACTAAAATGGACCAACTAGAGCCAACTCAGGAATTGAAAAGCTAGGGTTTTTAGAGACACACCTTCTATTAACAAAGAAAAGATCTTCCCAAAAAGAGGTGTACCTAAACCTTGTTTGGAAAAGATCTATACAAGAGGAACCCTAAGCAAATCAGGCTCTTAAATCCATTTGAACCTTAAAAGAAAGGACCCAAAAAGCTCTCAAAGGAACAAGAGGTGAAGTTGACCCCTTGGGTCAGCCAACCTTAAAATTAGGTCACTTCTTCACTTAAAATACCTAAAAGTTCAAGTGGAACCTTAAGTACCTTGATCTTAAAGTGTAACGACCCGGTTCTCGAGTCCCTACGAGACACGAGAACCGGACCGACTCAACTAATAGTATCCAGACCTCAAGTCTATCTTGGAAAACACCGTGGCACCCCGCAACTGGTCAAACAAATCGTGGATCCTCGGCAGCGGATATCTGTTCTTGATGGTGACCCTGTTCAGCTGTCGGTAGTCCACACAAAGGCGTAGGGTCTCATCCTTCTTCTTCACAAACAGTACCGGGGCTCCCCAGGGGGACGCACTGGGCCTCACGAAACCTTTCTCCAAAAGGTCCTGCAACTGGGACTTGAGCTCTCGCAGCTCAAGCGGTGCCATTCTGTATGGCGCGGTGGAGATGGGGCTGGTCCCTGGTACTAGTGATATCTCAAACTCAATCTCACGCTCGGGTGGTAGTCCTGGTAACTCGTCTGGAAACACGTCGGGGTACTCTCTGACCATTGGGATGCTCTGGAAGTCTGCCACAGGGCTGGGCTCTGCCACCACACAAGCTAGGAAGCCCTCACACCCCTGGCTCAAAAGTCTCGCCGCCCGAAGTGCCGAAATAAACCTGAAACCTCCGTCCACTGGCTGTCCGTGAAACTCGAAAGAAGGCAACTCCGGAATGGAGAAGATAATCTTCCTCTCAAAACAGTCCACCAAGGCGTGATAAGCGGACAGCCAATCCATCCCCATAATCACTCCAAAGTCCTCCATCTGGATCATAATCAGGTCAGCTGGCAGGCTATGTCCTCCGACTCTGACCTCACAATCCGTGTACACCTCCTTAGCTACAAACAGCTGGCCACTCGGACCTCTGATTACGAACGGATTCTCTAACAGTGTATAATCCTGGTCCAAACTAACTGCGAAACTAGCTTCGAAAAACGAGTGCGTAGCGTCGGAATCGAAAAGCGTGTAAACGAGTCTGCCAGAAACTGAAGCCATACCTGCTACCACCGATCCCGAGGCTCTGGCGTCCTTGTGTGTGAGGGCGTTGATACGCCCCTCAACTCTAGGTGCGGACGAAGCAGCCACACTCTGCGTCGGACGGGTAGGTGCTGGCCGGTACCCTCCTCACGACTGCTGTCCTCCTCCTCGCGCCTGGGAACTGCGGCCTCCTGCGCGCCCTCCAGTGCTCTGTGCGGGGAGTATCTGCTGACCCCCTGCCCTAGATGGGCAGTCCCTCCTAACGTGGCCCGGCTGGCCACACTGGTAGCAGAGGGGAACCCGACTCCCACCCTCAGTGGGTCCCTGCTGTCGGCTAGGCGGGGGTTCAGTGTTGGCGACTGGCCCCTATCGAGGGCCCCCAAAGGCCATTGATGGCCCTGCACAACGTGATGGCTCTCCTGCGGATGCCACATGTCTCCGTTCTCGCCGGCCCTGTGAAAAGTCTGGCTGGAAGGGCCTCTTCCGCCCGCCGTCGGTGTCTCGTGCAGACGGGTTGGTCTCCTCGTAAGTCATAGCTGCCTCTACCACCCTCGAAAACGTAGGCAGCTTCAGGGGTTTGACATACCCCCGGATCGCAGGCCGGAGCCCCTCGGTGAACCTCCAAAGGCGCTCCTCCTCAGTGGCTACCGCTGGCGCTGCAAAGCGGGACAGCTCTAAGAAACGCGTGCGGTACGCGCTCATAGTCATCGTCCCTTGGCGGAGAGTGTGGAACTCCCGCCTCCTCTGGTCCTGCCACGTCTGGGGAAAGTACTGCTCGCAGAAGAGGGTGACGAACTGGTCCAACATCGGCTCGTCCCTCTCCTGTCCCCGAACCGGCCTCCACCACCGGTGTGCCGCACTCTCCAGCTGATACGTGGCAAAGGCCACGCGACACTCCACTGGGGGGCGAAGGGTGTCGAAGATCTTCTCCAGCTGCTCAAGCCAGTCCTCTGCCTCGGTCAGGTCCTCATCTCCCTTGAAGGAGGGGGGCTTCAGCTTCCGGAACTGTCCGAAAAGCTCGAAGTGGCGCTGTAGGGGAGGTGCTGGTGCACCTCCAGGCGAAGGTGCCTCGTGTACAGAAGTGTCGGAGGAAGGTGGGGGCGGCAGCGGCCCATCTCCTCCCTCGTGTCCAGCGCCGTGTCCGTCGCGTGGTCCCACAGAGGACTCCCCCTCTGCAGCCCCAGGAGGAGGTGCTCGGGGCGGTGGGTGGAGCTCCTCTCGTACAATGTCCCGTATCAGTCTGGCGAGGTCCTGGGCCTGGATGCCCGGGAGTGGTGGCTGGTCCACCGAGACGTCAACAACAGCACGTCCACCTCGCCGACCTCGTCCTCGGCCGCGCCCGCGGCCAGTCTCGCCAGTCCCACGACGAGGCATCTCTTGTAAGGAGATGCGAAACAAAACGGAAAAAAAATGTCAAAACAGACGGTATCTAACGAAACTTCTAAGAGCTCATGTCAAGAGATAGGTTGTGGTGGCTACTATAGTTATAAACATGTGAATTGGTTATTTTCCAGTCAATTGATTCACTTCTCGGGACGACCTTGCTCTGATACCATCTCGTAATGACCCGGTTCCCGAGTCCCTACGAGACACGAGAACCAGACCGACTCAACTAATCCCAAGACCTAGCCGTCCAACGAGGAAGTAACCAAAAGAGCAGTAAAATAAATCACATTCAGCATGAATATAACTAACAGTAAGAAAGTACAGCAGTAAGGAAAGAAACTACCACAGTATGTACCACCACAACAGTAGAACAACATTCATAATATAATTTGAACTGCAGGTAAAGAAAGTACAGCGGAAACAAGAACTACTCACTACAACGTAACAAAAAGAGGTACAAGAGACAGTGGTAACTCTACTGGACCCTACTTGGGCCAGACGTCCCCGCAGACTTCTGGACATCTGGGAAACCACGCTGAACAAGGTAATTCTCTGATCCACTTTTTAAGACGTCTGGAAGAAGTTCCAGACGTCTGATTTTGCACAGTGTCGTCGTTTTTGACTCGTTTAGGGCCCGTTCGGGTTCCGTTTTCCGCGATTCGAGTTGCGTTCTTTTCAGAATTAATTCCTCTACCCGTCTACAGTAGCTATACACTGTTTTGAGACACTCCTTGTGTTTGATCCTTGTGATAGGACCCCGTTCTGTTGCAGTCTCGGGGGTCGCGGAGGCACGCGGGATTCTCGACCACGCCCCCATTTCTCCTGTTGTACCTGGTAGAGTGGCTTTAAGTTATTAATAAAATCTGTTAAATTATGGAACCATAAATAGAACCTAGGACATTGCATGAATCCTAGGAATGAGAAATAGATGAAATGATAGCTCCTAGGTGTTGCATGAATCCTAGGACTGGAAAACTAGATTGTATGATAGATCCTAGGATATGGCATGAATCCTAGGATGGGAAAACTAATGGAATGTATAATACTGCAGTCTTGGAAAATGGAAAGAGATATAAAGCTGCCTGTAATTTGAATTAACAGCTGCCTGTTGTGAATAAATAACGTGGTTGAGAACATGGATTGTAAGAATGTGAAACTGGAAAGTGAAACCTGGATGTTTGAGTAAAAAGGATGGAACCCTACGGGGAAGTAGGAGTAGAACTCCTGGAAAGTGAATGGAATAGTATTGGGGAAGTGAGATGGCCCTTGAGTACGGAGCACCAAGGAGAGCGACTGTCCCCCTGTTTAGTGTAGAGCGGAGCCAGCCGCCCCAGGGACTCGGGGTTAGGACTGCCCACTCTGTACCGACTTGCTGGCCCTCGCATACGTAGTACCGAGGAGAGCTACTAGTGTAGGGAGGTACTAGCTACCCCACGGGCCCCGGGGTTCTGCTAGCCTCCCACACCGACTTGTTAGGCCCGCTGGGGCAAACCAGGGTAGTTAGGAGAGGGTGCGCGGACTGTGGAGGGGCAAGGCCCCGGTTTGGTTACTGTGGAGGGGTTGGACCCCTGTTACTGAGAGGGCTCTGCCCTGGACTGGTTCCGTGCTGTGCTTTGGGCGCACCCGTTAACGGAAACGACTGACCGCGTGCCAGTACGGGTTAGCTACCTGTGCGTTTATCGTGCGTGCCGTAGTCACCGTTACGTCTGTCAGTGACCTTGGGGTGGTTGACTGAGGGTAAGATCACCACGGGGGACTCTCCCGGCCAGGAGAGCACCACGTGCTACTTCTACTTTTTGGAAAAGACTGCAATCAAGATCGTGCCCACGAGGAACATTCGAGATCAAGAAAAAGATCTGAGGAATAAATGAAATAGTGAGACATTTGAAAGATGTGAATAAAGAAAGCAATCGAACATAACAACTACTGTACACTCTACTGTTGCTTTTAGTTTTAGTTGCCACTCTACTCAGCGTTTTGCTGACGTGTTACACTCGTTACTTTTTTCAGGACCAGGTGTTGAGCAGCCAGGGTCAGCGGCTGCAGAGGACGCTGGGCCGAGTAGGGTCCAGTAGAGTTACCACTGTCTCTTGTACCTCTTTTTGTTACGTTGTAGTGAGTAGTTCTTATTTCCGCTGTACTTTCTTTACCTGCAGTTCAAATTATATTATGAATGTTGTTCTACTGTTGTGGTGGTACATACTGTGGTAGTTTCTTTCCTTACTGCTGTACTTTCTTACTGTTAGTTATATTCATGCTGAATGTGGTTTATTTTACTACTCTTTTGGTTACTTCCTCTTTGGACGACTAGGTCTTGGGATTAGTTGAGTCGGTCCGGTTCTCGTGTCTCGTAGGGACTCGGGAACCGGGTCGTTACATAAAGTAAAATTGGTAGACTTAAGAGGTCAAGGTCCCCATTCTGGTCTACCTGGAACCGCAGTGACAAGAGAGGTCGGGTGGGGGAAACCCTGTAACCCGTGGGGACACTCTACCGTGTAGGGGTCTTCACGGGACTCACCCTCTCTGGCTGCCCAGGTAATTCTCAGGTGGACGATCTTTCTGATCAAGGGGTCCATCTGCCCCGCACCTCTGTAGTCACCCAACACATTTTTGGGTGTCTTGATTGGGTCTAGCACCTTCTAAACTCTTCTACTCCAACAGTGCATGAACGGTAGGAGATCCTTAAGACCACCCTTAAGATCTCCTTTAGGAATTCACTCTCGTCAAGGCCCAACCTCGACGCCCGTGTTTGAACAGCAACCCTACCCCATCATTCTCTCATCTGATTCTGAATCAAGCTCTTCTTCTTCCCCCATCATGGCTCAGCCAGTTGAGGAAGAAAACAGTATGGAGAATCAGCTCCAGCGACTCAATGACCTCTTCCAAAACTTCGTGCACCCACCGCAGCGTCCTATGATGCGGGACTATTACAATCCTACTGCGGTGGCATTGAGCCTCGAGTCAGAATCCCGACTGGAGGACCTGATTCCGAATTGAAGCCCAACATGATTCATGCTATACCTAAATTCCATGGGCTTAATTCCGAAGATCCCTTCCAGCACATCAAACAGCTAAAGCATCTGGCCCAAACTTTTGGGTCAGATGCGCAAAATCGGGATATTCTTCTCATGAAGATGTTCTCCTTTTCTCTTATGGACAAGGCCGCTCATTGGTATCAAACTCAGACCCGACCGATCAACACTTGGGAAGAACTTCAGTCCGAGTTCTTGAAAAAGTTCTTCCCCGTTGGTCGAACCAACGCCTTGCGCCATCAGATTACGCACTTCACTCAACAAACAGGGGAACCTCTCCATGAGGCATGGGATCGTTTTCAGGATCTCATGAGAAAGTGCCCCCACCACGGAGTTCCTAAATGGGAACAGATCCAATCTTTTTACCAGGGACTCCGTGAGGACATCCGTCTTTTCGTCAATGCAACTTGCGGAGGAAATATCATGGGTCAACATGAAGACACCGTGTGGGAGATTCTCGAAAACATGTGCGAGAACTCCATCAACAATGACTCCATGGGATTATTCGACAGGACGAATACCCGCGCATCGACGAATCTTAGGGGAGCACATGAGATGCAGGGCCTGTCCGCATCAGTCGACTTGGAGATAATGGCCAGTCGATTGGACAAGGTCTCAATCATTGAGAAGAAGGTGGATGAGCTGACTCAGCACTTGCAGCGAGCCACCTTTACGCGTAACTCCTTTGCACAACCTCCTTTCACACAGAAGACTGTGCAAAACATTCTCCACCGATCTTCCCCTAGGATGGATCCATATCCATCCCCATCTGATTCTCGGATCGGAGGGTCATCCGATCCTTTCTACACCAGCCCAGGGAATTCCATTCCCCCTTTCTTTGATTCTCTAGAGGTTCCTCAGACCTGCGAGGACCTCAATGCCATCCAGAACGACCCATTCTCTAACACCTACAACCCTGGATGGCGAAACCATCCCAATTTTCAGTGGGTGGGAAATTCCCAAACCCAAAGACCACCCTTTCAGTCCCGCCCATAGCCCCCTAGTCATTACCAGCCGCCTCAGCCTCGGCCCAACCCTACTTATCCATCAGGGCCAAATCAGGATCAAATGTCCCTTATCTTTCAGACTTTGGCTGACATTCAAAGAACGAATGCGGCTATCCAAAAATAACACAAGGACGAACTTATAGAGATTAGAACTCAACTGGCCTAGTTGGCAAATTCTCGCCAGCCAGGCAACTTCCTTCCCAACCCCTTCCTAATCCAAATAACGTGCCAACCCAGCGGCGTGTTATGAACCCAAACCCGGGCCATGCCCGTATGATTTATCAGGCCCCCTCTGTTGCTTCACCCGATGGGATAGAGGCCTCCACTTCTTTTGCAGGTTACCAGCAGCAACCTATCTTACCCAATCCCAACCAAAATCAGGCCGGATTAAATTCTGTAACAACACGTAGTGGTAAAACAACTCAAGACCCGCATTATCCAAACCACTCCAAGCCTGATAACCAAGACCCTAGGATGGTTATCCAAGATACCACTGTCCCAGATCAAGAACCCGGACCTATCCTAGAAGAACCAATCAAGGTCCCATTTCCCGAAGCCTTAACCAAAGGAAAGAGAATTACCAAGCCCGTGGCACCTGAGGAGGACCTGGTCAAGCTCTTTGAGCAGGTCCACATAAACATCCCTTTGATGGATGCAATCCGCCACGTACTGGCTTACGCATGATTCTTAAAGAATGTGTGTACACCCCAGCGTAAGCCGCGAACTAAGAATGGGAGTCCAATTGTTCTGTCAGAGCAAGCCAGCTCTGTAATCTTAAGCAGACTCCCACCCAAGGCTAAAGATCCTGGTACTCCCCTGATTTCCTGCAAGATAGGTGATACACAATTTGATAGAGCATTGCTAGACTTGGGTGCTTCTATAAATCTGATACACACATCCTTACTTAACCATCTAGAAGAATCTGAGCTGAAACCAACTGAGGTGACATTACAATTAGCAGATCGATCTATAAAGTCACCAAAAGGGATTCTCGAGGATGTTATTGTGAGGGTGCGGGATTTCTACTTTCCTGTAGACTTTATAGTCTTAGACATGGACGCACCTAAGAACCCTAGGGATACACCAATCATTTTAGGGAGACCTTTCTTGGCTACTGCTAGAGCCAACATTAGCTGTGAGGAGGGCCAAATAGAGCTCAAATTTGGGAATCAAACCCTGAAAATTGATATATTTAAGGCCCAACAAGGAATCAATTGCGGTGTCATCGAACAGATTTGTGACATTAGGGCTTTGGTTGATGAAACACACTTCTAGAATGACCTGATTATACCTCATCAATCGCAGAAAGATCTTGACCCGCAAACTGAGGAGTCGAATCCAGATACGAACAACCCAGTAACTCCTACCCTTGAACCTCACGTCTATACCGAACCACCCACTGCTGCTGATAACCCCATCCTCGAACTGAAGCCCCTTCCTGCTCACTTGAAATACATCTTTTTGGGTTCTAATCAGACCCTTCCTGTGATTAACAATTCCAACCTCAATCCTGAACAGGAATCCCGTCTGATTGCTGTCCTCCAGCAACATCGCAGAGCCATCGGGTGGACTCTCGATGATTTGACTGGAATAAGTTCCTCTTATTGTACTCATCATATCTATTTAGAAGAGGGCACACGACCTTCTCATGAAATGCAGAGATGCTTGAACCCCAATCTGCAGGAGGTCGTGAAAAAGGAGATCATCAAGTGGTTAGATGCCGGGATCATCTACCCGATCTCCGATAGTCGTTGGGTGAGCCCAATTCAGGTCGTGCCTAAGAAGGCAGGACTCACCACTATAACGACTGAGACCGGAGAAATCATTCCTACCCGATTAGCCAACTCGTGGAGAGTCTGTATAGATTACCGTCGACTCAATTCCTCGACGAAGAAGGATCATTTCCCACTGCCTTTCATTGATCAGATTCTCGAGAAATTAGCGGGAAATAGGTTCTTCTGCTTTCTTGACGGGTACTACGGTTACAACCAGGTAGCAATCCATCCTGAGGACCAAGAAAAGACCACGTTCACCTGCCCCTTCGGAGCATACACTTTCCGAAGGATGCCTTTCGATCTTTGCAATGCACCCGCTACTTTTCAGCGGTGCATGCTTGCCATATTCTCAGATATGGTAGGTGATTATCTAGAAGTCTTCATGGATGACTTTTCAGTTTTTGGAGCATCATTCGACGATTGCCTCCAACACTTGGTCCAGATACTCAGGCGGTGCATCGATGTGAATTTGGTTCTTTCCTGGGAAAAGAGCCATTTCATGGTGCCTGAGGGAATTGTCCTGGGACACTTAATTTCGGAACAAGGCATCCAAGTGGATTGAGCTAAGGTTGATCTGATCTCTCGCCTTCCTATGCCTAGCTCGATCAAGGACATTCGATCTTTTTTGGGGCACGTCGGTTTTTACCGTCGATTTATCCCTGATTTTTCAAAAATCGCGTGCCCCCTGACCACTCTTCTCTCCAAGGATGTACCTTTCAAAATTTCCAAGGAATGAACTCAAGCATTTGAGATCCTACGTGACCAAGTTACCCAAGCCCCGATCCTACAGCCCCCTGATTGGTCTCAACCCTTTGAGATCATGTGCGATGCATCTGACTTCGCTGTAGGAGCAGTTTTGGGGCAGAAAATTGACGGGAAACCTGTGGTCATTTACTATGCCAGCAAAACACTGGATGAGGCTCAGCGTAACTATACGATTACTGAAAAAGAGCTGCTAGCTGTAGTATTTGCCCTAGAAAAATTTAGATCATACCTTCTGGGTTCCCGTGTCATCATATTCTCGGATCACACAGCTGTGAGGCATCTCTTTGCAAAGAAGGATGCGAAACCTCGATTAATCCGATGGATCTTGCTGTTGCAAGAATTTGACCTTGAGATTCGCGACAAAGTGGGAAAGCAAAATGTGGTAGCTGATCACTTGTCCCGTCTTCCTTCTGAAATAATTGACCCTTCCGGACCCATCACTGAGCATTTTCCCGATGAGCACCTGCTGACTATCGGTACTAGCCTTCCATGGTTTGCTAATATAGTAAACTACTTGGCATCTCATCAGATCCCGTCTGATTGGCCGAAGGCCAAGAAAGACAAATTGCGCTCTGATGCCAAGTATTACATTTGGGAAGACCCGTACCTCTTCCGCATAGGTGCTGATCAAATCATCCGGAGATGTGTCCCGGAAGAGGAATTCAATAATATCCTCTCTTTCTGCCATGACCAGGCATGCGGTGGCCATTTCTCTGGGCATAAAATCGCATCAAAAGTCCTCCAGTGCGGCTTTTACTAGCCCACATTGTTCAAAGACGCATACAGTCACTGCAAGGCATGTAGTCGTTGCCAAACTTTGGGCAACATGAGCCATCGCGACATGATGTCTATGCAGCCGATTCTCGTATGCGAAATCTTTGATGTTTGGGGGATTGATTTTATGGGCCCCTTTCCTGTTTCGGATGGTTTCGAATACATTCTGCTGGCTGTGGACTACGTGTCCAAATGAAACTCGAACCTGTGATCACAAAATCGTTCTCAAATTCATTCATCAAAACATTTTCTCAAGGTTCGGGATTCCTCGTGCTATAATCTCTGATGGGGGGACCCATTTCACAAACGCTCAGTTTAGGTCACTGATGACCAAATACGGGGTGTCTCACCGAATCTATACTTCTTACCACCCTCAAACTAATGGTCTAGCTGAGCTGTCAAATCGGGAGATCAAGAAAATCCTGCAAGTCACTGTTCGGCCTGATAGGAAGGACTGGTCGTCCCGACTTCAGGAAGCATTGTGGGCCTATAGGACCGCCCACAAGACCCAATTAGGCATGTCTCCCTTTAGAATGGTGTACGGGAAGGCGTGTCACCTTCCCGTAGAACTGGAGCATAAAGCCTATTGGGCAGTGCGGAACTGTAATCTAGATTTTTCGAAGGCTGGAACCCACAGAAAACTTCAAATCAGCGAGATCGATGAATTACGCCTAGACGCGTATGAGCACTCGCGAATCTACAAGGAGCGGGTTAAAGCCTTTCATGACAAGCATATCTCAAGAAAAATCTTTCATCCTGGTCAGAAGGTCCTACTCTTTGATGCCCGACTCAGACTTTTCCTGGGAAAGCTGCGATCCAAGTGGGTCGGACCATATTTAGTCTGATAGGTTTTTGGAAATGGAGCTATCGAAATCAGTCCGCTCAGCCACGATTCCAAACCTTTCATCGTGAACGGTCAGAGACTCAAGCTGTTCATTGATGTGACTTCTACTGATTTGGCTGAATCATCTTATATCCTCCATTTCCCTTGAGCTTATTGCGCCCAGCCGATGGTGTAAAACTCAGCGCTTAACGGGAGGCAACCCGTCATTTTCCTAAAATTTCAAAACCTTTTTCACACTTTTGTGCACTTAATGTTCACCCTTGTAGACAGCCGATCTCACCTTAGATGCTTGCATCTGGGATTAGAAATCGTCCGCAAAATTCATCCTGACCCATTCACTCATCCAAATTTCTGTCTTAAGGAATGAACTAAGTAAATAAAAAACCCCCTAAGTCACAATGAGGACATTGCAAACCTTAGGCATGGTGGGGTATAAAAGTGAAAAACTTGTAAGAAAAGGTTTTAAACAAAAAAATTCACATATGCCAAAAACACCATAAAAATTAAAAAAATTTTTTCGAAAAAAGAAAAAGAGAATAAGAGGAGAAGGAAATTTTGTGGGAGAAGGAAAAGAAACAAAATGAAAAAGGAGCACAAAATTATGAGAAAAAAGTAGTCATTAGTAAGAAACTACTGAATTAACCTAAGTTCTAGACCTCATTCAAGAAAAGAATTGAAAAGTGCACAATGGGATTAGTAAGAACGCAAACCTTAGGCATTCTTGGATAGACTCTTAGTACTCATTAAGATCTGGACACTCCTCAAGAGGTTGAGGAAAATGAAAAGCTAAAGTATTAGGTCTAAGGCTTAGGGAGTATTTGACCTCATTAACTAACTTTTGGTCTACGAGACTCAGTAACCTAAGCACTCTAACCTCACACACAGCCTGGTTCAGTAAGCGTAAAAATCAAAATCACGCAAAAGCGTCACAAAATTCTGAAAAGTACACCTAGAGTAGGAGCGGCCAATCAATACAAGTTGATTTGGACGAGTTCCCAGCGCGGAGAGGTGGGAAATCCCCTCGAAGATGTGTAGCAAAATATCATCTCCTCGGTGCTTGTCTCTTAGGATATTTACATATCCTACTGGGGGCATGTAAGCACTCTGCTGGTTCAGATTCCATGGATGGCATTATTACGAAGTGTCAATTGCCAGGGTCTGGATTTGGCCACGGAACACCATGGATGGGATTATCTCGAAATCTCAATAGCCAGGGTTCCAGGGGTTGCCATGGGCGGTGCTATCTCGAAGCATCGATTGCCAGGAACCCTTGAGGATTGATGATGGGAGCAAGGAATCTGATACAGACCGTGTTGAAAAGCCAATCCTAAGCTAGAATTAAAAAGAAAAAGAGAGAGAAAACTCTCCAAACAGAAAAATTTTCTATCTCTCTCTCTCTCTCTTACAAAACGAATTGCGAACTGAGCCAGGGCTAAAAGCATTTCAAGCACGGGTGCTTTAACCACAAAGTCCAATAGATCTTAGGTTAGTTCTTGTAGGCCTTAAAAACCTTTGCTAAGGACTGAGGCTGAGGCTAAACAGATCTGGATCTTGATTGGTACTAGAGTACCTTTTAGGCCTATAGTCAGCGTTCTAACCTAATCTAAGCTCAAATAAAAAAGCACTTATCTAAAGCTATTAAGAACTTCACGGTCTAGAACAAAGATTGAAACCTTAAGTTTTTGCTAAGGGACTAGCAAAAGCTAGGCATGGGGGTATGATGAGAACCTCATCATGAGCCATAACTATCTCATTTTGACCTAATACAGAGGATAAAAGCTCCTACATAACTCAAGGAAAGGCTTAACTCAGAGAATTCTGAGTTTAAGAAGAAAATAACTCATAAGGGGTATAAATGCAATTTTACCTGCACAATCTGCAAATAGGGTAACTCAGGGTCCAAACATACGTCAAACTAACCTAATAAGTAGGAAAGTGGGATGATCTGATCTGATAAGGGCTACAGCAACTCCAAGGAATTAAATGACAATCTATAACCCTAAAACAAACCCACTTCAATTCACGAGGTTCGAGGTAAAGTAAAAATCTACTAAAACCTCTAAAATTCATATAAAAATAATCTCTAGGGTTTAGAACCTTCAATTTGGCCTTAGGAACCCATTTTGACCTACATTGAGAACCATGCCCAATTAATGATTTAATTTGGGTTTTTACGTAAATTGACCGGTCAAACAAGGTTTGACCTAGAAATAAAATTCACCATTAGAATCTTTATGCCCCATTTAGTCATGCATAAAAACTTGAGCCTAAGAAGAGACCTTCTTGACCGACTTTTCATTTTGGTCCTCATCCATTACTTTTTGACCCTCAACTTTTGAAACCCTCGCATTTTGGCCCCTAAGTCTTCATCATTTTTGCATTTGGGTCCTCCCTGCAAAACCCTGAGCAGCGCCATGCTCAGGCGAGGCATGACGCCGCGCAGGGTGAGGGTGACCCCCTGCCAAGACAACGTGGTGTTCCCTGCGACGTATGCTACTGCAAGGACACCTCCATGATCTCTGCCATCACCCACACCTTCCGTGCGAACGCGCGGAAGGTATGGGTTGCAATCCGGCCATCCTCCGGCGAGGGAGGCACGTCGCCTCCCTCCGCCCTCCTCTCTGATTTCGCCTCTATAAAAGCCGCCACCGTCTGCCGCATTCAACAGCTCGGTTCTGACGGAGAAACTCCCCCCCTTTCCTCTCTTCCCACTCCGGCAGAGGCCCTCCAGCTCCGGTGGTTTTTCCTCCTCCTCCTCGTCTGCCGCAGTACCAGCAGCAGAGTCGCCTTCGCCCGCTTTTCCTGCGTCGCGCCGTACCCAGCGCCCGCTCTCCGGCTCTCTCCTCACCGCCGCCCCCTCTCTCTGGGCACCTTCTTCTCCGGTGATAGTCGATATGACTGTCGCCCTACTCCGGGCCCCTTCGACTCTACAACTAGGTCAGAACTTCTCCCCACTTCCCCCTCTTTCTTTTCCTCACTATTTTACATTTGATTAAACCCTCGACCGACCTGACCGCCCTCACCTTCTCCATCTCCGGCCACTCTCCGGCGAGTTGCCCCCGTCAATCCACCACTCCACACAACTCTCCACCTACCCCAAAAGCTTCGCCTCACCTCACCCGACACCCCCCGCCCCTCCACTACCACTCCACATCCCCACAACACTCCCCCGAACAAACCCACTTTTCCGGTCGCAGTCCAACCTAGGGCCGCCGCCAGACACCACCCCACGCCCTGCCAGACCCTGCACCACCTTCGCCATGTCACGGCGAAGGTCCCCCGCTTGTCTGATTAGGCCGAGAGGCCATTTTACTGTGAACAGGTCACCTGCCCTCCGCCGCCATTGCTGAGCAGGTGGAGCTCCTTCCGCCTGCAGCTGCAGCCTCGCCCTGCCCAACCTCGACTCTCCAGGTTGTGCGCTTCGCCTTCCCGCCTTCGCCCAGGCCTAGAGCTGGGGTGAGAGCCTCGCGCACAGCGGCAATTGCCTGCAGCTCTCTCAACTGCAGGCACCCAATTGGGGTGGGACATTTAGTCCCACCTTGGAAGATTCTGCAGCCGCGCACCCATATAAAGGTAAAAAGTGCTATAGGCTTATCGTCTCAGCACACGGGGTGAGGTCCCTCTCACCCGCTCACCAGGCCTCGTCCGCGACCACCCCCCGCGGACCTGGCCCGACCTGCACTCCTCGCCCACCACCGCACGCAGGTGGGCCTGGACCCGGGCGCGACCCGTACCCGAATACCCGGCAGCTTTGGGAGAGCTATCCTACGAGCGAAATCTGAGAGAGAGAGATGCGGGGGAGGGTAGAGTAGGTTTTTGCCCTGACCAATCTGTGAGTGTGCAGGCACAGAGGAAGAAGAAGAAGAGAAGGCAAACCACAGAGGAAGAAGGAGAAGAGAAAGAAGAATGGAGCAGCCAGAGCTGTGGCTGCTTGAAGAAAAGCGAGGCAGAGAAGAAGAAGGCCGACGAAGAAAGACTGAAGGAAGAAGGAGGAGCACCAAGCAGCACTGTAGCAGCGGCGACTTAAGTCGTCTAATTGAAAAATTAGACGACGCTCTGCAGAGGAAGAAAAGAGAAGTGCAAGGAAGACAGAGCAGAAAGAAGAGAAGAAAAGAGAAGATAAAGAGAAGAAGACGAGAAGCTCTGAAGAAGAAAAGAAATAGAAGAAGCAGAAGAAGAGGAACTGAAGGCAGAAGATCAAGGAAGAAGATCCGAGAAAAGAAGAAGATGAGCTAAGAGAGAGAAGAGAAGCCACAAGACTCAGATTCATTTCTCCCTCTCTCTCTCTTACTTTTGTAATAGAAACATTGTACTTTTAGAATACAACTTGCTCCCTGAGTTCGACCTTGGGAACTCTTTTATTTTTGAGTAACAAATTGTATTAAACTGGTAACCACTTCTCTATGCTATACTACGATGAAATAATAAAACTATAGACGAGAGTTTCTACACCATTAATCTACTAACTCAAGATGCACCTTCTCCGTATTTACGAGATCCTGCATATCAGGATCCCGTGAATAATCCAGATCTAGCACCCTACGACCGGGGTTACGACCAACCGCAGATTATAATGCGTATCCCCTTGACAGATATATGTCTCAGACATCTTCGGCCTACGAGGATGTCAGCGCTATCCAAGGATACAGGCGTAATAACCCGTATTAAGAGATGTATAACCCTGGTTGGCGCTATAATCCGAATTTCTCTTGGTTTGGTAATTTACAGAGACCACATCAAGATCCACACTACCAGACCAGGCAATAAGGGAATGCACAAAACACGTATCCTAGGTAGCATCCATTCCTGCCTCAGCAGCAGCAACCGCGCTCGTTATACCAGCCGCTGCACCAAGCTGCCAACCACCCTTCAAAGCGGGCTGACCCTTTGGAGGCGCTGAAAGAGGAGCTGCAAGAATCGATGAGGAAGTCTACACAAGATAGCTTGCAGATAATGAAGGCAATGGCTGACCAGATTCAGACCATACAGAACACGCAGAACCAGCTGTTGCAGGAGCGTAGGACTCAGGGAGCCTTGCCCTCCCAACCCGTCTCGAATCCTCGATATGTGCAGAACCAGGACACCTCGCCCAGGTTTCAGGCACCGTAGGGACAGGCACACGCCATACTACAGGCGCCTCTTGCACCACCCGGTTACGCGCAAGGCCAGCCGCCTTTGTAGAATCCTGTGTATTCTGCCCCATCCGCTCCCCCACCACCTCATGGACAGCAAGCCGATGCACACGTTGTTTCATTGTGGAGCGGAAGGAAGACATTCGACCCACCACCTAGGCAGGCGGGTTCTGATTTTTCCTACCCTTCGCCGCAGGCAGATCTGACTCCATCATCTCAGGAGCCACCTGCAGTAGATAAGGGTAAGAGGCCATCTAACCCTGAGATTCTCGTCCCTTTTCCTGAGGCTCTGACACGAAATGCAGTACGGAAAAAGGACACGTAGAATTTCGAGGACCTGAAATCGATGTTTAAGGAAGTACATATTCAGGTCCCCCTCCTCGAGGCTATCGATCACATTCCAGCTGTCGCTAGGTTCTTCAAGGACTACTGTACCCTAAAGCGACAGCCAAGAATTGGTCGATAGGTGGTACTATCGAAAGAAGCTAGCGTCGTGATTCTAGCTGACCTACCGCCGAAGAAGAAAGACCCTGGCACCTCGCTCATATCTTGCTTCTTGCAGGATTCTCCATTTGATTGGGCCCTTCTAGATTTGGGTTCGTCCATCAACTTAACTCCCACCGCCGTATTTGATCGATTTCATTTTGGGGAGTTAAAACCCACCTCGGTTACGATTCAGCTGGCTGACAGATCAGTCAAAACACCGAGGGGTGTGGTTGAGAACGTGATCGTGAAAGTCCGCGGGTTCTGCTTTCCCGCAGATTTTTTCATTCTCGATATGGAAGTTCCTCCTAATCTCCGCGATGCACCAATTATTTTAGGTCTCCCATTTTTGGCGACAGCCCGAGCGAACATCGATTGTGCATCCGGGTGTATGGAGATTGCCCTAGGCAATGAGCGACTTCAACTGGACATATACAGGGTAGCAAATAACTTCGACTGTGATCTAATAGAGGAGGATGGTGAAGACAAAGATTCGGCTTACTGTGGTAACATTGGGTTCCTTTGTGACGACCCAATGTCTCATTCATCTACACTATCAGGGTTCTCGGACCTCGATCCACACGGGATTGTAACCACTGCATTACACATATCTCCCCGAGGATCTGACTGTTTGGGGTGTACTTCTGACCACAGCACCCCTGAATCCAGCTATCTTGATCCATATATTACTGAATCGCCCCTGTTATTACAGAAAGATGTGACTACAGCTAACGGGTTTCCCGTTAACGCAGTCACAACAGATTTCACATGGAGCAAATCAGCGGGAATTCACGTGCACACAGATCAGCAGATTCCCACCTTCGAGTTTGCTCCTCCCACTCCCATTTTTGACTCAGGCCCACTTGTGATCAAATTGAAGCCCGTACCCACTCCACACTTTCTTATAGCTAAACTTTTTGGAGTAGGGGTGCACAATCAGCTGGTTCGCATCTCTGGACCACTGATCTTAGGAGCATATGAGCACATCTTTCTCTTAATCTTAGTCGACTCTTATGCTAGAAATGACACATCTGATTGAGTACTCACCCAGCTGGAGGCGTTAAACTCAGCACATATAGATACCATTCGCCCCACATTCCACCATCATTTATATATAACCATTTTTATACATAGCATATTTTTCTTTTAGCATATTTCCCTTTTGTATATTGCATGTTAATAGGGTAGCCGGTGCTGAATATAATTTCAGGAGCAATTACAGGTGATTTCTACCAATTCTCTCCATGCAGTATTTATTTTCTTTTACATTCATGCATGAGGACATGCAAGAACTTAGGCATTGGGGGGTAGATACAGCAAAAATTGAAAAAATTTTTATGCCAACACTTAGGAAAACCTCGGAGCTGCATGTAAAACGTACTTTAGGACCTTAAATAAAAAGAACACTCGACTCCACCTCCAATGCTCGCATTGGAGCTAGAAATCGTTCGCAACAATCACTTCCGACTCACCCGCTCACCTATTGTTCTAAATTTAGGGTCAAGCTGATTGTAACCTGATATGGGAAATTCACGAAGTACAAATTATATAAGGTTACATGTCTATAGCATATATAGATATTGCATTCATGAATAAGATTATTTTATTAAGAGAATGCATTAGGGATTTTATCCTTTAGTTGATTCCTGTAATCTGGAATCCAGTACAACTTTTCACATACACATAAAATTTGCAATGGATTCACGGTGAAGGCTGATAAACGTCTTCAGTCTGTCGAGAAGAAGCAGTGCTTCTTTTCCTGAACCCTTGGACAGTGTTTTGGAAGTCAGGCAGATTTTCCTCTAAAAATCCACCAAATAGTGTGAGATGAGAGTAGAGTGTACTGGTGCTCTAAAATTAGTGTGAGGAATCTAGAATCCTAAATAATTAGGTGATGATGCTTTGAGATGAGACAGTTTTAGCTCTCGATTCCTGCGTATGCATTTTGTGCGAAATTGTGAGAGCCACAGAATAAGGCAAATACGTGGAGAGCGAGTTTTCATAAAACTAGGGCTAAGGTGGATGGTTACGACCATTCTTTACGGAATCCTCAGCTGAAGGAGGGTATTGATGTCAAGGTCAGAAATACACTATCTTATCCGTCTTTCTTGGTGCCGTGAGTAGGCACTTCCACCAAATAAGCCACCCAATGTCTCTTGAGTACCACCAATCCCTAATAATGCCTCCTTAATAAAGTTCATGGATGTATGCTACTTATGTGATGCTGAAAAAGAAAAAAAATGAAAAAGAAAAAAAAGAAAAAAAGAAAAAAAAGAAAAAAAAAGAAAAAAGAAGAAAAGAATGAATATTTAGTGTTTATTTCATTGAGGCAATACCACTAAATAAAATTGAGATCCACTAAATATGGCCTTAACCTATTTTTCTTGTGTTTTTGACCGTCCAAATACTGGCTGGGGAATTCCGACTTAGTGTTAGGGTTATGAGAACTCAATTAAAGTGTTAATGCCTAGTGAGACCACCAAATACAAGTCATATATGTGAATCTGGTGAAGTTGTGAGCTCTAAGAAAGAAAAGAAAGGGAAAAGAAAAAAAGAGTAAGAGAGAATGAATACAAAGGAATTAAAGAGAGCATAGTTTTTCTCATCTTTCTCTAAATTGAGTTACTTAGTAATCCAGGAATCTAGATTCTGTAGTGCTAGTCTCTATGTAGCACCAGTGAGAATGAGCCACCAAATATATAATCCCTTCTCTTACAGATTCTCTACCTAAGTTCAAAGCCAGGGTGAAATTCATAGAATAGTTTGAATACCCCGAGGGAAGAAGATCGCCTATCTCGCTAGAATTTCTACTAGGGGTCAAGTACAGGCTTTAGAGGTATATTAGTTTTCACTCGAATCCGTTGCAAAAGCTACATAGCCGCACTTTCACGATTGTCTGGATTTCTAGAGCATAGGATGAAAACAAAAAGGAGAAAAATCTCTACGCATACACTTGATAAAATAATCAGTCCCGTAGGGACCCTTGCTATAAATAATTTAGTCTAGCATTTGCTAGGGACTAGCAAGATTTAGGCATGGGGGTATGATTGCGCAGCAATTATAGGTCTTAATTGACTTAGATTAGGCTAGAACTTAGCATAAGTTAGGGCTATTCATGCATACATACGCATTATTTGCATCTTTATTTCCCTTCTTTAGTTATGCATGAAATAATGTCATAATGTGCTGATTAAGTATATTATGTCGATTGCAGGCAATAAGTAGATCTGGAGCTGGATCTGGAGCAGGATTTGAAGCTGGATCTGAAATAACGGGAGTTGTAGCAGAGCTGGAGTAGAATTCCTAGTTTAAATGTAGGAATAATAATGTAAGGGGGTTAAAGGTTTTCTATTCTATTAAGTAGAAATAAAGCAGTAAAATGTGAAGAGCTTAGGTCCATCCTAGCCCTAGGATAGCCTAGAGACCTCCCCAAGCCTTAGCCACCCTTAGATTAGGTCACAACACCCTAGGAAGCCCTAAAACCCTAGTTCCAACCCTTATCTAGACGTCCAGAAAAGTTATAGGAAGTCCAGGGCCCTTAGCCATCTCCCGCACACTTCAAACCCACTTCTGCAGTGTTATTGGACGTCCAGACACTTTGTCAGACGTCTAATTTCTGCAGAATACCCAAAACAGAATCCGAAATCCTTCCTAACTATGATTGGATGTCCAGACAACAAGTCTGGACTTCTGATTTTTGAGTATAAGACGTCTGATTCTATTATTAGACATCTGAGACTACTCTCTAATTCATGTTTTGAGATTTAAGCCTTGATCTTGGATCTCTAGGTCCCTAAACCCAATTCCAACCCCATAGGAACCTAAATTAAGGTGCCCTAACCCTAGTACATCACCTCTAGACCTCCCTAAGGACCTAATTATGTCCTCACTAAACCTAATTGACTCGGATCTTAGTCAATTCCATCAGCCTATTCAATTGGACTCATTGAGTTCAATTGAGTCCTGATCTCAGCACACACTGTCCAATTGGACTCAGTGAGAGTCCAATTGACCTAGATCTAAATTAATTGAGTTATTTTACTCTCAATTAAGTTTCCACACACCCAATTAAACTTGTATTAAGTTTAATTGCACTTTACCTTAGTGAATTAGGGTTTATAACCCTAAATTGAGACATACCTTGACCTAAACCCACTAGAACCTAACCTAATCAACCTAGCGACCTAAGTTTCGACCCACACATACCCACACACACCCACACACACCATCCACACAAAAATACCTAGACTAGAGTTCTCTAGAACTCTCTACCATGTGTGGTTGCCTTGGTTGCCAAAAATAGCAACCAAGAGCCATTCAATTTTAGATCCACATTTTGTGGATCTAAAAACCACCATCCACCCTCTCTCTCTCACTCTCCCACGAGCTCCCACCATAGGCCTCTCTAGAGAATTCCATAATTCTCTAGAGAGCTTCCCTTAGGTCTATAAAAAGACCCAATGGGTGGCCATTTGCACCCATTCACTTCCTTGGCATTCATTCCACTTAGGCTAGCCACTTCCATCTCCAATCCACCTCCATGAGTTGAGAACCACCATGGAGGCCACCATCCCCACGCCAGGAAGCTGGATCAGCTCCCCAACCTCTCTCCAAGGGTCGGCCTAAGCTCCATTGGCTGCCCCTCCTTCTCTCAGCCACTCAAAGGCCATCGGAGACCACCTCCGAATGCCCTTCCTTCTGCTAGATTAGTGGCTTAGCTCTTCGTATATTTACTGCTTTTATTTATTGCTTAGTAGTGTAGTCTTACTTCTCCCCCAATGATGCGTGCGAAATCCTCCCATTGATTCTTGTATGCAATCGTTTTCTAGTAGCTAGGTTTAATTTTCAAGCATTTATATACAAGCTTTCCTCTACGTTTTATGTTGAAAGAGACTCTCCCGCTGAATGAATGAAAAATGCTTATATATATATTTGTCTCTATATGTTTGAAATCACCATGAGCTTAATAATTGTCATTCTTTTATGTGATTGAAATTGCCTATTTCCGATTCCTAATATTCTTGCAACTAAGTATGTCATACCTAAATACGTAATAATCACGAACTGACATGCGATTCTAAATAAAGTAGAGTAAGATCGATTTCAAAAGTAAAAGCAACGCCTCCCAGAGACGAATGACCGGGACTCAAAGTCTTGTTATTTTTTACAAAACAATATCTTTGTTGGATCGTATTTCGAAACTATACTACGACACTTTTATCAAAAATGCGATCTACGATTTCTACCAACAGCAGGATCCCTGGACGTCTGAGGAGCAGCGTAGAGTGAGGTATGGTTCTGGGTTCCTTTTAAGACGTCTGGAAGGTGTTCCAGATGTCTGATTTGAGTCAGGATTGTCGTCTTTGACCCGTTTAGGGTTCATTTGAGGTCTGATTTCCGCATTTAAGATTCCATTCTTCTTCGTATAAGTTCCTCTACTTGTTGGAATGCTTTTATCATGTTCTGAGTGGTTTCTTGTGGTTGATCCTTGTGTTAGGACCTTGTTCTATTGCAAATTTGGGGGTTGCAGATGCACGTTGACCTGTCGATCAAGCCCCCATTACTCCAAGTTTTGTGGGTAGAGTGGCTTCCCCTAGTTTAATTATAAACATAAATGCATATCTGTAATAAATGTTGGATCCTAGGGTGTGGCATGAATCCTAGGACTAGAAACACTGGATTGAATGTTAGATCCTAGGGTATGGCATGAATCTTAGGACCAGAAACACTAGATTGAATGTTAGATCCTAGGGTATGGCATGAATCCTAGGGCTAGAAACACTGGAATAATTGTATGGAAAGGCATGAATTGCAGTCTTGGATGAGTAAATAGAATAATAACAATTACATGTAATTGGATAATAGCTGCCTGTGAAATGTAAAGTACTGTTGTTAGCTATTGTTGCATGTAATTCCTGTTGTTTGCCATTAAATACGAGTTGCCTGTATACGAATTGGAATGAAAGATTGAATGTTGGAAATACGAGCTACCTGCGAATAAACCTGAAATGATGAAGCCTAGTATGGCTTGGCCTGAGAAACATGAGCATGATCCCTACAGGGAAATAGGAGTAGAGCTCCTAGAAGTAAATGAAATGGATCTAGGAATGTGCTAGGAAGTGTGCTGTCCCTTGAGTACGTAGTACCAAGGGAAGCACATGTTACCTCTTAGTGCCGAGGGGAGCTTGCCTCCTTCGGGTTGAGACCTGGGGGTAGGTTTGGTCACCTTGCACCGACACTTTGGCCCTCATGTACACTGCACCGGGGAGAGCTACTAGTGTAGGGAGGGAGCTAGCCACCCCACGGGGCCCGGGGTTCAGCTAGCCACCTTACACTGACTTGTTAGGTCCTCTGGGCAAACTAGGGTAGTCAAGCGAGGGTGCGCGGACTATGGAGGGGCGAGACCCCTGTTTGGTTACTGTGGAGGGGCTAGACCCTTGATACTGAGAGGGCTATGCCCTATACTGGTTCCGTGCTGTGCTTTGGGCACACTCGTTAACGGAAACGACTGATCGCATGCCAGTGCGGGGTAGCTACCCGTGCGTTTATCGTGCGTGCCGTAGTCACCGTTACATCTGTCAGTGACCTTGGGGTGGTTGACTGAGTGTAGGACCACCACGGGATACTCTTCCGACCAGGAGAGCACCACATGCTACTTCTACTTTTAGGAAAAGACTGCAATCAAGATCGTTCCTACGAGGAACATTCGAGATCAAGAAAAAGACCTGATAAAGAAACCAAGTGATGAAAGAACGAATAATTAGTTAAATAAAGAAAGAAATTGAAAGTAACAGCTACCTGTTCACCTTTACTGTTTTTAGATAGCTGGTTGCCACTATACTCAGCGTTCGCTGATTTCGTGTACTCATAACCTTTTTCAGGTCCAGGTGTTGAGCAGTTAGAGCCTACGGCTGCAGAGGGTGCTAAGCCCAGTAGAGCCCAGTAGTTGTACCTTTTGTTGTACCTGTTTCTTGTTGTAATGAGTAACTTTGTTACGCTTCTGTACTCCTTACTGTAAGCTCTATATTCCTGTACTTGTTTAAATTCTCTACTGTTGTGGTGGTGTGTACTGTAGTAGTTTACTTCTTTACTGCTGTACTTTTGTTACTGTTAGTTGCTTGCATGGTGAATGTGGTTTATTTTTACTACTTTTTGGTTACTTTCTCGTTGGACGACTGGGTCTTGGGATTAGTCGAGTCGGTTCGATCTTGTATCCTGTAGGGATTCAGGAACTGGGTCGTAACACATGGTATAAATGTGTTATTTACTATATTTATAATAATATAAACGTTGAAAAAGAAATAATTTAAAATATGCTCTAAAAGTCATTATTCCCATTTTGGTCCTCAACTTTCATGACACTTGAGTCCTTTTTATTTTAAATAGGTCCTTTCTTATTTACAAAATGGCCCTTCATCCTCCTTTCGATTTCCTCCCTTTGCTTGAATAGTCTTGGAGCTTCAGTAACTACACCACTTAGATCATCGCTCGTCTAAGCCACATACATTGCTGCCATGGTCTTTTTCATTGCACCCATCAAATCTAACGGACTTGATCTCCTTAGACCTAACAACCTCTGGCATGGTAAACTCATCGTCGCCAGAGACGAAGTACCTCATCCCCGTGTATTTGGACGTGTTTACGTCTAGATACCTCCACCAAAGCCCTTATTGTCACCTATAAATACCCCACTAGGACCTCGATTACAAAGGTCGGTCGCCTATTCCTCTTCCCTAAGTGTGATCGACGATAGGCTATTCTTTTAGGCTCCAGTGACCTCTCAACCCCCTATCGGAGCTTCTCTGGCGGAGACGCTTGCCCCTCTCACCTCCTCTTCATCTCTAGGAGCTGTGATAGATCTTAGGAGTGTCACTTCTCCAGATTTATCGCTTTCTCTTCTCACTGGAAGTCATCAACCCTTCTTCCTTTTCTCGCCCTGTCACAGGCAAGTTCCCTCGGCTCCTTCGTCAAGTGAGTAGCTTAAGATTTTTAGCTTAGCTTCTAGTTTAGTTTTAGGTCTTCAATTCTTAGGAGTAGGTCGTAGGTAGTTATGATTCCCCATCTCCTTCTCTAACTCTGACAAGACAATTCCAACTTGCTGGACTCCCATTTATCTTCCAAATCACCTACTCATCTTTCTCACCACATCACAAATCCATTCCACTTCTTCCCGTACTAATTTGATCATTTACACTGCCTATTCCACCTCACCTGCACCTGAGCACCTCCGCTGTCAATGGCGGAGGCTCAGAGGTACTTCCACACTCAATTGGGGCCCCTAGCCATCTATACTCATCACTAAGGCCATGTTTCTACCCTTAGCTTAGCTTAATTACACACTACACCTAAAACACCTAATCCACCTCAACCTCCTGAGCATGCTGTCAATGGCAGCTTAGGAGGAGTTATTTCACTAATTCTTATCATCTAGATCTTCGCATGCACATAAAGAACAATTTGCCTCACTCAATTGAGTGAGATGAGTTTTTTTGAGTTCGACTTAATTAATGAGGCATATTTTAAGAAATTTGAGGGTAAATCTTGATTCTGATCATCAGTTGAATGAATTGATGTGTTCTAGAGACTATTGATGATCTCAGGAACATTTTTAACCAGTTCTTTAGTAATTTCAAAGAGATTTGATCTCTTGACCCTTGTTTCATCCTTCACCAGAGCTCTGGTCGATTCAAATGTGATCCATAGCCTTCCAAATCACCTGTAGAGCTCAAGATCACTTAGATGTGGTCTTAGGATTAGACTTCATTATTTAGATTTGTGTTTCATTACCTGAATCTTACTATTGATCTTCGCCTTCCTTAGCTCCGATAGAGCTGAGGAGATGTATTCATTAAGTCTTGGAAATTGGCGAGAGGTTTCAAAGCATGAGCAAAACACATAGAGTCTAGAATAGCTCTCATATAGGTCTTAAAATCTCTCATTCGATCTAACGAACTCAACTCATCCTGAACTCAGGTGGAAGTGTGTGAGAACATGGTTAGAGTATTCAAAACTTGATATTGATGAACACATTTGATTCCTTATATTGATTTTAGTCTATCTGGACATTTTATTTGATTGGAATTACTTAGATTCAAAAAGTCAACTTTTGAGCTGTTTTGGTAACTCAGGGTAGTTCTTGAGGTTCCAGACCTCAAGGCTCAAATTTTTTGATTGATTTGAATTCTTGCAGTGATTGCGTATCTGTTAAAACTAATTTGGGTGAGTTTTAATGTTATTTTCAGACTGAATCAATTTCTTATCAGTTTGGGTGCATTTCGAACTTCAGTAGAGTACATAGGATTTCTGATGTGATTTGAAGCTCAAATTAATCTAGATCAGTTCGTTTTGAGCTTATGGAGTGATCTAAGTTGGTTGTTAAAACTCTCATCCAATTGATAGGGTGATTAACCTGCTATTCCAGTATATTGAGCTTCAACGAGAAGCTCTAAAGTTCTAGAGCTTCTTTAAGCTTTCTAGATCCTCCATTCCCTTTTCAACACTTCGAAATGTTATTAGGAACTGAGTGCTGCCCTTGCGCAAGAGAGAGAGACTGAATTAGTGAATTAATTTGAAGTTCCCTCTACTGGTCTGCAGTAGAGTGTTCATGACATCAGGTCGTGTTGAGAGCTTGATTCGAAGGATCAAATCTAATCCTTTGATCCACTTGAGATCTGTAATCGAGAGATAAATCATAAAGCTTTCGATTAAGCCCTTGTTTGCTTGATTTGGACTACGGAGTTGCGATAAATCAATTGTTGAAGTTGACGTTGGGGACATGGCTAGGCTGAATAGAAGGGAGACACAATGTCCCACATTGTTTGTTTGTGAATTGTTGTTGCCATATATAAGGAAACGCGCTACTGATCGCTCAGTCGTCACAAGCGTCGGGCGCTTAAATGAGCACGTGTGTGTGGGTGCATGTGTGAGCGCGTGCATTGTGTGTGCTTGTGCGAGGGCTAAATTGTGGTCCTGTGGGGTGGCCTTTGGGAGCCAGGTGGTGGGATATGATGGTTAAATGTGTCCTAGTAGAGGTCGATCTAGCCCATTTGGGTCGTTGATCTCGTGAAACAACACGTGGATGACCCCGATCCTTTTTAAAGTAGAGCACACTCTACGCTTGTGTTAAGTTGAAAATTTTGGCTAAGTGTTGAAGAGGCTTATGAGCCTTAGCTGTGCTGAGACTAAATATTGTGAAGGTTGAGGTTGTGAAGGGTTAGTAAAGAGGCATGTGTGCTAAGTGTTAAATGAAATTGTGCCTAAGTTGTTAATGATCATTGAGCTTAATAGATGTTGTTTTAAAACAACATTCTTTTTGATGTATTTCCATTTATAATTCAATGAAAATCATTTCTTTTTGTTCATGGAATGATTGCTTGCCATTTATTGTTTATTTTAATGTAATTATCCATGTGGTTAACATATTGTAGGTAATTAATAGTTAATTAAGTCATTAATTAAGTACTTAGTCTATTAAGTAATCTATTAGTGTAATAATCTATATTATACAGTAATATATACTATATTAGTTAAGTAATAATAGTATTAGCATAATATAAGTAGTATAACTTATGTAGTAAGATAAATAAGTAGCAATTAATATGGTACAATAACTTATGTATATTAGTTAGTTAACTTAAGTAATTAATAATAAAGATTCATTTAGAATAAATGTTGATTAATTAAACTAATTAAGCTTCCATGTGAATGACCTGAATTTAACTAGTTAAAAGTATTTCTGTAAAATATTAGGTTATCTTGTAGCCCTATACTATAATTAACAATGACAAATTAATTAAGCAAGTTAACTTCAATATTATTTTTAGCGTTATTGATTAAATTAATAACCTTAATTAATAATGTTGAGAATTTGCATGCTAAACACATCGATTAAAAATAAAAATATAATGGTATATTTTACCTTTCTATTTGTGATAAATCATTTTTTACTTGGAATATGATTTTCACCTAATGAAAGTTGTTTTTCACTTAGAAATTGATTTTTTATCAATATGAAAAGTAATTTCTATCAGTGGAAAAATAAAATATATCAGTTGAAACTAATACTCTCACTTTGTGTATTACAAAATGCATTTTAACGTATATTTATTTACTTTTTGACAACAAAATAACTAGTGTTTAAGTTGTTATTCTGTTTAAAATATCTAAATATATATCACTGGTGATTTCACTTATATCGTCGATGATTTTTGGAGGTGCATTTTCATTTTACATAGGTGATTTTAAAATATCAATTTTGCTCTTTTGTGCTCTGATTTTAGTCATAGAAGTGGTGATTTCCCAATTTGATTTTAGTTCAAAAAAAAAAAAAAAAAAAAACGAAGAAGACAAGGAAGAAGAAGGAAAGTGAAAAAAAGAAAACTCATTGTGTATGGGGGGCCTCACAATTTAACTGTGATACGCACGTTGTAAAAAGCGTGACATTTGAAGTTTCTGCAACAATTTTACTTTTACCAAAGAGGCTTAGCTTTGGCCTAATCAAGCAAGGAAAGTTGAGATGAAAACACAAGCATCATCATAATCAGATGGTTAGAACACCACAATTCCTTACGATCACACAGACAACGACACTCTCTCTTCCCATGCGTTCCCCTTCCACTTATGCCTACATACAACAGACGGTGTTTTGAAGTGCATACGCCAGGAGAGAGAGAGAGATACATCACAAGACCATTTCAACACAACATATTCATTCATCCATGGCGCATCGACCACACTTCACTTCCCGCCTTCACCCGTCGAAGGCCGCCACTCCGGCGGCCTTACGGAGGAAGGGGATGGGCGGGTCATAGCTGCTGAAGAGCCGGAACGAGGAGACCACCGACAGCCCCACGTAGCACGCCACCGCCGCGTAGGTGATCCCCACCGATACCTTGGCCTTTCCGCAGAAGCCGCTGATTGCCCCACACGCCTCGCTCCACGTTACCTCCTGGTTACCCTCGTAGGCCAAGTACAAGATCTCCGTCGAGGCGGTCGCCGCGGTCAGCACCGCGTACGTTAGAACCTGCAAAATCCAACTAGGAGTTAGCACTCCAAAAATCATGCTTAGCATTACCAAAAAAAAACAACGCGACATCTAAAATTTTCATCATGATAATTTAGATTTGAATCTTTTGAGTTAGTATGCTCTGAACTGAAAGATTCTTTCTTCTTTTTGAGTTCAGTAATCTTACAGATGGTTAGTACGGTATGCCTGCTCAACTACATACCTAACCAATTTCGTCTCACTCTGAATAGTCGCCGTCTCGTTGGCCAATATGGAACCGATCCAATGTTCTTTTCTTGTCTTCATCTCAGGGGCAAATATGGTTAATTTTTTCCCAGTTGTTTATGACGGGGATTTCAGTCCTTAGATTTAGATCGAATGGTACTGATTTATTACAGCAAGTGCAGCTACATCATAGGACGTCTAATCAACCTAACGACTTGGAATAACATCGCCTCCTCAGAAGCGATCGACTCTATCCGATTAAAGGGGTCACTCGATTCTACACCCATTTTAAATACTCGATATGGGAAGTACTTAAAAGAGATGATAACCTTTCTATCTTGAGGTGGAGAAGTGAGGTGTTCAATCCCCACGAACAAGAGAGTGGTTACCATTTAATTCGGTGCCTATCAACTATGCATTCTACCTACCACTCCTAACCCTTCAATTCGCCTTAACTAGATGACATATTCTGTTCATCTTCCGAGGTGAAAGGTTAACTTCTTAATCACTAGATGTTGTAATGACAGACCTGGTCGAGTAGGTAGAAGACCCATGCGGAGGTCATGTTGGTGCGATGCGGCAGCGCGGTGAAGAGGGCGGAGAAGAAGGAGTAGCCGGCGCAGAAGCCGTTTGCGTACACGAGGTATCGGAACCCGCCAAGGTCCTCGTAGGAGATGGAACCGTAGACGTCCGAGAGCTCCGAGTTCTGCAGCATTACCACCATCGCCGCCACGCACAGCCCCATGGGCAGCACCCGGAGCAGCGTCTCCCCGGTCCTCGCGGCGCTGCCCTCGACCGCCTCGACGAAGAAGACCTGTTCGCCGCCGCCCTTCTCGATCTCCACCACGTCGGTCTTCTTCTCTACCTCCATTGATGGATGATAATTGTGCGATGGGAAGTGTGTGTGTGGTAGGTGCTTGCCAGAGTGGGAGAGGGGCTCTCGTGGTGGGTGTGTATTTGAAGAAGCAGAGGTCACCGTCAGGATCATTAAATGTGGGTGATGGGAACTTTGATTTGGGGGTCCTTCGAAGTTAATAATATTTAATGTGCACCTTAACAACGTCGATTAGATAATGTGGATAATTGAGAATGTTTTTAGATTGAAGGATAAAGATAATCTGCGGCAAATTCTTCTAATTTACCTTCATAAAATTTTAGGTCATCAAAAAGAATATAAAGACATTACAGAGAGTGATGTAGGGAGTACAATCTTGGAGAGGAAGTTGCAGAGGTTACCTACGAAAAAATTTGTATACGTGGAAAACGGAATATAGTTATGAATAAATAAATATGATTATGTAACATGAAATGAGTGGATTGTTGATACAATTATATTTATTATGGGTGTGTAGTAGGAGAGGGAATTTATCACTTAATATTTACCATACGTAAGAGTAATATATGAAATAGTGGATACAGAGCTTTTAGATTGTCCTCATTTGATATCTCCCCTAACATGCAGGTAGGAATTAATTAATAAAATATATAATGCGGGAGATTATATATTTAGAGGAGTGTAATTGTTAAATTAATTAAGAGTAATAGATAGTTATTGAGTTAGCTACATAACTATGTGTTGGGTTCACTCCTCTTTGTATTTCTATACTAAATGGATCTATGCGAACTTTATTAGATTGATCATGAGTTATTTAAATTTATTTTGTGAAGTTAATTTCTTCTCCCATCAATAATAGATTAAGATATTTGTAAATGAAAACTCGTTTGTAGGTTGCAAAGATAAGTATGTGGTATTTGTTTGCATAGGTTATCGGTTAAGGAGTATGTAGCATGTGAGAGAGTGATTGGTCTGTTTTGTAGCTTCTTTGTTGTAAGTGGGAAAGTGATTTAGCAGATATAAATGTATTAATACAAAGATCGGTAAATGCGTTAGGCACATTTTGGAATGCGATATTATAATCTTTGCGAGTATGGGAAAACTAGAACGTTCCCTCTTCCTTTCTTGCTGTCTTTTTGTCCTCAGAAGAAAAGCTAAAACACTTCCCAAGCGGATCTCCACGAGTTTGTCCAAGTAATCAATAAATCATTTCGATTATCTGCTCGATTATTTGCTAAGGGTAGATATTTTCTGCATTAGGAAAAGATAACCTTGGATCGGAATATTTCATTCACTCCAGAAGAAGATGATTGGAACTAAAATCAAACAGTAAGTGATCAAATGATAATTATCTAGAAGGATACACCCATTTGTGCCATAAGTTTTAACTAGGTTTTATCTTATGTTTTGGTGCAAGAGTATAAAAGTTAAATTAATTTATTTATATATTATTGTACGAAAATCTAATATAATTTTCAATCAATGCATCTTAATTTTTTATTTATGGTAAATAAAAAAATGTTAAATTTCAATCTGAAAAAAAGATTCTTTAACATTATTTTAAATCGGTGCATCTTAATATTTGACTTGGTAAAAAATCACGATATATAGTTGAAAATTAAAACATACCGTACATTACAAAATACATTGTTTGATGTGGTTTAATTTTTTATCGGTGAACAATAAAAAATACCGCTATTGGAAAGGTTAAAGAAAGAAAAAAAAGTGGATTGCTGCTCAAAACACACCGTGCATTACAAAATGTATTGGTAAAAAATCAAGATACACCAATTAAAAATTAAAATATACTGCATATTGCAAAATACATTATTTGATGTATTTTGATTCTAAAATGGTGAATAATAAAAAATATCACTGTCAGAAAAGTTAAAGAAAAAAAAAGTGAATTGCTGCTTAAAACATACCGCATGTTGTAAAATACTTTGTATAGTGTATTTTGATTTTCAACTATTGCATCTTAATTTTTGATCGATAAAAATAAAATTAATTAAAAATTAAAATATATAATACATTAAGAAATTTATTGATTCATATATTTTAATTTTTAATTAATATATTTTAATTCTCAGCTGGCCAATAAAAAATGATATTAGCAGAAAGGTAGAGAAAAAGAAAGAAAAAATGTGAATTGCCGCAGCTGCTCGTCGGAAAGATGAAAAGAAGGGGAAAAAGATAAAAATAAGTGGACTGCTACAGTTATTTACCGGAAAGATAGGTGAAGAAAGAGTTAAAAAGAGAAAAAAAAGGTAAATAGTGTGCTCTACAATGTCTAATCAGATTCATCCAAACACGTCCCTTAATAGATATAATGAAGGGATAAATCCCTTTAATTTTTTTCTTAAAAGGATAAATCCCTTTAAATGATAAAGAAACAGTGGCTTGGTATTTAGCCAGTGTTAGAGTTAGCTTTTTCGAAATGTAAGTTAGAGGTTATCCTTTCTTTTCAGTATAAAAATGAAGGGATATGTTCTATTTCAGATAAGTGTAAATGGGGACATCCCTCAATAAACAAAACCAGTGGACATCTTCTTCTCTACGTTTTCTGAGCTAAGAGAAAAAGAAGAAGATGGAGTGTAGACTAACCCACGTGAATTTTCAAAAACAGTGGGCTAGCTATGATTTTGCATAGCTAAAATATAAGGAAAAACAAAAAAAAACAAAACAAAACAAAACAAAAGGAAGTGAACAATGGAGTCGACCGAACCAAGGGAGCTTCCGTGAAGGGTCAGCATTGGATATTGAGATAAACCCAGGGAAAAGATATCTCTCACAATAAAAGACTAAGTATTTCCATTTCTGCGAACTTTGTGGCAACGAATGCCTCTATTTCTAATAGGATATAAAAGCTTAGCCAATTTTGATTCAAAGATTGGATTCATTAAACGCAGGCCAATGAAAAGAAAAAAGAAAAAAAAATTCAAATGAGTCCGATAGGTGTGGTTCGCACGCGAGATTACCTGTGGTCGAGTTGGACAAGGGTTCGAATTAAATGTGGAGAGAGGTCAAAGTGTGGGGGACGGATAGGGTCTGGTGGACGGTGATGGCAAATTGCTGGCCACCGATTCGAGGGGTGACTCGTAGAGTCAAGTGTGGATGGTGGAGTTTTCCTTGGTCTCTTTTTTTAATATTTTATTATTTGGACACAGGTACGAAAGCTTAAGTTGTAACGTGTTTTATAATATATTTTTTAACGTATAGTTAAAATTAATTTATTAAAAATTAGAATTAATCGATTAAAAATAAAAATAATATGTTAAAAATAAAATATATTAAAATATATCAATTTAAAATAAATTTTAATTTATTAAAAATTAAAATATATCATTTAAAAATAAAAATATACAGATGAATTTTAATTTTTTTAATAATAATAAATAAATTTTCACTTTAAAGATAAATTTTCATTTATTGAAAATAATTTCACTTAAAGAATTATTTTTCATTTATAAAAAATAATTTTACTAATAAAAAATTAAAACATATCTATTGCAATCACTACTCTTAATTTATACATTGTAAAATATATTTTAAGATATTTTGTTTACTTTTTAATTTATTATTATTGTCTCGTTAGATTTAGGGTGCAGAGGGAGAGTGGACCTGAAGAGTTCAATCATACAAGGAGTTTTCATTGCATGAAAGGGGAGGGTGTTGGGGGCGCCCTTGATGTTTAATTAACTTTGCGGGAACAAGATGTCAGAATCGTGGGACATACATAGTGAATGAGGAGTGGAAATGATCGGAGGTGTTTAAGAACGAGGGGTTGGGTGGAGGAAGCGTTGCATGTGATCTCATGGTGTGAACGGGCCTGATTTATAACTTGAATAAACGAGATGGTTGGGGGAAGAGGATCTTAACATTCACGGTCGGATGCTAACGATGGAATGCCGTCCTGTACATCAAATTTTGCATACGTAGAGAGAAAATATGACATTCTTTGGATCACATTACATATCATTAGTTATGTGATCTTGTATGATAGGGGAAATGTTACGTGTGATTTTGTGTGTAAAATCGTGTCAACTAAATATTTTCATCGAGGTTAAAAATAAGGATATTTACGTGTATGCACTTGTAATTTTTGATACTTTCATGTGGATGCCTGTTTGCTGACTGTGGTGGTAGTAGTGAAAGAGATGGACTGGGAAGGGTAGGAGAAGAGGTGGTCGAGGGTGGAGGGGACATTGGTTTGTTTTATTTTTTTTAAGATAAAGTATTTCATTCATAAGAGAGGAACTCATCATAAAGGACGTTATCCAAGAAGGGAAGGAAGGAAGAGAGAACTGAACTCTCTCACGAGGAGGGGAAAGTTACTCGCCGATGCAATGATGGGACTCTATGATTGTGGAGTCACACAAAATTAAAAGGAAAAAAAAGAATAAATAACTAAAAATATAATAAAAGACAAAGAAAGCGTCTAGGGTAGGGGAACCAATCGCAGTCCTCTAAGCACGAAAGAGTTGTAACTTCACTCTCAACAATATGACAGCATCACCAAGAAATTATAACCAACGATCTTTACGATCTGCACTAACGAGAAACCAATATATATTGGCAACTGACGGAGTCGGTAAATCTCTGTTGTGGTAGACCCGGGTTCTCACGTGGTCCCAAGGGTCGAGAAAGTCCACACCCCCCCTGAAGACCACGCTCAAGCTAGTCCAACCAAGAACCTGCATCACAAATACCACCGTTGAGGGCACGAATGCCAAACTCCACGATGGCCGCAAATCACTACAAGAAAAATCACTATTGGCAACAATAAATTTGCTACGGTTGCGAAACCATCGCTAATAGTTTCACATTCGCAATGGTTATGTGTTCGAATGTCACAATTCTTGAGTTGAGAGCATGTTTCGTGTCAACGAGGGGTATTTGAGTAGAAGTTTTGCGACTGTTAAATAAACTGTCGCTAATTACTGTTTGTGACGGTTTATAAACCGTTTCTAATTGTCAAAGCGCTTGCGAGGGGAAGCTAACTCACAATTTGCAACGGTTATATCAAACGTCGCTAATGCGTACCGCCGAGCGAAAATATCTACTCCCGTGAGTGGCGGGAAAAGTTGCCTTACATTGGCGACGGTTGATCGGATCAACCGTTGCTAATGGTCCATATAACTCCAGACCCCGCACCCCCTCCCCCTCTCCCTCCCCCTCCCCCAAAACCACTTCTCCTTCCTCGAGCTCTAACTTTCCCCTGTGGTCGCTGCTTACCCCCATGTCGTCGACTCTCCCTCCCTCCGGTGAGCCACCCCCCTCCCGAGCCCGCTGCCCCTCCTCCTCGCAGCGCCACCCCCTCCTTAGCCCTCCACCCCAACGCCGCCCGTCCACACTACCCCCCGCTCCTCACCTACCCCCTGCCGCTGCCCCACGCTCCTCACTTGCCCCTTGTGTCGCCCCCAGTAGCCGCCCTCACCACCCCACGCCCCTGTACCCTCCCCTCCACCACCCCACCCCTCCTCCTCCTCCCCAAGCCACCCCACCTCATCCGCCCCCTCCCCCAACCCCCACCTCCCCCTCCCCATCGGTCCCCTACTCCTCCCCCTGCCACCCCCTCTCTTTCCATTCATTTTTTTAAATTTTTTAAGGTTTAGATTTGTTAAAATTTGATATTAATTATGTTTGATTTGTAACATTCAATTTAGGTTAACCCGTCACTAGATACGCCATCGTCGATTCTCGAGGTATGAATGTAAAATTTTTAGATTAATTATGTTGTGAATGTGAATGATTGTGGGGTATACTCACTTAACTATGTGAAATTATATGTGCATGTATGTGATGATTGTAAGGTGTACTCACTTAATTATGTGAAATTATGTTATTTTTGTGAATGAATGTGGGGGTGTACTCATATAATTATAAATATTCTATTATTTTTATTTATGAATGAATGTAATGTATCAACTTAATTTGTAAATATTTATATGATTAATTGTGTGTGTTTTATGAATTTATAGATAAACATACTTGCACAAATTTAGATGCACTTGAGGTCAAACAATAGGTATTTAACCCTTAGGTTATAAGTTTTGGGAGGGGATAATCATGTCAAAATACTTGCCTGTTGACACTTATGATCATGTTATACGGATAATGTAGTATGTGTATAAACCTTACTTACATGTATGAAGTTTTATCTTTATAGCATGTCATAAGAGTCGTCGCCCTTTGTTCAGAGAAGTTCTGAATAAAGGGGGTTCCTTGAAGATTTGATCACAACTTAGGGTTACCTGTTACATGGAATCGATGTCTGGAGGAATTTCGGTAGTTTCTTTTCCCTCTTCTCTGATATATCAACTAATCATATCTACGTTCCTAAAGCACCCTTAAATGAGAGTTATTGGGAATGTAGTTAAGGTTAGTCTTGGAGGGTATATTGGAGAAGTGAGAGGAGATGCTACCGAGATTTTTCCAGACATCGGTTACATGTAATAAGTAACACTGTGATTAAATCTTCAAGAATAAGTTATTAAAGTGAAAATCATAATCAAAATACAAGCATATATATAACATATCAATGTTTATTTATAATTAGTAGGTGATTTAGGTACATTTAAGAGTAGCTTTTCTTTCTTGTAAGTGTTTATAGATATAATATGTCATTAACTTGAGAACTTTATACCTGTTAATAACTATTTAGGTCATTGTGGATAAGTTTTGGATTAATACGAGAAATTCAAATTACATTCAATATAAGATGGAGTGAGGGAGTTCTTAGATTGGGCTTTTCATGATGATAGAAATTCATTCAGACGAGGGAAACTTCTACAGTTGATTTTCTATCCTTGTCGAACGTGCTTAAATGGAGAAGTACATGATCTTAACATTATGTTTGAACACATAATCTGTAATGGTTGGTAGCAACATTACACCAAGTGGATTGCTCATGGAGAATTCGTTGTAGAAACTTATGAAACTGATTTAATGCATGTTGATGAGCAGCCTACCGGTAATATTGAAGGTGATGGAATCGAGGAGATGTTGGATGAACTTAGAGCAATAGATAACATTGTAAACGATAGTGACATGTTATGAAGTTGTAACAACTTTTATAATGCTATTAAGGCAGCCGATTAACTGATTGCTCTTGGAGTGAGCTCTATGTCAAGGTTGACATTTCTATTGAAATTATTTTGGATGAAGGTTGTC
Organism: Thalassia testudinum; assembly: GCA_037157565.1. Lineage (NCBI taxonomy): Eukaryota > Viridiplantae > Streptophyta > Magnoliopsida > Alismatales > Hydrocharitaceae > Thalassia > Thalassia testudinum. The sequence goes on from JAZHRO010000002.1 coordinate 55,320,406, forward strand.
AGTAGAGTCACATCTAAATTAATGTCCGAAGTACTTGAATTTATCGGAGAGCTCCTATCTAAGCTTAAATGTTATCCAGAGTCGTGGTATGCTGCGAAAAAACAGATTAGGGTACTGGGCATGAATTGCGAAAAGTTTGACGCTTGTCTGAATGATTGTGTATCGTTCAAAAGTGAATATGTTGGTCTTGATACTTGTCCAAAGTGTGGTGCGTCAAGATATAAGGCTGGAAAATCTGGGAATCAATATGGCAAAAAATAGGTAGAGAAGATCCTAGATAGTTTCCATTGATTCGTAGGCTTCAAGGCCTATTTATGTCAAGTAAGACAGCGAAATGGATGGAATGGTATGAGTAGAAGAAATCACGAGATGGCCGGATTCATCACCCCGTTGATTCTGATTAGTGGATAAAATTTGATAACAGACATGTATCATTCGCGTAGGAATCACGTAACTTAAGATTGGGTCCTACAAGCGATGGATTTAATCCATTTAAGAATATGTATACATCAAATTCAATATGGCCAATGGTGATGGAAACTTACAACCTATTGATTGCACAACAATCATGCAACCAAAACCACCAGAATTAAGTTAGATTCTAGCATTACTTAGGAACAATGCATGTATAAGTGTCGAAATTCGCATAATAGTTAGTTTGTTAACTGCATAAATAATATTGTTATTTTATGCACTGAAAGAGAGATAAAATTAAGTGCAGATGATTCGAGGCTGTAAATGATAGATCAGATCATATGGATCTGATTAGGACGATGACTAGAGTCCAACGCTTCTGGAATCATCTTGATCAGAAAACCATGGCATCATGTATAATCCATAGAAGAATGGAGGCTAAGGAGCAAGATGATAGAAATCTAAGCCTAAAATGTAAAATCCGACCGCACAAATGGATTTGGATCAGAGATCGCAAGCCTACGACGTAAAAGTTATATCAATCAGAGGCTTACAACACCTTCTACAAAGTAAGGAAGATGGACAGCCACGATGGTGCCATGTGGTGCCATCACAGTCACCCCTCGCCGCACCCCCAATCTCTGAAGAACTCTTCTTACTCATTTGGACCGTTGGATCTGTAGTTTCCTACTAGGAGGGGGTGAGATCAGTGTGACGTAAAAAAATGCAGAATTGAAATATAAATAATCTCACAAATAAGCAATCACACAAGGTACACAAAGTATTTTTAGGTGGAAACCCAAACCGGGTGAAAACCACCACCTAACCCTCTCGAGTTAGGATTTTCCGATCAACCAAGTTGATCAAAATCCACTAAATCGAATCACTTTAAACGAGGGTGATTCAACCTCAATACAACCACGCTACTTAAACGAGGGTAGCGTACCTAACCAAAAAAATAAAGATAAAATAAACAAGTAATCCTATAGAGCCAACAAAATAATTTTTAACTTAAGCTTCTATAGGAAATAGGATGCTTCCCTTTGAAAGGAGTGCGTCGACGACGCGGATGCGTGTGCCACGCGATGGCGCAATGTCGCTCTCGTGAATGACGGCGGGAGAGTGGGTGTGCGAAGCTTGATGCTCTCAAGATGAATGGAACTTGAGCTTGGAGAGCAAGAGCTAGTTAGGACACAAGAGAGTGGAAAGTGTATTACAAAGTGTTTCTTGTGTATCTTGGTCTCTCTAGGTGTGTGTTTGTGTTGCAAAGGTTCCCCTCTATTTATAGAGGCCTTAGGAAGGCTTTGGAAGGCCTAGAAAAGGTTCTATAGCCGTTGGGTGCAAAGCCCAAGAGAATCAACTCGAAATCAGGAACAATCATTGTTCTGACAGGCTTATCAGACGTCTAATTCTGGCATCAGACGTCTGGAAGGTTACTTTAAGACGTCTGATTTCAAGGTCAGACGTCTGATTTTGGGCGGGTCTCTTCCTGACTTGGATCAGATCTAAACAGGGTTTTTGTGCAAGTCCATCAGACAACATATAGGATGTCTGGCACTATGTCTGGACGTCTGGAAACCTACTTTTTCTGTGGGAATGGATTTCCAGGCATTACAACGGCTAGAAAATCTCTGAGAAGAGATTTTGGGTCAGCCGAGGCAAAACGGTCAATTATCAGACGTCTGGAAAGTCCTATGAATGTCTGATAAGGCTCTAACGGTCATATCCTCGTGTGTTTGCTAAGCCAGCCAACGGTCCACTAATTGGACGTCTGGCAAATCCATCAGACGTCTCATAAGACGTCTGGACTAAGGTATGGACGTCTGATTTTATCGGACAGAATACTAAATCCATCCTAATAGTTATCAGACGTCTGAAACAACAATCAGACGTCTTAAAATACTTTATCAGACGTCTGATTTGGGAATTAAACGTCTGGAAACTCTGTTTGAATCCTATATTGGTTTTCTAATTGTTTTACAGAAAACCTAAGTATCCTAGGGTTGTGCGGGTGTTCCTAGGACTACTGTTAGGGTACTTTGAGGCTCTTTAACAGAAATCTAAGTAACAAAAATAAAGAGCAACAAAAGAAACGAAAAATACAATGAGTACAAGAGAAGGAAATCTATCCTATTCTTCATCTCCTTCCTTCTTCAATATATCGCTCCTCGCGAATCTCTTCTGCTCTCTATCAAGCTCCTCCAATCCATCCTGGATGCGAGCTCGAATTCTGTCTAAACACGTCTACATTTGCAATTGACCTGAAATCTAAGACTCCAAGTGTAAATGTTAAATAACACGTGTTTTGTTATCATCAAAACAAATGATTGTGGTGCTCTAACACCAACAATCTCCCCCTTTTTGATGATGACAAAACCATAAATAATAATGCAGAAAAATCCTCCCCCTTTTTGACATTATCGAAAAGGTTTGATTGATTTTACATTTCCTATAACTCCCCCTTAAAACATGCTCTTCTATGAATTTCTTTTAACAAAGGTAATGTCCTCCCCCTTTTTTATAACAACAAGATAGCTATTATTTTTCTCCCCCTTTCTAAAGGAAATTTAGCTACCTTATATCTCCCCCTTAAAAATTGACAATTAGCTTATAATTTTTTGCTCCCCCTATCTAAATGCTTATGATAGAAAAGATAGGGTAAATGATTTTTACCTCACCTACCATGGCCAGTAAAATGGCCCAAATGGTGGTGGTGGATGCCACATCGGATGGGGATCTCATCCGTAGCTTGGAGGCCCGGACATTGGTGCCGGTCTCCAATCTGGTGGTCGACGTGCGGCGGGTCCGTTGCTTGTTCGCCGTCTCATCGGTCTTCTTGTTCTCCTCCTTGGTCTACTCTTTGGTTCTCCCAACTCGAGTTGACTAGCCTTGAGCTTGTAGGTCCAGTCCTTTGTGTTGTAATTATCCCTGAATCCTACAAAACAAGATTCTAATTCTTTCTTCGGTATCCAAGTGGGTTTGGATCCGGATCTGTTAGCGGGTTTCCTTGATGGAGATCCTTTCTCAATCTTAGGGCTATAAAAATTATCTACTTTGTTGATTAATTTGTTAGAGTTTTCCCTAAGACATGCAATTTCTTTTTCTATAGTATGCATCTTAGTTTGTAAGTCAGAAATTTCTAACTTTAAACTATCATTTTCTTCAATCAATTTATTATTTTCATTGATGAGTTTATGATTTTCTAATAATAGGTTATCATTTTTAGGACTAGCTTCTATGTCCTTAAGTTATTTTTCTAACCTATCATTTTCATTTTGAAGAAAACTAAGGTTCTTTTTAATGCTATTATTTTCTCTTTTTAGTGATTTACTAACTTCAAAAAGTTCATTAAAAGCTTCTTGTAGATCGAGATTTACCTCGTTGTCGGAGTCGCTTCCGCTTTCGCTGTCGCTATTGCTTCCTCTGGCTATGAAACCAAAGCAAGCGGTTTCCTCCTTCTCGAGATCTTCTTTCGAGCTCGTCTCCTCATGAGTGCCTTCCAACCTCGTCCATATCTCGTGGGCGGTGGTGCACTCTTGGATTCGTTCGAATTCCTTTGGACTCAACGCGTAATACAAGGCATTCATTGCCTTTGCGTTGAGGTTGAGATTCCGAACCTGATCTTCTGAGTAACCTCTTGCGGGTTTCTTGGGAATCACAAATGCGGATCGCATTTTTCCCACACCCGGAAGTCGTAGGCCTGCAACCACATAGTCATACGATTTTTCCAAAAAATGAAATCTATACCTGCAAAGTATGGTGGTCGCGAGGTATCGTGTCCTTCGGTGTACATGAATGCTTTTCCCTCCATATCTAGATCCTCGCAGGTTTGTAACGCCGATAACGCGAGACTTGCTCTGATACCAAATGTAGTTTCCTACTAGGAGGGGGTGTGATCAGTGTGATGTAAAAAAATGCGGAATTGAAATATAAATAATCTCACAAATAAGCAATCACACAAGGTACACAAAGTATTTTTAGGTGGAAACCCAAACCGGGTGAAAACCACCACCTAACCCTCTCAAGTTAGGATTTTCCGATCAACCAAGTTGATCAAAATCCACTAAATCGAATCACTTTAAACGAGGGTGATTCAACCTCAATACAACCACGCTACTTAAACGAGGGTAGCGTACCTCAACCCCTTCTCTTCACGAGAAGGATTTTGTCCCTCGAAGGAGACAGGAATTCGCAAAGCGAATACCTAACCAAAAAAATAAAGATAAAATAAACAAGTAATCCTATAGAGCCAACAAAATAATTTTTAACCTAAGCTTCTATAGGAAATAGGATGCTTCCCTTTGAAAGGAGTGCGTCGACGACGCGGATGCGTGTGCCACGCGATGGCGCAACGTCGCTCTCGTGAATGACGGCGGGAGAGCGGGTGCGCGAAGCTTGATGCTCTCAAGATGAATGGAACTTGAGCTTGGAGAGCAAGAGCTAGTTAGGACACAAGAGAGTGGAAAGTGTATTACAAAGTGTTTCTTGTGTATCTTGGTCTCTCTAGGTGTGTGTTTGTGTTGCAAAGGTTCCCCTCTATTTATAGAGGCCTTAGGAAGGCTTTGGAAGGCTTAGGAAAGGTTCTATAGCCGTTGGGTGCAAAGCCCAAGAGAATCAACCCGAAATCAGGAACAATCATTGTTCTGACAGGCTTATCAGACGTCTGGAAGTTCACTTTAAGACGTCTGATTTCAAGGTCAGACGTCTGATTTTGGGCGGGTCTCTTCCTGACTTGGATCAGATCTAAACAGGGTTTTTGTACAAGTCCATCAGACAACATATAGGATGTCTGGCACTATGTCTGGACGTCTGGAAACCTACTTTTTCTGTGGGAATGGATTTCCAGGCATTACAACGGCTAGAAAATCTCTGAGAAGAGATTTTGGGTCAGCCGAGGCAAAACGGTCAATTATCAGACGTCTGGAAAGTCCTATGGACGTCTGATAAGGCTCTAACGGTCATATCCTCGTGTGTTTGCTAAGCCAGCCAACGGTCCACTAATTGGACGTCTGGCAAATCCATCAGACGTCTCATAAGACGTCTGGACTAAGGTATGGACGTCTGATTTTATCGGACAGAATACTAAGTCCAGCCTAATAGTTATCAGACGTCTGAAACAACAATCAGACGTCTTAAAATACTTTATCAGACGTCTGATTTGGGAATTAGACGTTTGGAAACTCTTTTTGAACCCTATATTGGTTTTCTAATTGTTTTACAGAAAACCTAAGTATCCTAAGGTTGTGCGGGTGTTCCTAGGACTACTGTTAGGGTACTTTGAGGCTCTTTAACAGAAATCTAAGTAACAAAAATAAAGAGCAACAAAAGAAACGGAAAATACAATGAGTACAAGAGAAGGAAATCTATCCTATTCTTCATCTCCTTCCTTCTTCAATATATCGCTCCTCGCGAATCTCTTCTGCTCTCCGTCAAGCTCCTCCAATCCATCCTAGATGCGAGCTCGAATTCCGTCTAAACACGTCTACATTTGCAATTGACCTGAAATCTAAGACTCCAAGTGCAAATGTTAAATAACACGTGTTTTGTTATCATCAAAACAAATGATCGTGATGCTCTAGCACCAACAGGATCGTCATCCAACGGCCGCAAGCATGCCACGTCGACCGCTCCTCGTCGCTCCCTCATTAGCCAAGAGAAGATCTCAGCCGTTGGATCTTCATCGAACGACTGAGAGCGGAGTTGCTTAAAACCTAAACACAACACAAAACACACCTTAGCACGTTGGTTAGCGCACTCGCACACAAGCGTGAGGCACGCGCTCGAGCCTCACCGTGCACCAAATCAGGAAGGCAATGTGCTCGATCTCAATTAGACCGTTGGATGATAAGCGGAGGGCGTGGATACGGCCATGTGGCACGATTAGAGGCTTCTGTGCATGCACGTGAGAACGAACATGCACACTACACGCGATCTCGTGCACTCTCTTTAACGAAGGTGGTGCGGGCGAAATTCTAAGCCATTCGATTGAGAGATTGGACGACTAAGGATTAAAGGCGCGCGATTTGAATGTGCCGGCGCGCGCGAGGAGAGAGAAAAGTGCAATGGTGTTGGAGCAGGCGAGCTGGACTGTCTGATGAAGATCTAAGGCGTGAGAGGTTGCCACGTGTCGCCACCAGAATAAATCTGAGCATAGAAGGCACAAATGAGGTTATTTTGATGCCAAATCAGAGCCGTTGATCTCCCGATCGACGGATCTGATTGGCCTAGAGTTGTTGCATGGTTTTAAGGGCTAAAATGCCCTTTTTACCCTCATGAAAGCTATAAAAGAAGACCAGGGCCCCCCCTATTGAAGATATCTTCCACCATAACTCCCACTAGATACAACTCCAGCCTCTCTCCCTCTCTGCAGCTCTTCTCCGGACTTCCTCCCAATACTCTGGATCTGAAGTGTTGCTGCACTTCACACAAGAATCCCACAAGCAGCGTTATCATTTGCTATCTCTATCTCTCTCTCTCTCTCGCTTCCTGCTTTTAACATAGTTATTTCTATTCATAGTTGAAAAACTGTTTCCAAATAGCAATAAAGTTTTGATTATCTGGTTATTTGATGTCTAGATATACATATATAAATATATAAATATTTATTTAAAATGACTTTCTGAAGAGCTTTCGCATAAAATCGTGTTTTGCCTCTCTGCGAACGACTCGGTACTCACCGAAATCTTTATAAATATTATTTGTTTCATCGCCATTTGGAAAAGACTTGCCATGCTGCGGAAGTGATTCTTTTGGAAAGGGGCAAAATTTGAGGGCAAATTCCTACACCCCATTAAATGGCAGAAATTATGAACTCTTAAACAACAAGGTGGTCTAGGTATTTGCTCACTGAAGGAGTTTAACAACTCCCTGTTGATCAAATGGGCAGTTAAACTCCTTGAAGATGATGGCAGCAGTTGGTCGACGATCATCAAAGATGCCCATGGCATCTCTCACGTAACTAGATACAGCTCTGCCCCTCATCGACCATCTCCATTCTGGAGGTCTGTTTGGGAAGCAGTCCACGACAACTGGTCAAGCTTTGCGCCAAAACTTGGAGATGGCCAGCAATTCTCCTTCTGGTAGGATCATTGGTCTAGTGTGGGCCTGCTGAAAAACATATTCCCACGCACATTCAACGTTGTAGTAGACAAATCCATCTTGGTAAATGATAGCTGGGACCCCCTGAATAGCAATTGGAGGCTTGTGGACCATGCGGGTAGAGTGGGAGGACGCTTGCAGGAAGAATGTGCTCAGTTGAGGAGGGAATTAGAGCCTTTCCAGCCATTGGGTGGACCTGATCGGTATGTTTGGAATCATGGGCCATTCTCCCCAGCCAAGGCCTATACATATCTAATTGCTAGAGACGATAATACTCCTTTGCTAGTGGACAAGGATTGTGCTGGTATTTGGCATTTAAAAATGCCCCTAAAAATAAAAATTTTCCTTTGGCTATGCAAAAGAGATGCTCTCATTACCGGTGACATGAGGAGCTATGTGACTTCCCAATTGATAGCAACATACACATTTTTTCTAGTGACAGATCAAGCCTAGAGAATCATATTCGGAGAAGGCCTCCCCTCCTAGGATGAACTATGGACGTACTTTAGAAATTCATCCAAACCACATACATTGGTGGCAGGAGTCCTGTGGTGTATCTGGTGTGCTCGTAACAATAAATTATTTAGAGGGACACTAATAATTATGGGGAATATTGTTAGAACTTGTGGTGAGCTAGTGGGAGCGTGGAGAGATTCTTTGTGAACGTTGTACTCTGTTATGACTTATGAATAAAATGCTCTCGATCTACTATCGTTAACGATAGGACTCCTCCCTTGTTTAAAAAAAAAAATTATTTGTTTCATCGCGATTCACACTACAATGATAGAACTAACTTTTAATGCATCTCACGATCGAACACCTACGTCTTTGGTTGTGTATGCGATCATCGTTTATAATGCTGACATTGTTGATGCCAAGCACAAAGCAACCAGGAAATGCTATAGATATATACTTGCAACCATTGGTGGATGAATTGAAACTATTGTGGGATAACGGTAAAGAAAGAATTTTTTATGATGCATGTTGCATTACTATAGACTATCAATGACTTTCCAGCATATGCAAATTTGTCTGATGGAGTACAAAAAGAAAATTGGCATGTCAAATTTGTATGGATGACACACATCATTTCCAATTGCCTGAAAGCAGCAAGTTGTGTTACTTTGGTCACCACAGATTTCTTCCAATTGACCACAGATGGCTAACAACACAATTCAAAGATAGATTTGATGACAAATCTTATTGATATTGTTCTAGGATTCCAAGAAATAAGCTAAGCACAGATTCTGTTATGTTGTTAGGAGTAACAATAATACAGAAATTGCAAGAACTTGGAAATATTTTTTTGTGCAAGGGCATCACAATTGTTAATTTTGATGATAAGAAAACACTTGTTATTTAACATTTGCTTTGAGTTTATGAGTTTCAGGAAAATGCAAGTGGATATCAAGTGTTAAGGAGCTCAAGCTCCCATCCATGGTGGTTTGGAGGAGTTTGGTGGAGGAGAAAGAGCTTCTCTTAGAGCGAAAGCTTGAAGAAGGAAGGAGATGAAAAATTGGATAGATACATTTATTCCTATATTCATTTGTTATTCTTTGCTCTTTATTTTTTGCATAGATTATATGTTAAAGAGTCCAAAGTAACTAAACAATAGTCCTAGGAACACTTACCAAACCCTATGATACTTAGGCTTTTCGTAGAAAACTTAGAAAGCCAAAATAGGCATCAGACAGCTTGATTAGGCGTCCAATCTGGACATCAGACGTTTGATCTTTGACTTTAAGACGCCTGATTGTTTGATCAAATGTCCAAAACACTTAAGTTGGCAACCCACTCTTTGTCTGCCAGTTTCAAACATCGAACCTGTAACGAATGCGTGCCCCAGACGTCTTTTAAGACGTCTGGGAGGTGGGCCAGACGTCGGACCAGACGTCTGGGATCACATCCAGACGTCTTCCCAGACGTCTGGGATCGTTTCCAGACGTCTGGAAAATAGTTATTTTCGCACGAAAGATTCGTCTGCGCGCCTGTGCACGCAGATCCGCGATTCCTCTCTCTCTTTTTCCCTCTCTCTCTCTGCAGCCGCAGTCGACTTGCCACGCTCCTCTCTCCTCCTCGCGCGGCCTTAAAAGGCACGCCTCCCCTCCTGTCTCCACCGTCTCCTCCTTCTTCTCCTTCCTGTGCGCGAGAGCGAGCGAGCGAGCGCGAGGGCGGCAGCGGCGGTTGCAGTGAGGGCGGAGGAGGTGCGGCGTGCGAGAGCGAAGCTCTGCCGTGAGGGCGAGCTCGCCGGAGCGGCTTGGCCGGCCGGCGGAGGGCGCAGGGGGCGCGGAACAACACGAGGTGCGACGTGGGCGGCGTCGCGGGCAGAGTCCGGGTCGCGCCCTGATTCTGGAAAAATTTTCGGAATTAGACGTCTGGGTTGATAGGCAGACGGCGAGGACGACGTCTGGTAGCTCATACCGACGTCTGAAAGGTGTGTATTCCGCTTTCTTCTTCCTTCCTGTCGACCGACCGTACTGAGGGAGGCAGTTGGCTGTGCGCAGGTTCGCTGATTCGCCATCTTTTGCGAATCAGACGTCTGGAAGTTGTACCAGATGGCGGGAGTGACCTCCAGACGTCCGGGGTGACCATCGGACGTCTGGGAGCTAGGACAGATGTCTCCGCAGACTTTTGGACGTCTGGGAAACCACACTGAACAGGTAATTCTCTGATCCACTGTTTAAGACGTCTGGAAGAAGTTCCAGACGTTTGATTTTGCACAGTATCGTCCTTTTCGACCCGTTTAGGGCCCATTCGGGCTCCGTTTTCCGCGATTCGAGTTGCATTCTTTTCAGAATTAATTCCTATACCCGTCTACAGTAACTATACACTGTTTTGAGACACTCCTTGTGTTTTGATCCTTGTGATAGGACCTCGTTCAGTTGCAGTCTTGGGAGTCGCGGAGGCACGCGGGATTCCCGATCATGCCCCCATTACTCCCGTTGTACCTGGTAGAGTGGCTTAAGTTTACTATTAAAATATGTTGAAGTATGGAACCATAACTAGAATCTAGGACATTGCATGAATCCTAGGAATGAGAAATGTATGGAATGATAGCTCCTAGGTGATGCATGAATCCTAGGGCTGGAAAACTAGCTGTATGCTAGATCCTAGGATGTGACATGAACCCTAGGATGGAAAAACTAGTGGAATGTATAATACTGCAGTTTTGAAAAAATGGAAAGGAATATAAAGCTGCCTGTAAATTGAATTAACAGCTGCCTGTTATGAATAAAGAAACATGATTGAGATCATGGATTGTGAGAACGTGAAACTGGAAAGTGAAACATATGATGTTCTGAGATAAAGAGCTGGAACCCTACGGGGAATTAGGAGTGGAACTGCTAGCCTCCTTCACGGACTTGTTAGGCCCACTAGGGCAAACCAGGGTAGTCAGGCGAGGGTGCGTGGACTGTGGAGGGGCAAGGCCCCAGTTTGGTTACTGTGGAGGGGTTGGACCCCTGTTACTGAGAGGGCTCTGCCCTGGTTCCGTGCTGTGCTTTGGGCGCACCCGTTAACGGAAACGACTGACCGCGTGCCAGTGCGGGATAGCTACCTGTGCATTTATCGCGCGTGCCGTAGTCACCGTTACGTCTGTCAGTGACCTTGGGGTGGTTGACTGAGGGTAGGATCACCACGGGGGACTCTCCCGGCCAGGAGAGCACCACGTGCTACTTCTACTTTTGGAAAAGACTGCAATCAAGATCGTTCCCACGAGGACATTCGAGATCAAGTAAAGGATCTGAGAAATAAATGAAATAGTGAGAAAATTGAAAGATGTGAATAAAGGAAGTAATAGAACATAACAGCTACTGTATACTCTACTGATGCCTTTAGTTAGTTTGCCACTCTACTCAGCGTTTTGCTGACGTGTTACACTCGTTACCCTTTTCAGGACCAGGTGTTGAGCAGCTAGGGTCGGCGGCTGCAGGGGACGCTGGGCCGAGTAGGGTCCAGTAGAGTTTACCACAGTCTTTTATACCTCTTTTGTTTTTGTTCTAGTGAGTAGTTTTTGTTTCCGCTGTACTTTCTTTACCTGCAGTTCTTGTTATATGATAAATGTTGTTCTACTGTTGTGGTGGTATCTACTGTAGTAGTTTCTTTCCTTACTGCTGTACTTCCTTACTGTTTGTTATATTCATGCTGAATGTGGCTTATTTTACTGCTCTTTTGGTTACTTCCTCGTTGGACGACTAGGTCTTGGGATTAGTCGAGTCGGTCCGGTTCTCGTGTCTCGTAGGGACTTGGGAACCGGGTCATTACAGAACCCTTAGTCTAGACGACTTAGAAGATGTCTATGACCTTACTAGACGTCCAACTAGAGGACTGTAGTCCTGTCAGACCTAATCTTAGAGGATTAACCTTTAATTTGACCTACATTCTTTTTCAGATGTCCTTAGAGAACCCTAGACGCCTGATAAATAGACGTTGGGCTCAATCCATTCCCAAATCACTTTTGTTAGTAATTATAGCAGTTTAAGCCTTAGGAAATCAATTCTTGCAGTAAAATCTATTTCTAGATGTATAGACTTTGTGCCAGATGTTAGACTTGTCGTCTGACCAACAAGATCTAGATCCCTATTTAGGTCTAGACGAAAACAGGAAGGAAACCCTTTTAGAATCAGACGTCTGATTAGCTTCCCAGATGTCTTAAAAGACATCTTTAGACGTCTATTCTGATGCAATACCATCCAGTTGATCCACCCTTCTAGATCAAACGTCTAACCAAAAAATCAGATGATGACCCAGACATCTGATATAGATTCAGTTGTCTGATAACCTTGTCAGAATCATAAATGCCCTGATTTCGGCCTGATTTGCCTTAGGATAATTTCCAACGGCTAGAGAAGCCTTCTAACGGTTAGAAGAGGCTTCTAAACCCTTCTTAGGGCCTCTATAAATAGAGGTGGACCTTTCCTCTGCAACACACACCAAGTAACACCACTTCCACACTCTGTCATAGAGAAGCAATTATCAAGAAAGAGAAGTGCTTTTGCTCTCAAAGGTTCCAATCTGAGAGCACCGATACTCTGCCAAGATCACGCTTATGCACTTCCTACTAAGGGGAGATCTTACCTATAGTTGCATAATATTATATTTACTTTGTGGCTCTATAGGTTCTTATTGTTATTTTCTTTGTTGTTGGTTGGGTATTCACTTTGCGAATTCCTGTCTCTTTCGTGGGACAAAATACTCCTTGTGAGGAGGAGGGGTTTGAAGTATGCTACCTTCATCTAAGTAGCGTGGTTGTAAGAGGTTGTACTACCCTCGTTTAAGTAGTACATTAGTGGATTTGATCGACTCGGTCGATCGGGGAATCCTAAACCGAGATGTTTAGGTGGTGGTTTTTACCCAGGTTTGGGTTTCCACCTAAAAATACTTGTGTATTTGTGAGATTGAATATTTGTGTGATTGTTTACTATACTTTTGCATTATTTCTTTTATCATGCATATCTCATCCCCTCTTGTAGAACCCATATTTGGTTTCAGAGCAGGTCTCGCATCATTGGCGTTACACGCCGGTGAGGATCCGATGGAGGGAAATACATTCATATACATTGAAGGACATGACACCTCGTGACCACCCTATTTTGCAGGTATAGATTTCTTTCATTGGAAAACCCGTATGTCTTTGTGGTTGCAAGCTTACGACTTCCGAGTTTGGGAAAAATGTGAGTCCACATTTGTCATTCCTGAGAAACCCACACTTGGTTACTTGGAAGATCAGGTTCGGGATCTCAACCTCAACACAAAGGCTATGAATGCCTTGTATTGCACGTTGTGTTCGGAAGAATTCAAGCGAATCCAAGAGAGCACCACCACTCACGAGATATGGAGGAAGTTAGAAGGCACTCATGAAGAATCATGCTCGGAGGAAGGAGAAGAATCTGATAAGGAGACCGTGTGCTTTGGTCTCATGGCAATCAAATATAGCGATAGTGAAAGTGACGATGAAGAGTTAAACTCTCTTACCAACTTAGAGTTGCAAGAAGCATTAGAGGAGCTTTATGAAAGTAGTAAGTTATTAAAAGTAGAAAACAAAAGCATGAAAAAGAAACTTAGATTTCCTAAATCTGAAAATGAAATATTAGAAAATAAAATTAAGGATATAGAACTTAGTTCTAGTCCTAATATTCCTAAAAAGGAAGACTTATTAGAGAATAATAACCTAATCAACGAAAATAGGAAATTGATCAAAGAAACTACTAGTTTAAGAATAGAAATTTTTTATTTAAAAACCAAAATGCAAGTTTTTGAAAACGATTTTACTTGCCTTAAAGAAAAATTAGAGAAATTGTTAAATAGAGTTAGTACTAGTCAAAAGACTGAGAAAGGATCTCCTTCAAGGAGACCCGTTAATAAATACGGATCCAAATTGACTTAGATATTGAAGAAAGAATTGGAGTCTTGTTTTGTAGGTTTTAAGGAAGATATCAATGTGAAGGATTGGACCTACAAGCTCAAGGATGGTCTACTCAAGCTAGGTGGACCAACATTTAGACCAAAGAGGAAGACGAGAAGATCGATGAGAAGACTGACCGATGATCAAACCGCCATGCGTCGACCACTCAAATGGAGACCGACGCCGATGCTCGGACCTCCAAGCTTCGGATGGGAGCCCCATCCATTTTGGCATCAACCTCCATTTGGGCCATGCTATTGGTCATGGTAAGTGAGGTACACCCTTAACCTTATCTTTTCATCTATAGCATTTAGATAGGGGGAGTTTAAAATTGATGAGCTATATGTCAATCATTAAGGGGGAGGAAGATTTCCTTCATTTAGATAGGGAGAGATCTTAAATGACGTTAGCTATATTTCCATTAAAGGGGGAGTAAATTACATAGTTATCTTGTTATGTGAAAATGAGTAAAATAGAAGTGCATGTTTTAACGGGGAGTATAGGATAAAATTACTTAAACCTTTTTAATAATGTCAAAAAGGGAGAGATTTTGTGGTGTAAAACTTATGGTTTTGTCATCATCAAAAAAGGGGAGATTGTTGGTGTAAGGGCACCATGATCATTAATTTTGATGATAGCAAAACACTTGTGTTCGGCGCGTAATTCACGTTTTAAAAGATTATTCAGTTGTAGTATAGTAAGAAAACACATCGACAAATAAATTTATGAAACTCCGGTGAGTACCAGGTCTTTTGTAGGGAGGCAATCTCGATTTTTAACAAAAGCTTTTCAATAAACTAGTTCTAACGGTATTTATATATGTATATATGTATGAAGAGGCATCAGATATCCATAAGATCAAATTTAATTGCATTGATAAAGAGTTTTTCACAATAGAAATTGCTATGCAAAAAGTAGAGATAGATAGAGAGAAAGAGAGAAAGAAGGAGAGAAAGATAGATAGGAGGTTGAGAGACGACATCGCTTGTGGGATGCTTGTGCGAGATGCAACAGTACCTCAGATCCAGAGCACCGGGTCAGAGTTGCAGAGGGACAAAGAATTGTAGAGAAGACGGTAGAAGAGAACTGGAGTTGATGGGAGAGAGAGATTCTTCAACTGGGGTGCCCTGGGTTTTCTTTTATAGTTTTGATGGAGGGAAAAAAGGGTATTTCAGGTCTTAATATCATGTAACAACTCTTATTTGATCAGTTCCTTGATTGGGAGATCAACGACTCTGATTTGGCCTCAAAATACCTTCATTTGCGCCTAAAATGCTCAGATTCAACCTGGGCTTGACACGTGGCAGCTTCTTGGCCTTTAGATCGAGATCACATGGCCCCAGTTTCTCTTGCGCGGTCGCTTCAACCTTTGCAGCGCGCTTATCTCTTTTCCCGCTCGTCGCTTGCCTCTTCATCCCGCCTTAACGTCAAGATCGGACGGCTTGTGTGCTCGCTCGCTTGCCTTCTGTTTCACAAAACTTATCGGATCACATGTTCGGCCACACAGCGCCCTCGTTGCGCCATGTGGTATGATTTCTGCCCTCTCCTCGTGATCGACCAGCCTGATTTAATTCGTGCGGATTGTGGCTCGAACGGGCGTCTCCAGATCTTGCGCACACGTGCGAGCCAATGCACTACGCGAACCTTTTGTTATATATACTTGTTTGTTTCTATTTATGCTTATCTAGTCTAGGCGGGCAACGTGGCGCTCTCATGACCGTTGGATGGAGAAACAACGGCCCACAGTGTGCGGTGCAGCCTTCCTAGATGGGACGGTGGAGAGGGAGTGGCTGTGATGGCACCACGAGGCGCCATCATGGCCGTTCATCTTCTTTTCCTTGATTTTTGCACCTTTGGATAGCGATCGTCAATCCGGATTCATTCATGTGGTTGGATTCTTCATCTGAGGCTTAGATCATTGTCCTTTGGCACCATGATCTTCGTTCTTCTATGGACTGCACACGATGCTCTAGTTGTCTGATCGGGACAATTTTGGAACAGTTGTACTCCTGTCGTCCTTCTGATCAGATCTGTTCAGTCTGATTTAACATCTGCTGCTTCGAATCATCTGCGATTAAAATCATCTTTCTTTTAGGTCATAAAATGATGATATTATCTATATGGCTAATAAACTAGCTATTGTGGAAATTACGATCCTATGAATACATTATTCCTAAGTTATGCTAGAAGCTAGCTTAATTTAGGTGATTTAGGTTGCATGATTACTGTACATCAACTTGTTATTTAACATTTGCTTTGAGTTTTAGGAAAATTTAAATGGATATCAAGTGTGAAGGAGCTCAAGCTCTCATCCATGGCGGTTTGGAGGAGCTTGGTGGAGGAGAAAGAAATTCACCTGAAGTAAAAGTTTGAAAAAGAAAGGAGATGAAGAATAGGATAGATGCATTTATTCATGTATTCATTTGATATTCTTTTCTCTTTATTTTTTGTCTAGATTATATGTTAAAGAGCTCAAAGTAACTAAATAGTAGTCTTAGGAACACTTACTCAATTCTAGGATACTTACGCTTTTCATAGAAAACTTAGAAAGCCAAAATAGGTATCAGGCAGCCTGATCAGACGTCCAATCTGGACATCAGACGTCTGATCTTTAACTTCAAGATGTCTGACTGTTTGATCTGACGTCTAAAAAACTTAGGCTGGCAACCCACTCTCTGTCTGCCAGTTTCAAACATCCAACCCTTAGTCTAGACGTCTTAGAAGACGTCTGATGACCTTACCAAATGTTTAACTAGAAGACCGTTGGCCTATTAGACCTAATTTTAGAGGATTAACCTTTAATTTGACCTACATTCTTTTTCAGATGTCCTTAGAGAACCCTAGACATTCGATAAATAGGCATTGGGCTCAATCCATTCCCAAATCACTTTTGTCAGTGATTATAGCCGTTTGAGTCTCATGAAATCAATTCCACAGTAAAACCTATTTCCAGATGTCCAGACTTTGTGTCAGACGTCCGTCTTGTCGTCTAACCAACAAGACCTAGAACCTTGTTTAGGTCTGGACAAAAACAGGAAGGAAACCCTTTTAGAATTAGACGCTTGATTAGTTTCCCAGACATCTTAAAAGACATCTTTAGGTGTCTGTTCTGATCCAACATCGTCCAGTTGATCCACACTTCTAGATCAGACGTCCGACCATAAAATCAGACGATGACCCAGACGTCTGATAATAGATTCAGATGTCTAATAACCCTGTCAGAATCATAAATGCCTCTGATTTTAGCCTGATTTGCCTTGGGATAATTCTCAATGGCTAGAGAAGCCTTCCAACGGCTAGAAGAGGCTTCGAAACCCTTCTTAGGGCTTCTATAAATAGAGGTGGACCTTTCCTTTGCAGCACAGACCAAGTAACACTACTTCCACACCCTTTGTGTCATAGAGAAGCAATTATCAAGAAAGAGAAGTGCTTTTGCTCTCAAAGCTTTCAATCCGAGAGCACCGATACTCTACCGAGATCATGCCTACGCACTTCCTACTAAGGGGAGATCCTTACCTATAGTATCATAATATTATATTTACTTTGTGGCTCTATAGGTTCTTATTGTTATTTTGTTTGTTGTTGGTTGGGTATTTACTTTGTGAATTCTCATCTCTTTCTTGGGACAAAATACTCCTCGTTAAGAGGAGGGGTTTGAGATATGCTACCTTTGTTTAAGTAGCGTGGTTGTAAGATGTTGTACTACCCTCATTTAAGTAGTATGTTAGTGGATTTGATTGACTCCATCGATCGAAAAATCCTAAATCGAGAGGTTTAGGTGGTGGTTTTTACCCAGGTTTGGGGTTCCACCTAAAAATACTTGTGTATTTGTGAGATTGAATATTTGTGTGATTATTTACTTTACTTCCGCATTATTTCTTTTATCACTCATAGCTCAACCCCTCCTGTAGAACCCACAAACATAAGATTGGGACATCTTTTTAAAAAAGACCTTACTGCATTAAAGCATTCAGGCTTTAAGAAAAAAAGTAATTTCTTCATGCAACACCCATATTGGAAAGATCTGATAGTCTGGCACAACCTAGATGTGATGCACATAGGGAAAAATGTCATGGACAATATGTCGGATGTCCTAAATTTAATAGATGGTCCAAAAGACACAATAAAAAGAAGAAAAGATATGGAGATTTTGAGCATTCATCCAGAGTTACATACCACAGAGAAGGATGATGACAGTGTTGAATTCTCAGATGTTACATACAACTTAAAGCATAAACAGTTTCAGAAAATATTATTTTTGAAGGAGATTGATGATTAACAATCGTGTTGCAATAAAAATAATGTTTTAAGTATCGTTGTTGTAGTATAATTATCACAATGCAAACAGATGTCGCGTCATTTATTTATTTACCTAATTTTTATTGGTTCAGTTATTGATATTCATCACTCTCTATGTTCCAAAAATATTCTTTTATTAAAAAAATATCAATTTTATTTACAACATGAATTAATTAATCAACTAATGAATGAATTAATTAATTATGTACAAAAGAATTAATTAATTAATACTGCAATACCTTAAACAAATTTACAACTAACAGACATTAAAAACTAATTAAAACTACACTATATTAGTTATGTACAACTACTCTAAATAATGCCTAAGTATAGGTACAAAAATAACTACCAATATATACCATATTAAGTTATATTAACACATACTAATATCTTTAGTAACGTATACTATATATAGAGTAACATAATTATGTGTCACTATAGCCTTAGTAAAATATGGACACAACATAAGGCATAAGAATACTTTTACTAACATATATACATAGCTATAGTAAAAGATACATTCGTCACTGAACCCTCAAGGTTTTATTTATATACATATAAGGCTCAAACATTACTCTGTTCTATTTATATTCTACTTATACACATATACATATATACTATACATTCGTATACATTATTTACATATCTTTTATTTAATATATATATTTACAATTATACATATACTATACATATATGCACACACACAAGACTCACAGTCCCAACACTTCGCCGCTTTTCACTCTGTCCTCTCATAGCCCTGTTTGTACTATTCAGCTACCCAAAAATTGGGTTTTTGATGGGCGAGTCGATCCGGTTCGTAGGATACACAGCTCCCTAAAGGGGTGGAACCAGGCCACTATTATGAACCGACCCTAGTTCAATTAGGTATATTTTTCATTCGATTTGATTCAGGCCCAATACCAAGCCCACATTCAACCCACTATAGTGCAAGCCCCTGTCCATGCACTATACGCAATCATGCTCATATATCATACGTGAGATCAGTAGAGGGGTATAATGATGAGGTGGCGCTTAGCGCTCATGGCAATTGGCTAGCCGGCTCACCAAAATCCTTTTATACCACGTGGAGAGCTTCAACGCATCCGATGTGGGACTTTGTTTGTGCGGCAGATTGAGCTTATCTCAGCTACGTTTATTCTGATTACATGATTTTGGCCCTCAATTTAAGGGCCAAAATTAATTCTAAATTGTAAATAAATTATATATTTACAAAGCCCTAATATAGGTTTACTTATTTGTAAAATTAATTTATGGAAATAAGTTATTTAAATATATATTAAAATTAGTTAAAGTCAGGGATTTTTACATGTTAATTTAAGCGTTACTTTTTTAATTAAAATATAAATTAATAACTTAATCATGAAATTGACTTTATACAGAGTTAATTTATATAATAGATTATTTATTACACATTTTTAATTTATTTTATATCCTTTATTTTAATTTATATAGATTTAAATATACGTTTTAAATAGATATGTACATATTTTAGTTATAAATACTGTAGTATAATATAAATACAATATAAATATGTAGAATATACTTAAAATTACTATATGTACATATGCAGTATAGATTAATTCAGTAATAATTTAATATACTAATTTATTTTATTTTAAGTTAATAACTTAATTAACTTAATAACCTAATACCTATGATAAATACATAATTAAATAAATATACAAGTATCATACATTATATATTAACGACTTAATTATGTATGTACAGTATTAAATATAATTATAGATATATAAATAGGTTTTCATAATTACTTAGGATAATAAACATTTAAGTTAATATAAATTAATATATATTATACAATAAAGTTATGCATATAATAAATCATTATTATGTACATTATTTACATATTTTACAATATATACATATAGCTTAATATTAAATTATATTTACAATTATAAATACAATATACATGGTATTTTTGAATATTTTTGGGTGTTTTCTAATTTTAATGGTTTATATATATATAATGGATGTAGGGGATCAGAGAGAAATAGTTTCTTTTTGGTATTTTTAGCTTTGGTTCTTTTATTAAATTCCAAAGTAGATCGAACCGTCGGCTGGTATGTTCTACCAAGCTAGGGTTCGGTTTACTTTGAAATTTTGCATACACCTAGAAAAATACATGATCTTACTCAAGAAACCTTTATTTTATTTTTTGTGATTTTTTTATGCATTTTATTTATTTACAAAGTTAATCCAATTTAGGTCTTGAATGAGTATTTTGAAATGAACCTAAGACATTAAAATGGATTCTAAGGGGTTGAACAGTTAGTTAAGCATTCAATGACATTCAATACATATCAAGAAAGATGTATAAACAATTAAACCTGATTTTCAACTCAATTTCATTAAGATTTACTGATAGAACAGTTAAATCATTCAAAATAGCTGATAATGGATTTCAAAAACAACTTACAAGCAATTCAAATTGAATTTCAATCTATTTCAGGTATATGAATGTTTGTTCATACTGTTCTACACCATACACAAATCAACTTCATGAATTTTGCAAAATCTAAACTCAATCCTCATTCATCAGTCCATCTGTTGTCATCTCTCAGCAGCCAAGAGCTGCTGTTTCCAACAAAGATCAGTAGCTGATGCTGCTGGGAATTAGATTAGACGTTCAGGAGCAAGAATCTATGACATTTTAGTAGTTTATCAGAACTACCAATCTGAAAATTCTCACATTAAGCTGCTAGATCTGCAGCTTTATGGCTCAAATTTAGCAGCTGGTGTTGCTGCTACATTTGCTGCCCAAATCCATGTTTGAAACCCAAAAGATCATGTTGAAATCATCATACACGTCGATCAAAAGGTTTGAAACTCATCTTAGAATAGATCTCAAATCAAAACCCAATGAAGACTTACTTGACTCTTCTACAAAACCATAGATAGCTTTAATAGAAGATCAAAAGGGATACCTAAACTCACTCGAAGTGACTTCCAAACCTTCATTAAAATCTGTCAAATCTCGATCAAAACATTGATTAGCAAATAAAATATGTTCAAATTCAGAATAGATGTCATCTGTCTGGAATTCTTTTAATTTGAGCTTACTAAGATGATTTATTCATCTAGGATACCTACACACCATTGATTGGTGTTCAGGTATCCAATGCGATGCTAATAATCTCATTAGGTCATTATTTAAACCTCAAATTAGTGTAACTGATTTTCATAGGTCTAAACTACCCATAAACAATATCATCTCTGAAAATTGGGTATGAATATAATGTACATTCAAATTCCAACCAAAATAGTTCACACCCATTGAAATCAGAACGATTACAACAATGTAAACTCAATTTGATTGATTCAAACAATGAAAAACCAGTTTTCTCAAATAATTCATCAATCATCTCATTAAATCAAACAAGGTTCAAATGATCAGGTTAAGCTCAATTCAGCTCAAGGGAGAGTGATTGTGGCCTAATGGCATGAATGGAATCACCCTCTAATGGATTTGGCGATCAATTAGATCTGAATGCTATGGATTGTCAGATCTAATTGATGCTTCAGTGAGTGAGGTGATTTGCGATTAAAACATCAAGAGAAAGAAGTGAACATGAAAATGGCATGATGAGGAAGCTATATGAACAGTGCGGATGGGGTGAAGACACCTCTCTAATCTGAATTGATCGGAGAGGGCGAAATCATTCCTAAACTACTCTACTCTAATCCAGACTAATCCATCACAAAATTTAGCATCTAACCTACATCTAACTAATCTTCGGTACACTAATTACTACTTAAATCTACTTTAGAAAGATGGAAATCCTACACTAAAGGGAAGAACAGGACCTGAGGATAGCTGTAGTTGGTGACTACAGTGAGGAATGGGGGTGGACACTCCGGCGGAGGGGAAAACTTGCTAGAATCAGGTTTTAAAAATGATACGTTGTGGTATAGCCGATAAAGCGTGAAAACAAACAAAATTTATATTTGAATGGAAATCCGAGGTCGAACGCAGGGAGCAAGTAGGAATTCACGCACTAATCTTTAATTAGAATCAATGCGCATAATTAATTGAGCATTAAAAATAGATATTCAATGAATAATAATCTGTCACATTATTAATTCAATGTATCTAGAAATTGCATAGAATAAAAAAAGGAGAATAAAAAATAATGGTGAATTAGATCATCACTAATCCTCTTAATTAAGCATGTATGCAATTATTCAATCAGAACTCAATTGTAAACTATAGTACTTAAATTATTCAACAGTAATTCAAATAATGCCTCTCTCTCTCTCTTTCTTTCTTCTTCTTCCTTCCTTCTTTCACAACATGCATAGTCTCTCTACTTTCTTTCTTCTTCTTTAGAACCTCTTCTCCTTCTCTCATAAGGGCTATGCACCCTTCAAATTTTGGCTAAGTGTCACACAGGGACACTTCTTCAGAGAGCAAAAACCCCCCTTCCCCGCGCTCTCTCTTTCTTTCTTCTCCTCTTTCTCTCTCAGATGGATAGGTAATTGAATAGCGCGCACCCGGGTCCAGGCTCATCGGCAGTGGTGATGAGCGAGGAGTGAATAGGTTCGGTCGAGTCAGGTCGAGTCAGGTGAGCAGGGATCTCACCCTTGGTGTCTCGGGGTGAACAGCTCTATTTAGAAATCCAATTTATGCGTAGCTGTTGGTCTTCCTCCCACTGATGTGGGACTAAACTAGCCCTCCTTTGTGTGTCAGCTACAGATGAAGCCTTCGTCCAATTGATGCAACCGCTTGAGTTGAGGTCCTCAATTGAAGACCTGAACATGTGCTGGGGATTACTCCACGTCACCTGGAGCAGTAGTTGGGGCTTGCATGGTTAGGAACATGAAGAACAAGGCGGTGGCATCGGTGGTGATGACGACTGTCCGGTGAAGACCTGAAACAGGAAATACGGGCTAAAAAGCCCCGATTAAAATGATCAGGAGGTTCACAAGGATACGGCGAGGGTGTGGGTGGCAGTGGTGTGCCATGAGAGGGCGTGAGGTGGTCGGATGGAGGCGGAGATAATTGCGTGAAGGTGGGTTGTTCCGGGGTGTGATTGAGTGGGTAAAACTCTAAATAGGTTTAGGGCTTTTGTAGGTGGGAGCATGGAGTTGCTTTTGGGAGTTGCAGCATGGAGTTTGGTGGATTGTGGAGTGCAGGAGGCTTTGCCGGAGCTTGGCCAGTTGTGGGGAAGACGATAAGGGAGATGGTGGATTTGTTGGTCGAATCTAAAACCTAAGGGGAGAGGAGTGAAGTAGAAAGAGAGAGGGAGACAAGGAACCTAATTTTATTGATCAAAAGGGGTAGGAGGGCACTAGCTTTGATTGGCCGATGCTGTGGAAGAAGAGTTCTCTGATAGAGGAACGATGAGGAGGAAGGAGATTTGGAAGCCCCTGAGTTGACCGTCGAGGAGCGGAAGAAGTTGGGGAACTTGGCACTCCAATTTGGCCATTGGGAGGTCGTAGGACGATGGAGGAGGAGGCTTGCCGGAGCTAAGGCGACAGTGG
Organism: Thalassia testudinum; assembly: GCA_037157565.1. NCBI lineage: Eukaryota > Viridiplantae > Streptophyta > Magnoliopsida > Alismatales > Hydrocharitaceae > Thalassia > Thalassia testudinum. Next base: position 55,344,143 of record JAZHRO010000002.1, read on the forward strand.
CCGAAGAGGGAGTTTGAAGAGGATTTTTGGGCCAAAACCTAGCTAAGGAGCACGACCTTGCATTGGGTGTGCTTTTATAGGGCTTAGGATGGAGTTCCAAGATTGGAAACAAGCTTGGCAACTTTGAGATTCTTGCGCATGTGGGCTACCCACATCTCCCTTGAGTTTGCATGGGAGATTGGGAAAGAACTGGAGTCCAAGGCCGGGTTTGATTGAAAGAGAATTTCTCAAGGAATCTCTGGTTCAAATCTAAGACTGATTGATTGAGAATCAAGTAAGAAATCCTCGCTCGAAACTCGACGATGAAGGTCTGACCTTCCAAAAATGGCGTGAGGACCTTTTTACAAGGAACAATGATAAAGTTAGAGCTCTATTTGCAATTATTTTGAAAGTTAGGGGCATATGTGTGAGAGAAAAGAGTCAGACAGAGCTGAGATGCAAACTTGGCCAAGATGATCTCTGATTGGGTCCAAATTTTGGTACAAACCTAATTTGGACCCAAGGAATCTGATGCTAAAGTTGGATTTAGGTTTTGACCAAGTTTGCCTGGGTAAATTGTGCATAAACCTAAATTAGGGCAACTATTTATCTGAGACTCTATTTTAGATCAAAATGGATCCTAATGGTCAAATCAAAGATGTCAAACCTTAGAGAATATTTTTCTATTATTTTTAGAGGGTTTAGGTGAATTTTAAATTGACCAGAACCTCAATGAATTAAGCGGGTCTATTTTTAGGATTTTAGATGTCATTTAATTCTCGTAATGTGTGAAAACCCATTTTTGTCTGCACGGACCCTTTTGTTAAAATTTAATGCATATTTGACCTTTAATAAATCATTGAGAAAACCCGTGGTTGTTCTGCATTCATGATATGATGGTAAAATTACAGTTTTAACCCTAGTTTCATGTTAAACTCTCAGAAAGGATGTGCAGTGAATTACGATCCTTTGGCGGCTATGTAGGAGCATTTATTAATGGAATATGACTAATTAAAGCTAGATCTGGTTGATGATGACATTATCATCATACACCCATGCCTAACTTTTCTTAGTCCCTTAGCAAAATCTTATGAAATTAACTTGAATTCTAGACCATGCCTTGATGTTCAAAGTCCCGATTCTATCTTCTTTTTAGAAATTAGATTAGAATGCTAATAGTAGGCCTAGAGTTACTCAAGTACCAATCAAGATCCAGAGCTGATCAGCTTTAGCCTCAGTGTGCCGCGAAGGTTTCTAAGGCCCATAGAAACTAACCTAAGGTTCATTAGACCTAGAGGTTAAAGCACATGTGCTTGTAACATGGTTAGTTCAGGTTCAGTTTGCAGTGCATTTTTGTAAGAGAGAGAGAGGTAGAAGAAAATTTTCATTTTTGGAGATCTTTCTCTCTTTTCTTTATTTCTTACTTCAGATTGGCTTAAAAACACTATCTGTATCGGATTCCTAGTTCCCACCATCAATCCTCGCAGGGTCCCTGGCAATCGATGCTTTAAGATAGCACCGCCCTTGGCAACCCCCAGAACCCTGGCTTTCGACACTTCGAGATAGTGTTGTCCATGGCATTTTGTAGCTAAATTCAGACCTTGGCGATCGAGATTTTGGGATAATCCCGCTGATGGAACCTAAATCAACACAAGTCACTTACGTGCCCCTAGTAGGATATTTAGATATCCTAAGAGACAAGCATTGAGGAGACGATATGTTATTACGCATCTTCGAGGTAAATTTCCCATCTCTTTGCATCAAGAACTCGTCCAAAGCAACTTGTGTTTATAAGCTGCTCCTAATCTAGGTAGATTTTTTAGAACAGAATTAAACGCTTTTGCGTGATTTTGATTATTAAGGACACTGAACCAGACTTGTGTATGGTTTAGGGTGCTTAGGTTACCGAGTCCTGCAAACTAAAGGTCAGTTAACGAGGTCGAATACTCTCTAAGCCTTAGACCTAATACGTAAGTTTCGCATTTTCCTCAACCTCTTGAAGATTATCTAGATCTTAATGGATACGTGAATTTTTAAGCCCTAAGACAAGCCCAAGAGGCCTAAGATCAGCACTTATACTAATCTCTTTGTCTTTTTGTCATTCTAGGACTTAATTTTTTTTTTCTTTAGAATTGGTCTAGAACTTAAGTAGATACCATAATCTTTTACTAATGACTATCACTTTTTTTGTTTCAAATTGTGCTCCTTTTTAATTTTAAATCACCTCTTCTCTTCCTCAAAATGATATGCAATTAATCCTCTCAAAATTTCCTCTCCTTTCCATTTTTTTTGTTCTTTTTCAATTTTTATTTTTTTGGTTTATTGAATATAAGTAATTTTTTTGTAAGAAACCTTCAGAAACATGAATTTTTATGTGTTTGCACTTTAACACCCCCCCATGCCTAAGTTTTGCAATGTCCTCATTGTAAACTGGAGGGTATGAAATCAGCTTGGGTTCAAGGATTAGAACAGGGTCAAAAAGGGTGGGTAAACGGGTCAGGATGACAGTTGCGGACGATTTCAAGCTCTGGTATAGGTACCAGAGGTGGAGTCGGCTGTTCTAATACTAAACTCAAAGTGCAGTAGACGTGAAGCTCAAAAGGATAATCAGAAGGATCTCGGGTTTTTGAAATGACGAGTTGCCTCCCGTTAAGCATTAAATTCAATGCCTTCAGTAAGCAGAAAGTGGTCAAGGAGGAGTGGTCAAATCAGAGGAGTTTTGTAGAATAAGCACCTTAATCAAAAGCTTGGTTGGTCCAACCAGGTGTTTGTTCAGATCAACAGACTGATGATGCAGCCCAAACCTAATCAGTCTGGTGGGTTGATGAATATGGATCAGCAGATGCGGAACCCACCAGGTGTTGTATGGCTTAGAAAGATATGGCAGTGTAAATTATGGGTTTGGCTAAGTCGATTCAGCCTGGTCAGAGTAGGGATTCTCGAAAGAGAATGGATCAATGGAGGATGTGAGATCCCTATGAGAGTGATTAGAGAAGGATGGGATGTGATTAGTAGTCTGATCAAAGTCCGAATCCTGATCAAAAGATGGATAAGAATCATGTGCGACCGGATCATTGAGAGGAGAATCAGAGTAGAAGTTGATTCCGGTTGCAATTCGGGGTTGGAATCAGATTCGAGAAGGTTTTGTATGTGCTGTAGAAGAAGTGGCTTCCAAGAGAACTGTGTGTGAGGGCTCTTCTAGAAAAGGTTCAGAGGTAGGTTTATCTAGAGAGTCCTCATAGAGCCTATCAAAATCAAATCAAATGTAAATGCCTGGAGAGTGCTTATAGGATCATGAAAATCTGAGTCAAGAAAAGATTCAAACTCTGGATTGTATACACTCTCGGCACTTGTAGTTTCTGAATCCTGTAGATCATAAAGGAATGATTCCAAGTCAATGGAACTCGATTTTGAATCGATGATCTCGGGATTAGAGACCTCAGAGTTAGAGTCAAAGAATGGGTCGTGGATGCTGAGGTTGTAAATTAGCTCATAGTCGTCAGGAAACAAAGATTCTCCGAAATTAGAGTAAGATTCGAAATCGTGGGAGAATTTGCGAAGATTGTGTTTTGAACCTGATTCCAGATCAGACATTCCACCATAGAGTGAATCGAGATGTGGAAAAGTAGCAACCTAACTTGGATCTAACCTAGAATCTGAACTCAAAAAGGTGTCCCTATTAGGAATGGGCTCGGGTTCTTGGTTCCTAGGAGAGACCCCATCGAATCCCGACTCTTCTAGCTCCTCGATTTCTGTGTCCCAAATTGGCGTGATTTCCGACAAATCAATCTGTATCTCGAAGGATTCTGGAGAGGTGTAGTCATTAAATATAGGCCCAAGATCGTAGCTCAACTCGAAAATCTGAGTTTCATCATATGGGGCCTCATAATTATCCCAAATAGGCTAGTATCCAGATTCTAGGTTAAGGGTTGGGATTGGATCACTAAAATCTAGGTTGGGCTCTATTGGGATGTCAGAATCACCCTCGAGAATTACCTTAACAGGATAAGGCTCAGGATTTACATTCTCAAGGAGGTCTGTTTTAAGCTCATCATTATAGGTGTTTGGGAATTCAAAGCTAGGTGAACCAGGTTCTCGGATCTCTAAGGCTACCTCGAAATTGGGAACACCTGTAATTGGATCTTTCCAACCCAACTCAAGATCAGGCGTATCAGTCTACACATAAGTTGGATCATATTTCATCTGGGTTGGGGATCCACAACAACCTTGATTCTCGAATCCAGGATTTGGGAAATCAGATTGATCCTCAGTCTTATTCCAAGATGTTTTACTAAACGTTTGGGGAATATATGAGTATTTTTGATCGATAATCTGTTTCGATAATTTTATCATCTCTTCCCATTTCTCGAGGTCATCTTGGTGTCTTTCCCAAAGTACAAGATTTGTCATGCATTGGAAATATTCAAAGTTATGCAATTTTTCTAACTCAATATATCCTGTCATGAGAATATCCTGAGTTGATCCATTTGTTATTTGTGTCAATATTAATTGAGCACAATTTCCAATAAAGGCTATTATTTTTGGGAGATTTACCTGAATCATGCTGACTGGATTTGAGGTTTTATCATCAACTCCATAAAATTTTAGGGAATCCTCAATCATTCTATCTCCCATGGGCATTCGAGATTCAGGTTTCCTAAATGGTCTTCCTAAATTGCCAGCCTGCATCTTTAAATCAAGTGGTGGAATTAAGATGTTGAATCAAACTCAGGTTATATTGAAGTTGATTAGATCTAAAAGAGATTCCCAGGAAGATCTAGTGAGGTCTCTTAGGTTAAAAACCTAAAGACCAACCTGTCTGTGTGCTCTAAAGAATAGATAAGGGACTAGATATGAATTGGACCCAATTAAGGCACCCAAAGATTTTTGGATGACTATAGAGGTTTAAAGAGAATGATACCTTTGGATCAGAAAGTCATCCACCTGAGAATTACCTAGGTAGCTAGGAAGGGAGAGTCCCGAAAAGACCCCTACATGGTAGAGCGTCCCCACGGGTTACAAAGTTTCCCCCACTTGACCTTCCTTATCACCGTGGATCCAGGGAGATCAGAATTGATAACTTGACCTCTTAAGTCTACCAGTTTTAAGTCCTAATTTATGCCTTTAATTCCACTTGATTAGAAGTTAATTTGACTCGTGACCTAATTTGGAAGTTGGTTGGCCCATAAAGTAGACCAACTTCACCTGACTTGCCCTAAAGATGACAGAATGAAATCTAGGACAAGACCCAGAAATCACCTTGAATGACTCTGAGGTTATTAGGTCCACAATTTTAAGATTCAAGTGAAATTTAAAGCTTGATTTTTAGGGTTTTTCTGATTAGATCCTTTCAATCAAGGGGCTTGGGTGGCACATAGATGTGGGAGGGTATGTTTCCTTTTATGCAACCAAGTGTGTACTAACACTCCAGAAACCCTAAAGTTGAAACCCTAAGTGGCTCTATTTCCAAGTCCAATTTTGATCTTAAAATGTTCTCCTTGAACTTCAAATCAAGAAGTGCGTAGTCCAAGGAGATTTGCAATTAAGCATAATCCCTAATAGGTACAGAACATTAGGGTAGGGATCTCTAAGAGAATCGTCTCAAGCTTCAATCAGATATGGAAAATTTTCACAAACCAGGAAAACTTGCCTTTTAGATGAAAAAATTACTCTGAAACGAAGGCAAGTGATTCCTAATTGATTGTTTCTTTTTTTATCTTCCCAAGATTAGGAGGCTGATTAGGGAAGAATAGAAATTACCTGTCCTAGGAGTGGCTGTTTTGTGCAGAAGATCACCTCGTGAAGTACCTCGCAAAATTACAAGAAATCAAATAGGATAAGTTAGTGCTCAAATATAATCAGATAAAGCAAAGAATAGCGGTGAATTGCGCGTTGCTCCCCAACAACGGCGCCAAAATGTTTGTTGCTCCGGGTCAGGTTTTAAAAATGACACGTTGTAGTATAGCCGATAAAGTGCAAAAACAAATAAAATTTATACTCGAATGGAAATCTGAGGTCAAACACAGGGAGCAAGTAGGAATTCACGCACTAATCTTTAATTAGAATCAATGAGCACAATTAATTGAGCATTAAAATAGATATTCAATTAATAATAATCTGTCACATTATTTATTCAATGTATCTAGAAATTACATTGAATAACAAAAGGAGAATAAAAAACAATGGTGATTTAGATCACCACTAATCCTCTTAACTAAGCATGTATGCAATTATTCAATCAGAACTCAATTGTAAACTATAGTACTTAAATTATTCAACAGTAATTCAAATAATGCCACAGTGTTCTCAACTTAACAGAGCCTCAAAGCCTCTCTCTTTCTTTCTTTCTTCTTCTTCTTCCTTCCTTCTTTCACAGCATGCACAGTCTCTCTTCTTCTTCAAACCTCTTCTCCTTCTCTCACAATGGCTATGCACCCTTCAAATTTTGGCTAAGTGTCGCACAGGGACACTTCTTCAGAGAGCAAAAACCCCCCTTCCCTGCACTCTCCCTTTCTTTCTTTCTTCTCCTCTTTCTCTTACAGATGGCCGGGTAATCGAATCGCGTGCACCTAGGTCTAGGCTTATCGGCAGTGGTGATGAGCGAGGAGTGAATAGGTTTGGTCAGGTCAGGTCAAGTCAGGTGAGCGGGGACCTCACCCTCGGTGTCTCGAGGCGAACATCTCTATTCATAAATCCAATTTATGTATAATTGGTGGTCTTTCTCCCACCAATGTGGGACTAAACCAGTCCTCCTTCTCATGTCAGTTGCAGATGAACCCTTCGTCCAATTGATGCAACCGCTTGAGCTGAGGTCCTCAATTGAAGACCTGAACATGTGCTAGGGATAACTCAGCGTCATGGGGAGTAGTAGCTAAGGCTTGCGTGGCCAAGAACACGAAGAATAAGGCGACGGCAACGGTGATTGTCCGGTGAAGACTTCAAAGAGGAGATATGGGCTAAAAAGCCCTGGTTAAAATGCTCAGGAGGTTCGCAAGAATGCGGTGAGGGTGTGGGTGGCGGTGGCATGGAGTGAGAGGGCGTGAGGTGGTTAGACGAAGGTGGAGATGGTTGCGTGAAGGTGGGTTTTCGAGGGTGTGATGGAGTGGGTAAAACTCTAAATAGGTTTAGAGCTTTTGTAGGTGGGAGCATGGTGATGCTTTTGGAAGTTGCGGCATGGAGCTTGGTGGATTGTGGAGTGCAGGAAGCTTTACCGGAGCTCGGCTCGATCGTGGGGAAGACGGTGAGGGAGACAGTGGATTTGTTGGTCGAATCTAAAACCTAAGGGGAGAGGAGTGAAGTAGAAAGAGAGAGGGAGACAGGGAACCTAATTTATCAGTGGTAAGGGATAGGAGGGCGTCTAATTTGATTGGCCGGTGCCGTGGAAGATGAGTTCTCCGGTGGAGGAACGGCGAGGAGGAAGGAGATTTGGAAGCCCTTGAGTTGACCATTGAGGAGTCGAAGAAGTTGGGGAAGAACTTAGGACTCCCAATTTGGCCGTTGGGAGGCCGTAGGACAATGGAGGAGGAGGCTCACTGGAGCTAGGGTGGAGGTGGCCGAAGTGGGAATTTGAAGAGGATTTTTGGGCCAAAACCTAGCTAAGGAGCATGGCCTTGCACTGGGCGTGCTTTTATAGGGCTTAGGATGGAGTTCGAAGCTTGGAAAAAAGCTTGAAAACTTCGAGTTTCTTGCGCATGTGGGATACCCACATCTCCCATGCATTCACATGGGAGATTGGGAAAGAATTGGAGTCCAAGGTCGAGTTTGATTGAAAGAGAATTCCTTAAGGAATCCATGTTTCAAATCTGAGACTGATTCATTGAGAATCGAGCGAGAAATCCTCGCTCGAAACTTGACGGTGACGGTCTGACTTTCCAAAAATGGTGCGAAGACCTTTTTACAAAGAACGATGATAAAGTTATGGACCTATTTGCAATTATTTTGAAAGTTAGGGGCATATGTGTGAGAGAAAAGAGTCAGACAGAATTTAGATGCAAACTTAGTCAAGATGACCTCTAATTGGGTCTAAATATTGGTATAAACCTAACTTAGACTCAAGGAATCTGATGGTGAAGTTAGATTTAGGTTTTGACCAAGTTTGACTGGGTAAATTGCACATAAACCCAGATTAGGGTAATTGTCTGTCTGAGACTCTGTTTTAGGTCAAAATGATTGCAATGGTCAAATCAGAGATGCCAAACCCTAGAAAATATTTTATATGACTTTTAGAGGGTTTAGGTGAATTTTATCCTGACTAGAATCTCAGTGAATTAAGTGGGTCTATTTTTAGGGTTTCAGATGTCATTTAATTCTCTTCATGCGTGAAAACCCATTTCTGTCTGCACGGACCCTTTTGTTAGACTTTAATGAATATTTGACTTTAATAAACCCCTGAGAAAACCCATGGTTGTTCTGCATTCATGATATGATGGTAAAATTACAGTTTTAACCCTGGTTTCATGTTAAACTCTCAGAAAGGATGTGTAGTGAATTATGGTCCTTTAACAGTTATGTAGGAGCATTTATTAATGGAATATGACTAATTAAAGTTAGATATGGCTGATGATGACATTATCATTAGTGATCCTCCTGTGCGCAAGGGCTGGGATGGTGCTTAAGGAGGCTCACTATTAGATTTGAGCACCGACGTGTGAGATTAGTTGATTAGGGCTTTAACGGTGGGATGGGCTCGAGAGATGGGTGGGAAGGATTAGAGACGAATCCCACCGTTAGATGGGATCTTAGTGAGGTAATGGAGCTTCGTGCGAAGGCGCGCAAAATTTAGATTGGGATCGATCGTTGGATTAGATGCACAAAGGATTAATGATGCCTATGCACCATGTTCATCGTGAATGAACATTGCATGCGAGCTACTGGTGCGTTGGGCGATTGACACAAAGGCCCCTGAAGTGAATCAATGGAACAATTATGAGAAAGGTCCACTAGCGATAAAAATCAATACAGAGGGGTCCAAAATGCTAGCTAAAAGGTCCTCGACGGCTTTCAAACAAGTCCCTAGATGTTTAAATGTGAATAAAATGTAAGGGGATGGAGGACCTATATGTAAAGTCATTAATGCAAGGTCCTTATGATGTCCAAATGCCATGAAGTTTTTATTGAAGCGTAATTGAACATTTAAGAACATGATTTCACTTTTAATTTGAACTTTTGAACCCAAAGATGTGTTTAATTTGCAATTGGATCATTAAATTATACTTGTGAATAGAATATCTCATTAATTGACCTAATTATGCATTATTAACACAAATTTGATGTTTTATGTCATTTTCTTAATTCTCACACTTAACCCATTTCTTGTGTTAATTATGTAGTGTTTAACCTAGTTTCTAGCTAACTTGAACATTTTAGCTATGATGAGCCACACCTCATTAGAGATACAAGTGCCAGATGGTTACTCATCCACAGTTGTCGCATTGTGTTAATGAATCTAAAAAAAAATTAGCGGGTTAAAAAGTCATGACTCGCATGTTTATATGCAAGTGTTTTTCCCATTATCCATACGTGTAGTCTTACCTGATCCTGTTGTTGATGTTTTTACAAACATGAGTCGATATTTCAAAGTTATCTATTCGAAGACTTTAGATGCTGAAATGCTACATTACTGGGATAAACAAGTTGTCATCACATTGTGTAAAATGAAACAAATTTTTCCCCCAGTTTTTTGCGACATAATGGTGCATTTAACAATACATTTGGCAAATGAAGCAGGGATCAAAGGGTCAATTCAATACAGATGGACGTATCCTATAGAGAGGTATTTGAAAAAATTGAATTATTATGTGTTAAATAAAACTAAGTTAGAAGGGTCAATTATCGAGAGATATTTAGTTGAGGAATTCATGAACTTCTGTAGCATGTATCTAGGTGAGACAGACTACAAATTCAATCATTTCGAGAGAAATTGTGACGGGGGATACAATGAACATATCGAAGATTGTCTTTCTATTTTTGAAATTTCAGGTAGGTCGATTCTGCACATAGAATGTATAGAGATTTCAGAAGTAGGTCAGCAATTGGCACACTTATATATATTAAAACAAATTCCTGAAATCAACCCTTTCTACAATGAATTTAAACAATCGCTACATCCAAATACATGCGATGTACTCTTTCCTGAGTGGTTTAAGCAACGTGTTACTAAAATGAAAGAAAATAATGACCCACGATGGGTGGAAGATTTTGATGTAATATCCAATCGTCTGTTGAGTTATGGACATTACCATTTTGGGTACATCATAAATGGATTCAGATATAGAATCAAATTTATTGATGATGTAAAGGCTACACAGTAAGCTGGCGTTGTTGTTCCTTGCGAATTAGCCAACGGGTGTGATGGTTATTATGGAAAATTGAGGAAATTCTCAAGATTAGCTTTAGATATTGTCGCAGACTTGTCCTCTTCAAGTGTGAATGGATTGATGTTTTTAAGGAAGGTGTCAGGTTTACGGTTGATGAGAAGCACAAGTATATAAGTCTGAATAATAACTGTCGAATTCTTCAGAACATTGAACTTTTCTCTTTAGCCTGTCAAGTCTCTTAAGTCTTCTACGTGACTGATAATAGCAAAAGTGGATGGATAATTCCCGTTAGAACAATGCCACGTAGTTATTATGATTCTCAACAGGAAGGGGAACCTGACTTAGAACTTGAAACCATATCAAGAACTTCAAGAGCCAGATTTAGATCCAAGTGCAACAAACATTGATATATAAGGTATAATTTACAAACTCTTTTTTTATAATATAAATTTCCTCATAAATCATTCTTATACTATTCTGATATAATAATTTGTTTACTCTTATTATATGTTGTTAACATAGTTCTGTTAATTTTTTCGTTATACACGGCTAGTATTGTTTCAGGGTAACATTAATGACTGCTTTCAGTTATATGTATGTTTTCATATGAATTATATATTTATGCAATTTTTGTCACTAATTATTTCTTTATGTTGTGCAGATGGTGAAACTAAAGAGGTGGGCTTCTCATTGGAGGAGTCTTAATACCACCCTCGATACCCAGGATCGTCGTACCACATAGCCTCCTTCCACGTAGCCACCTACCACATAGCCCCCCGTGCATGACCTCCCTGCACCCAGAACTTCCCTACCCAACCTACTCCCCCCTAGGACCCCTACACTCTTACCACCGATGCATATTTAGTACCTACTCCCAATTTCAATCCCTCCCGTACACACACATATATCCCTCCTGGTGCACTTGCACAGTCCCTTTTACTGGGAAGGGGAACAAGCTAGTCATCCCTGAATTTTTGACGTTACCCGAGCTTGAGGATGGGGTTGACAATCACGACCCTAACCAGGACTAAGAGGATAGGGACGACGTACATGACTCCCATGACGACGAGGATGAGGAGGGGGACAAAGGGGAGGATGAGAGCGATGCTGAGGTTGGCCACCCTGAGGCCAACATAGACCCTGATCAGGCAGGACCCAGTACTACATGTAAGTAAATTGCAATTTTTTTATATTTTAAAAGTTTTTAAATTTCGTATTTACTCTTCATTCATAACACTGTTGTTATTAATTTCAATGAAGAAGGAAGAGGCTCGATGAGAAATAGGGACTTGGAGGCTATACTAGAGGGAACGATGGTGAAGGTGAAGATCACCCCTGGTGGGGAAGATCCCGACTACCCTCCATTTAGTAGTAGGCTCTCCACGGCTATGAAGAGCATCATCCCTCTCTTGTTTTGATTGGCAGATTATCCCAAAGGAGCTCAAGGGGGAGATCATTCATCACTTAGAGGTAATTAATATATATTGAGGTTTATATATGTTTCTTTTAATGTGATTTGATGTATATAAATGTTTAATTTATATGCGAACTTCGATTCGGGGGACGATCCAGAGGCCTCCAAGTATATCCTTTGCCATTCATTGAGGCGTCAATGAGACTAGAGACTTCATACTAAAAAAACAGTAACAATTTTTTTTTCAATTTTTTTGATATATAATTTTAATTATATAATTTATATTGTTTGTTATTTAATATTTTACGAATAGATCATATGAGGAGGCCTTGAGGAATATACTGGGTCGGATGCGTATTGATAGGCTCAAGACAAAATATGTAAGTACATTTCCTATTTATTTATATTTATAATTAACATGTAACTTTAAATTATTAACTATTTTCTATATTTACTTAATTTTAGGCGAGTACACATGACGGTGCCTAATTGGATCGTCTTAAAGTTTATGAGATCACTCATAGTAAGGTTACAGACGACGGGTGCACATGGATTCATGGATTCATCTATGAGACCTACCAAGCCAAGCATGTAAGTTATTCTTTTTAATTATTTAAATTTAACTTTCATTTCAGTCGAACATATTACTTAGATAAAAATGTAATTAAGGAGAAATGTACGACTTAGTTCACCCACCTCCTCCTATAGACGAGAACTCTACAACCCAGCAACCTCCTATGACACCTAAGGAGGCTTTTTGGACAGTCATGCCTCCGGAACATAGTGGACTTGTTCGTAGTGGAGGTCGGAGCTAGACGCTCACCACTTGGTACACATGGAGGGGATTGTCTGGCACGTCTTTTGCTGAGGTGGAGCAGCTGAGGTCACAGGTACAGCAGACTCAGAGGATGTTGACCAACGTGACGAGAGAGTTGCGAGCTGCTAGAGAGGAGATCCGCCAGCAAAGGCTGGATTTCAAGGAGCAAATGGCACAGTGGCATGCACAGCAGCAAGCATAGTAGTAGGCGTAGCAGCAAGCGCAGTGGGCGGAGATGATGGCCATACTTCGAGGTGGAGGTGGGCCTAGTCACAACAGCTTCCATTATCTTGCACGTCGTGGGCTAGACAATGATTTTGCCGTAGGAGGTGCTTGTCATGGTATTGGTGCGGGAGTTTAGCTCGAATCTTTTATTTATATTTCTTATTTTTATTTATGTAATGTGTAGGGTTTATCTATGTAATGTTACTCTTTTGTAAACATTCTCTAAGTTAATTTGTAGTACTGTAATGTTTATTTCATATTATATTTGTTTTATTGAATGTTATATATGTGTTATTGGATGTTATGTAGGTTAATTTAAATGTTACCTTTGATTATCATTGGTAAAGTATAATCGATTAAAAAAATATATATATTTGGTGACGATTATTATAATATTCATCACGAAAGTCAGCAAAATGACCCACCACTCCTTACAACCTATTTTTCACGATGTTTATGCAATCGTAGAGAAATTATATTTCGAGATGGTTATCAAAGAACCATCACCAATAATGAATTTGCGACAATTATTTAACAGCCATCTCAAAAGTGGTTTAACGATGGTTATAAGTCATCGCAAAAGAAAGCTAATCACGACTAATAAGGTCGGTACTATTAGTGACGGTTAGTATTAATAACTGTCGTGAAAGAGTATTCGTTTCGTAACTTTCCACGATGCCAAATTGAGATGGTTGTTACTTTTGGCGACAATTTTTAATCATCGCCAAAAGTGGTTTTTCATGTAGTGAATGACCACAACAAGCCGCCCCCACACCATCACAACAACAGCTAGGCTTCGTAGACAACCATGCTCGACCACATCGGTAGCAGTAGGGACTTGTCGTGGACACGAATACGAGTAGAGAGGAAGGAAGTTGATGAGTGTAGTCTGTTGGTGAGAGGCAGCCAGGATAGGGGGGAGGGGAGGAGATGAGAAAGAGAGGGGGGACCCTGATCGGCAAGTGAAGGCCGATCAGGCCTAGTGTTTGACTTTACAGAAGGGTTTGTTGTTTCTTAGGGCGTGTTTGATTCGCAGGAATGTGCAGTGAAATGGAATGAAAAAGCCTCCATCGATTCCTTTCTCAAGTTTGGATGTCAAATATAGGATCGAAATCTCGTTTCCATGGGTTTTTGAATTACTGCAAATGATGGGTTTTCCATTCATAAACCCCCCCTTGGATTACCCATTCAATTCCCACATAACCGCTTGACTCCACTCCCATCACACTGGTGAGCTGATCACCCCTGCTACAAGTCCTCTCTCATGACTCCCTTGATGCTCACGACCCCCGTGCCCCCCTCTCTCGTGACCCCTCTGACACTTATGACCCCCGTACCCCCCTCTCTCTCATGGTTGACGACCCCCACAACGACACCTACAAGCCCTTGATGCTTGAGACCCCCTCGGCGCTCGCAACCCCTGCAACCGCCCCTCTCTTGCAACCTCCTTGACTTTCGCAACCCTTGCACCCCCTCTCTCTCGTGATCGGTTACCCCGCAACAATGACCCCCGTGACGACCCTTGCGGCCCCTATCTCTCGTGACCAGTGACCCCCGTGATGACGACCCCCACAACGACTCCCATGACGACAACCCCTGCTTGCCCCTCTCTCTCGTGACACCTCCCACACATTGACGAATAGACAGACCTCACGCATAGAGGTAATAGGCTTTTACTATGGTGACCCCATCATAGCTTTATGATATTTTTTATTTTTTTTGTGTGTTGATTCCCTCATAGATTAGGTGTATCATTGTGGGGTTAAGATAGGTTGAAACATAGACCTATGATATTTTTTATTTTTGCTTTGCCCTCTAATGTATCAGTGTTTGAATTTGAATGCAGACGGTAAGCTATTTGTTTTATGTTTAGGCATAATTTTTTACTAATATATAACTACCACCATAATCTAATATGAGGGTAAACAATATGAGAATTTCTTCATTGGAAATAGACCACCAGTTTTGACCTATTCAAATTGCATGTTTCAATTTGAGAATGTAATTATAGAAAGAAATGAAAGAAAGAAGGATGGAGGGGGCGAAAAGAGTTGATTTGCTACACTTATTTATCATTATTATGCAGCGGGTTGTTCGATGGCATTGTATAAAGCATCTATCGAAGAGAAATAGGATTAACTTAGATTATCAACGAAGTGTATCTCTTCCAAGGTTGTTATACAACAATGACACAAGTTGTTACGAGATGATGAGAATAAAACGATTTGCCTTCTCAAAACTTCGTGACTTGTTAAGAACTATTAGCAAATTATCAGATTCTCAAAATATGAAAGCTAACGAACAAGTTGCTATCTTCTTATATATTATAGTACATCATGTAAATGATAGAGTTATCAAATTTCATCTCATACAAGGCTGATAATGGATTCAAATCAGGATATCTTGGAGTATTAGAAAAGGCACTTGAACAAAAATTACCAGGTTGTGGAATAAAAGCAAGGCCACATATTAAATCATGAATTGAGATATTTAAGAACCACTTTCACATTGTGTGGGATATGTTAAATGGAAGTACAAGTGGCTTTGGATACGATCCAAATTTAAAGTGTGTTATTTTTGAGAATGAGATATGGGAAAATTATTTGCAAGTGATTTTGTTTTGAACTAATATAATTTTAAATTTTTTTATAAATTAATTTTCTTATAATATTTATTTATTATTTGATTATAGAGTTATAAGGATGTAGCTTAATTAAAAATTATGCAATTCCCATATTATAATGACTTTTGTATTATTTTTGGGAAAGATCGTGCCACAGGAAACAATGCTCAAGCAGCTGCTGATGTTATTGATGAAGTAGAGACTGAAACTGCAAATAAGAATGATGTTAATACAGTTGGTTTAGATAATATTGATCTTGGATCCCCTATTCTTTTAAGAAATTAAGAAGTATCTGAAGAGAATTCTGTTATGAGTGTAATGAAAAAGGTCTCCTACATATAGGTTAGGAAAATCTATCATCAACGTTGTGACTATGATTACTTCAGAAATTAAAGAAGTAATCAACCAATTTAGTAAAGCTATTGTGATTAATGCTCTTAAAAACAAACTGAAGATAAATAAAGCGTTACTAAAAATAACTTCATTTAATCAACGTCAACTCTATTAAATTGGTTTGAAGATTGCTCATGATGCTGATGGTGATGCATTTGATTTTTTTTTACTCAGATGATGAGAAAGAATACTTTGCTAGAAATTTCTTAGATTAAAATTATTGTGAGTTTATTTTTTTCGATTCTTACAATGAATCATGTAATTGAATTCTTATTATTGAGACATTTATATTTCATAAATTAGTTTTCAATTTTTTCCTTATTTATTGGTTTGCTATTTTGTTTGAATAGGCATGTTAAATTTCAATTAGTATAATATATATAAAGTAATGGATTAAATTGAAATATTTCCTTGAATTTATGGACTTCCACGTAAATTATTAATATTTATTTCTTATTATTAGATTAAGATGTAAATAACTTAAATTTTATATTAAAATCTATAATTGTCATATTTTTAAAAATATATTAAATGAAATATGTAAAAAAATTTCACTTTCATTCATTTTGATAACTGATCTTATAAATAAAATAAATTAGATCCATTCTTAACTATTCATTTCCTATCATAATCCAAACAAAAAAATTAAATTAATTATTTCTTTCCATTCCGTACGTCATCTCGATTTCTAAGGAAAAAATGCATCCTTACGGAGGGGACATTGATTAGAGCAGGCAGAGAGGACGAAGGAAGGGGAGGTGACGGAAGTGTAGGAAGGGAGGAGAAAGTGGAGGTAAAAATAAATGAGAAAGTAATAAAGTAAATTATAAACTTCATTTATTTTTCATGTACAAATATTACTTGCATACTTGCTAATGTTATTAGCCAGTAATATTTTAGCTGAGTTTGAGGGAGTGATATTTAGGAAAATGAAGCAACCTTATAAAGATATTCATGCACACACTGGGAATGCATATATAATCGGTGTTGGATATTTATTGCGATATTCACACAAACGATCTTAAAAAATTAGAATATGGGGTGAGATGTTTGGATGGAAGGAACCATGATTAGTTTATTGTGAAATCTCCAGATGAACGATTTTCGTGAAATCTTTCAATTTGTAATTTTACAATGTTGGACATTGTATAATATTCCTCTATTTAGGGAGTAATAATGTATAAAATGGCCAGTACAGGATTTCTGTAATTATCCACATTCATCCATAAGATATTAACAATTCAGTAACTACTTTTGCAGCTTCAGGAGCCTGGCATCGACTATGCTACCAAACATTTCTGGGAGGTATATAATTTATTTGCTAAGGAGATTATCTTATCAAAGAGAAGTGAAAGTTCCAATTCCTAAGTCTTGCTCTAAATATAAGGAAAGATTTTCAGTTCCAATTCGTTTGGTACAACTATTCCAACTCAATTTAATGTGGAGATGGTGCTGATCTGGACTTCTTTTTAGTACCATCATCTGCATTCATAACTTATTTATAATCTTAAGAGAAGAAATAAACAAATCATATTACTTTAAGGCTAGTTTACTTGAGGGCTAACCCCCATTTACTTTAAGAGATTAACTCGCATGGTTATAACTCAGGTTTTGAAACTCTTAACATTAGTTTTTCTAACATCGGTTTCCAGAGGCACTAGTAAAATTAGTGTTAACTTTGTACATCCCTCCCTCAACACCCAAACTCTTACTCTCCAAAAATTGATGTTTACACTAGTTCAAATAAACACCACAAAAGTTAACATCATAACTTAACACTAAATAGAAAACTCTTGTTAACACCACTTTGTAAGTAAACAGAAATGAAGGTTAACATCAGTTCCACACTTCTGAACATGAGTTTCCTAACTCCCTGATGAGGGCCAAAAGACACCCTTGGACTCAAAATTCCGCGAAAAGCCCGACAAAAAAGTATTCAACCCGGAAAGACTCAGGTATAGGCGAGTCCGAGAATCCAACCCTCCTACACTCAGTGAGGCCTGAATATGTGCAAGTCCAAAGGATCAACCCGCCTAGGGACTTGGTGTCGACCACTAACATTGACATAGGAAGGCCTACGACCTGATAGTGGATAGGCATCCTGACAAGTGGTGTACCAAAGATCACGAGAAAGATCTTGCTAATCAAGACTTCCCCCACACTATAAATAGTGAGGAGGGACCCCCGAGCAAGCACACGCAAGCTCGGGGCAAGAGAGAAAACCCTATAATCCCACTAGTTCTAGTGTATAGTTGGGAGCACCATCCTCCCCCCAAACATACATCCCTTACGGTGGAACTGGAAACCAAATCTCCTATCTCCCTTGTGATTGCTTGATGTTCGTCTGGTTGAGCCCTCTCATTGCATGGGATGCTCGACCACTCCCTGCCTCTACAAATCTTTTGGTGGCCATCTGAGGCCCATCAAATGGTGCCGTCTGTGGGAAGCGTCAACAAAAATGCCATCGCTCTTCTAAGAATCTAATTGCTGGGATGAGGAGCCCCTCTGGCGCCCTACCTCGACCTCCCTAAGCAGGAACTTTTGCACTAGTTTCAACCACTTGCAACCCCACTTGTGGCCCCACTTGTAGCTCCTCCCTCTTGAGGGGATCCCCGTCAGGATTAGGCATCTACACGCCCTGACGACACCCTTACCACTCTAGTCTTAATAAAGGGAAGTTGGTACATTCCGGTCGACTGCCCATGGCCCTGAGGCAAACTTCCCCGCTCAAGGCATGAACCCAGAAGGAAACATGTAGAGCCGATGCCGATGGCCTTGGGTATACGCCCCTATACGTGCCATCTACCCACTCCTAAGGAAGATAGTGGCAGCCTCTCAACAAAAGAGCTCAAAGAGTTGGTCGAGGCTCGAAATGGAGGATGGCAGACCGCAGTGGTGTCCTTGGAAGCCACCCCTAGATGGTGCGGGTGCACGATCGTCCTGATAGAAGACCCCGCCAGGTGCTCTCGATGGCGCCTGTCCGGCACAACCTACCAATGGTCTGTCGACCAGTCAGCTAGCTAAGCTGCCGGCTCCCCGACACCCGCTCACTGAGTAGGCAAGTCCTAAGGACATTTTACCAAGCGGCGAAGGGCTGGAGACGACCCTAATAGGTCGACGGGAACCAGGCAGCGAGGCATCGAGTCCTCCCAATCCTACCTGGATCAGCTCATGGCCTGGTACTTTGAGGGCGGTGGGCCACATGAGGTGATGGCCGCCCAGCTTCCTAAATCGTGCTGTTTGGCTTGAAGGTCCAGGCACGGTATTGGCAATAACGTGCCAGAGCATCTAGCGAAGCTCTAAATAGAGCTATGAGGGTCATGGAGCAAGGGAACTCCTCTTGTTCCCATAGCCAATCGGCCAAAAGGCATGACAGCAACACCGGTCCTGAGGAAGGCGAGCGGGCCCCTACTAGGTGTGCCTTGCCCTCGTCTGCAAGAGCGGTCGCTTTCATAAGCGAAGGGCCGCCTTCCCTAAGATAGAAATCGGCACACTAAGGGTCGCTGTTGTGGACCGCGCTAGGCAAGATAGAAGTCCCTTGGGAAATGCACTCCCCTGGCCATGAACCAGGAGGATGTGCTTAAGGGGAGCTGGTCCACGAGTAAGTACCCGCTGCCCCCAGGACCCACAAAGGGAGAGGATAGAAGGCCTAAGGAGGGCCCAGAAGGACACCTTGAGAAGGAGCTCCAGTAGTTGTAGACAGCTGATATGGTCTTTCTTATGGACTGAGAGCCGAGCTAGTCAACACCCCGCCCAAGTAGGCAAGTGCTGTCGCCTTGGCTCCCCCATGGACGGAACATCGTCATCAAGTTCTCCGTAGCGGTACTGCATCCCCCGAAGTCCACGTCTCTTATCGCCTAAGCATATCAGCACAAGGGCTAGGGAAACCTTTGGGGCCGACGCCGCCCCAGGCTGGCGAACCATCCCTTACGGGGTGGCACTCATGAGCGCCTTCCCCCCATCCTTGGTGGGGTGAGGAGGGTGTAATCGAGCAAGTGGAGTTCCAATTAATAGCTTCCCCACCCGATCTGGCGGGGCACTTGAGCTGGCCTCAGCAGCGCCCTTCCTGGCAAGATAGCTCCGACAAAAACCCTTTGGAAAGTACACTCCCCTGGCCATGGACCAGGCGGAAGTCATGGCCTTGACGCTTCTGCTACCCAAGGTCCTCGCCTCCCACCACCTGGGCACATCAGCACAGAGGCCAAGGCAATCTCTGGGAGCAACGTCACCCTAGATAGGTTAACAGCCTGAATAATTAACCTCCAGCGGCAATGAAGCATTACTCCGAGATGCTTACCTTTAGACATGGAAGTCAGGCTAGCCCTTGGAGCTAATGGGCCACCCCCTCTGGACCGGCGCGTCCACAACACCTTCACCACTCCGGTGACAATGCCGTTGTCGGCAAATCGGCCACGACCCTACAATAATACCTCTCCCTCCATCGGCCATTCCGGTCATAGAGCTTTGGTAATCAAGAAGAGAGATCGACGAAGGAGAACAACCCTCCTTCGCCCGACGGCGATGAGGATGGGCACCTCAACCAGGTGGCCACACTTTTGGTGACTAGGTTTACAGTAGCACTAGGCAGCCTAGCCGATTGACCACCAATACACGCTTACCGCTAGATCCTCTTGGTATGATCCCAGTCTCCTTAATAGGTAACAATATAACATGGGAGCATGACAACCTGGTGTAGACCCCTCAGGGTCGAACCGTAGCGGTCTGGGAAGCCTAGGCAAGAAAGGAGAGGAGGAAAACCAAGTCCACGCAATCCAGCGAGGGGCAAACCCGGTTGACTTGCCAAGCGTCTTCGAAATCATAGCTAGACTCTTCAGTCATGGCAATCCCCCCTTTCTTTCTTTTTTCCTCGTGATGCTACCAGACTCGTTGAGGTTATAAGGAACCATAGTCCCTCTAAGGTCTAGGGGTAACCACCCCCTGCCCCCTAGAAGTGGCCAACGCACTCAAAAGCCGCCTCCTAAGGTTGGCAAGATTGGGGCATCCTCCTACATTCCTGTAATTGCAGACCCACCCCATAAGGGTGACAGGCACAGAATGCCCTCTCAGAAAGGGCAACCCCATGGATGCCAGTCTCGGCATTTAGGGTCTTCGCCTCATCATAACGAAAATTGATGGCCCGTCTTGTCCTACTAAAGACAAAGACTTATTCCCTGCAGTGGCCGACCATCACTCGTGCAAGGTGGCACTCATACCACACCCTCACCCACTAAGCTGCCCCATGAGGACAGAAGGGACTAGGCATTGACATGTTGTTTCTCCTTTCGCAAGCCACCTCTTAAGGCTAGCCCGAACTCAGGGGGATGCGCTCGACGTTCTCTTATATTACTGCCTCTTAAAGCCGACAAGCCACCTCTTAAAGTCGGCCTGAACTCGGGAGGGCGTGCTCGGCTTTCTCTTATATTACCACCTCTTAACGCCGACAAGCCATCCCTTAAGGTCAGCCCGAACTTGGGTGGACACACCCAGCGTTCTCTTATATTGCTACTTCTTAAGGCTAGCAAGCCACCTCTTAAGGTCGGGCCGAACTCGAGCGGACGCGCTCGACATTCTCTTATTTTGATGTCTCTTAAGGCTAGCAAGCCACCTCATAAGGTTGGCCCAAACTCAGGCGATTGCTCCTGGCATTCTCTTATATTGCCGCCTCTTAAGGTCGGCAAGCCACTTCTTAAGGTTGACCCAAAATCAGGCGGAAGCGCCCGGCGTTCTCTTATATTGCTTCCTCTTAAGACCGATAAGCCATCTCTCCAGGTCGGCGCAAACTCGAGAGGATGTGCCCGGTGTTCTCTTATATTGCCGCCTCTTAAGGTCGGCAAGCCACCTCTTAAGGTCGATGTGAACTTGGGCGGAAACGTTCGATGTTCTCTTTTATTGCTATCTCTTAAGGCCGGCAAGCCACCTCTTAAGGTCAGTCTGAACTCGGGTGGACGCGCCCGACATTCTATTATCTTATCGCCTCTTAAGGTCTGCAAGCCACCTCTTAAGGATGGTAGCGTTATCTTATACTGCCGCCTTTTTAGTCTGGCAAATTCTTCTTCAGGAGGATTGGAGCTTAGGCGATCGCACCTTACACCCCCTTGTATAGCTGCTTCTTAAGGCTAGCAAGCCACCTCTCAAGGCTAGCATGAATTTAAAAGGAAGCATCACACGACTCCCCATATTGACGTCCGATAAGACTGGTAATCACCGTCTAGGACCTAAACGAACAAAGGCACTTATGTCTCATGCGCCAATAAATATAAGGGTGGTAGAAACCAGGGCTCTCACACCTTGTGTTCCAACATATATAATACCACCTCTCTAGGTCGATACAAACTCAAGCCTATGCACTGTGAGATTCTGCATGACTACCAAGCGTCCACCCATTGGCAGAATTTTAATCACTCCATTCTTAGTGGCAAGTATTCACTAGAGTAAATTGTGGGAATTCGAGCCCCTTGCTAACGTATGAACTACTGGGTTGTATTAAAAATGTTTAATTAAATGTCGTTGTTACAGTATAGATGTCACAAATGCAAATCGATGTCATGTCAATTTTTATTTAATTACAATTTTTATTGGTTTATTTCTAGGTCGTTCACTTGGAGGCAGTTATTGATATACATCACTCTCTAGGTCAAACAATATTCTTTTATTTCAAAAATATTAATTTTATTTACAAAATGAATGAATCAATCAAAAAATGAAAGAATTGATTAATTATTTACAAAAGAATCAACTGATATACATTATAATGCCTAAAACAAATGTACAACAAGCAAGCATCTAAAACTAGCTAATACTACACTTTATTAATTATATACAATGAATATAAGTAATACCTAAGTATAGGTACAAGAATAGCTATTAATATCTACTTTACTAAATTAACTTAACATACTAATATTTATAGTAACATATATTGCATATAAAGTAACATATATATATGTCACTAGAGCCTTAGTAACATATGCACATAGCCTATGGCAAAATAGTTATCTATACTAACGTATATACATTTATATAGTGACAGATATGTCTGTCACTGAAGCCCTTATTTATTTATATACATATAAGAGCTCAAATATCTATACTAATTTTATACTTATACATATAGATTAATTATATACGTATACATATTTTTAATTATTTATTTACATTATTTATATACATGTACTATACTATACATACATACATATATATATATATATTTATATATGTATATACACACAAGTACACATGCACACAACACTTAGCACTCGCTCTTCTCTTCTTTTTCTCAACACTTAGCCATTTCTTAGGGCCTTTCTCTTCCTCACTTAAACCCAGTTCATGTACTGTTCACTTACTTACAAATTAGGTTTTTAATGGGTGGACCGGTTCGGTTCATGGGATACATTGCACTCCATTGGGGTGGGACCAGACCACTATTATAAATCATCTCTAGTTCAATTAGATGTATTTTCGTTCGATTTTAGGCCCATGACAAGCCCACAATGGACCCAGCTACAGTGTGTGGCCCTCGACCCATGCACTGTTTAAATATTTGCTCAATATATGCTTATTTCTGACCAGAGAGAGGGTAATGGTGTGTGTGGGCACCCGATGCCTAACAACTGAAGAGGTCCTATGGAAAATTTGTTTTATACCGTACAAAGCATCCACTCACCATCAATGTCACACTATTGCCGGATGAAATTGAGCATTGTAATCGCACACTATTCAGTTCTAGAAGCAAGGATTTGATCCTTGATTTGGGGGCCATAATTAGTACTAATTTTAAATTAAAATATACCATCGGAAAGCCCTTATATAGGGCTACATAATTATGTAATTTATTTACAAAAATAAGTTATCAAGGTATATAATTAAATTAATTAAAGTTGGTTGTTTACACATGTTAAATTACAATTTAATTTGTTAATTAAGGTACAGATTGGTAGCTTAATTGTACAATTGACCTTAAAAATAGTTATTTTATATTATAAATTATTTATTATACATTTTTATTGTATTTTAGGAGCTTTATTTTAATTTATTTACAATTACATACTCATATAAATTAGTTTTACACAAATAATTTATAACTACTATAATACACTATAAATATAACATAAATAGTTTGAAAATATTTAATATAATATTATACAAGTATACATTATAACTTACTTCAGTTTTACTTAAATTATTAATTTATTTTATTTTAAGTTAATAAATTGCTTAATTAGCTTATTAACTTAATTACCTACTGTAAATGTATAATTAAATCAATTTACAGGTATTATACAGCATATATTATTTACTTAAATATGTAGGTACAATATTAGACATAGTAGTGTACATATAGATAGGTTTATATAATTACTTAGGTTACTATACATTTAGTTAATATAAATTAAAAGATAATTATACAATAAAGATATATATAAAATAAATCATTCAAAATATTTTATTTAATATATAGAATACATATATAATTTAATTATAGACATTATATACATATTGTACAATATCTACATATAGCTTAGGTTTAATTTATATATACAAGTATATAAATAGTGTACAATGTATTTTTAAGTATTTTTGGAGTTTTTCATATTTTTATAGTTTTTATATAGATAGCAGAGGTAGGATATGAGAGAGAAAGGGTGGGATGAGAGAGGAAGAGGTATTTTTGTGATTTTTGAACTTAGGCATTTATTTAATTCCATGGTATACTGAATCGTCGGTTTGTATGTTTTACCAAGCTAAGGGTTCATAATGCTTTGAAACGTGGCACACACCTAAAGAAATACCTGATCCTACTCAAGGCAAGTTTATTTTATTTTTTTATGATTTTTTTATCATTTTCATTTATTTACAAGTTAACCCAAGTTTAGGCCTTGAATGAGTGTTTCACTAGGTACCTAAGGCCTAGAAATCAGATCTAATGGCTGAACAAGTGTGTGAGCATCCAAGAACATCCAACACATCATAAGGAAGATGTTTCATCATTTAAACATGATTTTCATTTAAATCTCAAGTCAAAGCATAATTTGGACAGTTAATGTATTTCACATGAGCTAATAATGGATTTCAAAACAACTTATAAGCAATTCAAATTGAATTTTAATTCATTAAAGGTACATGAATGCTTGTTGAAACTATTCTACAACTATACACATGTTAGCTATGTTTCAATCCCAAAATCCACTTCAAATCCTTCAGAACTCCACCTAATTCATGAACATGCTGCTGCTGACTAATTATAGCAGTAATTGCTGCTGCTACTATAGCTGCTGTCTAATTCCAGATTAGATGCTACCTTAAAAAATCAGATAGCTTAATTGCTATCAAAGCTGCTGCTCAGATGATATCTTCAAAGATCAGACAACTTAAAACATGGTGCAGCAATGCAGAAATGAAGCTAGCAACTGGAAGCTACTGCTGTTATATGATCAGATCAAATAAGTCTGATCTGAGCTCAATGTTGGATTGGTTATATATTAACTCAGTCCCATTTGATTTATTCATTTTAAAAATCAGATCTAAGTAGATCCATTCATTAAAACCATGATTCACGTTGCACTTTGAAATCTGAGAATCAAATTCTTAGAAATCTCAAAATGAAAATAAAACTTCGTAACATCAAATCACTCATTCCAAACTACAGATAAATCCTTCAAACTCAGGTTTAACCTTGAAATCTCATTCATAACCCCAACTCATCGACAAAATCAGATTCAAATCAGTGCTAGAGCCTTAAACCCTTGTAGTGATTCTCCTTGGCTTAAGCATTTCAAAATCCCTTTGAAAATAGCAACTTAGAGAAATTGGGTGTAAGCGCATTCAATGATTAAAATCCAATTCAACTTGTTTAAACCCATCTCAACCAACTCAATGGAGCATAATAGGAGTCAATTTGATCATTCAAATTGGATTAACCTTGATTTCAATCAAAAATTCTCAAATCAGCAAAACCAACAAATTTGATGTAAATGCACAAATTGGTTCAATTCAAATCAAATCGGGGGGGTCTTTGTGGATTCATGGAATGTGTGGGAGACCCCCCAGGTGAAATTAATGCTCAATCAGATCTAGATGCTATGAAGCATTAGATCTAATTAATGCTTCGATGGATAGGTGAGTTGTGATTAAAACTTCAAGGAAAATCACTGAATGTGGATGAGATGGTTAGGGAGCTGTATGAATCAATGGAGAAATGTGTGAAAACTCCTCTCTGATCTAAATTGATCAGAGAGGTCGAAGTGACTCTAATCTACTTTACTCCTAACCTATACTAAACCAGAGCAGATCAACTAATGTTTTCTACTCTAACTAATCTAAACTAAGCTAGCAAGCACTAAACTACCCTAAGAAAGCAGTAAACCAAATCTAACAAGAAGAATGGGACCTGTAGAGAAGATCTACAGCTGATGGCTACAGTGACGAGTGGGGAGGATGTCTCCAGCAGTTGGAAGTCTCTCTAGTGGAGCTCAGAGTCGCCCTCAGGTGCTATGTGGTCCTTAGCAGCGAGAAGGTGTCGCAGGAAAGTGAATTCCTCTGGCAAGGGCGGCGAAACAGGGGCTAGGTGGGAAGGAAGTTGGAGAGGATGAAAGGATCGCCTCAAGGAAGTATGAGAGGAGGTCGATCGCGGGTGCGAGGAGCTTTGGTGATGCTTAAGTAGCCGAAGGAGTGAATCAAATTACCGCCATGGTGGATTTAGGTGATTAGGGTATGGGCGGTGGTGATGGGGAGGACGAGTGAGTAGGAAACTCTAACCAAATCATAGTCGTCGGATTGGATCTTGCATGGGAGGTGATTCCATGTGCGAGTTCGCGTGAATCTT
Source organism: Thalassia testudinum (assembly GCA_037157565.1). Classification (NCBI taxonomy): domain Eukaryota; kingdom Viridiplantae; phylum Streptophyta; class Magnoliopsida; order Alismatales; family Hydrocharitaceae; genus Thalassia; species Thalassia testudinum. The sequence continues at coordinate 55,370,735 of JAZHRO010000002.1, forward strand.
CGATTAGGATCAGGAGCTCACGGGAATGACGGCTAAGATGGCTCAAGTTCATGCGAGCTACAGTGCACCTGCCGGCTTAGGTGTTTTGGTGTAATTGTAAGGAAGCCCTTCCATTGAAATGGTAGGAAGATTGTTCAGAAACCCTTAAGTGGAGGAATGTGTAGCAACGTGGTCCTTGACGATTTACAAATAGGTCCTCAGTAGCTTGCAAAGGAGTCCCTAAAGGCTTAAATGTGAACAAAATGTTATGCACTAAGGACCTATATGTAGAACTTTAAATGCAAGGTCCTAGTGATGTCCAAATGCAACCAAGCTTTTATTGAAGCTTAATTGAATATTTAGGAAGTTAATTCAACTCTTGATTTGTACTTTTGGACTCGATAATGTGTTAAATTTGTAATTGGATCATCAAATTACATCTTTGAATAGAATATCTCAATTTATGACCTAATTATGTGTTTTTAACATTGATTTGCTATTTTAGGTCATTTCTGTTATTTCCCACACTTAACCCTTTTCATGTGTTAATCATGTAGTGTTTAGCCAAGTTTATAGCTTAACTTGGGCATTTTAACTATGATGAGCCACATCTCATCACTTGCCCAACGATTATCATACCATCCACCAAGTCCGGTAGGAACTGGGACTCTAGCGCCCCACTTTCTGGGCGACACGATGTCACATTACAACAACAACGCAAGCTTGGACTCTCGCGCCCCAAGTTCCGCTTAACACACACTCGAACTTCTGGCAAAGAAAATCCGAGCACCGGCACTTGAGTTTTATTGTCACCTCCCAAGGTTAGTCTCCCTTCATTGGTACCTTCTAAGGTAGGCTATAGTTTGTGGTCACCTCCAAGGGTCGATCACTACAAATCTCCTCCTGTGCTTTCCCTATCCAGGGGCACAGCTAGGTAGGATAACATGTGGCGGTATTACACCCGCACCCACATTGACAAAATCGCCCCTTCTCCGCATATGATAAGGATGGGCTCAACAGTGGATTGGCCGCATCCGAAAACGGTTGAGCTAATGGTTGCCTTTGCAGAGATAATTGACCACCTAGAAACCAACTTCCAAGCCCTTATCTCTACAAAAAACCAGGGTAATGGATCATGATTGAACGATCATATCCGAGCTAGTCCTCATAGGAATTTAGCCAGGCTCTTCAGCCACGATTATTCAACGCTACCCTGACGACACCATCAAGCTCAGCCAGGACAGAGCGGACCTAGATCCCTCCAAAAGTCGTCAACCCTTCATGATTTTCCGTATCGAGGTTGGACCGATACCCCTAGGCAACCAGAGCCTGAAATTGACTATCCTCCCCAACCTGATAATAGTAGTCTCCTCTTTTATGATAGAATTGCAAAAACAGCAAAAGGAAATGATGGAATCAATGGGAAAGATGTTGAGGAATAGTCAACAGTTAAATGAAGAAATAAGACAACTTAGCTACATGCTTCCCAATAATCCTGATCCCTACCCATACGATCATGATCATGAAAATAATTCTGAGGAACCCAATGACAATAGGGATCCAGTTATATGTAGCTATCACTTAAACTCTCCCAATGAGACACAGCCACTAGAGGACAACGATCATAGTGATTATCCACCCGAGCTTTATTGGAGTCAAAAGCAAGGGAAGATGGTACATCTTTAGGACCTTGACCCTAAAGATACTATTCTCCTTACCCCTACCAACCCAGGTCAATGTTGTATTGTTCCTATCACTTCCCCTATTGATTATTTGGTGGAATCCCATTCTACCCTTAGTGAGCCTACTCCTGACCCTCCACTTAGGGAATCAACACCTACCATTCAGTATCCTGAGGATTTAAATGCACCCAATAAAGGTGACCCTAACGAAATGGAGGATGAATTAGATCAATTTTGGTCTCAGGGATATGAAGAGTCTAATTCAGAAAATGAGGATGCCCCAATAAAGGAACCTGGACTGAAAATCTGGAGTGAATCACAGGGGAAATATTTATTATTTGAGGATTTACCCTCAGAGGATAGAAATAATATGGTAAAATCCATATTTCTCCCTTCTTTTGAGAGTCATCCTCCATCAAAACAGGAGTTTCTATTAGAGGAGGAAAAACAAAATAGCGAGAAGTCTATGGGAGACTCTCGCAGACAAATCATGTCAATTGAGGATTTATATCCTGAGAAGAATAACAAATTCAGTGATATAGGCTTGCTCTAAAACATTAAGACTGATCCTCCTTTAGGAATAATTAAGGATACTAATCCAACTCCTAATGAATCACATATACACCCCGACAAAAATTTGAGTGAACCAAATGAATCCGGGGATGAGCTGAATAATAATGATTCTGACATTTTGACCCTGCCATCAAAGAGTTATAATTTGGAGTCTACCCTTGATTCAAATATGACTCCGATCATTAATGCTAGGCTGGGTAGCCTGTTGTTTACAACTGTTAGGGAGTATACAGAGTCTGAGTCATTGTTGGAATTGGACTTGACACCGACTAACCCCTCATTGGATTTAACCATTACCTTTCAACACTACCAACAACCCTTATATGCCCTAACAGACCCTTGGCTCAGATCTCTGCTCATATGCATTCTTTCTGGACAACATATCAGGCTAGTACATCGTCGAATAGAATGGCGAGTGTGGATTGATGCTTGTACCTTTACTCTCGCTATTCAAGGATTTGAACTAATAATGTCTGTATCTTTTAAAACCCATCCTGCTCTGGAGGATCCTTGTTATCTTCCACTTATTCCGTTTCAGGAGGTCCCTTTTCATATTCCGTTTATTATTCCTAGACCTCCCAAGGTAGCCAATGAGGTTCTTCGCTCTCATATCTTCTGGCGAGCATTTGGTATTACATTGCATCATCAGCTCGCCAACATCCGTGGCTACCTATTTTCTAGGCCCGCACTGTTACGCATATTTTTAGGGCCTAACTTTTTCTGTCTGGAACCAAACTTACAGGTTCCTTATAAGTCTGGCTGCTGACAGAAAATGCAGCGCTTGTTGGAAGGCAACCCAGCGACCTGAATAACACCGTTGTCAGGTGATTTCTTTCCTTTCTCCTCCTGTTTTAATTTTACAATGGGGACATTGTAGGATTTAGGCATGGGGGGGTGCATTTGCATTTTAGGAAGTATTCATGCATTTAGGTTAGCATTAAAAAAAATCCTCTTTTCTTGAGCTGAATGGGTTAGTCCTTAGCATAATACCTTTGTCATTGAAGGTTTTTCTTCTTGAATTATTTCTTAAGTTTAGAATCTAGTACATTTATTTCACGTGCATGTAGACTTGGTAATGGATCCTTGAGGAAAACCAATAAGCATTTGTAGTATACTGAGCCCTTGGACAGGTAATAGGGAGTTAGGCATACTATCTTCTAGTAGATCCACCTCATATTTGTGAGAAGAAAGTAGAGAGATTACTGATGCGCAAAGTCTAGTGCAAGGACTCTTAAGTTTTGGATAATTAGATGATGATACTTCATAGTTAGGCGTAGTTTTCACTCTCTGTTCCTGTGTGCGTACTTTGTGTGAATTCCCGAGAGTCACCCAATAAGGCAGATACATAGAGATTGAGTCCTAAAAAAGCTATGATGACTATGGTGGATGGTTACGACCGTCCTTCATAGAGTCTTCAGCTGAAGGAGGGTAATAGTGTCAAAGGTCAGAATTATGCCTGTCCTATCCATTCCTTCTCAGTGCTGAGAATAGGCACTTCCACCAAATAAGCCACACAATTTCCTCTTGACCATCATCATCCCTAATAATGCCTCATAAATAAAAGTCTGTATTGTGTTGTGTTGATTGAAAAAGAAACAAAAACAAGAAGAAATAATAATAAAACAAAAAAAAAGAGAAGAAGAAGAACAAAAAAAAAAGAAAAGAGAGAAAAGAGTCCAAGGTTATATTTTTTTCTGAGGCAACATAACACCTATCGCGTTCCACCAAATATGACCCATACCTACCTTTTAGTATTTCTGATCACCCGAATACTGCTTGAGGACTCTAACTTAGTTATAGAGTTATTGGGACTTTAATTGAAGTGTGGATGGCATGTGAGGCCACCAAATAGTGAGTATAATTTCTAAATCTGGCAAGATTTGTGATCTCAGAAAGAAAGAAAAGAGGGAGTGCCCAGGAACATCAAGAGAGCACAGTTGTGTAGCCTCTCTTAGAGTTGACTTGTTTAATAGTCTATTAATCTAGAGTCTGTAGTACTAGACTACATGTAGCACCAGAGGAGTGTGTGCCATCAAATACAAATGAATTCTACTCGGTATCTCCTACCTAAGCCAAACGCCGGGGTCAAATTACAGATTATCGTTTGCTTTATCCCCAAGGGAAGTAGTTGCCTATCCCAACAACGATATTTTCCAAGGGTGAAGTACAAACTCCCAATGCGAATTGGCTTTTTCACTTGGATCTGTTACCTAAGCTATCATCACTTTACATTTGTCTGGATTTCTAAAGTTTTGAAATAAGAAAAGAAGAAATCTTCTGATTACTTCTATTATTTTTCATTTTTTGCTAGGGACTAGCAAATCTTAGGCATGGGGGTATTTGATGAGTCCATTTTAATGGAATAATATTATGCCTAAGTAACTTTAATTGTACCTTTTAGGTTTGTTAATAACTACATTAAGTTATAGAATGTTTGCATGCATCATGATTTAAGTTTACATCTATTTTATAGCATTCTATAACTTAATATGTAATTATTTTATGTTTTGTTGTTTTGTAGGAATAAGGTTGGAAAGAGTAGGGGGGTGAAAGGAATGGCCCAAACAACCGACTTCACCCAATCTCCGGTGGCCTCAACACCCTCAACAACCGCCAACCAAAAATAGCAAAGGGATTTGAAAATCCCTTAACTCACGCACGTAGGGAGAGGAGATAAAAAGGTTGGGAAAAGTTGGATCAATCATCATCTTCTTCCTCTCTCTTGCGGGGATCCACCTTCACCACCGTGGAGAGGGCTGACCCTGCGAACCAAGCATGCATTGAAGTCACCCCCTCTCCAGCACCATCTCCTTCACGCTACTGCACCAAGCACCACCACCTCACCCCTGCAGGTGCTTGCACCCCCACCAGCGCTCCCGCCTGCAGCACGCTACCACCGCAGCGCGCCTTCTCCCCGCAGGCACTTCCTCCTGCACCTGCCAGATCCACATCCTTCTCCCCGCAGGCGTTTCCCCCCTCCAATGCCTGCCTTCAGCGCCTGCCACCAGTGCTCCCCTCTGCAGTCATGCCTTAAAGCCCGCCAGCGCTTTCAAGCCTGCAGGCGAACCCACTATCGTAGGCGCTTGCCCCTCTCCAGCGCCTACACAGACCCGCCTTCAGTGCCTCCAGCCAGCACCCCTCCAATGCCTGCCTCCAGCGCCAGGCCCGCAGGCGCCCCTTCAAGCCTGCAGGCGCGCCTTCAGGCACCCGTAGGCACTGTGTCTCCTTTACCCTCCAGTGCAGGCATGCCCCCTGCAGGTGCTGCAGAATGCCCGCGTGCCCCTGCAGCCTCCCTCCAACGCCTTCGCGTGCCCGCACCACCGTTAGCAACCGCGTGCCAGCACCTGCAGCTTCGCCACCGCCGCCACTTCATCTCTGTTGGCCAGCTACCATCGACCTCCTCGCGACGTGCCGCTGCCACCATTGTGAAGCACTCGTTGAGACGCATCTATACGTGCGACCTCGCCATCAGAGTGACGTTTTCGCAACCGCGGCTAGTCTTTGTTTGTTTTAATGCTTATTACAGTAATGTCATTGTGGTATAAAATAAGACAGCTACGGTTGTCGTTACCATTAACATTTTACTCGGAAATAGTTTCCCGAGGTCGAACTCAGGGAGCTACTGGAATTCTAGAAGTACAATGTTTCTTTATTACAAAAATAAGAGAGAGAGGGAGGGAGAAATAGATTTCTGCCTTTTGGCTTTTTCTTCTTCTCTTCTTTCTCTCTTTGCATGTCTTCTTCTTCTCTTCATTCTCTTTACGGGTCTTCTTCCTTGGCTTTCATTGCCTTCAGTTCCTCTTCTTTTTCTGCTTGTCTTCTCTTTCTTTTCTTCTTTCTCTTGTCTTTATCTTCTTTCTTCCTTCTTCTCTTTTCTTTCTCTTTAGCTGCAGAGCCTTTTCTTTTCTTCTTCTTCTTCTTTGCTTTATCTCTTTTGAGGCTTCAGCCGTCGTCTGATATCGCAATCAGACGACTTAAACAGCGGTCTGCTACAGTGCTTCCCCTCTCTTTTCTTCCTTCGTTGCTTCTTCTTCTTCCTTGGTCTTCTGCCTTGCTCAATAGCAAGGCTTCTTCAGAGCTTCTTCTTCCGCTCCTCTTCTTCTTCTTCTTCCTGTGGCCAAGTGGTGGGCCTTCTTCCTTCGCCCTGTTCCTGCACAAGGCAAAACCTAACCCTTCCCTCTACCCGCACGTCTCTCTCTCACTCTCTATGTAAACCGCTCATAGGAAGCTCTCCCAGAGCCAGGTTATCGGGTCGGGTAGCGTACCCGTGACCAGGCGCACCGGCGTGGGTGGTGCGCGAGGAGTGCCGGGTAAACGGGTCGGCCAGGTCCGCGTGGCGTGGGTCGTGGACGAGGCAGGCGAGTGGGCGAGGGGACCTCACCCCGTGTTCTGAGGCTCTTAAGTAAAAACACAAAATCAATTTAAATGGGTGCGGCGCTTCGAAATCCCACGATGTGGGACTAAACTTTGTCCCTCATGTGCGCGTGCCCGCAGGACGGACGCGACTTGGCCTCAGCAGCAACGCCCTCATTTCTCTTCGCAGACCCACTCCTTGCCTTCACCCAAGTCCCTCCAGTTCGCCTCAGCTGGAAACCTGCTGCTTCAGGGCCTGGAGCTCGCTTGGAAGTTCCTCGCCTTGTCTCCAATGGCAGCCGGGGCTGAAGATTTGCCGAACACAAACAGGGCCTCTCAGCCTAATCAGACCATAGGGGGACCTTCGCTGTGGCACAGCGAAAGTAATGCGGGGTATAGCAGGTTGCGGGGCGGTGCCTGGCGGCAGCCCTAGGTCGGACTGCAACCGAAAAAATGGGTTTGATCGGGGGAGTGTTGTGGAGGTGTGGAGTGGTAGTGGAGGGGCGGGGGGTGTCGGGTGAGGTGAGGCGGAGCTTTTGGGGTAGGTGGCGAGTTGTGTGGAGCGGTGGATTGACGGGGGCAAGTCGCCGGAGAGTGGCCGGAGATGGAGAAGTTGAGGGCGGTCAGGTGCGGTCGAGGGGTAATTGTGCGAATTAAGTTGGGGAAAAGAAAGAGGGGAGGAAGGGAAATAATTGTTACTTACCTATAGGGACAAAGGGGGCCGGAGCAGGGCGGCAGTCGTACCGACTGTCGCCGGAGAAGAAACACCCAGAGGGGGAGAGCGGCGGCGAGGAAGAGAGCAGGAGGGCGCGCGCTGGGTACGGTGCGACGCGGGAAGATCAGGCGAAGGTGGCTCTGCTGCTGGTATTGCAGCAGAGCGACGAGACGGAGGAGGAGGAGCCGTCGGAGCTGGTGGGCTTCTGTCAGAGTGGGAAGAGAGGAAGGGTTAGGGTTTTCACCGTCAGGACCAAGCTCGGAGAATCGGCTGGCGATGCTGGCCTTTATAAAGGCGGTGGCGGAGGGGTGGGCGCAGGGATGGGCACAGGGAGGCGACGTGCCTCCCTCGCCGGAGAATGGCCGGAAGTGTGACCCATACCTTCTGCGCGTTCGCACGGATGGTGTGGGCGTCGACAGATGGCATGGCGGTGTCCTTGTGACAACAGACGTCGCAGGGAACACCGGGTTCAATCTGTAGGACACCTCCCTCACCCTGCGCGGCACCATGCTCCGCGCAATGTCGCCGGAGCGTGGCGCTGCGCAGAGACTTGCAGGAGGGACCTGAATGCAAATAATGATGAAGAAATTAGGGGCCAAAATGCAAGGGTTTCGAAAATTGAGGGTCAAAAAGTAATAGATGAGGACCAAATTGCAAAGTCGGTCAAGAAGGTTTCTTCTTAGGCTCAAGTTTTTATGCATGACTAAATTGGACCTAAGGATTTTAATGGTGAATTTTATTTCTAGGTCAGACCTTGTTTGACTAGCCAATTTACGTAAAAACCCAAATTAAATCATTAATTGGGCATGGTTCTCAATGTAGGTCAAAATGGATTTCCAAGGCCAAATTAAAGGTTCTAAACCCTAGAGATTATTTTTATATGAATTTTGGAGGGTTTATTCGATTTTTACCCTACCTCGAACCTCGTGAATTGAAGTGAGTTTGTTTTAGGGCTACAGAATGTCATTTAATTCCTTGGAGTTACTGTAGCCCTTGTTGGATCAGATCATCCCACTTTCCTTCTTATTAGGTTAGTTTGACCTATGTTTGGATCCTGAGTTACCCTGTTTGCAGATTGTGTTGGTGAAATTGCATTTTTACCCCTTGTGACTTATTTTCTTCTTAAACTCAGAATTCTCTGAGTCAAGCCTTTCTTTGAGTTATGTAGGAGCTTTTTCTTGCATATCTAGGTTAGATTATGCTAGTTAGGGTTCATCATGCAGTTCTCATCATACCCCCATGCCTAGCTTTTGCAAGTCCCTTAGCAAAAATTTAAGGTTTAACCTTTGTTCTAGACCATGATATTTTTAATAATTTCAGATAAGTGCTTTTTCATTTGAACTTAGATTAGGTTAGAATGCTGACCATAGGCCAAAAAGGTACTCTAGTACCAACCAAGATCCAGATCTGTCTAGCCTCAGCCTCAGTCCTTAGCAAAGGCTTTTAAGGCCCACAAGAACTAACCTAGGATCTATTGGACTTTGTGGTTAAAGCACCCGTGCTTGAAATGATTTTAGCCCTGGCTCAGTTCGCAGTGCGTTTTGTAAGAGAGAGAGATAGAAAATTTTTCTGTTTGGAGAGTTTTCTCTCTCTTTTTTCTTTTTAATTCTAGCTTAGGATTGGCTTTTCAACACGGTCTGTATCAGATTCCTTGCTTCCATCATCAATCCTCAAGGGTTCCTAGCAATCGATGCTTCGAGATAGCACCGCCCATGGCAACCCCCGGAACCCTGGCTGTTGAGATTTCGAGATAATCCCATCCATGGAGTTCTGTGGCCGAATCCAGACCCTGGCAATTGACACTTTGTGATAATGCCATCCATGGAATCTGAACCAGCAGAGTGCTTACATGCCCCCAGTAGGATATGTAAATATCCTAAGAGACAAGCACCGAGGAGATGATATTTTGTTACGCATCTGTGAGGGGGATTTCCCACCTCTCCGCTCTGGGAACTCATCCAAATCAACTTGTGTTGATCGGCCTCTCCTACTCTAGGTGTATTTTTCAGAATTTTGCGACGCTTCTGCGTGATTTTGATTTTTACACTTACTGAACCAGGCTGTGTGTGAGGTTAGGGTGATTAGGTTACTGAGTCTTGTAAACCAAAAGTTAGTTAATGAGGCCAAATACTCCCTAAGCCTTGGACCTAATACTTAAGCTTTTCATTTTCCTCAACCTCTTGAGGAATGTCTAGATCTTAATGGGTACTAAGAGTCTATCCAAGAATGCCTAAGGTTTGCTTTCTTACTAATCTCACCATGCACTTTTCATTTCTTTTCTTGAATGAGGTCTAGAACTTAGTCAATTCCTTAGTTTCTTACTAATGACTATCACTCTTTTCTTTCATTTTTGCGCTTCTTTTTCATTTTGTTTCTTTTCCTTCTCCCACAAAATTTCCTTTCTCTTATTCTTTTATTCTTTTTTGAATTTTTTTTTTAATTTTTATGGTGTTTTTGGCATGTGTGAATTTTTTTTGTTTAAAACCTTTTCTTACAAGTTTTGCAGTTTTATACCCCCCCATGCTTAAGGTTTGCAATGTCCTCATTGTGACTTAGGGGATTTTTATTTACTTAGTTCATTCCTTAAGACAGATGTTTTGATGAGTGAATGGGTCGGGATGATTGTTGCGGACGATTTCTAATCCCAGATGCAAGCATCTGAGGTGGAGTCGGCTGTCTATAAGGGCGAACCTTAAGGGCACAAAGATGTCAATAAGGTTTTAGGTTTTCAAGGAAAATGACGGGTTGCCTCCCGTTAAGTGCTGAGTTTTACGCCATCGGCTGGGCGCAATAAGCTCAAGGGGAATGGAGGATATAAGATGATTCAGCCAAATCAGTAGAAGTTACATCAATGAACGGCTTGAGTCTCTGACCGTTCACGATGAAAGGTTCAGAATCGTGGCTGAGTGGACTGATTTCGATGGCTCCATTTCCAAAAATCTGTCGGACCAAGTATGGTTCGACCCACTTGGGTCGCAACTTTCCAGGGAAAAGTTTGAGTCGGGCATCAAAGAGTAGGACCTTCTGACCAGGATGAAAGATCTTTCTCGAGGTATGCTTGTCATGGAAGGCTTTAACTTGCTCCTTGTAGATTTGAGAGTTCTCATACGCGTCTAGGCGTAATTCATCGATCTTGCTGATTTGAAGTTTTTTGTGGGTTCCAGCCTTTGAAAGATCTAGATTACAGTTCCGTATTGTCCAATAGGCTTTATGCTCCAGTTCGACAGGAAGGTGACACGCCTTCCCATACACCAGTCTAAAGGGAAACATGCCTAATTGGGTTTTGTGGGCAGTCCTATAGGCCCACAAGGCTTCTGGAAGTTGGGATGACCAGTCCTTCCTGTCAGGCCGAACAGTGACCTGCAGGATTTTCTTGATCTCCCGATTTGATAGCTTAGCTAGACCATTAGTTTGGGGGTGGTAAGGAGTAGAGATTCGGTGAGACACCCCGTATTTGGTCATCAGTGACCTAAACTGAGCATTTGTGAAATGGGTCCCCCCATCAGAGATTATAGCACGAGGAATCCCGAACCTTGAGAAAATGTTTTGATGAATGAATTTGAGAATGATTTTGTGATCACAGGTTCGGGTCGGTATGGCTTCGATCCATTTGGACACGTAGTCCACAGCCAGCAGAATGTATTCGAAACCATCCAAAACAGGAAAGAGGCCCATAAAATCAATCCCCCAAACATCAAAGATTTCGCATACGAGAATCGGCTGCAAATGCATCATGTTGCGATGGCTCATGTTGCCCAAAGTTTGGCAATGACTGCATGCCTTGCAGTGACTGTATGCGTCTTTGAACAGTGTGAGCCAGTAAAAGCCGCACTGGAGGACTTTTGATGCGATTTTATGCCTAGAGAAATGGCCACCGCATGCCTGGTCGTGGCAGAAGGAGAGAATATTGTTGATTTCCTCTTCCGGGACACATCTCCGGAAGATTTGATCAGCACCTATGCGGAAAAGGTACGGGTCTTCCTAGATGTAATACTTGGCATCAGAGCGTAATTTGTCTTTCTTGGCCTTCGGCCAATTAGACGGGATCTGATGAGATGCCACGTAGTTTACTATATCAGCAAACCATGGAAGCCTAGTACCAATAGTCAGCAGGTGTTCATCAGAAAAATGCTCCGTGATGGGTCCGGAAGGGTTGATAATCTCAAAAGGAAGACAGGACAAATGGTCGGCTACCACATTCTACCTTCCCGCCTTGTCGCGAGTCTCGAGATCAAATTCTTGCAACAGCAAGATCCATCGGATTAGTCGGGGCTTCGCTTCCTTATTGGCAAGGAGATGCCTTACAGTCATGTGATCCGAGTAGATGATGACGTGGGAACCCAGGAGATACGATCGAAATTTTTCAAGGGCAAATACTATGGCTAGTAGCTCTTTCTCTGTAACCGTGTAGTTATGCTAAGCCTCGTCAAGTGTCTTGCTAGCGTAGTAGATGACCACGGGTTTCCCATCAGCTTTCTGCCCCAGGACCGCTCCTACAGCGAAATCAGATGCATCGCACATGATCTCAAAGGGTTGAGACTAGTCAGGGGATTATAGGATAGGTGCCTGGGTGACTCGGTCACGAAGGTTTTCAAAGGCTAGTGTGCATTCCTTGGAGATTTCAAAGGGTACATCCTTAGAGAGAAGAGAAGTCAAGGGGCGTGCGATTTTCGAGAAATCAGGAATGAAACGACGGTAAAAACCGACGTGCCCCAGAAAAGAACGGATGTCCCTGATCGAGCTAGGCATAGGAAGGTGAGAGATCAGATCAACCTTAGCTCGATCCACTTGGATGCCCTTCCCCAAAATTAAATGTCCCGGGACAATTCCCTCAGGCACCATGAAATGGCTCTTTTCCCAGGAAAGAACCAAATTCACATCGATGCACCGCCTGAGTATCTGGACCAAGTGTTGGAGGAAATCATCAAATGATGCTCCAAAAATTGAAAAGTCATCCATGAAGACTCCCAGATAGTCACCTACCATATCTGAGAATATGGCAAGCATGCACCGCTGAAAAGTAGCGGGTGCATTGCAAAGACTGAAAGGCATCCTTCGGAATGCGTATGTTCCGAAGGGGCAGGTGAACGTGGTCTTCTCTTGGTCATCAGGATAGATTGCCACCTGGTTGTAACCGGAGTACCCGTCAAGAAAGTAGAGGAACCTATTTCCTACTAGTTTCTCGAGGATTTGATCAATGAAAGGTAGTGGGAAATGATCCATCTTCGTGGAGGAATTGAGTCAGCGGTAATCTATACAGACTCTCCACGAGTTGGCTAATCGGGTAGGAATGACTTCTCCGGTTTCAGTCGTTATAGTGGTGAGTCCTGCCTTTTTAGGCACGACCTGAATTAGGCTCACCCAACGACTATCGGAGATCAGGTAGATGATCCCGGCATCTAACCACTTGATGATCTCCTTTTTCACGACCTCCGGCAGATTGGGGTTCAAGCGTCTCTGCATTTCACGAGAAGGTCGTGCACCCTCTTCTGAATAGATATGATGAGTGCAATACGAGGGACTTATTCCAGTCAGATCATCGAGAGTCCACCCGATGGCTCTACGATGTTGCTGGAAGACAGTAATCAGACGGGATTCCTATTCCGGACTGAGCTTGGAATTGATAATCACAGGAAGGGTCTGATTAGAACCCAGAAAGATGTATTTCAAGTGAGCAGGAAGGGGCTTTAGTTCGAGGATGGGGTTATCAGCAGCGGCGGGTGGTTCAGAATAGACGTGAGATTCAAGGGTAGGAGCTACTGGGTTGTCCAAATCTGGATTTGACTCCTCTATTTGCTGGTCAAGATCTTTCTGTAGTTGATGAAGTATAATCAGGTCATTCTGGAAGTGTATTTCATCAACCAAAGCCCTAATGTCACAAATCTGTTCGATGACACCGCAATTGATTCCTTGTTGGGCCTTAAATATATCAACTTTCAAGGTTTGATTCCCAAATTTGAGCTCTATTTGGCCCTCCTCACAGCTAATGTTGGCTCTAAAAGTAGCCAAGAAAGGTCTCCCTAGAATGATTGGTGTATCCCTAGGGTTCTCAGGTGCGTCCATGTCTAAGACTATAAAGTCTACAGGAAAGTAGAAATCCCGCACTCTCACAATAACATCCTCGAGAATCCCTTTTGGTGACTTTATAGATCGATCTGCTAGTTGTAATGTCACCTCAGTTGGTTTTAGCTCAGACTCTTCTAGATGGTTAAGTAAGGATGTGGGTATCAGATTTATGGAAGCACCCAAGTCTAGCAATGCTCTATCAAATTGGGTATCACCTATCTTGCAGGAAATCAGGAGAGTACCAAGATCTTTAGCCTTGGGTGGGAGTCTGCTTAGGATTACAGAGCTGGCTTGCTCTGACAGAACAATTGGACTCCCACTCTTGGTTCGCTGCTTACGCTGGGATGTACACACATTCTTTAAGAATCGTGCATAAGCCGGTACGTGGCAGATTGCATCCATCAAGGGGATGTTTATGTGGACCTGCTCAAAGAGCTTGACCAGGTCCTCCTCAGGTGCCACGGGCTTGGTAGTCTTCTTTCCCTTGGTCAAGGCCTCGGGAAACGGAACCTTGGTTGGTTCTTCTAGGATAGGTCCAAGTCTTTGATCTGGGACTGGGGTAGGAACGTCCTAGATTACCGTCCTAGGCTTGCGATCACTACCAGGCTTAGAGTGGTTTGGATAAGGTGGATCTTGGGTTTCCTTACCACTACGGGTTGTCACGGAATTAAGTCCTGCCTGGTTCTGATTGGGATTGGGTAAGATGGGTTGCTATTGATAGCCCGCAAAAGAAGTGGAAGCCTCCATCCCGTCGGGTGAAGGAACAAAGGGGGCCTGATAAATCATATGGGCTTGGCCTGGGTTTGGGTTCATAACGCGCCGCTGTGTTGGCACGTTATTCGGGTTAGGAAGAGGTTGGGAAGGAAGAGTGCCTGGTTGGCGAGAATTTTCCAACTGGGCCAGTTGATTTCGGACCTAAGTAAGGTCGTCCCTGTGTTGTTTTTGGATAGCCGCATTCGTTCTTTGAATGTCAGCCAGAGTTTGAAGGATAAGGGACATTTGATCCTGATTTGGCCCTAATGGATAAGTAGGGTTGGGCCGAGGCTGAGGCGGCTGGTAAGGACGAGGGGGTTGTGGGCGGGGCTGAAAGGGTGGTCTTTAGGTTTGGGAATTTCCCGCTCACGGAAAGTTGGGATGGTTTCGCCATCCAGGGTTATAGGTATTGGAGAATGGGTCGTTCTGGATGGCGTTGAGGTCCTCGCAGGTCTGAGGAACCTCCAGAGAATCAGAGAAAGGGGGAATGGAATTTCCTGGGCTGGCATAGAGAGGATCGGATGGCGGATATGGATCCATCCCAGGAGAAGATCAATGGAGAATGTTTTGCACAGTCTCCCGCGTGGAAGGAGGCTGTGCAAAAGAGCTATGCGCAGAGGTGGCTCGCTACAGGTGCTGAGTCAGCTCATCCACCTTCTTTTCAATGATTGAGACCTTGTCCAATCGACTGGCCATTAATTCCAGGTCGACTGATGCAGACAGGCCCTGCGTCTCATGTGCTCCCCTAAGATTCGTCGATGCGCGGGTATTCGTCCTGTCGAATAATCTCATGGAGTCATTGTTGATGGAGTTATCGCACATGTTTTCGAGAATCTCCCACACGGTGTCCTCATGTTGACCCATGATATTCCCTCCGCAGGTTACATTGACGAAAAGACGGATGTCTTCACGGAGTCCCTGGTAAAAAGATTGGACTTGTTCTCATTTAGGAACTCTGTGATGGGGGCACTTTCTCATGAGATCCTGAAGGCGATCCCATGCCTCATGGAGAGGTTCCCTTGTTTGCTGAGTGAAGTGAGTAATCTGATGGCGCAAGACATTGGTCCGACCAACGGGAAAGAACTTTTTCAAAAATTTGGACTGAAGTTCTTCCCATGTGTTGATCGGCCGGGTCTAGGTTTGATACCAATGAGCAGCCTTGTCCATAAGAGAGAAGGAGAACATCTTCATGAGAAGAATGTCCCGATTTTGTGCATCTGACCCAAAAGTTTGGGCCAGATGCTTTAGCTGCTTGATGTGCTGGAAGGGATCTTCGAAATTAAGCCCATGGAATTTAGGTATAGCATGAACCATATTGGGCTTCAATTCGAAATCAGGTCCTCCAATCGGGATTCTGACTCGAGGCTCAATGGCCACCGCAGCAGGATTATAATGGTCCCACATCATAGCACGCTGCGGTGGGTGCACAAAGTTTTGGAAGAGGTCATTGAGTCGCTGGAGCTGGTGCTCTAGATTGTTTTCTTCCTCAACTGGCTGAGCCATGATGGGGGAAGAAGAAGAGCTTGGTTCAGAATCAGATGAGAGAATAATGTGGTGGGGTTGCTGCACAAACACGAGTGTCGAGGCTTGGCCTTGACGAGAGTGAATTCCTAAAGGAGGTCTTAAGGGTGGTCTTAAGGACCTCCTACCGTACATGCAATGTTGGAATAGATGAGTTTAGAAGGTGCTGGACCCAATCGAGACACCCAAAAATTGTTGGGTGACTATAAAGGTGCGAGGCAGATGGACCCCTTGATCAAAAAGACCGTCCACCTGAGAATTACCTGGGCAGCCAGAGAGGGTGAGTCCTGCGAAGACCCCTACACGGTAGAGCGTCCCCACGGGTTACAGGGTTTCCCCCACCCAACCTCTCTTGTCACTGCGATTCTAGGTAGACCAGAATGGGGATCTTGACCTCTTAAGTCTACCTCTTTTACTTTAAGATCAAGGTGCTTAAGGTTCCACTTGAACTTTTAGGTATTTTGTGTGAAAAAGTGACCTAATTTTAAGGTTGGTTGACCCAAGGGGTCAACTTCACCTCTTGTTTCCTTTGAAAACATATTAGGTCTTGTCTTTTAGGGTTCAAGTGTTTAGAGAGCCAATTGTTTAGGGTTTCTCTTGTATAGCTCTTTTTCAAACAAGGTTTAGGCACACCTCTTTTTGGGAAGATCTTTTCTTTGTTAATAGGTGTGTCTCTAGAAACCATAGATTTTCAATCCTTGGATTGGCTCTAGTTGGTCCATTTTAGTTGCCTCAAAATTTTAGTATCTAGGGCTCAATCAAGAAGGTTTTAGCCCTAGCTACCTTAGTTGGATGAACAGTTAAGCATGTGTTGAAATAGGCAACTTTGATGAATTACTATGTATAACACAGGTAACCCTAAGTTGATTCTTCTTTTGTTCCTTTTTCGGATTTTAAGGGAGTTAAGAAAGGGCTAATGAAGATTACCTGTTTGTTGGAGTGTTTGTTGTGCGGCTGCTCTTCTCTCCTGTTCCTGTGCCTGGACAAGAGAGAAAAAGATTAACAATTGTTTAAAAGAATTTCAAAGCTTCTAGAATAGCCGTTGGTCCCCGGCAACGGCGCCAAGAAAATGGTGACGTTTTCGCAACCGCGGCTAGTCTTTGTTTGTTTTAATGCTTATTACAGTAATGTCGTTGTGGTATAAAATAAGACAGCTACGGTTGTCGTTACCATTAACATTTTACTCGGAAATAGTTTCCCGAGGTCGAACTCAGGGAGCTACTGGAATTCTAGAAGTACAATGTTTCTTTATTAAAAAAATAAGAGAGAGAGAGGGAGAAATAGATTTCTGTCTTTTGGCTTTTTCTTCTTCTCTTCTTTCTCTCTTTGCTTGTCTTCTTCTTCTCTTCTTTCTCTCTTTGCTTGTCTTCTTCTTCTCTTCTTTCTCGTTACGGGTCTTCTTCCTTGGCTTTGATTGCCTTCAGTTCCTCTTCTTTTTCTGCTTGTCTTCTCTTTCTTTTCTTATTCAGTTCTTCTTCTTTCTCTTGTCTTTATCTTCTTTCTTCCTTCTTCTCTTTTCTTTCTCTTTTGCTGCGGAGCCTTTTCTTTTCTTCTTCTTCTTCTTTGCTTTATCTCTTTTGAGGCTTCAGCCGTCGTCTGATATCCAATCAGACGACTTAAACGACGGTCTTACAGTGCTTCCCCTCTCTTTTCTTCCTTCGTTGCTTCTTCTTCTTCTTCCCGCTTCTTCTTCCTTGGTCTTTTGCCTTTCTCAACTGCAAGGCTTCTTCAGAGCTTCTTCTTCTGCTCCTCTTCTTCTTCTTCTTCCTGTGGCCAAGTGGTGAGCCTTCTTCCTTCGCCCTGTTCCTGCACAAGGCAAAACCTAACCCTTTCCTCTACCCGCACGTCTCTCTCTCTCTCTTTGTAAACCGCTCATAGGAAGCTCTCCCAGAGCCAGGTTATCGGGTCGGGTAGCATACCCGTGACCAGGCGCACCGGCGTGGGTGGTGCGCGAGGATTGCCAGGTAAACGGGTCGGCCATGTCCGCGTGGCATGGGTCGTGAATGAGGCGGGCGAGTGGGTGAGGGGACCTCAACCCGTGTTCTGAGGCGCTTAGGTAAAAACACAAAATCAATTTAAATGGGTGCGACGCTTCGAAATTCCACAATGTGGGACTAAACTTTGTCCCTCGCGTGTGCGCGCCCGCAGGACGGACGCGACTTGGCCTCAGCAGCAACGCCCTCGTTTCTCTTCGCAGACCCGCTCCTTGCCTTCACCCAAGTCCCTCCAGTTTGCCTCAGCTGGAATCCTGCCGCTTCAGGGCCTGGAGCTCGCTTGGAAGTTCCTCGCCTTGTCGCCAATGGCGGCCGGGGCTGAAGATCTGTCGAACACAAACAGGGCCTCTCGGCCTAATCAGACCACAGGGGGACCTTCGCTGTGGCGCAGCGAAGGTAATGCGGGGTATAGCAGGTTGCGAGGCGGTGCCTGGCTGCAGCCCTAGGTCAGACTGCACCCTAAAAAATGGGTTTGATCGGGGGAGTGTTGTGGAGGTGTGGAGTGGCAGTGGAGGGGCGGGGGGTGTCGGGTGAGGTGAGGAGGAGCTTTTGGGGTAGGTGGCGAGTTGTGTGGAGCGGTGGATTGACGGGGGAAACTAGCCGGAGAGTGGCTGGAGATGTAGAAGGTGAGGGCGGTCAGGCGCGGTCGAGGGGTAATTGAGCGAATTAAGTTGGGGAAAAGAAAGAGGGAAGGAAGGGAAATAACTGTTACTTACCTATAGGGACGAAGGGGGCCGGAGCAGGGCGGCAGTCGTACCGACTATCGCCGGAGAAGAAACACCTAGAGGGGGAGAGCGGCGGCGAGGAAGAGAGCAGGAGGGTGCGCGCTGGGTACGGCGCGACGCGGGAAGATCAGGCGAAGGTGGCTCTACTGCTGGTATTGTAGCAGAGCGACGAGACGGAGGAGGAGGAGCCGCCGGAGATGGTGGGTTTCTGTCGGAGTGGGAAGAGAGGAAGGGTTAGGGTTTTCTCCGTCAGGACCAAGCTCGGAGAATCGGCTGGCGATGCTGGCCTTTATATAGGCGGTGGCAGAGGGGTGGGCGCAGGGATGGGCACAGGGAGGTGACAGAATGGCCGGAAGTGTGACCCATACCTTCTGCGCATTCGCACGGAAGGTGTGGGTGTCGACAGATGGCATGGTGGTGTCCCTGCGACAGCAGATGTCGCAGGGAACACCGGGTTCAATCGGTAGGACACCTCCCTCACCCTACACGGCGCCATGCTCCGCGCAAAGTCGCCGGAGCATGGCGCTGCGCAGAGACTTGCAGGAGGGACCTGAATGCAAAGAACGACGAAGAAATTAGGGGCCAAAATGTAAGGGTTCGAAAGTTGAGGGTCAAAAAGTAATAGATGAGGACCAAATTGCAAAGTCGGTCAAGAAGGTTTTTTCTTAGGCTCAAGTTTTTATGCATGACTAAATTGGACCTAAGGATTTTAATGGTGAATTTTATTTCTAGGTCAGACCTTGTTTTACTGGCCAATTTACGTAAAAACCCAAATTAAATCATTAATTGGGTATGGTTCTCAATGTAGGTCAAAATGGATTTCCAAGGCCAAATTGAAGGTTCTAAATCCTAGAGATTATTTTTCTATGAATTTTGGAGGGTTTATTTGATTTTTACGCTACCTCAAACCTCGTGAATTGAAGTGGGTTTGTTTTAGAGCTACGGAATGTCATTTAATTCCTTGGAGTTGCTGTAGCCTTTATTGGATCAGATCATCCCACTTTCCTTCTTATTAGGTTAGTTTGACCTATGTTTGGATCCTGAGTTACCCTGTTTGCAAATTGTGTTGGTGAAATTGCATTTTTACCCCTTATGACTTGTTTTCTTCTTAAACTCAGAATTCTCTGAGTCAAGCCTTTCTTTGAGTTATGTAGGAGCTTTTTCTCGCATATCTAGGTTAGATTGTGCTAGTTAGGGTTCATGATGCGGTTCTCATCAAGCCGTCGACCCACTCTTGCGCACGAAAGAGAGAGGCAAAAGCCTCTGTTTTCATTCAATTAGTAATTACGGAAAATGCCATTGTGAAACTTCCTATTCATTTATTTACCGAATTAATATATTAAGGTGAATTTGCATGCATATCTCTCTATTTTTTATAAATTGCTTCTGATTGAGTATTTCATGAATTAGATAATAGCATGCCACTTTGATTATTGTAAATAAGGAATGTTTTATGGGAAATTAGTAGTTACCTTGATTATCATTACCAAGATCATTAAAATATTATATTGTGATAATTTTGCGTATAAACCCCTTCAGTTTTAATTAATTGCTTAGAATGAGAATTCATGAGGGTAACAAGTTACACTACGGAATATGCATATCCACTCAGATTCCCTAATAAACAAGACACTATTTACTAGTTTAAATAGGCTATTTCCTCCCAGTGGAGATGACCTAACTATTCGTGGTTAGATTCTGAAAATTAAAATGTTTTGAAAAGTGATTTTCTACTACGCGATTAAATACAACGACACATTATTTTATGTTAAAGTTTTCAATGAAAACGAAGATCGCTCTTTCAAATGGTGCCATTGCTGTGGAGCGCCAAAGTCTCATTATCTTTAGAAATCATTTTTTGACAAACATTTTTGCGCGACTATACTATGATTTCCAACGACTTTCAAATGCGCGAGAACGGTTCCCGTCAAATGGCGCCGTTGCCGGGGAGACAACGTCATTTTTTATGATTTCGATCTTTTAAAACATCACTGACATATTTCTCTCTACTTTGTTTTTGATGTGTAGGACAAAATGGAAGAAAAATGGGATCTGCGCACACAACTAGTACAGCAAAGAAACAATCCAGGTGCACATCATCATTTCTTTTTGATTTGGTTTTACTTTCTGCACTTTCCTTTGAAAAATTCTTTGTGAAAAAAAAGGATTTTACTCATTTTCGTGAAAAAATAAAAAAAAGTCAAAAATAAAAATTTAAAAAAAAAATCTAGATTAGGTTTCCTTTCGAATCTAGGTTAGTTTGAAAAAAAAAGATATTTTCTTTGAAATTTTTGAAAAATTCTTTGCGAAAAAAGAAAAAACATGCAAAAGTTTTGAAAAAAAAAAGTATTTTTGGTGAAAAGCTTAGATTTCAAATTCAAACCTCTTTAAAAAGCTTTTCCTCCATATTCTGATTTTCAGCCAGATTTCAAGCTTGATTTAAAAATTCGATTGTCGAAAAATTAGTAAGCGAAAAATTCTGAAATTCGGGCTAAACCTGCATTTTCAAGCCATCTTTCAAATGCCACCGTTATTTTAAAAACATTCTAAGTATACAAATTTTAAAAATTCACGAAGTGCACGGGGGTCAGACTGACTCAGATTCAAAAATTTTCAAATTTCAAAAAGCTATTACGAGAAATCTGCAAATTTGTTTTGACTAAAAATGGTAGGGTTTGAAAGCTGATCTAATTGGATTTATTTTTCATTTTTTCCCTAAATTTTTGAAGGTCATTTGGTACTGTTTCAAAGCAAAAAATCGACCAGGGGTCAAAATTTCATATCTGACCCCCTAATATTCAAAATTCCCTAAAAATTCGGTTGAAATAGTAAAAATTTCAAAAAAATATTTATGAAAAACTAATTAAAAAATGAATCTGCACACAAAATTTTGAATTAATTGGATTCCAATTATTATCAGAGAACTAACATTACTTTTGTGGTCTGCTGAAAAAAAAAAAAAACCTAGAATTGCATGCAACTTAGGTTGAATCTTTAGGGTTACAGCTAGAGACTACACCTTGGGATAACCTAGACTTAATCAAGTCTAGTTAGCCGGTGAGCTTGGTCACCTTGTGGGCCACTCACCACAAACCCCACTGAAGAAAACGGGTTAAAAATTAATTTTAAAACACGAAATCAACCAGAGTTCGTTGTCATACTACTGGGTGTTTTTAATCTCTCTTGCCAAACCTGGTGACTAAGTCTGCGGGGTAGTGTCAAACGACCGCGGCTCGAGGGTCAACGGAACCGGAGGCGTAAGCCAAAGGAAGAACCTTCCCCTTAGTCCCCCCGTAACCAGACTGGCTGGGTTAGCTTGAGAGGTGGGAATCACTTTCAGTCGATTGAACGACGAACTTATCTTTAGGAATTTAAATTTCTAACGAAAAATCTGGTCACCTGATCTATAACAACCATTTGATTGATAGGGCCTTAGCCTTGTCCTGCTTAGCTACACCAACCCAGGGGTTGGGTGGTGTATGCAAGGAAGGAGGTCACTTAGACCTCAGCTGATTGGACCTTGGGAGCCGCTCCCAAGGAGGTGAATCACTTCTATCTTCTTAGCCGCAATGGCTAACCCTGGATCTGGACCTAATCAGGATCTAGGAGAGCTGGACCCACGAGCTTATCTGAGAGCCCGGGTCACTAAATTAGCTCAACCTTGGGATTAGAACTCAAGGTGGTGAAGACGAATTTTCGCTTCGCCTGATCCTTCTCCTCGGGTTACAGAAATGGTTAACCCATATCCTAACCCTGGATATTATTACCCATACCAGTCGATCCCTCAAAGGACCGCATCTTATAACCCAGGATATGGATTTCATACTCCTGCTTCTCACCCATGGAACATTGGTGGACCTAATTCACCCCCTGGAATCCCTGAACAGCTACCGATGCATATGCGGCTGCATTATAGAATACAGAGAGCTATAGCGAGTGCTAAGGAAAAGGTCGCATCTTATCTACACGAAATCCAGGCTATCATTGAGCCGAACCAAAGACAAAGCGGGATTCCGCATCAACAAGCTGTGATGGAGCTTCTTCGGGAAACAACAAAGATAATAAGGCTAATGAGACAAAATCGAGAAACTCAATAACTACTACTTTTGAGATATCAAGTGGAAAATAGCCTTGAAGATCTCGAGGAATCCGAAACGATTACGCCGGAAGGACACACAGAAGATTCTCGGGAGCAAATACTGGAAGATCACTCAGGGGAAAAAGAATCTGGCGTGGATATGAGACAAGAGTAGGAAGTATGCCAAATGGGTTCATCTGAAATTGAGGAGGAAAGGACTGATATCTCCAGGACTAAGCCGCAATCAGATTATCCTGAATCCTGGGAGACACCTATCGGGTTAGATAACCCAATCGAGACAAGGGAAGTAGATCCAATTGAGGATATGGATCTTGAGGCAAGCATTACATTAGACACTACTGATCAACCTAAGCCACTTCCCATTGTAGGTGAACTTGTGCTGGAGCCAACATCTTTTGATCTGCACTCTTCTTCTTTCACCTACATCCCTAATTCGAATGTTAGAGATGTTGAGATGACACTTTCTATCCCTGATCCTGACATCCGAAGACCAGAAGTAGCTATGGATGCTTTGGCCGAAGAAATAAATATGCTACCTAAGGTAGGAATTACTGCAGAACCCAATGCATATGAGGGTGAAGCTTTGAGCAGAAGGAGCTAGGGACGCACCTATCATCCTAGTTAATCTAATAGATGGCTTGACTCTGAGCCTAAGGAGACAGCCTCAGATGAATCAGAGATGGGTACTGATGAGGACGAAGTAATTTCTGACGAGGATTTTAGTGACCTCCCCATAGATCTTCTACTTTCACGGATACCCCCATATGACCCAGAGCCTAGAGAGGGCATGATCTTTGACGTCAGTTATCATTATGAGGATCCCTATGACTCAGATTCTAGTTCTGAGATACATTTTGATCTACTTCCTCAGCAACTTCCTGCTGAATTGTGGGACATGATAAATCAGCTGAATCAACATCATGATCCCCCTCCTGATTATCCTCTATTTTCCACCACCACTCCATACTTTCTTATAGCTAGACTTTTTGGAGTAGGGGTGCAGAATCAGCTGGTTCGCATCTCCAAACCACTGATTCTAGGAGCATACGAGCATATCTTTCTCTTAATCTTAGCCAGCTCCTATGCTAGAAATGACACATCTGATTAAGTTTTCGCCCAGCAGGAGGCATTAAACTCAGCACGTATAGATACCATTCACTCCAAATTCCACCATCACTTATATATAACCTTTTTTATACATAGCATATTTTTAGCATATTTCCCTTTTATATATTGCATATTAACAAGTTGGCCGATGCTGAATATAACTTCATGAGCAATTCCAGGTGATTTCTACCCATTCTTTATTCATTCATGAGGACATGCAAGAACTTAGGCATGGGGGGGTAGATACAGCAAAAACTGAAAATTTTTATGCCAACACTTAGGAAAACCTCAGAGCTGCATGTAAAACGTACTTTAGGACCTTAAATAAAAGAACAACCGACTCCACCTCCAATGCTCTCATTGGAGGTAGAAATCGTTCGCAATAGCCACTTCCAACTCACCCGCTCACCTTTTGTTCTAAATTTAGGATCAAGCTGATTGTAACCCGATACGGGAAATTCACGAAGTACAAATTATATGAGGTTATATGTTTATAGCATATATAGATATTGCATTCATGAATAAGATTATTTTATTAAGAGAATGCATTAGGGATTTTATCCTCTAGTTGATTCCTGTAATCTGGAATCCAGTACAACATTTCACACACACGCAGAATTTGCAATGGATTCATGGTGAAGGCTGATAAACGTCTTCAGTCTGTGGAGAAGAAGCAGTGCTTCTTTTCCTGAACCCCTGGACAGTGTTTTGGGAGTCAGGCAGATTTTCTTCCAAAAATCCACCAAATATTGTGAGATGAGAGTAGAGTGTACTGGTGCTCTAAGATTAGTGCAAGGAATTTGGAATCCTAGATAATTAGGTGATGATACTCAGATGTTAGGCATAGTTTCCTGTTGAACGATTTTCGAACGCTACGCTTACGTGCTTGGTTTTGGAAAACCTGTCGTTGTAGTTCGAAAGCGAAGAATTCGTGTTCAACAAATACAATTTATACCGAAATGAAAATTCCAGGTCGAACATAGGCAGGCGGACGTTTGATTTAAAAACTTCACATTTCTTTTTATTTGTCATGAAGTAATTCAATTTAAACTATCTAATTATTTACAATTAATAAAAGAGAGAGAGAGAGGGTAAGAGAGAGAGAGAGTATTACACATGGAAATCAAAATGAGATGTAGAATAAACAAAGAATTTATCATAGAAAAGACTGTTCATTACAATTAGAATGCATAAAATAATTACACTAGAAAGGGATAAATTTACTCTAGAAAGCATTAAAAGAATGGAGGGAGAAATGTCCTCCTCGACGGTCGCTTGGAGGACGAGTAGATTAATCTAGAAAGTAGTAAATCTATACTAGAAAGCAGTAAAAGGAATAGGGAGAGAGAAATCCTCCTCGACGGTTGCTTGGAGGACGAGCTGGACGGGACGACGCCTAGACGAAGGAGAAAGAAGCAGGACGAAGGAGGACAAAGCAGAAGAACGGGAACGAAGCAGCACGCCGTCGTCGTCGCGGGATCCACTTCCGAAGGGGAACGAAAATTTGGAATTTATCTCGCGAGAAGCATCCCGGGTGTGGGACAAGCTTCTCTTGAGCTTTGGAGGGGTAGAGAGGAAAAGGAAGGGATGAGAATTTCGTATGGAGGGGGTCTCCTTTTATAGTTGCAAGGAGTGGGGGCAAAATGGACATTACAACTTCAAAACAATAAATAAGGGGTCTTTAGTGACGGATAAATCCGTCACTAAAGCCCCAACATGGGCGTAGCTTCCGCGCCCACGCACGCCTCCTCGGCTGCCCGCTCATCAACGTCCACGCACGTCCAGCGATCCTCAGCCATTCGTTCGCGAGATCGGACGACTTAAGTCACGCACGTCCACGCTCGTCTGATTGCGCGTCCGATTGCGTGTCCAAACGTTCGTCGACGCTATCGGGCATGCGTGGCTGTCCGATCTCCATCTGACGCTCCACTCACTCCCGCGCATACCGCTCCTCGCCACGGCTCGAACCCGCGCCCGGCGCTCGCAATAATGCGCTCGACCGCTGCGCTATGGGGCGCGGATGGTCGAGCGAACGCTTTTAAAAGCGAGCGCCCACAACCATTCGATTAAGATCCAACGGCGGAGAGCGATCGGGCGCGGGACCTTCACAAGATGAAGCGGCCGCTTGGGCGGCTGAGATGGTGCCACGTGGCGCTATCTTGGCCGTCCATCTTCTGAAAGTTGTAGATGGTACCACGATGTCGGATTGACTCGGTTTTTGTGTCGTTGGGCTACGATCGTCGATCCGAATTCATCCATGCGGTCGGATTTATCATCTGAAGTGTGGATTTACACCATCCTGGACCTTAATCTTCTAGGGTTCCCGAGTCACTATCTGATGCTACGGATGCCTGATTAGGGCGATCTTGGAGTCGTTGAACTCCAAGCGTCACCCTGATCGCATCCATACGATTGGATCTTTGATCTGAGGCCCCAATAAAATGTTTGCCTTATCCAAGCACATAAAAGGAGACAATTAACCTCCATTTTATTCAAACTACTCTAAATACAAGATGATGCATGTAATGCAATATTTATATCATGAAATGCAATCCTATGCTTAAGAACATGCATAAATAGACACTTTAAGTAGTGTAAATGTGTTTACATCATTTCCGCTCTTGGTTCATGCGTATACATTTTGCGTGAATTTTGAGAGCCACCAAATGAGGCAAATACGCGGAGAGCGAGTTTTCATAAAACTAGGGCTAAGGTGGATGGTTACGACCATTCTCTACAGAATCCTCAGCTGAAGGAGGGTATTGATGTCGGGGTTAGAAATACACCGTCCTATCCATCTCTTCCGATGCCGTGAGTTGGCACTTCCACCAAATTAGCCACCCAATGTCTCTTGAGTACCACCAATCCCTAATAATGCCTCCTCAATAAAGTTCATGAATGTGTGCTAGTTGTGTTATGTTGAAAAAAAAATGATGAAAAAAAAAGAGAAAAATTGAAAAAAAAAAGAAAAAGAAGAAAAAGAAAAGAAAAGAATGAATATTTAGTGTTTATTTCATCGAGGCAATACCACCAAATAAAATTGAGATCCACCAAATATGGCCCTAACCTATTTTCTTGTGTTTCTAACCGCCCGAATACTGCCTGAGGAATTCTGAATTAGTGTTAGGGTTATGAGAACTCAATTGAAGTATTAATGCCTAGTGAAACCACCAAATACAGATCATATGTGTGAATCTGGTAAGATAGTGAGCTCTAAAAAAAAGTAAAAGAGAGAATGAATACAAAGGAATCAAAAGAGAGCATGATTTTTCTCGTCTTTCTCTGAGTTGAGTTACTTAGTAATCCGGGAATCTAGATTCTGTAGTACTAGTCTCTATGTAGCACCAAGTGAGAATGAGCCACCAAATATATAATCTTTTTCCTCAGAGATTCTCTACCTAAGCCTAAAGTCGAGGTGAAATTCATAGAATATCTTGAATACCCCAAGGGAAGAAGTTCGCTTATCCTGCTGTAATTTTTACTAGGGGTCAAGTACAGGCTTTAGAGGTGTATTAGTTTTCACTTGAATCCGTTGCAAAAGATACATAGCCGCACTTTCACGATTGTATGGATTTCTAGAGCATGGGATGAAAACAAAAAGGAGACAAATCTCTAGGCATACACTTGATAAAATAATCAGTCCCTTATGGACCCTTTCTGTAAATAAATTAGTCTTGCATTTGCTAGGGACTAGCAAGATTTAGGCATGGGGGTATGATTGCATAGCAATCATAGATTTTAATTGACCTAGATTAGGCTAGAACTTAGCATAAGTTAGGGTTATTCACGCATGCATATGCATTATCTGCATCTTTATTGCTCTTCTTTGACTATGCATAAAATAATCTTATAATGTGCTGATTAAGTGCATTATGTCGATTGTAGGGAATAAGTAAATCTGAAGCTGGATCTGGAGTAGGATCTGAAGCGGATTAGGAATAACGAGAGTTGTAGTAGAGCTGGAGCAGAAGGCTTAGTTTAGATATAGGAACAATAATGTAAGGGGGTTAAAAATTTTCTATTCTATTAAGTAGGAATAAAGCATTAAAATGTAAAGAGCTTAGGTCCATCCTAACCCTAGGATAGCCTAGAGACTTCCCCAAGCCTTAGCCACCCTTAAATTAGGTCACAACACCCTAGGAAGCCATAAAATCCTAGTTCCAACCCTTATCTAGATGTCCAGATAAGTTATAGGACATCCAGGACCCTTAGCCATCTACGGCACACCTCAAACCCACTTCTGCAGTGTTATTGGACATCCAGACACTTTGTCAGACGTCCAATTTCTGCAAAATACCCAAAACAGAACCCAAAATCCCTCCTGACTCTGATTGGACATCCGGACAACAAGTTTGGACTTCTGATTTTTGAGTATAAGACATCTGACACTATTATTAGACGTCTGATACTACTCTCCAGTTCCTGTTTTGAGATTTAAGCCTTCATCTTGGATCTCTACGTCCTTAAACCTAATTCCAACCCCATAGGAACCTAAATTAAGGTGCCTTAACCCTAGCACATCACCTCTAGACCTCCCTAAGGACCTAATTAGGTCCTCACTAAATTTAATTGACTTGGATTTTAGTCAATTCCATCAGCCTATTCAATTGGACTCATTGAGTCCAATTGAGCCCTGATCTTAGCACACACTGTCCAATTGGACTCAGTGAGAGTCCAATTGACCTAGACCTAAATTAATTGAGTTGTTTTACTCTCAATTAAGTTTCCACACACCCAATTAAACTTGTATTAAGTTTAATTGTACTTTACTTTAGTGAATTAGGGTTTATATAACCCTAATTTGAGACATACCTTGACCTAAACCCACTAGAACCTAACCTAATCAACCTAGCCACCTAAGTTTCGACCCACACACACCATCCACACGAAAATACCTAGCCTAGAGTTCTTTAGAACTCTCTACCATGTGTGGTTGCCTTGGTTGCCAAAATTAGCAACCAAGAGCCATTCAATTTTTAAATCCACATTTGGTGGATCTAAAAACCACCATCCATCCTCTCTCTCTCACTCTCCCACGAGCTCCCACCATAGGCCTCTCTAGAGAATTCCATAATTCTCTAGAGAGCTTCCCTTAGGTCTATAAAAAGACCTAAGTGGTGGCCATTTGCACCCATTCACTTCCTTGGTAAATTCACTCCATTGGTGCCATTCACGCCCACTTCCACTTAGCTAGCCACTCCACCTCCACGAGCTCACTACCACCACCATGGAGGACATCATGTTGGGATGCTGGATCACTCCTCCCTCTCTCCAAGGGTCAGCCTAAGCTACATTGGCCGCCCCTCATTCTTTTCTCGACCACTCCAAGGCCATTGGGACCACCCATGAATGCCCTCTATTCTTCTAGATTTAATTCATGCTCTTCATAACTTTATTGCTTTTATTACTTCTTAGTAGCGTAGTCTTAACTTCTCCCCCAATGATGCATGCGAAATCCCTCCATTGATTCTTGTATGTAGTCATTTTCTGGTAGCTAGATTTCCATTTTAAGCTTTCCGTTATAAGCATTCCTCTACCTCCATGTTGCGAACACCTTCCTGAATGAATGAAAGAAAATTTTCTATATATATATATATGTTTATGTGTTGAGAATCGCCATGAGCTCATCGATTGCAATATATTTGGTGTGATTAAAGTTGCCTGCTTTTCATTATCATCTATTGCAAGTAAGCATGTCGTATCTAAATACGTAACAATCATAAATCGCCATGCAATTTCTAAACGAAGTAAAGCGGCAAAAAGATCGATTTCAAAAGTAAAACAAATGCCTCCCAGAGACGAACGACTAGGACTCAAGTCTCGTAATTTTTACAAAATAATATCTTTGTTGGATCGTGCTTCGCGACTATACTACGACGCTTCCTTTTCTATCAAAAACGCGATTTACGATTTCCAAACAAATGCGCGACTTCATTTTTGGCCGGTGGAGCGCCAGAGAAACAAAACACATTTTTGGCCGGCGATTGTTGAGGGAAGAGTTGCGGCTGGCCGGAGGATGGGGAAAAGATGGCACCGTTTGTTTGAAAGGGGCATTTACCCTCCCCTCCTTATTCTTTTCCCAATATTCTTCCTGCACATAAAAACATAAAATCATTACATATTAAGTTATAGAATGCTATAAAATAGATGTAAACTTAAATTATGATGCATGCAAACATTCTATAACTTAGTGTAGTTATTAACAAACCTAAAAGGTAAGATTAAAGTTACTTAGGAGTAATATTAGTCCATTAAAATGGACTCATCAAATACCCCCATGCCTAAGATTTGCTAGTCCCCAGCAAAAATGAAAAATAATAGAAGTAATCAGAAGATTTCTTCTTTTCTTATTTCAAAACTTTATAGATCCAAATAAATGTGAAGTGATGATAGCCTAGGTAACAGATCCAAGTGAAAAAGCCAATTCACATTGGAAGTTCGTACTTCACCCTTGGTAAATATTTCTGTCGAGAGAGGCATCTACTTCTCTCAGGGATAAAGCAGAAGATAATCTGTAATTTGACCCCAGCTTTTGGCTTAGGTAAGAGATATCGAGTAGAATGGATTTGTATTTGGTGGCACACACTCCTCTGGTGCTACATGTAGTCTAGTACTGCAGACTCTAGATTAATAGACTATTAGACAAGTGAACTCTAAGAGAGGCTATACAACTGTGCTCTCTTGATGTTCCTGGGCACTCACTCTTTTCTTTCTTTCTGAGATCACAAATCTCGCCAGATTTAGTAATTGTACTCACTGTTTGGTGGCCTCACATGGCATCCACACTTTAATTAAAGTCCTAATAACTCTATAACTAAGTTAGAGTCCTCAACCAGTATTCGGGCGATCAGAAATACTAAAAGGTAGGTATGGGTCATATTTGGTGGAATGTGATAGGTGTTCTGTTGCCTCAGAAATAATGTTACATTATAAACTTGGACTTTTTTTTTTGTAATATAACTGTTTCTTCTTTTTTTTTCTTTTTTTTGTTTCTTCTTTTTCTTCTTCTTTTCTTTTCTCTTTTTTTTTTATAAGTCAGCATAATACGACACAGACCTTTATTTATGAGGCATTATTAGGGATGATGATGGTCAAGAGATATTGTGTGGCTTATTTGGTGGAACTGCCTATTCTCTGCATCGGAAAGGAATGAATAGGATAGGCGTATTTCTGACCTTTGACACTATTACCCTCCTTCAGTCGAGGATTCTATGAAGGACGGTCGTAACCATCCACCATAGTCATAGCTTTATTAAGACTCAATCTCTGTGTATTTGCCTTATTTGGTGACTCTCAAGAATTCACACAAAGTACGCACACAGGAACAGAAAGTGAAAACTACACCTAACTCTGAAGTATCATCATCTAATTATCCAAAACTTAAGAGTCCTTGCACTAGACTTAGCATACCAGTAATCTCTCTGCTTTCTTCTCACAAATATGGGGTGGATCTACTTGAAGATAGTATGCCTGACTCCCTATGAACTGTCCAAGGGTTCAGTAGACTATAAATGCTTATTGGTTTTCCTCAAGGATCCATTACCAAGTCTACGTGCACGTGAAATAAATGTACTGGATTTTAAACTTAAGAAATGATTCAGGAAGAAAAACCTCCAATGACAAAGGTATTTTGCTAGAGACTAACCCATTCAACTCAAGAAAAGAGAATTTTTTTTTTTATATGCTAACCTAAATGCATGAATACTTCCTAAAATGCAAATGCATCCGCCATGCCTAAATCCTACAATGTCCCCATTGTAAAATTAAAACAGGAGGAGAAAGGAAAGAAATCACCTGATAACGGTGTTATT
Organism: Thalassia testudinum; assembly: GCA_037157565.1. Lineage (NCBI taxonomy): Eukaryota > Viridiplantae > Streptophyta > Magnoliopsida > Alismatales > Hydrocharitaceae > Thalassia > Thalassia testudinum. The sequence goes on from JAZHRO010000002.1 coordinate 55,402,113, forward strand.
CAGACCGCTGGGTTGTCTCCCAACAAGTGCTACATTTTCTGTTAGCAGTCAGACTTAGAAGGAACCTGTAAGTCTGGTTCCAAACAGAAAAGGTTAGGCCCTAAAAATATGCATAATAGTGCAGGCCTAGAAAACAGGTAGCCACGGATGTTGGCGAGCTGATGATGCAACGTAATACCAAATGCTCGCCAGAAGATATGAAAGTGAAGAACCTCGTTGGCTACCTTGGGAGGTCTAGGAATAATAAGCGGAATATGAAAAGGGACATCCCGAAATGGAATAAGTGGAGGATAACAAGGATCCTCCAGAGAAGGACGGGTTTTAAAAGATATACACATTATTAGTTCAAACCCTTGAATGGCGAGAGTAAAAGTATAAGCATCAATCCACACTTGCCATTCTACCCGAGGATGTACTAGCCTGATATGTTCTCTAGAAACAATGTACATGAGCAGAGATCTGAGCCAAGGATCGGTTAGGGAGTATAAGGGTTATTTGTAGTGTTGGAAGGTAATGGTTAAGTCCAATGAGGGCTTAGTCGGTGTTAGGTCTAATTCCAACAATGATTCAGATTGTGTATACTCCTTAACAGTTGTAGACAACAAGTTACCCTGCCTAGCATTAATGATCGGAGTCATATTTGAATCAAGGGTAGACTCCAAATTACAACTCTGTGATGGCAAGGTCAAAATGTCAGAATCATTATTATTCAGCTCATCCACAAATTCGTTTGGTTCACTCAAATTTTTGTTGGGGTGTATATGTGATTCATTAGGAGTTGGATCAGTATCCTTAATTATTCCTAAAGGAGGATCTGCCTTAATGTTTTGGAGCAAGCCTATATCACTGAATTTGTTATTCTTCTCGGGGTATAAATCTTCAATTGATGTGTTTTATCCCCGAGAGTCTCCCATAGACTTCTCGCTATTTTATTTTTCCTCTTCTAATAGAAACTCCTGTTTTGATGGAGGATGACTCTCAAAAGAAGGGAGAAATCTAGATTTTACCATATTATTTCTATCCTATGGAGGTAAATCCTCAAATAATAAATAATTCCCTTGTGATTCACTCCAGATTTTCAGTCCAGGTTCCTCTATTGGGGCATCCTCATTTTCTGAATTAGACTCTTCATATCCCTGAACCAAAATTGATCTAATTCATCCTCCATTTCGTTAGGGTCACCTTCATTGGGTGCATTTAAATCCTTAGGATACTGAATGATAGGTGTTGATTCCCTAAGTGGAGGGTCAGGAGTAGGCTCACTAAGGGTAGAATGAGATTCCACCAAATAATCAATAGGGGAAGTGATAGGAACAATACAACCTTGACCTGGGTTGGTAGGGGTAAGGAGAATAGTATCTTTAGGGTCAAGGTCCTCAAGATGTACCATCTTCCCTTGCTTTTGACTCCAATAAAGCTCAGGTGGATAATCACTATGATCGTTGTCCTCTAGTGGCCGTGTCTCATTGGGAGAGTCTAAGTGATCGCTACATAAAACTGGATCCCTATTGTCATTGGATTCCTCAGAATTATTTTCATGATCATGATCGTATGGGTAGGGATCAGGATTATTGGGAAGCGTGTAGCTAAGTTGTCTTATTTCTTCATTTAACTGTTGACTATTACTCAACATCTCTCCCATTGATTCCATTATTTCCTTTTGCTGTTTTTACATTTCCATCATAAAAGAGGAGAGGTTACTCTTATCAGATTGGGGAGGATAGTCAATTTCAGGCTCTGGTTGCCTAGGGGTATTGTAACGAGCGCGTGCCCCAGACGTCTTTTAAGACGTCTAGGAGGTGGCCCAGACGTCTGTAAAGACGTCTGGGATCACATCCAGACGTCTGACCAGACGTCCGGGATAGTTTACAGACGTCTGGCGAACAGTTATGCTCACACGGGATATTCGTCTGCGCGCCTGTGCGCGCAGACCTGCGATCTTGCCTCTTTCTCTGCGGCGGCAGGCGACTGCGACCGCCTTCTCTCTCCTCTCCGCGCGGCGTTAAAAGGGGGGGCGCGCCTCCCCTCCCGTCTCCACCATCTTCCTCCTTCTCCTCCTGCCTGTGCGCGAGAGCGAGCGGACGCGAGGGCGCAGCGGCAGCGGCAGCCGCAGTAGGCGCGGAGGAGCTGCGGCGTGCGAGGGCGGGGCTCTGCTGTGAGGGCGAGCTCGCCGGGAGCGGTTTGGCCGGCCGGCGGAGGGCGCAGGGGGGGGCGCAGAGCGTCGCGGAGAGGGACCTACTGCGGGCGGAGCAGCGGACGCGCGAGGTGCGACGCAGGCGGCGTCGCGAGCGGAGGCCGAGCGAGGTTCTGATTCTGGAAAAATTTCCAGAATCAGACGTCTGGATTGATATCCAGACGGCAAGGTCGACGTCTGTGAGATCATACAGACGTCTGAAAGGTGAGTTTCCGCTTTCTTCTTCTTTTTGTCGACTGACCGTACTGAGGGAGGAGGGTTGGCTGTGCGCAGGTCCTGTGATTCGTCATCTTTGCGAATCAGACGTCTGGAAGTTGTACCAGACGGCGGGAGTGACCTCCAGACGTCCGGAGTGACCATCGGACGTCTGGGATCTAGGAAAGACGTCCCTGCAGACTTCTGGACGTCCGGGGAACCAAGCCGAACAGGTAATTCTCTGATCCACCGTTTAAGACGTCTGGAAGGAGTTCCAGACGTCTGATTTTGCACAGTATCGTCTTTCTCGACCCGTTTAGGGCCCGTTTGGGCTCCGTTTTCCGTGATTCGAGTTGCGTTCGTTTCAGAATTAATTCCTCTACCCGCCTACAGTAGCTATACACTGTTCTGAGACACTCCTTGTGTTTGATCCTTGTGATAGGACCTCGTTCGGTTGCAGTCTTGAGAGTCACGGAGGCACGCAGGATTCCCGATCACGCCCCCATTACTCCCGTTGTACCTGGTAGAGTGGTTTTAAGTATTAATAAAATCTGTTAAAGTATGGAACCATAACTAGAACCTAGGGCTTGCATGAATCCTAGGAATGAGAAATATATGGAATGATAGCTCCTAGGTGTTGCATGAATCCTAGGGCCGGAAAACTAGATTGTATGATAGATCCTAGGATATGGCATGAATCCTAGGATGAAAAAACTAGTGGAATGTATATTACTGCAGTCTTGGAAAAATGGAAAGGAATATATAAAGCTGCCTGTGAAATTAATTAACAGCTGCCTGTTATGAACAAAGAAACATGTTTGAGATCATGGAAATTGAGAACGTGAATCTGGAAAGTGAAACATATGATGTTCTGAAATAAAGAGCTGGAACCCTACGGGAAATTAGGAGTGGAACTCCTGGAAAGAAAAAGGAATGGAATTGAGATGTAGTTTGTACTGTCTCTTGGGTACGCAGTACCAAGGGAAGTACCTGTACCTGTTTTAGTGCAGAGTGGGGCCAGCCGCCCCAGGGACCCGGGGTTAGGCTTGGCCGCTCTGTACCGACTTGTTGGCCCTCGTGTACGTAGTACCGAGGAGAGCTAGTAGTGTTAGGAGAGTACTAGCTACCCCACGGGCCCCGGGGTTCTGCTAGCCTCCTTCACCGACTTGTTAGGCCCACTAGGGCAAACCAGGGTAGTCAGGCGAGGGTGCGCGGACTGTGGAGGGGCAAGGCCCCGGTTTGGTTACTGTGGAGGGGTTGGACCCCTGTTACTGAGAGGGCTCTGCCCTGGTTCCGTGCTGTGCTTTGGGCGCACCCGTTAACGGAAACGACTGACCGCGTGCCAGTACGGGCTAGCTACCTGTGCGTTTATCGCACGTGCCGTAGTCACCGTTACGTCTGTCAGTGACCTTGGGGTGGTTGACTGAGGGTAGGATCACCACGGGGGACTCTCCCGGCCAGGAGAGCACCACGTGCTACTTCTACTTTTGGAAAAGACTGCAATCAAGATCGTCCCACGAGGACATCCGAGATCAAGTAAAGGATCTGAGAAGTAAATGAAATAGTGAGAAAAATTGAAAGATGTAAATAAAGGAAGTAATAGAACATAACAGCTACTGTACACTCTACTGTTGCCTTTAGTTAGTTTGCCACTCTACTCAGCGTTTTGCTGACGTGTTACACTCGTTACCTTTTTCAGGACCAGGTGTTGAGCAGCCAGGGTCGGCGGCTGCAGAGGACGCTGGGCCGAGTAGGGTCTAGTAGAGTTACCCCAGCTTTGTACCCCTTTTGTTTCTGTTCTAGTGAGTAGTTTCAGTTTCCGCTGTACCTTCTTTACCTGCAGTTTTTGTTATATGATAAATGTTGTTTTACTGTTGTGGTGGTGCCTACTGTAGTAGTTTCTTTCCTTACTGCTGTACTTTCTTACTGTTAGTTATATTCATGCTGAATGTGGTTTATTTTACTGTCTTTTGGTTACTTCCTCGTTGGACGACTGGGTCTTGGGATTAGTCGAGTCGGTCCGGTTCTCGTGTCTCGCAGGGACTCGGGAACCGGGTCGTTACAAGATGGTATCAGAGCAAGGTCGTCCCGAGAAGTGAATCAACTGACTGGAAAATAACCAATTCACATGTTTATAGCTAGAGTAGCCACCACAACATATCTCTTGATATGAGCTCTTAGAAGTGTTGTTAGGTACCGTCTGTTTTGACGTTTCCATTTTGTTTCGCGTCTCCATTGTAGGAGATGCCGCGTCGTGGAGCTAGGAGGGTGAGCTGCAGGCGCGGCCGAGGTCAGGGCTCGGGGGACGGATGTGTCGGGCTTGGAATACATACAACCCCTCCTCTTCTCCTGAGTATACCGTCTCGGGACCTCGTCCAACTGATTCGAGAGGTGGTTCGAGAAGAATTTCAGCTTCCACCCACGTCGCCACCCCCTCCCCCTTCCGAGCGTACGACAGGGGAGTTAGTGGTGGAACGAGATTTCCGCCGCCACACCAGGCGTGTTAGGAGAACTCAATGGAGACACGTGGCATCCGCAGGAGAGCCGTCACATTGTGCAGGGCCATCAGTGGCCTTTAGGGGCCCTCGACAGGGGCCAGTCGCCAGCACCGGACCCCCGCCTAGCCGACAGCAGGGACTCACTGAGGGCGGGAGTCGGGTTCCCCTCTGCTACCAGTGTGGCCAGCCGGGCCACGTCAGGAGGGACTGCCCATCTAGGGCAGGAGGTCAGCAGATACTTCCCGCGCAGAGCACTGGAGGGCGCGCAGGAGGCCGCGGTTTCCAGGCGCGAGGAGGAGGACCGCAGTCGCGAGGAGGGTACCGGCCAGCACCTACCCGTCCGACGCAGAGTGTGGCTGCTTCGTCCGCACCTAGAGCTGAGGGGCGTATCAACGCCCTAACACACAGGGACGCCAAAGCTTCGGGATCCGTGGTAGCAGGTATGGTTTCAGTTTCTGGCAGACTCGTTTACACGCTTTTCGATTCCGGCGCTACGCACTCGTTTGTCGCAGACAGTTTCGCAGTTAGTTTGGACCAGGATTATACATTGTTAGAGAACCCGTTCGTAATCATAGGTCCGAGTGGTCAGCTGTTTGTAGCTGAGGAGGTGTACACGGGTTGCGGGGTCAGCATCGGGGGACACAGCCTGCCAGCTGACCTGATTATGATACAGATGAAGGACTTTGGGGTGATTCTGGGGATGGATTGGCTGTCCGCTTACCACGCCTTGGTAGACTGTTTTGAGAGGAAGATTGTCTTCTCCATTCCGGAGTTGCCTTCCTTCGAGTTTCACGGGCAGCCAGTGGACGGAGGCTTCAGGTGCATTTCGGCACTTCGGGCGGCGAGACTTTTGAGCCAGGGGTGTGAGGGCTTCTTAGCTTGTGTGGTGGCAGAGCACAGCCCCGTGGCAGACTTCCAGAGCATCCCGGTGGTCAGAGAGTACCCCGACGTGTTTCCAGACGAGTTACCAGGACTACCGCCCGAGCGTGAGATCGAGTTTGAGATCTCACTAGTACCAAGGACCAGCCCCGTCTCCATCGCGCCTTACAGAATGGCACCGCTTGAGCTGCGAGAGCTCAAGTCTCAGTTGCAGGACCTTTTGGAGAAGGGTTTCGTGAGGCCCAGTGCGTCTCCCTGGGGAGCCCCAGTACTGTTTGTGAAGAAGAAGGATGGGACCCTACGCCTTTGTGTGGACTACCGACAGCTGAATAGGGTCACCATCAAGAACAGATATCCGCTGCCGAGGATTGACGATTTGTTTGACCAGTTGCGGGGTGCCACGGTGTTTTCCAAGATCGACTTGAGGTCTAGATACCACCAGTTGAGGATCAGGGAGACCGACGTCTCCAAGACAGCTTTCCGCACCCGCTACGGACACTACGAGTTTTTGGTCATGCCGTTTGGGCTGACCAATGCCCCCGCTGCTTTCATGGACCTGATGAACCGGGTGTTCAGACCGTACTTGGACCAGTTTGTGGTGGTTTTCATAGATGATGTACTCATCTATTCTAGAGATCGGACGCAGCACGGACAGCACTTGCGGATGGTTCTGGACACTCTGAGATGACGCAGGCTGTACGCCAAATACAGCAAGTGCTAGTTCTGGTTGAGGGAGGTGACCTTTTTGGGTCATGTGATCTCTGGAGACGGCCTGGCGGTGGATCCCGCCAAGGTCGAGGCAGTGCTCAGGTGGGAGAGACCGCGTTCAGTCACTGAGATTCGCAGTTTCCTGGGACTGGCAGGTTACTACAGACGGTTCATCAGAGGGTTTTCGCAGATTGCACGTCCTATGACACAGTTGACTCGGAAGGATGTGCCTTTCGCTTGGACAGACGCCTGTGAGGCGTGTTTTCTGGAGCTGAAGGAGAGGTTGACCTCGGCTCCCGTGCTCACCATCCCTGACAGTAGTGGCGGGTTCGTTGTGTACACGGACGCTTCCTTGCAGGGGTTAGGAGGTGTGCTCATGCAGAGGGGTCACGTGGTCGCTTACGCTTCGCGGTAACTGAAGCCCCATGAGCATACCTACCCTACCCACGATCTAGAGTTGGCAGCTGTTGTCTTTGCGCTGAAGACATGGAGGCACTACTTGTACGGTGAGACCTTCGAGATTTTTACAGATCACAAGAGCCTCAGATATCTTTTTGACCAGAAGGAGCTCAACATGAGACAGAGACGTTGGTTGGAGCTCCTGAAGGACTACGACTGCAGCATCTCCTACCACCCGGGAAAGGCCAATGTGGTGGCTGACGCCTTGAGCCGTAAGGCGCCCGCACGCTTGGCCAGTCTACAGTTACAGAGTTGGAGCCGTTTGGAGGAGGTGGGCAGTTGGCGACCTCTAGAGTTACGAGGGTACTGTGGGGCAGTGACGGTGACACGGCAGACCAGACCAGAGTTGATAGACCGCATCATCACGGGACAGATGGTCGATCCGTACTTGCAGTCTTTGCGCGACAGAGTACTGTCAGGGGACCCAGGGGACTTCTCTTTCACAGACCAGGTGTTACGCTTGAGGGGACGGCTGTGCATCCCCAGAGACGAGGAGCTGTTGAGAGAGCTCCTGACTGAGGCACACGGTTCCAGATTCACCATACATCCCGAAAACACGAAAATGTACCATGACTTGAGACGCGAGTTCTGGTGGAGAGGGATGAAGCGGGATGTGGGTGAGTTCGTGCAGCAGTGCTTAGTGTGCCAGCAGGTGAAAGCCGAGCATCAGAGGCCTGCAGGGCCGCTTCAGCCGCTTCCAGTGCTAGAGTGGAAGTGGGAGAGCATCACCATGGACTTGGTGGTGGGCTTACCTGTTACCCAGCGAGGACACGACGCAGTCTGGGTAATAGTGGATAGATTGACGAAGATGGCACGATTCTTGCCGATCCGAGTCACTTTGGGACCGGCACAGTTGGCAGAGAGGTATATCCGTGATGTGGTGCGACTACACGGAGTTCCGCGGGAGATCGTATCCGACCGGGATACCCGCTTTACGTCCCAGTTTTGGGCTGAGTTTCAGCAGGCTTTGGGGACGAGGTTGAGGTTTAGCACGGCTTACCACCCCCAGACGGACGGACAGTCGGAACGCACGATACAGACACTTGAGGATCTTTTGCGTGCCTGTGTACTAGACTGGAGGGGCTCTTGGGAGGAGCACCTGCCCCTGGCAGAGTTTGCATACAACAACAGTTATCACTCGAGCATCGGCATGGCTCCCTACGAGGCTCTGTACGGATGGAAATGCACGGCACCCTTGAGTTGGGTTGAGGTGGGGACCAAGTGGGAGGTTGGCCCCAGGTTGATCCGGCAGAGTCAGGAGGTAGTTGAGCAGATCCACAGACGACTCCGCACTGTCAGGAGCAGACAGAAGAGCTACGCAGATCGCAGACGCAGAGAGGTGCAGTTCGAGGTCGGGGACCACGTCTTTCTTCGTGTTTCGCCCATGAAGGGCTTACAGCGGTTTGGGGTGAGAGGGAAGCTCGCGCCGAGGTTCGTGGGGCCCTTCGAGGTCCTGGAGCGGGTTGGACCCGTTGCTTACAGACTTGCCCTTCCCCCGCAGCTTTCTGGTGTGCACGACGTGTTCCACGTGTCCAACCTCAGGAAGTACGTAGCCGATCCCAGCCACGTACTGAGTCACGAGAGCGTCGAGGTGAGCGACGACCTGACCTACCCCGAGCGGCCAGTGCAGATCCTAGACCGAGCCGTCCGCAGGTTGAGACGAAAGCAAGTACCCCTGGTAAAGGTTTTGTGGAGGAGCCAGCGGTACGAGGAGGCTACCTGGGAGCCTGAGGCGGCAATGCAGGAGCGGTACCCGGAGCTTTTCGCGGGTACGTCTTTTCAGATCGGCTTCGGTCCTCTTTGAGTTTGTTATGGTTATTTGGACACCTTCTTCCCGCACCCTAGTTGGCGCAAGTTTCGGGGACGAAACTTCCTTTGAGTTTGTTATATTGTAACGAGCGCGTGCCCCAAACGTCTTTTAAGACGTCTGGGAGGTGGCCCAGACGTCTGTAAAGACGTCTGGGATCACATCCAGACGTCTGACCAGACGTCCGGGATAGTTTACAGACGTCTGGCGAACAGTTATGCTCGCACGGGATATTCGTCTGCGCGCCTGTGCGCGCAGACCTGCGATCCTGCCTCTTTCTCTGCGGCGGCAGACGACTGCGACCGCCTTCTCTCTCCTCTCCGCGCGGCGTTAAAAGGGGGGGCGCGCCTCCCCTCCCGTCTCCACCATCTTCCTCCTTCTCCTCCTGCCTGTGCGCGAGAGCGAGCGGACGCGAGGGCGCAGCGGCAGCGGCAGCCGCAGTAGGCGCGGAGGAGCTGTGGCGTGCGAGGGCGGGGCTCTGCCGTGAGGGCGAGCTCGCCGGGAGCGGTTTGGCCGGCCGGCGGAGGGCGCAGGGGGGGGCGCAGAGCGTCGCGGAGAGGGACCTGCTGCGGGCGGAGCAGCGGACGCGCGAGGTGCGACGCGGGCGGCGTCGCGAGCGGAGGCCGAGCAAGGTTCTGATTCTGGAAAAATTTCCAGAATCAGACGTCTGGATTGATATCCAGACGGCAAGGTCGACGTCTGTGAGATCATACAGACGTCTGAAAGGTGAGTTTCCGCTTTCTTCTTCTTTTTGTCGACTGACCGTACTGAGGGAGGAGGGTTGGCTGTGCGCAGGTCCTGTGATTCGTCATCTTTGCGAATCAGACGTCTGGAAGTTGTACCAGACGGCGGGAGTGACCTCCAGACGTCCGGAGTGACCATTGGACGTCTGGGATCTAGGAAAGACGTCCCTGCAGACTTCTGGACGTCCGGGGAACCAAGCCGAACAGGTAATTCTCTGATCCACCGTTTAAGACGTCTGGAAGGAGTTCCAGACGTCTGATTTTGCACAGTATCGTCTTTCTCGACCCGTTTAGGGCCCGTTTGGGCTCCGTTTTCCGTGATTCGAGTTGCGTTCGTTTCAGAATTAATTCCTCTACCCGCCTACAGTAGCTATACACTGTTCTGAGACACTCCTTGTGTTTGATCCTTGTGATAGGACCTCGTTCGGTTGCAGTCTTGAGAGTCACGGAGGCACGCGGGATTCCCGATCACGCCCCCATTACTCCCGTTGTACCTGGTAGAGTGGTTTTAAGTATTAATAAAATCTGTTAAAGTATGGAACCATAACTAGAACCTAGGGCTTGCATGAATCCTAGGAATGAGAAATATATGGAATGATAGCTCCTAGGTGTTGCATGAATCCTAGGGCCGGAAAACTAGATTGTATGATAGATCCTAGGATATGGCATGAATCCTAGGATGGAAAAACTAGTGGAATGTATATTACTGCAGTCTTGGAAAAATGGAAAGGAATATATAAAGCTGCCTGTGAAATTAATTAACAGCTGCCTGTTATGAACAAAGAAACATGTTTGAGATCATGGAAATTGAGAACGTGAATCTGGAAAGTGAAACATATGATGTTCTGAAATAAAGAGCTGGAACCCTACGGGAAATTAGGAGTGGAACTCCTGGAAAGAAAAAGGAATGGAACTGAGATGTAGTTTGTACTGTCTCTTGGGTACGCAGTACCAAGGGAAGTACCTGTACCTGTTTTAGTGCAGAGTGGGGCCAGCCGCCCCAGGGACCCGGGGTTAGGCTTGGCCGCTCTGTACCGACTTGTTGGCCCTCGTGTACGTAGTACCGAGGAGAGCTAGTAGTGTTAGGAGAGTACTAGCTACCCCACGGGCCCCGGGGTTCTGCTAGCCTCCTTCACCGACTTGTTAGGCCCACTAGGGCAAACCAGGGTAGTCAGGCGAGGGTGCGCGGACTGTGGAGGGGCAAGGCCCCGGTTTGGTTACTGTGGAGGGGTTGGACCCCTGTTACTGAGAGGGCTCTGCCCTGGTTCCGTGCTGTGCTTTGGGCGCACCCGTTAACGGAAACGACTGACCGCGTGCCAGTACGGGCTAGCTACCTGTGCGTTTATCGCGCGTGCCGTAGTCACCGTTACGTCTGTCAGTGACCTTGGGGTGGTTTACTGAGGGTAGGATCACCACGGGGGACTCTCCCGGCCAGGAGAGCACCACGTGCTACTTCTACTTTTGGAAAAGGCTGCAATCAAGATCGTCCCACGAGGACATCCGAGATCAAGTAAAGGATCTGAGAAGTAAATGAAATAGTGAGAAAAATTGAAAGATGTAAATAAAGGAAGTAATAGAACATAACAGCTACTGTACACTCTACTGTTGCCTTTAGTTAGTTTGCCACTCTACTCAGCGTTTTGCTGACGTGTTACACTCGTTACCTTTTTCAGGACCAGGTGTTGAGCAGCCAGGGTCGGCGGCTGCAGAGGACGCTGGGCCGAGTAGGGTCCAGTAGAGTTACCCCAGCTTTGTACCCCTTTTGTTTCTGTTCTAGTGAGTAGTTTCAGTTTCCGCTGTACCTTCTTTACCTGCAGTTTTTGTTATATGATAAATGTTGTTTTACTGTTGTGGTGGTGCCTAGTGTAGTAGTTTCTTTCCTTACTGCTGTACTTTCTTACTGTTAGTTATATTCATGCTGAATGTGGTTTATTTTACTGTCTTTTGGTTACTTCCTCGTTGGACGACTGGGTCTTGGGATTAGTCGAGTCGGTCCGGTTCTCGTGTCTCGTAGGGACTCGGGAACCGGGTCGTTACAGGTATCGGTCCAACCTCGATACGGAAAATCATGAAGGGTGGGAGAGTTGGGTGTTTACATAGAAGTAGGGATTTTAGGGTTGAAAAATCCCGCTCCTAGGCTCTACTCAAAAGTGAGAGTTATCAAGCCAGTACTCCCAGGATAAGAATAAGAATGATCCCATGAATTATCAATGTACCCATCAAAGGATGGATACGCTTGGGGCATGGGATCCTGATTAAAAGATGGGAAGAATTGACTCTGATAACCTAACTGATAGGAGTAAGGGTGATCCATTTCTTTAAGCAAAACAGTTTTAACTCTCTTAGAAGAATTCAGAATATAAGCAGAAACTTCCTAGAGAGCTCTACTGTCAAAGCAAACGCAAATTCAGTGGGATCTTATTTTTTGTAGATTGTTGGTCTTAGAATTAAATGTTCAATTGGTGGCCAAACAAGTTTTGCAAAAGATTACGCTTCCTAGGCCAACCTTCACTGGTGCCTATAACCTACTCGCAAGGGATGGAAGTCTCGACTCTAACCTACACACGAGGAACCGAAGTAACTTGGTGGATAGGCTTGTTGATTTCCGACTAACTTACCTTGTGGTGCAAAAGAGGAGAGGTAGAAATTTATCTAGCGACCTTATGTGTGAGGTGCACAGTGTCTCAAGTGTGCAAACATACGATCGTGTTTTGATTTTTGAAATTTCGTAAACAGGATCCTTTTGCACACAATTTTCAGTCACAGATTTAAAGTTCAACCTCTTAGCAGCCCCAATTTTTAAAGTGACCACTGAATTAATTTGATTCCAGCACTTTAGTGGTCTTAGATTTAAGTTCAATGCATATGCATGACAGGTAATTGATGCTCAAGAGAAGACGTACCTTACTCCAGCTTTCTTCATGCAATGTATGTAATGCAGTAAAAATAAACTAGATGCTACTCATTCAGTCCTAGATGGTCGTCCTACAGATATGTAGCTTCTAGCAAGTAGTTCGAATTTTTTTTATATAATAAAAATAATAAACAAACAGACCTAATCTACTAACTAACCGAAATGTAGTTCAAACAATGCAAATAATCCTACAATCTAAATAAATGGGAACACACTCCCGAAAATATGCTCCTGCATACAAGAGCGATAAGGAATAAAGAGGCACTAGGAACATGTTCCCAAAAATACTCGACAAGGGTCCAAAAGACAAAAATTAAATTCTAATGTCTATTTAAACTAAATCTAACTAAGATCTACTGACTAAATCAGAAATAGGCTTCTTCGTAAGCCTATGTGTGTGGGATCAAGGCCCACGTGTTCCTGTTGCTGGCCTCCAGGTGGCGTCAAGGTCCACAAAAAAGATCGTCTCCACCGTGCGTGCCCATCGCGTTCGTCGCATGTTTTTGCACAGAAGAAAATCTACAGTTAGTAATTCAAAAAAGCTTTCAAAATAGCATAAAAATAACATAAAATTCCTGAGAAAATTAATAGGCATTTTTCTTCCCCGGCAACGACGCCATTTGAAAGGGCGATCTTCGTTTTCGTTGAAAACTTTAACATAAAATGATGTGTCGTATTTAATCGTGTGGTAGAAAATCTCTTTTCAAAAATATTTTAATTTTCAGAATCTAACCACGAATAATTAGGTCATCTCCACAGGGAGAAATTAGCCTATTGAATCTAGTAAATAGTGTCTTGTTTATTAAGGAATCTCAGTGGGTATGCATATTCCGTAGTGCAACTTGTTACCCTCATGAATTCTCATTCTAAGCAATTAATTAAAACTGACGGAGTTTATATGCAAAATTATCGCAATATAATATTTTAATGATCTTGATAATGATAATCAAGGTAACTACTAATTTCCCATAAAACATTCCTTATTTACGATAATCAATGTGGCATGCTATTATCTAATTCATGAAATACTCAATCAGAAGCAATTTATAAAGAATAGAGAGATATGCATGCAAATTCACCTTAATATATTAATTTGGTAAATAAATGAATAGGAAGTTTCACAATGGTATTTTCCGTAATTACAAATTGAATGAAAAACAGAGGTTTTTGCCTCTCTCTTCCGTGTGCAAGTGTGGGTCGACGGCTGATGGCGAGGTCGCACGTAGAGATGCGTCTTGACGAGTGCTTCATAATGGTGGCAGCAGCACGTCGTGAGGAGGTCGGTGGCAGCCGGCCGGCGGAGATGAATTGGCGGTGGTGAAGCTGCAGCCGGTCGCGCGTGCTGCAGGTGCTGGTGCGCGGTTGCTGGCGGTGGTGCGGGCATGCGAAGGCGCTGGAGGGAGGTTGCAGGGGCACGCAGGCGTTCTGCAGCGCCTGCAGAGGGCGCGCCTAGTGCTGGAGGGAGAAGGAGACGCAGTGCCTGCAGGCGCTTAGCGCTTGCGTGAAGGCATCACCTGCGGTTGCACGAGGGCACTGGATGCAGGGTGGTGTGAGCGTTGGAGGGCGCTTAGCGCCTGCGTGAAGGCATCGCCTGCAGTTGCACGAGGGCAGGCTGGGGTGGTGTTAGCGCTGAGGGGGAAGCGCCTACGGGCGCTAGAGGAGGGACTGGCAGATGCAGGATGGGGCACTGGCGCTAGAGAGGGGGAAGCGCCTGCGGGGAGAAGGTGCACTGCGGTGGTAGCGTTCTGCAAGCGAGAGCACTGGTGGGGGCGCAGGCACTTGCAGGGGTGCGCGGCTGGGCAGAGCGCCTGCGGGTGTTGGTCGTGGGTGTAGGCATACTAGCAGGGCGTGGGTCTGGCAGGTGCGGTGTTGCGAGCACTTGCGGTGGAGGTACTGATGGCGTGGCTTGCAAGGGCAGGCGCAGTGCCTGCAAAGCGCTTGGCTGTGCTTGGTTCACGGTGTATGCTCTAACCACAGTGTTGGTGGTGGCTAGGGAGAAGGGTGATCCCCGCAAGAGGGAGGAAGAAGATGCCCCCATCCAACTTTTCCCAACCTCTTTATCTCCTCTCCTTGCGTGCGTGAGTTAAGGGATTTTCAAATCCCTTTGCTATTTTTGGTCGGCGGTTGTTGAGGGAAGAGTTGCGGCTGGCAGGAGGATGGGGAAAAGATGGCGCCATTTGTTTGAAAGGGGAATTTACGCTCCCCTTGTTCTTTTCCCAATATTCTTCCTGCACATAAAAACATAAAATCATTACATATTAAGTTATAGAATGCTATAAAATAGATGTAAACTTAAATCATGATGCATGCAAACATTCTATAACTTAATGTAGTTATTAACAAACCTAAAAGGTAAGATTAAAGTTACTTAGGAATAATATTAGTCCATTAAAATGGACTCATCAAGGCCCGCACGGCAAAATCCGCTTGAACCACTAGTGCCTATCAGATGAAGGCCTCTCTGCCCCCAATACTCAAGCGAGCATAACTAGGTCAAGTTGCAGCAGGAGACTAAGGCCAAACTAAGGGAGCTTGTTGCCCTCACATCCGGCCCTTCTCTTGAAGGTGGTGGCGACCCTTAACAAGGCACATGCATGAGCTTCACCTCCCTCAATAAAGCCTACTCTGGCAGGTTGAGTCCCTTAGCAAGGACGGACACTGGTAAACTCCCGCGATGGGTAATCCTGCCCAACCCCATAGGGGCCTGCAGCGAGTACTACCAGACCAATCCTACTTCGGCCGACAAATTTCCTGACTTGAGCAGACGCGAGTCTGCCTTAGTGCAAAACTACATCCTTCGGCCTTCTCCTAAAGTGTTACAAAAGGCACTCGCTGGCACCCTGACCTTGAAAAGGGGCATATTTGAGTTCTCACATGAAGATCCCCAAAGGCCCCTACTCTTCAACAAAGAGATGGGCAAGTATCGATAAGATCCAAGCGATCATAACCCTCAAGCCCCCAAGCACCTAGAAAAGGAGGCAGTCGTTACTCGGCAAGATCGGCCCCGTTGGGCCGATGCTAACAGGCTATTGAGGAGTTTTCAGTTGTTTCATTGTAGTAATGCCTCAATCTCTCGAAAACATTTAAATTTATATTCTCAAAATCAAATAAGAGTCCAAGGTTAAACATAGGGAGAAAGTAATGGCAATTCAATCTCACCAATCACAAGAAATATAAGCAATTATAATCAAAACTTTATTTAGAACAACTCAAAATGATATATAGATGAAATCAAGTATCACAGTGCAAAAATAATGGGTTAAAATGGTGATTTGAATCACCAATTAACCCTTTGAAGCTAAGCTCAAGTATCTCAAATATATGAATAGTAATGCTCAACCAAATATTTCACGTCAACTAGATGAATATCCCAACAGAACTAAGGCACTAGCAGAGATCAGACGAAGGCATAAGACATCAGACACCTTAAGTGCTCAGGGCTCAGCTTCAACAGAAGAGGTAAAGGCCTCCTCTCTTTCATTCTTCCTTCGTGTGTGCCTTAAGGGAAGAGGCAACCATAACACAGAGGCAAAGGCATCCTTTGAAATCGGCTAAGTGTAAAGAGCGCAGTAGAGGGAAAAAACCCCCCCTCTTCTCCTCTCTTTTTCCTCTTCTTTCTCTCAGAGACCCTACTTTAACTGGGTAATCGGGCGGGTAACCGAGCGTGAATAGGACTAGGCTTGTGGGTTTGGGTTACAAGCGAGGAGTGCTTGGTCGGGTTAGTGGATATGAGGAGTTAATGGGGACCCAACCCCCATGTCTTGGGCGAGGGGTCGGGGTGATAAATTACCTTTATGCTTGCGTGTGGCTTCTGATTTCCATGATGTGGGACTATTTGGTCCCCCTTCGTTGTGACACAGCAGCAGCTGGTGATGGCTTCGATTAAGTCAGCAACTGTAGATGAAGATGCCAATTGAGGGCCTGGAGCGAAGCCTGAGAGTCAACCGCAACACCTGGGGGTGAAAACTGGAGGGGTAGTGGCCGGAGGACTGCAGCTACGTCGGAGAAGTCGAGGGTGCTGTCAGAGGTTCGACAATCACCTGAAATCATGAGAATGGCCTCGCGGCCACATCAAAATAGGCTCAAAAGGATCGCCGTGGAATGGCGAGTGTGTTGGTGGGTGCAATGTGTGATGCGAGTGAGTGTGAATGTCTGACGACCTCATGTTGGGTGGAGTGCGTAAGAGACCAATCTCCTCAATTACTTGAGGGGTTTTGGTCAGTGGAGCTCAGCGAAAGTTTCTAGACCGGTGGGGGGTGTCTTGGTGTGTAGTGGATTTACGAGGTTGCCAGAGGTATGCCGGAGACGAGGGAGATGACGGTGGCATTGGAATGAATCAACAATAAAAACCCGGTACAAGACTTAGATGGATTTTATCCTGACCAGAACCTTTGTTATTTAAGCAGGTCTAAAATTAGGATTTTGGTTTACTGGAAATGTGCGAAAACCCATTTCTGTTTGTATGAACCAACTTATTTGACTTTAATTCTCTTTTGAAGTTTAATTCACCCCCAGCAAACCCCTTCGTTATTCTGTGTTCATGATATGCTGTTAAAATTACAGAATTAACCCTAGTTTTCTATTCTCTTCTCAAAACAGCTTGAAGAGGAGTTATGACCCTCAGATGGATATGTAGGAGCATTTATGTTTAATTCCAGACTAAAATAGGCTAGTTAAGGCCTATGATGGTGTTCCCATCAGCCAATTCTTATCTCA
Source organism: Thalassia testudinum (assembly GCA_037157565.1). Taxonomy (NCBI): domain Eukaryota; kingdom Viridiplantae; phylum Streptophyta; class Magnoliopsida; order Alismatales; family Hydrocharitaceae; genus Thalassia; species Thalassia testudinum. The sequence goes on from JAZHRO010000002.1 coordinate 55,419,226, forward strand.
AACTTTTGACTAATGCCTCCCTCCTTCAAAGCCATTAGGAGGAGCCTTGGGCAACTCTGGCTAAGCCCAAGGTTAAGATCGTGAAGTTCAACATCAAAATATCCGCCAACAGAATAAAATCAGAGACACGGTGTTTGATAACGAATGAGGAGGTTTATGATATGGTTGTCGTAGTACATTCCTAAATTGCACAAATAACACTTAAATTTATAAGCTCGAATTCCAGTTCGAGTCCGAGGTCATTCACAGGGAGTAATTGTACAATTCAATTCACTAATCACAATTTATCAAGAGAGAAATGCAATAATAACCAGTAAATATATTTAGAATGATATGTCAATGGGAAACAAAATATTAGTGTAAAAATATTGGGTTAAAATGGTAATTTGAATAACCAATTTAACCCTCAATGTTAAGCTCACAATCTACTTAAATATTTCAATAGTAAACCTCAACTATTAATCCACATCAGCTAAGGACTCAAATATTCCCACAATACCAGAATGCTTCAGACAACAGAACAAGACATCAGATGCCCTACCAGCAGAGGCATAGCACCACAGAAGGCACACAAGGGCACCAAAGCTTCTCAAAGCTTCTTCAAACACAACACAAGAGCCAACTTTCTTAGAGGCTAAGTGTAAGCCTCTTCCTTTAGCACGTGCCCTGAGGCGTTAATCTGCTTAGCAAAACCCTCCCCTCTCCTCTCACAAATCCTCTTCTTTCTTTCAGAATCAGGGTTAATCGGGTATACAAACGGGTTAGCGGATCCAAGCAGGAGACCAAGCTCACCGAGCTTGGAGTAAGTGAGGTGTGCATGAGTGAGTGGGGGACCCGACCCCCCGGTGTACTGAGCGAACTGCATGAGGCACTAATTCAATTTATGTTGCTGCACCCGCTCATCCACAACCGATGTGGGACTAAGTTGAGCTCCCTTCCTTGCATGCATAGTGGCTAGGATTTCCAAGCAATTGGAGCTACTATCGTCGCGCCTCATTCAATTGGTGCTCCAGATAGGGTCCTGAGGCAAGTTTGTAGCACCTGGAGGTGGTATTGAAGATGAATGCGATTGGAGAGCTGCGGTTGGAACTGGAGAGGATGGTGGCGGCGGCAGTTGTCCGACGGAGTACCTGAAACTCAAAACACGGCCTTGCGGCCATGTCAAAGCAGTCAATAGCTTCGCCGTGAAGCGACGAGTGTGATGGAGGTGATTTTAGGGAATGGCGTGCTTGGATGTGGGTGATCGGTGATGGAGAAGGCGAGCGGAGAAGGTTAAGTTTGGTGGAGGTGTGTGGAGGTTGAAGCTTCCAATTAGTAGAGGGATTTTGGTCGGTGGAGGGTGAGGGAGCTTCTGGAGGTAATGGTGAGTCGTTAGGTGGTCTGTGGAGTGCATAGGGCCTCACCGGAGGCTTGGCCAGAGTGGAGGAAGATGATGGGAGAGACAGTTGATAGTCGGTCGAAATAGGAGGTGAAATCTCCTTTGAAGGAAGATGGCAGCGACAATGGGGGATGGAACTCTTGCTGTGGTTGGCGAGGAGTGGAGGAAGGGCAGGAAGGAGGGTCACTTGATTTGTCTGTCTAGTGGCCGGAGGAAGGAGGTCGAGGAGGCTCACCAGAGCTAGGTCGGAGAAGGCCAGGGAAGGAGTTGAAGAAGGATTTTGGCCTCAAACCTTGCTAAGGAGCATGGTATGATGAGAGGAACCTATTTAAAGGTCTCAGGGGGTATTCCAAGCAGGGTATGAAGCATGGCGAGCTCGAAAGCTCAAGGAAGAAAATCCTTATGATTGTGAGCATTTGCATGAGGAATCTGGTGCAAATCAAGGTCCAAGACCTGGTCCAATCGATAGAGGATCTCTTGAGAATTCTCCCTTCCAATTTTGGGAGGATTTGGCTAAGAATAGAGTAAGAAAACCTCGCTGAATCTCAATGGAGGAGCTCCATTCATGCTAATGGCGATAGAGACCTTTTTGCAAAAATGGTGATAAAATTAGGGACCTGATCGCAAATATTTCAAAAGTTGAGGGGCTAAATGTAAGAAAGAGAGTTTAAATGGATTGAAATGCAAACTCAGTCAAATGGACTCTGAATGGACCCAAATTTTGGTACCAACCTAATTTGGATCCAAGGAGTCCAATGGAGAAGTTGGATTTCAGTTTGACCATGTTTGACTGGGAAATTTGTGTAGAAACCCAAATTATGGTAAATTTCTGTCTGTGACTCTGTTTAAGGTCAAAATAGGTTTAGATGGTCAAATCAAGGGTACCAAATCTCTAGGAATATTTTCCTATGAATTTTAGGAGATTTAGATGAATTTTATATTGACCATAACTTCAATTCAAGTGGGTCTGAAATTAAGATTTTAGATGTTGATTTGATTCTCAAAACATGTGAAACCCTGTTTCTGTCTATGTGGACCCTCTTATTGGAATTTGATGCTCATTTGACCTTAGATTAACCCCTGGCAAACCCTGTGGTTACTCTTCTTTCATGAAGTGATGTTAAAACTGCAAAATTAACCCTGATTTAATGTTTTCTTCTCAAACTTGCTTTGTATGGAATTATGGCTCTTAGAAGCATTTGTCACTTGATTATGACTAATTAAAGCTAGTTATGGCTCATGACCATGTTACCATCACATGACAAACCTAACGATCGTGGCCAAGATACCGGCTCGCTCGACAACCGACACGGTTATTTCCTGTCTCCGGAAGAATCCCGCATCTTGCCCCAAAGCAATGGCTAAAATAGGCGGATGAGATACCAAGCCTACGATCAAGCTATAAATCATGCAAAAAGGCTCCCATTGATCACACACCTTTTCCAGTCGGGTATACAACATGGGGTCCCGGATACCACCATGGGCGACCCTCCCCACCTCCACTAGACAGGCCAACAAATTCGTAAAAAGGGGAGCCTCCGTGTCAATTCATTCGAGTGGAAGATGAAGGTGCCCCATATAAGGGATCGAACAAAATTCACAAAAGTAGTCCACGCGACTCCTATGAATAATAGATCTTAGGTGGCAAACCAATCCCTCGTACTTGGCATGTGGGCAATTCATTATCATAGAACAACAAGAAGTAGAAATAAAAGCTTTCGTTTATATATATATAAGAGGAGTTGCCTATTACATTCCTCAGGACCATCATTCCTGGCTGGCCTACAAAAAAAAGAAAAGGAAAAAGGGGGGCAACTTCATGACAGAAATACAAAAATAGTAGGATTCATCCCCAGTCCTCAACGATATTCACCCATAAGGACAAAGGTGGCAATGCAAGGCAAGATAGCCATCCTTGTGGCACGACAAGTTCCTGACGGATCCAACCCAGGCACTTCCTCTTCAGGAACCGATCTTCTCAGCTGGCCTAATATACCCCGGCTAGCCCGCTCATGGAGTTCTCTACCATTGAGATATGCCAGACCCCAAAAAAGGGGCTATGCGGCCATTACTTGCTTCCAGAACATGCACCTCCCTCTTTAAAAGGAGCGTGCAGCAAGAGGCAGGCGAGCACTTGAACAAGTCTCCAAGGGCCGTGACATCCGCCACAACCACCCAAATAAGACTCTCCTTCAGCTCCACGACCAGCTGCGAACTTGGTAGAGAAAACCACCTCAGCCCACGGCAAACCTCGCCTAGCTCCTCCAGTAGTTGGGACCTCCACCCGCTTGTTCTTGCTGAGGGTGGAGCTCCCACGTGGCCTCCTCTATTGCATTTGACGCCTCCCCTAGGACTGTCGAAGACACCCCAAAAAGGGCGAGCAAGTATCCGTCTCAGGTGCCCCGGCCTACCTGATAGCCATGATGCACTGCTGTGCAAAGAGAAGGCACCTTCAAGGTGCTTGACCTGGTAAAAACCATGGTAAAAGGTGTCAAAAAACTTGCCCCTACCTAAGGAGAGGCCAAAAGGAGACTCACCATGCAGAGGCAATGAAGCAAGGCATGGCTAAATCTCATACACCCTGGTGGGGAGGCAACCCAGGCTGCAGCGGATCTCAGGAGCCAAAAACCTACTGCTCCAAGAGAGGGGTGTTGTTAGGAGGTGCCACCATAGTTGGTGCCACCTTCTTGGACACAAGGTTCTCAGCAGGCCTCTCCATGAAGGATCCCTAGATAGACCAACCGTTTGGTTGATCTTGGAAGGGGCCATCTAACCAAAAGAACCCTCTCCTGTTGTCACCCTCATCGAGCTTTGCCTTACATTTGGCTGGGAAAATACACTACTTCACAAGGAGCCACTGGTAACTGTAGCTTCCCTGCCACCCTTATGGAGTCACCAAAAGAGTCGAGCAGGGTAGCAGAGACGTTAAGCCTTCATGTTAGAGTAGTCTAGACTTGGCCCTAGAACAGGACTGGTACTCGTCGGGCAATCTAGGCGGAATCAAAGGGATCGACAACCATACTAGGTCATCCTTCACCTCATCCCTGCTCGCATTCAAGAGAGAGAATGTAGCCGATTGCCTCGCAACAAATGTCCCACCGATCTCCCCTTACGAATGCTTTAAGGGACCCTGATCCACCTCCTTTCTACTACCAGCCTCCATCCTCTTGAATTCCTCAAAAATAAGAAAACCCCCTTCCTTGCCTTGTCCCATGGTCCTCCCCCACACATGATGAGTCCCATGTTAGGAGGAACTGCCGCGACACCCAGACTTATCCGACTGAGCAAACCCCTCAATGTTGCAAAGAGGAGCAAAACAGGATTAGTGGACAAAAAAGGAACGAAAGAAGGGGCTAAAGGCACCCTTTGCTATGAAGCATAGGCAAGCGTAAAGTCCACGAAAGCCTCAAAGGGATCTCAGCTACAAAATGTCCAACAAAAACCCTACAAGCCCTTGCCTTAGCCTATGCATCGAGCAAGGGCAACGAAACAAACCTACCTTCTCTTGAAGTCCCGGACATAGTTACCTCCAGCCACTCCAACAAACACGGAGCCTCAATGACAAAATCCTAAGTGAAGGCATGGCTCCTCAAGATAGCTACCAAGTCGTCTGGATGCAGAAAATAAGGATGGAGGGTTATGAACCCCGCTCCAACCCAAACCCTTATTTATAAGCCCCCTTGAGGGTGGTGCCATCACCCCACCACCCCCACTTAGTGCGGGTTTACAGGGGATGAAATCCTAGAGAACACGACGCAGATTCCACAATATCCCACCTAGATTGACCAATCGTCGGTCAAGATTTTGCACATTAAATGACCCTACATGCATATTCAATGCCACAGTGGCATCGATCATCTCGCGGATAAGCATGACTTTTGAGGCCATGACCCTTCATTTTCAATAGCAGATAATGCCCATCTTGTCAAGCTATATGACAAGATAATTTACTGAACTCGCCTCTTAAGGTTGGCAGGGACCAAGAGTCGTTATGCCTATACTCCCTCTACAAGTAGCCTCTTATGGTCAGTAGGAAATCGGGCCCTTACATTCACATATCATCAATATAGCTGCCTCTTAAGACCGACAGAAATACAGGCAAATACGCCTTCAGCATCCTCTGAAACCAACTCTCAAGGTCAAGCAACATAATAGGAGAATGCAAGCTCAGGGAAAATTTCGCTCTAAGAAAAATGCTCCCTCACTTAAAGAAACAGTTGGGCATCATTTGGGGACATCACCTATCACAAAGTTTTTGCCACAACAGTCACTCTCTCAGCAAGCATCTGCTAGCCAGAGAGTATGGGGCATATGATGAGGGGCAAATGATGCCCTCATACTCAAAACTCCGCGAAAAACCCGACAAGAAGTATTTGACTTGGAAAGACTCAGGTATAGGCAGGTCCAGGCATCTGACACACCTATATCCAGCGAGGCCCAAATACGAGCAAGTTTGGAGGATCAACCTGCCTAAGGACTCGACACTGACCATTGACATCAACATAGGAAGGTCTACGACCTAACAGCGAGCAGGCATCCTGACAAGTGGTGTACCAAAGATCTTGGGAAAGATCTTGCTAAGCAAGACTTCCCCCACACTATAAATAGTGAGGAGGGATCCCCGAGCGAGCACACGCAAGCTCGAGGCAAGAGAGAAAATCCAGCAATCCCGCAAGTTCTAGTGCATAGTTGGGAGCACCATCCCCTCCCCCCCCCTAGACGTATGTACACCCCTTGCGGTGGAACTGGATTACCAAATCCCCTGAAAATAAAATCGAACGTCTGAAAAGGTTTCAGGGTCAAAGTGATTGTTATTGGAATGAAATTGGATCCAAACAGGGATCTAAAGATAAATAATCAAACGACTGATTGGACGTCTGGACAAAAGTTTAGATGTCTTAAAAAGAATCATTAGATGTCTAAATGAACGTAAGGAAGTTTGATAGCCTACAATGGTCCAAAAATGAAAGAGAAACTGACATAATCAATTGCAGTCAATTTGATCATTGGATAGAAAGTGAATGTTGGACAATTTCAGACGGCTCAAGAAGATGTCAAATGTCTAAAAAACACCTAAGATTATGATAGCAGACGTTTGAAAAACTCAAGGAGGCATCTGAAAGACAATAATAGATGTCTGGAGAGGATAGCAGATGTTAAAAAAAACCTAGATGATAGTTGCAAAGGCTGATCATGAATCAAAACTCTAGACAGGATATTGGACATCTATAGAAGTAGATCAGACGTCTTAAAAATCATACTCAGATGTCTAAAGGGAAAATGAGACGTCTGAAAAATCAACAGAAGTCATTCTTTGCAAATTCAAAGATACCAACAAGAATATGAAGGCTCTAAAGACATCCTAAGATAATTCAAGGCTTTTTTACAATCTAGACAAATAGAATAAACTATAAAAGAAATTCTTTTGCCCTTCCTTTTCCTTGATCCTTTTCTTTAAATCCTTTCGGAAATATGTTAGTCTTTTCCAAGAAAATAACTCATTAGTCATTATCAAAAATATAATTATAAACAATTGAACAATAATCTCCCTTTTTTTAAAATGACAAAAAAATTATTTATATGGTATATTCCCCCTAAATGAAAGCTTATGTGCTCCCCCTAACACAAAAAACCTAGATATATACTTTGTCTCCACCTTTTTGGCATTAGCAAAAAAATGCTATTAGACAATATCACACTCAAATAGAAATTAGAGCATACAAAACATGAGTCCTATTTGGCGCAAAACATCAAGGTAAAAAATCTCAAGGTAGAAAAATGATGATCATAACAAGTATTAAAACAATTAAAAATAGATTCCTATTTGGCGCAAAGCAACTATCTATCCTTAACTTTTCTTCCTTCCTTTGGAGTCTCCAAACTCTGAATTCTTCATGTGATCTTCAAGATGAGAAAGTTGCAATGAATATTGATTTGTGAAACTCCTTAGATAATCATGATCTTCATGTTGTCACTTCAGTTGAAGGTTCATCCCATCAAACATGGCTTTTTGAAAAACCTTTTGATTTCCTTGTACATTCTCCCAAGAGTAATCCCAAGAAGTGGAATGAAGGAATGAGTAGAAGGATCGGGGAGCATGAGAGGAACTTGTGAGGAAGTAGGAGAAGATTGAGAAGGTGGAGACTGAGGAACTTCTTCCTCTACTTGTTCTTCTTCAATTCCTTTCTTAAGACCCATAATAAGTAAAGTAGTGAGAACAAATTGCTTAACAAATTCATCTACAAATTGTCATTTCAAATCAAGGTTGAAATGAAGAAGCATGTTGGAAATAAAGGCACCTAAAGGAAGGTTCCTACGGTGTGTTCTACATAATGTGTCCATGATTAAATCACACCAATTCAATTTGGTACAGTTTAATAAAGCATATAGGATGTAGGCAATCTCCCTAGAAATGCGATCAAATGACCCTAATTTTCCATGCAAGTTCCAAGAGACAAGTCTAGATAAAATGCGAGGCACAACCTTAAGATGACGAGATTCTAATTTCATCCCTTCAAAATAAACATCATCTTTGACTAATGTTTTTGTAACAATGGAGATGGTTACTTCTTTTGTAATGTCCTACCAATGAACTCCTGAGTCGGCGGTGCAATCAATAGAAGAAATCACCTCATTGGTCACGTTAAAAGACATTCAAAATAGTAGATTTTAGGATAGATGAAGTAGGTGTGGAGTCATTTACTACATTTTCATAAAACAATTTTACAAGCTCGGGAAAGATGCCAGGAATTTTCCCTCCAAGAAAAAATTCTTCATCAAAGAAATGTTGAATTCCTTGGGCTAGAAAAAGGGCAAGAAGTCCATAATTCTTAAAGTCATCCCATATAATTGGTCTTCCACACTTAACTTTAAACTTCTCAAAGTTATTTAATGTTTGGGAGTCCTTTTTGGTTAGGCAAAATTGTTCCATTACATTAGGTAGTTCTTCTTCTACAGGAGGTGGGTTACTAGGTCCAGCACTATTTTGCTTCCTACGAGGCATAATGAGGAAAAAAGAGAAAAATAAGGATAACAGAAACAGTTGAAACCAGACATCTGGTATGAAGGTCAGACATCTGAAATCACAAAACAGATGATTGAAAAAATGCAAACCGATGTTCGAGATTTTGAGAGATACAAATTGTAATAGTAGACCTCTGAAAGAGTAACGAGACGTCTAAAAAGACAGAGAGATTCATATCAAGAAGAAAGAACAAAGATAGAAAGAACAAAGAGATTCCCAAAAACAACAAAAACAAAGAAGAGAGTCAATCATGGTCACAAAATATATCCATAAAAATTTCATTGTAAGGAAAAAAAAACAAGATCTAGGTAAGAAGATGTAGTGATTACCAAAAGAAGAATATGTGTTCTTCCTTAACAAGAGGCCCTCTGTTACGACCCGATTCCCGAATCCCTATGAGACACGAGAATCTGACCAACTCGACTGATCCCAAAACCCAGTCGTCCAACGAGAAAGTAACCAAAAGAGCAGTAAAATAAACCACATTCATTATGCATGTAACTAACAGTAACAAAAGTACAACAGTAAAGAAAAGAACTACTACAGTACACAACACCACAATAGTAGAGAATTAAACAGGTACATAAACTTGATGCTTAAAATAAAAGTGTACAATTGTAATAGAAAATACCCACTACAACAGAAGAACAGTACAGTAGGTACAACACAAGTAAAACTACTGGGCTCTACTAGGCCCAGCACCCTCTGCAGTCGCAGGCTCTGGTTGCTTAACACTTGGTCCTGATAAGGTGACAAAGGTGACACATCAGCGAAACGCTGAGTAGAGTGGCAACCAGCTAGCTAAGAAAACAGTAATAGTGGACAAGTAGCTGTTGTTTTTAGGTACTTTCTTTATTTTCTATTTACTTATTCTTGAATTATTACTCACTTCCCCAATTCCATTCCATTTACCTTTTAGGAGTTCTACTCCTAATTTCCCGTAGGGTTCATGCTCATATTTCCTCAGGCCAAGCCATTTCAAGTTTCATCAATTCAGTTTTATTCTCATATAGCCCATGTTTCCAACATTTAATATACATTCATATACAAGCAACTGTTATCCAATTACAGGAAATTAACATTGTTCTATCTACTTTTCCAAGACTGCAATTCGTATATTCATGACATTCATTTCAGTGTTTCTGTTCCTAGGATTCATGCCACACCCTAGGATCTATCATTCAATCTAGTTTTCCAGTCCTAGGATTCATGCCATACCCTAGGATCTATCATTCAATCTAGTTTCAAGTCCTAGAATTCATGCCATATCCTATAATCTATTATTTGTCTCACAAGTGCATTAATGTTGATAAATAATCAAGGGAAGCCACTCTACCCGCAAAACTGGGAGTATTGGGGGCGTGATCGGTAGGTCCACGTGCCTCCGCAACCCCCAGATCCGCAACAGAATGAGGTCCTATCACAAGGATCAAACACAAGGAACTACTCAGAATATGATACAAGTACATTAAACAAGTAGAGGAACTAATTCTGAGAAGAACGAAATGTCAAACACGGGAATCGAACTTCGAACGGACCCTAAACGGGTCAAAAACGACAACTCTATCCTAAATCAGATGTCTAGAACACCTTCCAGACATCTTAAACGATGGTTCAGATCATACCTTGCTTCTGCGCGGTTTTTCAGACATCCAGGATCCCGCTGAACCGTCTGGACTTAGTTCCAGACGTCCGACTATCACTCCGGACGTCTGGAGACTCTCTCCGTCGTCTAGTGCAGTGCCCAGACGTCCGATCAGTGTGGGAGGGCATGCCCTTGCCCCTCCCCGAATGAAACCTGCACGCGTACGCAATCGATCTCAATATGACAAAGAGGCAGAACCTTCGGCGAAACGGCCTGCATGGCCGCATCCGTAGAAAGGAAGAAGCTGAGGAAAATAATACCTTTCAGACATCTGGATCTCACTCCAGACGTCTCCCGCGCCGTCTGGACATAGGTCCAGACGTCTGATTCTGGGAAAATTTCCCAGAATCAGGACCTCTTCGCCCTCCGCCTACTGCGCACGACCATGCCGCGCCGTGCTCGCCTGTTGCCTAAACTGCAGCAACACCGGGGCAACTTCCCTAGCACTGTGCTCCCGCTGCACGCCCGCTGGTCGGCCCTGGCTGCTTCGGCAAGCTCGCCCTCTCTTCCTCACATGCTTCGCCTCTTCTCCCTCTCGCTGCACCTCCTCCTCCCCACGTGCACCCGGCAGCAGCTGCTGCCCTCGCTCTCTCGCTCTCACACTACAGGAAGAAGGAGGAGACGATGGAGTGGTTGTGAGGGAGAGGGAAGGGAGGAAGGAGGCTATTTGAAGGTGTGGCGGGGTAGGAAAGGTGTTCGCAGGACAGGAAGAGGGAGAAGAAAAGAGGGCGGCGAGTTCAGTCTGCGTGCGCATGCGCGCAAACTTGCAACCGTACGCCGCAAAAATTTAATTCCAGACGTCTGGGAAGGCGTCCAGACGTCTTACCAGACGTTTGGACCAACTCCCAGATGTCTTAAAAGATGTTTGATGTCGTGGGTCTTAACAACATAATAAACTCAAAGGAGGTTTCATCCCCAAAACTTGCGCTAACAAGAGTGTGGAAAGAGAACAATATACGCATAACAAACTCAAAGAGGACCGAAGCCGATCCGAAAAGACGTACCCTCAAAGAGCTTCAGGTACTGCTCCCTCATCGCCGCCTCAGGCTCCCAGGTAGCCTCCTCGTACTGCTGGCTCCTCCACAAAACCTTCACAGTTGTTCTTGCTTCCGTCTCAAACTCTGGACGGCTCTGTCGAGAATCTGCACTGGCCGCTCAGGGTTGGTCAAGTAATCACCCACCTCGACGTTCTCGTGGCACAGGACGTGACTGGGATCGGCGATGTATCTCCTGAGGTTAGACACGTGGAACACGTCGTGCACACTAAAAAGTTGGGGAGGAAGGGCAAGCCTGTAAGCAACGGGTCCAACCCGCTCCAAGACCTCAAAGGGTCCCACGAATCTCGGCGCAAGCTTCCCTCTCACCCCAAACCGTTACAAGCCCTTCATGGGTGAAACACGAAGGAAGACGTGGTCCCCAACCTCAAACTGTACCTCTCTACGTTTCCTGTCTGCATAGCTCTTCTGTCTACTCCTAACAGTGCGGAGTCGCCTGTGGACCTGCTCGATCACCTCCTGACTCTACCAGATCAGCCGAGGGCCAACCTCCCATGTGGTCCCCACCTCAACCCAACTCAAGGGTGCTGTACACCTCCGTCCGTGCAGAGCCTCGTAGGGTGCCATGCCGATGCTCGAGTGATAATTGTTATTATATGCAAACTCCGCCAGGGGCATGTGCTCCTCCCAAGAGTTCCTCCAGTCCAATACACAAGCACGCAAAAGGTCCTCAAGTGTCTGTATCGTGCGCTCAGACTGTCTGTTTGTCTGGGGGTGGTATGCTGTACAGAACCTCAACCGCGTCCCCAGGGCCTGCTGTAACTCAACCCAAAACTGGGACATAAAACGGGTATCCCAGTCGGATACGATCTCCCGTGGAACTCCGTGTAGACGTACCACGTCGCGGATATACCTCTCTGCCAACTGTGCTGGTCCCAAGGTGACTCGGATCGGCAAGAAACGCACCGTCTTCATCAATACGTCAACGATCACCCAGACTGCGTCGTGTCCTCGCTGGGTAACAGGTAAGCCCACCACTAAGTCCATGGTGATGCTCTCCCACTTCCACTCTGGCATTGGAAGTGGCTGTAATAGCCCGACAGGCCTCTGATGCTCGACCTTCACCTGCTGGCACACTAAACACTGCTGTACGAATTCACCTACATCCCGCTTCATTCCCCTCCACCAAAAATCGTGTCTTAAGTCATGGTACATCTTTGTGTTTCCGGGATGTATGGTGAATCTGGAATCGTGTGCCTCAGTCAGGAGCTCTCTCAACAGCTCCTCTTTGGGAACGCACAAGCGTCCCCTCATGCGCGGCACCTGGTCTGTGAAAGAGAAGTCTCCAGGGTCTCCTGACAGTACTCTGTCACGCAAGGACTGTAAGTACGGGTCGGCCATCTGTCCTGTGATGATGCGATCTATCAGCTCTGGCCTCATCTGTCGTGTCACAGTCGCTGCCCCCTAGTGCCCCAGTAACTCTAGGGGTCGCCAACTGCCCATCTCCTCCAAGAGGCTCCAACTCAGCGCCTGTAAACTGGCCAAGTGTGCAGGCACCTTCCAGCTCAAGGCGTCAGCCACCACATTGGCTTTTCCCGGGTGGTAGGAAATGCTGCAGTCATAGTCCTTCAGGAGCTCCAACCAACGTCTCTGTCTCATGTTGAGCTCCTTCTGCTCAAACAGGTATTTGAGGCTCTTGTGATATGTGAAAATCTCAAAGGTCTCACCGTACAAGTAGTGCCTCCAAGTCTTCAGCACGAAGACGATAGCTACCAGCTCCAGGTCGTGGGTAGGGTAGCTATGCTCATGGGGCTTCAGTTGCCGCGAAGCGTAAGCGACAACGTGACCCTCTGCATGAGCACGCCCCCTAACCCCTACAAAGAGGCATCCGTGTACACAACGAACCTGCCACTACTATCTGGGATGGTGAGCACGGGAGCCGAAGTCAGCCTCTCCTTCAGCTCCTGAAAACACGCCTCACAAGCGTCTATCCAAGTAAAGGATACGTCCTTCCGGGTCAGCTGTGTCATAGGACGTGCAATCCGTGAGAAGGCCCTGATAAACTGGCTGTAGTAGCTTGCCAGTCCCAAGAAACTGCGGATCTCTGTAACCGTACGCGGTCTCTCCCACCTGAGCACTGCCTCGACCTTGGCTGGGTCCACAGCCAAGCCATCCCCGGAGATCACATGACCTAAGAAGGTCACCTCCCTCAACCAGAACTCGCACTTGCTGTATTTGGCGTACAGCCTACGTTGTCTCAGTGTGTTCAAAACCATCCGCAAGTGCTGTCCATGCTGTGTCTGATCTCAAGAATAGATGAGCACACCATCAATGAATACCACCATGAACTGGTCCAAGTACGGTCTAAACACCCGGTTCATCAAATCCATGAAGGCAGCGGGGGCATTGGTCAGCCCAAACGGCATGACCAGAAACTCGTAGTGTTCGTACTGGGTGCGGAAAGCTATCTTGGAGACGTCTGCCTCCTTGATCCTCAACTGGTGGTATCCAGACCTCAAGTCGATCTTGGAGAATACCGTGGCACCTCACAGCTGGTCAAACAAGTCATCAATCCTCGGCAGCGGATACCTGTTCTTGATGGTGACCCTATTCAGCTATCTGTAGTCCACACAAAGGCGTAGGGTACCATCCTTCTTCTTTACGAACAATACCGGGGCTCCCCAAAGAGATGCACTGGGCCTCATAAAGCCCTTCTCCAAAAGATCCTGCAACTGAGACTTGAGCTCTCGCAGCTCAAGTGGTGCCATCCTGTACGGTGCTGTGGAGATGGGGCTGGTCCCCGGTACCAGTGAGATCTCAAACTTGATCTCACGCTCGGGCGGTAGTCCTGGCAACTCGTCTGGGAACACGTCGGGGTACTATCTGACCATCGGGATACTCTGGAAGTCTGCCACAGGGCTGGGCTCTGCCACCACACAAGCTAGGAAGACCCCACACCCCTGGCCCAAAAGTCTCACCGCTCGAAGTGCAGAAATGCACCTGAAGCCTCAGTCCACTGGCTGCCCATGGAACTCGAAAGAAGGCAACTCCAGTATGCAGAAGATGATCTTTCTCTCAAAGCAGTCCACCAAGGCGTGGTAAGCGAACAGCTAGTCCATCCCCAGAATTACGCCAAAGTCCTCCATCTGTATCATAATCAGGTCAGTGGGAAGGCTGTGTCCCCCAACACTGACCTCGCAACCTATGTATACCTCCTTAGCTACAAACAACTGACCAATCGGACCTCTGATCACGAACGGATCCTCTAACAACATACAGTTCTACCCCAAACGAACCGCAAAACTGGCAGTGACAAACGAGTGCGTAGCGCCGGAATCGAAAAGCGTGTAAACAAGTTTGCCGGAAACTGAAATCATACCTGCCACCACTGATCCCGAAGCTCTGGCATCCTGGTGTGTCAGGGCATTGATACGCCCCTCATCCCTAGGTGAGGACGAAGCAGCCACACTCTGCGTCGGACGGGTAGCCACTGGCCAGTACCCTCCCCGTGACTGCTGTCCTCCTCCTCGCGCCTGGAAACCGCGGTCACCTACTCGCCCTCCAGTGCTCAGCGCGGGAAGCATCTGCTGACCTCCTGCCCTAGACGGGCAGTCCCTCCTGATGTGAATCAGCTGGCCACACTAGTAGCAAAGGGGGACTCGACTCTCGCCCTCAGTGGGTCCCTGCTGTCGACTGGGCGGGGGTTCGGTGCTAGCAGCTGGCCCCTGTCGGGGGCCCCCAAAGGCTACTGATGGCTCCGCAAAACGTGACGGCTCTCCTACGGGCACCACGTGTCTCCTCTCTCATTGGCCCTGCAAGAAGTCTGGAAGATAGGGCCTCTTCCGCTCGCTGTCAGTGTCTCGTGCGGACGGGTTGGTCTCTTCGTATGTCATAGCTACCTCCACCACCCTTGAGAACGTAGGCAACTTCAAGGGTTTGACATACCCCTGAATCGCAGGCCGGAGCCCCTCAATGAACCTCCAAAGGTGCTCCTCCTCAGTAGCCACGGCTGTCACTGCGAAACGAGATAGCTCCAGGAAACGCATACGATACGCGTTCACGATCATCGTCCCCTGGCGGAGAGTGTGGAACTCCTGCCTCCTCTGGTCCTGCCACGTCTAGGGAAAGTACTGCTCACAGAAGAGGGTGACGAACTTGTCCCAAGTCGGCTCATCCCTCTCCTAACCCCTGACCGGCCTCCACCACCTGTGTGCCACACTCTCCAGCTGGTACGTGGCAAAGGCCACACGACACTCCACAGGGGGGCGAAGGATGTCAAAAACCTTCTCGATCTGCTCGAGCCAGTCCTTCACCTCAGTCGGGTCCTCATCCCCCTTGAAGGAGGGGGCTTCAGCTTCTGGAACTGTCCGAAAAGCTCAAAGTGGCGCTGAAGGGGAGATGCTGGCACCCCTCCCGGTAAAGAAGCCTCGTGCTCAGAAGTGTCGGAGGAAGGTGGGGGCGGTGGAGGCCCATCCCCTCCCCCGCGTCCAGCGCCATGTCCGTCACGTGGTCCCACAGAGGACTCCCCCTCTGCAGCCCCAGGGAGAGGCGCTCGTGGTGGCGAGTGGAGCTCCTCTTGCACAATATCCCGTATCAGCTGGGCGAGGTCCTAGGCCGAATACTCGGAAGCAATGGCTGGTCCACTGAGGCATCAAGCTCAACGTGCCCACCCCTCCGACCTCGTCCTTGGCCGCGCTTGCGGCCCGCCTCGCAACCTCCTCGTCGAGGCATCTCCTGCATGGAGACGCGAACACGAAACAAAAAGACATCAATACGAATCGATAACTAACGGAGAAGTCTAAGAACAGATATCAAAAGATACGTTGTGGTGGCTACTCTAGTTACAGACACGTGAATTGGTTATTTTCCAGCCAGTTGGTTCACTTCTCAGGGCGACCTTGCTCTGATACCATCTTGTTACGACCCGATTCCCGAATCCCAATGAGACACGAGAATCGGACCGACTCGACTGATCCCAAGACCCAGTCGTTCAACGAGAAAGTAACCAAAAGAGCAGTAAAATAAACAACATTCATCATGCATGTAACTAACAATAACAAAAGTACAGCAATAAAGAAAAGAACTACTACAGTACACACCACCACAACAGTAGAGAATTAAATAGGTACATAAACTTGATGCTTACAATAAAAGTGTATGATTGTAACAGAAAATACTCACTACAATAGAACAACGGTACAGTAGGTACAACACAAGTAAAACTACTAGGCACTACTAGGCCCAACACCCTCTGCAGCCGCAGGCTCTGGCTGCTCAACACTTGGTCATGAAAAGGTGACAAAGGTGACACGTCAGTGAAACGCTGAGTAGAGTGGCAACCAACTAGCTGAGAAAACAGTAATAGTGGACAAGTAGCTGTTGTTTTTAGTTACTTTCTTTATTTTTTATTTACTCATTCTTGAATTATTCCTCAGATCTTTCTCTTGATCTTGAATGTTCCTCGTGGGAACGATTTTGATTGCAATCTTTTCCGAAAAGTAGAAGTAGCACGTGGTGCTCTCCTGGCCGGGAGAGTCCCCCGTGGTGGTCCTACCCTCAGTCAACCACCCCAAGGTCACTGACAGATGTAACGGTGACTACGGCACGCGCGAAAAACGCACGGGTAGCTACCCCGCACTAGCACGCGGTCAGTCATTTTCATTAACGGGTGCACCCCAAAGCACAGAACGGAACCAATATAGGGCAAAGCCCTCTCAGTAACAGGGGTCCAGCCCCTCCACAGTAACCAAACAAGGGTCTTGCCCCTCCACAGTCCGCGCACCCTCGCCTGACTACCCTAGTTTGCCCAGTGGGCCTAACAAGTCGGTGTAGGACGGTTAGCAGAACCCCGGGGCCCGTGGGGTGGCTAGCACTTTCACTACACTAGTAGCTCTCCCCGGTACTGTGTACATGAGGGCCAAAAGTCGGTACAAAGTGGCCAGACCTAACCCCGGGTCCCTGGGGCGACTAGCTCCGCTCTGCACTAAACAGGGGGACAGTTGCTCTCCTTGGTACTCCGTACTCAAGGACCAGCTCACTTCCCCAATTCCATTCCATTTACCTTTCAGGAGCTCTACTCCTAATTCCCCGTAGGGTTCATGCTCATATTTCCTCAGGCCAAGCCATTTTAAGTTTCATCAATTCAGTTTTATTCTCATATAGCCTGTGTTTCCAACATTTAATATACATTCATATACAAGCAGCTGTTATCCAATTACAGGTAATTAACATTGTTCTATCTACTTTTCCAAGATTGCAATTCGTATATTCATGACATCCGTTTCAGTGTTTCTGTTCCTAGGATCCATGCCACACCCTAGGATCTATCATTCAATCTAGTTTTCCAGTCCTAGGATTCATGCCATACCCTAGGATCTATCATTCAATCTAGTTTCAAGTCCTAGGATTCATGTCATATCCTAGAATCTATTATTTGTCTCACAAGTGCATTAGTGTTGATAAATAATCAAGGGAAGCCACTCTACCCGCAAAATCGGGAGTACTGGGGGCATGATCGGCAAGTCCACGTGCCTCCTCAACCCCTAGATCCACAACAGACGAGGTCCTATCACAAGGATAAAACACAAGGAACTACTCAGAATATGGTACAAGTACATTAAACAAGTAGAGGAACTAATTCTGAGAAGAATGAAATTTCAAACGAGGGAATAGAACTTCGAATGGACCCTAAATGGGAAAAAAATGATAACTCTGCCCTAAATCAGACGTCTGGAACACCTTCCAGACGTCTTAAATGATGGTTCAGATCATACCTTGCTTCTGCGCGGTTCTTCAGATGTCCAGGATCCCGTTGAACTGTCGGGACTTAGTTCCAGACATCCGACTGTCACTTCGGACATCTGGAGACTCTCTCTGTCGTTTGGTGCAGTGCCCAGACATCCGATCAATGTGGGAGGGCGTGCCCTTGCGCCTTCCCGAACGAAACCTACACGCGTACGCAATCAATCTCAATACGACAAAGAGGTAGAACCTTCGGCGGAATGGCCTGCATGGCTGCATCCGTAGAAAGGAAGAAGCTGAGGAAAATAATACCTTTCAGACGTCTGGATCTCACTCTATACGTCTCCCGCACCGTCTAGACGTAGGTCCAGACATCTGATTCTGGGAAAATTTCCCAGAATCAGGACCTCCTCACCCTCCGCCTGCTGCGCACGGCCGTGCCGCGTCGTCCTCGCCTGTTGCCTGAACTACAGCAGCACCGGGGCAACTTCCCCAGCGCCGCGCTCCTGCTGCATGCCCGTCGGCCGACCCTGGCTGCTCCAGCGAGCTCTCCCTCTCTTCCTTACGCACTTCACCTCTTCTCCCTTTCGCTACACCTCGTCCTCCCTGCACGCACCGGCAGCAGCTGCTGCCCTCGCTCTCTTTCTCTCACACTACAGGAAGAAGGAGGAGACGGTGGAGTGGTGGTGAGGGAGAGGGAAGGGAGGAAGGAGGCTATTTGAAGGTGTGGCGGGGTGGGAAAGGTGTTCGCAGGATAGGAAGAGAGAGAAGAAAATAGGGCGGCGGGTTCAGTCTGCGCGCATATGCGCGTAAACTCGCAATCATACACCGCAAAAATTTAATTCCAGACGTCTGGGAAGGCATCCAGACGTCTTACCAGACGTCTGGACCAACTCCCAGACGTCTTAAAAGATGTTTGATGTCGTGGGTCTTAACACCTTCTTAGTGAGAGCAGGAGACGTCTGGGCAGGGCTTAGGAGATGTCCGACAAGGTCCAAGAGAGGTCCGGTGCTATCAGGTGCTCTTCAAAAGATCAAAATGGAGGAATGTAGATGAAGAGGAGAAGTGGATGTGTGAGAGCTCTTTGGAGTCTGGTAGAAAGTGAAGAAAGTGAAATGGAAATGAACAAAAGGTGGGGTTGCATTTTAAAGAGAGAAGATCAAAAAGAGGGAAGATTTTCTCATAAAGAGGTCAAATATCCATTGGTTAAAAGAAAGATGTTTTCAAATTTTGAATCAAAGGGCTAAATATCAAACGTCTTTAGTTAAAGATAGATGTCTGAACTTAGATAATTAGACATCTAACTGATGAAAAAGATGTTTGAAAGATTTCTTGAATTTGAATTCAAAATAATCCATTAGAAATTCAAAAAGATGATCGTTGAATGACCATTGATTAAATTATACAAAGGTTAGATGGAAACACAGACGTCTGAGAGGTATACAGGATGTCTGAAATTCCCAGAAAAATCTTTCACAAAGGAAAAACATGCACAAGATAATAAGACTAAGGCACAAGACAATAAGATGTCTGAGATGGGCATTTAGACGTTCGAAAACTCAATTTTCTAAATCTTTCAACTTGCAAATTCCTAGATGCCTTTTAATGTGACTATATCTTTCTAAACTAAAGGTTTTTGCCAAAATATCTGCAAGTTGATCTTCAGTGTTTACAAAATCTAACTTAATTTCTCCTTTTAATACATTATCTCTAAGAAAATGATTTACAGGATTTTTGGATAGATTTATAGCACTTGCATTATCACAACATATTTTAGTTTGTTCAAAGTTTAATCCTAAGTGAGATAAAGTTTGTTTCATCCAAAGCACTTGAGAACACACCGAAGCAGTTGAAATATATTCAGCTTCAGTGGTGTATAATGCAACACAATTTTGTTTCTTAGAAAACCAAGAAACAAGTGCATTACTCAAAAAATGGCAAGTACCACTAGTGCTTTTTCTATCAGTCCTATTACCAGCATAATTTGCATCACTATATGATAGTAAGTCTAGTGTATGAGTTCTAGGATAGTACAAACCAAAATCACTAGTTTCTTTTAAATATTTAAAAATGCTTTTCAATGCAGGCATACGAAATTCTTTAGGCGAATTTTGAAAATGTGTACAAAGACAAGTAGCAAACATTATATCAGGTCTACTTGCAATAAGATAGAGTAAAGAACCTATCATACCTCTGTATATCTTTTCATCAACTTGCTTACCATCTCCATCCAAGTTAAGACTTATGTTTGTAGCCATCGGTGTGGTTTTCCCTTTCACATTGTCCATTCCATATTTCTTCAATGTGTCATTGGTATACTTTGTTTGACATATGAAGATTCCTTCATCCATTTGTGTGATTTGTAGTCCAAGGAAGAATTTTAATTCTCCCATGAGACTCATCTCAAATTCATCCTGCATAATTTTTTAAAACTCTTTATACCTATAATCTATCCTTTATGGTTGTTCTCGAATGTAACGGAACCACCCTCTTTGTATGTTACCTCCGTAAAGAGTTCCTTGTTGGCAGTCATATGCTTGGAACATCCGCTGTCCATGATCCAAGTTCCTTTGCTTTTGTCCTACAAAATATGACCGTCTTTGAGTTGAACCTCTTGGCTGCTCTACTATCTTTCTATAGGCATGTAGTCCTTCTTTGGTTCTCTTAAAGATATATCTTGATAAATCTACTTCTTCTTGACCTACAAAACAAGATTGAACATGTTTCTTTGGTACCCATTTTTTCTTGGGTCCAATGTGGCTAGTTTTTATTTTCATAGTTGAATATGAAAACTTCCTTACTTCCTTTTGACTAGATATAAAACTAGTTTGTTTGCCTTTTGATGAGCTAGCTTCATGAGAATATCCAAGACCAAATTTGCAAGGAGATTTTTGTGATGATAAGAGTCTATTTAAGTTTTCCTTCCCCTTAGTAAACCTAGCAAGGTCTTCTAATAATCTTTTTAAATTCTTTTTAAGATCTTGAACATTAGTTTCAAGAAGTTCTATTTTATTTTTTAAACTTTTACTGTCATCACATAGAAAATCTTTTTCTTGCATAATCTTGTCTTTCTCATTTATTTTTCTTTAAGATCTTTATTTTCTAATTTAGTATTTTTAAAAGTATTATATAAATCATCAAAAGCTTCTATAATTTCTTCTAAAGATAAATCATTTACCTCATCTTCTAATGCCATAAGTCCAAGGCATGCAGCTTCTTCCTCAATTGAATCAATCTCCGATTCACTTTCACTTGAATCTGAATCATCTCATGTAGCTTGCATAGCTTTCTTTTTCTTGTACTTGTTAAAAGACTTCTTTGAACCCTTCTCCTGTTTCTTTTTGCTCCTATCTCCATCCTTCTTAAGAAGTGGACAATCCTTTCGAATATGTCCCTTCTTTTTCCATTGATAACAAATGATTGGTTCCACCTTTGAATCTTCTCTTGAC
Source organism: Thalassia testudinum (assembly GCA_037157565.1). Classification (NCBI taxonomy): domain Eukaryota; kingdom Viridiplantae; phylum Streptophyta; class Magnoliopsida; order Alismatales; family Hydrocharitaceae; genus Thalassia; species Thalassia testudinum. The sequence goes on from JAZHRO010000002.1 coordinate 55,440,458, forward strand.
CTGAAAACAGAAGAGAAACTGACATAATCAATTGCGGTCAATTTGATTGCTGGATAGAAAGTGAATGTTGGACAATTTCAGACGGCTCAAGAAGATGACAGACGTCTGAAAAACACCTAAGATTATGACCATTGTTCTATTTGGTTAAAGAGATCTGAAAAACTCAAGGAGGTGTTTGAAAGACAATAATAGACGTCTGGATAAGATAGCTGTTATTCGCTTTGAATCGGGTTTAAAAATCATCGTGTTGTAGTATAGAACGAATCAGCGAGAAAAACAAATAAAATTTATACTCGAATATCAAAAATGAAGTTCGAGGTCGAACACAGGGAGCAATTGGCAAAATAATTCTCAAGATTGCAATTCAAATGCAATATAAGTAATGTATAATAGAATTTCAAACAAGAATGATATATAAATGAAATCTAATGTCAATAATGCAAAAAGAATGGGGTAAAATGGTGATTTGAATCACCAATTACCCCCTACAATTATATCAAATATTTCAACAGTATAAATCAATTAAATGCCACGTAGGATAAGTGCACAGTGCACTTCAGACGTCTGCTCAGCCAATCAGATAGCTATCCTGCTCAAGGTATTTCTCTTCTTCCTCTTCAGCTCCTTTCTTATCTTTCTCTCTTCTTCTTCCTTTTCACTTCTCTTTTCCTCTTCCTTCTCTTCTTCTCTCAGCTTCAGAGAAGACGCAGCACAGGACTCAACATGCTAGCTGAGGCAAAGGCCTCTCTCAGATATCACGTGTGTTGAGAGGAGGGTGGCAAAGCAAAACCCCCTCCTCTCCTCTCCTTTTCTCTTCTTCCTCTCTCAGAACCAGTAAACCAGAATAGACCTGGGTATCCAGGCAAACAGACCGAGCCCAGACCCGCGAGGCATGAGCGTGGGCGAGGGCGTGCGTGCGGGGACCTCACTGATGTGCATACATCTGATTAACCTAAAATATCTATTAATGCACGTTCTTAGTGTCACATTAGCATCATACAATGTAAATAGGGCATCACATGCATAATCATGCGTTTAGATTAAGTTGTATAAATTGTATAGTAATTGTCTCCTTTTTATGGCCAGGGACAGGGCAACTTGCTAATCAGGACATCGGATCAAAGATCTAACCGTATGGATTTGATCAAGGCAGCGATTGGAGTTCAATGACTCCAAGATCACCCTAATCGGTTATCTGTAGCATAAGATAGAGACTAAGGAACCCTAGAAGATCAAGGGCCAAGATGGTGTTAATTCACACTTCAGATGACAAATCTAACTGCATGGATGGGTTTGGATTGACGATCGTAGCCTAACGACACGAAAATCGATCCAATCTGATACCCGTGGCACCATTTACATCACTCAGAAGATGGACGGCCAAGATAGAACCATGTGGTGCCATCTCAGCCGCCCAACCAGCCGCATGCACCCGCTTCAGCTCATCTGCCCAACGCTTCTCCGCCGTTGGATGCGCATCCAACGGCTGTGGGGCACGCGCGCTTGAGATGAGCACTCGACACAAACGCGCCTGTAGCGTGTTGGTCGGGCGCTCTATCGAGAAGAGGAGGCACGAGTTCGAGCCCCCGCAAGAATCAATTTGGAGTGGGCGCACGGGCACGATCAACTGCGCAACCGATAGCGCCGATGCGCTACTTGATGCCCCCGCTTGACGCGAGATCGCACACGCAAGGCGCGCACAGTTGAGGCGCAGCGAGGAAAGATCCTAGCCGTCCGATCTCACGATCGGACGGCCAAGATTTGAAGGACGTGAAGTGCACATTTTAGGCGCGGAAGGTGAGCGGGCATGTGAGCGTCGCCCACGAAGGCCACGTTCAGGGCTTTAGTGATGGATTTATCCATCATTAAAGGTCTTGAATTAATGTTTTTCAAAATGTATGACCAAAATGCCCTCACTCCTTGCAACTATAAAAGGAGAACCCCTCCATACGAATTTCTCATTCCTTCTTCTCTTCTCTCACCCATTCCAAAGCTCTAAGAGCTTGTCCCAAACCTGGGATGCTCCTCTAGAGTAGAAATCTTAATTTTTCCACCTTCATCCCCCTTCGTGGAGCATCCTGCGATTGTCCTCTCTCTGCATTCGAGAAGCGGATCCTGCGACGATGACGATGTGTTGCTTCGTTCTCGTTCTTCCCACTTTGTCCTCCTTCTTCCCGCTCCATTCCCTATCTTCCAAACGTCGTCCCATCCAGCTCGTCCTCCATACGATCGTCGAGGAGGATATCTCTCTCTCCATTCATTTTACTTCTTTCTAGAGTAGATTTACTACTTTCTAGTGTAATCATTTCCTACTTTCTAGTCGTAATGAGTAGTGTAATGAACAATTTTTGATAATGAAATTCATGTTTATTCTACATCCCTTTTGCTTTTATTTCTAATATTCTCTCTCTCTCTCTTATCTATTTATTATTTGTTAAATAGATAGCTAGTTTTTAACTAGCTATTCTGTTTTGTGACAAATAAAACAAACGCATATTTTTAATCAAACATCCGCCTCCCTATGTTCGACCCAGAACTTCTTATTGATTTTTTAATATAAATTTTATTTGTTGAACACGAGTTCTTCGCTATTCAAACTACAACGACAACTTTTCAAAACCCACTCCGATAGCGTAGTCCTCCGGTAGTTCAACATTTTGGCACCGTTGCCGGGGAGGCGACGCTCTTTGATTTTGTTCGCGTTTTCCAACTTACGAATCATTTACCTCACTTCTCTCCTTTCTAATTGTGATTATAGGTACTCTTTTGAGACGAGTAAGAGCAATAGATTAGAACAAAGTGCTATTGAAGGTTCAGTAAGTTTTTTTTCTCCCCACCTCCCACCCATTAGTTTTCATTCCACCACATAATAACACAAACATAAATCAACCTAGGTATTCTTATAAACTCTAAGGTTAGTTTTGTTTGTTTGTTTGACACCTACACCCGCCTCAATCTCCACATTTAAAAAGAAAAATTAAAAAAAAAATCTCACTGAGGTACACAACCTCATCTGATTTTCAAACTCAATCGATAAACCGATCTTTGGAACCGGCACACACATCCAAACACTTCAACTAAAATCACTTGTGTGCCTAATTAAGTGGTGCAATAAGTCAATTGTTTGAGTTGATTGTGCCGCACCACTTCAACTAAAATCAACCCATTAAGTTGTTGCCACATACGTTCAACTCTTAGGGATTTACTAGGAACTCCACATTCTTTTAAGTTTTAAAGGAAAACATCTTCACTTGTGCTTTCAAAACCTGGTGTGCCAACAAAACTTGTTTGAAAATACCTAAAGTTGAATCCTAAAAGCTACTAAGTAAGATTTGAACCCTAAAATTCATCGCATCAAAAATAATCTTGCTTGAAAACCAATGGTTGTGCACGCACACACACATCATCAATCGTTAAGGGCACAACCCAGATAAAGGACCCATCACATTCCGAAGCACATTCAAACCTAAATAAAATAGAGTAGACATTGGCCTTAGGATTCGACTTGCTCTTTGGAGCCCAAAGCGAGATTATTTTCGATTAGTCTGTTTCTACTGTTTAATCGATGTCTAGATAGGGAGCAGAATCAAACGATCGTGGCCGGGGGTACACTAGGAACTGGAGGCGCAAGCCAAAGGAAGAACCTTCTCCCCAGTCCCTCCTTCTAATTGGTTGGATTGAACAAACAGAAGTAGATCAAATCATTTCTTTATCTCAAGACAGGTTCTGAGAGTTTGTAGGTCTTTAGGCTAGCCCACTTAAGGACAGGTTTGATTGTTTGTATTGCATGGCACCTTTCTTCCTCTCGTCTATCATGAATCCTTCCATATTTTATACACATTCCCGCTTTTTTCCTCCTGTTATGAGTTATCCTCAACATGACGATTATCCCATCTCGTACTGTAATCAACCATCGATTAGTCGGGACAACTCAGATTGGGAATACAGTTCTAGACCTCCGTGTTTAGGGTCTAACCCTGAACACTATGATTGTGATTTCTATCCTTCTCAGAGCCACATCGATTATAGATCGCCACCTTTTCATGGACAACCTAATACGATCTACAATCAAGGAGGATACACTGATCCTTACCCATCCTCTGAATACACTGCCTTTAGGTCATCATCACCTTTTGAACAATCCGAAATGACCTATTATCAGGAAGGGTATCACGAATTTCAATTCGTTAACTCCTCTGCACTTATCCCAAATCCGCCCAACCTTGAAACAAGTCATTTGGTTCAGGGTAATCAGGTTCAAGATAAGGTTTTGGCTAACTTAAGGAATACCATACAATCTTTAGAAGTTCAGCCAATATCTTGCATTGAAGAATTGGAGCCCCTGATTGAGATGATTGATGATTTGAACAAGTATTTGTTGGATTGGCTCCAAGATGTTAAGGATAAGAACCCGAGTGAGTTTCTACTTGGGAAGTTAGCGAAATTGAGAATGAGATTTGTGGTTGCTTTAGTTCAATCATAGGATGATTCCCAGGATGAACCCCCTTCAGGAGAAACAATGTCAGAACCCGCTTAGGCACCTGTTGCGGGGGACATGTGTTACGAGGTTGACCAGATTGAATTAGAGCAACTAATTAAGGATGATCCGATTTCTTCACCTAAAATCCTTGAGCTGGGGTACAAGGAAATGTATGTCTCCATGGATCAGAAAGTGACGGATGATTTTGGGATGTACATTAATACGGATTTTGATTTCTTTGATTCTGATGGTGAAGATTCAATTTGTGAAGTTTCACGTGAGTTTACAGAACATGATTTCTGCGAGACGATTGGGCCTGCGGAATCGATTAAATCATTTGATAGCCCAATAACTGAGGAAACTGATTTTATTGGGGCTCAAATGATGGATCCAGAATCACATTTTCTGGAGGATTCAATCCAATGCTCTAATTGTCAGTTACACCCCATTGAGCTTATTGACGATTCTGTTTTTGACATAACTAGACCCAAGTCAATTCTGATTCAGCCACATCTTGTAGACTTGGAAATTTCAGACGGGGTGATTAATATGCAGGAGATCCCAGAATTTGACATTTTGAAGGAGGATAAGAGCTAGGAAATTTTGATTTGGGAAGCAAACTCCGGAGGAAGTAGAAGACCGAGTCTAAGGGTTCCAATTAAGCTGAAACCATCAAACCAGGACCCTTACGACATTTGTTCTGAGGATGTCCAACCCAAGCACACATTCAATGATTATCCTTTGGAGCTTGATTTCTCTGTAACCTGACTTTTTGGTCTTGGGTTGCATCCTCATAAATCGCAGGCCCGACCCCGCTTGCATATTGATTTTAGGTTTTGAGTAATTTTTATCCAGAACCTTAGATATTCTCGATCATGGGGTATGGGTCTGCACCACAATTTGGTCCACATTGTGGACATCTGTTGGCAGGTCCTAAAGTGAATCTTTTTATTCTGATTCTGACATGCACATGTGAATTCTTTATTTCTCCTCTTTATATAGTGTGCCTAGCTGAAGGCACTAAATTCAGCACGTATACAGTTTTTGTTTATCTCGGAGCGAACCTGTCATTCACGCAATTCAGGTGCTTTCTACTCTATTCCACTCTATTTTATGTCTTTTTAATACAATGAGGACATTGCAATAGATAGGCATAGGGGGGTGGATATTCATCTCTGAATTAATTCATCAGCTCCATAGATTCATTTTATTTTCTTTTATTTATATATATAAAATAAATTATGGAATTAGGGAGGAATACTTGGACATTAGGACTTTTCAATCTTAGGAAATATTACATTAGGATCTGAACACAAAGACCCTTCAGGTCTTTGGGCTTAATCAGCCTGGGTATCCACTAAAATGTGGATTTGTTTTTCGAGTCCTTGCCAACCTAAATTCTATTTTAATTTGAGTAAATAAGTTTGGGTGATAAGTACACGACTTATCAACCCGGCCTCTGATTTGAGGGAACTTTAAGTCTAAAGCATCTACACACACTATCTTTTCACTGACTTGTTGTTCGGTGATTTTAACGGAAATTAGGTAGCTATTGAACCTTGTAGGGTGATATGGCTAGTAGGTTATCGTAGGTAACAACCCATAGGTAGGTTGTCCAGAGCCCGGTCACTGGACCACTCTCTTTTTGCTGCCTTTAGATAAATCTTAGACCAGAGAAGCCACCTACTTAAAAAGAAAAAAAGAGAGAAAGTCAAAAGAAAAAGAAAAGGAGAAAAGAAAAAGAAAACAAAAGAAATAAACCACACTTCGCCGCAAGAGTATGGCTGGCAAGTTGTCGGTGGTAACAGCTCATCGACCGGTTGACCAGAACCCAGCTCATGAAATGCACTGAAAATTCCTAAAACACTTAGGAAGAAGTGGAGAAGTAGAATAAATCGGGGAGATATATACTAGATTCACCCTTGTGTTGACCCCATAAAAATAAAAGAAGGGAGAAAGCTACCGGTTGTAAAGATACACCTTTAGGTAGAACTCTCCTTTTAGCGTCACCTAGAGGCGTAGAAACCCGAAGTCCGTTCTAATTGCCGATCAACGAGTCTATCACATTCATAATAAGATACTTATAACTTAGGGTTCTCATCAAATCTTGGGTGGGTTGAATGGCCGTAGAAAGTCACTCTTTAACCCTAAACTCAAAAATCCAAAAAAGAAAATTTTCTTTGAATAAGGCGAGGGTTTGAGGTGGTTTGCATTTTGGCAGATACTTGGGCACTATTGTGTCTTTGAAAGTTCAGATCCTAAGTAAAAATTTTCTTATTGTTGAAAATAACTTATGACCAAGTAATCCAACCTAATTATTTTATAAATAGCATGTAGTTTTTGCTAGGAACTAGCAGAAGATCGGCATGGGGGTGTGATGTGCATACATTCGATTAACTTAAAATGTCTATTAATGCATGTTCTTAGTGTCACATTAGCATCATACATTGTAAATAGTGCATAACATGCCTAATAATACATTTAGATTAAGTTGTATAAATTGTACGGTAATTATCTCCTTTTATGACCAGGGACAGTGCAACTTGCTAATCAGGACCTTACGGATCTGATCAAGGCAGCAATTGGAGTTCAACGACTCCAAGACCGCCCTAATCGGATATCTATAACATCAGATAGAGATCGAGGAACCTAGAAGATCAGGGCCAAGATGGTGTTAATTCGCACTTCAGACGACAAATCCGACCACACGGATGGGTTCGGATCGACGATCGCAGCCTAATGGCCCGAAAATCAATCCAATCCGATACCCATGGCACCATCTACATCACTCAGAAGATGGATGGCCAAGATGGCACCACGTTGTACCATCTCAGCTGCCCAACCGGCCACATGCATCCGCCTCAGCTCATCTGGCCAACGCTTCTCCGCCGTTGGATGCGCATCCAACGACTGCGAGGCACACATTCTTGAGATGAGTGCTCGACACAAACGCGCCTGTAGCACGTTGGTCGGGTGATCTATCGAGAAGAGGAGGCATGGGATCGAGCCCCCGCAAGCCTCAATTTGGAGCGAGCGCACGGACACGAACAGTTGCGCAATCGAGATCCAACTACGCCGCGCAATCGATAGCTCCCATGCGCTATCTGACGCCCCCGCTTGACGTGGGATCGCACGTGCAAGGCACGGGCAGTTGATGTGCGGCGAGGAGAGATCCTAGCCGTCTGATCTCACGATCGAACGACCAAGATTTGAAGGACGTGAAGCGCGTGTTTTAGGCGCGGAAGGTGAGTGGGCGCGCGAGCGCCGCCCATGAAGGCCATGTTCAGGCCTTTAGTGATGGATTTATCCGTCACTAAAGGTTCTGAATTAATGTTTTTCAAAATGTAATGACCAAAATTCCCTCACTCCTTGCAACTATAAAAGGAGACCCCCTCCATACGAATTTCTCATCCCTTCTTCTCTTCTCTCACCCCTTCTAATGCTCTAAGAGCTTGTCCCAAACCCGGGATGCTCCTCTAGAGTAGAAATCTTAATTTTTCCACCTTCGCCCCCTTCCTGGAGCATCCTACGGTTGCCTTTTCTTTGCATTTGAGAAGCGGATCCCGCGACGACAACGACATGCTACTTCGTTCTCGTTCTTGCCGCTTCGTCCTCCTTCTTCCCACTCCGTTCCCCATCTTCCAGACGTCGTCCCGTCTATCTCGTCCTCCAAGCGATCATCGAGGAGGATATCTCTCTCTCCATTCTTTTTACTACTTTCTAGAGTAGATTTACTGCTTTCTAGTGTAATCATTTCCTGCTTTCTAATCGTAATGAGTAGTGTAATGAACAATTTTTGATAATGAAATTCATATTTATTCTACATCTCTTTTGCTTTTATTTGTAATATTCTCTCTCTCTTCTATTTATTATTTGTTAAATAGATAGCTAGTTTTCAACCAGCTATTCTGTTTCGTGACAAATAAAACAAACGCATATTTTTAATCAAACGTCTGCCTCCCTGTGTTCGACCCAGAACTTCTTATGGATTTTTTGGTATAAATTTCATTTGTTGAACTCGAGTTCTTCGCTATTCAAACTACAACGACAGGTTTTCAAAACCATTCCGATAGCGTAGTCGTCTGGCATTTGAACACTCACCCCTAGTGTGTGCTGAGGTGATAAGTCGATATCACTTTTTCAATTTATGTGCCTTCGTGCACCCGTCAGTAAACGAGGTGGGACTATGTTGGCCCCCTATTCTTCATGCATAGCTGCAGGAGGAAACGCCTCCAATTGAAGGCAAAGAAGTTGTTGTGGTCTTCAGTCTAGGACCTGGGACAGATCCTGGAGACACTGTGCGTCGCCTGGGTGTGGATTTGGTGAAGAACACGGCCGCAGGAACTTGAATGACGTCAAAGAAGGAGGCAGCGACGACGGAGCTCCGGCAGCAACCTAAAACCATGAACATGGGTAAATGCCCTAATCAATATGCTTAGAAGGTTCGCCGGACCACGATGAGTGTAACGGTGGTCGTGGTTTGGTGTGTATGCATGTGTGGAGGGCTGACGGTGAGGCGGATGAGGGCGGACGATGGGTGTGTTCGGTGGGAAGGTAGAGGGTGTTAAACCCTAAACTTCTTTAGGGCTTTTGGAAGGTGAGTCATGGAGGAGGTTTTGGACCGATTGCCGAAGCAGATGGAGTTGTGGAATGGCGGAGATGCTTCGCTGGAGATGTGGTCGGAGGTGGAGAAGATGAAGTGCGGGGGAAGTGGTTCGCAATCGTGCGTGTGTCGTAAGTGTGAGAGATAGAAACAGAGTGAGAGAGAGAGCAATAGCGGGACTTAGCTAGGTGGGAGAGAGGTGGAGGCAGCCGATTTTGGTCGACCAACGTCAGAGAAGGGGGAGAGATTGATGAGATGGCGATGACGAAACAAACGGAGAAATGCCCTCCCTTTGGCTGGGGAGGGTCGCGACGAAGAGAGGAGTCGAGGGAGCCGACCAATTTGGTCGTTGGATGGTGTGAGGAGAAGGATCGAAGAGGGTCTCCGGAGCAGGAGTTTTGGTGGCCAGAGGAGAATCAGAGGTGGTTGATGCACCAAAACTTATTGGGGAAATGCGCAAGGCCATGAGGGTCCTTTTATAGGGCTCTAGACGGAGTTCTAAGCTTGGAAAGCAAGCTTAGAATCTCCGAGCTTCTCACTAGCGTAGGATACCAATCAATCAAACCGTTTGCATTAGGATTCTAAAGGGATTTAGGATCCCTAAATGGGCTCATTTGGAAGGCAATTACTTGACTAGTTTCCCTTTTAATTTTGAGAGGGATTCGTCAAGAAATCACAAAGATCTTACCCTTTAAAGGTCACCGAAGTTTGTAGGATTAGAATTTGATGGCGGTAGGGACCCTTTTGTGAAGATGTTGATAAAGTTAGGGACTGAATTGCAAATAATTCAAAAGTTAGGGGCATATGTGTGAGATAAAAGAGTCAAACAGGACCAAATTACAAACTAGGTCAAGACAGTCTCAAATTGGGCCCAAGTTCTGGTACAAACCTAATTTGGACCTAAGGAATTCAATGGTGAAGTTGGATTTTGATTTTGACCTAGTTTGGCATGGTAATTTATGCAAAAACCCAAATTAGGGTAAAAGCCTACCTGTGGCTCTGTTTTAGGTCAAGACAGGTTGTGATGGTCAAATCAAGCATACCAAACCCTAGAGAATATTTTTCTATGAATTTTAGAGGGCTAAGGTGAATTTTATCCTAACCAAAACCTCAGTTAATTAAGCAGGTTTCTTTTTAGGATTTTAGAAGTCATTTAATTCTCAAAACACACGAAAATTCTTTTCTGTCTGTTCTAACACACTTGTTAGACTTTTAAGACCATTTAACCTTTATCTAACCCCTGTGAAAACCCACGGTTATTCTGCATTCAAGATATGATGGTAAAATTGCAGTTTTAACCTTATTTTACTGTATTTCTCTCAGAATGATTATGCAATGAATAAGGGCTCTGTGGCAGTTACGTAGGAGCATTTAATGACTTAATCAGATCAAATTGAGCTAGTTATGGCTCATGATGGTGTTCCCATCAATAGCAAACGCTTGAAAAAATCTAGATGACATTAGTTGCAAAGACTGATCATGAATCAAGACTCTAGATAGAATATTGGATGTCTATAGAAGTAGATCAAACGTCTTAAAAATCATACTCAGATGTCTAAAGGAAAAATGAGACATCTAAAAAATCAACAGAAGTCATTCTTTGCAAATTCAAAGATACCAACAAGAATATGAAGACTCTAAAGACATCCAAAGATAATTCAAGGCTTTTTTACAATCTAGACAAATAGAATAAACTATAAAAGAAATTCTTTTGCCGTTCCTTTTCCTTGATCCTTCTTTTAAATCCTTCCTGCAATATGTTAGTCTTTTTCAAGAAAATAACTCATTTGTCATTATCAAAAATATAATTATAAACAAGTGAACAATAATCTCCCCCTTTTTTTATAATAACAAAAAAATTATTTATATGGTATATTCCCCCTAAATAAAAGCTTATCCCCGTAACACAAAAAACTTAGCTATATACTTTGTCTCCCCCTTTTTGGCATTAGCAAAAAAATGCTATTAGACAATATCACACTCAAATAGAAATTAGAGCATACAAAACATGAGTCCTATTTGGCGCAAAACATCAAGGTAAAAAACATCAAGGTTAAAAAATGATGATCATAACAAGTCTTAAAAACATTAAAATAAAATTCCTATTTGGTGCAAAGCAGCCATCTATCATTAACTTTTCTTCCTTCCTTTGGAGTATCCAGACTCCAAATTCTTCATGCGATCTTCAAGATGAGAAAGCTGTAATGAATATTGATTTGTGAAACTCCTTAGATAATCATGATCTTCATGTTGTCTCTTCAGTTGAAGGTTCATCCCATCAAACATGGCTTTCTGAAAAACCTCTTGATTTCCCTGTACGTTCTCCCAAGAGTAATCCCAAGAAGTGGAATAGAAGGAATGAGTAGAAGGATCGGGGAGCATGAGAGGAACTTGTAAGGAAGTAGGAGAAGATATAGAAGGTGGAGATTGAGGAACTTCTTCCTCTACTTGTTCTTCAATTCCTTTCTTAAGACCCATAAGAAGTAAAGTAGTGTGGTCAAACTTCGTAACAGATTCATCTACAAATTGACGTTTCAAATCAAGGTTGAAATGAAGAAGCATGTTGGAAATAAAAGCACCTAAAGGAAGGTTCCTACGGTGTGTGCTACATGATGTGTCCATGATTAAATCACACCAATTCAATTTGGTACAATTTAATAAAGCATATAGGATGTAGGCAATCTCCATAGAAATGTGATCAAATGACCCTAATTTTCCATGCAAGTTCCAAGAGACAAGTCTAGCTAAAATGCAAGGCACAACCTTAAGATGATGAGATTCTAATTTCATCCCTTCAAAATAAACATCTTTGACTAATGTTTTTGTAACAGTGGAGATGGTTACTTCTTTTTCAATGTCCCGCCAATGAACTCCTGAGTTGGTGGTGCAAGCAATAGAAGAAATCACCTCATTGGTCACGATAAATGACACATTCAAAACAGTAGATTTTAGGATAGATGAAGTAGGTGTGGAGTCATTTACTAGATTTGCATAAAACAAGTTTGCAAGCTCGGGAAAGATGCCAGGAATTTTTCCTCCCGGAAAAGATTTTCCAAGCACATTCAAATGTAAGCCTAATTAAAACTAAGTAGACATTGGCCTTAAGGATTGGACTCACTCTTCGGGGCTTAGATCGAGATTATTTTCGATTAATCTTCTACCATTCAATCTGATGTCTAGCTAGGGGAGTAGTGTCAAACGACCATAGTTGGGGGGTATCAAAGGAACCTGAGGCAAAAGCCAAGGGAAGAACATTCTCCCCAACCCCTCCCTCTAACTGGTTGGATTGACCAAAAAGAAGTAGATCAAATTGTTCTTTTCATCTTAAGACAGGTTCTGGGAGTCTGTAAATCTTTAGGCTATCCCACTTAAGGATAAGCTTGATTGTTTGTACTGCAGGGCGCCATTCTTCGACCCACTTTACCATGGATCCTTCCGCAACCTACACACATTTCCACTCCTACCTTCCTACCACTAAATCCCAAGATGGTTATTATCTTAACTAGACTTATTCTCACCCATCTACTAGTTGGGATAATCTTGTTTGGGGATACAATTCCAGATCTCCGTGTTCAGGGTCTAACCCTAAACATCATGATTGTGATTTTTATCCTTCTCTGAGCTATAATAATTATAGATCTCCACCCTTTGATGATCAATTTAACCCGATCTACAATCAAGAAGAATATCTTGATTACAACTCTTACCCTTCCCCAGATTACATTGCATATGGGTCACCACCCCTTTATGAACAATCAGAAATGACCTATTATCAGGGAGGGTATCAAGAACCTAAATTTGTTGACTCCCCTAGACTGAACTCAAACCCACCCAACCCAGAACCAAACCATTTGGTTTAGGTGAAGCAGGTCCAAGATAGGGTGTTGGCTAACTTAAGGAATATCATTCAATCTTTAAAAGCTCAGACAACACCCTGCACTGAAGAATTGGAGCCTCTGATTCAAATGATTGACGATCTTAACAAATATTTGTTGGATTGGCTCCAAGATGTTAAGGATAAGGACTTGGGTGAGTTTTCACTTGGGAAGTTGTCAAAATTGAGGATGAGATTTGTAATTGCTCTAATCCAATCTTAGGATAATTCCTGGGATGAACCCTATTCAGGAGAGCCAATGTCAGAATCTGCTCAAGCACCTGTAGGGGGAACACGTTTTACAAAATCAGGGATGACCAGGTTGGTCTAGAGCAACTAATTGTGGATGAATTGATTTCTTCACCCAAGATCCCTTAGCCAGGGTACGAGGAAAAATATGTCTCCATGGATCAGGAAATGATCAATGAATTTAAGACATATATAAATGCAGATCTAGAATTCTTTGATTCTGAAGGTGAAGAATCATTGTGTGAAGTCTCACTTGAAGTTGAGGAAGATAATTTTAGTGAGACAAACGGGCTTGCGAAGTATGATAAATCATTTGATAGCCCAATCACTGAGGAAATTGATCTTATTGGGGCTAGCATGGCAGATTCAGATCCTGATTTCATGAAGGATTCAATTCATAGCCCCATTCCTCAACACCCCATTGAGCATAATGATGATTTTGTTTTTGAGATCACTAGACCCAAGTCAATTCTGATTTAGCCACAAATCTTTGACTTGGAAACTTTAGATGAGGTGCATAACATGCAGGAGGTCTCAGAATCTGAAATTATGATTAAGGAGGATAGGAACTGGGAAATGAAAATTTAGGAAGCCAATTCCGGGGAAAATAGAAGTCTAAGGATTCCTATATACCTAAAACCACTAACCTTTTACCAGGACCCTTATGACATTTTTTATTCTGAGGATGTGTAACCCAAGCACAAATTCATTGATTATCTTTTTTATCTTGATTTTCCTATTATTCAACTTTTTGGACTTGGTTGCATCCTTACAAATCGCAGGCACGACTCCGCTTGCATATTGATCTCAGGTTCTGAGTATTTTTTATCCAGAACCTTAAATACACTCGACTATGGGGCATGGGTCTGCACCACAACCTCATCCACATCTGTGGACATCTTCTCCTTGCAGGTCCAAAAATTGATCTTTTTATTCTGATTCTAACCTGCACCTGTGAATTCTTGATTTCTTCTTTTGTATAGTGTGCCTAGCTAAAGGCACTAAATTTAGCACATATATAGTTTGTTTTCATCTCAGAGTTGACCAGGTAATCATGAAATTCAGGTGCTTTCTTCTCTACTCTGCTCTTTTTCATGTCTTTTTAATACAATGAGGACATTGCATTAGATAGGCATGGGGGGGTGGATATCATTCTCTGAATCATCTTGTTAGCTCCGTAGGTTCTTTTTATATTCTTTTTATTTTTGAAAAAAAAAATTGAATTAGGAAAAGAGAACTTGGGCATTAGAAATTTGTCAACTTTAGGAAATGATACATTAGGACCTGAATACTTAGATTCTTCAGATCTTCAGGCTTAATTAGTTCGGGTGTCCACTAAATTGTAGATTTGTTTCTTGAGTCCTTGCCATTTAAAAATTCATTTCTAATTGGTTAAATAAGTTGGGGTGATAAGTACATGACTTATCAAGTCGTCCTCTGATTTGAGGAGACTTTAAGCCTAAGCATCTACACACTCTTTGCACTGACTCACTTGTTGGGGATTTTAATGAAAATTGGGTAGCTAATAAACCTTTTAGGGTGATATGGCTAGCAAGTTATCAGTGGTAATAGCTCATTGGCTGGTTCTCTAGAGCTCAGCCACACGACCATTATCTTTTTGCTGCCTTTAAGTAAATTTTAGTTCAGGGAAGCCACCTACTTAAAAGAAAGAAAAAAAGATATATAGAAAAATATCCAAAAAGAAAAGAAAAAGAAATAGAAAAGAAGAAAAAAAAAAGAAATAAGTCATAGTTCACTGCACGAGTATGGCTGGCAAGTTGTTGGTAGTAATAGCTCATCTTCCGGTTGTCCAGAACAAAGCTCACAAAAATGCATGTTTAATTCCAAACACTTATGAAGAAGCGGAGAAGTAGAATAAGTCGGGAAGATAGACACTAAGTTCGCCCTTGTGTTGGCTCCATAAAAATAAAAAGTAAGGAGAAAACTACCAGTCAAATATATACACCTTCAGGCAAAAATTCTTTCAAGGTCACTTAGGGGCGTAAAAACTCAAAGATCATTCTAATTGTCAATCAGTGAGTCTATCACTTCACATAAAAAGATGCTTAGCTCTTAGAGTTCTTTTCGAGTCTTGGGTGGGTTGGGTAGCCATAGAAAGTTGCCTTGAAATTCTAAACTCAAAAATCCAAAAACAGTTAGAAAAGAAGAAAAAGAAAAAGATCATTTTGCTTTTGAATAAGGTGAGGGCTTAGGTGGTTTGCATTTTGGCAAATACCCAGGCACAGTTGTGTCTCTGTAGTTCAGGCCTTAGTTGAAATTTCTTACTATTGAAAAATAAATATTGCCCAGATAATTTGATCCTAATTCTCTTATAAATAGTATATAGTTTTGCAAGGAACTAGCAAAAGATAGGCATGGGGGCGTGATGTGCACACATTTAATTGACGTAAAATGTCTATTTATGCATATTTCTAGTGTTATAGAAGCATTCATCATTATAAATATTGCATAGCATGCATCATCAAGCATTTAGGTTAGATTGTATAAATTATAGGTTAATTTTCTCTTTTTGTAGTTAGGGCACAAGGTGATAACATTTCAGGGCCTTGGATTTGAGATCCAACCATACGAATCTGATCAGGGCGACGATCGAAGTCCAATGACTTCGAGATCGCCCCGATCGGACTTCTGTATTATTAGATACAATCTGAGAAAGATCATAGGACATGGGCTAAGGTGGTGTTAAATTTGTACCTTAGATGAAAAATCCAACCGCACGAATGGGTTCGGATCGACGATCGCAGCCCAACAATGCAAAAGTCGGTCCAATTCGACATCTGTGGCACCATCTACAAAGAAAAGAAGATGGACGACCATGATGGCTCCACGTGGTGCCATCACAACTGCCCAACACCGATTGCAGCACTCCTCTTTGCCCACATGATCAATCCCAACCGTTGGTTCATCGATCCAATGGTTGAAACGTGCCTCACCTTTCACTGAAGACAAAGCTCGCACATCCTCAGTCATTGGATCTTCATCCAACGGTTGAGGGCGTGCGAGCGTTAAAAATAAAATGTGACAAAGAAGTGGTGGTAGTGCAGCAGTCAAGTGACATCCACAAAAGATGAGCAAGTGGGTTCGACTCTCCGCTCGCCTCAAATCCGCAACGCGGGCAGGTGCAAAGGTTGCTACGTGGCACGTTGGATGGGGGTGAAGCTACACACCCAATCAGGCGCCAAATCGCATGCCCAATTTGACGCGATGAGGCACATGGGCGAGCATGCTCGTCAGTCCTCCAATCTTCATCTGACGGCAAGAAGAGGGGCTACGTCACCTCTTAATGCGCGAAGGCAAAGTAATAGAGGCACAATCTAGGCCGTTTGATTGTGATCGGACGGTCGAGATTGAGCCTTCAACACAACGCTTGAAGGCGAGAAGGTGCTGAGATGGCCACACGACGTGCGTCTAATCAGAGGCAAACGATGGAGATGGAATGTGCATCTTCATTGATGTTTACCTTTAGCGACAGATACGTTTATCACTAAAGGCCCTGCATTTAATTTTCAACATTTTAAAAGACCTTTTTTCCCTTGTGCCTCAACTATATAAAGGACCCTACACCCCCTTTGTAAATCATCCCTTTTTCTCTTCTCTCACCCCCTCCAAAGCTCTATGAGCTAGTCCCATGCCCAAGATGCTCCATTAGAGTTATAAAGATAATTTTTCCATCAGCTCACCCCCTTTGTGGAGCATCCCGTGGTTGTCCTCTAGCCACCATTTGAAAAGTGAATCCTACTGCGACGTCACCTTATTCCATCCTCCATCCTCCGTCTTCATCCTCTTTCATCCAACATCCCACCACCCTCGTCCAGGCACCCCGTCAATGCGACTCATCCTCCAAGCAGCCGTCAAGGAGGTAATTTCTTATCCTCTTCTCTTTTATCACTTTCTAGTATAGATTTCCTTCTTTATAATGCAACACATAGATGTCATGAACATGTTTCTATCATTATGAAATATTTGTTTATTCTCTCCTTATTTTCTCTTTATTTGTATTATTCTTTCTCTCTCTTCTATTAATTATTCTTCAAGTAGAATAGCTAGTAGGTTAATTTCAGCCAGCTAATATGCTTTCGTGACAATAATTCTAACGTTCTTTTTCATTAAACGTTTGCCTTACCGTGTTCGACTCGAGACTTGTCGGGGAGGCAAACGTTTGATCAAAAATCACGTTGGAATTATTATTATGAAAGCAGATTAGCTAGTTGAAATTAATCTACTAGCTATTCTACTTGAAGAATAATTAATAGAAGAGAGAGAAAGAATAATACAAATAAAGAGAAAATAGGGAGAGAATAAACAAATATTTCACAATGATAGAAAAATGTTCATTACATCTATGTGCTACAATAGAAAGTGATAAAAGAGAAGGGGATGAGAAATTATCCTCCTCGACAGCTGCTCGGAGGATGAGTCACGTTGACGGGGTGCCCGGACGAGGGTGGTGAGATGCTGGATGAAGACGGTGGATGGAGGACGGAACAGGGCGACGAAACAACGGGATCTGCTTCCTAAATGGCGGCGAGAGGACAACCGCGGGATGCTCCATGAAGGGGGTGAGAAGATGAAAAAATTATCTTTATAACTCTAATGGAGCATCTTGGGTATGGGACCAGCTCGTAGAGCTTTGGAAGGGGTGAGAGAAGAGAAAAAGGGATGATTTACAAAGGGGGTGTAGGGTCCTTTATATAGTTGAGGAACAAGGGCAAAAAGGTCCTTTAAAATGTTGAAAATTAAATGCAGGGCTTTTAGTGACAGATGTATCTGTCGCTGAAGGTAAACGTTAGTGAAGATGCACATTCCATCTCCATCATTCGCCTTTGATCAGTCGCACGTCGTACGGCCATCTCAGCACCTTCTCGCCTTCAAGTGTTGCGTTGAAGGTGCAATCTCGACCGTCCAATCATATCAGATGGCTTAGATCGTGCCTTTATCGCTTCGCCTTCGAACGTTAAGAGGCGACGTAGCCCCTCTTCCCACCATCAGATGAAGATCGGAGGGCTGATGAGCGTGCTCGTCTACGCACTTCATCGCATCAGATTGGGAGTGCGATTTGGCATCTTATCAGGAGTGCAGCTTCGCCTCCATCTAGCGCTCCACATAGCGACCTTTTTCAAATTCCAGCTACACCCACCTGCGTCGTGGGTTTAAGTGAACTGGAGAGTCGAACCTGTGTGCTCATCTCTTGTGGACATCACTTGACCGCTGCACTACCAACCCTTCTTTGTCACGTTTTGTTTTCAACACTCACACGTCCTTCGCTGTTGGATGAAGATCTAACGGCTGAGGATGTGCGAGCTTTGTCTTCAGTGAATGGTGAGGCGAGTTGCAGCCGTTGGATCGATGATCCAACGGCTGGGATTGATCGTGCGAGCGAAGAGGAGTGCTGCGGCTGGTGTTGGGCGGATATGATGGTGCCAAGTGGCACCATCATTGCCATCTATCTTCTTTGCTTTGTAGGTGGTGCCACAAATGTCAGATTGGACCAATTTTCACATCGTTGGGCTACGATTGTCGATCCAAACCCATTCGTGTGGTTAGATTTATCGTCTGAGGTACAGTTTTAACACCACCTTGGTCTTGGCCTCTTATCTTTTTCAGACTATATCTGATATTATGAAAGTCCTATCGAAGCAATCTTGGAGTCGTTGGACTTCGATC
The DNA here is from genome assembly GCA_037157565.1 of Thalassia testudinum. NCBI lineage: Eukaryota > Viridiplantae > Streptophyta > Magnoliopsida > Alismatales > Hydrocharitaceae > Thalassia > Thalassia testudinum. The sequence continues at coordinate 55,459,349 of JAZHRO010000002.1, forward strand.
GTCGCCTTGATCAGATCCGCACGGTTGGATCTCAAATTCGAGGCCCTAAAAATATCGCCCTGTCCTTTGACCACAAAAAGAGAAAATTAACCTATAATTTATACAATCCAACCTAAATGCATGATAATGCATGCTATGCAATATTTATAATGATGAATGCTTCTATAACACTAGAAACATGCATAAGTAGTCATTTTAGGTCAATTAGATGTGTAAACATCGGGCCTCCACTCGTCCGACCCCTCCTCCTCCTACGTACTCCTTCAATCCCTCCTCCTCCTCCAGAATCCCCTCCTTCTCTTCCTCCACCATCGACAAACTCCCCTCCCCAAACCCTCCTCAACAATGGCTTTAGAGCCTCCCTTGGTCTCATCCCCCTTGATGAGGTGTGGCTCATCATAGCTAAAATGCCTAAGTTAAGCTAGCAACTAGGTTAAACACTATCTAATTAACACAATAAATGGGTTAAGTATGGGATTTAAGGAAAATGACCTAAAACATCAAATTCATCTTAAAAATGCACAATTAAGTCAAATTAATGAGATATTCTATTCATAAATGTAAACTGATGATTCAATTGATAATTAAACACATTTTTGAGTTCAAAAGTTCAAATTAAGGGTTGAATTAACTTTTAATACATTCAATTAATCTATCATAAAAATTTCATTGCATTTGAACATCAATAGGACCTTGAAACCATTACATTACATTAGGTCCTTAATTATATACATTTTCTTAAGCTTAAAAGCCCAAGGACTTATCTGCAAACCCACAAGGACCTCATTGTAAGTAGCCAGGGACCGCTTTGACTTACTTTCAACCATTATGGGCTTCTTCACAAAATTTCTACTATTTCAATTTAAGCCCTTCGCTAAAATTTCCAAACACACCTAAGCTGCGCATTCACTGGAGCCACGAAGAACACAAGCAGCCACTTTTGATATCTTTCTTCACAAATCCTACAGTGGATCTGCTGTCATCACTTGCACGCCTTTGCGTGATGCTTCTTCACCTCCCTTGGATTTAATCCAACGATGGAGATTTGTCTCTATGTCTGCCTGCACACATCTTAAACCCCATCCATTGTTGGTTCCCTAAACGCCTAATCGCACCTTGTGGTCACTTGATCCACCTCTCCACCCACTTAAGCTTACCTTAGACCTCGCGTGCAAAGCTTTAGCTCCATCCCCCTCGAGTTGGTCCCTTCATTCCTTCCCCTCACCTTTCCTCCCTCCATTCCTCTCCTACAGTGACAGAGTGGGTGCTTCTCCCTCCTCCAATCGTCATTGGCCAACGGTTGGTGGCTCGTGGACACCCCTTTCTTCAGCTGAGGGTTTCTTCCATTTCTTCATCATCGACCGACAACCGGTGGACCTTGGACATCACCTTCGTTTGTTAGCGAGATTTACCTGCCTTCCTAGTGTAGTTTACTGCTTTCTAGGTAGATGTATTACTCTCTAGATTAGTTAGGAATAGAATTAGCTAGATAATTCATGGACTTAGTAACCAATTAGGCATAGACTAGAGTAATGCTCCCCCACCATTTTGATCAATTCAGATCAGAGGAGACGAATTCACTGTCACTCACTTGTCCGTTAATCTTCCCCCTCACTTCACAACTCACCTTTTGTTTTTCCCTCGATGATTTAACTCACTGATCACCCATTCACTGAAGCATCAATCAGATCTGATGCTCTATAGCACCCAAATCTAATTGAGCACTAAAATCCATGAATGGGCCTCCCATTTGCATCATAAATTCACAAAGGCCCTTTGCATGCTTTGAATTGAACCAATTTGAGCATTTATATCATATTTGTTTAGCTATGCTAATCTGAAAATTTTTTACTGAATTTGATTTAGATTTGATTTGAATGATCACATTGAGTTTTCATGTGTTAAATTGGCTTGATTGTGATGTGCTTAAGCTGTTTTCACTCGATTTTTATCACTACATGTACTTTTGCCAAAGTTTAAACTCAATCCCTAATTTTTGGCTTTGTTTGGTAGCTCAAGCCCATGAGAATCAGATGTACTATTCGAGGCTTGAGCAGTGATCCAACTGGTTTTACATGATTACCTAGAACTCCTGTACACCAATCAATGGTGTGCAGGAACTCTAGATGTTCAAAACATCTTGGCAAACAAGATTAAGAGCCCCAGGTATGCAACATTTATATCTAATTTTAGAGGTTTTAATCTGCATTTCTGGGTGTTGATTAAGGTCTAACAGGGTCTAACAAAGGTCTGGAAGTGATATTTTGAGTGAGTTTAAATGGCCTCATTGAATTTCTTCTTTTATGCTATCTATGGCCTTGAAGAAGAGTCACTTAGGGTTTTTAAGGTTATCTTACCCTTGATTTGGTTTTAAGACGATTTCAAACCTTTTGATAATTGTTTGCGATGTTTTCAAAGTGAATTTTACTGGATTTCATACATGGATTTGGACATTGAATTTTGTAGCAACAATCAGCTGCTGAGTTTTTAAAGTAGCAGAAATGGCTATTAGACAACTACAACAGCAGCTGGGCTGTTCTTGATGGGAGTTTGATTTCAATGAAGGGCTTTGTGTTTCTTGAGTTTTTGATCAGACCAATTAGCTCTGGTTTGGCAGTTGAGATGATCCTTGAGCAACACTGTAGCAGTTCAGTGGTAATACTAATTTGAGTTAGCTGCTGATCTGAGGTTGATTTGAGAGTTTTAGTGAACTGCAAGTATGTTGTATTGATAGAATAACATAGAAAAAGCATTCGTGTACCAAAATGAATTCAAATCTTATTAGTAACAGCTTGTAATTGTTGTTTGAAACCTATGTCAGCAACATGAAGAGGGATTAACTGTCAATTCTGACATTTTATTGAAATTCAAAGTGTAAATCATGTTTAAATGCTTATATGCTTATACATCTTCCATGTACTGTGCTGAATGTTTGTGGATGCCTAAACTTGTTTATTAGCCATTGAAACACACTTGAGGCTTTAAGTTCATGTGTTTTAACTCTTTCTAGCCCTCTTTTGGACGAGATTGTGAAATATAAAAAAAATGTAAATAAATAGAAGAAACATGTCTTGAGTAAGATTAGATATTTGTTTAAGTGTTTGTGAAGTTTCAAAGTATTTTGAACCCCTGAGTTGGTAGAATATACCAGCCGACGATTCGGTCTACTTTAAAACTTAATAAAAGAACTACATTCAAAAAATCCCAAAAAGAAACAATTCTTCTATCATCTCACCTTTTCTCTCTTCTCCTATCTCTATTATATATATAAATACTATAAAAATCTAAAAATACCCAAAAATACACAAAAATACCATTATATACTATTTATACTTGTAAATATAACTTAATACTAAGTTAAATGTAAATATTGTAATACATGTAAATAATGTATATAAATAAATTATAAATGTATCATATATATTTAAATAAGTATTTAGGATGAGTTATTATATATATAACTTTATTATATAATTATATATTAACTTATAATAGATTAAATGTATGTAAATTAAGATAATTATAAATAAGTATTTAAACCTGTGTACTAGTATCTATTACCATACATACATATTTAAGTAATTATTATATAACCGATTATAGTTGCACATTGATTTATTTATATATTTATTGTAGATAATTAGATTATTAAGTTAATTTGGTAAATTATTAAGTTAAAATAAAATAAATTAGTAATTTAACTTATTATTGAAGTTCTCTATGCGGTACACTTGTATATATTAATTTTAATTATTTTCAACTTATTTATAATATATTTATAATATATAATAATATGTATAACAAAAGTATATGTGTATCTATTTATAACATGTAAATAAATCTATATAAATTAAAATAAATGTTCTAAAATAAATTAAAAATGTTTAATAAATACCTTATTATATAAATTAACTATTTACAAAGTCAATTGCATCATCAAATCATTAATTTATACATTAATTAAGAATTTTAGTTGTAAAATAATGTATATATAGCACTAACTTTAAGTAATTTTTATATATAATTAAATAACTTATTTTTATAAATTAATTGTACAAATATTTAGCCTTATGTAAGGGCTTTCGAATGATGTAATTTAATTTAAATTTGGAAGTAAAATGGATACTCAAATTGAGGTCCAATGTTGACCAATTCGGATGCAGCGTACGCTTAATTTAGCCCATAAGAAAGTCCCACCTCGTTAACAGACGAGGCACTACTGCCGCATAAAAGGAATCGTGTCTAAAGCCCTCTCAGTCGTCAAGCACCGGATGCACTTATATCCCTTATCCCTCTGAGCCAACCCTATCCCTATGAGCATGAGCATATATAAGCATATATTTAATTTGATTGAGGTGCTAGGACCTCGGGTCTATACAGTATCTCGGCCTGATTCAATTGAGTTGGGTCTAGGTCGGATTTGATAAACAAAAAGCCAACTAATATAGAACTAGGGGCCGATTTATAGTATTGATCTGGTCCCACCCGAGAGGGTACTGTGTATCCTGCGAGTTATACAAGTGTGCTGTGTATATGTAAATATGTATAGTATAAGTATAAGTATAAGTGTATATATATATACTGTATGCATAATGAATAAAATACATATGTACTGTATATGGGTGTGCGTGTTGTATAGTATGAGTATATAAGTAGCATATAAACATATGAATGTTTTAGACTTTTATGTATATGTAAGTCTTTAGTGACAGTTTTTGAAGACTTTAGTAATGTTTAAGTATGTCAGTATAGTCATTTATATTAATTTACCTAAGTTAAAATTTTGTATATTGTTGATATGGTACATAAGTGTGTATATATATATGTTGTATATAACTGATGGAAACACCATCATGAGCCCTAACTAGCTTATTTTGACCCAATGAAGAGAATAAAAGCTCCTACATAACCAACTGGAGGTCATAATTCACTTAATAACCTTTCTGAGAGAAAAGCAAGAAACAAGGGGTAAAACTGTAATTTTACCATTGCAGTACAACAACAGATTTTCTCAAGGGCTAAACAAAGATCAAAAGGTCTTAGCAAGATAAAAAGTGGGTTGGATTTGACAGAAAAGGGTTTGTGTGTACCCTGTAAATTAAATGACTTCTTGCACCCTAAAATAGAGTCGCTTAATTAACCAAGGTTCTGGTCAGGACAAAATTCAACTAAACCCTTTAAAAATCATAGAAAAATATTATCTAGGTGTTGAACTCTCGAATTGCTACGCTAACGTGTTTGGTTTTGGAAAACCTGTCGTTGTAGCTTGAAAGCGAAGAATTAGTATTCAATAAATAAAATTTATACCGAAATGAAATTCCGAGTCGAACACAGGGAGGCAGACGTTTGATTTAAAAACTACTCATTTCTTTATTTGTCACGAAGTAATTCAATTTAAATCTACATAATTATTTACAATAAATAGAAGAGAGAGAGAGGGTAAAAGAGAGAGAGAATATTATACATAGAAATCAAAAATGAGATGTAGAATAAACAGAGAATTTGTCATTAAGGAGATTGTTCATTACAACTAGAAAACATAACACAATTGCACTAGAAAGCGATAAATTTAATCTAGAAAGCATTAAAAGAATGGAAGGAGAAATGTCCTCCTCGACGAATGCTTGGGCGAGCAGAACTACACTAGAAAGCAGTAAATCTATATTAGAAAGCAGTAAAAAGAATAGGTAAAGAGATATCCTCCTCGACAGCCGCTTGGAGGACGAGTTGGACGGGACGACGTCTGCACGAAGGAGGACGAAGCAGAAGAACGGGAACGGAGCAGCACGCCGCCGTCGTTGCGGGATCCACTTCCCAAGGGGGACGAAAATTTGGACTTTATCTCGCGAGAAGCATCCTGGCTGTGGGACAAGCTTCTCTTGAGATTTGGAGAGGTAGAGAAGAGAAGGAAGGGATGAGAATTTCGTGTGGAGGGGGTCTCCTTTTATAGTTGCAAGGAGTGAGGGCAAATTGGTCATTACATCTTTAAAACAATAAATGAGGGGTCTTTAGTGATGGATAAAACCGTCACTAAAGCCCCAACGTGGGCGTAGTACCCGCCGCCCACACGCACCTCCTCAGCTGCGCTCTTCAACTCCCACCCACGTTCTTTCATCCACAGCCATCCGATCGCGAGATCGGATGGCTTAAGATGCGTCTTTGCCCGCTGCTGCGTGCCCGCCCAGCACGTACGATGGTGCATCCACGCCGCGCGTGCAATAGCGCGTGAACGCTATCGGTGGATCTGAGCCGCCCGATGACTATCTAACGCCCGCCCACGCTTGCTCGCCCGTGCCTTTCTCCCATTCGCTGCGGCTCGAACCCGCGACTGCAGCTCGCGTAAGCGCTCTCGACCGCTGTGCTACGAGGCGCGGATGGTCGAGTGGACGCTTTTAGGCGCAGCTATCCATGGCCGTTGGATCGAGATCCAACGGCAAAGAGGGAGAGGGTGCAGGGACTTCAGAGATTGTATGCGGCCGTCTGGGTGGCCGAGATGGTGCCACGTGGTGCCATCTTGGCTGTCCATTTTCTGGATGTTGTAGATGGTGCCACGGATGTCGGATTGACTCGATTTTTGCGTCGTTAGGCTGCGATCGTCGATCCGAATTCATTCGTGCGTTCGGATTTGTCATTTGAAGTATGGATTTACACCATCCTGGCCCTTGGTCTTCTAGGGTTCCCCAGTCACTATCTGATGCTACGGATGCCTGATTAAGGCGATCTTGGAGTCGTTGAACTCCAATCGTCGCCCTGATCACATCCATACGGTTGGATCATCAATCCGAGACCCTGATAAAATGTTTACCCTATCCAAGCACATAAAAGGAGACAATTAACCTCCATTTTATTCAAACTACTCTAAATGCAAGATAATGCATGTTATGCAATATTTATATCATGAAATGTAATCCTATGCTTAAGAACATACATAAATAGACATCTTAAGTAGTGTAAATGTGTTTACATCATATCCCCATGCCTATCTTTTGCTAGTCCCTAGCAAAAACTATATGCTATTTATAAAAAAATTAGGTTGGATTATTTGGGCCTGAGTTATTTTCAATCATTAAGAAATTGTCTACTTAGGAACTAACTTTAAAAGACACAACAGTGCCCGAGTATCTGCCAAAATGCAGACCGCTTCAAACTCTCGCCTTATTCACAGAAAAATTTCTTTTTCTCTTTTTCTTTTTTTCTAATTTTTTGGATTTTCAAATTTTAGGGTTTAAGAGTGGCTTTCTACAGCCATTCAACTCACCCAAGATTTGATGAGAATCCTAAGTTTTAAGCATCTTATTGTGATTGTGATAGACTCGTTGACCGGCAATTAAAACGGACTTCAGATTTCTACGCCTCTAGGTGACCTCAAAAAGAATTCTGCCTAAAGGTATATCTTTACAACCGGTAGCTTTCTCCGTACTTTTATTTTTTTACAGGATCAATACAAGGGTGAATCCAGTGTATATCTCCCCGGTTTATTCTACTTCTCCACTTCTTCCTAGGTGTTTTGGGAATTTTTAGTGCATTTACTGAGCTGGGTTCTGGACAACCGGTCAATGAGCTGTTACCACCGACAACTTGCCAGCCATACTCGTGCGGCGAAGTGTGGCTTATTTCTTTTTGTTCTTTTCTCCTTTTCTTTTTGATTTTTTTTTCTTTTTTTCTGAGTAGGTGGCTTCCCTGGTCTAAGATTTACCTAAGGGCAGGAAAAAAAAGAAAAGTCCAGTGACTGGGCTCTGGACAACCTACCTATAAGCTGTTACCTATGATAACTTGCCAGCCATATCACCCTAAAAGGTTCATTAGCTACCCAATTTCCATTAAAATCACCGAACAACGAGTCAGTGACAAGATAGTGTGTAGATGCTAAAAACTCAAAATTCCCTCAAATTAATGGGCGGGTTGATAAGTAGTGTACTTATCACCCAAACTTATTTACTCCAATTAAAATAAAATTCAGGTTGGCGAGAACTCGAACAATAAATCTACATTTTAGTGGATACACGGGCTGATTAAGTCCAAAGACCTAAAGGGTCTTTGTGTTCAAATCATAATGTAGTATTTCCTAAGATTGAAGATTTTCTTAAACCCAAATTCACTTTCCTAATTCCGAATTTTTTTTTTTAATAAAAGAAAATAAAACAAATCTACGGAGCTGACGAATGAATTCAGAGATGAATATCCACCCCCCCATGCCTATCTAATGCAATGTCCTCATTGTATTAAAAAGGCATAAAACATAGTGGAAAAGCGTAGAAAGCACCTGAATTGCGTGAATGTCAGGTCTGCTCCAAGATGAAAACTAAAAAGAACTGTATATGTGCTGAGTTTAGTGCCTTCAGCTAGGCACACTATACAAAGAAAAGAAATGAAGAATTCACAAGTGCAGGTCAGAATCAGAATAAACAGAAGAATCCTCTGACCTATCAACAGAGGTCCACAGATGTGGACTAGATTGTGGTGCAGACCCATCCCCCATAATCGAGAATATCTTAGGTTCTGGATAAAAATTACCCAAAACCTAAAATCAAAATGCAAGCGGGGTCGGGCCTGTGATTTATGAGGATGCAACCCAAGACCAAAAAGTCGGCTTACAGAGAATTGAAACTCAAAAAGATAATCATTGAATGTGTGCTTGAGTTGAACATCTTCGAAACAAATGTCGTAAGGGTTCTGATTTGATGGTTTCAGCTTAAAAGAAATCCTTCAACTCAATCTTCCATTTCCTCCAAAATTAACTTCCCAAATCAGAACCTCCCAGCTCCTATCCTCCTCATCAGCATATCAAATTCCAAGACCTCTTGTATATTAATCACCCAATCTGAAATCTCCAAGTCTAAATGATGTGGCAGAATCAGAATTGACTTGGGTCTAATTATCTCAGAAACAGAATAATAGATAAGCTCAATGGGGTGTAACTGATAATCAGGGCATTGAATTGATTCCTCCAGAAAATGCGATTCTGGATCCGTAATGTGTGCCCTAATAAGATCAATTTCCTTAGTTATTGGGCTATCAAATGATCTATCAGATTCCTCAGGCCCAATCGTCTCACAGAAATCGTGTTCAGAAAACTCGCGTGAGACTTCTCAACTTGAATCTTCACCATCAGGATCCGTATCAATGTATGTCCCAAAATCATTTATCACTTTCTGTTCCAAGGAGACATACGTTTCCTCGTAACCCGGTTCGGGGATTTCAGGTGAAGAAATCAGATCTTCCTTAATTGGTTGCTTTAATTCAATCTGGTCAGCCTCGTAACACGTGTCCCCCCCAACAGGTGCCTGAGTAGGTTCTGTCATTGGCTTTCCTGAAGAGGGTTCATCCTGGGAATCATCCCATGATTGAATCAAAGCAACCACGAATCTCATCCTCAATTTCGCTAATTTCCCAAGTAGAAACTCACCCGGGTTCTTATCTGTAACGACCCGATTCCCAAGTCCCTATGAGACACGAGAACCGGACCGACTCGACTAATCCCAAGACCTAGTCGTCCAATGAGAAAGTAACCAAAAGAGCACTAAAATAAACCACATTCAGCATGAATATAACTAACCGTAAGGAAATACAGCAGTAAGGAAAGAAACCACTACAGTATATACCACCACAACAATAGAACAACATTCATAACATAATATGAACTGCAGGAAAAGAAAAGTACAGCGGAAACAAGAACAACTCACTATAACGGAACAAAAAGAGGTACAAGAGAACAGTGGTAACTCTACTGGACCCTACTCGGCCCAGCGTCCTCTGCAGCCGCTGACCCTGGCTGCTCAACACCTGGTCCTGAAAGGTAACGAGTGTAACACGTCAGCAAAACGCTGAGTAGAGTGGCAGCTAAACTAAAGAAACAGTAAAGTGTCCAGTAGCTGTTTAATTTTCTTTCTTCCTTTATTTACGTCTTTCTATTGTTTCATAATTTATCTATTTCTCAGATCCTTCACTTGATCTCGAATGTTCCTCGTGGGAACGATCTTGATTGTAGTCTTTTCCGAACAGTAGAAGTAGCACGTGGTGCTCTCCTGGCCGGGAGAGTCCCCCGTGGTGATCCTACTCTCAGTCAACCACCCCAAGGTCACTGACAGACGTAACGGTGACTACGGTACGCGCGGCAAACGCACGGGTAGCTAACCCGCACTGGCATGCGGTCAGTCGTTTCCGTTAACAGGTGCGCCCAAAGCACAGCACGGAACCAGTACAGGGCAGAGCCCTCTCAGTAACAGGGGTCCAACCCCTCCACAGTAACCAAACAGGGGCCTCGCCCCTCCACAATCCGCGCACCCTCGCCTGACTACCCTGGTTTGCCCCAATGGGCCTAACAAGTCGGTGTGGGAGGCTAGCAGAACCTCGAGGCCCGTGGGGTAGCTAGTACCTCCCTACACTAGTAGCTCTCCTCAGTACTACGTACACGAGGGCCAGCAAGTCGGTACAGAGTGGCCAGTCCTAACCCCGGGTCCCTGGGGCGGCTGACTCCGCTCTGCACTAAACAGGGGGGACAGTCGCTCTCCTTGGTACTCCGTACTCAAGGGCCAGCTCACTTCCCCAATTCTATTCCATTTACTTTCCAGGAGTTCTACTCCTAATTCCTCATAGGGTTCCAGCTCTTTAACTCAGAACATTCCAGTTTCACCATTCCAGTTTCACGTTCATACATCCCATATTCTTAATCATGTTCATTTATTCATAATAGGCAGCTATTAATTCAATTCACAGGCAGCTATTATTTCCTTTCCACATTTTCCAAGACTGCAGTATTCATACATTCCACTAGTTTTCCCGTCCTAGGATTCATGCCATATCCTAGGATCTATCATACAATCTAGTTTTCCAGCCCTAGGATTCATGCAACACCCTAGGAATCTACCATTCAATCTATTTCTCATTCCTAGGATTCATGTAATGTCCTAGGTTCTATTTATGGTTTCATAATTTAACGGATTATACTTAAAGCCACTCTACCGGTTACAATAGTCGAACTGGGGGCGTGGTCGGGAATCCCGCGTGCCTCCGCAACCCCCGAGAATGCAACGGAACGGGGTCCTATCACAAGGATCAAACACAAGGAACTTCTCAAAACAGTATACAGCTACTGTAGACAGGTAGAGGATATAATTCTGAAAAGAACGCAACTCGAAACGCGGAAAACGGAGCCCGAACGGGCCCAAAACGGGTCGAAAATAACGAAACAGTGCAAAATCAGACGTCTGGAACTTCTTTCAGAAGTCTTAAAAAGTGGATCAGGGAATTACCTCGCTCTGCGTGGGCTCTCAGACGTCCAGAAGCCTGTGGGGGCGTCTGGCCTAGTTCCCAGACGTCCGATGGTCACCCAGGACGTCTGGAAGTCGTTCCCGCCGTCTGGCACTGCAGCCAGACGTCTGATTCGCGTTGGATGCGAATCTCAGACCCTGCACGTACCCATTTCCTCTCTCTCTTAGTACGGTCAATCGAAGGGAAGGAAGAAGGCGGAAAAACTCACCTTTCAGACGTCTGAACAGTCTTCCAGACGTCATTCCCGTCGTCTGGCTATCATCCCCGATGTCTGATTCTAGAAAAGTTTCCAGAACTAGGGCGCAACTCGCCCTCCGCCCGCGACGCCCGGCCGCGCTGCGAGTGCTCCGCCTGCTGCTCGAGCTGCAGCAGGCCTCTCGCGTCGCTCTGTGCCCGCTGCGCCCCCGCGGCCGGCTCCCACTGCCCCGGCAAGCTCGAGCCCTCATGGCCGACACCTCCTCCCCCGCGCAGCACCTCCTCCTGCACCCGTCGCGGCTGTCGCCGCCGCCGCTCACCCTCGCGCTCGCTCTCGCGCACTGGCTGGAAGGAGAAAAGGAAGGAGACGGAGGTGACGGGAGTGAGGGAGAGGGCGTGGCCTTTTAAGGCCGCACGAGGAGGAGAGAGAGAGCACGACAGAGGGTGCAGGAGGGTATTTCTGCAGGTCTGCGTGCTCAGGCACGCAGACGAAACAATCGTGCCAAAATAACTGATTTCCAGACGTCTGTAAATGATCCCAGACGTCTGGAGGTGATTCCAGACGTCTGGTCCGACGTCTGGGCCACCTCCCAGACATCTTAAAAGATGTCTGGAGCGCGCGTTCATAACATTATCCTTAACATCCTGGAGCCAATCCAACAAAGACTTGTTTAAATCATCAATCATTTCAATCAGGGGCTCCAATCTCTCAATGCAAGGTGTTGACTGAACTTCTAAAGATTGAATGATATTCCTCAAGTTAGCCAGAACCTTATCTTGAACCTGATTAACCTGAACCAAATGAGTTGGTTCAGGATTGGGCAGGTTTGACATCAATGCAGAGGAATTAACGAATTGAGATTCGTTATACCCTTCCTGATAATAGGTCATTTTAGATTGTTCAAAAGATGGTGATGACCTAAAGGCAGTGAAATCAGAGGATGGGTAAGGATCAGTGTATCCTTCTTGATTGTATTTCGTATTAGGTTGTTCATGAAAGGAAGATGATCTATAATTGATGTAGCTCTGAGAAGGACACAAATCAGAATCAAAGTGTTTAGGGTTAGACCCTAAACACGGAGGTCCAGAACTGCATCCCCAATCCGAGTTATCCCAACTAACTGATGGTTGATTACAATACGAGTCGGGATAATCGTCATGTTGAGGATAATTCAAAACAGGAGGGAAAGAGCGGGAATGCGTGAAATATATGGAAGGATTCATGAGACACGGGAGGAAGAAAGGCGCCCTGCAATACAAACAATCAAACTTGTACTTAATTGGGTTAACCTACAGACCTACAGACTCCCAAAACCCGTCTTGAGATAAAGAAACGATTTGATCTACTTCTGTCTGCTCAATCCAACCAGTTAGAAGGAGGGACTGGGGAGAAGGTTCTTCCTTCGGCTTGCACCTCCGGTTCCTAGTGTACCCCCCAGCCACGATCGTTTGATTCTGCTCCCCTAGCTAGACATCAGATTGAACAGTAGAAACAGACTAATAAAAAATAATCTCGTTCTGGGTTCTAAAGAGGGAGTCCAATCTTTAAGGCCAACGTCTACTCTGTTTTATTTAGGGCTAGGTTTGAATGTGCTTTGGAATGTGATGGGCCCTTTAAATGGGTTGTGTCCTTAATGATTAATTGATTTGTGTGTGCATGCACAACCAGTGGTTTTCAAGCAAGATTGTTTTTGATGCGATGAATTTTAAGGTTCAAATCTTGCTTAGTAGCTTTTAGGATTCAACTTTAGGTGTTTTCAAACAGGTTTCATTGGCACACCATATTTTGAAAGCACGGGTGAAAATGTTTTCCATTGAAGCTTAAAAAGAATGTGGAGTGCCTGGTAAATCCCTAAGAGTTGAACCTAATTGGCAGCTACTTGATGAGTTGATTTTATTTGAAATGGTGTGGCCCTATCAACTCAAACAATTGGCCTGATGCACCACTTAATTAGGCACACAAATGATTACATAATCTGATTTCTATTCAATTATGTGTTTGAATGTGTATACCGACTCCTAAGATCGGTTTACCGGTTGAGTTTGAAAATCAGATGAAGTTGTGTACCTCTATGAGATTTTTTTTTTAATTTTTCTTTTTTTAATGTGGGAGTTGGGGTGAGTATGGGTGTCAAGCAACAAACAATCTAACCTTAGAGTTTATAAAAAAACCTAGGTTGATTGATGTTTGAATTATTATGTTGTGGAATGAAATCTAATGGGTGGGAGGTGGGGGATAACTCACAAAACCTTCCACAGCACTTTTCTCCAATCTACCGCATTTGCCTGTCTCGAAAGAGTACCTGTAATTACAATAAGAAAGGAGAAAAGTGAGGTAAATGATTTGTAAGTTACAAAATGTGAAGAGAAGTCAAAGATCGCCGCCTCCCCGGCAACGGCGCCAAAATGTTGAACTCTCGAATTGCTACGCTAATGTGTTTGGTTTTGGAAAACTTATCGTTGTAGCTTGAAAGCGAAGAATTTGTGTTCAACAAATAAAATTTATACCGAAATGAAAATTCCGGGTCGAACACAGGGAGGCGGACGTTTGATTTAAAAACTACGCGTTTATTTATCGCGAAGTACTTCAATTTAAATTTATCTAATTATTTACAATAAATAGAAGAGAGAGAGGGTAAAAGAGAGAGAGAATATTATACATAGAAATAAAAAATGAGATGTAGAATAAATAGAGAATTTGTCATTAAGGAGATTGTTCATTACAACTAGAAAACATAACACAATTGCATTAGAAATCGATAAATTTAATCTAGAAAGCATTAAAAGAATGGAGGGAGAAATGTCCTCCTCGACGAATGCTTGGAGGACGAGCAGAACTACACTAGAAAGTAGTAAATCTATATTAGAAAGCAGTAAAAAGAATAGGTAGAGAGATATCCTCCTCGACGGTCGCTTGGAGGACGAGCCGGACGAGACGACGTCTGGACGAAGGAGGACGGAGTAGAATGAAGGAGGACGAAGCAGAAGAATGGGAACGGAGCAGCACGTCGCCGTCGTCGCCGGATCCACTTCCGAAGGGGGACGAAAATTTGGACTTTATCTCGCGAGAAGCATCCCGGGTGTGGGACAAGCTTCTCTTGAGCTTTGGAGAGGTAGAGAAGAGAAGGAAGGGATGAGAATTTCGTGTGGAGGGGGTCTCCTTTTATAGTTGCAAGGAGTGAGGGCAAATTGGTCATTACATCTTTAAAACAATAAATGAGGGGTCTTTAGTGACGGATAAAACCGTCACTAAAGCCCAAACGTGCGCGTAGTACTTGCTGCCCATGCGCACCTCCTCAACTGCGCTCTTCAATGCTCGCCAATGTTCTTTCATCCACAGCCGTCCGATCTCGTGATCGGACAGCTTAAGATGCGTCTTCGCCCGCTGCTGCACGCCCGCCCAGCACATACGATGGCGCATCCTCGCCGCGCGTGCAATAGCACGTGAACACTATCGGTGGATCTGAGCCGCCCGATGACGATCCAACGCCCGCCCGCGCTCTCTCACCCGCGCCTTTCTCCCCTTCGCTGTGACTCAAACCCGCGACTGCAGCTTGCGCAAGCGCTCTCAACCGTTGCGCTACGAGGCGCAGATGGTCAAGCAGATGCTTTTAGGCACGACTGTCCACAGCCATTGGATCGAGATCCAACGGCGGAGAGGGAGCGGGTACGGGGACTTCAGAGATTGTATGCGGCCGTTTGGGCGGTCGAGATGGCGCCATGTGGTGCCATCTTGGCCGTCCATCTTATGGATGTTGTAGATGGTGCCACGGATGTCGGATTGACTCGATTTTTGCTTCGTTAGGCTGCGATCGTCGATTCGAATTCATTCGTGTAGTCAGATTTGTCATTTGAAGTATGGATTTACACCATCCTGGCCCTTGATCTTCTAGGGTTCCTCAGTCACTATCTGATGCTACGGATGCCTGATTAAGGCGATCTTGGAGTAGTTGAACTCCAATCGTCAGCCTGATCACATCCATACAGTTGGATCTTCGATCCGAGGCCCTGATAAAATGTTTGCCCTGTCTAAGCACATAAAAGGAGACAATTAACCTCCATTTTATTCAAATTACTCTAAATGCAAGATGATGCATGTTATGCAATATTTATATCATGAAATGCAATCCTATGCTTAAGAACATGCATAAATAGACATCTTAAGTAGTGTAAATGTATTTACATCACTAGGATTTAGAACTTTCAATTTGGCCATTGGAACCCATTTTGACCGAGAATGGGGTCTTAGACAGATATTTGCCTTAAATTAGGTTTTTACGTAAATTACCTAGTCAAACATGCTCAAAACTGAAATCCAACTTCACCATTGGATTCCTTAGGTTCCAATTAGACTTGTACCAAAATTTGGACCTAAGGGGAACTCATCTTGACCCACTTTGCAAATAGGTCCAGCCTGATTATATTTATACCCCTATCTTTCAAAAAGCTTTGCAAAAGCTGCCTATCTTCTTCATCGTTCTCGCAATTAGGTCCCTCCACCATTATAGCGGAGGAATCCTGCTCCGGCGAGCTTTAGAAGGTGGTTTCTCCATGATTTCTCAGAGAATCTCCTTCAAAATTGAAAGGGAGATTCTTTGAGAAAATCCCTCCAATGTGAACCCAGTTTGATGCTCTAATTGTTACCCCAATCTCTCATGCGAACGCATGAGAGATTTGGGTCTCTTTTGAAGTTGCCATCTCCAACAAGCATACCTTGCTTGGAAGCTTGGCAGCTTCCAAGCACAAATCCCCCTCCAAAGATCTATTTAAGAAGCCCCCGATCCAACCTACTACTCCAGGCTTGAAATCGACCAGAAACCCGCTCAAATTCTTCTCTCCTCCACCAGTCGATTTGCTCATCAAGCTCCGACAACCTTCCCTACTCTTCCTCGTCGCCTGACCACAATACCAGTGGCAGGTTCTTCCTCCTTGCGTTCGTCCGCATCGCGCAGCACCTGCCAACGCCTTGTCTCCCCTTCATCCTCACCGACCATCCCTCTCTGAGCGCCTTCGTCTTCGGCGTCGGTAGTACGCGCCTGATGCCATCTTCGCCTTCCCTTCTTCCACTATCACTCTAGATAAGTCCCCTTCACCCTCTACATTCTTCTTCCCTCTTCATTTCCCTGAATCGACTACTGCTGCATTCCACCACCATCATCTCCTTCACCTCCAGCCACCACCTCCGACGAGACCACTCCACCACCACAAACCATCCTACCCCTCTCCGAAAAGTCCACCAGCATCCCCTCATTCCACTCAACATTTCCCTTCACTCATACCACCACTCCACTCACCCAAACACACCCCCGAGCACACCCACACATACGCCCACAGTGAATCCTAGACACACCACCACAGTCGTCCCCACACCACGCCAACCACCGCAACACACTTGCCATGCCTCGACGAAGCTCCCTGGACGATTTGACGTGGCCGCGAGGCCGTTCTCATGTTTTCAGGTATTCGACCACTAGCCACCATTGACGAAGGAGCTTAAAGCTTGCTTGCTGTGCTCCAGGTGCTGCTGCTCCAGGTGATAGTCCCAGGTGGTGTGGACTTGAGGCATGCTCACACCCAGGCCTTTGATTGGAGTAGAGAGCAGCTGCAGCCTCATAATTTGAAGAAGACATCTGCTGCTGCTGCAGCGTGCAAGGGAGGTGGGACATTTAGTCCCACCTCGGAACTAGAAGAGCGGCCATGACCGCATAAGTTGAATACCTTCCAGTAGCTTATCGCCTCCAAATCATGAGGTGAGGTCCCTCTCACACGACTGACCCAGCCTCGTCCGCGCTCACGCCCCACGGACCTGGCCTTGACCCAACCCGATTGCACTCCTCGCCCACCACCACACGCCGATGGGCCTAGTCCCAGGTACATGCCCGACCCGATTACCCGATAACGTGTGGCTCTGGGAGAGCGGAACCTAAGAGAGAAAAGAGAGGGGAGTGCGCGTAGGTAGGGGGAAGGTTTTGCTCCAGGCTGAAGAGGAGGAGAAGCGAAGCTGAAGAAGAAGAAGAAGAAGAAGACAAGAATGTAGAGAAGTTAAGACAGAGAAAGAAAGACAAGGAAGAAGCTGAAGCCAAGGCATAGAAAGCAGGAAAAAGGCAAAGGAAGAAGGAAGGCAAAAAGGCAGAAAGCTCGCAAAGGCAAAATAAGAAGAAGAAGAAGAAGGGAAGAGAAGACAAAGAAAAGAAGACAGAAGCCAAAGGTAAAGAGAAAGAAGAGGAGTAGAAGCAGAAGTTGAAGAAGAGCCGCAGAAGTTGAAGGCAAAAGGAGCACTGTAGCATCATCAATTTATGTCGTCCAATTTTTTATTCAAATTCATATACATTGAGTTCTTAAGTACTCTGTGACCTACATTGCCAATTACTCCTATATTTTTGCACTGTGATATTGATATTATTGCATATTCCTTTAAATTTTAAATTGTAATCTTGATTTCTAAAACACCAATTTGCTCCCTGTGTTCGACCTCAGACTTTAAATTCGAGTAATAAAATTGTATTTGTTTTGAACGTTCTTTCGGCTATATTACAACGCGATATTCTTAAATACCGATCCAGTGCGACGAACAATAACAAACACTATATATAGAGTATATATATTTAAGTATTATTAGTATATATATGTAAATAGATATTTTCTATGTATGTATATTTATTGTAATATATATATGTATATGTAATATATATAGTTTGTGTATATAGTTAGAGTCATTGTTTTCCTCAGGTTGTATATAGTGTTTCTAAGGTTTAATAGGAGTTAGTATGTTTGTATATATGTTAGTATAGTATATGTAAGTATTCATTTATTATTTTTGTACCTAGACTTAGGTATCGAATTATTGATAACCAACATAGAATAGATTAAGCAATTTTTCATGCCTTTTTTATTGTAAATATGTTTTAGGTATTGTGTTAGCATTAATTGATTCATTTTGTATATAATTAACTCAATTCATTCATTCTTTGACTCATTTGTAAATACATTTGAAATTTTTAGAATAAAAGAGCTTTTTTGGAATATCGAGAGTGATGTATATCAATAATTGACTTCCAGTAAATGACTTAAAATAAGCTAGTAAAAATTATGTAAATAAATAAAAATGATTGACATGACATCAGTTTACATTGTGACACCATACTACAATTGTTACGAACGTGCGGCTTCAGACGTCTTTTAAGACGTCTGGGAGGTGGCCCAGACGTCGGACCAGACGTCTGGAACCCCTTCCAGACATCTGGGATTCGGTTTCGGCTGCACGCGCGGTTGCGTTTGCGCACCTGCGCTCACAGACCTGCAGATGCGCTCCTTTTTCCCTCTCCTCCGCAGGCGCTGCCCTCTCTGTCTCGCTCTCTCTCTCTCCCCGCGCAGCTTTAAAAAGCCACACCCTCTCCCTCACTCTCATCACCTCTGCTCCCTTCCTCTTCTCCTTCTAGCCGGTGCACGAGTGTGAGCGTGAGCGAGCGGCAGCAGCGACGGCCGCGGTGGGTGCTAGAGGAGGTGCTGCACGAGGGAAGAGGCGTCGGCCGTGAGGGCTCGAGCCTGCCGGGGCAGCGAGAGCCGACCGGCGGGGGCGCAGCGGGCGCGGAGTGACGCGGGAGGCCTGCTGTAGCTCGAGCAGCAGGCGGACAAGGCACGGCGCGGCCGTGCATCGCGGGCGGAGGGCGAGTCGCGCTCTGATTCTAGAAGTTTTTCCAGAATCAGACGTCTGGGTTTCCAACCAGATGACGGGGAAGACGTCTGAAGGACTGTTCAGACGTCTGAAAGGTAAGTTATTTTCGTACCTTCTTCCTTTCCTTCGACCATCCATACTGAGCATGAGGAATGGGTACGCGTAGGTTCTGAGGTTCGCATCCAACGCGAATCAAACGTCTGGCAGTGGTGCCAGACGACTGGAGGGACTTCCAGACGTCCGGGGTGACCATCGGACGTCTGGGAACTAGGCCAGACTCCCCCGCAGGCTTCTGGACGTCTGAGAGACCACGCAGGACAAGGTACCATCTGTTCCTATTTTTTTAAGACGTCTGGAACAGACGTCTGATTTTGCACTATTTCGTCGTTTTCGACCCGTTTAAGACCCGTTCGGAGTCCGTTTTCCGCGTTTCGAGTTGCGTACTTTTCGGAATTAAATCCTCTACCCGTCTACAGTAGTTGTATACTATTTTGAGAAACTCCTTGTGTTTGATCCTTGTGATAGGACCCCGTTCCGTTGCAGTCTCGGGGGTTGCGGAGGTACGTGGGATTCTCGACCACGCCCCCAGTACACCTGTTGTAACCGGTAGAGTGGCTATTAAGTTTATTAGTATAATCTGTTAAACTATGGAACCATAAATAGAACCTAGGACATTGCATGAATTCTAGGAATGAGAAACTAGAATGAATGGTTGATCCTAGGGTGTTGCATGAATCCTAGGGCTGGAAAACTAGATTGTATGATAGATCCTAGGGTATGACATGAATCCTAGGATGGGAAGAACTAGTGGAATATATGAATACTGCAGTCTCGGAAAATGTGGAAAGGAAATAATAGCTACCTGTTATGAATAAATGAGCATGTCTGTGAATATGGGATGTATGAACGTGAAACTGGAAAGGTGAAACCTGAATATGCTGAGTTAAAAGAGCTGGAACCCTACGGGGAATTAGGAGTAGAACTCCTAGAAGGTGAATGAAATAGAATTGGGGAAGTGAGCTGGCCCTTAAGTACGGAGTACCAAGGAGAGCGACTGTCTCCCTGTTTAGTGCAGAGCGGAGCCAGCCGCCCCAGGGACCCGGGTTAGGTCTGGTCACTTTGTACCGACTTGCTGGCCCTCGAGTACTCAGTACCGAGGAGAGCTACTAGTGTAGGGTGAGTGTAACGAACGCGCGCTTCAGACGTCTTTTAAGACGGCTGGGAAGTGGCCTAGACGTCTGGAACCACTTCCAGACGTCTGGGAATCGGTTATTTTTGGCACGCGCGATTCGTCTGCGCGCCTGAGCACGCAGACCTGCGTATGCTCTCTCTCCCTCTCTTTTTCCCTCTCTCCTGCGACTGCAGACCACCCTGTCCCGCTCTCTCTCTCTCCTCCTCGCGCGGCCTTAAAAGGCCACGCCCTCCCCCTCACTCCCGTCACCTCCGCCCCCTCCCTCTTCTCCTTCCAGTCGGTGCGCGAGAGCGAGCACGAGTGAGCGGCGGCGGCGACAGCCGCAGCGAATGCGGGAGGAGGTGCTGCGCAGGGGAGGAGGCGTCGGCCGTGAGGGCTCGAGCCTGCCAGGGCAGCGGGAGCCGGCCGGCGGGGGCGCAGCAGACGTGGGGTGGCGCAGCAGGCCTGCTGCAGCTCGAGCAGTAGGCGGAGCACTCGCAGCGCGGCCGTGCGTCGCGAGTGGAGGGCGAGTTGCGCCCTGGTTCTGGAAACTTTTCCAGAATCAGACGTCTGGGCTGATAGCCAAACGACGGGCACGACGTCTGGAAGATTGTCCAGACGTCTGAAAGATGAGTTATTTCCGCTTCTTCATTTTCTTCGACTGACCGTACTAAGAGAGAGAGGAAATGGGTACGCGTAGGTTCTGAGATTCGCATCCAACATGAAGCAGACGTCTGGCTGCAATGCCAGACGACGGGAACGACTTCCAGACGTCCTGGGTGACCATCGGACGTCTGGGAACTAAGCCAGACACCCCCGTAGGCTTCTGGACGTCTGAGAGACCACGCAGAGCAAGGTAACCCCTGATCCACTGTTTAAGACGCCTGGAATAAGTTCCAGACATCTGATTTTACACTATTTCGTCGTTTTCGACCCATTTAGGGCCCGTTCGAGTTCCGTTTTCCACGTTTCGAGTTGCGTTCTTTTCGGAATTAAATCCTCTACCCGTCTACAGTAGCTGTATACTGTTTTGAGAAATTCCTTGTGTTTGATCCTTGTGATAGGACCCCGTTCCGTTGCAGTCTTGGGGGTTGCGGAGGCACGTGGGATTCCCGACCACGCCCCCAGTTCACCTGTTGTAACCGGTAGAGTGGCATTTAAGTTTATTAGCATAATCTGTTAAATTATGGAATCATAAATAGAACCTAGGACATTGCATGAATCCTAGGAATGAGAAACGAGATTGAATGATAGATCCTAAGGTGTTGCATAAATCCTAGGGCTGGAAAACTAGATTGTATGATAGATCCTAGGGTATGACATGAATCCTAGGATGGGAAAACTAGTGGAATATGTGAACACTGCAGTCTTGAAAATGTGGAAAAGAAATAATAGCTGCCTGTAAATTTGTTTAAACAGCTGCCTGTCATGAATAAATGAACATGATTAAGAATATGGGATGTATGAACATGAAACTGGAAAGGTGAAATCGGAATGCGTTGAGTTAAAGAGCTGGAACCCTAGGGGAATTAGGAGTAGAACTCCTGGAAAGTGAATGGAATAGAATTGGGGAAGTGAGCTGTCCCTTGAGTACGGAGTACCAAGGAGAGCGACTATCCCCCTGTTTAGTGCAGAGCGGAGCTAGCTGCCCCAGGGACCCGGGGTTAGGACTGGCCACTTTGTACCGACTTGCTGGCCCTCGTGTACGTAGTACCGAGGAGAGCTACTAGTGTAGAGAGGTACTAGCTACCCCACGGGCCCCGGGGTTCTGCTAGCCTCCTACACCGACTTGTTAGGCCCACTGGGCAAACTAGGGTAGTCAGGCGAGGGTGCGCGGACTGTGGAGGGGCAAGGCCCCTGTTTGGTTACTGTGGAGGGGTTGGACCCCTATTACTGAGAGGGCTCTGCCCTGTACTAGTTGCGTGCTGTGCTTTGGGCGCACCCGTTAACGAAAACGACTGACCGCGTGCCAGTGCGGGTTAGCTACCTGTGCGTTTATCGCACGTGCCGTAGTCACCATTACGTCTGTCCGTGACCTTGGGGTGGTTGACTGAGAGTAGGATCACCACGAGGGACTCTCCCAGCCAGGAGAGCACCACGTGCTACTTCTACTGTTCGAAAAAGACTACAATTAAGATCGTTCCCACGAGGAACATTCGAGATCAAGTGAAGGATCTGAGAAATAGATAAATTGTGAAACAATAGAAAGACGTAAATAAAGGAAGAAAGAAAATTAAAATAGCTACTGTACACTTTACTGTTTCTTTAGTTTAGCTACCACTCTACTCAGCGTTTTGCTGACGTGTTACACTCGTTACCTTTTAGGACCAGGTGTTGAGCAGCCAGGGTCAGCGGCTGCGGAGGACGCTGGGCCGAGTAGAGTCCAGTAGAGTTACCACTGTTCTCTTGTACCTCTTTTTTTGGTTCCACTGTAGTGAGTAGTTCTTGTTTCCGCTGTACTTTTCTTTACTTGCAGTACCATATTATGTTATGAATGTGGTTCTACTGTTGTGGTGGTATATACTGTAGTGGTTTCTTTCCTTACTGCTGTATTTTCTTACTGTTAGTTATATTCATGCTGAATGTGGTTTATTTTACTGCTCTTTTGGTTACTTCCTCGTTGGACGACCAGGTCTTGGGATTAGTCGAGTCGGTCCGGTTCTCGTGTCTCGTAGAGACTCGGGAATCGGGTTGTTACAGCGAGTACTAGCTACCCCACGGGCCCCGGGGTTCTGCTAGCTCACCTACACCGACTTGTTAGGTCCACTGGGCAAACTAGGGTAGTCAGGCGAGGGTGCGCGGACTGTGGAGGGGCAAGGCCCCTGTTTGGTTACTGTGGAGGGGTTCGACCCCTGTTACTGAGAGGGCTCTGCCCTATGCTGGTTCCGTGCTGTGCTTTGTGCGCACCGATTAACGGAAACGACTGACTGCGTGCCAGTGCGGGTTAGCTACCTGTGCATTTATCGCGCGTGCCGTAGTCACCGTTATGTCTGTCCGTGACCTTGGGGTGGTTGACTGAGAGTAGGATCACCACGGGGGACTCTCCCGGCCAGGAGAGCACCACGTGCTACTTCTACATTTTGGAAAAGACTGCAATCAAGATCGTTCCCACGAGGAACATTCGAGATCAAGTGAAGGATCTGAGAAATAGATAAATTTTGAAACAATAGAAAGACGTAAATAAAGGACGAAAGAAAATTAAAACAGCTACTGTACACTTTATTGTTTCTTTAGTTTAGCTGCCACTCTACTCAGCATTTTGCAGACGTGTTACACTCGTTACCTTTCAGGACCAGGTGTTGAGCAGCCAGGGTCAGCGACTGCAGAGGACGCTGGGCCGAGTAGGATCCAGTAGAGTTACCACTGTTCTCTTGTACCTCTTTTTGGTTCCACTGTAGTGAGTGGTTCTTGTTACCACTGTACTTTTCTTTACCTGTAGTTCATAATATGTTATGAATGCTGTTCTACTGTTGTGGTGGTATATACTGTAGTGGTTTCTTTCCTTACTGCTGTATTTTCTTACTGTTGGTTATATTCATGCTGAATGTGGTTTATTTTACTGCTCTTTTGGTTACTTCCTCGTTGGACGACCAGGTCTTGGGATTAGTCGAGTCGGTCCAGTTCTCGTGTCTCGTAGGGACTCGAAAATCGGGTCGTTACAACAATCAACAACGATATCGTTAAAATCACTCTTTTTATGCAATACAAATAATCATAAATCACCCCTCCAGCACCATCAAGCTCTCCTTTGTCGTCCCATACGCTGACCTAATGGTGGTGGTGGTGGTGGTGGAAGAGGAGGAGATGGGGAGGGAGAGTATCTAGAGGGAGGAGGTAGAGTAGAAGGATGAGAGGTGGTGGTGGAGGTTCTTGAAGAAGGGAGAAAGATGTTAATGGGTTTTGTGTAAAAATTCTTTAATTTTTAGTCTCTTATTTCATAAAGGATATCATGTCACTATATCAATGCTTTCGAAGGTATGTATGTAACTATAAAAGATACATATATAAATACAAAAAAAATAAGAATATATACATATATTTCCAAAATTACATGGATATATATATGTTAAACCCCTTTTTAATTTAATGAATTGAATGTGTTGTGCCCCATGTGACCCTATGTTTTACCTTTTTTCCTTTTTGCAGGTAAAAACCTTTGTAAGCAGCCTTTCAAGGCATAAGGGAGATTGGGAAAAACCCAATCTCCTTGAAGATTACATCTCAAACGATTTTTCACTAGAACATGTGCCACATTCACAATAGATCTATCTACTTTCCTTAACAGATAATTAGTTTTTTCCTCTAAGATCTTAGCACATACTTGGACAATTTTCTGAGATTTCCAGAACAACTGCTGCTTGGCTTGTATCTAGGTTACCAGTGATAAGGGATCAGATAGTACTGCTACCTCCTGCAACCTCATATCCAAGGCCATTTGAAGGCTTGTATCTGGGCCTAGTCCCAGACGTCTAATTTTAGATAGTATGCCTATTTTTAGCCCGTTTAGGGTCCAAACGGAATCGAATTTCTGCAAACCAAATACCGTTGTTTTCCACTTGAGTTTCTCTACAAGTTAGTATCACTTGTATACGATTTTGGACTCGTTTAACGTGGGTGGTCAATTGTATAGGTCTCCAGCCAATTGAGCATGCGGGACCCGTGGAGGCGTCAGGACCTACGGTTCTAGCCTCCATTCCTCCCGAATTTCCCAGTAGAGTAGTTTGCTTAATATCAAGATTTAATAAAACTAAGTGCATGTTTAGAATAACTTACATGAACCCTAAGGCATGAAATAAACTCTAGGGCAAAAACGAACGAATCTTGCTCGAGCTACACTGTCTTTTTGTGAGATGCATGTTAAACCAATTCGTTAGCAAATGTATTATTCTATTGATGTGATGCTTTCTTTAGAAAAACACGAGTTGCCTGATATACGAATGAAACCCGTAATGTGAATAGTGAGATTTGAATGTTGGAAATGGAATGAAAGGAATACAAGCATGAACCCTACGTGGAAATTAGGAGAAGAACTCCTGTATATGGAAAGAACTTAGTAAGTGAACGGGAAGTGAGTTAGCCCTTGCGTACGAAGTACCAAGGAAAGCAACTATCCCTTTCGTGTAGAGGGGAGCTAGCCGTCCCTTTGGGTTGAGACTTGAGGTTAGGTCTAGTCACTCTACACCAACTTCTGTTTCGCCCTCGTGTATGTGGTACCAAGGTGAGCTACTTACTGTAGGGAAGGAGCTAATCGTCTCACGGGGCCCGGGGTTAGGACTAGCTGCCCTACACCGACTCTTGTTAGGCTCACTGGGCAAACTGGGATAGTCGGACGAGGATACATAGTCTGTGGAGGGGCGAGACCCCTGTTCTGAGAGGGAAAGGTCCTGTACTATTCCATGTTGTACCTTTAGGTGTACCTACTAGCAGAAATGACTGACCGCGTGCCAGTGCGGGATAGCTACCCGTGTGCTTATCGCGCGTGCCATAGTCATCGCTACGTCGCGACCGTGACCTCAGGGTGGTTGACTATGTATAGGATTACCACAGGGGACTTTCCCGGCCAAGAGAGCACCACGTGTACATCCTACATCACGGAAAAGACTACAATCAAGATTGTTCCCATGAGGAACAGACCAAATGAAGAAAAGACTAGATGAACAAAGAAGCACACAAATTAGAACTACTTGGTTGAGCTAAATGAAAATTAATACTAAATTAGTTACTTATCTTAATTGCATATAAATGACTTAATCACCACTCTACTCAGTGTTCGCTGACTCCAGAATTTTATAACCTTGTTCAGGTCAGGGAGTTGAGCAGGCAACACCACCGGCTGCAGAGGGAGCTAGGCCCAGCCTTAGCTATTGACGTTTTATGTTCCTGCACGTTTCTTTTTGTAGTAGTGAGTATTTTGTTATATATAACACTGTTTCAATTACTTTTCCACTGTACTAGTTGTGATGGTCTATACTATTATGAAACATTCCGTTTTGGTTCTTTTATTGTATCTGTATTATTCTTTTCTGCTTAGTTACATTGTACTTGTTGTTGTGGAATATTTTTTACTTTTGGTTATTTCCCGTTGGAGGACTAGGTATTGCGATTAGTCGAGGCGGGCAGGTCTCGGGTCCTGTAAGGATCTGGGATCGGGTCGTAACAAGCTTTGGTTACCGTCGTTAAGCATTAGGTGGTATATTCACCGTTGATCAAGCGAATTAGAGAATGGATGGTGCCTACTCTTCGTGTTTTTCGTATGAACAGTGTCAAGAGATAGAGCAACAAGTGTGGTGGGAAAATTGCAAAAGAGACCCCTTGAACGAAACGGCAGAAGTTGTACAAGGAAACCCAAAAGTGAGATATTTTCAATGCAGAGCAGTCCTTGAAGTCTTACACTAAAGTCCTTAGTGACTTTTTATACAAAGAATGTGAATGCTTAAATGACCTATATGTAAAACATTGATTCCAAGGTCCTAATGAACTAAAAATACCATGGACTTCTTATGGTATGCTGATTGAATATATTAGAAGATATTTCAATAATTGAATTATGAAATTGAGCTCATTGTGATGTTCAATTGGTATTTAGATCATCCATTTACATACTTAGGTATAGAATATCTCAAAATTGACATAATTATGTATTTTTAATACAGAATTGATGTTTTAGATTATTTTCATTAATTCTCACACTTAACTTGTTTCTTATTTTAATTTGGTAGTATTTAACCTATTTTCTAGCTTAACTTGAATATTTTAGCTATGATGAACAATACATCATCAATAACATGGCTAGAAGCTGCCCAATCACCACTTCTATGAATTACTTCTTCCCCCAATCTAATTAGGCTGAGATTGTTTCCCTGTCCTTCCTCCATAGTACCCACTTCATCATATGAACGATAGAATTTTGCCATTCGTTTAGTCCTCTTTACCACCTCAGTTGGATCTAGTTGTGTTGGTTCCATTACAACCGAGCATCTGTGCAACTAGAGGGCATGCCCTATGTAAAAACACATATTTTCTACACATCTTACCTTTTGGAAATGCTCATTCAACTGAAATAACTTATCTCCCCAAAAATTCTTTTCATGATTCAATCTTAAACCTTGTTGAAACCAAACAACCCTCATTAAATCACATTCCCATATCAAGTGCTTCCAGCTCTCCTCCTGACTACAGCAAAGTGGACATATTGTACCAACTCCATTCACTCTCTTTGCTATATTAACTCTAGTTGACAATGCTTCCACCAACGTCCTCCATAAGAATACATTTGTTCTTAGAGCCAACCCTTGTAACCTCCATGATTTTCTACTGACAGCCTTCGAGGATCCCCCATTCTTCCTTCACATCCATTTTCAACTAGAAGAGTCATATAAGTTGTTCTTACCGAAAATATTCCCCTTGGATGCAGCTTCCAAATCAAAGCATCTGAATCTCGATGGATAGGTGAAGCAATGATTGCAGCTGCTGTGCTTGGAAGAAATAGATTGAATTTCTTATCCTTTATCCCAATCCTTTCTCGTTCCATCCATAGAAAACTGCAACGATCCATCATCCTTCGGCGGCACTCTTTGCTCTTCGTTACATATCCCCCAAGGTGTTAATAGAGTCTCCTTTTCCTACCAGTGATAGAGAGTGCTTCTATAATAAGTCCTTCACCTCATTTAGCGCCTTCATAAAATGAGAATGTATAGGATTATAGAAATATTCCCATAATCCTCCTCTAGGAAAATACTTTTCCTTAATCTGCTCGTGCCATAAGCCAACTTATTTCCTCGTGCAAAGTGACCACGCCATCTTCATAATAAATGCCAAGTTCATCAATCTAGTACACCTGAACCCATACCCCCCATATGCTTTGGAGTACAGATATCCTTCCAACCCCTCTAGTAGATATCGTTCTTTTCCTCCGTGATACCCCACCAAAAGTCCCTGGATGGACCATGGATCTGCTTGCAATGCTATTTAGAAAATAAATTGATAGACATCAAATAAGTTAGGGTAGATGCAGATTTTCGACACCTATCAAGGGACATCTCAAATATATCTCATTTCTAGTCATAGGTCCCACCGAATTAATTTGCGGCACCTTCTTCACCTCCTCTTTATTCACTCCAGCATTGAAATATATCCTTGATACAACATAATTTATTTTTTTGTCGGAACAACAATCATAGTCCTGCAGTATTTTTCGTATCGCCTTCACCTTCCTCTGTATCAAAGTCGCCTATAATATTTTCAGTATTTTAACGTGTAGCATAGCTTGTGTACGTGAGGGAACTGTAGCATATTTACGGTTATATAATATTTGCTTTCTAAAAGAACAAGTGTTCAACACGGGGTTAGCGGCACAGGCATATTTACAGAAAATATGACAACGTCTAAATTAATTTTCTCCTTGTTTTTTTTTTTTAGTAGAAGGTGGATGTCAATTATGTACAGTTTTATGTATACGAAATATTTTACTTTTTCAAAACACCCCAATCCTCCACCCCACTATTTTTTGGGCATTTTGTGTGTGCTCTTTGCACTTTTAAGTTTATTTTATTTTATTTCATACTTTTATGTATAATCTTTTCCCCATTTCATTTGGTCTGCAACTTTTAGCATAACTGTTTTTCCATTTTATATATTTTTATACTTTTAAACTTAGCCCTTTTGGAAAATACTTTATATAAGTGTACACACATAATTATTTTTTTATTAAAAAGGGGGGTCATGTGTCTAGATGGTGTCGTATGTGTTCGGACGATATCTTGTAACCTGTGAATAGGTGTACAAATCAGTATACAAACTAACGTACACCTATCATTACCCTTAACTTTTCTCTCATTTTGATGATTTTGGACTTCTAAATTTAATTTTTACTCATTTTATCCTTCTTGCTTTTTTAAGCCTAATTTTTTCCTTATTTAATCCTTTGTACTTTTAAACCTAAGTTTTCCCCATTTTTTCCCTTTTGCACCTTTGAGCCTAATTTTTTCCTATTTTATCCCTTTTGCACTATTAATCCTAATCTTTCCTTTTTTTTTTTCCATATTTTGTCCTTTTTACACATTTAAGTCTACTTTAACCCCAATTTTCCCTTTCACCGCACCTTTAAGCATAAATTTTAACGATATATCTCTAATAATTATATCTATTATATATTAACCATCGATCACCAAAATCTAACTTATGACTAAAGTAGACCTTTTCTTAGTTATTGAAATTTGACTTTTGTAATCTTCATTATATATATAAAAATTTAGTCAATTACTAAATCTTCTAACTATTATACCATATTAAAGTGTAAGACCTATTACAAACTTATTTTGCAGATAGATTTAGAATATTAGTTGTTATTTTCCAAAAGTATAATAGTTATTAACATAAAATTATGCCCCTTTCACTTTTGATAAGTATCACCATTAAGATATAAAGATGTGTATAGTGTAAAATTTCATAGCTATTAAAATTGTCTATTTTTGTAATGGACCCCTCACTTATATGGTAAGAGGGTGGCAACCCAAAGGGAATTCCGTTCACCATCTTGTTGTATTTTTTTATCTATTATGCAATTCAGATGTGGAGGTTAGATCTTTTTCTTAGACATACAACCATATCAAGTGAAATTAACTTACCAATTCCTTATTTTTAAGTAGATGCTTGTTTGTTTTCAATTTTTTAGCTCTATTACATTTCTCTCGATGTACAAATAAATTCTTTGATAACATTGATGACCTTGGTAGCAGCCTCCAAAACCCAACACCCCTATATTTACAATAATGCATCGAAAATTCAAGAAAAGCTAACCTTCTACTTGTAAAGCATGCTTCATCTTCTGGACAAAGCATGCCCAATATCTTTCGTAGGTTTTCACTTTTTAACTTTCAAGTAATAATATTCTATATTATATATTATGCAGAAGTAGTTTTAAGACATGGATATATGCAAGATCAATTACAGTTTGCATGCGTTCTTTTATGAACTAATTTTTAACTTATGCTATGCAATAGGAGTGTAAAAGTTAAAATTATATAAAAATTTATTACTTAAAAGTTTATTGTAATAAAAAAAATCTTAAATTTTAATTTGAAAAGAAAATTTTTTATCTATCATCATGTAGAACTCAAACGTAAATATCATACTTATTATATATGTTACTCCAAGTAAAAAAAGAGAGTTCATATATATATTATAGAAAGATAGATGGAATGACTCTATCATTCACGGTTAATTGTGCTGTGAGAGAGAGAAGGGTGGAGGATAAAACATCCCATTAAAAGAAAGAGACAATCGGAAATCACGTCCAATTAGACATTTCTACTCACATTGACAAAATAAATGAACGTTGCATGTTTGATGTCTATCATATCTTTCTATATAATTAAGTAAGAGAAAAAAAAAATCCCAAAAAATCAACTCCCCTCTGTTCTATTCACAAAAAGACAACAAAATGGATAAATAAAAGAAAGTAACGTAATTTTTGGTAAATAAAAAAAACTTGATTTTTAGAGAGAGAAAAAGAAGGGTAACCGTGACGGACAAAATAATTAAAAAATAATAATAAAGAGAGATAAGCGAAAAATGAGTTGGCGGGGCAGCGAAACCCCACAGGAATTGCTCCAAAGAATTTAAAAAAAAAAAAAAAACAGTGGTATGGATGTCGATGAACAGTTTAATGAATGATGTCGAGTCGGTGCTACTTCAGTATATATATTGATATGCATGCTTAATGCGATTTCAAAATCCATTACTCTTTTGTTTAGAGACAGCTAACTTACAAAGTGGGATGTGATGACATAGAGAAAAACATGGAGGATTTACTTAATGCACGACAAAGATGTCATGGCTGTGGATTCACATCAAGGAATAGTTGTGTCATTGTGGCTTTTATATTATAGGGATGACCATCAGATTCAATATTTTTAATTTGCGGTAAAGGTTAGCTAACATAAATTAACAGTTTTGTAAGGGGTAATTTTTGTTTGTATTTACTTGTTATTAAGGTTAATTTTTATTTGTATTTACTAAGCGAGTTGGGCTTACGAATAGGAATTAACTTATGAGGTGAAAGATTAGTGTTTACTTGATTATGAAAGTTAAAATGAAAGTTAAGGTGGTTAAAGATATGCTTATCCTTAAAGATGATAGGTATATCACTTGATGAATTATTTTTTTATATTAAATAAATATAATATAAATTTATTGGTGAATCATTTTTTATATAATATCGTTCATGATATTTTAAATGACACCTATTTTATTTTAAGTTAAAACTAAATATCAATTGACAAATTATATTATAATCTATATTAAAAAATATAAAGTTGTAATTATTTTATTTATTAAATACTAATTATCTTATATTGTAATCAATAATTATGTTACGATAATAATTAAGTTATGATGTTATGATTATTTACTAATCATGAAGCATGTAATAATTTTATTACTTAATAATTAATTTCTAATAATAATAATGTGGATTAACTATATACTGAAATTATAAATAGATTAATATTATAGTTATGTAGTAGCCATGTTTCCAATAATATAGTAATTATTATAAATCATTTGATAAAGAAATAATAATTTTTGTTATTATTGGAAAGTAATTATTTTATATTGTAAATGCTAATTACGTTGTAATCATAATTACGTGATAATGCTTTGATTAAATACTAGTTAAGAAGTATATACTATATTAGCTACTAATTATTTTATAATAGTAAAAATGTGATTATTTATTAGGTTGGATAGATTATTATGGTTAAGTATATGTTGAAATAAAATCAACTATTTAATTATGTACTAACTATGCTAAAATGTTTATTAATCAAAATATATTAACCCACAAAATATGAGAGGAGAAAGGAAAGGATAGAATGAGAATAATGTATTGGGATGAAGAGAGAGAAAATATGAGTTATAAAAGGAGGTTATCTCAATCTTTCATCAATCTTAGGTTAGTTTATCCCTGATTTCAGATATAAAGTAGGGTTAGGTTAATCCCTGTGGTAAACGAGGGTTAACCCTCAAAAAAAGAAGTTAACCCATATCTTAAACTACACCTAACTAGTACTTAGTCTATTGCTAAGTGTCACGACCCGGTCCCAAATCCCCACAAGATCTGAGACTGGCTCACTTCGATTTATCCCAAGATTTAGTCGTCCAACAAGAAATAACCAAGTAATATTTAACAAACCACAATCACACAAGTACAATAACTAAGCAAAAAGAAAGTTTCAACAGGAGGAAAGAGAACAGTGATATTACAGCCATCACATCAAAGAAAACATGTAACAAAATACAAGCTATAAAAACTCACTATCAAGTAATAGCACTAAAGCTAGGCTCGACTAGGCCCAGCGTCCTCAGCAGCCGGTGGCTCGGGCTGCTTAAATCCCTAACCTATACAGAATATATTTGACTGGAGTCAACTAACGCTGAGTAGAGTGGTGGCTAAGAAGTAACATGCATTTAACATAGAATTTTCCATTTTTCAATTATATTATACATGTGAGTGCGTAGAGATCTCTAATTAGGATTTGTTAATTAATCTTCTGGTTCACTATAGGAACGATTTTGCTTACAGCTTCCCGTGATATAGGATGCCCACGTGGCACTCTCCTGGCCGGGGGAGTCCCACCATAGTAGTCCTATACTCGGTCTACTACCCCGAGGTCACGGTCGTGACGTAGCGATGACTACGGCATATGTGATAAGCGCACGGGTAGCTACCTCGCACTGGAACGCAGTCAGTCGTTTCCACTAGCGAGTACGCCTCAACGTACAGTGCGGAACAGTGTAGGGCCTTGCCCTCTCAGAACAAAACAGGGGTCTTGCCCCTCCTCAGTCCGCGTACCCTCGTCCGACTACCCTGGTTTGCCCAACAGGCTGACGAAGTTGACGTAGGGTGTCCATACCTGTAACGAGCGCGTGCCCCAGACGTCTTTTAAGACGTCTGGGAGGTGGCCCAAACGTCTGTAAAGACGTCTGGGATCACATCCAGACGTCTGACCAGACGTCCGGGATAGTTTACAGACGTCTGGAGAACAGTTATGCTCGCACGGGATATTCGTCTGCGCGCCTGTGCGCGCAGACCTGCGATCCTGCATCTTTCTCTGCGGCTGCAGGCGACTGTGACCGTCTCTCTCTCCTCTCCGCGCGGCGTTAAAAGGGGGGGGGGGGCGCGCCTCCCCTCCCGTCTCCACCATCTTCCTCCTTCTCTCCTGCCTGTGCGCGAGAGCGAGCGGACGCGAGGGCGCAGCGGCAGCGGCAGCCGCAGTAGGCGCGGAGGAGCTGCGGCGTGCGAGGGCGGGGCTCTGCCGTGAGGGCGAGCTCGCCGGGAGCGGCTTGGCCGGCCGGCGGAGGGTGCAGGGGGCGCAGAGCGTCGCGGAGAGGGACCTGCTGCGGGCGGAGCAGCGGACGCGCGAGGTGCGACGCGGGCGGCGTCGCGAGCGGAGGCCGAGCAAGGTTTTGATTCTGGAAAAATTTCCAGAATCAGACGTCTGGATTGATATCCAGACGGCAAGGTCGACGTCTGTGAGATCATACAGACGTCTGAAAGGTGAGTTTCCGCTTTCTTCTTCTTTTGTCGACTGACCGTACTGAGGGAGGGGGGTTAGCTGTGCGCAGGTGTTCTGATTCGTCATCCTTTGCGAATCAGACGTCTGGAAGTTGTACCAGACGGCGGGAGTGACCTCCAGACGTCTGGAGTGACCATCGGACGTCTGGGATCTAGGAGAGACGTCCCCACAGACTTCTGGACGTCCGAGGAACCAAGCCGAACAGGTAATTCTCTGATCCACCGTTTAAGACG
This sequence comes from Thalassia testudinum, assembly GCA_037157565.1. Taxonomy (NCBI): domain Eukaryota; kingdom Viridiplantae; phylum Streptophyta; class Magnoliopsida; order Alismatales; family Hydrocharitaceae; genus Thalassia; species Thalassia testudinum. The sequence goes on from JAZHRO010000002.1 coordinate 55,493,471, forward strand.
TCTGGAAGGAGTTCCAGACGTCTGATTTTGCACAGTATCATCTTTCTCGACCCGTTTAGGGCCCGTTTGGGCTCCGTTTTCCGCGATTCGAGTTGCGTTCGTTTCAGAATTTATTCCTCTACCCGCCTACAGTAGCTATACACTGTTTTGAGACACTCCTTGTGTTTGATCCTTGTGATAGGACCTCGTTCGGTTGCAGTCTTGAGAGTCGCGGAGGCGCGCGGGATTTCCGATCACGCCCCCATTACTCCCGTTGTACCTGGTAGAGTGGTTTTAAGTATTAATAAAATCTGTTAAAGTATGGAACCATAACTAGAACCTAGGGCATTGCATGAATCCTAGGAATGAGAAATATATGGAATGATAGCTCCTAGGTGTTGCATGAATCCTAGGGCCGGAAAACTAGATTGTATGATAGATCCTAGGATATGGCATGAATCCTAGGATGGAAAAACTAGTGGAATGTATATTACTGCAGTCTTGGAAAAATGGAAAGGAATATATAAGCTGCCTGTGAATTTAATTAACAGCTGCCTGTTATGAACAAAGAAACATGTTTGAGATCATGGAAATTGAGAACGTGAATCTGGAAAGTGAAACATATGATGTTCTGAGATAAAGAGCTGGAACCCTACGGGGAATTAGGAGTAGAACTCCTGGAAAGAAAAGGAATGGAACTGAGATGTAGTTTGTACTGTCTCTTGGGTACGCAGTACCAAGGGAAGTACCTGTACCTGTTTTAGTGCAGAGTGGGGCCAGCCGCCCCAGGAACCCGGGGTTAGGCTTGGCCGCTCTGTACCGACTTGTTGGCCCTCGTGTACGTAGTACCGAGGAGAGCTAGTAGTGTTAGGAGAGTACTAGCTACCCCACGGGCCCCGGGGTTCTGCTAGCCTCCTTCACCGACTTGTTAGGCCCACTAGGGCAAACCAGGGTAGTCAGGCGAGGGTGCGCGGACTGTGGAGGGGCAAGGCCCCGGTTTGGTTACTGTGGAGGGGTTGGACCCCTGTTACTGAGAGGGCTCTGCCCTGGTTCCGTGCTGTGCTTTGGGCGCACCCGTTAACGGAAACGACTGACCGCGTGCCAGTGCGGGCTAGCTACCTGTGCGTTTATCGCGCGTGCCGTAGTCACCGTTACGTCTGTCAGTGACCTTGGGGTGGTTGACTGAGGGTAGGATCACCACGGGGGACTCTCCCGGCCAGGAGAGCACCACGTGCTACTTCTACTTTTGGAAAAGACTGCAATCAAGATCGTCCCACGAGGACATCCGAGATCAAGTAAAGGATCTGAGAAGTAAATGAAATAGTGAGAAAAATTGAAAGATGTAAATAGAGGAAGTAATAGAACATAACAGCTACTGTACACTCTACTGTTGCCTTTAGTTAGTTTGCCACTCTACTCAGCGTTTGCTGACGTGCTACACTCGTTACCTTTTTCAGGACCAGGTGTTGAGCAGCCAGGGTCGGCGGCTGCAGAGGACGCTGGGCCGAGTAGGGTCCAGTAGAGTTACCACAGCTTTGTACCTTCTTTTTGTTTCTGTTCTAGTGAGTAGTTTTGTTTCCACTGTACCTTCTTTACCTGCAGTTTTTGTTATATGATAAATGTTGTTTTACTGTTGTGGTGGTGCCTACTGTAGTAGTTTCTTTCCTTACTGCTGTACTTTCTTACTGTTAGTTATATTCATGCTGAATGTGGCTTATTTTACTGTCTTTTGGTTACTTCCTCGTTGGACGACTGGGTCTTGGGATTAGTCGAGTCGGTCCGGTTCTCGTGTCTCGTAGGGACTCGGGAACCGGATCGTTACAATACCTAGCCCCGGGCCCCCTGGGGCGGATAGCTTCCCCCTACACTAAGTAGCTCACCTCGGTACTACGTACACGAGGGCCAGTAAGAGTCGTCGTAGAGTGGCCAAAGCCACCCCGGGTCCCAACCCAAGGGCGACAAGCTCCCCTCTACACTACAAGGGATAGTTGCTCTCTTCGGCACCACATACACGAAGGTCAGCTTACCTCCCTTAACAGCTGTCCATAGGCAACAAAATCCCAGAACCATCTGGTTCTTCAAGGTATGGTGTTCTTGTTTAGATTCCCCATGGAGTTCGTATAGGAATTTCTTTATCACATCCGGGTTGGAATGTTCGGAACAATAGTTAAATTTCCATTTTATTACAATAGGGGTCCATTTTAGCTAAAAGCAGGCAGCTCTTGATTACTCAATTATTCACATGCAATTTCTTCTAACCCTAGTGTTCATGCCAAGACCTAGGGTTCAAGAATCTATTCTCGAATATACGTTTATTCCTTCCTAGGGTTCATCTCAAGTCCTAGGATTACTTACTCGCATGTATTAAATTAGAGATTTAAGGTTGTAACCACTCTACCTGGGTAACTAAGTGGAATGGGGGCTCTTATAGTGGCTTCCGACGTCTCCACAAGTCCCGTACACCCGACGGATTGGAGACCTAAACATGAATTGATGGGTCAAAAGGTTCAGAAGGATGTAAACGAGGTATCATTATACAGAGAAACTCGTATAGAAAACAGAGATGGTTCGTTTGTGAAAAAGTGATGATAATAATAGGGCCTTACACGGCCCCAAAACACGCTATCAGACGGAAATCAAATGTCTGGGAAATGTTCCAGACGTCTTAAAACAGTTCTCAGGGATACCTCTCTTGGTGTTCCGCTATCAGACGTTTGGAACTCGATGCGGACGTCCAAGGACTTTGACAGACGTCTAGGGGTGCTCCCGAACATCTGAAATTGCCTTGGCTACGCTCCTGCCCTCTGACACATACGTACGCTGTCAGGACTTGTCAGAGAGGAAAAGTACGGAAAATATATCTCTACCAGACATCTTTCCCTACCTTCGGACGTCCGGTAAGACGTCTGGGTGTCTCCCCAGCCATCTGATTCCGCGAAAAAAGGATTCCGCGGATCCGCTCCTGGCTCCCTTTGCCTGCAGGTACTGCAACAGAATGGTGCTGCGCCCTCCTCCCTCGCGCTTCCTCTCGCTCGGGTGCTCCGCTCTCACTCGCTCTCTGCTATGGGGCGACAACGAAGAGGAGGGGGGAGAGGTATATAAAGGGAGAGGAGGTGAGGGGAATGGAGAGGCGAGCATGGCGCGGAGTGGCGTCGCAGGAGAAGGCGCGGTGAAGGAGGAAGTATGCGCGGTCGTACGTTGTGCGCTAAAAGCATTTCCAGACGTCTGGTGAACATCCCAGACGTTTGGACAGATGTCTGGTGAACATCCCAGATGTCTTAAATGACCAAAGAGGTGATAAATCGTTTCACTGAGGTAGAAGCTTTCAAGGAGCCTTATGTCTTGGAAAATAGGTGCCTAGACAATATTTTGTACCATTCTATGTACTTTATGCGGTTTAAATCCGTTTGACTTGTGGGAAATATTGCAAGAACATTCTGCAGCTTTAGAATATTATGTGCAATCTTATTTGAATGCATGTTAGACGCTGGAAATTACATACACGCCTCTGTATATATGTATGGAATTTGGATCTTTTGTGTACAGTTCACATCATACGTATCAATTATTAGATGATTCAAGCACTCGATCATTGAATGTTTTGCTGGATGATTGCACGAATGGGTTGCATGATTTCGTCGGTGCATGTGAAACGACATATCTTCATTAATGAAGGAATGATTCGTCTGGAGCATCAATCATATGCCAATGCATTAATTAAATTCATTATGGTGGTGGAATGTGGGTAAGAAGTGGATAATTTGTTAAAAATTATTGTCCTCGTATAAAAGAATTTTTTCTTGAGACATGGTATGATACCTGAAAACTTTAATCCACTAATTAACGAGTCAAACTCAAATTAAGATTTTAATAGGTCAAAGAAAAGGAAAAAGATACGTAAAATATACAAAGAAGAATTGAAATAACTTGATCACCGTATAGTGTGGTTGGTTATGAGCATTGCAGCAACTTTGATTAAAGTTTGAGGTCCAAGCAGCTAGCCAACAATAAGATTGCATGGCAAGTTATGGCTACATGGCTAACTTGACCTGACGAAGGAGAAAGAAACAAGCCCAAAAAACTTCATGCCAAGCAACGAAGATGAGCCCATTATGATTGACCAACCTTAGGCCCACTAAACGTGAGAAACCAGAAGCCTTTCGAAGGAAGTAGTCCACCAAGCAGGGGATTTGCTTGAGCCTGGTAGGGGGTCAACCTTATGAGCCCAAGCATTCGCTAGGACAAGTGCCTGGTGGCACACCATCATCTTTTATATCTAACATAATTTAACTAAATCCAGAGCTAAATTCAACTAATTAACATATTAAAAGGTATAATATAATCAGAGAGGAATAAGGAAAAATCAATACAAAAGGAGTTAATTCTATCGATTTAACATGCAATTACCAATGTAGAATAATTAAGGGGTGAACTTATGATTAATTAAAAGTCAAATAAACTTAAATTTTCCAGAAGTGTGTTGACACTAAGTAACTTAGGATTTCCATTCAATTTGAATGTCATTTCTTAATTAAAAAATCCTATGTTTAGCACCACTACAATAAAAAGGGTTTGATGGAAATAAATGTAATCTAAACTTTTTAAAACTCATTTAAAATTATTTTACAAGATTTAAAATAATCAATTTGACAAAAGAAACCTATTTTGACCTTAAATAGAGACTTAGGTCGATATTTGGTACATTGTGGGTTAAATAATAAATTGACCATGCAAACTTCATCAAAACCTAAAATTGAAGTCACCATGAAATTCTTTAGGTTCAAAATTAGGCCACCATAAAAATTTAGATTCATTTGAACTTCATCTTCACTTATTTTACAATTTGGCCCTTGAGCCCCAATTTCCTTACAAACAAGCCCCTAACTTCTAATTTTCTTTGCAATCATGCCCCTACCAGCATCTTCCCAAAGCCATGGCCATGGCTACGTGCATGACCTCCGGGTAGAGTTTTGAGCGTGGATTCCTGTCAACTCGCTTAGTGGAACTCCATGAAACTCAGAGTTGTTCCTCGACCATGCCTACATCCGTTGGTGAAGACCACGTCGTCAGAGACCCTCTCACGAGCTTGGATTTCGGGGTCAAAAGCCACCCCTTCCCATCGTCCAACCAAGCTTCTCCCTGCAAGTTCACACATCATTTCGCGTAACCTTCATGCTATAAAGCGCCATGGAGCTCCACTCTTCTTCCTTATCGAGTTTTGCGGTGTGTTCACTTGGTTCTTCTTCCCTCCCGAATGAGCCATGAGTGAGACCTTGGAGCTCCTCCGCTGCCCCTTCTTTGTTGCTACTCACTACTAACTGAGGCCGCAAATCACTCCTTTACTTCATCATCATGCTTCATGTCAAAAAAGCGGGCTTCTCCAACCTCTTCATCGCCCCAACTCCTTCATCGTCCCCTCCTTCCTCACGTCCAGCTGGCCAGCACCAGATGCAGTTCGCCCCCTTCTTGTCCAATCTAGGTACCTCTCTTCTTCTAGATTAGTTTAGGCCCCTTAGATCCAAGTTTTGACCCCACATCTCCCTCCACATCGTCTTCTTCCCCAACACCGGCCATGCCCTGGCGTAGCTCTGGCGAATGCCTCCAGCTTGCAATGGTCGTCTCCGCCATCTGCCAACCACCTCTCCACCTTCGCGAGGTCATGGGAGATGAAAGCCCTCAACTTATGGAGAGTTTGGAGCATCCACGTGCTCCACCGGATGCCACCATTCTCCATCGTCATTCTCGCATCTGGCAGCCCACCTCCGACGTCCTCAAAACAAATCGCCACCACCATCACATCCCTCGATCTCAGGCGAAGCTTCTTGGCCATTTTCTTGAGGCCAAGACCTTCTCCCACATTCAGCCGACCATTGCTGCCGTCGTCGCTTCCTCCGACCTCCACAGTCAACCAACGACCTCTGCCGAGCTCGCAAGCTCCACAGGAAGTTTCATGGAATGCCATTGAAGCTCCCTACCCTTACCACACATCCTAAAAACCTCTAAAGCTCACTAGAGCTCCTCGTCAGAGAATTCCCTATGGTGACCTTCATAGAAGAAGGTGTACCCCTAGTTGATGATGGCAGGGACCAATCTACAAAAGAGGAAAACCTCGCAAGGACCAAATTGTAGGATTCCAGGGGTTAAAATGCAAGAACTTCTAGTTTCTCAAGGACTGATCTGCATAGTTTGTTAATTTGGGTTGAGTTTTGATTCTAAGTTAATTTTCATTGAATAATCTTGCTCAAACATCAGTAATATCAATTATTTGGTACTTAACCCTCATTATTATTTGATTAATTACCTTGAGTATTGAATAAGTGAAATACGATCTTCTTAATTGAAGTATTGGAGCCATGTGATTATTGTTTACATTTTTTGAACTAGATTTAGTGATTAGAAAATCAAATTCATGCAATCTAGTTCATGAGTTAAAATTTTGTGATAATGAGATAGTGGAAAGTTGTGCAATGAGTTACTCTTAGTGAATGACTTCAGACTTTCATTTGAGTAATATAAATTCTAAATGTTAACTTTGCTTTAGTCACCTATACTATGAAACGACACGATTTTGATTCGACTTTAGCGAGTTACCATTTTGGCGTCGCTGCTAGGGAGCAACGCATGCTTACCACTATTATTGTGCATATTTTTGTATATATTTTGTGAATAGTTATTTTACTAACTCACTTGCTTTTGATTTGGTTGATCTTCTTGTTGGACCGGATACGCTGAGTCGCTGTTTCACCTCAACCGGCCAACCACTTCACCAATTGTTCAACAACTCCAAGGCACAGGTAAATTTTCTTTCTTCTTCCCACTCTCCATTTTCCTTGTATATATATAAAAAAAATACACACACAAAAACAAAATCATCTTGTCTGCTAGAAGCTACTTATCATAAGGCATCCATTCTTGGATTGTTGTTTCTTTTGCTTCTAGATTTAAATATCGCATTGTATTATATTGTTGAGTACTGAATACTTGTCATTCACTACATTTGAATTGTGATATTTCAATTCTCAGGGTTGGACTTGATTGATAGTATTTTTGAAGAAGTGTGGAGGATTGAACAAAATTAAGGAAAAAAAAAGAGAAGGGGAACGAATTTTTGGCACTTATTTATGTGGTTTGGATCACCTACTTCTTCATTGGACTCAAACCACTTAATCAAGATAAAATTTCACCCATAATAGTGCCCCAATAGGTTTCAAATCTAAGGTTGAAGTGTTAGCCCAACAGAATCTAAAGGAAAAAGTTCTCTACCACACTTGTGTGCTTTATTTGTTCAATTCAAACCTTGTTTGAAAATACCTAAACAAGTGTGACCAAAAGAAAATCGAACTAATACTACACTTGGACCCTAAAATTTAGTGACTTAAAATCTGGATAGGATAGAGGGTGGAATAAGTTAATTTTAACCTAAGTTACATACTTAACCCACAGGATAGGTCAAGTTGATTTGAGTCATTCTTTAACCTAATCAACTTTGACTAGGTCACAAAAATTGAACATTCTTAATCCAAGTGGAAACCCAAGGCACTATTAAGCTCTAAAATTGGTAGAAACTAGGACCAACTCACTTGTTACTAGTCTGCTTGGACCCGTAGTGACAAGGAAAGGCAGACAGAGGAATTCTATAACTCGCAGGGGCACTCTGTCGTGTAGGGGCCATTGTGGGGCTCTCCTTTCCTGGCTACCCAAGTACGTCTTGGTGCAAATGGGTTCCTTGATCTAGAGGCCAATCTACCTCGACTGAAATGTCACCCAACTCTCTAATTGGGTGCCTGATTGGGTTAATAACACTCCAGTTCCCTTTTCTTCTCTGAATAAGGCATGCACGATAGAAGATCACTAATATCCACCTTAGTGACCCCTCTTGATATAGACCCACATTGCGCTCTTTCCCCGCCACCCATTGACTTGGAATTAAGATTGGACCAAGTCAACCCCAATTTGCTTGGAGAATTTTTTCTCCAAATCTTGATTTCTGAATCAACTTCTCCCTTGATTGCTCCGAACCTGAATTCAATTCCCCATCTTTCGACCCACCACCTGAATTCAACTACTTGGAAGCCAACCTGAAATCTACGGAAATGTCCACTAGTCCTAAACTTCATAAGAGCACGAAGGACAGAATGATCGAGGATGCTATTAGATGCATAGAAGAATCTTCTACAACCTCAGCCACATTTAGCGAGAATTAGGGTAGTGAACCCAGTGTCATGAACCCAATTATGAACAACATTCAAATAATTGCTACCCAAGTGTTATGTGGTTCAAACCAGGAAACCCTCTTGGAACATATAAGAGCTGTAAGAAAACTTCATAGAACTGATGGTGTACAATATCTTGCAAATCCGAAATTATGGAAAAAGTACCAAGATTTCTTTAAACAACATGGGGATTTGTTAGATCAACTAGAAGAATTGATTGATGAAAGATATCCAGACCCCCATCCGAATCTTGATTATGAATCTTAGGATAATTTTGAGGATAACCCAGAATTTTCCAATCCCAGGTTCCAAGAAGAAGGGTTCTGTGTTGATTCCCAAAATCAATTTCAATTAAATGATGATTTTGAGTATAAGGAATTACCCAATATAGAAAATCAACTTTTAGGTTAGGAGGATTCCATTATAGGTGTTCTTGATTTTGGACCAACAACCGAAAATTTTGAGGCTAGTTCAACCCGAATAGAATGTCCAAACAACTGTAATGAATTTGCTTTTAATTTCCTCGAGGATGCAACTCCACCACCTTATCTTGGTAAGGTCTTCCTAGACCATAAGTCTGGCTTCTTGACTGAACTGAATGTAGATTCTAACGAACCAATTCTTGCATTTAACCTAGATTCTAGACTTGAACATATTGGGATGATGATAAGGCCCAATCTGAAGGGAATGAAATCTTAGAATTGAAATATCAAGATTTTAATGAGCCTATTTTTTATGACAAAATCTCTCCAGATTCCTTGGAGGAGCATAATGATTCATTCGAATTAAAATTGATTTATGATACAAAATCAAAGGAATTTGAAGAGTCAGGATTTGATTAAATCTACATAGATATCCAAGAACCAAGCCTATGCCTGATGATGAAATCCCTATTAACTTGGCATTAGAATCTATGTGGTTGTACAATTCTTAACACAGTTAATTAAGGTTATTAGTCTTAATTAATCGTGTAAAGAAATGACTTAGGTTAACCTGATTTGTTAAGATGTTGTCATTAATTGTAGTATAGGGTTAAGCTAACCTAACATTTTAGATTTTTTATTCATTTAACTGATTGAGTCCAGGTAGTTCACTGTGAGGCATAATTGTAATTTTAATTCATCAATTTTATTCTAATCATAATTAAATATTAAATTGATTAATTAAATCTATAAATAGCGATATGTTAAGCACATAAACAATTACACAAGAATTTAACTCTAATCATGGCAACTATTCCATTAATAAAAAGGAATTTACATGAATGATTTACAATGAATAACAAAAATAGAGGAATGATTATTACAATTGTTACAAAATATAAGGCATAGAAGTAATGTACAAGAAATATAAATGCCTTTTATTTCAATATGAAGCACAAATCATTAAACCATCTACAATCTAGCCTTCAGCTCATCCTTCTCTTCTACAGACATTTCATAAGAAAATTAGACGACTTAAGGTTCAAAGTTAGACTTCTGATTAATGTATCGAATGTCTGATTCTCTCTCTTCATTTCTTTTCATTTCACTAAAGACTCAATTATCTCTCTTAAATATTTTTAGTCTTTTACTTTATTCCATTTCTACTGCTTATTCTCCTCTATCATTTCTATCTCTCGCCTATCTCTCTCTATCATTTATTCTTTTCTTTATTTCACTGTGCACTCTCTTCTCCACACTTAATCAAATTTCAACCCTTAACCCATGTTTACTCTCAATCAAAAATTATTTTATGGGTGGGTCGAGCCTTTCGGGGATACACAACACCCAAAATGGGTGGGACCAGACCCTACTAAGCTCAAGCCTAGTTTTTATTAGGTGGATTTTTTAGCCAATTTAACCAATGCACAATACCAGGCCCATCAGGCCCACATGCTCGCGCCCACCTGGGCCCACGCACACACAGGTGTGCGCACACACACACACACGTGTGCCGCACGCGCTCAATGAGATCAGAATGGTCAAATGGATTAGGTGCGCCCGATGCTTTACGACTAAAGCGATGGGTTCACCTTTTCATATTATACCAAAGCACGGCGCCTTCAATTCCCGAGGTGGGACTTTCCCAGCTCGTTCTTCTTCGCGTAGCTGCATCTGCAGGCAGATCTTCAAGGATTAATTTTGGTTGACACATAAGGTCAAATCGATCAAAAAAGTGCTCGATCGAAAGCACTTGACCTTAACTTTCCAATTTGATCACCAATTTGGTGATTGGATCACTTTTGATCTGGTGATTCAGAGGAAGAACATGGTTGTCTCGCCATGCCTGGAATGAGCTGTCAGAGAGGAATTTCAGGCCAAACAACCTGTACAGAGGTTAATACCTCTCTATTGAGGATCTAGAATGCTTTAGAGAAGTATTCCGTAGGGATTGAGATAGGTTATGAGATCAGAAAGAGCTCTAGAAGGCTCAGAAGGTTTAGAGCTTTTATCTCAAGTTCAGAGCTCTAATTTCAAAGTTCAATCAGCTCATCAGAGAGATAAAAGCCTCAAAAAGTAACTCAGATCAATTCAATGCATTGAAAATATTTGTTCTGGGCAAAGATTAACGTCAAATCTCGATGAAAACCTCACTTTGAACCCAAACTTTACAGAAGATGTAATTTACCTTAAATCTCAATAAAACTCACTCAAATCAGTCTTAAACAATTTAAATCAAATCAGGAACTTAACTAACCCATTTAATAAGAGATTCAAGCTTAATTTCCTCAAATCGAATTTAGGTTTGACAAAAATTAAGTAAAAAGTTGACTTTAAAATCTTGAGCTTTATAGATCAAATTAAGGAGCTAGATAAGTCTAATTCAACCTCAGAAAGTTGTTTAGCATCTCAAATTAGGGTTTTAAGCACTCAACAAGTGCTCTTAGGTCTCACCGAGTGAACCTGAACAACAAGTTGTTCGTCAAAAGTAATTAGAAGTTCCCAGTCCTGATTAAGACCTAGAATAGGCTCTAGACAACCAACTCTTGCTTCAGGATCAAAAACTAGTCTCTAAACCTCATCAGACACACCTCCCCAACTCCATCGGAGTTGGAGAAGACAGAGATCAACCTAGAGATGTAAGCACTTAGACACAATTCCAATTAGTGTTTCTTGATTCTGAGATCACGTAGAAGCGATCTGGAGCTTCTCAAAGAGTTCTAGAGGCTGCAGCTTAATTTAGGTCACCGGAGCTCCAGTGACGGCCTTTTTCAGAGAATGGAGATCAAATCTCCACAAAATAGACTAAAACTAGTCTCAAAAGCTTTCTAAGGTCACAAGGTACCTCAGGAACATCTTAATTAATGCAATTAACTAACAAACTTATGAATTTATCAAGAAATGCCCAATGAATCAAGTCTGAGTTCATATGAACTCAAACAAAAGGAACTCACTCAATTGAGTGAGGGAAAGTGATTAAGAAGGTGAAGTGATGGTGTGGAAGTGGTTAATTAGGTGGATGAACTCCTCTAAGCTCGCTATGGATAGAGAGCTCAGAGGTTGAGATGGATTTGGAAGTTTAGTGTATAGGTGTTAATAATCTAATTAAAAGCAGGAACGGGGCCCTTGTGTGATGTAGAGATGGTGGAGGGCCCGTATTGGTTGTGAAATAAGCCAAAGACCTCCGCCATGGACAACAGAGGCCTCCGGTGAGCGTGAAATGGATTAGGTGTAAAAGCTGATACAATTGAGGGAAAAGAAGTGAATTGGTGTCATGGTGAGGTGGGGAATGTGATCAAGTGGTTGGAATCATGGTTCAAAGTCTGACGAGGTGGGAATTGACCTCACTGGAGATGGAGAAGAAACGGAAGAAATTGAACTAATCTACACCTACTTCTATGATTACTCGCTTAAATACTAGCTCAGACTACACATAAGAGTTAGAACTACTTACCTAACGAAGGAGGTGAGGGATCTCACTGTTGGCAGGGCAAGAATGGGGTCAAATTAGATGAGATGAGAGAAGAAATTCCGGCCGATCGAAGCGAGGAGATCTAAAAGTTGTGGCGAGGAGATCTAAAAGCAGGGCGAAGGATAGGAAGAGGAGGTGAGGGAGGCAGCGCTCCTTGGCGGTAGCACTCGAGAATGGTGGTGGGAAGATGTCGAAGCTTGGGTTGAAACCTACTAAATGACCATGGTGTGGGAAGGGGGTAGGGGTCACTCATTGGAAATCGGAGGAGTAAGGGGGTATTTATAGGTAGCGACGGGTGACAAGTCGATTTTCACTTTCGTTAAAATTTTAAACATAAAATGTTGTGTCATAGTGAAGCTTCTATGGTGGAAATTTGACTATCAAAATTTTAATTATTTCCTAACCACAAGGATCAGGTCGAATCAAACCAATTTAAACCCGTAGATCTATCATTGTATTAGTCCAACATGATGTGAGATATTTACCCATAATTATAGTATATCATGCAATGAATGGGAGGCCCATAAATTGTAGAGAATGAAATCATATAATATAGCAAGAACTCAAGGGGTTGTTTGTAATTCATGCAATAAATAAATATTAAAAAAATTAAAGTTCACAATGGAAGAAGATGTAAATTCTAATTGATATCAAAACAGAGCATCTTTTCTCATTGCGCACATGAGGAGGAGGGCCAATGGCTGACCCTGCCGTGTTTGGAGGAGGTCGAGGATGATGAGAGGAACCCGATGGCAGTGGTGTCACGAAAAGTGGCGGCTGGAGCTCTCGCTAGCGACGAGGGGGAGCCGACGAAGATGGGTTCGGCCGGTGACCGTGTGGGCAATTGACGGCGGCAATCGTGGATGTGGGTGGCCTCGTGAGGGTGAGGCGAGTGCAACGGCATCGATGGAGCGGAGATTGGAGATCCGTGGAGCCAACTACGTGTGGAGAAGTGGACGTGGGTTTGGGTTCTTTTGGAGAAGGTGATGAATAGTGCTTTGGAGAGGTGTTGCAATTGTGGCCATGCGATGGTGGTGCGATGGCATGTGTGCAAGGGGGCGAGAGGAGATGCTGTGTGGATGGCGTGCATGCACGGGCGTGCAGGCTGGAGGTGTTGTTGGGTTTAAGGAAGGGGAAGTCGCAGAGAGGATGGTGGTGGCTTTGGGTTATGTTGGTGAGGGAGGTTTTGATGAAGTGGCTGATGGTGGACATGGTTGGTGGTGATGGTGGTGCTCTCTGTCACCAAGCACCACAAGTTGAGGGTAGATTGTGGGGTCAATGGTGGAGAGTTAGGCCACCATGCGCTCTTTGGTGTTCACGGTGCAGGTGAGAGGGCCACGGTGGAGAGAGAAGAAGAAGATGATCATCCTCCTACGCACGGGACTCCTTTTTAAAGAAATCGTCGCCGACTCTCCAACGGATGGCCAAAGATACCGAGGCGGTTGAGGCTTGGAGGATGCTACACGAGACTCGGTTGATTTGGGTGGGGATCTGTTGAGGCCGACGAGGAGGAGGCGATCCCATTTTTGCGATCGGTGGGTCTTGCAGGTGCTAAAAAGAAAATGACTATTTACAAAAGAATAATAAAATGAAGCATATAATTCATGCATGCCCCTAGAATATATATACTTATCTTATATAAATGCAAGTAAAATATGCAAGCACTAATCTATTTGCGTATCAAAGCATGCTTTATATATGTAGACATTATCATAATATCTAGGCATTTATGTAATTAATTAGCCCACACATGTGGTCTCATCAAATGCCCCCATGCCTAATTTTTGCTAGTCCCTAGCAAAAGTGAAAAGTAATGGAAGTAACCAAAAGATTTCTTCTTTCCTTGTTCCAAAAAATAAATAGAGATCTAGACAAATGTGAAGTGATAGTAGCCTAAGTAACGGATCCAAGCAAAAAGCCAACTTAAATTTAAAGTTTGTATTTAACCCTTGATAAAATTTTATCGGGATAGACAACTACTTTCCTCAGGGATAAAGCAGAAAAATGATCTATAATTTGACCGCAGCTTTTTGGCTTAGGTAGGAGATACTGAGTTGAATGGATTTATATTTGATGGCTCACACTCATCTAGTGCTACATGTAGTCTAGTACTACAGATTCTAAATCTCTAGACTATCAAACAAGTCAACCCAGAGAAAGGCTAAAAATTGTGCTCTCTATGCAGTCCTTTATGCTCACTCACTCTCTCTTTTCCTTTTCTTCTTTCCTTTTTTTTCTTTTTCATTTTCTTCTTTCTTTTCTGAGATCACATATCTTACCAGATTTTGTAAATGTACTCAATATTTGGTGGCCTCACATGACATTCACACTTCAATTAAAATCCTAATAACCCTACAACTAAGTTAGAAGTCCTCAGCCAGTATTCGGGCAATCAGAAATGCTGAAAAGTAGGTATGGGCCATATTTGGTGGATCGTAATGGGTTTTTTTTTTGCCTCGAAAACATCAAGACATAATGAAAATTAACACGAAGATAAAACTATAAACCTACACTCTTTTCTTTTTCTTTTTCTCTCTTCTCTTTCTCTCTTGTTTTCTTTGTTTTCTTTTTTTTTTTAATATAAATGTTTCCTTTTTTTTGCTCAACTACTAACACAAAGCAACACATACTTTTATTTATGAGGTATTATTAGGGATGATGATGATCAAGAGGATATTGTGTGGCTTATTTGGTGTAAGTGCCTACTCTTGGCACCAGGAAGGAGTGGATAGGACAATCATATTTCTGACCTTTGACACTATTACCCACTTTTAGTCGAGGACTCTATGAAGGAAGGTCGTAACCATCCACCATAGTCATGGTTTTATTAGGACTCAATCTCTTTGTATCTGCCTTATTTAGTAACTCCTAGGAATTCACACATTGTTTGCACACAGGAATAGAGAGCGAAAACAATGCCTAACTCTAAGGTATCATCATCTAATTATCCAGAACTTAAGAGTCCTTGCATTAGATTTAGCACACCAGTTGTCTCTCTACTTTCTTCTCATAAATATTAAGTGAATCTAATAGAAGATAGTATGCCTGATTTCCTATTAACTGTCCAAGGATTTAGCAGAATAAAAATGCTTATTGGTTTCCTACAAAGATCCATTACCTGGTCTATGTTAAAGCGAAATAACTGTACTGGATTCTAAACTCAAAAATAATTTAAGAAGAAAATCTTTAATGACACCTCCTTAAAAGAAACTTCTGCTATGGACTAATCCATTTAGCTCAAGAAAACAAAAGAGATTTTTTTTTTTCAAACTAATGCACCTATCCTAAATGCATACAGATATTTATAAATGCTATAAACATCCTCAGGTTATACCCCCCTATGCCTAAGATTGACAATGTCCTCATTGGAAAACAAAGACCTAGAAGAATATCACCTGAGGAGGAGAGTGGGAGGAGCTAAGGCTCCTCAAGCTGAAGTGCGTCCAAACCCTGGCCATCTAAAAGAGTAATATAAGGTTTAAGTCGTTGGCCATTTACCTTAAAACTCACAGCAACAGTAGGGTTCCGAATTTCTACTGTTCCATGAGGGAAGGTATTGATAACAACGTACTGCCCATCCCAGCGAGACTTGATCTTTCCTGAAAATAATTTAAGTCTGGAATTGAAAAGCCAGACCCACTAGTTAGGCTCAAAGGTCTTTCTAATGATGTGTTTATCATGGAAGACCTTTGTACGTAGTTTGTAAGCTTGAGAGGTTTCATAGGCTTCATTGCGAAGCTCCTCAAGCTCACTTAACTCCAACATGCATGCCTTTCCCGCTTTATCTAGATTTAAGTTAACCTTTTAATAACCCAATAAGTTTCGTGTTGTATTTCAACGGGAAGGTGACACGCTTTTCTATAGACAAGATGGAAAGGAGACATGCCTAAGGGAGTTTTATATGCTATTCTGTAGACCTAAAGAGCATCATTTAATTTTTTAGATCAATCCTTACGGTCGGGCCTAACAGTTTTTTCTAAAATTCGTTTAATCTCCCTATTAGACACTTCAACTTGTCTACTCATTTGGGGATGGTAAGGTGTGTCTATCATGTGGTTGACTCCCAAAATTTGGAGTAGTCTTGTGAAGTGCACGTTTTTGAAGTGAGGTCCTTTATCACACTTATGATTGTTCTTAGGCACTCGTACCGAGAAATGATATTAGCCCTAACGAAGTCCAAGACCACAAAATAGTCATTGGTCTGTGTGGGTATGGCTTCTATCCATTTCGATACATAGTTCACAGCCATAAGGATGTATTCATATCCGAAGGACACAGGAAAGGGACCCATAAAGTCGATGCCCCAAATGTCAAAGATCTCAACGAGGAGAATAGGTTGCTAGGGCATCTCATCCCTTTTTTCGATGGTTCCCATTTGCTGGCAACGTAGACATGCGCCCACATATGTATGTGCATCTCGGAATAATGTGGGCCACCAAAAGCCAGACTGAGGAACCTTATGGGCAATCTTTTTTCCACTAAAATGCCCTCCACAATGAAGGTCATGGCAGAAACTCAAAACACTTCTTTAATCTTCGTCAGGGACGCAATGGCAGAATAATTGGTTAGGGCCTATTTTAAAAAGCTCAAGTTCCTCCCAGTGATAAAATTTAGCGTCAGCAAGAAACCTGTCTCGCTTCTGCTTGTCCCCAGTACTGGGGGTAATGTCCGTTGATGAGCACCTCATCATGAACCCTAACTAGTACTTTTTGACCTAAATAATTGAATAAAAGCTCCTAAAAAACCAAAGGGTAGACCTAAATCTGAGAATAAAATAATTCACAAGGGGTAAAATTGTAATTTTACCATTGCAGCGCATAAACAGGATTTCTAAGGGTCTAGACATAGGTCAAATGGGCTTAATAAGAGAAAAGGTGGGGTGATTCGATCAGGAAAGGGTTATGACAAGATCTGAGAATTAAATGACATGCTGTAACCCTAAAACAAATCCACTTTAATTTACAAAGTTTCAAGCAAGATAAAAATCAATTAAACCCTCTAAAATTCATGAAAAAATATCCCCTAGGGTTTATAACCTTCAATTTGGCCATTAGAACCTATCTTGACCTACATTGAGAACCATACCTAATTTCTGACCTAATTTGGATTTTTGTGCAAAATGTCTAGTCAAACATAGTCAAACATAAAATCCAACCTCACCATTGGATTCCATAGGTCCAAATTAGGCTCATACCAAAATTTGGACCTAAGAAAAGGTCGCCTTGACCCACTTTACAAAACGGCCCTCAATAATTACTTTTTGACCCTTAACTTTTTGGACTCTTGTAGATACCCCCTACCTTTCTCGTCTCTTTCTTCAGATAGGTCCCTCTGCCCCTGCACTATGCAGGCCATACCTCCGGTGACTTTGCACAGAGGATGGCGTTGCATAGACTTGGGGAGCTGGCCCCAGATTTGAAAAGAGGACTCCTTACGTTGTCCTCTTCTACATGGGCCAGCTCCCATGCCCTGCCGGCCACCATACCTCTCGTGCGAACGCTCGAGAGGTATGGGTCCTTTTCCATCCATGCCTCCAGTGAGGAACCCACGTCTCCCACTCGCGTTTCCCCCTCGGCTAGCCCTTATTTAAGGAACGGCAACCCCTGCCGCTTCCTTCGAGCTTGTTTTAGCCAAGGAAATCCTTCAATCTTCGTCTCCTCCTCCTCCGGCCATTCGCCCGCAGGCTCCGGCAACCCTCCTCCTCCGCTCTCGTCGCCCTGCCACCATACCAGTGGCAGGATTACCTTCGCCGTTGTCCACGGTGCCTGGCCGTACCAGCAGGCACCCTCCAGCACCTCTTCCTCGTCGCCATCTTCTTCCTTGGGCACTATCGTCTCCGGCGACGGTAGCACATCCGATCGCCACCTCCTTCCCCTCTTTCGTCCACTAAGTAGGTAACAACTATTCCCCTTTTTCCTTTCTTCATTTCCCCCTCATCTATTTCCTAAATCACTCACTGCCATACGACAACCACCATCATCTTCTCCACCTCCGACAGACCACCAGTGAGGCGCAGCCACCACGTCACACCTCCACACGCCTCGCCAAACACCCCACGAGCTCCGCCACGACTCACTGATCACAACCCCCTTCTCCATTCACCACCACACACTCCCGACATGCCCCCCAAACAAACCCACCTGCACAACCACAGGGTGACCTGGGCACGCACGCCTAGGTCACCCCGTGGCCAGCTGACCCCTTCTTCACCTTCGTCATGATACGGCGAAGGTTTTCCCGTAGTCTAACAGGGCCACAAGGCCATTTTCGTGTCTTGCAGATCCTATCCTCAGCCGCCATTAACGACCGCAAGCAGCTTGCTTGCTTCAGTGCTCCAGGCCACAACAATCCCAAGTCTCTGCCTCAGGTTACGCGGAAGACAACCGCACACGCTTTGGGGCTGTCAATTGGCATCAAAGGCAGCAACAGCTGCTGCGATCAGGGAAGCCTTCTGCTGCGAGCGCACGCACTTAAGCAGGTGGGACTTTAGTCCCACCTCGGAAGTTTGCAAGCAAGTGCCTGCTCTTAAATTGAATTTGTGTTTCAGGCTTATCGCCTCGAAACACACTGGGGTGAGGTCCCTCACCACGCCTCGTCCGCGACACTTCCCCTGCGGACCTGGCACCTGGATCCAACTGACCCTTCCTGTGCACACCTCGTGCACCACCCACACTGGTGTGCCTGGTCCCAAGCACGTCACCCGACCCGCATACCCGGTTAAGGCTCTGGGAGAGCGAACCTTGGAGTGAATTTGAGAGAGAGAGACGTGGGGAGGGTAGGGGTTAGGTTTTGCCTAACCGTGCACTGTGTAGGAAAGCAGGAGAAGAAGGAGGAGGAAGGAGTGCAGTAGTGAGAAGAAGAAGTCAGGAAAGAAGGACTCGCACAGCAAAGGAGAAAGAAGTAAAGGAGGAAGATGAAGGTGGCAGTGTAGCCGCAGAGAAGCTAAGGCGAAGAAAGAAAGAAAAAGGACTCGACGCAGTAGAGAAGAAGAAGAGAAAAGAGAGAGCAGAAGCACAGGACAGAAATAAAGGAAGAAAAAGGAGGAGGCATAGCTCAACAGAGAAGAAGAAGAATCCAAGAGGAAGAAGAAGATCCAGCAGCAGCAGCAGCTGGAAAGAGGAGGCAAAACACTGTAGCAAGTGGAGTTTAAGTTGTCTGACCCTTAGAGTCAAATGTCTAAAAAGAGAAAGAGAGAGGCAGGCAAAAGGAGAAAGAGAGAGAAGAACAGAAGAATCAATTTTCCTTTCTTTAATCTTTTTTTATAAAACATTATATATATCGTAAATTGTGATCTTATACGCTTCTAGAATCAAGTGTTGCTCCCTGAGTTCGACCTTGGAGATTTTCTATTTTCGAGTAATAAAATATAAACAAACCGGTCGGTCTTAAGCCGTAACCACCTGTGACCAGATAGTTTACTATGTCAACAAACCAAGGAGTTTTGGACTCCATGGCCATCAGAGACTCATCAGGAAAAGTCTCTTGGATATCGCCAGTAGGGATTGATGCCTCAATAGGGATCCTAGACAGATGATCTGCTACCACATTCTCAACTCCTTTCTTATCTTTAATTTCCAGGTCAAACTCATGGAGTAGCAGAATCCAACAAATTAAGTAAGGTTTCGTGTCCTTTTTAGCAAGAAGATGCTTTAAAGTAGAATGATCAGTGAACATCATAACCTTGGACCCCGAAAGATAAGACCGAAACTTTTCCAAAGCAAACACTACAGCAAGAAGTTACTTTTCAGTGACCGTGTAGTTTTGCTGAGGATCCGTAAGGGTCTTGCTAGCATAATGCAAAACATGAGGTTTTCCATCAACCCTTTGACCTAAGATGGCTCTCACTGCGAAATCAGAAGCATCGCACATTACTTCAAATAAGAGGGTCCAATCTGGTGCTTGGATGGAAAGCCTTGCCACATCTATCATCAAAATCGAAGGAAACATCCTTCGCTAATAAGTCGCAGAGTGACTTAGAGATTTTACTGAAATCTCTAATGAAGGGCCTATAAGATCCAGCATGGACAAGAAAAGATCTAACCTAACGAACATTGGTGGGCGATGGAAGCTTAGAGATGGAATCAATTTTAGCACTATCCACCTCTAATACTCTCTTATAAACCACATGCCCCAAAATAATGCCCTGCTAGATCATAAAGTGGCTTTTCTCCCAACTAAGCACCAACTTTGCCTCTTCGCAATGGGTTAAGACTTTATCAAGGTGCGAAAGGCATAGGTCAAACGACGAGCTGTAAATGGAGAAATCATCCATGAAAATCTCTACAAACTCATCGATCATATCAGAAAAGATAGCCATCATATAACGTTGGAAAGTGGCAGGAGCATTACATAACCCGAATGGCATTCGGCGAAACGCAAATGTGCCATACGAACTCATGAAGGTGGCACGTATGGCACATTTGATTATACCTAGAGTACCCGTCAAGGAAACAAAAGTACTTGTTCCCCGCCGGTCGTTCCATAATCTGATCGATAAACGATAACGGGAAATGGTCTTTCTGAGTAGCCATGTTCAAACAGCAATAATCAATATAAACCCTCCAGCCAGTTGAGGGTCTAGTGGTCACTAACTCACCTTGGTCGTTTTCTTCCACAGTGATTCCTACCTTTTTGGGCACT
Organism: Thalassia testudinum; assembly: GCA_037157565.1. Classification (NCBI taxonomy): domain Eukaryota; kingdom Viridiplantae; phylum Streptophyta; class Magnoliopsida; order Alismatales; family Hydrocharitaceae; genus Thalassia; species Thalassia testudinum. The sequence goes on from JAZHRO010000002.1 coordinate 55,514,197, forward strand.
ACATGAATAGGGCTAACCCATTTACTATCTGAAATGGGATAGATAATTCTTGCATCCAGCCATTTCGGAATCTCCTTTTTAACTACCTCCCGCATATTGAGGTTGAGCCTTCTCTGCATGTATCGAAAGGGTTTCACGGACTCGTCCGTGTATATATGATGCATGCAAAGGGAGGGATCAACACCCTTAATATCAGCAATTGGGCAAGTAATTGCTTCCTTGTGCCTTTGTAAACACTCAAGCAGAGTTCCCTCCTGCAATTCAGATAATACAAATGAGATAATAACGAGGAGATGTCGTTAGGGCTAAGGAAAGCATACTTCAATGTGCTCTACAAGGGTTTCAGCTCCAACTTAGGAGCCTTTTGGATTGAGGGTTTAAGTTGAGATGTCCCTACCTCAGGTAGCGGATCTACCTTCAGGGTCCAAGGTAGGGATAGAGACTCTGTGTGTACCCCTAGCAATTCTTCCAATTTAGGTATATCCCCTTCAATCTCTTCAATAGTCAGAGGATGGTCCTTAGATATAACATTTTGAAGGGGATCTCTACATAAGAGTGCTAGAGTAGTTTCCTCAATGATTTTATCAACCATCTCAATCTAAGAACAATCGTCAAATCTGGATTGCTTATAGGCATCAAAAACATTCAACTGAATCTTCTTATTCCCAAAGCCCATTTTAAGTGCTCTTGATCTACAATTGATAGAGGCGTTGGCTGTGGCTAGGAAGGGGCATCCCAGAATAATGGACGGCTTGGTGGGCTTATTAGATGGGTCAGTATCTAGCATAAGAAAGTCAACAGGGAAGAAGTCCTCTACTCTCACCAGGACATCTTTCAATAATCCCCGTGGTGTCTTAAGCAATCTATCTACGACTTGGAGGATGACTAGACTAGGCTTTAAATCACCTCCTCCCAAAAGGTTGTAGACAGAGCTCAATAAAATGTTCACCCTCACGCCCAGATCGAGCAGAGCCTCATCAATGTGTTGGTTACCTATAACCATTGAAATATACGGAGTCCCTAGGTCTTTCATTTTGGGGGGTGTTCCATGTTGGAGCACCGAGCTAACATGTTCAGGTAGGATGACCTTGGCTTGGACCTGTCGCCTAGATCAACGTTTCTGGGTGCACAAGTCCTTTAGAAACTTAGCATAGGACATGATCTGCTTGATAGCTTCCAACAAAGGCAAGTTGATCTGGACTTGCATAAAAGTGCCCATGATCTCATCTGTCCTATCCTTGGCTCTAGATGAGCCAACAAAAGATTCCCCAGGGGCAGAAAAGCACTCTCGATAGGGCACCCTTGGCTTCTGGGTAGAGGGGTTGTCATGGCAGAAAAGGGGTGGTGGAATGATGACATCCTCAAGGTGGGTGATTTCAAGCGAGGGAGAGTAGTGTGGCTCTTCCTCGGTGGAGATGGAAGTCGGGTCTAGTGTAGGAGGGGAATCCTAAGAGGTAACCATAGGAGTGCTATCAGGCTTGTCGATTTTCTTTCCACTTCTCAGCACGGTCACAGCTTGGGCGTGCTCCCTGAATATGACCCCCTTACCCTTTGGGTTTTCTTCAAAAGAGCTAGGCAATTTCGCCGAATCTCGCTACCTAACTACCTCAGTAAGATGACCAATTTGGGATTGCATATCAGTGATCATCTATTCTAAGATTGGATGACCATATTATGATGCTCTTGCATTGCTTTCATCATGGCTTTTAGTTCATCCATCTCAAAAGGCTTATTCTGAGGAGGGTTTGCATAGGATAGCTGGTATATGGGTTGGGGAGGTTGGGGTCTTGCATTCTCTGAGTTAGAAGCATCACCTTTCTTCCATGAAAAGTTTGGATGGTTCCACCACCCCGTATTATAGGTATTGGAATACGAGTTATTAAGACGAGGTGGGCGGAAACCTTGGGTTGCATTCAGGTTGGCTTGAATTAACTTAGGGAATTGATTTGCCTGGTGGCACTCTGCAATGGCGTGCGTCGTGCTTTGAAAAATGGAGCATTCACTTGAAGCCTGAAAGATAGAGGCTGCTTAGGGGTTCATGTCGGGGTTTGCTAAAAGCCTATCAAAGTTTTTGTTCAACAATTGAATTTGATAAGCCAAATCCTAAGTAGCCCCGGCTTCATGGGCCTTTATCTTCCTTTGCAAGATTGATGGTTTTCTTTTTTGATAGGAAAATGAAATGTATGAAATTATCACTTAATGTTTCAAATAATGCCCAGGCTTCATCCTCAGTTTTGGTCATGAAGGTTCCTAAACAGGCTGCATCGATGGTTTGCCTATGCCTTTCAGATAATCCGTTATATAACCTTTCGACCAACTGCCATCTTGGCACCTGATGATGGGGGCATAGCCTAAGAAAGTCATTAAGTGCTCCCAAATCTCATGAAATTACTCCCCTTCCTGTTGAGTAAAACCCATGATCTCTCTTCTATAATGGTTGGTCTTACTCATAGGAAAGCACTTTTTCAAGAATTCTCCCTTGAGGGTGGCCCAATCATTAACCCTTACATTGAGGGTATGATACCAGTGCTTGTCCCTATCCTTTAGAAAGGGAATAGAGTTCTCATCAGGGCTTCATCAGTAAAACCCTGGAGCTTCACCGTGGAACAAACCTCAGTGAATTCCTCAAGATGATTATAGGGATCCTCCCTAGCAGTACCATAGAAAGAGGGGAGCAAAGATATGGTGCTGCTCTTGATTTCATAAGGATTATCCACTCCCGGTCATCGGATAGATAGGGCTTGGTGGGTTGTAGGGAGTAAATAATCTCTCAAGGTTCTCTAATTTTCACCAACCCTAATCTCTTCTTCAGGTCTTTCTTCAACCATTTTTCTTCTTTCTTAGTTGGCTTTTCTAATAATTCTCTCCGATTCCGGGCTGAAAACAAGACTATTTCTAAGAGAATGTCTACTAAGTATACACTAAGCAAACACAAGGCAACAGGCCTTTTGTTGATTTAAAGTACTTTAAGTCCTCTTCCAACCTTTCTAGCTTGGCCAAATGGAGTCAAGGTAGTATTTCTCTGTTTACGTAAGTGGTATAAGAGAAGTGAGGCACTTGAGATTCTTGGTCAATGGCAATTAAGGAGGTTGAGGTTACTTTTAGTTCTTTTGGGTGATCAATCAAGTTGTCAATCAATTACGCACCCTAAATTGACCTTCAAGTGCCCTAGAGACGTACACTTTGTTGCAATGATATTCTCAAATGCTTAAGTAAAAAAGTACTCGAAGGATGGAACCAAGGGATGCAACTAGGGTGAACCCTTCCTTTGAGGCGATGCGTTAGCGATGCCTCTTAACTATCCCTGAATTCCTTTATAGAGTGTCCCCCTCCTTGGAGTATCAAATCACTCGGGCAAAAGTTAATACCACCGTTTCAAAGTGAGATAGGGGGATTTGGACCAATAAAAAGATCGATGCCTCTAGCCTTATGGGTCCAAGTCCTAGTGCAGTACCTATAGTGCGTGCTCAGTGCAGGAAGTGTGCATCACACTGAGAAAAGTAATTTTTCTTTTGAAAATCGCAATCAAGTTATTCAAACACTTCCTATATATTTTATTTTCTTTTCAAAAAGCAATGTGACCACTTGATTAATTTTTTCAAATCAGCTTAAGTGATCTTCTTAAATTATGTCTAGATGTAATGCATATGCAGATAACTGATGCAGAAAGATAGGAGATACGTACATTGCTCCAGCACTCTTCAATCCAAAAATGCACGCAATGCAATAAAAAAAAAATTTAGATGCTGCTCAAGCAATCCTAGATGGTTGACCTATGGATATGCAGCTTCTAGCAAGCAGTTCGGATTTTTTTTATATAAATAAATGCGCAATCAAAAGCTCTAACTATCACACACAAAATAATCCTAGAATCTAAAGAATCGAGAACACTCCCCCAAAAACTGGCCCCAGAGTACTAAGGTGAGAAAATAAATAACTAGACTAAACCTAAAGAGTCAACTCTAAAATGTTGAATTAGAAGTCTAAGAGGAAGAATCCTCCTAGATGGTCCTCCGTGCGTCTCCACACGTGTGGAATTAAGGCCCACAGGCTCCAGTGATTATCTCTGAAGTGGCAGCAAGGTCCACCAAGATGAACATCTGCTGCATGCACCTTCTCCTTCAATGTACCTTGCACAGAAAAAATGATAGATCAATGAATATAATCTCAAGCAGAACCTAATGCAGATAGAAAGAATACTCATGAGTTTACTAGGCCTCTTGCCTCCCCGACAACGACGCCATTTGACGAGTCGATTTTCACTTTCGTTAAAATTTTAAACATAAAATGTCATGTCATAGTGAAACTTCTATAGTGGAAAATTGACTATCAAAATTTTAATTATTTTCTAACCACAAAGATCAGGTCGAATCACAGGGAGGAACAAACCAATTTAAACCCGTAGATCTATCATTATTTTAGTCCAACATGATGTGAGCTATTTGCCCATAATTATAATATATCATGCAATGAATGGGAGGCCAATAAATTGTAGAGAATGAAATCAGATAATATAGCAAGAACTCAAGGGGTTGTTTGTAATTCACACAATAAATAAATATTAAAAAAATTAAAGTCCGCAATGGCAGAAGATGTAAATTCCAATTGATATCAAAATAGAGCATCTGCTCTCATTGCACGCGTGAGGAGGGCCCACGGCTGACCCTGCTGCGTTCGGAGGAGGTCGAGGATGCGGAGAGGAACCCGATGGTCGTGGTGGCACGGCAAGCAGCGGCCGAAGCTCTCACCAGCGACGAGGGGGAGCCGGCTGCGATGGGTTCAGTCGGTGACCGTGTGGGTGGTTGACGATGGCAATTGTGAACGTGGATGGCCTCGTAAGGGCGAGGCGAGTGCAACGGCGTCGATGGAGCGTAGATTGGAGGTCCATGGAGCCGACTACGTGTGGAGAAGCGGACGTGGGTTTGGGTTCTTTTGGAGAAGATGATGAATAGTGCTTTGGAGAGGAGGTGCTACAACTGTGGCCGTGCAATGGTGGTGCAATGGCACACGCGCAAGGGCGCGCGAGGAGATGTTGTGTGGATGGCGCGCATGCAGGGGCGCACAGGCTAAAGGTGTTGTTGGGTTCAAGGAAGGGAAAGTCACAGGGAGGATGGCAGTGGCTTTAGGTTATGTTGGTGAGGGAGGTTTTTGATGGAGAAGCGATTGATGGTGGAGATGGCTGGTGGTGATGGTTGTTCTCTCTGTCTCCAAGCACCACAAGTTGAGGGTAGATTGCAGGGTCGACGGTGGAGAGCTCAGGCCACGGTGCGCTCTTTGGTGTTCACGGTGGAGGCGAGAGGGTTACGGTGGAGAGCAAGGAAGAAGATGATCATTCTCCTGCGCATGGGACACCTTTTTAAAGAAATCGTCCCCGACTCTCCAACGGATGGCCAAAGATCCTAAGGCAGTTGAGGCTTGGAGGATGCTGCGCGAGACTCAGTTGATTTGGGTGGGCGATCTGTTGAGGCCAGTGAAGAGGATCAATGGCGGCAGCGGTGTGGGAGTTTTGACGCTGGATGGAAGATGATCGAAGGGTACGGTCACCGATCTTCCTTGTCTATCCAAAACTGAAGAAGAAGAAGAGTGTTGTGTACATAGGAGCCTTTTCGTAATAAATGAAGGATCCATTTGTAATAAAAAGGACTTAAATGAGATAAGAGTTAGGGACCTAAACGTAAACAAAGAGTTTCAAGGCTTATTTTAATTTATTTCTTTTTCAACTTTTTATACGTAATTATAAATTAGGTAAACATTATATTTATGCCTTGGAATTACATTTTTTCCCTTTTTAGCTATATTTATTTAAGTGATTAATTTAAATAGGTTAATTACATACTTAGGGCTTAATATTAATTAAGTTAGTTTAAATATTTAATAACTAGATAAATGGTTATTAATTGTGTCTAAATTATTAATTAAATTATTGTTAAGATTAATTGATATTTAATTTAGCATTTTTAACTTATTTTGAAAGTCCTTAGTAATTTAACCCCTAGGGAAACTAGTTATTTAAGGATAGTTAGGAGCCATGATGAGTCTCTCATCACTAGGTTAGACCACTTTTTGGTTGATAACTTTGTGAGTGTTGATCCTTCTTGTGATGGTAACCTTAATTCTAATTTGGGTTCAGAAACATCTATTCCCCGACATTCTTCCAGATTCTCTTATGCTGATTCTAATTTTGAACCTTATTCAAGAGAATTCTTGTTTCCAAAGGATTACAATCTAATTTATGACCTTAATATTCATGACCCGTTCTTTGATTCTGATTCTAAGGTCAATAATGTGGAATCTAAAGCAGTTGCTCTGCCTGATCAGGAGACCACCCAGGAATGGTTGCTTAAGCTTCTTAGCAACCGGTCTCCACCAAAGGACTCCACAGGAATCCATTTGTATCCTGAATCACCTCAATCTGATCCAGCGGGAGATGATTTTCCACCTCAATTTGGCAATGAATGGGACACTGATCAAATTAAGAGCCAAACTGCTAATTATTTTTTATCTCATCAGTAGGGTTCCTATATTTTTCACTATTCCATTATCCTTTGAGGTCCCTTACTCTAAACTGGCTGAACCTGTGTAGAGAAACCATTATTATTCATTTCTAAGTCTTCTTGAACCTAATTGTACTTGGTGGGGTGCACATTTAATGATCCACATTTTCTAACCAACCAGAATCATTGGTTTTGGTCTGTATAATCAACCAGTTGATCTAAATAAGCACCTGGTTGGTCCAACCAGGTTAATCATCAAGGTGCTTGTTTTACAAAACTCCTGCAATTTGATTACTCCTTCCACTTAACCACTTCCTGCCCAGCTAAAGGCATTAAATTCAGCGCTTAACGGGGGGCTACCTGTCATTTGAAAAACCTAAAACCTTTCTTATCTTCTTTGATCAAATCACTCCTACTACACTTTAGGGTTCCTAATTTAAGAACAATCGACTGTGAAAATGGGCTTGGAACCTAGCGCTTAAAATGAGTTCACACCTAATTTAAGTCAAGGAGGCTCTAACTGCAAAAATGGGTTTTGGAACTAAATTCTAGAGTTAAATTCACCTAACTTAATTTGACTAAATTCCTCTTATCTAACTTAATTTGACTATATTCCATAGCTAAATTTACCTATAAAGCACGATGACTAAAAACATTGAGAGCTTGGGGGAATGAAATAGTCCAAGCATCCCCAAGACCAATCATGGTCCCTGTAATCATTACCTTAAAAACACCCTATAAAGGGGAAACTATGTACACAGTTTAAGGGTAATTGAACCCATCGTGATTGTTGGAATTTGATAGCGATTTCATGCAGTTTGTTAATTAGGTCGTTGTAACGCGTGAATCTGCTTTCGCTTTTAAATTTATATCCTAGATAGGGGAGTATCTAGGGTCGTCCAAGGAGGCAAAAATTGCAAAACTAATCATCTTGCTTATAGATAGATCTCAACTTTCTTTTTGATATTTTTCAATATGTAATTTTTTTGTTTTGAAAAGACGAGGGCAAAATGCGAATTGTAACGAAAAGTACTAACACGTACAAATACTTAACTAAAATTTAAAAGATAGAAATATCTTCTTCCTAAGCTCATTCTAGGCAAGTGGAGCCCTAGAGTAATTAGGAAGAAGAGGTGAAACAAGTGCTAGAACCAAAGGTAACAATTGCAGTAAAAAGGCAAAAAGAAGGCAATTTAATTGACTAGAATGAGTGTTCTTTTCAATGACAAGTAGAGGAATGCTTAAACAAATCTAAAAGCAAGAAAAGAAACACAAATCCTCTTGCAAAAATGGTAAAGAAGGGTGTCTTCTTGCTCCAAGCCTAGCTGCTCCTCGGCTTGAAAAGAGGGCCTCCTTCTTCTCCTTCCTTGAGAGCTCCTCCAAGGTGGAAGCTACCACTTTTAATGCTCTCTCCAAGGGGTGAGCGTGCACCACCCTCAAAAACTCCTCCAAGGTGGTGTGACCACCTTCAAGATCTCCTCCAAGATCTTCCTTGCCTGGCTTCTCCTTTGGCTGGCGTGACCCAAGAGAGAAGGGAAGAGGGGAAGGCACCAAGGGGACAGAATATCCCCTTAATCTTCTTCTTCTTCTTCTCTCTTGGACGTGGGCTTCTTGGTGGAATATGAGAGTGAAATTGCTAGCCAAGGATGACTTGAATGGTGGTGGGTAGTGGTCTTTTTATAAGGTAGGATGGGGGGTTAAGGTGCCCCTTGAAATGGAGGGCTAGGATGGAAGGATGGAGGTGGTTGGTGATCCTATGGCTAAGGTGAGTTGGCGCCAACCCAAGGGCTGTTAAAGGGGGTGGTTATGGTGGTGTTGGTGTCTTTTGGTGGTGGAGAGACACCACCATTTTGGCGCCAACATGGGGTCTTCTAGAAGGGGTTAGGTGGATGGTGGAGATGGATTCAAGGGGAATTGTGTGGTGGAGCTGAGGGGGGATTTTGGAGGGAAAAGTGGCGCCATTAAGGGGGTGGTTATGGGTAGTTTTTGGCGCCACTTTTAGGCGTCTTTTGGAGGTGGTGGGTAGGTTGTGTAACGAACGGGTGCCCCAAACGTCTTTTAAGACGTCTGGGAGGTATAATACTGCAGTCTTGGAAAATGGAAAGAGATATAAAGCTGCCTGTAATTTGAATTAACAGCTGCCTGTTGTGAATAGATAACGTGGTTGAGAACATGGATTGTAAGAATGTGAAACTGGAAAGTGAAACCTGGATGTTTGAGTAAAAAGGATGGAACCCTACGGGGAAGTAGGAGTAGAACTCCTGGAAAGTGAATGGAATAGTTTTGGGGAAGTGAGCTGGCCCTTGAGTACGGAGTACCAAGGAGAGCGACTGTCCCCCTGTTTAGTGCAGAGCGGAGCCAGCCGCCCCAGGGACCCGGGGTTAGGACTGGCCACTCTGTACCGACTTGCTGGCCCTCGCGTACGTAGTACCGAGGAGAGCTACTAGTGTAGGGAGGTACTAGCTACCCCACGGGCCCCGGGGTTCTGCTAGCCTCCCACACCGACTTGTTAGGCCCGCTAGGGCAAACCAGGGTAGTCAGGCGAGGGTGCACGGACTGTGGAGGGGCAAGGCCCCGGTTTGGTTACTTTGGAGGGGTTGGACCCCTGTTACTGAGAGGGCTCTGCCCTGGACTGATTCCGTGCTGTGCTTTGGGCGCACCTGTTAATGGAAACGACTGACCGCGTGCCAGTACGGGTTAGCTACCTGTGCGTTTATCGCGCGTGCCGTAGTCACCGTTAGGTCTGTCAGTGACCTTGGGGTGGTTGACTGAGGGTAGGATCACCACGGGGGACTCTCCCGGCCAGGAGAGCACTACGTGCTACTTCTACTTTTTGGAAAAGACTGCAATCAAGATCGTTCTCACGAGGAACATTCGAGATCAAGTAAGAGATCTGAGGAATAAATGAAATAGTAAGACAATTGAAAGATGTGAATAAAGAAAGTAATAGAACATAACAGCTACTGTACACTCTACGGTTGTCTTTAGTTTTAGTTGCCACTCTACTCAGCGTTTTGCTGACGTATTACACTCGTTACCTTTTTCAGGACCAGGTGTTGAGCAGCCAGGGTCAGCGGCTACAGAGGACGCTGGGCCGAGTAGGGTCCAGTAGAGTTACCACTGTCTTTTGTACCTCTTTGTTTCCGTTATAGTGAGTAGTTCTTGTTTCCGCTGTACTTTTCTTTACCTGCAGTTCATGTTATATGATAAGTGTTGTTCTACTGTTGTGGTGGTATATACTGTAGTAGTTTCTTTCCTTACTACTGTACTTTCTTACTGTTAGTTATATTCATGCTGAATGTGGTTTATTTTACTGCTCTTTTGGTCACTTCCTCGTTGGACGACTAGGTCTTGGGATTAGTCGAGTCGGTCCGGTTCTCGTGTCTCATAGGGACTCGGGAACCGGGTCGTTACAGGTTGGGTTGGTGCCAAGTAGGTTAGCTTATGTGGAGCTTAGGTGGAGCTAGTTGGGTGGAGTTGTTAGGTGGGTTTTTGGGGTGGTACAAGCCAAGGAAGTTGGAGCATAGCTAAGCTAAGCTAAGCTAAGATAACTTAGCTAATGGAGGAGTAGAGGAGAAGGTGTTGGAGCTAGGGTTTGGAGGGGGGAGCTGAGGAGGAGAAGTCTGGAGCTGAAATTGGAGCTGGCTGCTGCAGAAGAGGCTGGCATGGAGCTATTCTAGCTGGCTTAGCTTGCTAGTTCTTTGCTAGCTACTAAGCCGAGCTAAAGTAAGCTAGCTTATACCATAAGGAGCTGAGGTGAGCTAGGTCTGGTGCTCCCGGGGAGAATCAAGCTAGTTGAGGTAACTAAGGTAGCTTAGCTCAACTGAGCTGAGCTAAGCTAAGTCCCTGGGAGCTGGACTTGAGCTTCCTGAGCTGGGATGAGTTCTTCTTCAGTTGGCTGGAGTTGAGTGGAGCTGGATGTAGCTGGATCTGAGCTAGGGTGAACTCCTGTCAACTCAGCTGAGCTAGCTAGAGCTCCTTGTGAACTAGTGGGAGCTGAGATGAGCTAGACTCAGCTAAGTTGAGCTGGATCTGAGCTGACTTGAGCTAGGGTGAGCTAAGATGAACTCTCTTAAGCTACCATTCAGTTGGAATTAGTTGAATGGAGCTGGGACGAGCTAACCCTAGTTCAAGTGAGCTAGGTTCCAGCTGTGGTGAGCTGGATTGAGCTGAGTTCCAACTAGTCTGGGCTTCTCCTTCACCATTTGACTTCTTGAGTGCTAGGGTTTTAAGGATCTGTATATCTGTACATCCCTAACACTCACAAAAACATATTAGAAAGACAAATAAAAAATGCAATGCATGCCTAACCTAATTTATGCCTAAATGCAGCCCAAAAACCCGTTTGCGGAGTAAAATCCTAAGAGATAGGTTTGTTTTAATGCATCAGAATTATATGCCCTTAGCAAGCCAAGTTGAGTGAAATCACTTGATCGATGATTCAAAATTGAGTGTGAGATCACGTGGACACACTAATGTAGTTAGGTGGGTCCCTTAATACAAGTAAGGGAATGTAATATAGCCACATTGCATATACCAATGACAGGTATCGAAGATCTAAATGATTTGGATCTAGGATTTTAATAAGTCATTAAAAATCATCATGATTGTAACGACCCGATTCCCGAGTCCCTATGAGACACGAGAACCGGACCGACTCGACTAATCCCAAGACCCAGTCGTCCAACGAGGAAGTAACCAAAAGACAGTAAAATAAATCACATTCAGCATGAATATAACTAACAGTAAGAAAGTACAGCAGTAAGGAAAGAAACTACTACAGTAGGCACCACCACAATAGTAAAACAACATTTATCATATAACAAAACTGCAGGTAAAGAAGGTACAGCGGAAACAAAAACTACTCACTAGAGCAGAAACAAAAAGGGGTACAAAGCTGGGGTAACTCTACTGGACCCTACTCGGCCCAGCGTCCTCTGCAGCCGCCGACCCTGGCTGCTCAACACCTGGTCCTGAAAAAGGTAACGAGTGTAACACGTCAGCAAAACGCTGAGTAGAGTGGCAACTAACTAAAGGCAACAGTAGAGTGTACAGTAGCTGTTATGTTCTATTACTTCCTTTATTTACATCTTTCAATTTTTCTCACTATTTCATTTATTTCTCAGATCCTTTACTTGATCTCGAATGTCCTCGTGGGACGATCTTGATTGCAGTCTTTTCCAAAAGTAGAAGTAGCACGTGGTGCTCTCCTGGCCGGGAGAGTCCCCCGTGGTGATCCTACCCTCAGTCAACCACCCCAAGGTCACTGACAGACGTAACGGTGACTACGGCACGCGCGATAAACGCACAGGTAGCTAGCCCGCACTGGCACGCGGTCAGTCGTTTCCGTTAACGGGTGCGCCCAAAGCACAGCACGGAACCAGGGCAGAGCCCTCTCAGTAACAGGGGTCCAACCCCTCCACAGTAACCAAACCGGGGCCTTGCCCCTCCACAGTCCGCGCACCCTCGCCTGACTACCCTGGTTTGCCCTAGTGGGCCTAACAAGTCGGTGAAGGAGGCTAGCAGAACCCCGGGAACCGTGGGGTAGCTAGTACTCTCCTAACACTACTAGCTCTCCTCGGTACTACGTACACGAGGGCCAACAAGTCGGTATAGAGCGGCCAATCCTAACCCCGGGTCCCTGGGGCGGCTGGCCCCACTCTGCACTAAACAGGTACAGGTACTTCCCTTGGTACTGCGTACCCAAGAGACAGTACAACTACATCTCAGTTCCATTCCTTTTTCTTTCCAGGAGTTCCACTCCTAACTCCCCGTAGGGTTTCAGCTCTTTATTTCAAAACATCATATGTTTCACTTTCCAGATTCACGTTCTCAAATTCCATGATCTCAAACATGTTTCTTTATTCATAACAGGCAGCTGTTAATTAAATTTACAGGCAGCTTTATATATTCCTTTCCATTTTTCCAAGACTGCAGTAATATACATTCCACTAGTTTTTCCATCCTAGGATTCATGCCATATCCTAGGATCTATCATACAATCTAGTTTTCCGGCCCTAGGATTCATGCAACACCTAGGAGCTATCATTCCATATATTTCTCATTCCTAGGATTCATGCAAAGCCCTAGGTTCTAGTTATGGTTCCATACTTTAACAGATTTTATTAATACTTAAAGCCACTCTACCAGGTACAACGGGAGTAATGGGGGAGTGATCGGGAATCCCGCGCGCCTCCGCGACTCTCAAGACTGCAACCGAACGAGGTCCTATCACAAGGATCAAACACAAGGAGTGTCTCAAAACAGTGTATAGCTACTGTAGGTGGGTAGAGGAATTAATTCTGAAACGAACGCAACTCGAATCGCGGAAAACGGAGCCCAAACGGGCCCTAAACGGGTCAAGAAAGATGATACTGTGCAAAATCAGACGTCTGGAACTCCTTCCAGACGTCTTAAACGGTGGATCAGAGAATTACCTGTTTAGCTTGGTTCCCCGGACGTCCAGAAGTCTGCGGGGACGTCTGCCTAGATCCCAGACGTCCGATGGTCCCTCCGGACGTCTGGAGGTCACTCCCGCCGTCTGGTACAACTTCCAGACGTCTGATTTGCAAAGGATGATGAATCAGAAAACCTGCGCACAGCCAACCCCCCTCCCTCAGTACGGTCAGTCGACAAGAAGGAAGAAGAAAGCGGAAACTCACCTTTCAGACGTCTGTATGATCTCACAGACGTCGACCTTGCCGTCTGGATATCAATCCAGACGTCTGATTCTGGAAATTTTTCCAGAATCAGAACCCTGCTCGGCCTCCGCTCGCGACGCCGCCCGCGTCGCACCTCGCGCGTCTGCTGCTCAGCCCGCACAGGTCCCTCTCCGCGACGCTCCGCGCCCCCTGCGCCTTCCGCCGGCCGGCCAAGCCGCTCCTGGCGAGCTCGCCCTCACGGCAGAGCCCCGCCTTCGCACGCCGCAGCTCCTCCGCGCTCGCTGCGGCTGCCGCTGCCGCTGCGCCCTCGCGTCCGCTCGCTCTCGCGCACAGGCAGGAGAAGAAGGAGGAAGATGGTGAAGACGGGAGGGGAGGCGCGCCCCCCCCTTTTAACGCCGCGCGGAGAGGAGAGAGAAGGCGGTCGCAGCCGCCTGCAGCCGCAGAGAAAGAGGGCAGAAACGCAGGTCTGCGCGCACAGGCACGCAGACGAATCTCCCGTGCGAACCTAACTGTTCTCCAGACGTCTGTAAACTCTCCCGGGCGTCTGGTCAGACGTCTGGATGTGATCCCAGACGTCTGGTCCGACGTCTGGGCCACCTCCCAGACGTCTTAAAATGCGTCTGGGGCACGTGCTCGTTACAATGATGTGCAACAGTTGTCACAAGTCTAGGAAGTAATAGCAATCTTTTCGAGAGACCGTTGCCTGACTATGCTCTTGATGCACATCCTCTACATAGAAATCGAGAATTGAGACGATCACGCAGGTTGAATCAAGGGTTTTCTTGATGGGACAAAGATGCGAAAATCATTTTCTTATCACTATCATGGAAAAAACATATCCTTAAACCTAAGATAGATATGTGTCTCTATGCTTGAATATACAAATTTAGTGGACTGATGGTTGATGCACCCATCTTGGTATGCAAATGATTGGAAATGTGGCATGTATATGAGAGCATAAAAGATACATTTCTCGAAGGGATCACATAGATCTACTATTATAAGTTTGCATAGTGGATTGGAAGACACAGGATAACTCCACATACATTGGGATGTATGAAATTCCATGCATGGTAGTACAGGTCTTGATTAGACCCATTTATTAAAGAGAAGAAGATGGTTCTTTTGAAAAGAATTTTGTCTTCGATCTCGTCCTAATGATAAATATATGTAACCCATGGTAGGATGGACAATGGATTTAAGAATTAATCATAGAGGTTACATATGCCTTCCAATATGATAGATTCACGGGCATTTGGAATATCCAAGAGAGGTGTAGTACTGTAAATCCTAAATCCCAAATGCTTCATTATTGGCGTAATAAAACCAATAATGATTTTGATGGGTTCCTAATTGAAAAAAAATCAAATATTATTTAAAGAGTTAAATAGTATTTAATTTGACATTTAATTGGATGAAATATGTTTGGTGTTGATCTAAAATGATTTGGATAGAAATTAAATGTGTTTTGACACTAAAACCCAAATGACCAAATTAATTGAAAGACCAATCATACAAAAATTCAATTAGTGTTCAATCCAAATCATTTGATTTAATCCAATGGTCACCATCATATTAAAAATACCAGGATTCTCTATTATATCTCCCAAAGGCAATATAATGACCCAAACCCCACCATCCAGACTAAATAGGTGGAATCGGAGTCATCGACTAAAGTAAACAAGCACAAATAGGATCAAAGTCACCCAACACATCATAAAGCATCAATTAAATAAATAAATAAAATACTAACCGGAATGAGTAATGTAGACTATAATTATGCAAGTACGAATGAGCTTTAAAAGTAGCTGTCAACATTAGCTGTTAGAATATACCTAAGTGCAGAGTCTAAAGAATATGTCAGTAAACTCTGAGTAAGTATAAGAGGAAAGCGAGAAAAGAAACTAAGAACATAAGAAGAGGGTACTAATTTATCCTTATAATTATTCTTTATCGATTCATTAAACAATTAATTTCAATTTATCTTGATGAGTATGTTGCCTTTAATATTACAGTTGTATTCATCATATATTAGTTTCTTGGAAGGCATAAGAAGATATCGTTACGATATTTCATGAGGTATGACAAGTATGTAGCGTCCTTTTAGCCAGCAGGAAACCCACACTTGCCCCAATACATCCCATTCAATCACCCCTCGATCCTAGCGTCAGTAGTGTGGCATTTGCATTCTATGAGCTATACACACAGATGTGACTTGCACTAACTCATAGATAACCTTCTCCACAACTTAGTTATGCATCCTAACCATAATAACATCTATATCTACCGACGTGCCCCTACTTTGCTGCTCGATTGGCTAATTGGTTTGTCATAGATTCGTAGAGAGGCTAACTCACTTCCTGATCCAGTAACCAAGCTTAGGTAGATCAACTTAGCAAGACCATCCAATTATCCCTATTCATTTTCATATTCCATCACATCAAGGTTATTCATTTACCAAAGTTAGATAACTGATCATTTAATTTGTCATATGCAAGTTCTCCATGAAATGTTATTTAACACAATATTAAGAGTTTGGCATATCATTGCTTAAACCCTATTAGATTTGGCCTATTAATTATTCCTTAGGTTCCATTAGAATAGTTTTCTCATATTCTTCTCATTCAAGAGCCAATTATCACTAGAGTATATCAATTTTATAACAAGACAAGTATAAGATTATCATTTAATTAATATCCAACCAATTTCACAAGCCAATTAATCTCGTCATCTTATTCAAGTGTCAATTTTTAAGTATTATTAGTACCCAGATAGAATTAATCCTTCATCATAATTTTTCCAAACTCCAAAACTCAGAAAAAGTTATGGGAATGGCCCCCAGTGGGTGGCTCAGCTGGTGAGATCCTTAAACCACTATTGGGGGAATAAGATCGCCAGTTCAAGTCTTGCCAACGTTAAATTTACCCGAAGGCTATGGAGTTGGGGCGTTTGCGGTCTCTCGGGGACTACATCGCAAGAGGGAACCTCATCATCAAAAAAAAAGGGATAGGAATGCACACAAAATAACAATCTTCATGAAGATAGGAATAATAGCAATTTTCACTGTGAGAGAATTAGAACTACTCTACCTAATGTTATTGAGGGATCATGATGACTCCAAAATGCATACCCAAGGGGTCATGATGATTACACTACCTAAGTATACACCAACTTGGATGAGCTTATCCTCCTGCTCAAGGTACAACTGGAGCGTCATTATAGAGGTTCCTGGGTGTATGCCAATAGGTGATGCTACCATCACCTAAGAAGAAGCACTTGCTTCAACAATGGTGATCATGGCTCTCTTTTTCCCCCATCTTTGTGATTTCAGGGGAATTCTTTGCATGCTTCACTAAAGATCAAGGCAAAGCAATTCTCGGCCAAGAGATTGGTCGCCATGAACAATTTCAATCCCAGCTAGGGAATGGAATATCACCAACTAAAATTAAGATGACAGGATAGCGAAAAACTATGAGTGGTCGAATGCCCCAATATCCATCAAAAGAGGACAAATTGGATACTATGATCATGGCAGTCCTATTCCAATATCGATTCCCATCATGAATTAATGGTGATTAGCAAAATCTATCTTTCCTTTCACCATTACCTTGTAGTTACCAAATCTAACCATTGGATATGTTAAAGGAGTCAAGTCCATCTCCTTAAATCTAAGTTTGATGAGGGTCTTCAAAAATAAAATGTCGACAATGCTTCCCTCATCAATGAGTAACCAGGGTTGATCCTACCCTACTACGAGGAGAGTAATCATCAAGGGGTCAGAGTGAGCACCAAAACTCGGCAACAAATGGAATAAAGTGGTTGCGGCCTTCTCAACTTCTTGGCATGGATTCTCAACTCCCCAATGGTTAACCAACAGAACAGGGTCAGAGGTGCTAACTAAGGTTGTCACACGAGGGTTGATGTTAACGCCAAAAATTACTAAGTGGAGGGTGTTTGCAATCCGACTGACTCAGGTTTGGCATCCACTAGTCAACTTCAGCGCCACTCAGCTAAAAGAGAGAGAGAGCGCGCTCATGGTATTCCTTTGCCAATAGGCCTCTATTAAGACATTGCTCCTCAAGGAGTCAAGTGACATCCTCCTAGACAGTGTCTTCCACTGAAATCATATTTGTACCTCCAAGTTGCCGCAACTTGTCTCAGTGATAATCTTCAACATCTTCGATGGGTTTCTTGCCCTTGGAATTCTCACTACGCTTTACAAACAAGGTCAAGTTATCGTGTTAGATCTGATATTCAATATGATCTCTCGGGTCTTAACCATCTTCGATAGCATGGTCTTTTGACTCATGATAACAACAATAAGACCCAATGGTCGCACTTCACGTCGGAGTGGCAAAGGTGAAGGTAGGAGATCTTGATTATACAATGACCAAGACCTCCACTAGAATCTCCATGCAATTGACAGTGTGGGAGATATTTTTGATATGTTTTCCTTCGCAGCTGTTTACTTCCTCGTCAAGACCCACGCATGCTTGTGTGGATTTGGTTTAAAGGAACTAGTGTCGAATCTGCAACTCAGGTTGGAATATGGTTCTGTTGAGCTATACAGCCACTCCAACGGGTTCACTTGACTTCCTCCAAAGGAAAGTTGTATGATTCCTTCCGGAAAGCCGCCAATTATTGGGGTAGAAGTAGTGATCCGACCGCAAGGAATTTCCCGTGTGGTGAGAATTGATTGTTCTGCTTCTTAATTTGGCGGCGTGAAGCACGCGAGAATCCATTTGTTTCACATCGCTATTCTATTATTTAAGCTTATCTGTTATGTCCTAATATATATGTATTTCTCATTTTCCCTGCAAATTTGGATGACGAAGAATCTAATGGCTTCAACATCTACATCAACGTACCAACGGAAAGACAAACCTGACGCAATGCTAACGGATATTTCTTTTTTTGGTTAAATTTCTTGGAGGTGATTTTTCACGTGCGAACAAATTTTCAATATATAATAATGGCCACAATCTTTTCAAGATACCTAAAATAACGTGTAGGAACTTCCAGGCTAACCATTACGTAGTTGTGACAAATGTAAATATTCACGAAAGGTACCTCTGACCCTTCCTTTCCAAACACAAATCGGAAGTCCACTCAAGAGAAGAAAATCCTCAAATTATATTTTTGCAAGCTTCTTTCAAAACTTTCTATTTTTCTTTTGTCAAGGGAAAAATATTTCATTAACTAAGATCTAATTTACTTGAAGAATTAATCTCTAAAATAGGAGGTTAATATTTATTTATTTTACTGTTTAACTCATCATCTGATAACTTGGATTTAGATACTTTAATATAGGTTTGTTTAACGTCAATTTTCGCTGGTGGTAGTTAAATTCATGTTAAAATTATACATCATTCGCTCCTCTGATACTTCTCACATTTCATATTCCTAACACCATTAAGTAAATGCTAATAGAGTTAACACCACAAGTTAAAACTAATTCAAGTAAATATAACTTGGTATTAACGTCATTCTTCAAGTAAATACAATTGTAGCTTAACATCAGTTTTACATTTTTTAACACTACTTTCTTAACCCTCCAAGTAAACAAGCTCTAAGAAAAAGTAAATAACACCAGGCACACAGTTGGGAATGTTCGTAGCTTCTCTTTGGAAACTTTTGATATTGATATCTACATTTGGTACAGACTGAACAAAACAAAAAGCACCAGGGTCACACCCCTCATCTAATGTGTATCCTTGCTCAATTATTTTGGTTGGCCCTTCGTAGGTCCATCAGGAGTCGGCAGGAAGGTCATTCCTCCCCCAAAGTCCTTACCTGGGAAAGTCAGCTCTCTCACTACACAATGAGGTAATTAGCTCTCTTCGACATGCATGTACTCGTGGGCTAGCTCATCCCAACTACAAAGCCATCACCCATCCATTTATGCCTCATATCCATATTACTGACTCATTTCCGCTCCAAAGATCCCATACATGGCAACATGCCATCTCTAGTTCTCCTTAGGATTCGAGTGGATTCCCTAACTTAATTTCTAACAAGTGCATGCATTTGTAACTCTCAACACAACGCAAGTAATTATCTAGTTGCCCTTAATGTTCATACTCACTTCTAAGGGGTTTATCATATCTTTTGGAGGGTTGCTACCTAACTATGATATTATCAAGTTTAGATCGTAATTAAGTAACATCCCTCCTTGAAACATGTACATATACATACATACATACATACACACACACACACATATATATAGGCATGCATGTGGTTCATTTTTTTAAAAAATAGAAAATTATGTCGAAATAATACCTACTTGGATGATTTGATCTTACGGGCATACAAGTATTCTAGGGTGATTAATGTAATAAAATTAAAGAGAATAGGGAACAACCACTCTATCTCATTTCTTCGAAGGAAATGGGGGTGAGATGAGTCTGCCTATGGTCTTAGTGGATGCTGTGTGGACTCCCGTTGGAGTCGGGCCACCCTAGGACATCGAACCTAGGTTGTTCAAGGGTTCAACTGAGCATTAGAGACTTTAATTGAATTTTTAGTAGCATAAACGTGTGCTAACAAGGTCAAAAATAGCACCAAAATGTAGAGGATTTTGATACCTTTCTAACGGGTCCTTATACATGACAATTTGACCTCATTTGGACCTCGAACCAGTCCAAAAACCCTACTTGGGTCACATTAATCAACTTCAAGCTGGTCTGGCCAAGCCAGTTTGTGCAAATTGGTTTGTCGACCCAGTCCCTCCCTTACTAACACATGTCACACCCTGGTTGGTTCGCTCACGAGTAGCAAATAGCACCCTCAGCTCACACAGCCTCAAAATCCTCACGCTTCGTCTCAAGCATGCTCGCCTCATCTCATGTGTCGATCTCGACCTTGAGTGCCGTGCCTACGTCACTCGCAACTACGCGTGCATGTGACTTAAAATGCCGCCTACCTCCTCCTCACACTCTCTTCTCTCTTTCTCTCTCTCCCACTCTCTCTTGCGCAACTCCTATAGTCTAGTGAGTGAGGGAGCACCGCCTAAGCTGTGGTAGGGGATCTAGGGGAGTGGTGCGGCTATTAAGGCGAGGAATTTTATAGTGGTTTTTATGGTAAAGTGGGACCAAGGAAAAATGCAATTCAAGTCCTACATTTTTCGTGATTTCCTGGAGGGTCCCTAAGACAAGAATCTAGGGGTGTAAAAAGTGCACAACGCCCCCTTCATGAAGTGAAAAATCGTAAGGGGGCCCCTACGTGGATGTCTTAGTGTGAAGAAATTACAAAAAAAATCCTCGGACTTTAGAGAAACTTTTTGTAACCACCCAACATCGCTATTAGCATGCAGTATCTACATTAACCCCCCTTCCCCCTGGTTGGAGTCTGAAAAATTATGAAACAACCCTCGAGTGTTTTTTTTTATGTGTGAAAATTATGGAACCACCTTGGGAACTCAAAAATCCCACAACAACCCCCAAGGTCAAATCAGAAATCCAGGAAAGAGTCATTTCATTACACAAACACATGTTCCAAGCCTCTCCCTCATCCCTATTGTCAGACGTCTGAACACAATCCCTGGGTCCCAATCTTTGCTCTCTCCCCTTTCCACCCAATGCCTTCTCGCACCCAATTGCACCCTAATGGCACTCAATCACATGGAACCCTCAACTGTGGCTCCATCTTGGCACCGATTCCTCTCCATCCCCAGCTTGATGGTGGTCAATGTCCTCCTCTTGGTCGCTGTGGCCTCTAGATTCTCAAGCGAAGGACCATCCATGTTGAGGAGGAACGTCTTTACTCTCATCAGCAACCTTTTCTTGCTGCAATGGTTGTCCTCTGCAAAGGTTCTCTCTTTATCCTCCATTACTCCTCTACAAAGGTTCTTCCTTATCCTCTGTTACTCCTCTGTGAAGCTACTCACTGTTCAGCCCTATGTGATGTGTCTTCTGGATGTGGTTGAATCTACTGTTTATGTGATGATCTTTATTATGTGTGGTTGAATCATCTATTGCTTTGATTTGGCCATTCTTGAGGCATCTTATATTCTTCTTAGTCTCTTAAGCTCTATATATATGCAACTATTGCTCGGGCTGCTGCTCTGTGCTTGTGGTTGGGATCGATTCTAGGGCTTGTAAGCATATTTCTTTTTTTATTTTCCTTCCCTCAAATTGGTTCCTTTCTTTACTTCTCCATGGTTTCTAATTGTGCCATTTTTGCAGTGTTTTTAAACTTTCTACAGCTAGTTCATGGAATCATTTTCCCCTTCCAAAGGTATGTTCTTTCACTAAGGAATTGTTTACCTTGAATTTGCTTTGTTATGCCCTTGTTTTTGGCCTTAATGTTGGTCGATCGTGAGCTCTTGGTTGCATTCCTATTTTTATGAGTCTCCATTGACGCCATCGTGCCTTCATGTTAGTAGATGATTCATCGATGAGATTGTTAGTTTTTGTTCATTTTTCGCATAGAATCTCCATGATCTGTTGTCATTGGGTGCTTCTAGTGATGTGAAAATGAATGTGATAAAACTGCCGATGATATTTCTGTTAGTGATGATTTTGCTACTATATACTAATGTGGTTGACATTACTACTACAGGTGATTTTTCTTCCTTGAAAATGACTCATATGCTTGCCCATATGAATTTTCTTGTGGTCATTTGCCTGATTTTGCTTGCTGAAATTTGAACTTGATTTGTTTGCTTGGGAATCTTCTTGGAGAAATGAATCTTTGGTCGTTTAGTGCTCTCGGTAGCTAGATTTTCTTTCCCATATGATATGTGGCCGTTGCTAATAGGAGTGATGGAAAAATCAATCTGGTGGGAGTAATGGTTGGCATTGCCACCGGTGATGCTTTTGCTTCTTGGAAAATGACATTTACGCTTGTCTATGTGACTTTCCTTGTGGTCATATGCATGATTTTGCTTGCTAAAAACTGAAGTTGATATTTTGCTTGTGAATCTTGTTGGTGAAATGAATATGTGATTGTTTAGCACTCTAGGCAGCTAAATCTGTATTCTAATCAAAGAGACTTCTCAATGGATATGAATGGGCCTTTCATACTCCTAATGACCTGTGCCTGTCGGACATTAGAAAATTCAATGATAAACTATCTAGCAAGGATACTTTAATATGGGTTCTCAATATTAATCTACTTGCTGAAATCAAGGCCTAGGGAAAAAAATAAGGAGAAAAACGGGGCGCTGCTGAAATCAAGGCCTCGTTGGGGGCCTAATCTCCTTCTCTTGCTGCTGAGATCAGCCACAATAGTAGCAATAGCAACAGCTGCAACCTCAATACAAGAAGGGGCAGCAGCTGCCGCGTGAACGGTGGCCACATCTGCATGGCAGTAGCAGCAGCAGCATTGTGGCATCGCAGCGAAGGCGGCTGACCGGCGGGAGCAGCAATGGGCCGACAACGATCAACAGAGGGGTCGACGGTGAAGGCTGGGCAGGGGCGGAGAGGGTAGGAAGGTCGACAGTGGAGGCGGAAAAAGGAGAGATGGGATCGATGGGTTTAGAGATGAGCAAAAAAAAAAAAAAGATTTCCTCAGCAAACCATTGCCTACCCAAGCTAATGGAAATATATTGCAGGTTAGCCCTCCCACCTAAAAGAGCATTTAAAAATGGGCTCAACAAGACCCATTTTCCACCGGGGTGCCCCCCAATCGAATTAATCAATAAAGAATTCTTTGCTAAAATAAACCTCCATAGATCCTTCTCATAAGTGGCATATCGAAGGTTTAATTGGGTGTTAAATGAGTATTAAAATTTTAAACCCTTGCATTTTGCTCTTTCCCCCATCCTCTCACTCTCCTTTTTTTTTTTTTTTTTTCCTATCTCACTCAAATTAAATTCACTTAACTATCACTCAAATTAAATCTACCTACCTAAAACATGAGGAACTCCTCACTTTTGTTTAGAAAAGAAAGAAAAGGAAAAACAGCTATACCGGGAGGAATAAAGAATCTTGAAATCATAAATACACATCTACTCACATGATAGTTACACATGTATCAAGATTTTATGTAAATAATTTATTATTATTAATAATATTATTTTCACCGCAAAATATGAACCTCCCCACCAGTGATTATACCGTGACCAACCAGAGATGCTTACGTGTCACCACAGCATACACAAAAAAAAAAAAGGAATCCAAGTAAGAAAAACAAAATCAATGAAAGAAGAACACCAACCTAATTCGTAAACAAAAAAAATTAAAGCTTCTTGCTCCTATGTATTGGTGAACATCTCACATGCTTCGTTACAATCCCAGAGCTCTACAGCCCACACCCGGACACAAAACAAAAAATTAATTAAAAAAAAAAAGGACAGAAAAGAGGAAAATGGTGCCCCGTGTGGGGCCCACACCATCCCTTTTTCCCAAAAGCTGAAAACAGGAGGGAATAAAAATATAAAATAATGAAGCCGCTTCCGTAGCCGTAATACAAAATTCCCGCGTAACGATCTCCACCGTATCGGCAAACTACACCCGCGATCCCCGTCCAAACTCGATCGAACGGCCAGGAGCGTCCCGACGATCCGCGTGTCACAGGGCGTACGAAGAGGGCGCGGGGAGCATGAGGTCGTCGCCGAAGAGGTAGAGCAGCCGCTCGACCTCCCAGCTGGGCCCCACCGGGGGTTCCGGCGGCGGGGGAAGGAGCAGCGGCGCCCGGCAGAGTGGGCACGTGCCGCGATCGTCGTGGTCCAGCCACCGGTCCAGGCACCCCCTGTGGAAGACATGCCGGCAGTTCCGGAGCTCCCGCACCTCGTCCCGCGGCCGCACGTCGCCCAGGCACACCGCGCACGTCGTTGTCGTCTCCGTCTCTTCCCGGCGGAGGTCCGCGTAGGTGGCGACGTGGAGGTTTTCCTTTATGGCGGCGCTGATCGGGTTTCGCGGGCGCCGGGAAGAGGGGTACTGGAGGAAGGAGAAGGAGGAGGAGGAGTAGGAGAAGAGGGCCCACGAGAGGACGGCGTGGAGGAGGAGCGCGGCCCCGCGGAGCACGCGGGCCACCGCGAGACCCGAGCACTCTAGAGAGAAGCTCATGGTTTATGGAGAGGTGTTGAGGAGAAAGAGTTGCAAGGAGAGGAGGGCGAGGAGTGTGGGGAGTCTGGAGGGGAAGGGAGAGGAGGCTTATTTATTGGAGAGAATGGATGATGACGTGGACATGTGTTGGGGCTTTCGTGTGGAGAGGGGACCCATCGTCATAGGTCCGTGTCCGACCCGTAACCGTTGACCCGATTCGTTGGTGCGTATGGGCCGCTGGATGCGCGATCGAGCGTCGAGGGAGATGCATGGTGATTAGTTTCGAGGAGGTTTAAATGGGTCGGACTGGATCAGCTTGGGTTGGACCGCAACCCAATTTGCCGTAAAGGCAGAGAAATGTAAACCTTGAGTTTGAAGAAGGGAAAAATCTATCTCTCTTCTTACCACGTAAAAAAAATCAAACTAAAGGATAACTCTCTAACTTATCTCATCTTTCGGTAAACATCATGTGGGGATAGCCTTGGCTTCCGAGAAAATGGCTAACAGAGGCATCCCATGTTTTCGATTTGTAAATTTGGATCTGCAATCGTTTCACATATTTTGAAATTGAGGGTTCTGGACTTCATGCCTTCATCGTTTAATGCTGATAGGAAATAAGCTTTTACAGTAGAAATATATTGTAGATGGCGATTAATGTGGCGAAGCTAATATACTTCCCGCTATCGAACATATATTGGAATTTACGTCAAATACCATCAACGCAACGATGCTAAATGGGCGGGCGGAGACTACGGAAATACAAACGGAAAAGATATAACATATATGTCCACTTGGAAATCTTGAGCGTGCATGCCTTACTCGCCGAAAGAAGAAAAGATGATATTCTTACCATCGATTGGATCGGAATCATCTGTCTATTAATTTGAAAATGGCGTCCAATCAAATGTATCAACCTTTTGGATCGAATTGAATTTCGATCGGATTTATCTAATTCACCGAGACCCCGATTCTGTTGGAAGCGTTATTTTATCGTATTTCATTTCGTTGGCGGCAGGTGAGTGTTGCGTGCGGAGGCGGGACTTTCCAGCTAATATCACAGGACGACTGATGTAAGCATATGCAGAGAACGTTTAATTAGCAAAAGACGCTTCTTTTGCCGAAGTCATGCACTTCGTCACTTTCGAATGAAAATGGATTAATTTTCGTTCTATTCCGCCGGAAGTTTGTCCGTCGTTCGTTCCATGTTGGGTGGTCATTAATATATTGTTGTTTCTTCTTCATCGAACTAATTTTTAATTTTTGTCATGGATTTTTAGACATTAAAATCTAATATAATCCACTTAAAATCATATATTTTAAGGTTAATTTACTCGTGGGATAAAGGAGTGTTATTAAGAAATATGAAATTAATGTTAATCTTAAATTATCTTTATTTGAAGAATAGTATTAACATCAATTTATATTTACCTAGATTGGTGTTAAGTTTGAGTATTAATATTTGTGACATTTATTTGATAGTGGTGTTAGAAATTTAAATAATAACTAAATTGATTATGATAATATATTTAAATATGAATGTGATTGTAGTTATTATAATTATTAATTTTTATTATATATTGGTAATTATTTATATAAGTAATGTTATGATCATAAATATATAAATATGTTTAGGATAATATAAATAATATGTTATTCAATATATTTAGATATCATTTTATATACATGATTATTATATTAAAATTAAAATTAATTAGGTCATTTAATTTTAATTAAAATAATCTAAAGAATTTAAACTTGATTATAATCCGTGTAAGCAATCTGTGTAACTTGGTTGACAGTTCTTCACTTTTCGATCCTTGTAAACAATAATAAGGATCCTTCTTACACATTTATCATAGAAATCAACATAGCGAACATAACAAATATGTCGAAACTCATAAAAAAAAATATATGACAAAAAACTTTGGTGCAAAAATAATATCATAGAAGATAGTTCGACTGGTGAAATCACATGAATAAAAATATTGATTGGACATATAATAAACAGCTTTTATTTATACATATTAAGAAAAGAATAATTACAATTATAAAGTACAGGACAATCTTATTCTTTTTACCATCGATATTTTCCAATTTTCTCCTGAAGTCTGCATTTTTATCTAACAAGTTTAACATGACCTCCTTTGTATAATGACATGTTAGGGGTTCAAATCATTCAAAGTAGTTACATCCACCATTTGGAAGCTATGACAATAAATACACATTACCTTGAAGCGACCACCTTTATTTATATTTAATAAGACATGCACCTCAAGATTGGCCAAGTTGGTCAATATGGAATAAAGGTAGTACCTTAGCGACCGTATACTAATGCATCAAATTAAGGTGTTCTCAATCAAAACATTCAAGTAAACCAACTAGCAATTCAGTTGAAATTTAACCAGAATATTAATTTTTTTTTTTAAAAGACTATGCTGTCATTTCCACACAATTCAGATCCTGATATGGGATGATGTAACAGAATACAGATCACTTGGGACACTTTGGGAGCATAACGAAACAGCCCTCTCCTCTCCATCCAGAAAATTCTCAACCTTGACTTCATGAGGTCATGCTTGAATAGCTCATACGCAGTGACCATTGGCTAGTTGTTCCCCTTTCAAATTCACAGGAGTGCAGGTTGGCATCAAATCCTTGCATCGGCAAGCACAACGAAACACCCTCTTTCAACTTAACCTTTTCCAACACTCATCCAATCTTAAACTTAATCCCAACAAAAGACAGTCTAAAAACAGCAATCATTATTGACCCATCAAAGATCTAAAAACTCAACTGTGGACACAACAGTCTTCTTAAGTCAACCTGCTAGAAGGAAACACAATTTGCAATTATTGACGCATCATAATCAGACAAATAGAAAGCACTCCACGTATAGCAAGCTCAGTGTTATTGCAAGCAACACAAACATAAAACCTAAAAATTGAAAATTTTCTTTGAGCAGCAACTCAACCAATTCAACCAAATGATCCACTGGAAAGTCAGCTTCAGATTTGCACAGACAAAGAGCTCTCTTCCACTCTCAAAACTGCCTTGGGAAGCCCTAAACCCTAAAGTTCTCTTCCGATGATTAACAGGTGTAATCTCACTTGATCCAATTCAACTCAAGTCACAAGTGCTTGCATCTCTCAGATTTTATGTTGACACACCTTACTCTTCTCAGCCAATTTTGATCAATGAACTACAAGCTCCAACACTGGAAGCACTCCTCCAGATTCTTCCTTCGGAAATGCTCCACCCAGTTGTATTGACGGCTTATCTCATCCAACCCCACCATATGAACTACCTATGATTTGTAGCCATGTGCATGCCCGATATTCAGAATTAGAAGGAGAGAGCCCTTCCCTCTAGAAAGTAATTGCCTAAATTGCATTCATCCAAACATAGAGTAAAAGGAAATAACTCTTTCATAGGGAATAAAACATGATAGGGAGCGATTAGGGCATACCTTCCTTTGGATCGATCAGAATCAAATAACTGCAATTTTACACAGAGAACAACATGGATCAATTAGAATCTACAAATATGCATAGGGGAAGCCAAGGAAGAGATGAAAAACAAAAGAAAAAGATACCCCTCAGTTGCCCAATAGCCAAATTGCAGCATAGCACAAAGCATGGCTACAAGCAAGTTTCAGATGGTCACTTGCGATTGGTCACGATTGGGGCAAGGTCGTGAGTTATTGGGCATGATTAGGGTGGGGTATTGTGCCATTGGAGCGTGATTAGGTCGAGGAAGGCGATGACAACGAGGAAGGTGATGACCGCGAGGGGGCCGTGACGACCATGAAGCGTGAGAGGTGTAGGACCACAGAAGATGATGGTGCAACAAGTGAGGAAGGCGATTGTGAGGGGGGTGCGACAACCGAGAGGCGAGGAAGGCCATCACAAGGCGAGGCCACCCATGTTTCGTGCGAATAAAATGTTGGATTTAAGAGCCTAATTGCATCTATTGGGATGCAATTGTTATATGGTGACGTGGGAATTCATATTGAAATCTACGAGATTTGAAAGAGGTGTTTACTCCCATATTGGAAGTGGACAAACCTCTTGATGGATGTAAAAGGCTTCTACCTCCCATAACTTATGTAGCAAAGAGTGAGACGTGGGGCTAGAGACCACGCATGCACGCGCACACACCCCGCCCCGGCTCCGATTTGGGCTTGGGCTCCAGTGAGAATCAACTTGGAACTTGGACCTCTTTTGCTATGGATTCTAATCTCACGATTTTGATCTAGATTGATCCATCAGATTATAAAATTGGTCAACCAATTGTTTTGGTCTATTTACCTTGGTCGATCAATTGGTTTGGTCGACCAATTAGTAATGTTTAATCAACCAATTGTTTTGATCGATCAATGAGCTTAATTGGTCGATCAAATGATTTTGGTCGATCAATGAACTTAATTGTTCGATCAATTGTCGTGTTTTCATAAAATGAGAATTTCCTTAAACGTCTGGTCGTAAGCTCTATATAAGGGCTACGAGAGAGCTCTCATTTGACACACAACAAGAGCAGAAAATTCTCTCTACTCTCTCCCTCTCTTATTCCTGTCTCTCTTTCTTGGTGCGTTCGTTCGACGTAAGATTGGTAAAAAAATCTCTAATCACTTTTGTCGATCTTGCACAAGGAGATTGAGAGATCCACGAGAAGTTTTTGGTTGATCAAACCATTAAGTTGGTAGATCAATCAGGAATTTGATCAGTAATCAAATTACCTCGGCTTCATTCTCATGAGGTGGTTTTCGAGGACGTCCAAGATCGGAGTGCACCGGATGTTGAAGATGGATCATCGTATCCTGGGAGGAGTTCGTCAGACCCCGACGCACCAGTATTGTGGGGGGCGATACCTTCTGTTCGCGTGTTAAATCGATGTTTTAAGATTATCGTGTTGTAGTATAGCCAAAATAGCGCTCAAACAAATAAATTTTATTACTAAAAAAAGTTCTGAGGTCAAACATAGGGAGCAATATAGAATTTAAAGCTCAAGATCACAATTTAAATCAAGAATAAATATTGCAATAAAGATAATGTCAGGATCAATATGCCAAAAAGAATGAAGTAAAATGGTGATTTGAATCACCAATTACTCCTTACAAATAACACTTAAATCAAGTCTCAAATATATGCAATTAAAGTATCAGACATCTTAAGTAGCCCTGTGCTACAGTGCCAATGTTTTTCTTCTTCTTCTCTATTTCTTCTTGTGCTCCTCTTCTTCTTGTGCGGGTCCTTCTCTTCTTCTTCTTCTTCTTTCTCTGTTCAGCTACTTCGCACAGAGGGGGAAACTTCTTGAATTGGCTAAGTGTCAGCCAATT
The DNA here is from genome assembly GCA_037157565.1 of Thalassia testudinum. Classification (NCBI taxonomy): domain Eukaryota; kingdom Viridiplantae; phylum Streptophyta; class Magnoliopsida; order Alismatales; family Hydrocharitaceae; genus Thalassia; species Thalassia testudinum. Next base: position 55,543,679 of record JAZHRO010000002.1, read on the forward strand.
CTCTCTGCAGCAAAACCCTCCCCCTACCCTGCGCGATCTCTCCTCTTTCTCTCTTAGGCTCCACCCTCCCAGGGCCTCTCAGTGGGTAACCGAGTAATCGGTTAGGCACAAACCTGGGTCCAGGGCTGCGGGCGTAGTCGCAGTTGAAGAGTGAAGGGCTTAGGTGGGTCGAGCGCACCAGGTCCGCGGGTGAGGTGTCGCGGATGAGGCACAGGTGTGCGTGGGTGAGAGGGACCTCACCCGTGTTTGGAGGTAATAAGCCTAAGAGACTTTTTAAATTTATGTAGGCACGAGCGCCCGTCAGTTTCTGAGGTGGGACTATCCCACCTCCTTTCCTCTGCGTGCAGCTGCAGCTGGTGCTCCTTGTGATTGCGGTCAAAGACGAAGTCAATGAGCCAAATTGACTCCTGGGTTGTGATCCTGGAATTGCTTCGCAGCACCTGGGACTTCGCTTGGGGTCTTCTGATGTCGAAGCTCGAAGCTTCGATAATTGCGGCGGAGACCTGGGTACCCGAAAGCATGAATACAGGCTAAAAGCCCCAGTTAAAACAGTTCATGAGCTTCGCTAGACCATGGCGAATGCACAGGGGATGGTCTCGTGGTTCGTGGAGGTGTGTGGTGGGCTGCGAAGGTCGGAGGAGGAATGTGACAGTGGGTGTGTTCGGTGGAGCGTTGCAGAGGCTAATAGCTTCGAATACCAGAGGACTTTTGCTCTCTGCGACACGGCGGAGGTGTAGGGATGAACGGCGGCCAAGTTAGTGGAGCGTAGTGGCCTTGCGAGCTCGCCGGAGGTACGTTGGTGAGGTGGAAGACGAAGGACGATGGGGTAAGTCGGCAGTCGAAATGGAGTGGCAAGTGTCTGGAAACGAATAGTGGAAGATGAGGAGTCGTTTAGGAGAGGTAGCAGACGATGGGGAGCGGAGTTGGCGCCGATTGAGGTATGGCCGACGTCGGAGATGAAGTTGCTCTGATAAGGGGTGGACGGCGAGGATGAAGGAGATAGGGACGTCGACGGGTACTGCTCGACGCGAAAGAAGGCAAGGAAGGAGAATCTGCCGCTAGTATTGCAGTCAGACGATGAGGGGAAGCAAGGAGGGTCGTCAGAGCTTGAAGAGCAATTCGGCTGGAGGAGGAGAGAAGAATTTGAGGGTTACTCTGGTCGAATTCAAGCTTGGGGAGTTTGGCCTGGCCTGGGCTTTCTTTTATAGGTCATTAGAGGGCGGTTAGAGCTTGGGAAGCAAGCTTCCCAAGCTTGGAAAGCTCGTCGGATTGGAAAATCCCTTGAGACCCAAATCTCTCATGCGTTCGCATGAGAGATTGAGTGAGTTTTAGGGCTTAGGATTGGGTTCAAAAGGAAGGGGATTTCTTGGCAAACTTCCCTTTCAAATTTGAAAGGGATTCGTCAAGAAATCGAGTTCTTTCCAATTTAAGGTCACCAGAGCAAGTAGGAATAGGTTTAATGGCAGTAGAGACCTTTTTGCGAGAACGATGACAAAGTTAGGGGTCTGTTTGAAAATATTTTTAAAGTTAAGGGTAGAAATGTAATTAGACAGGACCAATTTGCAAACTAGGTTAAGACAAACTCATCTTGGATCCAAATTTTGGTACAAACCTAATTTGGACCTAAGGAATCCAATGTGAAGTTGGATTTTGGTTTTGAATACGTTTGACTGGGTAATTCATGCAAAAACTTAAATTAGGGAAAATGTTTGTCTATGACTCTTTTCTGGGTCAAAACGAGTTCTGATGGTCAAATTGAAGGTTTCAAACCCTAGAGAATATTTTTCTATGAATTTTAGAGGGTTTAGGTAAATTTTATCCTGATCATAACCTTAGCTAATTAAGCAGCTCTGTTTTTAGGATTTCAAAAAGTCATTTAATTCTCAAAACACGTGCAAACCCTTTTCTCATTGTTCTAACCCACTTGTTATCTTTTTTAGACCATTTGACCCTCATTCAACCCCTAAGAAAATCCTTGGTTATACTACATTCATGATAAGCTGGTAAAATTATAATTTTAACCCTAGTTTCTTATTTTTCCCTCAATGATTATGCAGTGACTTGTGACTCTCTGATAGTTATGTAGGAGCATTTACTGACTTAATTGGGTCAAAATGAGCTATTTATGGCTCATGATAGTGTTCCCATCACCTTCTCTAAAGGAAGTCCTTAATGGATGCTTCGATTGAAGTAAAATCTAATCCATTCTCATTTTGTTTATTTGTGTTATTGCATATTATTTGTTATTTATTTTATTTTGGATCTTGCCAAATCATGTTTGACTTACTTGATTTAATATTTTTAATCTATGTGAAAACGTTGGAAATGAATATATTTTTATTTATTTATTTCCTATATGCATTTATTTCAATAATCTTAGAGAAGGTATCGCTTAGATCTAAAATATCTGGGATGTCGGAAATAAATTGTAAATCACGTGTAGACTTATCTGGTATGCCCGAGAAATTTGGTGGGCAAAATTTCAAGCGTTGGCAATAACGCATGAGAATTTGGTAACCACCATTGGTTTAATATCGGTGTCGGTAACATATTGATCAATTTGGGTAAGGAAAAACCTACTCCTGAAGGTCAAAAGGTGGTGGATGTGTGGAATGAGTGCAACCGTATTTGTCATGGTTGTATCTTATTAGCATTATCCAATGTGCTATTTGATGTGTATAGCACATCGACATCTACTGCGAAGGGGCTATGGAAGGAGTTGGACAAGAAGTATAATACCGAAGACCATAGCATTGAAAAATGCTCTGTCGTAAAATTCCTTAAATTCCAAATGGCTAAAAGTAAAACGGTATTAGAGTAGGCATATGAATTTCTGTTATTGTTCCATGGTTTAGCAGAGGCTGAAATGAAGCTTCCTGAGAAGTTTCAAGTTATGTCTATCATTGAGAAATTCCCTAAATCTTGGGAGGACTTCGAGATGGCTCTCAAGCATAAGAAGAGAAAGATTTCTCTTGATAACTTGATGATAACTATTGCTATTGAGGAAAAGCATAGGAAACAGAAACCTGTATTGTCTGTGAAGTCTAAGATGAATGTCATGATATCTAAGGGCAAGGAGAATCAAGATAAAAATAATAAAAATAAAATGAAGGCCAAATCCAAGATCCAGAAGAAATCCAAGAACAAACCATGCTAGCACTGTGGGTAGGTTGGGCATTGGAAAAAGAATTGTCCTTCTAATAAAGCTCAATAGATGACCATAGATGGGAATCTTTAGGTGAATGTGATCACTGAGGGGGCTGAGGCTACCGATGGGTATGTCTCAATAAAACCCGAACTCTATGTTATTCACAATCCTACTGAATGGCTCGTGGATACTGGAGCCAATGTACATATTTATACTGATAGATCGTTCTTTTCTTTCAATTAAACCTGTAGTGGCGGGACTGTGAAGATGGGGAACGACTCTGCAGCCAAGGTGCTAGGATTCAGATGCGTGGACTTGAGGTTTTCCTTAGGGTGAGTCTGGACACTACGTAGGGTGTTGCACGTTCCTGTTGTGAAAAGGAATGTTTTTTTTGGTTCCTTATTAGTTAGAGAGGGTTTTGAGTTAAACTTTAAATGTAATAAGTTGTTATATGGAGACATGGAATATTTTATGGAAAGAGGTATTTGGTAGATTTTGATCTATTATTTAGAGTGAGATATCATGTGAATGTATCATTTAGAAATGCTCCAAATAATGTTAGTTTTCATTCAATTCAATCTGTTTGCAGTAATATTGAATCTTGTGATATATGGCATGGTAGATTGGGTCATGCAAATTTCAATTCTTTAAAAAGAATGATGAAATTAAATATGATTCATGAACGCACCATAAATAAAACTAAGAAATGAGAGATATGTGTGCAGGCTAAACAAACTAGGAAGTCTTTTCACACTATTATTAGAGATACTGAGGTTCTAGATTTGGCACACACGGATATCTATGAGTTTAATGGTATGTTGACTAAAGACAATAAAAAGTATTTTATCACTTTTATAGATGACAGTAGCAGATATTGCTATGTGTATTTGCTTAACTCTAAGGATGAGGCATTAAGTAAATTCATCATCTTTAAGAAAGAAGCAGAAACGCAAACTGAGAAAACTCTTAAGAGACTGAGGTCAGATAGAGAAAGATAATATACGTCCAATTTATTTGATGAACAGTGTCAAGCTTTTGGTATAGGTCATGAAGTGACGACCCTATATTTCCCTCAATCTAATGGGATAGCAGAGCGAAAAAATATGACCCTAACTGACATAATAAACGCTCTCTTGCAAAACTCAAGAATACCTACATACATGTGGGGGGAGGCTTTGAATACGGTATGCAATATTCTGAATAGAATTCCCCTCAAGCATAAGGAAAGTAGTCCATTTGAGATTTGGAGAAACAAGAAACCAAGTTTGAAATACCTTAAAGTGTGGGGTTGCTTTGCAAAAGTGGTTGTCCCAGAACACAAGAGGAAGAAGCTTAGACCTAAGACAGTTGATGCGGACTTTCTGGGTTATGTTGATAGTATCTATGCCTATAGATTTTTTGTTATAAAATCTGTGATTTTAGGCATACATGTCAACACTATTGTTGAGCTTCACGAAGCTACATTTATTGAGGATGTCTTCCCCATGAAGATTGGATTACCTCAAAATACGACTTCAAATGATCTAGCCACCACATCTGGTTATATTCCTGGTCAAGTAGAAAGGATGTCTAATGTGGGAAGTAGCTCTTCCCATTCTAAACCCAATCAAGTAGTAGAGTCTGAATGTAGGAGAAGTAAAAGATCAAGAATTGCCAAGGATTTGGGAAGTGATTTTATTACTTACCATATCGAGGGCGATCCCCCCACTTATTGTGATGTTATGGCTTCTTTTGAAGCTAAGCACTGAAAAGATGCCATTAAGAATGAGATGAACTCAGTCATCTCTAATGGCACTTGGGAGTTAGTTGACTTACCTCCAGGATGTTATACTATTGGGTGCAAGTGGGTGTTTAAGAACAAGCTCAAGCTTGACGGATCTCTTAAAAAATACAAAGCTAGACTCGTTGCCAAGGGGTTTAAGCAAATAGAAGGAATCGATTATTTCGATACCTATTCTCCAGTAACTAGGATAACTACTATCCGGATGCTTATTGCATTGGCTTCTATTTATGATCTCACTATCCACCAAATGGATGTCAAGACCGCCTTTCTTCATGACGATCTTGAAGAGGAGATCTATATAGACCAGCCTAAGGGATTTGTAGCCCCTGAGAATGAGAAAAAGGTTTGCAAGATTGTTAAATCTCTTTATGATTTGAAATAAGCACCCAAGCAATGGCATGAAAAGTTTGATAGACTATACAATCTTTTGCCTTTATAGGTCACAAATTTGACACGTGTCTACTATATAATTAAGGGTGATATGTGTATTGTCCTATGCCTATATGTAGATGATATATTATTGTTTAGATTAGACATTAGAATTGTGAATAAAACTAAGTTGTTCTTGAGTAGGAAGTTTGAGATGAAGGATATGCGTGTTGCAAATGTGATCCTAGGCCTTAAACTGATTCGGTCAGCAGAGGGGATAACTATTTCTCAATCTCATTATGTTGAGAAGGTTCTTGAGAAATTTAGCTATGAAGATTGTAAGACTGTAAGCACTCCTTTTGATTCATCAAAAACTCTCTATAAGAACAAAAGTGGAATGCCTGTTTTACAACTAAGATATTCATAGATTATAGGAAGCTTGATGTATTTAGCTAACTGTACTAGACCAGATATTTCCTTTTCCGTGTCTAAGTTGAGTAGATAGACAAGCTATCCTGACCATACTCACCGGTATGCCTTAGACCGAGTACTTAGGTACTTAAAGGGAACTATTTCCCTTAATTTGCATTATGGTAAATATCCTTTAGTTTTGGAAGGATATAGTGATGCAAGTTGGATCGGTCAAATGGAGGATTCCGAGAGTAATGGTGTTACAGGCTATGCCTTTACCCTCGGAGGCGGTGCAGTCTCCTGGCGGACTATAAAACGGACCATTTTAGCCCAATCTCTTTTGAGGCTAAGCTATGTACTTTGGATACCACTGGAATTGAGGCTGAATGGCTAAAGGGACTTCTTATAGAAATCCCTATGGTGGGTAAGCCAATTCCTACAATATTTTTGCATTGTGATAGCATAACTGCTATAGCAAAGATTAAGAGTTCAAAGTTTAATAAGAAAACAAGGAGACATTTCAAACCAGATTCAAGTCTGTAAGGGATTTTATGTCTCAAGGAGTGATTGCTATGGAATTTATAGGATCCAAGGATAGCACAGCAGATCCGTTTATTAAGGACTTGATAGATCTTTAGTTCTTAAATCTAGGCTTGGGATGGGACTGTGACCCATTGGGAGTTCACCCACAGCAGCAACCCAACCTAACTAAGTGGAGATCCCACAATGTAGGTTCAATGTAGTAATAATAACTTGTATGGGGAACTGTTTGGCACTCATTGTTAGATGCTTTTGCATCTGAGTCAAGTCCTTGGAAGCCTGAGTGCCTTAAGCTGCAAATTTAGGAAGAGCAAATGCTCTGAATGGGTTCAAGCCTTTATGGCAGGATGTGAGCAGTGCATCCTTGGAGAACGCCACCTATGTGAGTATTTCTGCGGGCCGTAGTTAAGGGAATAGGGTCTTTCCCGATTACACTCATGAAACAGAAAAGGGTGCATGGCCTTTAAAAGTACCAACCCTGAAGATTATCACCAAGAACTTCATTCTGTTGTCACACTATACACTCCACATCAAAGGTCTAGAATTCAACACTAGTTTCACTTTACTCCTCTGGAGCTGAAGGTGGATGACTCAGGTAAGGGTTCAAACCGGAAGATACCTTTACTGAAAGTAGAATGTGGTAACCGAGGAATTTATCATTGAATTTCAACGATGAATTTGTGGGGGATTATTGGATTTGAGAGCCTAATTGCATTAATTGGGATGCAATTTTTATATGGTAATGTGGAAATTCATGTTGAAATCTACGAGATTTGAGAGAAGTGCTTAGTCCTATACTGGAAGTGAACAAACCTCTTGGTGGGTGTAAAAGGCTTCTGCCTCGCATGGCTTATGTAGCAAAGAGAGAGGTGAGGCTGGGGACCACGCACGCACACGCACGCACCCCTCTCCGCCTCACCTCTCCCCTACTGCAGCTCGGGCTCGGGCTCGGGCTTAGACTCAGGCTCGAGTGAGAATCAACTTGGAACTTGGACCTCTTTTACTACGGATTCTAATCTCACGATTTTGATCTGGACTGATCAATCAGATTGTAAATTTGGTCAACCAATTGTTTTGGTCAATCAATATATTTACCTTGGTCGATCAATTGATTTGGTCGACCAATTAGTAAAGTTTGATCGACCAATTATTTTGATCGATTAATGGGCTTAATTGGTCGATCAATTGCCGTGTTTTCATAAAACAGGAATTTCCTTAAACGTCTGATCGTGGACTCTATATAAGAGCCACAAGAGAGCTCTCATTTGATACACAACAAGAGCAAAAATGACACACACCACAGAAAAGAGGCTAATCTTTCAAGTAAACTAAGTCATAATGTCTAATTAAAACTTTTGGTTCCCCTGCTCTTCACCACCTACACGTCTATGAATATATAATTACTAGAATGGTAAAAATGTAAAGAAATTTATTTTGTAACATATTTTTTAATATAGAAGCAGTGAATACATTTGGGTGAGGCCTATCAGTGGAATGTATTATTACATTAAAATATCAATGTTGATATTTGTCATTATTATATAAAAAGTCATGTCCCTTACCATGCATGTGGTAGGTCTAGCACTCATCAAAGATCAAGAAATTATTAGTAATTTTTATTTATAATTAAAAATCACGGATGTTACTTTAAGTATCCCATAATATTTGATTTAAAATTAAATATCATTATTGATATTACAAAAATCACTTATTATATTTAATTTAAATTTAAAAGTCATCGATAACATTTCAAAAAGTTATTGACAATATTTGATCAATAATCAAATAGTGATATTCGATTTGAATTAAAAATATTACTCACGATATTTTATTTACATATAACAATTGACGATGATATATATTTATAAAGCACATGAGTGGCGACGTAGGATTTACCAAACACATGATCTAAGTAACATTGGCAACATCCTTGTAGCACCCATTGTAAACGGCATGCGTTTTGCGAGCATCCTAACAAGAATGTTTACAAGGTTCAAAATATTAAAAATTATTAGAAAAATTACATTAAATATTATTCTTTTTACAATTGCGCTAAAGCACTTGATATCATCTATATCTTGAAAAATTATATGAAATTTCTTGTGCGGCTTACTTTGATCGGAGCAAAGGATGCGTTGAAATAACCTTTACACAAGCATGTTATCACTATTTCTTGTATGGTTGGGTGGTAAATTAGTACACGAATAAGGGAATCAAGATAAAATAACGTTTTTTTTAATCTATATTCACATTTAAAGTTTTGATAAAATAAGGTGTAATAATTTAGAATGTGACTATGTTGAAAAATATAAAAGTTGATACGTAACGTTATGAATGTGATTTCAACCTATATTATTTCTTTTTACAAAAAAAAATGCTAACAAATGGGTGGGATACACCACTGTTTGAACGAATAACAAATTACTTTTTTACAGATTCAAATCACTTAAATTATTTTCGAAACTACTTTATATTGGTGCAAAATTACTTTGCACGAGTATAATCTTATTTTGTACCTATGCAAAATTACTTTGCACCTTCAAAATAATTTTGTACAAGTGCAAAGTAAGATTGCAGCGGTACAAAATTAAATTCTAAGTATTTCTTCACCTATAACAAGTGATTGTACATTTGAAAGGTGATTTTTCCACCTTAAGGTTTAGGGTTTAGTCTTTAGAGTGTTTAGGGTTTAGCGAACCCTAAATCCTAAGGTGAAAAATCACTTTTTATACGAGAAATTACTTTCAATAAACCTAAACCCTAAACCCTAAATTCTAAACTCATAGGTCAAAATGACTTTGCACCAGTGCAAAATCACTTTGGATAGGTGAAACTACCCTCGGAATCATTTTACACCGATGCAAAGATACCTTAGAATAATTTGTCATCGGTGCAAAATCCTTTTACACCGTTGTAAAATCACACAAAATAATTTATCACCGGTACAAAATAGTTTATCATCGGTGTAAAGTTATTTATTACCTATGTATTTTAGGTTAAAGTGGTGTGGTGGTTTTTTTGAATGTGATGGGAACCATCACGTAACAAACCTTACGTTCTTTTGTTTCTTTACATTAAATATCAATTATCAAGTGGGCCTACGTTCTCAACGTTGTGTAAAGTACGAAAACAGTACCTACACATTTCCTTATGTCACTTTTTGCTTCAGTATGTATGTTTTTATACTTTCTGACTATAATTTATATGCCGGTTTCTTTCAAGACATGCCACCCTTAAGTTTAGGATATCTCACGAATATCTTGTTAACTAAATTAGACTTAACCTTACTTAACCTTACACCCCCAACGCCACCTGTCTTGGAGACACGGTTCCCGAGTCCCTACGAGACACGAGAACCGGACCGACTCGACTAATCCCAAGACCCAGTCGTCCAACGAGGAAGTAACCAAAAGACAGTAAAATAAACCACATTCAGCATGAATATAACTAACAGTAAGAAAGTACAGCAGTAAGGAAAGAAACTACTACAGTAGGCACCACCACAACAGTAAAACAACATTTATCATATAACAAAAACTGCAGGTAAAGAAGGTACAGTGGAAACAAAACTACTCACTAGAACAGAAACAAAAAGAAGGTACAAAGCTGTGGTAACTCTACTGGACCCTACTCGGCCCAGCGTCCTCAGCAGCCGCCGACCCTGGCTGCTCAACACCTGTTCCTGAAAAAGGTAACGAGTGTAACACGTCAGCAAAACGCTGAGTAGAGTGGCAAACTAACTAAAGGCAACAGTAGAGTGTACAGTAGCTATTATGTTCTATTACTTCCTTTATTTACATCTTTCAATTTTTCTCACTATTTCATTTATTTCTCAGATCCTTTACTTGATCTCGAATGTCCTCGTGGGACGATCTTGATTGCAGTCTTTCCCAAAAGTAGAAGTAGCACGTGGTGCTCTCCTGGCCGGGAGAGTCCCCCGTGGTGATCCTACCCTCAGTCAACCACCCCAAGGTCATTGACAGACGTAACGGTGACTACGGCACGCGCGATAAACGCACAGGTAGCTAGCCCGCACTGGCACGCGGTCAATCGTTTCCGTTAACGGGTGCGCCCAAAGTACAGCACGGAACCAGGGCAGAGCCCTCTCAGTAACAGGGGTCCAACCCCTCCACAGTAACCAAACCGGGGCCTTGCCCCTCCACAGTCCGCGCACCCTCGCCTGACTACCCTGGTTTGCCCTAGTGGGCCTAACAAGTCGGTGAAGGAGGCTAGCAAAACCCCGGGGCCCGTGGGGTAGCTAGTACTCTCCTAACACTACTAGCTCTCCTCGGTACTACGTACACGAGGGCCAGCAAGTCGGTACAGAGCGGCCAACCCTAACCCCGGGTCCCTGGGGCGGCTGGCCCCACTCTGCACTAAACAGGTACAGGCACTTCCCTTGGTACTGCGTACCCAAGGGACAGTACAAACTACATCTCAATTCCATTCCTTTTTCTTTCCAGGAGTTCCACTCCTAACTCCCCGTAGGGTTCCAGTTCTTTATTTCAGAACATCATATGTTTCACTTTCCAGATTCACGTTCTCAAATTCCATGATCTCAAACATGTTTCTTTATTCATAACAGGCAGCTGTTAATTAAATTTACAGGCAGCTTTATATATTCCTTTCCATTTTTCCAAGACTGCAGTAATATACGTTCCACTAGTTTTTCCATCCTAGGATTCATGCCATATCCTAGGATCTATCATACAATCTAGTTTTCCGGCCCTAGGATTCATGCAACACCTAGGAGCTATCATTCCATATATTTCTCATTCCTAGGATTCATGCCAGCCCTAGGTTCTAGTTATGGTTCCATACTTTAACAGATTTTATTAATACTTAAAACCACTCTACCAGGTACAACGGGAGTAATGGGGGCGTGATCGGGAATCCCGCGCGCCTCCGTGACTCTCAAGACTGCAACTGAACGGGATCCTGTCACAAGGATCAAACACAAGGAGTGTCTCAAAACAGTGTATAGCTACTGTAGGCGGGTAGAGGAATAAATTCTGAAACGAACGCAACTCGAATCGCGGAAAATGGAGCCCAAACGGGCCCTAAACGGGTCGAGAAAGACGATACTGTGCAAAATCAGACGTCTGGAACTCCCTCCAGACGTCTTAAACGGTGGATCAGAGAATTACCTGCTCAGCGTGGTTTCCCAGACGTCCAGAAGTCTGCAGGGACGTCTTTCCTAGATCCCAGACGTCCGATGGTCACTCCGGACGTCTGGAGGTCACTCCCGCCGTCTGGTACAACTTCCAGACGTCTGATTCGCAAAGGATGACGAATCAGACAACCTGCGCACAGCCAACCCCCCTCCCTCAGTACGGTCAGTCGACAAAAAGGAAGAAGAAAGCGGAAACTCACCTTTCAGACGTCTGTATGATCTCACAGACGTCGACCTTGCCGTCTGGATATCAATCCAGACGTCTGATTCTGGAAATTTTTCCAGAATCAGAGCCCTGCTCGGCCTCCGCTCGCGACGCCGCCCGCGTCGCACCTCGCGCGTACGCTGCTCCGCCCGCAGCAGGTCCCTCTCCGCGACGCTCTGCGCCCCCTGCGCCCTCCACCGGCCGGCCAAGCCGCTCCTGGCGAGCTCGCCCTCACGGCAGAGCCCCGCCCTCGCACGCCGCAGCTCCTCCGCGCTTACTGCGGCTGCCGCTGCCGCTGCGCCCTCGCGTCCGCTCGCTCCCGCGCACAGGCAGGAGAAGAAGGAGGAAGATGGTGGAGACGGGAGGGGAGGCGCGCCCCCCCTTTTAACGCCGCGCGGAGAGGAGAGAGAAGGCGGTCGCAGCCGCCTGCAGCCGCAGAGAAAGAGGGCAGAACGCAGGTCTGCGCGCACAGGCGCGCAGACGAATATCCCGTGCGAGCATAACTGTTCGCCAGACGTCTGGATGTGATCCCAGACGTCTTTACAGACGTCTGGGCCACCTCCCAGACGTCTTAAAAGACGTCTGGGGCACGCGCTCGTTACAATATAACAAACTCAAAGGAAGTTTCGTCCCCGAAACTTGCGCCAACTAGGGTGCGGGAAGAAGATGTCCAAATAACCATAACAAACTCAAAGAGGACCGAAGCCGGTCCGAAAAGACGTACCCGCGAAAAGCTCTGGGTACCGCTCCCGCATTGCCGCCTCAGGCTCCCAGGTAGCCTCCTCGTACCGCTGGCTCCTCCACAAAACCTTTACCAGGGGTACTTGCTTTCGTCTCAACCTGCGGACGGCTCGGTCTAGGATCTGCACTGGCCGCTCGGGGTAGGTCAGGTCGTCGCTCACCTCGACGCTCTCGTGACTCAGTACGTGGCTGGGATCGGCTACGTACTTCCTGAGGTTGGACACGTGGAACACGTCGTGCACACCAGAAAGCTGCGGGGGAAGAGCAAGTCTGTAAGCAACGGGTCCAACCCGCTCCAGGACCTCGAAGGGCCCCACGAACCTCGGCGCGAGCTTCCCTCTCACCCCAAACCGCTGTAAGCCCTTCATGGGCGAAACACGAAGAAAGACGTGGTCCCCAACCTCGAACTGCACCACTCTGCGTCTGCGATCTGCGTAGCTCTTCTGTCTGCTCCTGACAGTGCGGAGTCGTCTGTGGATCTGCTCAACTACCTCCTGACTCTGCCGGATCAACCTGGGGCCAACCTCCCACTTGGTCCCCACCTCAACCCAACTCAAGGGTGCCGTGCATTTCCGTCCGTACAGAGCCTCGTAGGGAGCCATGCCGATGCTCGAGTGATAACTGTTGTTGTATGCAAACTCTGCCAGGGGCAGGTGCTCCTCCCAAGAGCCCCTCCAGTCTAGTACACAGGCACGCAAAAGGTCCTCAAGTGTCTGTATCGTGCGTCCCGACTGTCCGTCCGTCTGGGGGTGGTAAGCAGTGCTAAACCTCAACCTCGTCCCCAAAGCCTGCTGAAACTCAGCCCAAAACTGGGACGTAAAGCGGGTATCCCGGTCGGATACGATCTCCCGCGGAACTCCGTGTAGTCGCACCACATCACGGATATACCTCTCTGCCAACTGTGCTGGTCCCAAAGTGACTCGGATCGGCAAGAATCGTGCCGTCTTCGTCAATCTATCCACTATTACCCAGACTGCGTCGTGCCCTCGCTGGGTAATAGGTAAGCCCACCACCAAGTCCATGGTGATGCTCTCCCACTTCCACTCTGGCACTGGAAGCGGCTGAAGCGGCCCTGCAGGCCTCTGATGCTCGGCTTTCACCTGCTGGCACACTAAGCACTGCTGCACGAACTCACCCACATCCCGCTTCATCCCTCTCCACCAGAACTCGCGTCTCAAGTCATGGTACATTTTCGTGTTTCCGGGATGTATGGTGAATCTGGAACCGTGTGCCTCAGTCAGGAGCTCTCTCAACAGCTCCTCGTCTCTGGGGACGCACAACCGTCCCCCCAAGCGTAACACCTGGTCCGTGAAAGAGAAGTCCCCTGGGTCCCCTGATAGTACTCTGTCGCGCAAGGACTGCAAGTACGGATCGGCCATCTGTCCCGTGATGATGCGGTCTATCAACTCTGGTCTGGTCTGCCGTGTCACCGTCACTGCCCCACAGTACCCTCGTAACTCTAGAGGTCGCCAACTGCCCACCTCCTCCAAAAGGCTCCAACTCTGTAACTGTAGACTGGCCAAGCGTGCGGGCGCCTTACGGCTCAAGGCGTCAGCCACCACATTGGCCTTTCCCGGGTGGTAGGAGATGCTGCAGTCGTAGTCCTTCAGGAGCTCCAACCAACGTCTCTGTCTCATGTTGAGCTCCTTCTGGTCAAAAAGAAATCTGAGGCTCTTGTGATCTGTAAAAATCTCGAAGGTCTCACCGTACAAGTAGTGCCTCCATGTCTTCAGCGCGAAGACAACAGCTGCCCACTCTAGATCGTGGGTAGGGTAGGTATGCTCATGGGGCTTCAGTTGCCGCGAAGCGTAAGCGACCACGTGACCCCTCTGCATGAGCACACCTCCTAACCCCTGCAAGGAAGCGTCCGTGTACACAACGAACCCGCCACTACTGTCAGGGATGGTGAGCACGGGAGCCGAGGTCAACCTCTCCTTCAGCTCCAGAAAACACGCCTCACAGGCGTCTGTCCAAGCGAAAGGCACATCCTTCCGAGTAAACTGTGTCATAGGACGTGCAATCTACGAAAACCCTCTGATGAACCGTCTGTAGTAACCTGCCAGTCCCAGGAAACTGCGAATCTCAGTGACTGAACGCGGTCTCTCCCACCTGAGCACTGCCTCGACCTTGGCGGGATCCACCGCCAGGCCGTCTCCAGAGATCACATGACCCAAAAAGGTCACCTCCCTCAACCAGAACTCGCACTTGCTGTATTTGGCGTACAGCCTGCGTCATCTCAGAGTGTCCAGAACCATCCGCAAGTGCTGTCCGTGCTGCGTCCGATCTCTAGAATAGATGAGTACATCATCTATGAAAACCACCACAAACTGGTCCAAGTACGGTCTGAACACCCGGTTCATCAGGTCCATGAAAGCAGCGGGGGCATTGGTCAGCCCAAACGGCATGACCAAAAACTCGTAGTGTCCATAGCGGGTGCGGAAAGCTGTCTTGGAGACGTCGGTCTCCCTGATCCTCAACTGGTGGTATCCAGACCTCAAGTCGATCTTGGAAAACACCGTGGCACCCCACAACTGGTCAAACAAATCGTCAATCCTCAGCAGCGGATATCTGTTCTTGATGGTGACCCTATTCAGCTGTCGGTAGTCCACACAAAGGCGTCGGGTCCCATCCTTCTTCTTCACAAACAGTACCGGGGCTCCCCAGGGAGACGCACTGGGCCTCACGAAACCTTTCTCCAAAAGGTCCTGCAACTGAGACTTGAGCTCTCGCAGCTCAAGCGGTGCCATCTTGTATGGCGCGGTGGAGATGGGGCTGGTCCCTGGTACTAGTGAGATCTCAAACTCGATCTCACGCTCGGGCGGTAGTCCTGGTAACTCGTCTGGAAACACGTCGGGGTACTCTCTGACCACCGGGATGCTCTGGAAGTCTGCCACGGGGCTGTGCTCTGCCACCACACAAGCTAAGAAGCCCTCACACCCCTGGCTCAAAAGTCTCGCCGCCCGAAGTGCCGAAATGCACCTGAAACCTCCGTCCACTGGCTGCCCGTGAAACTCGAAGGAAGGCAACTCCGGAATGGAGAAGACAATCTTCCTCTCAAAGCAGTCTACCAAGGCGTGGTAAGCGGACAGCCAATCCAACCCCAGAATCACCCCAAAGTCCTTCATCTGTATCATAATCAGGTCAGCTGGCAGGCTGTGTCCCCCGATGCTGACCCCGCAACCCGTGTACACCTCCTCAGCTACAAACAGCTGACCACTCGGACCTCTGATTACGAACGGATTCTTTAACAATATATAATCCTGGTCCAAACTAACTGCGAAACTGTCTGCGACAAACGAGTGCGTAGCGCCGGAATCGAAAAGCGTGTAAACGAGTCTGCCAGAAACTGAAACCATACCTGCTACCACGGATCCCGAAGCTCTGGCGTCCCTGTGTGTTAGGGCGTTGATACGCCCCTCAGCTCTAGGTGCGGACAAAGCAGCCACACTCTGCGTCGGACGGGTAGGTGCTGGCCGGTACCCTCCTCGCGACTGCGGTCCTCCTCCTCGCGCCTGGAAACCGCGGCCTCCTGCGCGCCCCCCAGTGCTCTGCGCGGGAAGTATCTGCTGACCTCCTGCCCTAGATGGGCAGTCCCTCCTGACGTGGCCCGGCTGGCCACACTGGTAGCAGAGGGGAACCCGACTCCCGCCCTCAGTGAGTCCCTGCTGTCGGTTAGGCGGGGGTCCGGTGCTGGCGACTGGCCCCTGTCGAGGGCCCCCAAAGGCCACTGATGGCCCTGCACAATGTGATGGCTCTCCTGCGAACGCCACGTGTCTCCGTTGAGTTCTCCTAACACGCCTGGTGTGGCGGCGGAAATCTCATTCCACCACTAACTCCCCTGTCGTACGCTCGGAAGGGGGAGGGGGTGGCGACGTGGGTGGAAGCTGAAATTCTTCTCGAACCACCTCTCGAATCAGTTGGACGAGGTCCCGAGACGGTATACTCAGGAGAAGAGGAGGGGTAGTATGTATTCCAAGCCCGACACATCCGTCCCCCGGGCCCTGACCTCGGCCGCGCCTGCGGCTCACCCTCCTAGCTCCACGACGCGGCATCTCCTACAATGGAGACGCGAAACAAAACGGAAACTTCAAAACAGACGGTACCTAACAACACTTCTAAGAGCTCATATCAAGAGATATGTTGTGGTGGCTACTCTAGCTATAAACATGTGAATTGGTTATTTTCCAGTCAGTTGATTCACTTCTCGGGACGACCTTGCTCTGATACCATCTTGTTACGACCCGGTTCCCGAGTCCCTACGAGACACGAGAACCGGACCGACTCGACTAATCCCAAGACCCAGTCGTCCAACGAGGAAGTAACCAAAAGACAGTAAAATAAACCACATTCAGCATGAATATAACTAACAGTAAGAAAGTACAGCAGTAAGGAAAGAAACTACTACAGTAGGCACCACCACAACAGTAAAACAACATTTATCATATAACAAAAACTGCAGGTAAAGAAGGTACAGTGGAAACAAAACTACTCACTAGAACAGAAACAAAAAGAAGGTACAAAGCTGTGGTAACTCTACTGGACCCTACTCGGCCCAGCGTCCTCAGCAGCCGCCGACCCTGGCTGCTCAACACCTGGTCCTGAAAAAGGTAACGAGTGTAACACGTCAGCAAAACGCTGAGTAGAGTGGCAAACTAACTAAAGGCAACAGTAGAGTGTACAGTAGCTATTATGTTCTATTACTTCCTTTATTTACATCTTTCAATTTTTCTCACTATTTCATTTATTTCTCAGATCCTTTACTTGATCTCGAATGTCCTCGTGGGACGATCTTGATTGCAATCTTTCGCAAAAGTAGAAGTAGCACGTGGTGCTCTCCTGGCCGGGAGAGTCCCCCGTGGTGATCCTACCCTCAGTCAACCACCCCAAGGTCACTGACAGACGTAACGGTGACTACGGCACGCGCGATAAACGCACAGGTAGCTAGCCCGCACTGGCACGCGGTCAGTCGTTTCCGTTAACGGGTGCGCCCAAAGCACAGCACGGAACCAGGGCAGAGCCCTCTCAGTAACAGGGGTCCAACCCCTCCACAGTAACCAAACCGGGGCCTTGCCCCTCCACAGTCCGCGCACCCTCGCCTGACTACCCTGGTTTGCCCTAGTGGGCCTAACAAGTCGGTGAAGGAGGCTAACAAAACCCCGGGGCCCGTGGGGTAGCTAGTACTCTCCTAACACTAATAGCTCTCCTCGGTACTACGTACACGAGGGCCAGCAAGTCGGTACAGAGCGGCCAATCCTAACCCCGGGTCCCTGGGGCGGCTGGCCCCACTCTGCACTAAACAGGTACAGGCACTTCCCTTGGTACTGCGTACCCAAGGGACAGTACAAACTACATCTCAATTCCATTCCTTTTTCTTTCCAGGAGTTCCACTCCTAACTCCCCGTAGGGTTCCAGTTCTTTATTTCAGAACATCATATGTTTCACTTTCCAGATTCACGTTCTCAAATTCCATGATCTCAAACATGTTTCTTTATTCATAACAGGCAGCTGTTAATTAAATTTACAGGCAGCTTTATATATTCCTTTCCATTTTTCCAAGACTGCAGTAATATACGTTCCACTAGTTTTTCCATCCTAGGATTCATGCCATATCCTAGGATCTATCATACAATCTAGTTTTCCGGCCCTAGAATTCATGCAACACCTAGGAGCTATCATTCCATATATTTCTCATTCCTAGGATTCATGCCAGCCCTAGGTTCTAGTTATGGTTCCATACTTTAACAGATTTTATTAATACTTAAAACCACTCTACCAGGTACAACGGGAGTAATGGGGGCGTGATCGGGAATCCCGCGCGCCTCCGTGACTCTCAAGACTGCAACTGAACGGGATCCTGTCACAAGGATCAAACACAAGGAGTGTCTCAAAACAGTGTATAGCTACTGTAGGCAGGTAGAGGAATAAATTCTGAAACGAACGCAACTCGAATCGCGGAAAACGGAGCCCAAACGGGCCCTAAACGGGTCGATAAAGACGATACTGTGCAAAATCAGACGTCTGGAACTCCCTCCAGACGTCTTAAACGGTGGATCAGAGAATTACCTGCTCAGCGTGGTTTCCCAGACGTCCAGAAGTCTGCAGGGACGTCTTTCCTAGATCCCAGACGTCCGATGGTCACTCCGGACGTCTGGAGGTCACTCCCGCCGTCTGGTACAACTTCCAGACGTCTGATTCGCAAAGGATGACGAATCAGACAACCTGCGCACAGCCAACCCCCCTCCCTCAGTACGGTCAGTCGACAAAAAGGAAGAAGAAAGCGGAAACTCACCTTTCAGACGTCTGTATGATCTCACAGACGTCGACCTTGCCGTCTGGATATCAATCCAGACGTCTGATTCTGGAAATTTTTCCAGAATCAGAGCCCTGCTCGGCCTCCGCTCGCGACGCCGCCCGCGTCGCACCTCGCGCGTACGCTGCTCCGCCCGCAGCAGGTCCCTCTCCGCGACGCTCTGCGCCCCCTGCGCCCTCCGCCGGCCGGCCAAGCCGCTCCTGGCGAGCTCGCCCTCACGGCAGAGCCCCGCCCTCGCACGCCGCAGCTCCTCCGCGCTTACTGCGGCTGCCGCTGCCGCTGCGCCCTCGCGTCCGCTCGCTCCCGCGCACAGGCAGGAGAAGAAGGAGGAAGATGGTGGAGACGGGAGGGGAGGCGCGCCCCCCCTTTTAACGTCGCGCGGAGAGGAGAGAGAAGGCGGTCGCAGCCGCCTGCAGCCGCAGAGAAAGAGGGCAGAACGCAGGTCTGCACGCACAGGCGCGCAGACGAATATCCCGTGCGGGCATAACTGTTCGCCAGACGTCTGGATGTGATCCCAGACGTCTTTACAGACGTCTGGGCCACCTCCCAGACGTCTTAAAAGACGTCTGGGGCACGCGCTCGTTACAAAGGTAGAACTCATCGCTCCCCTTCGTAGACTCCTCTTGAGATTTGTTAGTAGGGTCATGATTGGCCCCCAATCGTCGATTGGGCCTCCCTTCTGACCCCCTCCGCTTCATCTGCATCCCCTCTCCCCCATCCCTTTGGTTGATGGTCAGCCTAAACATCGATCCTTTACCCCTGCTCCACCTCCGCGTGTCGATGTCATTTTTGTTATAGGAGCCATGTTAAAGCAAGGTGTTACGAACTCGCAGCTTCAGACATCTTTTAAGACGTCTGGGAGGTGGCCCAGACGTCGGATCAGACGTCTGGAACCCCTTCTAGACGTCTGGCATTCGATTTTTTTCGACACGCGCTGTTTCATCTGCGTGCCTGAGTGCATAGACCTGCAAACGCGCCCCCCCTCTCTTTTTACCTCTCCCTCCTGCGGGCGCAGGCTGCGCCCCTCTCTCTCGCTCTCTCTCTCTTTCTCTCCCTGCGCGGCTTTAAAAAGCCTCGCCCTCACTCTCACCTCTGTCCCCTTCCTCTTCTCCTTCCAGCCGGTGCGCGAGTGCGAGCGTGAGTGAGCGAGCGGCGGCAGTGGCAGCCGCGAAGAGTGCAGGGGGAGGTGCTGCGCGAGAAGAGGAGGCGCTCGGCCGTAAGGGCGAGCTTGCCGGGGCTGCTAGAGCCGGCTGGCGAGGGAGCAGCAGACGCAGGGTGTAACGACCCGGTTCCCGAGTCCCTGCGAGACACGAGAACCGGACGGACTCGACTAATCCCAAGACCTAGTCGTCCAACGAGGAAGTAACCAAAAGAGTAATGAAATAAACCACATTCAGCATGAATATAACTAACAGTAAGGAAGTACAGCAATAAGGAAAGAAACTACTACAGTAGATACCACCACAACAGTAGAACAACATTTATCATATAACAAGAACTGCAGGTAAAGAAAGTACAGCGGAAACAAAAACTACTCACTAGAACAGAAACAAAAGAGGTACAAAAGACTGTGGTAAACTCTACTGGACCCTACTCGGCCCAGCGTCCTCTGCAGCCGCCGACCCTGGCTGCTCAACACCTGGTCCTGAAAAAGGTAACGAGTGTAACACGTCAGCAAAACGCTGAGTAGAGTGGCAAACAAACTAAAGGCAACAGTAGAGTGTACAGTAGCTGTTATGTTCTATTACTTCCTTTATTTACATCTTTCAATTTTCTCACTATTTCATTTATTTCTCAGATCCTTTACTTGATCTCGAATGTCCTCGTGGGAACGATCTTGATTGCAGTCTTTTCCAAAAGTAGAAGTAGCACATGGTGCTCTCCTGGCCGGGAGAGTCCCCCGTGGTGATCCTACCCTCAGTCAACCACCCCAAGGTCACTGACAGACGTAACGGTGGGCCTAACAAGTCGGTGAAGGAGGCTAGCAGAACCCCGGGGCCCGTGGGGTAGCTAGTACTCTCCTAACACTAGTAGCTCTCCTCGGTACTACGTACACGAGGGCCAACAAGTCGGTACAGAGCGGCCAATCCTAACCCCGGGTCCCTGGGGTGGCTGGCCCCACTCTGCACTAAACAGGTACAGGTACTTCCCTTGGTACTACGTACCCAAGAGACAGTACAAACTACATCTCAGTTCCATTCCTTTTTCTTTCCAGGAGTTCCACTCCTAATTCCCCGTAGGGTTCCAGCTCTTTATCTCAGAACATCATATGTTTCACTTTCCAGTTTCACATTCTCACAATCCATGATCTCAATCATGTTTCTTTATTCATAACAGGCAGTTGTTAATTCAATTTACATGCAGCTTTATATTCCTTTCCATTTTTCCAAGACTGCAGTATTATACATTCCACTAGTTTTTCCATCCTAGGGTTCATGCCACATCCTAGGATCTAGCATACAACTAGTTTTCCAGCCCTAGGATTCATGCATCACCTAGGAGCTATCATTCCATACATTTCTCATTCCAAGGATTCATGCAATGTCCTAGATTCTAGTTATGGTTCCATACTTTAACAGATTTTAATAATAAACTTAAGCCACTCTACCAGGTACAACGGGAGTAATGGGGGCGTGATCGGGATTCCCGCGTGCCTCCGCGACTCTCAAGACTACAACTGAACGAGGTCCTATCACAAGGATCAAACGCAAGGAGTGTCTCAAAACAGTGTATAGCTACTGTAGACGGGTAGAGGAATTAATTCTGAAAAGAACACAACTCGAATCGCGGAAAACGGAGCCCGAACGGGCCCTAAACGGGTCGAAAAAGACGATACTGTGCAAAATCAGACGTCTGAAACTTCTTCCAGACGTCTTAAACAGTGGATCAGAGAATTACCTGTTCAGTGTGGTTTCCCAGACGTCCAGAAGTCTGCGGGGACGTCTGTCCTAGCTCCCAGACGTCCGATGGTCACCCCGGACGTCTAGAGGTCACTCCCGCCGTCTGGTACAACTTCTAGACGTCTGATTCGCAAAGGATGGCGAATCAGCAAACCTGCGCACAGCCAACTCCCTCCCTTAGTACGGTCGGTCGACAGGAAGGAGGAAGAAAGCGGAAAACACACCTTTCAGATGTCTGTATGAGCTACCAGACGTCGTCCTCGCCGTCTGCCTATCAACCCAGACATCTGATTCTGGAAATTTTTCCAGAATCAGGGCGCTACTTGGCCTCCGCTCGCGACGCCACCCGCGTCGCACCTCGCGCGCCTGCTGCTCAGACTGCAGCAGGTCCCTCTCCGCGTCGTTCCGCGCCCCCTGCGCCCTCCGCCGGTCGGCCAAGCCGCTCCAGCGAGCTCGCCCTCACGGAAGAGCTCCGCTCTCGCACGCCGCACCTCCTCCGCGCTCACTGCGGCCGCCGCTGCCGCCCTCGCGCTCACGCTCACGCTCACTGGCTGAAGGAGGAGAAGGAGGAGACGGTGGAGACGGGAGGGGAGGCGTGCCCTTTTAAGGCCTCGCGGAGAGGAGAGAGAAGGATTCGCGTCAGGGGAATCCTGCAGTCGCAGGAGGGAAGAAGGCGAATATGCGGTCTGCGCGCTCAGGCGCGCAGACGACTCGCGTGTGTCGAAAATAACGGATTTCCAGACGTCTGGAAACTATCCCAGACGTCTGGTCAGACGTCTGGACAACCCTCCAGACGTCTTAAAAGACGTCTGCGCCACACATACTTTACAATATAACAAACTCAAAGGAAGTTTCGTCCCCGAAACTTGCGCCAACTAGGGTGCGGGAAAAGACGTCCGAATAACCATAACAAACTCAAAGAGGACCAAAGCCGGTCCGAAAAGACATACCGGCGAAAAGCTCCGGGTACCGCTCCCGTATTGCCGCCTCAGGCTCCCAGGTAGCCTCCTCGTACCGCTGGCTCCTCCACAAAACCTTTACCAGGGGTACTTGCTTTCGTCTCAACCGGCGGACGGCTCGGTCTAGGATCTGCACTGGCCGCTCGGGGTAGGTCAGGTCGTCGCTCACCTCGACGCTCTCGTGACTCAGTACGTGACTGGAATCGGCTACGTACTTCCTGAGGTTGGACACGTGGAACACGTCGTGCACACCAGAAAGCAGCGGGGGAAGGGCAAGTCTGTAAGCAACGGGTCCAACCTGCTCCAGGACCTCAAAGGGCCCCACGAACCTCGGCGCGAGCTTCCCTCTCACCCCAAACCGCTGTAAGCCCTTCATGGGCGAAACACGAAGGAAGACGTGGTCCCCAACCTCAAACTGCACCTCTCTGCGTCTGCGATCCGCGTAGCTCTTCTGTCTGCTCCTGACAGTGCGGAGTCGTCTGTGGATCTGCTCAACTACCTCCTGACTCTGCCGGATCAACCTGGGGCCAACCTCCCACTTGGTCCCCACCTCAACCCAACTCAAGGGTGCCGTACACTTCCGTCCGTACAGAGCCTCATAGGGAGCCATGCCGATGCTCGAGTGATAACTGTTGTTGTATGCAAACTCCACCAGGGGCAGGTGCTCCTCCCAAGAGCCCCTCCAGTCCAGCACACAGGCACGCAAAAGGTCCTCAAGTGTCTGTATCGTGCACTCAGACTGTCCGTCCGTCTGGGGGTGGTAAGCCGTGCTAAACCTCAACCTCGTCC
The DNA here is from genome assembly GCA_037157565.1 of Thalassia testudinum. Lineage (NCBI taxonomy): Eukaryota > Viridiplantae > Streptophyta > Magnoliopsida > Alismatales > Hydrocharitaceae > Thalassia > Thalassia testudinum. Next base: position 55,567,007 of record JAZHRO010000002.1, read on the forward strand.
CCAAGGACTGCTGAAACTCAGCCCAAAATTGGGACGTAAAGCGAGTATCCCGATCGGATACGATCTCCCGCGGAACTCCGTGTAGTCTCACCACATCACGGATATACCTCTCTGCCAACTGTGCTGGTCCCAAAGTGACTCGGATCGGCAAGAATCGCGCCGTCTTCGTCAATCTATCCATTATTACCCAGACTGCGTCGTGTCCCCGCTGGGTAACAGGTAAGCCCACCACCAAGTCCATGGTGATGCTCTCCCACTTCCACTCTGGCACTGGAAGCGGCTGAAGTGGCCCTGCAGGCCTCTGATGCTCAGCTTTCACCTGCTAGCACACTAAGCACTGCTGCACGAACTCACCCACATCCCGCTTCATCCCTCTCCACCAAAACTCGCGTCTCAAGTCATGGTACATTTTCGTGTTTCCGGGATGTATGGTGAATCTGGAACCGTGTGCCTCAGTCAGGAGCTCTCTCAACAGCTCCTCGTCTCTGGGAACGCACAACCGTCCCCTCAAGCGTAACACCTGGTCTGTGAAAGAGAAGTCCCCTGGGTCCCCTGATAGTACTCTGTCTCGCAAAGACTGCAAGTACGGATCAGCCATCTATCCTGTGATGATACGGTCTATCAGCTCTGGCCTGGTCTGCCGTGTCACCGTCACTGCCCCACAGTATCCTCGTAACTCTAGAGGTCGCCAACTGCCCACCTCCTCCAAAAGGCTCCAACTCTGTAACTGTAGACTGGCCAAGCGTGTGGGCGCCTTACGGCTCAAGGCGTCAGCCACCATATTGGCCTTTCCCGGGTGGTAGGAGATGCTGCAATCGTAGTCCTTCAGGAGCTTCAACCAACGTCTCTGTCTCATGTTGAGCTCCTTCTGGTCAAAAAGATATCTGAGGCTCTTGTGATCTGTAAAAATCTCGAAGGTCTCACCGTACAAGTAGTGCCTCCAGGTCTTCAGCGCGAAGACAACAGTTGCCAATTCTAGGTCGTGGGTAGGGTAGGTATGCTCATGGGGCTTCAGTTGCTGCGAAGCGTAAGCGACAACATGACCCCTCTGCATGAGCACACCTCCTAACCCCTGCAAGGAAGCGTCCGTGTACACAACGAACCCGCCACTACTGTCAGGGATGGTGAGCACGGGAGCCGAGGTCAACCTCTCCTTCAGCTCCAGAAAACACGCCTCACAGGCGTCTGTCCAAGCGAAAGGCACGTCCTTCCGGGTCAACTGTGTCGTAGGACGCGCAATCTGTGAAAATCCCCTGATGAACCGTCTGTAGTAACCTACCAGTCCCAGGAAACTGCGAATCTCAGTGACTGAACGCGGTCTCTCCCACCTAAGCACTGCCTCGACCTTGGCGGGGTCCACCGCCAAGCCGTCACCAGAGATCACATGACCCAAGAAGGTCACCTCCCTCAACCAGAACTCGCACTTGCTGTATTTGGCGTACAGCCTGCGTCATCTCAGAGTGTCCAGAACCATCCGCAAGTGCTGTCCGTGCTGTGTCCGATCTCTAGAATAGATGAGCACATCATCTATGAAAACCACCACGAACTGATCCAAGTACGGTTTAAACACCCTGTTCATCAGGTCCATGAAAGCAACGGGGGCATTGGTCAGCCCAAACGGCATGACCAAAAACTCGTAGTGTCCGTACCGGGTGCGGAAAGCTGTCTTGGAGACGTCGGTCTCCCTGATCCTCAACTGGTGGTATCCAGACCTCAAGTCTATCTTGGAAAACACCGTGGCACCCCGCAATTGGTCAAACAAATCGTCGATCCTCGGCAGCGGATATCTGTTCTTGATGGTGACCCTATTCAGCTGTCGGTAGTCCACACAAAGGCGTAGGGTCCCATCCTTCTTCTTCACAAACAGTACCGGGGCTCCCCAGGGAGACGCACTGGGCCTCACGAAACCTTTTTCCAAAAGGTCCTGCAACTGGGACTTGAGCTCTCGCAGCTCAAGCGGTGCCATCCTGTATGGCGCGGTGGAGATGGGGCTGGTCCCTGGTACTAGTGAGATCTCAAACTCGATCTCACGCTCGGGCGGTAGTCCTGGTAACTCGTTTGGAAACACGTCGGGGAACTCTCTGACCACCGGGATGCTCTGGAAGTCTGCCACAGGGCTGGGCTCTGCTACCACACAGGCTAGGAAGCCCTCACACCCCTGGCTCAAAAGTCTCGCCGCCCGAAGTGCCGAAATGCACCTGAAACCTCCGTCCACTGGCTGCCCGTGAAACTCGAAAGAAGGCAACTCCGGAATGGAGAAGACAATCTTCCTCTCAAAACAGTCTACCAAGGCGTGGTAAGCGGACAGCCAATCCATCCCCAGAATCACTCCAAAGTCCTCCATCTGTATCATAATCAGGTCAGCTGGCAGGCTATGTCCCCCGATGCTGACCTCGCAACCCGTGTACACCTCCTCAGCTACAAACAGCTGACCACTCGGACCTCTGATTACGAACGGATTCTTTAACAGTGTATAATCCTGGTCCAAAATAACTGCGAAACTGGCTGGGACAAACGAGTGCGTAGCGCCGGAATCGAAAAGCGTGTAAACGAGTCTGCCAGAAACTGAAACCATACCTGCTACCACGGATCCCGATGCTCTGGCATCCCTGTGTGTTAGGGCGTTGATACGCCCCTCAGCTCTAGGTGCGGACGAAGCAGCCACACTCTGCGTCGGACGGGTAGGTGCTGGTCGGTACCCTCCTCGCGACTGCTGTCCTCCTCCTCGTGCCTGGGAACCGCGGCCTCCTGCGCACCCTCCAGTGCTCTGCACGGGAAGTATCTGCTGACCTCCTGCCCTAGATGGGCAGTCCCTCCTGACGTGGCCCGGCTAGCCACACTGGTAGCAGAGGGGAACCCGACTCCCGCCCTCAGTGAGTCCCTGCTGTCGGCTAGGCGGGGGTCCGGTGCTGGCAACTGGCCCCTGTCGAGGGCCCCCAAAGGCCACTGATGTCCCTGCACAACGTGACGGCTCTCCTGCAGACGCCACCTGTCTCCGTTCTCGCCGGCCCTATGAGAAGTCTGGCTGAAAGGGCCTCTTCCGCCCACCGTCGGTCTCTCGCGCGGACGGGTTGGTCTCCTCGTAAGTCATAGCTGCCTCTACCACCCTCGAAAACGTCGGCAGCTTCAGGGGTTTGACATACCCCCGGATCGTAGGCTGGAGCCCCTCGGTGAACCTCCAAAGGCGCTCCTCCTCAGTGGCTACCGCTGTCGCTGCAAAGCGGGACAGCTCCAAGAAACGCGTGCGGTACGCGCTCACAGTCATCGTCCCTTGGCGGAGAGTGTGGAATTCCCGCCTCCTCTGGTCCTGCCACGTCTGATGAAAGTACTGCTCGCAGAAGAGGGTGACGAACTGGTCCCACGTCGGCTCGTCCCTCTCTTGTCCCCGGACCGCCCTCCACCACCGGTGTGCCGCACTCTCCAGCTGGTACGTGGCAAAGGCCACGCGACACTCCACCGGGGGGCGAAGGGTGTCGAAGATCTTCTCCAGCTGCTCGAGCCAGTCCTCTGCCTCGGTCGGGTCCTCATCCCCCTTGAAGGAGGGGGGCTTCAGCTTCCGGAACTGTCCGAAAAGCTCGAAGTGGCGCTGTAGGGGAGGTTCTGGTGCACCTCCAGGCGAAGGTGCCTCGTGTACAGAAGTGTCGAAGGAAGGTGGAGGCGGAAGGGGCCCATCCCCTCCCTCGTGTCTAGTGCCGTGTCCGTCGCGTGGTCCCACAGAGGACTCCCCCTCTGCAACCCCAGGAGGAGGTGCTCGGGGCGGTGGGTGGAGCTCCTCTCGTACAATATCCCGTATCAGTCTAGCGAGGTCCTGGGCCTGGATGCCAGGGAGTGGTGGCTGGTCCACCGAGACGTCAACGACAGCACGTCCACTTCGCCGACCTCGCCCTCGGCCGTGGCCGCGGCCAGTCTCGCCAATCCCGCGACGAGGCATCTCCTGCAAGGAGACGCGAAACAAAACGGAAACGTCAAAACAGACGGTACCTAACAAAACTTCTAAGAGCTCATGTCAAGAGATATGTTGTGGTGGCTACTCTAGATATAAAACTTGTGAATTGGCTATTTTCCAGTCAGTTGATTCACTTCTCGGGACGACCTTGCTCTGATACCATCTTGTAACGACCCGGTTCCCGAGTCCCTACGAGACACGAGAACCGGACCGACTCGACTAATCCCAAGACCTAGTCGTCCAACGAGGAAGTAACCAAAAGAGCAGTAAAATAAACCACATTCAGCATGAATATAACTAACAGTAAGGAAGTACAGCAGTAAGGAAAGAAACTACTACAGTAGATACCACCACAACAGTAGAACAACATTTATCATATAACAAGAACTGCAGGTAAAGAAAGTACAGCGGAAACAAAAACTACTCACTAGAACAGAAACAAAAGAGGTACAAAAGACTGTGGTAAACTCTACTGGACCCTACTCAGCCCAGCGTCCTCTGCAGCCGCCGACCCTGGCTGCTCCACACCTGGTCCTGAAAAAGGTAACGAGTGTAACACGTCAGCAAAACGCTGAGTAGAGTGGCAAACAAACTAAAGGCAACAGTAGAGTGTACAGTAGCTGTTATGTTCTATTACTTCCTTTATTTACATCTTTCAATTTTTTCACTATTTCATTTATTTCTCAGATCCTTTACTTGATCTCGAATGTCCTCGTGGGAACGATCTTGATTGCAGTCTTTTCCAAAAGTAGAAGTAGCACGTGGTGCTCTCCTGGCTGGGAGAGTCCCCCGTGGTGATCCTACCCTCAGTCAACCACCCCAAGGTCACTGACAGACGTAACGGTGACTACGGTACGCATGATAAACGCACAGGTAACTAGCCCGCACTGGCACGCGGTCAGTCGTTTCCGTTAACGGGTGCGCCCAAAGCACAGCACGGAACCAGGGCAGAGCCCTCTCAGTAACAGGGGTCCAACCCCTCCACAGTAACCAAACCGGGGCCTTGCCCCTCCACAGTCCGCGCACCCTCGCCTGACTACCCTGGTTTGCCCTAGTGGGCCTAACAAGTCGGTGAAGGAGGCTAGCAGAACCCCGGGGCCCGTGGGGTAGCTAGTACTCTCCTAACACTAGTATCTCTCCTCGGTACTACGTACACGAGGGCCAACAAGTCGGTACAGAGCGGCCAATCCTAACCTCGGGTCCCTGGGGTGGTTGGCCCCACTCTGCACTAAACAGGTACAGGTACTTCCCTTGGTACTGCGTACCCAAGAGACAGTACAAACTACATCTCAGTTCCATTCCTTTTTCTTTCCAGGAGTTCCACTCCTAATTCCCCGTAGGGTTCCAGCTCTTTATCTCAGAACATCATATGTTTCACTTTCCAGTTTCACGTTCTCACAATCCATGATCTCAATCATGTTTCTTTATTCATAACAGGCAGTTGTTAATTCAATTTACAGGCAGCTTTATATTCCTTTCCATTTTTCCAAGACTGCAGTATTATACATTCCACTAGTTTTTCCATCCTAGGGTTCATGCCACATCCTAGGATCTAGCATACAACTAGTTTTCCAGCCCTAGGATTCATGCATCACCTAGGAGCTATCAGTCCATACATTTCTCATTCCAAGGATTCATGCAATGTCCTAGATTCTAGTTATGGTTCCATACTTTAACAGATTTTAATAATAAACTTAAGCCACTCTACCAGGTACAACGGGAGTAATGGGGGCGTGATCGGGAATCCCGCGTGCCTCCGCGACTCTCAAGACTGCAACTGAACGAGGTCCTATCATAAGGATCAAACACAAGGAGTGTCTCAAAACAGTATATAGCTACTGTAGACGGGTAGAGGAATTAATTCTGAAAAGAACACAACTCGAATCGCGGAAAACGGAGCTCGAACGGGTCCTAAACGGGTCGAAAAAGACGATACTGTGCAAAATCAGACGTCTGAAACTTCTTCCAGACGTCTTAAACAGTGGATCAGAGAATTATTTGTTCAGTGTGGTTTCCCAGACGTCCAGAAGTCTGCGGGGACGTCTGTCCTAGCTCCCAGACGTCCGATGGTCACCCCGGACGTCTGGAGGTCACTCCCGCCGTCTGGTACAACTTCCAGACGTCTGATTCGCAAAGGATGGCGAATCAACAAACCTGCGCACAGCCAACTCCCTCCCTTAGTACGGTCGGTCGACAGGAAGGAGGAAGAAAGCGGAAAACACACCTTTCAGATGTCTGTATGAGCTACCAGACGTCGTCCTCGCCGTCTGCCTATCAACCCAGACGTCTGATTCTGGAAATTTTTCCAGAATCAGGGCGCTACTCGGCCTCCGCTCGCGACGCCGCCCGCGTCGCACCTCGCGCGCCTGCTGCTCAGACTGCAGCAGGTCCCTCTCCGCGTCGTTCCGCGCCCCCTGTGCCCTCCGCCGGCCGGCCAAGCTGCTCCGGCAAGCTCGCCCTCACGGCAGAGCTCCACTCTCGCACGCCGCACCTCCTCCGCGCTCACTGCGGCCGCCGCAGCCGCCCTCGCGCTCGCGCTCACGCTCACTGGCTGAAGGAAGAGAAGGAGGAGACGGTGGAGACGGGAGGGGAGGCATGCCCTTTTAAGGCCGCGCAGAGAGGAGAGAGAAAGATTCGCGGCAGGGGAATCCTGCAGCCGCAGGAGGGAAGAAGGCGAATATGCGGTCTGCGCGCTCAGGCGCGCAGACGACTCGCGTGTGTCAAAAATAACGGATTTCCAGACGTCTGGAAACTATCCCAGACGTCTGGACAACCCTCCAGACGTCTTAAAAGACGTCTGCGCCACACACTCGTTACACAGGGTGACGTGGGAGGCCTGCTGCAGCTCGAGCTGCAGGCGGACAAGGCGCGACGCGGCCGTGCGTCGCGGGCGGAGGGCGAGTCGCGCTCTGATTCTGGAAGTTTTTCCAGAATCAGACGTCTGGGTTTCCAACCAGACGACGGGGAAGACGTCTGGAGTATGGTCCAGACGTCTGAAAGGTAAGTTATTTTCGTACCTTCTTCCTTTTCTTCGGTCGTCCGTACTGAGAGAGAGAAATGGGTATGCGCAGGTTCTGGATTCGCCATCCAACGCGAATCAGACGTCTGGCTGCAATGCCAGACGACGGGAACGACTTCCAGACGTCTGCGGTGACCATTGGATGTCTGGGAATTAGGCCAGACACCCCCACAGGCTTCTGGACGTCTGAGAGACCACGCAGGACAAGGTACCATCTGATCCCCATTTTTAAGATGTCTGGAAGAAGTTCCAAACGTCTGATTTTGCACTGTTTCCTCGTTTTAGACCCGTTTAGGGCCCGTTTGGAGTCCGTTTTCCACGTTTCGAGTTGCGTGCTTTTCGGAATTAAATCCTCTACCCGTCTACAGTAGTTGTATACTATTTTGAGAAACTCCTTGTGTTTGATCCTTGTGATAGGACCTCGTTCCGTTGCAATTTCGGGGGTTGCGGAGGTACGCGGGATTCCCGACCACGCCCCCAGTACGCCTGATGTAACCGATAGAGTGGCTTTTAAGTTTATTAGTATAATCTGTTAAATTATGGAACCATAAATAGAACCTAGGACATTGCATGAATCCTAGGAATGAGAAACTAGAATGAATGGTAGATCCTAGGGTGTTGCATGAATCCTAGGGCTGGAAAACTAGATTGTATGATAGATCCTAGGTTATGGCATGAATCCTAGGATGGGAAGAACTAGTGGAATATATGAATATTGCAGTCTTGGAAAATGTGGAAAGGAAATAATAGCTACCTGTAAATTGGTTTAACAACTGCCTGTTATGAATAAATGAGCATGTCTGAGAATATGGGATGTATGAACGTGAAACTGGAAAGGTGAAACCTGAATGTTCTGAGTTAAAAGAACTTGAACCCTACGAGGGATTAGGAGCGGAACTCCTGGAAAGAGAAAGGAATGGAACAGAGAAAGAAAGACGTGGTAGTGTGCTGTCTCTTGGGTACGTAGTACCAAGGGAAGTACCTGTACCTGTTTAGTGCAGAGCGGAGCCAGCCGCCGCAGGGACCCGAGGTTAGGACTGGCCACTTTGTACCGACTTGCTAGCCCTCGTGTACGTAGTACCAAGGAGAGCTACTAGTGTAGGGAGGTACTAGCTACCCCACGGGCCCCGGGGTTCTGCTAGCCTCCTATACCGACTTGTTAGGCCCACTGGGAAAACTAGGGTAGTCAGGCGAGGGTGCGCGGACTGTGGAGGGGCAAGGCCCCTGTTTGGTTACTGTGGAGGGGTTCGACCCCTATTACTGAGAGGGCTCTGCCCTGTGCTGGTTCCGTGCTGTGCTTTGGGCGCTCCCGTTAACGGAAACGACTGACCGCGTGCTAGTGCGGGTTAGCTACCTGTGCGTTTATCGCACGTGCCGTAGTCACCGTTACGCCTGTCCGTGACCTTGGGGTGGTTGACTGAGAGTAGGATCACCATGGGGGACTCTCCCGGCCAGGAGAGCACCACGTGCTATTCTACTTTTTTGAAAAGACTCCAATCAAGATCGTTCCCATGAGGAACATTCGAGATCAAGTGAAGGATCTGAGAAATAGATAAATTTTGAAATAATAGAAAGACGTAAATAAAGGAAGAAAGACAATTAAAACAGCTACTGTACACTTTACCGTTTCTTTAGTTTAGCTGCCACTCTACTCAGCGTTTTGCTGACGTGTTACACTCGTTACCTTTCAGGACCAGGTGTTGAGCAACCAGGGTCAGCGACTGCAGAGGACGCTGGGCCGAGTAGGGTCCAGTAGAGTTACCCCTATTCCCTTGTACCTCTTTTTGGTTCCACTGTAGTGAGTAGTTCTTGTTACCGCTATACTTTTCTTTACCTGCAGTTCATATTATGTTATGAATGTTGTTCTACGGTTGTGGTGGTATATACTGTAGTGGTTTCTTTCCTTACTGCTGTATTTTCTTACTGTTTGTTATATTCATGCTGAATGTGGTTTATTTTACTGCTCTTTTGGTTACTTCCTCATTGGACGACCAGGTCTTGGGATTAGTCGAGTCGGTCCGGTTCTGGTGTCTCGTAGGGACTCGGGAATCGGGTCGTTACAAGATGGTATCAGAGCAAGGTCGTCCCGAGAAGTGAATCAACTGACTGGAAAATAACCAATTCACATGTCTATAGCTAGAGTAGCCACCACAACATACCTTTTGACATGAACTCTTAGACGTTTTCGTTAGGTATCGTTCCGTATTGACGTGTTTCGTTTTGTTTCGTGTCTCCATTGTAGGAGATGCCTCGTCGTGGAAATAGGAGGGTGGGCTGCGGGCGCGGCCGAGGTCGGGGCCCGAGGGACAGATGTGTCGAGCTTGGAGTACATACTACCCCTCTTCTCCTGAGCATACCATCTCCGGACCTCGTCCAACTAATTTGAGAGGTGGTTCGAGAAGAATTTCAGCTTCCACCCACATCGCCACCCCCTTCCGAGCATACGACAGGGGAGTTGGTGGTGGAATGAGATTTCCGCCGTCACACTAGGCGTGTTAGGAGAACTCAAAGGAGACACGTGGCGTCCGCAGGAGAGCCGTCATGTTTTGCATGGCCATCAGTGGCCTTTGGGGGCCCTCGACAGGGGCCAGTCGCCAGCACCAGACCCCGCCCAGCCGACAGCAGGGACCCACTGAGGGCGTGAGTCGAGTTCCCCTCTGTTACCAGTGTGGCCAACCGGGCCACATCAGGAGGGCTGCCCGTCTAGGGCAGGAGGTCAGCAGATACTTCCCGCGCAGAGCACTGGAGGGCACGCAGGAGGCCGCGGTTACCAGGCGCGAGGAGGAGGACAGCAGTCACAAGGAGGGTACCGGCCAGCAACTGCCCGTCCTACGCAGAGTGTGGCTGCTTCGTCCGCACCTAGAGCTGAGGGGCGTATCAATGCCCTGACACACAGGGATGCCAGAGCTTCGGGCTCGGTAGTGGCAGGTATGGTTTCAGTTTCCGGCAGACTCGTTTACACACTTTTCGATTCCGGCGCTACGCACTCGTTTATCGCAGCCAGTTTCGCAGTTAGTTTGGGCCAGGATTATACGCTGTTAGAGAATCCGTTCGTAATCAGAGGTCCGAGTGGTTAGTTGTTTGTAGCTAAGGAGGTGTACACGGATTGCGAGGTCAGCGTCGGGGGACATAGCTTGGAACCTGACCTGATTATGATACAGATGGAGAACTTTGGTGTAATTCTGGCGATGGACTGGCTGTCCGCTTACCACGCCTTGGTAGATTGTTTTGAGAGGAAGATTGTCTTCTCCATGCCGGAGTTGCCTTCTTTCGAGTTTCACGGACAGCCAGTGGACGGAGGCTTCAGGTGCATTTCGGCACTTCGAGCGGCGAGACTTTTGAGCCAGGGGTGTGAGGGCTTCCTAGCTTGTGTGGTGGCAGAGCCCAGCCCTGTGGCAGACTTCCAGAGCATCTCGGTGGTCAGAGAGTACCCTGACGTGTTTCCAGACGAGTTACCAGGACTACCGGCCGAGCGTGAGATCGAGTTTGAGATCTCACTAGTACCAGGGACCAGCCCCATCTCCACTGCGCCATACAGGATGGCACCGCTTGAGCTACAAGAGCTTAAGTCTCAGTTGCAGGACCTTTTGGAGAAGGGTTTCGTGAGGCCCAGTGTGTCTCCCTGGGGAGCCACGGTACTGTTTGTGAAAAAGAAGGATGGTACCCTACGCCTTTGTGTAGACTACCGACAGCTGAATAGGGTCATCATCAAGAACAGATATCCGCTGCCGAGGATCGATGACTTATTTGACCAATTGCGGGGTGCCACGGTGTTCTCCAAGATCGACTTGAGGTCGGGATACCACCAGTTGAGGATCAGGTAGACCAATGTCTCCAAGACAGCTTTCCGCACCCGCTACGGACACTACGAGTTTTTGGTCATGCCGTTTGGGCTAACCAATGCCCCAGTTGCTTTTATGTATCTGATGAACCGGGTGTTTAGACCGTACTTGGACTAGTTCGTGGTGGTTTTCATAGATGATGTACTCATCTATTCTAGAGATCAGACGCAGCACGGACAGCACTTGCGGATGGTTCTGGACACTCTGAGACGACATAGGCTGTACGCCAAATACAGCAAGTGCGAGTTCTGGTTGAGGGAGGTGACCTTCTTAGGTCATGTGATCTTTGGAGACGGCTTGGCGGTGGACCCAGCCATGGTCGAGGCAGTACTCAGGTGGGAGAGACCGCGTTCAGTCACTGAGATTCGCAGTTTCCTAGGACAGGCAGGCTACTACAGATGATTTATCAGAGGGTTTTCACAGATCACGCGTACTATGACATAGTTGACCCAGAAGGACGTGCCCTTCGCTTGGACAGATGCCTGTGAGGCGTGTTTTCTAGAGCTGAAGGAGAGGTTGACCTCGGCTCCCGTGCTCACCATCCCTGACAGTAGTGGCGGGTTTGTTGTGTACACGGACGCCTCCTTGCAGGGGTTAGGAGGTGTGCTCATGCAGAAGGGTCACATTGTCGCTTACGGTTTGCGGCAACTGAAGCCCCATGAGCATACCTACCCTACCCACGACCTAGAGTTGGCAGCTGTTGTCTTCGCGCTGAAGACCTGGAGGCACTACTTGTACGGTGAGACCTTTGAAATTTTCACAGATCACAAGAGCCTCAGATACCTTTTTGATCAGAAGGAGCTCAACATGAGACAGAGACGTTGGTTGGAGCTCCTGAAGGACTACGACTACAGCATCTCCTACCACCCGGGAAAGGCCAATGTGGTGGCTGACGCCTTGACCCGTAAGGCGCCCGCACACTTGGCCAGTTTACAGTTATAGAGTTGGAGCCTTTTGGAGGAGGTAGGTAGTTGGCGACCCCTAGAGTTACGGGGGCACTGTGGGGCAGTGACGGTGACACGACAGACTAGGCCAGAGCTGATAGACCGCATCATCACAGGACAGATGGCCGATCCGTACTTGCAGTCCTTGCGCGACAGAGTACTGTTAGGAGACCCAGGGGACTTCTCTTTCACAGACCAGGTGCTGTGCCTGAGGGGACGGTTGTGCATTCCCAGAGACGAGGAGCTGTTGAGAGAGCTCCTAACTGAGGCACACGATTCCAGATTCACCATACATCCCGGAAACACGAAGATGTACCACGACTTGAGACGGAGTTTTGGTGGACGGGGATGAAGCGGGATGTGGGTGAATCCGTGCAGCAATGCTTAGTGTGCCGGCAGGTGAAAGCCGAGCATCAGAGGCCTGCAGGGCCGCTACAGCCGCTTCCAGTGCCAGAGTGGAAGTGGGAGAGCATCACCATGGACTTGGTGGTGGGCTTACCTGTTACCCAGCAAGGACATGACGCTGTCTGGGTAATTGTGGATAGACTGACGAAGACGGCACGATTCCTACCGATCCGAGTCACTTTGGGACCAGCACAGTTGGCAGAGAGGTATATCCGCGACGTGGTACGACTACACGGAGTTCCGTGGGAGATCATATCCGACCGGGATACCCGCTTTACGTCCCAGTTTTGGGCTGAGTTTCAGCAGGCCCTGGGGACGCGATTGAGGGTTAGTATAGCTTACCACCCCCAGACGGACGGACAGTCCGAGCGCACAATACAGACACTTGAGGACCTTTTGCGTGCCTGTGTACTGGACTGGAGGGGCTCTTGGGAGGAGCACCTGCCCCTGGCGGAGTTTGCATACAACAACAGTTATCACTCGAGCATCGGCATGGCTCCCTACGAGGCTCTGTACGGACGGAGGTGTACGGCACCCTTGAGTTGGGTTGAGGTGGGGACCAAGTGGGAGGTTGGCCCCAGGTTGATCCGACGGAGTCAAGAGGTAGTCGAGTAGGCCCATAGGCGACTCCGCACTGTTAGGAGCAAACAGAAGAGCTACGCGAATCAGAGACGCAGAGAGGTGCAGTTTGAGGTTGGGGACCACGTCTTTCTCCGTGTTTCGCCCATGAAGGTCCTGCAGCGGTTTGGGGTGAGAGGGAAGCTCGCGCCGAGGTTTGTGCGGCCCTTTAAGGTCCTGGAGCGGGTTGGACCCGTTGCTTACAGGCTTGCCTTCCCTCCCCAATTTCTAGTGTGCACGACGTGTTCCACGTGTCCAACCTCAGGAATACGTAGCCGATCCCAGTCACGTACTGAGTCACGAGGGCGTCGAGGTGGGCGGCGACCTGACCTACCCCGAGCAGCCAGTGCAGATTCTAGACCAAGCCGTTCGCAGTTTGAGACGAAAGCAAGTACCCCTGGTAAAGGTTTTGTGGAGGAGCCAGCGGTACAAGGAGGCTACCTGGGCGCCTGAGGCGGCAATGCGGGAGCGGTACCCGGAGCTCTTCGCGGGTACGTCTTTTCAGACCGGCTTCGGTCCTCTTTGAGTTTGTTATGGTTACTAAGACGTTTTTCCTGCACCCTAGTTAGCGCAAGTTTTGGGGACGAAACTTCCATTGAGTTTGTTATATTGTTACGAACGCGCGGCTTCAGACGTCTTGTAAGACGTCTGGGAGGTGGACCAGACGTCGGACCAGACGTCTGGAACCCCTTCCAGACATCTGGGATTCGATTTTTTTCGACATGCGCGGTTTCGTCTGCGCTCCTGAGCGTGCAAACCTGCGAACGCACCCCCCTCTCTTTTTTCCTCTCCCTCCTGCGGGCGCAGGCTGCGCCCCTCTCTCTCGCTCTCTCTCTCTTTCTCTCCCCACGCGGCTTTAAAAAGCCTCGCCCTCACTCTCACCTCCACCCCCTTCCTCTTCTCCTTCCAGCCGGTGCGCGAGTGCAAGCTCGAGAAGAGGAGGCGCTCGGCCGTGAGGGAGAGCTTGCCGGGGCTGCTAGAGCCGGCCGGCGGGGGAGCAGCAGACGCGGGGTGACACGGGAGGCCTGCTGCAGCTCAAGTAACAGGCGGACAAGGCGTGGCGCGGCCGTGCGTCGCGGGCGGAGGGCGAGTCGCGCTCTGATTCTGGAAGTTTTTCCAGAATCAGATGTCTGGGTTTCCAACCCGACGATGGGGAAGACGTCTGGAGTACGATCCAGACATCTGAAAGGTAAGTTATTTTCGTACCTTCTTCCTTTTCTTCGGCAGTCCGTACTGAGAGAGAGAAATGGGTATGCGCAGGTTCTGGATTCGCCATCCAACGCGAATCAGACGTCTGGCTGCAGTGCCAGACGATGGGAACGACTTCCAAACGTTCGGGGTGACCATCGGACGTCGGGGAACTAGGCCAGACGCCCCCGTGACATGTCTTCGTGCGTGTGTGTTAAGAGGTGTCGTTATAGTTGCACTTGATACGTCGGTTTTAAAAGAAGTAAACGGAGGTGAGTCCGAGTGTCGATCTCAGGGAGGCGTGGAAATCGGATTTTGTTTACCACTTGTTGTCACGAAAAAGGCGGAGTTTTGCTTGCGAAAGAGACGGTTTTAAAAACCGAGAGATAGAGAGAGTTTAGGGTTAGAAAGCTCTTGGTTTTGATCATGCACTTTAAACAGAAATTAAAATGGCAACTAAATAGAAAATAATTTCATTAAACATGCATTCATAGTTCATGATTTACAACATTAAATACATGCTTCAACAAAAGTAAGTGAAAGCTTAAAAGAGAGAGAGAGAGGTAGAGAGAGAGTGGAGAGCAACGAGGCAGCCACGGCGGTGGAGGAGGCTCCGTCGGCGACTCGTCGTCTCCGTCGATTACAAGAGTGCTCAAGACTAGCTAGGAGAGGAGTGGAGTAGTTACAAGTGGGAGAGGATGCCTTGAATGGTGGTAGAAGGGGGTTTAAATAGAGTTAAGGGCCTCCTAGAAGAAGAATGTGCTTTAGCGACATTCAGAACGTCGCTAAAACCGCTTCCAGATACGTCGGTGAAGGCCTTCTGCCGCCGGTCAGCCGCCCGCCCCCTCTTTCTCTCCAAGCGAGATCCGTGGATGATGAACGAGAGCCATCCGATCGAAGATCGGACGGCTGAGATCCTCCCGCGCCTGTGCTGAGATCACGCTTCGGGCACGCGTGCGCGCGCGCGTGGGCGCTCGGGCACTGTCGTCACGCCGCGTGGCGCAATCCTGACCGCCCGCTGCTGATCGGGCGGCTCAATTTCGCCGCGCCCTTCTCTCGTGCTTGATTTCCGCTCTGTGCGATTCGAACGCGCGTCGCTGCGACGCGGGCGTGCGCGCTAACCGTTGCGCCACGCCCGCGCTTTGTCGCGGCGACCGCGGGCGAGCGCGCGGATCTCGGCCGTTCGATCGAAGATCAACGGTTGAGATTCGTTCTTGGCTGGCTTGAGGGCGAGCGAGCGGTGGTGCCGGGGTGACGTGGCGCTTTCTGGGCCGTTGACCTCCAGATCAACGGTCAGAATTTCTTGGGCCCATTGTGGGAGCTCCGGATGTCGGATTTGGCCGATCTTGAGTCCGTTGGACTCCGTTCGTCGTTCTGAATCCATCCGTGCGGTCTGATTGCTCATCTGAGGCCTGATTTGACACATGCTTTACACAAATGGCCATTAAAGCAGTTTATAAGCAATCTTGGTACTTGATGCATGCAATTCTCCTATTCTACTTTATGTTGTGCCTTTTATTCTAAAGATGGGCCATATTCAACCTAATTACTACCCCCTTGCGTGGTGTTATCACCCCGCAGGCTTCTGGACGTCTGAGAGACCACGCAGGATAAGGTACCATCTGATCCCCATTTTTAAGACGTCTGGAAGATGTTCCAGACGTCTGATTTTGCACTGTTTCGTCGTTTTCGACCCGTTTAGGGCCCGTTCGGAGTCTGTTTTCCGCGTTTCGAGTTGCGTGTTTTTCGGAATTAAATCCTCTACCCGTCTACAGTAGTTGTACACTGTTTTAAGAAACTCCTTGTGTTTGATCCTTGTGATAGGACCTCGTTCCGTTACAGTCTCGGGGGTTGCGGTGGTACGCGGGATTCCCGACCACGCCCCCAGTACGCCTGATGTAACCGGTAGAGTGGCTTTTAAGTTTATTAGCATAATCTGTTAAATTATGAAACCATAAATAGAACCTAGGACATTGCATGAATCCTAGGAATGAGAAACTAGAATGAATGGTAGATCCTAGGGTGTTGCATGAATCCTAGGGCTGGAAAACTAGATTTTATGATAGATCCTAGGTATGGCATGAATCCTAGAATGGGAAGAACTAGTGGAATATATGAATACTGTAGTCTCTGAAAATGTGGAAAGGAAATAATAGCTACCTGTACATTGGTTTAAAAGCTTCCTGTTATGAATAAATGAGCATGTCTGAGAATATGGGATGTATGAACGTGAAACTGGAAAGGTGAAACCTGAATGTGCTGAGTTAAAAGAATCGAAACCCTACGAGGGATTAGGAGTGGAACTCCTGGAAAGAGAAAGGAATGGAACAGAGAAAGAAAGACGTGGTAATGTGCTGTCTCTTGGGTATGTAGTACCAAGGGAAGTACCTGTACCTGTTTAGTGCAGAGCGGAGCCAGCCGCCCCAGGGACCCGGGTTTAGGACTGGCCACTTTGTACCGACTTGCTGGCCCTCATGTACGTAGTACCGAGGAGAGCTACTAGTGTAGGGAGGTACTAGCTACCCCACGGGCCCTGGGGTTCTACTAGCCTCCTACACCGACTTGTTAGGCCCACTGGGCAAACCAGGGTAGTCAGGCGATGTAACGTCCCGATTCCCGAGTCCCTACGAGACACGAGAACCAGACTGACTCGACTAAACCCCAAGACCTGGTCGTCCAACGAGGAAGTAACAAAAAGAGCAATAAAATAAACCACATTCAACATGAATATAACTAACAGTAAGAAAATACAACAGTAAGGAAAGAAACCACTGCAGTATGTACCACTACAACGGTAGAACAACATTCATAACATAATATGAACTGCAGGTAAAGAAAAGTATAGTGGAAACAAGAACTACTCACTATAGTGGAACCAAAAAGAGGTACAAGAGAACAGTGGTAACTCTATTGGACCCTACTCGGCCCAGCGTCCTCTGCAATCGCTGACCCTGGCTGCTCAACACCTGGTCCTGAAAGGTAACGAGTGTAACATGTCAACAAAACGCTGAGTAGAGTGGCAGCTAAACTAAAGAAACAGTAAAGTGTACGGTAGCTGTTTTAATTTTCTTCCTTCCTTTATTTACGTCATTCTATTGTTTCACAATTTATCTATTTCTCAAATCCTTCACTTGATCTCGAATGTTCCTCGTGGGAACGATCTTGATTGTAGTCTTTTCTAAACAGTAGAAGTAGCACGTGGTGCTCTCCTGGCCGGGAGAGTCCCCCGTGGTGATCCTACTCTCAGTCAACCACCCCAAGGTCGCTGACAGACGTAACGGTGACTACGGCACGCACGGTAAACGCACGGGTAGCTAACCCGCACTGGCACGCGGTTAGTCGTTTCCGTTAACGGGTGCGCCCAAAGCACAGCACGGAATCAGTACAGGGTAGAGCCCTCTCAGTAACAGGAGTCCAACCCCTCCACAGTAACCAAACAGGGGCCTTGCCCCTCCACAATCCGCGCACCCTCGCCTGACTACCCTGGTTTGCCCCAGTGGGCCTAACAAGTCGGTGTAGGAGGCTAGCAGAACCCCGGGGCCCGTGGGGTAGCTAGTACCTCCCTACACTAGTAGCTCTCCTCGGTACTACGTACCCGAGGGCCAGCAAGTCGGTACAGAGTGGCCAGTCCTAACCCTGGGTCCCTGGGGTGGCTGGCTCCGCTCTGCACCAAACAGGGGGACAGTCGCTCTCCTTGGTACTCCGTACTCAAGGGCCAGCTCCCTTCCCCAATTCTATTCCATTCACTTTCCAGGAGTTCTACTCCTAATTCCCCGTAGGGTTCCAGCTCTTTAACTTAGCGCATTCCGGTTTCACCTTTCCAGTTTCACGTTCATACATCCTATATTCTTAATCATGTTCATGTATTCATAACAGGCAGCTGTTTAAACAAATTTACAGGCAGCTATTATTTCTTTTCCACATTTTCAAGACTGCAGTGTTCACATATTCCACTAGTTTTCCCATCCTAGGATTCATGTCATACCCTAGGATCTATCATACAATCTAGTTTTCCAGCCCTAGGATTTATGCAACACCCTAGGATCTACCATTCAATCTCGTTTCTCATTCCTAGGATTCATGCAATGTCCTAGGTTCTATTTATGGTTCCATAATTTAACAGATTGTGCTAATAAACTTAAATGCCACTCTACCGGTTACAACAGGCGAACTGGGGGCGTGGTCGGGAATCCCGCGTGCCTCCGCAACCCCCGAGACTGCAACGGAATGGGGTCCTATCACAAGGATCAAACACAAGGAATTTCTCAAAACAGTATACAGCTACTGTAGACAGGTAGAGGATTTAATTTCGAAAAGAACGCAACTCGAAACGCGAAAAACGGAACCCGAACGGGTCCTAAACGGGTCGAAAACTACGAAACAGTGCAAAATCAGACGTCTGGAACTTATTCCGGACGTCTTAAAAAGTGGATCAGGGGTTACCTTGCTCTGCGTGGTCTCTCAAACGTCCAGAAGCCAACGGGGGCATCTGGCTTAGTTCCCAGACGTCCGATGGTCACCCAGGACATCTGTAAGTCACTCCCATCGTCTGGCACTGCAGACAGACGTCTGATTCGCGTTGAATGCGAATCCCCGAACCTGCGCGTACCCATTTCTCTCTCTCAGTACGGACGGTCGTAGGAAAGGAAGAAGGTATGAAAATAACTCACCTTTCAGACGTCTGGACAGTCTTCCAGACGTCGTGCCCGTGGTCTGGCTATCAGCCCAAACGTCTGATTCTGGAAAATTTTGCAGAATCAGGGCGCCACTCGCCCTCCTCTCGCGACGCACTGCGGCACTGCGAGTGCTCCGCCTGCTGCTCGAGCTGCAGCAGGCCTCCCGCGCCACCCCGCGTCTGCTGCGCCCCCGCCGGCTGGCTCCCGCTGCCCCGGCAGGCTCGAGCCCTCACAGCCGACGCCTCCTCCCCCGCGCAGCACCTCCTCTCGCACCCGCCGCGGCTGTCGCCGCCGCCGCTCACTTGCGCTCGCTCTCACGCACCGACTGGAAGGAGAAGAGGGAGGGGGCGGAGGTGACGGGAGTGAGGGGAAGGGCGTGGCCTTTTAAGGCCGCGCGAGGAGGAGAGAGAGAGCGGGACAGAGTGGTCTGCGGCCGCAGGAGAGAGGGAAAAAGAGAGGGAGAGAGAGCGTACGCAGGTCTGTGCGCTCAGGCGCGCAGACGAATCGCGCGTGCCAACAATAACCGATTCCCAGACGTCTGGAAGTGGTTCCAGACATCTCGTCAGACGTCTGGGCCACTTCCCAGACGTCTTAAAAGATGTCTGAAGCATGCATTCGTTACAATATAACAAACTCAAAGGTAGTTTCATCCTCGAAACTTGCGCTAACTAGGGTGCGGGAAAATGTCATAAATACCATAACAAACTCAAAGAGGACCGAAGCCGGTCCGAAAAGACGTACCCGCGAAGAGTTCCGGGTACCGCTCCCGCATTGCCGCCTCAGGCTCCCAGGTAGCCTCCTCGTACCGCTGGCTCCTCCACAAAACCTTTACCAGGGACACTTGCTTTCGTCTCAAACTGCGGACTGCTCGGTCCAGAATCTGCATTGGCCGCTCGGGGTAGGTCAGGTCGTCGCCCACCTCGACGCTCTCGTGACTCAGTACGTGACTGGGATCGGCTACGTACTTCCTGAGGTTGGACACGTGGAACACGCCGTGCACACCAGAAAGTTGCGGGGGGAGGGCAAGCCTGTAAGCAACGGGTCCAACCCGCTCTAGGACCTCAAAGGGCCCCACAAACCTCGGCGCGAGCTTCCCTCTCACCCCAAACCGCTGCAGGCCCTTCATGGGCGAAACACGAAGAAAGACGTGGTCCCCAACCTCAAACTTCACCTCTCTGCGTCTCCGATCCGCGTAGCTCTTCTGTCTTCTCCTGACAGTGCGGATTCGCCTGTGGATCTGCTCGACCACCTCCTGACTCTGCCGAATCAACCTGGGGCCAACCTCCCACTTGGTCCCCACCTCAACCCAACTCAAGGGTGCCGTACACTTCCGTCCGTACAGAGCCTCGTAGGGAGCCATGCTGATACTCGAGTGATAACTGTTGTTGTATGCAAACTCCGCTAGGGGCAGGTGCTCCTCCCAAGAGCCCCTCCAGTCCAATATACAGGCACGCAAAAGGTCCTCAAGTGTCTGTATCGTGTGCTCAGACTGTCCGTCTGTCTGGGGGTGGTAAGCTGTACTAAACCTCAACCGCATCCCCAGGGCCTGCTGAAACTCAGCCAAAAACGGGGGCGTAAAGTGGGTATCCCGGTTGGATACGATCTCCCGTGGAACTCCGTGTAGTCGTACCACGTCGCGGACATACCTCTCTACCAACTGTGCTGGTCCCAAAGTGACTCGGATCGGCAAGAATCGTGCCGTCTTCGTCAGTCTATCCACAATTACCCAGACAGTGTCGTGTCCCCGCTGGGTAACAGGTAAGCCCACCACCAAGTCCATGGTGATGCTCTCCCACTTCCACTTTGGCACTGGAAGCGGCTGTAGCAGCCCTGCAGGCCTCTGATGCTCGGCTTTCACCTGCTGGCACACTAAGCACTGCTGCACGAATTCACCCACATCCCGCTTCATCCCCCTCCACCAAAACTCGCGTCTCAAGTCGTGGTACATCTTCATGTTTCCGGGATGTATGGTGAATTTGGAACCATGTGCCTCAGTCAGGAGCTCTCTCAACAGCTCCTCGTCCTTGGGAACGCACAACCGTCCCTCAGGCGTAGCACCTGGTCTGTGAAAGAGAAGTCCCCTGGGTCTCCCGACAGTACTCTGTCGCGCAAGGACTGCAAGTACGGATCGGCCATCTGTCCTGTGATGATGCGGTCTATCAGCTCTGGCCTAGTCTGCCGTGTCACAGTCACTGCCCCACAGTACCCTCGTAACTCTAGAGGTCGCCAACTGCCCACCTCCTCCAAAAGGCTCCAACTCTGTAACTGTAAACTGGCCAAGTGTGCGGGTGCCTTACGGCTCAAAGCGTCAGCCACCACATTGGCCTTTCCCGGGTGGTAGGAGATGCTGCAGTTGTAGTCCTTCAGGAGCTCCAACCAACGTCTCTGTCTCATGTTAAGCTCCTTCTGATCAAAAAGGTATCTGAGGCTCTTGTGATCTGTGAAAATTTCGAAGGTCTCACCGTACAAGTAGTGCCTCCAAGTCTTCAGCACGAAGACAACAGCTGCCAACTCTAGGTCGTGGGTAGGGTAGGTATGCTCATGGGGCTTCAGTTGCCGCGAAGCGTAAGCGACAACGTGACCCCTCTTCATGAGCACACCTCCTAACCCCTGCAAGGAGGCGTCCGTGTACACAACGAACCCGCCACTACTGTCAGGGATGGTGAGCACGGGAGCCAAGGTCAACCTCTCCTTCAGCTCCAGAAAACACGCCTCATAGGCATCTGTCCAAGCGAAGGGCACGTCCTTCCAGGTCAACTGTGTCATAGGACGCGCGATCTGTGAAAATCCTCTGATGAATCGTCTGTAGTAGCCTGCCAGTCCCAGGAAACTACGAATCTCAGTGACTAAACGCGGTCTCTCCCACCCGAGCACTGCCTCGACCTTGGCTGGGTCCACCGCCAAGCCATCTCTAGAGATCACATGACCTAAGAAGGTCACCTCCCTAAACCAGAACTCGCACTTGTTGTATTTGGCGTACAGCCTACGTCGTGTCAGAGTGTCCAGAACCATCCGCAAGTGCTGTCCGTGCTGCGTCCGATCTCTAGAATAGATGAGTACATCATCTATGAAAACCACCATGAACTGGTCCAAGTACGGTCTAAACACCCGGTTCATCAGGTCCATGAAAGTAGCGGGGGCATTAGTCAACCCAAACGGCAAGACCAAAAACTCATAGTGTCCGTAGCGGGTGCGGAAAGCTGTCTTGGAGATGGTCTCCCTGATCCTCAACTGGTGGTATCCAAACCTCAAGTCGATCTTGGAAAACACCGTGGCACCCCGCAACTGGTCAAACAAGTCGTCGATCCTCGGTAGCGGATATCTGTTCTTGATGGTGACCCTATTCAGCTGTCAGTAGTCCACACAAAGGCGTAAGGTCCCATCCTTCTTCACAAACAGTACCGGGGCTCCCCAGGGAGACGCACTGGGCCTCACGAAACCTTTCTCCAAAAGGTCCTGCAACTGAGACTTGAGCTCTCGTAGCTCAAGCAGTGCCATCCTGTATGGCGCAGTGGAGATGGGGCTGGTCCCTGGTACTAGTGAGATCTCAAACTCGATCTCACACTCGGGCGGTAGTCCTGGTAACTCGTCTGGAAACACGTCAGGGTATTCTCTGACCACCGGGATGCTCTGGAAGTCTGCCACAGGGCTGGGCTCTTCCACTACACAAGCTAGGAAGCCCTCACACCCATGGCTCAAAAGTCTCGCCGCCCGAAGTGCCGAAATGCACCTGAAGCCTCCGTCCACTGGCTGTCCGTGAAACTCGAAAGAAGGCAACTCCGGAATGGAGAAGACGATCTTCCTCTCAAAACAGTTCACTAAGGCGTGGTAAGCGGACAACCAATCCATCCCCAGAATCACTCCAAAGTCCTCCATCTGTATCATAATCAGGTCAGCTGTCAGGCAATGTCCCCCGACGCTGACCTCGCAATCCGTGTACACCTCCTCAGCTACAAACAGCTGACCACTCGGACCTTTGATTACAAACGGATTTTATAACAGTGTATAATCCTGGTCCAAACTAACTGCGAAACTGGCTGCGACAAACGAGTGCGTAGCGTCGGAATCGAAAAGTGTGTAAACGAGTCTGCCGGAAACTGAAACCATACCTGCTACCACCGATCCCGAAGCTCTGGCGTCCCTGTGTGTCAGGGCGTTGATACGCCCCTCAGCTCTAGGTGCGGACGAAGCAGCCACACTCTGCGTCGGACGGGTAGGTGCTGGCCGGTACCCCCCTCGCGACTGCTGTCCTCCTCCTCGCGCCTGGGAACCGCGGCCTCCTGCGCGCCCTCTAGTGCTCTGCGCGGGAAGTATCTGCTAACCTCCTACCCTAAACGGGCAGTCCCTCCTGATGTGGCCCGGCTGGCCACACTGGTAACAGAGGGGAACTCGACTCCCGCCCTTAGTGGGTCCCTGCTGTCGGCTGGGCGGGGGTCCGGTGCTGGTGACTGGCCCCTGTCGAGGGCCCCCAAAGGCCACTGATGGCCCTGTAAAATGTGACGGCTCTCCTGCGGATGCCACGTGTCTCCTCTCTCGCCGGCCCTGTGAAAAGTCTGGCTGGAAGGGCCTCTTTCGCCCACCGTCAGTGTCTCGCGCGGACGGGTTGGTCTCCTCGTAAGTCATAGCTGCCTCTACCACCCTCGAAAACGTAGGCAGCTTCAGGGGTTTGACATACTCCCGAATCGCAGGCTGGAGCCCCTCGGTGAACCTCCAAAGGCGCTCCTCCTCAGTAGCTACCGCTGTCGCTGCAAAGCGGGACAGCTCCAGGAAATGCATGCGGTACGCGCTCACGGTCATCGTCCCTTGGCGGAGAGTGTGGAACTCCCGCCTCCTCTGGTCCTGCCACGTCTGGGGAAAGTACTGCTCGCAGAAGAGGGCGACGAACCGATCCCAGGTCGGCTCGTCCCTCTCCTGTCCCCGGACCGCCCTCCACCACCTGTGTGCCGCACTCTCCAGCTGGTACGTGGCAAAGGCCATGCGGCACTCCACCGGGGGGCGAAGGGTGTTGAAAATCTTCTCCAGCTGCTCGAGCCAGTCCTCTGCCTCGGTCGGGTCCTCATCCCCCTTAAAGGAGGGGGGGCTTCAGCTTCCGGAACTGCCCGAAGAGCTCGGAGTGGCGCTGCAGTGGGGATGCTGGTCCACCCCCAGGCAACGGTGCCTCGTGCACAGAAGTATCGGAGGAAGGTGGGGGCTGTGGCGGCCCATCCCCTCCCCCGTGTCCAGCTCCGCGTCCGTTGAGTGGTCCCACAGAGGACTCCCCCTTCACAGCCCCAGGGTGAGGTGCTCCGGGTGGTGGGTGGAGCTCCTCTCGTACAATGTCTCATATCAGCTGGGCGAGGTCCTGGGCCTGGACGCCCGGGAGTAGTGGCTGGTCCACTGGGGCGTCGGCAACGGCACGCCCACCTCGCCGACCTCGTCCTCGGCCGCGCCCGTGGCCAGCCTCACCAGTCTCGCGACGAGGCATCTCCTGTAAGGAGACGCGAAACAAAACGGAACACGTCACTACGGAACGATACCTAACGAAAATGTCTAAGAGCTCATGTTAAAAGATATGTTGTGGTGGCTACTCTAGTTATAGACATGTGAATTGGTTATTTTCCAGTCAGTTGATTTCACTTCTCGAGACGACCTTGCTCTGATACCATCTTGTAACGACCCAATTCCCGAGTCCCTACGAGACACGAGAACCAGACCGACTCGACTAAACCCAAAGATCTGGTCGTCCAATGAGGAAGTAACCAAAAGAGCAGTAAAATAAACCACATTCAACATGAACATAACTAACAGTAAGAAAATACAGCAGTAAGGAAAGAAACCACTACAGTATGTACCACCACAACAGTAGAACAACATTCATAACATAATATGAACTGCAGGTAAAGAAAAGTACAGCGGAAACAAGAAATACTCACTACAGTGGAACCAAAAAGAGGTACAAGAGAACAGTGGTAACTCTACTAGACCCTACTCGGCCCAGCGTCCTCTGCAGCCGCTGACCCTGGCTGCTCAACACCTGGTCCTGAAAGGTAACGAGTGTAACACGTCAGCAAAACGCTAAGTAGAGTGGCAGCTAAACTAAAGAAATAGTAAAGTGTACAGTAGCTATTTTAATTTTCTTTCTTCCTTTATTTATGTCTTTCTATTGTTTCACAATTTATCTATTTCTCAGATCCTTCACCTGATCTCGAATGTTCCTCGTGGGAACGATCTTGATTACAGTCTTTTCCGAACAGTAGAAGTAGCACGTGGTGCTCTCCTGGCCGGGAGAGTCCCCCGTGGTGATCGTACTCTCAGTCAACCACCCCAAGGTCGCTAACAGACGTAACGGTGACTACGGCACGCGCGGTAAACGCACGGGTAGCTAACCCGCACTGGCACGCGGTCAGTCGTTTCCGTTAACGGGTGCGCCCAAAGCACAGCACGGAACTAGTACAGGGCAGAGCCCTCTCAGTAACAGGGGTCCAACCCCTGCACAGTAACCAAACAGGGGCCCTGCCCCTCCACAGTAACCAAACAGGGGCCTTGCCCCTCCACAGTCCGCGCACCCTCGCCTGACTACCCTGGTTTGCCCCAGTGGGCCTAACAAGTCTGTGTAGGAGGCTAGCAGAACCCCGGGGCTCGTGGGGTAGCTAGTACCTCCCTACACTAGTAGCTCTCCTCGGTACTACGTACACGAGGGCCAGCAAGTCGGTACAGAATGGCCAGTTGACGACGGCGTTGTGACTAGCTTTTGTTGTAGAAATTACGTTATAGTACAGCTAGTTATTGCCATCATTACAGATATATTTTTTACTCGGAAAATAAAAGAGTTCCCGAGGTCGAACTCAGGGAGCAAGTCGTATTCTAAGAGGTACAAAGTTTCTATCACAAAAATAAAGAGAGAGAGAGAGGGGAAAATTTTGCTTCTTCTTCTTCTCTTCTTTCTTCTTCTTGTCTTTTTGGTTGTTCTTCACCTGTGCTTTCTTCTCTTCTCTTTCTTTTTCCTCTTGGTCTTCCTTCTTGTTTTTCAGATCTTCTTTTTCTTCTTTGTCCTCGTGTTCTTCTTTTCTTCTTGCTTCTCTGCTTCTTGTCTTCTCTTCCTGTTCTGCAGCTGCTAAGTGCTCGCTACTTTCCTCTTCTTTTTTCTTCTTGGTTGCGGTTCTGTCCTTCTTTTCTTCTTCTTCTTCTTTGTCTTCAGGACGTCGTCTGATTTTTCAATCAGACGACTTAAACTGCTGCTGCTACAGTGTGTCTCCTTCTCCTTCTTCTTCTTCTTCACCTGTGCCTGCACACTCACGGTTTAAGTCAGAGGGCAAAACCTACTCTACCCTCCCCCCGCGTCTCTCTCTCTCAGAATTCACTCTTAGGAAAGCTCTCCCAGAGCAACCGGTTAATCGGGTACGCGGGTCGCGCCCGGGTCCAGGCCCACCGGCGTGCGGTGGTGGGCGAGGAGTGCAGGTCGGGCTAATCGGGTCGGGCCAGGTCCGCGGGGCGTGAGCACGGACGAGGCCGGGTAATCAGGCGGGTGAGAGGGACCTCACCCCGTGATTAGGAGGCGGATAGCTTAAGGCACTTTTTGCCTTTAAGTGCCCGCGTGCCTCTCAAAGTTTTCGAGGTGGGACTAAATGTCCCACCCCAATTGAGCACCTATAGCGGAGGAGGCAGCTGGCAATCGTGGCTTCACGTGAGGCCTTCGCCCCAGCTGCGAGCCTGGGACTCTTCGCGGAGATGCCCCGCTGATAGCTATGGCTTCGAGAGATAACCGGGTTTTATTGTTATGTCGTTGTAATATAGCCAGTTGTTGCCATCATTTCAAATATATAATTTTTTTTACTCGGAAAAGAGTTCCCGAGGTCGAACTCAGGGAGCAAGTTGTACTCTAGAGATATACATGTTTCTTTTACAAAAATAAAGAGAGAAAGGATTTGTTGTTTTCTCTTTGTTTCTCCTCGTCTCAGATCTTCTTCTTCTTTGTCTGCAGAGGTGATCTTCTTCTTTTTCTTTTGTCTTTCTTCAGATCTTCTTCTTTCTTCTTTGTTTTTCTTCTTTCAGTTCTTCCCTTGTTCTTTTGTGTTCTTCTCTGCCTCGCCTTCTTCTGTTGCTCTTCAGATCTTCTTCTTTCTTCTTTTCTTTTTCCAGTCAGGACGTCGCCCCTCCTTCTTTCTTCTTTTCCCTTCAGGACGTCGTCTGATTTCCAAATCAGACGACTTAAACTGCCTGTTGCTACAGTGTCTCCCTCAGCTTCCTTCTTCTTCCGCGGTCCTTCTTCTTCACCTGTGCCTGCACACTTCAGAGCTTACGTCAGAGGACAAAACCTACTCTACCCTCTCCCCCCGCGTCTCTCTCTCTCTGAAACCACTCTTGGGAAAGCTCTCCCAGAGCTGCCGGGTAGTCGGGTACGGGTCAGGTCCGGGTCCAGGCCCACCGGCGTGCGTGGTGGGCGAGGAGTGCAGGTCAGTCTAAGTCGGGTCGGGTCAGGTCCGCGGGGCGTGAGCGCGGACGAGACCGGGTAACCGGGCGGGTGAAGGGGACCTCACCCCGTGTGTTGAGGCAGTAAGGCTAATGCACAAAATCAATTTAAACGGTGCAGAGGTTGTGAGGCTTACCGATGTGGGACTAAACGGAGGCCTTTCCTCGCGTGTGCCTGCTGGGAGACCGCGGCCTAGCTTCTGCAGCTGCGGCTTCGATTTGCGTCGGTTGCTGGCTGGCTACCTTCGCAAGGCTCCCCGCAATCCGCAGCAGCTGGAGACCTGGAGTCCTCAAGCCTGGAGCGCGGGAGAAGCTGCTTCAATGTGCATTAATGGCGGTCGAACCTCAAAACCTGTCGGACACGAATATGGCCTCTCGGCCTGATCAAACCACTGGGGAACCTTCGCCGTGGCACGGCGAAGGTGTGGAGCTGTGCGGCAAGCCGCAAGGTGGTGTCTGGCGGCAGCCCTAGGTTGGACTGCAACCGGAGGAATGGGTTTGTTCGGGGGAGCGTTGCGGAGGTGTGGAGTGGCAGTGGAGGGGTGGGGGGTGCTCAGTGTGATGAGGCGGAGGTTCGGTGAGGGTCGGCGAGGTGTGTGAGGCTGTGGAGCGATGGGAGCATCTCGCCGGAGGGTGGCCGGAGACGAAGGGGGTGACGATGGTCAGGGTCGGTCGAGGGCTTAATTGAATAAATTGAAAGCGGGGAAAGAAAGAGGAGAAGAAGGGGAGTAGTTCTAGCTTACTTGCAAGGACGAAGGGGGAGTAGCAGGGCGACAGTCGTATCGACTGTCGCCGGAGAAGACGATGCTCAGGGAAAGGGGCGGCGGCGAGCAGAGAGTCGGAGAGGCGCCAGCTGGGTGCGGCATGGCGCGGGAAGAGCAGGGGAGGAAGTCTCTGCTGCTGGTATTGCGGCAGAGCGAAGAAGAGGAGGGGGAGGAACCGCCGGAGCTGGTGAGCGTCTGCCGGAGAGAGAAGAGAGGAAAGTTGGGGGTTTTCTCCGTCAGACCCGAGCTGCCCCGGTCGGTGGAGCAACGTGGGGTATTTATTGGGATCAAAATAGGGAGGAAGGCGGAGGGAGACGACGTGTCTCCCTCGCCGGAGGACGCCGGAGATGGAGACCCATACCGTCCGTGCGTTCGCACGGCCGGTATGGTGGGTTACAACGACCAAGAGGGTGTCCCTGCGACGGCTGACGACGCAGGGCACCCCCGGTTTACTTGCCAGGTTCCCCCCCTCACCCTGCGCGGCGCCATGCTCCGCGCAAGGTCGCCGGAGCATGGTGCTGGCAGGTTTTGCAGGGGGGACCTGATCGCAAAGAACGAAGGAGAGTTAGGGGCCAAAATGCGAGGGTTCAAAAGTTGAGGGCCAAAGAGTAAATATATGAGGACCAAAGTGTAAAGTCGGTCAAGGAGGTTTCTTCTTAGGCTCAAGTTTTTATACATGATTAATTAGGACCTAAGGAATCTGATGGTGAATTTCATTTCTATATTAAACCTTGTTTGACCGATCAATTTACGCAAAAACCCAAATTAAGTTATTAATTGGGCATGGTTCTCAATGTAGGTCAAAATGGGTTCTGAAGGCCAAATTGAAGGTTCTAAACCCTAGAGATTATTTTTCTATGAATTTTAGAGGGTTTATTCTATTTTTACTTTGCCTCGAACCTTGTGAATTGAAGTGGGTTGTTTTAGGGTTACAGATTATCATTTAGTTTCTTGGAAGTGCTGTAGCCCTTGCTAGATCATTTCATCCCACTTTTATTCTTATTAAGTTGCTTTGACCTGTGTTTGGGCCCGGAATTACCCTGTATGCAGATTATACTGGTAAAATTGCATTTTTACCCCTTATGACTTGTTTTCTCCTTAAACTCAGAATTCTCTGAGTTAAGCCTTTCCTTGAGTTATGTAGGAGCTTTTATCCTTTGTATTGGGTCAAAATGAGCTAGTTATGGCTCATGATGAGGTTCTCATCATACCCCCATGCCTAGATTTTGCTAGTCCCTTAGCAAAAACTTAAGGTTTCAACCCTTGTTCTAGACCATGAAGTTTTTAATAGTTTTAGATAAGTGCCTTTTTTATTTGAGCATAGATTAGGTTAGAATGCTGACCATAGGCCTAAAAGGTACTCTAGTACCAATCAAGATCCAAATCTGTCTAGCCTTAGCCTCAGTCTTTAGCAAAGGTTTTTAAGGTCCACAAGAACTAACCTAAGGTTTATTGGACTTTGTGGTTAAAGCACCCGTGCTTGAAATGATTTTAGCCCTGGCTCAGTTCGCAGTGCGTTTTGTAAGAGAGAGATAGAAAGTTTTTCTGTTTGGAGAGTTTTCTCTCTCTTTTTCTTTTTAGTTCTAGCCTAGGATTGGCTTTTCAACACGGTCTGTATCAGATTCCTTGCTCCCATCATCAATCCTCAAGGGTTCCTGGCGATCGATGTTTCGAGATAGCACCGCCCATGGCAACCCCCGGAACCCTGGCTATTGAGATTTCGAGATAATCCCATCCATGGTGTTCCGTGGCCGAATCCAGACCCTGGCAATTGACACTTCGAGATAATGCCATCCATGGAATCTGAACCAGTAGAGTGCTTACATGCCCCCAGTAGGATATGTAAATATCCTAAGAGACAAGCACCGAGGAGATGATATTTTGTTACGCATCTTCGAGGGGACTTCCCGCCTCTCCGCGCTGGGAACTCGTCCAAATCAACTTGTGTTGATCGGCCACTCCTATTCTAGGTGTTCTTTTCAGAATTTTGTGACGCTTCTGCGTGATTCTGATTTTTACGCTTACTGAACCAGGCTGTGTGTGAGGTTAGGGTGCTTAGGTTACTGAGTCCCGTAAACCAAAAATTAGTTAACGAGACCGAATACTTCCTAAGCCTTAGACCTAATACTTCAGCTTTTCATTTTCCTCAACCTCTTGAGGAGTGTCCAGATCTTAATGGGTACTAAGAGTCTATTCAAGAATGCCTAAGGTTTACATTCTTTACTAATCTCTTTGTGCACTTTTCTTGAATGAGGTCTAGAACTTAGGTTAATTCCTTAGTTCCTTACTAATGACTATCACTTTTTCTCATAATTTTGTGCTCCTTTTTCATTTTGTTTCTTTTCTCCTTCACAAAATTTCCTTCTCCTCTTTTCCTCTTATTCTTTTTCGAATTTTTTTTTTAATTTTTATGGTATTTTTGGCATATGTGAATTTTTTTGTTTGAAACCTTTTCTTACAAGTTTTTTTTTGCACTTTCATACCCCCACATGCCTAAGATTTGCAATGTCCTCATTGTAACCTAGGGGTTTTTATTCAACTAAGTTCATACATTAGGATAGCTGTTTTGATGAGTGAATGGGTTGGGATGACTGTTGCGGACGATTTCTAATCTCAGATGCAAGCACCTGAGGTGGAGTCGGCTGTCTTAAAGTGTGAACTTCAAGTGCAAAAAGGTGTCAGAACAAGTTTCAGGTTTTCAAAGAGAATGACGGGCTGCCTCCCGTTAAGCGCTGAGTTTGATGCCTTCAGCCAAGCGGGAAATGCGATGGAGAGGGGATGGTCAAATCAGCGGAGTTTTGTAAGACAAGCACCTTGATTAAGAGCCTGGTTGGTCCAACCAGGTGCTTGTTCAGATCAACAGGCTGATGATGCAGCCCAAACCCAATCAATCTGGCGGGTTGATAGATGTGGATAAAAAGGTGTGGAGCCCACCATAAACTATGAAGCTCAGATGGATGTGGAAGTGTAAACGTAGGGTTTGGCTGAGTCGAATCAGCCTGGTCAGAGTAGGGACCCGTAGAATAATCAATGAATGACACGGAAACCCTACAGGGGTGATCAGAGAATGATAGAGCATGGTATGTAGTCTGATCAATGTTCGAAACCCGATGTGGAAATGCAATCGGCTCGGTGAGAGGTGAATCTGAATAGAAATTGAGTCCGGTTGCGGGTCGGGGTTTGGGAGAGGTTTTGATCCGTTCTGTGTGTGCGAACGAGGTGGCCATTGTGTACGAGGGCTCTTCTAGAAACAGATGATAGGTGGTTTTCTGTAGAGAGTCCTCTGGGTAACTATCAAATGCCGGAAGAGTGTTTGTAGGATGAAAGGAATCGGATTCGAGAAAAAATTTGGATTCTTGGTTGCAATCACTCTTGGCATTTTCTGTTTTTGGTTCCTGAGGATCGAAAAGGAATGATTCTGTGTTATCGGTGATCTCGGGAATCAGGACCTCAGAGTCGGAGTTAGAGTCATGAGAACTGAGGTCGTAGATAGGCCTGGCGTGTTCAGGAAGGGGAATCTCTCCTCAATTATAGTCAGATTTGAAATTGTCGGAGAGTTGGCGAAAATGAGATTCATGATCATGAATTCCACCACAGCAAAAATCATCAAATGTGGAATCAGCAGCCTGATTGGGGTCTAGCCTATATGTCAATTCTGGGCTCGAAAAGGTATTCTATCTAGGCTCAAGCTCCAAGCTGGTAGGATAGACCCAATTAAAATCCAACTCGTCCAACTCCTCAGTCTCTGTATCATAAATTGGCATGTTCTCTGGAAAATCGATCAGATTTTCTGAAGATGTTGGAGAGGGATATTCATCAAATAAAGGCCCGGAATCATATTCTGTAAAAATTTGATCTTTCTCATAAGGGGCCTCATAATCTTCCCAATAAGTTTCAGATCTAGGTTCTAGGCTTAGGATGTGGGTAGAATTATTAGAACCTAAGTCCGAATGATCTTCGAGGGCCACCTTATCAAAGTAAGGGGCGGAATTTATACCCTCAGAAGGTTCAGTTTTGATCTCATTATTGCAGGAGTTTTGAAATTCTAGGCTTGGCAATTCATGGTCTAAGTTTGGCTCATCATTGTGTTCTCCTGCAATATCCCAACCTAACTCAACATTGTCTTCTATCTGGGTTGGGATTTTACAACCACTTTGTGCCTCAATCCCGAGATCTGGGAAACTGGATTGTTCCTTAATACTGTTCCAAGATGGTTCATCCTCTGTTTCTGGTATATACGGGTATTTCTGGTTGATAATTTGTTCTACTGATTTCATCATTTCTACCCGTTTCATAAGGGCATCTTGGTGTTGTTCCCAAAGTACAGGATTTGTCAAGCATTGAAGGTATTCAGATTGGTGTAATTTTTCCATCTCAATGTATCCTGTCATGAGCATATCTCGGGTTGATCCTTTTGAAATTTCAGTCAATAGAATTTGGGCACAGTTTATGATGAAAGCTGTGGTTGTTGGGACATCAACCTGAATGTTTTCTACTGGTGTTGAGGGTTTGATTTCATAGATTTCAAGGGCATCCTCAATCATCTTATCTTTCATGGATCTCAGATATTCAGGTTTTTTGAATGGTAGTCTTGCTAGGTAATTAGGCTGCATAATTGGATCAGGTGGTGGAATCAAGATATAGAATCAACGTTTGAATCAAGATGGAAGAAGGGGATTTTGTTCAGAATCAGAGGAAAGAGGGGCTATGTGAATGATTTCTGCAAAAACAAGGGAGCCGAGGCTTAGCCTCGGGGAGAGTGAATTTCTATAGGAGGTTTCAAGGACCTCCTGCAAAATACTGAAGGACTGGATGAGATAAGCAGGTGCTGGACCCAATCAAGACACCCAAAAAATGTCGGGTGACTATAGAGGTTCGGGGCAGATGGACCCCTTGATCAGAAAGATAGTCCACCTGAGAATTACCTGGGCAGCCAGAGAGGGAGAGTCCCGCGAAGACCCCTACACGGTAGAGCGTCCCCACGGGTTACAGGGTTTCCCCCACTCGATCTCTCTTGTCACTGCGGGTCCAGGTAGACCAGAATGGGGATCTTGACCTCTTAAGTCTACCAATTTTAGCTTAAGATCAGGGTGCTTAAAGTTACACTTGAACTCTTAGGTATTTTGAGTGAGAAAGTGACCTAATTTTAAGGTTGGTTGACCCAAGGAGTCAACTTTACCTCTTGTTCCTTTGAGAGCTTTTTGGGTCCTTTCTTTTAGGGTTCAAGTGTTTAGAGAGCCAATTGTTTTAGGTTTTCTTTGAATAGGTATTTTCAGACAAGGGCTTGGGCACACTTCATTTGGTTTTCTCAATTCTTGCTTAAGGAGTGTGTCTCTAAATCCCTAGTGTTGGATCCTAGGTTGGCTCTACTTGGTCTAGTTAATTCTTTGTTGGGTAATTAGGGCTCAAGCAAGAATGTATTAGCCCTTAAATACCCTTAATAGTGTGCAGGAATAATGAGTTGAAAACATGCAACTTTTATGATTACTAAGTATGGAAGACAGGTTAGCCCTATATTGCTTGTTCTTTTCTTTCTTTTGAGTTTTAGGGGTTAATAGCGAGAGGAAAAATTTACCTGTCCTCGGAGTGGTTGTTGTGCGGTTGCTTGTCTTCTTGATTTCCTGTAGTTTTCTGCACAAAAGAGAGGAGATTACCAGAAATTAAAAAGAAACAGGAATGTTTACCTCTAGAATAGCCGTTGCTCCCCGGCAACGGCGCCAATTGATGGCGTTGGCTTCAAGAGATAACTGGGTTTTATTGTTATGTCGTTGTAATATAGCCAGTTGTTGCCATCATTACAAATATATAAATTTTTTTACTCGGAAAAGAGTTCCCGAGGTCGAACTCAGGGAGCAAGTTGTACTCTAGAGATATACATGTTTCTTTTACAAAAATAAAGAGAGAAAGGATTTGTTGTTTTCTCTTTGTTTCTCCTCATCTCAGATCTTCTTCTTCTTTGTCTGCAGAGGTGATCTTCTTCTTTTTCTTCTGTCTTTCTTCAGATCTTCTTCTTTCTTCTTTGTTTTTCTTCTTTCAGTTCTTCCCTTGTTCTTTTGTGTTCTTCTCTGCCTCGCCTTCTTCTGTTGCTCTTCAGATCTTCTTCTTTCTTCTTTTCTTTTTCCAGTCAGGACGTCGCCCCTCCTTCTTTCTTCTTTTCCCTTCAGGACGTCGTCTGATTTCCAAATCAGACGACTTAAACTGCCTGTTGCTACAGTGTCTCCCTCAGCTTCCTTCTTCTTCCGCGGTCCTTCTTCTTCACCTGTGCCTGCACACTTCAGAGCTTACGTCAGAGGACAAAACCTACTCTACCCTCTCCCCCCGCGTCTCTCTCTCTCTGAAACCACTCTTGGGAAAGCTCTCCCAGAGCTGCCGGGTAGTCGGGTACGGGTCAGGTCCGGGTCCAGGCCCACCGGCGTGCGTGGTGGGCGAGGAGTGCAGGTCAGTCTAAGTCGGGTCAGGTCAGGTCCGCGGGGCGTGAGCGCGGACGAGACCGGGTAACCGGGCGGGTGAAGGGGACCTCACCCCGTGTGCTGAGGCAGTAAGGCTAATGCACAAAATCAATTTAAACGGTGCAGAGGTTGTGAGGCTTACCGATGTGGGACTAAACGGAGGCCTTTCCTCGCGTGCGCCTGCTGGGAGACCGCGGCCTAGCTTCTGCAGCTGCGGCTTCGATTTGCGTCGGTTGCTGGCTGGCTACCTTCGCAAGACTCCCCGCAATCCGCAGCAGCTGGAGACCTGGAGTCCTCAAGCCTGGAGCGTGGGAGAAGCTGCTTCAATGTGCGTTAATGGCGGTCGAACCTCAAAACCTGTCGGACACGAATATGGCCTCTCGGCCTGATCAAACCACTGGGGAACCTTCGCCGTGGCACGGCGAAGGTGTGGAGCTGCGCGGCAAGCCACAAGGTGGTGTCTGGTGGCAGCCCTAGGTTGGACTGCAACCGGAGGAATGGGTTTGTTCGGGGGAGCGTTGCGGAGGTGTGGAGTGGCAGTGGAGGGGTGGGGGGTGCTCAGTGTGATGAGGCGGAGGTTCGGTGAGGGTCGGCGAGGTGTGTGAGGCTGTGGAGCGATGGGAGCATCTCGCCGGAGGGTGGCCGGAGACGAAGGGGGTGACGATGGTCAGGGTCGGTCGAGGGCTTAATTGAATAAATTGAAAGCGGGGAAAGAAAGAGGAGAAGAAGGGGAGTAGTTCTAGCTTACTTGCAGGGACGAAGGGGGAGTAGCAGGGCGACAGTCGTATCGACTGTCGCCGGAGAAGACGATGCTCAGGGAAAGGGGCGGCGGCGAGCAGAGAGTCGGAGAGGCGCCAGCTGGGTGCGGCGTGGCGCGGGAAGAGCAGGGGAGGAAGTCTCTGCTGCTGGTATTGCGGCAGAGCGAAGAAGAGGAGGGGGAGGAACCGCCAGAGCTGGTGAGCGTCTGCCGGAGTGAGAAGAGAGGAAAGTTGGGGGTTTTCTCCGTCAGACCCGAGCTGCCCCGGTCGGTGGAGCAACGGGGGGTATTTATAGGGATCAAAATAGGGAGGAAGGCGGAGGGAGACGACGTGTCTCCCTCGCCGGAGGACGCCAGAGATGGAGACCCATACCGTCCGTGCGTTCGCACGGCCGGTATGGTGGGTTACAACGACCAAGAGGGTGTCCCTGCGACGGCTGACGACGCAGGGCACCCCCGGTTTACTTGCCAGGTTCCCCCCCTCACCCTGCGCGGCGCCATGCTCCGCGCAAGGTCGCCGGAGCATGGTGCTGGCAGGTTTTGCAGGGGGGACCTGATCGCAAAGAACGAAGGAGAGTTAGGGGCCAAAATGCGAGGGTTCAAAAGTTGAGGGCCAAAGAGTAAATATATGAGGACCAAAGTGTAAAGTCGGTCAAGGAGGTTTCTTCTTAGGCTCAAGTTTTTATACATGATTAATTAGGACCTAAGGAATCTGATGGTGAATTTCATTTCTATATTAAACCTTGTTTGACCGATCAATTTACGCAAAAACCCAAATTAAGTTATTAATTGGGCATGGTTCTCAATGTAGGTCAAAATGGGTTCTGAAGGCCAAATTGAAGGTTCTAAACCCTAGAGATTATTTTTCTATGAATTTTAGAGGGTTTATTCTATTTTTACTTTGCCTCGAACCTTGTGAATTGAAGTGGGTTGTTTTAGGGTTACAGATTATCATTTAGTTTCTTGGAAGTGTTGTAGCCCTTGCTAGATCATTTCATCCCACTTTTATTCTTATTAAGTTGCTTTGACCTGTGTTTGGGCCCTGAATTACCCTGTATGCAGATTATACTGGTAAAATTACATTTTTACCCCTTATGACTTGTTTTCTCCTTAAACTCAGAATTCTCTGAGTTAAGCCTTTCCTTGAGTTATGTAGGAGCTTTTATCCTTTGTATTGGGTCAAAATGAGCTAGTTATGGCTCATGATGAGGTTCTCATCACCCGCGCAGCCTGGGAGTCGGACCTGGGCGAAACACACTTCGAGCTGCAGGTTGAAGGTGCTTCTTCAGCGCAGCAATGGCGACGGTGGTCGAGATACCTGTCCACAGAGGAATGGCCTCTCGGCCTAATCAGATACACGGAGAACCTTCGTCGTGGCACGGCGAAGGTGGTGGGGGGTCTAGCAGGCGGCGGGGCGGAGCATGAGGGCCGCCCTAGGTCAAACTGCATGCAGAGAAGTGGGTGTGTTCGGTGGATCTGCAGAGGGCGTTTGGTGGGAAGTGGAAGGGCGGAAGAGGATCAGGGTGAGGAGGCGGAGGTTCTGCGGTGGTCGGAGAGCCGTGTGGGTTGCTGGAGTGATGGGAGCGGGTAGCCGGAGTGTGGGCAGAGGTGGAGAAGGTGAGGGTGATTAGGCGCGGTCGAGAGGTAATTAGATAAAAATAACAGGGGGAAAGAAAAAGGGGATAGAGAAGACCTATTTCTAACCTAGCTAAAGTGACGAAGGGGACGAAGGGGCTGCCGGCTCGTACCTACCGGAGCTAGAGAAGAAATGCCCAGTGGGGGAGGACGGCGGCGACGACGGGGTAGAGGCAGCGCGCGCCGGTATTGCACGACGCGGAGGAGAATCAGGAAGAAGTCTCTGCTGCTAGTATTGCGGCAAAGCGAAGAGGAGGAGGAGGAGAAGCCGCCGGAGCAAGGGGGCGTCTGTCGGAGTGGGAAGAGAGGAAAGTGAGGGGGTATCTCCATCAGATCCGAGCTGGGAAGAACGGCGGAGCGACGGGGGTATTTATAGGGGCAGAATCAGAGAGGAGGGCGGAGGGAGACGACGTGTCTCCCTCGCCGGAGGACGCCGGAGGAAGGAGACCCATACCGTCCGTGCGTTCGCACGGGCAGTATGGGCGGTCGCAGCACTCAGGGGGGTGCTCTTGCGGTGGCTGACGACGCAGGGCACCCCCATTTGACTTGGTAGGCTCCCTCCCTTACCCTGCGCGGCGCCATGCTCCGCGCAAGGTCGCCGGAGCATGGTGCTGCTCAGGTTTTGCAGGAGGGACCTAAACGCAAAGAACGAAGGAGAGTTAGGGGCCAAAATGTGAGGGTTCAAAAGTTAAGGGCCAGAAAGTAAATGTATGAGGACCAAAGTGTAAAGTTGGTCAGGAAGGTTTCTTCTTAGGCTCGAGTTTTTATACATGACTAATTAGGATCTAAGGATTCTGATGGTTAATTTTATTTCTAGATTAAACC
The DNA here is from genome assembly GCA_037157565.1 of Thalassia testudinum. NCBI lineage: Eukaryota > Viridiplantae > Streptophyta > Magnoliopsida > Alismatales > Hydrocharitaceae > Thalassia > Thalassia testudinum. The sequence continues at coordinate 55,604,523 of JAZHRO010000002.1, forward strand.
TTGTTTGACTGGTCAATTTACGTAAAAACCCAAATTAAGTTGTTAATTGGGCATGGTTCTCAATGTAGGTCAAAATGGGTTCCTAAGGCCAAATTGAAGGTTCTAAACCCTAGAGATTATTTTTATATGAATTTTAGAGGGTTTATTCTATTTTTACTTTGCCTCAAACCTCGTGTATTTAAGTGGGTTTGTTTTTAGGGTTACAGGATGTCATTTAATTCTTCGGAGTTGCTGTAGCCCTTGTTGAGTCATTTCATCCCACTTTTCTTCTTATTAGGTTGTTTTGACCTATGTTTGGACCCTGAGTTATCCTGTTTTCAGATTGGATTGGTGAAATTACATTTTTACCCCTCAATTTATGTTTTCTTTGCAAACTCAGAATCTCTCTGAGCCAAGCCTTTCTAAGGTTATGTAGGAGCTTTTAGTCTCTGTATTAGGTCAAAATGAGCTAGTTATGGCTTATGATGAGGTTCTCATCACCAGTCCTAACCCCGGGTCCCTGGGGCGGCTGGCTCCGCTCTGCACTAAACAGGGGGACAGTCGCTCTCCTTGGTACTCCGTAGTCAAGGGCCAGCTCACTTCCCCAATTCAATTCCATTCACTTTCCAGGAGTTCCACTCCTAATTCCCCGTAGGGTTCCAGCTCTTTAACTCAGCGCATTCCGGTTTCACCTTTCCAGTTTCATGTTCATACATCCCATATTCTTAATCATGTTCATGTATTCATAATAGGCAGCTGTTTAAACAAATTTACAGGCAGCTATTATTTCTTTTCCACATTTTCAAGACTGTAGTGTTCACATATTCCACTAGTTTTCCCATCCTAGGATTCATGTCATACCTTAGGATCTATCATACAATCTAGTTTTCCAGCCCTAGGATTTATGCAACACCCTAGGATCTATCATTCAATCTCGTTTCTCATTCCTAGGATTCATGCAATGTCCTAGGTTCTATTTATGGTTCCATAATTTAATAGATTGTGCTAATAAACTTAAATGCCACTCTACCGGTTACAACAGGCGAACTGGGGGCGTGGTCGGGAATCCCGCGTGCCTCCGCAACCCCCGAGACTGCAACGGAACGGGGTCCTATCACAAGGATCAAACACAAGGAATTTCTCAAAACAGTATATAGCTACTGTAGACAGGTAGAGGATTTAATTCTGAAAAGAAAGCAACTCGACACGCGGAAAACGGAACCCGAAAGGGCCCTAAACGGGTCGAAAATGACGAAACAGTGCAAAATCAGACGTCTGGAACTTATTCCAGACATCTTAAAAAGTGGATCAGGGGTTACCTTGCTCTACGTGGTCTCTCAGGCGTCTAGAAGCCTGCGGGGGCATCTGGCCTAGTTCCCAGACGTCGGATTGTCACCCAGGACGTCTGGAAGTCGTTCCCGTCGTCTGGCACTGCAGCCAGACGTCTGATTCACGTTGGATGCGAATCCCCAAACCTGCGCATACCCATTTCTCTCTCTCAGTACGGACGGTCGTAGGAAAGGAAGAAGATATAAAAATAACTCACCTTTCAGACGTCTGGACAGTCTTCCAGACGTCTTCCCAGTCGTCTGGTTGGAATCACAGACGTCTGATTCTGGAAAATTTTCCAGAATCAGGGCGCCACTCGCCCTCAGCTCGCGACGCACGGCCGCGCTGCGAGTGCTCTGCCTGCTACTCGAGCTGCAGCAGGCCTGCCGCGGCACCCCGCGTCTGCTGCGCCACCGCCGTTTGACTCCCGCTGCCCCGGCAAGCTCGAGCCCTCACGGCCGATGCCTCCTCCCTCGCGCAGCACCTCCTCCCGCACCTGCCGCGGCTGTCGCCGCCGCTCGCTCGCGCTCGCTCTCGCGCATCGATTGGAAGGAGAAGAGGGAGGGGGAGGAGGTGACGGGAGTGAGGGGGAGGTCGTGGCCTTTTAAGGCCGCGCGAGGAGGAGAGAGAGAGAGCGGGACAGGGTGGTTTGCGAGCGCAGGAGAGAGGGAAAAAGAGAGGGAGAGAGAGCGTACGCAGGTCTGCGCGCTCAGGCACGCAGACGAATCGCACGTGCCAACAATAACCGATTCCCAGACGTCTGGAAGTGGTTCCAGACGTCTGGGCCACTTCCCAGACGTCTTAAAAGATGTCTGAAGCGCACGTTCGTTACAGGCGAGGGTGCGCGGACTGTGGAGGGCCAAGGCCCCTGTTTGGTTACTGTGGAGGGGTTCGACCCCTGTTACTGAGAGGGCTCTGCCCTATGCTGGTTCCGTGCTGTGCTTTGGGCGCACCTGTTAACGGAAACGACTGACCGCGTGCTAATGCGGGTTAGCTACCTGTGCGTTTATCGCACGTGCCGTAGTCACCTTTACGCCTGTCCGTGACCTTGGGGTGGTTGACTGAGAGTAGGATCACCACGGGGGACTCTCCCGGCCAGGAGAGCACCACGTGCTACTTCTACTTTTTTGAAAAGACTGCAATCAAGATCGTTCCCACGAGGAACATTCGAGATCAAGTGAAGGATCTGAGAAATAGATAAATTTTGAAACAATAGAAAGACGTAAATAAAGGAAGAAAGAAAATTAAAACAGCTACTGTACACTTTACTGTTTCTTTAGTTTAGCTGCCACTCTACTCAGCGTTTTGCTGACGTGTTACACTCGTTACCTTTCAGGACCAAGTGTTGAGCAGCCAGGGTCAGCGGCTGCAGAGGACGCTGGGCCGAGTAGGGTCCAGTAGAGTTACGCCTGTTCTCTTGTACCTCTTTTTGGTTCCACTGTAGTGAGTAGTTCTTGTTACCGCTGTACTTTTCTTTACCTGCAGTTCATATTATGTTATGAATGTTGTTCTACTGTTGTGGTGGTATATACTGTAGTGGTTTCTTTCCTTACTGCTGTATTTTCTTACTGTTAGTTATATTCATGCTGAATGTGATTTATTTTACTGCTCTTTTGGTTACTTCCTCGTTGGACGACCAGGTCTTGGGATTAGTCAAGTCGGTTCGGTTCTCATGTCTCGTAGGGACTCGGGAATCGGGTCGTTACACTAGGCTCATCACAACTAGATTAATGGTCAACCTCGCTCTAATCGTGTATCACCCGTTGGAGCGGTACGTTGACAACATCGACGACGTCTTGTCATATCTACTGCATGGTGCTGATTCTATTATAGTGGAAATGATATCTTGGATGCTTCTTTTTTGTTTTCTTTTTTTTTTATTTTGTTTCGTGTTGTGTTTTTTGAGTTCCCCCTCTCGAGGGGGAGTTACTTCTCTTTTATGAGTGGAGCTGAGGTTGTCCTTTTCCCATGCGTTTAAAGGTTACAACCTGTATCATTTTCATTCCCTTAATGAAAGGAAGTTCTGATTTCAAAACAAATAAAAGAACACGAGTATGGAAATACGTGTTCCAACACATTTTGTAACGTGTAGTTAAAATCAATTAATTGACAATTTTAGCAAATCATAATACATCGATTTAAAATAATTTTCAATTAGTTGAAAATAATTTTCAAATAGTTGAAAATTAAAATATACTAATTGAAAATAATTTTTAATTATTTGAAAATCAAAATACTGATTAAAAATCAAAATATATCAATGTATTTTATTTTTTAATTAAAATTAAATAATTTTTTACATATATAAAATAATTTTTTATTTATAAAAAATAATTTTATAGATAGAAAATTAAAATACATCGACCAAAATTTATTTGCCTTACACGTTGTAACACGCATCGCAAACATGTCCTTGTTTGTTTTCTGACAAAAAAATAAAAAATATCAGGCCTAACCTTAGGCACACCGGCATCCGCGAACGGCTGCGGTGAGTCCAGCGGTCGTGACCAACATTTATGTAAAAGTTTTGAAAGCACCTCGTCTTATCATGACAAAATCTTATCTCAATTAACGAGTGATGACAAAAGTGGAGATATAAAGTAGCTTGTGACGTTACCTTATCGTCGAATCTGAACTGGCGATGCGTGTTGTTCCGAATTTGGGAAAGAGGGGCACGCCGTTACAGATAATAAAGAATATGGGCATTGTCGCCACGGCTATAAGAATTGTGGGCAGGAGTCGGTGGGGACAGACTCAACGTAAATGCTATTACACGGGGAGGTTCGTCGTCGTTCAAAAAGGTTACACTACTCCTTAGTCAAAATATTTTGATTTAAAATTAAAATATATCGGTAAATTTTTATTTTACATTAATATAATTTCACTATGAAATTAAATGTATAGATGATTTTTTATATTTTACTAATGTAAAATTATACGGGAGATTTTTTATTTTACGTTCGTGTAATTTAGTTCTTACCGGAAGGTATCCATAAATGTTAATTTTGTATCCACGTATTTTAACCTTATATCAACATATTTTGATTTAAAAGTGGTGGTGATTTTCTGAAAGTGGTGGGTTCTGTTTAAATTATGGTGGATTTCACCACAGTACTTGCATTATTTTTCTCTTATAAAAAAAAATGTGTGTAACCTAACGTATGTTCACATGGGCTCTTGGGGAGTTTTTATGTTCTTCTAATACCGGTACATTGTGTCTAACCAATAACCCAAACTTCAAATTTGGAAGATAAGGAAGACTTACCTTAATTACATAGGTAATCAATTGCTTATTTTCACAACGTAATCCAGAAACAATGGTGGATGCAGTAATTAAGTTCGGTATGACAGCATGGTGTCCCTAGTTTGGCGCTTTTAATTTCTTTTTCTTCCGTTAATTTTTTTGTTAGAAAAAGCTCAAGTACGACGCTTGCGTGAGCGATTTGGTGATAAAAAGGAGAGGGTGAGAACGGAACGGAATCCGGTTGACTTCGAGGAATAAGAAACCTGTCATGGTCCCAACAATATAGAAAGATGGGTTATCATGAAGATCTTTATCTTGGATGATAAAGATAAATAATTTATAAATTTATCTTTCACACTTACATTAAAAATCTGTCGTTTATATCTAAGTGGTATAAATTTACTTATCAATTGAGTTATCCAACAAACTTGAAAGATGGGTTATGACTTGTGTAAAGATGGGAATGAAAATATTCTCATTATAAAGTTTTAAAAATATAAGAAAAATAAAAAATTTAGATTCATTTAGACATCATTTTCCATGCCTCACTCGTATATACTAAAAAAAAAAACTACTCCTAATGTGAAAAAGTTGATAGTGGAGATGTATTTACTTAAGAAAAGTAATGAATTTGGATTTAGGCTCCCTATTTCTCAAATAATAATAAAAATAAATATAAAAAAAGAAGTACGGTAAATTTCATTTGAGTTGGATACTCATGTCTACTTAATCAAAAGAGGTAAAATATTTGCAATATTTAAAGACCTCCCTTTGATGAAGTAAATTTGTATGGTTGATATTTAATTATAAAATAAATTACATCAATAATTTTTAGTTATAAACAAATTATATTGGTAATATATTAATTGTAAATTAAATTAGTCGACTTATAATATTTAATTGTGAAAGGGTTTGATTTTCGTTCTTATCTTAACAATATAGAGAGATAGTGATAATAATATAACTTAAGAAAGGCGGACAACTTTCTAATGTGATTAGATCTTAGGGTTGCTAGTATCCTTTAGTGTAAAGAATTTATAGGTATTTGAAATGCCTAAGCAAGATATTGTGCTATAATCTATAAATTTTAAATGCTTCATTATTAATATAACGAAGCTGATAATAATTTTGTTAAGTTCCTACTTATACAGAAATTAAATAGTTTTTAAAGAGTTAAATAATATTTGATTTAACATTTAATAGGTTTTAAAAGTATTAGGCCCTCATAAAAAAGGATTTGGATAGAGATTAAATGTTCAAAGCCTAATTGGTTAAAATTATTGAAGAGTCAGATCATTCAAGTAAGAATTGATCCCAACCGTTAGATTTAATTTAACAATTCCCATGATATTAGGAATTGTACGGATCCTTATAAATATCTTCCAAAGATAAATCCAAAAGATCCAATCAATAATTATTTACATCAAAGAGAAGTTCCACCATCGCCAAAGAGAGGAGTTGCACCCCTTCCTTTTGTTCTCTTTCCGACAACCGTGAGAGAAGTTGAAAGACCAACAAGTGTTGTTTGAACTCCAACAAGTCCATTAGAAGACAAACTAGCACGTTGGAAGTCCAACACCAAGACTAGATGCACAATTTGTGTTGGATCATAAGTTGGTGATCCTATTGGTGCATCTTTGGCCATGCACGTGGAGGTTTGAGGCGAGGGTCATCTTGTGTTTGCAAAGGATTCATGATACGAGATTATTGTTGGGTGTTCTCGACATTGATTACCTTATTAGCCTACTAAGAAGGTCTCGCTATTGCATTGGGACTAATTATAGGAGGCATTGGATGCTATTCTACATTACTCATGAAGATATAACCTCTATTTTGTGAGTCTCATGATGAGAAGAAGTTAATTCTTCCCCTTTGATTTATCTTGTTTAATTATTTGATTATTTGATTTTGGATATCAAATTATTTTGAAATCAAAATTTTAAATGGTCAATTTTCATGTTCCATAATGTCCCAAGCAAATTGTTGGTCCTTTAATCTAAGTGGTTAAGGTAAGACTTACCAAAGATGAAACTTAGATCTAAAACATCTTGAGGGCTTAGGTAACTTTCATTATTTAACTTTATGGTCAAAAAATTTACAATAATCTACTCAAAATTATTATCATTATGTGCCTGTCCTCCAATACATAATTTCATGCTTTTAAAATTTTATAGAGGCTTTTAGCTATAGAAACGGTTCGAAAGTTTTACTTCTTCCTTCGTATTGACCTTTGCTTCATCCTAACAAGTCAAAAATTTTATAATAATTTTTTCCTACGTATTTTAAAATATTCTTATATTTTAGATTTATAATTTGTTCTCCTTTATATATTATGAATTTAAAATTTTCTCTCATTTGCAACTATAATCATGGATGTCAATTAGATTTTAGTACAATAAATGACTTAAAAATAAATAAGACAATATTATTTAAATTGAATATTTAAATGAATCAAGTGCATATCAATTTTTAGTGAACTATAAGTATATTTCGATACTTTAGTTCCAATGCATACTAAAAAGATGCAAAGTTAAGGAGAAAATCTTTGTGGGTCCATTAAGTTTTGGTAGTGAAGTATGACCTGAAAGAATGTACAAATTATTTTGAATTTAAATATTTATGAGAAAATAAGAACGTTTAAGTTTTTAGTTAACTACAGATATCTAATGATCCTTCACTTCGGAAAAATTGCTAAAATTAAATGTTAGATATAGACCTATTTGCTTGCTGGTGCAAAGTGTAGCTAGGCTCACACTAGTACATGATTATTAAGTATACGACTAGAAAACATCTTAGGTAACGCAATATTTTGTAATCGTAAGGTTGGACTTATTCACCAGCGTATGCAAGCTAAATCAGTCTTTTTTTTTTTTTTCCTTGTTGGCAAAGATTAGCTGATTACCCAAGGTTTTTTTTGTTGACGGTTTAATTAGTTAATTTTGGGATAGAATTAAGGTGAGATAAGTTGGGTAAAGTGTTTGTTTAGTGGGTTTGTAATGATTGATGTGTTTATAATGATTGGTATAGTGATGTGATGTAAGTGTACGATTCGTTAATATTATGATATAAGTGTGAGTGATTGATGTGATATTGTTAAAGTATTTTAATGGCTATATTATGTTAAATTAGGTATCGTTTAATAGATATTGGTGTTGATATAATGTAAGTGATAGTAGTGATTGATATGAAGGGGGAGAAGGTTGAACCCTTTAACCTTGCCTTTGAACCCCCTCCCGGTCTCCCATTTAACCGTTAACACTCTTTTTAACTTGCTGTCAAATACAAGCATATGAACTCATACTACATTTTGACAGTGGGATAAGTAGATTGAGGTATTTGTTTAGATGATAAAATAAGTAATAGAATAATATATTGATGTGATGTTAATAAATATCTATTTAATATTATAATATAGACACGAGTGTATTTATGTAATATAATAAATATATTTTAATCGATGTATTATATTATAATGGTTATATATTCATATATATATTATTAATGTGATATGATAAAATAATTTGATACTGACCTTGATCAATAAAATAAGATAAATTATATCCCCTAATATTAAATTTAATTTCTCTGGTATTTCCTTTGATCCATGGCGTGTACATTCTCAGCCGAGAATCATGGCATTCCAAAGCAAAGCTTACCTACTTGGGCCAAGTGGCCAAGAATTCCTCTGGATGCAGTGCCATGGTATTGCTCCAATTAAATGACAAATCAAGTCAAAGGCAATAACAAATAAAAAGGTCCTAAAGTTGGAAAAGGCCACCGAGAAGAAGGAGAGAGAAAAGAAATTGAACAGATTTAGGCCCATTGGGGACTGTTAGTTCTAGATTTGCAAAGGCAAAGCCTCCTCATGTGGCGTCACGTCCGAGTCGGATCCCACGCGATCCACAGCTCCCATTCCCGTGGCGTGACCTTCTGATCTGGCATCTCATCAGCAACAAAAATCGCAATACGTCGCTGATGCAAGGGTGGTAGGATTTAGGGTTGAAAATTTCAAATTGTTTGAAAGGGAAAAGGAGGTTATAAAGGCATTTGGAGTATATGCATGCTATTTTATTGAAGGAAAAGTGATGACTTACCAATGTCCTTTACTTAAACCTTAAGGGTTATGGGATGATGGTTAATTGTTGCTAATTTAACTCACTTGCCGGTTCTATTTGACGAAAGTCAAAAACTCGCACGGCCATCGACAACTTTTTACAGTGATACCTCTTCCCCCACTGTAAAGAAAAAATAAAAAAATAAAAAAAAAAGTTATTACGTATATACCTTGATACCAAGAAATTGACCGAGTGATAGAACATCACCTCACTACTATAAAGGAGGTTACGAGAGAAAAGGGCAAGAAGTTATTACCTATGTATCCCGATAATCTTTATTATTATATAAATATCCTTCGCATCTTATTTTAGTCAACATAAATGCACCTGAATTAACCGTTGTTAATTTAAATTATAACGGTCGTTAACTTATAGGCATTTATGTTAATGGGGAGAATATATGTGGAGTATTTATGTAATAAAAAAGAATCTCCTTACTACATAAAAAAAATAACTTTTCTTCCAAAGTTTACTTTTTGGGTATTTAAAAGATTATTCTTTCATTCAACCAAGATTTCCATCCTTTAAAAGTCTTATGCATTACATTCATTTTACTTCAATCTAGCTACACATTTTCAGCCACTTGCATATTTTATTCAAGTGAAATGAAATGAATGTAATACACATGATATTTAAAGGGTGAAATGTATAATTTAAATAAAAGAATAACTCTTTAAATAAAAGATGAGACTTTCTCCAATAATAAAAAAAGTGAAAGTTGTTAGAGAAGCCTCCTTTTATGCAGTTCATAGGGTTCTCTATCATTAGAGAAATGATTCTCACATCTTCTCTTCGTTAACATAAATACCTCTCAATTAACAGTTATGATTTAAACTAACAACCATTAACTAAAGGGTGTTTATATTAATGGAGAGAAGATGTCTGTAATAACAAAGAATATATGGATATATACGTAATATTTAAAGATTTGAGAAGTATATACATAAAAACCCCATAAATGAAAGGGATAATTTAAGGTAAACATGACAATTTATGGTTTGATGGCATTCTCATTTTTGGTTGATTAAGAGGATTAAAAAGGCTAAGTTTTTTTTTCTTCACTTTTTTTTGATAACCTAAAATCCTTCGAGTAATTTCAGTATGCCATATCTCTCACAACACACAACCTGCATATATAAATGTAGGATAGGATTCGAACGGATGGCCTGTTGTCTATGATTCTAGCACCGCTCCACTTTTAGGGTTCGTCTCTTCTCCCTACCTTGTCTTTGTGAGGCCCAACTCGAGATCAATCACTTTTTGAGTATGAACTTTTCTCCAACGCTATGGGATTATTATCCTAAAAATATTCCACCATCCCTTAAACTAAACGCCATCACCACCGAAAGCAAGAGAACTCGATTAAAAGATAAGGATTGAGGGTATGCCTAGTCATCTGCAAGACAACGCCAGTGCTAAAAATGTTATGTGGCCCGGTAGGGATTCTACTTTTGGACGAACTTGACATCTCGTCACATGGCACTGTGATGATGACCAACTTGTGCAACATATTGGCCCACAATGGATGGACCCTTCATCTTCTCATATGATCAGAAACGTCAGACTAAAATGGCAATCATCACGGTGTTACTTGACAACGAGAATACATTCGTAGAATAAGCAGAAAAATAAGAAAAGAATAGAATAAAATAATAAAATAAATAAAATTTGATATTTAAAAATTTAAACGTGTTAAATTTATTTTACAAATGAGGTGAAATAAATAAGTTCGTATCCAATTAAGTTTTTTTAATTTAGTACATATGGGTGACGAGTTAAGTGGTGAAGAAATATAGAGTAAGTGTCTTAACTTTCCTATCAATCATGACTTGTGTTTGTTAAGATCTCAGGTAGAACAGGATACGGGGAGAGAACACACCATCTGACATTTATCAACTACCTACATGGGTATGAGTTCTCTTACTCTACGTACTTTTAGTTATAAAAAGAAGAGTAATAATATACAGGGGGTTTTACATGTGCATTGCTGTAAACTTCTAAAAAAAATGTATATATCTTGCTTTTATATATACATATATAAAAGCAAGATATATACATTTTTTTTAGAAGTTTACAGCAATGCACATGTAAAACCCCCTATATATAAAAGTAAGATATATACATTTTTTTTAGAAGTTTACAGCAATGCACATGTAAAACCCCCTATATATATATATATGTATCTTTTGTATTAACATGTATGCTCTCACAAACTTCAATTTATTAAGTGGCATATCTAAGAAAAGGTTGAAGTAAAAATTAAAGATCTTTTATATACAAAAACCTCCTAGGTTTCTTATATTGTTTTTGCAAAACAACGTACCCCCCTCAAATTTTTCACCCTTTCCATGGAATGACAACTCACGGCAGCTTGGCATTATGGCGAGGATGATAGCTCATGGGGTGGGGAAGCTACAATGGCAAACAAAAGGGGTGGTAGGAAGGGAAGAGCGGAATTAGGGGAGGGGAAGGAACTAGCGAGGAGGAAATGACAACACTACAACAAGAGGGAGAAGGTGATTGCAAGATGGGGGGGGGGGGATCAGGGAGGAGGAGGAGAAGGGGAGGAATAAAAAAGGAGGGGAGAGGGGAACCTTAGGAGATGGTTGTGGCAACGATACATCGAGTCATTGACAGTGATGTGCTCAACTACTACATTCAGGCGATTTCGACCATTCACAGGATGAGGAGGATTGGGGGGGTGGGGAGAGGTGGATGAGGGGGAGGAAGAAGAGAAGAGGTAAAGGGTTTAATTGTTAGTGTGAGATAAAAAAAAAGGAGTTGTATATAAAAATATTATTATTTAGCCCTCAAAATTTATAAGGGCATCCGAACAAGCAAATGGACATTATTTGCACGAAATTGTCGATGTATAGGAAATGCACGTGTAGTATTGTCAACGAAAATATAAAATACTTAAATTTATAAACTCAAAAATAAAAGTGAAATCCGAAGTCATTCACAGGGAGCAATTGTGTAATTTAATTCACCAATCATAATTTATCAAGAGAATATGCAATTGAAATCAATAAGATGCTCAAAATGATATTTTGATAAGAACTTGAAGAACAGTGTAAAAAGATTGGGTTAAAATGATGATTTGAATCACCAAATTAACCCTTAAGTTTAAGCTACAAATACTCAAATAAATGAATAATAAACCACAACCATTAAGTTACGTCAATCAAGTACTCAAATATTCCCACAGTAACCAGCATAATCAATCTCAGATGATGGGGCAAGCTTCCAGATGCCTTATCAGAAGAGACTCAAGGGCCTCGCAAGAGCTCAAGGCTCTCTTTCTCAAGAGCCTCAGAAGAAGCATAGTAGTAACCAAACAGAGGCTTAGGGGCCTCTTCAGAACTTCGCTAAGTATCCAGAGAGGAGAGAGGACACGGATCCCAAGGCGAAGCAAAACACACCCCCTCTTTGATTTTCTTTCATCTCTTCCCTGCTCAAAATAGACCAAACACGGGTAACTGGGTAATCGGATCAGCCCAGACCCGCTTGCGTGCATGATGGGCGAGGGGTGTGTATGTGCGTGCTTGAGCGAGGACCTCACCCACTGTGCATGCAGAGGTGATAAGCCGTAGGCACTTTTTCCTCTTGTATGCTGCTGAGAGTTCTGCACTCTACGATGTGGGACTATCCCACAAGGTCTCCTTTTCGTGCAGCTGCAGGTCAATGTCTCTCTAATTGAGCACAAAGTCGATGTCTTCTGTTGCAATTGGATGCCTGCAGTGTTTCAAGAACTGGAGCCGTGTCACCTAGAGAGGGAATTGAGGATGAACACGAACAGAGAGCTGCAACTGGAGCCAAAGAAGATGGTGGTGGCGGCAGTTGTCCCGTGGAGTACCTAAAACCAAGAACACGGCCTTACGGCCTCATCAAAACAGTTCAGAAGCTTCGCCGTGAAGTGGCGAGTGCAGTGGTGGTCGTCGTGTGGCGTGTGGTGGTCTATGGAATGCTGACGGTGACGGAGGTGACCGTGATGTGGTTTGTTGATGAGGTGTGGCTCATTGTAACTAAAATGCCTAAGTTAAGCTAGAAACTAGGTTAAACACTATCAAATTAACACAGAAAAAGGGTTAAATGTGAAAAATAACAGAAAAGAACTAAAAACATCAAATTTGTGCTAAAAACGCATAATTAGGTCATTCATTGAGATATTCTATTAATAAATGCAAAATGGTGATTCAATTGCAAATTCAACACAAAAATGAGTTCAAAAGATCAAATCAAAAGTGAAATTTACTTCTAATATGTTCAATTAAGCCTCAATAAAAACTTGGTAGCATTTGGATATCATAGGACTTTGCAATTAGAGATTCACATTTAGGTCCTTCATATATAACCTTTCATGCATTAGAAAACTTACCAGGGACCCGTTTGTAGGTCGTAAGGACCTTGTTGTAAGGCTTTAAGGATAGCTCTGTAACCATTTTTTGCTACTTTTGGGCCTTGCTGAAGTTGTTCCACCGTTTCACCGAAGGGCTCTCTTGTAAAAGCACCAATAGAACCTGAGAGAACAGTGCACCTCTTGATGCACTGTTCACAAAAAGAACACAGTTGATCCTCGCCGTTCACGCCTTGATCCACTTGATCTGCAGCTCATACTGATTCGTGGATTCGTGCGAATTTGCGCATAGCTTCACCTCTACCCCCAGATCCCATTTAACAGCACATCTTTGATTTGGTTGCTCCAACTCTCCTCTCCTCTTAATCGCCTAATCTCACCAATGCAGTGGGTGAAATCACTGATCTAGCCTACTTAAGGAGCTCCCCTGATCGCGTGCACGCCATTGACTCCCTCCTCCATGAGTCGATCCTTTCGTCCACACCTGTAGCTCCCTCACCCCAATTTCCTTAGTCTACAGTGATAGCACCGACTTGCCTTCCTCCTTTCATTTGCCACCATCCAACTGGGTGGTGGACCTTACACATCTTCGTCAGTTGCTGGTCTTCCCCCCTTTCGTCATCATCAACCGCCGGTGGGTGACCACAGACATCTTTGTCCCAATTAGATTAGATTTTAAATGCTTTCTAGGAGTAGATTTAGCATAGATTTACTACTTTTTAGATTAATTGTAGTGTTAGTTAGAGTAATTTAGGAGTAGATTAGTGTAGATCCGATCCCGCCCTCTCTGATCAATTCAAATTAGAAAGGTGTTTTTCGCGACCATTTCAATCCATTAATCTCCCTCATCATTTCATTACTCGCATTTTCTGATTTCCTCGAATTGTTTGCAATCCACCCACTCATTAGAGTGAAATTCTCATCTCATTGCTCTCGAACTTTGAGATGAGGATTTACGCTAAAAACCATATAGGGGTCTCCCATTCATTTTAGAAATCCACAAAGACCCTTGATATGAATTTAAAATGGAATCGATTTGCTTGATCTGCTTTTAATTTCGATTTTAATGCAAGATCGTGAGATTTTAATCAAATTAGGTTTTGAAGGGTTTTTGATCAAGCGAATCGATATGTTTTTGAAGTAGATCAGTCCATGGCTATGAATCTAAGATGATTTTACTGATGAATTTTTCCTTAGATGAGCCATGATTGAATTTGTCATGAGTTGGGGTTTTATGATCTTCAATGTGTGGGAGAGCCAAGGAGAATCAACTTTGTTGATTTGAGTCTCTACCTAGTATTTCTGATTGGTTTTTGAGTGAGATTCTGATTTTTAACCTAAGGAATTTTCAGTATTCCTTAAGGTTTTAAACATTTGGGATTCAAGTTAGATGGCTTTAATGGACTAATTTGAACTCTTCTTTCATGCTGTCTATAGCATAAGGAAGGGGTCAAATCAGTGCTCTTTCTCTTATTTGAAATGGGGATTAAGGTTTAAAAGTTTTTGATGAAGGTTCAATGCTTCCAATCGATTCTTAAGAGGATTTGGTGTTTATTCAGATCTTAAAGTGAGTTGTGAATCCCAATTTTAGCACATGAAAAGGCTGCATAACAGCAACATTTTTTATTAGATTGATTTCCAATCTAATCCCATTATCTTTGTTGTCTATGACAAAGATAATGGATTGGATTTGGCCATCTGAGCATCTACTGAAATCTCCATTTCAAAGCTGCTGGAAATGAGTTTTATATTGAAATCCCCAATTCAAACTTGCTGGAATTAGAATGGCTACACAGCAACCTCGAAAATCAGCTTAAGACATCTGGCCAGCTCCTTGAGCTGCTGAGGGTCACTGCAGCAGCTGCTATAGTTGCTGTTGTTGCTTTTGTTGTTACTGCTGCTTTTGCAGCTGTCCACTGTTGGGCTGAAATTCATTAGAGCAGTGGTCTGGATTTGGATTGTTTTAAATAGCTGATATGTTCTAATTGTTGTATACCATGTGTACAAACTTTCATGTACAATTAAATGTCTTTTGATCTCATTTGTTAGCTTGTAATCTAATTTTTAATCCTTTGTCAGCTAGCATGGGTGTATAACTGTCCACATATGGAAATTAATGAAAAATTGAGTGAAAACCATGTTTATTTGATTGAACATCTTTTATATGGTCTGTTGAGTATAAATGAGCCCTCCACTGGCATTTCAGACTTCAACTCCTCATCTAGTGCCTTAGGATTCACATGAAACAACCCATTAAGGCCCAGAATGAGATCACTTTGTACATAAATAAAAATATCTTAAAAAATATAAAAAAATAAAATAAATGTGTAGCGAGTAGGATTAGCTTTATTTTTAAGTGCATGCCAAGTTTCATGGTATTCTGAACCCCCGACTTTGTAGACATACCAACCGACAGTTCAGTATACCTTGGAACTTAATAAAAGACATCAATATGAAAAATACCAAAAACAACTCCATTCTTCTCATCTCTTTCTTTCTCTCTCACCTCCTACCTCTATAAAACTTATAAAATCCATAAAAAGCAAAAAAACTCAAAAAATACTCAAAAATACTATGTAAACTATGTATATACATGTAAATATAAGGTATATATTAAGCTATTAATGTATATAATGTAAAATATGTATATAATATGAATAAATAACTTATGCACATATTCTATGATGTAAATTAAGTATTTAAGATAACTTAAATTGTATATAACTTATTTATATAATTATCTATTAATTATATTATCTTAAATGTACTATAAACTAGATAAATTAACAAACCCCTATAAACAAACTCATTTATAGATGATACTGTATACATGTATTTATATATGTATAATGTACACTAATATACCTGTAACTTAATTTAATTATGTATATATAATAAATAATTAATTAAATAAGTTATTAGATAGTTTACTAAATTAAATTAAAATAAATTAGTAAATTAAGTTATAATTGAACTAATTTATATTGTATATTTGTATTATTGGATTTTAAGTAATTTAAACTAAGTTAACTGTATTTATATTGTATTATATTATTTATATATAATTTATATGTATAACACATTGAAATCAGATATTTAATGTATATAAATTAAAATAAACTGTGTAAAATACTATAAAAATTTATAATAAATACTTTAATATGTATACTAACTCTGTATATGGTCAATTAGACCATTAATTAACTAATTTAAATGATAATTAAGAAATAAACCCTTAAATCTGTACGATAAATGCCAAATTTAGCTAATTTTTTTTAATATTAAATATAATTATTTTTTTAATAAATTATATAATTATGTAGCCCTATATAAGGACTTTACAACCATATATTTTAATTTAAAATAGGAACTAATTTGGGCCCTCAAATCAAGGGCTAAATCAAGCTATTTCACACGCAGCTGCACTGGAGCAGCAGCGCCTGGAGGCACTAGAATTAGCATCACATCATGGTTGTGCAAGCAAACGATGTGTCATTTTTTGAATTCCTCTATTGGACGATTCAGTCGTCACGAGTGCCAGGTGCCTGAACACATGCATCACTTATACAATCTGAGCATGTGGCATGAATGTATTGAGAATGGCATGAGACTATTGGGTGCGGTGCAGGTTGGGGGTCGTGCACTGTGCATGGACCTAATTGGGCCCAATTATGAGCATAAAACAAGATTAAAGAGCTTAATTAAAGAATTAGGGTGGCTCTTAGTAGAGGTCTGGTCCCACCTGTGAGGGTGCTGTGTATCCCTCGAAAAGATCGCCCGCCAATTAAAAATCCTAATTTTTAACTAAGTGAACAGTAATCTCAGTATAGATGCGGAGATAAGTGGAGAGGGGGTGCTACGGATGAGAGCCTGAGAGACTAAGTAGAAGAAACAAAGAATAAGAAGAGAGGTGGCAGCAAAATTTGGCTAAGTCTCTGAAGGAAGTAAAAGAACAAGAAGAAGAGAAGATGCTCATAATTTGGTTAAGCATAGAAACCCTTGCGTCTCAGTGCCTAAGCCCTTATGTGTGTGCGTGTGTATAAATGTATATAAGTGTATATATGTATATATATAAGTAATACAGTATATAGTGCATATATATATATAGTATATATGCAAATACTTATGTATGTAAGTGTACGTAGTATTGTTTGAGCTCTATTTTGTATATAAATAACATCAGAGCTTTAGTGACACATGTATCCATCACTGTAAATATAATAAACGTCAATATAGATCCTATTTTTACTTTAGCTTATGCATATAGTTTTTCTAAGGTTTAACGACATATATATGTCGCTATACATACATTACGTGTTACTGTATATGTTACTATGATAATTTAAGTTGTTATAGTATATATTATTTCTTATTATTAAATATATATCTAAGTATTAATAATATAAGATATAAACAGATAGTATAGAGTATTCATTTATAGTTTTTTATGCTTGTTTGTACAAGCATTGTATTTCATTTCTTTTGTATATAATTGGTTCATTCTTTTATTCATTGATTCATTCATTCATTATTGTAAAGAAAATCAATCTTTTTGGAATTAAAGAATATTATTGGACTTAGAAAGTGATGTATATTAATAACTGCCTCCAAGTGAACGACCTGGAATAAACCAGTAAAAATTAAGTATATAAATAAAATTGATGTGACAATGGTTTGTATTTGTGACATATACTACAACAACCCTTTTTGTACGAACCGGTAGTCAGTGATCATCTTTTTTGGCACCATTGCAGGGGATAAAAATCCAACAATAGTGCTTTCTTATGATTGTTGATGAGTTGCGCAACATTTGTTCGATGGGGGTAGGAGTGCGTAGAACCCTAAATTTCTTTAGATTTTTGGAGGGTGAGTCGTGGCAGAGCTAATGGAGGTGGTGCGAGGGTGTTTGGAGGTGTGTGGAGCGCGGAGGGCCTTGCCGAATGCTTGGCTGGTGCGGAGGAAGATGGAGGTGTTGTGGGTGTGATTGTGTTCGATCCTAAGGTCTAAGGGCGTAGGAAGATGCGGCGAGGTGTGTAACGACCTGATTCCCGAGTCCCTACGAGACACGAGAACCGAACCGACTCGACTAATCCCAAGACCTAGTCGTCCAACGAGGAAGTAACCAAAAGAGCAGTAAAATAAACTACATTCAGCATGAATATAACTAGCAGTAACAAAATACAGCAGTAAGAAAAGGAACCACTACAGTATATACCACCACAACAGTAGAACAACATTTATAACATAACAAGAACTACGAGTAAAGAAAAGTACAGAGAGTAACAAGAACTACTCACTACAGTGGAACAAAAAGGGCACAAAAGAACAGTGGTAACTCTACTAGACCCTACTCGGCCCAGCATCCTCTGCAGCTGCTGACCCTGGCTGCTCAACACCTGGTCCTAAAAGGTAACGAGTGTAACACGTCAGCGAAACACTGAGTAGAGTGGCAGCTAAACTAAAGAAGCAGTAAAGTGTACAGTAGCTGTTTTATTTTCTTTCTTCCTTTATTTACGTCTTTCTATTGTTTCACAATTTATCTATTTCTCAGATCCTTCACTTGATCTCGAATGTTCCTCGTGGGAACGATCTTGATTACAGTCTTTTCCGAAGAGTAGAAGTAACACGTGGTGCTCTCCTGGCCAGGAGAGTCCCTCGTGGTGATCCTACTCTCAGTCAACCACTCCAAGGTCACTGACAGACGTAACGGTGACTACGGCACGTGCGGTAAACGCACGGGTAGCTACCTCACACTGGCACGCGGTCAGTCGTTTCCGTTAACGGGTGCGCCCAAAGCATAGCACGGAACCAGTATAGGGTAGAGCCCTCTCAGTAACAGGGGTCCAACCACTCCACAGTAACCAAACAGGGGCCTTGCCCCTCCGTAGTCCGCGCACCCTCGCCTGACTACCCCGGTTTTCCCAGTGGGCCTAACAAGTTGGTGTAGGTGAGCTAGCAGAACCCCGGGACCCGTGGGGTAGCTAGTACTCGCTCTACACTAGTAGCTCTCCTCGATACTGTGTACACGAGGGCCAACAAGTCGGTACAAAGTGGCCAGACCTAACCCCGGGTCCCTGGGGCGGCTGGCTCCGCTCTGCACTAAGCAGGTAACAGGTGCTTCCCCTGGCACTACGTACCCAAGAGACAACACACCTCCACATCTTTTCTTCTCAATTCCATTTCATTCTCTTTCCAGGAGTTCTACTCCTAACTCCCCGTAGGGTTCCAGCTCTTTTAACTCAGCACATTCAAGTTTCACCCCTTTCAGTTTCATGTTCACACAACCCATATTCTCAATCATGTTCATTTATTCATAACAGGCAGCTGTTAAATCAATTTACAGGCAGCTATTATTTCCTCTCCACAATTTCCAAGACTGCAATATCTATATTCATTTCACTAGTTTTCCAGTCCTAGGATTCATGTCGTACCCTAGGATCTATCATTCAATCTAGTTTTCCAACCCTAAGATTCATGTAATACCCTAGGATCTATCATTCAATCTGGTTTCTCATTCCTAGTATTCATGCAATGCCCTAGGTTCTATTAATTGTTCCATAATTGTAACAAATTATGTTAATAATTTCTAAAGCCACTCTACCAGCTACAACGGGAGTACTAGGGGCGTGGTCGGAAATCCCGCGCGCCTTCGCAACCCCCGAGACTGCAATGGAACGGGGTCCTAACACAAGGATCAAACACAAGGAGTTTCTCAAAATAGTATATAATTACTGGAAACGGGTAAAGGATCTTATTTCGAAAAGAATGCAACTCGAAACACGGAAAACGGACTCCGAACGGGCCCTAAATGGGTCGAAAATGACGAAACAGCCCAAAATCAGACGTCTGGAACCTCTTCCAGACGTCTTAAAATGTGGGTCAGATGGTACCTTTGTTCTATGTAATCCCTCAGACGTCCAGAAGCCTACGGGGGCATCTGGCCTAGTTCCCAGACGTCCGATGGTCACCCCGGACGTCTGGAAGTCCTTCCCGTCGTCTGTCACTGTAGCCAGACGTCTAATTCGCTTTGGATGGCGAATCTCAAAACCTGCACGTACCCACTCCTCGTTCTCAGTACGAACGGTCACAGAAAAGGAAGAAGGACGAAAATAACTCACTTGATAGATGTTTGGACAGTCCTCCAAACGTCTTCACCGTCGTCTGGTTGGAATCCCAGACGTCTGATTCTGGAAAATTTTCCAGAATCAGAGCGTGACCCGCTCTCCGCCCGCCACGCACGGCCGCGCCACGCCTCGTCCACCTGCTGCTCGAGCTGCAGCAGTCCTCCAGCGACGCTCCACACCTGCGGCTCCCCCACCGGCCAGCTCTAGCTGCCCCGGCGAGCTCAAGCCCTCAAGGTCGGGAGTCTCCTCCCTCGCACAACACCTCCTCCCGCAACTCGCCGCGGCTGCCGCTGCCGCCGCTCGCTCGCGCTCGCACAATCACACTGGCTGGAAGAAGAAGAAGGAAGCGGAGGAGATGAGAGTGAGGGAGAGGGCGAGGGCCTTATAAGGCCGCGCAGGGAGAGAGAGAGAGAGCGCAGTCTGCGCCTGCAGGAGGAGAGAGGGAAAAAGAGGCGTTCGCAGGTCTGCGCGCGCACGCAATTGTGCGTGGCGCAGAAATTAAATCCCAGACATCTGAAAGGGGTTGCAGACGTCTGGTAAGACGTCTGGGCCACCTCCCAGATGTCTTGAAACCGCGTTCTTAACAAGGTGAGGGGAAGAGAATAAGGGTAGTTGCAGACGAATAGGAAGCGGATATGCGCTGGCTATGATTGGCCAATGTTGGAGACGAAGGAGGCTCTAGAGAGAGGCACGGCGACATCTGAAGGAGGAGGAGGCCTGTCGCAAGTATGGCCAGTGACGTGCCATAGTGCGTGTGTGTTAAGAGGTGTCGTTATAGTCGCACTTGATACGTCGATTTTAAAAGAAGTAAACGGAGGTGAGTCCGAGTGTCGGTCTCAGGGAGGCGTGGAAATCGGATTTTGTTTATCACTTGTCACGAAAAAGGCGGAGGTTTGCTTGCGAAAGAGACGATTTTGAAAAGCGAGAGCGAGAGATAGAGAGAGAGTTTAGGGTTAGAAAGCTCTTGGTTTTGATCATGCACTTTGAATAGAAATTAAAATGGCGATTGAACGGAAAATAACTTCATTAATCATGCATTCATAGTTCATAACTTACAACATTAAATACATGCTTCAACAAAAGTAATGGAAAGCTTACAAGAGAGGGAGAGAGAGAGAGAGAAAGAGAGAGAGCGGAGAGCGATGAGGCAGCCACGGCGGTGGAGGAGGCTCCGTCGGTGGCTCGTCATCTCCGGCAATTACAAGAGTGCCTAAAGCTAGCTGAGAGAGGAGTGGAGTAGTTGCAAGGGGGAGTGGATCCTTGAATGGTGGTAGAAGGGGGTTTAAATAGAGTTAAGTGCTTCCTAAAAGAAGAATGGGCTCTAGCGACATCCAGAGCGTCGCTAAAACCGCTTCCATAAACGTCGGTGAAGCCCTCCTGCCGCCGGTCAGCTGCCCGCCCCGGTCTTCCTCTTCGCGCGATCCGTGGCCGCTGAACGAGAGCTGTCCGTTCGAAGATCGGACGGCTGAGAGCCTTCTACGCTACCGCTGAGATCGTGCCTTGGGCAAGCGTGTGCGCGCGCGTGGGCGTTCGCGAGTTGTCGTTGCGCCGCATGGCGAGATCCTGGCCGCCCGCTGCTGATCAGGCGGCCCAATTTTTCCGCGCCCCCCCGCTCGCCTTCAAAATCTGCTCCGCGTGGCTCGAACGCGCGTCACGGCGATGCGGGCGTGCGCGCTAACCGTTGTGCCACTCCCGCGCTTTGTCGTGGCGACCGCGGGTGAGTGCGTGGATCTCGGCCGTTCGATCGAAGATCGACGGCCGAGATTTGTCCTTGGCCGGCTGAGGGTGTGCGTTTGGTGGGGCCGGGCTGACGTGACGCTCTCTGGGTCGTTGATCTCCAGATCAACGGTCAGAATTTCTCCTTATATAGCCGACTATTGTCAAAGGCATCCCGACGAATTTCTTCAAGCTCAGATAATTGAAGCGTCCTTTGCGCACTGGCTAACTGGGGATCCATGTTACATTTCTTGACAGCCCAGTAAGCCCGGTGTTCCAATTCGACAGGGAGATGGCAAGCTTTGCCAAAGACCAAGCGATAAGGTGACATGCCTATCGGGGTCTTAAAAGAGGTCCTGTATGCCCACAGGACATCATCAAGTCGTGTGGACCAATCTTTCCTGTCAGGTCTCACAGTCTTCTGTAAAATGTTCTTGATTTGTCTATTGGAGACCTCAGTCTGCCCATTTGTTTGTGGATGATACGGGGTGGCAATGCGGTGGTTTACCCCATATTTTCTAAGTCGGGCACGGAATTGGGAATGGATAAAATGGCTTCCACCATCACTAATCATGGCCTTGGGTATTCCAAATCGGGAAAAGATGTTCTTCTTCACAAAGTCCATGACAGTCTTGTGATCGCATCGTCGGGTGGCGACGGCTTCAATCCATTTGGAAACATAGTCTACTGAGACCAGGATGTACTCGAAGCCGTTGGATGGTGGAAAGGGGCCCATAAAATCGATACCCCAAACATCGAAGATTTCGACAATCAAAATGGGCTGAAGGGGCATCATATCTTTCTTGGTCATGGTCCCCAGTGTTTGGCAGCGTGAGCAAGTTTTGGCAAAGATGTGTGCATCCTTAAATAGGGACGGCCAGTAAAATCCAGACTGCAACACTTTTGCAGCTATTTTCTTTCCAGAGAAGTGGCCGCCACATGCTTGGTCATGACAAAAGGAAAGCACACTCTGAACTTCATCTTCAGGGATACACCTTTTGATGATCTGATCAGCACAGAGGCAAAACAGTATGGGATCATCCCAAAAATAGTGCTTGGCCTCAGCCAAGAACCTGTCCCGTTGCTGTCTAGACCAGCTGTGCGGGGTTTGTCCTATAACCAGGTAATTAACGTAGTTGGCATACCATGGCATTTTCTTGTCTTGCACGACTAGGATGTGTTCAGAAGGGAAGGTATCAGATAGAGGTAGGGAGGGTCCAATGTGGTCTGGATGAAGTCTCGACAAGTGGTCAGCTACCACATTTTTCGATCCGGCCTTGTCTCGGATTTCCAGGTCAAATTCCTGCAAAAGCAGGATCCATCTGATGAGCCTGGGCTTTGCGTCCTTTTTGGTCAACAGGTGCCGGATGGCTGAATGGTCAGTGTAAATAGTCACGTGGGATCCCAGCAAGTATGAGCGGAATTTTTCAAGTCCAAATACTACAGCGAGTAACTCTTTTTCTATGACGATATAATTACATTGGGCCTCGTCCAACGTTTTGCTCGCATAGTAGATCACCACGGGCTTCTTGTCTTGCCTTTGTCTTAGGACAGCGCCTATGGTAAAATCTGATGCATCACACATAATCTCAAAGTCCTGGGACCGGTCTGGGGGTTGAAGTACAGGTGAGGAGGAGACTAAATCCCGGAGGGTGTGATAAGCCTGGATGCAATCTGGAGACATGTGGAATGTGGCGTCGTTGGCTAGAAGGTCGGTCAAGGGTTTGGAAAGCTTGGAAAAGTCTTTGATGAACCTTCGGTAGAAGCCAACATGTCCTAGGAAGGAGCAAATCTGTCGGACCGAACTAGGTGGAGGAAGTTTGGAAATTAAATCAACCTTAGCTCGATCTACCTCGATGCCCCTATGCGAAACGATGTGTCCGAGGACAATTCCTTCTTGAACCATAAAATGGATCTTTTCCCAACTTAACACAAGTTAACCTCGATACATCGTTTCAGGATTTTCTCCAAGTTGCTCAAACAATGGTCGAATGAATTTCCGAATATAGAGAAATCATCCATAAAGACCTCTAAGTATTCACCCAACATTTCTGAAAAAATGGCTAGCATGCAGCGTTGGAAGGTCGTAGGTGCATTTAATAACCCGAACGGCATTCGACAGAATGCAAACGTGCCATACGGGCAAGTAAATGTGGTCTTTTCCTGATCTTCCGGAGCAATTGCGACTTGGTTATATCCTGAATATCCATCCAGAAAGCAAAAATATTTCTGCCCTGCCAATCTTTCAAGGATTTGGTCAATGAATGGAAAGGGGAAGTGGTCCTTCTTAGTGGCTTCATTAAGCTTCCTGTAATCAATACACACCTGCAAGCAGTGGTGGTGCGGGTGGGGATGCATTCGCCACGATCATTGGTGACAACGGTGAGCCCAGCTTTCTTTGGAACCACTTGAGTGGGGCTCACCCAGGGGCTATCGGAGATAGGGTAAATGATGTCAGCGTCAAGCCACTTGATAATTTTTTTTTTAACGACCTCCCGCATGTTTGGGTTTAAACGTCTCTGCATCTGGCGGGAAGGTCGGGCCCCATCTTCCAGGTAAATCTTATGGGTGCAATAGGTGGGGCTAATTCCTCTTAAAATCGAAATGGTCCAACCAATGGCTGCCCGATGTTTTGAAAGGGTCGCAGTCAACCTGAGTTCCTGATCCTTGGTTAGATGAGAATTAATAATCACCGAAAAGGTCTGGTCAGGTCCCAAGAAGACGTACTTGAGATTCTCGGGCAATGGTTTAAGTTCGGGTGCGGGTGGGACCACAGTCGATGGGAAGGGAAAGGGCGGTAGTTGATCAACATCGATCTCTTCAAATGGTGTCATGTGATGATACTCAGCCTTACAGAGGTCCACGGGTAATGATGGTGACGGGTCAGAACTACGGGTTTGGTGGTTTGAGACAGAACTGAGGGTGAGGCATTCCTCGATTAAAGTTTCCACGTGATCATGTTCCTCAATGTAATCGCAATCAAAAGACTTTGTCGCCCGGAAGATATCCAATTGCATTTTCCTGTCCCCAAAGGCAATTTCCATACATCCCGTGTCGCAATCAATGTTTGCTTTAGCCGTAGCTAAGAAAGGTCTGCCTAAAATTATGGCTGCATTCTGTAATTTTTCAAGGACTTCCATGTCGAGCACCAAAAATTCAACCGGGAAATAGAAATCCTTGACCCGTACAATTACGTCCTCGACAACCCCCTTCGGGGTTTTCACAGATCTATCAGCCAGTTGGATGGTGACAGGGGTTGGTGTCAGCTCCCCAAAACCAAATTGGTGGTACAGGGTTGTTGGAATTAGATTGATAGAAGCACCTAGGTCCAGGAGCGCTCTATCAAATGTCATGTCCCTGATATTGCAGGAAATCAGGGGGCCTCCTGGGTCAGTTCGCTTGAGTGGAAGGTTGCTTGATATCACGGAACTTGCTTGCTCAGAAAGTACAACCTTCCTAGGTGCTTGCAGTCTCAACTTACGCTTGGGTATACAAGCATCCTTTAAGAACTTGGCGTAAGCAGGGATGTGTTTAACGGCTTCTAGGAGCGGAATATTAATATGTACTTGCTTAAAAATTTCCAACAGCTCCTCAGTTTCCACAGTATTCTTCTTTTTCTTGATTGTCTCCAAGGCCTCAGGGTAGGGTGTCTGAATGTGGATTGGTTCCATATCTGGGTCCTTGGTTGGTGCCTCTTCTGAGTCGGGTATTTCAACAGGTAAAGTCTCGGGGGGAGTCGGCCATTTGGGATCCTGGGTTTTGGTGCCGCTTCTCAAGGTCACCGCATTCGCAGAGGCATTGGGGCCGTGGGGTGATCCTTGAGGAGACGAGGACGAAGAAGCGCCAAACCCAGGAGGTGTTTGCGGGGCTGGCTGGACCATGTGAGCCTACCCGGTGTTGCTTTGGAAACCTTGCGAATTGGGGCCTCTGTTAATTATATTTCGCGGGTTCGGTTGTGGTTGGGAAGGTAGGGATCCTTGTTGTTTACAGTCCAAGAGTTGGCTTAACTATCCCTTTACCAAGGCCATTTCCTCCTGATGTTTCTGGTTCATGTCAGCCATCATCTTTATTAGGGTATCCATTTGGTTTTGTGGGGGAGGGGCCGCCCTATTCTGGTTATATTGGGGTGTAACTGGTGGTCCTTGTTGATAGGGGGGCAAGTGTGGCTGCTGGTTTGGCCTGGGCTGGTTTTGGAATTGCGGTGATTTCTGGTTTGTCCAACCAAAGTTGGGGTGGTTACGCCAGCCAGTGTTGTAAGTGTTGGAAAAAGGGTCAGGTTTCGCATAACCTTGGATAGCTTGCACATCTTCTAAGATAGCCGATGTTGATGAAGAGGGAAGGGAGTAATCAAGGGTCGAGGGAGCAAAGGTCCCTCCCTAGAACGTGGTTAGGGGTTGTTCCAGGTTCAGTTGGGTAAAGGGTTGGACCAGGTCAACATTATGTGCTCCCTTTGCTAGGGAGAAAGTCTGCAAGGGGTTCCTGGTCTGGTTCAGTAACTCATCAATCTTTTTGCCCACCAATTCTACTCGATCCAACTTTTTGGCAATGATGTCCATGTCAACCATTCCAGAATTTGCTTGTACCTCATAAATCCCGCCACGGGGTTGACTGGACCTGTTAAACTGGTTCATGGAGGCATTGTTGAGCGGATTAGACTCAAAGAGCTCAAACGCACTCTCATCTTTGTTTAGGAAGTTTCCCCTGCATGAGGCATCGACGAAGTTCCGTAGGTTGCTGTCGAGATCGTGGTAAAAGATCTGGGCCAATTGCCACCTTGGGACTTCGTGGTGTGGGCATTTCCTCAAAAGTTCATTAGATCTTTCCCACGCCTCATGAAATTGTTCCCCACCTTGGAGTGTGAAGGTAGTGATAGCTCTTCTGAGGGCATTGGTCTTTCCTATGGGGAAGAATTTCTTTAAAAATGCATGCCTCTGTTCTTCCCAGGTGGTGATGGGTCTACCTAGGGTTCTAAGCCAATGAGAAGCCTTGTCTCTTAATGAGAAAGGGAACATCTTGATTAGAACAATGTCAAGGCTAATGTTCCTAGGTTTCACCATTCGTGCTATGCGGTTGAGATCCTCTAGGTGTTGAAAGGGGTCCTCATTTGAGCTTCCATGAAAGTGGCTCTAGATCAAACTTAAGACGTTTGGTTTCAACTCAAAATCATCTCCCCCCTCGAGGATCCTAAGGTGTGGCTCGACTCTAATAGCAGAGGGATTATAGAAATCACGGAGGGGTCTTGGCTGGTCCTGAAATGGCGGTAAATCAAGTGGTGGTTGCCCTGGTATGTCGTGGAAAGGTGGTGGTTGCTCTTGTGGGTTCTGTAACCGTTGTATGGCTTGCATGATGGTGTGGATTTGTTGTTGCTGAAGCCGATGGTTAGCATTGATTTGAGCTTGGATGATGGCCATAGCATCTGGTGGGGGTTGATCTTCAGCCTCATCTACCCTAGGTTCAGCCATGTTTTCAACAGAATTACGTCGCCTAGATTCCTGCCCCAAAACACACAATTCGGGATGCAGTGAGCGCCTCTCGTGCATACACTAGAGAAGAACAGGAGGGGATGCGGAGGGTGACAGATGCGAGAAATGTGTTTCAATCAAGCACGCAAGCCTAATCCTTATGGTGTATTCCTTAGGAGACCTAGAAATCTCACAAAGGGTGATTAAGTCTATAAGCACTGGACTCCCCTTCCCAAGGCTAATCTGGCCAGGTTGATTACGAGGGGATTGCAGGGAAGGTTCTTTCTTTGGCTTGCGCCTCCGGTTCCATAGACCCCACAACCACGGTCGTTTGACACTGCCCCGTAGCCTAGTCACCAGATTCTACCAAGGGAATGAAAGCCAAGTGCCTAACGAACAAAACCTCACCTTTTGAGACTTAACTCAGTCCTGCCTAGGGCACGTCTACGTAGTTTTAGAGGGTTAGGATAGTGCTTGTGCTTAGGGTGATGTGATGAGGCGTTGATTGGGGTGGTGCCTCTTAATTTTCCATTTTCAAAGTGTGTGCTTTTAGTAAAACATGGTTTTCACGCAAGGATTTATTAAGATGTGGTGTCTTTTAGTGTTTCATCCTTACTTTAGTACTTTTTAGGGTTGACGTGTCTTAGTGTTTTCAACCAAGTTTCAGTGGGCACGTCAAGTTCTGCACACAATTCGATGAAAGTAGATTTCCTTTTTATTCTGTAGAGGCTCTAAAACCCTAGTGTACTCATCCTAATGATCATGCAGCTTCTATTAGATGAGTCAGTTTTAGGGTTGAGTGGTGCGGCCCTGGTCAACTCATGGTGGCTTCGCAAACACCACTCAAGAAAAAGAAAAGAACACTCCAAGAATTTGTTCAGAATGTTAGAGTGTACATTTTCTTGTGGGGTGATGTGTTAAGGATGAGGGTCAAGCAATCATACACCACGCCAATTTTTTTCAATTTTTACAATTTTTTTAGCTTTTTCACGCAAGCAAACAATGAGAGAGAGGTTACTCACTATCGATCCTCGAGGCGCCTACTCCCTTGCTACCGTCGGATGCGTCGCTTCGCCGTCCATGCGCCGACTTCCTGCAACCATCAAGTAAAAAGGAAAATAGGGCATTAGACGATGTGAGAATGAATGTGGAATGGAGGTGATAAAACAAATCCGTTGCCTCCCCGGCAACAGCGCCAAAAACTGACGTGCCGTAGTGCGTGTGTGTTAAGAGGTGTCGTTATAGTTGCACTTGATACGTCAATTTTAAAAGAAGTAAACGGAGGTGAGTCCGAGTGTCAGTCTCAGGGAGGCGTGGAAATCAGATTTTGTTTATCACTTATTGTCACGAAAAAGGCGGAGGTTTGCTTGCGAAAGAGACGATTTTGAAAAGCGAGAGCGAGAGATAGAGAGAGAGTTTAGGGTTAGAAAGCTCTTGGTTTTGATCATGCACTTTGAACAGAAATTAAAATGGCGATTGAACAGAAAATAACTTCATTAATCATGCATTCATAGTTCATAACTTACAACATTAAATACATGCTTCAACAAAAGTAATGGAAAGCTTAAAAGAGAGGGAGAGAGAGAGAGAGAAAGAGAGAGAGTGGAGAGCGACGAGGCAGCCACGACGGTGGAGGAGGCTCCGTCGGCGGCTCGTCGTCTCCGGCGATTACAAGAGTGCTTAAAGCTAGCTAAGAGAGGAGTGGAGTAGTTGCAAGGGGGAGTGGATCCTTGAATGGTGGTAGAAGAGGGTTTAAATAGAGTTAAGGGCTTCCTAAAATAAGAATGGGCTTTAGCGACATCCAGAGCGTCGCTAAAATCGCTTCCACAAACGTCGGTGAAGCCCCCTGCCTCCGGTCAGCTGCCCGCCCCTGTCTTCCTCTTCGTGCGATCCATGGCCGCTGAACGAGAGCTGTCCGTTAGAAGATCGGACGGCTGAGAGACTTCTGCGCCCGCGCTGAGATCGCGCCTTGGGCGCGCGTGTGCGCGCGCGTTTCCGCTCGCGCACGTGTGCGTGGGCGCTCGCGAGCTGTTGTTGCGCCGCGTGGCGAGATCCTGGCCGCCCGCTGCTGATTAGGCGGCCCAATTTTTCCTCGCCCCCCCACTCGCCTTCAAAATCCACTCCGCGTGGCTCGAACGCGCATCGCGGCGATGCGGGCGTGCACGCTAACCGTTGCGCCACGCTCGCGCTTTATCGCGGCGACCGCGGGCGAGAGCGCAGATCTCGGCCGTTCGATCGAAGATCGATGGCTGATATTTGTCCTTGGCCGGCTGAGGGTGTGAGTGCGGTGGGGTCGGGCTGACGTGGCGCTCTATGGGTCGTTGATCTCCAGGTCAACGGTCAGAATTTCTCGGGCCCATTGTGGGAGCTCCGGATGTCAGATTTGGCCGATCTTGAGTTTGTTGGACTCCGTTCGTTGTTCTGAATCCATCCGTGCGGTCTGATTGCTCATCTGAGGCCTGCTTCGACAAATGCTTTACACAAATGGCCATTAATACAGTTTATAAGCAATCTTGGTACTTGATGCATGTAATGCTCCTATTCTACTTATGTTGTGCTTTTTATTCTAAAGATGGGCCATATTCAACCTAATTATTACTCCCTTGTGTGGTGTTATCAGCGAGGTGAGGACGATGGAGAGGAAGAGGTTCTTGTTGCCTATAGTACGTGAAATGACCCTTCCTAAGGGTCATTTGGGCTTTTGTTGAGCCTTAGGGGCCTTCTCGTAATTTTTTGCACACCAAGAGGACCCCGTGCAGACTTTTTAGCTTTTGGAGGTGTTTAGCACAATTTTACCACCCCCTGGAATTATTCTGTGGGGCCAGGTGCAATTTTTTCCTAACCCCACATCACGCCACGCACCCCCAAAACCTTACTGTTACCCTATTTTTCCCTTAAAACCCTCCCTCAATTCCTCACCCTCTCCATTCTTTTCTCCCTTCGCAACGGTGCACCCCCCATCCACCGTAGCTCCCTTG
Organism: Thalassia testudinum; assembly: GCA_037157565.1. Classification (NCBI taxonomy): domain Eukaryota; kingdom Viridiplantae; phylum Streptophyta; class Magnoliopsida; order Alismatales; family Hydrocharitaceae; genus Thalassia; species Thalassia testudinum. Next base: position 55,634,827 of record JAZHRO010000002.1, read on the forward strand.
CCTGCAGAGAGGTGTGCAGGAGAGAGAGGAAGGGAGTGCGGGAGAGAGGTGTGCGGGAGAGGGAGGAAGAGCATGAGGAGAAGGAGCGTGCTACAACTGCTGCAGTGCGAGGCCCGAGGAGCGACACAGCAACCAAGGAGGAGTTGGGTTGTGAGGACATCCTGCGCGTGGAGGTTAGCTGCGATTCTTGCAGTTATCAGACGTCTGCGATGCCTTATAGATGGCTGGAGGGCTTCGTGGACGTCCAGGAAATGCTCCGAAAGTCTGGGAATGTGCATAATGTCAAGGTAAATTCTGCCTAAGGTGTCTGCGTGGTGTGCAGGCGCGGAAACCAAGTTTCCACTACCCTAGTGGTGTAGAGCGTGTATATTAGCCTGGTAGGCCTGCGTAGGGGTGGACATTGGGAAGGCATGCTGCTGTAGCCATTGAGGTGCTTTCGGACATCTATAGGTGGTGTCAGATGTCCGGCTTCACTCCCAAATGACCAGACGAAGCGTCAGATGTCCGGTAGGACCCTCAGACGGCTATGAGGGGTAGTAGACGACGGGGGAAGGAGCATGAGCCCTAGGTGGGATTCCTGCGCACGTTTAAGACGTCTGGGACTTACCCTAGACGTCTGATTTTGGTCAGGGCATGCATGTTTAGGCCGGTTCAGGGCCCAAACGAAGTCGGATTTATGCAACCAAGGTATCGTTGGATTCCTTGCTAAATTTCCTATGTATTAGAGTCATTTCCACACTGTTTTGAGCCTAATTGATGTACGAAAATGCTGGTCAACGATATTAATGCTTGGTTTGACCAACTATTTGGTGTAGGTCTCCAGTCCATAGTGCGCATGGAACCTGCGAAGACATTGGGATCCGCCATGTGTGCCCCCATATCACCCGTACCATTTGGTAGAGTGGTCCACTCTACTCCTGTTGATTTATTTCATTAAGTGCATGTTAAATTAGAGATCTTTGCCTGAAACCTAGGTCATGAAATGAACCCTAGGATTGAGAATTGTATATGTTACGTTCAGTACCTAAACCTCGCTTGATACAATTTAAGTATGCATGTTGATGAATTCCATATTGTGAGTAATTGGTAACTTAATTGATGTAATTGAATGCTTTTCCTGTTATATCACGAGCTGCCTGTTCCATGACTAAAAATCTAAATGTGAATAGAGATACCTACCACGTGTTGGAATGAGATGAGTACTATGAACGAATCCTACAGGGAACTAGGAAAGTAACTAAAGTACAGTAACATGGATACTTTGATGTGTGATGGGATACCTCGCCTATATAGGCATGATGTTTGGTTGGTTGGACTTGGGTGCAGAAAGTGAGCTGGCCCTCGTGTACGTGGTACTGAGGAGTGCTACTGTCACTTTTGTGTTGGGAGAGAGCTAGCGTCCCCTTGAGTTGTGACCCGAGGTTAGGAATGGCCTCCCTACACCGACTCTTGTGCAGCCCACTAGGCAAACAGGGATAGTCGGGCGAGGGTACGTAGACTGTTGAGGGGTGTGACCCTTATTCTGTTCTGTGCTATACGTTAAACCGTACCCACTAGCAAAAATGATTGACCGCATGCTAGTGCAGGGTAGCTACCCATGTGCTTATCGCATGTGCTGTAGTCACCGCTACGTTGCGACCATAACCCCAGGGTGGTAGACCAGGTGTAGAACTACCATGGGGTCTCCTAGCCAAGAGAGTGTTACATGTGCGTCCTGCATCGCAGGAAAAATACATCAAGATCGTTCCCTTAGGGAACATGTGGATTAAGTGATGATATGAACCTTTATTAGAATACCAAATACTAAGCACATAGTGATTATGAATGGAACCAGATGATAACTATCTAAATAATTGAAAAATGCATGACTGGTTTATTGCTTTCCTTTTTTGTTATTGCATTAGATGTTCTTATGCTGCCACTCTACTCAGTGTTTAGCTGACGACCGTTATATATGTATACATGTTTAGGTTAGGGAGTTGAGTAGCCAGCACCACCGGCTGCAAAGGGTGTTGGTCCTAGTCGAGCCCAATAGTAGTCTATTTCTATTTCGTTTCACTTATGAGGCACTATTTATTGTTAGTGAGCATTTCCGTGTACTTGGAATCATTTGTTGCTTTACGTCTTTTCTTTCCTATTGGGATGGCATAGTTAGCAAACTCTATTTTCCACCTGTGGCTTGTTGCCCCTTTTTAACTATTGTTCTGTTCTATTGCTGCCCTTTTTATTTTATGCCTAGCTATATTGCATGTGTGGAATGTTGTACGTTTTCTTGCATTTGGCGTATTTCTCGATGGACGACTAGGTCTTGGGACTAGTCAAGGCGGGCCGTCCCCGGGTTCCATGAGGGGCCGGGTTCGGGTCGTAACAGTACGTGGCAGCAAGCGAGGAAGCTGGAAGAGGAAGGTCACCAGAGCAAGGTGGAGCAGGCCGTAGGTCAAGGAAATAGAGGAGTTTTTAGGCCTAAAACTTGCTAAGGAGCAAGGGCTCGCTATGGGGGGCCTTTTAAAGGTCCAAAGGCAGCTTCCAAGCTTGGAAATAGACTCGAGGAGCTCAAAATTTTAGGGAAGAAGATCCTTAATCTTGAGGAGTTTGCACGAGCTCTATGGTGTGAATTAGAATCCAAGGTGTGGTTCAGATGATCAGGGATTTTCTCAAGATCATTCCTTCCAATTTTGGAAGGATTTGATCGAGATATTAGGGAGAAATCCCAAATTGAAGATCGATGCTTTAGGTTTCTCTTGTCAATGGCATCAGGGATTGTTTTGAAGAAAATGATGAGAAGTTAGGGGGTATTTGCAATTATTTCAAAAGTTAGGGCCTTAATTGAGACAAACATAGTTAAATGGACTAACATGCAAACTAAGTCAAGATGGACTTTGATTGGGCCCAAATTTTGGTACCAGTCTAATTTGGACCCAAGGAATTTAATCGACAAGTTAGATTTTAGTTTTTACCAAGTTTGACTAGGCAATTTGCGTAGAAATCCAAATTAAGGTAGAATTCTGTTTGTGACTCTATTCAAGGTCAAAATGGGTTCTAATGATCAGACAAAAGACACCAAACCCTTCAGAATATTGTTATATGAATTTTAAGAGGTTTAAATGAATTTTATCCTGACCAGAACCTCTTTAATTTAAGCGGGTCTAAAATTAGAATTTTATGTGTTGTGTTGCGGTTCTCGAAATGTGTGAAGCCCCACTTCTGTCTGTATGGGCCCACTTATTAGATTGTAATGCTCATTTGACATTTAATTATCCCCGGTCAAACCCTGTGGTTATTCTGTGTTTATGATATGCTGTTAAAATTACAGAGTTAACCCTACTTTCCTATTCTCTTCTCAAAACAGAATAATGTGGAGTTGTAGCTCTCAGATGGTTATGTAAGAGCATTTATCCTTCAAATTTGACTAAAAGTGGCTAGTTAGGGCCTATGATGGTGTTCCCATTAGACATTTATGGGGGTATATACATAAATACGAAATAAACAAAGGGATTTACTGTTGGAATTTGTGTGCCTTAGCGAGCTATTTGAATAATGTAAGGGGTTACATTGATTTGATCATTTCATTTGAATTAGAATTAAATTTATTTCTGGTGTGTAAATTGGATCCCTAGTACGAATTAGGTGGCGTACTTGGCTTTATTAAATAAACCTAATGTATGTTAACTTGGAGATCTAAATGATTTAAAGGATCCAATAGCATATCAAGAAATCATCGTATCAAATTCAATCATATGTTTCCAATCTGAGTTAAGATGACAGATGACAACCTTATTTAGAGACCGTTGCTTGATTGATATTCTTGAATAGGGATTCAGAATTGTCACACAGGTTGAGTCAATAAGTTGACCTGGTGGAACAAGAAATAAATGGAAGTCCTTCTCCAATGTTGACCTAGAGAAGGTGTATCCTTGGACATGAGATAGATATATCTTATTCACGAATACATGTATTTGACTAACCAATAGTAGATGCACATATGATAGTGTTGATACTAGAAAGGCGATACATGAGACACATGATCTCTCGATATGATTACACAAATCCGCTTCATAAATGTATATAATAGATTGAAGGAAGTAGAGCTCACTCTAAGTATATTGGGATAAAACAATTTCATATGTGGTCACAGAGTCTTGATAAGACTCAAGCATAAAAGAGAAGAAGTCAATTCTTTGGGAAATGATCTATTCTTGTCCAAATGATACAAAGACATATTAAAAATAATACAACCCAAGGAGGGATGGAAGCTATCTAATGGAATAAAGCTTAGGGTTAATATTATCCTTCAGTGTGAAGGATTCATAGGTATTTAGAATACATAAGGGAGGCATAGTGTCATAATCCATGAGTTCCTAAATGCTTCGTTATTGGCAAGATGAAATCAATAATGATTTTGGTGGGTTCATACTTATAGAGAAATCAAACATTATTTAAAGAGTTAAATGGTATTTTATTTAAAATTTAATTGGGCATAAAATGTTGAGTCTTGATTCAAAAAGGTTTGGATGGAAATTGAATATGTTTTGGGTACTAATGGAATTTAAAAGTGGTAGGATGCCACTTCTACCTCCACCATGGCTACAGTCTCCTTCATGTGGGCAATCTTTGCCCCATCCTCCTCCTACTGCCTCTCAAGCATAGCTCGTTAATCTTCCACCTTCTCCCAGGCAATGAGGGCCTTATGCAGCCTTGCCAGGAGAACCTGGGCATCTGTATCAACAACGTTCGCCCAAGAAGTCGCTTGCTCAGCTGCAAAGGCTAACCCCTAGCAAAATCCTACTAGGAGTGGCATGGATAGGACCTTGCTATAGAGGATGTCCTACTTGGTCACTTCAACCTATAAAGAGCAAGCAACTCAAAAGTTACCATAAATAATACGAAAGCAAGAATAACACAAAGTCTTAGAGAACAAGTCGCCCGAGGGTAGTTGTGATAAATGTTCCATAAGTGGGTGGGTGAATAAGGTAGAGCTGTTTATTCAATGCTGGAGGAAAGAAGCTCCAACACCTTATTCTTCGTCTAGAGGTTCACTCGCTCAATGGCATTTGAGCAAACCTCTAGGACTTTGCAATTGAAGACAACACCGAAGAACTGCTCTTGCAACTCTTTGTGTCAAAAAGGAAGACCACCTCTCATTCTAGTTCCTCTTAGATAGAACAATCTGGGGCCCCCTCCCCTCAAAGGGCATGCGAGAGGGAAGGCTGGGGTCACCCTGCCTAAAGAACCTACAACTACCCCCCTGAGGCAATGATCTAGATAGAAGAGCCTGCTACCCTCGAGGTAGATGCCTCCTTGAAGTAGGACATTGATGAGGTGTGGCTTATCATAGTTAAAATGCCTAAGTTAAGCTAGAAACTAAGTCAAATACTATCTAATTAACACAATAAATGAGTTAAGTGTGGGATTTGAGGAAATGACCTAAAACATTAAATTTGTGTTAAGAATGCATAATTAGGTCAATGTTTGAGATATTCTATACATAAATGCAAATTGATGATCCAAATGTCAATTGAACACATTTCTAGACTCAAAAGTACAAATCAAGGGTGAAATTGTGTTCTAATATGTTCAATTAAGCTCTAATAAAAATCTCATTACATTTGGACATCAATAGGGCCTTACATTCATGACATTACATTTAGGTCCTTATATCATAACATTTCTTTGCATACAAAAGTCATGAGGGCTTCTTTGCAACTCGCAGGGACCTATTTGTTAGACTTCAGGGACCACTCTATTTGGATTCTTTTCACTTATGGTCTACCTTGAAATTTCTCTACCCCTTCGATTTAAGGGCTGGTGTGCAAATTCTCCAATACACTTGCATCTCTCTCATGCGTTGTTCCTTGTGAAGAACACGAGGAGCAGTTGCCATTGATTTCGTGTCTCTCTGATCCAACAGTTGATCCATCTCCAATCTTCGCGTGCCCTTGCGCGAAGCACTGTAGCCTCCTCCATATCTGATCTAGCAGTGGAGATTTGGTTTAAACCTTCCCGTGCATCACTCTATTTCATCCCACCGTTGAAACCTTTGGTGCCTAATCCCACTCTAAGGTGAGTTGATCCACTCCCTCGCCTATATAGGCAACTCCTCTGAGCTCACATGGCCCCCATCAGCCCCCCATCTACTTCTCTCGAGTTGATCACTTCTTCACTCTGGTTTCCCCTCCTCATCAGACCCTAACTCCATTGCTACTGCAGTGGAGCTCCATCCTCTCTGATCTTTCTCGCCGCTAAGGATTCTATAATACCTGAGGGCGACTCTAAGCTTCACTAGTAGGCTTTCACTCCGCTGGAGTCTTCTTCCTCCATTCTTCCTCTTTATCCACTGGGTGGAAATCTATAGGTCCCATAAGATCTTCTTATTAGATTAGGTTTTACTACTTTCTTAGTGTAGTTTAATGCTTTCTAGCCTAGTTTAGATCAGTTAGAGTAGATTAGTTAGCTAAATTCATGGATTTGTTAACTTAGATTAGGAGTAGAGTAGTTAGATCTGATCCACCCTCTCTTATTAATTCAGATCAGAGAGGACTTTTTAATACTTTCATGTTGATTCATTGATCTCCCTCACTACCTCACGATTCCATTTTCTCTGTTTTCCTTGCAATTTAACTCACAATTCACCCCATCCATTCAAGCATATCTAGATCTAAAGTTCTCGGACTTCACGATCTTGATAGCACTCAATTCCACCTGGGGCTCTCTCCATCCATTTCATATGCTCACAAAGACCCTCAATCTGGATTGAATTGCTTCAATTCGCTCGATTCCTTCATATTTGTGTTTCACGCCCAATTTCACGATTTGGAGTCAATTCAGGTTTAAATGGATTTAATAAAGCGATTCAAGATTTGGATTTCTTAATTGGGTGTATTGCAAGGATTCTATTGTGTTTGAACTCAGATTTTATGTGTAGATGAGCAAATGGCCAATTTAAGCCCTGATTCGAGTAGTTTAGGCCAAGGATGGTCATGTCCTTTGATTTGAGGCTTAAACCATGGCCCAACGATTTTACAAGATCACATGAGTTCTAACACTGATCTATAGTGTTTATAAGCTCATGGTGGATAGATCTGAAAATGAAAGTCCTAAAACAGGGCAACATGGGTTTTTAATTTCAACATATTCAATTTGGTGTACATCAGAGGATTTAGAAGGTTCAAATGAAGATCTGGAGTTGTTTTGAAATGATTTTTTATACCTAATTTGACCTATCTCTTCTACATTGTTTGTAATGTAGAGTGAAGATCATTTTAGGGTCTTTAGAGACTTTTAAAGAATGACAATTAATTCTATGGTTATTAGATCTTCAAATTGATTTCCAATGGATTTTGGATGAATTTGATTTGCTGGAGATGTGTTTGGGTAGTCATGTGCCTTAGAACAAACCTTCTCAGGTCTGATCTGGGCTGATGTTAGTGGCAACAACAGCAATCAGCTGCTGGGTTCATTAAGACAGCAACATTTGATGCTTGATTTTGCATAGTAAAGATCAGCAGCATTCGGCAGCAGCAACATAGACTTTGATTGGCTGGGATTTGGTATAACTTCTAGGATTCAAAATGAGTTGACTCTATGTACATTTGTAGAACAACATGAAACAAGCATTCATGTATCAAAATGAGTTTTAATTTCATGAGAATAGCATGTAAATAAAGTTTTAATCATTCATTGTTAGCTACTTGAAATGCATTAATTGTCAAAGTGGTGATTTGAGTGAATCTAATGATAAAATCTTGTTTATTTGTTCAATCACCTTTCATATGATGTGTTGGATCTTTTGGAGTGCATATATCTCAATTCCAGCTACTAGATTTGAAATTAGGCCTTAGGTTCCATAGACACATTTCATTTCAAGCCCCTTTTGTATGAAATCATAAAAACATAAAAAAATACAAAAAATTGTTAATAAATAAAATAAACCTATCTTGAATAGGATTAAGTTTTTATTTAAGTGTATACAAAGTTTCAAAGTATTCCGAACCCTTTAACTAATAGAACATACCAGCCGATTGTTCAGTATACTTTGAAACTTAATAAAAGAAATCAATACAAAAATCACACAAGGAAATGGTTCTCATATCATCTCACCTTCCCTCTCTCTTATCCTATCTCCATAATATATAAAAATATCATAAAAATGTGAACAAACTCAAAAATACCTTGTATCTGGTATTTATACTTGTATATACTATTTAATACTAAGCTAAATGTAAATAGTAAAGTATATAACTTAAATGTATACAAGTAACTCATATATTTATTATATCTAGTTAAATAAGAATTTATGATAAGTTAAACTATATATACAGTGATTATATATTTATCTATTTATTTAATTATATTAAATGTATATGATACAAAGTAATTATAAATAACTATATACATACCTGTAATCATATCTATTATTGTACATATGTATTTAAGTAATTACTATATATTATATGATACATGTATATTTATTTATTTATGTATTTTTTTAGGTAATTAAGTTATTAAGTTAAAATAAAATAAATCAGTAAATAAGTTTTTACTGAAGTAATTTATATTGTATACTTGTATGTTATTATTTTAAATATTTTCAGTATTTTTATGATGTATTTATACTGTACATTAATAATTATACTGTATATTAGTATAGATGTATGTAAAACGTATATATAATTATAGATAAATTAAATAAATGATTAAAAATAAATTAAAAATATGTAATAAATACCTCATTATGTAAATTAACTAATTTACAGGTTAATTGAATAATTAATTTATTAATTTGTATATTAATTAAGGATTTAAATCCTAATTTAACATATATAAATCACTAACTTTAACCATTTTTTAAATATAATTAAATATGTTGCTATTTTAAATTAACTCTACAATTATGTAGCCCTATATAAGGGATTTACAATGATATAATATATTTTGAAATTGGACACCAATAAGGCACTCAAATTGAGGCCTAAAAATCACCTCAGAACATGTATTGGTACACCAAATCAGGCGCAGTTAAAGTCCCACATCAGTGGCGTGTGGCCTTACGCAAGTGCTTAAGTTGAATCACGTGCTTTAGCTGCCCAATTGTCAGCGCTAGGCACACATGCATGAGGATTTGCATACATTCTTGATTTACGTGCGCACCTACGGGCGTCTACGTGTGTGCTTGCGCACGTGCCTGCGGGTGCATGTGTGCGAGTGGGTGGTTGGGAGTCATGGGCCTATTGGGCTTGAAACAAAATAAAAAAGAAACATACCTAATAAAAACTAGTGTCTAGGCCTCGTAGTGGTATGATCCGACCCCTAATAGGCTGTCGATCCTACGAAAAGCTCGAACCCGTCCTCTACTTACCTAATTTTTATTAAATGAGAACTAAGTTGAGTGTGAAGCATGTCTGAAATACGGCTGTGTTGAGTGTTGTGTACTCAGTGAGAGCCTATGTGTGTGTGTATATATATATATATATATGTATATATGTAAGTGTTACGTAAGTATAGAGTATGCATACGTATATGTATATCTGTATATATAAGCATAATTAGAGTATGGGTAATTGTTTGAGCCTTTTATGTGTATATATGTTTAAGGCTTTAGTGACGTTTACAACTATCACTATGGATTATGTAATTTGTTAGTATAGGTTAGTATAACTTAGTTTAGTATATATTTGTAGTCATTTTTGTACCTATAACTAGGTATTAAGTAGGATAGTATGTATAACTAACATAGAGTAGTTTAATTAGTTTTTATGCCTTTTAATTGTAAATATGTTTGAGGCATTGTAGTTAGTATTTATTGATTCATTTTGTGCATAAATAACTTGATTCATTCATTCTTTGATTTATTGATTCCTTTGTAAATAGAATTAATATTTTTGGAATAAAAGAGCATTTTTTGGATAATAGAGAGTGATGTAAATCAATAACTGTCTCCTAGTGAATGACCTGGAATAAAATAGTAAAAATTATGTAAATAAATAAAATGACATAACATCTGTTTGCATTATGACTATACTATAATCAACGACATTATGAAATCAAATTTTATGCAACACAGATGGTTCATGATCAGGCAGCCGATGACCAGCTTATTGGAAAAGGAGGGGTTGAACGGTTCGTTCTCCGATGGCATTGCAAAAGTATGAAAATCGATCGTTTAAAACTTTTGTTCAACTTGATAATTAGCTCAATGCCTAAAATATCGAATAACGAAAATCGAGAAATCATTAATGACTTATGAAATTAGAACCACAAGGGAATATCTAATATCTTCCAATTCCAGGTTCCCCATGAGTAATGAGGTGTACTTGTGGAGTGGCATAGCACAACATCCCAAGTGTTGTGCATCCTCAAATAAGTCCTGGTCTCGTTGATCTCCTTTCTTCTCTGCAGGCGAATGAAGCCCTTTGTATCGAGAATACTCGATCCCACCATGTGTAGCATGAACTCTTCATGCCCCACAAACAGCTTTGCGTTCCCTGAGGCGACCCTCGCTTAAAATCCTCTAAAGATCAATGATGTGTAAATTCTCAACACTATTAATTAAGGTTATTAACTTAATCATTGGCGCTAAAAATAATGCTTAAACTAACTTGCTTAATTAATTTGTCATTATTAATTATAGTATAGGGCACAAGGCAACCTAACATTTACAGAATTATTTTTAACTGGTTGAGTCCAGGTTGTTCACAAGAAGACTTAATTATGCTAATCAATCACCATTTATTCTAAATTAATCTTTATTCTTAATTACAAAAGTTAACTATTACTCGACATAAGTTATTGTACTTACTAAATACATACTTAAGATATATAAATACTAACTACTTAATTTAATAGATACTACATTACTTAATTAACTAAGGCTATTAGATACTTAATTACTAAGTTAATTACTACTTATCTTACTACTTAAATTATACTACTTATAATATACTAATACTACTATTACTTAACTAATATAGCGTATATTACCCTATAATATAGATTACTACACTAATAATTACTTAATTAAGTTAACTACTTAATTAGAGACTTAATTACTTACTAATTACCTACAATATGTTAACTACATGAATAATTGCATTAAAATAAACAATAGAAGCATGGCAATCATTCCATATGCAAGAATAAGCAAAAAGAAATGATATTCATTGAATTAAAAAGAAATTACCTGAAAAAGAGTTAGTTTTATGACTACAATTAAGCTTAATTTCTATTTACAACTTAAGGATTTTTATGATTTCAAACTTAACACACATGACTCTTATTTCAGCCTTCACAAGCTCAACACAGCTAAGGCTCAGAGACCTTTTCAACACTTAGCCAAATTTCAAAGCACTTATGACCTCCTCATTATAAAAATTTCAGATGGGGACACATGTTCATTCACACGATCAATGGCTCAAATGGGTCGGATTGGTTCCATTACTGGGACATGTGTCACCTATCTAGACCTTCAACCTGGCACAAGGAGGCCACCCCTTACAGCCACGATTTAGCCCTCACATAGGCATACACAATGCACGGGCCATGCACACTGGCACACACGCACATGCTTGTGCGCCCAGCGCTCACGCACCATGCACACTGAGCAGCCCAAGCACTTAATTCGTTTTATATGGTAGCAACGCTTCCTCCATTTCCGATATGGGACTAAGCGTAGCCCTACTTCTTCATGCACCCGCTTCAGCTCCAGCAATAGCTTCAACGTCCGAATGGCTAGATTAAGGGTTCAATCGAAAGACTTTGGATGAGTAATTGGATAAGAGAATCTCATTTGATCCACTAAATCTAGTCCTAAAAATGGCTTGAAGCCATGGAAGCTCTGCTGTATTCTAGCAGAGAAGAAAACCTACAATAGACCTAACAACTTTGACTTATCTATCAATTGAAGGCTTAAATGATCACTTCAGACCATTCCACATGGAATGGAATAGGTATAGAGGCCTGGGGACATTTAGGACAACTCCATATCTTTGGAGCTTTGTTCTAAAGTTGAAGGCCACTAATTCAGATCTAAACATCTTGACAGATAGAATTAAGGTTCTAAAAGTGATCTGAATCAATTCAGAATATCAAAATAGATTGATCTGGTCTGGATTTAAGTCAAAATTTTGCCAAAATAGCTTTCAACTCATCTGAGGTTCAGTTTGACCTGAAACTGAACAGGAATTCAAATCTAGATAAATCCTCAATTAAACTCACTCAAATCAATTTCAAATGAATCACAAACACTGCAGAAACTCAATTCTATCCTTAAATCCAAGTTTTAATGTCTAAAAGCTCATGAACAGCACTGAGTTGACCAGGACAGCTCAGAAATTGACTTCATGAATCAAAGAATTTTAAACAAATTAACTGCTCAGATTGATTGATTTCAACCTCAGGAATCGATTGAACTCATCAAAATTGTGTTTTAATTACTCAACGTAGGCTCTCAGGCTCTTCTGCCTGAGATCAAAATGCATTGAGTTCAATAGAACAAATTAGAGAAAATCAAACCTATATGAAAGCATTTCTAGAATCTACGAGGTCTGCACATGCTTTAGGACCTTTCTTCCAAGGTCAAAGACTCAGTAGACAAGTCTCCTCAGCTCTACCGGAGCTGAGGAAGACAAAGATCAACAGGGAGAGATAATCATTGAAACTCAAATCCAATCAGTGGATTCTTATCCTTAGATCATGGTGGTATGGTCTGAAGCTTTACAAGAAGTTTAGAAGACTATGTATCACATTTAAACTTGTCGGAGCTCACTGGAGCTCTAGTGATTGTTGAATCTGTGGTCTGGAGATCAAATCTCCATAAAACTACTCAAGAAATGTTTCTAAAGACTCCTGAGGTTTTGCAGAAACTCAAGATCGTATCAATATTCACAATTAAGCTTTGATTGAAGGATATGCTTGGAATTTCTCAGAATAAGTCTTTTGAGTTAGACTGAACTCAAGAGTGCTTGTCACCCTCAATTGAGTGAGGCAAATTATTTCCTATGCTTGTGCGATGATGTACAAGTGTTCACTTAGGTGAAGAAACTCCTCTAAGTTCGCTATTAACAATGAACTCAGAGGTTGAGGTGAAAGTGGGCATATCATATGTGAGTGATAATATGCGCAATTAGAGGCAGGAACGGGGTCCTATTAGTGTGTGAAGGTGGTGGAGAACCTTAATTTGGAAGTGTAAAGTGGTCTGAGGCTCCGCCATAGATAGCGGAGCTGCTCAAGTGAAGGTGATGTGAACTAGACGGATTAGTGACTAATTAAGTGGGAAAAGAAGTGAAATGGACTCGCGGTGAGGTAAGAAGTGTGATTAGGTGATCGTGAAGGTGAGTGGAAGTCCAGTGAGTCCAAATTGGCTCACCGAAGTCGGAGAAGGAGGTGAGAAATAAGATCTATCTACGACCTACACCTAAACTTTAAAGACCTAAATCTAATCTAGGGGCTAAACTAGAGACCTAGAGCTACTTACCTGACGAAGGAGATGAAGGAACTTGCCTGTGGTAGGGCGAGAACAAGAATAACTCTGTTGTTAATCGGAGAAGGCTCCAGCGGTCATTGAAGCGTAGAAGATAGGGAATTGGAGCACTCCTTGGTCTTGTCACGACTGCTGGAGTGGAAGAGGTGGTGAGAGACACAAGCTCTCCGCCGAGGAAGCTTTGAGAAGAGGAAGAAGAGTCGTCGAAGATGGACGAATAGCCTATTGTCAACCACTATTTGGGAAGAGGGCTAGGGGGTCGACCCTTGTAATAGGGGACCTAGGGGGTATTTATAAGTGCTAGAGAGGGTAATGGGATAGGAATTTGGATGCAATCACGTCCAGATGCACTAGAATAAAGGTCTTCATCTTCGGTGACGATGGACTCACTGTGCTGGAGGTTGCTAGGTTTAGGGATATCCGATCCGTTGGATGTTGAGTACAAGGTGAATGAAGCTCTGACGGTAACGTGTGCAGCTAAACATCATCGGATAAGTGGTGATCAGAAGGTATTGACACCAACAATCATGGACCATCCACAGGGAAGAAGGATTTGGGAAAGAAGGTATACACAGGGACCTCTGTGAATATAATGAACGACTTGATTGAGATAAAAGGACTCGTCTAACATAAAAGTTAAGGGCATAAATGCAAACATTGAGTTTAATGGCTTGTTTTAATTTATTTATTTTTCAACTTTATATATAGCTATTTGGTTTAATTTGACTCCTATTTATTAATTAAACTTAAGTAAACATTAATTAGACCTTAATTTAGCTACTTTAACTTATTTGCAAGGTCTTAGCTATTTTCCCTTTATTGTATAATTAACCTTGTATTAATGTTATTTACAGGTAATTAACCAGAGAAGCTAGCTAATTAGGGTAAATTAGGAGCCATGATGAGTCTCTCATCAATCAACCTTGTGGATAAAGATCCAAATGACCAACAAGCATTACCCTCCAAAAGTCTTCTACACGAGAGTCTGGACATCCAAAAGATATCAATTTGGATGTCCAAATGCCTTACCAGTCATCGTCTGAAGCCTCAATATCACTCCTGAGGCATTTAGACATCTAAGGATGAAGAGGTTGAGGCCATGACTGCACTCCTCTCTTCCCTTCCTTACTCTCTCTACTAGTGGAGGAGTTGGGTGCACTTTAATTAAGGATAGATTAATGTTTCCCATTAGGTTTTAGGGAGATATTTATAGGGATCCTAGTAGTCCTAATTCATCATAAATCCTAACTGGCACAATTTAATCTAAATAAGTGTGAAGAAGCTCCTACAAAACCTAAAGAGAAGCTTAACTCAGAGAATTCTGAGTTAAAGAATAAGACAAATCATAAGGGGTAAAACTGTAATTTCACCAATGCAGTGCACAAATAGGGTAATTAAGGGTCTAAACGAAGGTCAAATGAGCTTAATAAGGAGGGAAGTGGGATGATCTGATCTGAAAAGGGTTATAGCAACTTCTAGGAATTAAATGACATTCTATAATCTTAAAACAAATCCACTTTAATTCACGAGGTTTGAGGTAGGATAAAAATCAACTAAACCCTGTAAAATTTATGGAAAAATATTCCCTAGGGTTTAGAACCTTCAATTTGGCCTTTGCAACCTATTTTGACCTAAAATGAGAACCACGCCCAATTTGACTTAATTTGGGTTTTTGTGCAAATTGATCGATCAAACATGGTCCAACCTAAAATCAAATTTTACCATTAAAATCCTTAGGTTAAATTAGGCTGGTATAAAAATTTGGGCTTAAGAAAAGACCATCTTGACTGACTTTACAGATTAGTCCTCTTGAATTACTTTTTGACCCTTATCTTTTGAAACCCTTGCAAATGACCCCCTATCTTTCTCATCGTTCTTTGCAGAATAGTCCTCCCTGCCATTTCTGAGCAGCGCCATACCTCCTGTGACCTTGCGCGGAGGTTGGCGCCGCACAGGGCATGGCGCTTGTTCTCAAGAACGAGCGGGAGGTTCCCTGCGTCGTCCTCTGTCGCAGGGACCCTCCCTTGACCCCTGTAACCGGCCATGCCTCTCGTGCGAACGCACAAAAGGCATGGGTCTCCTTCTCCGGCCATCTCCGGCGTGCGCTGCACGTCTTTCCCTCGGGCCGCTCTCCTCATCAGCGCCTTTATAAGGAGCGGCAGGGGCGTCCGACCAAGGTAAGCTAGTTTTGGTCGAGAAAAACCCTCGACTTGGTCTCTCCCCTCTCCGGTCAGACAGCCCAAGCTTCCGATGATCTTTCCTCCTCCTCCTCGTCGCTCTGCTGCCATACCTGCAGCAGAGCCCACTCTGCCCCGTCTTCCCACGCCAGGCCGCACGAGCTGGCATCTCCAGATCCCCTCCTCGTCGCCGTTACTCCTCCTCTGGGCACCTTCGTCCCCAGCTCCGGCAGGCATGAGCCAGACGTCTTCCTCTCCCTCTTCGTCGACTAAGTAGGTAGGAACCTTCCCCTTACCCTCCTCTCACTTTTCCCTTATTCAATTAACATTTCAGACCCCTCGACTACCACTACCACCCCCATCTGCTTCACCTCCGGTCGCCATCTCTGGCGAGGTCGCTCCACCTCCCTAGGCCATTTCACCCCTCGCCGACAAGCCTAGAAGCTCCCCCTCACTCTACTTAAGTGTTTCCCCCACTCCATTCACCGCCCTTCACCTCCAGACCACCCCCCGAACACACCCACTTCCGCACACACAGTCTGCCCTAGGCACACGAACATAGGCGCTCTTGCACCTCACCAACCCTCGCACTGCCTTCGTCACACTCCGGCGAAGCTCCCTATGTTGTCTAACATGGCCGGGAGGTCGTCTTCGTGATTTCAGGGTTCAAACTCCTCGCCGCCATTGACAAGTTGTTGGAGCTTCTTCACAGGCAGCTCCAGGTCTCCTCCTCTCCAGCTGTGAGCTCCAGGTGACGCGGGGAAAGCCAGTGAAGGTGCCCAGGTTCTCGATTGGGAGCGTGAAACCTTCGTTGATGCCCAAATCGACAGCTTCTTCTCGCCTGCGAGCGCCCGGAGCAGAGGTGGGACTTTAGTCCCACCTCGTAAGTGTGTGGCCTCACGCCCACACTTAAATTGAAAAAGTGACATTAGCCGTTTGCCTCCAGTCACACAGGGGTGAGGTCCCTCACCTATTCACGCGCCTCGTTCGCGGCACTGCCCATGTGGACCTGGTGACCCGACTTGACTATCCTACCTGTGCACTCCTCGTGCACCACCCACGCCGGTGCGCCTGGACCTGGGCGCGCAACCCGACTCGATTACCCGGCTCTGGGAGAGCTTTCCAAAGAGAGATCCAGAGAGAGAGTGACGCGGGGAAGGGGTAGGGGTAGGTTTTGCACTGATCTATGTATGTGTGTGCCTGATAGAAGGAAGAAGCAGGCGAAGAAGAAGAAGAAAGGAAGGAAAGGAGCCGAAGGAAGAAAAGAGGAGCCGCACTGTAGCAAATGCACAGTTAAGCCATCTAAGCGTCGAGTCAGACGTCGAAGGGTCAGCAGCCAGAGCAAAGAAAAACTGCAGCTGCTGAAGAAGAAGAAAGAAGACGCAGAGAAGAAAAAGAAGACAGGAGAGAAAGAAAGAAAGAAGAGGAACGGCCAGAGCAGAAGAAAAAAAGAAGAGAAGAAAATCAGAGAGGAAGAAAGGAGAAAGAGAAAGAGGAACCACAGAAGCTGAGAAGAAGAAATAAAAAGAAGAATACAGGAAGAAGAAAAGAAAGAAGAGAAAGCAAAGAAGAAGACAGAAAGAGAAGAAGAAAAAGCCAATTCTTTCTCTTTCTCTCTTAATTTTTGTAAAACCTTATATTGAGAATTTATAGGCTTCTAGAATTATAGTTTCTCCCTGAGTTCGATCTCGAGAAACTTATCATTCCGAGTAATAAATTGTATTAAACTGGTAACTGTTTTGTTATATACCACAACAACTATAAGATCTATACAGACAAACGCAGAGCCAGTTTTTTGTTCTTTTTCTCCTCCTCCTTTGTAGAGTCTACAAAATTTCTTTCCTCCTCTCATTTTATTTATTTTTATTTTTTTTTATTTTTGTAATTTTTATGGTGTTTTTGGCATATGTGAATTTTTTTGTTTCAACCTTTTCTTGTGAGTTTTGCACTTTCATGTCCCCCCATGCCTAAGATTTGCAATGTCCTCATTGTAACTTAGGAGAGTTTTTATTTAACTTAGTTCATACATTAGGACATATGTTTTGATGAGTGAATGGGTCGGGATGACTGTTGCGGACGATTTATAATCTCAGATGTAAGCACCTGAGGTGGAGTCGGCTGTCCTAAAGGGTGAACCTCAAGTGTGAAGAGGTGTCAGAAAAGGTTTCGGGTTATTTTTCAAAAAGAATGACGGGCTGCCTCCCGTTGAGCGCTGAGTTTTACGCCATCGGCTGGGCACTATGCTCAGGGAAAATGGAGGATAAATGATGATTTAGCCAAATCTGTAGGGGTTACATTAATAAACGGTTTGAGTCTCTGACCATTCACAATGAAAGGTTCGGAATCATGGCTGAGCGGACTGATTTCTACGGCTCCATTTCCAAAAACTTGTCGGATAAGGTATGGTCCGACCCACTTGGATCGCAGTTTCCCAGAGAAGAGTTTGAGTCGGGCATCAAAGAGTAAGATCTTCTGACCTGGATGAAAGATCTTTCTAGATATGTGCTTGTCATGGAAGGCTTTAACCCGCTCTTTGTAGATTTATGAGTTCTCGTACGCATCAAGGCATAATTCATCGATCTCACTTATCTGAAGCTTTCTGTGGGTTCTAGCCTCAGAAAGATCGAAATTACAGCTCCGTACTGCCCAATGGGCTTTGTGCTCTAATTCGACGGGAAGGTGACATGCCTTCCCGTACACCAGTCTAAAAGGAGACATGCCTAATTGGATTTTGTGGGCGATCCTATAAGCCCACAAAGCATCCGGAAGTCGGGACGACCAGTCCTTCCTGTCAGGTCGAACAATGACCTGTAGGATTTTCTTGATCTCTCGATTTGATAGTGTAACGACCCGATTCCCGAGTCCCTGCGAGACACGAGAACCGGACCGACTCGACTAATCCCAAGACCCAGTCGTCCAACGAGGAAGTAACCAAAAGACAGTAAAATAAACCACATTCAGCATGAATATAACTAACAGTAAGAAAGTACAGCAGTAAGGAAAGAAACTACTACAGTAGGCACCACCACAACAGTAAAACAACATTTATCATATAACAAAAACTGCAGGTAAAGAAGGTACAGCGGAAACAAAAACTACTCACTAGAACAGAAACAAAAAGGGGTACAAAGCTGTGGTAACTCTACTGGACCCTACTCGGCCCAGCGTCCTCTGCAGCCGCCGACCCTGGCTGCTCAACACCTGGTCCTGAAAAAGGTAACGAGTGTAACACGTCAGCAAAACGCTGAGTAGAGTGGCAAACTAACTAAAGGCAACAGTAGAGTGTACAGTAGCTGTTATGTTCTATTACTTCCTTTATTTACATCTTTCAATTTGTTCTCACTATTTCATTTACTTCTCAGATCCTTTACTTGATCTCGAATGTCCTCGTGGGACGATCTTGATTGCAGTCTTTTCCAAAAGTAGAAGTAGCACGTGGTGCTCTCCTGGCCGGGAGAGTCCCCCGTGGTGATCCTACCCTCAGTCAACCACCCCAAGGTCACTGACAGACGTAACGGTGACTACGGCACGCGCGATAAACGCACAGGTAGCTAGCCCGCACTGGCACGCGGTCAGTCGTTTCCATTAACGGGTGCGCCCAAAGCACAGCACGGAACCAGGGCAGAGCCCTCTCAGTAACAGGGGTCCAACCCCTCCACAGTAACCAAACCGGGGCCTTGCCCCTCCACAGTCCGCGCACCCTCGCCTGACTACCCTGGTTTGCCCTAGTGGGCCTAACAAGTCGGTGAAGGAGGCTAGCAGAACCCCGGGGCCCGTGGGGTAGCTAGTACTCTCCTAACACTACTAGCTCTCCTCGGTACTACGTACACGAGGGCCAACAAGTCGGTACAGAGTGGCCAATCCTAACCCTGGGTCCCTGGGGCGGCTGGCCCCACTCTGCACTAAAACAGGTACAGGTACTTCCCTTGGTACTGCGTACCCAAGAGACAGTACAAACTACATCTCAGTTCCATTCCTTTTCTTTCCAGGAGTTCCACTCCTAATTCCCCGTAGGGTTCCAGCTCTTTATCTCAGAACATCATATGTTTCACTTTCCAGATTCACGTTCTCAAATTCCATGATCTCAAACATGTTTCTTTATTCATAACAGGCAGCTGTTAATTAAATTTACAGGCAGCTTTATATATTCCTTTCCATTTTTCCAAGACTGCAGTAATATACATTCCACTAGTTTTTCCATCCTAGGATTCATGCCATATCCTAGGATCTATCATACAATCTAGTTTTCCGGCCCTAGGATTCATGCAACACCTAGGAGCTATCATTCCATATATTTCTCATTCCTAGGATTCATGCAATTCCCTAGGTTCTAGTTATGGTTCCATACTTTAACAGATTTTATTAATACTTAAAGCCACTCTACCAGGTACAACGGGAGTAATGGGGGCGTGATCGGGAATCCCGCGCGCCTCCGCGACTCTCAAGACTGCAACCGAACGAGGTCCTATCACAAGGATCAAACACAAGGAGTGTCTCAAAACAGTGTATAGCTACTGTAGGCGGGTAGAGGAATAAATTCTGAAACGAACGCAACTCGAATCGCGGAAAACGGAGCCCAAACGGGCCCTAAACGGGTCGAGAAAGACAATACTGTGCAAAATCAGACGTCTGGAACTCCTTCCAGACGTCTTAAACGGTGGATCAGAGAGTTACCTGTTCGGCTTGGTTCCCTGGACGTCCAGAAGTCTGCAGGGACGTCTGCCTAGATCCCAGACGTCCGATGGTCCCTCCGGACGTCTGGGGGTCACTCCTGCCGTCTGGTACAACTTCCAGACGTCTGATTCGCAAGGGATGGCGAATCAGCGAACCTGCGCACAGCCAACCCCCCTCCCTCAGTACGGTCAGTCGACAAGAAGGAAGGAGAAAGCGGAAACTCACCTTTCAGACGTCTGTATGATCTCACAGACGTCGACCTTGCCGTCTGGATATCAATCCAGACGTCTGATTCTGGAAATTTTTTCCAGAATCAGAACCTTGCTCGGCCTCCGCTCGCGACGCTGCCCGCGTCGCACCTCGCGCGTCCGCTGCTCCGCCCGCAGCAGGTCCCTCTCCGCGACGCTCTGCACCCCCTGCGCCCTCCGCCGGCCGGCCAAGCCGCTCCCGGCGAGCTCGCCCTCGCACGCCGCAGCTCCTTCGCGCTTACTGCGGCTGCCGCTGCCGCTGCGCCCTCGCGTCCGCTCGCTCTCGCGCACAGGCAGGAGAAGAAGGAGGAAGATGGTGGAGACGGGAGGGGAGGCGCGCCCCCCTTTTAACGCCGTGCGGAGAGGAGAGAGAAGGCGGTCGCAGCCGCCTGCAGCCACAGAGAAAGAGGCAGAATCGCAGGTCTGCGCGCACAGGCGCGCAGACGAATATCCCGTGCGAGCATAACTGTTCGCCAGACGTCTGTAAACTATCCCGGACGTCTAGTCAGACGTCTGGATGTAATCCCAGACGTCTTGACAGACGTCTGGGCCACCTCCCAGACGTCTTAAAAGGCGTCTGGGGCACGCGCTCGTTACAGATAGCTCAGTTAGACCATTAGTCTGGGGGTGATAAGGAGTGGAGATTCGGTGAGACACCCCGTATTTGGTCATCAGTGACCTGAACTGAGCATTCGTAAAATGGATCCCTCCGTCAAAGATGATTGCACGAGGAATCCCGAACCGTGAGAAGATATTGTGATGAATGAATTTGATAACGATTTTATGATCACAGGTTCGGGTCGGTATGGCTTCGATCCATTTGGACATGTAGTCCACAGCCAGCAGGATGTACTCGAAGCCATCCGAAATAGGAAAGGGGCCCATAAAATCAATCCCCCAAATATTGGAGATTTCACATACGAGAATCGGTTGCAAAGGCATCATGTCGTGATGGCTCATGTTGCCTAAAGTTTGGCAACGATTGCATGCCTTGTAGTGATTGTATGCATCCTTGAATAAAGTGGGCCAATAAAAGCCACACTGGAGGATTTTTGATGCGGTTTTGTGCCCAGAGAAGTGGCCACCGCATGATTTCATTGATTTCACCTTCCGGAACACATCGCCGGATGATTTGGTCAGCACCTATGCGGAAGAGGTACGGATCTTCCCAGATGTAGTACTTGGCATCAGAGCGCAATTTGTCTTTCTTGGCCTTCGGCTAATCAGACGGGATCTGATGAGATGCCAAGTAGTTTACTATATTAGCAAACCATGGAAGTCTAGTACTAATAGTCAGTAGGTGCTCATTAGGGAAATGCTCCGTGATGGGTCCAGAACGGTTGATAATCTCAGAAGGAAGGCGAGACAAATGGTCAGCTACCACGTTTTGTCTTCCCGCCTTGTCGCGAATCTCGAGGTCGAATTCTTGCAACAGCAAGATCCATTGGATTAGTCGGGGCTTCACGTCCTTCTTGGCAAGGAGATGCCTCACAGCTGTATGATCCGAGTAGATGATGACGTGGGAACCCAGGAGATAAGATCGAAATTTTTCAAGGGCAAATACTATGGCTAGCAGCTCTTTCTCCGTAATTGTATAGTTACACTGAGCCTTGTTAAGTGTCTTGCTAGTGTAGTAGATGACCACGGGTTTCCCGTCGACTTTCTGCCCCAGAACCGCTCCTACAGCGAAATCAGATGCATCACACATGATCTCAAAGGGTTGAGACCAATCAGGGGATTGTAGGATTGGGGCCTGGGTGACTCGGTCACGAAGGTTCTCAAAGGCTTGAGTGCATTCCTTGGAGATCTCAAAGGGTACATCCTTAGAGAGAAGAGTAGTCAGGGGGCACGCGATTTTCGAAAAATCATGAATGAAACGACAGTAAAAACCGACGTGCCCTAGAAAAGAACGGATGTCCCTGATCGAGCTAGGCATAAGAAGACGATAAATTAGATCAACCTTAGCTCAATCCACTTGGATGCCTTTCTCAAAAATTAGATGTCCTAGGACGATCCCCTCAGGCACCATAAAGTGGCTCTTTTCCCAGGAAAGAACCAAATTAACATTGATGCAACGTCTGAGTATATGAACCAAGTGCTGGATGCAATCATCAAATGATGCTCCGAAAACTGAGAAGTCATCCATGAAGACTTCCAGATAATCACCTACCATATCAGAGAATATGGCAAGCATGTACCGTTGAAAAGTCGCGGGTGCATTGCAGAGATCGAAAGGCATCCTTCGGAATGCATACGTCCCGAAGGGGTAGGTGAACGTGGTCTTCTCTTGGTCCTCAGGATGAATAGCTACTTAGTTATAACCGGAGTACCCGTCAAGAAAGCAGAAGAATCAATTTCCCGCTAATTTCTCGAGAATCTGATTAGTGAAAGGTAGTGGGAAATGATCCTTCTTCGTGGAGGAATTGAGTCTTCGGTAATCTATGCAGACTCTCCATGAGTTGGCTATTCGGGTAGGTATGATCTCTCCAGTTTCAGTCGTAATGGTGGTGAGCCCTGTCTTTTTAGGCACAACCTGAATTGGGCTCACCCAACGACTGTCGGAGATTGGGTAGATTATCCCTGCATCTAACCACTTAATGATCTCCTTTTTCATGACCTCCTGCAAATTGGGATTCAAACGCCTCTGCATCTCACAGGAAGGTCGTGCTCCCTCTTCAGAATAAATATGGTGTGTGCAATAAGAGGAACTTATTCCAGTCAAGTCATCGAGAGTCCAACCAATGGCTCTGCGATGTTGCTGGAGAACAGCAATCAGACGGGATTCCTGATCAGGAGTGAGCTTGGAATTTATAATCATAGGAAAAGTCTGATTAGAACCCAAAAAGATGTATTTCAAATGGTTGGGAAGGGGTTTTAGTTCAAGAATGGGATTATCAGCAGCAGCGGGTGGTTTAGAGTGAATGTGAGGTTCAAGGATAGGAGTTATGGATTTGTCTGAATCAGGGTCTGACTCTTCTAATTGCGGTTTAAGATCTTCTGGTGGTTGTGGGGCATAATCAGGTTATTCGCAAATTGTGTTTCATCAACCAAAGCTTTAATATCACAGATTTGTTCAATGACACTGCAATTGATTCCTTGTTGGGCCTTAAAGATATCAATTTTGAGGGTTTGATTCCCAAATTTCAGTTTTATTTGGCCCTCCTCACAACTGATGTTGGCTCTAGCAGTGGCCAGGAAAGGTCTCCCTAGAATGATCGGTGTATCCCTAGGGTTTTCAAGTGCATCCATGTCTAAGACTATGAAGTTTATAGGGAAATAGAAATCCCTCACTCTTACAATAACATCCTCAGGAATCCCTTTAGGTGACTTTATAGATCTATCTGCTAACTGGAGTGTCACCTCAGTCGATTTTAGCTCAGATTCTTCTAGGTGGTTAAGTAAAGATGTGGGTATCAGATTTATGGAAGCACCCAAGTCTAGCAATGCTCTGTCGAACTAGGTTTCACCTATTTTGCATGAAATCAGGGGAGTACCTGGGTCTTTTGCCTTGGGTGGGAGTTTGCTCAGGATTACAGAGCTGGCTTGCTCTGACGGTACAATTGGACTCCCACTCTTGGTTTGCGGCTTACGCTGAGGTGTACATACATTCTTCAAGAATCGTGCGTAAGCCAGTACGTAGCGAATCGCATCCATCAAGGGGATGTTTATTTGGACCTGCTCAAAGAGCTTGACCAGGTCCTCAGGTGCCACTAGTTTGGTTGTCTTCTTTCCCTTGGTTAAGGCCTCGGGAAATGGAACCTTGGTTGGTTCTTCTAGGATAGGTCCAGGTCTTTGATCTGGGACAAGGATAGGAACGTCCTGGATTACTGTCCTAGGTTTTGGGTCACTACTAGGCTTGGAGTGGTCTAGATAAGGTGGATCTTGGGTCTCCTTACCACTGCGGGTGGTCACAGAATTCAGTCCTGCCTGGTTCTGGTTAGGGTTTGATAGGATGGGTTGCTGCTGATAACTCGCATAAGAAGTTGAAGCCTCCATCCCGTTAGGTGAAGGAACAAAGGAGGCCTGATAAATCATGTGTGCTTGGCCCAGGTTTGGGTTCATAACGTGCCGCTGGGTCGGCACGTTATTAGGGTTAGGAAGAGGTTGAGAAGGAAGTGTGCCTGGTTGGCGAGAATTTGCCAACTGGGCCAGTTGGTTTCGAACCTCTGTGATTTCGTCCTTGTGTTGCTTCTGAATAGCCGCATTCGTTCTCTAAATGTCAGCCAGAGTCTAAAGGATGAGGGACATTTGGTCTTGGTTTGGCCCTGATGGATAAGTAGGGTTGGGCTGAGGCTGAGGCGGCTGGTAAGGACGAGGTGGTTGTGGATGGGGCTGAAAGGGTGGTCTTTGAGTTTGGGAATTTCCCACCCACTGGAAGTTGGGATGGTTTCGCCATCCAGGATTGTAGGTATTGGAAAATGGGTTATTCTGGATGGCGTTGAGGTCCTCGCAGGTCTGAGGAACCTCCAAAGAGTCAAAGAATGGGGGAGTGGAATTCCCCCGGCTAGTATAGAAGGGGTCGGAGGATCCTCCGATCCGAGAATCACATGGGGGTGGATACGAATCCATCCCAGGAGAAGGTTGGTGGAGAATGTTTTGCACAGTCTCCCATGTGTAAAGAGGCTATGCAAAGGAATTATGCGCAGAGGTGGCTCGTTGCAAATGCTGAGTCAACTCATCCACCTTCTTCTCAATAATAGAGACCTTGTCCAATCGACTGGCCATTAATTCCAGATCGACTAATGTGGACAGGCCCTGCGTCTTGTGTACTCCCTTAAGGTTCATCGATGCGCGGGTATTCGTCTTGTCGAATAATTCCATGGAGTCATTATTGATGGAGTTCTCACACATTTTTTCAAGAATCTCCCACACGGTGTCCTCATGTTGACCCATGATATTCCCTCCACAAGTTGCATTGACGAAAAGCCTAATATCTTCACGGAGTCCCTGGTAAAAAGACTGAACCTGTTCCCATTTAGGAACTCTGTGATGGGGGCACTTCCTCATGAGATCCTGAAAGCGATCCCATGCCTCATGGAGAGGTTCTCCTGTTTGTTGAGTGAAGTGGGTAATCTGATGGCGCAAGGCATTGGTCCGACCAACAGGAAAGAACTTCTTCAAGAACTCGGACTGAAGTTCCTCCCAATTGTTGATCGGCCGGGTCTGTGTTTGGTACCAATGGGCGGCCTTGTCCATAAGGGAGAAGGAGAACATCTTCACGAGGAGAATATCCCGATTTTGTGCATTTGACCCAAAAGTCTGGGCCAGATGCTTTAGCTGTTTAATGTGCTAGAAGGGGTCTTCAGAATTAAGCCCATGAAATTTAGGTATGGCATGAATCATGCTAGTCTTTAGTTCAAAATCAAGTCCTCCAGTCGGGATTCTGACTCGAGGCTCAATAGCCACCGCAGCAAGATTATAATGATCTCGCATCATGGGACACTACGGTGGGTGCATAAAGTTCTGGAAGAGGTCATTGAGTCGCTAGAGTTGGTGCTCCAGATTGTTCTCTTTCTCAACTGGCTGAGCCATTGTGGAAGAAGAAGGTGAGTTGGGTTTGGAGTCGGAGGAGAGGTCTATGTGAAGTGTTGGTTGCACAAACAAGGGCACCGAGGTTCGGCCTCGAGAAGAGTGAATTTCTAGAGGAGGTTTCAAGGATCTCCTACCAAACATACACTGATGGAGATGATGAGTTTAGCAGGTGCTGGACCCAATCAAGACACCCAAAATGTTGGGTAACTACAGAGGTTCGGGGAAGATGGACCCCTTGATCAAAAGATCGTTCACCTAAGAATTACCTGGGCAGCTAGAGAGGGTGAGTCCCGCGAAGACCCCTACACGGTAGAGCGCCCCCACGGGTTACAGGGTTTCCCCCACCCGACCTCTCTTGTCACTGAGATTCCAGGTAGACCAGAATGGGGACCTTAACCTATTAAGTCTACCCTTTTTTACTTATGATCAAGGTGCTTAGGTTTTCACTTGAACTTTAGCCTTTTGAGTGCAAAGAGTGACCTAAGTTTAAGGTTGGTTGACCCAAGGGGTTGTAACGACCCGGTTCCCGAGTCCCTACGAGACACGAGAACCGGACCGACTCGACTAATCCCAAGACCCAGTCGTCCAACGAGGAAGTAACCAAAAGACAGTAAAATAAACCACATTCAGCATGAATATAACTAACAGTAAAAAGTACAGCAGTAAGGAAAGAAACTACTACAGTAGGCACCACCACAACAGTAAAACAACATTTATCATATAACAAAAACTGCAGGTAAAGAAGGTACAGCGGAAACAAAACTACTCACTAGAACAGAAACAAAAGAAGGTACAAAACTGTGGCAACTCTACTGGACCCTACTCGGCCCAGCGTCCTCTGCAGCCGCCGACCCTGGCTGCTCAACACCTGGTCCTGAAAAAGGTAACGAGTGTAACACGTCAGCAAAACGCTGAGTAGAGTGGCAAACTAACTAAAGGCAACAGTAGAGTGTACAGTAGCTGTTATGTTCTATTACTTCCTTTATTTACATCTTTCAATTTTTCTCACTATTTCATTTACTTCTCAGATCCTTTACTTGATCTCGAATGTCCTCGTGGGACGATCTTGATTGCAGTCTTTTCCAACAGTAGAAGTAGCACGTGGTGCTCTCCTGGCCGGGAGAGTCCCCCGTGGTGATCCTACCCTCAGTCAACCACCCCAAGGTCACTGACAGACGTAACGGTGACTACGGCACGCGCGATAAACGCACAGGTAGCTAGCCCGTACTGGCACGCGGTCAGTCGTTTCCGTTAACGGGTGCGCCCAAAGCACAGCACGGAACCAGGGCAGAGCCCTCTCAGTAACAGGGGTCCAACCCCTCCACAGTAACCAAACCGGGGCCTTGCCCCTCCACAGTCCGCGCACCCTCGTCTGACTACCCTGGTTTGCCCTAGTGGGCCTAACAAGTCGGTGAAGGAGGCTAGCAGAACCCCGGGGCCCGTGGGGTAGCTAGTACTCTCCTAACACTACTAGCTCTCCTCGGTACTACGTACACGAGGGCCAACAAGTCGGTACAGAGCGGCCAAGCCTAACCCCGGGTCCCTGGGGCGGCTGGCCCCACTCTGCACTAAAACAAGTACAGGTACTTCCCTTGGTACTGCGTACCCAAGAGACAGTACAACTACATCTCAGTTCCATTCCTTTTCTTTCCAGGAGTTCCACTCCTAATTCCCCGTAGGGTTCCAGCCCTTTATCTCAGAACATCATATGTTTCACTTTCCAGATTCACGTTCTCAATTTCCATGATCTCAAACATGTTTCTTTGTTCATAACAGGCAGCTGTTAATTAATTTCATAGGCAGCTTATATATTCCTTTCTATTTTTCCAAGACTGCAGTAATATACATTCCACTAGTTTTTCCATCCTAGGATTCATGCCATATCCTAGGATCTATCATACAATCTAGTTTTCCGGCCCTAGGATTCATGCAACACCTAGGAGCTATCATTCCATACATTTCTCGTTCCTAGGGTTCATGCAATGCCCTAGGTTCTAGTTATGGTTCCATACTTTAACAGATTTTATTACTACATAAAACCACTCTACCAGGTACAACGGAAGTAATGGGGGCGTGGTCGGGAATCCCGCGCGCCTCCGTGACTCTCAAGACGGCAACCGAACGAGGTCCTATCACAAGGATCAAACACAAGGAGTGTCTCAAAACAGTGTATAGCTACTGTAGGCGGGTAGAGGAATAAATTCTGAATCGAACGCAACTCGAATCGCGGAAAACGGAGCCCAAACGGGCCCTAAACGGGTCGAGAAAGACAATACTGTGCAAAATCAGACGTCTGGAACTCCTCCCAGACGTCTTAAACGGTGGATCAGAGAATTACCTGTTCGGCGTGGTTCCCCGGACGTCCAGAAGTCTGTGGCGACGTCTCTCCTAGATCCCAGACGTCCGATGGTCTCTCCGGACGTCTGGAGGTCACTCCCGCCGTCTGGTCCAACTTCCAGACGTCGGATTCGCAAAGGATGACGAATCCGAACACCTGCGCACAGCCAACCCTCCTCCTTCAGTACGGCCAGTCGACAAAAGAAGAAGGAGAAAGCGGAACTCACCTTTCAGACGTCTGTATGATCACACAGCCGTCGGCCTTGCCGTCTGGATATCAGTCCAGACGTCTGATTCTGGAGATTTTTCCAGAATCAGAACCTCGCTCGGCCTCCGCTCGCGACGCCGCCCGCGTCGCACCTCGCGCGTCCGCTGCTCCGCCCGCAGCAGGTCCCTCTTCGCGACGCTCTGCGCCCCCTGCGCCCTCCGCCGGCCGGCCAAGCCGCTCCCGGCGAGCTCGCCCTCACGGCAGAGTCCCGCCCTCGCACGCCGCAGCTCCTCCGCGCCTTTGCTGCGCCGCTGCCGCTGCGCCCTTGCGTCCGCTCGCTCCGCCCGCAGCAGGAGAGGAGGAAGATGGTGGAGACGGGAGGGGAGGCGCGCCCCCTCCCCCTTTTAACGTCGCGCGGAGAGGAGGAGAGAGACGGCCGCAGTCGCCTGCAGCCGCAGAGAAGATGCGGATCGCAGGTCTGCGCGCACAGGCGCGCAGACGAATATTCCGTGCGAGTATAACTGTTCGTCAGACGTCTGTAAACTATCCCGGACGTCTGGTCAGACGTCTGGATGTGATCCCAGACGTCTTGACAGACGTCTGGGCCACCTCCCAGACGTCTTAAAAGACGTCTGGGGTACGCGCTCGTTACAATATAACAAACTCAAAGGAAGTTTCGTCCCCGAAACTTGCGCCAACTAGGGTGCGGAAAAAGGATGTCCAAATAACCATAACAAACTCAAAGAGGACCGAAGCCGGTCCGAAAAGACGTACCCGCGAAAAGCTCTGGGTACCGCTCCCGCATTGCCGCCTCAGGCTCCCAGGTAGCCTCCTCGTACCGCTGGCTCCTCCACAAAACCTTTACCAGGGGTACTTGCTTTCGTCTCAACTTGCGGACGGCTCGGTCTAGGATCTGCACTGGCCGCTCGGGGTAGGTCAGGTCGTCGCTCACCTCGACGCTCTCGTGACTCAGTACGTGGCTGGGATCGGCTACGTACTTCCTGAGGTTGGACACGTGGAACACGTCGTGCACACCAGAAAGCTGCGGGGGAAGGGCAAGTCTGTAAGCAACGGGTCCAACCCGCTCCAGGACCTCGAAGGGCCCCACGAACCTCGGCGCGAGCTTCCCTCTCACCCCAAACCGCTGTAAGCCCTTCATGGGCGAAACACGAAGAAAGACGTGGTCCCCAACCTCGAACTGCACCTCTCTGCGTCTGCGATCTGCGTAGCTCTTCTGTCTGCTCCTGACAGTGCGGAGTCGTCTGTGGATCTGTTCAACTACCTCCTGACTCTGCCGGATCAACCTGGGGCCAACCTCCCACTTGGTCCCCACCTCAACCCAACTCAAGGGTGCCGTGCATTTCCGTCCGTACAGAGCCTCGTAGGGAGCCATGCCGATGCTCGAGTGATAACTGTTGTTGTATGCAAACTCTGCCAGGGGCAGGTGTTCCTCCCAAGAGCCCCTCCAGTCTAGTACACAGGCACGCAAAAGATCCTCAAGTGTCTGTATCGTGCGTTCCGACTGTCCGTCCGTCTGGGGGTGGTAAGCCGTGCTAAACCTCAACCTCGTCCCCAAAGCCTGCTGAAACTCAGCCCAAAACTGGGACGTAAAGCGGGTATCCCGGTCGGATACGATCTCCCGCGGAACTCCGTGTAGTCGCACCACATCACGGATGTACCTCTCTGCCAACTGTGCTGGTCCCAAAGTGACTCGGATCGGCAAGAATCGTGCCGTCTTCGTCAACCTATCCACTATTACCCAGACCGCGTCGTGTCCTCGCTGGGTAACAGGTAAACCCACCACCAAGTCCATGGTGATGCTCTCCCACTTCCACTCTGGCACTGGAAGCGGCTGAAGCGGCCCTGCAGGCCTCTGATGCTCGGCTTTCACCTGCTGGCACACTAAGCACTGCTGCACGAACTCACCCACATCCCGCTTCATCCCTCTCCACCAGAACTCGCGTCTCAAGTCATGGTACATTTTCGTGTTTCCGGGATGTATGGTGAATCTGGAACCGTGTGCCTCAGTCAGGAGCTCTCTCAACAGCTCCTCGTCTCTGGGAACGCACAGCCGTCCCCTCAAGCGTAACACCTGGTCTGTGAAAGAGAAGTCCCCTGGGTCCCCTGACAGTACTCTGTCGCGCAAAGACTGCAAGTACGGATCGGCCATCTGTCCCGTGATGATGCGGTCTATCAACTCTGGTCTGGTCTGCCGTGTCACCGTCACTGCCCCACAGTACCCTCGTAACTCTAGAGGTCGCCAACTACCCACCTCCTCCAAAAGGCTCCAACTCTGTAACTGTAGACTGGCCAAGCGTGCGGGCGCCTTACGGCTCAAGGCGTCAGCCACCACATTGGCCTTTCCCGGGTGGTAGGAGATGCTGCAGTCGTAGTCCTTCAGGAGCTCCAGCCAACGTCTCTGTCTCATGTTGAGCTCCTTCTGGTCAAAAAGATATCTGAGGCTCTTGTGATCTGTAAAAATCTCGAAGGTCTCACCGTACAAGTAGTGCCTCCATGTCTTCAGCGCGAAGACAACAGCTGCCAACTCTAGGTCATGGGTAGGGTAGGTATGCTCATGGGGCTTCAGTTGCCGCGAAGCGTAAGCGACCACGTGACCCCTCTGCATGAGCACACCTCCTAACCCCTGCAAGGAAGCGTCCGTGTACACGACGAACCCGCCACTACTGTCAGGAATGGTGAGCACGGGAGCCGAGGTCAACCTCTCCTTCAGCTCCAGAAAACACGCCTCACAGGCGTCTGTCCAAGTGAAAGGCACATCCTTCCGAGTCAACTGTGTCATAGGACGTGCAATCTGCGAAAACCCTCTGATGAACCGTCTGTAGTAACCTGCCAGTCCCAGGAAACTGCGAATCTCAGTGACTGAACGCGGTCTCTCCCACCTGAGCACTGCCTCGACCTTGGCGGGATCCACCGCCAGGCCGTCTCCAGAGATCACATGACCCAAAAAGGTCACCTCCCTCAACCAGAACTCGCACTTGCTGTATTTGGCGTACAGCCTGCGTCGTCTCAGAGTGTCCAGAACCATCCGCAAGTGCTGTCCGTGCTGCGTCCGATCTCTAGAATAGATGAGTACATCATCTATGAAAACCACCACAAACTGGTCCAAGTACGGTCTGAACACCCGGTTCATCAGGTCCATGAAAGCAGCGGGGGCATTGGTCAGCCCAAACGGCATGACCAAAAACTCGTAGTGTCCGTACCGGGTGCGGAAAGCTGTCTTGGAGACGTCGGTCTCCCTGATCCTCAACTGGTGGTATCCAGACCTCAAGTCGATCTTGGAAAACACCGTGGCACCCCGCAACTGGTCAAACAAATCGTTAATCCTCGGCAGCGGATATCGGTTCTTGATGGTGACCCTATTCAGCTGTCTGTAGTCCACACAAAGGCGTAGGGTCCCATCCTTCTTCTTCACAAACAGTACCGGGGCTCCCCAGGGAGACGCACTGGGCCTCACGAAACCTTTCTCCAAAAGGTCCTGCAACTGAGACTTGAGCTCTCGCAGCTCAAGCGGTGCCATCCTGTATGGCGCGGTGGAGATGGGGTTGGTCCCTGGTACTAGTGAGATCTCAAACTCGATCTCACGCTCGGGCGGTAGTCCTGGTAACTCGTCTGGAAACACGTCGGGGTACTCTCTGACCACCGGGATGCTCTGGAAGTCTGCCACGGGGCTGTGCTCTGCCACCACACAAGCTAAGAAGCCCTCACACCCCTGGCTCAAAAGTCTCGCCGCCCGAAGTGCCGAAATGCACCTGAAACCTCCGTCCACTGGCTGCCCGTGAAACTCGAAGGAAGGCAACTCCGGAATGGAGAAGACAATCTTCCTCTCAAAGCAGTCTACCAATGCGTGGTAAGCGGACAGCCAATCCATCCCCAGGATCACCCCAAAGTCCTCCATCTGTATCATAATCAGGTCAGCTGGCAGGCTGTGTCCCCCGATGCTGACCCCGCAACCCGTGTACACCTCCTCAGCTACAAACAGCTGACCACTCGGACCACTGATTATGAACGGGTTCTCTAACAATGTATAATCCTGGTCCAAACTAACTGCGAAACTGTCTGCGACAAACGAGTGCGTAGCGCCGGAATCGAAAAGCGTGTAAACGAGTCTGCCGGAAACTGAAACCATACCTGCTACCACGGATCCCGAAGCTCTGGCGTCCCTGTGTGTTAGGGCGTTGATACGCCCCTCAGCTCTAGGTGCGGACGAAGCAGCCACACTCTGCGTCGGACGGGTAGGTGCTGGCCGGTACCCTCCTCGCGACTGCGGTCCTCCTCCTCGCGCCTGGAAACCGCGGCCTCCTGCGCGCCCTCCAGTGCTCTGCGCGGGAAGTATCTGCTGACCTCCTGCCCTAGATGGGCAGTCCCTCCTGACGTGGCCCGGCTGGCCACACTGGTAGCAGAGGGGAACCCGACTCCCGCCCTCAGTGAGTCCCTGCTGTCGGCTAGGCGGGGGTCCGGTGCCGCGTCCGTCGCGTGGTCCCACAGAGGACTCCCCCTCTGCAACCCCAGGAGGAGGTGCTCGGGGCGGTGGGTGGAGCTCCTCTCGTACAATATCCCGTATCAGTCTGGCGAGGTCCTGGGCCTGGATGCCAGGGAGTGGTGGCTGGTCCACCGAGACGTCAACGACAGCACGTCCACCTCGCCGTCCTCGCCCTCGGCCGCGCCCGCGGCCAGTCTCGCCAGTCCCACGACGAGGCATCTCCTGCAAGGAGACGCGAAACAAAACGGAAACGTCAAAACAGACGGTACCTAACAACACTTCTAAGAGCTCATGTCAAGAGATATGTTGTGGTGGCTACTCTAGCTATAAACATGTGAATTGGTTATTTTCCAGTCAGTTGATTCACTTCTCGGGACGACCTTGCTCTGATACCATCTTGTAACGACCCGGTTCCCGAGTCCCTACGAGACACGAGAACCGGACCGACTCGACTAATCCCAAGACCCAGTCGTCCAACGAGGAAGTAACCAAAAGACAGTAAAATAAACCACATTCAGCATGAATATAACTAACAGTAAAAAGTACAGCAGTAAGGAAAGAAACTACTACAGTAGGCACCACCACAACAGTAAAACAACATTTATCATATAACAAAAACTGCAGGTAAAGAAGGTACAGCGGAAACAAAACTACTCACTAGAACAGAAACAAAAGAAGGTACAAAACTGTGGCAACTCTACTGGACCCTACTCGGCCCAGCGTCCTCTGCAGCCGCCGACCCTGGCTGCTCAACACCTGGTCCTGAAAAAGGTAACGAGTGTAACACGTCAGCAAAACGCTGAGTAGAGTGGCAAACTAACTAAAGGCAACAGTAGAGTGTACAGTAGCTGTTATGTTCTATTACTTCCTTTATTTACATCTTTCAATTTTTCTCACTATTTCATTTACTTCTCAGATCCTTTACTTGATCTCGAATGTCCTCGTGGGACGATCTTGATTGCAGTCTTTTCCAACAGTAGAAGTAGCATGTGGTGCTCTCCTGGCCGGGAGAGTCCCCCGTGGTGATCCTACCCTCAGTCAACCACCCCAAGGTCACTGACAGACGTAACGGTGACTACGGCACGCGCGATAAACGCACAGGTAGCTAGCCCGTACTGGCACGCGGTCAGTCGTTTCCGTTAACGGGTGCGCCCAAAGCACAGCACGGAACCAGGGCAGAGCCCTCTCAGTAACAGGGGTCCAACCCCTCCACAGTAACCAAACCGGGGCCTTGCCCCTCCACAGTCCGCGCACCCTCGTCTGACTACCCTGGTTTGCCCTAGTGGGCCTAACAAGTCAGTGAAGGAGGCTAGCAGAACCCCGGGGCCCGTGGGGTAGCTAGTACTCTCCTAACACTACTAGCTCTCCTCGGTACTACGTACACGAGGGCCAACAAGTCGGTACAGAGCGGCCAAGCCTAACCCCGGGTCCCTGGGGCGGCTGGCCCCACTCTGCACTAAAACAAGTACAGGTACTTCCCTTGGTACTGCGTACCCAAGAGACAGTACAACTACATCTCAGTTCCATTCCTTTTCTTTCCAGGAGTTCCACTCCTAATTCCCCGTAGGGTTCCAGCCCTTTATCTCAGAACATCATATGTTTCACTTTCCAGATTCACGTTCTCAATTTCCATGATCTCAAACATGTTTCTTTGTTCATAACAGGCAGCTGTTAATTAATTTCACAGGCAGCTTATATATTCCTTTCTATTTTTCCAAGACTGCAGTAATATACATTCCACTAGTTTTTCCATCCTAGGATTCATGCCATATCCTAGGATCTATCATACAATCTAGTTTTCCGGCCCTAGGATTCATGCAACACCTAGGAGCTATCATTCCATACATTTCTCGTTCCTAGGGTTCATGCAATGCCCTAGGTTCTAGTTATGGTTCCATACTTTAACAGATTTTATTACTACATAAAACCACTCTACCAGGTACAACGGAAGTAATGGGGGCGTGGTCGGGAATCCCGCGCGCCTCCGTGACTCTCAAGACGGCAACCGAACGAGGTCCTATCACAAGGATCAAACACAAGGAGTGTCTCAAAACAGTGTATAGCTACTGTAGGCGGGTAGAGGAATAAATTCTGAATCGAACGCAACTCGAATCGCGGAAAACGGAGCCCAAACGGGCCCTAAACGGGTCGAGAAAGACAATACTGTGCAAAATCAGACGTCTGGAACTCCTCCCAGACGTCTTAAACGGTGGATCAGAGAATTACCTGTTCGGCGTGGTTCCCCGGACGTCCAGAAGTCTGTGGCGACGTCTCTCCTAGATCCCAGACGTCCGATGGTCTCTCCGGACGTCTGGAGGTCACTCCCGCCGTCTGGTCCAACTTCCAGACGTCGGATTCGCAAAGGATGACGAATCCGAACACCTGCGCACAGCCAACCCTCCTCCTTCAGTACGGCCAGTCGACAAAAGAAGAAGGAGAAAGCGGAACTCACCTTTCAGACGTCTGTATGATCACACAGCCGTCGGCCTTGCCGTCTGGATATCAGTCCAGACGTCTGATTCTGGAGATTTTTCCAGAATCAGAACCTCGCTCGGCCTCCGCTCGCGACGCCGCCCGCGTCGCACCTCGCGCGTCCGCTGCTCCGCCCGCAGCAGGTCCCTCTTCGCGACGCTCTGCGCCCCCTGCGCCCTCCGCCGGCCGGCCAAGCCGCTCCCGGCGAGCTCGCCCTCACGGCAGAGTCCCGCCCTCGCACGCCGCAGCTCCTCCGCGCCTTTGCTGCGCCGCTGCCGCTGCGCCCTCGCGTCCGCTCGCTCCGCCCGCAGCAGGAGAGGAGGAAGATGGTGGAGACGGGAGGGGAGGCGCGCCCCCTCCCCCTTTTAACGTCGCGCGGAGAGGAGGAGAGAGACGGCCG
This sequence comes from Thalassia testudinum, assembly GCA_037157565.1. Taxonomy (NCBI): domain Eukaryota; kingdom Viridiplantae; phylum Streptophyta; class Magnoliopsida; order Alismatales; family Hydrocharitaceae; genus Thalassia; species Thalassia testudinum. Next base: position 55,670,850 of record JAZHRO010000002.1, read on the forward strand.
CAGTCGCCTGCAGCCGCAGAGAAGATGCGGATCGCAGGTCTGCGCGCACAGGCGCGCAGACGAATATTCCGTGCGAGTATAACTGTTCGTCAGACGTCTGTAAACTATCCCGGACGTCTGGTCAGACGTCTGGATGTGATCCCAGACGTCTTGACAGACGTCTGGGCCACCTCCCAGACGTCTTAAAAGACGTCTGGGGTACGCGCTCGTTACAGGGGTCAACTTCACCTTCTAGTTCCTTTGAGAGCTTATTAGGTCTTTGTCTTTTAGGGTTCAAGTATTTTTTAAGAGCTAAATTTCTTAGTGTTTCTCTAAATAGGTGCTTTCAAGCAAAGGCTTGGGCACACTTTTTTTGGGAATTCTCAATTCTTGCTTAGAAAGTGTGTCTCTAAAACTCTAATTTTGAATCTTATATTGGCTCTACTTGGTCCAGTTAGCTTCCTTTAGATTGGGTAATTAGGGCTCAAGCAAGAAGCTGTTAGCCCTAAATACCCTTAATGGATGTACAGATATACTATGTTGAAATTGAAAACAGGCAGCTTTGATGATTTACTAAGTATGGAAGACAGGTTATGCCTAAATTGCTTTTTCTTTCTTTTTCTTCCTCTTTAGAATTTAGGGGTTAAAATGAGAGGATAGAAAATTACCTATCCTAGGTGTGGTTGTTGTGCAGTTGCTTGTTGTCCTCTTGATTTCCTGTGCCTGCACAACAAAAGAGAAGAGATCAATAGAGACTCAAAAATTGTGAATTAATAGCTTCTAGAATAGCCGTTGCTCCCCGGCAACGGCGCCAAAAACTGGCTCTACGTTTGTCTGTATAGTTATTATAGTCGTTGTGGTATATAACAAAATAGTTACCAGTTTAATATAATTTATTACTCGGAATGACAAGTTTCTCGAGGTCGAACTAAGGGAGCAATTATAATTCTAGAAGCCTATAAATTCTTAATATAAGGTTTTACAAAACTTAAGAGAGAGAGAAAGAATTGGCTTTTTCTTCTTCTCTTTCTGTCTTCTTCTTTGCTTTCTCTTCTTTCTTTTCTTCTTCCTGTATTCTTCTTTTTCTTTCTTCTTCTCTGCTTTTGTGGTTCCTCTTTCTCTTTCTCCTTTCTTCCTCTCTGATTTTTTTCTCTTCTTCTTTTCTTCTGCTCTGGCCGTTCCTCTTCTTTCTTTCTTTCTCTCCTGTCTTCTTTTTCTTCTCTGCGTCTTCTTTCTTCTTCTTCAGCAGCTGCAGTTTTTCTTTGCTCTAGCTGCTGACCCTCCGACGTCTGACTCGGCGCTCAGACGGCTTAACGTGCGTTTGCTACAGTGCGGCTCCTCTTTTCTTCCTTCGGCTCCTTTCCTTCCTTTCTTCTTCTTTTTCTCCTGCTTCTTCCTTCTATCCTGTGCACACATACACAGATCAGTGCAAAACCTACCCCTACCCCTTCCCCGCGTCTCTCTCTCTCTGGATCTCTCTTTGGAAAGCTCTCCCAGAGCCGGGTAATTGGGTCGGGTTGCGTGCCCAGGTCTAGGAGCACCGGCGTGGGTGGTGCGTGAGGAGTGCACAGGTAGGATAGTCGGGTCGGGTCACCAGGTCCGCGTGGGCAGTGCTGCGGACGAGGCACGTGAATAGGTGAGGAACCTCACCCCTGTGTAACTGGAGGAAAATGAATAATGTCACTTTTTCAATTTAAGTGTGGGCGCAAGGCCACACACTTACAAGGTGGGACTAAAGTCGCACCTCTGCTCCGCGCGCTCACAGGCGAGAAGCAGCTGTCGATTTGGGCAGCAGCGAAGGTTTCACGCTCCCAATCGAGAACCTGGGCGACTTCACTGGCTTGCCCCGTGTCACCTGGAGCTCACACCTGGAGAGGAGGAGACCTGGAGCTGCCTGCGAAGAAGCTCCAGCAGCTCGTCAATGGCGGCGAGGAGGTTGAACCCTGAAATCATGAAGATGACCTCTCAACCATGTTAGACAACACAGGGAGCTTCGCCGAAGTGTGGTGAAGGCAGTGCGAGGGTCGGCGAGGCGCAAGAGTGCTTGTGCCCGTGTGCCTAGGGTAGACTGTGTGTGAGGAAGTGGGTGTCTTCGGGGGGTGGTCGGGAGGTGAAGGGCGGTGAATGGAGTGGGGGAAACACTTGAGTGGAGTGAGGGGGAGCTTCTGGGCTTGTCGGCGAGGGGTGAAATGGCCTGTGGAGGTGGAGCGACCTCACCGGAGATGGCGACCGGAGGTGAAGCAGATGGGGGTGTTAGTGGCAGTCGAGGGGTTTGAAATGCTAATTGAATAAGGGAAAAGTGAGAGGAGGGTAAGGGGAAGGTTCCTACCTACTTAGTCAACGAAGAGGGAGAGGAAGACGTCTGGCTCGTGCCTGCCAGAGCTGGGGACGAAGGTGCCCAGAGGAGGAGTAACAGCGACGAGGAGGGGATCCGGAGATGCCAGCTGGTGTGGCCTGGCGTGGGAAGATGGGGTAGAGTGGGCTCTGCTGCAGGTATGGCAGCAGAGTGACGAGGAGGAGGAGGAAAGATCGTCGGAAGCTTGGGCTGTCTGACCGAAGAGACGAAATCGAGGGTTTTTCTCGGCCAAAACTAGCTTACCTTGGTCGGATGCCCCTGCCGCTCCTTATAAAGGCGTTGGTGAGGAGAGCGGCCCGAGGGAAAGACGTTCAGTGCACGCCGGAGATGGCCGAAGAAGGAGACCCCTGCCTTTCGTGCATTCTCACGAGAGGCATGGTCGGTTGCAAGGGTAAGGGGAGGGTCCCTGCGATAGAGGACGACGTAGAGAACCTCCCGCTCGTTCCTGAGAACGGGTGCCATGCCCTTCGCGGTGCCAACCTCCATGCAAGGTCGCCGGAGGTATGGCGCTACTCAAAAATGGCAGAGAGGACCGTTCTGCAAAGAATGACGAGAAAGATAGGGGCCCATTTGCAAGAGTTTCAAAAGATACGGGTCAAAAAGTAATTCAAGAGGACCAATTTGTAAAGTTGATCAAAATGGTCTCTTCTTAAGCCCAAATTTTTATACTAGCCTAATTTGAACCTAAGGATTTTAATGGTAAAATTTGATTTTAGGTTGGACCATGTTTGATTGGTCAATTTGCGTAAAAACCCAAATTAAGTAAAAAATTGGGCATGGTTCTCATTTTAGGTCAAAATAAGTTGCAAAGGCTACATTGAAGGTTCTAAACCCTAGGGAATATTTTTACACGAATTTTAGAGGATTTATTTGATTTTTATCCTGCCTCAGACCTCATGAATTAAAGTAGGTTTGTTTTAGGATTACATAATGTCATTTAATTCCTAGAAGTTGCTATAACCCTTTCCAGATCAGATCATACCATTTCCCTCCTTATTAAGCTCATTTGACCTTTGTTTAGACCCTTAATTACCCTGTTTGCACACTACATTGGTGAAATTACAGTTTTACCCCTTATGATTTATCTTTTTCTTTAACTCAGAATTCTCTGAGTTAAGCCTCTCTTTAGGTTTTGTAGGAGCTTCTTCACACTTATTTAGATTAAATTGTGCCAGTTAGGATTTATGATGAGGCTCTCATCACTAATATAATGGTAGACATTCAATAAAATCCAATAGCTAGGGATTAATCCTAATTGAGATTTTGCAAGGCTTGTCCTCTAATTAATTTGGGGATTTGGGTTTAAGTACCTAAAAGAATTTTAATTGCATTCAAACCCTTGGATCTATACCAAATCACATTTAGTCCAATTAAATGATTTTATGGGGCTTAAATAGTATTTGAGTTTTATTCAATTAGGAACCCATCAAAGTCATTAGTAGTTTAATATGTCAATAATAAAGGGTTTAGGAATCAGGATTTATGGGGCTACACCTCCCTTAGGTATTCTACATACCTATGAATGATATATTCATTTTTAACTATTATTAGTTTGAGAGTAAATTAGGTCACATTGCATTAGATTAAGTCAGAATAGTCAATTAGCATTATTTTGTAAATAATTCATTTCTAGGGGTTTTAATGTAATATTCCTATTATCTATATTTAGTGCCTTGATGTCCCTGTTTATATGTGTGCAAGTGCTAGGTGTGGAACTGGTTGGAGCTCTACAATCATGCAGAACTTGAGTGAGCTCATTGATGCAGATAGAGCTAAATCAATTTTCTTAATCTAGACCCTAGCCCAATTAGTCTTTAGACCTAGCCTAATTAGGAGCCCAATACCCCACACCCAATTGCCACCTAACCTAGCCTAATTACCCCTTAAGTTAGTCAGCTAAGGAACCTAATTTATTAATGTTAAGACCCGAGGCATCAAAACACTTTAAGACGTCTGGCAGTTGGTCCAGATGTCAGGTTAGACGTCTGGATGCCTTCCCAAACGTCTGGAAATTAATTTTTGTGTGCATACAATCGCGAGTCTACGCGCGTGCCGCGCGCAGACTGAAACCCGCCACCCTCTTCTTTTTCTCTCCCCTCGCCGACCTGCAGAATCGCCCCCCTGTGCCTACAAATACTCCCATCCTCCTCTCCCTCACGCCACCCACATCCATCCGTCTCCTCCTTCCCCAGCGCGAGAGCGAGGGCAGTAGCTGCTGCCAGGTGCAGTGGCGGAGAGGAGAGGTGCAGCGAGAGGGAAGAGGAGAGAGCACGTGAGCCGTGAGAGAGAGCTCATCAGAGCATCTCGAGGCTGGCTGGCATGCTCGCGGAGGAGTGTTGTGCTGGGGAGGTTTCCCCGGTGTTGCTGCAGCTCGGGCAGTGGGTGGACGAGCGTGGCGCAGCCGCGCGCAGCGGGAAGAAGACGAAGGAGATTCTGATTCTGGGATTTTTCCCAGAATCAGACGTCTGGACCTACATCCAGACAACGCAAGCGACGTCTGGAAGAAGCTCCAGACGGCTGATAGGTACGTACTGTGCCTATACCTTCCTTTTTGCGAATACGACCATGCAGGCCGTTCCGCTGAAGCTCTGTCGCGTGCCTTGCTGAGGGAGTTTTGCGTGTGCGTGCAGGTTTCGCTTCGGGAAGGCGCGGGACACGCCCCCCCACACGATTCAGACATTTGGGCGAGTCACCAGACGGCGGAGAGCGTCTCCAGACGTCCGGAGAGGTGGTCGGACGTCTGAAACTAGGTCCAGACGGTTCAGCAGGATCCTTGGACATCTGAGGAACAGCGCTGAGCGAGGTATGGATCTGGACCCCTTTTAAGACGTCTGGAAGGTGTTCCAGACATCTGATTGGAGTCAGAGTTGTCATTTTTGACCCGTTTAGGGTCCGATTTCCACATTTAAAATTTTGTTCTTCTCAGAATAAGTTCCTCTACTTGTTTAGAATACTTTTATCCTGTTCTGAGCGTTTCCTTGTGATTGATCCTTGTGTTAGGACCTCATTCTGTTGCGGATTTGGGGGTTGCGGAGGCATGTGGACCTGCCGATCATGCCCCCATTACTCCCGATTTTGCGGGTAGAGTGGCTTTCCTTAGTTACTTATAAACATAAATACATATCTGAAATAAATGATAGATCCTAGGGTATGACATGAATCCTAGGACCTGAAAACTAGATTGAATGATAGATCCTAGGGTATGGCATGAATCCTAGGACCTGAAAAGTAGAATGAATGATAGATCCTAGGTTATGGCGTGAATCCTAGGACTAGAAACACTGGAACAATTGTAGTGAATGCCTGAATTGCAGTCTTGGATAAGTAGATAGAATAAAATAATTGCCTGTAATTAGATAATAGCTACCTGTGAAATGTAGAGTACTGTTGTTAGTGACTGCTATATGAAATTCCTATTGTTTGAAGTTAAATACTAGCTGCATGTATATAATTGGAAAAGAAGGTTTGAACATTGAAAACACGTGCTATATGCAATAAATCTGAAAGGATGAAACCTAGTATGGCTTGGCCTGAGAAACATGAGCACGAACCCTACGGGGAATTAGGAGTAGAGCTCCTGGAAATAAATAGAATGGATCTGGGAAAGTGAATGGGGAAGTGAGCTAGCCCTTGAGTACGAAGTACCAAAGAGAAAAACTGTCCCCCTGTTTAGTGTAGAGCGGAGCTAGCCGCCATAGGGTTGGGACCCGGGGTTAGGACTGGCCACTTTGTACCAACTCTGTGGCCCTCGCGTACACAGTACCGGGGAGAGCTACTAGTGTAGGGAGAGAGCTAGCCACCTACGGGGCCCGAGGATCAGCTAGCCGTCCTACACCGACTTGTTAGACCCACTGGACAAACCAAGGTAGTCAGGCGAGGGTGCGCAGACTGTGGAAGGGCAAGACCCCTGTTTGGTTACTGTGGAGGGGCTGGACCCCTGTTACTGAGAGGGCTCTGCCCTATACTAGTTTCGTGTTGTGCTTTGGGTGCACCCATTAACGGAAATGACTGATCGCGTGCCAGTGCGGGGTAGCTACCCGTGCGTTTATCGCGTGTGACGTAGTCACCGTTACGTCTGTCAGCGACCTTGGGGTGGTTGACTGAGGGTAGGACCACCACAAGGGACTCTCCCAGCCAGGAGAGCACCACATGCTACTTCTACTTTTCGGAAAAGACTGCAATCAAGATCATTCCCACGAGGAACATTTGAGATCAAGAGAAAGACCTGAGAAATAAACCAAGAAAGAGTAAATAGATAAATATAGAAATATTAAAAACAACAGCTACCTGTCCACTTTTACTATTTTTCTTAGCTAGCTGGTTGCCACTCTACTCAACGTTTCGCTGACGTGTCGTACTTACCACCTTTTTTAGGCCCAGGTGTTGAGCAGCTAGAGCCTACGGCTGTGGAGGGTGCTGGGCCTAGTAGAGCCAATAGTTGTACTTTTGTTGTACCCATTTTTCTGTAGTAGTGAGTATTCTGTTACACCTTTGTACTCTTTTATTGTAAACTTCATATTTTTGTACCTGTTTTTAATTCTCTACTGTTGTGGTGGTGTGTACTGTAGTAGTTCTTCTCTTTATTGTTGTACTTTTGTTACTGTTAGTTGCTTGCATGATGAATGTGGTTTATTTTACTGCTCTTTGGTTACTTTCTCGTTGGACGACTGGGTCTTGGGATCAGTCAAGTCGGTCCGATTCTCGTGTCTTGTAGGGATTCGGGAATCGGGTCGAAATAATTAACCTAGCGCCTAGTCAGCATACTTCTAAGATTTAACATGTGAATTATCCAAAACTCATCATCCAACCTACTCCTAAATCCCTGCTAATAAAACCCTTCTTGTGGTCATCCCCTTGCTTCTAGTAACCTAGTTTGGATAGCCAATTGGTGCATTAAATCTCAGCCAATAGATTTAAATCCTAGGGCCAAAACCATCTACCTAAAACCCTATCCAATCCCTACAACTACCCTATTTTATCCTTTAGAGTTGGTGCCACATATCCCCTTGGAAAACACCTTATAGTAGGCCACTATAGAAGCCTAAAACCAGCCACTAAGATCAGATCCTAAATCCTAAATTAGTCCCTCCTAAATCCTATCCTAATCCCTACCAAACCCTATTTTAGTTGGCCAACACATAGGATTAAACTTTAACCCTTAGATCGACATCCAATGGCCTATCTCCCTCTACCTAATGGCCATCCACTTAACCTAGAAACTAACCTATATGGCTGGCCATAAGGCCTTTAATCCATGCCCTTCATCTTTCCTTTAATGACATCCCAGCCCTTGATTTATTCTAACAACACCTAAAGCTATCTACCCCCCTATCTTCCAATCCTAGCCCTTGACTCCTAACTAGCAAACCCTAGCCCTCCATTCCAAGAGCTAAAACCTCTACATAAACACCATAGGGTCGGCCCTCCCTCCTGTTAATTCTTCTACCTACTCTCTCATCACCATTCTTACCCTCGTAAGCATTCTTCTATAGCCTCACCAGCATTCCTCCATTAAAGCCCCTCACCACTTTCTTCCTCCTCCACCATCATCTTCACCTTTACACCAACCTCACTGCCACCACCTTCTCTGTGGCTTTCCCTCTCATCCCTCTAAGTGCTTTAGCTTATCTCTGGCTCTTCTTCCCGGTGCCTGCTTCATTGGACTTCACTCCAGATCTCCATCTTTGCTTCTTCTTTGTTTATATCTGATATGTAGTTCTTTCATTTAGTTGTAATTTTGAACTCAAATTATTTGCAATAGAAATTTATTTCCAGTTATATTATCTTGCTATCCGTGATTCTCATCGCCTCTCTAATTTAATCATTGCGATTAGTTTTCCGTCTTCTCACCTTATTCTTGTTATAAAAATACAAAAAAAATTAGTTCATATTCGCTTAGGTTAGATATGATCTTTGCCTCCCTGTATTCTTTCCAAACCAGAGATCCAGTTACTTATTTTGATAACAAAAAGTTGTGCTACAATGATTTACTATTTACTTAGTAGTTTTTGATGATCAATTTTGGCATTGTTGTTGAGGACCCAACGGATCTTGCTTTCCTTTGCATTTTAGTTTGCATTTTGATTTTTTACTTTGTTTTTCTCTTCTGTTGTTTTGTGTACAGGAAATCGCGTGGGAGCTCAGGATCGAGATGCGAAATGATAGACAGAGAAAAGTGTGGTTGAAGAATTCGTAGGTATATCTCGTCATCTTAGGATTAAGGCTTTATTAGAACAAAGGAAAAAAGAAAAATAATCCCCTTGTCCATTTAGGTTTTCTTTGGACCCCGATGAGGTGTGGCTCATCATAGCTAAAATGCTTAAGTTATGGTAGAAACTAGGTTAAATATTATACAATTAATACATGAAAAGGATTAAGTGTGAGAAATAACAGAAATGACTTAAAACATCCAATTTGTGTTTAAAATGAAAAATTAATTCATAAAATGAGATATTTTATTCATTAATATAAATTGATGATCCAATTGCAAATTGAACACACAATTGAGTTCAAAAGTTCAAATCAAAAGTGAAATCAACTTCTTGAACGTTCAATTGAGCTTTAACAAAAACTTTGTTACATTTGGACATCACTAGGATCTTGCATTTAGAGCTTTATATTTAGGTCCTTAGTTTATAAACATTTATTCACATTAAAACCTCCAGGGACTGATTTGATAACCGCCAAGGGCTTCTTTGCAAGACCTGAGGACAGCTCTGCTATCATTCTTCATCACTTATGGCTTTGCATGCAAATTCTCTAGCCCTTCTCACCATAGGGCCTCTCAGAAAATTCACCAAAAGAGCTGCAGAAGGTGGGTGCATTGTTCACCCCAAGAACACGGCCAATCTTGGTCGTTTATCTCATGATCTCGATCTGACGGCCGATCTCCAATCGAAGCTTCGCGTGTGATCACCCTTTGCCCCAAATCTTATCCTACGGCCACAATTTGATTTGGAGCTTTGTGGGCCCCTCTTCCTTCCATCTCACCATTGAAGCCCTAGTTGCCTAATCTTACTAATGCGGTGTTTGGGATCACTCGCGCATCTACTTAAGGGCCTCACTGAGCTCATGCGTACACTTAACCAGCTCGCAACCTGCAACTCTCAAGTTGAGCTTTCGTTCACTCCGGTCGCTTCTCCTCACCCTGTCCCTACTCCATTGCTGCAACAGTGGAGATCATCTTCTTTGATCCTCCTCACTGCTAAGGACTTCGTAGCACCCTAAGGTGACCTAGAGCTCCACTAGTGGGCTTTCACTTTGCCAAAGTTCCTCCTCCTTTTCTTCCTCTCCATCCACCAGGTGGAGATCCAAAGGTCCCATTCATCCACTTAGATTAGGTTTTAATTGCTTTCTAGATTAGTGTAGTATTTGCTAGTGTAGTTTAGAATAGATTAGGAGTTGATTAGATGATGGAATTCATGGATGTTTTAGTTTAGCTTAGGAGTAGATTAGGATAATTCCTCACCTCCTCTGATCAATTCAGATCAGAGGAGACGAATCCACTGCAATCCGCATGTCCATTCTTCTTTGATCAGAGGAGACGAATCCACTGCAATCCGCATGTCCATTCTTCTCCCTCTTCACCTCACAGCACATGTTCACTCACTTGATGCACGATTTTGTCACCAATAACCTACTCAAAAGAGAAATTAATAGATCTGAAGTTTACTAACTCTCAAATCTATTAAAATGCTCAAAATCAAATTGAGGCCTCTCTCATACACTCCACCTAAACACAAGAGTCCTCTCATTGATTCGAATTAGTTAGATTGCTAGATTGAATGAATATTGATTTGCAAGCTTAATCAAGAGATTGAGATTTTAATTTGGATAAATGTGTTTTAATCAAGTGAATTGAGTTTGAAATGTGTTAATCGATCTAATTTCCATGGGTTTAAACTGCTTTGGTTGAAGTTTGAAGGAGCAATATGTTCATACCCAAGAATTTTCAGAAATTATGGTGTGTTAGGTAGTTTAGACCTTGAAAGTCAATCATACTGATTTGAGGTCTAGAAAATGACCTATATTGATGGATAGCTTTGCATTGGGTACTTGAACACCAATCAATGGTGTTCAGGTATCCTAGATGATCAAATCATCATTGGCGAGCTTAAATTAAAATTTCCAGATGGATGACATTTGATCTGAATTTGAATGTGTTTTATCTACTGACCGGTGATTTGATTGAGGTTTGACAAGTTTTAATGAAGGTTTGAAAGCTACTTTGAGTGATTCTAGATGCTCCTATTGATTTCCTTCTACAAAACAATCTATGGTCTTGTATAAGGGTCAGTGAGGTTTTTCTTGGGTTTTTATTTGAGATCTGATTGTGAGATGGATTTCAGACCTTTTGATCATTGTTTGTGATGGTTTCAACACAAATATTTTTGGTTTCAAAGGATTTTGGGCAAGTTTGATTTGTCAGAAATTCTTTTGGGGAATTTTGTGCCTTAGATTAAACCTTCTTAGGTATGATCTGGGCTGATATCAGTGATCAAAGTTGCTACTGGGTGCTTCCAGTTGTTGGCTTCACAGCTAAGTAGCTACTGAGAGAGTAGCAGTCTTTGCTTTAAGTCGTCTGGTAGTGAAGCAGTTGTTGATTATGAAAGTTGTAATTGATTAAGATCAGCTGAACTTATCAGCAGCATTGCAACTGAAATTCAACTGCAACTGATCAGTTGTAGCAAATCTGAACCAAAGTTTGAGCTAGGATTTGGATGAATTTTAGGGATGTAAATGAGCTAACTTGATTTGTATTGTTTGAGTCTCATGTACAAGCATTCCTATACCTGAAATGGATATTAATTTAGTTAGAATTGTTTGTTATTTCATTTTAAATTGCATTATCAGCATGGATACAATGAATATCTATCCATATATGAAAGTTAATGGAATTTAACGTGAAAATCATGCTTTATTGCTCATATACTTTTCTTGTGATATATTGAATGTTTCCACAAGCATGAACCCAGTTTCCAACACTTAGAACTAATTGAAGGCCTTAGGTTTTCACTTTCAATACCCACCAAGGCCTTACTTGTGTTAACTTTGCATATAAATAAAAACCATAAAAAAATCCAAAAAAATAAAATAAAAGTGTTTGGAGTAGGATTATGTTTATTTCTAAGTGTATACAAAGTTTCAAGGTATTTTGAACCCTCGGCTTAGTAGAACAGATCAGTCGATGGTTTAGTATACCTTGGAACTTAATATAAGACTAAAAACTGAAAAACAACAAAAAAAATGATATCTCCCTCATCTCACTCTTTCTCTCTCTTCCTTTATCTCTACTATATATATACAACCCATAAAAATCAGAAAAATCCCAAAAGCTTCCAAAAATACCATGTATACCAGGTATATACTTGTATATATTAATTAAACTTAAGCTATATGTACAAAATATCTATAAATAACTTATATATGTATTCTACATATTAAATTAAGTATTTAAAATGATTTATTATATATATAACTTTAGGGTATTATTATATATTAAATTATACAACTCAAATGTATACTAAACTAAATAATTCTATGAACCTACTTAAATGTACATGTTTATACCTAATATTGTACATAGATATTTATATATGTATTATGTACCATATAATGCCTGTAATTTAATTTAATTATATATTTACAGTAAATAATTACATTATTAAGTTATTTAGGTAGTTTATTAACTTAAAATAAAATAAATTAGTAACTTAAGTTAATACTAAAGTAAATTACAATGTATACTTGTAATGTATTATACTAAGTATTTTCAACTTATTTATATCGTATTTATATTGTACTATAGTATTTATAAATTATTTATATGAAAAACTATCTTAAACATATATTTAAATGTAAATAAATTAAAATAAAATTTATAAAATATAATAAAAATGTGTAATAAATAATCTGTTATGTATATTAAGACTGTATTAAGTCAATTAGATAATTAATTAACAAATTTATACTTTAATTAATAAATTAACATCTAATTTAACATGTACAAACTGTAAACTTTACCTAATTTTATCATATACGTAAATAATTTATTTATGAAAATTAATTATATAAATATGTTGCCCTATATAAGGGCTTTACAATGGCATAATTTATTTTTAATTTAAATTAAATTATGGCCCTCAAATAGAGGGCCAAATTTGCCAAATCATAACAGAAGCGCACTGGTAGCTGCAGCTCAATTTGGGCACTCTAATAGTGCCACATCGTGCACTGATGACTGTCGACTGCGGTATTTAAGTATTTTGTGTCGGCAGTTGTTCAGTCATCATTACGTCGAGCGCATACACATACACATACAATATGGCATAGGAATGAGCATGAATATGTGCACAATGATGGGCCGAGGGCCATGCACTGTGCAAGGGCATGAATGGGCTCATTAACAAGCATTGAACTGGATAAAATACACCTAAATTAAACAAAGCGTGGCCCTAGTAGAGGTCTGGTCCCACCTTGAGAAGGGTGCTGTGTATCCCTTGAAAAGGTCGCCCGCCCACTAATAAACTAAATTTTTGACTAGGTAAACAGTGATCATGTGTTAAGTGAGGAGAAAAGAGAGCTATTACCGGCTAAGTGTTGAGTCTTCTGAGCTGTGTGTGTGTGTGTTTATGCATATGTATATATGTAAATATATAGTATACTCATAGTATAAAGTATATGTATATAAATAATGTAAATAAGTATACATACATACATACATACATATATATATATATATATATATATATGTACGTATAACTATGATAGTATGTTTGAGCTTTTATATGTATATAAATAAGGGCTTTAGTGACAGATATATATGTCACTGTATATATGTATATACGTCAGTGTAAGTAACAATTTTTACCTTAGGTTAAGTAAATATGTTACTATGGTTTTAGTAATGTATATATACGTCACTATGAATATACTTATATGTTAGTATAGATAGCTATTTTGCCTTATGTTATGTATATAATTTTACTAAGGCTTTAGCGACACTTATATATGTTACTGTATACATAATATATGTTACTATAGACATTAGTATGTTATTATGATTTAGTATAGTAGATATTATTAATTATTTTTGTACATATACTTAGGTATTCTTTACAGTAGTTGTATATAACTAACATAGAGTAATTTTATATAGTTTTTAATGCTTGTTTGTGTATATATGTTTTCAAGCATGGTAATGTGTTGTTATTGATTCTTTTGTAATTAAGTAATCAAATTCTTTCATTCATTTATTTTTGTAAATAAAATAAACATTTTTAGAATAAAAAATTTTTGGACTTAGAGAGTGATATATATCAATAACTGCCTCCCAGTAAATGACCTGGAATAAACCAGTAAAAATTAAGTAAATAAATAAAATTGATGCGACATCGATTTGCATTTGTGACATATATTACAACAACGACATTTTTAAAACACCATTTCTAATGCGAACCGGTCGTCAACCTCTAGTAGAAAAAGCACTGTTCGCGACGGATATTTTTTATCGTTCAAGTAACCGTCAGCAATAATATTATTCTCAACTGTTTTAATAGGAACGGTTGCCAAGAGTCTGGTCATTAACTTTTCCATTTAGAAAACAACTGAGGAGGTTGAGACCATTCTCGACCATTAGAAACGGTCGAGAATGAAAATTTAATCAACCGTTGTTATATAAACGGTCGAGGATAAACAAAATCATTGACTGTGTAATATATAACGGTTGAGAAAGTGAAGTAAAATTAAGACGTCTGGTTGACACCATTGTCGACCGTTTATAACAATCGATAATAATAATATAGTCGATTGTTTTTATATTAACGATCGATGATAATGTTTTCATAACCCACGCGTGCCAGTGGGCAAATTTTCAAAGTCTATTGTTGACTGTTCGACCTTAACAGTCGGAAAAGGAATTATTTCTAACCGTTATTAGAGGTTGGTAGTAACAATATCATCGACCGTTTATTAAAAACGGTCAAGAATGTTGAGTTAAATCCCCAGTGTAGACCAGACTCCCACCCTCCTTCGTCCCAAATTTGAAGCAACCTCCACCACCTTACGACCTCCTCCTACCCCTCCCCTCCGCGAGACCTCCTCCGCTCGGCTCCTCCTCGACCTTGCGACCTCTTCCTACCCCTCCCCTTCGCAAGACCTTCGCCCCTCGTCTCCTCCTTCACGACCTCAAGGGGTAGCCATCCTCCTCTTGTTCTTCCTCCTCCGCCCGCCTCCTCCTTCCCCTCCCCCTCGTCGCCGGCCTTCCCTAACCCCACCCCCTCGCCCACCACCAGCACCTGCACCACTAGCCGCCACCTGCAACAGCAGCACCCGCCGCCATCTCTTGCCCCTGGGGCCACCACCAACACCACCACCACTCACCGTTGCCACCTCTTCCACCACCACCTCTTGCCCCTGCCGCCACCTCCAGCACCACCACCACCTTGCAGCCACCACTAACACACCACCACCTCGCACCACCACCACCACCCTGCCGCCAGCCCCACCACCAACGCACACCACCACCACCACCACGACCACCTCTTGTCGCCACCATGACCACCTCCTCCTGCCCTCACCACCACCACGCAACTATCACCACCATCACCACCTGCTACCACGACCATTACCTCCTTCTGTCGCCATTATTTTCTCATTTTTACTGTAATATTTAGTTATAGATTTAATTATGAATGTAATTTAATTGTATGTTTCAATGCATCAATGTTTAGCTAAAATGCATTAATTTAGCTTAAATGCTCAATGGTCTCTTCCATTTGTCATTATTGTTATTATGTGATGGTGTGCACATGAAATGTGGGGTGTGCCCACATGTTAGTTGATTTTTTATTTGATCTGAATGTAGGGTGTGCCTACATAATGTGTTTTATATGCAGGAATTGGAGAATGCATATATTATAGGGAAAACTCTGTCGAAATTTATTCAGCTTTGAGTTCACTTTCTAGGTTTAGGGTTTAGGATGTTGTGTTTAGGTTTTTGATTCATAGTGGCGTGGGAATTGAAGGATGATTGAAGTCCAATGCCTCATCCACCTTCTCTTTGATTGCCTTGCTTTCCTTTAGTTAGCCATAAGAGTAGGAGACACCTCTTTCTTTTGCTTTTGCTACTTCTCGTACCTTTCATCAGACATGGAGATGAGAAAAAGGCTATATCTCCACTCCTTGCCTCCTTATGGCGTACACCTACAAGGCGAAGCAAGATATTTATATATGGGCCATGGTTACTATGCCTAGGGCCATACCCATCTTCACAACCCCTTAATCTCGATCATTCATTCCCACATGAAACCAAAAATGGGGTTTTAGGGTTTAGTGTTTAAGGTTTAAGATTAGGTTTAGGATTTTTTTATTAGGTTTTGGTATTAGGATTTGATTCTGGATTTAGGTTATAAGGTGTTTAGTTTAGATTTAGGGTTTTCGATTTAAGGTTTAAGTTTAGGTTTGACGATCTTGATTGCAGTAATGGTAGGCTCCCAAAGTTTGATTTTTGAAAGCCTGGATTAGAGCTAAAGCCAGTTCTTCTATACTTCTAAATTAATGTGGTTGTTGCTATAAAACTTCACCTAAATGGGAAAATTTAGAACTTTCTTTTGATAATTCTAGACTGTATGTTTGAATTGTGTTCCCAAATTGTTTCAATTATTTGTTATTTATGTTTGATTATGAATTTTTTATTACAACTTTATATATACACACACTTGCACAAATTTAGATGTACGGTAATGACAAACAATAGGAATTCTAACCCTTAGGCAATAGGTTGTGAGAGGGATATAATTGTGTCAAAATACTAGCTCATCAAGACTTATGATCATGTTATACAGACAATACAGAGTGTGTGTATACCTCACTTATATGCATGATGCGTTGTCTTTATAACATGCCATAAGTGTCGTCGTCATTTGTTCAGAGAAATTCTGAACAAAGGGGGTTCCTTGAAGATTTGATCACAACTTAGGGTTACTTCTTGCTTATAGCTAGTGTTTGGAGAAATTTTGGTTGCATTTTCTCGCTCTTCTTTGGTATATCAACTAATCTTAGCTCTGTTCTCGAAGTATCCTTTAGTGGGGGCTATTGGGGATGTTGTTAAGGTTAATCTTGGGGGGTATACTGGAGAATTGCGGGGAAATGCTGTTGAAATTTCTTCAAATACTGGTTGCATGTAAGAAGTAATGTTGTGATCAAATCTTCAAGGATGGGCTATCAAGTGAAAATCTTCTTAAAATACACATTTCTTCTTTATTCGAGTATAACTTATGAATGATCTAAAAATACACATTCTTACCTTATTCGAGTCTAACTTATGAGTGGTTGTCGTTTACATTTAAGATAATTATCATGGATAAGTCATAGATTAGTATGAGGAATTCAAATTACCAAGACTACAAGAGTGGAGTGATTTTATTTCTGGAGTGAGCATTTCATGATGATAGGAAGACATTTAGATGAGGTGAATTCCTTCAGCTAATTTTATGCCCATGTAGACAGTGTTTGAATGGGTATTTCCATGACCGAGACACAGTTTTGGAGCATGTAATATGTAAAGGTTGGTGGCAACATTACGTAAATTGGACAGCTCATGGTAAACAAATGAGAGAAGTTAGGAATGGGACAATTTAAGCCTTTGAAGGAAGTGATGATAATCAAGGAGATGAATTAGATGAAATGTTACATGACATGAGAGCAGCAAACCATGTGGATGCAGATGATGATGAGGCATTACCAAATTGTAATGAGTTGTATGATGCAGTCAAGGTAGTAGAGGATCCAATTACTCCTGGAATAACGTCAATGTCGAAGTTGTCATTCCTTCTGAAATTGTTTCAGATGCAAGTGAAGAATAGAGCCACAGCAAAATTAATATCTTAGGTTCTGGAATTCATTGGAGATCTATTGAATAATCCTGTTGGATATCCTAAGTCATGGTACGATGCGAAGAAGCATATACATGGGCTTGGACTAAAATGCAAGAAGATTGATGCATGTCGTAATGACTACATCCTATATAGAAATGAGTACTCAAGGTTGACTAACTATCCTGAATGTGGTGAGGAGAGATATAAGATGGGTTAGTCAACAAACACCGACGGGAAGAAACAAATGGAGAAGGTTCTCCATTATTTTCCACTGATACCTAGGCTACAACGCCTATTCATTTCCAGTAAAATAGTAAAACTGTTGTCGTGGCATCAGGATAATAAATCGAAAGATGGACACATCCGTCTTCCAACAGATTCTGATGAGTGGAACAGATTTAATGAGAATCACGCATTATTCGTAGAGGAGTCACAGAATGTGAGACTAGGTCTTGCAAGCGATGGATTCAATCCATTCAAGAGCATGTATCCTTCATATTCCATATGGCCAATGGTCATGGTAACTTACAACTTACCCCCATGGCTATGCATGCGATCTTCATTCATAATGTTGACACTCCTTATCCCAGGACCCAAGCAACCAAGAAATGCAATAAATGTTTATCTCCAGCAATTGATTGATGAACTGAAAGTGTTGTGGTACAGTGGTGTTCAAACATATAACGCACACAAGAAACAATTCTTCCAGTTGCACACAGTATTACTGTGGACAATCAATGACTTTCCAGCATATGCGAATTTGTTAGGATAGAGTACGAAGGGAAAGTTAGCCTATCCAATCTGCATGCATGATACTCATCACCTCTGATTGAATGAAAGCAATAAGTTTTGTTACTTAGGGCACCGCAAGTTTTTGCCCATTGAACACAAATGATGAATGTCACAATTCAAGGACAGATTTAATGGTAAAGCATGTCGGTATTCATTGAGGAATTAAAAGAATAAACTCAGTATAAATTCTATTAGGCTGTTAGGGATGAAAATCATGGAGACATTGCAACAGCTCGGAGAAATACATTTGGGTCGTCTTTTCAAGAATGACTTGGCTTCCTTGCGACACTCAAGGTTTAGGAAGAAAAGCATATTTTTTATGAAGCTTCCATATTGGAAGGATTTGACATTGTAGCACAATTTAGATGTTATGCATATCGAAAAGAATGTAATGGATAACATTCTTGATGTATTAAACCTAACAGACAGCCCAAAGGATATAGTTAAAATAAAGAATGATATGAAAATTTTGGGTATTCGTCCAAAGTTGCACGTTGAAGAAGGAGGGTCTCACTTTCCAAAAGCTATATACAGTCTTACTGAAGAGCAGAGGCAAAGGATTTTCTCGTTCCTTAAAGACATTCAGGTTCCAGATGGGTATTCATCGCAACTTTCACGTTGCGAAAATGAAGCGCAAAAGAATATTACTGGGTTAAAAAGTCATGATTCTCGTGTGCATATGCAAATCTTATTCCCACTAGCGATACGTGGAGTGATGCCTGATCCGATAGTCGATTCTTTGACGAAGATGAGTAGATATTTTAAAGTTATCTGTTCAAAGACATTAGATACTGAATTGCTAAACTATTAGGATAAATAAATTGTGATCACACTTTGTAAAATGGAGCAGATTTTCCCACCTGCATTTTTCGACGTTATGGTTTATGTCACGTTTCATCTTTCAAATGAAGTGAGAATTACTTGACCCATGTAATACAGATGGATGTATCCAATTGAACGATATTTGAAGAAATTAAAAGATTATGTCTTGAATAAGGCTAAGCCAGAAGGGTCACTTGTTGAAGGCTATTTTGTAGAAGAATGTATTAACTTCTGTGCCATGTACATGAATGAAACAGACAATAGATTTAATCATCTTAAACGAAACTATGAAGGAGAATTTAATGGTAATGATGAAGATTGTCGTCCATATTTAACATCAGAGAAAGGTCGATCCTACGGACAAAGGTTAAGCCCATCTCGGAAATGAATCGACGTTTGGCACGCTTGTATATTTTGAAGCAAATTCCAGAAGTGGATGAATTTTACAATGAATTCAAAGAATCATCTGATACATCTACACACGACTTGCAGTTCCTTCATTGGTTCAAGGATCGTGTAAATAAACTGAAAGAAAATGGGGATCCACGGTGGGTACAGGATTTTGATGTAATTGCTGATACACCTTTGACAAACGGACGTTACCATTCCTGATACATAATTAATGGTTTCAGATTCAGAGTACGATCCATTGATGATACGAAGGCCACACAACAGGCGAGAGTTCTTGTCAATTATGACCTAAGCACTGGTTGTAATGGGTATTACGGCCAAATTGAAAAGATTGTGGAAATGAGTTTCATGTTTGACCGTAAGGTGGTTCTATTCAAGTGAGATTGGTTTGATGCTTTTAAAGAAGGCATTGGATTCAAAATTGATAAGAAATACGGATTCTTGAGCTTAAGTAAAAACCGTCGCATCCTCCAATCATCAGAACCTTTCACACTAGCTTGTCAGGTAGCACAAGTATTCTACATGCCTGATAATAGTAGAAATGGGTGGATTATACCAGTTAGAGCTCAACCACGTGAACAATACGATGCAGGAAAAGATCTACACCCAGATGTTGAATCTGAAGCATATCAACGAAACCCACAAAGTGAAGAACTTGCCACAGGTGCAATTGACATTGAAATATAAGGTAAATTGTCAAAAATATTAATTCATAACCATAAATATAAATAAATTATGAAATTCCTAGTTTGTTTTGTTTAAATTGCCTTTAAATTATTTTATCTTTTATTAAAGATTACATTTATTTATATATCAAACCTGAATTTTTTTTTATTGCCTTCTCATATAGGTTCTTCGCATTCTCCTACTGTTTGTGCACCGACTGTTTCTATTTCGTCACTATGGTGAGTTTCTTACTACTTTTTTTTAAAAAATGCTATTATCATGTTAGATGTGGGATGTTCCCACTTAGCTTTATTTTAAGAGTGGGTGTACCCACTTAGGTTCATCTTTTGTGTGGGGTGTACCCACTTAGATTTATTTTTTTTGTGGGGTGTGCCCACTTAGATTTATTTCTTGTGTGGAATGATGCTTTTTTTTGTATCTTGAATGTTTTATGTTGAAGAAAGAGGAGAAGAAAGAGGAGAGGAAATAAGAAGGGGAGGGTAATTAAGGAAGGAAGAGAGAAAGAGAAGGGGAGGTAAGGGAGAAAGGGAGAAAGAGAAGGGGAGGGTAAAGGAAGGGAAAGAGGAGAAGAAAGAGGAGTGGAAATAAGAAGGGGAGGGTAACTAAGGAAGAAAGAAGAGAAAGAGAAGGGGAGGGTAAGGGAAGGGGAAAGAGGAGAAGAAAGAGGAGAGGAAATAAGAAGGGGAGGGTAACTAAGGAAGAAAGGGAGAAAGAGAAGGGGAGGTTAAGGAGAGAGGGAGAAAGAAAAGGCGAGGGTAAGGGAAGGGGAAAGGGAATGGGAGAAAGAGAAGGAGAAGAGGAAGGGGAGGTTAAGGAGAAAGGGAGAAAGAGGAGGGGAGGTTAAGGAGAAAGGGAGAAAGAGAAGGGGAGGGTAAGGGAAGGGAAAAGGGAATGGGAGAAAGAGAAGGAAGAGAGGAAGGGAAGGTTAAGGAGAAAGGGAGAAAGAGAAGGATAAGAGGAAGCAGAGAAAGAGGAAGGGGAGGTTAAGGAGAAAGGGAGAAAGAGGAGGGGAGGTTAAGGAGAAAGGGAGAAAGAGAAGGGGAGGGTAAGGGAAGGGGAAAGGGAATGGGAGAAAGAGAAGGAGAAGAGGAAGGGAAGGTTATTTCATTTATATACGCTCATTTCATTTTCAATTATTTGTATACTTATTTCATACAGGATTTTTGAAATATCACAATATATAGGGGAAACACTGCCAATTTTTTAAAAAAAATATCTGATTATTTGTGATGTTTTTATGCAGGTTATTTTCAAGAAAAAAGGCTAATAGGAGCAGGCAGGAGGCTTAGGCCTCCCAGCAGCCTGAGGCCCCCCCACAGCGACCTGAGGTCCCCCGCCAACAACCTCAGCCTCAAGCTCATCGCCAGCATCCTCAGCCTCAGCCCCAGGCACCTTGCCAGCAGTTTCTGAGGCCTGGAGATGTAGCTCGATATTTCCAAAGTCAGGGGAAGGGAGGTAGGGGGGAGGGGAAGAGTCTGATGCCTCCTCCGACGAATCTCCCAGCGGAAGATTCTGACTATGAGGAGGATGCACCTGCCGGTGAGGAGGAGGAGGATAGTACTTCATTTGATGAGGAGAACGCTAGATTGAATGATCAGCCAGAGTAGACGACTGACCCAGATCCTTCTCAAACGGGATATTCTGCACCACCACCACCCGCCCGCGGTTTAGGTATGAATTTAAGGTTTGGTAAATGTTATGTTCTTAAATTTTTTTCTTTGTTATTTAATTTTATGTTATAGTTCTATTTTATAGGTAAACGTAGGGGGAGAGGTCCCACACGGAATAGGGACTTAGAGAGAATTCTGCATGGGATCCGCATTTTAGTGCGAATCACACCAGCGGGGGAAGTAGTGGACCATCCTCCATTTGTCAGCAGACTAGGTACGCTGACGAAGGCAATCATCCCACTGTCCTACTTCGATTGGAGGAAGGTGCCAAACAAGCTGAAAAGGCAACTCATTTGAGAGTTAGAGATAATTGGTAAAAACTAATAACTTTTGTAAATTGCTTTATATAAGTGTAAATTATCTAACAATTTTTGTTCTCTTTCTAATTTAGGCCACGTTCGAATGGGGCAATGATCTGAACATCCCCAAATATATCCTTAAGCACGCAGCAAAGATTCATAAAGATTGGAGATTAGAGATGAAGAATAAGGCAAAAGATAAATTTTAACTGTATTTCTTTATTTCCTTTACTACTATTCAAATATTATTTTTAAGATCAAAATTATATTTTTTAGTATTATAAGAACAGGAATCATGATGAGGCATTGCATAATACGCCTCTTTTGATATAGTCGCATATTTAGAAGGAAGCGTGCAAGAATTGACATGATCTAGCGATGCAGGTAAAAGTATTTCATATATTATCATTTATTTAAGCAATTTCTAAGTTAATAAATTATACCTTCATTTTCAGGAGCAAGCCAAGAAAAATAAGGAAAATAGGGCTAAGGCTCCACAGAAGACCCATGTCATGGGTAAGAGGAGCATAGATGGGATAAAATCTATATACATAAGTATTTTTAATTAATATTTTCTTTTAAATCTTACAAAAATTTCTAATTTATTAAAATTAACTATTTCAAATTATTGTAGTCCACCAAGCATCTAGGTGCCCAGCTTGATCGGGTGGGAGTAGATGAGGCCACTCATAGCAAGATGAGCAAAAAGAGAAATAGAGAGTGGTTTCATGACACATACCAACAAAGACACGTAAGTTAAAAAAATACAATACTTTTATTTTATTTTGTAATTATATAATTAAATGAAATTACTTAATGTAATTCAATATCTTTTAGGATAATATGAACTTAATGCATCCTCCTGAAGATGCAAACTCTGGTACAGTTCAACAACCACTGACAGCAAAGGAGGCCTACCGGACCGTCATGCCACCTGAGCACGGTGGGTAGTCCATAACACAAGGAGCGAGATCGTCTCGGGGTGGTATGGAAGAAGGGGAGCATCATCCTCTTCAGTTGAGGTGTAGGAGATTAGGAAGAAGATTGCGGCATTACACCGTAGAGACGAGGAGAATGTGTTGTGAATCGAGGAGCTGATGACATTGGTCAAGGAGAACGCGACGCAGTTCAAGGAATCCAACAAGACCATGAAGGAGCTCCTGGCATTACTTCATAAGGGAGGAATTGATCACCCTGCCCTTCATGAGTTTAGAGATCGTCGTGATGACGATGATTTAGGTGGTAGTGGTGCTGGAGGCGTTGGTGCCACAGCATAATTGTATTTTTTATATATATTACCATTTGTAATGAACTTTGTATATGTTACTTTTATTTATACAATTTTAATTTTCATTACTTATGTTTTATTTAAATGCATAAATTTTTAAGTTGTGTGATTGATTTATACTCTTAATAGGGTATTATTTACAGGTCTTTCACATAAATTAAATATATTTAAAAAAATTTCCTTATTATTCTCGGCCATTATTTAAATATGGTCGAGAATTGTTAATATTATTGACTGTTAAAATGGTCGCTAATATGAGTTTTCCCGACCGTAACAACATAATCGTCGTGAATATTTAACATTCTTGACTGTTTAAAACGGCCTACAATACGAGTTTTCTCAACCGTTACTCAATAACTATTGCAAAAGTTAACATTATCGAACATCCGTAAATCGACGTAAATATCATTATTTTCGATTATTATTAACAAATGGTTGGAAATACGCTCTTACTTGACTGTCTAAATAATGGTCAAGGTAAATACTTTCACCAACCGTGGACATTAAATGGTCGAGAAAGAGCGTTACCGACTATTGAAAATTGACAAGAGAACTGACTAAATGTCGAGTGGGGGTGTGCCTTTTTTTCGACCGTATTGTTCAATAATGGTCGAGAAAACCCAATCGCGACTGTACATTCCTCAACCCTTTTTCTCAACAGTTATTTGAACATTTGCGACCGTTTTTAACGATCGAGAATACTCAATATTTTTGTTGTGAACGATCATATTTTTGGCACTGATATTGCTCTCTTATGATTATTGACGTCTTGTCCACCAAACCCTAGTTTAGATTAGATTTGTATTATTGTTTGTATTATATAAAAAAAAGGGCAAAAATATTTACTAAAAAAAAACTATCTCTTGTGGCTATTTTTTGCTCTTTATCTTGAAAATCACTTATTCTAAATTCAGGCTGACAGAAAATCCATTTTTGAAAAAAATATTTCAAGAAATACTTAAATAAAAAAATCATCAAATTGCTCGTGGACTTGTCTTTTGAAGTTGAGAATTATCTCTGAAATTTTTGTGGCCAAACGTTTTGTCGAAAAAACTTAAAAATTCGCAGAACATACCCCTATCAAATTTGCAAACTTGAATTTTAATAATTTTTATACATATCTAAATTTATTGAAAAACTTGCATTTTATTTTTGGCCAAGTTTTCATTCTCTAAAAAAAATTTGGCAACTTTTAGGCACCTTGCGCTTACTGATTCACGAAAAATACCAACTAAGGGTCTTTTTTGACCTTGAGACCTCGGTACACTAAAAATTGAGGGGAAAATATCAAAAAGGCTTGAGAAATTCCTGAAAAATATTTTTTTTGTGCCTAATTAAGTGGTGCTCAGAAGCCATTTGTTGTTTTGATTGGGTTGCACCACTATTTGATCTAAAATGAATTCATATTTAGAAGTTGCCTGTGCTAGGTTTGTACTCTATGGTTTGAATAAGCACTCAACAACTTTTGAAATTAAAGGACAATCATTTTCATACGTAATTGCAAAACCTTGCGTGCCTACAAAAACTTGTTTGAATCGATTAAGACTAAAACCCTAAAAGCCTCTCAACAAGAGTTGAATCCTAAAAGTCATTCACCTTATAAAGTCTTGTTTGTAAACCCTTATTTGTGCACATACACACTTCTAAATTGAAAAATTAAGGCAAATACCCCCTAGCACCCATCATCTCTCAAAGCAGCACAATCCTAGCCCTTTAAAAAAGAGTAAGCGTGCCTTAAACAGGATAAATTAGTCTTGGGTATATAGTCATGTTGATGGGTAAATTGCCTACGTCTCTGTCTGTACATAGCTTGGTGTCAAGTTGAGGGGTCTCATTGTCAAACGACTTAAGCTAGGAGGGGTTACTCAATTGGCATCTAGACAGGGGTCTGGGAAGCACCCTCTCTATTCCACTTGACTCAGCCTAACCAGGTTATTTGTTGGACACAAGGGTTGATTTATTCAACGATGTGTCTATATAGTTCAAGACTTAGGTTTATTAGGGTTACAATAAAAGGCTAGCTTGGTTGCTTGTACTGTGACTGTGGGAGTTTCTCTCTCTTGTTTCCCTTGTCATCTCCTTGGATTTCTTCTTGTATGCAAGGTAGGATATCTCTAAATTTGGATTGAGTACCACCCTTGGATAAGAATCTTGAGAAGATCTTGTCTCAATCCACCACACATCCTGCTGCTATGGCTAGTTTTAGTCAAAGAGAGGTTATGCAAAAGGAGGATATTCACCCTGGGAATGATCCTATAGCTGAACTACAAGCTCAGATTAAGGTCCAACTAGAACACCATGATAGATAGATTAACACTATCCTCAAGACTTTTCAAAGACTTCAAAACCTTGCTAAGCTTAAACCACTTAGGGATTTCTATTATCCCTTTGAGACCCAACCTAAAGGGTAGTTTAGGGTACCCCACTTTGAGGATGATTCTGAATTGAAGCCTAACATCATCAACCTTATCCCTCACTTCCACAGGAATAACACTAATGATCCCTTCTAGTACTTAGAGGAACTCTTGAACATGGAAAGGATCTTTGGACCAAGGAGGATACTATGATGATGAAGATGTTCACTTTCTCTCTCAAGGATAAGGAAGCACTGTTGCTTACGTTTATAGGCAAACCTATTAGGACATGGGAAGAACTTAGGAGTGCCTTCCATAAGAAGTTCTTTCCCGTAGGAAAGACTAATGCCTTAAGATGAGCCATCACCACCTGTACCCAGAATCTGGGAAGGCAACTCCACGAGGCGTGGGAGAAATTTATTGATCTTACAAGGAAATTCCCACATCATAAAGTACCAAGTAGCATCTAGCCCAAAGCTCTTATCATGGATTAAATGATAATCTTAGGAAATTTTGTTGATGTTGCATGTGGAGGGAATTTCCTAAGTAAAGACGAGGATGACCATTTGAGTTGTTTGAGAATATGAGTAAGAACTCCCCAAACAATGCCTCCATGGCCACCTTTAATAGATCTACTTAAACCAAGAATGGGATATATGAGGTTCAAGCTAATTCAAGTGCGGTTGATTTGGAAATTAAGAGATCGGACAAGGTGAAATTGGTTGGGAAGAGCGTGGGAGAACCAATTCCTATTGGATGTGATGTGGTAGCTGCAACTAGAGTCAATAAGCCACTGATGGGAACACCATCATGAACCATAACTAGCTCAATTTGGTCATATAAAGTCAATAAAAGCTCCTACATATCTATCAGAAGGTCTCTAGAGTAGGGAGAGTGGTTTTGAGAAGAAAAGATGAAAACATGGTTATTTCTGTAATTTTACCATCCCATCACAAATACAGAATAACCGCAAGGTATTCTAGGGTTTTTTAAAGGTCATTTAGTCATTAAAGTCTAATAAGTGGGTTCATGTAGACAGAAATGGATTTTTCGTGCATTTCAAGAATTAATGGACATCTGAAATCCTAAAAATAGAACCTCTTAATTTACTGAGATTCTGGTCAAGAGAAAATTCACATAAATCCTCTAAAATTCATAGAAAAATATTCTCTAGGGTTTGGCATCCTTGAATTGACCATCAGAACCCGTTTTGACCTAAAATAAAGTCACAGACAGACTATTGCCCTAATTTGCATTTTTACATAAATTACCCAGTCAAACTAAGTCAAAACCAAAATCCAACTTCACCATTGGATTCCTTAGTTCTAAATTAGGTTTTTGTCAAAATTTGGACCCAATCAGAGATTACCTTGACCTAGTTTGCAAATTAGTCAAAGTCTAACTCTTTTTATCCCAAATAACCCCTCATCTTTTGAATTCCTTACAAAATGCCCCCTATCTTTGTCGTCACTCTTTGCAAAAATGTCCGTCCATCATTATCAATTAGGAATCCTACTCTGGCGAGCTTTGATTGGCAAGAACGTGGTGATTACTTGATGAATCCCTCTCAAAATTGAAAGGGAGATTCGTCAAGTAATTGCCTTCAAATCAAACCTATTCGTGGGCTCCAATTCTTTCCCAATCTCTCATGCAAACGCATAAGAGATGTGGGTATCCTTCGTTGATGAGCTTACCAAACTTGGAAGCTTGGTCTCCAAGCCTTAAACCCCTTCTAATGGCTTATAAAAGGAGCGAGGGTAGGAACCCGAGCACCTTAGCAAATCTCGGCTTGAGAAACCCTCTTCTCCTCCCTCTCCGGCCTCCTTCAAATCTTGCTCCAGCAACCACCTCCGATTCCCCTCTTCTGGCCATCAAACCATCAAATTGGATAGCTTATCTTCTTCCCCTCGTCCTCGCGCACCTCCCCGGTCAAAGGGAGGGCGTTCTTCTACCTCAGTCATCGTCGCTGCTTCACCGTCGTCTCCGTCTTCTCCGGCTCCGATCAGCCACAAGAAGAGCCTTTCGCCTATCTCCTCTGCTCTTAAGGCCCTCTATGTCTTCCTATTTCCCTCTACTTCTCTCTCCCAAACTCACAACATATACGCAACCGCCAATCGCTCATATCCATCTCTGTCTTCTCCACCTCCGACAACCACTCCGACGATGCTCTCTGTCTGCTACACCACACCATAAGCCTTGCCACCTATCTCAAAAGCTCCATCTCATCCTCACGAGCAAAACCCCTCAAGAACTTGAGGGGTTTGCTTGCTCTATAGCACCACCAAACTCCACACTCACCACACCCACGTTTTGAGGTCATACGATCTCCTCACTTCGTCGAACACTATTGCACGGCCACCATCAAGTTTGTCATCCTCTGGTGACACTACTGAGCTAGTTTAACAAGGTCGAAAGACTAGTCTTTAGATTTCAGGTTTAGGACCTTCGCTGCCACTGCCGCAGCTACTTCAAGAGAGCTTTCATCACGCTCTTGAGTCTACAGCTCCAGGTCACGGCATCAGGAGATGCAGGGAGTGCACTGTGCACTTATTCTACGTGGATTTAAGTTGATTGATACTGTTGGGATATTTGATATTATTATAATTAGGATAATTGGTGATTCAAATCACCATTTTACCCTAATCTTTTTGCTCTATCCACATTGATTCTTATATACATATTATTTGAGTTTAGAAATTTCATCATATATTGTTATCCTATGATAGAATTGTAATTTTTGAGATTTATTGCAACACTTGCTCCCTGCATTCGACCTCGGATTTCTTTCGAGATATAAATTGTATTTGTTGATACGCTATTTTTTATTATATTACAATGAAGTGATTTTAAAAATCCCGATTCAGTGCGTTGAACAGCCACTCATCCTTTGATCTTTATGAAGTGGTGCCCATTAGCACCTTGTCTTATTTAGGATATTCAATCTCCATATAACTTTCTTGGGCAAGATCTTCTTTGGATTTTCCACACTAGCCCTTCTTTTCCTTCTCTCTACTTTGAAGTTTCCAACACTAATCCTTTGTACCCCCCTTTTTTTGCAATACCTACAGAGCTTGCTTTGTCCTTCGACTTTTTCTTGTTATCATTTGACCTATCTACTATACTTCGTTCCATATTTTTACTCTTTTATCGGGACATTTTTCGCTTGAAAAATGATATCAGAAAAATAAATATCATCACAGTATAAATCGTGTGGTGGAAAAATCTCAAAAAAAAATACTAGTTAAGTTGTATCCACGTGGAGGAACAAATATTGGAAAATAAAACGTGCATATCATTCCCATTCAGAAAATTCTTGATCCGTGTAGTAATCGAATGAGAAATGAGGTGGATATGAAAAGGCTACATAATAATGTAAAAGAACAAGTGTGGAGCCATAATTTCACCTAAATAAAATATCCCAAGCTTAAATCCAAATCTAACCATAATGGCATTACATGTAAAAAGAAATGTACCCAAAAATAGAGGATTCTCTCCTCTTGGTCGTGCTTGTCGAGGAGTCGATGGCGAGGGCTAAGGATCTCGAGGAAGGTTGAGGTGGACGAGAGCTACGCATTGGTGGTGACGGCGAGATGAACGGCAACTGGTGGTGGACGGCGGGAAAGGAGACCAGTGGTGGTGTGCGCTGTCGGCGGTGGAGTGTGGACCAAGGTGTCCCTGCTCATGGCCACGGTTGCTCGAAGGCTCAAGGTTGTTACTCCGGTGATGTTGGCGGAGAGGATAGTGACCGGGAGGGGTGGCTACGAGTAGGAGTTGACCGGTCGGTTGATGGGTGCTTCTTCCTTGTAGGCAGTGAAGAAGGAGGATTGAGGTCGCATGGTCCTACTGTGGAGGATGTGAATGGAGATCGCGCAGTGGGTGGCGCCTGGTGGTTAGGAGTTGAGGGAGACCGACCGGTGGTGGTTGCTGTTGGGTTGTTGTTGAAGAAGAAACAGAGGACGAGGAAGAGGAAGAAGAAGAAAACTAAGAAGAGGGTGGCCTGCAATCTGAGAGAGGCGAGGGCTGTGGCTATATTGTCGTGGTCTCTGTGTAAGCAGAGAGGTAAAGAAAAAGAAGACCAGAGAAGAAGTCATGGAGGCCTGTTGTGGGTGTTGCGCGGTGGTGAAGCACGATCGCCGTTGAAGAAGGCGGCGGAGCTCGATGATGGTCGTCGTGGAAAATCGCAGTGGCCAAAAGGAGGACGAGACGTAGTGGTGGCATCTACACTGTCACTGTCGACCATGGTGGCGGTTCGCGGTGGTGGTTGGAGTCGCAATGGCGGTGTCATCGATGCACGGGTGCAGTCGATGAGCGTGGCTCACGATTGTGGAGTTGGCGATGGAGCACGGTGGTGCATGGGCCTCTGTTGGGGAAGAGGGTGATGTTGGAGGGCCGATCCTCCCTCCTGAGGGAGGGAGAAGATTATCCTCACCGTCCTTCATGTCCTGTTATGTAAATAAAAACAACAATCAGAGAAAATAAGAGATTGAGAGAAATTTTCTGGTGGTGTTTTTGTTTGTATGTATCCCCCAAAAGAAAAATAGTGCATGAAGGCAAATAATAGGAAAGAGATAGAGAATTGGAAATATCAGAGATAAAGAATCTATGATGATTTTATCATTTTGCAACATTCCAAATTCTCATCCCTAATTAATTTCTACAAGAGAATACACATCAATATATGAATGTATGTTAAATACATATGCAAATAAAGTATACCAATTGAGAAATGCAGGATCGATAATTTCGTGCTCAATGAATATTCTTCTGTAATGCATACTAGAAATTCATTTCCCAACTCCCAATTAAATGCTCTTAGGCTTAATTCTAATCTACTAAAGTAGACCTATCAAATACCCTATGCCTAAGTTTTACTAGTCTCGAGCAAAATCATGTAAAAAATAACCAGATCTCTAGACTAGAATCTACCGTCATCATGCCTTATCGTGTTGCACTTTTAGAGACTAGATCGAAATACCAACTCTAGGCCTAAAGGTACTCAAGTACCAACCAAGATATGGACCTAACTAGCCTCAGCCTTGGGTTTGCCACGAAGGATTTTAAGGCTCGCAAAAACTGCCTAGAGGTTCGTTAACCCCAGCGGTTAAAGCACCTGTGTGTATGTGTAGCAAGTCTAGGCTCAGTTTGCTTGTATATTTTTAGTAAGAGAGAGAGGGATATCTATTTTGAGAGTTTTCTCTCTTTTCTTTTTAAACTCCCCTAAATCTAACATCAGATTGGCCCTAAACACGATCTGTATCAGATTCCTTGTCCTCACCATCAATCCTAGAAGGGACCTTGGCAATCGATGCTTCAAGATAGCATCGCCCATAGCAACCCCTAGAACCTTGGCTTTCAATACTTCAGGATAGTGCCGCCCATGGCGTTCTGCAGCTAAATTCAAACCCTGGCAATCGACATTTCGGAATAATGCTGCCCATGGCAACTGAACTAGCACAAGGTACTTCAGTGCCCTTAGTAAGATATTTAGATATCCTAGGAGAAAAGCACCGAGAAGACGGTATATTATAATGCATCTTCGAGGGGAATATTTTTCATTCT
The DNA here is from genome assembly GCA_037157565.1 of Thalassia testudinum. Lineage (NCBI taxonomy): Eukaryota > Viridiplantae > Streptophyta > Magnoliopsida > Alismatales > Hydrocharitaceae > Thalassia > Thalassia testudinum. The sequence continues at coordinate 55,701,943 of JAZHRO010000002.1, forward strand.
TCCTCTCCGTGTTGAGAACTCATTCAATCAACTTGTGTCTTCAAGCAACTCCTATGTCAAATCTTTGGGAAAAACTTTTCAAAAAGAACACCTTTTGGCATTATTCTTTATTACACATACTAAACTAGACCAGTGTGTGATTTTTGGGTGCCTAGGTTACTAAGTCATGCAAACCAAAGGGTAGGCAACAGGGCTAAATAATCCCTAAGCCTTAGCCTTAATACATCAACCTCACAACTTCTTCAACCTCTTGAGGAATAGTCCAGATCTTAACAAATGCGTGAGTGTTTAAGCCCTAGAACAAACTTAAAAGGCCTAAAGTTACTATTCCTCACTTATCTCCTTTTCTTTAGCACTTCAAGACTTAATTAATCATTCATTCTAGTCCAGAACTTAGGTGACTCTTCCATAATCAAATGCTGAGACCAGTACAATTTTTGCACCTTTTCCTCTCTGTGTCTCTCTCTTCTTCTCTCTCTTTTTCGTCAATATACTCGCCATTTAGCTCACAACGATTTCATCTCCTTTCTTCTCTTATCCCCTTTTCTCCCTTTTTTTTCAATATGAATCCCTAACTACATGCATGCAAAATATGTATAAATGTCATGAACAACCTCAGGTTTTACCCCCTCATGCCTAAATCTGACAATGTCCTCATTGAAAAGTAAAACGGGAAAAGCTATTACCTAAAGTAGAGTTTGGATGTCTCCCAACGGGTGATTACTGCAAATCAGGCTCTAGAAAAGAAGTAGAGGGAGACCCAAAAAAGATTCGTAACAAAGTGGGTCTACTGAATAGATGACCCAAGATGTTGGTAAGCTGGTGGTGGAAAGTGATGCCAAATGTGCACCACACACAGGTGAGAACAGGGTACTCATGAGCTATTGTTAGAGGTTTCACATAATATACACGAGTAGTGACCTTCGGGAGTGCACGACGAGGAGGAAAAGTCTTGTTAAGTAAATATGTGTGGAAAAAATAGGGTGTTAAGAGGGACACCCTAAGGATGATGGGCTGACACAGACAAGTGTCAATCCATACCCACCACTCTACCACAAGATGTATTAGTCTGCTTATCCCCCCGTAAAACAAAAATATGAGCAGAGACCTTAGGAAGCTATTTTTGAAGGAGTGTAAATCTCTTAGTTTGCAGGGTAGGGAAGAGGGTCAAAGAGGGCTTGAGAGGTTCATCATTCATCCTCAACAACCATTCCAGTTTCTAAGTGTCATCAGAAACAACCTTGGGCGAACCTGCCTGGAATCTAGGAGTCACCTTTACATCTTCTGGTATATGTGAATCAATGGTGGACTCTGAATCACAAACATTTGATAGCAGGGCTGAAGCAACTGAATCAATATCAATAATTTCATCCCTGGGATCTTTTTGTTCACTTAATTTTTCTTTGGGGTGTATATGTGATTCTCCTATAAGGACAAAAGTTGCTTCCTTATTGTTTAATGGGCGAGATCAATGTTTTAAAATCAATGAGTCGTAGTATAGTTGAAATCACTCGAAAACAAATAGATTTTATTACTCGAAGTTTTAAGTCTGAGGTCGAACACATGGAGCAAATTGGAGTTTAAAAATCAAGAGCACAACTTTAAAATTGAATAAAATATGCAATGAAAATCAGAGTATAGTGCAAAAACACAATGTCAATGTATATAAAGAGAGCACAAAAAAAAATGGACGTCTGATTTTTTGAATCAGACATCTTAAACTTAGGGTTGCTAAGTGCTTTATTTCTCTTCTTTCTCTCTTCTCTGATCTATCTCTGTTCTTCTCTGGCTTTCGTTCTTTCGTGACTGTGCCTTTGCTTCTTCTCTTTCTTCTTCTTTCTCAAGTGGTGCCTCTTTCTCTTGCCTTCAGTTCCTTCTCCTTCTCTTTCTTCTTCAGCCCTTCAACCTTCAGTTCCTTCTCCTCTTCCTCTTTAGTTCTTGCCTTCTCCTCCCTTAGCTTCTTTGGCTTCCACCCTCTTCTTCCTTGGCTTCTTCTTCTTCTCATGTCCTGCGAGAGAGCAAAACCTACCCCTACCCACCCCCGCGATCTCTCTTCCTCTTTCTCTCTTAGGCTCGCTCTCCCAGAGCTACTTCTCGGGTAATCGGGTCAAGTACGCGTGCCTAGGACCAAGCCCACCGGCGTGCAGTGGTGGACGAGGAGTGCAAGTCGGGTATACTGGTCAAGCCAGGTCTGCGGGTATCGGGTCACGGACGAGGTGGTGAGAGGTGAGTGGGACCTCACCCTGTGGTCAGGATGCGAAGAGGCTTATTCACTTTTTCACTTTATTCCACTGCAGCGTGCCAATAGCTTCCGAGGTGGGACTAAACGTCCCACCTTCCTTCGCGTGCGCCCGCAGTAGGAGGCTTCCTTGATTGCGGCTGCTACCTCAGTCTTCAGTGTCAATTGCTTGGCTGGGGCTATGCGCGAGATGAGTCCGTGCAACCTGGGGCAATTCACCTAGAGCGGAGAGACCTAGGGCTAGCTTGCAAGCTAGCTGCTTGCTTGCTTCAATGGCGGCAGGTCTCCGAACCTGTCAACACGAAAATGGCCTTGCGACCTCGTCAGAAAGCCCAGACATCTTCGTCGAGACACTGCAAACGTAGTGTGGTGGTCATCGTGGCATTGGGTGGCCGAAGCGTGTGTGCCTAGGGCACCCTGTGTGCATGAGTGGGTGTGTTCGGGGGGTGGTTTGGGTGTGTGGCGTGGTGAGTGAGGTGAGGGGTTACGTTCAGTGGGGTGTTGCAAAACTTATGGGGTGGTTGGCGAGGCGGATGGAGGTGCGGAGCGGTGGGGATGCCTCGCCGGAGGTGGAGAAGGTGAGGGTGATTGCGTGCATAGAGGGGTGTTTTCAAGAAATAAAGAGGGGGAATATGAGTAGGAGGGAGAGAGAAGTTAAACTAATTTAACCTAAGGACAAAGGAGGCAGGGATGGCAGCCGGCTCATGTTGCCATCGCCGGAGACGAAGCTCCCCGTAGGTGAGGCGACGATGATGACAGGGGCAAAGGCGGCGTCAAGCTGGTATGGCTGACGCAGATGAACGAGAGGATGGTAACCCAACCACTAGCATTGTGGTTGGGTGACGAGAGAGAGGGAACGGAGCCGTCGGAGCTTGCAGAGAAGTTGGGGCCGGCGAGGAGAGAAGAAAGTGGGGCGGACCAGCCCAATTCCAAGCTAAGGAGGTGTGGAATGAATCAAGGTTTCTTATATAGGCCTTGGAGGTTGGGTTTGTGCTTGGAAGCCAAGTTTCCAAGCACGAAAATCTCGCCAGAGATGGAAACTCAGAGAGACCCAAATCTCTCATGCGTTCGCATGAGAGATTGGGTAGGAATTAAGGTTCATTAGTGGGTTCACGTTGGAGGAGATTTCTCGGAGAATCTCCCTTTCAATTGTGAAGGGGATTCTCTGAGAGATTAGAGAGTTCTTGCCGTTAAAACCTTGCCAGAGTAGGATTCTCTCCGCTATAATGGTGGAGGGACCTAATTGCAAAGAACGACAAGGAAGCTAGGGGGTTTCTGCAAAGGTTTTCGAAAGAAAGGGGTAGGAATGTAATTGGGCTACACTTGTTTGCAAAGTAGGTCAAGTAGAGTTTCCCTTAGGTTCAAATTTTGGTACAAACCTAATTTTGACCTAAGAAATCCAATGGTGAAGTTGGATTTTGGGTTTGACCATGTTTTACTGGAAAATTTACACAAAAACCTAATTTAGGATAACTATTTGTCTAAGACCCCAATTAGGTCAAAATAAGTTCTAAGGGCCAAATTGAAGATTCTAAACCCTAGAGAAGTTTTTTTCGTAATTTTTAGAGGGTTTAAGTGAATTTTATCCTAACCAGAACCTTGTTAAATTGAGTGGGTTTGTTTTAGGATTATAAGAAGTCACTTAATTCCTAGAATTCACATGAACCCTTTTCTGTTTGAACCAACCCACTTTTTATCTTGTTAAGACCATTTGACCTGTGTTTAGCCTATGAGAAAACCCGTTGTTGTACTGCAATGGTAAAATTGCAGTTTTACCCCATATTTCTTATTTTTATCTCAGAATGGTTATTCATTGAGTTAGGACCTCCAGTTGGTTATGTAAGAGCTTTTGTTCTCTTTTCTGGGTCAAAATGAGCTAGTTAGGGCTTATGATGGTGTTCCTATCACTTATCCTCTATTTATTGAGATGATTTCGTCAAGTTTAAAATACGCATCGTAGAATAGTCAACAAAAGCGAATCGACATTTAAATTTATAATCTCGAAAAGCGTAAGTTCGAGGTCGTTCGCAAGGAGCAAGTACAAATCAATTCACTAATCACAATAATCAGAAATAATAGTGCAAGTGAAACAATAAAAATGATATGCAATATAGATCAGAAATATATCTCAAATGTCAGGGACAAAAGTGTAAAAATGGGAGCTAAAAAAGGTGGTTAAAACCACCAAATTAACCCTAGAAATTAAGCACTAATCAAAATCAAGTATTTGAATAGTAACCTGCAAGAACTTATCCCAAATATCCACAGCAGTATCCACAGTAATCTTAGAACCAAGACAAGCACAAGGGCCAACCAATCACAAGGCACAATCCTCGATAGCATAAGAGACAAGCAGCAGTAGCTAAGTGTTGACTGAAAGGGGGGGCAGTAATCTCGAAGGTCCACAGTGCAAAACCCCCTCCCTTCTCCTCAGATCTCACTCTCTTTCTCAAACCAGACCCGAATGGATAGTAACCGGGTAAACGGATCCAAGCCCAGAGCTGCGTACATGAATCGCGGGCGAGGGCATGCGCTAGCGCACCCAGAGCTGAGTGCGTGAATCGCGGGCGAGGGCATGCGCTGGCGCGTGCATGAGCGAGGACCTCCCCCCCCATGCATGTTGACGTGAACAGCTAAGAATACGAATTCGTTTTATCTACGGATTCTGCTTTGATGTGCTCGATGTGGGACTAAAGTCCCAGGCTATCTTCACATGTTGGCAATTGCTAAAGTATACACCAATTGAGGTAGTTGTCACTGCGTGCTACTTCAATTGATGCTGCAACTAGCTTCGAGAGATGAAACTGAGTCGAGTGAGGGCAATAGTAGGTTGAATGTAGGCTAGAGACGGGCGGACGTAGTCGAAGAAGATGGTGGCGGCGACAGACATCCGGTAAGGTGCCTAAAAAAAGAAAACGGCCTTGTGGTCCTATCAAATATGCTCACAAGCTTCAATGGAGAACAACGAGTGCAGAGGTGTCAGTGGTGTGGTGATTTGTGGTGTAGGTTGACCTATCGACATCGGAGAGGGTGAGCGGATGGTGTGGTGTTCGGTGGAGAGGTAGGGAGGTGGTGAGGTGAAATTGGATGAGGGCTTTTGAAGGTGGAGGTGTGGTGGACCTTTTGGAGGTGGTTACGGTCGGTTTGGTGGTCTGTGGCACTGGCACGAGCTCGTTCCGGAGTCAAGGATGATGGAGTGGGAGGTGTGTGTGTGATGGACGAAAGTAGAATTCAAGGGCATAAAGATGGTCTAGAGAGAGAGAGAGAGAGAGAGGAAGAGAGTATGGAACTTAGGAGGTGAAAGAGGTCGAGATGCATCCGACGTTGGTTGGCCAGACGGAAAGATGAAGGTGAAGTTCGGTGAGTGATGGGAACACCATCATGAGCCATAACTAGCTCAATTTGATCTAATTAGGTCATTAAATGCTCCTACATAACCGCCAGAGAACCCTAAGTCACTGCATAATCATTCTGAGGGAAAGACAAGAAATCAGGGTTAAAATTACAATTTTACCATCATATCATGAATGCAAAATAACCACAGGTTTTCTCAGGGATTAATTAATGGTTAAATGGTCCTAAAAGGCTAACAAGTGAGTTAAAACAGACAGAAAAAGGTTTTCGCATGCTTTAAGAATTAAATAACTTCTAAAATCCTAAAAATAGACCCACTTAATTAACTGAGGTTCTGGTCAGGATAAAATTCACCTAAACCCTCTAAAATTCATAGAAAAATATTCTCTAGGGTTTAGTACCTTCAATTTGACCATCAGAACCCATCTTGACCTAAAATAGAGTTTCAGACTGACATTTGCCCTAATTTAGGTTTTTGCATAAATTACCCAGTCAAAGAAGGTCAAAACCAAAATCCAACTTCACCATTGGATTCCTTAGGTCCAAATTAGGTTTATACCAAAATTTGGACCCAATCTAAGATCGTCTTGACCTAGTTTGCAATTTGGTCTTGTTTGACCTTTTGCTTCACAACCATGCCCTTAACTTTCAAAATTCCTTACACGTAGCCCCCCAAATTTTTTGTCATCTTCGTATAAAGGTCCCTGGTGCCATTAAAGGCAACTTTGAGCTTCACCGTTGAGATTGAGTGAGAATTTCTCGCTCGATTCTCAATCAATCAGTCTCAAAATAGATACTCAAATTCTTGACGAAGTTGCCTTCCATTTGAGCCACATCTTAGGCTCCAAGACTTGCCCAAAGTGCCATGCGAATCAATTGAAAATTGGGTTTCTATCTTCGGCAAAGCTTTCCAAGCTTGAAAGCTTGATTCTCAACCTCCGTTCACCCTCTGATGACCTATAAAAGACTCCCCCAGATCAGACCGAAGTTCCGACGCTCAAATTTGGCCTGGAACACCTCCAATTCCTCTCCTCTTTCTCGGCCGAAGTGCTCCTCGACGTCCGAAAACTCTCCCTGCCTCCTCCCGTAGTCCATTTGGAATACCGACGACGGATTTATCCTTCTCTCCCTCCTCCGCGTCGTGCAGTACCAGCCAGTGCCTCTATCTTCCTCGTCCTCGCCATCCAACCCCTACCAGAGCTCCTTCCTTCTCTGGTGCTGGCCATATCGCAACCGGTGCCATCTACGCTTCCCGTCGTCCTCTACCTCTCTCAAACGACTCCTCGGCTTCTTCTCATCACAACAGCATCTCCAACATACCGCTTCAACCCCGCCAATGCCCTCCGCGACTCCGTCTTCCATCTCGCCGGCATACCTCTGGCAAGTGCTAGTGGCCACTACAAACCACCTACGTCGCCGCTTCCATGCTTCACACCTCTGCCTCATCATGATGATCAAAAGGCCTTACTCACTAAGAGAAATTGATCCCCCTACAGCATCATGACGTGCGCGTGCGCAGGTGTTTGGAAGTGTCGTTATAGCTTGCACTTGCGACGTCGGTTTTAAAGTAAAGAAACGGATGTGAGTCCGAGTGTCGGTCTCAGGGAGGCGTGAAAATCGGATTCTTCTTGTCACTTATTGTCGCGAAAATCGCAGGGTTTTGCTTGCGAAAAGGCACAGGTGAAAAGAGAGAGAGAGAGAGAGAGAGATTAGGGTTAGAATTGTTTCATTCGCAACAAGCAACTTGAATAGAAAATAGAGCAAGCAATTAAATAGAAACAACTTTATTTAACATGCGACTTTAGTTCATAATTACAACACTAGATAAATGCTTGAACATAAATAAAGTAAAGCTTAAAAGAAGGAAGGAGAGAGAGAGAGGGGGGACGACGAGGCAGCCACGGTGGTGGAGAGGGCTCTGTCGACGGCTCATCGTCTCCAACGATTACGAAAGGGCTTAAAGATAGCTAGGAGGGGGGTAGAATACTTGCAAGTGGAGTGAATGCCTTGAATGGGTGGTTGGAAGGGGTTTAAATAGGGAGAAGGGCTTTCCAAATGAGGAAGGGGTTTTAGCGACGTCCGGGACGTTGCTAAAACCCTTCCCAAAACGTCAGTGAAGGCCCCTGGCCATCGGTCGCTCGCCCATGGCTGTGCTTCTTCGCGCCTGATCCATGTGCGCGCATCGTAAGCTATCCGATCGAAGATCGGACGGCTGAGATCCCGCGCGGGGCGCGCGCCTGGATCATGCCCTCGCCCCTACGTCATCGCGCGCGTCAACTATGGACGTGCGTGATTGCGCCACGTTGCTTGCTGCCTGCCGTTCGATCACACATCAGCAGTTAAAATCACGCGCATGCATTCTCGCTCGAATTTGCGCTGCGATCAGCACCTCAAACCCACATCTCACTGTGCGGGGGTGAGGCGCTGACCGCTGTGCCACGCCCGCTACTTTGTCACGAAGATGAGGCATGGTCGCTGCGTGGATGGCCGTTGGATGAAGATCCAACGGTCGAGGGTTGCTGCTACTGCGGTGAGAGGCCCGCGGATGCGTGGTTCTCAGTCGTCCGATGCGTGATCGGACCGCTTAAAATGACACTTCACGTTGAAAGCGATTGCGGGTGTGGCATGGCTGACACGTGGTGGCCCCATGGCTGTTGATCATCAAATCAACGGTCAGAACTTCTTGGGCCAATAATGGGAGCTCCGGATGTCGGATTTAGCTGATTTCGAGTCCGTTGGACTCCGTTCGTCGTTCTAAATCCATCCGTGTGGTCTGATTGCTCATCTAAGGCATGTTTTGACAAGTGCTCATACAAATGGCCATTAATATTATTCTATAAGAAATCTTAATGTATGATGCATGCAATGCTCCCATTCCTATTTATGATGTGTTATCTATGAATTTTGTTCTTAAGATAAACCCCATTTAACAGAGTTATCACCCCGAGATGCAGTATTATCACACCACCAAACACACACGCCTTCACCCACACTCACGGCCTTCGCCCGAAGGTTCCCGAACATGCCACTGCACCTAAACACCTGCACTGCACTCGTTGTCACTCGGCGAAGCTATTGAAATCCTCTGACGCGACCGTGAGGCCCTTTTTGTGATTTCTAGGTGCTGGCCCCCATCGCCATTAACGGACCTCCTTCGAAGCAAGCTTCAAGGCTCGTTCCTCGCTTACAACTCCAGGTCTTAACTCCAGGCATAGCGGAATTTCTCCAGGGAAGCCTCCAAGTCCTCAATTGAGGATCTCCACAGCTGCAGCTCGCCAATTTGATAGATCTCCTCAGCAGCAATTGTGCACGAGAACGAAGCAGGGTGGATAGTCCCACATCGTGGGTTTTGGAGTAGGAGAGGTCGCATAAATTGAATTTGTGCTTGGGGCTTATCGCCTCAGACACAAGGGGTGAGGTCCCTCACACCCCTCACGTGCCTCGTCCGTGACACTACCCCCGCGGACCTGGCGCAGACCTGATTACCCGCCTATGCTATCCACTCCTTGCTCACTAATAATGGTGGCTCTTCTGAGATGACTTAATAATGGTGGCGGTTCTAATAATGATGGTTATTAATTGATGAAAAATATCATTAGTGTCATTGTAGTAGATTGTATGGAATACCAACCATCATTACGACCATTATTATTTACTTAATTAATTTTTACTGGTTTTGTTCCAGGTCGTTCACTGGGAGGCTATTATTGATTTACATCACTCTCTAATTCCAACATTATCCTTTAATTCCAAAAAAGAAGTTTAGCGTCTAATAAAGAAAGAATGAATGAATACTTGGATTGATTGCTTACAAAGAATTAATCGACATGCTTGCAAAAACTAACTATAAACAAGCACTAAACTATACTTTAAACTATCTCTTTATAAGTTATATTAATAATACTGACATAAATATACACTACCAACTAAGGTTACATAACATACCAATTCAGTTTACTATACTGGCACCTATAGTGACAGATACAGGCGTCGCTAGACCCCAGAAAAGTATACACAAACTAAAAGAGGGAAACTAGGGTCTGTAGCGACGATTATAGCGACATTCTATTCTGTTACTAAAGGTATGTAGTTATAACTATATAAATGGCTGAACTACATACAAATGTATATACATATATATTATGATTGTGTTATATACAGTTTCTATTTTTACGTTATATTTGTATTCTCTCTCTCTCTTTCTTCCACTGAACGTATTTTGTATCTTCACCCTCTTTTTCTTTCCACCCTACCCTTCTTTTATTCTTGTTCATCTTCTTCATCTTATTCTACGCCACACAACTGATTAGCTGCCGTCATTAACATTCTCAATTCAACCAAAATGTGTTTAATTTGCGGGCACGCTTTTCGAGGGATACACAACACCTAGAGGATGGGACCATACCTCTACTAAGTGCGCCCTAATTGTCATTAGGCCTCTTAATTGTGTATTATCAGCTCAGATCAAAGGGTCTCTCAGCCCGCTCGCACACACACACACCCGAACCCCCAGCCCCAAATGCTCAGATCAATTCTCAAGTATAAGCTCGTATGTAAGGCATGGTTGTTTCGGGTGCCCGGCGCCCGTGACGACAGTGCCATAAGAAAACAAAATCAATAAAAAGAGCAGCGCGCGCTCTTCAGCGCACGATGTGGCGCTATTCGAGCGTCGCATTTATGCTGAAGATGCGTGCGGCTACTAGACAGAGAGGATTTTGGCCCTCAATTCGAGGGCCGTAATTTATTGTAAAATAAAAATAAACTATGGGAAAATAAAGTATTTATACAATACTATACAATTATACCCTTAATTTGAGATTTTAATTATATTTACTATATAAATAAATTAACTAAAGTATATAGTTTTTACATACCGGTCTGGTTGTTTAATTCTTTAATTACTTATAAATTAGCTATTATATGGTCTAATTGACCTTATACAGAGTTAGTGTACATGTATAAGTATTTTATAAACATTTTTATCGAATTTTACAGATTTAATTTCTGTTTTGCTTATATTTAAATAGCCAATTTTAGGACTGTTATATTTGTTAATTACGTTTAAATAGTGTATTTATTATACATATACTTAAATTAGGTTAAATTACTCAAAATACAGTAATACACATATACAGTATTAATTACTTACTTTTAACTTAATTTACTAATTTATTTTAATTTAATCTAATAATTTAACTAATAACTTAATAAATTAATTGTTTATTATGTATAAAGAATTAAATTAAGGCATAGGGTTTTAGTGGTTTATAATCTACATACATATATATATATATAGTTTTATAGCTTAACACTGTTATTTACACTGTTTATTGATTTATTTAGTCTAATAGTACATATAAGTTAGTTTAATTAGTAAATAGTTACATAATTAATAAATATATAGTATAATCTAACTTAAATACCCAAACTACAGTGTACAATATATACATAAGTTATTTGTACAGTTTATATATATATGCTACTTATTTACATAGGAGACTTAATATAAGGCTTATATTTATAAGAGTATACTTTATATACAAAGTACTTTTTTTTTTAGGTATTTTTGAAGTTTTTCACTTTTTATGATTTTTATACATATTATGGAGATAAGAGATGAGAAGGGAAGAATTAGATGATGAGAAAAAGGTGTTTGTGATGTTTATTAGCTATCACTTTTCTTATTAAGTTCCATAGTATGCAAATACATCGACTGGCAAATTCTACCAAGTCGAGGGTTTTGCATACCATGTAACTTGGTATGTGGTTAAGAAACTTTCTGATCTTTGATTAGACAGTTTTATTTTATTTTTTTTTTGAATTTTTTTCTGATTTTTATTGAATTTTAAATCTCATCCATCCTAAGCCTTTCAAAAGGTTTCTAAAGGGGTCCTAAAGGCTTAGGATGGAACTTAGAAGACTTAAAAAGGCATTGACTGCCTTATTTACGGTCAGAGTGAGATCTGATAGAGATTCAACCCATTTTAACATATTAATCATTTTTGTTTCATTTAGTTAGTGTGTTTGGACAGTTAAGTAAATTGAAGTGGCTGACAAACAAGTGGAAGGAAATAACAAGCATTCACAGAATTGAATTTCAAATTCTTATAAAGGAAGGCTTGTATACAAGAAATGAATCACAACTACATGTCAGTTATTTGATCAACAATTTCTTATACAGGGTTTTTAGATCCAAAACTCACGCTGCGCATTTAGATATCAGACAGCAGCAGCAGCAAGAACACTAAAAACCAACCCTGCAGCAAGTCAGATTTCACTCCAGATGGCTTACTGTAGCTTCAGTAAGTTCATCTGGAATGAAATCAGTACTTAAGGAAAGGGGGGAAATGTAGCTGCAAGTGCAGCAATTTACTGTGGATCTGGGATCAAAATTAGAAATTCAAACTCATAAATTCCCTAAATCCCAACTGACAAGGGTTTCACTTATCAAAAAAAAAAAACTCAATCTTTCAATTCCAAAGCATAAATCCTTGTCAAGAAAATTCTCATTGAATCCAATCGGCAGAAACACTGATCCAACTCTTTCTAATGCTATAGACAGCATGTAGAGAGAGTTGAATCAGACAACTTAAATTCATAATACAAATCCCAGATTTTGGCACCATAGGGAGTATTGAGAACTCCTTAGGTTAAAAGAAAAAGTATCAGTGCTCCCAAAAAACCACAAGCTCCTGAATGCAAGATAGACTTCAAATCACCACAGTGATTTTCCTTAGTTCTATCATACATTCAGTGCATTAAAGTCCTCAAGAAAACTTAGATCAGATTATGGCTCTTCTGAGATGACTTCTGACATCAGAGTCATCTCAGATTCCTTGCCACACAATGAATGAAGATCATAATTCCTCAGTTTTTCAGATTAAGACAATCAAAATCAAATTAAGTAAAAATCCTTGAAATCTGAATCAAAGAAAAATCCAACAAATTGACATTTTCAAGCTCAGTACAGGGGCTTTTGTGGACAAAAATAAGGTGAATGGGAAGCCCCAGATGTGCTTTTTGATGCCAATTTCAGATCTGAGGTTAAAAACCATTCAGATCTGAAATTGGGTCTGAATGCATGGGTGAATTTGCGAGAAACCAGTCGTGGAAATCAGAAGCGATTATGAAAACATGGGGAGGGTTCGTAATTATGGATTGTATGAAACCATCCCCTCTGATCTGGACTGATCAGAGGAGGTGAAGGAGGGGAAATTCTAACCTAATCTACTGCTACTGCTATACTAACAAAATAGTGAATTTAAACACTACGATCTGCTCTAATTCTATGGCTAATCTACTTAAACACTAAATCTACTCTAAAAGGAAGAATGGGACCTATGGGTCCTTAGCCGGTGGCTAAGGAGGAAGAAAGGAGGAAGATGACTCCAGCGTAGGGAAGAGTCTGCTAGTGAGACTCCAGGGTCGTCCTCAGGTGCTACGAGGTCCTTAGCGATGAGGAGATCGAGAAGAAGGCGGCGATTTCACAGCCAGTGGCTGTGCAATTAGAGAATTAGTGGGGAGGAGAAACTGGAGTGGACGAACGATCGCTAAGAGATGTAGGAGGGAGCGATCCTTTGCGCTCGCGACCACTGAGGTGCTTAAGTAGCAAGCTCAGTGGCTCAGATCACCGCGCGAGTGAGAATATCCGAAGGGGCAGTCGGCGGCAGGGATGAGAGGAGAGGGAGAGCGCGGCGAGCCAACTTGAAATCTGACCGTCATATGGGATCTGGGGAAAGGGGTGAGAGTACGCGCCGAATCGCACAAAGCTTCTATTCAAATCCAACCGCAGATCGAAATCGCGAGAAGCAACGGACGGTCGAGATCTGCCGTGTTCTTCGCACACTACAGTGCGTGCAAAGAGCACCTGGCTGATCTTGAAATGTCAGGAAAATTGCAGGGAAGACCCCTGTACGAAGGGGTAGAAAAGTTGCATGCAAGCCCATAAGTGAAGAGAATTGTAACCAAATGGAACCTGTAGCCTTACAAAGGAGTCCCTGTGGTTAACAAGTAGGTCCAAAAAGGAATTTCTAAAGACAAGGATGTAATGCATGAAGGACCTAAATGTAAACTCTATATTATAAGGCTTAAATGATGTCCAAATGCCTTCAAATTTTTATATGTGCTTAATTGAACATTTAAGAAATTAATTGTACTTTTGATTTAGCCTTTTAAACTTATCTGTGTGTTCAATTAATGCATGGATCACCATTTGTCCTTTATCTTCAGAATATCTCATTTTGTGACCTAATTATGAAATTTTAACACAGAGTAAGGGTTTTAGGTCTTTTTCTTTGATTCTCACACTTAACCCTTTTTATCTGTTAATTTGATGTTGTTTAGCCTAGTGTCTAGCTTAACTTCAGCTTTTTAGCAATGATGAGTAGCCACTCATCACTCACCACCCACTGCTGGTGAGCCTAGACCCAGGTGTGCTCCAGGTCCGAATACCCGTATACCCGGTACTGTTGAAGGCTCTGGGAGAGCGTGACCCAAAGAGAGAAAGAGAGAGAGCGTCGGGGTTAAGGGGGTTTTGCTCTCTGGAGAAGTGGCCAACACTTAGACAAATCTAAAGACCCTTTCCCCCTCTATGTGAAGAGGAAGAGAAGGAAACGAGTAGAGAAAGAAGAAGAGAAGAGGAAGAGTCTAAGAAGAAGAAAAGAAGAAGAGGAAGAAAGAAGATAGAGCCAAAGAATTGAAGCAGAAGGGTCTGTGAAGAAGAAGGAAAGCATTTGAAGAAGAGTTGCAGAAGAAGAAGAGAGATTACTGTTCATCCAAACGTTTAAGACATCTGATCATTCAATCAGATGTTTGATCTGAGTTTATTTCTACATAGTTATTGAGTTCCATTTGTCATTATTGTAGGGAGTAATTGGTGATTCAAATCACCATTTTACTCTATTCTTTTTGTAGTTTGACACTTGATATTATTGCCACATTATTCTGAATCAATTTCTGATCATGATTTCTTATCTCTGTTGTTTAAAATTGCAATCTTGAGAATCGAATTCCTACTTGCTCCCAGCGAACAACCTCGGACTTTTCGAGTATAAATTTTATCTATTTTTCGTGAGATTTAGACTATACTACATCGCAATGATTTAAAACCTGATTTCAAGTGATTAACAGCGAGGTGATGGCGATGAAGATGAGGCAGGAAGCGCTCTTACCGTGGCCAGCAAGACACGCGACAACGAGGGGAGGAAGGCAGGCCTTTCAATTGGGCGGTCGATCGGCTAGAGGAGGAAGACGGAGGAGGTCACTGGAGCTCAAAGAGATGGTGGCTGGAGGAGGAAGAGGAAGGTTGTTTTGTTCGTTTCTTGGTTGAGAAGGAAGCTGGGGGCACAGGGGGTCATTATAGAGCTCAAATCCGAGATCTAAACCAAGGAAGAGGCTTGATTTTGTCGAGGTTTCAGGGAAAGAAATCCCAAAATTTTCTCAAGCTCCCCTGAGCTCCAGGGATCGACTTAGGGTTCTTGAAGCGGTTCAATCCATTGGGAAACTCATCAAGATCAATTCCTCCAATTTTGGAGGGATTTGGATCTGATTTGAGAGAGAAATCCCCTTTTGAATCTCGGTTGTAGTGCTTTCACACCAAAAATGGTGGAGGGACCTAATCACAAGAATTATGAGAAATTTAGGGACCAAATTGCAAAAAGCTTGAAACTTGGGGGCTAAGTGTAAGAAACAGACTTTCTAAGGGCTCAAATGCAAACTTGGTCAAGATGAACTCTGATTGGGTCCAAATTTTGCTATTAACCTAATTTGCACCCAAGAATTGTAATGGTTAACTTGGATTGAGTTCTTACCATGTTTGATTGGGTAAATTGCAGAGAAACCCAAATAAGGGTAAATTCCCGTCTAAAACACTATTCTAGGTCAAAATGAATTTAAATGGTCAAATCAAAGGTACCAAACCTCTTAGAATATTTTTTTATGAATTTTAGGAGGTTTATATTAATTTTATCCTGACCATAACCTCTTCAATTTAAGTGGGCTTTACAATTAGGATTTTTAGTATAGTTTTTGCCCTCAAAATGCATGAAACCCTATTTCAGTCAGTATGGACCCACTTTTTAGACTTTTGTGCTCATTGGACTTTTAATTCACCCCTGAGTGGCCCCGTGGTCATTCTGCATTCGTGATATGCTGTTAAAATTGAAGAATTAACCTTATTTCCCTATTTTCTTTTCAACTCAAAATGTTGCAGAGTTGTGATTAACTACTTTTAAAAGTCAGCTCCTCAATCCTAGGCTTGTCCTCTTCCAAATTAGACTTCATATTTTCCTACTTTTGGGGAGGGTGATTATAATCACCAGCAGGAAGGAATCTGAATTTCACCACATCATTCATATCCTCAGGGGATAAGTCCTCAACTAACACATAATCCTCTCAAGATTCACTCCAAACTCTAAGTTTGGGCTCCTCCATTATTTCATCATCCTCTTCGAAAATCAATTGTTCATGTCCCTTAGACCATAAATTGTCCAGGTCTTCTAATTCGATATCAATTTCCTTAGGGTCACTTCTGCTGAGTACATGTAAATCTTCATAATGTTGTATGGTAAGTGTTGTTTCCCTAAGTTGAGGATCAAAGACTAGGCTCACTGAGAGTAGAATGGGGTTCCACCATATGATCGATCGGGGAAGTGGTGTGCACAACATGATCTTGACTCGAGTCATTGGGGGTGAGAAGTATACTAGCATTAGGGTGAAGGTCCTCTAGTGGTACCATCTTCCCTTTTGTCTTCCTCAAATAAAGATTGGGTGGATCATCACTGAGGTTGTCTTCCACTAGTGGGCATATCTCATGGGGGGAATCTAAGTGATAGCTACCCCTAAAAATAGGATCCTTCTCATTGTTTTCTTTGAAATTGTCTTAGTAATCAGGGGTATAGAGGTAGGGATCAAAATCAACTAGAAGAGGGTCAATAAGCTAACTAATTTCTTCCATTAATCTTTGACTATTCCTCAAAATCTCTCCCATAGACTCCATCATTTCTTTCTGTTGTTTTTGCATTTCTATCATAAAAGAGGATAAGTTACTATTAGATTGGGGAAGATAGTCAATCTCAAGTTCAAGGTACCTAAGAGTATCGATCCAACCTCGAAAAGAAAAATCCCTAAGGGTGGGTGGGTTGGGCATAGTCATGGAAGAGCTAGGGCTGGGATACCCTTCTCCTAGGTTCTGCTCATCATCACTGGGTTGGGGATTAATCAGACCAATTCTCCTATAGTAGGAGTAGAAAGGATCCCATTGTTCATTAGAAGATCGATAACTATAGGTCATGGGATTGGGATTAGGTATTTTGGGTGAAAGTAAGAAGTGAAGTAGTTATTGTAATCCATTTGAAACACAACTTCAAAACACACCCCAATCAAACACAAGGCAATGAGACTCTCCTTTTTCTTAGAGTAGATTTCAATCAACCTCCAACCTACTCCTCATAGTTTGTCAATTGGGGTCAAATTTGTGCCCGTCTGTTCCCACTATAGTGGTATAAGAGGGCGAATGTGACCTGAGATCCTTGATAGACTCTTTGGAGAAGACCGAAGGCAATTATGCTATCTCTTGGTGGCCAAACAAGTTACTCAATCTAGTTATGTGACCTAAGCAAACCTTCGAGTACCCTAAGACCTACACCTTGCTTTAATGATATCCTCAAGTGATCTATTGAAAAGTTACTCTAAGGATGAAACTAAGGGATGCAAGTATGGTGAACCCTTCCTTTGAGGCGATGCAAATGCGATGCCTCTTAACTACTCTTTTGTTCCTTTAACGGGTGTCCCCCTCCTTAAAGTATCAAAACACTTGGTCACAGGATAATACCACCAACACAAAGTAAAATAGGAGAGTCTGCACCGATAAAGAGATCGATGCCTATAGCCTTAAGGGACCTAGACCTAAAGCAGTGCCTATAGTGTGTGCTTAGTGTAAGAAGTGTGCATCACACTGAAAATCTTTTTTATTTGAGAAGAATCGCACACAAGTCCCTTTTGATCATATCAAATGTGATTTTGATTTTAAGGCCGAATCTAATTTAACAGTCCCATTTTTTTTTTTTGAAACTGGAAAGGGTCCCCGAATTTCTCTCTTGCTGTGGAGCACCTCCATGATCATAGCCATGGCCACTCTCCAGCACTGAATCAGGGATGGCTAAACATAGATTGTCACCACACTCCACCACAAGCCTATGTGTGTATGGGCAAGTCTGGGGGATTCGAACCCGGTACCTTGCACAGGGAGGACTTTATGGGGATGAGCGACTCCAGTTATGCTGCCCTATTAACCCCGAACAGTCCCAATTTTAATTAAGATACCACTAAATTAGGTAAATTCAATCAGTTTGGTGGTCTTGAAATTTAGTCCTAATGCAATGCGTGAA
This sequence comes from Thalassia testudinum, assembly GCA_037157565.1. NCBI lineage: Eukaryota > Viridiplantae > Streptophyta > Magnoliopsida > Alismatales > Hydrocharitaceae > Thalassia > Thalassia testudinum. The sequence goes on from JAZHRO010000002.1 coordinate 55,719,922, forward strand.
AAAGAACTGGATGCAAAGATAGAAAGGTATACCTAACTCCAGCAATCTCCATGCAGATAATGTACACAATACAAAGAAAGAGATCTAACGTACTGTTCAATCACCCCTAAATGCACGCACCTAAGGGTTTGCAACTCCTAAACATGCAGCTCAATATTTTTTCTCATTTTCCTTTAGAGGTAAGCAAGCAGAATTGAAGCATTCACACCACAAATAAATAACCCTAGTCGCTAAAGAAAGTGGGGACAAGCTCCTAAAAATCAACTCCAGTGCTACAAGGACGAGAAGACTGAAAATGTAAACTAGGAAACTACACTCCAAATCCAATTAGCGTCAAAGGAGAATCCCCTGTGGGATCCAGGTCTCCTTTCGTTTCCTCGCGTCGTCTCGTGGGTGCGGCTCGAGGTCCATGCTGTAGCTCTATCACGCGTGCCATCTCAACTCGTCAAGTACTCGCACAGAAAGATAAAATAAGTCAAGATAATTTTCACTTCAAAATAGATCAGAAATAAAATTATGTGAACCGATTACATCTGTTGCCTCCCTGGCAACGGTGCCATTTGATCGGGAATTTTTTCTCTTGAAAGATGATATTAGAAAAACAATACATTGTCATAGTATAAATTGCATGATGGAAAAATCCTGAACAAAAATATTTATCAGTAAAAACTAACTACAAAGAATCAGGTCATATCCATAGGGAGGAACAAATGCAAGAAAATAACATGTGTGTATCATTCCCAGCCAGAAATTCATGATCCGTATAGCAAATGAATGGGAAATGAGGTGGATATGAAAAGGCTACATAATAACGTAAAAGGACAAGTGCAGAGCCATAATTTCACCTAAATAAAATATCCTAAATTTAAATCCAAATCTCACCACAATGGCATTACATGTAAAAAGAAATGTAAACAAAAAAAGAGGATTCTTTCCTCTTGGCCATGCTCTTCGAGGAGTGATGGGAGGGCTAAGGATCTCGAGGAAGGTTGAGGTGGACGAGAGCTACATGTTAGTGGTAACAATAGGATGAACGACGACCGGTGGTGGACGGCTGGAGAGGAGGAGACCGGCGGTGGTATGCACTGTCGGTGGTGGAGTGTGGACCAAGGTATCCCTGTGCGTGGCCATGGTTGGTCAGAGGCTCAAGGTTGTTGCTTTGGTGACATTGGCGGAGAGGATGGTGACCGAGAGGGGTGGCTGCAAGTAGGAGGTGACCGGCTCATTGATGGGTGCTTCTTCCCTGTTGGCACGGTGAAGAAGAAGGAGGTTGGAGGTCGTGCTGTCCTGCTGTGGAGGATGTGAATGGAGGCCACATGGTCCTACTATAGAGGATGTGAATGGAGGTCACGCGATGAGTGGAACCTGGTGGTTAGGCATTGAGGGGGACCAGTCGGTGCTGGCTGCTATTGGGTTGTTGTTGAAGAAGAAATAGAGGAAGATGAAAACAAAGAAGAGGGTTGTCAGCGATCTAAGAGACGCAAGGGTTGCGACTCTGTTGTTGTCCTCTCTATGCATGTAGAGAGGTAAAGAAGAAGTCGTGGAGGCCTATCGTAGGTGATGCGCAGTGGTGAAGCATGGTCGCAATTGAAGAAGGCAGCGGAGCACAGTGATGGTTGTCGTCGTAGAGAATCGTAGCAATGAGAAGGAAGATGAGACGCAGTGGTGGCATCGGTGTTATCACATCCGACCACGATGGTGGTTCATGGTGATGGTTGGAGTCGTAGTGGGGGTGTCTGCTCGATCGTAAAATCGTGTTTCAAGGATAGATACGTCGTAGTATAGCGTGAAAATACGTTGAAACAAATAAATATAATGAGATGGTGAGCCTTAGCTGAACTCAGAGAGGCAGAAAAGGACTTGATGTGGATACCGATTTAGAACTAACTAGAGCTAAAATAATCAGATATATATATGAAGACAATTTGTTCAGATCAGATTATTCATACTAGAACTAAACCTAAAAGAATTTACTAGAACTACTGGGAATGAAAATAGCTATCTAATTCTACTAGAATAAGGGCACCAAGGGTGGTCCTTTGTGGCCTTTCGAGAGGTTGAGGAGAGCAGCAATGGTGCACCAATGTGGTCTTGATGGATGCTTCAGAGGAAGATGGAGCCTGGAGGTGTCTAGAGATGCCTGGAGGGAGAGATGGAGGAGGAGATGCCTTTAGATGGGGGCTCTGAGGTCCTTTTTATAGCCAAAATGAGGGGAAAAGCAGGTATTTGGCCCTCCAAACCATGCAACAACCTTGGATCTATCAGATCCATCGATCGAGAAATCAATGGATCATATCACACTTCAAAAGAGCCTCCCACGGGCCTAATATGCCCGCAACACTTCGGATGTCGACACGTGGCATGCTTTCAGCCGCTCCCTCCACCGCCTCGTGCCTTCATGGTGAGTGCCCTTGCTCGATTCTCCTCAGCCATCCGATCTTTCAATCGGATAGCTTAAAAGCACGCTCCACACTGCCTCTTCTCACTTGCGCGCGCGTTCAAATTCAACTGTTTGATCGCAAACATCAACAGGTAAGGACGCACGTGCTACCACCTCACCGAGCTACATATATTAGCACATCTAACCACGCGTCATCTCATGCATGCATTGCACCACCTGATCAGACGCATGATAGCGTACCACAAATTTGCTTCCACATCACTCGATCGTCATCGTGCGGTCCAATTGCAGCGCCTCACGCTTGAGTGCGAATTTGGCCACGCTTCGTGACTCTATCGTATGTCTTTGGATTTTGAACGTAGGCGCTCTCCATTGTTCTGCAACCGCGGATAGTCACAACGATGCTTCGAGGGTCTTGCGCTCTCAACCGTTGGATGAGGATCTGACGGCTGAGATAGACTCTCACTTGATTAGGTGTGGTGAGGTGGGCGACGTGGCGCTCTTGTGGTCGTTAGATGATGATCCAATGACCCACAAGGCACATGGAATTCCTTCAGTGGATGAGGCGGTGGCCTTGGGTGGCTATGATGGTGCCACGTGGCGTCATCATGGCCTTCCATCTTCTTTGCTTTGTAGATGGTGCTGTAGGGCTCCGATCGAGTTGATTTCTATGCCATTGGACTACAATCGTTGATCCGGATCCATCCATGCGATCAAATTTGACATCTGAGGTTTGGATTTTTGCCACCTTGCTTCTTGCTTTTGCTCTTCTGCGGACTTCATAAGATGCTATGGGAGTCCAATAAAGACAATTTCAGAAGTGTTGAACTCCAATCGTCATCCTGAACAGATCCATACAGTCAGATTTATCATCCGCGATGCTGAATTACCTGCAATTATTATTACCTCTCAATTAGGACATAATATGGCATTATTATTTACAAAGTTAGCAAATCAACTATGATGCAAAATATGATGCTTATGCATGCATTATTCCTAAGTTAAGCTAGGATCTAACTTAATTCAAGGAGATTAGGACCTATGATTGCTGATTGCTATGCAATCATACCCCCATACCTAAATCTTGCTAGTCCCTAGCAAATAAAAGACTAAATACATTCTATCAAGAGTTTTGACTAGAGATCTGTATCTTTTGTTTTCATCCAGGAATTTAGAAATTCAGATAATCGTGAAAGTGCAGTGTTATAGCCTATGCAACGGATCTAAGCGAAAAGCTAATCCACATCTAAAGCTCGTACTTGACTTTTAGTAAAACTCTATTGGGATAGGCAAACTTCTTCTCTCGGGAATATAAAATAATCTCCAATTTAGCCCCGATTTTGGCTTAGGTAGAAGATGTCTGAGTCAAGTGGGTTTATATTTGGTGGCTCACACTCCTCTGATGCTACATAGAGACTAGTACTTCAGAATCTATATTTCTAGACTCTCAAATAAATCAACATAGAGAGAAGCGAAAAAATTGTGCTCTCTTAAGTTCCTTGTACTCATTCTCTCTCTCTCTCTATTCTTCTCTTTTCTTCTTGTTTCCTTTTGAGCTCACATATAAATCTACCAACACAACGCAATGCAACATGACATATGCACTTTTATTCATGAGACATTATTCGGGATTGGTTATATTCAAGAGGATATCGGGTGGCTTATTTGGTGGAAGTGCCTATTCTCAGCATCGGGAAAGAAATGGATAAGATAGCGTATTTCTGGCCTTGACATTAACAGCCTCCTTCAGTTGAGGATTCCGTAAAGGACAGTCGTGACCATCTATCTTAGTCCTAGTTTTATTAGAACCCACTCTCTCTATTTTTGCCTTATTTGGTGGCTCTCACAAAGATTCACACAAAGAATTTGTACGTAGGAACTGAGAGAGAAAACTAAGCCTAACTCCAAGTATCATTATCCAATTTCCCAAAACTTAAGATTCCTCACATTAAACTTAGAGCACTAGTAGACTCTCTACTCTCACCTCACAATTGTTTATGGATCTACTAGAAGATGGTTTGCCTAACTCCCTAATTACTGTCCAAAGGTTCAAGAAAAGAAGCAATGCTTCTTCTCGACTAACTAAAGATGTCTATCGATCTTCACAGTGGATCCATTGCAAATTCTACGCGCAAGTGTGAAATTATACTGGATTCTAAGTTCAGGAATCAACTAAAGGATAAATCCCTGATAAAACCTCTTGATAAAAAGATCTATTTCCTAAGGTGTTGGCAGAAAATTTTTCAATTTATATGTACTACCTCCCTCCCCCCTTCATGCCTAAGTTCTTGCATGTCCTCATGCATGAATAAGAGAAAAATAAAGACTACGTAAGTAGATAGAGATCACCTAGAATTGCTCCTAATTCGTCATTCAGCTCATGCCAACACTACAATGATGATCACAATATGCAGAACAGTATGCAAAATGAAATATGCTATGTATAGAGGATATCTATATATGTATAAGTGCTGAGTCTAAATGCTATGCCTAAATGCTGAGTTTAACACCTCTAGCTGGGCAAAACTCTGTCAGATGAATCAATGATTGCAGGAGACAGAGTCAAAATGGTAAGCAATGTGAGTTCCATCGTCATCAACCAACCAAAAATGTAGAGCAACTACTTATGAATACCAAGCCCCCAAGGTTAGCAACATAAAATATCAGGGCTTGGAATTGGTTGTAAGCAGGTGCTACAAAAGGGATAAATTTAGGTGCCAGGGTGATAAGTAGCAAGTGGCAGCCTAGAAGAGTGGTGTATGAGTAATGCAGATGAGGTGGATAAGAAGTTGGGGGTGGGAGACAAATCATGCGGGTCGTGAAAGTGGTGGAAAATGAAGGGAGGGACTCGAGTGGTGTAGTTTGAAATGGTATAAGGAACCATTTCGTGAGTGGATCTGGTTGTGGGTGGTTACAGAGTAGGTCTGTTGAATATGATCCAGTGTTCCATCTTAATAGCTCTAGATTCGCCCAAATCATTCTCAACCCTGGGTTTGTCAAAGATCTTGTATGAATCACCCAAATTCTGGTCATGTTACGAACCATCAAATATAATGGGCGGCAATTCCTTATCCCCAAGGTGTGGAAAATCAAAATCTAAATGCAATAAAGCCTCAAATTCTTTCATTTTCTATTTTGTGGCTTTTGTGAAATCCTCGATATCCAAGAGTGAAGATGTGAAAGAAAATGCGATAGATTTGTTTGACTCCAAATCCAAAAATGCCTCAAGATTTTTCAAATTTTCCTCACAATCAGAAATGGGGTTTTTATCAGATTCTTCCTCAACTTTGATTGGATTCTTTGACAATTCGAAATCAACCCCATAGATGTATGGAATCTCATGTAAATCAATGTATTTATTATCAAAGCTTCTCATGAGGGTTTTAGGCAATTCCACTCCAGATCTCTCGGAATCTAAATCATGCGTCCCATCAATTGCCTTTGGCCTATCATCATTCACCACAGTGTTAGAATCATTATAACTCAAATCAATGAGCCCGACAATAGCTATGTGTAGAGTTAATTCACCAAGAAGTTCTATGTTCCCACAGTGTTCAGGTTCATCACCATCTTAGTTCTCCTTGATAGAATTACAATGTGGGCCCTTGTTTGCCCAGAAAATATCCAATATGAGTTTTTCATCTCCCAGGGTGATCTCCATACACCTGAATGCACAGTTAATGTTAGCCTGGGCTGTCGCTAGAACAGGCGGCCTAAAATGATAGGTGCATCACGGAGACTAGGAGAAATGTCCATATCCAAGATGAAAAAATCCGTTGGGAAGAAAAGCCCATGGATTTTTACAATGACATTCTCCACCACACCTCGAGGCACTTTGACTGATCTATCAGATAACTAGATAGTGACCGAAGTGGGTTTTAGTTCCCCAAATTGGAAGTGGTCAAAAATAATATTGGGGGCTAAATTAATGGTTGAACCCAACTCAAGCAAGGCCTGGTCAAAAGGAGCATCCTGCAGCTGACAGGAAATGAGTGGGGTTCCCGGGTCTTTCTTCTTAGGTGGCAAGTCAGATAAAATGACTGCACTAGCTTCCTTGGACAATACCACCTTATTGGTCTTCCTCGACTGTCGCTTAGGTGTACAATATGCTTTAAAGAATTTAGCGACAGTAGGAATGTAATCAATGGCATCCAAGAGGGGAACCTTAATGTGAACTGATGAGAACCTCATCATGAACCCTAACTAGTACAATCTAATCCAAATATGTGTGAAAAAGCTCCTACAAAATCCAAAGAGAAGCTTAACTCAGAGAATTCTGAGTTAAAGAATAAAATAAATCATAAGGGGTAAAACTGTAATTTCACCAATGCAGGATGCGAACAGGGTAATTAAGGATCTAAACATAGGTCAAACTAGCCTAACAATGAGGGAAGTAGGATGATCTAATCTGAAAAGGATTATAGCAACTTCTAGGAATTAAATGACATTCTATAACCCTAAAAAAAACCAATTCAATTCACGAGGTTTGAGGTAGGGTAAAAATCAAATAAATCCTCTAAAATTCATATAAAAATATTCCCTAGGGCTTAGAACCTTCAATTTGGCCTTTGAAACCTATTTTGACCTAAAATTAGAACCATGCCCAATTAATGACTTAATTTGGGTTTTTACGCAAATTGACCGGTCAAACATGGTCCAACCTAAAATCAAAATTCACCATCAAAATCCTTAAGTTCAAATTAGTCTGGTATAAAAACTTGAGCCTAAGAAAAGACCATCTTGACCGACTTTACAAATTAGTCCTCTTTATTTACTTTTTGACCCTTATCTTTTGAAACCCTTGCATTTAGACCCCCAACTTCTCGTCATTCTTTGCAGAACGGTCCTCCCTGCCACTTCTACACAGCACCATGCCTCCGACAACCTTGCGCGAAGGATGGCGCCGTGCAGGGCAGGGCAGCCGTCCTCTAGAACAGACGGGAGGTTCCCTGCGACGTCCTCTGTCACAGGGACCCTCCCCTGCCCTCTGCCATCACCAATGCCTCTTGTGCGAATGCACGAAAGGCATAGGTATCCTCTTCAGCCACTCTCCAGCGAGGCTGGCACGTCGCCTCCTCGTTTCCCTCTCCGCACCAAGACCTATTTAAGGAGCGGCAAGGTCAGCCGACTCCTTCAAGCTTCCTCTGGCGGAGAAATACCCCACCTTTCGTCTCTTCCTCCTCCGGTAAGAGTGCCCAAAGCCTCCGACGATCTCCTCCTCCTCCTTGTCGCTCTGCAGCCTTACCTGCAGTAGAGTTTACTCTGCCCTGTCGTTCGCGCTAGGCCGTACCTGCCGGCGCCCTCCGTCTGCCTCCTTATCGTCGATACCCTCCTCTAGGGCATCTTCGTCCCCAGCTCCGGCAGGCACGAGCCGGGCACTGCACTCTTCCCCTTCGTCGAGTAAATAGGTACAGAGTTTCCTCTCTCTCTCCCTTACATTTTCCCTCTCTTAATTTACCTTTTTACTCCACCACACGCGACTTCGACCTCCACCTGCTCCGTCTCCGATCACCTTCTCCGATGAGTCCATCCCACTTCCACAGGCATTCTCCAGCCCAGGCGTGAGTCCCAAGCAGCGCGGATTGCTGCTGCGAAGGAGCCCAAGCTCGCGAATTGGGTCACAAGCCTCACAGCTGCCCCAATTGGCTGCAGTTCCCTCGCCTGCGGGCGCAAGATTTGGAGGTGGGACTTTAGTCCCACCTCGTAAGTGTGCCGCCAAGTGCCCACACTTAAATTGAAAAGGTGTATCGGGCTTACTGCCTTCGATACACAGGGGTCAGGTCCCTCTCACCCGCACGCAGCGCACCACGTGCTCGCTCGCCCTCGCTCACGCCCTGCGGATCTGGGCCAGATCCGACTACCCGACCACGCACTCCTCGCCCACCACCGCATGCCAGTGGGCCTGGTCCCGAGCGCGCTACCCGAACCCGATTACCCGGCTTTGGGAGAGTAGTCCTAAGAGAGATTCTGAGAAAGAAAGAGACGCGGGGAAGGGTACGAGTAGGTTTTGCACTGACCACTGTGCGTGCATGCAGGGAAGAAAGAAAGAAGAAGAAGCAAGCTAAGGAAGAAGAAGAGAGGAGGAGCGGCCGAAGCCTTAGCCGCAAAGAGGAGCTGAAGGAGAAAGGAAGGAGAGGAGTTGAAGAGAAGAAACCGCACTGTAGCAAACCCACAGTTAAGTCGTCTGAGCATCAAGTCAGACGACGGAAGGGCGGCGGCCAGAATAGAAAGAAGAGAAAAGAAGAGGAACTGTAAGAGAAGAAAAGAAAGAACGAAGCAGAGAAGAGAAAGAAGAAGAAGATTAGCACAGCCGCAACTAAAGAAGAAAGAATAAGGCAAGAAGCAGAGAAGAAGAAAAGAAAAGAGAAGCAAAAGCAGAGAAGAAGAAAAAGAAAAGAAGAGAAGCAGAAAGAAGAAGAAGATCACCACAGTCGCAGAAGAAGAAAAGAAAAGAAAGAAGAAGAAAGGAAGACTCTGCAGGAAAAAGAAGAGGAGATCGGCTAGAAGAAAAAGAAGGACAGAACGAAGAGGAAGAGAGAAGAAGAAGAAGCCAAGAGAACTCTATCTCCCTCTCTCTCTCTCTCTTATTTTTGTAACCTAATTGAGAACTTTTACACTTCTAGAATTCTAGTTGCTCCCTGAGTTCGACCTTGATTTTTCCGAGTAAAAAAATTTGTAGTAATCTGGTAGCTGTTTTGTCATGTAGTGCAACGATTGTAGACCATAATAACATAAAGACGAAACCACACTCCACCAGTTTTTGGTGCCGTTGCCGGGGAGCAATGGCTATTCTAGAAGCCATAAATTCTCTATTGAGTTTCTATTAATCTCTTCTCTTTTTGTGTGCAGGCACAGGAAATCAAGAGGACAACAAGAAGCCGCACAACAACCACTCCAAGGATAGGTAATTTTATATCCTCTCATTTTAACCCCTAAAATTCTAAAGAGGAAGAAAAGAAAAAAAAGAGAACAAGCAATATAGGTATAACCTGTCTTCCATACCTAGTAAATCATCAAAAGCTGCATGTTTTCGATTTCAACCCACTATTTCTGCACACACTATTAAGGGTATTTATGGGCTAACACCTTCTTGCCTGAGCCCTAATTACCCAACAAGGAGCTAAATGGACCAAGTAGAGCAAACATAAGATTCAACATTAGGGTTTTAGAGACACACTCCTTAAACAAGAATTGAGAAATCCTAAAAGAAGTGTACCTAAGCCATTGATTGAAAATACTTTTCAAAGAAATCCTAAGCAATTTGGCTCTTTAAAGACACTTGAACCCTAAAAGACAAGACCTAATAAGCTCTCAAAGGAACTAGCAGGTGAAGTTGACCCCTTGGGTCAACCAACCTTCAACTTAGGTCACTCTTTGCACTCAAAAGGCTAAAAGTTCAAGTGAAAATCTAAGCACCTTGATCTTAAACTAAAAGCGGTAGACTTAAGAGGTCAAGATCCCCATTCTGATCTACCTGGAATCTCAGTGACGAGAGGTCAGGTGGGGGAAACCCTGTAACCCGTGGGGACGCTCTACCGTGTAGGGGTCTTCGCGGGACTCACCTTCTCTGGCTGCCCAGGTAATTCTCAGGTGGACGATCTTTTGATCAAGGGGTCCATCTGCCCCGCACCTGTATAGTCACCCTACATTTTGGGTGTCTTGATTGGGTCCAGCACCTGCTAAACTCATCTCTTCCACCAGTGTATGTTTGGTAGGAGGTCCTTGAAACCTCCTTTAGAACTTCACTCCCCTTGAGGCCGACCCTCAGTGCCCTTGTTTGAGCAAACCACACTTCACATAGACCTCTCCTCCGACTCCGAACCCAACTCACCTTCTTCTTCCCCAATGGCTCAGCCAGTTGAGGAAGAGAACAATCTAGAGCACCAGCTCCAGCAACTCAATGACCTCTTCCAGAACTTTGTGCACCCACCGCAACGTCCTATGATGCGGGACCATTATAATCCTGCTGCGGTGGCTATTGAGCCTCGAGTCAGAATCTCGACTGGAGGACCTGATTCTGAATTAAAGCCCAATATGATTCATGCCATACCTAAATTTCATGGGCTTAATTCTGAAGACCCCTTCCAGCACATCAAACAGCTAAAGCATCTGGCCCAAACTTTTGGGTCAGATGCACAAAATCGGGATATTCTCTTCATGAAAATGTTCTCCTTCTCCCTTATGGACAAGGCCGCTCATTGGTACCAAACACAGACCCGGCCGATCAACACCAGGGAAGAACTTCAGTCCGAGCTCTTGAAGAAGTTCTTTCTCGTTGGTTGGACCAATGCCTTGCGCCATCAGATTACCGACTTCACTCAACAAATGGGAGAACCTCTCCATGAGGCATGGGATCGCTTCTAGGATCTCATGAGAAAGTGCCCCCATCATGGAGTTCCTAAATGGGAACAAGTCCAGTCTTTTTACCAGGGACTCCATGAGGATATTAGACTTTTCGTCAATGCAACTTGCGGAGGGAATATCATGGGTCAACATGAGGACACCGTGTGGGAGATTCTCGAAAACATGTGCGAGAACTCCATCAATAATGACTCCATGGGATTATTCGACAGGAAGAATACCCACGCATTGACGAACCTTAGGGGAGCACATGAGACGCAGGGCCTATCCGCATCAGTCGACCTGGAACTGATGGCCAGTCGATTGGACAAGGTCTCTATCATCGAGAAGAAGGTGAACGAGCTGACTCAGCACTTGCAACGAGCCACCTCTACGCATAATTCCTTTGCACAGCCTCCTTCCACACGGGAGACTGTGCAAAACATTCTCTACCGACCTTCTCATGGGATGGATCCATATCCACCCCCATTTGATTCTCGGATCAGAGGATCCTCCAACCTTTCTATACTAGCCACGGAAATTCCATTCCCTCATTCTCTGACTCTTTAGAGGTTCCTCAGACCTGCGAGGACCTCAACGCCATCCAGAATAATCCATTTTCCAACACCTACAATCCTGGATGGCGAAACCATCCCAACTTTCAGTAGGCAGGAAATTCTAAAACTCAAAGACCACCCTTTCAGCCTCGTCCACAACCACCTCGTCCTTACCAGCCGCCTCAGCCTCGGCCCAACCCTACTTATTCATCAAGGCCAAACCAAGACCAAATGTCTCTCATCCTTCAGACTCTGGCTGACATTCAAAGAACGAATGCGGCTATTCAAAAATAACATAAGGACGAACCTGCAGAGGTTCGAAACCAACTGGCCCAGTTGGCAAATTCTCGCCAACCAGGCACGCTTCCTTCTCAACCTCTTCCTAACCGGAATAATGTGCCGACCCAGCGGCGCGTTATGAACCCAAACCCGAGCCAAGCACACATGATTTATCAGGCCCCCTCTATTCCTTCACCTGACGAGATGGAGGCTTCCACTTCTTATGCGGGTTACCAGCAGCAACCCATCCTATCCAACCCTAACCAAAACCAGGCAGGACTAAATTCTGTAACAACCCGTAATGGTAAGGAGACCCAAGATCCACCCTATCTAGACCACTCCAAGCCTGGTAGTGATCCGAACCCTAGGACAGTAATCCAAGATGCTCCTATCCCTGTCCCAGATCAAAGACCTAGACTTATCCTAGAGGAACCAACCAAGGTTCCATTTCTCGAGGCCTTGACCAAGGGAAAGAAGACAACCAAGCCCGTGGCACCAGAGGAGGACCTGGTCAAGCTCTTTGAGTAGGTCCAAATAAACATCCCTTTGATGGATGTGATTCGCCACGTACCTGCTTACGCATGATTCTTAAAGAATGTGTGTACACCTCAGCGTAAGCCGCGAACCAAGAGTGGGAGTCCAATTGTACTATCAGAGCAAGCCAGCTCTGTAATCCTAAGCAGACTCCCACCCAAGGCAAAAGATCCAGGTACTCCCCTAATTTCCTGCAAAATAGGTGATACCCAATTCGACAGAGCATTGTTAGACTTGGGTGCTTCCATAAATCTGATACCCACATCCTTACTTAAACACCTAGAAGAATCTGACCTAAAACCAACTGAGGTGACACTACAATTAGCAGATCGATCTATTAAGTCACTTAAAGGGATTCTTGAGGATGTTATTGTAAGAGTACGAGATTTCTATTTTCCTGTAGACTTTATAGTCTTGGACATGGACGCACTTGAGAACCCTAGGGACACACTAATCATTCTATGGAGACCTTTCCTGGCTACTGCTAGAGCCAATATCAGTTGTGAGGAGGGCCAGATAAAGCTGAAATTTGGAAATCAAACCCTCAAAATTGATATCTTCAAGGCCCAACAAGGAATCAATTGCGGTGTCATCGAACAAATCTGTGATATTAGGGCTTTGGTTGATGAAAAACATTTTGAGAATGACCTGATTATACCTCATCAACCACAAAAAGATCTTGAACCGCAATTAGAGGAGTCAGACCCTGATTTGGACAAACCCATAACTCCTATCCTTGAACCTCACACTTACCCTGAACCACCCGTTGTTGCTGATAACCCCATCCTTGAACTGAAACCCCTTCCCGATCATTTGAAATACATCTTTTTGGGTTCTAATAAGACTTTTCCTGTGATTATAAATTCCAATCTCACTCCTGATCAGGAATCCCGTCTGATTGCGATTCTCCAGCAACATCGTAGAGCCATTTGTTGGACTCTCGATGACTTGACTGGAATAAGTCCCTCTTATTGCTTACACCATATATATTCAGAAGAGGGCGCACGACCTTCCCTTGAGATGCAGAGACGTTTAAACCCCAATCTACAGGAGGTCGTGAAAAAGGAGATCATCAAGTGGTTAGATGCAGGGATCATCTATCCGATCTCCGACAGTCGTTGGGTGAGCCCGATTCAGGTTGTGCCTAAAAAGGCAGGGCTCACCACCATTACGATTGAAACCGGAGAAGTCATACCTACTCGATTAGCCAACTCGTGGAGAGTCTGCATAGATTACCGACGACTCAATTCCTCCACGAAGAAGGATCATTTCCCACTACCTTTCATTGATCAGATTCTCGAGAAATTAGCGGGAAATCGATTCTTCTGCTTTCTTGATGGGTACTCCGGTTATAACCAAGTTGCTATTCATCCTGATGACTAAGAGAAGATCACGTTCACCTGCCCCTTCGGAACGTATGCATTCCGAAGGATGCTTTTCGGTCTCTTCAATGCACCCGCGACTTTTCAGCGGTGCATGCTTGCCATATTCTCTGATATGCTAGGTGATTATCTGGAAGTCTTCATGGATGACTTCTCAGCCTTCGGGCATCATTTGATGATTGCCTCCAACACTTGGTTCATATACTCAGGCGTTGCATCAACGTTAATTTGGTTCTTTCCTGGGAAAAGAGCCATTTTATGGTGCCTGAGGGGATCGTCCTACAACATCTAATTTCTGAGAAGGGCATCCAAGTGGATCGAGCCAAGGTTGATCTAATTTCTTGTCTTCCTATGACTAACTCGATCAGGGACATCCGTTCTTTACTGGGGCACGTCGGTTTTTATCGTTGTTTCATTCCTGATTTTTCAAAAATCGCGTGCCCCCTGACTACTCTTCTCTCTAAGGATGTACCCTTTGAGATCTCCAAGGAATGCACTCAAGCCTTTGAGAACCTCCGTGACCGAGTCACCCAGGCCCCAATCCTACAATCCCCTGATTGGTCTCAACCCTTTGAGATCATGTGCGATGCATCTGATTTCGATGTAGGAGTGATTCTGGGGCAGAAAGTTGACGGGAAACCCGTGGTCATCTACTACACTAGCAAGACACTTGACGAGGCTTAGCGTAACTATACAGTTACAGAGAAAGAGCTGCTAGCCGTAGTATTTGCCCTTGAAAAATTTCGATCTTATCTCCTAGGTTCCCACGTCATCATCTACTCGGATCACACGGCTGTGAGGCATCTCCTTGCCAAGAAGGATGCGAAGCCCCGACTAATCCGATGGATCTTGCTGTTGCAAGAATTCAACCTCAAGATTTGCGACAAGGCAGGAAGACAAAATGTGGTAGCTGACCATTTGTCTCGTCTTCCTTCTGAGATCATCAACCCTTCTGGACCCATCACGGGGCATTTCCCTGATGAGCACCGGCTAACTATTGGTACTGGACTTCCATGGTTTGCTAATATAGTAAACTAATTGGCATCTCTTCAGATCCCGTCTGATTGGCCAAAGGCCAAGAAAGACAAATTGCGCTCTGATGCCAAGTACTACATTTGGGAAGATCCGTACCTCTTCCGCATTGGTGCTGACCAAACATCCAGAGATGTGTCCCGGAGGGTGAAATCAATGATATTCTCTCCTTCTGCCATGACCAGGCATGTGGTGGCCATTTCTCTGGGCACAAAATCGCATCGAAAATCCTCCAGTGTGGCTTTTATTAGCCCACTCCGTTCAAGGACGCATACAATCACTGCAAGGCATGCAGTCGTTGCCAAACTTTGGGCAACATGAGCCATCGTGACATGATGCCTTTGTAGCCGATTCTCATATGCGAAATCTTTGATATTTGGGGAATTGATTTTATGGGCTCCTTTCCTGTTTCGGATGGTTTCTAATACATTCTACTGGCTGTGGACTACATGTCCAAATGGATCGAAGCCATACCGACCCGAACCTATGATCATAAAATCGTTCTCAAATTCATTCATCACAATATCTTCTCATGGTTCGAGATTCCTCGTGCTATCATCTCGGACGGGGGGACCCATTTCACAAATGCTCAGTTCAGGTCACTGATGACCAAATACGAGGTGTCTCACCGAATCTCCACTCCTTATCACCCCCAGACTAATGGTCTAGCTGAGCTATCAAATCGGGAGATCAAGAAAATCCTGCAGGTCACTGTTCAGCCTGATAGGAAGGACTGGTCGTCCCGACTTTCGGAAGCCTTGTGGGCCTATAGGATCGCCCACAAAACCCAATTAAGCATGTCTCCCTTTATACTGGCGTACGGGAAGGCGTGTCACCTTCCCGTCGAATTGGAGCACAAAGCCTATTGGGCAGTACGGAGCTATAATCTAGATCTTTCTAAGGCTGGAACCCACAGAAAGCTCAAATCAGCGAGATTGATGAATTACGCCTTGATGCGTATGAGAACTCGCGAATCTACAAAGAGCGGGTTAAAGCCTTCCATGACAAGCACATCTCTAGAAAGATCTTTCATCCTGGTCAGAAGGTCCTACTCATTGATGCCTGACTCAAACTCTTCTCTGGGAAGTTGCGATCCATGTGAGTTGGACCATACCTTGTCTGACAGGTTTTTGGAAATGGAGCCGTCGAAATCAGTCCACTCAGCCATGATTCCGAACCTTTCATCGTGAACGGTCAGAGACTCAAACAGTTCATAGATGTAACCTCTACTGATTTGGCTGAATCATCATTTATCCTCCATTTTCCCTGAGCATATTGCACCCAGCCAATGGCGTAAAACTCAGCACTCAATGGGAGGCAGCCCGTCATTCTTTTTGAAAACCTGAAACCTTTTCTAACACCTTTTTCGCACTTAAGGTTCACCCTTTAGGACAGCCGACTCCACCTTAAGTGCTTACACCTGAGATTAGAAATCGTCCGCAACAGTCACCCTGACCCATTCACTCATCAAAACATCTGTCCTAATGTATGAACTAAGTTGAATAAAAAATCCCCTAAGTAACAATGAGGACATTGCAAATCTTAGGCATGGGGGGGTATGAAAGTGCAAATCTTGTAAGAAAAGGTTTTAAACAAAAAAATTCACATATGCCAAAAACACCATAAAAATTAAAAAAATTTTGGAAAAAGAATAATAAAATGAGAGGAGGAAAGAAAATTTTGTAGACTCTACAAAAGAGGAGGAGA
This sequence comes from Thalassia testudinum, assembly GCA_037157565.1. Classification (NCBI taxonomy): domain Eukaryota; kingdom Viridiplantae; phylum Streptophyta; class Magnoliopsida; order Alismatales; family Hydrocharitaceae; genus Thalassia; species Thalassia testudinum. The sequence continues at coordinate 55,736,154 of JAZHRO010000002.1, forward strand.
AGAAAAAGGAACAAAATGAAAAGAAGGAGCACAAAATGAAAGAAAATAGATAGTCATTAGTAAGAAATTATGGAGTTAACCTAAGTTTTAGACCTCATTCAGGAAAAGAAATGGAAAGTGCACAGTGAGATTAGTAAGAACGCGAACCTTAGGCATTCTTGGATAGACTCTTAGTACCCATTAAGATCTAGACATTCCACAAGAGGTTGAGGAAAATGAAAAGCTTAAGTATTAGGTCCAAGGCTTAGGGAGTATTTAGCCTCGTTAACTAACTTTTGATTTATGGGACTCAGTAACCTAAGCACCCTAACTTCACACACAGCCTGGTTCAATAAGCATAAAAATCAAAATCACACAGAAGCGTTACAAGAATTCTAAAAATGACACCTAGAGTAAGATCGGCCGATCAACACAAGTTGATTTGGACGAGTTCCCAGCACGGAGAGGTGGGAAATTCCCCTCGAGGATGCGTAACAAAATATCATCTCCTCTGTGCTTGTCTCTTAGGATATTTACATATCCTACTGGGGGCATGAAAGCACTCTACTGGTTCAGATTCCATGGATGACATTATCATGAAATGTCAATTTCCAGGGTCTAAATTCGGCCACGGAACACCATGGATGGGATTATCTCGAAATCTCAACAGCCAGGGTTCTGGGGGTTACCATGGGCGGGGCTATCTCGAAGCATCGATTGCCAGGAACCCTTGAGGATTGATGATGGGGACAAGGAATCTGATACAGACCGTGTTGAAAAGCCAATCCTAAGCTAGAATTAAAAAGAAAAAGAGAGAGAAAACTCTCCAAACATATAAATCTTATACCTCTCTTTCTTAAAAAATGCACTGCGAACTGAGCCAGGGATAAAATTATCTCAAGCACGGGTGCTTTAACCACAAAGTCCAATGAGCCTTAGGTTAGTTCTTGTAGACCTTAAAAACCTTTGTTAAGGACTGAGGTTGAGGCTAGACAGATCTGGATCTTGGTTAGTACTAGAGTACCTTTTAGGCCTATGGTTGGCACTCTAACCTAATCTAGGTTTCAAAAGAAAAAAAGAACTTATCCAGAATCATTAAGAACTTCATGGTCTAGAACAAGGGTTGAAACCTTAAAATTTTGCTAAGGGACTAGCAAAAGCTAGGCATGAGGGTATGATGAGAACCTCATCATGAATCCTAACTAGTACAATCTAATCCAAATATGTGTGAAAAAGCTCCTCCAAAACTCAAAGAGAGGCTTGACTCAGAGAATTCTGAGTTAAAGAATAAAATAAATCATAAGGGGTAAAACAGCAATTTCACCAATGCAGTATGCGAACAAGGTAATTAACGGTCCAAACACAAGTCAAACAAGCTTAACAATGAGGAAAGTGGGATGATCTGGTCTGAAAAGGATTATAGCAACTTCTAGGAATTAAATGACATTCTGTAACCCTACAATAAACCCACTTCAATTCACGTGGTTTGAGGTAGGGTAAAAATCAACTAAATCCTCTAAAATTCATATAAAATTATTCCCTAGGGCTTATAACCTTCAATTTGGCCTTTGAAACCTATTTTGACATAAAATTAGAACCATGCCCAATTAATGACTTAATTTGAGTTTTTTACGCAAATTGACCGGTCAAACATGGTCCAACATAAAATAAAAATTCATAATTAAAATCCTTAGGTTCAAATTAGTCTGGTATAAAAACTTGAGCCTAAGAAAATACCATCTTGACCGAATTTACAAATTGGTCCTCTTTATTTACTTTTTGACCCTTATCTTTTGAAACACTTGCATTTAGACCCCCAACTTCTCGTCGTTCTTCGCAGAACGGTCCTCCCTGCCACTTCTGCGCAGCGCCATGCCTCCGACAACCTTGCGAGGAGGATGGCACCGCACAGGGCAAGGCGACCGTCCTCTAGAACAGACGAGGGGTTCCCTACGACGTCTTCTGTCGCAGGGACCCTCCCCTGCCCTCTGCCATCAACCATGCCACTTGTACGAACTAATGAAAGGCATGGGTGTCCTCTCCGGCCACTTTCCGGCGAGGCTGGCACGTCGCCTCCTCGTTTCCCTCTCTGCACCAAGACCTATTTAAGGAGCGGCAAGGTCAGCCGACTCCTTCAAGCTTCCTCTGGCGGAGAAATACCCCACCTTTCGTCTCTTCCTCTCCGGTCAGAGCACCCGAAGCCTCCGGCGATCTCCTCCTCCTCCTCGTCATTGCTCTGCTACCTTACCTGCAACAGAGTTTACTTTGGCCTGTCGTCCGTGCTAGGTCGTACCAGCTGGTGCCCTTCGTCTGCCTCCTCGTCGCCGATACCCTCCTCTAGGGCATCTTCTTCCCCAGCTCCGGCAGGCAAGAGCCAAGCGCTGCTCTCTTCCCCTTCGTCGACTAAACAGGTACAGAGTTTCCTCTCTCTCTCCCTTACATTTTCCCTCTCTGAATTTACCTTTTTACTCCACCACACGCAACTTCCACCACCACTTGCTTCGTCTCCAATCACCTTCTCCGGCGAGTCCAGCCCACTTCCACAGACCTCCACACTCCTCGCCGACTACCCCAGGAGCTTCCCCTCACTCCACTCAACAGATCCCCCCTCTCCATTCACTACCAATCACCACCCAATCACCCCCTGAACAAACCCATCTTCTCGCACACAGTCTGAACTAGGGCTACATCCACACGCGCCCTCGCACCTCGCCGACCCCCACACTGTCTTCGCCGCACTCCGGCGAAGCTTCCCCCATTTTCTGATGTGGCCGAGAGGCCGTCTTTCTGCTTTCAGGTCGAAGCCCCCTCGCCGCCATTGCTAAGCTGCTGCAGCTCCTTCGCTCGCAGCTCCAAGCGTTCTCCAGCCCAGGCGCGAGTCCCAGGCAGCACGGATTGCTACTGTGAAGGGGCCAGGCTCGCGAATTGGGCCGCAAGCCTCACAGCTACCCCAATTGGCTGCAGTTCCCTCCCCTGCGGGCGCGAGATTTGGAGGTGGGACTTTAGTCCCACCTCGTAAGTGTGCGGCCAAGTGCCCACACTTAAATTGAAAAAGTGTATCGGGCTTACTGCCTTCGATACATAGGGGTCAGGTCCCTCTCACCCGCACGCAGCGCGCCACATGCTCGCTCGCCCTCGCCCGCGCTCATGCCCTGCGGGTCTGGGCCGAATCCGACTACCCGACCACGCACTCCTCGCCCACCACCGCATGCCAGTGGGCCTGGTCCCGAGCACGCTACCCGAACATGATTACCCGGCTCTGGGAGAGCAGTCCTAAGAGAGATTCTGAGAAAGAAAGAGACGCGGGGAAGGGTACGGGTAGGTTTTGCACTGACCATTGTGCGTGCATGCAGGGAAGAAAGAAAGAAGAAGAAGAAGCAAGCTAAGGAAGAAGAAGAGAGGAGGAGCAGCCGAAGCCTTAGCCGCAAAGAGGAGCTGAAGGAGAAAGGAAGGAGAGGAGCTGAAGAGAAGAAACCGCACTGTAGCAAATCCATAGTTAAGTCATCTGAGCATCAAGTCAGACGACGGAAGGGCGGCAGCCAGAACAGAAAGAAGAGAAAAGAAGAGGAACTATAAGAGAAGAAAAGAAAGAAGGAAGCAGAGAAGAGAAAGAAGAAGAAGATCAGCACAGCCGCAACTAAAGAAGAAAGAAGAAGGCAGGAAGCAGAGAAGAAGAAAAGAAAAGCAGAAGCAGAGAAGAAGAAAAAGAAAAGAAGAGATGCAGAAAGAAGAAGATCACCACAGTCGCAGAAGAAGAAGAAAAGAAAAGAAAGAAGAAGAAAGGAAGACTCTGCAGGAAAAAGAAGAGAAGGAGATCAGCTAGAAGAAAAAGAAGGACAGAACGAAGAGGAAGAGAGAAGAAGAAGAAGCCAAGAGAACTCTATCTCCCTCTCTCTCTCTTATTTTTGTAACCTAATTAAGAACTTTTACACTTCTAGAATTCTAGTTGCTCCCTGAGTTCAACCTCGATTTTTCCAAGTAAAAAAATTTGTAGTAATCTGGTAGCTGTTTTGGCATGTACTGCAACGATTGTAGACCATAATAACATAAAGGCGAAACCACTCTCCACCATGAACATCTTTAAAGATTTCTTTTAAGTCCTCATTGCTTTTGATTCCCTTTATCTTTCCTTTAGGTTTAAGAGTTAAGGCTCTAGGGAAGGGTAAAGGGATGTTGGTGATCTCAGTGATTGATTTCTTTTCCTTAGGCTGCTCCTTTGAAGGGACAAAATGGGAAGAGGAGCTAGCTTGAGAAGTATCATGACCCGCCTGCCTACATGGTGGGTCCTTTGTAGCTTTTTCACTCCACAAAGTGACAGCATTTGCATCGGCATACTGTCTATGAGGTGGGGGAGGAGTAGAAGGGGCAGATTGGGTGGGATTTTGCAATAACGGTGGCTGCCTCTGTCCATAACTAGGTGGTGCAGGAGGCACTTGTAAAACAGCATGTGCCTGTCCCTATAGTGCCTGGAACCTAGGCGGGGCACCCTGGTTCTGCACATATCTTGGGTTAGGGACATGTTGGGAGAGCAAGGCTCCTTGCATTCTATGTTCCTATAGCAGCTGGTTCTACGTATTCTGAATGTTTTGAATCCACCATCGTTTACATGAATTTCAAATTGTCATAATTCAATTGATGCATAGATTCCTTCAATTCTTCTCTCAATGCCTCAAGAGGGTTCGCTCGCCTTAGAGGGTGATTAGCAGCTTGATGCAGTGACTGATAAGTAGGATAGGATAGGATAGTTGCTAAGACGGGAATGGTTGCTGCCTCGGGTATGTGTTTTGCGCATTCCCATATTGTTTGGTATGGTAGTATGGATCTTGATTTGGTCTCTGTGAGTTACCAGAGAAGGAAAAGTTAGGATGCTGGAGCCAACCAGGATTATACGTCTCTGAATACAGGTTATTACGCCCATAACCTTGGATAGCATAGACATCTTCATAGGCCGAAGATGTCTGTGACGCATATTCATCAAAGGAATATGCATTAGAATCGTCATGGGGTGCCTAACCCTGATTGTATGGTGCCAGATCCAAATTATTCACAGATTCCTGATATGCAAGATCCCAAGAAGGTGGAGAAGATGCATCCCCAGTGAGCAGATGTACTCGAGCTGGAGGGGCTCGGGATGCAAAAGAAGATTTGGATACAGCTAAATTGCCAAGAAATCCATGTTGAGCTCGAATCACTTCGTCAAGCTTCTTGTCGAGTAGATCCACCTTATCCAGCTTCTTGGTAATAATGTCCATATCAGCTCGAGCAAATTCGACGTGAGCTTCATGGACATTAACTCGTTGTTTTCCAAGTTGCTGGAATTGGTTCATAGATGTGACATTCATTGAGTTCTTTGATAGGGACTCAAATAGTTTGAATGTGTTGTTCTTGTCTTTTGCAAGGAAATTCCCACCACTAGATGCATCGGTCAGGTACCGATGTGTGTCATCAAGCCCATGGTAAAAGACTTGTGCAAGGTGCCATCTGGGTACACCATGGTGCGGGCATTTCCTGAGAAGATCATGAAATCTATCCCAGGCGTCATGCAATTTCTCCCCTGGTCCTTGGGAGAAAGTCGTAATTGCACACCTCATCGCATTTGTTCGACCAACCAGGAAGAACTTTTGGAGGAATTTGCAATGTAATTCCGCCCAAGTTCCAATTGGCCTCCCGATGGTCTTCAACCAATAAGAAGCTTTATCCTTGAGAGAGAAAGGAAAAAGTTTCATGAGAACAATTCCTATATCAACATTTATGGGTTGAACCGATTCTGCAATTCAACTCAAATCCTTGATGTGCTGGAAGGGATCTTCATTTGAGTTTCCATGAAAATGAGTTTGAATCAAACTTGTGTTCAGCTTCAACTCAAATGCATCTTTTCCTGTAGGAATTCGAACTTGAGGTGCCAAAATCATAGCCACCAGATCATAGAAGTCCTGTAGTTGTTCTCCGTGTGGTGGATGCTGCATACTGTCCAGAGTGGTGAGAATCCTATCAATACTCTGCTCATATCTCTGTTCAAATTCCTTGACCCTGGCTTCCAAATGAGCCATTGGGTCAAGATTTTTGGGGCCCTAACCAGGTCCAGGACCAGGATTAGTCATCTCAGCTAATCGAGAGGAGGATGAGGGTGTTGGTGCTAGAGCACCACGATCATTTGTTTTAATGATAACAAAACACATGTTATTTAACATTTGTACTTAGAGTCTTAGATTTCAGGTCAATTGCAAATGTAGACGTGATTAGATGGAATTCGAGTTCGCATCCAGGATAGATTGGAGGAGCTTGATGGAGAACAAAGGAGATTCGCGAGGAGCGATAGATTGAAGATGGAAGGACAAGAAGAATATGATAGAATTCTATTTATTCCTTTCATGTACTTTTGTCTTTATTTTCTTGCTCTTTATTTCCTTAGAACATTATGTTAAAGAGCCTCAAAGTATCCTAACAGTAGTCCTAGGAACATCGGCACAACCCTAGGATACTTAGGTTTTCTGTAGAGAACTTAGAAAACCAATATAGGGTTCAAACAGCATTTCCAGACGTCTAATTCCCAAATCAGACGTCTGATAATCTGTTTTAAGACGTCTGACTGTTGATTCAAATGTCTAATAACATTTAGGCTAGACATAGTTAGTTCTGTCTGATGAAATCAGACGTCCAGACCTTAGACCAGACGTCTCAGGAGACGTCTGATGACTTTGCCAGATGTCCAATTAGTGGACCGTTGGCTGTCTTATCATACACTCAAGGATATGACCGTTAGAGACTTATCAAACGTCCTTAAGCCCTTCCAAACGTCTGATAATTTACCGTTTTGCCTCGACTGACCCGAAAATCTCTTCTCAGAGATTTTCTAGCCGTTGAAAATCCATTCCCATGAAAAAGTAGGTTTCCAGACGTCCAGACATCCTGTATGTCGTCTGATGGACTTGCGCTAGAACCCTGTTTAGATCTGATTCAAGTCAGGAAGAGACCCGCCCAAAATCAGATGTCTGACCTTATTTTCACACGTCTTAAAGTGGTCTTCCAGATGTCTGATGCCAGAATTAGACGTCTAATTACCCTGTCAGTGCAATGATTGTTCCTGATTTCGGGCTGATTCACTTGGGCTTTGCATCCAACGGCTATGGAAGCTTTTCCAAGCCTTCCAAAGCCTTCCTAAGGCTTCTATAAATAGAGGGGAGCCTTTACACACCTAGACACACACCTTGCAATACAGTTTCAAACCATTTTGTGTCTCTCTTGCTCTCTAAGCTCTAATTCTACATCTAGAGAGCATCAAGCTGTTTTGCGCACCTGCTCTCCCGCCATAGTTTACGAGAGCAACGTTACGCCATCGCGTGGCTCACGCACCCGCGTCATCGACTCGACGCACTCCTTGCAAAGGGGAGTTTCTTAATTCTTATAGAAGCTTAGGTTTAAAATTACTTTGTTGACTCTATAGGATTATTTGTTATTTTATCTTTGTTATTTGGTTGGGTATTCGCTTTGCGAATTTCCATCTCCTTCGTGGGACAAAATCCTTCTCGTGAAGAGAAGGGGTTGAGGAACGCTACCCTCGCACTTGTAGCGTGGTTGTAATTGAGGTTGAATCACCCTCGTTTAAAGTGATTCGTTTAGTGGATTTGATCAACTTGGTTGATCGGAAAATCCTAACTCGAGAGGGTTAGGTGGTGGTTTTCACCCGATTTGGGTTTCCACCTAAAAATCCTTGTGTACTTTGCGTGATTGATATTTTGTGAGATTGGTATTTTTTTCAATTCCGCATTTTTTACGTCACGCTGATCTCACCCCCTCCGAGTAGGGAATTACAGAGGGTTGGGAAGAAGGGTCGGGTGAAAGTTGCCTTCGTCGCCTCGAGGTTGGTTCCCAAGGTCCAACTAGTTTAGGTCTTAAAGACCTTCCTTACATACACCAACAACAAGGGTTGGTGTAACCAAGCAAAACAAGGCTAAGGAGTTAATCAGATTGGTCCTTTAGAAGCAGATGACCAAATTTTTCGTTCAAGTTTGAATTATTGAAGAAAAATCGTCGAGAAATCGACTGAAAATGATCCCCATCGCTTAAGCTAACCTGACTAGTCTGTTTACGAGGGGACTAAGAGGAAGGTTATTTTTTTAGCTTTCGCCTCCAGTTCCTTTGTACCCCTTAGACGCGGTCGTTTGACACTACCCCACAGGCTTAGCCACCAGGTTTGGCAAAGGAGGTTGAGACCACCCAGTAATCAAAGGACAAATGTGGGTTATTATGATATTCTTTATGATTTTTTTAACCTTTTCATCAATTTGGTATGTGGTGAGTGATCCACAAGGTGACTCTACTCATCGACTAACCACTGGGTTCGATCGAGTCCAACTTGGTCCAATGTAATCTTCGGGCTCATGCACTTCTAAGTTTTTCAAACAGCAGACCACCAAATAAAGAAATACTCTCTCAGATAAAATTGGAATTCAAATAATTTGAAAACTGGTAGGAATATTCATTTTTCAATAAGCTTTTCAGAGAATATTTTTTTAGAATTTTTACTATCTCAAATCAATTTATATGAATTTTTACTAACAGGAGCTCAAATCTAAGATTTTGACCCAGAGTTGGTTTTTCTTTTTGAAATAGTATCAAATGTTATTCTAAAATTTGGCAAAAATATGGGAATGAAAGCTAATTTAATTATCTTTCAAACGTCACCATTTTTAGGTCAATCAAATTTGTGTGTTGATCAGAATCAATTTTTAAAGTTCAGAAAATTTTGGATTTCAGTCTATCTGATCCCTTTGTACTCTGCGAATTTTTCAAAAATCCACAAATTGATTTTTTTTGGGAATGGTGGCGTTGGAAAGATAGCTTGAAAATATAGTTTCTACCCAAATTTCAAAATTTTTAGACCACTAGAAACACAGTAAATAAATTTTCAAATTAGTATTCAGTTTCTGGCTGAATTTCTAAAAATAGTAGTAGTAATTTTTTTTTCAACCCCTTTTTTTTCAATGCAAAGCAAATCTTTACTACTTAACAAGTAACACCTTTTTCTTTTCTTTAAATAACTCCTATCTTAATCAAACCCTAATCTAACATTCTACTGAGATATTCATGTGCACCTGATTGTCTTCACCTGCACTTGATGCATACGCGGATCCTTGTTTCATACCTGCACACCAAAGAGAAATACACTAAATCAGATATTAAATCATGAATCATCATGCCTCCTCAGCAACGGTGCCAATTTGCTCTGGTGTAAAATCACTTTTTAAGGATAAATACGTTGTAGTATAATGCGAAAATACGTCGAAACAAATAAATATAACGAGATGGTGAGTCCCGGTTGAACTCAGGGAGACAGAAAATGACTTGATGTAGATACCAATTTAGAACTAATTAGAGCTAAAATAATTAGATGTATATATGAAGACAATTTGTTTAGATCAGATTGTTCAAACTAGAACTAGAACTAAAAGAACTTACTAGAACTATTGGGAATGAAAATAGCTATCTAATTCTACTAGAATAAGGGCACCAACGGTGGTCCTTTGTTGCCTTTGGAGAGGTTGAGGAGAGCAGCAGCGGTGCACCAATGTGGTTTTGATGGATGCTTCAGAGGAAGATGGAGCATGGAGGCGTCTGGAGATGTCTGAAGGGAGAGATGGAGATGCCTTCAGATGGGGGCTCTGGGGTCCTTTTTATAGCCAAAATGAGGGGAAAAGCAGGAATTTAGCCCTCCAAACCGTGCAACAGCCTTGGATCAATCAAATCCGTCGATTGGGAAATCAACGGATCATATCGCACTTCAAAAGAACCTCCCACACACTTGATACAGCCGCAACGCTCCGTATGTCAACATGTGGCATGCTTTCAGCCGCTCACTCCACTGCCTCACGCCTTCATGGTGCACACCCACGCTCAATTCTCCTCAATTGTCCGATCTTTCGATTGGACGGCTTAAAAGCACGCTTTGCACCGCCTCTTCTCACGCACGCGCGCATTCAAATTCAATCGTTCGATCACGGAGATCACTGGCTGAGGACATGCACGCTACCACCTCATTAAGCCGCATATATTGGCGCATCTAACCATGCATCATCTCATGCATGCATCTCACTGCCTGATTAGATGCATGATAGTGCGCCACGCATTTGCTTCCATGTCGCTCGATCGCCATCGTGCGGTCCAATTGCAGCTCCTGACGCTTGAGCGCGAATTTGGCTGTGGTTCATGACTCGATCGCGCGTCTTTGGCTTTTGAACATAGGTGCTCTCCGATGTAGGGTCTTGCGCTCTCAGCCGTTTGATGAGGATCTGACGGCTAAGATAGACTCACTTGATTAGGTGCTGTGAGGAGGGCGACATGGCGCTCTTATGGCCGTTGGATGACGATCCAACAGCCCATAAGGCACGTGGAATTCCTTCAGAGGATGGGGCGGCGACAGTTATGATGGCGCCACGTAGCACTATCGTAGTCATCCATTTTCTTTGCTTTAAAGATGGTGTTGTAGGGCTCCGATCGAGTTGATTTCTATACCGTTGGACTGCAATCGTTGATCCGGATCCATCCATGTGGTCAGATTTGACATCTGAGGCTAGGATTTTTACCACCTTGCTTCTTGGCCTTTGCTCTTCCATGGACTTCATAAGATGCTACAGGAGTCTAATCAAGACGATCTAGGAAGCGTTGGACTCCGGTCGTTATCCTAAACAGATCCGTTTGGTCGGATTTATCATCCGCAGCCTTGAATTACTTGCAATTATTATTACCTCTTAATTAGGGCATAATATTACTTTATTATTTACAAAGCTAACAAATCAACTATGATGCAAAATATGATGCTTATGAATGCATTATTCCTAAGTTAAGCTAGAATCTAACTTAATTTAGGTAAATTAGGACTTATGATTGCCACGCAATTAGTATCGTCGGTGCATGGGCACGGTCGATGAGCGTGGCTCATGATTGTGGAGTTGGCAATGAAGCACGGTGGTGGATGGGCCTCTTTTGGGGAAGAAGGTGATGTTGGAGGGTTAATCCTCCCTCCTGAGGGAGGAAGAGGATGATCCTCGCCGTCCTTCATGTCCTGTTATATAAAGAAAAACAACAATCAGAGAAAATAAAAGATTGAGAGAAATTATCGAAGAGAGAGATTGAGGAAAATAAGGAATTTTTTGTTGGCGTTTTTGTGTGTACGTATCCCCTTAAAAGAAAAAAGAGCAAGAAGGGAAATAATAGGAAAGAGATGGAGAATTGGAAAAATCAAAGATAGGGAATCTATGATGATTTTATCCTTTTACAATATTCTAAATTCTCATCCCCAATTAATTTCTACAAGAGAACACACATCAATATATGAATGTATGTTAAGTACATATGCAAATAAAGCACACCAATTGAGAATTGTAGGATTGATAATTTTCATGCTCAACGAATATTCTTCTATAATGCGTACTAGAAATCCATTCCCCAACTCCCAATTAAATGCTCTTAGGTTTAATTCTAATCCACTAAAGTGGACCATCACCCTTCATATCTAAAACATCTGCCTTCCCATAGGTATTGCAAGTCAATTCGTGGTGCATCAACTCCTTTGATAACACAGGCATCTTCACATCATCTAAGGCTATTTCATCCTCACCATAAAGTAAGATCACCCTAAAGTGCTTATATAAGGGTGGTAACAAGCATAATAGTAAAAAAGTTTGATCTTCTCTTCCATATTTTCTAATTCCATAGCAATAGAATTAAAAGTATCAATATGGGCTTTTATGGAGGTGCCTTCTATTATGCGAAGTATGAAAATCCACTGCTTAAGATAAAGTCAATTCGTGAGGTTCTTGGTCATATAAAGGCTTTCTTAGTTTAACCACATAATGGCAGTCAATTTCTCCTTCATGACCTTACGAAGGACATTGTTCAACAAACACAGTTGTATACTTGCCATTGTGTTCACTTCCATCTCCTCCTTGTCCTTGTCAAACATCTTGTTGGGATGTGCTCCATAACCTTCTAGAGGCCAAATTTGGTATTGCAACTAAACTTCTATATCTCAAACTTAGTTGTCAACTTGATGGTGATATTAACCCACATAAATTTGTAAGTAATACCAATTTGTTAAGAAAATGTATGAACAAAAAAACACAAGAACCAATCATAAGGCACAAGGATATCATTGAAATCCCTCCAATGTAGAAGGGAAAAACCATGTGTAGAGGGAGAAAGGTTCCACTATAAAAGAAAATATGGAGTACAACCCACCCCAAAACTCTAAGAGAGACCAAGACGACACTCTCTTGGACACCTCAAACATCCCCACTAATCAAGTTGTGGGTATTCATAGGAATGTTTAATATCCATTGCCTTTACCATCATAGGAAAAATCTATGTAACTTTTTGTACATGTTACTTTACTAGAACTTTAGGGATAGGAAACGTGTAAAAAGAATCTACTAAATTTGATTAGCTAGGGTTTCGAAAATTCTAAAACCTTTCCTTTCTTTTACTCCTACAATGATTACCTGACAAGAGAATGGAATCAAGGACCCTAGAAAGCTCACTTCTAGTTAGGTCATTCTCCAACCTGCCTATTGCATAGCTTGAATACTACAAGCTATTATCACTTTGTGTGAAATAGCCAATAAACTTAACCAGGTTTGTATTGTGAAATTACTTTAAATTCTATTCTTCTAAAAATACGAACAAAATTATTTAAGGAAAAAACAAACTTTATTCACGATGTTAAATCATAACTGATCAAACAAAGCAATCAGCAATATACATTTAGAAAAATTTACAAATCCTAGATGGCAAGTCTCTTCTGATAAATCATCAGGCTCTTTTCAATTAAAAATGACAAATTTGAAACAATGATATACAATTTAGTGATCATGAACAAGAGTAGTGTTCACTTTAGAACATGCGATGATAGCTTCCGTATGAGCCAAACATGGAGTGTGGGTGAAGGACATGAGGAAGAAGGAAGGTCCTAACTGCTCTATTATCATCATATGAACCTATAAGTGGTGTGCAATAAATGGCATCCATAGCCTTTCAACCATGTGCATATTTTCATCTTGATCTAGCGTAAGTAGTTAATAGACAACAATCTAAAAACTCATGCACACATGCAAATGTCAATATATGCACATCCCATTTCTTGTTAACATGATAGTGCATGAGTGGGAAAGGAAAATCTAGTCGAGCACTTGCCTCTATTAGGTATTACGTCCTTGTGATGGAGTGTGAATCATTACTTCACAATGAAGCCATCTTAGAACTATGACATGGAGGAGGAGGCCATATATTGGCATGGAGGGGTAGAAGAGGAGATGGAGGAGGAAAGGAGAATATTATATTCTCTAAACACTTTACATGTTATAAAAGAGGAAGAAAGAAGAAGGTGAAGAAAAAATCATACACCAACATCAATGCTATATCATTAGTGCTATGGTAGCATCATAGATAGTAGCATTGTTGTTATAATATTGGTACTATAGTAGTACCGTGGCACTACACCATCACATCGTTACTATGAGCTATATTAGCTTGGGAATAGTAAGTTTGCAAAAGTCACGATACACAGCTTTCGAAGCACCCAAATGCAAAGGAGGAAGGGATGTGGACGTTGGTCAAAATCGAACCTTTTTTGTTCTTAGAAAGGACCACCTAGGTTTGTATGGTCATAGTCTTGCAAAATCGACTTTCAAGAAAGATTAATCATCTTAGGTTCAAAAAATATGAAAAGAAATTATGAGAAAATATAACAAATTAAAATATGAAGAGGGTAAAAAGTACTCTCGGATTTAAAACTTCGTACAAAACCTAAAGGATCCCTCTCCATGGGGGTTCGATGAATCCGACCACCCGAATATCCAATAATTAGGCAGATCCGAGTGAGCTCGACTCACCTATGTCCATACAGATTCGAGCCCGCCAATATCCAGGCAGATATGGGGCGAACCCGACCCGTTGAAGAATCCGGTTGATCGAAGTTGAAGAGGCAGCAACAATATCCACATCAGTACTAACAGTGGCATTACAAATGCTATTTATAGCTAGGCAAAAGACGAGCCGGGGAATCCGCAAAGTACGTTTAAGGATTAAATATTGTTAGATATTTTTTGTACTATAAATAGAGAAGAGAGAGTCATTGTGCTCTCTTTACACAACCTTAGAGAGAGAATAAGAGAAATTATATCACCTACAACTATAGTGAAAATTTGAGACGATCGCCCTCCCCCCTGACATACACCCTTTTGGGTGGAACTGGATCACCAACCTCTTGTGTATCTTTCTGTGTATTTGATTACGATTTTTGTTAATTCGAGTCCCATGCCACTTAGGGCCTCGATCAAAGTCTCAAGACTAATTTAAGTTGGAGTGAAAGAAAAAAAGAAGTTTAAGTGTGCACATTTTATGCATCATAGAGGAGATTTACTCCATGCACGTGAACTCTGATCATTCACAATTTAGACAGATTTCCGAGTCAACTCCTTCCCCAATTCTAGCCAAACCTAACTTGAATCCTAGAAAAAAGTCCCGTGTTGGAAGAGTCCTGCAATTAATAGATTGATCAAACTTGATTAATCATCACTCTGCACGAAACGCAATCACATTATTTCAATTGACTTGACTTGATGGGAATCAATTTTCGCTATACCAACCTCAATTAGTTTTAAAGTTTTCTATCCGATACCATGGCAGGAAAGCTCTCTTTCGGTTGTAGGTCCCTCATTTGAGTGCGTTATCGATGGGCTACATAAGGATAATAAAGTGGCATTGGCGACTTGGAATAAATAATTTTCACCATAAGGTTTTTCAAATCCTAATAATAATAAGTATGGTAAGCTCTTCCACTTTTATAACCAGAGGAAATGTAAAGTAACTCAAAAACACTCGAAAAATCTCATGCACCAGCACTGGAAAATGCAATGGTTATGATACAAACCCCATGCACATGCATATCACACAAAGAGTGATCACCGGTGATTTCTATGTACAATGAAAAAATCAAACGGTGATATTTACCCATGATATTGCATAGAGGAAGGAGGTTAGTCAGGTTCAACAGCAATGTTCGTTGATTCAGAACCAATATTACTGAAAATTTGAACAAAAAGATCACTCATGGTATATTGCATGCAGGAAAAAGGTGGGCTGGGGGCACGTGAGATCCATTCTCTTTTGTGGGTCCCACTGCATGCTTTTTTTCAAACTTACCCCCCATTTATCCAATTTAGCAACTTATCCCATTTTACAAATTATCCCATTATCCAACGCAACAAAATGTTTAAAGACTTTCTAAACGATATTATTATTAAGTACAAATCATTGACTTGCCACATTTCTTTTCAAAAAAGAACAAGTGCTAATATTTACAACTCCTTTAAAACCTACACGTTGGTAGAATTCCTCCAGTGCACTCCACCAGAGAGCCCTTCGGCACGTTTTCGATGCTTAATTAGCACCATATATATAACGTACTGACGATCACAGGCACGAGTGGGCACCGGAGGGGAGCATGAGGTCGTCACCGAACAAGTAGAGCAACCGGTCCACCTCCCAGCTGGGCCCCACGGGAGTGTCCGGCGGCGCGGGGCCAAGCAGAGGCGCCCTGCAGAGCGGGCAGGTGCCACGGTCGTCGTGGTCGAGCCACCGGTCGAGGCAGCCCCTGTGGAAGACGTGCCGGCAGTTGCGGAGCTCCCGCACCTTGTCCCGCGGCAGCATGTCGCCCAGGCACACGGCACATGTCTCCGTACCGGAGACGCGGAGGTCCGCGTAGGTGGACACGTGGAGGTTTTCCTTTACGGCGCCTGACCCCGTGCAGCTCCGCGGGGGTCGAGAGGGGTGGAAGGAGGAGGAGAGGGCCCACGAGAGGAGGGCGTGGAGGAGGAGGGCGGCGTTGCGGAGCACGCTGGCCACCGCGAGGCCCGAGTAGTACTCCAGGGAGAAGCTCATGGCTGGCTGTTTAAGCTCGATCCAAAATAGCGTTGCAGAAAGAGAGAGAGAATAGAGGGAGTTGGAAATTAGGAGATGGAGGTGGGAGTTATTTATAGGATGGGGGAAGGAAAGTAGGGAAGCGCATGAGGCGAGCATGTCACTTCAGGAGACGGTGACTCTCGCATGCATGGGCTCTGGTATGTGTTGGCGTCTAATTTGGAAGGAGCTCCTTTACAACTAATACCTCTCGAGGATAAGCCTCAAAGGGTTCGAAGTGATATGCTTCCCGATGAAGTTACTTACCACCTTTGCACCGTGCATGCGGTGTACGTAAATTAATTAATGCGCGTTAAAGAACCGAGATGCGGACGTGTGCGCGTTTCAAACGGGTCCGGTCCAACTTTACCCAAGTGCTTGGGTTGACCTGCAGCTCATCCGTCCTCGATGGATGATCGATGTGTTTCGCTGATGATTTATTCATGTACACGGTTCATAGATATAGCATTACCTCGTCGTCGTACCCGCACCCGGTATGAACTGGAGCATCGGGTCAGGTTGATCTGACCCAACACTGGACCGACCTACTAGGTTTGCCCTACGCTTAAGCTCGTAACTTAAGGAGTTTGAGTTTGGGTTATTATCTTCGTCCATTAATTAAATGAATCCGGGTCAAAATCTAAGTTGATCCAAACTCGACCTAGCTCGTTAAGAGCCCCGATATACATACACATATGTATTATATATATACATGAATTAATATATTCAAAGTTAAAAATGAAAAATAACAAAAGGGTTAAAAATCACATGGCCAACCCATTCCGGTAATACATCCATTTCCATTTTATTTTAACCCATTCCCAATTTTACCCCCATTGAGTTTGTTATTTGCAAATAAGAATAGGTGTGTTATTCTCACCCAAAGTTTCGTGTATATATCATTTTCATTTTTATTCTCACCCATTCTTGTAACTTCCTAACGTACTCATTCCCATTCTTATTATCATGAGTGACACATATCATGCATCTACTCTCAAACTCCAACCCCTTAATCTTAGGTTTTACTAAATTACATATTTTATCCTTTTTTTCTAATGGTAAATGGACCCAACACGTTTGGACCTTGGCCCATTTATTTTGGGTCAAATTTAAACTTAGGTCAAGATTGTACAAACTAAACGAACTTGAGTCTGTCCCATGAGTCTACTTACTTAAATGAGCTTATACTAGACTTAAGTTGATCCCGAAGGATTAGACCCATTGCTCAACCCTAACTCTGTATCTCTCATCTATCACTTGCATAAGCAAATAAAGATGGATGAAATGGTAATAGAATGGACCCTTTGAATGCTACAAATCGAATATAACTAGCATTTAAACCTATGCTTTGCACAAGCATAATGTTGTATTGTGTAGCTTCGCCATTAAAGTAACTGGTGATATACGTGCACTTCATTACGGGAGTTCATGAAGCTTTTATATATCTAATTTTAATATATAATCTGACTAAATATCTAAAAGGTTCACTTTAATGAAATTTAATCTATAATTTAATTTTTATTTACATTAAATTTGATAATTAATAATAATATAAATTATAGAGGTATTGTCAAACTTTAAAAAAAAATATAGCAAAAGTCATATATGATTTTCCTGGATCAATGGTCATCTGACTGATTTTGGATTAAAAATATATAAAAATGGAGCATTCCGTAAGATTTATTTTTAAGAAAAGGTGAAGATTTTTCTGTGAAATTTGTTTTTTCGAGAAGAGATTTTTTTGTGGAATTTATTTTAGATGTTACAAATAAAATTTATAATAGTAAAAATATAATATTTTTAAGAAGTTAAATTAATTATTTGGAGGAGAAATTTGTTTTTTAATGGTGAGATGACATTACTTAAATTAAGGGAGAGGAGATTTTTTTTTATATAAAGAGATTGAGCTGACGTGATTGAAGTGAAATAATCGTATCCTTCTTTTTATATATATATATATATATTAGTGAAGGATATTACACTTTCTTACGAAAAAGTGTTGTGTAACAGCATAAATTAAAAAGGTATAATTTAAATATTTTGAGGTGCAATAATATCATATTTTAAATTCCTTACATTGAAAGTTCAAAATAAAAAAAGAAGAGTGTAAAAAACACAAATCTATATATATTTTTACTCATCAATGCCACCAGAAAGCATAAAAATAAGAATAAGGAATTTCCAAGCAAGTGTTCAGATCCAACAAGAAGTACAATCGCAAACAGCAACATTGTCATTTAAAAGAAAAAACGAAAAGAAAAATAACACAATCGTCCAACATGTCTTAACAATTCTCCTTGTACCTGCGATGGGTGATCCTCCTTGCAAATGTTCTCTAATTTTTTTCTTTATTTTTTAACACAATTACAAGAACACACATTATAAAATACATTACAACTTAAATTTTTTTAATTTTCAACTAATTTCTTTCCATCAAAGATATAAGAATGGACCAAAGTTGTGGAAACTTCTCCACCACCTTGCCATTCCGGACACGACCGTGGCCAAACCATGGACACCACACCATGTCGGAGCATAAAAATTGTGG
The DNA here is from genome assembly GCA_037157565.1 of Thalassia testudinum. Taxonomy (NCBI): domain Eukaryota; kingdom Viridiplantae; phylum Streptophyta; class Magnoliopsida; order Alismatales; family Hydrocharitaceae; genus Thalassia; species Thalassia testudinum. The sequence continues at coordinate 55,754,635 of JAZHRO010000002.1, forward strand.
GATCGCATTTATTTTCCCCTTTCATGCATTGAGACAAAACAATGCCTTGGAATTGCATGTGATACGGTCGAAGATGGAAACCATAGCCAAGGCGCGTAAACACGTATTGCCCCTATTGACCATCGATTCTTTATGACGTACCCTATCTTACCAAAGACGAACCACAGGAGAAGGAATGGCGTGGGAAATATTTTGGAAGGTCCTTGATTGGGCCCGTGGGAGAATTGCTACTTTGTTAGCTCCAAATTCGTAAAGTGGAGACAAAGCCTCGTCAAATGCCCGTCAGATCCGAGTCGGATCCCACATTATCCACAACTCCCGTTCCGGTGGTGTGCCCGTCCAACGTGGCATCCCATCAGCACAATAACCCTCCCAAAGGCCACATGATGTACTCCTTACCTAACGATGCCCAGCAACAATAGAAAAAATATTTGAATAACTTTAACCTTAGCCCCCAATCTCATATGCACCAGCACGTCTATGTAATGAGTGCCACATTTCTCTTACAAAGTAATTTGTGCATGTATGTGCCAATCGTTTCACTTGCCCATAACATTTTTATGCCATAGCACTTAGTTTCATGGCAACATGCACGTAAGGAGCTATTTCTTGAAAACACCTTTTCCAATGTGTGGTGGCACATTTGCAGAATTTATGATGACGTCCCCCATTTCTTTAAGGTGAAATCAACCCTGTCTTCTCCCGACATAAAACTTTTCGACTTAAAGATTGTTTCCCTAAACATGATTGAATCACTCATCCTTGCAAGTGATGCCATGCGTGCCAACTTTCAACACAATACGAGAGTTTGCGTAAGAGGCTAATGTCAAAGGCTTTCATTCAATCATAAGGGTAGAAGGAGTTGGAGAATCATGCATGGTAATTTAGCACAACATCAAAGAAAAAGAAAGCAAATGAAAACATAGTTGGCATATCGATTTGCAAAAGATTGAGAGAGAAAAAGAGAAGAAGCCAAAAGATGCAAATCAAAGTTCCATTTATGCTATCACGATTTGAAAGTCCAATTAGAATCAAGCCAAGTCCTCGTAATGCGAAACCAACTTTTTGCTACAGTGTAGTGCCAACTAAACATGATTAGCATCAAAAGAAAAAGGGAACTAAAATAAAGGTGAGGATTGCTTTGGTGGACTCATTTGCACTATAATGCCACTACCGAAAAGATCAAAGTAATGCACATTCCATACCCTACTAAGAGTTCCTACTTTTGGCATGAATGTGACAGATATATGGTAACATGGCAACCTGGTGGGATCAATTTGTGCAACATGCATATTGTTTCCTTGATGGTGGTGGGATCCCAAAATCTTACAATATTGGATATGGGCAACTCTCCCAACCAGGGTAGGTCACTTCCCAACCACCAATTACCATGTGCATAAAGGAGACTTATGAAAGAAAAGGGGCAACGTAGGGCCCACAACATGAAAGGTGAGGCCCCCATAAGTCTTTAGGATGTAGGCCCAAGAGGCCTCAACCACTCGTACTATCTTACCAAAGAAGGAATCACCCAGAGGATAAGTGACCCTTTAGGTTTTTTGATCATGAATGTAATGCTCACATAAAGGAAAATGGAAGCATGCAAGAAATACCAATTTTCCTTCCTCTTAAGCAAGATAGCACCATAACTGTGAAATCCTTTGGCATTTTCTTTATACAAAACAGGGTATGCGTTGCTACAGAGATCGACAAACAACAAGGCGGAGCACGTATAAGCATTCGAAATGCGGATCTCGTCTTTTTGAACAAATAATATGAAAAATGTCAGTCCTTTTTTCGTCAGTTAAGTTATAAAATAAAACTCACCTGGTTGATCAAAGTCATTAACATCTAATTGGACCAAAATCTTATTCCTAAGTATGTCCATTAGGAGAGAACAAAAGAATCCGAAATTCCCTCTCTTTCTTTCTCTCTTTAGAATGGTAACTGCGTACTCAAAAGCAATCTTTGACATCCAATTTACATTCGTAGGTTTTGGACTATAGAAATTTGGGTTGATTAAAAAAAAAAAGGCTAATCCACAAAATTTTCAAGATAGGGGCCCTTTCTAGCTAGAACCTTATAACTGACTTTACAAGGCTTTGAACCATGACTACTAAACTAAACTTCTTGTTTTAAGTATGAAATGCATTTTCAGAATCAACCAAATCAGAGTTTCCTGAACAGACTTTTCACAACACCTAGCTGAAAGAATTCATGGTCAAACAAGCAATCAAAATTCAACAAAATTACCAATTTGGTTTTATTAACGTCCCACTTTATTTCTGGATGGTTTTGCAATCTTATCACATGGCAACAAAATTAACAATTTTTGGATGTTCAGGCAGCCCAACAAATCCTCCAATATCAGTAATGGGCAGCTCTCTTTAGCAGATTTGGCTGTCTCCCAACTGCCATGTTACATAAGGAGATTTCTAATAGTACAAGACACGTTATGGACCATACCCTTCCACCTTTCTGGAAGATAAAGCCTATGAATCAGTAGGCATTGAGCCTAACCGGTTTTGATCACTCATCAAAGTGATCCAAAGAGAAATCACCTAAATATGTAGGTGACAAGGCATGAGACAAGCATAGAATGTGAAGTTGGATCCTAGGATACTTGCTGAGAAAGCATTAGTCCACTGCTTTAGCCCCCCTAATACCTTGGATTTTAAGCAATTGTGCATTGCCTTTATAGAGCACCATATAGATAATAGCACCAATTTCACTGCATTTGGTGCTTGTGTAGTCTACACGATTCGCCTTGTCGGGCGGCATAGTAGATATCGATCCATATGTTTGGGCTTGCAACTTATCCATGCAAAAATATCACATCAGAAAGATTGAACCAGAAGACATGGTGACCAATATTTGGATGAATGTCCTAAACATGAAAGTCCTTTGTTATTACGATATATGGCTAAGAGCAAAGCAGTGAAGGACCACTAAGTTTCTAGCATTTCCAAGATGGATGGCTTTGACATATGGAGGTTTACTTAGAAACAGTGAAGGGCCAATGCATATTTCACCTCTGCATTGACAGAGGCTTCATTCTTTCCTTGTTTGCCAACTGACTTGGTGGTGATGGATTTTTTGGAGTTCGTCAAAAATTGAATGAAAACCAACTAATCCTGTAAATTTTGGGAAACATCAAAAAATCAAGTGCAACTCAACCACTGACCAAAAAATGAAACAAGAATGTGTAATAGAATTTCAGTCATTCTCTATAAGTGGCTAGGAATTTCCTTCCTTGTAGTTTGGAATTTTGGTCAGAATTCACAACTGAGTTTGCTCATAAAAGTATCGTTCAGGTATAATGATATCAAAATGGAGTCACTCAGGATAAGTACACATGTAGATTTCTCCTTCTTCCTTATAGGTACTTAGATATGATTGTAATCAACTCATGCAATTTCACATTTTGTACATTTAATACTATCACAAGCGATCTGGTGGGAAGAATTACCAACCCCTTTCTTTTTTATCCTTTTACTTTTTACCCCCTCATGAGAAAATAGAAGAAACCCTTCACTTTCTCCAAAGGAGAAGACAAGCAATATTGTTTTGTTCCACACTATTTCCTGGCCTCCTTATTTCGTGCCGTTAATGTTAGCTAGCTGACATATGTTATCAAGTTTTAGCAAGTTCCAACATTGGTTAAATGCACAAGTTCTACTTCATCGGGTGCGAAGTTGAAATAATTATGATTATACACGTTGGCTTATTAAGAAATTAAATTGAATGTCATTCCAAGCAGTGGGTTTCATGCTATTCAAACTTGTTTTGTTGGATCTTAAGATTGGTCCTGCTGTAAAATTATCTCTAAGGGTTTTCCTTACTGTAGCTAAAGCTCAGGTAGTGTCTATTTGCTGAAAGATAACTCACAAGATGATGGGAAGTTCATTCCAAAGGGATTACATTTAGATAATTTGGAAACTATATACTTGAAGATAGTCAATAGAATATGACTATTATTCAAACAAGCCCCTTCCCTCACACAGGCGCACGCAAAACCAATGACACATCCAGTAGCTAATATAATTGGATCATGCTGATTGTTGTATCTTAGTTTAATTTATTGTAAATTTGCTCTACTTTGTATTTTTTTTCCCCTACCCAACAAATAGAACAACAAAATGGGCAAGTGATTAGCATGAAAATATGCAGTACTCCAATCACGTGACAGTTATTACAACTTCCTGAATCTAAATGTTATCTATAATGTCCAATGAGTCGCCTTATCATCATATAGGTGAGAACTACTAGACAAAGCAGCCTAAGCCCATAACACTCAGGCCCATTGTCATCTAGGGCCTTGTTTATGGATAAGTAAGAGATGGTAAATCTAGACATCTAGGAAATGAGCCATAGAAAGGAAATACTATACCTTGTTCCTTGTTTGAGTATGTCTATTATGGAATACATTTATTCTAGATTTACTTTCTAGTTCCAGAATAAACTTATTCTACAGTTGAAGTTGAATAAATTTAACTCTTGGGTTAACTCCTGGAAAAGATCTAAAACTAAACATAAGTTTTCTATGAAGGACCACTAAGTCCTTTAGGTCATGGGTCATCCCCTCCTAACCATTCGATTGATTAGATCTTGTTAATATTTCATTTAAAAACAATAACAAAAAGAAACTCAAGACCGTGGACCCAGTTGCAAGTAGGTTGAATCCAATATTGACTTAGCGAGTTGAGTCATGGATCCAAGGGTGTGGACCTATTTAGTAAGTATGTCCACCTAAACTTGATCTCTTTATAAATGAATCCCTACTAAGTGAGTTAGGTTGGACAAGACTTAACCCTTTTGATAGCCTTAGCACATTCCATTTAGAGTATGTGAAATATGTGTTAAATTAAGGGATAAGTTTAAGATTCCATTTAAAAGATCAAATATAATCATGATTTTGTTTATTGTACTTTATTTTCCATTGCAAAGGAAAAAAGGTGTACTTAGAATAGCGTCGAGGAACAAAAGAGAGGGTTAGTTTTATTCCATTAATGAGGTGGAATACCTTTAACCTAGAAAGAGGATGCTTATTGTAGGTTAACTCTAACTTGAGATAAGTTTCACCAAACATGGGTTAAATTGAATTACTCCCACACCAAAATGGTTCCTTGGGATCATTTGTTTTGAGAAATAAGCACAATTATTTCTCATTCCAAATTACTTACTTAAGTTAAAATTAAGTAGAGGTAAGGACCTATATTTTGGGTCAAAGCTACATCTTTATTGTAGCTTAGTTTTAAAGGTGAAATAAACTTGATCCCGCTATTTGTTCGTTGCTATGAATTTAATGTAGTTCTTTTACTCTAATGGGATATAAATTTAATGAACCCAAATCATAGTTTCATCTTATCTTTTTTTAAATAAGATGTCACCTTAAATTTATTCCTTGATTTGAAACATATCTCAATTGAATAGAGAAAAGTTACTCATCCCTCACTTCTATGGAATGCCTCATTTTCCTATCCCTCTAACCAAAGATAGCTTAGAATAAAGCTGCATGCTATTTGTAGTGTACCCATTCAAACCTAAACCTAAGATTAATCCACAAACAAAAAGTTAATCACTTGAAATGTTTTCGAAACCATCAAATAAAATTTGGATGATCTAAAGAAGCCATAATCTTCTATGCTTATGATTAACGCCCTCACTTTCATGCATTTCCAACCTTTGAACTACAACACCAAAGTATAAACAAGCCATATCTGGAGTAAGGTTATTGATATCACAACCCAAAAGCAAAATAGTGTTGCTTCTTCTTCTTCTTCTTTTGATGCCTAAAGGTAATTTCCATTAATGATGAGACACTGTGAAGGGGGGATGGAAGACTATCGGGTCCTGACGAGGACTTGATGAACATTGACCACCAAGCCTGAAGCTCATGGGACTAAACCCCAAAATTGGGGGACCAAACCCCAAAGGGGAACATTAATGCAAAAAAATAACAGTAAAGTAAGAAAAACAAAAGAAATGGTGCTTCAACATAGGAGGAATTCCTGATGGTTACCCATCACTAATGCCTAGTGACAAACCACCATATATAATGGCCCATACAAAAAAAGAGACAAATGTGAGGTCGTTGGAATAAATGTTTAGAATCTAGTGTTGCTTCAACAATTGGCATCAAAGAGATATGATATGAGCCACCAATACTAACAAAGAAGAACAAAAAAGAAGACAATTGCGGTTGTGAGTGGTAGATCTCGATTACTTCAACCCATCAGAACTCATTCCAATTTCCAATCTTCTCTGATCCTTGGCTAATAGCTTCCAACATTGTCCTTCCAAACCAAGGGACAATCCCCCAATCATCGCAATTGGAGCCTATTTCATAGTTGAGCATGGCTAAAGCCGACAACCCCCAATAGCCAGCGATGACCATTACCAGCCTCCTCCCACAGGCATTACCATGTGATACACATTTAGAGAAATGAACATTCCACTTGAATGGAAAACCAAGTAGGGGGAAGCTTGGTCCCAACGAAATCTGTCTCCAAGTGATAGGCTTCTGTAGCAAGGGTCATACAAGAAAAGATCCTCGTGGAGCTCGTTATTGGTGGACCTTCCCTGATATAGGAGAAGATCGTGCGAGGAGGCAAGGCGTACGCCCAAGGGTTAGATGGAACCCCACCGAAGAGCATTCAACTATCATGGCGGGGGTGGTGGTGCTTCCATTCCCTTTTGAAGGAGCTTCCGTTCGCTCTATACTCACTATGGGGGTGGTGGTGCATGTTGGTGCAAAGGCACCACGATCGTTAATTTTGATGATAATAAAACATTTATTTTTTAACATTTTCATTTGAGTTTATAAGTTTCAGGATAATTGCAAATGGATACAAGTGTGAAGGAGCTCAAGCTTGCATCCATGGTGGATTGGAGGAGCTTGTTGGAGGAGAAGGAGCTTCGCGTAGAGCGAGAGCTTGAAGACAAGAAGAATAGGATAGACATTTTGTTATATGTATTTTGTTCTTGTCGTTATGTTCTTTTATTTCTTAGATAATTCTTAAAGAACCCCAATGTATCATACTATAGTCCTAGGATCACATACTCAACCCTAGGATACTTAGACAAACTCTCAGAAAACATAGAAAATCAAAGTAGGCATCAGACAGCCTGATCAGACATCCAATCTAAATATTAGATGTCTGCTCTTAAACTTTAAAACATCTGACTGTTTGATCAAACGTCCAAAACACTTAGGTCGAAAACCCACTCTCTGTCTGCCAGTTCAGATGTCCAACCCTTAGTCCAAATGTCTTAGAAGACATCTGAGGATCTTACCAGACATTCAACTAGAGAACTGTTGATTTATCTTAGAAGATTAACCCTTAATATAATTTACATCTACTTTCAAATGTCCATAGAGTATCCCAGATGTCTGATAAATAGATATTAGGCTAAGATCTGACCTTAATTACTTGTTAGACCTAATAGCCGTTTGAGCCTCGAGAAATCCACTCCCGCAGTGATTTGTGTTTCCAGATGTCCAGACCTTTTGTTAGACTTCCAATCTATCTTTTGTACAACTTAACACTAGATCCTTGTTTCGATCTTGACAAAATAGGAAGGAAACCCATTTAGAATTAAACGTCTGATTAGATTCCCAGACGTCTTAAAACACCTCTTTAGACGTCCGTCTTAATAACCCAGTCCAGATCTTCTACCCTTCTAGATCAAACTACCAATCCCTAGATCAGATGGTGGCCTAGACGTCTGACCTTAGAACCAAATATCTAATAACCCTGTTAGAATCATTAATGACCTTGATTTCGACCTGATTTGCCTTGGGTTTATTCCCAACGGCTATAGAAGCCTTAGTCAAGACAAGTTTATTTTATTTTTTTGTGATTTTTTTCATGCTTCTATTTATATTACAAGTTAACACACACAAGGCTTAAACGGACGTAAAACCATATAACCTAAGGCCTCAATTTCAGTTTTCTAGGCTGGTATTTCAAATAGGCAGTTCAGATATGTTCATCACAACACATGGAAGGTGATTGAGCCAATAAACTTGATTTTATCATTTAATCTCGCTCAATTTATCATTTGGACAGTTAGACCTAGTAATAAATAGCTGACAATGAGTTTTAAACAACATTTACATGTCAAATTACAATCTAAATTGGATCCAACCCATACATGAATGCTTGAATGAACTATACTAACACTATACACCTGTCAAGTCTTTTAATTCCTCAAAATCACTTGAAATCTCCTTTGGAAGTCTTGTTCCAGACTTAATGCTGCCATATTTCAGCAGCTGAATCCAGCAGCTATTGCTGTTGTAATGAAGCAGATCAATGTTGTTGCTCCTACTACTGAAATTCCAGTGGAAAGTTCACCTGCTGAAGCCTCACAACAACTAGCAGCCATTGTTGCTACATGCTATTGTACTAATGCAATTGACTAAGCAGCAATGATGCTTTTGAAAGAAACCTAAATCGAACTTGAAAAAATCTGATCTAAGGTACTTAAATCACCAAATCATGCTCAAATCCCACGAGATTCAGCTAGAAATCAGTGCACAAAAGCTTTTGAAGGTCTGAAAGGATAGAAACCAACTTTTCATTTCAAAATCAGTTAGGATCCTATTACGATCTCCTCCTTACATTATAGACAATGTAAAGAATCAGATCATAATAGTAGTCCAAAATTCATTTATAAAACATTTCAGACCTGTCTTGTTAATCTCTCAAGTTCACTGATAAAACCTATTTTTCAAATTGAAAATCTTTCGAATCCATGTCACCCCTAATTTGGGCTTTTAATGTGAATCACAAATGATCGGATCACTAGATTTTCTTAAACAACATTGACTAATGTTCAAGAAGATCTAAGGATCCCACAAAAACCAATGGGTCATTTGTTTGACCTCCAATCAGAAATTTTGATTTTTCTTGGTCCAACTACCCAAAACAAAGCTTAAATTGAGTATAAGCTCATCTATAATTCAAATCCATATTAAAACACATAAGACTCATTGTAATATACCAAATTAAGCAATTAAAAACCTCAAATAGCTCGATTAAATCCGTTTCAACCAGAATTGACTCCAAATCACAGTATTGGACGTGAAACACAAATCTGAAAGAAATCGAGTAATTCGAGATAATTAAACCAGATTGTGGGGTCATTGTGAATAGATGGACTGAAGGGAAGACCCCCCAAGTGGATTTTAGGTGCGAATTTAGATCTAAAAGCCAAAACTTCCATATCTAAATTTGGCCTTGATGAATGGGTGAATGATGAATAAAAATGAGAGGGAAAATTAGAAACGAATTGTTGAGTGTAGAGGGAGACTTATGAGTCAAAATGGAGGTAGAAAAATACCTCTCTGATATGAATTGATCAGAGAGGGCGTGTAATGACCTATTACATTTTTTAGCCAGATAAGACGTCTGGAGTTTCAGTCAGATGTCTGTCCAGACATCTAAATACATGCCCAGACGTCTGAAAGTGAGATTTTCGTACTGCGCTTTGCGCTCTACCCGCAGGCGGCACGCAGAGGCCACTTTCTCTCTCTCTCCTTCACACCCCACCGAACCCTAACACCCCTCTATATAAACCCCCCTCCCTTCTCTTCTCCTCTCCTCCTCACACCACTCCAGCCACCACCACCTCCACCTTCTCCTGCGACGGTCGTTCCCTCCAGCCTTCCATCCCTACTGCTGCAGCCACGGTGAGGAAGAGAGAAGCCAGCGAGGGAGAACGGGGAAGAGCGAGAGCGAGAGAGTCCGAGGGAGTGAGAGCGGGGGGAGGAGGGAGACGATCGCAGGATCTTGGTGGAGCTCGAGGAGGAGCTCGAGGGAGATAGGAGGAGCCAGTGAGGAGCTGCTCAAGCTCCTGCACCTGCTGGAGCTGCCGCTGCAGGCAGAGGGCAAGCAGGGCAAGCGGCATGAAGAAGTTTTGGTACTGGAAGTTTTCAATATCAGACGTCTGGAGTGAAGTCCAGACGACTGGCGAGGTACCAGGACGTCCGAAGCTGAGGCCAAACGTCTAAAAGCACGTATCGCGCAAGGTACGTACGTTCCTGCACTGATTTCCGCCATGCAAAAGATCTCAGCACAGGAGTTGTTGGGCTAAAATCGTGCCTGCATTTTCTTACACAGGGCAAGCTTTGGGAAGGCGCGTGGTGCGCCTTCCCAAGTACGTTTGGATGTCTGATCACATCGCCAGATGTCTGGAGGTGCTTCCAGACGATCGGAGACCTTGTCCAACGTCTGGAGCTGCCCCCAGACGGTCGCAGAGGGAGTCTGGATGTCTGATCAGCCGCAAGGAACACAAGGTGAGTTCTAACGTCTTTTAAGACGTCTGGGATTAGTCCCAAACGTCTTATTTTAATCAGTAACTGCGTTTTTGGCTTGTTTAAGGCCCAAACAGAATCAGATTTCCGCAAACGAAGTACCGTTGTTTTCCACTCGAGTTCCTCTACATATTCGTGTTGAGTATCTACTATTTTGAACTCGTCTAATGTACATTAGTCGCTGGTACAGGTTACCAACCAGTGGCGTATTCGAGGCCCGCAAAGACGATGAGATCTGCGGCACAAGCCCCCATTCCTCCCGTGATACCCGGTAGAGTGGTTTAACTTAGTTGTTAATATTTAAATAAGAATGTACTTGGTTGGAATAGTCGGATTGAACTCTAGGATATGGAATGAACCCTAGGGTAGATATGAATGAACCTGTTTGAGCTGTACTATTTACTTGAATGCATGATTAAGATAAATTGCTAGCAAATGCCTTTAATATAATTACGAGATGCATGTTAAAATACGAGCTACCTGTATGTAATTGAGAAATTGCCTGTGAAACCACAAGTTGCATGTTAATGAGAATAGAATTATGAAAACACGAGCTGCCTGTATATGGATGAGGAACGAATTATGAAACATGAGATCTGGACCTGGATAAATGAGATGAATATGAGCATGAACCCTACGGGGAATTAGGAGTAGAACTCCTGTGGATGAAAGGAAATCTAGAATGTAGACGGGAAGTAACCTGGCCCTTGTGTACGCGGTACCAAAGAGAGCAACTGTCCCTTTTTAGTGTAGAGCGAAGCTAGCCTCCCTTAGGTTGAGACTCAGGGTTAAGATTGGCTACTCTACACCAACTCCTGTTGGCCCTCACGTACGCGGTATCGAGATGTGTTACTAGTGTAGGGAGCGAGCTAGCCACCCCACGGGGCCTAGGGTTCAGCTAGCCACCCTACACCGACTTTGTTAGGCCCTCTGGGCAAATCGGGATAGTCGGATGAGGGTACGCGGACTGTGAAGGGGCGAGACCCCTGTTTAGTTCTGAGAGGCGAGACTCCTATTCTGAGAGAGCAAGGCCACATACTGTTCCGTGCTGTACTTTGGGCATACCTGCTAGCGGAAACAACTGACCGCGTGTCAGTGTGGGGTAGCTACCCGTGCCCTTATCACGTGTACCGTAATCACCGCTACATCTCGACAATGACCTCAGGGTGGTTAACTGGGTGTTGGACTACCACGGGGGACTCTCCCAGCCAGGAGAGCACCACGTGTACCTTCTACTCTATGAAAAAGACTGCAATCAAGATCGTTCCCACGAGAAACATGCAAGATCAAGAAATACCTGGATACTTGAGAAATAAACGAACCAGAAACACATAAATGAGATAAATAGAAATGAGAAATAAACCTATTGTTGTTTTACTGTACTTACACTTAAATAATGTAAACACCACACGCGTAACCCTGTTCAGGACCTGTCTTTTCATAACCTTGTTCAGGACCAGGAGTTGAGCAGCCCGAGTTTCCTGCTGCAGAAGGTGCTAGGCCCAGCCGAGCCCAGCCGTAGTCGTTTTTCAGCTCTTTCGTTTTCTACTGTTGTAGTAAGTAATGGACACATGCTTCACTATTCCTGTTACTTTCTGTTCCTTTACGCTTTCTGTTGTTATTGTGGTGGCATATACTATGTTTTGAGACAGTTGTTCTACTTTCTTTACTACTTTGTACTTTTCTTCTGCTTAGTTATATTGAATGTGTGATTGTGGTTTATTTTCCTGCTTTTGATTATTTCTTGTTGGACGACTAGGTCTTGGGATTAATCGAGGCGAGCCAATCTTGGGTCTTGTAGGGATCCGGGAACCGGGTCGTAACAGGGCGAAAGCGATCTAGACTAATTCTACTTCTAGCTAACCTAACAATTCAATATTAAGTTCTCTAACTAATTCTACTCCTAGAAAGCATCAAAATCTAATTTATGGAAGCATTAAAAATCCTAGCTATGTGGACAAATGAGATGCCTGGATCTACAGCGGGTTACTGTGGTGACCAAGGGGGATGCAAGGGTCTCTAGTGAGTGAATGAGGTCCCTGGGCTGCAGTTGGTCGCTACAATGACGAAATTGAGGAGGAGGTGTCGCCCCTGTCACCGACGGCCAATGAAGGAGGAAGAGGAACTGGAGACATGGATGAAGGGATCGACTCAGAGGGGGAGGGAGTCGATGCACGTGCGAGTGGCTGGGTAACTGCTTAAGTAGCTGAGGGAGTGAGTATGATCACCGCAGTGGTGTGATTAAGCCATTAGGGCTTCAATGGTGAGATAGAGAGAAGAAGAGAGCAGAAGTTTCAAAATGAAATCCCACCGTCAGATGGAATCTAAGGGGTACCGTGATCCTACACACGAATTCGCGCAAAGGTTCAATTTAAGATTGACCCTAAGATCAAGGATACATGCAATCAACGGCCGTAATCAATCGTGTTATTTGGCTACAGTGCACCCACACCAGTTTAAGTGTGTTGGTGAATTTGTGAAGAAGCCCTTAAGGTGAAACAGTGTAAGAATAGCGAGGAGACCCATTAGTGGTAAAGAGTCTTGTAGTGCGGTCCTTGGAGTATACAAGAAGGTTCCTGGGCATTCAATTAGGTCCCTGGAAGGTTTTCAGAATTGTCCTTGAAGTCTTTAAACGTGAAGAAATGTGAATGACCTAAGGACGTAGATGTAATGTCAATGATGTAGGATCCAAATGATGTCCAAATGCTTCCAAGTTTTTATTGAAGCATAATGGAACATTTAGAAAGTCAATTCCACCTTTCATTTGAACTTTTGAATCCAAATGTGTGTTAAATTTGCAATTGGATCATCAATTTGTATTAATGAATAGAATATCTCATTTTATGACCTAATTTTTCATTTTTAACACAAATTTAATGTTTTAGGTCATTTCTGTTATTTCCCACACTTAACCCTTTCATGTGTTAATTCTGTAGTGTTTAGTTTAGTTTCTAGCTTAACTTGGATATTTTAACTATGATAAGTCACACCTCATCATAGCCCCTGGCCTTTTATAGAAGTCATCTTCTAATATTCCCGCTAACCACAATTTGTTACCGCGATTGTTGAGATTATCCTTCCATAATTGTAAGATATCATCGGGATTATCCTTACACAACAATTCTGAGATTTCTGGTGCACGATATCTTCTGGATTATCCTTCCATTATTATCCTGAGATTTCCTTAACGCGTGATTACTTTGTTGTTGAGATCTCACAATTGTTGAGATTTCTCGGGCACAGTCACTTTGTTGCTGGGATCTTGCAACTTTTGGATTTGACCATGCCAATGTCTAGCAAGGATTATGGTAGCCCGGCGCCATCTGCCTTATCGTCCCGCTAGGCCTTCTCACCTCCCTATTGGTGTTTGGGTTGGTCCTTTTGCCAAGGTCTATATATAGGCACTCTGTTAGATAAGCATCTTAAGTTGTTAAATCAGAAAATTGTCTGGCCTCTCTTACCTGATCCCTCTATTGGGGAATCAGATCTACCTACTGATGCCCGACAACCAGTTCACACTAGAAAGGGACTTTAAATATCGTTGTTGTATATATCAGAAATACAAACCGATGTCGTATCAATTTTATTTATATACTTAATTTTTACTGGTTTATTCCAGGTTGTTTGCAGTTATTGATATACATCACTCTCTAAGTCCAAAAATATTCTTTAATTTAAAAAATGTTGATTTTATTTACAAAAATGAATAAAAGAATTTGATTAATTATGTACAAAAGAATGAATTAAAACACATTACAATGCTTGAAAACAAATGTACATAAACAAGCATTAAAAACTATGTACAACTACTCTATGTTAATTATTTACAACTAATATAGTTCATACCTAGGTATAGGTACAAAAATAGTTAATAATACTTACTATACTAAATCATGATAACATATTAATACATATAGTAACATATAACATATATAATATATACAGTAACATATATAAGTGTCACTAAAACCTTACTAAAATTATATGCATAACATAAGGTAAAATACTGTCTATACTAACATATAATCCTATGTACAGTGACATACATAAACGTCAGTGTATCCTTAGTGACATATTTACACTACCTAAGGCAAAAACTACTTATACTAACGTACATATATATATATACAGTGACAAATGTATTCGTCACTAAAGTTCCAGTGTTATATATATACATATAAGAGCTCAAACAGCCTATTCTATATACGCTAATGTACACTATTATTTACGGTATACATTATTACATTATATTATTTATATACATATACTTTATATACTATATACATACTCACAGACACACATACACATATATATACACACACTACTCACACATACAACACATACATATGCACAACACACAGACACAAGCACAGGGGTGAGCTTCAACACTTAGCGAAATTTCAACTCTCTTCTCTTCACTTCTCAGTCGGTTTAGAGTGGCTCGGTTTGGTTCTCAATCGATTCAAAATTTGGTTTAGTGGGCAAGCGACTTTTTCAAGGGATACACAACACCCATTTTTGGGTGGGACTAGACCTCTACTAGGGCCACCCTAGTCTTTAATTAGGTGTATTTCAATCTGGTTTAATGCTCATTATTAGGCCCACAACGACCCACACACAGTGCACGGCCCCCCGGCCAATGCACCTCACACCAATATCGCATGCCATGTCAGTATCAAAGAAAGTGAGAGGAGTAAGCATTTAAGAGGGCACCCGACACCTAACGACTGGAAAGGCCAAATGACAAATTCTAAATGAGGTGCTACCGCCGCTCTGTAAAGACCCGTTCTGTTTTGAGCCTTTTAAAACGTTTGGACTGTCGGTCAAATGTCTGGTCAGACGTCTTGACCCCTTCCCAGACGTCTGGAAATCAAAATTTTTGGGTACGAGCTTCGCATCTGCGTGCGGGCTACGCACAAACAGTACCTTCCTTCTCTCTTTTCCCTCCTCTATCCTGTTTCCAAACCCTAGCGAGCCTTATAAAAGGCCCCCTTCTCCTCGTCTTTCTTTCTCACTTCACCCAGCCAGCACCTCCTTCCCTTCCTCTCCACCCCAGCGAGAGGAGCAAGAGCAAGAGAGAGAGAGCGCAAGAGCGATGACGAGGAGGAGAAGCGACATGAGGAGAGGAGGGAGAGCTTGAGCTTGCGAGCTCGAGGGAGCTCACCAGAGGGCACATGGCCGGAGCGGCGCATGCAGGAGGAGGAGAGCGTCGGGGGAGTCACCCTGACATTGCTGTAGCCGGAGCTGCAGGCGAGGAGGTGTGGCCGCGGCTGCGCGCGAAGAGGGAGAGCAGGAAGAGGTTCTAGTTCTGGGATTTTCCCAGAATCAGACATCTGGAGTGACGTCCAGACGTCGGGGCGGACGTCTGGTGACTACACCAGATGTCTGAAGGTAGATCTTCGCGAAGGTACATTTCCTTTTGCGGATACGGCCATGCAGGACGCTCCACAGCTACGTTTTGCGTGGCCAATTACGGGAGATTTGCTGTCGCGTGTAGGGATTGCTTCAGAAAGGCGTGGGACACGCCCTCCCACGCGTTTCGGACATCTGGACAACTTACCAGACGACCAGAAGCACTCCCAGACATCTAAGAGAGAGGTAAGACGTCTGGAACTGGGTCCAGATGGTCGGGAAGAGGTTCTAGACGTCTGAGGTTGACGTAGAACCTGAGGTGAGTTCCTGTTTACTTTTAAGACGTCTAGACCTTGTGCCAGACATCTGATTTGGGTCTGTAGCCCTGTTTTTGACCCATTTAGGGTCCATTTGAGGGTCTGTTATCGGTGTTTTCCTTGAGA
Organism: Thalassia testudinum; assembly: GCA_037157565.1. Taxonomy (NCBI): domain Eukaryota; kingdom Viridiplantae; phylum Streptophyta; class Magnoliopsida; order Alismatales; family Hydrocharitaceae; genus Thalassia; species Thalassia testudinum. The sequence continues at coordinate 55,770,748 of JAZHRO010000002.1, forward strand.
GTTCCTCTACTTGTTAGAAGGCCTTTTATACTGTTCCGAATGCTCCATTGTGATTGTTCCTTGTTATAGGACTTCGTTACATTGCGGGTTCGGGGCTTCCTAAGGCACACGAGCCTACCGTTCGAGCCCCCAATACTCCTGGGTTGTCTGGTAGAGTCGCTTTCCCTAATTTAATTATAAACCTGAATGCATATGTGGATTGAATAACTAGAACCTAGGATATGGCATGAATCCTAGGACGAGAAGTTACTTGAAATGTCTGTATACGTGGTTGATTTGCAGTCTTGAATGAATAAATAGAAATGATAACAACTTCCTGTTAATGAACAAGAGCTGCCTATGAAATATGAATTACCTGTGCTAGTTAAATAGTTACATGTGACATTACCTATTGTATACGTTAAATGATAGAAATCCGAGCTGCATGTGTATAACTTGAGAATGGAATGTGAATGATAGAAATTCGAGCTGCATGTGTATAACCTGGGAATGGAAATATGAATGATGAAACCTAGTATGGAATGGCATGAGAAATATGAGCATGAACCCTATAGGGAATTAGGAGTAAAGATCCTGGAAATAAATGGAATGGATATGGAAATGTGAGTGAGAAGTGTGCAGGCCCTTGAGTACGTGGTACCAAGGAGAGCGACTGTCCCCTGTTTAGTGTAGAGCGGAGCTAGCTGCCCTTGGGTTGAGACCCGAGGTTAGGATTGGCCACTCTACACCGACTTCTTGGCCCTTGCGTACACTATATCGGGGAGAGCTATTAGTATAGGGAGAGAGCTGGCCACCCCACGAGGCCCGGGGTTAAGCTAGCCACCCTACACCGACTTATTAGGCCCACTGGGCAAACCAGGGTAGTCAGACGAGGGTGCGAGGACTGTGGAGGGGTGAGACCCTTGTTTGGTTCTGAAGGGCTAAACCCCTGTTACTGAGAGGGCTAGGCCTTACACTGTTCCGTGCTATACTTTGAGTGTACCCATTAGCAGAAACGACTGACCGCATGCCAGTGCGAGGTAGCTACCCATGTGCTTATCGCACGTGCCGTAGTCACCGCTATGTCTGTCAGTAACCTTGGGGTGGTTAACTGGGTGTAGGATCACCACAGGGGACTCTCCCGGCCAGGAGAGCACCACTTGCGCCTTCTACGTTTCGGAAAAGACTGCAATCAAGATCGTTCCCATGAGGAACATTCGAGATTAAGAAAGAGATTTCATAAATAAACCAATGGGTGAAAAGGAATAACTTGTAAAATAAAGTAATTGGAATAAGCAGTTACATGTTCACTTTTACTACTTTAGTTAGTTGGTTGCCACTCTACTCAGCGTTCGCTGACTTTGTTACTCATAACCCTTTTCAAGTCTAGGTATTGAGCATCCCGAGTCTCCGGCTGCAGAGGGTGCTGGGCCCAGTAGAACCCAGTAGCAGTAGCCTTCTTATTGTAATACTTTTTGTTGTAGTGAGTTTCAAACTCTTGTCACCTTTACGTTTCTGTACTTTGTTTCCATTTTACTATTGTGGTGATGAAATGTACTGTTAGCAACTTTTCTTTCCTTACTGCTTGTACTCCTTTTACTGTTAGTTACATAGCATAGTGAATGTGGTTTACTTTCCTGCTTTTTAGTTATTTCTTGTTGGACGACTAGGTCTTGGGATTAGTCGAGTCGGACCGGTCTCGTATCCTGTATGGATTCGGGAACCGGGTCGTAACACACTCCTAAAGCCACGATGTGGCATTAATCTTGCGCTCACTTGAGCACTGCAATTGCACGCTTCCATGTCTAATTTGGTGATCTTTGGCCCTCGATTTGAGGGCCATAATTTATTTTAAATTAAAAATAAATTATAGGGTTGTAAAGCTCTTACATTGGACTACATAATTATGTAGTTATTTTACAAAAATAAGTTAGTTTATTATATAATTAAATTAGCTAAAGTCAACCATTTTTACAAGTTAAATTAGAGTTTAATTTACTAATTACAGTATAAATTAGTTGATTAATTGTCAAATTGACTTAGTACAGTATTAATATACATGATAAATTATTTATTAAAGATTTTTATGATATTTTATAAGCTTTATTTTAATTTATATAGATTTAAATACATGTTTTACTTAGTTATACATATAAATAAACTATAAATACTATAATACAGTTTAAATAGGTTGAAAACACTTAATATAATATAGTACAAGCATACATTATAAGTCACCTCAGTACTAACTTAAATTACTAATTTATTCTATTTTAGCTTAATAAATTATCTAATTAAGTTAATAACCTAATTATTTATTGTATATATATAATTAAATTAAATTACAGGTATAATATTATTCATAATACATATATAAATATGTATATATAGTATGATCTACAGATATGTACATTTAAATAGGTTTGTATAATTACTTAGTTATTTTACATTTAAGTTATATAAATTAATATAAAATAATACAATAAAGCTATATATACATTAGATTACTCTAAATACTTAATTTAATACATAGAATACATATATAAGTTATTCATAGATATTTTGTACATATTATACAATATTTACATATATCTTAGATTTAAGTTATATATACAAGTATATACATATTATACATGGTATTTTTAGGAGTTTTTAAGATTTTTCTATTTTTTATGGGTTTTATAGGTGTAGTAGAGATGGGGGATGAAAGAGAAAGTAAGAGATAAGAGATAAAGAGTTGTTTTTGATATTTGTGATGTTTGGTTCTTTTATTAAGTTTTAAGGTATACTAAATCGTTAGTTGGTATATTCTACCAAGTCGGGGTTCAAAATACCTTGAAACTTGGTACACACCTAAAAATATACCTAATCTCGACCAAGATAGGTTTCTTTTATTTTTTTGAAATTTTTTTAAGAATTTTATTTATTTACAAAGTAACCAAATTCTAGGCCTTGAAATGGTTTCCAAAATGGAACCTAAGCCACTAGAATGAGTTCTCCGGGTTAGAAATGTAGCTTATTCATTCAAATACATTCAGCACAACATATAAAAGTATGAAAACATTTAAACATGATTTTCATCTTGATTTTTATTAAAATACTCATTTGGACAGTTATACCCATGAAGTAACTGACATAAAAGATTAAAAATGAGATTTATAAGCACTTCTAGTTAGATTTTTGTCAACAAAGTGTACACGAATGCTTGTTTCAAATAGTTCTAACACTAAGTACAAGTCAGCATCATATACCATTTCAAAATCATTCAATTTTAGTTAATCAGTGGCTGGATTTGCATGCTCAGTATAGCAACCAAGACTTCTAGCAGCTACTGCTGCTGTGCTACTACAAAACAACAGCTGCTGCTACTACTTTCAATTAAAATCAGATGGTGAAGCAGCTGATTAGACGTCTTGTATTCATCTACTATCAGACTCTAGTAGCTACTGCTATTTCAGTAGTAGTGATTAGTAGCAGTTGCTACTGAACTTTGATGCTTGAGTCAAAATTAAGATCAAATCCATTATCAAATCAAATCTAAAATGTCCAGTTACAATCAAAAATATTTTCATCCTCAAATTCAATTAAAATCCCTCAAAATCAGTGTAAACTCTTTTTCATCAAGGTCTAAAAGTCCATCTCTAAGTTATGAAATTCAAAACATCTTAATCCAATCCATTCTCTTTATCATAGACAATAAAAGAGATAAATTGGATTAACAGTGAATCCTCTTCCCATTAGACTCAAAATCCAACATAGATAATTCAAATTTCTCAGTTAAACCTTGACTTTCAGATTGAGAGAAATCTCCTGAATGAGAGTACAATGTTGCCCTGTTTTGGGCATTTACTTTAAATTCATTACAAATCTGATATCTAATTGTCTTGAACACCATTGATTGGTCATCAAGGTGATCTAGTGATCATCTCAAAATTCGTTGGGTCCTTGTTTAATCTCAAATCAGTATCACCAATTATCCTTGATCAAACTACCCACAACAAAGCTTAAACTAAGTCCATGCTCATCCACAAACTAAAAATCAAATCCAAAACCTTGGATTCATTGCATTACACCTAATTTAGCGATTAAAAACCTCAACTAGCTCGATTGAATCCAATGAAAACCAAATGAGCTCCAAATCATGAGATTAGGCATTAAAAGCAAATTTGAAACAAATCGAGCAATTTGAGATAATAAAACCATATCGAGGGGTCTTTGTGAGTTTATGGAATGAGTGGGAGACCTCCCATGTAGGTTTTAGACGCTAATTCAAATCTAGAAATCAAAATTCCCAAATCTAAATTAGGCCTCAGTAGATGGGTGGGTTGCGAACTAGATTGTTGAGGAAATCAAAAAATACAAGTAATGAGATGATAAGGGAGATTAATGGATCGAAATGGTCATGGAAAAACACATCTCTAATCTGAATTGATTAGAGAGGGTGAATTCGGATCTATGCTACTCTACTCCTAGCTAATCTACAAATCAGTGAATTCCATCATCCAATCTAATCCTACTGTTACGACCCGGTTCCCGGATCCCTACAGAACCCAAGACTGGTTCGCCTCAACTAATCCCAAGACCTAGTCGTCCAATGAGAAATAACCAAAAGCAAGGAAATAAACCACATTCACACATGCAATATAATTAAGCAGAAGGAAAGAACGAAGTAGTAAACAAAAGTAGAACAACGGTCTCAAAATATAGTACATGCCACCACAACAACAACAAAAAATAGAAAGTAACGAGAACAGTAATCTTAAAGTCCAATACTCACAACTACAAAAGAAACAAAGAACTGGAAAGAGACAACCATGGCTGGGCTCAGCTGGGCCCAGCTCCCTCTGCAGCCGGAAACTCGGGCTGCTCAACTCCTGGTCCTGAGCAGGGTTATGAAAAGACGGAGTCCGCGAACGCTGAGTAGAGTGGTGTTTACATTATTTGTGTGCAAGTAAAGTAAAAACAACAAGCAGGTTTTATTCTCATTTCCATTTATCTCATTTATGTATTTCCGGTTCCTCTATTTCTCAAAGTATCCAAGTATTTCTTGATCTTGCTTGTTCCTAGTGGGAACGAACTTGATTGCAGTCTTTTTCGTGGAGTAGAAGGTATACGTGGTGCTCTCCTGGCTGGGAGAGTCCCCCGCGGTAGTCCTACACCCAGTCAACTACCCCGAGGTCACTGTGGAGACGTAGCGGTGACTACGGCACGCGTGATAAGCGCACAGGTAGCTACCCCGCACTGACACGCAGTCAGGCATTTCCGCTAGCGGGTATGCCCAAAGTACAGCACAGAACAGTATAGGGCCTTTCCCTCTCAAAACAGGGGTCTCGCCCCTCAGAACCAAATAAGGGTCTCACCCTTCCACAGTCCGCGTACCCTCGTCCGACTACCCCGGTTTGCCCAGCGGGCCTAACAAAGTCGGTGTAGGGTGGCTAGCTTCCTCCATACACTAGTAGCACGCCTCAGTACCACGTATGCAAGGGCCAACAAGAGTCGGTGTAGAGTGGCCATTCCTAACTTCGAGTTTCAACCCAAGGGTGGCTAGCTCCGCTCTACACTAAAAAAGGACAGTTTCTCTCCTTGGTACAGTATACACAAGGGCCAGCACACTTCCCATCTACATTCTAGATTCCTCTCATATACAGGAGTTCTACTCCTAATTCCCCATAGGGTTCCTGCTCGTTATTCGTCTCATTTATCCACATTCAGATCTCAGGTTTCATAACTCGTTCCTCATCGATATACAGGCAACTCGTGTTTCCACAATTTAATTCTTAATCATTTACATGCAACTTGTGATTTTACCGTTCACTCTCTCATTCACGTACAGGAAACTCGTATTCTAACATGCAGCTCATAATTCATTCACATACAGGCAACTCGTATTCTAACATGCATCTCATAATTACACTAATACCATTTGCTAGCAATTTATTTTAAACATGCATCAAGTAAGCCGTACAGGTCATGACAAGCTCATACATTTCTATCCTATGGTTCATTCCACATCCTAGAGTTCGATCTGATTATTCCAAACAAGTACATTCTTATTTAAATAGTAACAACTGAATTAAACCACTCTACCGGATATCACGCGAGGAATGGGGGCTTCTGTTTTAGATCTTGTTGTCTCCACAGGCCCCGAACACACCACCAGCTGGTAACCTGTATCGGCGACTAATTTACATCAGACGAGGTCAAAATAGTAGGTACTTAACACGAACACGTAGAGAAACTCGAGTGGAAAACAACGGTACTTCGTTTGCGGAAATTCGATTTCGTTTGGACCCTCAATGGGCCAAAAATGCGGTTACAGACCAAAATCAGACATCTAGGACTAGTTTCAGACTTCTTAAAAGATGTCAGATCTCACCTTGCACTTCCTGCGGTAGCTTCAGACATCCAGACTCTCTCTGCGACCGTCTAGGGGCAGCTCCAGACGTCTGACAAGGCCTCCAGTCGTTTGGAAGCACCTTCGAACGTCTGGCAACGTGATCAGACGTCTAAAAGTACTTGGGAAAGCGCACCGTGGGCCTTCCCAAAGCCTTCACCTACATACAAAAAACGCAGGCACAAAATCAGCCTGACATATCCTGCGCTACAAACTACATGGCGGAAAGTAGCACAGGAAGATACGTACCTCGTGCGATATGTGCTTTCAGATGTCTGGCTCCAGCTCCGCACGTCCTGGTGCCTCGCCAGCCGTCTGGACGACCCTCCAGATGTCTGATACTGGAAAACTTTCAGTACCAGAACTCCTCTGCGTAGCTCGCTCCGCTCGCGCCTCCGCCCGCAACGGCAACTCCAGCAGCTGTAGGAGCTTGAGAAGCTCCTCCGGGCATCCTCCTCTCTACCACGACTCCTCCTCGAGCTCCACTGAGCTCCCACGACCATCGTCCTCCTCCCCTGCTCTCACTCCCTCGCACTCTCTCGCTCTCGCTCCTCCCCGTTTTCCCTTGCCGGCTCCTCTCCTTCCTTGCCATAGCTGCAGTAGAGACGGGAGGGGGCGTGGCCGTCGCAAGGAGAAGGTGGAGGTGGCGGTGGCTTGAGTGGTGTGAGGGGTTGAGAAGAAGAGAAGGAGGGGGGTTTATATAGGGTGGGTGCTAGGGTTTAGGAGTGGGGTGCAGAGGAGAGAGAAGCCTCTACGCGTCGCCCGCACGCAGAGCGCAGAGCGAAGTATGATATTTCCCACTTTCAGATGTCTGGGCATGTGTCCAGACGTCTGACTGAAACTCTAGACGTCTTATCCAATTAAAACGGCAGCGGGTCATTTCACCTACTGATCTAAATTACACTAACTATACTAAAACTAATCTAGAAAGCGATTAAAATCCTAATCTAACAGAAGAATGGGACCTTTGGATCTCTACCCGGTGGATGGAGAGAAAGAAGAGAGGGAGGAGGTGGTCCAGCGGATGGAAAACTCGCTAGTGGAGTTCTAGGTTGCCCTCAGGTGCTACAATGTCTTTAGCAGCGAGGAGAGTCGGAGAGGAAGGTGGGGCTTCACTGCCAATGGCAATCAAACAGAGACAGTATGAAGAGAGGAGCTGGAGTGGACAAATGACCGGCTCAAGGGATGTAGGAGGGAGCTGATGGCGTGCACAAGGAGCTGGGGTGGGACTTAAGTAGCCAAGACAGTGATTGTGGTCACCGTGGAGGTGCAATCACACACCTAGGGCACCGACGGTGGGGATGGGCTAGCGAGGGCGTGCGAGATTTCAAATCAAATCGCGACCATCAGATGTGATTTCGGCAAGGTGGTGAACACATGCACCGAAGCACGCGAAGGTTTGATTGGATCTGAGCCCTAGGATTAAGAGAGCGAAGGATGGACGGCTGCGATGCAAAGTGTTCTTCGTGCGCTACAGTGTCTCTCAGTTGTAGGAGAGTTGGTATTTTTGCGAGGATGCCCTTATGGGCGAAGGGGTAGAACAATAGCAGCAAAGCCCATAAGTGGCTAAGTTTTACAGAGTCATCCTCAGATTTTGCAAATAGGCCCTTGTAGCTTTCAAAATGGTCCCTGGAAGGTTTTTAATGTGAATAAATGTTTGTGAATAAAAGACCTAAATGTAAAACTACTAATGCAAGGTCCTAATGATGTCTAAATGCAACCAAATTTTTGTTAAAGCTTAATTGAACATTAAGGAAGTTAATTGTGCTTTTTTATTTGAACTTTTAGATTCAAATGTTTGTTAAATTTGCAAATAGATCATCATTTTACAATAATGAATAGAATACCTCATTTAATGACCTAATTTTGCATTTTTAACATAGATTTGATGTTTTAGTTATTTTTCACTATTTTCCACACTTAACCCTTTTCATGTGTTAATTCATAGTATTTAACCTAACTTTTAGCTTAACTTGTGCATTTTAACTATGATGAGTCACACATCATCACCTGCTCTATCAGGTAAGGGATTCGCCTACCTTGAGTGCGCAGTCAGCATTTCGGAATCTCTTTGTCGGGTAAGGGATTCGCCTGCCATGAGTGAATAGTCGACGTTTATTATTTGCCTTAGGTCGTGATCTCATTCTTAAGCTTGTAATAGCTTACTATGGGTCTTTTTTTTATTGAACTTAAAAGAGAACTTTTCCTTCATCGTCACGACAGTAGTGTGAAATTTATGCTCCTGTGCAGTTAGTCAATTAGTCTCCTCAAATCTACTGGAACTGTCATTTGCTTTTTACCAAAATCAAGGTTAAACAAGGTACCTCATTCCTTTTTTTCCACAGATTTCCTAGTTATTAAATTCATTTTTGTTTGGTTGATGGCCTCAAAGGTGGTCTAGTTTTATTATGGAAAGATACTATAGCTTGCGACATCATCAGAGACCATAGTAACTTCATTATTCCAAACATTTCTAACTCCAATTGGAAACTTGTATGTATTCATGGACCCCCTTGTGCATCCATAAAAGAAACTTTTGGGCTAATCTTTCTTTTCTTGTGGTTTACTACTTAAAATTTAGCTCATGATTTTACAAAGAAATATAACAGTAAAGTCAAGAAATCTTCAAATAAGCTCTCAAACTTATTTATGTACGCCTGTTGTCTTATGAATTTAGAATTATTTGGAATTGCTTGTACCTGATCCAATAATAATCCCTATAAATACATACACATCCTTTTTAGGTTAAACCTGGCTCTAGCAAATGATCAATGGTGATATCTTTTCCCCTTAGGAGGGTCCTTCACCTTCCTAGATTAAAAAGGTGAAAAAGTAAAGAAATGTACATTGTAACATATTTTACAACACGCAACTCCCATTCAACAAAATGCACTAGTATATTATGATTTCAACTGATGTATTTTGATTTTCCATCGGTTTAAAATGAAAATACACTGGTGTGTTTTAACTTTTCATTAATGGAAAATGTGTTTTTACTTAGAAAGTGGAAAGCGGAAAGTGATTTTTCAACTATGGATTTTAGATTTAGGATTTTGGGTTTAGGATTTATGAAAAATATTTTACCTATGAAATGTGATTTTTCACTTGAAACCACATTCTCTCACTTCGTACATTATAAAACACATTATAACATGTATTTGTTTACTTTTTGACTATATAATTTGCTATTAGAAGTCACATGCCTACGTACATATTCGACATATACAAAATTTGAAATCAAGTCTAAAATAACTTTCAATGACATACCAAGAAACTTAAAATGACATGAATAATGTGATCCTGGCCATGATTTTGAATGTTGCAATGTATGCTAACAAGGTATGAATGTGTTGTACGATATGAAGGTAGATTTAGTGCATGCAAGTTATAAAATGTGTCATATAGGCACTCTCCATGTTAGGACAGAAGCAACAAAAGATAAGAACAAATACAAATCGCGCCAACCACGCCACTAACAACTAGTTTCATTTTTCCTTGCCCTTATCAATTCCAAGCCCTTATCAAGCCAAGCCTAGCTAAACAAAGTTTAGCTTGTTAGGCTATTGAACCTAATTTTCAAGCTTAGGCTCATCTCATTAACCTATCGAGTCAAGCTCATAAAACCTTATCAAGCCAAGCCCAAATGGAGCCTATTGAGGTGTTGTTGATTTGTTGACTCCATCTCTTACTAGATTAGGTTACGTTTGGATGAGGGATATGTTGGTGCTAGAGCACCACGATCATTTGTTTTGATGATAACAAAACACGTGTTATTTAACATTTGCAATTTGAGTCCTAGATTTCAGGTCAATTGCAAATGTAGACGTGTTTAGATGGAGTTCGAGCTCGCATCCAGGACGGATTGGAGGAGCTTGACGGAAAACAGAGGAGGTTCACGTGGAGTGACAGATTGAAGATAGAAGACAAGAAGAATAGGATAGATTCTTTTTAATCCTTTCTTGTATCTCTTGTCTTTATTTTCTTACTCTTTTTATTTTCCTTAGAATATTATGTTAAAAAGCCTCAAAGTACCCTAACAGTAGTCTTAGGAACACCGGCACAACCCTAGGATACTTAGGTTTTCTGTAGAATACTTAGAAAACCAATATAGGGCTCAAACAGCATTTCCAGACGTCTAATTCACAAATCAGACGTCTGATAAAGTATTATAAGACGTCTGACTGTTGTTTCAGACGTCTGATATCTGTTAGGCTGGACATAGGTAGTTCTGTCTGATGAAATCAGACATCCAGACCTAATACCAGACGTCTTACGAGATGTCTGATGGACTTGCCAGACGTCCAGATAGTGGACCGTTGGCTAGCTTAGCAGGCACTCAAGGTTATTACCGTTAGAGCCTTATCAGACGTCCTTAGGCCTTTCAAGACGTCTGATAAATGACCGTTTTGCCTCAGCTGACCCAAAATCTCTTCTCAGAGATTTTCTAGCCGTTGCAACGGTTGGAAAATCCATTCCGTAGGAAAAGTTGGTTTCCAGATGTCCGGGCATAGTGCCAGACGTCCTGTATGCCGTCTGATCAACTTGAACAAAAACCCTGTTTAGATCTGATTCAAGTCAGGAGGAAACCCGCATAGAATCAGATGTCTGACCTTGAAATCAGACGTCTTAAAGTGGCCTTCCAGACGTCTGATGCCAGAATTAGACGTCTGATCACCCTGTCAAATGTAATCATTGTCCTGATTTCGGCCTGATTCTCTTGGGCTTTGCACCCAATTGCTATGGAAGCTTTTTTAAGCCTTCCAAGGCCTTCCTAAGGCCTCTATAAATAGAGGGAAACCTTTGCAACACTAAGATACACCAAGACACACCTTGCAATATACTTTCAAACCATTTTGTGTCTCTCTTGCTCTCCAAGCTTAAGTTCCTACACCTAGAGAGCTAAATTACATTTGCGCACTTGCTCTCCCGCCGTTGTTCACGAGAGCGACATTGCGCCATCGCGTGGCACACGCACCGCGTCATCAACTCGACGCACTCCTTGCAAAGGGGAGTTTCCTATTTCCTATAGAAGCTAGGTTTAAATTACTTTGTTGGCTCTATAGGATTACTTGTTTTATTTTATCTTTGTCTTTTGGTTCGGTATTCGCCTTGCGAATTCCCGTCTCCTTCGTGGGACAAAATCCTTCTCGTGGAGAGAAGGGGTTGAGGAACGCTACCCTCGTACTTGTAGCGTGGTTGTATTGAGGTTGAATCACCCTCGTTTTAAGTGATTCGGTTTAGTGGATTTTGATCAACTTGGTTGATCGGAAAATCCTAACTTGAGAGGGTTAGGTGGTGGTTTTCACCTGGTTTGTGTTTCCACCTAAAAATCTTTGTGTACTTTGTGTGGTTGTCTATTCTGTGATATTGTTTATATTTATTTCCGCATTTTATTACGTCACCCCCTCCTAGTAGGGAACTTTCAGGATAGAGTTTACTCAATAAAATTTAGGATGTGATAGCTTTGGTGGTGTTAGTGTAAGTGGTGGGATAGTGAGAGTGGATATATTATAAATTGTAAGCTGATGTGATTTAAATATAGATGAGAGATTTATAATTTATTTATTTTATATTTAATATTGATTTATTTTTTGACAAAGGGAAAAGGAAGTTAACATCTCCCCCAAAGATTAATTAATAATGAAGATTAGAAACTTCAATTATTACAAAAGTAAAAATTTAAGCAAGTAATGCTATCAGTAAAGAAATCAATATTCCCATTTAAGCACAAAGTGATTGTCACTGCAAAATTAATGTCCTACGCCAACGGCATGTTTACACTGATGGTCAAGTTTCATCCCTGTAGGTCAACTTTATAAGTTGCTGATATTTAATCCTACACCGACGGGTGCCTTGAAGGGGCCAAATGTAGATTTTACTGAATCACTTATCCCGCCCCTCAGCAGCACCTCAAACCTCAACGTCGCTACCTCTCCCATTGCCCTGCCGTGCACAGGCCCTTAGACCCATCTACTCCCGAGCACATCGCCCACCTTACGATCTCCGCTTCACCACAACTGTCTCTCTCCACCCTCCTCTTCCCATCCCCTAAGTTCGATCCACACGGCTCCATGTTTCTGTGTCGTCACTACTCTTTACTTAATCGTTTTTGCTTCAATCAATCGCTTGTTGCGTCGTCTCTGAAATCCGCTTCACTCCGAATGTTTCAATTGATTTCTCACCATCCGCTTCTTTCTATCCAACAGCTTCCAATGCCAAGTGCTTATTGTTGTTCTACGTCTTTAATCTATCGCGATTTTGATGGATTCTCACCATTTGATCAGTCGATTGTTCAAAATCGTTGCGGTAATCGTGTGATTGGGTTGTTCCTTAAAATGATTCCCATGGTTCTTCCTTGTAGATCTGATCAGGTAGATCAGGTAGAAGTGTTTCCTTGCAGATCCGTTCTTTTTTTTTTTTGTTTCATTATGTGTAGATTGATTCTTTTTTTTTATTTTCAATATGTGTAGATCCTTGTATTTTATCTTTACATGTGATTTTGATGAGGAACTAATCGTGTACACCAGCTGCTCGACGAAATGCATTGCAGGCACATAGAACGATTTGAGCAGTTTACATTGGCTGACCTACTTTAGATAATTTATTGACTGAAAGGTCTAAATTGGACTTTGAATTTTGGTTCTAGCCGGATTTCTGGGTTCTTGGAATTATCTCCATTCTTGGGATCCTAGTTGGAGGATTTGCAACATTATATAGGTGTCTTTTTGAAAATGGTACTCACCAACTAACATCTCCCTGTTTTTTTTATGATAGCTATTTTGGATTTTTAAAAGAATTTTAGTATACTTATTCATAGGTGGGATTATCTAATAGAGTTCTATTATTATAGTATTGACAACCTGTCAATTCTCGCATTGGTCCCGCAATCATTTCAATTGTAAATTCATTTACAATGTGCTTTATTGTTCTTGCATTGGTGTAGATATACTAACTGGTGTTGGGACAACTGTGGTAAGTAAAGCAATTTCCCATTTTCATGTCCCATATACATTGCGGTAACACCAGCCACCACCTGTATTCGTTTGCTTATTCAAAATCTCTAGTACTTATTTCTTATTGTTAGTGTTTATCCTTGTCTCAAATGATCATTTATTATGACTAAATATTCGTAGTTTCCTCCATTATTTTTCTCATTCTCAGTTTTATCTTAGCTGCTACTTTTTGTTTAACGACTCAATGTAGTAAATGAGGTGAAGAGCACTTTTTATTTTAAAATATTAACTCAAATTTATTGGAATAAACAAGTTTTAGGTTGTAGGTGACAAGATACGTTCACTACAAAAAACACTTGCTCCGACAGCAAAGTTATAATGATGTTGATTAGATATTACCCTAGTTCTCTTTAAATATTAGTAATCCCATTATCCTATGCTGACAGTTTTGAAATATTTTGGTTTTGTGCCAAGACATTTTTGACCCATAACGGCCATAATGCTACTGCGACCCAACACCAAAACACCCCCCCTTCCCCTAGTATATCTTCCTTTATATGTTATATATATGTGTCATTAAGTTGGTCTTCAAAGATTGCGGAGTTATAAGGACATAGACTCCTTCCCAACACCCTCTTCCCCTAGTTTTTCTTTTTTCTTTTTTGATATAGATGTTCTCATATCTAAATTTAAGTAGGATAACATCACAGACAAAAGATTCACCATTAGTTATGGTCTTTTAAACTAAAGCAAGATCCAATTTCTATCTTAGTCGAAGGTGGTCAGAGGATAAAGACAAAGAAGTCTGAGATAATATACAAAAATCAACAATTGCAGTCACCTCTGCAGTGCTTCATTCCAGGTTAATTGCAAAGACTTCAGTGTTTAGGGGGTCTTGTCCTGTGCTTCGGAGGCTCAAGCCTAGGCTCTGGTGGCTTCCATTGAGCCTTCCATTTCGTGGCCCCGACATCTTTCCCCATAGACACTATAGGTTTCATCGCCAATGCAAGGATCACACCATTATTCTTACTGGCATCTGCTACTACTGGCCTATCAACAGGCAGCTCTAGCATTGGCGTGAGCTCCACCTATTTGAATTGAACATCCTTCTCCTTAGAGCCAACAACATTCCCCTTGGAGTCCACCACCTTCCTCTACCAAAAGAGACCCATCATGATCATCAGTAACATCAGTAGATTCTGGCATGTGGGTTGGGAGCTATGGCAATAGCTCTGGTGGCTTGCACTGAACCACCTGATTCTTAGAGCCAACTGCATGACCCATAGACTCTGTCGTTGTTACCCTTTTTAATTTGTTACCCTCGCTGGCCTCCTCACCCTCCTCTCCTTCATCTACATCACCTTCCTCCGACCAGCCCACAACCTCTGTTGTTGCTACATCCCTGCCACCTCTGTCGTTGCTACATCACTGCTTCTTCAGCACTTGTTGCTGCTGTTATATAGTATGACTCTCAATAGCATCAAGCCATTCTTCATCTTGCTCCTTATCTTGTTTCACAATTTAGACCCATCAATTTTATCAATATTCAAGTGATGATTCTCTTCATTAATTTTATCTTTTTTCTTCTATTCTACATCCACATTCTTTTGCAAATAAGAGTAACTGGGTTGCTGCTCTTCACTTCTCTTGGTCTGTTCAGAAAAGTACTCCTCTTGAATCCTCTGCTGCTGCATAAGAAACCCATTGGTTTGCTGCCCAATTAGCTGCTACTTCACAACTTTCTTGTGCTATTGCTAGTGCTTATGTTCAAAACTTGCTTGTCTTTGAGCAGATTGTTTTTACTGCCCAATTTACTGTCTACAATTATTCACATGCTCTTGCTACCCTCCACAAACTTGAGAATCAAGCTGATGCTATCAACTCTCTTTTGCTGCCATTTGCAATCCCCATCTATGGGTGGATCAATTCTTTATCTCATCTTATTCATTTGGTTATCTAGAGTCCCTGTCAAATCTAAAACCTATTTAGACACTTTAAATGGTTTCTTAATGAATTTGAGGTATATCTATTGTCATTTTTTGTAGTAATAATGCCCTTGATTTTCTACGGCATGATATATAGTTTTTTTGTCTTCTAATGGTATAAATTTTTATGGTTCGTATAAATGTTTCCTTTAAGAAACAAAAATCTCACGTACCTCATGACAGTTCTTCCAGGAAATTTAAGGAATATAGTTACTTTTATTTTCCTGATATGGGTCTCTAAAAAGCCACTGTCAGTAGAGAGCCCCCACTGCCCACATCCCCAATCACCCCATTCTGCTGCATCCCTAGAGGTCCCTCAGGAAGATGGCGAAGAGGACAAAGTACTGCACTGGAAGGATCAAGTCCTTCGTCATCCCACTCTCCAATGACTCTGTTGATACCACCTCTTTCCCAGGTTGGTAGCCCTTTCCAATCTTGGTCTAATATTTTAAGGATTATATAAAGATCTGTTCCCTTTGTTTTCCTATTGATATGGTTGCTCTTTTTAATTTTTTTATGGAGTCCAAACATATAGGTTCAGTTTGTAACTTTGTTCTGGGAATTGCTCCCATGTTTACATTGATTTCCTTTAATTTTTCATGGCATTTTCCCATTTTTTTGGGGGGGATTGTAGACAGAATGGGAATTCTGAATGTGGCTTTTGGTCTGCTGTGTTTCAGTGGCATTCCTGGAGGTGAGGAGAAGATTTATAACGATATCATAAAGTAATGTCCATGTCTTTTCAAAGATTTAGGCTGAGGGAATAAATTGATTGTCTCATCAAGAAACAAGTTGGGAGGAATAAACCCCTGGAGTGGAATGAAGTTATATCACTATTTCAATTGCTAATTGTGTTTTAACTTTCCATCAAAATATGTTTGCTCGAATGTTGATTTTGGGGAATTACCTTAGGTAACAACTAAGTATAACAAATAGAGAAGAATAGATAGTTTTCATGCATATGCCCCTTTCAAGGGCCTTTTGAATGTTGTCCATCTAAAACTCAACTGCCAAGTTTCAATTATAGCCACAAGGATGGCAAACACTCCATGAATTTTTCTTTTCTTCCATAATTCCTTGCATATTTACCTTGTCAAGTTCTCATCCCTATGGAGAATTGGTGTGTGAAAGATGACTAATTTCTCCCCAATTTACACAAACGGGGTTTTGGGTCATTAAAAACACACACACACACACACACACACACACACACACAAATAAGATTTGTTCTTGGGTACGTATCTGCAGAACAACTGCTGAACAACTTCTGAAATTCCAAACCACATTCGTCAAACCAGACAAACTAATCAGGGAAGAGAGAAACCAAAGCAAATTTACATATCAATCATGTCAGTTGCATTCATTGATCCGTGGTGTGTGTGTGTGTGTGTGTGTGTGTTTGTATTTCAACAGTATGTATGTATGTATGTATGTATGTATGTATGTATGTATGTATGTACGTACGTACGTATGTAGCTACTACCATCAATAATAATACCTAACAACCAAAATAATTAAACAACCAACCCCAACAATAGCCTGGAAGAAGAGAACAGCGACGGAAATCAGATTTCTTTTATTGAATTAGGAGGAGTAGTATGCATGGAGCAAACAGCTGAAGATGAAGAATTAACGTTGGTACCTTACCTGGGGTCTGTCCTTGGCTGATCAGAATCAGCACCGCATCTCCCAGTTTGAAAGACAGCAATAAGGCCAACAACAACAAAAACAACCCACATGACAACCAGCTTGGTAGGGGGCTTAGGAACCATTGAAGCAGCTCCAGTACTACTACTAATTTTGATGGTCTGCATGTTGGATGGCATGTGAGCTGTGACATCAGAGGCAGTGGCATCCGAGTGTGCACTCAAATCTCTCGCAAAGTGGCAGCACCATTTTGGTGAATAGCATAGATACCAAGCAGCTTCAGCAATTCCAAGAACATTTTGTCGGCAACTCACAGAGAGTGCAACAGCAGAGTTGCAACTTCGTTGCCTTTGCACCTTTGGAAGAGGTCACCCCTTTGCCGGTAATTATAATCTGCACTTTACCTACTTCAAGTGCAAATTTCAGTAACTTTGTAATTAAGTCAAAATAATATTTTGTATCCTGATCTGTTCAACAAGTAAGAAAGGAGAGTACAATTGATTGGGTTTCATCAAGGTTCTCCCATTTATCTTGAAAGGAGAGTACAATTGATTGGGAGCCTTCGCAAACTTGGAAGTTTGAGCAAACATGGTTTACAATGCGGTTAGTCGGTTATGCATGCATCTTCTCCCTCGTCGCACACCTCTATTCAAACTTGGAATTGCACAATTGCATTTGCACAAGAACATAACAAACTAATCTGTCTCATCTTTGTTTTATGCAGATAAAAGAGAACTACATCTACCTTAGCAAGGTCGCAGCAAATTACACCTCCGGTACATAAGCTTGCCATGATCTTAACCGGTAGGTCCTTTCGTCCACGTTTCATCCACCTCATTAGCAGGCTTTCAGGTACATAAGCTTAAAATACTTTGGAAAGGTCGTAAGGTATGAGTGTATAGAATCAAGTTTAATGGTATTGAACTGATCTTGCAGGGAATATGGTCATTTGCCAAGGAAGATTACAAGAAGCAGGTTCCATGATTGTGATTAATTCTATATTTTGATCTCTTGAGTTGTTGTTTGTTGATATGCAACTGACAGAATTGGGATCATTAATTAGTTTGTGGTGGATGCGGGAGGCGAGAATTTGGATGAAATCATCACCAATCTCAGCTTCAATAGTTCAGAGACCGATGACTTGGAGAATTTCCATGCAATTCTATGTGTAAGATTACTTATTCCCTTTAGCTGAGATTATGGAAGATCAATGTATTTAAATGGAGTAGATGGGAGGATAACTTATCCTATTATCCAGTCTGATTTAAGAAATGGTTCCAATGCTATAGGTGCAATTTTATTATCAAAAAATAAAATGCTATAGGTGCAATTCTGGGATAAAGCCATCCAACATAGATGATGAACAAGTTCTATTCCTTTAATTCACCCAGAAAAAAAATAAAAATAAAAATAAAAATTGTCTGAAAAGGTTGGCCATGTATTTTGCTATTAAGGATGAGGAGAAGCATATTAAAATAGTGGCAATGTTCCACTTGACCAAATGATCTAGGGGTTGAGTATGAAATCTTATCTCACCGGAGTAAAAAAAAAAAAGGAAACCATGTGACCATCTCTGAGAGGACTTCTTTCTGGGAGGTTAGCGGCCATAGAATGGTGAAATAGACTTTTTTTTGTTACCATGCAATGGTGTAGTCATCAGTATTCTTTTTACAATATGCTTATTGAAATAACAATAACCAATAACTAAATACAGGTAAGGTTTCCTTATAGATCCAAGGCAGACCATCCAAGATATATATTCAAGTCTAAGTTGAGAGGCAATAATTCTAAACCTTCGTAGCTCACACATTACATTCATGATTAGACAAGAGTACGAAAACATATAATGTAATGCATCTTCGTGAAATTAAATTGCATTGGTACTATTCAAATGTATATCATTGGTGATATTTCTTAACCTAGAAGAAAGTGTATATTACCCTTCTTTTAAATTGACTTTATTTTGAATATTATTTATTTTCTGATCACTCCTAATTTGTATTAATTGAAGTTCATGAGATATGAATAACACCAATGATTTAGTAGTAGAATAATATCCTTTCACGGCACAGCCTGGTTCAAATCCCGGGTGCATCTTGACAAAAGTTTTTGGCATTCATGAATCTTGGTTGGTGCATCCTCACGAACCAGATCACGGGGGAGGAGGTGCATGCATTTCCTGAGGCATCGCACGTGTTCTCATGTGCGGTGGTCATGAGAACAGCGTGGCAGCACTGCACGATGGTGGCATTCGATTCCAACATCGTGCAGTTCTGCTGCGCAGGGGACGAGACGTGGTGGGTGTGGGAGTTCCCAAAGGAAGGGGGTGTGGGGCCCATCAGGAACATGGGAGTGTTGGGTGAGAAGATGTTTGGGCTGACCGTCGAGGGAGATCTCGCTGGGATCGAGCTTGCGGCGAGGCCGCAGGTGAAGCTGTTGGAGGGGCAGAGGCTCCCCCTTGGGGGGTTTCAGGTGAGTGTTTCAATTGGAGGATTTTGCATGCATGGCCCTTTATTTATTTATTTTTATTTTTTGGTGTGCACGCATTAGGAAACAATGCACAATTCCTGTAGTTGATAATGTTCGCTAAATAATTGGACTAGGAAACCATGAATTGGAGTAGCGGAATTACGTTCATTAACTAATGTTGTTAATTTATTACGGCATTGGAATTGGAATGTTGAGAGAGATTTTATTTTGTTTCAAAAAGGAAAAAAAAGGTTCTTCTTTGTTTCCGGAGATATATACAATCGTGTGTAGAGCATTCTATAATATGGCATTTGCAGGCAAAGGCAGAAGTCTGTAAGAGAATAAACAAATCAAGTCGAAGTTAGCCTGTATCTTTCCGTGCAGGCATTCTATAAAGAGTGCAGATTTCTTGCACGACAAATATGGGGGAGAAAAATGAAAGAGAGAAGGATGGTCTCATGTCGATGGAGGAAGGAGATGAGGGTAACAGGAATTAATTAGTTATTGCCTAATTAGTGTAAATTTGCAGGATGACGTGGAATTTTGAAAGGGAACAGTACGATGGTACGACGGTGTTACCATTCCTTGCCCTTGGGTTACATTTGATTTCATCCTAGTTTGTATTCACGGTACAAAAGCTTTGGCATTTATCCTAGTCTGTAGTCATGAATTCACTAATGATTTGTATTTACAGTGACCATTTTACTAACGATTATTTTATTGGAAAAGACTTCTGGACTACATTAACAAAAGTTTTTGTTAGTATTATAGGTCTATACTGATGGTCATAAGCATCGCTATTGGTATAATCATAAAATCAGAGGTTTATTAAAATATGACCGTCGCTGTAGCTTTAGGTACAACACCGATAGTAAAAATCGTCAGTGTTGCCCACAACGACGCTTCCTAAGAGGACACCTTCAATGACCGTTAGAATGATTCTTTGGACCTACAACGACAATTATTTTGACCTATATCGACGGTTACCGACTGTCGATGTAGGTGCAGAATGTTGTTGTGTGCTCCATCCAAAGTTACCATATGAGAGTAAACACTCTCCCAATAGTTCTCAAATCAACATGCGAAGAATGGTGATTCTATTAGGAGTTCTCAAAGTCATGCAACTAGAGAAAAGCAAGGCTAAAAGTTGACCAAACCTCTCTCGTAAAGGAGCATGTATGGTCATAACGTGAAGAAAATGTGCTCAGCATCTTTCAATTTGCCACTACAAAGGATGCAGGAGTCATCAAAGTCTAGAACCCAATGTCACTTGTAAAAGCAAGTAATGAGACGTTTCCTCTTCAGTAAACATGCAAAGACCTTCACCTTCAAAAGATAGACTGTTCTCCATATCTTCCTTGATTTCTCCGGATCTTCCTTGATTAAGTTAGAAGCAGGATCTTGCTGTTATCATCTTCATTTTGTTGAAAAATAAAATAAATAAAAATTAGATGCGGTAGATAATTTAATATCTCGTATACAAAGATTAATTTAAAAAGTTATTTTATTTTAACTTATTATATTATTTGTCTTATCCCTGTCAGCCGACGAATCTTTTTCGTTCCACATCCGAACACAGCCTTGCGGCTGACACCTTCCGTCATGACTGATCCGGTTGATGATAAAAATGACGATGACGAGGAGGAAGAATAAAGAAATGGAGTGAGGAAGAAGTCGAACTCCTTACGAAACGCAGGAGGTCAGAAACAGCGAAATGCCGCCAGACACCACCGGCACCAGGTTGGATGGGCCTCGCACGTCGCTAAACACATATGCTTCTTTCAGAGTGGTGGGGGAGGGGGGATCAGATGCATGCGCCGCGTTGTCCTTTGGATTATTTTATTCAATTCAATGTCATGAATTCATTGATGGATCGGACCACTTTGATTTGACGTTTAAGAGAAAAAGAGTGGGGATGTACCATAGAATTCTTTTTTTTACCAAACAAGCCTTCCCACCGATCTAGTTTACGGTTCAAGTTAAATAACCTATGTTAGCAACTTAGTAATAGAGGTTAACTTTTATTTATATTTATCAAATGAACGTTAAGAATACATGTTATCTTTTGATGGGATAAAAGGTGCTTACTTTGATGTAATGGTTAGAAGAGAGGATAACTTGGTAAAAGATAATTTTATCTTTGCTATAATAGATAAATGATTAGTTGGCGTTGCAGTTATCATTTAAATTAATTACGTTAATTATATTGTAATTAGGTGTAAACATGTGTACGTTTGCTTAATGAAATTGTATATTAATGATTTAACAATTATTATGTTAGATAATAATTATGTTTTGTGAATTGTAGTAATGTTTATGTAACTTTTATACACTAATTATGAATTAAGAATAGAGATATATAATGAAAATATTAATTTCTAGCAATTTCATTTCTTAGTGGTCGTACGATAATGGGCCCTTATAGGTTCATTTTCAGAGTTGCCAAGAGGGTGTCTTTTTAATTTAATTATATGCAACAGGACTCTATGAACTGAACTGGTGTGCACCACTAACAGGAAGGAAACTAAACCACTAACATTTCTGTTATCGTTTAAATGAAAGATACATGGGTAGCAGATAATAGGTAATCCAAGCAAAAACTAATGATGTCTATTAAAGGACTCTATGTCCTTGATGGGTTTACTCAGAGGAGAATGATGTGGTTTCCAAAAGGATGGGGCCTTATGTTCGGAATATACTCGTGAGAGAGAGATCTTTTGTACCTTCGGTGAGGGGAAGCTGCAACTCCTAATGTTGCATTAATGATGAACAATTTTATTTTTTTAAAAAGAAAATTTTTAATTAAAGGAACGAAAATGTTACAATAATATAAGGATGTAGCTCGTGAAGGTAAGAGAGAAAGATATCCTCTAAATCCTTCAAAGAGCGGGAACATAGTTGACCTTTAAGAGGGAAAAATTCAAAAAAACATCAAACACAAAATAAAATAAAAATATAAGAAAATTGAAAATAGGTGCTTGAAATATCATTTTTAATGTAGGTAAACCTATACCACATACTAAATACGATAAAGTACCATCGATGTTGTCGACGTACCGCGTTAACGGGTGATAAACAATCAGATCGAGGCTGACAATCAACCAGGTTGTGATGAGTTTGACTTCAACGTGACCCCAACATTAAAAATGACATTGAAATGTGGAGTTGGAGTAGAGGTGATGGATCGACATCTTGTGAAGTCCTCCTCCAACATAGTGGATGTGATATAATGAAGCATGGTCTGACACTGCTGCAGCAATACCTTAACTCCCATTGCAAGGTGACTGTATTGAACGTCACCAGAAGTTACTGCCACTCCACCCTGCAACCATCAACTCGTTGCTAAAGGTACAAGCAATGAGCTACTGAAGAGAAGCCATCTCAACACAACTACACACATCTAAGGGAAGAGAGTAGGGGCAGTCGAGCAAAGCATCGAGGGAAGGGTGATCAACCTCTACCCCCAATCGGCCATCACAAGCTGATGGAGGCCCCAGGTTGTTACCATGAAGGAAGAGGAGTGAGGGTAGCGGAAAATCACCCCTTACTTAAATTACGGATGACCGGTGAACTTGAGCAGTTATCCTTTATTTTCAAAAATAAAGTTAAAACTTCCCACGAAGGAAAATCAGGATATGCATAAAGGATCCAAATCCAACTATAGTGGGTAAACCCGATTTATTTATAAATAAACTGGAGACATATTTTAATTTAAGAACCTAAATCGAGGTGGGTACGGAGTTTAAAAATTACTAATTTGCACAACCTATTTACCCGATACATATATATAAGTGTGCATATATGTATGTATAAATGGGTGTAACATTTTTCAAAATACATATACTATTTAGTAAGTCTATATTACGATAAAATATTCCTGATGCTTTATTTGATTGCCTGTAAGCTTATACCTTTTATTTGTATATTTCAAACATCACTAAAATTCTACATTTTCATGCATAAATCATATGTTTAAGGTTAATAATTACTCATACAAATCGTTTAATCTTACAACCTTCATAGATAAATAGGCACGTCATTGGCAATGGTCACCTAATGGATAAATGACTATGGGTATGAAATTTGGATTTAAATAGCCAATAGTTAAATGGGTAAGATATGAATGGTAAATTTGTAAATAGATATTGATTTTGACATGTCAAATTTGACTCATTTATATCTCTACGATCTATCCTATGTATATGTGTATCCTTTCAATGGGATACATACATGTAATTTGTTTCTTTTTCCTAAGGGAAATGTAATTAGTTGAGGAGGTCGATTGGCAATGCTAAAAGTGTAGAAGCAATCTTGGTCAGTGGATCAGTGAAGACATTGGCTAAGACCACACCATGCATGTGGGTAGCAAGGGGGCGTTTACGCTGCAATGTTAGGAGCCTTATGGCAAAGTGGTTACTCCAACAGGGGAAGCACACCATCCCATTACCGAGTAATTCGCATAGACATGTAAAGCACTGATTTAAAATTAGTGCATCCGCATCAGCACATAATCCAAAACATAGCTGTAAAGTTAAAAATAGATTTGGAAAACTTTCATGATGAATACATTCACGTCAAAAGCAAGGAGCAAAACGTCAAACTGTTAAAATTAGCTTTAACTTATAGGCACTTTGGCAATTTAGTTGTGGAACACAAGAAAATCTAACTCAAATCAAATCCATTCCATCGACTTAAGTTATGAGTCTCCATGGATATGATTGGATTATGTTTTGACCAACTAAAGGTCGCAACCTTTATACTTTCATTAAGAATGTAGGTATCAAGATATTTTACAATGTGCTAACAAGACGTATCAATGTAAAATTATTTTATATTGGTATAAAATCTCTCAATAATCATGTTACATTGATGTAAAATTACTACGAATCACTTTACACCAATATACTATAAATCACTTTATGTCAGTACAAATAATTCCATAACTATTTTATATCGATGTAAAACCATTTAGAATTATTTTACACCAATGCAAAATCACTCAGAATAACTTTATACCGATGCAAATCAGTTTGTTATGTTAACGCATTGCAAAATACATCATATATGCATTTTTGTATATTTTAAATTTTGATAATACATATTCTTTACAAATATGTTACATTTTGAAAATCTAAATATTCTACCATTCTTTGGACCTAAATGACATTGTTTGAATTGAACCCATTATATTTAAAAGGATGTGTGTTGAAAAACGTAACAGTTGACGTAAAATCTGACGCATAGTGAAATGATCATTTCCAAGGATCGTTCGAAGTTTTCCGGAAAGATAGGAGTGTGAGTACAATTTTAAATCCCCTTGGTTTAGGTGTGCGGGTCTTGCAGGAAGAAAAAGGTTTTGCGAGGGAGATTCTACAACTTTCACTCTCTCTCTCTCTTCCCAAACAACACACCCCCACGCACACACCCACGCACACACAAATCCCTCACACCCTGACTCTCTCCCTTTAAAAAGACACCACCACCACCTCCACCTTCGTCCTCCATCACCTGCCGACGACCCCTTCCTCTTCCCCGTCCCCTTGCAGCCTCGAGTAGGGGAAGGAAGGAAGCTCGAGACGAAGAAGGAGAGAAGGAGAAGCGTGGGCGAGAGAGAGGGAGAGCGTGGGTGAGGGAGAGGGAGAGCGAGGAGCTTAGGAGAGGAGGTGCAGCTGGAGGTGCGGCCGAGGGAGCTTGTGGAGAGGAGCTCTGAGACCTCCTACAGCTGCGAAAGGAGCTGCTGCTGTCCTACAGGCGGAGGATCGTGCGAGGAGAAAGCTCGCAGGGCATACTGCGAAACCATTTTCCGCAGTATCAGACGTCTGAGACCATATCCAGATGTCTAGAGGAGCCTCAGCTCCAGACGTCAGACAGCATGCAGAGTACCGAGGTATGTCCTTTGTACGTGCCTGCATATACGTACTTATGTTTTTACGTGTCGTGTTTTTTAAACCAGCACGCATGCGTAGGTACAAGACGTGGGAAAGGTACGTGGCACGTTGATGAGAACCTCATCATGAGCCCTAACTAGCTCATTTTGACCTAAGAAAGAGAATAAAAGCTCCTACATAACCTGCAAAAGGGCCTAATTCAAGGGATTACTGCTCTGAGAAGAAAACATGAAATATAGGGTAAAACTATAATTTTACCATTGCAATACATCAACGGGATTTCTCAGAAGCTAAACACAGGTCAATTGGTCTTAAAAAGATAAAAAGTGAGTTAATTCAGTCATAATTGGTTCATGTGCACTTTACGAATTAAATGACATTCTGTAACCCTAAAACAGACTCACATAATTCAACAAGGTTCTAGTCAGTACAAAAATCAATTAAATCCTCTAAAATTCATGGAAAAATATCCCCTAGGGTTTAGAACCTTCAAATTGGTCTTTGGAACCTACTTTGACCTAAATAGGGGTCGTAGCTAGAGATTTGACCTAATTTGGGATTTTGTGTAAAATGCCCATGCAAACGTGGTTAAACCTAAAATCCAACTTCACCATTTGATTCCTTAGATAAAAATTAGATTTGTACCAAAATTTTGACCTAAGGGGAGGTCATCTTGACTTACTTTGCAAAACAGTCCACCCAATTACATTTTGGCCCCTAGCTTTTGAAATTCATTGCGCAGACCCCCCTATCTTCTCACCACTCTTACAATTAGGTTCCTCCACCATTAAAACGGAGGAATCCTACTCCGACAAGGATCCAAGGATAATTTCTCCTTGATTCCTCAGAGATCTCCTCCCAGATTTGGAAGGAAGATTCTCTGAGGAATTCCCTTTCATCTGAGTGCAATTCCCTGATCTTATTTGCACCCAATCTCTCATGCGAACGCACGAGAGATGTGGGTATCTTCCACATTCCATCTCCGGCGAGGACTTGTTTACTTGGAAGCTTGCTTTCCAAGCACAAGAGCACCTGCCAGTGCCTTTAAAAGGACCACCACCTCCGGCCGCACAGAATCAGCTTGGCTTGGCCGGAGAACCACCCCCAATTTCTTCCCTTCTCCTCCGGCCAAGTGTCTAGCAGGCTCCGATGACTCCTCCTCCTTCTCGTCGCTCTACCACAATACCAGTGGTAGAGTCGTCTTCGTCTCCTTCCTCCGCGTCGCGCCATACCTGCGCAGGCACCCAATACCCCTTCATCGTTGCCGGACTCCCTCCTCTGGACGTTTCTTCTCCGGCGGCGATAGGTACGACCTGTCTGCCTCCTCCCTCCTTTCGTCCGTTAAGTAGGTTAAAACTCTTACCCTCTGGTGACGTTTCCCAACCGCGGCTAGTCTTTGTTTGTTTTAATGCTTATTACAGTAATGTCGTTGTGGTATAAAATAAGACAGCTATGGTTGTCGTTACCATTAAAATTTTACTCGGAAATAGTTTCCCGATGTCGAACTCAGGGAGCTACTGGAATTCTAGAAGTACAATGCTTCTTTATTACAAAAATAAGAGAGAGAGAGGGAGAAATAGATTTCTGTCTTTTGGCTTTTTCTTCTTCTCTTCTTTCTCTCTTTGCTTGTCTTCTTCTTCTCTTCCTTCTCTTTTCTTTATCTTTACGGGTCTTCTTCCTTGTCTCTAATTGCCTTCAGTTAATCTTCTTCTTCTGCTTGTCTTCTAGTTCTTTTCTTCTTCAGTTCTTCTTCTTTTTCTTGTCGTTATCTTCTTTCTTCCTTCTTCTCTTTTCTTTCTCTTCAGCTGCGGAGCCTTTTCTTTTCTTTTTCTTCTTCTCTGCTTTATCTCCTCTGAAGCTTCATCCGTCGTCTGATATCACAGTCAGACGACTTAAACAGCGGTCTGCTACAGTGCTTCCCCTCTTTTCTTCCTTTGCTGCTTCTTCTTCTTCTCTTCTTCTTCCCGCTTCTTCTTCCTTGGTCTTCTGCCTTGCTCAGCTGCAGAGCCTTTTCAGAGTTTCTTCTTCCGCTCCTCTCCTTCTTCCTGCGGCCAAGTGGTGAACCTTCTTCCTTCGCGCCCTGTTCCTGCACAAGGCACAGCAAAACCTAGCCCTTCCCTCTACCCGCACGTCTCTCTCTCCCTCTCTGTAAACCGCTCATAGGAAGCTCTCTCAGAGCCGGGTTATCGGGTCGGGTAGCGTACCCGTGACCAGGCGCACCGGCGTGGTTCGTGCGCGAGGAGTGCAGGGTAAACGGGACGGCCAGGTCGGCGTGGCATGGGTCGCGAACGAGGCGGGCGAGTGGGCGAGGGAACCTCACCCCGTGTTCTGAGGCGCTTAGGTAAAAACACAAAATCAATTTAAATGGGTGCGGCGCTTCGGAATCTTACGATGTGGGACTAAGCTTCATCCCTTCTCGCGCGCACCCGTAGGAAGAATCGCGACCTTGCCTCAGCAGCTGTGTCCTCGCTTCCCTTCGCGTGCCAGCTGCCTGCCTTCACCTGGGTCTCTCCAATTTGCCTCGGCTGGAGTCCTGCTGCTTCGAGGCCTGGAGCTCGCTTGGAAGCTCCTTGCTTCGTCGCCAATGGCGGCTGGGGCAGCAGATCTGTCCAGCACAAAAAGGGCCTCTCGGCCTAATCAGACCACAGGGGAACCTTCACCGTGGCACGGCGAAGGTGGTGCGAGGTGCAGCAGGCCGCGGGACGGCCTAGGCGTGCGTGCCTAGGTCGTCCTGTGGCTGGAAATATGGGTGTGTTCGGGGGTGCGTTGAGTGGGTGTAGAGCGGCAGTGGGTGGGCGGAGGATGTTCAGCGTGATGAGACGGAACTTTTGCGACAGTCGACGAGTTGGGTGGAGCTGCGGATCGACGGGGGCAACTCACCGGAGAGTGGCCGGAGGCGGGGAAGGTGATGGTGGTTAGGGACAGTCGAGGGTCGGTTTGAATGAAATAATGTGGGGAAAAGAGAGAGGGGAAGATGTGGAGTAATTAAAACCTACTTGCAGGGACGAAGGGGACCGGAGAGGCGGGCAGTCGTATTGACTGTCACCGGAGAAGAAATACCCAGAGGGAGAGAGCGGCGACGAGGAAGTGGGCAGGGAGGCGTGCGCTTGGTACGACGCGACGCGGGAAGACGAGACAAAGCTGGCACTACTGCAGGTATGGCAGCAGAGCGACGAGAAGGAGGAGGGGCGGTCGCCGGAGCTAGTGGGTTTCCTGTCGGAGTGGGGAGAGAGGAAATGTTGAGGGTTTCTCCGTCAAGACCGAACTGCCCGAACCGGCTGGCGATGCTGGTCTTTATAAAGGCGGTGGCGAAGGGGTGGACGTAGGGAGGCGATGTGCCTCCCTCACCGGAGAATGGCCAGAGGTGTGACCCATACCTTCCGCGTGCTCGCACGGAAGGTGTGGGCGTCATCAGGCGGCATGGCGGTGTCCCTGCGACAGCAGACATCGCAGGGAACACCAGGTTCAATTTGCAGGACATCCTCCTCACCCTGCGCGGTGTCATGCTCCGCGCAAAGTCGCCGGAGCATGGCGCTGCGCAGAGACTTGCAGGAGGGACCTAAATGTAAAGAACGACAAGGAAATCAGGGGCCAAAATGCAAGGGTTTAAAAAGTTGAGGGTCAAAAAGTAATAGATGAGGACCAAATTGCAAAGTCGGTCAAGAAGGTCTCTTCTTAGTTTCAAGTTTTTATGCATGACTAAATTGGACCTAAGGATTTTAATGATGAATTTTGTTTCTAGGTCAGACCTTGTTTGACTGGTCAATTTACGTAAAAACCCAAATTAAATCATTAATTGGGCATGGTTCTCAATATAGGTCAAAATGGGTTTCTAAGGCCAAATTGAAGGTTCTAAACCCTAGAGATTATTTTTCTATGAATTTTAGAGGGTTTAGTCGATTTTTACCCTACCTCTAACCTCGTGAATTGAAGTGGATTTGTTTTAGGGTTATAGAATGTCATTTAATTCCTTGGAGTTGCTGTAGCCCTTGTTGGATCAGATCATTCCACTTTCCTTCTTATTAGATTTGTTTGACCTATGTTTGGACCCTGATTTACACTGTTTGCAGATTGTGTTGGTGAAATTACATTTTTACCCCTTATGACTTATTTTCTTCTTAAACTCAGAATTCTCTGAGTCAAGCCTTTCTTTGAGTTATGTAGGAGCTTTTTTCTCGCATATCTAGGTTAGATTATGTTAGTTAGGGTTCATGATGAGGTTCTTATCATACCCCCATGACTAGCTTTTGCTAGTCCCTTAGCAAAAACTTAAAATTTTAACCTTTGTTCTAAACCATGATGTTTTTAATAATTTCAGATAAGTGTTTTTTTTATTTGAACTTAGATTAGGTTAGAATGCTGACCATAGGCCTAAAAGGTACTCTAGTACCAACCAAGATCTAAATCTGTCTAGCCTCAGCCTCAGTCCTTAGCAAAGGTTTTTAAGGCCCACAAGAACTAACCTAAGGTTTATTGGACTTTGTGGTTAAAGCACCCGTGCTTGAAATGATTTTAGCCCTAGCTCAGTTCGCAGTACGTTTTGTAAGAGAGAGAGAGAGATAGAAGATTTTTCTATTTGGAGAGTTTTCTCTCTCTTTTTCTTTTTAATTCTAGCTTAGGATTGGCTTTTAAACACGGACTGTATCAGATTTCTTGTTCCTATCATCAATCCTCAAGGGTTCCTAGCAATCGATGCTTCGAGATAGCACCGCCCATGGCAACCCCCGGAACCCTGGCTATTGAGATTTCGAGATAATCCCATCCATGGTGTTCCGTGACCGAATCCAGACCCTGGCAATTGACACTTCGTGATAATGCCATCCATGGAATCTGAACCAGCAGAGTGCTTACATGCCCCCAGTAGGATATGAAAATATCCTAAGAGACAAGCACCGAGGAGATGATATTTTGTTATGCATCTTTGAGGGGAATTTCCCAGCTCTCCGCGCTGGGAACTCGTCCAAATCAACTTGTGTTGATCGGCCGCTCCTACTCTAGGTGTACCTTTCAGAATTTTGTGACTCTTCTGCGTGATTTTGATTTTTACGCTTACTGAACTAGGCTGTGTGTGAGGTTAGGGTGCTTAAGTTACTGAGTCCCGTAAACCAAAAGTTAGTTAATGAGACTAAATACTCCCTAAGCCTTGGACCTAATACTTAAGCTTTTCATTTTCCTCAACCTCTTGAGGAGTGTCCAGATCTTAATGGGTACTAAGAGTCTATCCAAGAATGCCTACGGTTTACGTTCTTACTAATCTCACCATGCACTTTTCATTTCTTTTCTTGAATGAGGTCTAGAACTTAGGTCAATTCCTTAGTTTCTTACTAATGACTTACTTTTTTCTCATATTTTTGTGCTCCTTTTTCATTTTGTTTCTTTTCCTTCTCTCACAAAATTTCCTTTCTCCTCTTATTCTTTTTTTTTTTTTTGAAAAATAATTTTTAATTTTTATGGTGTTTTTGGCATATGTGAATTTTTTTGTTTAAAACCATTTCTTACAAGTTTTGCACTTTCATACCCCCCCATGCCTAAGATTTGCAATGTCCTCATTGTGGCTTAGGGGGTTTTTATTCAACTTAGTTCATTCCTCAGGACAGGTACTTTGGTGAGTAAATGGGTCGAGGTGATTGTTGCGAATGATTTCTAATCCCAGATGCAAGCATCTGAGGTGGAGTCGGCTGTCTTAAAGGGTGAACCTTAAGTGCATAAAGGTTTTAGGTTTTCAAGGAAAATGACGGGCTACCTCTCGTTAAGCGCTGAGTTTTATGCCATCGGCCGGGCGCAATAAGCTCAAGGGGAATGGAGGATATAAGATGATTCAGCCAAATCAGTAGAAGTTACATCAATGAACGGCTTGAGTCTCTGACCGTTCACGATGAAAGGTTCGGAATCATGGCTGAGCGGACTGATTTCGATGGCTCCATTTCCAAAAACCTGTCGGACCAAGTATGGTCCAACCCACTTGGATCACAACTTTCCAGGAAAAAGTTTGAGTCGGGCATCAAAGAGTAGGACCTTCTGACCAGGATGAAAGATCTTTCTCGAGATATGCTTGTCATGGAAGGCTTTAACCCGCTCCTTGTAGATTCGCGAGTTCTCATACGCGTCTAGGCGTAATTCATCGATCTCGCTGATTTGAAGTTTTATGTGGGTTCCAGCCTTCGAAAGATCTAGATTACAGTTCCGTACTGCCCAATAGGCTTTATGCTCCAATTCGACGGGAAGGTGACACGCCTTCCCATACACCAGTCTAAAGGGAGACATGCCTAATTGGGTTTTGTGGGCGATCCTATAGGCCCACAAGGCTTCCGGAAGTCGGGACGACCAATCCTTCCTGTCAAGCCGAACAGTGACCTGCAGGATTTTCTTGATCACCCGATTTGATAGCTCAGCTAGACCATTAGTTTGGGGGTGATAAGGAGTAGAGATTCAGTGAGACACCCCGTATTTGGTCATTAGTGACCTAAACTGAGCGTTAGTGAAATGGGTCCCCCCATCAGAGATTATAGCACGAGGAATCCCGAACCTTGAGAAAATGTTTTGATGAATGAATTTGAGAACGATTTTGTGATCACAGGTTCGGGTCGGTATGGCTTCGATCCATTTGGACACGTAGTCCGCAGCCAGCAGAATGTATTCGAAACCATCCGAAACAGGAAAGGGACCCATAAAATCAATCCCCCAAACATTAAAGATTTCACATACGAGAATCGGCTGCAAAGGCATCATGTCGCGATGTCTCATGTTGCCCAAAGTCTGGCAACGACTGCATGCTTTGCAGTGACTGTATGCGTCTTTGAACAGTGTGGGCCAGTAAAAGCCGCACTAGAGGACTTTTGATGCGGTTTTATGCCCAGAGAAATGGCCACCGCATGCTTGGTCATGGCAGAAAGAGAGAATATTGTTGACTTCCTCTTCTGGAACACATCTCCGGATGATTTGATCAGCACATATGCAGAAGAGGTACGGGTCTTCCCAAATGTAATACTTGGCATCAGAGTGCAATTTGTCTTTCTTGGCCTTCGACCAATCAGATGGGATCTGATGAGATGCCAAGTGGTTTATTATATCAGCAAACCATGGAAGGCTAGTATCAATAGTCAGCAAGTGCTCATTAGGAAAATGTTCCGTGATGGGTCCGGAAGGGCTGATAATCTCAGAAGGAAGGTGGGACAAATGATCGGCTACCACATTCTGTCTTCCCGCCTTGTCGCGAATTTCGAGATCGAATTCTTGCAACAGCAAGATCCATCGGATTAGTCGGGGCTTCGCGTCCTTCTTGGCAAGGAGATGCCTCACAGCTGTGTGATCCGAGTAGATGATGACATGGGAACCCAGGAGATACGATCGGAATTTTTCATGGGCAAATACTACGGCTAGCAGCTTTTTCTCCATAATCGTGTAGTTACGCTGAGCCTCGTCAAGTGTCTTGCCAGCGTAGTAGATGACCACGGGTTTCCAGTCAGCTTTCTGCCCCAGGACCGCTCCTACAGCGAAATCAGACGCATCGCACATGATCTCAAAGGGTTGAGACCAGTCAGGAGATTATAGGATAGGTGCCTAGGTGACTCGGTCACGAAGGTTTTCAAAGGCTAGTGTGCATTCCTTGGAGATTTCAAAGGGTACATCCTTAGAGAGAAGAGTAGTCAAGGGGCGCACGATTTTCGAGAAATCAGGAATGAAACAACGGTAAAAATCGACGTGCCCTAGAAAAGAACGGATGTCCCTGATCGAGCTAGGCATAGGAAGGCGAGAGATTAGATCAACCTTAGCTCGATCCACTTGGATGCCCTTCTCCGAGATTAAATGTCCCAGGACAATTCCCTCAGGCACCATGAAATGGCTCTTTTCCCAGGAAAGAACCAAGTTCACATCGATGCACCGCCTGAGTATTTGGACCAAGTGTTGGAGGCAATCGTCAAATGATGCCCCAAAAACTGAAAAGTCATCCATGAAGACTTCCAGATAGCCACCTACCATATCTGAGAATATGGCAAGCATGCACCACTGAAAAGTCGCGGGTGCATTGCAAAGATCGAAAGGCATCCTTCAGAATGCGTATGTTCCGAAGGGGCAGGTGAACGTGATCTTTTCTTAGTCCTTAGGATGGATTGCCACCTGGTTGTAACCGGAGTACCCGTCAAGAAAGCAGAAGAATCGATTTCCCGCTAATTTCTCGAGAATCTGATCAATGAAAGGTAGTGGGAAATGATCTTTCTTCGTGGAGGAATTGAGCCGTCAGTAATCTATACAGACTCTCCATGAGTTGGCTAATCGGGTAGGAATGACTTCTCCGGTTTCAGTCGTTATAGTGGTGAGTCCTGCCTTTTTAGGTACGACTTGAATTGGGCTCACCCAACGACTATCGGAGATCGGGTAGATGATCCCTGCATCTAACCACTTGATGATCTCCTTTTTTACGACCTCCTGCAGATTTGGGTTTAAGCGTCTCCGCATTTCACGAGAAGGTTGTGCGCCCTCTTCAGAATAAATATGACGAGTACAATAAGAGGGACTTATTCCAGTCAGATCATCAAGAGTCCATCCGATGGCTCTGCGATGTTGCTGGAGGACAACAATCAGACGGGATTCCTGTTCGGGATTGAGCTTGGAATTGATAATCGCAGGAAGGGTCTGATTAGAACCCAGAAAGATGTATTTCAAGTGATCAGGAAGGGGATTTAGTTCGAGGATGGGGTTATCAGCAGCAGCGAGTGGTTCAGAATAGATGTGAGGTTCAAGGGTAGGAGTTATTGGTTTGTCTAACTCTGGATTCGACTCCTCTGTTTGCAAGTCAAGATCTTTCTGCGGTTGATGAGGTATAATCAGGTCATTCTGAAAGGGTGTTTCATCAACCAAAGCCCTAATGTCACAAATTTGTTCAATGACACTGCAATTGATTCCTTGTTGGGCCTTAAATATATCAATTTTCAGGGTTTGTTTTCCAAATTTGAGCTCTATTTGGCCCTCCTCACAGCTGATGTTGGCTCTAGCAGTAGCCAAGAAAGGTCTTCCTAGAATGATTGGTGTATCCCTAGGGTTTTCATGTGCGTCCATGTCTAAGGCTATAAATCTACAGGAAAGTAGAAATCCCGCACTCTTATAATAACATCCTCAAGAATCCCTTTTGGTGACTTTATAGATCGATCTGCTAATTGTAATGTCACCTCAGTTGGTTTTAGCTCAGATTCTTCTAGATGGTTAAGGATGTGGGTATCAGATTTATGGAAGCACCCAAGTCTAGCAATGCTCTATCAAATTGGGTATCACCTATCTTGCAGGAAATCAAGAGAGTACCAGGATCTTTAGCCTTGGGTGGGAGTCTACTTAGAATTACAGAGCTGGCTTGCTCTGACAGAACAATTGGACTCCCACTCTTGGTTCGCGGCTTACGCTGGGGTGTACACACATTCTTTAAGAATTGTGCGTAAGCCGATACGTGGCGGATTGCATCCATCAAGGGGATGTTTATGTGGACCTGCTCAAAGAGCTTGACCAGGCCCTCCTCAGGTGCCACGGGCTTGGTAGTCTTCTTTCCCTTGGTCAAGGCCTCGGGAAATGGAACCTTGGTTGGTTCTTCTAGGATAGGTCCAGGTCTTTGATCTGGGACAGGGATAGGAACGTCCTGGATTACCGTCCTAGGCTTGGGATCACTACCAGGCTTGGAGTGATTTGGATAAGGTGGATCTTGGGTTTCCTTACCACTACGGGTTGTCACGGAATTAAGTCTTGCCTGGTTTTGGTTGGGATTGGGTAAGATGGGTTGCTGCTGATAGCCCACAAAAGAAGTGGAAGCCTCCATCCCGTCAGGTGAAGGAACAGAGGGGGCCTGATAAATCGTATGGGCTTGGCCCGGGTTTGGGTTCATAACGCGCAGTTGTGTTGGCACGTTATTCGGGTTAGGAAGAGGTTGGGAAGGAAGAGTGCCTGGCTGACGAGAATTTGCTAACTGGGCCAGTTGATTACGGACCTCTGTAAGTTCGTCCTTGTATTATTTTTGGATAGCCGCATTCATTCTTTGAATGTCAGCCAGAGTCTGAAGGATAAGGGACATTTGATCCTGATTTGGCCCTGATGGATAAGTAGGGTTGGGCCGAGGCTGAGGCGGCTGGTAAGGACGAGGGGGCTGTGGGCGGTACTGAAAGGGTGGTCTTTGGGTTTGGGAATTTCCCGCCCACTGAAAATTAGGATGGTTTCGCCATCCAGGGT
Organism: Thalassia testudinum; assembly: GCA_037157565.1. Taxonomy (NCBI): domain Eukaryota; kingdom Viridiplantae; phylum Streptophyta; class Magnoliopsida; order Alismatales; family Hydrocharitaceae; genus Thalassia; species Thalassia testudinum. The sequence continues at coordinate 55,806,272 of JAZHRO010000002.1, forward strand.
TGTAGGTGTTGGAGAATGGGTCGTTCTGGATGGCGTTGAGGTCCTCGTAGGTCTGAGGAACCTCCAGAAAATCAGAGAAAGGGGGAATGGAATTCCCCGAGCTGGTATAGAAAGGATCGGATGATCCTCCGATCCGAGAATCAGATGGGGATGGATATGGATCCATCCCAGGGGAAGATCGGTCGAGAATGTTTCGCACAGTCTCCTGTGTGGAAGGAGGCTGTGCAAAGGAGTTACGCGCATAGGTGGCTCGCTGCAAGTGATGAGTCAGCTCATCCACCTTCTTCTCAATGATTGAGACCTTGTCCAATCGACTGGCCATTAATTCCAGGTCGACTGATGTAGACAGGCCCTGCGTCTTATGTGCTCCCCTGAGGTTCGTCGATGCGCGGGTATTCGTCCTGTCGAATAATCCCATGGAGTCATTGTTGATGGAGTTCCCGTACATGTTTTCGAGAATCTCCCACACTGTGTCCTCATGTTGACCCATGATATTCCCTCTGCAGGTTGCATTGACGAAAAGACGAATGTCTTCATGGAGTCCCTGGTAAAAAGATTGGACTTGTTCCCATTTAGGAACTCCGTGATGGGGGCACTTTCTCATGAGATCCTGAAAGCGATCCCATGCCTCATGGAGAGGTTCCCCTGTTTGCTGAGTGAAGTGAGTAATTTGATGGCGCAAGGCATTGGTCCGACCAATGGGAAATAACTTTTTCAAAAATTCGGACTGAAGTTCTTCCCAAGTGTTGATCGGCCGGGTCTGAGTTTGATACCAATGAGCGGCCTTGTCCATAAGAGAGAAGGAGAACATCTTCATGAGAAGAATATCCTGATTTTGTGCATCTGACCCAAAAGTTTGGGCCAGATGCTTCAGCTGTTTGATGTGCTCGAAGGGATCTTCGGAATTAAGCCCATGGAATTTAGGTATAGCATGAATCATATTGGGCTTTAATTCGGAATCAGGTCCTCCAGTCGGGATTCTGACTCGAGGCTCAATGGCCAGCGCAGTAGGATTATAATGGTCCCGCATCATAGGACGCTGTGGTGGGTGCACAAAGTTTTTGAAGAGGTCATTGAGTCGCTGGAGCTGGTGCTCCAGATTGTCTTTCTTCCTCAACTGGCTGAGCCATGATAGGGAAGAAGAAGAGCTTGGTTCTGAATCAGATGAGAGAATAATGTGGTGGGGTTGCTGCACAAACACGGGCATCGAGGCTTGGCCTTGACGAGAGTGAATTTCTAAAGGAGGTAATAAGGGTGGTCTTAAGGACCTCCTACCGTACATGCACTGTTGGAATAGATGAGTTTAGAAGGTGCTGGACCCAATCGAGACACCCAAAGATTGTTGGGTGACTATAGAGGTGCGGGGCAGATGGACCGCTTAATCAAAAAGATCGTCCACCTGAGAATTACCTGGGCAGCCAGAGAGGGTGAGTCCCGCGAAGACCCCTACACGGTAGAGCGTCCCCACGGGTTACAGGGTTTCCCCCATCCGACCTCTCTTGTCACTGTGGTTCCAGGTAGACCAAAATGGGGACCTTGACCTCTTAAATCTACCTCTTTTACTTTAAGATCAGGGTGCTTAAGGTTCCACTTGAGTGAGAAAGTGACCTAATTTTAAGGTTGGTTGACCCAAGGGGTCAACTTCACCTCTTGTTCCTTTGAGAGCTTTTGGGTCCTTTCTTTTAAGGTTCAAATGGGTTTAAGAGCTTGATTTGCTTAGGGTTCTTTTTGTATAGATCGTTTCAAACAAGGTTTAGGCACACCTCTTTTTTTTTTCTTTTTTTGGGCAGATTTTTTTCTTTGTTAATAGAAGGTGTGTCTCTAAAAACCCTAGCTTTTCAATCCTTGAGTTGGCTCTAGTTGGTCCATTTTGGTTGCCTCAAAATTTAGTATCTAGGGCTCAATAAAGAAGGTTTTAGCCCTAGTTACCTTAATTGGATGGACAGTTAAAATGTGTTAAAATGAAAAATCAGGCAACTTTGATGAATTACTAAGTATAACACAGGTAACCCTAAGTTGATTCTTTTTTGTTTCTTGTCAGATTTCAAGGGAGTTTAAGAGAGGGCTGATGAAGATTACCTGTTTGTTGGAGTGTTTGTTGTGCGGCTGCTCTTCCAATTCTTTCCCTTTACCTGCACACAAGAGAGAGAAAAAGATTAGCAATTGTTTAAAAGAAATTCAAAGCTTCTAAAATAGTCGTTGCTCCCCGGCAACGACGCCAAGAAAATGGTGACGTTTCCCAACCGCGGCTAGTCTTTGTTTGTTTTAATGCTTATTACAGTAATGTCGTTGTGGTATAAAATAAGACAGCTACGGTTGTTGTTACAATTAAAATTTTACTCGGAAATAGTTTCCCGAGGTCGAACTCAGGAAGCTACTGGAATTCTAGAAGTACAATGTTTCTTTATTACAAAAATAAGAGAGAGAGAGAGAGAGGGAGAAATAGATTTCTGTCTTTTGGCTTTTTCTTCTTCTCTTCTTTCTCTCTTTGCTTGTCTTCTTCTTCTCTTCTTTCTCTTTTCTTTATCTTTACGGGTCTTCTTCCTTGGCTCTAATTGCCTTCAGTTCCTCTTCTTCTTCTGCTTGTCTTCTAGTTCTTTTCTTCTTCAATTCTTCTTTTTCTTGTCGTTATCTTCTTTCTTCCTTCTTCTCTTTTCTTTCTCTTCAGCTGCGAAGCCTTTTCTTTTCTTTTTCTTCTTCTCTGCTTTATCTCCTCTGAAGCTTCATCCGTCGTCTGATATCACAGTCAGACGACTTAAACGGCGGTCTGCTACAGTGCTTCCCCTCTTTTCTTCCTTTGCTGCTTCTTCTTCTTCTCTTCTTCTTCCCGCTTCTTCTTCCTTGGTCTTCTGCCTTGCTCAGCTGCAGAGCCTTTTCAGAGTTTCTTCTTCCGCTCCTCTCCTTCTTCCTGCGGCCAAGTGGTGAACCTTCTTCCTTCGCGCCCTGTTCCTGCACAAGGCACAGCAAAACCTAGCCCTTCCCTCTACCCGCACGTCTCTCTCTCTGTAAACCGCTCATAGGAAGCTCTCCCAAAGCCGGGTTATCGGGTCGGGTAGCGTACTCGTGACCAGGTGCACCGACGTGGGTGGTGCACGAGGAGTGCAGGGTAAACGGGTCGGCCAGGTCCACGTGGCGTGGGTCGTGGACGAGGCGGGTGAGTGGGCGAGGGGACCTCACCCCGTGTTCTGAGGCACTTAGGTAAAAACACAAAATCAATTTAAATGGGCGTGGCACTTCGAAATCTTACGATGTGGGAATAAACTTCGTCCCTTCTCACGCGCGCCCGCAGGAAGAATCGCGACCTTGCCTCAGCAGCTGTGTCCTCGCTTCCCTTCGCGTGCCAGCTGCCTGCCTTCACCTGGGTCGCTCCAATTCTCCTCGGCTGGAGTCCTGCTGCTTCGAGGCCTGGAGCTAGCTTGGAAGCTCCTTGCTTCATCGCCAATGGCGGCCGGGGCAGCAGATCTGTCCAGTACAAAAAGGGCCTCTCGGCATAAATCAGACCACAAGGAACCTTCGCCGTGGTACGACGAAGGTGGTGCGAGGTGCAACAGGCCACGGGACGGCCTAGGCGTGTGTGCTCGGGGTTGCGTTGGGACGGCCTAGGCGTTGTTCAAGGCCATCTTTGTGAGTTTCAAGTCTGACCCCTTTCCGCCATTGAAGCAAAAGCAAGGAGCTTGTATCCTCGCTCCAGGTCATGTGTTCCAGGTAGAAGTGTCCCAGGTGATGCGCGAGGAGTGCGCGCACATATCCAGCCAAGAGATTGGCTTAGCGAAGCACCCAGCCGTGGCAATTGAGCGAAACACCTCACCTGCGGGCGCGACTGAAGCAGGTGGGACTTTTAGTCCCACCTCGAAAACTCAGGAGCGCAGTGAGACATTTATATTGAATTTGTGTTTTAAGCAGGTCGCCTCAAGAACATGGGTTGAGGTCCCCTCTCCCACGCTCACCAACCTCGTCCGCGACCCACGCCTCCGTAGACCTGGCTGACCGACCCAATTAACCCCGACTCCGCACCACCCACGTCGGTGCGCCTGGACCCTGGTGCGCATAACCCGACCTAATTACCCAATTGGCTCTGGGAGAGCGAACCTAAGAGTGAAATAGAGAGAGAGTGTACGCGGGGAAGGGTAGGGGTAGGTTTTGCACTCTCGTGTGTGCAGGAAGAGGAAGAAGCTGAGGAAGCTAAGGCAAGAAAAGGGCTGAAGCGCAGAGAAATTAAGGCAGAAGCAAGGCAAAGCTGAAGGAAGGAGAAGTCAAGGAGGAAGAGAAGTCAAAAGAGAAGAGGGAAGGAGAAGGCAGCAAGGAAGAAGGCACTATAACAAAGAAGCTAAGGAAGAAAAGGCAAGGGCCGAGAAAGCAAAGAAGAAAGACGCAAAGAAGAGAAAGAGAAGCCAAGGCAAGCACACAGAGAAAGAGAAGAACGAAAGAGAAAACAGAAGAAGAAAGAAGAAAGAGGAAAAGCCAAGGCAGAGAAGAAGAAGAGAAAGAGGAGAAGATCAAAAGAAGAATCAATTATTTTTACCTCTGATTCAATCTCTCTATTTTATTGCTACATTTTAATATCCATAAATTCATGCATTATACTCTGAATTAGACTTTGAGTAGATTTAAGTGTTCAAATGACATTATTGAGATTAGTGAATAAATTCTATTTGCTCCATGTGTTCGACCTCGGATACTTAGGTTTTTGAGTAATAAAAACTTCTTATTTGTTTTCAGCACTTGATTGACTGTACTGCAACGCGACTGACTTACAAACCCAATTGATCGAGCGCTGAATAACACGCTCCCTTCGAGGTTCTTTAGGACGTCTGGAGACAGTGCTAGACATCTGACCGCACTCCCAAACGACCAGAGGGAGTGTCAAACGTATGGGACCTCCCTCAGATGGTTGCAGAGGGGTTCAAACATCTGAGGATGCCGCAAGCAAGCAATGTGAGATTCTGAGGTCATTTAAGACATCTTGGTCTAGTCCCAGACGTCTAATTATAGTCAGCATGCACATTTTCGGGTCATTTAGGGCCCAAATGGAGTCAGTTTTGCACAAACGAAGTAACGTTGGTTTCCGTTCAAGTTTCTCCATGTCTTAGTGTCACTCGTATACTGTTTTGAACTTGTTTGATGTGTTTGGTCAATTGTATAGGTCTCTAGCCAATAGAGTATACGGGCCCGCGAAGACGACAGGATCTACGATTCGAGCCCCCATTCCACCCGTGTATCCCGGTAGAGTGGTTCTCTCTCTAATCCCAGAATCAATAATTAAATTTCATGCTTTAGAAATATTCGATTGAAACCTAGGCTGTGAGATGAACCCTAGGGTTGAAAGAGATGAATGCATGCTACTTTAGAAATATTCGATTGAACCCTAGGTTGTGAAATGAATACTAGGGATGAAAAGAGACGAATACGCATGTATTGTATGATTTAATTGCTGTGATGCTTACTGAAAGTAGTAAACCATGAGCTGCCTGTACCACATTTAATGAATCATGACATGAATGAAAATATCTGTGGTGTACTGAATGATTGATTATGAAATCTTGAGCTTCCTGTTATGCATTTAATGAATCGGATGTGGAAATGAGAAAGTCTATGTACGAACCCTACGGGGAACTAGAAAGGAACTCACGTGTATGGAAGAATATCGTATATAGGAGGGAAGTGAGCTGGCCCTCGAGTACATGGTACCGAGGAGAGCTATCGTCACTTTAGTGTAGGGGGAGATAGTTGCCCATGGGTTGAGACCCGGGGTTAGGAATGGCACCTACTCCGACTCTTGTTACTTTAGTGTAGGGGGGAGCCAACCACCCTATGGGGTTCAGGGTTAGGACTGGCCACCCTACACCGACTCTTGTTAGGCCACTAGGCAAGCCGGGATAGTCGGGCGAGGGTACGCAGACTGTTGAGGGGAGAGACCCCTGTTCTGTTTTGTGTTGTACGTTTGGGCATACCCACTAACGGAAATGACTAACCGCGTGTCAGTGCGGGGTAGCTACCCGTACGCTTATCGCACGTGCCGAAGTCACTGCTATGTCGCGACCGTGACCTCGGGGTGGTAGACCGGGTGTAGGACTACCACGGGAGCTCTCCCAACCAAGAGAGTGCCATGTGTACATCCTACATCATGAAATAAATTGCAATCAAGATCGTTCCCTTAGGGAACAAGAGGATTAAGAAATGTTGTGGATCCTTATTAAAATAATCGAAACAGAAACACCTAGTTGAGATACATGGAAATGAATGATTAGTTACTTACTTATTTCTTTAAGTTAAATTATATGTAAATGGATTAACCACCACTCTACTCAGCATTAGCTGACTACAAATTATATAACCATGTCCAGGTCAGGAAGTTGAGCAGCCAGCGCCACCAGCTGCCGAGAGTGCTGGGCCTAGCCGAGCTTAGCCATAGTGTTGTTCCTTTTTCCTTTCCAGAGCACTTTTGTAGTAGTGAGTACTTTTAGTATATATTAGTTGTTCTGTTATATTTTTGTTCATGTTATATTTCCCTCTATTGTAGTTGTGATGGCTATGTATGTTATAGTACTTTCCTCTTGTGGTGTGTAATATGTTTGAGATTTCTCATCCTGTTTTCCCTTACTGTCTCTTATTTATTTATATTTAGTTACATTGCACGTGTGGTTGTAATATATTTTCGGCTTTAGGTTATTTCTTGTTGGACGACTAGGTCTTGGGATTAGTCGAGGCGAGCTGATCTCGTGTCCTGTAGGGATCTGGGATCGGGTCGTAACAAAGATGGTATCAGAGCAAGGTCGTCCCGAAAAATGAACCAAATGGTTTGAAAGTAACCACTCATGTACATGTAACTTAGATAGCCATCACAACGTATTGCCTTAATCTTCGCTTCCGAGTCTCATTTCTTTATGTAACCTGGTATCATTGACAATCCATGTTCTTTCTCCTGTATCTCCTTGTAGGAGATGCCTCGTTGAAGAGTTCTCGAGGCGAGCCATGCACATGGCTGTGGGCGTGGTCGTAGGGGCGGATATGCCGGACCTAAGTCACCAGTCGACCCACCCCTCCTTCCGGGCATCCAGGCCCAGGATCTCGCCCAGCTGATTCAGGGCATAGTGCGAGAACTCCAGCAGCCTCCTCATCCACCCCTCCCTGAGAATGTGGAGGGAGAGTCCTTTGTGAGACAGGGGAGTCGCCGCAGCGTTAGACGCTCCGCCCTCCTACAGAGTGTTGCATTGCCTTTGCCCCGTACCAGTTAGAGAGTGCAGCCTACCGGTGGTGGTGGGCAGTCAGGGGATAGGAGGGGAGAGATCCGTCATGGGACTAGTTCATGACACTCTTCTGCGAGCAGTACTTCCCACATACCTGGCAGATCCAAAGGAGGCGAGAGTTCCACACTCTCCACCAACGGGCGATGATAGTTAGTGCATATCGTATGCATTTCCTAGAGCTATCACACATCACCCCGACGGCTGCATCTACAGAAGAGGAGAACCGTGGAGGTTTACTAAGGGTCTCCGGCTTGCTATTCGAGGGTATGTGAAGCCCCTGAAGCTACTCACCTTCTCCTGCGTGGTCGAGGCAGCCATGACCTACGAGGAGACCAAGCTGACCGTGAGAGACACTGATAGAGGAGGACGGAAGAGGCCCTACCAACCAGAGTACTCACAGGGCCGTCAAAAGAGGAGGCACAGGGCATTCGCAGGGGAGTCGTCTCGCTCTGTGGGGCCACCAATGGCCTTTGGGGGCCTCAGACAGGGGCCAGCTGATAGCACCGGACCCCCACCCAGTCACCAGCAAAGACCGACTGAGGGAGGAGCTCTGCCCATCTAAGGCCGGAGCATAGCAGATGCTTCCAGCACCGAGCACTGGAGGTTGATTTGGCAGCTGCGGTTACCAGGAACGAGGAGGATAGCAGTCACAAGGAGGGTATTGGCCAGCTGCTGCTCGCCCAACCCTGAGCATAGCTGCTTCCTCCGCACCCAGGGTTGAGGGGCGTGTCAACGCCCTAACTCATAGAGACGCCAGAGCTTCAGGCTCCATGGTGGTAGGTATGGTTCCAATTTCTGGTAGACTTATTTACGTACTTTTTGATTCTAGTGCCACACATTCTTTTGTTGCCACGAGTTTCGCTGTCAATTTGGGCTTGAGCAGTGTACTATTAAAGGTCCCGTTCCTGATTAGAGGGTTAGGTGGATAGTTGTTTGTCGCAGGGGAGGTCTTCACATACTGCGAGGTCGCTATAGGGGAACACAGTCTTTTCACCGACCTAATCATAATCCCGATGGAGGACTTTGGCGTGATTCTAGGGGTGGACTTACTATCTTCCTATCACGCCCTGGTGGACTATTTTGGGAGGAAGATCATTTTCTCCATACTGGAGTTGCCTCCCTTTAAGTTTCATGGCCAGCCGATAGACGGAGATTTTAGGTGCATCTTCGCGCTTCGGGTAGCGAAGCTTCTAAGCCAGGGGTGTGAGGGCTTATTAGCTTGTGTTGTAGCAGAGCCTAGCCCAGTGGCTGACTTACAGAGTATTCTGGTGGTCTGCGAGTACCCCGATGTTATCCCAAATGAGCTGCCAGGACTACCACCTGAGCGTGAAATCGAGTTTGAGATCTCACTTGAAATGACCCATCACCCTTTTGTCATTTAAGACATCTGAGAAGAGTACCAGACGTCTAGAAAGATCAACGGAAGTCTGAAAACACTTTTTCCCATCAGCACGTACCGTACATACGCCACACTTTCTCCCTCAACCACGCCTCACCGCACCTTCCCCTGCGACGCCACTCCGCACCATCCCTCCCCATCCCTCACCTCCTCTCCCTTTATAACCTCTCCTCCTCCAACTCTTCGTCGCACACCCGTAGCAGGACGAGAGATCAGAGAACAGAGCAAGCGCGGGAGCGAGTGAGAGCAAGGAGCCAGAGCGAGCGCAAGAGCTTAGGGTGCTACGCTGCTCTGCTGCAGCGCCTGTGGCAAGGGAAGCCAGAGTGGTTCCGCAGAAGTCATTTTTCCGCAGAATCAGACGTCCGGAGCAACATCCAAACGTCTTACCAGACGTCCGAAGGTAACGAGAGACGACTGGTACAGATCTACTTTCTGTATTCCTTCTCTGTCAGAGTCCTGATAGTGTACGTATATGTGTCAAAAGTTGGAAGGCGGACCGAGGTAGTTTCAGACATCGAGAGCACCTCCAGACATCTGATAGAGGAACACTGAGAGAGGTATCCCTGAAAACTATTTTAAGACGTCTGGGAACTTTCCCAGACGTCTGATTTCTGTTTGACCACGTGTTTTTGGGCCCGTGCAAGGCCCTAATGTTATCGATTTTCCACAAACAAAATGTCTCTATTTTCCATACGAGTTTCTCTATGTAATGATGCCTGGTTTGTATCATTCTGAACCTTTTGACCTATCGATCCATGTTTTAGGTCTCCAGTCCGTCGGGTGTACGGGACCTGCGGAGACGTCAAGAGCTACTATACGAGCCCCCATTCCACCCAGTTACCCAGGTAGAGTGGTTATAACCATAAATCTCTAAGTTAATACATGCAAGTAATTAATCCTAGGACTTGAGATGAACCCTAGGAAGAAGTAAATGCATACTCTAGAATATATTCTTGAACCCTAGATTATGGCATGGACACTAGGGCTAGAGGAAAATACACGTAAATGATTGAGTAATCAAAAGCTGCCTGTATTATCTAAAATGGACCCATACTATGATAGAAATGGAAATTGAACTGCTTGTTTCCTACATTCCAACCCGGATGTGGAAAAAAAAAACTCATGTATGAACCCTATGGGGAATGTAGACAAGAATACCGTAATACGTAGAACCGGATGGTTCTGTAAATTACCGCCGATGGGCAGCTGTTAAGGGAAGTGAGCTGACCTTGTACATGGTACCGAAGAGAGCAGCTATCCCTTGTAGTGTAGAAGGGAGCTTGCCGCCCTTGGGTTGAGACCCGAGGTGGGTTTGGCTACTCTACGTCGACTCTTGCTGGCCCTCATGCACATGGTACCAAGGCGAGTTACTTAGTGTAGGGGGGGCTAGCCACCCTAGGGGGTCCAGGGCTAGGTTTGGCCACCCTACACTGACTCTTGTTAGCCCGTTGGGCAAACCGGGATAGTCAGACGAGGGTAAGCGGACTGAGGAGGGGTGAGACCCCTGAGGGGTGAGACCCATGTTCTATTCTGAGAGGGAGAGGCCCTATACTGCTCCACACTGTACGTTGAGGCATACCCGCTAGCGGAAACGACTGACTGCGTCCCATTGCGGGATAGCTACCCGCGCGCTTATCACGTGTGCCGTAGTCACCACTACGTCACGACCGTGACCTCGGGGTGGTAGACCGAGTGTAAGACTACCATGGAGGGACTCCCCCGGCCAGGAGAGTGCCGCGTGGGCATCCTACATCATGGGAAGCTGCAAGCAAAATCGTTCCTGTAGAGAACAAGAAGATTAATTAATGTAATGAATCCTGATTAGAGATCTCTACGCACCAACATGTATAATATAATTGGAAACGGAAAATTATATGTTAAACTACTTGTTAAATGCATGTTACTTCTTAGCTACCACTCTACTCAGCGTTAGCTGACTCCAGTTAAATAATTTTGTACAGGTCAGGGATTTGAGCAGACCGAGCTACTGGCTGCTGAGGACACTGGGCCTAGTCGAGCCTAGCTTTAGTTCTACTGTTTGGTGTGGTAAGTTTCTATTGCCTTGTTTATGCTATATGTACTCATTTTTTGTGATGATTGTATTATGACATGTAATTTTACTATTCCTTTCCCCCTGTTGTTAATTTCTTTCTGCTTAGCTACTGTACTTGTGTGATTGTGGTTTGTTGAATGTTATTTAGTTACTTCTTGTTGGACGACTGGGTCTTGGGATTAATCGAGATGAGTCGATCTCGGATCCTCTAGAGATTTGGGATCGGGTCGTGACATCACTAGTACTGGGGACCAGCCCCATCTCTACTGCACCGTATAGGATGGCCCCACTTGAGTTATGAGAGCTCAAGTCTCAGTTACAAGATCTGATGGAAAAGAATTTTATGAAGCCCAATGCATCCCTGTGGGGAGCCACTTGTTGGTGTTAGAGCACCACAATCGTTTATTTTGATGATAACAAAACACGTGCTATTTAACATTTGCACTTGAAGTCTAAGATTTCAGGTTAATTGCAAATGGAGACATATTTAGATGGAGTTCGAGCTCACATCCATGCCGGATTGGAGGAGCTTGACGAAGATCAGAGGAGCTTCGCGAGGAGCGATGGCTTGAAGGAAGGAGATGAAGAATAGGATAAATTTCATTTCCTTGTACTCTATGTATTTCTGTTTCTTTTGTTGCTCTTTATTTTTGTTACCAAGATTCATGTTAAAGAGCCTCAAAGAACCCTAACAGTAGTCCTAGGAACACTTACACAACCCTAAGATACTTAGGTTTTCTGTAGGGAACTTAGAAAACCAAAATAGCGTTCAAACAGCAGTTTCAGACTTCTAATCTGAAAATCAGACGTCTGATAAATACTTTTAAGACGTCTGACTGTTGACTCAAACGTACGATTATGTCTAGGCTGGACTTAGTTCTATCTGATGAAATCAGACGTCTAGACCTTAGTCCAGATGTCTTAGAAGACGTCTGATGATTTTGCCAGACGTCCAATTAGTGAACCGTTGGTTGCCTTATCAAGCACTGAAGAATATGACTATTAGAGCCTTATCAGACATCTGTAAGTGTTCCTAGACATCTGATAAATGACCGTTTTGTCTCGACTGACCCAAAATCTCTTTTCAGAGATCTTATAGCCGTTGCAATCTCTTGGAAATCCATTCCCGCAGAAAAAGTAGGTTTCTAGACGTCCAGACTTAGTTCCAGACGTCTTGTATGTCGTCTGATGGACTTTCACTAGAACCCTGTTTCGATCTGATTCAAGTCAGGAAGAAAACCTACCTAAAATCAAACATCTGTCTTTGTTCCCAGACGTCTTAAACTAGTTTTCCAGACGTCCGATGCTAGAATCAGACGCCTGATAACCCTGTCAATGTAATGATTAATCCTGACTTCGGCCTGATTTTCTTAGAGCTTGCACCCAATGGCTATGGAAGCCATCCAAGACCTTCCAAAGCCTTCTTAAGGCCTCTATAAATAGAGGGGAACATTTGCCACTAAAACATACACCAAGACACACCCAAGCAACATACTTTCTACTCTTTTGTGTCCAAGAAAAGCTCTTGCTCTCCAAGCTCAAGTTCTACATCTAGAAAGCATCAATCTTTTGCGCACCCGCTCTCCCGCCGTAGTTCACAAGAGCACTGTTGCGTCGTTGCTTGGTTCACGCATCCGCGTCAAGTCGACGCACTTCTTGCAAAGGGAAGCATCCTAATTCCTATAGAAGCTTAGGTTAAGATCATCTTTGTTGGCTCTATAAGATTGTTGTTATTTATCTTTGTTCTTTGGTTGGGTATTCACTTTGCGAATTCCCATCTCCTTCGTGAGACAAAATCCTTCTTGTGAAGAGAAGGGGTTTGAGGTATGCTACCCTCGTATAAAGTAGCATGGTTGTATTTGAGGTTGTACTACCCTTATTTCAGTAGTGCGTTAGTGGATTTGATCAACTTGGTTGATCGGAAAATCCTAACTCGAGAGGGTTAGGTGGTGGTTTTCACCCAGTTTGAGTTTTCACCTAAAAATAATTGTGTTCATTGTGTGATTGTCATTTTGTGAGATTGTTCTATATTTTATTTCTTCATTATTTTACATCACGCTGATCTCACCCCATCCAAGTAGGAATTTACACTCCTGTGTTATTCGTGAAGAAAAAGGACGGTACCTGATATGAAAGATTTTCACTTGATTAAAATAGCAATAGAAATGATATCATTGTATTCTATGGTGGTGGAAAATCCTTAGATCAAAGATTAAAACAGATTTCAAAGTAAACCGCAATAAAGATGTCGTATCCACAGGGAAACTGAGCCCAATAAATTCGTAAATTTGAAACCATCAATTCAAAATGGTTGACAGATGTTTGCATGTAAAAATAAATGTTCACCAGAGTCACATCAGAATACCAAAGAAATGTCTTAAAAAGAGAATAATTATTCCATGCATATTTAAGATGCAGGATTAAATATTTGAAATAACAATTCAATAGTATCCATCAACCACTAATTGCATAGGAAATAGTCATGCATCTTTTACTTTTATCCTATGTGAGAGAACAAGATAAAAGAGAGATCTCCAACTATTAAATAAAGCGTGAAAGGAAAAAGAGCGAGTGAGGGGCGAGGGAACAAAATATCCAAATAACATAACCAAGTAGTTATAATAGTGGGCAATGGCATTCAAATGTAAATAGAAATGCCCACCAAAATAAAGGAATCTCCCTCTCTCTTCCTTCCGCATGAGAAGGAGCGTTGTTGGCCGCGCGATGCTTGGCGGAGATCGACAGCAATGAGGGCTTCGCGATGGCACAGGTGGCACGGGCTGAGGCGGCTGGTGGTGGCCGCACACCCACGCGAAGACCAACGGCAGAATGTAGTCACGAGCGGCAGTGGACGTGTTCGGTCAGTGCTTGAGGTCGGCGAGGGTGCTCGTGGCCGTGCTTGGAGTCGGCGAGGGCACTCGGGTGGAGGTTTTGAAGTCGAAGGCAGGTCCTGATTGAGGGGCCACTCGCTATGGCTATGGGTTCCCTTGGAAGTTGAGGAGGATGGAGAAGAAGATGAAGAGGTTTAGGCGCTAGGTGGCTATGGCGAGTGGCTGCGATGGCTGTGGTGAGTCATGTAGAAAAACAAGAGGAAGATGAAGGAAGAAGGTGATGCGTGTAGGTGCTCATGGTGGTGGCGATGCTCTCTATTTGTGCGTGGGTTAGGGAGAGAAGAGGGAAGTGATGGGTTGTGGTGATGGCATTGGTGATGGGGAAGGATGTTGGGAGATCGACTGGTGGTGGTGGTGCTCCCTGTCACTGAACACCACCGCGTCAAGGTGAGCAGAGGAGAGGTGAGGCAACCATCGATCCACGGTGCAAGCAACATCCACAGTGTCCACCTTCTCCACTGTGCCAGTGGGGAAGATGGATGAAGCCCCCGAAGGGGAAGAGATGAAGAGCTCCCCGCACGGGAGAGGAGATAAATCTATTACCGCCTATTTCTCAGTTGCAATTTTCCTCTCTCATTCTATTTTCCCCCGAGATCTCCGCCCTTCTCCAATGGCAGCAGTGATGCGATGGGATTGGGTGGCGATGCTGACGAACTCGGAGGGAAATGTTGTGCGGAGGAAGGCGGTGTTGTACTCCATTATCATAAAATTATGTTATTAACTTATCTTTAACACATAAAAATGTGTGCAGGTTAAGCTAAATTGTCATTTAAATCATGAATAATTAAATATTATGAACATGTAATTAACAATTACTTAGGCTAATTAGCACTCCACTAAAGTGGACTAATCAATACCCTCCGGCTTTGTGTCGATTACAGGCAACTGAATCAGGTCACCGTCAAGAACAAGTATCCATTGCATCGTATCAATGACCTCTTCAACCAGTTGAGAGACGCCACGATGTTCCCCAAAATAGACTTGAGGTTAGGTTACCATCAGCTGAGGATCAGGAAGATCGACGTCTCCAAGATAGCCTTCCGTACTCAATACGGACACTACGAGTTCTTGGTCATGCCGTTTGAGCTGACCAACGCCCCCACTGCTTTTATGGATCTGATGAACTGTGTTTACAGGCCATACCCGGATCAATTTGTGGTGGTATTCACCGACAATGTACCGGTCTACTCTCGGGATCAGGCACAGCATGGATAGCATCTACGTATGGCCCTAGATACATTAACACGATGTAGGCTGTATGCCAAGTACAGCATGTGCGAGTTCTGGTTGAGACAGGTGAACTTCTTGGGCCACGTGATTTTAGGAGACAGATTGGCTGTGGATCCAGCCAAGGTCGAGGCCGTACTCAGGTGGGAGAGGCCATGCACAGTGACAGAGATACGTAGCTTTCTGGGACTGGCAAGCTACTACCTGCGATTTATCAGGGGTACCTGCGATTTATCAGGGGATTCTCTCAGATCACGCATCCTATGACCCAGTTGACCTGGAAGAACGTGCCATTCACCTAGACAAATGTAACGACCCAGTTCCCGAGTCCCTACGAGGCACGAGAACCGGACCGACTCAACTAATCCCAAGACCTAGTCGTCCAACGAGGAAGTAACCAAAAGAGCAGTAAAATAAACCACATTCAGCATGAATATAACTAACAGTAAGAAAGTACAGCAGTAAGGAAAGAAACTACCACAGTATGTACCACCACAACAGTAGAACAACATTCATAATATAATTTGAACTGCAGGTAAAGAAAAGTACAGCGGAAACAAGAACTACTCACTATAACGTAACAAAAGAGGTACAAGAGACAGTGGTAACACTACTGGACCCTACTCAGCCTAACGTCCTCTGCAGCCGCTGACCCTGGCTGCTCAACACCTGGTCTTGAAAAAGGTAACGAGTGTAACACGTCAGCAAAACGCTGAGTAAAGTGGCAACTAAACTAAAGACAACAGTAGAGTGTACAGTAGCTGTTATGTTCGATTACTTTCTTTATTCACATCTTTCAATTGTCTCACTATTTCATTTATTCCTCAGATCTTTTTCTTGATCTCGAATGTTCCTCATGGGAACGATCTTGATTGCAGTCTTTTCCAAAAAGTAGAAGTAGCACGTGGTGCTCTCCTGGCCGAGAGAGTCCCCCGTGGTGATCCTACCCTCAGTCAGCCACCCCAAGGTCACTGACAGACGTAACGGTGACTACGGCACGTGCGATAAACGCATAGGTAGCTAACCCGTACTGGCACGAGGTCAGTCGTTTCCGTTAACGGGTGCGCCCAAAGCACAGCACGGAACCAGTCCAGGGCAGAGCCCTCTCAGTAACAGGGGTCCAACCCCTCCACAGTAACCAAACCGGGGCCTTGCCCCTCCACAGTCTGCGCACCCTCGCCTGACTACCCTGGTTTGCCCCAGTGGGCCTAACAAGTCGGTGTGGGAGGCTAGCAGAACCCCGGGGCCCGTGGGGTAGCTAGTACCTCCCTACACTAGTAGCTCTCCTCGGTACTACGTACGCGAGGGCCAGCAAGTCGGTACAGAGTGGCCAGTCCTAACCCCGGGTCCCTGGGGCGGCTGGCTCCGCTCTGCACTAAACAGGTACAGGTACTTCCCCTGGTACTACGTACCCAAGAGACAGTACACAACAACATCTCAATTCCATTCCTTTCTCTTTCCAGGAGTTCCACTCCTAATTCCCCCGTAGGGTTCCATCCTTTTTACTCAAACATCCAGGTTTCACTTTCCAGTTTCACATTCTTACAATCCATGTTCTCAACCACGTTATTTATTCACAACAGGCAGCTGTTAATTCAAATTACAGGCAGCTTTATATCTCTTTCCATTTTCCAAGACTGCAGTATTATACATTCCACTAGTTTTCCCATCCTAGGATTCATGCCATATCCTAGGATCTATCATACAATCTAGTTTTCCAGCCCTAGGATTCATGCAACACCTAGGAGCTATCATTCCATCTATTTCTCATTCCTAGGATTCATGCAATGTCCTAGGTTCTATTTATGGTTCCATAATTTAACAGATTTTATTAATAATTTAAAGCCACTCTACCACGTACAATGGGAGTAATGGGGGCATGGTCGGGAATCCCGAGACTGCAACAGAACGGGGTCCTATCACAAGGATCAAACACAAGAAGTGTCTCAAAACAGTGTATAGCTACTATAGACGGGTAGAGGAATTAATTCTGAAAAGAACGCAACTTGAATCGCGGAAAACGGAACCCGAACGGGCCCTAAACTGGTCAAAAACGACGACACTGTGCAAAATCAGACGTCTTAAAAAGTGGATCAGAGAATTACCTTGTTCAGCGTGGTTTCCCAGACGTCCAGAAGTCTGCAGGGACGTCTGGCCTAGCTCACAGACGTCCGATGGTCACCACGGACGTCTGGAGGTCGCTTCCGCCGTCTGGTACTACTGCCAGACATCTGATTCGCGATGGATGGCGAATCATCGAGCCTGCGCACACCCATCTCCCTCACTCAGTACGGTCAGTCAACAGGAAGGAAGAAGGAAACGGAAAACTCACCTTTCAGACGTCTGGATGGTCTTCCAGACGTCGCCCTCGCCGTCTGGCTATCAACCAAGACGTCTGATTCTGGAAATTTTTCCAGAATCAGGGCGCCACTCGGCCTCCGATCGCGACGCCGCCCGCGTCGCACCTCGCACGCCTGTTGCTCAGACCGCAGCAATCCCCCCTCTGAGTCGCTCCGCGCCCCCTGCGCCCTCTGTCGGCCGGCCCTAGCAGCCTCGGCGAGCTCACCCTCACGGCAGAGCTCCGCTCTTGCACGCAGCACCCCCTCCGCACTCACTGCGGCCGCCGCTGCCGCCCTCGCGCTCGCGCTCACTGGCTGAAGGAGAAGAGGGAGGAGACGGTGGTGACGGAAGTGAGGGGAGGCGTGGCCTTTTAAGGCCGTGCGAGGAGGAGAGAGGATGCGGCAGGGCGTCTGCAGCCGCAAGGAATAAACGAATATGCGGGTCTGCGCGCTCAGGAGCGCAGACGACCCGCGCGTGTGGAAGATAACGGATTTGCAGACATCTGGAAACGATCCCAGACGTCTGGTCAGACGTCTGGATGTGATCCCAGACGTCTGGTCCGACGTCTGGGCCACCTCCCAGACGTCTGGGGCACGCGTTCGTAACAACAGACGAGTGTGAGTCGTGCTTTCAAGAGTTGAAGAAGAGACTAACTTCAGCTCTTGTACTCACCATCCCAGACAGTGATGGCGGGTTCGTGGTTTACACTGACGCCTTGTTGTAGGGGTTGGGTGGTGTGCTCATGCAGCGGGGCCACGTTGTCACTTACGCTTCACGGCAACTAAAGCCCTATGAGCATAACTACCCTACGCATGACTTGAAGCTGGCAGCAATTGTCTTCGTGCTAATG
Organism: Thalassia testudinum; assembly: GCA_037157565.1. Taxonomy (NCBI): domain Eukaryota; kingdom Viridiplantae; phylum Streptophyta; class Magnoliopsida; order Alismatales; family Hydrocharitaceae; genus Thalassia; species Thalassia testudinum. Next base: position 55,824,279 of record JAZHRO010000002.1, read on the forward strand.
ACATTGAGGCACTACTGGTACGGTGAGACATTCAAGATCTTCACGGATCATAAGAGCCTCAGGTACCTGTTCGATCAGAAGGAGCTCAACATGAGACAGAGATGTTAGTTAGAGCTCCTGAAGGACTACGACCGTAGCATCTCCTACCACCCAGGGAAGGCTAATGCCTTGAGCCAGAAGGCACCCGCCCACTTGGCCAGCTTACAGACACAGAGTTGGAGACTCATGGAGGAGGTGGGCAGTTGGTGACTCCAGGTGTCACGAGGGTACTGCAGGGTAGTGACAGTGGCGCGGCAAGCACGACCAAAGCTGATAGACTGTATCATTACAAGATAGATGGCCGATCCATATTTGCAAACACTGTGGGACAGGGTGTTGACAGGGGACCTAGGAGATTTTACTTTCTCTGACGAGATACTACGTATGAGGGGACGTCTATACATTCCTAAAGGCGAGGAGCTGTTGGGAGAGCTCCTGACTGAGACACACGGGTCCAGGTTCACCATACATCCCGAGAACACAAAGATGTACCACGATCTGCGACGCGACTTCTGGTGGAGGGGAATGAAGCAGGATGTTGGTGAGTTCGTCCACTAGTGCCTGGTATGCCAACAAGTGAAGGCCAAGCACCAGAGGCCTGTAGGGCCGCTACAACCACTTCCTGTGCCAGAGTGGAAGTGGGAGAGTATCACCATGGACCTGGTAGTGGGGATATCGGTTACACAGCGAGGACATGACCGAGTGTGGGTGATAGTAGACAAGTTGACGAAGAGCGATACATCAGAGATGTGATGCGCCTTCACGGAGTCCCTCGCGAGATCGAATCCGATAGGGATACTCACTTTACTTCCCAGTTCTGGGCAGAGTTTCAGCTGGCCTTGAGGACTCGTTTGAAGTTCAGTACCACCTATCACTCCCAAATTGACAGCCAGTCGGAGCGCACCATACAGACACTAGAGGATCTCCTACACACTTGTGTACTAGACTGGAGAGGTTCCTGGGAGGAGCATTTGCCCTTGGCAAAGTTCGCATACAATAACAGCTACCATTCGAGCATTGTCATGTTACCTTATGAGGCTCTGTACGGGAGGAAGTGTATTGCACCCTTGAGTTGAGACGAGGTGGGGACAAAGTGGGAGGTTGGTCCCAGGCTGATCTATCAGAGTTAGGAGGTGATAGAGCAAATTCACAGACGACTCCATACTATCAGGAGCGGGCAGAAGAGCTATGCTGATAAGAAGCGCAGAGAGGTGTAGTTCGAGGTTGGGGATCACATCTTCCTCCGTGTTTCACCCATGAAGGGCTTGCAGTATTTTGAGGTGAAAGGGAAGCTTGCACTGAGGTTTGTGGGGCCCTTTGAGGTCTTGGAGCGGGTTAGACCCACTGCTTACCGGCTTGCCCTTCCTCCCTAGCTCTCTGAAGTGCACGACGTGTTCCATGTGTCCAACCTCAGGAAGTACATCGCCGATCCTAACCACGTTCTGAGCCACGAGAGCATCGAGGTGGGAGATGACTTGACCTATCCTGAGAGACCAGTGCAAATACTCGACAGAGCCGTCTAGAGTCTGAGATGGAAATAGGTGCCACTGGTGAAGATCCTATGAAGAAGCCAGAGGTACTAGGAGGCGACTTGGGTGCCCAAGGCAGAGACACAAGAATAGTACCAGGAGCTTTTTGAGGGTATGTCGCTTCTGACCTACTTTGATCCTCTTTAAGTTTGTTATGTGCTTTTACGATCCTTTCCGCACCCTAGTTAGCTTAAGTTTCGGGGACAAAACTTCCTTTAAGTTTGTTATGTTGAAATGACCCTTCCCAAGGGCCATTCGAAGTTTTCCGGAAAGATAGGGGTGTGAGTGCAATTTTAAACCCCTTGGGTTTAGGTGTGTGGGCCTTGTGGAAAGAAAAAGGTTCTACGGAGGAGATTCCGCAATTTTCACACACTCTCTCTTCCCACGCAATGCACCCCCATGCACACACACCTTCCCTCATAAACCCTAACCCTCTCCCTTTAAAAAGACACAACCTCTCCACACCACTATCACCTCCACCTTCGTTCCACCACCACCTCCACCTTCGTCCTCCACCACCTGCCGGTGACCCTTTCCTCATCCTTGCCCCCTTTCATCCCCGAGTAGGGGAAGGAGGGAAGCTCGAGACAAGGAAGAAGAGAGGGAGAAGCGTGGGCAAGAGAGAAGGAGAGTGTGGGCGAGGGAGAGGGAGAGCGAGGAGCTCGGAGGAGCTCGGGAGAGGAGGTGCGGCCGGAGGTGTGGCTGAGGGTGCTCGTGGATAGGAGAACCGCGACCTTCTGCAGTCACAGGAGGAGATGCTGCGGTCATATAGGAGGAGGATCACACGAGGAGAAAGCTCGCAGGGCATACTGCAAAACCATTTTCCGCAGTATCAGACGTCTGGAGGAGCCTCAGGATGTCCAGAGCTAGTGCTGAACGTCTAACAGCATGTAGAGTGCCAAGGTATGTCCTTTGTATGCGCTTGCATGCACATACTTATGTTTTTACGTGTCATTTTTTTTAAACCTGAGCACATGCGCAAGTACAGGACGTGGGAAAGGCGCGTGGTACATCCTTCGAGGTGCTTTAGGATGTCTGGAGAAAGTGCCAGACATCTGACTACACTCCCAGATGACTGGAGGGAGTGTCAGATGTCTGGGAACTCCCTCAGATGGTTGCAGATGGGTTCAAACATCTGAGGAAGCCGCAGGCAAGCAATGTAAGATTCTGAGGTCGTTTAAGACATGTTGGTCTAGTCCCAGACGTCTGATTGTAGTCAGTATGCACATTTTTGGCCCGTTTAAGACCCAAACGGAGTCGATTTTATGCAAATGAAGTATCGTTGGTTTCTGTTAAAGTTTCTATACGTGTTAGTGTCACTCATATACTATTTTGAACTCGTTTGATGTATTTGGTCAATTGTATATGTCTCCAACCAATAGAGTATACGGGGCCCGTGGAGACGACGGGATCTGTGATTCGAGCCCCCATTCCACCCATGTATCCCAGTAGAGTGGTTCTCTCTCTAATCCCAAAATTAATAATTAAATTGCATGCTTTAGAAATATTCGATTGAACCGTAGGGCTGAAAGGGATGAATGCATGCTACTTTAGAAATATTTGATTGAACCCTAGGTTGTGAAATGAACACTAGGGATGAAAAGAGATGAATGTGCATGTATTGTATGATTAAATTGCTGTGATGCTTACTGAAAGTAGTAAACCATGAGCTGCCTGTACCACATTTAATGAACCATGACATGATTGAAAATATTTACAGTGTACTGAATAATCGATTGTGAAATCTTGAGCTTCCTGTTATGCATTTAATGAATCGGATGAGGAAATGAGAAAGTCTATGTACGAACCCTACGGAGAACTAGAAAGGAACTCGCGTGTATGGAAGAATATCGTATGTAGGAGGGAAGTGAGCTGGCCATCGAGTACATGGTACCAAGGAGAGCAACTGTCCCTTTTAGATGGAAAGTGAGCTGGCCCTCGTGTACGTGGTACCGATGAGAGCTACTGTCACTTTAGTGTATTGGGGGAGCTAGTTGCCTTTGGGTTGAGACTTAGAGTTAGGAATGGCCCCCTACTTCGACTCTTTTTACTTTAGTGTAGGGGGGGAACCAGCCGCCCCATGGGGCCTGGGGTTAGGACTGGCCACCCTACACCGACTCTTGCTAGGCCCACTGGGCAAATCGGGACAGTCAGGCGATGGTACATAAACTGTTGCGGGGTGAGACTGCTGTTCTGTTCTATGCTATACGTTTGGGCTTACCCGCTAGCGAAAACAACTAACCACGTGCTAGTGCGGGGTAACTACCCGTGTGCTTATCCCGCGTGCCGTAGTCACCGCTACGTCGCGACCGTGACCTCGGGGTGGTAGACCAGGTGTAGGACTACCACGGGGGCTCCCCCGGCCAGGAGAGTGCAACGTGTACATCCTACATCATGGAATAAACTTTAATCAAGATCATTCCCTTAGGGAACAAGAAGATTAAGAAATGTTGTGAATCCTTATTAGAATAACCGAAACAAAAACACCTAGTTGAGATAAATGGAAATGAATGATTAGTTACTTGCTTGTTTCTTTAAGTTAAATTGCATGTAAATGGCTTAACCGCCACTCTACTCAGCGTTAGCTGATTATGGATTATATAACCATGTTCAAGTTAGGGAGTTGAGCCTAGCCGAGGGTGCTGGGCCTAGCCGAGCCCAGCCGTGTTTTTGTTCCTTTTTCTATTCCAGAACTCTTTTGTAGTAGTGGGTACTTTTAGTATGTATTAGCTATTATATTATATTTCTGTTCATGTTATATTTCCCTCTAATGTAGTTGTGATGGATATGTATGTTATAGTACTTTTCCGCTTGTGGCATGTAATATGTTTGAGGTTTCTCATCATATTTTCCCTTGTTGTCACATATTTATTTCTGCTTAGTCACATTGCATGTGTGGTTGTAATATATTTTCGGCTTTTAGTTATTTCTCGTTGCACGACTCGGTCTTAGGATTAGTTGAGACGAGTCAATCTCGAATCCTGTAAGGATCTGGAATCGGATCGTAACACATAGCTATAAATATGATCCCCCTCTTTTTTATACAAAAAAAAGTGATGACACGTGGTGGGATCCACCAACATTAAAACCAACAACAAACCACTTTCGTAGGGGTGAGTGGTTGTACAAAATCACTTTGTACCTGCAAAAAAATTTTACACGAATACAAAGTAAGATTACATGTACGCTCCTAACCCTCTTATATATATGTAGGTAGATGCATATATATTATATAGAGAACAAAATGAGAAGCTTACTTAAGTATAATTTAGGTAAAATTTATATTATCTTTCACTACGAAATATTTTAAAGTGAAAATTTAAAGATTAAAATCACTTCATGTGAATATGTTATGTATAAAATTTCAAACAATTTGACACTCATGCCCCCTATATTGAAGAGAGCTTAATTTCAATGACCTAAGTATTATTTAGAGTTGATGACCTAATTTTTGTAAAAATTTTTGCACTTTTTATTTTTTCTAAATGATTTTAATCTCTAAGATAGAGGTAAAATGCACCCTTCCTGCCCTTTATTATATATAATAGTCAAAAAGTAGGGAAACACAAATTATGACGTAAAAAGTGGCACGGGGTACTATTTTCATACTTTACACAGAGTTGAGAATGTTAGCTCACTTGATAATTGATATTTAATGTAAAGAAATAAAAGAACGTAAAGCTTGTTACGCAATAGTCCCCACCACATTTAAAAAAATTACCACACCACTTTAACCTAAAAAACACACAAGTGAAATAATTTTGCACCGGTGATAAACTACTTTGTACCGGTGATAAATTATTCCAATGATAGTTTCACCTGTCCAAAGTGATTTTTGCACCCGTGTAAAGTGATTTTGACCTATGAGTTTAGGGTTTAGGTTTATGGAACGTGATTTCACATATGAGAAGTGATTTTTCACTTGAAAGGTGATTTTTCACCTTAAGGTTTAGGGTTTAGTGAAACACTAAAAACTAAACCCTAAACCTTAAGGTAAAAAATCAACTTTCAAGTGTAAAACCACTTGTCATACGTGAAGAAACACTTGGAATTTGATTTTGCACCCGTACAAAAAAATATTACATCGGTGCAAAGTTGTTCAAAGCAAGGTGCAATCTTACTTTGCACCTATGAAAAAAATATTGCACCTGTGCAAAATATTGTACTGTTGCAAAGTAGTTCAAAGTAGGGTGCAATCTTGCTTTACACCAGTGCAAAAAAATATTGTATCGGTGTAAAGTAGTTTAAAGTAAGATTACACCGATACACAATCTTACTTTGCATCCGTGTAAAATTTTTTTGAATGTGCAAAGTGATTTACACAACTACTTACCCTTACAAAAGTGATTTGTTGTTGGTTTCAACAGTGGTAATCCCCACCACATACCAGCACTTTTTTTACATAAAAAGGAAGGATGTAAGTTGAGACAACATTTACAGCTATGTGTCAACGTTTTCCAACCTACATCCTATATAATATATAGGTAGGTGCATAAAAGCACCTCTTATTCCCCTTAAAGGGAAAGCATTAATTATGCAATTTTGAAGAATAAGGAAAATGGAAGGCTGTATGCCCGTCAGAGTGTGCTTAAGGATATAAATGGGTCGAATTAAAGTTAGATTTTGCTAAATTTATGTCCATATCTATTTACAAGATTCATTCATATCTTACCTATTTATTCATTAGGTATAAAAATCCAAACCTGTACTCATATCTATCTACCTATCAATATCAATTTACCCATCAAATACCCTTTTATAAGTGGATCTTATTATCAAAACATGCCCAAATTAGAGTTACAAAAGGAAAAAAATAATTATAATATAATTCATTAATTATTTATTTTTAACCAACCTCTATCATAAAGACTCAAGCCATTCCAATTTTATTGATCTCATTGAAATTATTACAAAAAAGAGTCCTTCAAGGAGACTACATGAAAAACAAAAAAATAATAAAGTATAGAAAAAGATAAAATAAAAAAATATTTCAAACAAAAAGATTCTCATCTTCGAAATAAATATTAAATAAAAGCTTCAGAAGCACTCTAAATCTTAAAAATCATGGACAAAATCATGAGGGAGATTAGAGTCAAGGGAATGAGGAACTACAGTGGGACTTGTATATCTCGGGTAAATAAAACTTTTATTCAAGCACTTGAGTATGATAATTAAGTATAGATCCATATCCATACCTATATCCAAATCTGCTCGCATATTTTGGATAAAACTCCATACCCAAATCCAATCAAGTTCAGGTCGGATTTTATCCATCCTTTTCGGGTCTGGTTAGGTCAAATTTAGATTAGGTTTACCGAAAATTACATCTCTAGACATGCTCTGATGGTGGTGGGCCCGCCACTTGACTGTGGCAAGTGATGGACACCCGTTCAAGTTGTGTTCTACCTTACTTGGGTCGAATTTTGGTAATACCAAACTTATCTCCATTTAACACGTCTTATATATCTATTTATATATAATTAGGAGGTATTTAACAAAATTTGTATAAAAATTATCAACACATGTAAAAAAAAACATGCTTGCATACTTTAAAACTATACTATTTATTAAACTATACAAACACCCTCGGATAATTTAAAAAATAGATATAAATAATTTTTTTAAAAAACCTATGTTATTACACAAAATCCAACAAAACGCCTAATTTGGTACACTGATTTACGGATACCTTTTTCTCGTGTTGGGATCCGAATATGGTAAAGGATGATTGGGTAAGACCAAATCCACTCATTTATCAAATGGGGGCGGCTAAATCCTCCTTATTAAAAAAGACAGAAATGGGTGCAGAGATCCAGAACGTAAATCCATCTTCCGAAAGGTGTGAGGTAAGACGTAAGGCAGGGATGGATCGTCGTCTACAACGGCATCGGGAACGACGTGGGTAAAGCACTACTCTAAAAGGGCCGTAATCGCCGCCATCCCTATCCAGCTACAGGGAAGGGATGAGGGGAAACGTGGGGTTTCTTCTCCACCGGTTCTTGCAGGAAAGTGAGAACAACACCCACGACAGATGCCCAGAGGAGCAATTCATACATGGCAGAGCAGACGTGCCACCACCACAACCAGACATCTAACACCGACGACCAAGAAGGGATGGGCAGCGAGGAACGAGAGGGAGAGGAGAGCAACCGCAACGTCAGGTAAAAAAACGATCGCAACCGGGACAGACCGTTGCGTATCCGCATGTTTAGCAATCCTTCATGCTGTACTGTACCTGTGCTCGGCACAAATTCTTCCAACTCTTACTCTACACTACAGCAGGAGATCCGTCGTGACGCCGTCGATGCCAAACACTTACCAGATGAGAATTCTCTATGCGGGATCCCTGTGCACGTTCGAATCCATTAGTCCAGAGAAGGTGCCTCCTCTGTTTCTGATACGCATAAAAGTGCCACGGCATCCCTGCGTGATTTTCTACCCCCTGAGCACCATATGGTTACAACTGTGCAGGCACAGGCTATCATACTGATGGCTTCGGCTGCGGCCGCGGCCGCGAGATCGGCGGCACCGTCCGCACAAAGTTACACTGCAGCCAATCCAAACATGCCACTGCACCATATCCAGGGGGGTAAGATTAAAGAGCAGAAGCTGCCATCTTTGGCAACCGTCACCTGCAATGAACACGTTGGTTGTAGCCTTAACGTGCTGTTTCCTCATCTTGTAGAGCTCCCACTGATCAGGAGGAACTCACTCCAACGTTTCCTGGAAAAGCGTCGCGAAAGGTACCCGATCGTGTGCTTCTCTTGTTAACTCGGACTCCTCTTCTTCAAACTCAATGCTTCCAGAAAATTAGTAGAGAGAAAGAAGAAAGGGTATAAACCTGTAAATCAAAAGCAGTGGACTTTTTACCTTTTGTAAATCATAGGAGGTCTATTTGTGGTAACCAGAACTGTTATGTTATAAAGGAAAGCAAGGAGCTACTGATCCTAATCAATCTGATCGTGGACCATTAGGAGCTTCTTAGATCTTTCCTAAGGACATGATTAGAAGGCTGCAACTATTGTCAACTTCTGTCTAACTTTTTGTGGACAGAATTTATTCATATAAAAAATATGTTAATAAGTTAACAAATAAATAGCAATATAGCAACAAAAATTAGCATAAAAACCTCCAGTTGTGATTAGATTATCAACTTTATTTTCTTTATAGGAGAAAATGCTCATTTTTCCGATAGTGAGGAGAGAGAACACCACAATAGCAAAGCTACCCCGTGGGTATTGGAGGGAGTAGAAGAAGAAAACTGCAGAAAAAGAGGAAGAGACTTGGGCCTATCCCAACACAATGATTGGGGTACATAGCCAGGTATAATAGGCAGGAAAGTAGCACAATTGAAGCAACAAAACATGCTACCTGAGTAGTATCTGGTCCCTCAACTAGAGAAGGCCAACTCTATCAAGTTATTAATCCAATCCAGCCTTGTTTCCAATCTTCACCATCTTATCAAGTACCCTGAAAGAGATAGCAACTCAAAGTGATTATCTACATGCCCCTTAATGTTTGGCCCTTTTCTCTAAATAAGTAGTTAGCATTCCATCTTGTTGTCGACCAGTTTCAAATCTTACAAATCCATCCATTTCTGTTCTAGGGGTTCCAAATAAGGCCATCTGTTTATGCAAATCCGCCCAATTCTGTTCCAGTCATATCTCTAGGTAGGAAATGGCTCTTAAAAAGTCATGCATCTGCAATCTCCAATACAAACAAATCATTGACATGGATGAACTCAGATCCTGAGAATTCTAACAAATTGCCGGAAGTATGCTGCAATTTGTACAGACAAAATGACCTAAACAAGGGGCCGGTGTTCGGAAAGAACATAAGTATTAAATCAAGACCTGCAAGATCTAGTAAAGCACAGTGGTTAAAAACATATATGCCAAATCAACTGGGTGAGATAGATTCAAGTCCCATTTTCGTAAAGATTTAAAAAAGAAAGGGAAAATGTAAATACAGAAACAAAAATTTTGATCCCTTTCACAAAAAAAAGGAACAGAGATTTTGGATCTCTTTTTTAAGACAAGAATTGCAATTATGGTTCTGCAATTATATTTTCTGTTTTTTGTGAAGGGAATCAATTTTTTTTTTCTTGCCCTCTAGCAAGGAGGAGGTGGGAGTAGGAGGTTCGAGACTTGGAGTTGAGTGGATCAGTCAAGATTCTTTTGAAGATACTTGGAGATCCAATAGATATGGATGCAAGTCGCTTGCACCTGCTCAGTTCAGAACTAAGAAAGAAAGGGTTACACCTCCAGTGTTCCTTTGGTTGTTTTGGCATGGGAGGAATGGAGCATCTTTGATTCATCACATCCATTTGTTGAGAGCATGGTCTTTTAAGCGAGCGATGAAGACAAAACCTTTTTTAAGCCCATAATACATTGACGTTTTAACTTTAATGAAGAAGGGCAGCTACTCACCTCGAATAGCCTTCCTTTTACCTCTCAAAGGAAAAAAAAAAAAAAATGATCATTTGGCCATATCATAAAGTAATAAATGACTCAATTCCCAATCCTTTCTAACTTTAACACCAAATGACACTTGTGTAGCTGAACCTTTCACCAGTCAAAGTGGGTAGAGATCAGCTAAACTATCCAACTCTTGTCTACCCAAGCAAAAATGGGCAAAACTGCCCAAAACCATCTACAACCGACCAATCTGATCTGGTACTAGTCAAGTCCCCAGATCTTTAAGGTAGGCTGTATTGTCTATGTAACTTGATCATTGAAAAATTGAAAGTTCCACGGGTACCTATTGCATCTTTTTTTTCCTGTTTAGCAACTGTATAATTCATCTTTTCAAGTAGTACATATCTCATTTACACCTGTTGCTGGATGTCTGCAAAGCATACTCCAATCACAGCTTGCAATTCCAAGTAACTAAAAGCATCTGTGTTTTTCTGACAGGTTGATAAAAATGGCTCCTTACGCTCACCAAAAACCACAGATATCATCAGACAGATGCTCCATTGTCAGCGATCCTACCATAGAACCTGAATCCTAGCTGTGGTACAACTGCTTTAATCAAGGCTTGCCCAAACACTAGAAACAACTTCTCTTCATAGCTTCCTTTCTATTTGCAGCAATGTAGGTGCTACTAAAGAACACCTGCCACAAGCCTCCTGCTTGCAAATGTGTAATGCATTAGCACAATGCTATGTACTGCCTTGAAAGTGTACAACTCGTTTCCATGTACTCAGTTTCATCTTGTAAGCAGTTAAATTTTTAACTTAATGGGTCATTTCACCATCATTCCACATCCAAGGCTAAAACTCCTGTGGAAATTTTACAGGATTAGTTTCTGAAGGATGTGAGCATTATCCATAAATGTATAGCAGAAACTCTTCCTCCCCAAAACACATACCATCTTCTGATATAAATTAAAATCCCATACTTAATAATATAATGAAGCTCGCAACCTCAAGGGGGATGCAATCAAAGTTAAATTAACAAACTTAACAAAATGACATTCAGCAGTGACCTAGCAGCAACATTCCATGTAGTAGCAAAGCACTCCATCTCAATAATGAGAAGCCAATTTTCATAACCATCTAGTTTCAGCAACGAAGCCATCCTCACCCCCCTCCAATTTACAGAACAAACTATTAATTTTGTTGTCGATGGCAAATGTAGAACTGGGCATATTATCAGTCCTGATTCCATTACCCAACGGAGGAGGGAAGAAATTACCATTACGCAAACAAGTCCAAGGAGCTCGTGATCAGACTAACTAGATTTCATTCTGCTCAATCTAGATTGCTTTGATGGCGAAGAGATGCGAGTCCACTCCACTTCCTTTACAATTATAGAGGTCAACTTCGTTACTTTGGTGGTTACACTTCTTTAAAAGTGTAACTGTCTACTTTTGTACTCTATAAAAAGGATCCCTCAACTACATGGTGAAGGGAGAGGCAATCCAGGAGGAATCTAATAGAGAGAAAGCATGTATTTTTTCCATACATAGTGGATATTAAGTGTTAGATCCCCTCCCTAAGTATACACTCATACTGGATGAAAAAGTTACTATTCCCCTGTTTTCATGTGGATGCTTCCTTATTTTAATTTCTCTTTGACTACCTTGCATTTCTCACATTCTACAAATTTTTTGATCACCTTCAATGACCTTGACGAAAACCTCTAAGATCCATCACAATCACATTACTCTATTAGTGAGGTGATATCTAGTGACAATGATAGCCTAGTCAAATCTAATTCCCTTGATAGTTTTGATCATAAGAGGGGTAAGGCTCCTTCTACACACACTCAAACAGATAAGTCAAATGACTTAGACCTTCCTATTGTCAATAAGAAAGCACCTCATACATATGAACATAGATATCATGTTGTTAATCCCTATGTTAGGAGATTAATTTTCATTTATTCGATGAGTTAACTTAAGTAATCTTAATTTGTTAAACACCAAGTATTAAAGGACCCCTTCTATCCAAAAATTTGGCGGATCCGATGAAGAAAATTAAAGAGGAAAACGGAAGGTGTCCGTACCAATGACCCTCCTCGATTGGCGAGAACAAACACACACCACACCCCCCCCCCCCCAACCCAATGGGCGAATTTGCTGATGGATCCTTGCTTTCTATCGTTTGCAAAAAAAATAGAGCGGGAGAGCGGGATGTATTCTGTTAAAACTTAATGGAGTTTGTATTCTGTTAAAACTGAAATTATGTTGCTTTTTTTTTGTTTGTTTGGTTTTTCCTGCTCAATGCCCTAGTAGAGTTCACGTTTCTCCAACTCTCCAAGGTAACGGGGTTGGACCTTACGCGATCTTAATTTCCGATGGGAAACTCAGTAGAGCATGCACTCAAAGGAACAGTTTGATTGTGGGATATCCCCTCTAGAGTAGGATGGATAACGGTGCGTATGGAATATCCGTATGGGCTTTACAGTTCCCCATGAAGCCTTTGTTATTTTTATTTACCGCATCTTTTCCTAAATTCTCACATAAATTACTCAAAAATTCTCCTGTAAAAGATATCATTCTTTATTTTAAAAAAAAAAAAAGATATCATTCCACCATGCATTCACTACCTATCCAACCAGACAACTAAATATCGATTACTGCTTACACCCACCCCACCTATTGCGTGTATAAATTTTATCCCCAATTCAAACATAGCCTATAGGACGAGCAAACTTTTAAGGGTGTACTTGTAAATATAACGGTAAGAAACCAGTTGTCCAAGAGGGTTGGGTGGCTTTGTTGTAGGTCGTGTGAAAAAGGCCTGCAAGCACTTGGGATATATCTACAGTGGTCCAACAATAATTAAACAGAAAAGTGACTAAGCTTTTCATGAAGTCGCCTTTTAAAGGATAAGATTGCAAGTCTACATTGAATCGCCTTTAGAAATATTACCTTCGGTGTTCACTTCAAATAAATGCTAAAAGATCCAATGAATGCCACGCCTTTGGTCATGGTAATTTTTATAACTAAAATGTTAAGGAATTTTCTTCATGCTTATTTTCTCTTGAACATTGTTAAGACCCTGATAAAAATATGGACCTGTTTAAGGTCCAGGCCAGGCCGAACCTTGGGCCGAGACGATCAGGCTCACATTTAAAAAGTGCACCTGCTTAGTCCAATTGACAGGCCCAAATGTCCAATCCAAGTCCAACTCATATTGAGCTGGGTCAAAAATGGGCAACCCATCAATCCATGGTTTTCGACTTAATATAATAAAAATATTATGATTTTCTGCCCCAAAATAAAAGAAAAAAGGCTAAAGTTAAACTAAAAAGCACATTTTATTAAAATACAAAACAAAAAAGAATCCACCAAATAAGAAATACCAATCTTTAAATGATAGTAAGTAACCTATTACAAATTAAAGTGCTAATATTTTTTTAAAACATCTAAAAAGATGAGACCGCTATCTACATTATTATGTCACCAACGAAAATACTATTATCCATTATTTTGTCATTACAGCTTGTTGGGGAGGATTTTGGTTGAAAGGAATGGGAGGTTTTCATTGAAAGGAATACATTTAGGAGGTTGGGAAAAGTTTGAGCGAGAATTTCGGTTGGAGATGATTCAAGATTTTTTGAATCTTGAATGTAAGGCGGACCAAGTTAGGTTGAAAACAGCAAACCCAAACCCAGCTCATGGATAAGTGGGCTGAACCTTGGGTTGGGCCAGGTAGGGCCGAAGCCAATATATTGAGCCCAACCCCAGCCCATGAGCCGGTTGGGCAGGCAGTGGCCAGCCCCATTGGCCAGGTCTAATAGTAATACGGTGATTAGTAGATTTTTGTTAAGTTCCCAACAATAAATAATCAGACAAATTGAATACATTAATTATTTCCATTAGCATTTTGCAAGAGAAAATGGATATATGGCAGCACAAACACCGCGAAGACAGCCAAATTCAAAGAATGTTGAGCCTTGATTGAGGAGAGGCCTAAAAAGATCCCAACCAAACAAGGAACAAAACAGATTCATATATTAAATTGGGAAGCAAGGTGCCAACACAAGCTGGCCTCCTGTACAATTCCTTGCGAGTATTACAACAGAGTTCAAAAATCAGGCCCTTAAGCAGTACTTAGTACGCATCATCGGCCGTAAAATCAGGCTCAGGAGGCTTCGGCAGCTTCACCAATTCCTTGACGCTCTTGTTTCTAAGCTTGTGAACCCCACGGAGAGCATTGGCAGCAAATCGTGAGGCGTAGAGAGTCATGCGGAGGCTTGAGTAGGCACCAGGGTCATCCTCAGCAAATGCAGCTTCCTCCTCTTCCCTGCGTCGCACCTCCACCAACTTCCTCTTCAAGTAGCGTCGCCACGCCGCCTGGATAAAGCAAGCAGCCCAAGTCCTCCACTGCTGCGAATAGAACCGGAACGTATGCTGCACCTGCCTGCTGTGCAGGCGCCGGAACTGGCCAGCAACATATTTCAACTCTTCAGCTACCAAAGCAAAGGCCTCAACTTCTGTCAAGGTTTTAACAGTTCTGGTGGATGACGGAAGGCTGGCTCCGGCTTTTGGATCCAATGCCCATGTCAAGAGCTCCTCACCGCAGAAGGCTCCCTCCTTTAGTAAGCTCCGGTTGAAAAATCCACTCCGTCCACCATCCGTAGTCTCACTCTCTAGATGGCCTCGTATGATGAAGAGCATCTCATCCACGGGATCCCCCTCACGCAGTACATACGTCTTTTCCGTGTAGAGACTGGGTTTCAAGCGTTCGCATATGGCTTCCAAGAGGCGTTCATCCATCATGTTGAACAGAGGAACCTATAATACAATGTTGGAGAGGATAGAAGAAATAAGGAAACCTGACAGATGAAAAAAGAATCGAACTGCATAAAGTCCGCCAGCTTCCAATTGTGTTCAATGTGGTTTCTCATTTTGTCCCAGTCAGATCCTTATAATTCCTATTTTTTCAACTGAATTACCTTATCCAATTTCGATCCCAAATTCATAAGTACCATCACCATACCCACTCCCCTTGTAGCCTCTCTCTCTCTCTCTCTCTCTGTGCATGTGCGTGTGCGTGCGCATGCACGTGCACCCTCAAGATTCAAGGGCAAACTCATCCCAGCAAAAAGGAAATGACAGATAGTCATTAGATAGAGGGACACGACAGGTGAGATAACAAAAGCATAGGAATAGATTGGTTAAATACAAGGAACCACATTAAGCACACGCTGAACATCATATTTGGAGGGACTATTCTGTATTTTACTCAGGATAAGAAAACCTGATGGAGGGTGAGGAATCCAGTCTGCTGGTAACATACCCTTTTCACCAGAGCCAAACAGAGGTGTCGCTTGATGTCTCTTCTGAGATCCTTTGGGAGACTCTGCACCAAGCTCTCTTCATCAACTCCACGGGTTTCCAGCCACTTGTACTGGTCGTATCGCCTTACACGTTCTCTAAGCTCTTCTGGAAGCAGGCGATGATGCATCCACTGTTCCGAATCACGCCTTTTCACCCTCATCTCCTCCAACCTTATTGTCAAAGATGACAGATAGGTCTGGAAAAATAGATGGCAAGTGGAAGCATCAACCGGCTGAAAAGGAATACGAGGGAAATAGCAGCCATTCATCCACTACTTACCTACTTACCTGCATATTGCCAATGAGGAGAGCAAAAAGAATGAGTCCGAGAATTGCGAGAGATATGGAAAAGATAACTTCCCCAGGATAGGTGCTGGTTATCAGGCCTTGGCCAAGTGTGCTGTAAGACATAAAAAATATTAATTGGCATGCTGTTTATGTCATCCATCAGTTACCAGGTTAGCATAAATAAAGGGAACCCTCAGTCTGAATGTGGTAAACCTCAACAAAGAAAAGAGGAAAAAAATGAGCATGCAAAGGACTGGATCACTGTGCAATAAGATACTGCATAATTATCAAGTACTTTACTAGGTCCAAAGGACTGGATATTCTATGAGCAAAGTTAGAAAGAAGTAGGTTCTGCTCCATGGTTTTGACATGCTTCAAATAAGATGATGAAATTATCATTAATAATGCAGGTTGTTTTTTATATTTCAAATTGTTCAGAATTCTGTTCCATTCTTTGTTTTTTCTTGTTTTCTTTCTTGTTGCCATATAGTAAAGGGACCTGTATGTAATTTATCCCTTGGCCTCCTCTATGTGAATAGAGGGCCTAGGGTTTCATGTTAGTGCAACAAAGAAGTTTTTTTCTCAACACAAATAAAAGCAGAAATACGGATATCTTTTGTTTTTGGATAATAAGAGATTCAGAGAATGTTCTTTCACATAACATTAGACAATCTTAATTGCAGTTTTGATCAATACAAGGAACACTTTTTACCTTAAATTTTGCAGACCCCACCACAGACAGTAGCAATATTTGGGTAGGAATTTTCCAGATGCAACTATACCAGATGTTAGAGCCAGCTGGTAGATTCCAAAGTCAAAGGGAGGGTCATCCCCACTAGCTGAGCAGTAGGTATCAAGAATTTCACGGGAGGAAGTGTGCCAGTCTTCAAAACCTTCCGCATGCACGTCACTACAATAAAGATATTCTGGAACACATCCAGGATGGCTCAAACAAGCCTTGTGCCAGCATGCATCTTCACGTTCAACAGCTAACAAGTACCAGAAAGCACCAACAATCTGAAAGAACTTTGGATGTTTCAGTTGAAATAATTCATCATTCAGTCTGGTAGAACCACATTCTCATAACCCAAATTTTGCTTTCAAAAAATAAACAAACAGAAACACGTGAGATTTCAGAAAAATGGATGAAAGAAATTGCTGCCACATATAGTGAATCTAATGAAAAAAGTTCCAAAGGGATGCCCAAGAGCTCCAAAATGAGGCATTTCTCCTGATTTATTCAAACAATTATATGCCGGGCATCCATTTTAACCCAGCATCTGCCAATAGAGAACACAAAATTCAAGTTTGAAAAAAAAAAAGCCTATGAAGAGGAAAATGGACATTTAGTAAATTATTACCGATAAAATGTATACTTTTGACTATGCACTTACATGGCTTGCAAGAATAAACCACAGTAAATAATATGCAGCACCAGCCCAGGCAGTCTCGGCAAAGACACCAGAAGTTTTTTTCAGCTCTGACGTCAAAGGAAGAATCCGGAAAAATCTAGGAATATATTGAAGCAACACAACAAAAAGCAATGCATTTTTTGTTGCCAATACGCTGGATCCGCTAGAAGTCTGAAGATAAGTCCAAATTACAAGCTGGAAAATCGAGGTGCATTAGAAAGTGTTTATGCAGTAAAGCGTTAAAAGTGCAAGATAAACCTTTTTTTTTTATTGTAATGGCATCATGTATGTAAAGTAAATGGTTTAACTGTACTTTATGATTGAAAAAATTAAAATAACTTCAAGATGGATAAATGGAATAACGCCATCCACCCCAAGAATACTATAAACTGCATATATATTGCGGAAAACAACAGCAGCCAAGTTTCTCCCATGTTAAGTGGGGTCAGTTATATGGATTTTTTACCTCCACTTAGATCTATTTCGAACCATTTCTAAACTTAAGTTGAAGTAATTGAGATCATACTTAATAGTTTGTTTCTAACACTTCTTTGATCTTCCTTGCCCCCTCTTAGCAGATTCAACCCCCAACTCCTCACATCTCTTAACTGGGCATTTAGTGACCTTCTTTGCAAATGTCCATATCACCTTAGATGTTTCTCTCATTTTATCCTCTATCGGTGCCTCCCCAACCTTTTTTCGAATAATCTCACTTGAAATACAATCATTCCTTGTATGATCACACATCCATCTTAACATTTTCATTTCTTCCACAAACATCTTTTGCAGATGCCAAGAGTTGATAACCCAACATTCAGAATCATACAGTATGACAAATCTTATAATTACTCGATAATACTTTCCTTTAACTTTTAAAGAAATCGAAATGAATCGTCTTATTCGATAAAGAAAACCCTACACCTCTTTTATAGAGAGAGGTGAAGGAAAATATTACAAGACTCCAGAAAAAATATAAAATACCACTAATATCCTTACAACATAACGCAACACTCCCCCTAAAGTTGGAACATATATATTTTTTTGAAAGGTTGTTGGAGCGCATATATCAACCATGCTCAGCCTCAAGCAAGGGGCATGACAGGGGCTTGCTGAACATATCTGTAGTCTGCTCTGATGAAGCTAAACATGAAGTACAGAGCAGGCCCTGCTAAATCAGACTTCTAGTATAGTGGAAGTCTACTTCCACATGCTTCGTCTACTCATGAAACATAGGATTATTAGCTATATATGCGGCAGCCCTATTATCGCAGTACATCTCCATAGGCTCCTCAATAATAACATGGAGATCCTTCAATAATGACCGTATCTAGATCATTTCAGCAACAGTATGTGTCATAGCACAGTACTTCGACTCGGCACTGGAACGTGACACCACACTCTGCTTCTTACTCCATGTCACCAGATTTCTTACAACAAAGGTGCAGAACCCTGTGGTAAACCTTCTATCTCCAACGTCACCTACGTAGTCAACATCAAAGTACCCAACAATAGTCATGGGAGCTCCTTTCTAAAAAAGAAGACCTTGGCCTGAAGCCTTCTTGATATAAATTGGATGAACTGATTCAACCTTCATTAGAAACCTTAGGGCTCTCTTATATAGAGAGAGACCATAAAGTCAAAAGTACAGAAACGTCCCTCAGGGACAAAGCACTCATAACCCATACAATAAAAAGAAATAAAAAAGCCATATGTGCTAACACTCCCCTTCAAGCTAAAGCATAAATATCTATCATGCTCAGCTTGGATATACACGAATCAAATAAAAATCTGGCCAAGGACTTGGTGAAGATATCTACAGTCTGCTCCTCAGATGTGACTGAAGTGGTATATAGCAACCTCTTCTAAATGATGTTCCTGATATAGTAGCAATCAACCTCAACATGCTTCGTCCTCTCGTGAAATGTTGGGTTGCTAGCAATAAAGGTAGCTGCTCTATTATCACATCGCATCTCCATGGCTTTAGAAAATTGCACCTGCAGGTTAATAAGGATCTGACCCACATCATCTCTACAGTCGTCTAAGCCATAACTCCGTACTCAAACTCGACACTGGAACTCGCAACGGTGCCCTATTTTTTGCTCCTCTATATGATCAAATTTCCTGCTAAGTAGGTGCAGAACCCAGTAGTGGATTTGCGATCAATATGACATCCGGCATAATCGACATCACAGTAGCCAACCAACGTCATAGAAGACCCCTTAGAGAAGAAACCATTCCCAGGAGCCTTCTTGACATATCTAAGCGCCATCAATGCTACATCCCAATGCTCATATGTTGGCTTGACCATGAACTGATTCAGTCTTCCAACTGCAAAAGAGATATCGGGCCTCGTGATAGTGAGATATAGCAGCTTGCCCACAAGCTGCCTATACCACCAGCTATCCACCACCTGTACATCCTCAGCAAAGATTAGCATCTTGAGGTTCATAGGAATATTGGCCTCTGTTGAGCGCACGAATCGCTACGCTAACGTGTTTGGTTTTGAAAAACCTGTCGTAGCTTGAAAGCGAAGAATTCGTGTTCAACAAATAAAATTTATACCGAAATTGAAATTCCGGGTCGAACACAAGGAGGCGGACGTTTGATTTAAAAACTACACGTTTCTTTTCATTTGTCACGGAATAATTCAATTTAAAACTATCTAATTATTGCAATAAATAGAAGAGAGAGAGGGTAAGAGAGAGAATATTACACAGAAATAAAAATGAGATATAGAATAAACAAAGAATTTATCATTAAAGAGATTGTTCATTACAACTAGAAAGCATAAAACAATTGCACTAGAAAGCGATAAATTTACTCTAGAAAGCATTAAAAGAATGGAGGGAGAAATGTCATCCTCGACGATCGCTTGGAGGACGAGCAAAACTACTCTAGAAAGCAGTAAATCTATACTAGAAAGCAGTAAAAAGAATAGGGAGAGAGAAATCAAAAAGACTTCTGCCTAAAGGTGTAACTTTACAACCGGTAGCTTTCTCCCTACTTTTATTTTTTACGGGGTCAACACAAGGGTGAATCCAATGTATATCTCCCCGGTTTATTCTACTTCTCCGCTTCTTCCGAAGTGTTTTGGGAATTTTTAGTGCATTTACTGAATTGGGTTCTGGATAACTGGTCGATGAGCTATTACCACCGACAACTTGCCAGCCATACTCGTGCGACGAAGTGTGGCTTTTTTTTTGCCTTTTCTTTTTGAATTTTTTTTATTTTTTTTAAGTAGGTGGCTTCCCTGGTCTAAGATTTACCTAAAGGCAGCAAAAAGAGAAAGATCCAGTGACTGGGCTCTGGACAACCTACCTATGGGCTGTTACCCACGATAACTTGCCAGCCATATCACCCTAAGAGGTTCATTAGCTACCTAATATCCGTTAAAATCGCCGAACGAGTCAGTACAAAGAAAATGTGTAGATGCTTAAGACTCAAAATTCCCTCAAATCAGAGGGCGGGTTGATAAGTCGTGTACTTATCACCTAAATTTATTTATTCCAATTACGATAGAATTAAGATGGCGAGGACTCAAAGACAAATCCACATTTTAGTGGATACACGGGCTAATTAAGTTCAAAGACCTGAAGGGTCTTTGTGTTCAAATCATAATATAGTATTTCCTAAGATTGAAAATTTTCTTAAACCTAAATTCTTTTTACTAATTCTGAAATTTTTTTATATATATATAAAAGAAAATAAAACAAATCTACGAAGCTGACGAATGAATTCAGAGATAAATATCCACCCCTCCATGCCTATCTAATGCAATGTCGTCATTGTATTAAAAAGACATAAAACAGAGTGGAAAAGCGTAGAAAGCACCTGAATTACGTGAATGTCAGGTCCGCTCCGAGATGAAAATTAAGAAAAACTGTATATGTGTTGAGTTTAGTGCCTTCAACTAGGCACACCATACAAAGAAAAGAAATGAAGAATTCACAAGTGTAGATCAGAATTAGAATAAACAGAAGAATCCTCTGACCTATCAACAACGGTCCACAGATGTGGACCAGATTGTGGTGCAGACACATCCCCCATAATCGAGAATATCTTAGGTTCTGGATAAAAATTATCCAAGACCTGAAATCAGAATGCAAGCGGGGTCGGGCCTGCGATTCATGAGGATGCAACCCAAGACCAAAAAGTCGGGTTACAGAGAATTGAAGCTCAAAAGGATAATCGTTGAATGTGTGCTTGAGTTTGACATCCACGAAACAAATGTCGTAAGGGTTCTGATTTGATGGTTTCAACTTAAAAGGAACCCTTCGACTCAATCTTCTATTTCCTCCAAAATTAACTTCCTAAATCAGAACTTCCCAGCTCCTACCCTCCTCATTCAGCATATCGAATTCCAGGACATCTTGTATATTAATCACCCCATCTAAAATCTCCAAGTCTAAATGATGCAGCAAAATCAAAATTGACTTAGGTCTAATTACCTCAGAATTAGAATCATCAATAAGCTCAACGGGGTGTAACTGACAATCAGGGCATTGAATTGAATCCTCCAGAAAATGTAATTCTGGATCCGTAATGTGTGCCCTAAGATCAGTTTCCTCAATTATTAGGCTATCAAATGATCTATCAGATTCCTTAAGCCCAATCGTCTCACAGAAATCGTGTTCAGAAAACTCGCGTGAGACTTCGCAACTTGAATCTTCACCATCAAAGAAATCAGGATCCGTATCAATGTATACCCCAAAATCATTTTTCACTTTCTGTTCCAAGGAGACATACGTTTCCTCGTAACCCGGCTCAGGAATCTCAAGTGAAGAAATCAGATCTTCCTTAATTGGTCGCTTTAATTCAATCTGGTCATAACATGTGTCCCCCCCCAACAGGTGCCTGAGCGGGTTCTGTCATTGGCTTTCCTGAAGAGGGTTCATCCTGGGAATCATCTCAAGATTGAATCAAAGCAACCACGAATATCATCCTCAATTTCGTTAATTTCCCAAATAGAAACTCACCCGGGTTCTTATCCTTAACGTCCTGGAGCCAATCCAACAAAGACCTATTCAAATCATCAATCATTTCAATCAGGGGCTCCAATCTCTCAATGCAAGGTATTGACTGAACTTCTAAAGATTCTATGATATTCCTCAAGTTAGCCAGAACCTTATCTTGAACCTGATTAACCTGAACCAAATGAGTTGGTTCAGGATCGGACGGGTTTGGTATCAATGAAGGGGAATTAACAAATTGAGATTCGTTATACCCTTCCTGAAAATAGGCCATTTCAGATTGTTCAAAAGATGGTGATGACCTAAAGGCAGTGAAATCAGAGAATGGGTAAAGATCGGTGTATCCTTCTTGATTGTAGATCGTATTAGGTTGTGCATGAAAGGAAGACGATCTATAATCGATGTAGCTCTGAGAAGGATAGAAATCAGAATCAAAGTGTTCAAGGTTAGACCCTAAACACGAGGGTCCGGAATTGTATCCCCAATCCGAATTATCCCAACTGACTGATGGTTGATTACAATACGAGTTGGGATAATCGTTATGTTGAGGATAATTCACAACAGGAGGGACAGAGCGGGAATGCGTGAAATATGTGGAAGGATTCATGAGACACGGGAGGAAGAAAGGTGCCTGCAATACAAACAATCAAACCTACCCTTAATTGGGTTAGCCTACAGACCTACACTTCCAAAACCCGTCTTGAGATAAAGGAGCGATTTGATCTACTTTTGTCGGTTCAATCCAACCAGTTAGGAGAGACTGGGGAGAAGGTTCTTCCTTTGACTTGCGCCTCCAGTTCCTAGTGTACCCCTCAGCCGCGATCGTTTAACTCTGCTCCCCTAGCTAGACATCAGATTGAACAGTAGAAACAGACTAATCGAAAATAATCTCGTTCTGAGTTCTGAAGAGCGAGTCCAATCCTTAAGGCCAACGTCTACTCTGTTTTATTTAGGGCTAGGTTTGAATGTGCTTTGGAATGTGATGGGCCCTTTAAATGGGTTGTGCCCTTAATGATTGATTGATTCGTATGTGTGTGCACAACCAGCGATTTTCCAGCAAGATTATTTTTTTTATGCGGTGAATTTTAAGGTTCAAATCTTGCTTAGTAGCTTTTAGGATTCAACTTTAGGTATTTTCAAATAAGTTTCATTGGCTCACCAGGTTTTACAAGTACAGGTGAAGATGTTTTCCTTTAAAGCTTAAAAAGAATGTGGAGTGCCTGGTAAATCCCTAAAAGTTGAACCTAATTGGCAACTACTTGAGTTTATTTTATTTGAAGTGGTGCAGCCCAATCAACTCAAACAATTGGCCTGTTGCACCACTTAATTAGGCACACAAAGATGGTTAACCTAGAATGATTTCTACTCTTTTGTGTTTTGCTTTATGTGTACCGGTTCCACAGATCAGAACCCGATTGAGTAGAAACAAATCAATTCGGTTAAGTGCCTTTGAATGTGGGTGTACGTTGTGTTTGTTGAAAATTGCCCCACAAAATTTATCTTTTTATTTTTTTTATATAAATGAAGGTGGAATGAATGTGAGTGAAAATCCAAACAACCAAACTATTCCTAAGATTTATACAAACACCTAGGTTAATTGGAATTTGGATTTAATGTGGCGAATGAAATCTATGGAGGTGGAAAGAATGGGGGATAACTTACAAAACCTTTCACAGCACCTTACTCCAATCTACCGCTTTTGCTCGTCTCAAAAGAGTACCTGCAATTACAATAAGAAAGGAGAAAAGTGAGGTAAATGATTTGTAAGTTACAAAACGCGAAAAGAAATCAAACAGCGCCAAAATGTTGAACTTACGAATTGCTCCCCGGCAACAGCGCCAAAATGTTGAGCGCACAAATCACTACGCGCTAACGTGTTTGGTTTTAGAAAACCTGTCATAGCATGAAAGCGAAGAATTCGTGTTCAACAAATAAAATTTATACCGAAATTGAAATTCCAGGTCGAACACAGGGAGGCGAACGTTCGATTTAAAAACTACGCGTTTCTTTTTATTTGTCACGGAATAATTCAATTTAAAACTATCTAATTATTTGCAATAAATAGAAAAGAGAGAGGGTAAGAGAGAGAATATTACACATAGAAACAAAAATAAAATATATAGAATAAACAAAGAATTTATCATTAAAGAGATTGTTCATTACAACTAGAAAGTATAAAACAATTACACTAGAAAGCATTAAAAGAATGGAGGGAGAAATGTCCTCCTCGACGATCGCTTGGAGGATGAGCAAAACTACTCTAGAAAGCAGTACATCTATACTAGAAAGCAGTAAAAAGAATAGGGAGAGAGAAATCCTGCTCGACGGTCGCTTGGAGGACGAGCCGGACGGGACGAAGGAGGACGAAGTAGGACGAAAGAGGACGAAGAAGAAGAACGGGAACGGAGCAACACGCCGTCGTCGTCGCGGGATCCACTTCCGAAGGGGGACGAAAATTTGGACTTTATCTCGCGAGAAGCATCCCGGGTGTGGGACAAGCTTCTCTTGAGCTTTGAAAAGGTAAAGAAGAGAAGGGATGAGAATTTCGTATGGAGGGGGTCTCCTTTTATAGTTGCAAGGAGTGGGGGCAAAATGGTCATTACATCTTCAAAATAATAAATGAGGGGTCTTTAGTGACGGATAAATCCATCACTAAAGCCTCCTTCGTGGGCGTCGTAGGCGGCTCGCGCGCGCCTGCTCGCGCACGCAACGCCTGCACACGTCCAATGAATCTCAGCAGTCCGATGGCGAGATCGGACGGCTTAAGATGCATCTCCACCCGCTGCTGCGCGCCCGCCTGGCGCGTGTGATCGCACGCGACGCCGCGCGTTCAATAGTGCGTCGGCGCTATCGGGCGCGCGTAGCCATTGGATCGCAATCTGACGCTACATGCGCCTGCTCGCCCGCTCCTGATTTGAGGCTCGTGGGACTCGATCCCTCGACCTTTGCTTCGCCTGCCGCTTCGTCTCCGCTGTGCTACGCAGTCGAAAAGGTCGTGCGAACGAATCAGCCAGCTGCATCCACAGCCATTGGATCGAGATCCAACGGCGGAGAGGGAGCGGGTACGAGGTCTTCAGAGATTGCATGCGGCCGTTTGGGCAGCCGGGATGACGTCACGTGGCGCCATCTTGGCCGTCCATCTTCTGCAAGTTGTAGATGGTGCCACGGATGTCGGATTGACTTGATTTTTGCATCGTTGGCCTGCAATCGTCGATCCAAATTCATCCGTGCGGTCAGATTTATCATTTGGAGAGCGAATTTACACCATCCTGGCCCTTGATCTTCTAGGGTTCCCCGGTCACTATCTGATGCTACGGATGCCTGATTAGGACGATCTTTGAGTCATTGAACTCCAATCGTCATCCCGATCACATCCATACGGTTGGATCTTTGATCCGAGGCCTCGATAAAATGTTTATCCTGTACAAGCACATAAAAAGAGACAATTAACCTCCATTTTATTCAAACTATTCTAAATGCAAGATGATGCATGTTATGCAATATTTATATCATGAAATGCAATCCTATGCTTAAGAACATGCATAAATAGACATCTTCAGTAATGTAAATGTGTTTACATCAGCCTCCTTGGCCCCAAGCATACCAACCTCCTGCAGGATATCTAAAGTATACTTCCTCCAAGACAAGACCACACCCTTCATGCTGCAAGCAACCTAAATACCAAGGAAATATTGTAGAGCCCCTGGGTCCTACTATGATGCGCTTAACATCAACAATACCCTGCTCATCATCCCCTGTGGTAATTAAATAATCAACATAAACAAGTACCAAAGTACCTCATCCAATCCTCCTGACAAAGAGTGAAAAATCAGCTGTTGATCTCCTGAATCTAGCTGCCTCCACAACCTGTGACAACCTCTGGAACCAGGCTCTATGATTCTGTTTAAGGCCATAGATAGCCTTCCATAATTGGCATACACACTCCCCCTAAGTCTCAAAGCAAGGTGACTATTGCATATAGACTTCCTCTTGGAGATCATCATAAAGGAAAACATTCTTCACATCCAACTGATACAAAGGCCAATCTAACTGAACTGCAATTGCAACCAACACCCGGACCATGGGAAGCTTGGCAACTAATGAAAAGGTGTCAAAAAAGTCCACCTTATAAGTCTAGGTGAACCCCTTTGCCACGAGACATGCTTTATACCTAACAACAGCACCATCAAGATTGAACTTCACAGTAAATACCCACTGATAGCCAACAAGAGTAGCACCATCAGAAAGTGGAGTGAGCTCCCAAGTCCCACGCCCTCAAAGAGCGACCATCTCATCCTCCATGGCTACTCGCCATTTTGGATCAAGTATGGCCTTACGGTGAGTAACTAGAATCTGTGTAGTAGCTAATGCCTAAGTGAATCCAGCAAATCCAGAAGCTAAACTATCAGTAGCAAGTGCTCACGCCATGGGATAAGTAGTGTAAGTCCGTGGTCACTTCCAAATGGCTATCGGAAGATCAAGAACATCACCTAACACATCACATATCCTATCCCTGTAACCATCACATAGCAAACATACGTCAATATCTAAAGGACTCACCTAAGAAGCCGATGATGAAGGTAAGGGTGGGGGTCCCTGATAGGTAGTATGAGGGCAGACATGTCTGGAGTGGCCCAGTTAGGCAAAAAAAGGGATGCGTAGCAGGTGGTGGTGGTGGTGGTGGTGTGGTAGGGACAAGAATCTTAAGAAAGCTTCCAAAGCAAATGGGAGTATATGGCATAGGAACCATATTACCTTCAAGAGGCATCTCAGAAGCCGTTACAGAAAAGAAAAGTACAGCCTCATGAAAGGTAACATCCACTAAAACATAGTACCGATAAGTAAGCAGATCAAATCACCAATACCCCTTTTGTGTCCGGGTATACCCAAGAAAGATGCACTCAACTGCTCTCGATGCTAGTTTATCCCAACCTAGTCTCAACAAATGGACAAAGGCAACACAACCAAACGTTCGAGGGGTGATGTGAAACAAAGGTTGATCAAGATACATAAACCTGAAGAGGAATTCGTTCATGCAATACAACATTAAGCATCCGATTAATAAAAAAACAAGCAGTCAAAATAGTCACCCCAATAGAGAGGATCGAATGGTGAATCAACAAAGCACAAGCAACATCAAGAATATGACAATGTTTCCTCTCAGCAACACCATTTTGCTGGGAGGTATGAGGGCATGTCTCATGCATAATGCCACAATTAGAAAAGAAACTACACAAATGCATAATACAAAACTCCAAGGCATTATCAGAACGAAAGCACTTCACCAAACAAGAATGTTGAGTTTTTATTTCTTTAACAAAGTTCTCAATAATTTGTCCCACATCGAACTTATTTTTCAAGAGAAACATCCAAGAAACACAAGACAAGTCATCAACCAAAACAAGATAATATTTGTTGCCAAGCCGATCAGGAGTTCAACTGGGGCCCCACACGTCCATAAGAATCAAGTCAAATGCAGTAACAGAGGAAACAGAAGTAGAATTGGAAAAACTAGCCATGTGGTGCTTGCCAAGCTGACAAGCATCACAGGTGAAAGCAGTAGTGGAGGGGATGTACGGTAAAACACGTCTGAGACGATAAATGGGTAAATGGCCAAGGCGGTGGTGCCACTGGAGAAGAAATCTAGTAAAAGTAAGGCCCTGGGTAGCAAAAGCAGTACGGCTCAGACGGTACATCCCATGTTCCTCACAGCCTCCACCAATTGTCTTCCTAGTGAATTTGTCCTGCAAGACACAAGAGGACACATCAAAGATAGCTCGGTAGTTCAGATCTCTAGTGATGCTGCTAACAGACAATAAACTCAAAGGAAAATCAAACACATAATAGACTCCTACTAGTCTCAAAGTAGGAGATAAAGACATCTCCCTTGCCAACAAGTGGCGAGTGTCTCCCATCAGCCACTTGTACAGTCCTGGTAGGTGTAACAGGTGCTAACTAAGAGAAAGAGCCTCTGTCGCCACATAAGTGCTTGGATGAACCAGAATCAATCAACCACTCACCAGAAGACAAAAGTGACGACATACCAATTGTAGGTGTCTCTGAAGAAGTAGCAATAGCCGCAATGTTTGGAATCTGAGAGAAAGATACCTGAGTCAACTAAACAATCTGCTGGCTTAAGGTCTCAATCTCAGTGCTCAATGAACTAATATCAGAAGTAGAAAGAGCTGCATCAAAGATCTCAACTACTTGACTGGTCACAGGTGACCTACCATGCTTCTGGCACAATAAGAACATGGAGTTCTAGTACGTGTACCAAAAGAGCGTCAACGTCCACAACCACGTGTAGGGTAAGTAGTACCCCTGCTACATCCAAGGATCACAGCCAATGCGGACGACTGAGCAATGGAGTCAAGAGGAGTGCATGCTACAACTCTGTTGAGTCTACTATATGCTTCCTCCAGGGTAGGAAGCTCAGGAGCAGTGAGGATCTGCTCTAGCTCCCACATACTCAGGTCCAAGGCCAACCAAGAAAAGAGAAACAGCCAGGTCTCCTAAAACTCCTCCAGGACTCACAGGCACACCCTGGCAGGTAGGAGTAATAACTCTCCAACATTCCCTTCATAAGGGAGTAGTACTATGACAGCGTACGTCCCCCCTGACACAAATAGAAAAGGTCATATACAATCTGAAAAATTCATGCGGAGTTCTTCGCATGTGAATAGATATCACGCAAAGATTCTCATGTCTCCTTTACTATAGTATAATGCATGATCTCATCCCCTATTCAGGAAATAACTATTTGCATCAACCATGCACACACAATGGCATTGTCACTATCCCAGTTGGCATTTGTGCCAGTCTTGTTTTCAAGCTCCAGATTTGTAAGAATATGACTCTTTTTATGACCCCTAACAGTCATAAGGTCTAGGACCACCGCAGGTAATTGGTCTCATCCAACTTAACAACAGGACCAAAGAACGGGTTCTTGAGTACCCCAGTGTCCAAAATAGAGCTCGAAGACACCTCGGACTGATCGTTTGAAGCCATCTCTGCAATCCGGAAGCCTTGATCAAGCGTCTATCACCAAGAAATCATCAAATAATCTGAAACCAAACAGATTCAGATCTGCATCGCTGATAAGGGACCTCCTTGGAAAGATATTGGCCTCACCTGGGTGCAAGGAAAACACTCGAGATAGCCCCAAGGAGAGCTAGCCTCCCTTTTGCAACAACCACACGGATTATAATCCCTAGATCAAGGCAAGAAGCCCCTCACAATCATTGCACAGGAACCATAGCATTGTGCCACCTGCTCTGGCTCGCCGCACCGCTGTTGCCACCGCAAACCACCGTAGCAGAGCTACTCCGACTCGCCGCTTCTTTGCGAAGGTCTATCGCCGCTGTTGCTGGAAACCGTAGAGCACTGCCAGCGCTCCTCGAGGCCGCAGCACCGTTGCCTATAGCTGCAGCAGGCCCCGTGCCACCACAGCGCCACTGCGTGGGCTGCTGCACGTTGCCAGAGCGCCGCCTGACCGATACAGCAAGCCTCACCCCATCGAAGCTCCGCCTAACCGGTGCAACAAACCCTGCACCGCCACAGCACCGCTCCGTAGGCTGCTGCATGTCGCCAAATCGCCTCAGGTGCCGCTACCGCCACTGAGGAAGGGAGAAAGGAGATTGGGATTTGGGTGTTAAGGTTTAGGAGGCCTTGAGGGGTGGGATACATAGAGCCACGGTCTAAGATCGATGCTCTGATACTAAATTGGATGAAATGATTCAACTTTCATTAGAAATCCTAGGACTCTCTTATATAGAGAGACCATAGAGTCAAAAGTACAGAAATGTCCCTCAGGGATAAAGCACCCATAGCCCATACAATAAGAAGAAATAAAAAAGCCATATATTCTAATAATATACCTCAACACCTACAGTACTGCTTACTAATGCTCATATGTAGGCCTATCTAGGAACTGGCTCAGCTTATCCACTCAAGACTGATATCTGGCCTGGTGATAGTCAGATAAAGCAATTTTCCCACAAGCTGCCTATATGCTTTCTTCTCCATTAGTTGAGAAGACTCATCAAATAGCTGAACCATCAGATCCATAGGGATATTCGCTCCCTTAGACTTAAGCATGCCAACCTCCTGAAGAATATACAAGGCATACTTCCTTTAAGACAACAATTCCCTGCTCGCTTGTAGCAATCTCAATGCTCAGGAAGTACCTAAATCTCCCAAGGTCCATAACAAATTGTTGTGGCAAATACTCGACCTATAATATATCGACCATATCATCACCTGTAAAAATAAGATCATCCACGTATATAAGTAGAGCTACAACACCCCTACCAGTCTTCCTCACAAACAGAGAGTGGTTAGATGAAGACCTTTGTAGCCCAATCACAGGCAATGCCTCTGATAGTCGCTGAAACCATGCTCTAGAACTTTGCTTTAAGCCATAGATTGCCTTAAGCAATCTGCATACACACTCCTCCTGAACCTCAAAACCTAGGGGCTGCTGCATACATATCTCCTCCTGAAGGTTGCCATATAAGAAGGCAGTTTTGACATGCAGCTGATGAAGTTCCCATCCATAATGCACAGCCATAGAAATAAGAATGCGAACAATAGAAAGTCAAGCCACTGGCGAGAAGGTGTCAAAAAAATCCACACCATAAGTATGAGTGAATCCTTTGACCACAAAATAAGCCTTGTACCGAGAAATAAACCCATCAGGGTTGTATTTCAAGGCAAAGACCCACTTTGCTCCAACAAGATGTGCGTCATATGGTAACGAGGTCAACTCCCCAAGTGCCCCTATCACAAAGAGCAAACATTTCTTCTTCCATTGCCGCCTTCCAATGTGGATTCAAAATTGTTTGTTGATAAGATGTGGGAATCTCAGAAGTAGACACTACAATGGTAAAGGCATGAAATACAATACCCAAGGAGTAGATAGACACTGCACTTCCAGCCACATGATAATAAGCACAGGAGCAAGGGGGTTTCCGAATAGCAATTGGAACATCAACATCATCAGGTGGACCCGAAGAGACATCATAGTACTGTCAGTTGGCTCAATATGTACCCGATCAGGGGAGGACTGTGGTGGCTCTGGAGGGACAGAGGAGGGGGTGTGTAACTTTCTCTCTCTGATATGTAGAGCCCTTAAAAGTTCCTTCATCTGGAGGTAGAATCCTAAGGGAACTGGGAGGCTGCTCTGGAATAGTACTACTGACCTGAAAATCATCCATGGATACAAGAGGCATAGGTGCAATAATTCCACATCCTGTAGCTAACGAGCTGATGTGGAAAAGTAGGAAATGGACTTATGGAATGTAACATCCGCACTGACATACTGCTTCTTATGGATCGGGTCAAAGCATCTGTACCCCTTCTATGTCCGACAATAGCCAAGAAACACTCATTTGACTGCTCTAGGCGCAAGCTTGTCATGTCCAAGTCCAAGTAAGTGAACAAAGGCAACACAACCAAACGTTTTGGGTGACACCAAGAACAAATCAACATCCGAATACCACACTGTCCAGGGTACTTGTTCTAGAATGGCAAAAGAGGGAAGCACATCCCCATAGTAGAAGTGTAGGACACTATTATGAATAAGCAAGGCATGTGTTATATCCAGAATGTGTCTATGCTTCCACTCTGCCACCCCATTCTGCTGGGATGTGTAGGGGTAAGAGGTCTGGCGTACAATGCCAAGAGAGGCATACAGAGTTCTCAATTCCTTGCTACAAAATTCTAGTGCATTGTCTATTCTGATAGTCTTGATACACATATCAAACTCATTTTTCGCAAAAACAATAAACCGAATAATAAGGGAGCCAACATTTGATTTATTTTTCATCAAAAATATCAAAATTGGTCGAAATAATTTAATTTGTTATTGAAAACAATACTCTCTTATATAAAGAGACCAAAAAGGGTAAAAGTACAGTAGTGCCCCTAAGGAGCTAAAAACCTAAAAGCCGTACAAACATAAATAATAGCATATGCTAACACTCCCCTTCAACCTAGAGCATAGATATCTATCATACTCAGCTTGGATACACATGAATCAAATAACGATCAGGCTAAGGGCTTCGTGAAAATGTCAGCAATCTGCCCCTCAGATGTGACTGGTGTGGTATATAGCAACCCCTTCTGAATGATGTCCCTTGTATAATGGCAATCAACCTTAACATGCTTCGTCCTCTTGTGAAATGCTGGGTTGTTGGCAATGAAGATGGCTGCTTTGTTATCACATCGCATCTCCATTAGGCTAAAAAACTGTATCTTCAAGAGAACCTAGTAGTCGACATGATACACATCATCTTTGCAGTCGTCTGACCATGGCTTTGTACTCAAACTCGACACTGAATCTCGCAACTGTGCCCTATTTCTTACTCATCCACGTAATCAGACTCCCTACCAAAATGGTACAAAACCTAGTAGTGGATTTACGGTCCACATGACACCCGACGTAGTCCGCATCAGAATAGCCAACTAAGGTCATAGAAGACCCCTTGGAGAAGAGGAGACCCTTCCCAGGAGCCTTCTTGATGTATCGAAGCACTGTCAATGCTACATCCTAATGCTGACGTGTTGGCTTAGCCATGAACTGACTCAATCTCCCCACCGCAAAGGAGATATCCGACCTCATGATAGTGAGGTATAGTAGCTTGCCCACAAGCTGCCTGTATTGCCTGTTGTCCAACTGTGCATCCTCATCATAAAGTGGCATCTTGGGGTCCATAGGAATATTGACTTCCTTGGCCCCAAGTATACCCACCTCCTGCAAGATGTTCAATGCATACTTCCTCTGGGACAGAATCACGTCTTTTTTGCTGCGAGCAACCTCAATACCAAGAAAGTATCGTAAAGCTCCCAAGTCCATGACAAATTGCTCCACTAGAATGCACTTAATCTCATCAACACCCTACTCATCATCTCCTGTGACAATTAAGTTATCAACATAAATAACACATTACCTCGTCCAGTCCTGACAAAGAAATCAGCTGTCAATCTCCTGAATCCAACTGCCTCTACAACCTATGACAACCTCTGGAACCAGGCTCTGGGGTTCTACTTAAGGCCACAGATGGCCTTCCGTAGTCAAGATACACACTCCCCCTCAGCCTTAAAGACAGGTGGCTACTGCATGTAGACTTCCTCTTAGAGATCACCATGGAGGAAGGCATTTTTCACATCCAACTGATGCAAGGGCCAATATCTCTGAGTTGCCACTACGACCAACACCCGTATCGTAGAAAGTCTAACAACTGGTGAAAAGGTGTCAAAGAAATCCACCTCATAGATTTGGGTGAACCCCTTTGATGCGAGGTGTGCTTTGTATCTAGCAACACCTCCATTTGAGTTGATCTTCAAGGTGAAACACCCATCAACAGCCAACGACTATAGCACCATCTGGTTTTATAAAATGGAATGAGCTCCCCAAGTCCCACAGCCTCTAAGAGCAGCCATCTCATCCTCCATGGCTGGCCGCCACTTTGGATCAAGCATAGCCTCACGATGAGTCGCTAGAATCTGAGTAGCAGTCAATGCCTAAGTGAATCCAGCAAACCCGGGGGCTGAGCCGTCAATAGCAAGTGCCCTATTCGTGGGGTAAGTAGTGCAGGTCCGTGGTCACTTCCGAATGGCTATCAAAAGATCTAGATCATCACCTACCATATCATTTGTCTTGTCCCTGTGATCAGCACATGGCAAACCAACATCAATGTCTGAAGGACTCACATGAGAAGACGATGGTGAAGGCTAGGGTAGGGGGCCCTGACAAGAAGTATGAGGGCAAACATATGTCTGAAGGGGCTCAGTCATACGAGAAAAGGATTGCATAGCAAGTGGTGGTGGTGGTGGTGGTGTAAGAGGGATAGGAATCTCGAGAAAACTCCCAAAGCGAATGAGTGTAAATGGCATAAGCATCATATCACCCTCAGAAGGCATCTCAGCAGCAGAAGTAGAAAAGAAGAGTACCGCCTCATGAAAAGTAACATCCACCGAAACAAAACACTGAGAAGTAATCGGATTAAAACATCGATACCCTTTTTGCGTGCGAGTATACTCAAGGAAAACACACTTAACTGCTCTCGGCGCTA
This sequence comes from Thalassia testudinum, assembly GCA_037157565.1. Classification (NCBI taxonomy): domain Eukaryota; kingdom Viridiplantae; phylum Streptophyta; class Magnoliopsida; order Alismatales; family Hydrocharitaceae; genus Thalassia; species Thalassia testudinum. The sequence continues at coordinate 55,858,384 of JAZHRO010000002.1, forward strand.
GTTTATCCCGATCGAGTCCCAACAAGTGGACAAAGGTAACACAACCAAAAGTCTAAGGGGTGACATAAAACAACGGTTGATCAGGATACATAACCTGCAATGGAATCCGTTCATATAAAACAGCATTAGGCATCCTACTGATAAAAAAACAGGCAGTCAAAATAACGTCACCCCAGTAAAGAGAGAGAATTGAAGGTGAATCAGCAATGTACGAGCAACATCAAGAATATGGCGATGTTTCCCTCAGCAACACCATTTTGCTGAAAAGTGTGGGGTCACGTGGTCTCATGAAAAATGCCGCAACTAAAAAGAAAGTATGCAAACAAGTAGTACAAAACTCCAAGGTATTATCAGACCGAAAACGTTTCAGCAGACAAGAATGCCAAGTCTTTATTTCTTTAACAAAATTCTCAATAATTTGTCCCACATCGGACTTATTTTTCGAAAGAAACATCTAGGAAACACGGGAAAAATCATCCACTAAAACAAAATAATATTTGTTCCCAAGTCAATCATGAGTACGACTGGGATCCCAAACATCCATATGAATCAAGTCAAATTTAGCAACAGAAGAAATAGAAGTAGAACTACAAAACTAGCCCTGTAGTGCTTGCCCAGCAGATGGCATAACAGGTGAGAGCAGTAATGGAGGGTATGTGCGACGACATTTCTAAGGCGATCAATACACAAGTGGCCAAGGCGGTGATGTCACTGGAGAGAAGATCCAGCAAAAGTAAGACCCTGGATAGCAGAAGCAGGAACAGTACGACTCAGACAGTACACCCCCCATTCCTCACGCCCTCCACCAATTGTCTTCCCAGTGAACTTGTCCTGTAAGACACAAGAAGACACATCAAATATGGTTCAGCAGTTCAGATCTTTAGTAATACTGCTAACAAACAGTAAACTCAAAGGAAAATCAGGCACATAGAAAATATCTGTCAATCTCAAAGTAAGAGATGAAAACATCTTCCTTGCTAATCAATGGCGAATGTCTTCCATCTGCCACCTGTACGGTCCTGGCTAGTGTAACTAGTGCTAATAGAGAAAGAGCTCATGTCGCCACATAGGTGATTGGATGCACCAGAATCAATCAACCAATCAACAAAAGACAAGAATGACGACATACCAATCGTAGGTGCCTCAGAAAAGGTGGTAATAGCTACAATATCTGGAGACTAAGAAGAAGATGCCTGAGTCAACTGCGCAATCTTCCGCAAGGTCTCAATCTCTGTGTTCAGAGAACTAACATCAAGGCTAGGAAGAACTCCAACCATGATCTCAACTACCTGATTGGCCACAGGTGACCAACCATGCTTCTGTCAGCATGTAGCCTCAGAGTGGCCAAGTCTGCCACAATAGGTACACGGAGTCTTAGTGCGTGTACTAGAAGAGCGTCCGCGTCTACGACCATGTGCAAGAAAGGGAGCACCCCTGCCACGACCAGGGATCACAGCCAGTGCAGACGTTTGAGCACCAAATTCAGGAGCAGGAGTGAGCACTGCTACTTCGCTGAGTCTGCTATAAGCTTCCTCTAAGGTAGGAAGCTCAGGAGCGTTGAGGATCTAATCGCTGGCAGCCGTATGCTCAGGTCCGAGACTTGCCAAGAAAAGGGAGACTACTAATTGTCTCCTAAAGCTCCTCTAGGACTCACAGGCACACCCCGACAGATAAGAGTGATGCATCTCCAGCATTCCCTTCATGCGGGAGTAGTACTGTAGCAATGTGCGTCCTTCCTAACGCAAGTAGAAGAGGACGTAAAAGATCTGAAAAACCCATGCGGAGTTCTTGGCGTGTAAGTGTCACGCAAGGACTCCCACATCTCCTTCGTTGTGGTGTAGTACATGATCCCATCCCCAATTCAGGGAATAAGTGTCTGCATAAGCCATGCACAAACCATGGCATTGTCACTGTCCCAATTGGCATTTGTGCCAGTTTTGTTTGCAGGCACCAGATCCGTAAGAATGTGGCTCTTCTTATAACCCCTGACAGTCATGAGGAAGGTCTGGAACCACCGCGAGTAGTTGATCTTGTCTAACTTGATGATGGGATCAAAAAATGGATTCTTAAGTACCCCGACGTTCGAAAGAGAGCCCAATGTCACCTCGAATTGACCATCTGAAGCCATTTTCACAATCCAAAAGCCTCAATCAACCTTCTATGTCCAAGAAATTATCAATAGATCAGAAACCAGATACGTTCAAACCTACATCTTTATGGAAAGCCCCCTTAGATGGGTGTTGGCCTAGCCTAGGTGGGGGAGAACACCCGAGATGACCACAAGGGGACATAAGTGTATCTCCCTTCGATTACAAGGGATGTAGCCCTTAGAACAGGGCTACAAACCCCTCAAGGTCCCCGCCGACCGTGCACCGAGGACCTACTCGCACTGCAGGAACATCATGCGAGCACCGACGACCGATAGGAGCGCCACCGACCGATAGGAGCACTGCAGGAGCACCGTAGAAGCACCTAAGCACCTACTCCAGCGTCGCCAACCCCTTTCATTGTCGCTAAAGTCATCACAGATCACCTGCGCTGCCATTGGAGGCGCTGCAAACCCTCGCCGCACTACTCCAACGCCACCGAGTCTTGCGACCACGCAAGGGTCAATGCTGCAGCACCGTCGGACCGCACGATCGCCACTGCCGCCACCGCTGCATTAGAGGCTGATCACAATGCGCACAGGGAGAGAAAGGAAGGGATTTGGTGGTTAAGGTTTTAAGGCTTTGGGGGTAGGATACCTAGAGCCCCGATCCAGGACCGCTGCTCTGATACCAAATTGGTTGAAATGATTCAATTTGTTAGTGAAAACCCTAGGCTCTCTTATATAGAAAGAGATCAAAAAGGATAAAAGTACAATAGTGGCCTTGAGTAGCTAAAAACCCCAAAGTCGTGCAAACATAAATAATAACATATGCTAACAATCCACATCAATCATGAAAAATCATCCACAAAAAGCAAATAATATATATGACCATGTTTGTCTGCAATATAACTTGGACCCCACACATCACAATGCACTAAATCAAAACAAGCAAAGCTACTGAAACTGGTAGAAGCTGAAAAACTAGCTCTATGGTGCTTCCCCAATTGGCAAGCATCACACTGGATCTAAGTGGCAAGAGATGTGGAATGAGCTGACGTAGCTTGTCCAACGAAAGATGGCCTAAACGTCTGTGCCATTGCAAGGCACTACTAGCAAAACTCATCTGACATGCTGTAACAATAGGATCTAAGCTAGCCAATAGACACCCCTCATATCCACCACCAATCGTCCTCCCCATCATGCAATCTTGAAAGGTACACCCAACATCATCCAAAATTGCACAACAGTTCAACTGTTTAGTAGTAGTGCTAATAGAAAGTAGCTGCATAGTCATATCAAGCACATAAAACACACCTGAGAGATGCATAGGAGTAACTGACACTCGTCCCCTACCACAGATAGGAGCATGTCTGCCATCTGCTAGTTGGATTAAATGTCCCTGTGGAACTTTCTGCATGTCTCCAAAACATTGGGAATTTCCAGTATGGTGATCTGATGCACCAGAATCAATCAACCAGATATGTCATACCTGATGAAGCAAAAGCATAGGTTGCGGTGCCTGAAGACTGATCCTAATCATATGTCAGCTGGGCCAGACGTTGAACCATGGAGTCATAATCTACCTCTACAAGTGTAATGGACTCAAGAGTAGTCTCAAGAGCAGGAGTAATAGTGACTTGGTTGGCAACAGTCAACCTCCCAAGTTTATTCCAGCATTGGGCCTCCACATGACCAAGTCGACCACAATACGTGCAAGTAGGCTTGCCACGTGTGCCATCTCCACATCCTCGTCCTCTACCACGAAAGGGGCCTTGTCCGTCACATGCACCAACAGCTGCATGGGCAGAGGAAACAGGTGTAGTAATCACTTCATGTGTGGCCTGTACTTGCAATCTTCTCAGCCTCTTGTATATCTCCTCAATAGGTGGTAACTCTGATAGAGTAAGAAACTGAGATTTGGTAGCCGTATAGTCATCACTCAAGCCTGCAAGGAACATACGAGCAAAAAATTCCTTTCTCTAATCCCTGCAAGTAGTGGAGGTGCACATTGGTCGACACACAATATACTTCTCTAGCAGCCCCTTCATAATGTAGTACTGTGAAAGTGACATTCTCCTACTTCAAGTAGCACAAATCATAATGAATCTAAAACACCTAAGTCAAATTAAGTTCATGTGAATATGCAATCTTCAAACCATCCCACATCTCTTTGGCCGATTTGTACTACATAATTTCATCTCGAATGCGAGGGATGACGCCATTTAATATCCAAGCTCTCACCATTGCATCATCCCGGCTCCATGTGACATACTTGCGTATCTTCTACTCAGGGGGCATCTCAGTAAGCACATGCTGCTTCTCGTGCCCTTCCACCGTCACAAGAAACATCTAAGACCAACGAGGGTAGTTGGTCTCATCCAACTTCACAATGGGTGTGAAAAACAGGCTCTTGTAGACACCTGTGCCTCCCACCTGTCCACCTTGCCCTGTGGTTACTCCTAACTCAGACGAGGAGGCCGTAATGTATCTTCAACAGTCACAACCACTAACACTGATGCAAATATCAGATCTGAAACAAGCACAACTTGGAGAATACACAACCCTAAAAATCCACAAACACGCGATAGAATGCTTCTCAATACACCAACGGAGAATACACACCTCGAAATATCATCAAACAAGCGAATACACACCCCAAATCTCAAAGAAAACACTCAAAATATACCATCAAATCACCATGCAGAGGATTCTTGGCTCTAGTACTCCATCAAACAATCTACAAGGATTCTCCGCTCAGACAAAAAGGTGCTAATATACCGTCTCCCTGCTGCCAAACACAGAGGCAGCAAGAGAGAGCGCAACCAGAGGTTGGAGTGACCTAGGCGATGCCTGGGTGACGAGAAAGACAGTCGCTGGTGGTCTAGGTGGCACCTGGCAGCGAGAGAGAGGGTCGCTGGTGGTCGGAGGCCAGCTATAGGCTGCCTAAGTGGCACCTGATACCAAGAAAGATCGGACTAAGCGGCGAAGAACGAAGCCTCAACGACCACTGGAAGCCTAGGTGGCTAAAGGCAGTAAGGCGACACCGCCGACAACACTACCGACAATGTTGCCGATGGCAACCATGGTGGCTTGACGGTGGAGGGTTGGGGTTTTTCTTTGAGGTGTAGCTCTCAACTTGGCTCTGATACCAAGTTAAAGGAAATGAATCAACTTATTCGATAAAGAAAACCCTACACATCTTTTATAGAGAAAGGTGAGGGAAAATATTACAAGACTCCAGAAAAAATATAAAATACCACTAATACCCTTACAACATAACGTAATACCCTTTTATTACAGAGAACACCAGATGCTCTCCATTTCAACCACCTTACGTTAATTCTATGTGTAATATCTTTATCAATTTCACGATCTTGTTGAAAAATTGATTCAAAGTACTTAAAAACACCTCTCATTGAAATGCACTCTTCTCCAATTTTTACATCCATGCCTCCACTGCTCCCTCTACTATTAAACTTGCATTCCATATACTCAGTCTTTGTCCTTCTTAGGCGTAAGCCTTTAGCTTCCAGGGCTTCTCTTCGAAGCTCAAGTTTTCAAACTACTCCATCTCATCTCATCAGCCAACACACTTTCATCTGCAAAAAGCATACACCATGGCACCTCAGTTTGAATATGCTTCGTCAACTCATCCATAACCAAGGTAAAAAAGTAAGAGCTTAAAGTTGATCCGTGATGTAGACCAATGGTGATATCAAAGTAGTCCGTCAATCCATCCTTGGTCCTTACACAAGCCATAGCTTCACAGTATGTATCCTTTATAAGGTTGATATACAAAACTAGTACATGTCTCTTCTCCAAAATTCTCAACAAGATATCTCTTGGGACAAAGCCATAGGTCTTCTCCAGAACAATAAAGACCATATGTAAATCCTTCTTCTTGACTCTATAGATCTCTATCATATGTCTTAGGAGGCGTATTGCCTCAATAGTAGACCGACCTGACATAAATCCAAATTGATTTTCAGTTACTAAGGAGACTTGCCTCAACCTTCTTTCAATTATTCTCTCCCAAAGCTTCATCGTATGATTCATCAATTTAATACCTCTATAATAACAATTTTATATATCTCCTTTGTTCTTGTATACACGTATTACAAAACTTTTCCTCCATTCCTCAGGCATCTTCTTGCCTCTCCAAATAGTACTAAAAAATTTTGTGATCCAAGTTATATCCTCTTCCCCCATCATTCTCCAAACATCTATAGGAATATCATTAGGCCTAACAGCCCCCCCAATTTTCATCATCTTTAAAGCATCCATTACTTTCTTTTGTATCCTCTGATAGCTTACCCGATTCATGTAACCTTCTGAATTGACTAATTCTCGTAAGATATCATTTTTGATTTCCATTAAAAAGCTTATGAAAATAATTTTTCCATCTTGTCTTATAATCCTCAATAGCTATAAGCAACATTCCTTCATCCTTAATGCACTTTATATGCGTAAGGTCTTTTGTTTTCCGCTTTCTTACTCTAGCTAGCTTGAAGATATCTTTTTCACCTTCTTTAGAATTTTCTCATAAAAATGCTCCCAAGCATTTGTGGGAAAGAAAACAAAAAACTAAATACATAGGTCCAATAAAGATGTTTGTATGAATTGGAACAGACCACCATTACGCCATTTACAATAAGTACATAATATGTTTGTCAATAAGGTTAAAGGAGAAGAGTCTCCTTCGGCAAGCGCTTCCCCTTAGGATTGGCTACGCCCTCCTAAGACCAATTTTCAACCATATACCCCTAGTGAAGGAATTCAATTTAAGACATTTTGTGTTAAGCACTCTTGCCTTCTTAAGGATGGATTTAGAGAGAAGATCGAAGGTTGATAGAGGAGGTGCACCTCCACAAGCCATCCAACGTTAGTGTACCAAAAAAAGATATAGCTCCTCTAAGAAAAGGAGAGGTAGTTTACAAAGGAACTCAGAGGCACTCGTATAGAACCAAGTAAGAGCTACTAGCATGGATAGCCAAGTTGCATTGTCTGAAGGATTCTTGTGATCTTACTGTGGACAAAGAAAGGCAAAAAGTTGATCTACAGAGGAGAATAGAGATTGAGGATAAGAAAGACGAAGTGGATTAAAGGCACAAGTCTAGTCAACTATAGCTTAAAGACGGGGGTACAAATACAATGTTCTTCCATGCCTTTACTAATGAAAGGAGACAAAACTAGATTAAGTCCATCAAATTAAGGTAGGAGGTGAGTTCTAGGAGCACAAAGCTTGATAGGTGATTGCGCAGCAATCATAGGTCTTAATCAGCCTAAATAATGTTAGAACCTAACTTAATTTGTAAATATTGCATTCATTTCATGCATATCATGCATTGCATGATTTTATAGAGAATAAGATGAGATATCTTGTTATTTAATATTTTTGTTGTTAATTGCATGTGCTAAAGTGATAGTGGAATAAGGCAATAAAGAGAGAAGATTGATCCAGACAAGAGGAGTGAGGAGGATAGCCTTATCCCTACCCTTAGAAACCCTAGGACAGCCTTCCTAAACCCAAAACCACTTCCATTATGACATCTTAGCCTTAGAACGCAAAACATGGATAGCACTATCCATGTTCTTATCCACCTTATCACTCTCCCAAACACTTGGGAACAAAAACCTACCTTAGAAAACCCAAAACCCACTCTCCAACACCTTTCCTGTAGTAACTCAATCCAAGAAGCCAAAACTTGCACTGACACAGAATTAGACATCCAACCAAACTTCTAGACGTCCAATTTTGGAGTATAAGATGTCTAATCACTTGTCTAAATGTCTTGAGGTCCTCTCTGGTTCCTGTTTTGGTGCTAGAAGCCCAAGCTTGCCTCTTTTAACCTAGAAACCCCACCAAACACCTTAGGAAACCTAATTAAAGACCTCCTAAGCCTATCTCACTATTCATACCCTTAGTTATCCTATCCCTAACATAATTAAACTATCCCATACCTAATTAAGTGCATCTATAGTTGATTGGGTGCACCTGAACCCAATTAGACCCACCCATGATCTAATTGACTCATACCTATTAGGATTACCTTAGCCTAATCACACACACACATCCAATTAGACTTGACCTAGACCCAATTAGGTTCACTCCTATCCAATTACACTCTCCTAAGCCCAATTAGATCCATACCCACCTAATCTAGGTTGACCTACCCTAGATTTACCAAAACCCACACATCACTCTACGAAATTTAAACACACACACTTTCCCTTTCTATTCCTACCAAAACCAAACCCTAAAACCTATGCGTCAAACCTAGATCCTAAATAGGTGGTGACTACCTATTCTAGGAAGCCACTTCCCATTTAAGGGAAGATGAGGCCATTCCATTCCCTTCCACCTCAACTTGCGAGCCCTCTTCCTCGGCCATTTAAGGGAAGATGAGGCCATTCCATTCCCTTCCCATGGATCGTGCGAGATCTCCATCGAGATCTACGTCGTTGATGCTCGAACTTGCTGCCATCTTCTTTGATCCTCGGCCTCGTGACAGTCATCGCCACCATCTTCAACGCCTTCTTCGTCTTCCTCTGATCGCCATCGCTCTCTCCACAGAACATCAGGGGCTTCGCCACCAGGAACCTGACACCACCGTGGCCGCTACCGCCAAGGGGTCTGGAACGTAGCCATGAGGGCCCTGCAACCACCGAAACCCCGGAGTCCTTCGACTTCATATGCTCCTAATCATGGAGCACAAAGAACTTCCAAGAACAATAAACATAATAATTGAAAAGATAACCCAAGAATCAACTGATACCAAGTTGAAAGATTTAAATAATACGGAAGCAATAATATCAAAGCATATAAGCATCACAAGACACTTAAGTTTACATGGAAATCCCACTCACGAAAAGTAGGGAGAAAATCAAGGGAGAAGGCCCCGATAGGGCGTTGATTTGTATTTCTTCCTTTCAAAGGAATATGGGAGTACACACCTATTTATAGGCTACCATTCGCACATAAAGTCCACATCTTCCGATGTGGCACTCAACCCACAATCCAATTCTCTCAACATAGACATCTAAATCCGAAGGATGTAACTTCCATAATGGATCCTTACCAGAGGATGAGATTTGGTGTGCTTTGTGCTCTCGTAAGCAAGAGGGTTCTCCTGATCCAAATGATTTTCTAATTTTCTTCTTAAGGGAGTTATAATGGCTATCTCGACTTATTGTTAGCTAATGAAGGGTTCTCATAGTTTGTCTTCTTCCTTTTCTAGCTAAAGGGAGAAGCAATGGAAAGTGGATGATTACAAGTCCATTACTGTTGAGAGAATTGTGTGTAGTGGTCATTTAATTTGACATCATGTAATGTGACGTGTTATTATGTGTAGTATATAAATAAGAGTGCACCCCCCGCTTGTTTCTTTGAGAAGAATACAAAGAAATCAATCCTATCAAGGGCCTTCTCCTGCAGTTTTCTCCCTGCCCTTCGTAAGTGAGGTTTCTGTGTAAGCCCAAGCATTCTTTATGTGATGCTTTTGATATCTTCTTATTATGCTTCCACTTATTATATTTATCAACTTGATATCAATTTGATTTTTAGGTTCATCTTATTATTTATCATATTCATCATTATTTTTTGGAGTTCCAATTTCTTTTTCATCCTAAGGAACCAAAACCAACTATTACCAAATCAGAGAAGAGCTTGCGACAGAGGAAAAGACCTCGATGGCAATAAAGGCACATGCAGAGGAGAAACGCACGAGGATTTCGTGCGCTGAAAAAACCCTTGTGATAACGAGGTCGCACGCAAAAGGTAGCTGCTGCAATCTGCAAAGCTTCGCAGACCTACTACAATGATGCGGTAGCATTGCTACTGGTGGAGCGACGCAAAGGAGGCACTACGGAGTGCTGGCGGTGAGAAACGCAGGGAGGAGCCTTACAAGGAGGTGGATCTTATGGTAAAAGGCATTGGATCGGATCGTATGGCAAGGAGGCAAGGTCGATGCTGCGCTAAAGAAGATGAATTGATGAGATCTGCGTTGATCTCACACAAGACCACGCGAGACCACCTAGTAAGGTGGTGCTGAAATCATAATCGTTGGCAGCGCTTGGTACTAGCAGGGATCAAAGCGACGGCACGCCTCCAGCGACACTACAAGGAGGATCACAACAATGGTCTCGTGTGCGTGGGCAGGAAAGGATCACAATTAGGTAGAGCAATCTCCGACGAGGATCGTGATGAGGATCTCGACAGAGATCTCACATGAGATCGATGGAGGAGGCTCAGGATGATGGTGCAATCTGCTCCAGCGACGATGGCAGCAGCGAGGTTGTGGTGTGAGACAAGTCCATTAGGTACCATTATTTATTTTCCCCTTGTTTTCCCTTTTGGGTTCTCTTTATTCCCTTCTTGGTATTGTAAAGGAAAAGGAAGCAAACCAAAAAAAGGGGACAAAAAAATCAAAGAAAAAAAAGAAGAGGAAAAATATAAAAAAAAAAGAAAGAAAAATTAAAAAAGGAAAAAAAAGAGGGAGAGAAGCTCTTTACTTCATGATGTTTTTTCCTTCTCATTGTTGTATTCATCTCTCGTACAAGTATAGGAGAGAGGAGTACGAATGCTAGTATAGTCACCCCTATCTGAGAGTCCCCTTATTTAAGATCACCACATGAGAAACCATAACTCTAGGAGGTTCAGAGTTTCGAGGTCTCCAGAGAGGGAGATACAGTTTCGAGGTCCTCAGAGGAAGGGCCCATGACAGGTTTCTATGTGGGAGATCCAATTTCATGGACTCCAAAGAGGAAGATCCAGTTTCGAGGTTTTCAAAGGAAGACCCATGTCAGGGATACTGAATGAGAAGCCACCAACAGCAGTTGAAGTCTCCAGAGGAGAGGCCCTTGTCAAAGCTGATTACAACAATTCATCATCAAGCTCTAGCCTCACTAATGTGTCGTCATCAGCATACCTGCTTACAGGGATGAACAAGAGTGCAGTCGTCATCTGCAGAGGAGAGGCAGTTGTACTAGTTGAGAGTTTTGTTTATTCTGTTGTGTAGAAGAGTTTCTTTGTGTTACAAGTTGAGCATTCCATGCTCCAGCTTGAGTGTTGAAAGAATTGTGTGTAGTGGTCAGCTTGAGGGAGAGTGTTGACAGAATTGTGTAGTGGTTATTTAGCCCCACGTCATGTAATAGGGAGTGTTGTGTGTGGTGGCCTATCAATAAGCATGTACCCACTACTTGTTTCTTTGAAAAGAATACAGAGAAATCAACCCTATCAAGGGCCTTCTCCTGTGGTTTTCTCCCCACTCTTCATGAGTAAGATTTTCACATAAACCCAAGCATTCTTTATGTGATGCTTTTGATATCTTGTTCTTATACTTCCGCTTATTATATTATCAATTGTATCCAACTCCATCTATCTTTTGGTGGTAAAGACGCTAGCTCTTAGCCTAAAATGCCATGATGGGTAATCTAATGAACATTGCACAATCTACCTTTATTTTAGGAAATCTATCATGGAGAAACATCATCACCTCAAAGATCCTGTCAACATGGAAGAGGGAAGGACGGCTTTTTGTTGTAAAATTGATTTCTCCAAATCTTATAATAATTTAGATAGGAAGTTTCTTTTACCATCACTTTTTCTAGGAGTTCCCATCACAATGGATCACCTAGATGAAGACTTGTTTTACGCCTACCTCCTTTTCTATGCTTATTAATGGGCATCTTGAAGGAGGCAAGTTTCAAACCTACATGCCCTTTAGCCCCTCTTCATTTGTCCACACATTGGACTTCTTGGATGGTGCTTGGTTCCTTTTTTAAGCCAATGAGTTGCACGAGTTTGGCACAAGGGGAGGGGACAAGTTTGTGCCTATCTTACAATAAGCAGACAATATTGTCATACTTGTGGAGGGCCTATAGTCACTAAAGCAAGAAATGTGAGAATGCTAATGGAGATTTTTAGGGAACTTTTATGTCGAGATTTTGGAGTGCTAAGGTGCACCAGGGGTTCATGTTCTTCATCTGCCAATTAGATATTTAGGCTTGCCTCTCATGCCAAGGGTTGTTGCCTTGAGAGATTATGTCCTTAACACAAAAAGATTGGAGAAATGACTACAAGGATGGGCAGCTAGATTATTGTCAAAGGTAGAGGATAGATTTACCATCTTGATACTTCTAATTTACTTCCTATTAGTCCTCAAGGTGCCTAGGTGCATGCTGAAGAGGATAGATTTTGTTAGAAGAAGATTCCTTTGGCTCTCATCAAGCAAGGATGATTTCCTTCCTCTGGTGGTATGGGACAGGTTTGCAGACCCAAGTAGGCAAGCAGCTTCGGGATTCCTAACCTCAATGATGCTTTGCTAACAAAGTGAACTTTTCACTTCTTTGGACCTCATCAGCCTATTTGGAAGAAGTTTTGGGGGCTCTTGTGGAGACCCGATTGATTGGGATGACCATGAGAAGACACCTCAACTTTTTGGAGGAGCTTAATGAAGTTGTTGAGAAAAGCCAGACCTCACTACATGCACTCCTTAAGTGATGGGAGAAGGTTCCGATTCTGGTCCTACTAATGGTGATCCTTTGGGGTTATCATAGAAATGTAAAACTTAGCTGCTTCAGCTTTAGATCCCCAGACTGCAATGGTGGATTGCTACTAAGATGGGGTATGGACACCAGCTCTCCCCTTTTTCCTTTCTGAATGGCAAGGTGGAGGACTTGACACTCGTCTTCCCCAATGATGGGAGAGATGGGTGGATCTGGAGACATGGTTGCTTCACCAGCAAGAAAGCATACCCGGAGTATATTAAAGTATTTCATTCACTCCGTCCCATTTTTGCTCATATGGAGGATCGAGATTCCCCTTAGGTCCTCTACTTGGCTGCTGAGGAAGAGAGTTGTTACAAGACAACATAGAATGTGCTTGCTGCCAAATGCAGATTTCACTTGTGCCCTTTATGATTCCCTTGCAGAAGATCTGGATCATCAAAGTGCCTCAGGTAAATAGAAGGCCAAGTCCTGGTGCCTTCTTAACATACCTCAAAACCATCATGGCAGCCTCCCAGTGCTACTTTGTAGGCTTTGCCATGAATTGACTAAGCCTTCCCACGGCAAATGCAATGCCTGGTCTGGTGATAGTGAGGTAGAGCAGCTTTCCCACAAGCCGTCTATACTGTCTGCTATCTACTAAAGGTGCCTCTACATCATAGAGATGTGCCTTTGGGTCCATAGGTATGTTTGCTAGTTTTGCCCTAAGCATACCAACCTCCTGTAAAACATCTAATGCATACTTTCTCTAAGATGTAACTATCCCATGCTTGCCACAAGCAACTTCTATCACCAGAAATACCATAGCTGACCCAAGTCCTTCATCACAACTGATTGGCCAATCTCTCTTTAATCTGCACTATACCCTCTACATCATCACCTGTGATAATTAAGTCATCTACATAGACCAGGAGAGCAATCACGCCTTTCCCTGTTTTTCTGACAAATAAGGAATGATCTGCCGAAGACCTCTGAAAACCATCAGCTTCCACCACTTCTGACAACTTCTGGAACCACGCATGTGGACTTTGCACACACACTCCCCTTTGGTCTCATATCCCGATGGTTGCTACATATACACTTCCTCCTATAAATCACCATATAGGAATGCATTCTTCACATCAAGTTGATGCAACTGCCAGTCATAATGTACTGCCACTAAGAGTAGGATCCGCACAATCTGGCTACTGGAGAGGTGTCAAAGAAGTCTACCCCATAGATCTAGATGAAACCCTTTGCTACAAGTCGGGCCTTGTATCTAGCAATGCTGTTATCAGGATGAAATTTGAGTGCAAAGGCCCATCTACACCCAACCAGGCTGGCTTCAGGTGGAAATGAGGCAAGTTCCCATGTGCCTCTGCTCTGAAGTGCACCCACCTGCTCCATGGCCTGATGCCACTATGGATGAAGCATGGCTTCTTGATAGGAAGCAGGAATAGTAATGGAGACCAGGGCTCTAGTAAACCCCGAAAAAGTTGTACCAAGATTAGCTATGTGTAGATATCCTGCAGCATGTTATCTTGCACATGACCTCAGAGACTTCCTAACACCAATAGGAAGGTCACTATCCACTTGGGCATCAACACCTGCAAGATCCTCATCTGCCCTTATATCATCACCATGCACCAAAGCATCAGTGTCTAAAGACCATGGACTCACCTGAGCTGGGGAGGCTGGACGTGAAGGAGGGGGCATCCTGAATGTAGTACGTGGTCTCTAATAGGAACCAATGAAATCATGAAACCTCTCTTTCTCAGGAGTAGTCAAGTGTTCCTCCACAAGGATTGACCCAAATGGAATAGGTGGAATAGGCATAGGGACTCCTTTCATAGGAAGTAACTCACTGCTAGTGGTAGAAAAATATGGTATGGCTTCATAAAACGTCACATTAGCAGACACAAAATGTTGGGAATTAATCGGATCAAAGCATCTATACCCCTTTTAAGTTCTAGAGTAACCTAAGAAAACACACTTGGTAGCCTGTGGTGCCAGCTTGTCCTATCCCAGACTTAAATCATGGACAAATGCAACGCACCAAAAAATACCAGGGATAATAGAAACAAAGGTCGACCAGGATACAAAACCTGCCACGAAATTTGCTCATGAATAGCAAAGTTCGGCATTCTGTTTATAAGAAAACATGTAAGAATAGCATCGCCCCAATACAAAGCAGGCACTGTATGATAAATAAGTAGGGTGCATGCAACATCAAGAAGGTGTCTGTGCTTCCTCTCAGCAACACCATTCTGCTGAGAGGTGTGAGCGCAAGTGGTTTGATGCACAATACCATTGGTACGAAAAAACTGCATCAAACGAGAAGTACGAAACTCCAAGCATTATCAGACCGAAACATTTTGACAGAAATAGAAATTGGATTTTTATTTCCATAATAAAATTTTCAATAATAGTTCCAACATCATATTTATTCTTCAATAAGAACAACCAAGTACCACGGGAAAAATCATCAACAAGCACTAGAAAATACCAATGTCCAAGTCGGTCAGGAACCCAGCTTGGACCCCAAACATCATTATGGACTAAATTAAATAAAGCAAACGACCCAACATGTGAAGAAGCAGGAAAGCTGGCACGGTGGTGCTTTCCAAGTTGGCAGGCGTCACAAGCGATGGTGGTGCTGGCGAGAATGTGAGGTAAAACACGCCTAAGTCTCTCCACAAAAAGGTGGCTAAGGCGAAAATGCCACTAAGTTGATGACCCAATGGTCAAGGAAGTCTCCCCCTGACACATAGAAGCAACAATAGCAAGAGGAGAGCCACTCAGGCGATACACCCCTCCTCCCTTACGTCCTCCACCAATCGTCCTCCCCGTGAGTCGATCCTGCAAGGCACAAGATCGCGCATCAAAGATGGCTCTACAAGTAAGCTCCCTGGTAATTCGACTAACAGACAAAAGACTAAGTGGAAAGCAAGGTTCGAAATACCGATTTCGACGCCGTGCCGATAAAATTGTAAGTATGCATTTCGTGGGCATGCCTTTCACGCCGTGCCGATAAAATTGTAAGTATGCATTTCGTGGGCATGCCAAAGGCATGCCATGGAAATGCCCGTTTTTCGATGGCAAATTTCGACGATTTCGACGGCCCAAAAAAATGGCATTTCGAGGCACGCCGAGGGCATGCCGATGCATGCCGACAGAAATGATTAAGATTTAAAAGACAACTAAATCAACATATTAGAAACGTGTTTACAGGGTTTTTTTATATTAAAAACATATTTACAGGTTATTTTACCTTATGTGGAAAAAAAATCAACGTGTGTGTTCCCCTTCTCTCCAGACCGCCCATTCCCAGGAAATGCACTTCCCCTTCCCTCCAGACCGCCCATTCCCAGGAAATCGAAATTCCCAACCGCGCCCCCATTCCCTCCACTCAGCCATTTTCAAAAGCATCCCGCTCAGGCTTTTCAAAGTTCCCGCCGCTCTCATTCCCAATGCCGCTCAGCCACCGTCGGCATGTCGACGTTTCGTCGGTAGCTATCAGCATGCCGGCGAAATCCTCGGCATGCCGACGGTTTCCCTGCAAACCGACACTTTCTTTGCGTCAATATGCCCTCCCTCCAAAAACCCCCTTACCGACGGCATGCCGTCAGCATTTAAATCACAGGTGGAAAGTGTGGCACATAAAGAACATTTGGTAACTGCAAAGAGGAGGAAAGAGACACCCCCCTCCCCTTTTCCAGCCACCTGAGATAGTCTCCCATCAACCAACTATATTGTCCTGCCTGGAGGGACAGGTGTCAAGTCTGAGAAGGCTCCAGAAGTACCACATAGATGTTGTGAAGCCCCTGAATCCACCAACCAGTCTCATGTACGAAGTGCAGATAATGAGTATATATCTATTATACCTGACGAAGAGGCAACTGCAACAATCTCTGGAATAGGCTGAGACATCTGATTGAACTTCTGCAACAATTCCTCAAATCTACTTTAGTCACTGTATTAGCCAGAGGTGCGCCAACCTTTGTCGCCTGGTGAGCAGTAACAGGCTTCCTGTGCTTCTGCTAGCACATAACCTCAATATGACCCAGTCTGCCACAATAGGTGCATCAAGGCTTTGGACCACGACCTCCAACACCCCGTCCACATCCACGGCCACGGGTAGAAGAAGCATTCTCCAAGTACCATGATAAGCAACCAATGCAATAGTCCGACCCACAGTCTCAGAAGGAGCAGTAGTAATGCTAATCCTACTAAGTCGACTATATATATCATCAGTTGTAGGTAAATCGATCATGGTCAATATCTGATCCCGTGCAGTAGCATATTCTAGTCCCAGACCAGACATAAAAAGAGACACCGCAAGTTCTCTCTTAAAGGCACACCAAGAGGAATATGCACAGCCAGGTCTATAGGAGTTATGATGCTCCAATAACCCCTTGACCTGAGAATAGTACTGGGTCAGTGTCTTACCATCTTGACGAAGATGGAAGAACTCATGATAAAACTGGAAAACCCAAGTAGAGTTCTTGTAGGAATACATCTCACTAAGAGAGTCTCACATCCTCTTGGCAGTAGGATAGTACATGATCTCATCGCCAATCCTCGGTATCACCAAATTCATCATCCAAGCACAAACCATGGCATTATCATGACCCCATGTCACATTGGTTCATGTTTTCTCTGCGGGTTTAGGCCGACTCAAAATGTGCTCCTTCCCATGACCTCTCACGGTCGTAAAAAAGCACCAGGGACCACCGCAGATAGTTAGTCTTGTCTAACTTGATAATGGAGCCAAAGAACGGACTTTTGTATCCCCTGATGTCCATAAAGGTGTCCAAGGTGACTTCGAACGAACTGGAGCTACTAGAAGAACTTGGGGATGACATCTTGCTACCCTCGGCCACCCATTAGATGAAAACAAAGCCTTCTGAAGCTAAAATCAGATCTGAAGTTACCAAACCATGACCTAAAAGTAGCTTTTCAGACCATGAAACAAGGTTTGAGCAATGTAGCAACCCTTCTCAAGGCACAATCGAGCGTGAGCGGCTCACCTCTCCTAATACAGATCTCACGAGGAGATCAGATGAGGGAGGAGGGTGCTTAAAGCACCCTACCGATCAAAATTGGAGACCCAAGTGCGGTCCCCTAACCAGCAGTGACCTCATGTCGTGGAGGGGTTGTAGGGGCGACGCTCAGGAGGAGCACCAGCGTCGCCGGTCCTCCTGGGCGATGCACAGGGCCCCCACCAGTAGCAGCACAACACCTAGAGGGCTGTTGCGTGCCGCCAATCAGGAGGATGAGACTCCTACGTCGCCGCCTATCAAGGAGGCAGGGAAGCGGTCGCCGTGGAGGTCCTACCACTCGATCATAAGGACAGCAATCAGATCGTCATCACCTCCTCTTCTCTCCACCAAACATTGGTGATGGTGGTTGGAGAGGTGGCAGCGGTGACCTCTTGTTGGAGACACTACTAGGGTTAGGGTTAAGGTGGAGGGGTCAAAGGCATATTTGGGTGGGGTATCTGAAACACCAATCTAGGACCGCTGCTCTGATACCAAGTAGGATGAAATGAAAAAATCTGTTTATTCTGAAGGTCCTACCTCTCTTTATATAGAAAGAGGAAAAGGGCAAATTACAAAGATACCCCAAGATAGACATAAGGTGACAAGTGCATCCTTACAAATAAATGTAAAACATAAAATGGAATACTACTTAAGTCTACATAAACAGGATTTCTGTTGACAAAATATGCGCAACGAATATTCAAAAAAATTAAAACAAGCACCCATCCTTCAAAACAAGAACATTTACAGGGAAAAAAAAATTCTTAAAGCATGCCAATGAATTTTATGAGAGAACCTTATTTATATGTTACGATTGACTACTTGCCAAATTAAAAAAGGATTAAAAAGAATAAACTGATATTTCACACCTGTGGAATGGGTAAAACTGCTAGGAAGTCGACGATAAAGTAACGGCTCAGATACCGCTTGGCTATCTGAGCAGGATCTATCACAAGTTCACCTCGACCAAAAACACGAGATGATGGAGCAATAAAAGCAGTACGAAATTGAAGAGCCATCCTGAACAGGTAGAAAGCATCAATGATGGTCCGCAAAGTAGTGGTGGTGATGGCAAGTTTTCTATCTATTCCAAGGCAATCTGATTCTTTATCAACACGTGGGAGATAAAAGAACAATGGATCTACTGAAACGGCGAAAATACATGATACGACAAACAGTTTATTCCATCTCTGGAGAAACTTATCCTGCGGGTCAAATATCTTTTTCTCCGACACTTTAAGATCTTCTGCAAAAATTCCTTTGTTCCCAACAAATCTAAGGGAACGACCAAGAGATATAAGTCCCTCAGATCCCTTTACCACTCCTCTCCTGAATGATTTTGATGTTTTAGATGATCCATGGCTCAGTCCCTCTATGTCAAAACCACATCGCTTCATTTTGCCCCCATCAAAAGAAAGCCTCGAGTCAAAATCATCCAACCTAAAGATGAAAACAGATTGCTAAAATAAGTGAAACCTGCATGGCTATCAAACATAAGAACTGAACTTAAAATGCATAAATGTGAAGATAAGAGATTTTACAGAAACCATCTAGCATGCTACACTAACAGGTGATGATTGATGATAACCACAACATGCAGCAACTACTCAAGTTGAAAAACATTTTATAGATAACTTGCTAAAAGAATTCAAGTTTAAATGGAAATCAAGGAAACAGTAACTCTTTTGGCAACCCAATCAGAGAATAAAACGGTAACAAGCAAGACAATAAGGGAAGTTGCAGAAAAATGAAGACAATTTTTACTAGGCAACTGGATTTTGAACCTAAACCCAAGCTCGTATCTGTCCCCGCAAACGTTCCCAACTGCTAGACATGAATCATACAACAACAATACGAATACGATTGGTGTATGCCCAGTTTTTTTCATAATTTGATTCCTGTTATAGAACATTAAATCACCAGTCTATCGGGGCTCACCCTTCTATAATATCATATTAAAATGTATCAAAAAAAGCTGTATACACTTTAAGCCTCCCACTAGGGGGAATGGGAGAGAACCATAGACCCAAGGGAGTTGAGCTTTGTGCCCCTTCTGTAAGGTATATGGTATTCTCTTTTTCTTATTTGTGGGTTTGTTCTCAATACACAAAGCGCGCAGCACCACCTACCCTGTGAGGTCACCCACGCAACTTTTCTCTATGATTCTCTACCCCCAAAAATGACTTTGTGCTGCCCGTGATCTGTTCCCACCTTGTTGCTTCTCTAGTGGACCGTAGTTGATCTGGTATCTCTTAGCCATAAAGAACTGGATGCTCACTCATTTATTGATTGGGATTGTTTCCCAATTCCTACTTGTGATCATCTCCTCCAGCTTGGGATCATTTCCCACTATTATCATCATATTTGCATGCTACCTCCTTGGAGAATACCTACTCGGGTGGATATATGCTAGAGACATGCTAGCCACATGCGATGATGGTCCCTATGCACCTATCAACCTCACTAATGATTAAGTGCAAGAAAATGTGACATCCACTACTTCTAACAAGTGGGTGATTGATATGAATGCATCTACTCATCTTACTGGTGACGTCAGTTCTTTATGCGAGACTCAACTGGTCAGAACGGTCACCTCATTATGCTGGTAAATGGTACCTACTCTTGTATGACCGCAGTGGGAGATGTTCAGTTCTTTTCTCACTTTCAATTCTCAAGCATTCATTATGAACCTGAGTTTCCTATGAGTCTCTTATCTGTCAGCAAGTTGTGCAAGGATCAGAAGTGTCACATCATATTTGATGAAGATCAATGACAGTTTCAAAACAAACAGACCACTCAGATTAGTGGTAGTGAATATGAGAGGGGCAGACTATACTACCTTGTCGGTGTAACACTCCAGTTATCTTTTCTTTATATTTTTGGGCTATTTTATCATTTGTTTTTTCCTCCTAGACATACGTTACAAATGGCCCAACACCTCTATATAAAGAGGTGTAGGGTTCCATTTAAGAAAAAAGATCATTCATTTTCTCCAACTTAGTATCAAAATGGAGATCCTAGATAAGCGCTCCGATAGCCCACCCGCACTAGCCTCCGAAACCTATCCACCCTAACCTTAACCCTAATTCTCCAAGCTAGCTTCTCCTCCTACTTTAGGCTACTGCTACCCACCTTGTAGGGCCACCGCCCTCCTCCCAGCAAGACCACCACCCCTACCAAGGCCGCAGCCAACCACCAAAAGGTCAGCGCCGCCCCAGCGGGGCTACCGTTTGCCCAGCAGGGGAGGCTCTCCTCTTACCACCGCTGGCATCTACTCCTGCTGCGACAGTCAGGGCTACTGCTACTGCGATCTACAGTTACTGCGGATGGTGGTGGTTGGTGGCTGGAAGATCTCGCCGGCAAGGGGAGTATCACCCCTTAGGAGCGCTGTTAAGGCCTTCCCCGTACCCTAACATGCGCTAAGTCTTGATCTAAAGGGTGCTTGTGACTCTTGGGATATTATCTAAGATCTCTCGATTTTAGATTTCATGATCAGGAGATCACATTCTCTCTTATTTCAAATTTTTTCATATCTGAATATTGGTTTCAGATCACGTTCATGGCATCTTGTGGCAATCCTAAGGCACGATGGCCTCTACAAGCTCTTCAGATGTGTCATCGATTACCACTATGAACATCAGGAGTTACAAAACTCTCTTCTTTGTTCCGATCGCCAAGTTGAATGAGACCAACTATGCCAGTTGGTCTCAAACATTCCTCGTGACTGTAGAACATGATAAGGAGCACATCTTAATAGAGTTGGAGCCACACGAGAAGACAAGGAAAAATGCCACGTGGAAGAAAGATAATGCAATGGTCCATGCTTGGATCATGAATTTTATGGAGTCTCAGATTGGAGATGGGATCATGTACTACAGGACGACCAAGGAGATGTAGGATTCTTTGCGTGACATGTATTCTCACGAGAAGAATTCCAACAAAGTTTTTGAGATCATTGTGCTATTGGTGGTCAAAAGGAGGGTCAATCATTGCCTCAATACTATGTTGCTTTGAAGGGGCTCCTAGAGAAGTATAATGTCTGTCATCCTGCCTACACCTGTGCCACCCAAAGGGCGCACAGGAAAGAGTATGCAGTCCTTCAGTTCCTAGATGGACTTAGATCAAATTATGAGGCTACTAGGTCCCAAATCTTGACTCTTGCTGAGCTTCCATCTCTTGAGGAAGCATATAGTCGAGTAAGGTGGTTGTTAAACCATCCCTTTCAGATGTTGGACAGACCTCTGCCTTAGTGCCTACTGGAGGACATGGTGGACGTGGCTCTCCATCTACCAGGACGAGAGGACGTAGTGGTTAAGGCACGACTAGCAGACCCCGCACCATATGCTCTCACTGTGGCAAGGTTCCTACTGTTCGCATACTGTTCCTATTTCTTTGATACATTTTCACCTGTAGCACAGCTTCCTACTATTCGCATACTGCTGTCTATTGCTGTTCACTGTGACTGGCCTCTTCATCAACTACATGTGAAGAACGCCTTTCTTTATGAAGATCCTCAGGAGGAGGTTTACATGCAACAGCCTCCGAGATTTAAGACTCAGGGGGAGTGTGTATGTACACTGAAGAAGGCCATATATGGCCTGAAGCAGAGCCCAAGTGCTTGGATCCAGAGCTTGTCAAAGGTATAGACTATGAGACATGTGAGGTCCTCTACTGATCATTTGCTCTTTGTTAACAAGAGCACAAGGGGAGTTGTGACGCTTCTTGTCTATGTCGATGATCTCATTCTCACTAGGGATGACACTACTAGGATAGCTAAGGTGAAGAAGAAGTTGGTTAAAGCCTTTATGATGAAGGATCTGGGTGAATTCAAATAATTCCTAAGTATTGAGGTGGCACGCAGCAAAGAAGGTATTGTCCTAAGTCAGCACAAGTATGTTCTTGATGTGTTGCAGGAGATAGGGATTCTGGGCTTTAAGCCTGCTAATATACCAATGAATCCCAAAGGACATTTCTATGATACAGACTCTCCACCTATAGATAGCAAATCTTATAGGAATTTGGTTGGTAAGCCATTATATCTTACTGTTAATACATATTAGCTTTTTTATTTTTCCTCTCTTTGTAAGGGTTATAATAGTCTTTATCCCTCAGAGATATTTATGTACTTTTGACTCTACGGCCTCTCTCTATATAAAGAAGGCCTAGGGTTTCTAATGAAATTAACTCTTTTCATCCAATTTGGTATTAGAGCACCAATCCTACACCGTGGCTCCAGGTATCCCACCCCTCAAGGCCTCCTAAACCCTAACACCGAATCCCAATCTCCTCTCTTCCTCGATGGTGGCAGCGGCCTCCGACGACCCTCCGACCGCACGCAGTAGCCCCAGCGACCCCCGACAGTGCTTCGGAGGCACGCTTCAACCCTGACAACGAGGCTGCGGCGGCGCGGGGGTTGCTGAACCACCATAGTAGCGCTCAGGCAAGGGCCGATCGACCTAGTAGCGGCGCTGCGACTGCGTTGCGACCTGCCACAGCAACTGACGGAGGCGTTGCCGATCCAAGGACCCTCGGCGGCGCTCTACAGCAGGTGTTAGCGCCGGCAACAAGCTTCAGACCAGCAACAGTGACCTCTTCAATGCCACAGCGGCCATCTGCGGCTGCGACAGGGGACGATTGGCGGCGCAACCACCTGTTGAAGCGGCGCACAAGGCTTCCGATCTCTATGCAGCAATCGTGTGGGGTACCTTGTCTGATCCAGGGACTGCAGTCCCTATTCTTGTTGTGAGAAGGAGGCTAGATCTCTTTGGGGCCTTCTTAGGTGTTCTCCTTGCACCCAATGGAGGCCAACATCTGTCCAAGGAAGCCTCTTATCAACTATGCAGATCTAAATCTGCTGGTTTTCAGATTATTTGATGGTTTCTTGGTCCTAGATGCTTGATCAAGGCTTCCGGATTGCGAAGATGTCTTCAGATGATCAGTCCGAGGTGTCTTCAGGCTCTATTTCGGACACCAGGGTACTCAAGAACCCATTCTTTGGTCCTGTTATTAAGTTGAATGAGAACAACTACCTGCAGTGGTCCCAGACCTTTCTTATGACCGTCAGAGGTCATAAAAAGAGCCATATACTTACATATCCATAGCCTGAGAACAAGATTGGCACAAATGCCAACTGGGATAGTGATAATGCCATGGTTTGTGCAAGGCTGATGCAGACAGTTATTCCCTGAATAAGAGATGAGATCATGTATTATACTATAGCAAAGGAGATGTGGGAGTCTTTGCCTGATACCTATTCACACGCCAAGAATTCCGCACGAGTTTTCCAGGTCTTTTACGACCTTTTCTATCTGCGTCAGGAGGGACGCATGCTATCATAGTATTACTCCCTTACGAAAGGAATGCTAGAGAGGCACTATTCCTACCTGCCAAGGTGTACTTGTGAGTCCTGGAGGAGTTTCTGGAGATAATTGGTTGTCTCTCTTTTCCTATCTAGCCTTGGACCTGAATATGCAGCAACCAGAGATCAGATTCTCACTACTCCTGAGCATCCTACCTTGGAGGAAGTATATAGTAGACTCAGCAGAGTTCCAGTGCGCACTCCTTCCCCTGACTTTACAACTCAGTCATCAACACTAGCTGCAATTCCTGGACGTAGCAGGGTACCACTTATCCAGCACGTGGTTGTAGACATTGACGTTCTTCTCGTACATGCACTAGGACCCCGTGTACTTATTGTGGCAGACTTGGTCACTCTAAGGTTACATGGTGGCAGAAGCATGGTAGACCACTTGTGGCCAATCAGGCAGTTGAGATCTCAGATTCAGCTCTTTCTACCTCTGATATTAGCTCTTTGAGTATTGACATTGAAACTTTGCGGCAGCAAATTGCTCCGTTGACTCAGGCTCAAGGTTTTAAATATTGATATCGATATCATATCGACAAGTCAAAAAAGGGACATATCAAGAATATATCGCTGATACAATGAATTTTGAGAAAATCGCCCAAAAGTGTCTAAAATGTCACAAATTTTATGAAAATTAACATTTTAATAACTAATACATCATGAAGAAATGCCTGCAAGACGAAAATCATAAATTTTGAATGAAAACATAACAGCAATGCACTAGTCACATATCAACAAAGTCATATATTGAAAAGAATGTGTATATAACATGATAATAAATGTAAAATGTTCATAGTAATACTACTCACAAAAAAATGAAATATAAAGTATTAGAGTATCACTTGACCACAACAAGCACGGAAGCACCATCCAATGCCACCAAATCAATACCAGGTTGAGCTTCGACCTGATTCGATACCTCTCTTCCGATTACCTTCCTCGATTTGAAGGCACACTAACATATTCACAGTATGACTCCCATGTTGGAGCAAGGGCACCACGATCGTTTATTTTGATGATAACAAAACACTTGTTATTTTACATTTACTTTTGAGTCCTAGATTTCAGGTCGATTACAAATGTTACAAGTGTAAAGGAGTTCCAGCTCTCATCCATGGTGGATTGGAGGAGCTTGACAGAGGAGCTTTGCGATGAGCGAAAGCTTTCCTTTCTTGTTCGTTGTACTTTATTTTTGTTTCTTTTGTTGTTCATTATTTCTGTCTTAGAATATTTGTTAAAGAGCCTCAAAGTTACTTAACAGTAGTCCTAAGAGCAATTGCACAACCTTAGGATACTTAGATTTTTCGTAAAAGACTTATTAAACCTAAATAGGCTTCAGATAGCCTTTTAAGATGTCTAACACAAAAATCAGATGTCTGATAGTGAACTTTAAGATGTTTGAATGTTGAATCAGACGCCCACTATCACTTAGGCTGTACTTAGTAAGTTATGTCTATTGAAATCAAACGACCAGCCCTTAGTCCAAACGTCTTAACAGACGTCAGATGACTTGGCCAAACGTCCAATTAGTGGAATGTTGGCTTTCACAATATGATAGTTGAGAAATGACCTTTAAGCCTCTATCAGACGTCCGTAGAGAACATTAAACGTCTGATAAGTAGACGTTTGCCCTCGATTAAGCCCAATTCTCTTTCCAAGAGACTTCTACCCGTTTGTGCCATGGGAAATCCATACCCGCAGTTAATTTGGTTTCCAGACATCCAAACCTAATGCCAGACATCCAATATATCGTCTCACTGACTTTCACAAGAACCCTGTTTAGGTCTGACTCAAGTCAGTAAGAAAACCTATCTAGAATTAGACGTCTGATATAATTTCCAAACGCCTTAAGAGTGACTTTTAGACATCTGATCTTTTTCCCAGACGTCTGATGACCTTATCAGAATCAGTAATGATTCTGATTGCGGCTTGATTTGCCTTGAGATGATCCCCAACAACTACTTAAGGCTTCCAAAGCCTTCTTAAGCCTTCTTAGGCACTCTATAAATAGAGTGCCCTTGCTTTGCAAAGACATACCAAGCAACACCATTTCCACATCAATTTGTGTCAATTTGAACATTAGAAGAGATCTAGCTCTCACAAGCTTCAGTTCTACATCTTGAGAGCTTTCCTCTCACATGCACCCGCTCTCCCGCCGTCGTTATGAGAGCATCGTCGTGCCATTGCGTGGTTCACGCACCTGTGTCGTCAAGCCAACGTACTTCCAGCAAAACGAAGTTTCCTAACTCCTATAGTAGCTAGGTTTTAATCTTTGTGGCTCTAAAGGATTGTTGTTTTTACTGTCTTTGGTTGAATATTCACTTTGCGAATTCCCGTCTCCATCAAGAGACAAAATACTCGTAAAGATAAGGGATTTAAGACACACTACCCTCGTATAAAATAGTGTTGTTATATTGAGGCTCAGTCACCCTTGTTTAAGTGACTGAATTAGTTGATTTAATCAACTTAATCAATCGGAAAATCCTAACTCGAGAGGGTTAGGTGGTGGTTTTCACCCAGTTTGAATTTCCAACTAAAAATACTTTGTGCATTTGTGTGATTGATTACTTGTGTGAGATTGTTTACATATTTCCGCACTTTCATATTTTATTCCGCAACTCTCACCACCTCCTGCATAAATCAACATCCCACGCCATGTAGCTAAATCGAGTATTGTATTCATTGATGCATATCGTTGATGGTCTTCATCACTATAATAGAAAAGTATTCCAAGATGTAGATATCAACTGTGACTGTCGGACGAGCTACCCCTGCTTCTAGTTCAAGATCAACCATGATTCTGAGTAGACTCATCTCGATGTCTTCTTAAATCCGTGGATTCGATAAAACCACCTCGTTTCAATGTAAAACTTGATGATTCACAGGGTTCACACTATCTCATCAATGAACTTCATGGTGGTCGAGGAAGTGGTGCACAAAAGTGGGAAGGTTGACAAGAAAATTGTTGAGGACCATGAGATGCAAAATACTCAGGGAAAACCCCATAGCCATAATTTACAGATGCAGGATCACTTTGGGTATTACTTTGGGGGCGACCATCATGCCCATAGCCATATAAGGAATCATAATAAGATGGAGGACTGGTGTAGTTGGGGAAGTAATTAGATGAACTTTGCACCTCATCTTGAGATTGGTACTGAGAGCTGGTGTAATGAGATCCGTAGCGACCATAATAACCTTATGATGATGATCCTGGGCCACCTCCAAAGAATGATTCCAACGCCAGATTAAGAGATCCCACTGACGAACTTAAATCATCGATGGACATCATAGAATAACTTAAGGCATACCCATACCCTATCGGGCCTGTCCCTACGTCATAATAACAAGGTGGACTTGGTACGGGATCTCTATGTATATTTTTATATCTTTATGTGTATTCATGTTGGGTATCCTCTCTACTGGGACCTTGATGATGATATCCCTTATCTCCACCACTCTTTCTTCCTGTTGCTCGTCAACCATCACTGCATCATCATCTCCATCAGCATCATCATTTTGTTTCTCTTGAAGGTGGCGAATCTTCCTCTAGACTCATCAATTTCAAGGCCATGGATTACTCTTTTGCGAGATCTACTACACAAATTCAGATACATCTGCCCCCATTTTCTACGCTATCTCTGGATCGGGACTATCATTTTTGTGAAGTAATGGTTCTCCATTGCTATTCAACCATTCTTGTAAAAGATCTCTACCTTCTGTCACCAAAAAGATAAGACACATCTATTGGGTCCATATAGTCTTCCTTATTTTCTCCTCGTATATGCTTCATCTTTATTCTGATGTTGTAGTACACAAATACCAAGTCCATCAACTTATTACTGCCGAGGTGATTTCTTCTCTGTGAGTGAATTAAGTTGAAGGTACTCAAATTTCTTTCACAGCCTCCTGCCGATGCCGTTTGAGATAAAATTTTGACAGCAACTCGATAAAGGTGTGGAGAACCCGTGCCATGCAAATGCCACCATTCAACTATAATAAAAAATAAAAACGAATTCACATAACAAGTCGTGAAGTAATATATTCAAATTTCACAAAATCACATATGACCATACTAGGAAGAGTTCTATTTCGGACATGTGTGGCAGTGTTTGTCCCGAAAGATAGCAACTGATCCCTAAAATATTTTATCCGTAATAAAAAATGATTTTAAATTTCAATTAATAAATCAAATGTGTAAGTACAAATAGGCTAACATTTTACTCTTCGGCAAAACTGCCAAAAAGTAGTGTAATTTATATTTATCACATTCACCTCATTCATACAAACTATTTGTTCTTGTACGTCCTTTACAAGCTTACAGATAACCGTTTGCACCACTTCGAGGAGCCCGTTATCACTACGAAGTCCATACTTATAGTGATATTTCGGGTTAAGATAATATACTGCAAAATTACAATTTTAGAACAATGACTAGTAGTTTACTACAATGTACAAACTAATAAATTCATAGTTTCATACCACCTTTATGAAGCAAATGCGAGAGCAAGTCTTGCCATCTCTCATCAATTATTTTCATATATTAGCGAGCTGACTTCCCAGCATTTTCTTTGACGTTTTGCTTCATTATTTCCATGGCTGCATATATACTTGTCAAGGTTAGTTTTTTATCACCATCAACCATCCTTAGCACAATCACAACAGGTTCCATTATCTTCACAACTCGTGAACAGCTGTCCTAGAAATTTGTGGTCACCAATCCCACCACATTCTTCCCGATTTCTGTTCTACTCTTTCTTTGCATACCAAACATCCGAGATAAACATCTTCAATCCAACTTTGTTATCCTGAAAACTTTGCAATGTGATCTAATTTGTTGCAAATCGGGTGACGACTGGTCTTACAAGTTCAATCTTACAAAACTGCCTCATCATTGTCAGTATATGTGAGTGATTGTAAATAAAATTGCTGATTAGCTGTGCATCTTGAACAAGGTTATTTATTGCCTTCCCCTTTGCAAAGTTCTTAAGAATGAGATCAATGCAATGAGCTGCATAAGGAATCCAAAAAACTGTATACTTGCTAGACTTCATCAATTTCTTGCCAGCCTTCTTAAAATTGCTACCACTATCGGTAACAATTTGGACCACATGTTTGGGTCCAACCTCCTTAATAATGTTCACCATTAAACAGTATATGTAGTTGTAATATTTGACTTGATCAGACGCATCCATAGATTTCAAGAAGATCATCTTCCCATAACAATAAAAAAGGAAATTTATTATTTACCTTCTGGTAAAACTGGTCCACCCATCACACATTAAGGACGCACTATAAACTACCCATATCCTTTTCAACTCATTTATGTAGTTGTCAATATCATCCTTGTGCATGTATAAGTACTTACTCATGATCTCATGTGCAGTAGGAGCCTATACCCATGTTCCTCCTTGGACAATTTCATCCACAGCATGCTGCAAAAATGGTCCATTTGCTACATTTACTGGGATGCAATGTGCAAAAAAGAGTTCAGAAATGACCTTCCCCACCCTTTCTCTAACATTCTCAAACAACCCCTTGATAGTCTTCTGCTTCTTATCCTGACTAGGAATATATTTCATACTAATCGATCTCCCAAATTCTATACCTCTTTATTTTTTTGTAAGATGGTCAGAGATGTTGGTACGGACACTTCCACCTCCTCTCTCATAAAAAGGCCTCTCATGGGAAAATTCCTCTTCTTCCCGCCTCTCATGTTCACTCCTTACGGATTCTCTAATAGCATTCCTGTATGCATGTCTCTGTCCAGGAGTTTCACAATCACTAGGATACTGAATATCCAAATCATCATCCGAGTCATCTATTTCAGTGTACACTTTTCCCTACATTCTCTCTTGAAACATCGCTTTCCTTGCTTTCTCCTTGCCTTCTGTTTGCCTTCTCTCTAAACTGTCTAACACTAATAGCCTGCCTTGTTCAGGTACATTTCTGCACTTGGCTACATTTCTGTATCCACCTACCAAGTGCTGTTTCAACCTTATAATGCCTCCTCCCATCATCCTTTTACCACAAAAGTTACTTTATGGCTTCGGTTTGTTGCCATTTATGGGAGTAGCATAATTCCACCCAATTTCTCAAACATCCTCACAAGAGTGACCCGACCCTGACATGATTGAACACCTACCATTGTACGACAAACAAGCTATCACAATTTACGTAACATGAATAAAATCTCGAAATGAATAGTAATTGAGGTTAAAAGTTAAAACATGATCATTTGGAATTTGGTCCTAATCCAAGCTGTACTAGCCTCAATTGGATTACCCCGACCCTTGGCCTTGAATTACCTGGCCGGCCAAATGGGTGGGACCTCCTAGGACACCCCGCATGGCGGGACACCACTAGAGGTTAACGCGATTACCGCACCGACCCGTCTTATCACCGGTTGGTCCAGGTAGACAAGGTCCCGGAATGAGCCAATTAAGTATAATCTGACTTAGACAAGCATCCAAGTTCCAAACTTCCAACCTAGTTAGTGCGTCTACTTTTTTTTAGGCTTAGGTAGTAGTAGTAGTCTAGTAGAATTGTGGTAAATTTTCAATTGAGATTTTAAGTGTCTATTTCAAGTTTCAACATTATTTTGACAATTTTAAAAATATGAATTTTGGGGCCTTGTGACCACTTGATTGCAATAGGGGCTCGTGAAGACCACTTGATTGTTGTCGTTATTGACATATTATTTAGTCAGGTTACCCTTATTATAGGACAACTATACAAAGCATGGGGAGTATTATGCAACTATATACAAAAGGATATCGTTATTTTGATTCGCTTACTTGTCGACACTATGTTTCTGCAAATGTTACCTTTCATGAGGTTGTACCCTTCTTTTCTGTGACAGCTGCTGAAATGCCTCCTGTGGGTGATATGACACTTATGCCATATACTCCCATTCGCTTTAGGAACTTTCCTGAGATTCCTGTCCCTACTACACCACCACTACCTCTTGCTACGCATCCCTTTCCCCGCCTGACAGGGCCACTCCAGACATATGTTCGCCCTCATAGTACCTTTCAGGTGCCCCCACTCTCACCTTCACCATCGGCTTCTTAGATGAGTCATTTAGACACTGACGTATGTTTGCCATGTGATGGTCACAGGGACAAGCTATGTGATGCTCCAGGTGACAATCTTGATCTTCCGATAACCATTCGGAAGTGACCACTGACCTGCACTACTTATCCCACGACAGGAGCACTTGCTACTAACAATCTAGCTCCTGGATTTGCTAAATTCACTCAGGCGTTAACTACTACGCAAATTCCATCTACTTACCATGAGGCCATGCTTGATCCAAAATGGCGGACAGCCATGGAGGATGAGATGGTCGCTCTTCAAGGCCATGGGACTTGGGAGCTTAACTCCCCTTCCTGATGGTGCTGCACTCGTTGGCTACCAGTGGATATTTACTGTGAAGTTCAATCCTGATGGTGGTGTTGCTAGGTACAAAGCCAACCCTGTGGCAAAGGGGTTCACCCAGACTTATAAGGTGAACTTTTTTGACACCTCACCAATTGCCAGGCTTCCCATGGTCCAGGTATTGGTTACAATGACAGTTCAGTTAGATTGGCCCGAGCATCAATTAGATGTTAAGAATGCCTTCCTTTATGATCTCCAAGAGGAAGTCTATATGCAACAGTCATCTGGTTTTGAGAGTGAGGGGGAGTGTGTATGCCGATTACGAAAGATTATATAGTCTCAAACAGAGTCCTAGAGCCTGGTTTCAGAGGTTGTCACAGGTTGTTGAGGTAGCTAGATTCAGGAGATCGACGCTGATTTTTCACTTTGTCAGGAGGACTACATTAGGTACTGTGGTACTTGTTTATGTTGATGATTTGATTATCACAAGGGACGATGAGAACGACATTGCTGAGGTCAAGCGCATCATTGCAGAGCAATTTGTCAAGGACTTGAGGGCTCTACGATATTTCCTTGGTATTGAG
The DNA here is from genome assembly GCA_037157565.1 of Thalassia testudinum. Lineage (NCBI taxonomy): Eukaryota > Viridiplantae > Streptophyta > Magnoliopsida > Alismatales > Hydrocharitaceae > Thalassia > Thalassia testudinum. The sequence continues at coordinate 55,890,328 of JAZHRO010000002.1, forward strand.
GTTGCTCGCAACAAGAAGGGTGGGGTCTTGTCTCAAATGAAGTATACTTTAGATATCCTGTAGGAGGTTGGTATGCCTGGGCCAAGGAGGCCAATATTCCTATGGACTCCAAGATGTTACTCTATGATGAAGATACAAAGGTGGACTGTAGACAGTACAAACAGCTTATGGGCAAGCTATCGTATCTCACTATCACGAGGCCAGATATCTTCTTTGCAGTTGGAAGACTGAGTCAATTCATGGCCAAGCCAACACGTCAGCATTGGCATGCAGCATTGATGGTATTTAGATATATCAGGTCTTTTCTTCTCCAAGGGGTCTTCTATGACGGTTGGCTACTCTGATGCAGACTATGCTGGATGTCATGTGGATCGCAAATCCACTACTAGGTTCTGCACCTTCTTAGCAAGGAATTTGATCACATGGAGGAGCAAGAAATAGGACACAGTTGTGAGATTCATTGCCGAGTCTGAGTACAGAGCTATGGCTCAACCGACTGCTAAGATGATGTAGAACAGATCCTTGCTTATTGATCTACAGGTGCAATTTTCTAGTCCCATGGAGATGTGATGTGATAATAGAGCAGCCACTTTCATTGCTAACAACCCAGCATTTCACGAGAGGACGAAGCATGTTGACAATGATTGTCACTATACCAGAGACATTATTCAAAAGGGGTTGCTATATACCACTTCGGTTGCATTTGACGAGCAGACTGTAGATATTTTCACCAAGCCCTTGACCAGATCTTCATTTGATTCTTATATGTTCAAGCTGAGCATGATAGATATCTATGCTCCAGATTGAAAGGGAGTGTTAATACATATTAGCTTTTTTATTTTCCTATCATTGTAAGGGCTACGATAGTCTTTGTCCCTCAGGGATATTTATGTACTTTTGACTTTACGATCTCTCTCTATATAAAGAGAGCCTAGAGTTTCTAATAAAATTAACTCTTTTCATCAAATTCTTACCATTAAAAGTCCTAATCTCTCCCTTGCAATGGGAAAACTCGGTCAGTTCACAGACAAACCAACCAAGCAGCATTGGAATGCTGCTATACAGGTACTTAGATACATGAAGAAAGCACCTGGCAGAGGTATTCTGTTTCAAAAGGATACATCTATAAATATCGTTGGCTATTCTGATGCCGACTATGCAAGTTGACAAATGGTTTTTGCACTTAATCTTGTGACCTAGAAGACCAAGAAACAGCATGTGGTATCTAGGTCAAGTGTAGAATCAGAATATTGTGCTATGGCACAGACAGCTACAGAGATGGTTTGAGTCAGATCAACGTTACAGGATATACATGACTAGGTGAATAGACCAATGGAGATAAGGTGTGATAATCACGTTGCTAGTTACATTGAAAACAACCTAATATTCCATGAACGTACTAAACACGTTGAGGTTGATTACTATTACACCAGAGACTTGATACAGCATGGGATTATCTACACTACTTCAGTTGCTTCTAAAGATCAGATTGCAAATATATTTACAAAGCCTCTTCCTAGATCTGCATTTGGCATATGTTGTTCCAAGCTAAGCATTATTGATATATATGCTCCAGCTTGAGGGGGAGCATTGGTGTAGCACTCCAATTATCTTTTCTTTATATTTTTGGATTGTTTTATCATTTGTTTTTCCCTCCTGGACTTATGTTGCAAATGGCCCAACACCTCTCTCTATATAAAGAGGTGCAGGGTTCCATTTAAGAAAAAAGATCATTCATTTTCTCTGATTTACCTTAATATTCTCACTCATTTTGCCAAAGTTGCCTCTATCACTATTGATCCTCTACCCTAGCATTGTCAACTTGGTCATCTCTCCTTTCACGAACTATGCCAGATGTTCCTTGTTCTGTCTTCGTCTGCTAGATTCGACTAGGCAAGCATCATCGATCTACTTTCCCTCCACAAACTGAAAAGCATGGCAAATCACACTTCATCTGATACATTGTGATGTCTAAGGGGCAACTCACGTGACCAATACTGCACGCTTCTTCACTGTGTTTATGGATGACTACAACTGCTCCACCTAGACATTTCTTATGAAGTACTGATCTGAGATACTTTACATGGTGAAGAGATTCTTTGCCAAAGTGCATAATGTCTACTCTACATCTATTAAGATTTTTCAAAGTGATAATACCCCCGAGTTCATGCAAAAGAAGCTACAGTCGTACTTCATTACCAATGGCACCTTGCATCAAACATCCTGCACATATACTTCTCAGCAAAATGGCATTGCTAAAAGGAAACTGAGACACATACTGGACATAGCCCGTATTCTTTTCTTCATGAAGGCCCCAAAGTAGTTTTAGGGAGATGTTATACTCACGAGTCCCTTTATCTATCCTACGAGGGGAGATCCATTCTAGCTATTGTATCCAGGAAGTCGGTATGCGGTCGGTTGGGTCACTACATAGAAAGTATACGATATGCAGATGAGTATGCAATCGTGTATTTTTATTTAAAAAAATAAAATAATTAGTCAATTTATTAAAATTTTTGTTCTGACAAATAATACAAAATTAATAAACATCAACCACAACTAAAATGAGACCTAAACACACACCTAAAATCATAACAATAAGTCCTGCAACAAAATCAAACCTAGAATATCTTCTTTTTTCTAAAATCAAACCTAAAATATATTCTATCACAAAATCGGTAGCCTACTCGACCGACTGCTAAGGTATTTGGCCCAAGTAGTCGGCCTTGTCCGCTTAGTGGACCGCTTAAGAATACTCGGTGCGGAGAGGGTAGCACTGACGAGTATGCAGCCGCGTAGTCGACCTACTTGGCCGACTTCCTAAACATTGCATCCTGATGTGGATCATCCCTTTACTTTGCCACTTCATGTGTTTGGGTATACACACTTTATGCATGCTTTTGGATAGCAGGACAAGTTGTCTCCACGTGTGCTTAAGTGTGTTTTTCTTGGCTACTCTTATACTTAGAAGGGGTACCAATGTCATGATCCGAGTAGTCGAGAGTACGTTGTTATAGAAAATGTCACCTTCTTTAAGAAGGTTCCTTTCTTTTCTAAAGAAGGAACCAATATTAAGCTCATACCTCGTCGACTATAGACATATCACAGACAAGACAAGGAGCCAACTCCCATCTCATTCCCTACTATGCCAGCTCCTCCATTGGATGATAGCTCTCCTACACCTTCACAGACACAATGTTAGAGTAAGGAGACTAACATTCTGATTGCTCTAAAGAAGGCCATCCGCTCTTGTTCAACATTGTAATTCCACGTGATTACTCTGAAGCCTCCCAGGATTCTCAGTGGAAGGCTACCATGGATGCTAAGATGAAGACTCTTCCTACTCGAGGCACATGGAAACATGTGCCATGTCCATTTAAAACCAACATCGTTGACTGCAAATGGGTTTACATTGTAAAGTAACTTGTAAATGGTACCATCGACAAATTCAAAGCAAGACTAATGGCAAAGGGCTTCACATAAACATATGGTGTAGGCTCCTTTGAGACTTTTTCTCATGTGGCTCAAGTTGCCTCCATGATTCCATCATCCTTTCTATTGCTACCAACAGGAATTGGCTATTATTTCAGCTCAACATCAAGAATGCCTCCCTTTATGGTGATTTGATCGAGGTGTATATGCGACAACCTCCTCGCTATGAGGTTGAGGGGGGGCGTGACTAAAGAAGGCCATATAGAGCCTTATGTAGAGCCCTCGTGCCTAGTTTGACAGATTGACCATGGAAGTAACGAACCTTGGCTTCAGGCAATCCACATCTAACCATTCAATCTTCATTAAGAAGACTATGTAGTTCTCGTTGTGTATGTTGATGGCATAGTCCTGGCAAGACATGATAGTACGAGCATCCAAAAGGCGAAGACATTCTTAGAAAAAGTCTTTGTCACAAAAGACCTAGAAAACCTACATTATTTCCTAGGGATAAAGGTAGTCAGAGAGGAACATGGCCTAACACTCTCTTAACGGAAGTATGTCTGTTGAGAGTTGTCTTTATCACAAGAACTCTTTTGTTCATACATCCAAATAGAATGGGGTGGCTGAACACAAGCTGAGACATTTATTTGATGTGGCCAAGACTATAATGTTTTAAATGCATGTGACTTCTCAATATTAGGTAGATGTAGTTATTACAACAACCTTTCTCATAAATAGTGTCTTCTTGTGTCCTAAAGGGGAGGGCTCCCCTTATTCTGTGTTGTTGCCTGAACATGACACCTTTTCTCACTCCGGTTGTTTTGGGGTGTGTTTGCTTTGTCCACTTGTTCAAGGTGGACAAGCTGTCTCCCAGGTTTGTCAAGTGCATTTTCTTGGGATACTCATGCACTCAGAAAGGCTATAGATGTTACAACCCTTGGGTGCATAGATTCTATGTTAGTGTGGATGTTACCTTTTTTAAGATGTTCCCTACTTTGCATCTAGAAAAAGCCTTCCAATCCTCATCAAGCTCAAGATATACCTCTTCCTATGCCTACTACAACACTGCCAATGCCCACTGAGCCATCCCCTGTGCCTACTTCCTCTGAGGCTACACCACCACCACCACCTCTAGTTATTCCCTATGAGCACACCTATATCACCAGGTTGTCATCTCAGCTACCCTAGGGGGAACCTCTTTCCACTATTCCTATTGCTCTGCCCTCTACTGATCCTACTGAGTCTACTGGAAATCAAGTAAAATTCCTATTACAGACGAGACTGACTTGGACCTTCCTATTGATTATCGAAACGCCCAACGTTCTCGTACTCACTATTCTATTTCTCGACATATGTCATTTGACAGATAACCTATTACTGCTCGACTGTTTTCTCTTGCTGTGGGTAGTCACTAGGTTCCCCACAATCACACGAGACTCTTTAGCATTCTGCATGGAAAGCGGTCATGGAAAAGGAGATGGCAGCTTTGTAGTCCCAACACACATGAGACTTGGTGGACCTACCCCTAGGTGCTTCTATTGTAGAGTGTAGGTGAGTGTTCACCCTCAAATATCTACCTGATGACTTAGTGGAACGCCATTTGGCACGACTTGTTGCGAAGGGTTGTACATAGACTTATGGAGTAGACAGTTTTGAGACCTTTTCATCTATTGCAAGGTTAAATTCAATCCACCTTCTCTTGTCCATTGCTGTTAACTTGGGTTGGGCGATCTCTCAACTTGATATCAAAAATGCCTTCCTCTATGGTGATCTTCATGAGGAGGTCTATATGTATTAGCCTCCTGATTTTGTGACATAAGGGAAGTATCAAAAGGTCTACAAACTGAACAAAGCTACTTATGGACTGAAGCAGAACCTGAGGGCTTGGTTTAAGAGATTTAGCAAAGCCATTCAAGACTTTGGCTTCATTCAGTCATCTTCAAACCACTCTGTGTTTGTGTTGCATAGACCCACTAGTTCAATTATACTTGTTATGTATGTAGATGATATGCTTTTGACTGGGAATCATTAGGAAGGTATTGAAGAGACAAAAACCTTTCTACATTCTCAATTCATCACCAAGGATCTAAGCAAGATCAGTTACTTCTTAGACATTGAGGTGCAACATATGGGTAGGGTTTGGTGCTTTCACAAAGGAAATATGTGCTTGATATGCTGCGTGCAGCAAGAATGATGAGATGCAAGCCTGCTACCATTCCATTAGATCCTGTCGTTCATCTTGCTGATTCGAACAATCTAGAGTTGGAGGATGTGACTAGGTACTATGTAATGGTTGGCAAGTTGCTCAATCTTATAGTTACCAGACCAAACATTGCCTATGCAGTGGGGTGTTTGAGTCGATTTATGCAGCAACCCAAAAAGACTCGTTAAACTTGTGTTTGCCAAGTTCTTAGATATCTTAACTCCCCAGGCAAAGGTCTTTCTTTCCAAAAGCAAGGTCATTTTAATGTGTAGGGATACTCACATACAAATTATGTCAAGACTCATGAAGATCGCAGATCTACTACCGGCTATTGTGTATGTTGGTGGGAACCTTGTTACCTGGTGGAGTAAGAAGCAGAATGTAGTCACGTTCAAATGCAGAATCTAAGTATCGTCCTATGTTTTTGTTCCAGGGCCTATGCCTATGTTCTTTGTTATCACTTATTGAAAATAACCCTGTTGTTCATGAAAGGACCAAGCATATCAAGGTAGACTACTATTTCATTAGAGATACTATGATGACTGGGAAAATTTCTACTCCATACACTTCTACTAAAGACCAGGTAGCTGATATCTTCACTAAAGCACTTCACAAGAAACAACTAGAGTACTTGTATTCCAAGCTAAGCATGTCTAATTTCTATGCTCCAACTTGAAAGAGTGTAAAGAGTTATTTTTGTAGTGAGCTTTTTATATGGTCTTTCGTTATTTTCTATGTTGTGTGGGGTGGTGTGTGTAATTCTCCCAAGAGGTCTCTCTCTATATAAAGGGACCTCTAAGGTTTCTTATGAATTAAAAATCCAACATTTTTCCCTTAACAATGTCCTTGAGATACTTGATGTTGGACTCTTTGGCACCAAACCCTCTGTTATTCCCATTAACCAGAGAAGGAAGTATAAGGAGATAGAAGATCTACTCTTTGAGGATGTCCACAAGTACAAGAGCACAATAGGAAAGATGTTATATCTAACCATTACTCGTCCAGATATCAACTTTGTTGTCAGTAGGGCAACTCACTACATGGACAAACCATGCCATTAGGTGAAATGAGAGAAATAATTTTATTATTAAACCTTAAGGCCCTTTATATAGAGTGGTACCCTTGGGCGAATTACAATAGATACCCCCATACAATAATGAAAATAGAAAAGAAACCCACACATTAATAATGATATCACCACTTCCCCTCAAGCTAGAGCATAGATGTCAATCATACTCAACTTGGAACATAAGTACTCTAACCACTTCGTGGAGAAAGGCTTGGGGAAGATATATACAACTTGATCTTCTATAGGAATATAAGTAGATATCCATCAACTCATCACAGCATCTCATATCATACGAAGTGACAATCCACTTCAATGTGCTTGGTCCTCTCATGAAAGGCTAAATTATTAGCAATGAACATTACAACCTTATTGTTATAATACATCGGTATACGACCAGAAACATAAACACCAAAATCCTGCAGAATAGCCTAAACTAAAACAACTCGCATGTAGTATGAGCCATTGCCTTATATTCTAACTCAACACTAGATCTAGAAACCACATTTTGTTTCTTGCTTCGCCAAGTAACTAGATTACCAACCAAACAAGTACAATAACCAGTGGTGAACCTTCTATCTTCATGTGCTCCCGCATCATCAACATCAAAGTATCCCCATATGTCCACGTGACCATGCATCTGAAAAGTTAGACCTCTTCCTGGATTGCTATTCAAGTACCTCAAAAACTAGCACACCCCTACCCAGTGTGCCTCCCTTGTCTCCTGCATAAACTGGCTAAACCGACCAATGGCATACGTAATATCAGGTCTAGTAACAGTTAGATAAAAAAATTTTCCAATGACGGCATGGTATCTAGCAGCATCCTCTAGTACAAGGCTATCAAAATCCGCTGGATGAGCAACTGGGTCCAATAGGGTGTTAGTTGTCCTACATCCCATCATCCCCACTTCTCTTAGCATGTCAAAAACATACTTCCTCTCGGATAACACTAACATCTCATCCAAATGGTTCACCTCGATGCCCAAAAAATAGCTAATTCTCCCCAGATCCTTGATAACAAATTATGAATGCAGAAAGTTATCGGTTCCCTCCATTCCCTCTATGTCGCTCCCTATGAGCAAAATACCATCAACATAGAATATAAGAATTACTAGACCTCCTGGCCTCTTCACGACAAAAGCAGAATGATCTAAAAAGGATCTATAAAAACCAAAGGGTTACACAACTTTGCTGAATCGATCAAATCACACCCTTGGACTTTGTTTTAGTCCATAGATAGCTTTTCCCAACCTGCAAACCTTCTTACACTCTTAATAACAAATCCAGGTGGCTGATGCATATACACCTCTTCACTGATATCACCATAAAGAAACGCATTCTTGATGTCCAACTGAAACACCAACCAATCACAGCTCACTACAACTGATAAAAGAATACGAATAGAGTTCAACCATGCCACTGGAGAGGTCTCAAAGTAATCCACGCCAAAGGTCTGAGTATACCCATTAGCAACAAGGAGAGCCTTATGTTGTTCGACTGTCCCATCAAATAAGTATTTGATGATGAAAACCCATCGATATCTAACCACCGTAGCCCTACGAAGGAGATCCACTAGCTCACATGTGTTACAAGACTGCAAAGTCTGCATCTCATCATCCATAGCAACTTTCCACACCGAATTCTGGAGTAAGTCCTCAGAACCCGATGACTATCCACAACAATGGAAAAAAGACTAGCAAGACCAGATAAATGATCAAATGACATATGCTAGTGTTGAGTTATATTTTAGAATCTTGTATTGGCTCGTTTATTCCATTTTATTATGAAAGGGCATCCCTATAATTTCTTCTCTAGTGCCTCTCTATATAAAGGCATCAGGGCCTCTCTAGAATAAACTAATCGCATTACAACTTAACATGGTATTAAAGCAGCAGTCCAAGACCGAGGCTCTGGTATCCCACCAAACCCTAGCCGCCAACACCACCAAACCTGTTCCAGTCTCCTCTCCATCGCCGACCTCCATCAAGCCCAGCAACACCGGTAGAGGGCAACATCACCCTCCTCCAGCGTCGCCACCCCTGTAAGAGGGTAGCAAGCCACCAACGGCGCCGCCGACCCCCTTTGCTACGATTGCTGGGCCATCGCCCAACCCTGCGCCACTGGCAAAGCCACTACCCGGTGGTGTAAGACCCTTCCTACCAGCATTGCCCCTCTCCTAATGGGTCTACACGGTCTTTAGGTCCCTTTCTAGAGATCGTGTTGGCTTCGTGAGTCCCTTTTCCACTTAATTGGGATTGTGAAGATCAACGATTGCTGCTAGAACCGAAGCTACCGATTCTCTTATATCTACAAAGTCCTTCTAGAGGAGTTTTTACACATGCGAGGCATCGCTAGGGCTTATTCTATGTCCTAGCACGTGCAATCGAAGCATTTTTTTGGGTATCTAAAAGGTACATGAGCTAAAATCAGAGATTCGGGTCGCTTTTTTTGTGCAGATTGGTGGCAACTCAAGTCTAAAATCAGAGTTTTCAGACCTTATGATCTTATTTTTAGACCTTTAAGATACTTTTTTAGTGAATCTCGACTCCGGACATCATGTGGGATCAAAAGGAAGCTGTGAGCAACTTGGTGGGGAAGATTTCTACGATGAGCACTCACCCTCACATGTAGGGAACATCTATCAAGTTGGATGGATCCAACTTTCTACTTTGGTCCACTTCTTTTTCCTGATATGTTGGATCCCATCGGAAGTACATCCTGACATATGATGTTCCTACTATGAAGTCTGCAAATTGAGAGGCAGACAACGAATCAGTTGCTACATGCCTCCTTAACAATATGACTCATACCATTGCCAAGTAGGTCATGGCATATGCCTCTGCGAAGAAGATGTGGGAAGTGTTGCATGAGATTCATTCCCATAGGAGCAACATTACCAAGCTATACCGACTTGTAGAGGACATTCACACTCTTCAGAAAGACACTATGGCCTTGCCCGAATAGTATGGCACCATGAAGAACCTATGGGACAAGAGGACGTCTACCAACATATTTCTACTTATGCTGTAGTTATTGCCAAACAGAGAGAAGCAATTCACTCTATCCAGCTTCTATATGGGCTTGGCTATGAGTACAAGGTAGTGAAAGATCTGTTCATGACCATGGATGAGATACCCACACCGATACAGATTTACGCTTGTCTCTCTAGACTTGACACCTTTGATCCCGTGCCGACTTCCGATGCCTTTGTTATGGCTGCTATTGGTCGTGGTAAGGGATCATCTAGGGGCAGAGGTGGCTAGTCTCATGGTGTTGGTGCACATGGTTGTGGTCAAGGCCGAAACTCTTTCTTCTATAAGTACATATTGTGGACCAATGCTGGGTGAACCATGGATATCCACAGGGCATGGATCCACATGCTCATCAGATATCTACAAAGGATGCTTCTCAAGCACAGGAGGATAATAACCAGACTTTAGTCTCCAGAGCCTACTATGAGCGCTTCATGACTTCTCAGGCATCTACCTCGGCCACAGTTCAGAGATCTGCAGGTATTACAGCGATGTTAGCTAGATCTCAAGCCCCTGGTTAGCTTGCAAATTCAAGTGCCTCTTCTCACATCATTGGTGATACTACCTTATTTTCCTCTTTACAGGATCTTCTACTCCATTCCAGGTTAAGGTAGCAGATGGTGGTTTGTCACAAGTGACTAGTCTTGGAAACATCCCTATCTCCACTTTACCCTTATCAAATGTTATGCACGCTCCCAAGTTTGAATTTAATTTGATGTCAATTAGCCAGATTACGAAGGATTTACAGTGTCGTGCTATTTTTCATGACTAGCATTTCTTCTTGCAGGACCTCCAGACGATGAAGTGGATTGGAGGACCTTAGCAGAATGGCCTCTACTATCTCCATGTTCCACCCACACATAGTGCCGATGCTGTTTGTGCCACTACTACTCTAGTAGCATTTCCGCCTTGGTCATCTCAGCCTGCCTGTCCTTCGTCGTCAATTTCCTGAGTCTTTTAGGTGTGAAGCCTGCCAATTGGGCAAACATCATAGGTCTACTACTTTTCCGTCTCGAAATAAAACTGAGTGTATATTTGATTTAATTCATGCTAATGTTTGAGGCCCATGTGCGGTCAAGAGTATCCGTGGTTTTTGGTACTTGTTCGTATGGATGATCATACCAAGATGTCCTGGGTATTTTTGATGAAAGAGAAGTCCGAGGTTTTTGCTCTTGTGAAAAATTTTATTCAAGAAATAAAGACTCTGTTTTCCACTATTATTAAAATTTTTTGAAGTGATAATGGTTTGGAGTTTGTGAATGCCAAGGTTACACTTTTTTTTCCAGTCTTTAGGTATTATTCCCCAGACATCTTGCACCCATACTTCCCAACCACATGGGGTAGCTGAACGCAAGCTTTGACATTTGCTTGATGTGGCTCGTACTATTATGTTTCAGATGAATGGGCTGATCTAGTTCTTACGGCCACATATTTGGTGAATCGTGTCTCTTAGTCTATTTTGGGGGGTAAAACCCCTTACTCTCTTTTATTCCTAGCCAGGAAATGTTTTCTATCACTTTGGTTGTTTTTGTTGTATGTGTTTTGTCCACTTACACCACATGGATAAGATTTCTCCTCGCTCCGTGAAGTGTATTTTTCTAGGTTATTCTAAATCCCAGAAAGGGTACCGATATGATCATGTTTCACGTTGATTTTATATTTCTGTTGATGTTACTTTCTTTGAGAATATTCCCTACTACCAAAAACAAGGGGAGTAACCCGTTACGTCTCATCCTACTGATGTTCCTCTTCCTGTCATACCTGAGCCACCACAACCCACTGAGCCACCTATATCCAAGATTAGTCATACTGATCCTGATCCTTTCCCATGCCAACCTAAGGTTCCTCATACAGACAACTTTCCGAAGCACTTTCAACGTAGGACCGAGGATATCCCGCAGGTAGAAGAGACTATGTTTACTATTTCTGCTCAGCCTCCACCATCTATCGATTTTTCTGAGGATCAGGTACCTATAGGATATTACTTTAGACCTTCCTATTGTACAACGGAAGGCTCCATGATCTTGTGCTAAATATTCTATATCTCAGTTTGTCACTTGACAGTTTGCCTGCAATTGGACGATAGTTTTCCTTGACAATTGACATCTTACAGGTACCACGAGATCACCATGAGGCCTTCCGAGATCCATCTTGGACCTTAGCTATGGAAGAGGAGATGGCAGCTTTACAATCACGTGGCACATGAGACCTTGTTGACTTACCCTCAAGTGCTATTGTTGTGGGGTGTAGATGGATTTTTACCCTCAAGTGTCGTCCAGATGGCACCGTGGAAAGATACAAGGCATGCCTGGTAGCCAAGGGCTACACTCAGACCTTCGGCATTGACTACTTTGACACATTCTCCCGAGTGGCTCGTCTCAATTCTGTCAAGATCTTGCCCTCTCTTGCAGTCAATAGAAACTGGATTGTTCATCAATTAGATATCAAAAATCCTACTCTATGGAGACTTGGAGGAGGAAGTGTACAAGGAGCAGCCATCAAGCTTTTCCGACTCAGGAGTGTCAGAAGGTAAGTTGAAGAAAACTATTTACGAACTAAAATAAAGTTCTAGAGCCTGGTTTGAGAGGTCCAACAGGGTAGTCCAAGAATATGACTTCACCAGATCTTCTGCTGATCACTCGATTTTTACTTTACATGTGAAGACAGGTTCAGTCATACTTATTGTGTATGTAGATGACATACTTCTGATCGGCAATGATAGGCAAGGCATAGAGGAAACAAAGAAGCTGCTACAGTCACAGTTTGTTACCAAGGATCTAGGCCTTATCAACTATTTCCTTGGTATCAAGGTCCAGCACACTGGAGGAAGACTTGTGCTATCTCAACACAAGTATGTTCTTGATATGTTGAAGACACTGGTATTTTGAGGTGTAAACCAACATATGCGCCCATGGATGCATCCTTGCCTCTTGTAGATGAGGACAGTCCTCTACTGCAAGATGTGACCAGGTATCATGCAGTGGTTGGTAAGGTATTGTATCTAATAGTTACTCATCCTAACATTTCCTTCGCCGTTGGGAGGTTGAGCCAGTTCATGCAGTCACCAAGTCCATTAGGATGGAGTGTATCAGACTCTCTGGTACTTGAAAAGTACACCTGGGAAAGGACTTTTCTAAAAATAATGGGCACGTGGATGTGTGTGGTTATTCAAATGCAGACTATGCTGGTGCACATGAGAACAAGAGATCCACCACAGGATCCTGCACATTTATTGGGGGTAATTTGGTTACCTGGAGAAGCAAGAACAGGTATTTGTCTCTAGGTCAAGTGTCGAATTTGAATACAAGACCATGGCTAAAACTACTTATGAGCTACTTTGGGTAGGCTCTATTCTTGATTTTAGAGTACAAATCTCTGGCCCTATCCCTATGCATTGTGACAACAAGGCTGCCACATTTATTGCAAATAATCCTAACTCCCATGAGGGGACTAAGCATATTGAAGTGGAATGTCACTTCATTAAAGAAGCCATTGCAACAAAGAAGATTTCTACACCCTATATATGCACTGAAGACCAACTTGCAAACACATTTACTAAAGCACTTCCGAAAAAACAACTGCATTGCATTAGTTCCAAGCTAAGTATGTTTGATGTTTATGCTCCAACTTGAGGGGGAGCGTTGAGTTATATTTTGAGTCTTGTATTGGCACAAATTAGTTGAAATGAGATAAATTTATTGTAACCCTAGGTCTCTCTTATATAAAAAGAGACCAAAAGAGTAAAAATACACCCTTGCCCCTAAGGAGCACACATGGAAAAAGCTAGAAAGGAAATAACACATATATGGTATGCTAACGCTCCCCCTCAAGCTGGAGCATATATATCCGTCATGCTCAGCTTGGAGATACACGAATCAAATGAAGATCAGGTCAAGGACTTGGTGAAAATATCTACAGTCTGCTCTAGAAGTGGTATATAGCAACCCCTTCTAAATAATGTCCCTAGTATAGTGACAGTCAACCTCAACATGCTTTGTTCTCTTGTGAAATGCTGGGTTGTTGGCAAAGAAGGTGGCAGCTCTATTATCACATCACATCTCCATAGGACAAGAAAACTGCACCTGTAGGTCAATAAGCAAGGATCTAATCCACATCATCTCCACAGTCGTCTGAGCCATAGGTCTATACTCAGAGTCAGCACTGGTCTCGCAACTGTGCTTTGTTTGTTGCTCCTCCAGGTGATCAAATTTCCTGCTAAGAAGGTGCAGAACCCAGTAATGGATTTACGAACCACATGGCATCTGACATAGTCTGCATCCGAGTAGCCAACCAACGTCATAGAGGACCCCTTTGAGAAGAAAAGACCCTTCCCAAGAGCCCTCTTGACATATCTAAGTACCATCAATGCTGCATCCCAATGGTGCCGTGTTGGCTTGGCCATGAACTGACTCAGCCTCCCGACTGCAAAGGAGATATCCGATCTCGTGATAGTAAGATACAACAGCTTGCCAACAAGTTGTCTGTACCTTCTGTTTTCCACCACCTGTGCATCATCATCATAGAGTGTTATCTTGGGTTCCATAGGAATATTGGTCTCCTTGGCCCCAAGCATACCAACCTACAAAATATCTAAAGCATACTTCAGAAGAGATAAAACCACACCTTCCTTTCTACGAGCCACCTCAATACCAAGGAAATGTCGTAAAGGCCCCAGGTCCTTCATAACAAATTGTTCTGCTAGGATGTGCTTAACCTCAGCAATACCCTCCATATCGTCCCCTATGATGATCAAATCATCTACAAAAAGCAGAAGTACCATAGTACCTCATCTAGTCCTCCTGACAAAGATTAGAAAATCAATTGTCGATCTCCTAAATCCAGTTGCCTTTACAACTTGTGACAATCTCTGAAACCAAGCTCGGGGACTCTGTTTGAGGCCATATATAGCCTTCCGTAATCGGCATACACACTCCTCTCTCAAATCCAGGCGGCTGCTACATATAGACTTCCTCTTTGATATCACCATAAAGGAAGGTATTCTTCACATCTAATTAGTGCAAGGGCAAATCTAACTAAACTGCCATTGCAATCAACACCCGACTGTGGGAAGTCTGACAACTGGAGAGATCTCAAAGAAGTCCACCCCATAGGTCTGGGTGAACCCCTTTGCCACAAGGCAGGCTTTGTACCTAGCAACACCACCATCAGGATTGAACCTCACAGTAAATACCCATCAACAACCAACGAGTGCAGCACCATCAGGAAGTGAAGTAAGCTCCCAAGTACCACAGCCTCGAAGAGAAACCACCTCATCCTCCATGGTTGCCCGCCATTTTGGATCAAGCATGTCATCATGGTGTATAGCTGGAATCTGTGTAGTAGCTAACGCCTAAGTAAATCCAACAAATCCAGGAGCAAGAGTATCAGTAGCAAGTACCCCTGTCGTAGGATAAGTAGTGCAAGTCCATGGCCACTTTCGAATAGTTAACGGAAGGGCAATATCATCGCCTGACACATCACATGTCCTGTCCCTGTGACTATCACATGGAAAACATACGTCAGTGTCTAAAGGACTCACTTGAGAAGCCGATGGTGAGGGCGAGGATATGGGTCCCTTATAGGTAGCATGAGGGCGAACATATGTCCGCAGAGGCCTAGTTAGGCATGGAAAGGGATGCGTAGCAGGTGGTGGTGGTGGTGTGGTAGGAACAGAAATCTCAGGAAAGCTCCCAAAACGAATTGGAGAATATGGCATAGGCGCCATATCACCCTCAGGAGGCATCTAAGCAGTCAGCACAGAAAAGAAAGGTACAGCCTCGTGAAAGGTAACATCCGCTAAAACATAATGCCGAGAAGTAAGCGGATCAAAATAGCGATACCCCTTTTGTCTCCGGGTATACCCAAAAAAAGCACACTTAACTACTCTTGGTACTAATTTATCCCGACCTAGTCCCAACAAATGGATAAAGGCAACACAACCAAAAGTTCCAGGGGTGACGTGAAACAAGGGACGATCAGGATACATGACCTGAATAGGAATCCGTTCATGCAACGCAACATTAGGCATCTGGTTAACCAAAAAACAAGCAGTCAAAACGTCACCCCAATAGAGAGAAGGGACAGAGTGGTGAATCAACAAGGTGCGAGCAGTATCAAGAATATGGCGATGTTTCCTCTCAGCAATACCATTTTGCTGAGAGGTATGAGGACATGTCTCATGGATAATGCCACAACTAGAAAAGAAATTACGCAAACGTAAAGTACAAAATTCCAAAGCATTATCCGAGCGAAAGTACTTCACCAAACAAGAATGCTGAGTTTTTATTTCTTTGACAAAGTTCTCAATAATTTGTCCGACATCAGACTTATTTTTCAAGAGAAACATCCAAGTTACATGTGAAAAATCATCAACTAAAATAAGATAATACTTGTTCCTAAGTCGATTAGGAGTACAACCGAGACCCCACACATCGATATGGATCAAATCAAAAACGGCAACAGACAAAACAAACGTAGAACTGGAAAAACTAGCCCTATGGTGCTTGCCAAGCTAACAAGCATCACAGGTAAGAGCACTAGTGGAGGGAATATGAGGGATAACGCATCTGAGGCGATGAATGGGTAGATGGCCAAGGTGGTGGTGCCACTAGAGAGATCCAGTAGAAGCAAAGCCTTGGGTAAAAGAAGTAGCAAAAGCAGTACGGCTCAGACGATACACCCCATGTTCCTCACGCCCTCCACCAATCGTCTCCCTAGTGAATTTGTCCTACAAGACACAAGAAGACATATCAAAGATAGCTCGGAAGTTCAAATCCCTAGTAATGCTACTAACAGACAATAAACTCAAGGAAAATCAGGTACATAATAGACATCTACAAGTCTCAAAATAGGAGATAATGACATATCTCCCTTGCCAACAAGTGACGAGTGTCTCCCATCAGCCACCTGCACCGTCCTGGCAGGTGTAACAACTGCCAACTGAGAGAAGGATCTACGGTTGCCACATAGGTGCATAGATGCAATAGAATCAATCAACCACTCACCAGAAGACAAAAGTGAAGACATACCAGTCGCAGGTGTCTCTGATGAGGAGGCCATGGCTGCAGTGTCCGGAATCTAAGAAGAGGATGAAGCCTGTGTCAACTACGCAATCTGATGTCTCAAGGTCTCAATCTCTGTACTCAAGGAGCTCACATCAAGACCGGTAGGCACTCCGTCGAGAACCTCAACTGCGTGATTGGCCATGGCTGGCCTACCGTACTTCTGCCAACATGTAGCCTCTGGATGACCAAGTCTACCACGGTAAGTGCATGGTGTCTTGGTACGTGTACCAGGCGAGCGTCCACGTCCACGACCATGTGCAAGAGAAGGGGTACCCCTACCACATCCAGGGATCGCTACCAATGCGGATGTCTGAGTACCTGTGTCTGAAGCCGGAGTACGAACTGCAACTCTACTGAGTCTACTGTAAGCCTCCTCTAGGATAGGAAGCTCAGGAGCTGTGAGAATCTGATCTCTGGTAGCTGTATACTCAGGTCCAAGACCTGCCAAAAAGAGAGATACGGCCAACTGTCTCCGAAAATTCCTCCAAGAACCACAGGCACACCCCGGAAGATAAGAGTGATGTCTCTCCAGCATTCCCTTCAAGAGGGAGTAGTACTGTGGCAGAGTACGCCCTTCCTGGCGTAAATAGAAAAGGTCGTAGAAGACCTGAAAGACTCGTGCAGAGTTCTTGGCATGAGAATAGGTCTTGTGCAAGGACTCTCACATCTTTGCAGTGTCGTAATACATGATCTCATCCCCTATACAGGGAATAACTATCTGCATAAGCCACGCAGAGACCATGGCATTGTCTCTATCCCAGGTGACATTAGCGCCAGTCTTGCTCTCAGGCTACGGACCTGTAAGGATGTGGCTCTTCCTATGACCCCTGACGGTCATGAGGAAAGTCTGAGACCACCGAAGGTAATTGGTCTCATCCAACTTGACGATAGGACCAAAAAATGGATTCTTCAGTACCCCGATGTCCAAAGTAGTACCCAAATTCACCTCGGACTAATCATCTGAAGCTATCCTTACAATCTTTGAGCCACAATCAAACTTTTATATCCAATAGATCATCAATTAGATCTGAATTATGTAAAAATCAAATCTGCATCTTCACAAGAAATCCCTTTAGACTAGTGTTGGCCTAACCCGGGTGTAAGGAGACCACCCGAGAAGGCCCTAAAGAGATCTAGGTCTCTTTCTCCTTGTTGTAAGAGTACCCTAGGAAGGGGCTACAGTTCCCTTAAACGTACAACACGCCGATCTGCTGCTTTGGAGGTCGTCGGTGCTACCTCAACCACGCAAGGCTACTAGGCCTCGCTCTAAACAGCCGCACGACCATTGATGCACCTCCGGTGAGGTGCTGCGTCGCCTTCATGACCGTTGTAGCACCTCCTTAGGCGCACACGACTGTCAGATCAGCTGGAGCGCCGCCGTGAGGCGCTGCGCCAACTCAAGAGCATTGGAGCACCGCCTCAGGCGCGCACAACCACCATGCGATCGGCTGGAGCGTCGCCATAAGGTGCTACGCTGCCTCAGAGGAGCTAGAGCGCCACCGTAAGCAGAGTTGAGAGCCGCCTGTGGGCGCTACCGACTCACCAACGCCGCCACAGCACCGCTGCACGTGCTGCAGCACGCCGCTAGAGCTCCACCAAGAGCTTCTGCTGCTCTCGAGGGAGAAAGGAGACCTAAGGTTTCAGTGGTTAGGAATTTGGAGGCTGTAAGGGGTGGGATACATAGAACCACGGTCTAGGACCGATGCTCTAATACCAAAATGGTTGAAATGAGATAAGTTTATTGTAACCCTAGGTCTCTCTTATATAAAGACCAAAGAAGTAAAAATACATCCTTGCCCCTGAGGAGCATACATGGAAAAGCTAGAAAGAAAATAACACACATATGGTATGCTAATAGCACGTTTATTCCATTTTATTGTGAAAGGGTATCCCTGTAATTTCCTCTAGTGCCTCTCTATATTAAGGCACCAGGGCCTCTCTGAAATAAACTAATTGCATTACAACCTAACAGCTAGGAAATAGAATAACAAGCACAGGACGACTAGGCCTTCCAATGAGCAATAGGAAGGTCCAAGTCAGATCCGTCTATAGATGGTACCTGATCTCCATTGGATTCCGTAATATTCATAGAATATTGACCAGGAGGTATTGTACATAGTGGTTCTGGTCATGGTAGAGTAGGATCTCTACGCTAGTAGGAGCGCATAAAGGGTAGTGGTGGTGGTGGTGGCGGTGGTGGTGTTGCTGGTGGTGGTCATGTTAGTGGAGGTGGTTGTTTTGGATTTCCTAGAGGCTCAGAGGACACTGGAGGCGTAGCAGTAAGCATGGGCAATGGAATCTCCTTAGAATTGGGCACACGGACGGAGATGTCCCCTTACAACCTAACAGCTAGGAAATAGAATAATGAGCACAAGACCACTGGGCCTTCCGATGAGCAATAGGAAGGTCCAAGTTAAATCTGTCTACAGATGGTACCTGATCTCCATTATATTCCGCATCATTAGTAGAATATTAAGCAGGAAGTATTGTACAAAGTGGTTCCGATCATGATAGAGTAGGATCTCTACGCTAGTAAGTGCGCATAGAGGGTGGTGGTGGTGGTGGCAGTGGTGGTCATGGTAGTGGACGTGGTTGTTTTGGATTTTCTACAGGCTCAGAGGGCACTGGAGGCATAACAGTAGGCATGGGCAATCGAATCTCCTCATAATTGGGCACAGACAAAGATGTCCACTTAGCTGGAAAATATGGAACATCCTAAAAAAAAGGTGACATCAGCACTCACATAAAACTGATGTGTTATGGGGTCATAACACCTATAGCCCTTTTAAGTTTGCGAGTATCCCAGAAATATGCATTTTACTAATCAGGGAAAAGTTTATCAACTTTGAAAAGATGAACAAAGCAAATACACCCAAAGACTACAAGCATATGAGAGAAACCAACCCGGTAGGGTTACAACAATGAGGAACGTAGGTGCAATCATAACAGCATTAATGTTCTAATGAGTAAGGTGTCTTACCGTTGAGAACAGACGAAGACGCCCTGTTAACAAGAAAAGCGGCAGTCAAAACATCATCAACCTAATAATGTGGTGCAACATTCATCTGAAACATTATAGTTCTATCCATCTCAAGTAAATGACAAAGCTTGCATTCAGCCACCCCATTTTGTTGGGATGTATGAACACATGACGTCTGATGGACCCGATGATAGGTAAAATAGTTTTCTATGATTTCCAAGATTTCAAACTTTTCTTTCAACATAAAGAGTTTAGACTTTTCTTTCAACGTAAAGACCCATGTAACACATGTATAATCATCAACCAAGACAAGAAAATACCTAAAACTTTGTAAACTTCGAACTTTACATGGCCCCCACAAATATCAACTCTTTCCTTATTACTAAACGGAAATAGAACTCTATGATGCTTGCCAAATTGACATGCATCCCAGCGAAAAACTCAAGAAAACTCAACTCAAGGAACTGACTATGTAAAATATGGATACTTGGGTGACCCAAGCGTAGGTGCCACTATAAGGCAACAATGGCACAAGTAGCAGCAAAAGGATCAGGTGAGGATGGAAGTTGTAGATAGTACATGCCATTATGCTCAAATCCTCCACCAATCCACATTGCTTAGAGCAATCATAAAAAATTGCCCAATAATGTAGGGCCTTCGTAATCTGACTAATGAACATAAGATTCCAAGCAAAACATGGAGCATGTAGAACATCCATAAGAGGCAGAGAATCAATAAGTGAGACGTCACCAAGTCCTATTACTAAGGATAAAGCTCCATCAACCACTCTCATATTAAACGGATTTACAAGAGCATCTAGGATGTGAAGAAACAAGGTGGCATCTTAGTGATATAAGAAGAAGCACTGAGTCGGCAATCTAGGATGGCTCATGTGAGTCAACAGATGATGCAATCGTACCTTCTGCTCTAACCACAGAAGTACTAATAAATGAACCTAACTGAGAGGTTGCATTTATGGTGGATACCTTTCCCATTGAGTTGCTATAGATAAAAGAAGAAAGCTTCTCCTTGCTAAAAATCAGATTATGTAGCCACAATCGAAATACAAAGATCCACCTAAAAAATAAATTTCTGATGCAAAGAGATAAAGGAGATGCCTTTAAAGATCAAAGATCAAATTTTACGAAGACCATAGAGCACTATATCAATTCTTGGAAAGCCGCACAGCAATCAGGAACATGAATAAGGTCTAAAATAGCACTTACAAACCATCAACCAACTACAAAAAAGGTCCCGGAGATCTAAGAATAGTAATTTCATACCATGGATTGAAGAGAAAATTGTTGCGGGGAAGAATAGTCAAACGCTAAGCCACAGAGGAGTCCCTAGCGCATGCTACCCCCCCCCCCCAAGACCACCCATGAAGCTACTGCGACGTGGACCCTACCACCAGTGGTGTGGTCTACTGATCGACAGCAACCTCCAAGGATCTACTACTAGCTAGCAACGCCACTGAAGGAGAAGATTGGAGGTTAGCGACACTAATGGAGAGAAAAGGATGTAGGTGATGGTGTTGAAGGCTAAGGTTGGTGGAATAACGGAGCCACAATCTAGGGCCGTTGCTCTGATAGCATGTTAAGTGAAATAGGCAAAATAATTTTATTATTGAACCCTAAGGCCCTTTATATAGAGAGGTGCCTTTGGGAGAATTACAAGAGATACCCTTATACAAGAATGAAGAGAAAAAAAATAAACTACAATAATAATAATCTCAACACATGCTACAATCACCGACATGATGTTTCTCTCATCTTGAATTATCTTAAAGGATCTCTAGGTAAAGGACCATACCACAGGACTAATGGGCATCTAGATCTATGTTCATACTTTGATGCAATCTATGTAAGGTTTGTTGAAGATAGGAAATTTTGTTGATACCCCTGATTTTGATGATAACAAAATCAATGTGTGTGTGCCAATTATTTAACGAATGTTTCAAGAGATTGAAAGCTTGTGTATGCAAAGACATGGATAAAACATTGCGAAAAGAATGGAATGATAAAATCAAGAAAGGGGACTTGACGAATCAAAGAAGATGAAGACCTCCAAAGTGCTCTTTATTGATGTATGTATTTTGTGAGTTTTGTGTTAGAATGTAGAAGGAACCTCTTAAAATTAAAATCAATCTTAATGCACTTTGCAAACGTCAATTTTAGCTCATTCAAAATATAGGAGTCAATCTATGATCGACCAATTTGTATGTGCTTAAGCAACTCTAATTCTCACGCAGATTGATCAATCAAAATAGTGAGTTATCGATCAAAATGCCGATTGATCAACCAAAACTAAAATTGATCAACCAAAATGCAAAGATCTTCAAAGAACGTGAAAGCAACATTTTCTGATCGAGCAAAACACATTTTGACCAACCAAAAATCTATATTGATCGAACCAAAAATACTTTTGATTGACCAATATGCATAGGAAGCAAACTTGCAACCTTTACGCATATTGACCAACCAGTCATAATATTGATCAACCAATGATTTTCTTTTTAAGTGAAAGGCTGGTAATCATTCAAAAAAATTCATTAATTAGAAAGGAACGGACTTAGGAATTTTGCAACCAAAAATCAAAAATAGAATGTATATGGCCCATTATTAGGACTGAAATGAATAGTTTATTCTGACAAGTCCTCCTTATATAGAGAGCCCATAGAAAGAGAATTACAAGTATACCCTTTCACTACACAAAACAATAAAAGGACCCACCATACCTAACTCAACACTCCCCCCTCAAGCTGGAGCATAAAAATCAAACATACTCAACTTGGAACAAATATAATGTAATCTCTTCTTAGGATGTACTTTAGTGAAGATATCTGCCAGTTAGTCTTCAGTGCATATGTAAGGTATAGAAATCTTCTTAACCAGAATGGCCTCTCTGATGAAGTGACAATCCACTTCAATATACTTGGTCCTCTCATGGAAAATAGAATTATTTGCAATAAAGGTGGTCGCCTAGGCACAGTGCATCGGAATAGGATCAAGTATATACACTCCAAAGTCTTCCAAAAGGGAACGGACCAAGAGTAACTCACAAGTAGTCTGAGACATGACCTTGTATTCAGATTCAGCACTAGATCTAGATACCACTACCTGTTACTTGCTCCTCCACATAGTCAGATTGCCTCCAACAACTGCAGTATCTTGTAGTGGATTTCCGATCCGCATGAGCACCTACATAGACTATATCAGAGTATCCATAAATATCCAAGTGGTCATTATCTTTGAAAAGGAGACCTTTCCCAGGTGCACTTTTCAAATTCCTAAGAATCTAGCAAACATGATCCTAGTGGACTTCTCTTGACGACTGCATAAACTGGCTTAACCTTCCAACAGCAAAGACAACGTCAAGACGAGTAACAGTCAGATACAGTAGCTTACCAATCACTGCACAGTATTTAATGGGATCTTGCAGTAGAGGATGGTCATCATCTGCAATAGGCAAGGACACATCCATTGACACGTATGCTGGTTTGCACCCCAGCATACCAATGTCTCTCAGCATGTCAAGAACATACTTGCAGTAGGATAGCACAAGTCGTCCGCCAGTGTGTTGCACCTCAATACCAAGGAAATAGTTGATGGAGCCTAAATCCTTGGTAACAAACTGCGATTGTAGTATCTTCATCGTTCCTCTATGCCTTGCTTGTCACTGTCAGTCAAAAATGTCATCCACATACACCACAAGTATGACTGAGCCTGTCTTTTTATGCAATGTAAAGACACAATGATCAGCAGAAGATCTGATAAAGCCATAATCCTGGACCACCCTGCTGAACCTCTCAAACCAAGCTCTAAGACTTTGTTTTAGTCCAAAGATAGCTTTCTTCAATCTACACACCTTCTAACACTCCCCTAAGTAGGGAAGCTAGGTGGTTGCTCCATGTAGACTTCCTCCTCCATAACGCCATACAGAAAGGCATTTTTAATATAAAGCTGATGGACGGTCCAATGTATGTTGGCAGCAAGAGATAGCAGTATTCGAATAGAATTAAGACGAGCTACCGCGGAAAAAGTCTCAAAGTAGTCAACCTCGAATGTCTGAGTATATCCTTTGGCCACCAAACGTGCCTTGTACCAATCACAGTGCCACTAGGACAGCATTTGAGGGTGAACACCCATCTCTACCCCACAACAGTAGCACCTGGGGTAGATCAACAAGGTCCCACATGTCACGAGACTGTAAAGCTACCATCTCCTCCTCCATTGCCAAGGTCCAAAATGAATCTCAGAAGATCTCATGATAAGCTCACAGTACCTGCACACTGTCAATGGCCAGGGAAAACTAGCATCCAACTGTAGACAGGCTGTCAAGGGACAAACTAAGACAGAGTATTTAGCACAAGAGCGTGGAGCCTTCCTTTGTGCAATAGGAAGGTCCAGAGTAGTGTCTTCAGAAGTAGGAATTACTTGATCCTCAGACAAATCATCAGCAGTTGGTGGGGACTAAGCAGAAACAGTAGACAGTGGTTCATCCACCTGAGAAACACCCTGGGTCCTGCATTAGAAATGTTTAGGAAAAATACATGTATCAGGAATCTTAGGACAATACAGAAGGACCTGGATCAGGCTGAGCAGCCCTGGGTATAGGTGGCTCGGTGGGCTGTGGTGGCTCAGTGGGCATAGGAAGGGGAACCTCATGTGATGGCTCAGTAGGTTCCTCCCCCTGTTTTTGGTAATATGAAATCTCCTCAAAAAAGGTGACATCAGCAGAAACATAAAATCTCTGTGAAATAGGGTCATAACATCTGTACCTTTCCTAAGTCCTGGAGTAACCCAGAAACATACACTTCACATAACGAGAAGATATCCACTTTATGCAAGTGGACAAAACACAGCCAAAGATAACAGGAGCAACAGAAAAAACATCATTGCCAAGAAACAACAAAGAATACGGAGCTTTACCCCCTAAGACAGAGGAGCAAACTCGATTCACCAGATAAGTAGCAGTAAGAACAGCATCAGCCCAAAACTGTGACGAAACATTCATGTGAAACATAATAGAACAGGATGCATCAAGAAGATGTCGAAACTTGCGTTCAGCAACCCCATTTTGTTGGGAAGTATGAACACAAGTGGTCTGGCGAATAATACCAAAAGATTTGAAAAAAGCATTTGTCCTGGCATTCAAAAATTCCAACCCATTGTCACTCCGGAAAATCTTAACAGGAGAAAACTGAGTCTTTATTTTCACAATAAGGTTTTGACAATATCAAAGACTTCGGATTTTTCTTTCATCATAAAAACCCAAGATATCCTAGTATGATCATCCACAAGAATAAGAAAATACCGAAACCCTCTACACTCTTGACCCTACAAGGGTCCCAAACACCAGCATGAACAAGAGCAAAAGCAAACTCAGTTCTTTTATTATTTGGTGGAAAAGAAGACCTATGGTGTTTGCCCAACTGATAGGCATCACACCTCAAAACATCAGGAGAAAACAACACAAGAAACTGGCGGCGCAAAACATGCAAACTGGGATGACCAAGCCTCAAGTGCCATTGGAGAGTGGTAGTGGCACAAACAGCATCAGCACTGGAAGGAGGAATATGCAAGTAGTAGAGACCATTCTGCTCAAGTCCACCAATCTACCTCATCGTCTGGAGGTCCAGCAAAAAGAAGTATTAATCATGAAATATAGCTCGGCAACTCAAATCTCTAGTAATTTGACTAATAAACATTAAATTAAGTGCAAATTTAGGAGCATACATAACATTAGAAAGAGGCAAAGTGCTAGACATAGAGATATTTCCAAGCCCACTAACCGGTGACAAACCCCCATCAGCCACTTTAACCTAAAATGGAGTAACAAGGTCCCATAGAGAAGAAAAGAGGGTCGTATCACCAGTAATGTAGGAGGAACCGAAATCTGCAAGCCAGACAGCAGCTTGGGATTTAACCGACATGGTAGAAGTACCTGCAAACCACTAAACAAAAGCAGAACTAGATCCCTGAGAAGCCATGAATCACTCGTAATTAACCTTGGAAACAGTGATCTAGCTATCATCCTCCTACACCTAGGTAGTCTCCTCTGCAGATACCGGATGGGCACATGGATTCATACCCTGTGGGTAACCGTGCTTCACCCAGCATCGATTAACAGTGTGTCCATTCCTGTACCAGTACTCACACAAGAAGGAACTCCGACCACGACTACATCTACGTGCACCACCACCACGAGCTCTACTAACTCTTCCCCCTGAATTTCCTTTACCACGACCAACAGCAGCAATGGCAGAGGCATCACTAGTAGGAACGGGATCCAAGGTGGCAAGCCTAGAAAGACAAGCATAGATCTGCTCTGATGTAGGGATCCCGTCCATAGTCATTTGATCTTTGACTGCCTTATACTCTGAGCCAAGACCAGATAAAAGCTGAATAGAGCGAATAGCTTCTCTCTACTTGGCTATAACAAAAACATCCATAGAGATATGCTGGTACATATCTTGCTCATCCCACAGATTCCTCATGGTGCCATAATATTAGGATAAGGACATGTACCTTTCCAAAGATTGTGAGTATCCTCCACAACGTTGTACAACCTGGTAATATTACTTCTATGAGAGTATCTCATGAAGTACTTCCCACATCTTAGCCGAAGCATGAGCCATGACCTACTTGGTGATGGTTTGGGTGACACTATTGAAAAGACAAGTAGCAACCCAATCGTTGTATGTCGCCCAATCGACAGACTTAACAGCAGGAACAGCATCAATCAAGATATATTTCTTCCTGTGAGATTCGACAAATCGGGAGGACCTGAGCAAAAAGTTAGATTCATCCAACTTAATCGATGTCTCCTGCATGTGAGGTAGAATGCTTGTGGTAGAGCCCTTCCCCATCAAGTCATTCAGTTTCCTTCTGATCCCCCATAATATCCGAAGTCGAGATCCACGAAGAATCACTGATCTATAAGTTTGAAAATCAAATCATGAGGTCTGAAATCTGAATTTTCAGACCTAAAAGAGCCTTCGAAACTTCATTTGCACACACTAGGGCATATGAACAGCCCTTGTGGTGCCTTCCAATCAGCAGAAGCTCCTCTCCTGAGTTGTGTGAAGCCTGTCCGTTCCTGATCTAGGCCAACACAACCTTTAGAGGTGACCTAGAGGTTGTGTGGACCTAGAGCGAAGATGATGGTGCACAGGGGAAGGCCCTGTGGCGAAGAGGGAGTCCCTATAAGGGCCCCTGTAGTGGCTGCAGCGGCCCTGTAAGGGCAAGCATGGCAGCACAGGCAAAAGGGCACCTGCGGCGACGATGGCGGCCCTATGTGGCCTAGCACTGCAGCGCAGGCAAGGGGGAAGGCGACCGGTGTCGCCTCAGGCAATGGCGGTGGTGCAGGACTACGCCTCAGGCAACGGGGAAGGTTGATGGAGGCCTTGGTAGCCACCTCAGGCGAGGAGGAAGGCCGATAAAGGCCTTAGTGGCCAGTAGAGGGGTGATGCTGCTGGCCTAGGAGGTTAACGATGCTGCTAAGAAGAGGTAGTAGTGGCTAGGGTTTTAGTGTGGAGGTAGGAGGCTAAGGTTTGGTGGGATACCAGAGCCCCAATCTAGGATCGCTGCTGTGATACCAATTAGAACCAAAATGAATAGTTTATTCAAAGAGACCTTGGGCCTCTTTATATAGAGATCCCATAGAAAAAAAATTACAAGTATACCCTTTCACTACACAAAATAATAAAAAGACCCACCAAGCATAACTCAACACCCACAATATTTTCCACCCACACCTCTTCCCCTCTAAAAATGAAAGTATTACGTTGTAATCATCCATAATATTTTGTTTTTCGTGTGTTTTTTAGTGTCATATTGAGTGAGGGCATACTTGTAACTTTACCCTTCGGTCTCCTCTCTATATAAAGGCACCTAAGGTTTTCTAATAGAGATCAAGCATTAGCAACCCAACATGATATTAGAGCAGTGATCTTAGACCGATGTTCGGGTACCCCACCTCGACATCTACCCACCGAACCCCATCCACCCAATCCCTCTCCTTCTCAAGGGAGTCGCCAGCCCCACTCTCCAATCACCACCGCCGAACCCCTCCAACCGATAGTAGTAGCACCGCCACTAGCAAGAAGGGCCTAGCAGTGGCATACAGTGCTACAGTGTCGCCGTTGGGGGAAATGAACAGTGGTGCAGTGACAAATCAAGTGCTGCAGTGCCCTTCTTGGGTGAGGTGAAGCCACTGCACTGCTGAGGAGGAGTAGCGAGGTCTGATTCTCACCTCCATCCGCTAAGGTTGTTGATGTACCCATGCCTATACCTCCCATACCTTTAGGGAGTATACCGATTTCCAATTTTGTGCCCCCTACTATAGAGCCTGCAAGGTATCAGTATCCACTTATTACCTTCAAGCTTCCTATTACCTATAGGAAGCACCCCCCTTCTTCACCGACACCATCCTCTCCAGTTTAGGTGAGTACATATATTTTAGAGACCGACAATGTTTTACTTAGTGGTAATGATACAAGTATAGGGATTGATGACACTACTTTTAAGCCAATACAAGAGATTATGTCTGATGATATGAATCTTCCGATTACTATTCGAAAGGTACCTCAGAGTTGTGCCCCATATCAGTGATTTAAATGCCGACGGCATGCCGTCGACAAGGGCATTTCCACGGCATGCACACTTAGAATTTCATCAGCACGGCATCGAAATTGGCATTTCGAACCTTGCCCGATATGATGTAGCAGGGGCTCTATCCCTTGAGGGTCTGGGTATCTCTTTTGGGAGATTTTGTGTTGTGTCAGCTACCCAGCTACCTACCACCTACCAGTTGGCCATACTCAATCCAAAATGGCGTTAGGCTATGAAGGATGAGATGGCTAGCTTACACTCACAAGAGACCTAGGAGCTTACTAACCCTTTAGATGAAGAGGTTGTTGTTGGTTGTAGATGGATTTTTGCCATCAAATACAACCAAGATGGATCTGTGACTCGACATAAGGCTCGCCTTGTAGCAAGGGGGTTCACCCAAACATATGGGGTGGACTTCTTTGACACACTCTCTCCTGTTACTTGGTTACCAACTGTTTGCATTCTGGTTTCAGTGTCAATTCAGTATGATTGGCAACTTCACCAGCTTAATGTCAAGAATGCATTTCTCTACAAAGATCTTCAAGAGAAAATATAAATGCAGCAGCCACTAGGCAATGAAACTCAGAGGGAGTGTGTGTGCAGACTGCAAAAAGCCATATATGGACTGAAGCAGAGTCCCAAAGCCTAGTTTTTAGCAGTCCACGTCAGATCATTCCCTCTTTGGCAAGAAGACAGAAAAAGGAGTGGTGGTACCCCTTTTGTATATAGATGACTTGATTGTTACAAAGGATGATACAGGTGGCATTACTGAGCTTAAGCAATGTCTTGTAGACAGATTTGTTATGAAGGATCTGGGACCATTGAGGTATTTTCTTGGGATAACAGTTGCTCGCAGCAAAAAGAGAATTGTTCTATCCCAAAGGAAGTACACTATAGATGTTTTGCAGGAGAGAGGCATGCTAAGGGCTAAGCCTGCCAGCATTCCAATGGATCCTAAATCCAGACTTTATGATAAGGGAGTTGAGGTTATTGACAACAGACAGTATAGGCAACTGATGGGCAAGCTTCTATATCTGACCATTACTAGACCTGACATTTCCCTATCTGTTGGGAAATTGAGTCAATTCATGAATAAGCCGACAAGGCAACACTAGGATGCAACCATAATGGTGCTGAGGTACTTGAAGAAGGCACCTGGACAGAAATATTGTACAGCAGAAGGGCATTTATGAGTGTAGTTGGATACTCTAATGCATACTATGCATGTTGCTTGACTGACAGGAAGTCTACTACAGGATTCTACATATACATTGCTGAAAATTTGGTGACTTAGAAAAGCAAGAAGCAGGTGGTTATTGCTAGATCTAGTGCAAAGTCCAAGTACAGAGCTATGGCATACTGCTGCAAAAATGATGTGGGTGAGATCACTTTTGACAAACTTGCATATTTCTTGTGATACACCTATGGAGATAAAGTGTGATAACAAAGCTGCATGCACATTGCTAACAATCTAGTGTTCCACGAGAGGACAAAGCACGTTAAGATTGATTGTCACTATACTCATGATTTGATCCAGCATGGATTCATCCATAGTATTCCTGTTACTTCAAAGGACCAAACAACAGACATCTTTACCAAGCCACTGCCTTGCTCATCTTTTGATGCTTGCTGTTCAAAGCTGAGCATGATTAAAATCTATGCTCCAACTTGTGAGAGTGTGTTGTACACCTTCGGTCTTTGTTTATTTAGCTGCATCCTAAATCTTGTACCTTTTCCTTATTTTACTGTTTTCTTAGGGTTGTATTATATTCTTCCCACCTCTATATATAATGAGGTAGGGCTAAAGAATAAAGATTGTTTGGTCATTTTCTCCTACTGATGAGGTGTGATAATAAAGCAGCTACTTACATTGCCAACAACCTGATATTTCATGAGAGGACCAAGCATGTGGAAGTTGACTGCCATTACACACGAGACTTGATCTAGAGAAGCCTCATCTTCACCACTCGTGTCTTTTTGATGACCAGACAACAGATATCTTTACCAAGGCACTATCACGATCATCCTTTGATATTAGTTATTCCAAACTGAGCATGATTGACATCTACATTCCAACTTGAGAGGGAGTATTAGTCCCTAAGGTCTAAGTCAAATATATGTATTTTGTTATTTATTGAGTTTTAGTATTTTCTATTTCTCTAAGGACAACTTATGTACTTTTCTCACCTCTAAATATTACGAGAGGGTTGTGGAATAACAATAAGACTCCATTTGTTCTAACTCTAACATTGCTCTTCCCTCTAGCAATTTGTAGGCCTTTTTCACGAAGAAGGTTCCTATATTCTAGCACTTGGAGTCAGGCACATGAACAGTATGGTTAAATTCCATCAACCTCCAAAAGTAAAGTCCAGAGCTCCTCCATCTTGCCTTGGAAAGAATATTGCCCATACACAAACCTAAGCCCTAGTGTTTCTCTAGAAGGGGCTCTCTTAACAATCTGCCACAACAGCCTTCTTATTTGTCCCAAGAGCAAAAAGCCTAGGAACCAACTCTGGCAGAGCCTAATTACTAGTCCAATCATCTAACTAAAACATGATTGTCCTCCCATCGCCTAGCACCGGCTTAAAGAATTGCCTCACCCTTTCAATCACCACACCACCTATAATCCTACCCAAAAAGCTAATGCACCACGAGGGATCCTCTCTAAAAAGCTCATGCACCACAAGAGATTATAGAAAAAGTACTCTGCTTTAGAGATCGATCTTTAACATCCAGCTTCACTCATTTTATAAGAGTTTTACTATCCATTTTATCAAGAGGACGTCATCAAACTCTGTCAGCTATGGTACTCTAAACCTGCCCTAATCAATTGTTCCAATTGTTCTACATACCTCTTTCCACAAAGCCATATGCAAGAATCCCCCCTCATTCAATGGCCCCTTCAAGAAAAATCTCTTCCTGATGAGTCTATTTTCCTTAAAGGGCATCTTGAAGACTACTAAATGAAAATTTGCAATCGCCATCAGGACTAACTTCAGAAGGACCATCCTACCCCTCTGAACAATTTCTTCCCCTCCACCTCACCAACCACCTCTCAAGGCTTTCCATCATCCACAGCCAATCACCAGTTGTAGTCTACCTACTTTTCAACTGCAAGCCCAGGTAAACAATAGGCAAGGCCCCAATCTCCATATCCAGCATCTGCAAACATCCTCAAGCTTCCCTAATAAACATACAGAAGTGAACGAAAACAAACTTGAAATGATTTACCTCCAATCCCCAGAAGGCACTGAAGAACTAGACTAATGTTATCGAGTCCTATTTGTTTTTCGTTTTATTGGTTCTATGTCCTATTTTTTCTTTTCTTCCTGAGGTTATACCGTAATTTGCACCCACCTCTCTCTTTATAAAGAGAGGTAGCATTTAAGAATAAATTAAGTTGATTATTCTTTCCAACTTGGTATTAGAGCGGTGGTCCTAGACCAGAGCTCATGATATCCCACCCAAACAAACCTTCGATCCCTTCTACCGATCTCCCAATCTCCTCTCCCACCTGTTGGATCTCCTCACCGACACCCTAGACACCACCAGTGCCACCACTAGAGCCGGTTCTCCTCCTTCAACACCGCCCCTACTGCATCCATTTATCGTCGGCAGCACCTCCTAAAACATAGCAGAGGGTGCTACCTGATCTGAGGTGGCAGCGACAGGCAACAGGAGACTCCATCCTAGTGGTTACTAGGTGTTGCAACCACCACAGGCCCTGATTGGGCTCAACTGCAGCCTCTGGCCACTAGATCGAGGCCCTATCTAATTTTCAGATCTCCGCTCTTCCATGATCTGATTTTTCATACCTTTCTTTTCATCAGATCTACCCCTGATTCAATGCTTTAGAACCATGTTTCTTGGTGGATTTGTGGTTCTTCTATAGTGGTATGGCTCCCTCTGACAATGAGCCAAGCACTTCTACCACTCAAAGATTGGCAGATGATATTGTGACCATTGCTCAAAGTGAGTATGAAAGACTACTTCGAGGCACGAGCTATCATGATGTGTTACAAGGAGCAACCAAGTTGGGTTCTATTGCATATGACAGGAATCGGGGTAGTTCAAAGTGGCTTGTTGATTCAAGTGCTTCACAACACTTCAGTGGAGATCAAGATTACTTTAACCACCTCCAATCAGTACCAGCAGGCCGGACAGTGCAGGTTGCAGCCAGTAGACATTCCCGGGTAGAAGGCCGGGGAGAGGTACTGGTGACTTCTACTTTGAGGTTGCCCGATGTTTTGTATGCTCTAGATTTTCCTATGCGCCTACTTTCAGTCAGCAAGATTACTAAGAAGCTTAATTGCCATGCCATCTTTGATGATGTGGCACGCATCATTCAAGACAAGTTGACAGGGTAGGTGATCGGTAGTGGAAATGTAGAGGATAGAGTTTATCGTCTAGCTCAAACTCCACTTGCGCCTGCATGTCGAGGTGAAGTATCTTCTGCTCCAGGGAGTGCATTTCAGTGGCATCTTCGACTTTGACATCTTCCTCTGGACAGTCTTCATAGAGTCATTCCACATATATCTCTTGCAACCCAGATATGCTGTAATGCTTGTCAGATGGGCAAGCATCATCATTCCTCCTATCTTGTGAGTACTCATCTTAGATTGACAACCTTGTTTGATTTGTTGCACATGAATTCATAGGGGCAAAGTCAGATACCAGATAGGTAGGGTCACCGTCACTATTTAGTAGTTGTTGATTTTCCGCGCCTATCATGGGTGTTTCTATTGAAGAATAAGTCAAATGTTGGATCTGTCATAGAGCTTTCCATGTTAGAGAATAAGAATCAGTATTCAGCTACTATTAAAGTAGAAGATGTGATAATGCACTTGAGTCATGCACCACCAGACTATCCACTTACTACAGGTCCCAAAGGATAGTACACCAAACGACCTGCCATCATACCTCCCAGCAAAATGGAGTGGCTGACAAGAAACAAAAACATCTTTTAGATGTGGCTCGCACATTGCTGATTCATCACAATGTGCCTCCGTTGTATTGGAGAGATACAATTCCTACAGCGTATTATTTAATAAATAGGATGCCCAATTCAGTACTTCATGAGCAGATTCCTTGGCATATATTGCATCCTGAACAGAAGCTTTTTCACGTGCCGCCACATGTGTTTGGATGTACTGCATTTGTTCACCTTTCCCCAGGAGGAGACAAACTTGCATCACGGGTAGTTAAGTGTGTGTTCTTGGGATACTCACGAACTCACAAGGAATATAGATACTTGGATCCTGTTACTGGTAGGCACTATGCGAGTGTTGATGTTACCTTTCATAAGTTTATTTCATATTTTTCTATTATGTCCTAGAGTTTATCACCTGAGGTTACAGAGGCCCCTATGCCTATACCTCTTGTTCCCTTGGAGGAGATACCTATTTCTACTCCCCATCTACTTCGATTGGTCCTGTGAAGTTTTTTAAGCCTACCATCACTTACAGACATCCTCACAGTACTTTCCGGATGCTATCTTCCCAGCAGCCACAGAGACACCACCTTCTCCACCTAAGGTGACCACAGACAGGTTACATATTGATGATACAGTACCTAGTGGTGATGCTATAGATCCAGATGATGATATTTTTGCTTCAGAGCCAGTGCAGGAGGCTCTGACGGATGATCTCGACCTTCCGATCACCATTCGGAAGGGACTCCGGAGTTGTGCCAGGTATCCAGTTACGAGGAGTTTGTCCACTAAGGGACTTGATTTGTTTTTGGGAGCTTATGCCTTGCACTGTCCGCCATACAGATTCCTATCACCTACCAGCAAGCCATGCTTAATCCAAAGTGGTGCTAGGCCATGGAGGACGAGATGGCTACCCTTCATGACGTACTTGGGCGCTCACACCCTTACCAGAGGGTGCTACTGTAGTTGATTGTAGATGGGCATTTGCACTCAAATACAACCTAGATGGATCTATTACACAATACAAGGCACAGCTAGTTGCCAAAGCGTTCACCCAAATATATGGGGTAGATTTCTTTGACACATTCTCTCCAATAGCTTGACTTTCTACGGTAAGTATCCTCATTTCTATTGTTGTTCAGCGACATTGGCATCTTCATCAGCATGATGTAAAGAATACCTTTCTCTACAGGGATTTACAGGAGATATACATGCAACAACCCCTGGGGAGTATATATGTAGATTGCAAAAGGCCATTTATGGCCTCAAGCATAGCTTGAGAGCTTGGTTTTAGAAGCTCTCACAAGTGGTAGTCTGTGGGATTCCTCATGTCATCTTCAGATCATTTCCTATTTATTAGAACAAGGAAAGGAGTTGTAGTTCTTTACTATATGTTGAAGACTTGATTATCACTGATGATGATACAACACATGTAGCTGAGATTAAGCAGACTTTGGCAGATTAGTTTGTGATAAAGGATTCAGAGCCCTTGCGATATTTCATTGGGATAGAAGTAGCTCGTAGTAGGCTTATTGTTCTATCTCAACGAAAATATTCCCTAGATGTCCTAAAGGAAACATGTATACTGGAAGCCAAACCAACAAACATTCTCATGGATCCTAAAGAACGACTATATGACAATGATGCAGAGTTAGTTGATAGCAGACAATATCGTCAGCTGATAGGAAAGCCACTATACTTGACGATTACCAAGCTTGATATTTCTTTTGCAGTAGGTAGGTTGAGTCAGTTTATGGAGAGGTCTACTAGACAGCACTGGGATGCAACCATGATGGTGCTTAGGTACCTGGAGAGAGCACGAGGGCAGGGTCTTCTTTTCACTAGAGGGACATCTATGACGATGGTTGGATATTCTAACACAAATGATGTATAGATCCATGACAGCAAGAAGTCTACTACAGACTTTTGTACTTATGTTGTAGGGAATCTGGTAACCTGGAAGAGTAAGAAACGAACTGCAATGTCCAGATCCAGTGCTAAGCCTAAGTATCATGCTATGGCTCAGACTTCTACAGAGCTAATGTGGGTGAGATCCCTATTGACTGATCTACATATACAGATTGATCGGATTATGGAGTTGCGATGTGACAACTAGGTTGCTGCTTTTTTTTTTTTGAAAAAGGATAGGGTAGTTATCCAAAATGATAACTACCCAAATATATTAAAGAGAAAACCATCAACCAACACCAATACAAGAGGCAAACACCAAGACCCCTCACTCACAGGGACTCACTCCAGAGTTTAAACAAAATAATAATAGACTCCACAAAATTCTCCACATAAGGCCTCTGTCCTCTGAAGACAACAGCATTCCTTCCTAACCAAACATCCCAGAGGACCGCCAACGGTCTAGCCCTCTCCTTCGTACGGAAGACATTCTGCCCAGCATTATCCCCTCCACCTCTATAACTGCACCAAAAATCATTAAATGACCGACATTTCCACCACCCCGCTCCCACATGGCTCCAAATCTGCACGACAAACGGGCAAGAGAAGAAAAGGTGGTCAACCTCCTCATCTTCACCTCCGCACAACGAGCAAACCTTACTCTCCCTAGGAGCCCATCTTGCCCTCCAAACTTTAGTCACGAGTCTCCTCCTAAGCAGCCAAACAAAAATCTTAACCTTCAACGGACATGCCACCTTCCAAACCTGTCTGCAATCTCTCACCAGATCCAAATCACCAGTGGGACCCCCGCTGGATAATCTCCTGTACGCAGCCTCCACTGAGAAATCACTTCATCCCAACCAAACATATCAATTCCGAATGCCGGCTGCAGACCTTCTAACTCTTCAAGCAATCTCTGGAAATCGTGAATTCTCGCATCTGAAAGATTCCCTACAAATGACGGACACCAACCACCTCCCCAAACTTCGGCCACAGACGCCTCTTTGCTCAGGGACATAGCAAAAAGTCTCGAAAATCTTCTAGCGAGCGCACCTTGCCACGTCCAATCATCCTGCCAGAACCTAAAGATCTCCCCCGTCCCCACCACCAATACAAAACAATTCTGCACCTTAGGAGCCACCATTGACAAACCTTTCAAGAAGTGAGAAGCATCCCTTGACGGAGATATTAGGAGATCCCAACGCAACGGGCCACCATAAGCCGTCCTGAAAACCCTGCCCATCAAATCCTCCCTACACTCTAAGAGGCCCCCAACCCACTTCACCAACAGGCTATCATTAGACCTCCCCAGATCCCTCACCCCAAGCCCCCCCTCCTCCACCGGTTTGCAAACCTCCTCCACGCCACCAACCTGGCATCAGGCCCATTCGACCCCTGATTGGACCAGAAGAAATTCCTCATAAGCCTCTCCATCCTCATGACAATCTGTCGAGACAGCATCAGGAGAGAGGTGAAATACAACGACATCACCACCAGAACCGCCTTGAGCAAGACCAACCTTCCACCCCTCAACAAAAGCTTGGATGCCCACCCCGCCAACCTCCCCTCCAACCTCTCCATCAGGGGAGCTCAATCCTGCACCAAGATCCTACCATCTGTCAACGGCAAACCCAAATATCTGATCGGTAGCTTCACCTGCTCTGTACCAAGACCCATGCTACACTCCCTCGCCTCCGCCTCCGTCAAATTAAATGGGATAAAACCTGATTTAGACAAGTTAATCTGCAAACCTGAAGCCTCGCCAAACAAGAAAAGCAAAATCCGCATCCTCCTAGCTTCCGCTTCCCTGCCTTCTATTAAGAAAATTGTATCATCCGCATACTGCAACAACGAGATGCTCGTCCCATCTCCCAAAGAAAAACCCCTCACCAAGTTCCTCTCACATGATTTCTTAGCCGCCCTCGCAAGTGCATCTGCTGCAATAACAAAAAGCATCGGAGCCAAAGGGCACCCCTGTCTCACCCCCCCTTCTCAGCTGAATCCAACCCCCTGTCGAATTTCCATTGATAAGAACCGAGAAAGACGTCGTGGTGACTCATCTTCATCCACTCGATCCACATGGGTGGAAAAGCCCTCTTCATCAAAGAAGCCCAAAGAAATGGCCACTGCACTGAGTCATACGCCTTACTGAAATCAACCTTCCACATGAAAGCCTTCCTCCTACACCTCTTCTAAAACGACAGGATCTCCGAAGCCACCACGTACCCCTCCAAAATATTTCTGCCCAGGACAAAAGCCATTTGTACCGGATCCACAATCCTTGCCAAGGTCCTCCTCAGCCTATTCGCCAAGATCTTAGCCACAATCAGGTAGATAGCATTTGAGAGAGCTATCGGCCTGTACTCCTGGATCTCCTCCGCACCCTCCTTCGGTAATAAGAACAAGTAAAACTTGTTCAATCTGTTGAAGCCCGAATTTCCATCTCTGAACTCCTACAAGACTTGCACCACATCCTCCTTCACCACCGACCAAAACACCTTATAAAAGGCAACCGGAAAACCATCCGGGCCTGGACACCCATCAGCATTCAGCCCCCAGATTGCCTTATGAGTCTCATCTTCCTCAAACGGACCCGTCAAGAAACCTGCTTCTGCATTCCCGATCCGTGGCACCTCAGATCCCAACCACCTCCATCTTCCCCCTACCTCCTCCCAGTAAACTCTCTGAAGTACCTCGCAGCCACCCCACCCACCGCCTCTCTTCCCACAAACTCCTCCCCTTCCACCACCAACCTATCGATCCAGTTCTTCCTCCTCTTCCCTAATACCGCCATATGAAAAAATCGAGTGTTAGAATCGCCCTCCTTAAGCCACCTCTTCCTAGATCTCACCTTCCACTCCACTTCCACCTTCTGATCTTTCTCTTGTATCACCTGTAAGTACTTCACTCTGTTCACCCTGTCTACATCAGAAAGGAGACCAACATCCTCAGCCAAGTCCAGCCTTGCAATCTCACTGAGAGCTTCATCTTTCCTCTTCCCACGCTCCTCCTTAATCTGTTTCTTATGGACCTTGAGGAAGGACCTCAAGTCTCGCAATTTAGCTTCTAATCTAACAGCTGCCGAGCCATCCATGTGAACAGATCTCCACCTCTCTTCCACCAGCCCCCTGAATCCCTCTTCAAGAAACCAGGCTCTGGCGAACTTAAAATATGTTCCATGCCTCCAGCCCTCATTCGTCACCCACAGCAAGGGAGTGTGGTCCAAGAACGGCCGCTCCAGGGGTCTAACCTCCACAACAAGGAACGTCTCTGTCATCGTCGTCGAGACAAAGAATCTATCAATCCGAAACCGTTGCCCACCAAAACTCCTCCAGGTGAGGTCGGATGGGTGAGGTCATCTCACCACACCTCTCACACACCTCGGCCACACGGTCATCTCACCACATCTCACCACACCTCGGCCACACGGTCCAAACATCCTCCAGGTGAGGTCTACCTCATTGGCATTCTTTCTTAAGAGTAGATAGAGTAGGTTATCAAAGTTGTTGAAGAA
Source organism: Thalassia testudinum (assembly GCA_037157565.1). Classification (NCBI taxonomy): domain Eukaryota; kingdom Viridiplantae; phylum Streptophyta; class Magnoliopsida; order Alismatales; family Hydrocharitaceae; genus Thalassia; species Thalassia testudinum. Next base: position 55,929,074 of record JAZHRO010000002.1, read on the forward strand.
GTCTGAAAGAGGAATCTTGACAATGATGACCTAGCAAACATTCAATAGATGTTCCAGGATTATAAATCACAGAAAACTTCTTTAGAGCTTAGTGAGGGTTTTCACATTGAAATTCCAAACTTTCAATTGCACTTTAAAGGAATCACCTGTCTTGAAATTGCCCTAAAATTTAAATAGACTATTTTAAGTCTGGTTTCCATATAAAGGTCCGGTGAATCATAGCCATCATCTGTAATTTTCTGCTTTGACCAGGAATTGTTTCAAGTGGATGTTAAGCATGCATTCTGCAATGGAGAGTTGTGAAGAAGTTATATTCATCCCACCATGGGTTCTCAGTTTAGGTGAAAGTAGTGCTGATAGAGCAATGCTCATGTTGACTTGTAGCCATATAATTGCACCTTCATTGACAGTCTTACAAAATTTGCAGTTTGGGTAAGCCATGCAGGTGACATTCTTTTACAGAAGGGAAAGTTGACAAGGTTTACCCTGCTAAAATTCTACACCAAGAAATAAATGTCATAAATGCATTGCATCACTGGAGGGGAAAAAAAGTTGACTAAAGAACCCTCGATCCAAGAGTAAAAGAAAGTGAAGCATTTTTTGGAATTTGGGATTGCATATGGACATGGAAAAATCTAGACCAGATAAAGAAAAACTGTATAGATGGGATAAAGTCATTGGATGCTCCTATTTAGGCAAAATGGAATTTGATATCACAATTCGCATATCACCGGTAGGGCCCATATCAATACCCGCGGAATATCGTTATTCTCGGGTATCGTGATATATCAATGATATAAAAGTGGTATCACCGATTTCTCATATATCAGCGAGAGTTGTAGTACAAATATTTCATATATTGGTAGATATATCGCCGATATGAAGATGTATCACGTGAGAATGCCTCCGTTCCCAAATTTGGCCCTTTGCATGTGCATTGTTGGTGCTCTTTGGTCTCGTTACCCTCTTTCCTCAAATCTTTCAACTCAAATCTTTCATTGAAATTGTGAAGAATCACGGCAATGGAGAAGACGGGAGCATGTGTGCAAGTTGAGAGAGGGAGAGCAGTTCACATCAAACAAGGGAGAGATTTGTATTATTTAAACTCAAAGAAACATATGAGGTGTTAGTCTATATAAAGAGATCCAACCCTAAACCTATTACAACTCTTAATTAACCAAATAAAGACTTTCCATAACTTCACTAACCAGAAAACATAAAACTTGCCAACAAAGCAAAAGCAACTAAGCAAGATTTTGTGGCTTTCTCAACGCGAACTCCTTGGATTGAGATCCACACCATCTCCGCGCACCTAATGAGAGCAGTCCATGTGTCAAGCACATAGACTCCAACAAAAACCACCATTTTATTATGATTGGAGTTTCTAAAGTTGTTCATCTCCACATAAACTCTTCTTTTGTGATTCTTTTTTAGATTTTTGAGTCTTAATCTCAACCTCAAACAAGTGTCACCGTTCATTCCAAGTTTGATCTTTTCATTTGTTGAGTAGATTAACATTCTCTACCTATTTTATTAGTCAAATAATGAAATCATTTTTTATTTTATCATAATTTTGTAGTTCTAAATCTCACCTCAAAATCTTATTTGCTATTCTTTCTTAATTTTATTAATGAGATTTTACTAATTATCAAGTAGATTAAGGTTCTATAGTTATCCAAAGAACAAATTAATCTTCTTTTTTTTTGAGAAAAAGGACAAAGATTAAATATATTAAATTAGAAGAGGAACAAACTTTCAGGTTTTGAAGATAAAAATCAAAAAAATAGTTAGCCTCTCTCACCACATTCTCCACCCAACAACACTCATTATTGAAAACTTTATTGTTCCTCTGCAACCAGATAGCCCAAAGAATGGCAAAAACGTTGCACCAACTAGCCATATCAAGGTAAAGATGGTCCCGGAATGTCGTCCAGAATGCCTCACAGACAGTATGGTCAACAGTGTGGACATCACACCGATCCCAGACCTCTTTAGAGAAACTACATTCGAAAAACAGATGTTCGACATCCTCATCCGACTGGCCACATAACGAGCAGGTTGCATCCCCGCTAGGACACCACTTGGTTCTGTAGACTTTAGTTACCAACCTCTCCCTTCTAAAGAACCAAAGGAATACCTTGATTTTGAGAAGGATCTTAAAGCTCCATATCAGTTTAGAATCACCCTCTGTGGGGGTCAACTGCGCCCCAATTGAAATCAGGAACCTATATTGTCAAGTTGTACAGGTCACTTCAACTACCGACTGTTGTAGGGGTCACTTCAATAGCAGCGCTTTGTTGAAATAGTCCAACCTACCAATGCCAAGGCCCCCTTCTATGTTTCGCTTGCAAATATCTTCCCAAAAATTTCAATTGTGCAAATCTCCCCTCGCAATCCGCACCTTTCCAAAAGAACTTTTTTCTTATCAAATCAATATGTTTCAAAATTTTCTTTGGTGGTGCAAACATTGACATGAAAAAGACCGGAATAGATGAGAGGACCGATTTAAGAAGGACCAGACGTCCTCCTTTAGATAGGAGTCTATCACTCCAAGAAGACAATCTCTTCGATAGCCTCTCAACAAACGGCTTCCAATCAGCTGAATTCAGTTTCTCCCCCTTTAACAACAGCCCAAGATATCGAATAGGAAGTCTAACCATCGGGGTCTCCAGGATATCAGATAACTCAATCTCCTCCAACCTTTCCATGCCAAAAGGGACCAGAGTGGACTTATTTCTATTAATTTTAAGACCTGAACTTTCAACAAAAATTCTCACAAGCAAGGAGACATGATTCGCCTCTCTTCCCCCCCTCCCCCTTCAATAAAGAAGGTCGTGTCATCAGCATATTGCAAGATTGGTGTTATGAGCCTACCATCCTTCTTAGCAGTAAAACTAGAAAACAAGCCACATTCATAGGCTTTAAAAGCCATGTTTGCAAACATATCAACCACAATGTTAAACAGCATTGGAGCTAACGAGCAACCTTGTCAAACACCCCTCTGCGGCTGAGTCCAAGAACCACTTGCCCATCCATTAATCAACACAGAAAAAGAAGAGGTAGTCACGCATCTTTTCATCATCATTATCCATCGATCTAGAAATCCCCTTCTCTTCAAAATGTCCCACAAATAGTTCCAAGAGATGGAATCATAGGCCTTAAAGAAGTTCACTTTCCACACAAATGCCTTAGACTTACTCCTCTTCCAAGAAGCCAAAAATTCCTTTGCCAACACATAAGAATTTTGTAGTGACCTCATGACAAAGGCCGACTGCAACAGGAGAGATGATGTCAGGAAGCACCTGACGCAACTGATTGGCTAAAATTTTTGCAATCAAAAGGTAAATGGAGTTCAATATTGCAATAGGCCTAAAATCTCCCACCTCCTGCAGGACTTGTTTCTTTGGTAGAAGAAAAAGGTAAAATTTATTAAGTCTTTCAATACTTGCATTTCCATCAAAGAACTCCTTAGTCATAGCCAATATATCAGGTTCAACTACCTCCCAAAACTCCTTATAAGAAAAAATTTGTAAGCCATCCGGGCAAGGGGAACCTTCCGCCTTCATACCACGCAAGGCACCCATAACCTCTTCTTCATCCACATCCTTGGCAAGTGCGACCTTTACTTCGTCACTGATCTAATCCAACTACAGATTTTCCAACCGCCAATCACCGCACGGCTGCCTTTTGATAAACTCCTGAAGATAATTCTTAAAAGCACTACAAATTTGGTCTCTTTTTCTAACGACATTATCACCCACCTTCAGACTATTAATCATATTTCTCCTTCTGGTGCTAGTTGGCAGATGAAAGATCTTGTATTAGCGTCCCCTTCTTTGAGCCATAACTGTCTCGACTTCTGTCTCCAATCCATCTATGTTTTATGATCTTCTTTAGACACATAACTGTCTCGACTTCTATCTCCAATTCATCTCTATTTTATGATCTTCTTTAGACACAATAGATTGGAATCTTTGTCTCTTTTGGCTTTCCTCCTCTGAAAGTGCCACCCCCTCCTCCTTTCGATCCAAGGCAGCCACCTCCTGAAGCGCAACCTTCCTTCTTTCATCCCTACGAGCTCTTAGATCATGTCTAAACTCCATCATGGCCGTCCTCACTGCCCCAATCCTGGCAGGCAAGGTACGCATGGCAAAAGTAGAGGCCAGGGTTGTGGACCGCTTATCTCAAACCAACTCTATAAAACCAAGTTCCCTGAGTCAGGATTTCTAAAACTTAAAGTAAGTTGAGAAGTTACCTTCCTCATTACTTCATCAAAGAAGGGCAGTATGGTCTGAAAATGGTCTGTCACAAATCACCACGTCTTCCATCTGAAAAGATTCAGCCAACGAAATGTTACAGAGAAATCTGTCAATACAGGACATCTCACCCCTACCATTTCTCCAAGTGAAGTGCGATCCTGAAGTAGGGAGGTCTACCAACTCTAATTCTTGCACCACCTGTTGAAACTGAGTAGTAGCCGCATCATACCTACCGTCAGGTCTGTCCTCTACATACAGTGTCGCATTAGAGTCTCCACAAATCATCCACGGCATCGACTCAACAAATGACGCAGCCTGCTGCAACTCCTCCGAGAAAAGCATCCATAACCCATCTTCGCAAGGGCCATAAACATTCGAGATAGCTAAAGACATGACATCACTTTTTCCGATGAAAATCCCAGTCATCACTCTACTGGACAAGTTCGATGAACTGAGTTCAAGCATATCATCATGCCACATCATCAATAAGCCACCTGATCTTCCAACGGCCTCCAGCTCCATACTACTAGTATATAAGTTCCCACATAAATGTGACTTCAAACGAGGAGTCAAGAATTCAAAATGTGTTTCCTAAATGCATGCCACATCCACCTTCCAATCAGCCAGATATCTTCTTAGAAAAGCTCTCCTTTTATCATCCCGAAGACCCTATACACTCCATGAAAGGACCTTAACCAATAGCACTAACTTTGGAACTCCCCTTGTGAACTCTTCTGGCCCCCACAACCTTAGCAACCCGATCATCAACATTCTGCACCATTTCATTCCCAGCTGCCTTCTTCCCCACCTTTTTCCTCTTGTAACAGGCACTCAAAATCAACTTGTGCCTATGTGGAATGGTACTTAAGTGCCCTAACGATCTGCTGAGAGACGATTTACGGGAAACAAATTTGGCCTTCGTTGCATATTTGGAAGAAGGAACACCATTGTTGTTGACGTCAGAAGCCGCATCTTCAGGAGATTGAATCTCTTTCCGCAATTGGCCTGAATGGCCATCACAATGCCTGCCAATGACATGCTCCTCATTGGCCCCGTTGAATATTGATCCGAATGCCACAGGAATTGGTCTTTCCTGCAACTAAGTAGATGCAAGAACAGGCCCCAGAAACAAAGAAGAGCCGACAATCAAAGGATTAGGAGATGCATGAGCCAAGCACGTAGGCTCACCAAGACCAGACCCATGGCTGGGTCCAATATCTACCTGCTGAAACCTGGGCTCATGCACATCGGTCTTCGCAACATCGCCATCAGCCGGCTCTACCACAGCAGCCACAGCAGTTGCACATGGAGCAGCGTATCCAGAAGTAAAGCAATCATGCAAGGACACATTCATGTCGACAACAGGGCCCATGCCCACCTCACAATGCAAAATTTGGAAAGGCTTGTCAATGAGGTCGAGAGACAACATCCGGATCCGTAAACAGATCCAAATTCCACCTGTCATGGACAAATAAAGAATGTGTCCTCAACCATTGCTCCAACTGGCAACTCTACGTCATCGCCTATTTTTGGCAAACCACAGCCTATGATTTGCACTGATCAATCATGCACACAGTCACCTCCCAAAATAGCAAAGTCATCAACCGCCAGATCTGGAATGTCACCAACTGCAGTGCAATCTGGAAAGTTGCGATTGTTGCCAACCACCAATTTTGGATTTGAATTTCAAATCTTCTCCACCAGTCTCTACACCCAGCAAGATCGTCTAACCTTCCCAGGCCTCACTAGAGCACCCTCTCTTGCCTGAGGATTGCCGAAAGGAGAGACCTAACGCATGGCAGCCTCCTTCATCGGCCACTCTTGATCTAAAGATCGTTGTGCTCCCTCAAGAGCAGCCCTCTTCACCTCCGCAACACCTGCTACCACCACCTGACCATACGACAATTCCCTTCCCAGCACCGCACCCAAGTTAATAAAAGAAATGACACAAGCACTCCCGCCAAATCGAAGAATCTCCTTTAAGGGAATAGATTTCCCCATCTTCAATTCCCCATCAACCACAACCGAAAAAGCATCACCCTCTTGCAAACCAATGCCAAAACATCTAACTCGTGTGAAAGAACAAAACATCATAACATTATCTATAGTCCACAAACGAAGCGGAATGCGCAAAATACGAAAGCACAGGGCGCATAGGAATGCGTTCTTCCGAAGCTCCATAAACTCTCGAAAGGGACCAACGAACAACGATTCCCCAATCGAAACCTCTTCAAATTTAAGTCGGTCCACATCCAAAACCTCCAAACCAAAAAGCAGCACCCTCTTCTCTGATAACAGCGATAATTTCCAACCTTTCGATTTCAAACCCAAACGAGAGAGGATCTAACCTCATCAAGCACCAGATTACCACATTGCAGAGATCCAATCAACGAATATTCCAGCATATCATCCAACCTCCTCGTCTCACAAGACCACGCGGCCTCAACACCATCAGCAAGCATCTCCCTCATGGGAGGAGGGGGGAGAGATCGACCCAGCCCCGAAGAAGATCTGACCTGAAGCAGCATCAGGAATGAACTCCTCGTATCGCTATCCCCGACACCGAAGACAAACCAATGGCTCCCGATACTCCTTCGCCAAATGCCCAACTCGACGACACTTGAAGCAAATGGCACCCCGGAGAGAGGTCGCACGAGATCTCTCCTCCACCACCCTCCTCACACGCTTCCACCCAGAGTCCCTCATCCCTCTCTTCAGAACCTTCATCTCATTTACCATTGTGATATTAGTCTTCACATAAATTTCTCCAATTATTATGCATTTATATTGTGTTTCCCTCAAAATTTATGATCTTGACCTTATAGATATTTCTTCGTGCATGTAGTAGTAAGTAAAATCATAATTTCCTAACATATGTGACATGTTGAATCATTTTAAGTCATTCTAAGCCATTTCCATGAAAATCCAAGATATCAGTGATATATCCCCAATATACCCCCTTTTTGAGTTAACAATAGGGCATGGATATCAATAGCTAAAATCTGGAGGCAAACAACCAATTTGATGCAACTATTGGCAGTTCATCTAAGAACTGCAGTGTAGACACATCAGCTTGTTTCATTATCTGTGAACTTCTATTCATTTAAATATTGCATGTACTAGAGTAGTCAATCATTACAAGCACAAGCCTACATTAGTTAGGCAAATTGCCAGGACAATAGAACAACCCATTCATATGAATGAAAAACACAATGATTCTTTCTTGGAGCTCTGTTCTCCCATGCCCATAAGTCAAATGAAATAATAGATTGTAAATTCTCACAATTTGTTGTTTCTGCATATGCCATAAATATTTTTTGGTGGTAACCTCAAGTGGCCATTCTTTTTCCTTAAAGGAAATCTGAGGTAGAGTTATCAGAATGCCCAGAAATATTCCATACAATTGGAACAATGGAGAAGAAAAGTTCAAGGCAGTTGAAAATGCAACTAGCTGAAATATACATGCAGCATTAAGTACTCATACCGTGCAACATTTCTGGCTGAGTAGTCATTCCAAGAAACGTTTATGCAACAATTAGAGTAGATAGAATCCATAAATACCACCCATTGCCTCAAAATAATAACAAACCAATGCTACAGAATCTAAAGCATGGAATTCTCCACATAAAATGGAAATTGAAATGCAGTAAAGGGACTGCACCTCACAAATTTTTGTTTATGCCCATCTATATACTGTGACCTGTAACCACCACAGTCAAACATTTCTTATTATCCAATATGCGCAAAGACTAATAACCTCCAGGTACCTAGTAAGCATAAAAAGTCAACAAAAATGAAGTTTGAGAAAATATTTGACAAAAAACCAATAAAGTGTCTTCTTTTGCTGCTAGTTAAGGATATAATAGTTTCACGGTACATATCAACAACAATTAAATAGTAAACTACATAGGGGGGGAAAAATACCACATTTCTATTACAGCTTGCGTAAAATTTTTAAGGGGAAACAGAAAGAGATCCCAATACTTTGGCATAAATAGTTTAGTGGTTCTCCTTTCCACTCAAATAAAAAAAATTTGCTATAAGGGGGAAGAAACTATAGGATATTAGTTAGCACATCGCTAGTACTGGATGCCATTCAGGAGATCAAGCCCAAGCACCCCCTTTCTCTGCCCAAAGAAAAAGAAAATAGATTCTGGAAGAAACAGAAAGGCGTAGCACTGTGGCCCTCAAAGGATTTCCACTGATTTTACAGTTCGCAAATCAACATGAAGTATGATTATTAACGGAGAAATGAGATTACAATGTGCAAAACAGTCCTCCATGTCCCAACAGCTTTCTAATGTTAGCAGACTTCTGCCCATATTTTTCTTGATATTCAAGAATTCCTATTTTGCCCAACCATGCCACATCTCTGCAGTTTCCACTGTCAATAACATATTTCAGATCTACATTTTTACAGCCCTTTGTTTACCAAATGGCAGCCAATGAGCCAGTTGCCACAGTAGAAGATGATGATATTCAGAAGTGAAGATGTCATGTAAGGGGGAGAGGGGGGCTAGTAGAAGACATGTTACAAGGGATGTTACCTTTTTAGAGACTAAATTTTATTTTCAGACCAATAATCCTCTACAAGGGGAGAGTAGAAGTGAAGAGGATTTTGACATTCAGTTTGACACCTTTATTGATGGTATGGCTAATGGTGGAGATGAGAGTCAGAATGGTAGGCAAGAGTCTTAGACTGAGAAAACTAATGAGCACGTGGTTGTTTCTCCTATCCCTATTCCTGTTATGAACAATCATGATGGAAGTAGTGAGAGGGAGAATAATAGTGATGAAAGTAGAGACAAGATGTATGAAAAGAGATATCAACATCCCTATCCACAAACCCTTTTTAAGACTAATGCCAACATAGATACCATTCCTTCCCCATCTCAAAATCCAACACCAACTACCAATGGCATCCCTACTCCCATTGTTGAACATGATGAGATTGGAGTTGAAGTTACAGGGACATGTGACAGAAATAATGGGAGTATTGTTGCCCATGACAATATTACCCAAAGGCATCAAAGAAGAAAAATTAGGCGACCTCAAAGATATGCAAACTGCTCTAAATATAACTATTAACGTGTACCCTTTATTACAGGGATTAGTGTCTTTTTATTTCGTGGGTTGGACTCTTTTGTAATTCGCCCAATGCTCTCTTATATAAAAGAGAGGCTAGGGTTTTCTGGAATAATAAAAAACATTATTTCCTTTTCACATGGTATCAGTGCAATGATCCTATGTATCCCACCAAAATATCCACAAAAAATAAGATGATTTGATCACCAAGAACATGGTGATCAAGAAGGATGATCGACAAGAAGTCTTTTAGCAACAGCTACACTGCCGAAGGAGCTAGTACCGCTGCCACTGCCACCTGGGTGTCCTGCAGCATCGCCGACATCATTGTCGGGCAAGGCAGTGCTGCCAGCAGCATCACTAAAGCTAGCAACGCTGCCGCTAGGGTCTGTCGAACCAACTGTGGCAACAGAGGCTAAGATGCGGTAGTCTGTGGGTTGATCCTGCACGCATGTGGAATTCCTGGAGGAGTTGGTGATGATGTCTTCTTCATGAGTTACTACGTGATGAGTTTTCTCTCACGAGTACTCTCCAAGTTCTATTTAGTGATGAGTTTTCTCTTACCACTTATAATGAAGTTTTTTCTTGGTGGCATGATGAGTTTTCTCTTACCACTTATAATGAAGTTTTTTCTTGGTGGCATGATGAGTTTTCTCTCATGCAAGATAAGGATTTTTTGCCTAAGAGGCAAAAGTCAGATCTTTGTAGTACCACTCTTACTACTTATGGAGGATCAATGAAGCGCAACAGGAGTCTTAGACTTTAGACCATAGGTTATTGATTCTAAAGCTCCAATCCAATTACCAGGTGAGCAGAGGAGTTGAGGAACCAGACCATGTGGAATCCAAGAGGTTCAAGTTGCCAATGGGGCAACCTCTCCAATTACCGCGATTGGAGAGGTTCAGGTTTCTTCTACCCTGAAGATTGTAGATGTGTATTGTGCTTCGGAGTTTCCCATGAGCCTTTTGTCAATCAGCAGAATATGTAAGGACCTCTAATGCAGAGTTGTTTTTTATAATAGACATTGTTACTTCCAGGATATATGTACCAATGAGATCATTGATGGTGGGAAGATAGAGATAGACTCTACTACCTGGATGCGCCTACCTTGTTTGCTAGAGCAGTGTCCATTGCCAATGATCCCTGGTTGTGGCATCGGCGGCTTGGGCAGCCCTTGGTCAGGAAGATGTGCCAAATGTACCTTGAGTTACCAAACTCGCTATCACTAGAGTGCAAAGATTATCAGTTGGGAAAGCACCATAGGAGCACCTTTCCGCAGTGTCAAAATGGAGTAAGCGCGAGGCCCTTTGATCTAGTCCACTATGATGTGTGGGGACCAATGAGAGTGCCAACTACAGGACACCAGTACTATCTCGTGTTTGTCGATGACCATAGCCACCTTAGTTGGGTCTTCTTGATGAAAGCTAGATCGAAGATACCGCAGATCATACAAAGATTCTTTTCAGAGGTTCAGACGCAATATTCTGCTACTGTTAGTATATTCAGGAGTGATAATGAGAGAGATGCATGATTTCTTTAGTGCATGAGAAACTATTCACTAGAGTTCTTGTGCTCACACATCTCAGCATGTTGAGAAAATGTGTAGATAGGTAATTGGATATGAGAGATCCAATTACAAGAGAATAACACCACATCGTGTAATGTGGAGAGTTGGTGTATGTGGTAGCCTATAAATATGCGTTGTACCCCTTATTTGTTTCTTAAGAAGAATACATTCATATAACGCCCATAGGTACGCTTTTCCCGTGGTTTTCTCCCCGCTCTTCGTAAGTCAGGTTTCCACGTAAACCCAAGTGTTCATTCATTGATTATGCTTTGATATTTTGTTAATACGCTTCCACTTACCATGTTTCACAACATGGTATCAAAGCAAGTCATATCTGGGGAAATAATTTTGTTTTCTTGTTCCACGGATTATAGTCATTCATTGTTTCCTCTTGGAGTTCTCTGTTTATATTGATGGAGCACAATCAAAGCAACATCTATGACCATGGGTAAGGAAAAAGTGTTGCAAAGGTGTTACAGGAGATGGCTACAATGCACACAACGAATGAGGCAAGGAATGCCACAAGGTTTGCGGCATCAATCCATGGAGCGATCGAGCACCAATACGCCTCCACGCATAGGTGATAGCAGTGGCATTGGCTCCACCACAACAGCGATGGAGGCAGGCAAGGATTGGAGGTCGTGAGTCAGAAGGATCTCCGGTGCTGGGAGCCATGTTAAGTGATGGTAAAGGGCTTGCCACACTTCTAGGAGGCAGCACAAGGCTGCTAGAGGGCAGCAATGGCCCATACTGATCCTGGCAACGTACCACAAGGAGAAGATCAAGGAACATGTCGATGGCGACACTCAACAGCAAGTGGGAAATCGAAGATGAAGAAGGCACTACAAAAGATTTGGTGACGCAATCTTGCATGCGATTCACACAAAGATTGTGGTGAAACTGCCGCCGCTGATGGTGGCGTTGATAGCGATGATGATGGCAGCGTTGGGCTTGATCTCACCTGCCAAGAAAGAGAAGGCGATTAAGATGGCAATCACACGAGATCTACACAACAATGATGGAGAATCTTGCAAGGTGTCATGATCAGCGACAGTAATAGCGATACTATTGTGTTTTGGGTTTGAAGAACCCTAAGGAGGAAGCAACAGATATGAAGGTATACTTTTGTTTTTCTTTTGACTTATTTCTTTTTTGGGGTTTCTCGCAACAAAGTCATTATTTTTTTTATTACTAGCTATGAAGAGACGAAGAATAGGAGTGAGTTGAAAAAAAAAAAAGTGAGTTGCAATTAAAAAAAAAAGGAAAGAAAGAATAAAACAGAGAAGAAAAGAGATGGGGATGATGGAAAAAAACCTGGAGAAAAAAAAAGTTGGAGAAAAAGAGAGGGGGAAATGTCAAAGAAAAAAAGAAAGACAAATGGAAAAAAAGAAGGGAAAAAAATGATTAAAAAAATGTGATGAACTTGAAGAAAAGAGTTAAAGCTCTTCGCTAGTTTCAGCTTCTCTTTGTTTCTTCTCCCATGGAAAATAGCAGAAAGGGAGAATGTTAGTGTCAGCCTTAATATTATCGTTGATCCCATATGAGAGACTCATTATTAGAGATACCCACATAAGAGAAACATTATATTCGGTCCCTATATGAGATGAGCACTTTTCAAGTCCCTATATGAGAGAAATCGAGAGAGAGAGATTTCCGTATAGGAGAGGCCAGAGTTTCAAGGTCTCCAGAGGAGAAACCCAATTTCAAGATCTCCAAAGGAGAGGCCCATGTCAGAGCCAGCTACAACAGTTCCTCCAGCAAACTCCAACCCTCGCTGATGTGTCGTCATCAACATACCCGCCTACAAGTAAGAACAAGGATACAACTGATGTCATTCGCCTACAAAAGAGCCGTGACACAATTACACCAGTTGAAAGTGTTGTGTTCTACTCTAGAGTGAGGATTTCATTGTTTTACAACCTGAGCATTTCATACTCCAGCTTGAGAGGGAGTATTGAGAGAATGTGAAGACAGGTAATTGGATATGAGAGATCCAATTATAAGAGAATAGTACCACATCATGTAATGTGGAGAATTGGTGTGTGCGGTGGCCTATAAATAGGCCTTGAGAAGAATACATTCATATCATATCCATAGGTGCGCTTTTGCCTTGGTTTTCTCCCCGCTCTTCATAAGTGGGTTTACATGTAAACCCAAGTGTTCATTCCTTGATTATGCTTTAATATTTTGTTAATATGCTTCCACTCATCATGTTTTACAACAGAACAAAATGGTGTGACAGAGCGCAAATTGAGGCATCTTCTAAATATTGCACAGACGTTGATGATTCACATGAAAGTGCCTAAGAAATTCTAGGGTGATGCCATTCTCACCGTTGCCTACTTGATTAACACAATTCCATCTTTTATGCTCTACGGGCATATTCCATATCATGTACTACATCCAGAGTGATAGACCTTTTCCCTTGCCTTTGCAAGTGTTTGGAACCATGTGCTTTATTCAAGCACATGGAAATCAGGACAAGTTTCTCCAAAGGAAGTGTACTTTTCTAGGCTACTCTAGAACTTAGAAAGGTTACTATTGAGTTTATCCTTTTTTGTCTTTGTTTATATGTGTAAGGGTTCACCTGCATTTTTTCCCTTTGTGCCTCTCTCTGTATAAAGGAACATAGGGCCTCGTGAAATAATAGTTCGCTTATTTGTCCTAACATGGTTTCAGAGCAGCAATTCCAGACCGATGCCCAGGTACCCTACCAAATCCTAACCTCCCCACCCATCCACCTCAACCCCTCTCTCTATCTCGTCCTTGACAATAGTATTGCCGCCACTAACTAAGGCAGCAGTGCTACCACCAACTCAGGGCAGCAACACTACCCCCCACAGGGGATACAGCGCCACCCCTGGTGCTCCATCAAAGCGCCACCAGGGCACTTATCTAGTGGGTGCAACATCGCCTGGTGCTACGCTACCTCTGTTCCACCACCACAAGACCACTAAGGCTTGATCTTAGTGGGTGCAGCATCGCCATAGGTCCCTCCTAACGTAACGACGACACTGTTGCTGCACTCCTCCCTCCTTAATCTCCGCCACAACCAATCCTAGGAGAAGAGTCAACCCACTAGGGCCTCTTCTTGCCCCAGCAAGAAGTTGCTACGCCAAATCTGAATTTTTGAACTTGTGTATGTCTGAAATCAATTTTTTCATATTTGTATGTGGTCTGTTCTTGGGCCTTATAATCTAATCTCATGCTAAGGAGTGTGTGATTAGTTGCTTCAGGATCCCCCGAGCGACTTGATGGGAAAATCATTTACCACAAGTGCATCTTCATTTATGCAAAGGACCTCTATTAAGTTGGATGGTACCAACTTTCTTCTATAGTCTACATCATTTTCCCGATTTGTGGGTTCACATCGTAAGAAATATATTTTGACCCAAGATGGGCCTACAGTCAATACTGCAAATTAGGAAGCAAACAACGACTCGGTTGCCGCTTGCATGTTAAATAGCATAAAGGAACCAATTGCCAAGCAAGTTATGTCTTATGCTTCTGCCAAGAAGATGTGGGAAGTACTCCATGAGATACATTCCCATAAGAGCAACACCAATCGCCTTATACAAAGTCATTAAGGAGCTTCATTCATTTCGAAAGGGAACCATGTCTCTTACTGAATATTATGGCTCCATGAAGAACTTATGGGACAAGCAAGATATTCATCAGCCTCTCTCATCAGATATTGCAGTTATTGCCAAGTAACGTGAGCCTTTCAGATCTGTTCAATTACTTGCTGGTCTTGATCCTAAGTACAAGGCAGTGAAGGATCAACTCATGACTTTGTAAGAGATCCCTACACCTACCCAAATATATACTCTACTCTCGCGATTAGAAATCTCAGAGCCTATCTCACCTTCAAACTCATATGTCATGGCATCTGTTGGCTGTGGTAAGGGGGTTGCTGGAAGCAGGGGGAGAGGACATGGTGCGAAAGGAGGCTATGGCAGAGGTTGTGCTGGCTTGTTTTGTGACCATTGTCATAAGACAAATCACACTATTGATCGTTGTTGGATAAAGCATAGCTTTCCTCAGGGACATCAGGCCAACCAGGTCGCTTATGGTGGTGAAGGGAGTTAGTATTGTTAGGAGGAGCAAGCTGGTTCCCCAATCACTATCTCCAAGGAGTATGACAGACTCATATCCTCTCAAGCTACTTCTACTGCTGGAGACTCGGCGACTCGCCCAACAAGTACTACTACTAATGCTGAAGGAGTTTGTACACCATCATGGCTTGATGATTCAGGTGCCTCCTCCCACATTTCCGGAGATGCCACATTGTTCTCGTCGGTTAAACCTCTTACTATCCATGTTCATGTTCGAGTAGCAAATGGTGCCCTGTCCCCTATGATAAGCTTGGGTGACATCTCATTATCTTCTACTTTGCCCTTATCCGATGTTATGCATGCACTTAAATTTTCTCTGAATTTAACGTCTATAAATCAAATTACAAAGGCATTGAATTGCAGAGCAATTTTTCATGACCATTGTTTTTTCATGTAGAACCTCCAGACAATAAAGCAGATTGATAGAGGACTTGAGCAAGACAGTGGCTACTACCTACACCTATCACCTAAGAGTCCTTCCATTGTTACTATTTGTGCCACATCTACGCTTTGGTGGCACCTTCGACTAGGACATCCTAGTGTTTCCATTCTTCGTCGTCAGTTTCCAAACATGCATTTTCCAGATTCTTTTTCCTGTGAGACTTGTTAGCTTAGCAAGCATAATAAGGTGTCTTTTTCGAGTAGTAATAAAAGAGTTGTCTCCTTTTCATCTTATTAATGCTGATTTGTGGGGCCCGTGTCAAGTCAAGAGTCTTAGGGGTTTCCACTATTTTTTGGTTCTTGTGGATGATTGTACCTGTCTCTGTTGGGTATTCATGATGGAGAAATCAAAAACCTTTGTATTGATTAGAAATTTTGTGAATAAAATAAAGACTCGATTTTCTACTCTTATTAGCATGTTTCACTTAAATTTATTAATGCAACATTATCTTAATTTTTTTGATCCTTGGGCATTGTTTACCAGACATTTTGTGTTCATAAATCCCAACAAAATGAAGTGGTTGAACGCAAGTTGAGGCATTTGCTTGATGTTGCTTGTACCATTATGTTTCAAACATATGTTCCTCCTACTTTTTGGGTCGATGCGGTTCTTACAATTGCATTCTTAATTAATCTTAATTAATCAGGTTTCATCATCTGTTCTAGGTGGAAAGACTCCCCACTCTATTTTATTTCATGACTGAGAGTTGTTTTCTCTACCACCTAAAATCTTTAGATGTGTTTGTTTTATTCACTTGTTCGAAGTGGACAAGCTCTCTTCGATCGGTTAAATGTATTTTTGTGAGGTATTCTAGGACCCAGAAGGGGTATAGGTGGTATGACCTAGTGACACATCAATTTTATGTCAGTACGGATGTTCCTTTCCTTGAGGAGATTCCCTACTACTCTGCTACAAGGAAAACCTCTACTGCACCACAACATGTCCCGCTTCCCATGCCCACTGCTACGCCTCTAGCGCCCTCTGAGCCTACCCTACCACAAACGGATGTCCCTCCTAGTGTTGCCTTTCCTAGACATCCTAATGTTACAGACGTGTTTCCTAGACACTTCCGATGGAAGCCTACGTCCACCTCTCAGTAGACAAGCCTCTTTCCACTATTCTTGCTCAATCCTCTGCTTGTCCTAAGGATTCGATTGGAGATCTGGAACCTTCAACACCTGAGGTAACAAAAGAGGATCTCCCTATTGCCCAGAGGAAGGCACAAAGATCTAGTGCTAAATACTATGTTTCACATTATATGTTACTTGATCATTATAGTTGACAACCACCACATTCCCAAGGACCATACAGAGGCATTTCAGGATCCTTCATGGACCTTGGCTATGGAGGAGATGGCAACTCTCCAATCCAGAGGGACCTAGGAGCTTGTTGACCTACCCTCCGGTGCTACAATTGTAGGGTGTAGGTGGGTGTTTACCCTCAAGTGTCGTCTAAATAGGACTATTGAACGGTTCAAAGCTTGGTTGGTGGCTAAAGGTTACATGCAAATCCTCGGCATTGATTATTTTGAGATGTTCTCTCTTGTAGCTCATCTCAATTCAATACAAATTCTCCTCTCCTTGGAAGTGAACAGTGGTTGGTTTGTTTTTCAGTTGAACATTAAGAATGAATTCCTCTATAGTGACCTTAAGGAAGAGGTTTATATGCAGCAACCTCTTAGGTTTGTGACTCGGGGGAGTGTTAGAAGGCATGCAGATTGAAGAAGGTCATTTATGGCCTACAGCAGAGTTCACAAGCCTGGTTTGAGAGATTTAGTAAGATTGTTAAGAGTACAGCTTTACTAAATCCACAGCTGACCACTCAATCTTTACTATGCACAGGACTACTGGATATGTCGTTTTTATTGTGTGTGTGGATAATATTTTGTTTACAGAGAGTGATAAAGAGGGCATAGAGACCACCAAGGCGTTCATACATTCTCAGTTTGTGACTAAGGACTTGGGTTGATAAATTATTTTTCTGGGCATTGAGGTGCAGCACATTAATAATGGTCATATTCTATCACAAGGGAAGTATGTGCTTGATATGTTGAGAGAGGCAGGAATGATTGGCTACAAACCTACCAGTGTCCTGATGGATCCATCCATGCCATTTACTGATTCTAAGAGCCTACTACTTAAGAACGTAACTAGATATCGTGCAATGGTGGGAAGTCTTCTGTACTTGACAATGACGATGCCAGATATTGCTTTTGATGTGGGGAGACTTAGCCAATTTATGTAGTCTCCTAGAGAGGTACACTAGGATGGTGTGCACCTAATGCTCAGGTAACTCAAGCAGGCTCCTGGAAAGAGATTCTCTTTTCAGAGACATGGTCATCTTGATATATGGGGCTACTCAAATGCTGATTACGCTAAGGCGCATGAGGATAGACAATCTACAACAGGCTACTGCAATTATGTAGGTGGCAATCTTATCACTTAGAGGAGTAAGAAACAAAATGTAGTTTCCAAATCAAGTGTGGAATCTGAGTATAGAGCAATGGCACATACTACCTACAAGTTATGGGTGAGATCCATCTTGTAGGATCTAGGTGTTACTGTCTCAGGTCCCACTTCCATGTACTACGCTAACAAGGCTGCTACACTCCTTGCAAACAACCCAACATTCCATGAGCAAACAAAGCATATAGAAGTAGACTATCATTTCATCAAAGATGCCATTCTAGCAAGGAAGATTTCAACACCCTATATTGCCACTGAGGAACAGATTGCAGACATCTTCACCAAAGCACTCTCAAAGAAGCATCTTGAATCATTATGTTCCAAGCTGAGCATGTCTAATGTGTATGCTCCAACGTAAGGGGGCCTATTGAGTTATGTGACATTTGTCCTTTTTTGTCTTTATTTATTTCTATAAGGGTGTACTTGCATTTCTCCCTTTTGTGCCTTTATATAAAGGCACATAGGGCCCTGTGAAATAATAGTTCGCTCATTTATCCTAACAATTACAAATGCTATAACCCTATGCACAAGCACTATACAGTTACTATAGATGTAACCTTCTTTGAGAAGGTACCGTACTACATTGAGGAGAGCTCTAGAATATAGTTGGCTCCCAAGGAGACTCAGGTTTATCATTATCGGTCCACTACTCCTTCTGCAACACCTCAGGATACTCCTCTAGACCTAACTACAGTAATTCATGATGAGTCAGATTCTGATGGTGCCATACCAATTGCTATAAGGAAGCCCAATCGATCTTGCACTTTACATCCTATGTCCCATTACACTAGGACTTCTCACCTAGAGGGGGAGATCAAATAATTTGCTTCCGCTATCACAATTGCTACTATTCCCAAAGATTACATCCAAGCTCCCCAAGATCCCAAGTGGCATGTAGCCATGAATGAGGAGATGCAAGCACTCCAATCTCGAGGGACATGGGATCTCGTGCCATGTCATTCTGGTGCTACTATTGTGGACTGTCACTAGGTTTACACTATCAAGTATCAGGCTAATGATACGATTGATGGACACAAGGCCAATCAGGTTGCGAAAGGTTTTACACAAACCTATGACATTACTACTTAGAGGCATTTTCCCCTGTGGCACGTATCCCATCCATCAAGATCATTATCTCCATGGCAATCAAGGATGGTCATTGTATCAACTAAATATCAAGAATGCCTTTCTATATGATGATCTTGCAAAGGAGGTTTACGTGAGACAGCCACCTGGGTATAGTAGTTAGGGGGATTATGTATGTCGTCTGAAGAAAGCAATTTATGGTCTGAAGCAGAATCCGAGGGCGTAGTTTGAGCGTCTGAGCCCAAAGATTCAGAAGATTGGCTTCCAATGCTCATCCTCCGATCACTCTATCTTCATTCGAAAGACTAGGGATGAGACAAGCAGAGTTGTTGTCTTGGTTGTTTATGTAGATGGCATAGTTCTTACAGGAGATGATAAGGAAAGTATTCGTCTGACCAAGGCCTTCTTGCAATCTATCTTTGTTACTAAAGACCTTGGCAATCTACAGTACTTCCTTGGGATTGAGGTTGTTAAATAGGGACCACATCTATCATTGTCCCAGAGGCAGTATACTCTATAAATGCTTGAGGAGGTGCTTTTCTAAGGGCCAAGCCTTCAGCTATCCCAGTTGAGGCACAGCAAAATCATAGCACTGAGGCGAATCCATTATATGAGGATGTTACTGGATATCGCAGTTTAATAGGATAGCTATTGTACTTACCTATCACACAAGTAGACATCACTTGTCTATCAGTAGAGCCAGTCAACATATGTAGGCACCACACTACAGTCATTAGCATAAGGTATGCCTCATCTTGAGGTACCTCAAGGGTCATCCTGGTTGAGGGCTCTACTACAGAGTTAATAGGTCCATGGACGTCATGGGCTATTCTGATGCAGATTATGCCGGGTCTATTGAGGATCGTCGTTTACTTCTAGGTATATTCTATTTCTTGGTGGTAATTCAATTTCTTGGTGCAACAAGAAGCAAAGTGTGGTTGCTTACTCCAACGCAGAGGCTAAATATCGTGCAATGGCCCATGCTGCCTGTGAAATCATGTAGACAGTGGGCTTCTTACAGGACATAGGTGTGAAGGTTGCGTCGCCAGTTCCTCTTTATTGTAATAACTAGTCGACAACTTATATTGCTTCCAACCTGATTTTCCATAAGTGTACGAAACATATCGAGGTAGATTGCCATTTCATCAAAAATACGGTCATAGCAAGAAGGATTAGCACCCCCTACATCTCTTCAGAGTTACAACTCATAGACATTCTTACCAAGGCACTCAAGAAGCAACATGATTTGTTGTGTGGCAAGTTGGAGCTTACAGATATCTACACCCCAACTTGAGGGGGAGTGTTAACATGTACCCTTTATTAAGGGGATTAGTGTCTTTTTATTTTGTGGGTTAGACTCTTTCGTAATTCACCCAGTGCTCTCTTATACGAATGAGAGGCTAGGGTTTTCTTGAATAATAAGAAATATTATTTCCTCTTCGCAACAACATTGGTAGATACGTGGGTTTCCCTGGATTTAGTCCATAGTACAAGTGTTTCATTTCTTCTCTTTCTACTTTCTTTGTTCCTAAAAATGTTAGAGAGGCACAACTTGATCCTTGATGGATGGTTGCAATCCAAAAGGAAAAGAAGGCATTGATAAAGAATGGAACTTAGGAAGTGGTTGATATACCGACGTAGTAGGCTCAAGTTAAGAGAGATAAATATTAGTTGTTGGGCAATTGGATAATGTGGATGTTGGAGTTATTTACTTATGTAGGAGTGTTTTGTCATTCTTGTTTTTATTGAAAGTGCCACGTGTAATCTTCCCAAAGCCTCTCTATATAAAGAGGCCTAATGTGTCTCTTTGAATAAGATAATTCATTATTTCTTCCCTCAACATGGTATCAGAGCGAGGTGGGTCCTATATTCTTCGAGCTCAAGTACCATTCTCCAGCAAATAAATCCTAACCCTAGACAAAAACTCATGTCTCTCTCTTCCTCATCATTACATCGCACCACCACTACACGCAAGGCCACTAGAAAGGGCCTCCGCAACTCTCAGCACCACCGCTGGGCCTACCTAGTGCCGCCAGCGCGTGAAGGTCCCACAGGCCACCACCAACACCTGAGGGAGGCTATTGCTAGCAGCGTCAGCCCCTACAAGCCACTGCATGCTCTTCCTCGCCAACGCGTGGCACCTACAAGCCATCATAGGCCACTATAAGCCACTACATAACACCTATAGGGGTGCAACAGTGCTTGTGTTTCCTCTATAGGTGTGGCTACGAATCTAGCACCACTATTTCTCACCACTAAGGGTTCTCTTCATGGTTGATGAGGTCATTGGTGGGTTTCTAGGTTACTCTCCTACACAACCTTCAAGTTGTTGGTGTCTATCTTTTAAGAGTCCGCAAGGCCCAATACACATGCAAAGCTATTGCCTTTGAAGGAAGTTCTTATCTTTACTGTTTCATATCTGAAACACTAAGAAACTCTCATCTTTGGCCACGACATGGCTGCCTCTAAGTCTTCTTCCTCCTCTGAAGTCAAGCCTATGACTTCATCTACCTCTCTAGTAGTCCAAGGCACCTCTATGAAACTCAACAGTGTCAAGAACTACCTCCCTTAGACCCAGGTGTTTAAGATTTTTGTTGGTGGCCAAAAGAAGTTGTGCATACTCACTAAGCAACCTCATAAAACCGATGCTCCTAATTTCGACAAATATAAGCAAGACAATTATCTCATGGTGAATTGGATGATGAATAGTGTGAAACCTTATATTCCAGTGAATCACCTATACAAGAATGCTAAAGAAACTCAGGAGAGGCCGACGAAGTACTCCCAGAGATCTAATCACACCCACTTGGCTGAAATCTATCATCACATATAGTCCACTTCTTAGGGGGGTCGTACTCTGCTTGATTATTTTACTAAGATGGAGGGACTATTTGAGGAGCTTAATATCTTTCAACCCTCCTATTGTGAGAACCAGACTGGATAGAGGCAAACTTGGTAGGTTTACAAGTTCTTGGATGGTCTAAGCACCAAAATGCATAGACTTATGATCAAATTCTTGTCATGGACAACATTCCTAATCTGGAGGCTATCTATAGGAGGCTCCAGAAGATTTCCTCTGATATTGGGTCAGGCACTTCTTCTGCTACCACACCACCCACCACTATAGAGTTGCTTACCTTTGCAATCTCTACTACGCATGGTGCTCTTGGTACCGAATGTGGACAAGGTTGTGGACGTGATTGGACCTATGGTTCATTTATTCATTGCCAGAGGACCAGCCACCCTTCCTAGAAGTGCTGGGCTAAGTTTGGCTATCATGGTCAAGCGAATACGACCATTAACCTGGCCACTACTACGTCGACTTCATCTTAGGTGGTTAATCCATGTGCTTTCAACCAACTCACTAGCAAAAAGGATGCACTTTTCTCTCTACGCCAAACCTCTACTGTTACTTCGGTCTGCTCGGCCAACGAAACCTATTCTCCTGTGATTGTAGTAGATGTTAAGTTTTCGAACTTACTGTGAGACTAATAGATGTTTACTGTGCTCCTAAGTTTTCCTTAATTTTACTATTTGTTTATAAACTATGTAAAGAACTTCATTGTTGGATGTTTTTTTATGAGCATTTTGTATTTTTTCAAGACATCCGAATAAGGAAGATGATTGGTAGAAGGATTGAAAGTGATGGCCTCTACTATATTGATACTCATATTTTGTCAACATTGCATCTATCTTGACCAATCCAGTTTTGTGGCACCATCATCTAAGTCGCCCTTCTGTCTCCATATTTCGAAAGATGTTCCCTAAGTCATCCATTCCTGACAAGCTAGGCTCTGAAGCTTGCCAACTTGGCAAACACCATCGTGTTTCTTTTGCTTCTCACCAAAATAAGAGTTTAGCTCCTTTTCATTTAATTCGTTGTGATGTATGGGGTTCATGTCGGATAAGTCGCCAGGCAGTCTACCAATTAGTGATTTTTTTATTGATTTAGTTGGTTGTCATGGACATTTTTTATGAAGCATTAAGCTAAAATTAGGTCTATTATTCCCAAGTTTTTTAATGAAATTCATAATTTTTATTCCACGCGCATTAAGATTTTTCGCAATGACAATGCCCTTGAATTTATGCAAATAGATATTGCTAATTTTTTGTCTGCAAATGACACGCTTCACCAGACTTCTTGTACCCACACATCCCACTAGAACAGAGTGGCTAAGCGTAAATTGCACCATCGTCTTGATGTAGCCCAGACATTGATGCTTACCATGAATGTGCCTAAGTATTTTTAGGGCCATGCCATTCTTAGTACTAGTTATTTGATTAATCGAGTCCCCTCACCTATGCTTAATGGTGATACACCTCTTCTCCTGTTACAGCTTAATGCTTCTCTTTTTGCATTCCACTGTGGATTTTCGAATGCACGTACTTTGTCCATTTGTTTGGAGTTGCTGATAAGTTGTCCCTGAGGTCTGTTGAGTGTGTTTTTTTTGGCTACTCTGGATCCCAAAAAGGACACAGATGTTTTGACCCTAAGGGTAAACGTTACTATGTGTTAGTTGATTTCTCTTTCTTTGAGAGGGCTCCTTATTTCTCTGATGAGGGGTCCTCTCTTGGTTGGTTTACTTGCACTTATAAGCGTCATCAAAAGGATCCTATGTATGTTCCCTTGCCTTCTATGCAGGTTAAGCTTACTGAGGAGAGTCAAGCCATTCAATCCTCCCCTCCAACATCTAATCAAGATGTTCCGCCTCAATAGTCTTAAGGAATTTGTACTTTTTTTTGAAAGGCAGAATGGCAATTATCCAAGAGATAACTACCCACATTCATTCAATCCCAAAACTGAATTACATCAGATATTACAAAATAGATCTCCAGAATCCAACCTGGGAGGAGATGGAGGATATAAAGTTCTCCACATAGGGTCTCCCTCCCCTAAACAACACCCCATTCCTCCCTAGCCAAAACCTTTGCCTGATCATACTTGGAGCAAAAGGTGAAGACTCCACCACCGGCATTTCCTCTACGAAAAGAAGACCAAAAGCTAACCATGTCCTTGTGGGAGATCCAACCGATCCCCATCTCCTGCCAAACCTGCACCACAAACGGGCACTGGAGAAGGTGTTGTATATCCTCATCAGCCCTCCCACAAAGGGGACACGCCAGGTCGTCCGTCCAGGCCCGTCTCACTCTCCATTGCTTCGTCATAATCCTTCATCTTCTCACCAACTAAGCAAAGATCTTCACCTTTAACAGGCATTTTGCCATCCATACCAGTCTGCAATCCCACAACAAATCAACGTCCAAACCAGGTGCTCCACTCCCTAACCTGCGATAAACCTTTGCTATCGAGAAATCTCCTTCCTCCCAAGAAAAAGCATCAAGACCTTTATCCAGTGCCCAACCCACCAGCTCCTGCATCAGTCGCTGGAGGTCCTCACATCTCTAATCGAAGAGACCCCCCCAAAAAATGGGGCACCAAGACCCATCCCAGCACTCCCCAACCTTGGCCAATGGATCCACCACACTTCCCAAGAGGCAAGGGAACCTCTCCCCTAAGGTAGAGCCAGCCCCCTGCCAATCATCTTGCCAGAAGCGAAAAGAATCCCCCACACCAAGCACCGGGTCAAAGAAGCCTTGTACCTTAACTGCCACCACCGCCAAGCCCCTAAGGAAGTGTGATGCTCTAAGAGGAGGGGAAAACAGCAGCCCCCACAATAGGAAGTCACTGTAACAACGCCACATAACATTACCAAGAAGCCCCTGCTTCTACCCCACCAACCTCGCAACCCATTTCGTGAGAAGACTGATGTTCATTTTATCCACATCTCTAACCCCAAGGCCCCCCTCCTCGGTCGGTCTGCACAACTCCTCCCAGGCCACCAATCTCGCCCCCCTTCCTAACGACCCTGCAGTAGACCAGAAGAAGTCTCTCATCAACCCCGAGACCTTTTTCTCAATCTGACGCGACAATCTGAAAACCGAAAGGAAGTACGATGGCATGGAAGCCAGAATCGCCTTCACCAGGGTCAATCGCCCAACTCTAGACAAGAGCCTAGAAGACCACCCTACCAACCTTCCCTCCATCTTTTCCAGTAGCGGGATCCAATCCTGTACTCTGAGACGACGATCAGACAAAGGAAGGCCCAAGTACACCAACGGCAAGAAACCTACCTCTGTCTCCGAGAAAGCACCCACCATCTCTGTCTCCGTGGCGAACAAATTGAAAGGAACAAAAGTCGATTTCTAATAGTTAATCTGCAATCCAAATGCCTCACCAAAGAGCTCCAGAAGGATCATCATCCTCGCCTCCAACTCCGTTCCCTCGACCAGAAAGAGAATATCATCAACATACTACAGGACCACCACCTCCCTGCCACCACCAAACTCAAAGCCCCTAAACAAGCCCCCACTACATGCCCTATGTGCCGCCCGTGCAAGAGCATCTACTGCAAGAACAAAAAGCATAGCCGCAAGAGGGCAACCCTACCTGACCCCTCTTCTAGGCTGGACCCAACCTCCCGCCGGGCCACAAGAAAACCCCTCCTCAACAAGGATGCCCACAGGAACTCCCACTGAACCAAGTCGTAAGCCTTACTAAAGTCGACCTTCCACAAAAAGGCCTACTTCTTCTCCCTCCTCCATGTGGCCAAAGCTTCCAGTGCAATCACAAAACCATCCAAAATTCCTCTCCCAAGAACAAAAGTTGTTTGAACAAGGGAGATCAACTCTCCAAGAAGGCCCCTCAATCTGTTAGCTAAGACCTTAGCCACAATAAAGTAAACTGCATTAGAAAGAGCAATCGGTCTAAAATCTTGAATCGCCTCCACCCCTTCCTTCTTAGGCAATAAAAATAGATAATATCTATTCAGCTTATCAAACACTCTGTTTCCAACCACGAACTCCATCATCCGCATCACATCCGCCCCCACAAGGGGCCAGAACTCTCTAAAAAAGAACACAAGGAAACCATCTGAGCCGGGGCATCCCTCTGCATTCTACCCCAAACCACCTGTCTCACCTCGTACTCTGAGAAGCCAGTCGTAAAACCCTCTGCCTAAGACTCCGCGATACGTTGCACACCCTCCCCCCTCCATCTCCATCCTCCCCTAAAACGCCTCCCAGTGAACTCTCTAAAATAATTCGCCACCACATGCCCACCTCCTCCCTACCCGAGAAAGACTCCCCGCCAATCAACATCTTTTCTATCCAATTCCTTCTCCTCCTGGCAGAAGCCATTTGATGGAAGAACCTGGTATTGGAGTCACCTTCCTTCAACCACCTCTGTCTCGACTTCACCTTTCATTCTATCTCTGCCTTCCTGTCCTCCTCCTACACTACCCTTGACATCCTCGCCCTGACCTCCCTATCCTCCGAGGAGATAGGGGCTTGGTCCTCCTGCCTGTCAATCCTGCTGATCTCTGCAAGAGCCTCATCCTTCCAGCCCCTACTAGACGCCTTGATCTCCCTCCTGGCAACCTTCAAATGGTCACGCAGCAAAGAAAGCTTTTTCGCCAAACAAAAAGCCGCTGAACCCTCCACCTCCATTGAGTTCCACTTCTCAACCATACTCCTAAATCCCTCCTCCAACAACCATGATCTGTCAAATTTGAAATATGTGCCAAACTGCACTACCTCATTCAGCCGCCACATCAAGGGTGTATAGTTCGAGAAAGGCCTCTCCAACGCACAAACATCTACCACAGGGAACGCCTCAACCAACTCCACGTTGGAGAGGAACCAGTCAATCCTAGACATCTGGCCACTGTTATTCCTCCAAGTGTATGCACAGGAAGCAGGGGACCAGTCAACGAGGCCATGAGTCGCAACAAAATCCACAAAGAGATCTGACCCGGGGTCCTGCCTCCCCCATCCACCCAGTCTGTCCTCCACCTTCAAAGTGACATTGCAGTCCCCTCCAAGCAACCAGGGACTCCCATTGCACTCCGCCACCACAGCTGTGAGCTCCTCCCACATGACCCTTCTTGCCTGGACGTCTGAAGGACCATACGCCCATGTAATCGTCATCATGGCGCCACCCGTCTTTCTGACTAATCTCGCCGAAATGATATGTTCCCCAGAATGGAAATCCTCCAAACAGAAGAATCCTCCCTCCATCCAAGGATCTGTCCACCTGATCGGCCAGTCGCGCCAAGAGATCAAAACCCCTCCATCTAAGAACCTCCAATCTCTTTCCAGACCTGACCCTCGCATTCAGACATCTTGTCTCCTGTAATAGCACAACGTCTATTCGCCAACTCCTAATGTATCTCCCCAATACCATCCTCCTCGACGGGTCATTGAGACCCCGCACATTCCAAGTAATCACCCCATTCATTAACACAATGTGGGGGTCTCCTTCGTAACCTGTCGGAAATCACCGACTTCCACCATCCTACGCACCTCTTCATCATCACCATCAAGCATCGCTTTCGAGCGCCAGATCTATGGAGGTTTCCCCCGACCATTCACCACCACCCTCAGTTCTTGACTTCCACGGAAACTCCACCTCTTTCTATAGAGGAGACTGCCACCACGCACCAAACACGGCCTCCATCCTGCCAAAGGGATCTCTGCCCAATCACCCCCCAGCGAAGGGAACCCAGCCGACTGCTACGGCTGTGAGGACGTCGCCTGCCGATCACGAGCCTTCCTCGTCGGTGAGACTCCTCTCTTACCACAACCGGGGCAACATCTTCCCCTATCTCCACCATCCGAAGAGCTCCCAACATAGGAGAGGTCCTACCATCCTCGCCACGCAGAGCCGGGGATCGGCCACCTTCCTCCTCCCTCTCGGTAGCTGATTCCTCCTCCGCCATGCTCAATGGCATCGTCGAGCAGGTGGAGTGCCTTTTTCCCTCGAAGGAAACCCCAGGGCTCGAGTGCTTCGAATCTTGCAAGTCGGACTTCAAATGCGGGTCTGGGTTCGAGTCCGCTCCAACCTCCCCGCCATGTTCCAAGCCACATGCCCCACACATGCAAGGGTTTAAAAGCCCTTCACCTTCAATCTCGGGGCGCTGCACTACTGAAGAGGCGCCTCCTACCTCTTCCACTTCCGAGACACCCGTAGCTGCGCAATCCTCAGGTGCCCCCCGCGAGATCCGCGCAGATCTCTTGGAGACCAAGTCCACGTCATCGATAGATCGTCTTCTCCACGCCGTCGTTGCTCACCACTTCGGCTCCCCCCTGTGCCAGATCCGCAGCTCCGGCCACCACAAAGGCACCGCCCTCCAAAAGGCAAACATTCCACCACCCAGGAGGAACCTCCTGGCCTCAACACAACCTTGCCCATCAGCGTTGCCCCAACCTTCACCTCAACATACGCCACCACCGAACCCTTCGCAAGACCAAGCAATCTGCAGCTTATGACTCGAGCGAACAGCGACACGATCGCCTCCACCACCTCGACCGAATGCAGCCACCACGGAATCCCCGTAATGGCCATCTCCAACACCGGGCGCTCTGGTGGATGCTCCAAGAGAGCCCCATCATGCGGGGAAGGATGTCTCCATCGCCATCTCCCTCCCCCGGAGGCACACACCGAGAAGAGCAGTTCCTCTCGCTTCGCCTCCGGAAGGCCACTCACTACGAACAGACCCTCTACCACCTACATCACCCTAACCCTCCTCTTCTCCAAATCCCCACCTAAAGCCTCCTCCACCAGCACCTGAGTCACCCTTCCCTCCAAAACCTCCCCCACGAGGCTCTCCTCAACCTCCTTCCTCAACAACCGAACACCCTCCGACAAAGGGGCCTTAACCTCCGCCTCTGGAACCCCCTTCGATGGTGGCGATGGCAACCTCCCTCTTGCACCCGTACTTCCCCTGCAACAACCACCGCTCCTGTGACCAAACCCACCACATCTCTAGCACCACCAGGGCTCGCGGCAATCCCTGACCCAATGGTTGTTGCCAAGGCATTTGAAGCACCTTCCATGCTCGCCCGCACCGCCTCCACTCCGTACTTTACATATAATGTCTCGTTATATTACTACTGATCATCTTAATCCAGCGTTACAGCAGATCTTTACAGCACTCCCTACTATGGTTATTCCCAGACATCATCATAAGCTCTACAGGACGCTGGTTGGTGACAGGCCATAAAGTATGAGATGGCGGTTCTCATCTCTCGTGGCACCTGGGAGATAACAGACCTCCCAAATGATGCCAAGGTTGTTGACTTCAAATAGGTGTACACTGTGATGCACAACCTGGATGAGACTATTGAGTGACTCAAGACCAAACTTATGGCGAAGGGTTACACTTAGACTTATGGTGTAGACTAGTTCAATACCTTCTTTCTTGTGGAGTGCCTTAATTCTATCAGAGTCATTTTTTCACTTGCAATGAATAAAGCTTGGCCTCTATATCAGCTTGATGTCAAGATCACACTCTTGTATAGAGATCTACATGGCCCAACCACTTGGCTTTGTAGTTGAGGGGAAGAAAGTTTGTGAACTTTGAAAGGCTATTTATGGTATGAAAGAGTCTACAAGCTACTTTAAGAGACTCAATTCAGAGATTCAGAATATTGGGTTTCGCTAGTCTACTTCTAACGAATATGTTTTTGTGAAATGCATGGAATTTGGTGTTGTGATCCTTACAGTATATGTAGACGATATGGTCCTTACTAGGGATGACACCTTGGGGATACAAGAGACGAAGTTTCTACAGACGACTTTTGTTACTAAGGATCTGGGTACATTAAGGTACTTCCTTGGCATTAAGGTGGCCAAAAATTCACATGGGATGTCTTTATCACAGAAAAAGTATGTACTTGAGCTTCTGGAGGAGATCGAACTGCTAGGTGTGAAGCATTCTTTTATTCTAGTGGAGCCACAAGGGAGACTTGGTGAGGAAGATGATCCATTATTTGAAGACAAGAGAAGGTACAGGAGTATAGTTGGCAAATTGTTATATGTAACTGTTACTAGACCAGATATTAATTTTGTCGTGAATAAAGTGAGCCAATTTACGGAGAATCCACAATAAATTCACTGACAGGAAATGTGTCTCATCCTCTAATATCTCAAGGGCAGTCCAGGGAGCTTGCTCCACTTCCTAACAATGCTACACTTGTTAGCTGTCAATGGGTATTTACTGTGAAGTTCAACCTAGATGGCAGTGTTGCTAGGTACAAAGCACGCCTCGTGGCAAAGGGGTTCACCCAGGCTTATGGGATAGACTTCTTTGACACCTTCTCACCTATTGCCAAACTTCCCACATACAGGTGTTGGTTGCAGTGGCAATATTAATTAGATTAGCCCTTACATTAACTGGATGTGAAGAATGCCTTCATCTATGGTGATCTCCAAGAGGAAGTCTACATGCAACAGCAACCTGAGTTTGAGACTCAAGGGGAGCGTGTATGCCGACTACGGAAGGCCATCTATGGCCTTAAGCAGAGTCCCAGAGCCTAATTCCAGAGGTTGTCACAGGTTGTAGAGGCAGTTGGATTCAGGAAATCAACAGCTGACTTTTCTCTCTTTGTCATGAGGACTGGACGAGATACTGTGGTACTTCTTGTTTATGTTAATGACTTAATTGTCACAGGAGATGATGAGTAGGGTGTTGCTGAGGTTAAGCGCATCATAGCAGAGCAATTTGTCATGAAGGACTTGAAGGCTCTACAGTACTTTCTTAGTACTGAGGTTGCTCGCAACAAAAAGGGTGTGGTCTTGTCTCAGAGGAAGTATGCTTTGGACATCTTGCAGGAGGTTGGTATGCTTGAGGCGAAGGAGGCCAATATTCCTATGGACCCCAAGATGCCACTCTATGATGAGAATGCACAAGTGGTGGACAGCAGGCAATACAAGTAGCTTGAGGGCAAGCTATTATACCTTACTATCACAAGGCCAGATATCTCCTTTGCGGTGGGAAAACTGAGTCAGTTCATTGCTAAGCTAACACATCAACATTAGGATACAGCATTGATGGTGCTCAGATACGTCAAGAATGCTCCTGGGAAGGGTTTCTTCTTCTCTAAGGGGTCGTCTATGACTTTGGTTGGCTACTCTGATGTAGACTACGCCAGATGTCATGTGGATCGTAGATCCACTACTGGGTTCTGCACCTTCTTAGCAAGGAATTTGATCACATGAAGGAGCAAGAAACAGGGCACAGTTGCAAGATTCTGTGCCGAGTTTAAGTACAGAGCTATGGCTTAGACGACTGCAAAGATGATGTGGATCAGATCCTTGCTTATTTACTTGCTGATACAGTTTTCTGACCATGTGGAGATGCAATGTGATAACAGAGCAGCCACCTTCATTACCAACAACTCAGCATTTCATGAGAGGACGAAGCATATTGAGGTTGATTGTCACTATACCAAGGACATTATTCAAAAGGGATTGCTATATACCACTCCAGTCACATCTGAGAAGCATATTGTAGATATTTTCACCAAGCTCTTACCCAGATCTTTATTTGATTCATGTGTATCTAAGCTGAGTATGATAGATATTTATGCTCCAGTTTGAGAGGAAGTGTAAGCATATATTGTTATTTTTATGCTTTTCTTGTATGGGCTATGGGTGCTTAGTTCCTCAGGGGTAATTCTGTACTTTTAACCCTTCGATCTCTCTATATAAGAGAGCCTGGGATTTTCTATAATGAAATAAGTCATTTCAACCAATTCTAACTAATTGACATAAGGTTTAAAGCAAATTTTAGAGCATACAACATTTCAGAAAGAGATAAAGACTCGATGATAGAAATATCTCCACACCCTGTGCCTGGAGATAGGGCACCACCAGCTACTCTCATATTGAACAAGTTAAGAAAGGACAGTAATGATGAGAACAAAGTAGTATCTCCAATAATGCGGGAAGAAGCACCTAAATCTACTATCCAGTCAGGATCATGTGATCAAACAGCCAGTGGCACCTACCGCTCTAACAATTGAACCTCCAACAAAAGGAGTAGACTAAGACATCAGTAATCAGTCATACTCCTCTTGAAAAAGAGTAAAGAAGCTGATGCATCATCATCCTAAAAACCGAACTCATCAAACCATAAGGCAACCTTTTAAATGCCGACGACATGCTGCCAGCAAGGCTTGTTTTGAAAAACCTCCATGCCGAAATGAGTTGTCAAAATTTTGGTATTTCGCTGGCATGCCAACCATATCTGCAGCATGCCGTCGACATGGTTGGCACAACAACATGCTAATGCCGATGACTGCCTGTGCTTGCTACAGACTATGTGCTAGCCGCTCCGCTGGTGCCACTGCCACACTACCAGCTCCACCGCTACTGCAGGCTACAGCCTACATCGTTACGGAGCTTCTCGCCTTCTTGGTGGTGGACTTGGTGGTGATATCGCTTCTGGGAGAGGACCTGCTGGGGAGGCGGGGGAGCCTCTCCCAATAGGGGATAACGCTGCACGTCTAGGATTTCCGCCAGTGATGACTCTTTTGAAGGACATATGGCCAGATCTAGTCGTCATACATTTCCAATGAGAGTATTAGATGAAGAGGATGAAGGACAACAGTTACCACAGTCTACTTCAACCTCAAAGGATGACTCAAATGATGGCTTAGATGCGGATGCATTCGTAATAGTAGAAGGATCTGGATCAAAACGATCATCCGACAAAGGTAGACGTGGTGATCGAGTGCAAACTCAGGGTGCTATAGAATATGATGAATGACACACCAATATCCATGGTGAATATGTTCCAAGTCCAAGTCCACCAGCCATGGATTACGAGGGATATCGAAGTCACGATGCCTACATGGAGGATTTGAGCTCCATAATTGGTTCCATGAGCATTGGTGATCAGTTTTTTGGTTCTTCAGCACCTGGATCTGGATATGACATGGGATATGACAAGACATGAGATAGGGTCTTCGTACGCTCAACCATTCTACCCGTAGTCATTTGCACCACCACCGCCTCCATATAATTATGCATCATATGCGTACACTAAATCAGGAAATTTTAACACTTCTGGGACTGGGACTGGGAGTGAATATTCTTATCCATATGAGTATGGTACCTTCCAAAATTATTTTCCTCAGCTTCCAACCCCACGCTCCCCCTCAAATGCCAAGATCACAAGATGGTTCTAGAACAAGATTCTCCTAAACACGTGCAACTAACTGTGCGCATGGGCAGTGTGACAGACCATACATAGATAGTATATTTCCCCGTCTTGGGATTTTGGTCAGTATGAATGAACATAAGTGCAGACAGCACATAATGAATTATCAGACAATGTATTCATATATGTCTTGGGAGAATTACTGTAAATATATTCAAAGTATTGATCGACAAAATAGTCAACAATGGTATCAATCAAGTGGTGATAGTACCCATGATATAGATATGGATCTAGCAAGACACTCTTGGTTCTAGTGAAATCTGACTTTCGAGTTCCAAGTCCCAACTTCTAAGTTATGACTTCCGATGCATCAAGATATTATGGTTTTAACTTTTACTTCGAAACTATATAATTTAATTATTTCATTCTTCAATGCTTTGTATTCTTAAATTCTTTATATTCTTCCATTCTTAAATTCTCTGTATTCTTAACATGGTAAGAATATTTGATATCTCATTATTGAATTTTTAACATTGTATGGTCATATTGATATGAATATTATGATATAGCACTCTTAGTATTACATATTCAGCATTTGATTTTCTTGAAATTGATATCATGTTGACCACTTCTCCATTTTTGTCAGCATGCCTCCAAAATGGCATATTTTCATGCCATCGAAATCTGCCATCGAAAAATGGGCATTTCCACGGCATGCCCTCGACATGCCCACGAAATGCACACTTACAATTTCATCGGCACGGTGTTGAAATCGGCATTTTGAACCTTGCCAACACATTGGGCCTGTCACTACGAATAAATGTGCTTAACCCAGCACCGATCAATAGTATGACCAAGACAATAGCAGTAATCGCATAATAGCCACTACGTCCTCGTGCATGGCCACCACTACCCCCAGGCAGTCATCCTCTCCCCCTACCTGAGGAGCTTCCACACCACTACCAACATATGCCATAGTAGAAGAGTCAATCACTAGGACAGAATCAAATGTCTCAAGACGAGATGGGCCTAATTTTGCAAGCAATCGCACTAATCTAGTAACCTCCCTCTACTTAGCCATAACTGCAACATCAGATGACAGAGGTTGATAAGTATCTTGCTCATCCCATAGATTCTTCAAGGATCCATAGCAGTCAACTAAAGACATCAATCCATTTCTAAAGGTATGTATCTCCTCAACAACCCAGTAGAAGCAGGCAATGTTGCACTTCTGTAATGGACATCCCACAGCTTCTTGGCAAAGGAGTAGGACATGACATGCTTGGCTATATGTTCTTTCATGTTGTTTAACATACGGATGACAACTTAGTCATTATCAGCCTCCCAATCATTGGTCTTCTTGTCATTTGTCGGTTTCTCCTTAAAATATTATATTTCTTCTCATGCGATCCTATATAGCAGGCAAAAAAAGTAGACTAAAGGAGAAAATTCATCCCATCCAACCTAATGGACATTCCATAGATACGAGGAAAGGTGCTCATGGTAGACATCTTCCTTATCAAGTCACCTAGAACTTCCTTATGGTCTCCCATGATAGCTTGGCTTGTAGAAAGATAATGGCCGGCACAATAAGGCTAAAATCAGATCATAACAATGATCATAGAACTATCAAGGCTAATGAGGATCCAAAATCAATTTTAAAATCAATTTTCAAATCATTGGAAGATGGAGATCCCTTCGCTACAGCTAAGGCCGACAAGGGACCCCAACAACAGAAACAGGTGTTGTTGCAGGATAAAAGGGGCAACAATGAAAGTGCTACAGGATCGACAATGGTGGCTACAGGTGCCACGCTAGCTACAATCAACGGTGCTAGTTGTGGGGTCCTGTAGCGTAGGGAAATCATCTCCAAAGCGAGAGAGGATAGGGATAATCACGAAGAAGCCTCCGATGTAGCGAATGGAGAAGCAATCGAAGGTAGTATTTGGTGGGATACCCAAACACCAACCTAGAACCACTACTCTGATGCCATGTTGATGGGAAATAACGTAATGAATTCATAAGAAACCCTAGAGATCCCTTTTATATAGAAGGAGATCTCCTAGGAAAATTACAATCAGCACCCCACACAATACAAAAATAACAAAAGACCATATAAGGCTCACTACAAATATAACTATCAACATCCACCAAACCAGTTGCCCCTACACATCGTAGCAAAATGGCGTGGCAAAGAGAAAACATCAGCATATTATGGATATAGCATGGATACTTCTTATTCATAATAACCTACCTATGTCATATTAATTAAGGATATGAAATGTTACTTGTTGCTACCTCATTAATTGGATGCCGTCTCTGTGCTTGATGAGTAGTGTCCTTATTCAGTTCTCTTGCCAAATTGAGAATTTTTTGGAATTCCACCCAAGATCTTTGATGCATGAGGTTTGTGTATCTCCATGGTCCCAACAAAGACAAACTTGCACCATGAGCGATCAACTATGCCTTTGTTGAGTACTCTAGGACCCAAAAGGGTTGCAAATGTTATGATTCTATTAGTTGACATTAGTATGTAAGTGCTAATGTCACTTTCATGAAGTCTATTCCTTATTATTCTACTTCTAGCTCCCACATTAGCTCACCTACACCTTAAGGAAAAGCTCTCATCCCACTTCTTGTTCCCTCAGAGACAATGATAGTCACCTAAGGATCCACATCCTCTTAATGATCGCCCAAACAGCATGTTCGAAAGGAACTACTCTCGTTGCTTGATTCAACAAGAGCCAGTACACTCTACATCTAACGAGACTCCCGTGCCTGATGATATAGGGATTCACCATTCTTGCTCCTTGAGGAAATTTTGATATACCTCAGCAACTTAAGAGCACAACGACCGAAGAAACTAAGGCTGAGTTTGATGAGATTGATGATTCAATGAATAACAATTTTAATCTGCCCATTGCCTTGCAGGAAGGCACTAGGTTATGTACTATGCACCCTATGTCCAAGTACATGTCTATGGCAAGTCTCTCTCCTCAATACCGACAGTTTGCTATGGCCTTCTCTATTGTTCAAACACCTACATCCCATCAGG
Source organism: Thalassia testudinum (assembly GCA_037157565.1). Taxonomy (NCBI): domain Eukaryota; kingdom Viridiplantae; phylum Streptophyta; class Magnoliopsida; order Alismatales; family Hydrocharitaceae; genus Thalassia; species Thalassia testudinum. Next base: position 55,965,151 of record JAZHRO010000002.1, read on the forward strand.
AGGTACTCCATGATCCGAAGTGGCGACAAGCCATGGAAAAAGAGATGGGTGCATTAGTCTCCCATGTAACTTGGCACCTCGTTCAGCCACGACCTATAGTAGCTAAATGCAAATGGGTGTTTACTATTAAACACAGCCCAAATGGATCTGTTGAGAGGCATAAGGCACGACAATAGCAAAGCAGTACACTCAGACATATAGGGTCGATTACTTCGATACCTTCTCTCCAGTTGCTCGACTTGCCACAACTCGTATACCTGTCTCGGTTGCAGTTCACTATGATTGGCCTCTACATCAACTTCATGTCAAGAATACATTACAAAGATCTCAAAGAGGAGGTCTACATGCAACAACGTCTGAGATTTGAGGTTAAGGAGGAGTGCTCCAAGGCTTGTAGATTGCATAAGGCATTATAAACTCAAGCAAAGCCAAAGAGCATGGTTTCAGAAGCTCTCAGATATAATTAAGAGGGATGGCTTCAAGAGATCATCTACTAACCATTCTTTGTTCATAAAGAAGACTGACAAGGTAGTAATTGTGATGCCTGTATATATAGATGATATTATATTATACTTACAGGGCAGATTTACTCCAGGAGACTAGCATGCTACGAGCAAAGCATGTGTCTATCCCTACAGAGCCCAATGTGCATCTTCATGAAGACAACTCAGAACATCTAGATGCTAAGCAATTTAAAGGCTTAGTAGGAAAATTGCTTTATGTCTCTGTCAAAAGGACTGATATTGTACTTGTTGTAAGTAGAGTGATGAGTCAATTTATGAACAAGCCTATGAAGGTAACTGGGATGCGGCCATGATGATTCTCAAGTGCCTAAAGTTGGCTCTAGGAAATAAATTGTTTTTTGCCCATGCAAAATTTTTAAATGTGATTGCTTACACAAATGCATATTATGCTAGATGTCCTAGAGATTGGAAGTCTACCACTGGTTTCTACGCATTTATTGAAGATAACCCAATTAAACAATGAAGCAAGAAATAGACAATTGTAGCCAGGTCGAGTGCAGAGTCAGAATATACAGCTATGGCTTAAACCACGTATGAGCTTATGTGGGCGAGATTTGTTCTTATGGATCTACAAGTTCCCATGTCTAGATCTATGGAGATAAGGTGTGACAATTAGGTAGCACTCTTCATTGCAAATAACAATGTCTTCCATGAAAAAACAAAGCACGTAGAGGTGGATTGTCATTACACCTGTGACATGATCCAGAAATGATACATTCGCACCTCACATGTGGCATCTGGAAATCAAGTTGCATACATGTTCACAAAAGCTCTTCCATGTGCCTCCTTCGACCGATGTTCCAAGTTGAGCATAAGGGACCTCTATGCTCCAGCTTGAGAGGGAGTATGGAGAATGATGATACTTATCATTTATTTTTATATCTTTTGATTTTGTTTATTCTATATTTTTTCTTTAAGGACATGATTGTAATTGTTCCCTAGCCTCTCTCTCTCTCTCTCTCTCTCTCTCTCTCTCTCTCTCTATATATATATATATATATATATATAGAGAGAGAGAGAGAGAGAGACCTAGGGTTTCTTTTGGAACTAAGAAATCATCTTCTCTCTAACACTCTTATATAGGCCACTCTCACAAATTCTCAATCAACGAGGTGAGACTAAACACCCATTTGCTACATGTATCCAAACAATCCAATTACTTATTTGTTCTAAATACATTATTCTCAACATGGACAATGCAAACGAGTCATGAAGGCATTAGAAGCAAAATGGCATCATGGAGAAGCAATTGCCAAACCCATCACACAATGGACCTCAAGGTGAAGCGAAGAGAGGGGGTGAAAGCGAACAATGACAAGGTAATGGAAACGATCATTCCAGATAGGGAGTGGCAATGGTTGAGAGACAGGAATAATGGAAGGGAGATATCAAGCCACCTAACCCCCGTGGCGTAGGAGAACATTGGGCAAAGGCTTAGTGTGATTGGTGATCATAGGGAAACATGTAAAAACAGATTTTTACATGGATATTCCTAGCATATGCCCCTACATTTTTTATATCTACAAATAAACACCTGGAAGTTTAATAGTGATCACATAAATACCCTTAAAACTAAATTCCAAAAATAGATCCACCATTTTTTTATGAAAAAGTAAAAAAAAAAAAGTCCTTGCTCCCATATCTTAATACTCAACTTAATGTCATGTTTGTCCCCCATCACCATTACCATCCAACTCATGCAATGTCTAAACTTACATGAATTTTCATTAACCTTTTTTATATTTTGATTTGATGTAAACCTTTGGAAGAGCAATAAGATCTTAGCTAGCTATGACCTTTAAACAAATCAACTGATACACGCTTAATTTCTAAGTTCCTACTGATGAGGGCATAAACATTAAAGCTAGTAATCTTACAAGGCCATTAGTGCAATATGATAAAGGTAGGGGCATACAAGTAATATGCACATATTTATAAAGGTGTCTATGTAAATGTCTCTTTAAAAAATGAAATTTTTTTGACATTACAAATGCTACTTGGTGAGCATTTGTACTAGCTCAAAATAACTTGGAAAAATTCTAACCTAACCCATTTCTTTCTAGCTGGCCTTGGATCACGAGGAGCTGATGCCCAAAAATTTCCTTAACTTTAAGGTCCAAGCCAAGTCCATGAACCTAGCATTTACGCCGGGTTGAAGCTTGTTTAGGGCCTGTATTAAATCACAACGCATCAAAAAGTAAAAATAATGAGGCAATTCCAATAAATATGAATCATAGACTCATTCCACCGTAATAAATATGAACTTAAGCACAATAAAGTAACTAAAAAATAAATGGTTTGTTAGTTGAGTAGGTGGACTCCTATACAAAAGACCAAGGTTTAAATCTCACTATACTAAAAAAAGATTATGGCATGCAAAGAAACAACTTAGTACAATGTTTGTTATCTTGTGGAAATGTGGATATCTCAATAAGTGCAAGATTTGTACCGTACAAAAGGAGAGATTCCTCTTCTATCACCATCAAAAAAGGGGCTTTAACAATCAAAATAAGATAAGGGGCAAGATGCAACTTCCATCTCATTTTTTATCCAACATAGTAATACATAGAGACTTAATGCACCCTATGCAATGTGTGGAGTGTCGGAGAGTAGTGGCAATCAAAGATTATGGTAAGTGAGAGGGAACAGTGATGAGAAGGACCAAGGATCTAATTTGACTTGCATTAATATTAATGGTTTCCATTGGAAGAACTAAGTTGTGTGATCAAATCTTTTAGGGAAATTCTATCCATTATATCGCCAAAAGCAGATCCCACTTACCAATTTACCTTCCATACCTTTTTCCTTGCAATAATAAATTCTAAGCAAATTGATCGGGCTAATTATGGCTTCTTGGGTCATGACTTGCCCAATTTCACACATTCTATAGTTCAAGCCACGTGTGTATTTCACGCATTACACATGTCCAACATGGATTGCACGTGTATCAGCTATTTCATGTGTGGAACATAATTCAGGGGGAAAAGCCAGCATATATCATGGGTTGCATAACTGACAACATATGTCATTTTTGCCAACGGTTGTGAACCATTGGCATAAGGTTACCCGCTGGCATTATCAGTAAAAAACTAAAGCCATCTTCTTGTCAGACAGTTGTTGGTGGAACTACCAGCTTAGATCTTTTTAGCAGCAACCATGAAGAACTACTGATGCATTGACGCTGGGGAAATCTGAATCTCTAGTATCAAGTATTAGATCCTAATACTACCAACATTTTAAGGATCAACTTCAATGTTTTCCCCAGTGCTAATGAAGCAGTTTTCCTTGGAATCGATACCTACAAGGCAAGTTTACAGGCACCATTGATATCCTTGCAGATGTAAACCTTCCTCTTAACCCTTACGTACGTCTCGGTGAGAAATATTGGCTGCATTATGAATACTGGAACTACGTTCTCTTTTTCCCTTTATAAACCGTTTGTTCGTGACATTCTTTGGTCCATTTACGAACAGGAACATCGCAAATTATTGTCGCAGCAGTTGCATTCCTTGTGAATTGGAAGTCGTAAAGAGCTTTGGGGGAAAATCGACAGTACAATCATCTCCATGATAAATCTACGCATTTTTTGTTACGATCATTCAAAAGTCAAGTTTGGAAGGTTCTCGTCTTTTGCTTTCAGGTTTGGTGGCAACAATTAAATAAGTGAGCAAAGAACTCCACCTTCATCGTCTACAACAGCAGCACCACCAGTTTCAAAGGAAACTCGCGGTAAAGCAAATTCCAATAACGCAAAACAACATATTCCCGTATCAGAAGACAACCTCTCAGGATGAATCTAAGCACTTAACAAAAGAAAAAGAAAGAAAAGAAAAACGTAAGACCAATTGCAACGAGAAGTAGAGATGACGAAGAGGAGGGAGGGGAGGATCGATCGAACCTTTAGAGGTCTGGTGAGGATCCGAAGAAGGTGGGGGGGGTGGAAATCGGCGGCTTAGCTCCGATTGATTGGACGCGAATGAGGATCGCCAATGGAGAACGCAGTGCGATGGTTTTCGACGAAGGGGAGGGGGAAGAGGAAGGGGGTGAGAGTGGAGGGGAAGGAAGAGAGTAACGGAGGGCGGTATGGCGGGGGTTGTTGGAGGAATGGCGGTGGGAGGGGAAGAGAGGGAGGCGCGGGGGTCAGGTGGGGTGGGGAGGGGTTTCCGCAATATTCAAAATGAAAATGGCCAGATTCTGGTGGAAAATCCCGCGGGTTTTCTTTTCTTGTACTCACCATTCCTCGTAGCTTTTCAGAAGCACGGACGCCCGGAGCCAAAAGTATCTTCTCCCGTTCAACAACCTCTATCTGCATGAAAAAAAATCATTGATACCGCATTATTCATATTAATCATGTAATTATTCACTTTCAAAAATTTTTATACTGATCATGTCGCTGCTTATTTATTTATTTAGTTGATTTTTTTTTTCTATTTCTGTTATTACTATCTTTCTTTTTTCTTTTTCTTTTTTTTTCTGTGATTTCTCTTTTTCATTTAGTAACTCTCATTCTTTGTTATCTTTTTTTTTATTTTTTTTCACATTGTTTAGCATATACGGTCCTTTTGAATTCCAACTTTACTATCAGTCTCATCGTCTTGTGTTCTTTCATTAGAGATTAATATTGAGATGTTTTTACGAGAGTAAAAAATAATATATATACAAAGTCAAAATGTATAAACAATCTAAGACATCGATTTGAAATTAAAATACACATTTCGCAATACACGGTGTGTTTTGATTTCAAACACATTGGTTGAAAATAAAAATTTATCGGTGTATTTAATTGAGTTGGGATGTTTATTTACTTTTCAATCGGTGTATTTTTAATTTTCAACTGAACTGTTTCAGTGGAGAACTAAGATACATTGGTATATTTTGATTTTAAGTCGGTGTGTTCCGATAGAAAATGAAAATACACAATTGAAAATGAAAATACACCTGTGTATTTTCTTTTGAATCAGTATATTTCGATAGAAAACAAAAATAGACCAATTAGAAATTAAAATATATCAATATATTTAATTTATTGAATGGGGATATCTTACATATAATATAAAAAGCCGTTGAATAGGTATTATGCATATTAGTCATGCTACAATTCTTTTTTTTTCCTATCCGGGCTCTCTTTCTCTCTCACGCTCATATTGCAGTAATTTTTCTTAATAGTAGAGTTCTGATATGACTTTGACTTTTGTACTCTCGCAATAAAGTGTGAGCTCAAAACTAGTATACTACATTTGTTGATGATTTATGCGTATGCAATCCATGAACATACGAATACACACATTATTATTCAAGTTACTGACAGAAGCCAAAAAATGTGGCGATCAATGTAGCAATAGAATCGGTCGTGAGTTGCATCATCATCCTGTGATAGGTAGAGTAACCAACAGCCACCACCGATATTTAAGGGGTGAAGAAGAAGGTGGAGAGAATAAGTTAAGAGTAAATGCTCGTGAGTCATTCGTTAACTTCATACCAATATATGACCTTACAACTCCATATCACATGACAACAACAAGATCCCAAAGGACTGGCCATCCAGGATGAATGGGATTACTCCTCATATCAATGTTTTAAAAATCAGACCAAATTGGTTGGTCGAGTGGGGAATCAGTGGCAAACTAGTTGGACCAGTCGATTTTTCGAGGAGAAACGTAAAACCAATAGAACCGAAAAAAAATCTGATCCAACCAATTGAAGTTGAAACTGGTGAACCAAACCATCCGATCCACCAACCCTAATTAAAAAGATAATAATAATAAACGCATGCAATGCAACGCCTTGCAAGAACGAATCATCGATTCATTCTATTACACTTCCCACTCCCCAGTCCCCAATCCAAAAAGGAAAAAATAACTCTTTCCGACTCCCTCACGTCGTAACCCAAGTCCTCTAAGGCTCCAATGACACCTCCATCCTCCAAAGAGTGGTGACGACAACCGTTGTAAGCCCATGACATCCCCCAGCGCTCACCTCTCCTACCCTCCAGCCCACGTTGGTCGATGCCCCTCCTCCTCCTCCCCCCTTGCCAAACCTCTCACCGCCATCTCACTAGCGACCACTATAAGCTATTAAGCTTTCCTCCTCCACACCTTCCTCTCCTTCTGCCTTTCCTCATCCTCACCTCCTTGTCCTTGCTCCTTATCATACCTCTCACCACCATCCCATGACCCACGACCTCCCTACTCCAACTGCTACCACCACCCACAACCTGCATCATGTTACTATAGCAAAATCTTCTCATGGGTGTACCTTTTCCTCACCATCAGATTGCTTGTGAGTAATCTGCAGTAAAGTCTTCTCGTGGGTGTAAATTTTGCCCACGTTCCATCATACTTGTTTTCATAAAATTTCGGTTAATTGAGTACCTCTTTTTATCAATTCAGTTGCTTAGCCATCTACTTCTTAACCATAAAATTTCTTAACCTAGGTTTTATTTGTCTATTTGTTTAATCAATTAATCTTCAATTTGGTTGACTTGCTAAATTTTAACCATTGTATTTTTTTTTAAATCACTGTAATTAGCTTAATTGACAATTTAGGCACCAAAGAATGTTTCCAAGCATCTTTCTTTCTAATTCGTTGGATCATATTCTTTGTGTAATGTGGTATTTGATGTATAATATGATATCAATGTGTAATATGATATTTGATGTCCATAAATGATATTTCATATTTATAATATGATTGCCCATGTATAATATTTGATAAGACATATGATATTTCAAATCATTTTGGGATATGATTGTCTATGTGTTTAAATTAAAAAATTATATTGTAATTATTTTGAAAATGAGAAAGAAGTAATAGGCAAAAATCATGTTTTATATTTTTTTTGTCTTATTTTGTTTGTAGAATAATTGATAGAAATGAGGAAGGAGTTCCTAATGAGTCCCATCCTACTTTAGAAGTTAATAAAATGACAGTTAAAAGAAAGCAAGATATTGCTTGAGCTTATTATACACTGATATTATCAAAGCCTTTCAAGGTGAGATGTAATTAATGTCCTGAGATTATCATTGGAGGAAGGATTCAAAGATTTAAGGAGCACTTAACAAAGTAAAAGGGGCAAACTGAATCATGTAGAAATGTCTCAAGCCATGTGGAGATCCAATTAAAAATGCATTGAAATCATATCAAATAGAAAAAAAGAGTTGATGAGACTTTTGCAATGACTTTCATTGACTCTCAATCAATAGCATTTCCTAGTCTACCTGAGCAGCCATAAAACAGTGTTGCATCAAAGGAATTTTCTCAAACAATAACTTTAAAAAAGTTTTCCTTAATTCTAAGGATTGGCTACAAGAGTTTCGTAAGAGAAGGATCAAATAGGGCAAGGAGAGGGTTGATAAGTAGAGTCCCCACCTTCCTTGATTTGCTTTTGATGAGGGGTAAAATGGAAGCATGGCTCTTTATCTGAGAAGAGTACATTAATCACTTGAAGAAAAAAAAATGAATGTCGAAGATCCCTCGGGAGACGCATGCTGACAAGCAAACCGTCCAACAAAGTACTTATATCAAGCATCTTTTACCTAAGAAAGGGTTCGTGTCTAGCTTTTCCTAGAACTTTCCAAGAAGTTCCATTTTACATTTAGAAGACTGAGGCGAAAGGAGTTGCCTCTGATAAAGGTTCTGTGGAGGAGCCAGAGGCACAAGGAGGCGACGTGAGAGTCTAAGATAGCGATGCGAGATCAGTACCCGAAACTTTTCGTGGGTACATATTCCTAATCGACTTTAGTCCTCTTTAAGTTTGTTATGCACACGTTTTTCTTCCCGTTTGTGCATCTAAGTTGAGCTCAAGTTTCGAGGGTGAAACTTCCTTTAAATTTGTTATGTTGAAATGACCTTGGGGAACCATCACGAAATTTCCAAGTTCTTCCGGGTGGCCTATGCAATTTTTGCAATTTTCTACACACTTGGAAACCTACATGGGGACTTTGTACGAATTTTTCACTTAATGGAGGGGGTTTCTTGCGCTATTTCCACCCATCTGTTCCTTCAGATAGGACCCTCTCGAATAAACCAAAGCTTAAGGTTTCCCTTACACTTTTCCCAGCCCCACGTAAACCTAGAACCCTAAAACCCCACCCTCCCAAACCTCAAAAGGTGTGCCCTCCCTTCCCACCTCCCTCAAGGCCTAAGGTGGTGCGCAGCCCCCTCCACCCCCTCTACAGCAAGCTGAGGGGGAGAGAGAAAGAGAGACCTCACTGGTCAAGGCTGAGGGGGCATGCGGGAAGAGCAGTTGCTCACTGCTTGAGGCATGTAGGCACCTAGGACAAGGTTGCAGTGTAGATTGTGAGGGCCTGCATGGATCGAGGCCGCGAGCGCATGAACCGAGGGCAACGAGACACTCGCGTGCAGCACAAGGAGCGAAGTATGTTCACATACGTGGGTTCTCATGTGTTGGAAGAGTCTTGGGTGGGTTCAAGACGTGAAACAAATTCGGAATCGCGCCCGTATAACGCTATTGGAAAGGTATCAACGCCCTCTACATTTTGGTTATGCTTTTGACACTATTCTCACACATTTGGTCCACTGGACGATTTCATTTTTTTTAAGCCTAATGGTCTCTCATCCACCCTTGTAGGCACTAGTTTAACACCTACGGAGGATCCACATCCCAAGGAAGGGAGCACAACGACTATAAGGGGGCAGAACAGGTCACTCATGCCCCACCATTTCCACCCTGTTGAGGTAGAGTGGTAACTGCTATCCAATCATTTTAGTGTCAAATGCCCTAGATCGGTAATATATGTTAGTGGTAAGTAATTCTTTTGCCATGTTGTGTGATTCTGAAATGCCCCATTGTCTCGACATTTGTTTTAGTCGTTAATTGTTACTGCAAATTGGCTGTCTCTCTCTCTTATATTTACAACACGATCCTCCTCGGAAAAACCCATGCATGAAGTGCCACTAAGGTCAAGTAAGAAGCCAGCTATTAGCTACATTTAGGAAGAAAACATGAAACCCTAAGGTAAATGTAGATGCGATGCATTGATACATTAATGAACTCAAATGCTTGAAAAGTGTAGCACCAAGTAGGGTATCCATTTGAGCCCTAAGGGCAAACTAGAGATTCTATTTAATTAAGGGATAATGGCCTTGTCAATGCCGAGTTGCTAGCGACCCCCCCCCCCCCCCTCCCCGTAAGGGTGATCATGAACCCTAAGGCAAAAGCTACAGGTTTGGCTTGTAATACTCGAAATATTGGGAATTAGTTCCACTTGATCTAGTTAACAACCAAACTAAAGAATCTACTCGAACCCTAGGGCGAGCTAGAGCCGATGCATGAGTAGGAACTTGAAAATGAAATATAGAGTGATTTTGGAATTAAGGGTGGTGGTGTACACATGTATTACGTATGTATGTAATTGTATATGTATGTAACTATGCACGCGTAGAATTCGGAATGTTTGTTGGTGTGTTTAATTATGTATCTACGTGTACACATTTTAAGTGTATGTTGGTGCTTTTACATATGCAAGTGCATGCATAATTTTATTTCGTAGAATTATGCTTTTACACACGCATTGTGCATGTATGAACTTATGGGTTTTTGAATACTAATAAAGCTAGATGAAGTTAATGACAACGAGATTGTTATAAATAAATTAGGGGGTTTTCTTGAACCCTAATGCAAAGTAAAGGCATCCCTGATTGTGAAATGAAAATGGAATGGTGGAGTCGAGACAAGCCACATTTAGTACAGTTGTGGGAGTGAGCTGGCCCTCGGGTGCGCATGTACCAAGGAGAGCCAACCATCCCTTTGTGTAGGGAGAGAGCTAGCCTTCCCTCGAGTTGGCACTCAGAAGAGGAATGCCCTTCTTGCACTGACTCCTGTTAGGCCCACGGGGGCAACTGGGATAGTTGGCCGAGGGTACGCAGACTGTTGGGAGCGCAACCCCTGTTTTGTTCTGTGTTGTACGACTTAGAGCGTATCCGTTAACGGAAACGACTGACCGCATGCCAATGCGGGGTAACCCCCCGATCATTTATCGCGCATGCTGTAGTCACTGCTACGTCGTGACTATGACCCCGGGGTGGTAGACCAGGTGTAGGACAAACACGGGGTGTTCTCTCGACCAAGAGAGCACCACGTGCATGTTCTGCATCGCGAGAAAACTGCAGCAAGATCGTTCCATTAGGGAACAGGTGAACCGAGAGATAATGGGACCCTTTGCTAGAAGAATCGAAATCACAAAACAACTAGTACCTAGAAGTGCAAATAAAACATGACAATGTTTGAAATGTTTACTATTGCCTGAAATGTTTATTGCTTCTCTTTAGTTAAATTATGTTAGTTGAATGTACACTTGCTACTCTACTCAGCCTTTGCTGACGTCTACCACTTGTATCCAGGAAAGGGGGGTGAGCAACCAATTCCACCAACTGCCGAGGAAGCTGGGCCTGGTCGAGCCCAACCTTAGTTGTTTCCATTTCTGTTCTACTGTTGTTTGACGTTCCTTTCTGTTGTCGTGAGTATCTCTTTTGGAACTAGTAGTTCTATTTCTACCTTTCTAGTGTGTTGTGATGGCTATGATGTAAACGTACTATTCTCTTGTGGCATTATTTTCAGATATTGTTTACTCTGCAACTTTCTGTCTTTTATTTATGCTTCTAGCTATGGTGCATATGTGAAAATTATTACATTTTGGTTTATTACTCGTTGGGAGACTGGGCCTTGGGATAGTGGATACGATCCGACTCGAGTTTCCAAGTGAAGCCAGATCAGGTCATAACATAAACGAATGGATGACAAAGAACCTTAATTAATTTTTGGCATACTATCATGAAGGAACTGTCTTTCTTAAATCAATTAATGCTTTTAATCATTTTAAAACATTCGAGTATTTTTGTAGGTTATTCAAAGAAGTCATTAAATTTGTGAGACCACAAAATGTCATCCATTTTGTTACAAATAATGTAGCAAACTACGTAACTACTGGGAAAACACTTAAATATGATTATAGCCATATTGACTAGAGTTCTTATGTAGTTCATTGTATTGATCTCATTATTGAGAAATTCAATGATTTGCCCTTTGTTCAGTCCATTATCGTTGAGAGGAGGAAGATTTCAAAATTCATCTACAAACATGGGTATATCTTGAATTTGATGCGAAAGCATTGTAAAAAGAATTAGTTAGATCGACAAATTTTTGTGCATAGCTAATTGTCCAATTTTACATAGTTAAATAAATATGGAATTATTGTAGCTACGAATACGGATATCAAATAAATTTACTTTTATTACTTGGATTCGGTGAGTACGACGCTAAGGAAATGTACGTGCACATTAAGGTGACATCCCTTTGTCTTTTGGAATGGTTCTTTTCTATGCTTGCCCCTCAAAGAATAATGTGAATTTCTTTGGTGCAAGAAATTCTTTTGTATTATTCAGGTTTCTATCTTCCAATTCATGCTCCCACTTTTATTCCTACATCAAATTAAGATTATTATAATATGCATAAATTATGTAAAAATGCATGCATGAGTCTAATATGCTTAGGATAATTAAGATGCAATATTTATAACCTAAATGTGCTATGTTATCTTAGGAAGAAATCAATAAATAAACATATTAAAATCTTAATAAATGTCAGTTTATTATCATTCTTATGCCCTAAAAGTGATCTAGCTTTTAGGATTTTAACTCCGCAAACGAGCTTTCGGGTTGCATTTAGGCATTCACTTGGGATAAGCATCCATTGCATTTTGTTGTATTTTTGATGTGTTTACTTGAGTGTAAGGGATATGCAAAGAGTTAGATGACACAAACCTTGGCACTCAGAAAGGCAAAAGATGAAGGAGAAGCCCACATCAGCTGGATCTCAGCTAGATCCACCTCATCCCAGCTGGATCCCAGCTCCTTCTAGCCGAATCAACTCATCCTTAGCTCCATTCAGCTCATCTCAGATAAATGGTAGCTTAAGCTAATTCACCTCAGCTCTATCCAGCTCACCTCAGCTGGATGGTAGCTCAAAACTAGCTCAAGACAGTTGATTCCAGCTCCATTCTAGCTCCTACAACTCAAAACAGTTCACTGGAAGCTCTACTTGACTAGGACTAGCTACTGCTATCAACTAGCTAAGACTACTCAGTTGAAGAAGTCCTTAACTAGCTCAAGCCAACTCTAGTCCAACTCCCGGAGATTCAACTCAGCTCAACTTAGTTGAGCTTAGCTATCTGACCTAAGCTAACTACTCTAGCTAGTTAGGTAATCTCCAGGAAGACTAGACCCAGCTGACCTCAACTCACATCAGCAAAAGCCAACTCATCTTACGTGGCTTAGCAATTAGCAAAGAACTAGCTAGCTAAGGATCTCACATGCAACTCTCTTCAGCAACCATCAGCTCCAATACAACTTAGATGCAACTCCTCTTTAGCTCCTCCTCTCAAACCCTATCTTTACCTTCTCTCTCACTACTCATCTACTAGCTAAGTTAGCTTAGCTTAACTAATTCACCTCCTTGGCCACCAAAACCTAACTTGAAACCCCACCTAACTAGCTCCACCAAATAAGCCTACCCAAGTCCAACTAAGCCCTCCTATTCCCAATCCATTTTGGCACCAACTTACCAACACCCTTTCACCCCTCAACCACCACCAAGAGCCACCTAGAAATGGTGCCAAAACACCACCTATAACCACCTATCTCCACGGTAGCTTTTCCCTCCAAAATCCCATGAATCTCCACCATCTATCATAGCCACAATCCATCTTAACCCTTCATCCTTTCCCCTCCAAAAATCAACCTTCTAGAACACTTCACGTTGGCGCCAATTGGCAATGCCCCTTCATGGTGGGTGGCCACCAAAAGCCACCAAACCACCGTAACTACCCACCATGCTTCCTTTCAAATGGCACCAACAATCCTACACCATAGGATCCTTAACCACAACTTAGAATCCATCCTAGCCACCCATATAAAAGCCACACCTACCCCCATTTGCCTCATCTATAAAAACACCATTGACTACCTAATTCCAATCATATCCTCCCTTAGTTTTATTCCACCTACATCCACTACATCCCATGACCAAGGAAGAAGAAGAGAAGAAGATCAAGGGGGCAACTGTTTCGCGTACGTTTCGCCGGGTTTTTAAAGGATGTCACGTTGTAGTATAGCCGACAAAAAGTTCAAAACATTTAAAGATTTTTATTACTCGAAAATCGGAGTATTCGAGGTCGAACACAGGGAGCAATCTAAGTACTTTTAAAGACTTGAGAAAACAATTGATTCAATAAGAGAATTGTAAAAATGAATTGCTAAAAAGAACAGAATTGGACGTCTGATTTCTGTATCAGACGTCTTAAAATGAAGGTCTTCTTCTTTGGCTGTTGCGTGCCTCTCTTCTTCTTCTTCTGCCTTGCCTCTTTCTATTTCCTCTGCAGTATATTCTTCTTCTTTCTTTCTCTTGCTCTTCTTTCTCCTTCTCTTCTTCTGAGTCCTTCTACTTCTTCTTTGGCGAGCCTTCTTCTTCTGAGTTCTCTTTTTTTCTGCACGGCCTCTCTTCTTCTGCTTCTTCTCTGCCTTGCCTTTTCCTCTGCTTAGCCTCTCTTCAGAGCTTCTTCCTTCTCCTTCCTACGGCTAAGTACTTAGCCTTTCTCCTTCACACTCTGTTCCTGCACACAAGGCACAACAAAACCTAACCCTTTCTCTACCCGTACGTATCTCTCTCTCTCTACAAACCGCTCACGGGAAACTCTCCTTGAGCCAGGTTAACGGGTCGGGTTGCGTACCCAGGACCAGACACACCGGCGTGATATGGTGCGCGAGGTGTGCTCGGTGGTGTCGGGTCGGATCCTGCCAGGTCCGCGAGGTGAATCCGTTGGACGAGGCGGGTGTGATGGGCGAAGGACCTCACCCCAGTGGATTCGGAGGCGATCAGCCATATGCACAAAATCAATTTAAACCAGTGCGGCGCTTCATGAACTTACGATGTGGGACTAATTGGTTGCTTCTCCTCGCGCGCGCCCGCAGGAAGACCTCGGCCTTGCTTCCGCAACTGCATCCTCGATTCCCTTCGCCTGCTAGCTGACTACGTTCACACAACTCGCCCACCTTCGCAGCAACTGAAATCCTAGAGCCCCGGAGCATGGAGCTCGCTTGGGAGCTTCTCGAATCATCGACAATGGCGGCTGAGGCAGCAGACCTGTCAAGCACTAAAAGGGCCTCTCGGCCTAATCAAAACACTGGGAAACCTTCGCCGTGGCACAGTAAAGGTGTTGAGCTGTGCGGTAGGCCGCGGGGTGGCCTAGGGGTGCGTGCCTAGGTCATCCTGTGGCCGGAAAGATGGGTGTGTTCAGTGGCGTGTTGTGGAGGTGTAGAGTGGCAGTGGATAGGCGGAGGATGTTCTGTGTGATGAGGTGGAGCTTTTTGCGATGGTTGGCGAGTCGTATGGAATTGCGGAATGACGGGGGCGACTCGCCAGAGGTTGGCCGGATATGGGGAAGGTGATGGTGGTCAGGGACAGTCGAGGGTCGGTTTGAATGAAATAATGTGGGGAAAAGAAAGAGGGGAAGATGGGGAGTAATTGTAACCTACTTGCAGGGACGAAGGGGGGCCGGAGAGGCGGGCAGTCGTATCGACTGTCGCCGGAGAAGAAACACCCATAGGGAGAGAGCGGCGACGAGGAAGTGGGCAGGGAAGCGTGCGCTTGGTAGGCGCGACGTGGGAAGACGAGACGAAGTAGACTCTGCTGCAGGTATGGCAGCAGAGCGACGAGAAGGAGGAGTGGCTGCCGGAGCTTGCGGGTTTCCTGTCGGAGAGGGAAGAGAGGAAATTTTGAGGGATTCTCCGCCAAGACAAGTCTGCTTCAAGCGGCTGGTCCTGGGGTTTCTTTTAAAGGCGCCAGCAGAGGGGCAGATGCACGGAGGGTGAGCGAAGCTCTCACCGGAGGTCGCCGCAGGTACAACACCCATACCTCTCGATCATTCGCATGAGAGGTATGGTGCGAAACAGGGAATGGGGAGTTGCTCAGGCGGTAGGGGACTTCACAGGGAACCCCCCTTTCACATCAGAGAGCAACTCCCTGGGGAAGCAAGGAGAAATCGTCCTCGAGACTTCGCCGGAGTATGGGTCTTCTGTTGCGTTGGCAGAGGGACCAAAATGTAGAAAGTGAGAACAAAAGTTGGGGGGGTTTTCGCAAGGGTTTTCAAACGTTAGGGGCCAGAATGTAATTGGGTGGACTATTTTGCAAAGTAGGTTAAGATGACCTTCCATTAGGTCCAAATTTTGGTATAAACCTAATTTGGACCTAAGGAATCCAATGGTGAAGTTGGATTTTAGGTTTACCCACGTTTGATTGGACATTTTGCGTAAAAACCCAATTTAGGTCAATTGATGAGCTAAGACCCTAATTTAGGTCAAACTTGGTTCCAAAGGCCAATTTGAATGTTCTAAACCCTAGGGGATATTTTTCCATGATTTTTAGAGGGTTTATTTGATTTTTATCCTGACCGGAACCTTGTTGAATTAAGCGGGTCTGTTTTAGGGTTACCAAATGTCATTTAATTCCTAGATTGTACATGAACCCATTTCTGATTGATTCAACCCACTTTTTATCTTATTTAGACCATTTGACCTATGCTCTATCTCTGAGAAATTCCGTTTATGTACTACAATGGTAAAATTGTAGTTTTAACCTTTATTTCAAGTTTTCTTCTCAGAACGCTTATTCCTCCAATTAAGCCATCTTCTAAGTCATGTAGGAGCTTTTATTCTTTTATTAGGTCAAAATGAGCTAGTTATGGCTCATGATGAGCTCTCATCAGCAATCTACCTACCCCCTTGGTGCCTTCTTCCTCTCTCTTCCTCTCCCTTATGCCACGCCAAGGAAGAGGTCTTCATCTAAAGGAGACGACCAAGAATCGAGGAGGAGCAAGGGTGGTGGATGTCCACCCTTGAAGGAGATTTGGAGGAAAACTACTTGAAGGAAGAAGCCAAAAAGAAACCCTTTTTAACTGCAGGAGCAGCCGCAGTTGGAGTAAGCATTTCTCAAATCTTCAACCAGAGGATTTTTCTTCTTCTTCTTTATCTTTCCATTTTCTTGCATTATCTAGTGTTTTCTTATCTTTCATGTAACAAGCATTAAGCTACATTCCACCTAGTTTGCTAGTAATACAAGTTCCAATTTTGCCTTCCAATTTCATGATTTCTACTCAGTGTGTTTTTCATGTTTTAGTAGCTTAGTGCACCACACTCTCTTTTTCTAATTACCCTAGGCACATTTGCCTAGGGTGAGCTTAGAAGAAAAGGTTTATTCTTGTCACTTAAGTGTAGTTCATCTTCGCTTTCAAGTGCTTGTTATTTTGAAAACCCTAAAAGTAACAAAATCGAAAATATAAAAAGACAAGTGTGGATTTGAGAGGCGAGAGAGAACCAACTTTTGTGACTAACAAATTTGACTACTTGGACGACTCTAGATACTCACCATATCTAGGAATATAAATTTAAAAGATGATCGATTTTGTGCGTTACAACGACATTAAAACCCACATTTATAAAACCACGTAAATTCCATATCAAATCTATAATTATGGAATTATTAATTGCAAAGTCTATGTGACTAAAAAGATTCCTTAATATCTATGGTTGCTTTTAAAGAAATGTTGGAACATAAGATCTTAAAGACAAGAATTGCTAAAGAAATCAAAGGCATCATCTTGAGCTCATATTTTTGGGATTCATGTTTCCAAGTTATCAAGGTTGTTGAGTGATAGAGAGATTTTCACTTAATTAAGATGATTACAATAAAAAGATGTGTTGTTGATGTATTTTATGTGGTGGAAAATCTCTCAATCAACATAGAAAATAATTTAGTTTAGCTACAAGGGATTAAGTTCTATCCACAGGGAGGAACTAAGCCAATGAACTCACAAATATGAAACCTTCATAATCAAAACGATTGACCAGATGTTTGCGTGTAAAAGAAATAAATATTCAACAGAGTCGCACCAAATTACCAAAGATATATCCTTGAAGAGAGAACAATTATATTATGCATACTTAAGGAGAGTGATTAAATATTTGGGGCAATAATTTAACAACATTCATCTTCTACTAATTGCATAGGAAATGTTCATCCATCATTTACTTTTACGATACGTGAGAGAATAAGATAAAGAGAGAGAGGTCACTAGTCGTAAGAGAGAGAGCACCACAGAGAAATAAAGAGAAAGAGAGAGGGTGTAAGATCAATTTCGATCAAATATTATATTAATTATTTTTAAATCTCAATGGCAAGGGCATCGAATGTAAATAGAAATCGGATGGGAAACAGGGGACCCTTCCTATCTCCTCATGCAGGGGAAGGAGGATCGTCGGCCGGCTGGAGCTTGAAGGAGATCGGCTGGGATGAGGGCTTCGCGGCGTGGCCGGAGCCAGCCTGTCGGAGAGGATGTAGGTGGTGGGTGGGCGTCCTGCTGCTGCAATGAGTGCACAGGAAGCCGTGCATGGACACGTTGTTGGGTGCGTGCATAGGCAAGGAGGTGCATGCGAGTGGCTAGGAGAGCCCTGATGGTGATGGTGATCATGGTGGTCTCCTACGATGAGGGGATGGGTTGCTGCGGTGAGGATGTGACAGTGGTGGGTTTGGGTTCTTCATCGAAGAAGGTGAACAGGGGATGGGGTCGGATGATGATGGTGGTGGTGTTCGGTTATGTAGAGGAAAACGAATAAGAGTAAAAAAGAAAAAGGAGAAGGGAAGAGGAGGGATGTGGTTTTGGTGGTGGCTTGAGGTGGTGGTGAGGCAGAAGGAAGATGGAGTGAGATGGAGTTGTGGGCGTTGTGGTGATGGGGTCGTGCACTGTCACACCTCAGGCCGCTCGCAGTGGTGATCAAGGTGTGCTCTTGGGTCACGATGTAAGCAAATTCCACAGTACACTCTTCAACCCTGGTCAAGGAGGAAGAGGATCCCCGCAAGGGGGAGGGGGATGATAACATCCTCCAAACGACGATCCCCCGTGCATTTTATTCTCCTCAATTTAGTTTTTCTTCACCAACGCAAATTAAGGGATTTTAAATCCCTTACTAAAGTTAGCTTGGCCACCGTTGGAAGATGAATTGAGCATATAAATATAAATTAGTTATTCACGCAGGTTATATCAATTATCATCTAAGGTATTGAGAATTAAATACCAAAAAAATAAAATTGAAATATACTTAGGCCTATATTTAGTTCACTAAAGTGAACCCATCATTGAGCCTCTTATAAAAATTTTACGAAAGGTGGATGGTGATGAATGCCCTTCAATGGGCTATATTTATGCTAGGATGGATGCAACGAGGGCAACAATTAAGGCAGCATTTGATGAAGATCAAAATGAGTACAAGGAAAATTTTAAGATCTTTGATGAGAAGTGGGAGAACCAACTTCATCACCCATATTATGTTGTAGCTTACTTCTTAAATCCTGAATTTTATTACAAGGACTTCATAGAGATTTCATATAGGGAACATAAGATAATTTCTTCTTTTTTCGATGTCGTGCTCGTGATGCTTCATGGCTAATAACCTAGTGTTGATCAAATAAACAAAGAGCTTGGAATATGTCGGAATGCTAGGTGTTATTCGCTTGAAATTGGGTTTTAAATCGTTGTGTTGTAGTATAGTCGAAATCTTGTGAAAAACAAATAAAATTTATACTTAAAAAGTCCGAGATTGTTCACTAGGAGCAAGTAGGAATTCAATTCTCAATATTGCAATTTTAAAACAATAGAGATGAGAAATTATGATCATAAATTGATTCAAAATAATGTGGCAATAATATCAAGTGTCAAATTGCAAAAAGAATGGAGTAAAATGGTGATTTGAATCACTAATTATTCCCTGCAATAATATCAAATGGAACTCAATAACTATGAAGAAATCAACTCAAATCAAATGTCTAATGGTAGGATCAGACGTCTTAAACATCTGATTCTACAGTGCTTTGCTTCTTCTTTCTCTGATTGCAGACTCTTCTTCTACAGTTCTATCACTTCTTTTCCTCTGCTTCTCTTCTTCACGCAGAGGGGGAAGGGGTCTTCAGATTTGGCTAAGCATCAGCCACTTCTCCAAAGAGCAAAACCCCCTAACCCCTGCACACTCTCCTCTCTTTCTCTCCTTGGGTCATGCTCTCCCAGAGCCTTCAACAGTAGCGGGTAAACGGGTAATCGGACCTAGAGTGCACCTGAGTCCAGGCTTAACGGCAGTGGGTGGTGAGCGAGGAGTGGATAACGTAGGCGGGTAATCGGGTCTGTGCCAAGTCCGCAGGGGCATGTTGCAAATGAGGCATGTGAGGGGTGTGAGAGACCTCACCTCTTGTGTCTAAGGCGATAAGCCCCAGGCACAAATTCAATTTATGCAACTTCACTCGCTCCTAATCCCACGATGTGGGACTTTCTTCAGTCCCCTTCTTTGCGTGCACTGTCGTTGATGCCTTCATCCAATTCGCGTGCAAGGAACGGTCAACGGCTCCAATTGACCGGGCAAGCGTGTTTCTGGACCAAATCCACTTCGTCTGGGCTCATGACCTGGAGCTATCGGCTAGGAAGCAAGCTTTGAGCTTGCTCAAAGCTTTGGCGTTAATGGCGCTATGACCTGAACCTGAAAAAGATGAATACTATCTTTCGACCTCGTCAAACAAGCTCAAAAGGTCCACCGGAGCATGGCGGACGTGGCAGAGGTGGCTTCGTGGTGTGGCGTGGTTTGTGTGTGTGGCGCGAAGGTGGACTGTGCATATGAAGGTGGTGGTGTTCGAGGGAGTGCGGGATTGATCAATAGCCCTAAGTTAGGGCTTTTGATCTACGATGAATGGCGAATGTGTGGAGTGTAGGAGCAGCCGGTTTGGCAATGTGTGAAGCTACTAGGGCTTGCTGGAGGTCTGCTGGTGAGTTGGAAGATGGAGTCGCGGAGGGTGTTGGCGGGGTCGAAACGAAATGTTGGAGTTGTTGTTGTGATGAGAAGCTGAGGAGTCGTTTGAGAAAGGTAGCGGGCGACGAGGAGCGAAGATGGCACCGACTGCGGAATGACCGGCGCCGAAGAAGGAATTAGCTCCGGTAGGGGTTGGATGGTGAGGATGAAGAGGATAGGGGTGTGGCTGGTACTGCTCGGTGCGGAAGAAGGTAGGGAAGAAAGATCTGCCGCTTGTATTGTAGTCAGATGACGAGGAGAGGTAGGGGGAGTCGCCAGACGTCGAGGAGCACTTCGACCGAGAAAGAAGAGAAGAATTGGAGGTGTTTTTGGCCGAATTCGAGTGTGAGAGGCTCGGTATGATTTGGAGGTCTTTTTATAAGTAATCAGAAGGCAAACGAAGCTTGAGAATCAAGCTCTCCAGCTTGGAAAGCTTCGCTGGAGAAGGAAACTCAATATTCAATTGATTCACATGGCACTTTGGGCAAGACTTGCAACCCAAGATGTGGCTCAAATGGAAGGCAACTTCGTCAATAATTTGAGTATCTATTTTGGGACTGTTTGATTGAGAATCGAGCGAGAAATCCTCGCTCGATCTCAACGGTGAAGCTTAAAGTTGCCTTTAATGGTGCCAAGGACCTATTTGCGAAGATGATGAAGAAGTTAGGGGCTTTTTTGTAAGGATTTTGAAAGTTAAGGGCATATGTGTGATCATATAGGATCAAGTTACAGACTAAGTCAAGGCAATCTCAGATTGGGCCCAAATTTTGGTATAAACCTAATTTGGACCTAAGGAATCCAATGGTGAAGTTGGATTTTTATTTTGACTTCATTTGACTAGGTAATTTATGCAAAAATCCAAATTATGGCAAATGTCAGTCTGATACTCTGTTTTGGATTAAGATGGGTCTGATGGTCAAATTGAAGGTATTAAATCCTAGAGAGTATTTTCTATGAATTTTAGAGGATTTAGGTGAATTTGACCATGTCTAGAACTTTAATTAATTAAGCGAGTCTGTTTTTAGGGTTTCAGAAGTCATTTAATTCTCAAAACACGCACAAACTCTTTTCTGTCTATTTTAACCCACTTATTAGCCTTGTAGGATCATTTGACCCTTAATTAACTCCTGAGAAAAATCCACGGTTGTACTTCATTCATGATATGATGGTAAAATTGTAGTTTTAACCATGGTTTCTTGTCTTTCCCTCAGAATGATTATGCAGTGACTTAGGATTCTCTGGCAGTTATATAGGAGCATTTAATGACTTAATCAGATTAAATTGAGCTAGTTATGGCTTATGATGGTGTTCCCATAACTAGGGGCATCACTACTATAGAAAGTGCAATTTGCAATGGTTTTTGAGGGATGATTTTATAACCGTCGCTAATGGGTACCTTTAGTGACTGTTATCTAATGAATTGTTGCCTAAAGCCTCCTCTCTACTCCCCCCAACCAAACTTTACTTGGGATCAGATTTAGAGATAGTTTTATAAATAACTGTTCTAATGATTACTGGGGAGCCGTGGGTTTTTTGCATGCCATACATGATTTATTTAGGGAGTGGCGGCGATTCTTTTGAAACCGTCACCAAAGGTCAATGGATGAGCGTGCCCCTCCAAATTTTGATGTCCACGGAAAATATAATTTAAATTCAATTGAAGACGGTTATGGGCAAAATCGTCTCCAAGTCTGCCCCCATGATGCCATTTGGAGATGATTTTGGCAATGGTTGCAAAAAAAACTATTGTCGAATGTCCAGATATTTTGCACAGTTCGATCAACCTTCTTCTCTTCTCATCTTTTCCTCCACGAGCGCCACCTCCACAGCCACCGCCGACCTCCGCTCGCGACCTGGACCTCTTTCGTGACCTCCTCTGCCACCACCAACCTCTGTAATCAACGTGGAGGTTCCTCCTCTTCCTCTTAATCCTCGTCGCGACGTCGGCCACACCCACCGCCCACGACCCCTTGCACTAGCCATGAGCACGTAGCGCCCCTCCTCTTCCTCCTCCCCCACCCTTGCTACCTTCCCGCCTCCCCACCCCTACCGCCTTCCCCCAGCCCAGCCACCCCAGCCCTAATCGTAGGCCCCCTCCCCTCCCCCTAACCTAAACTTATTAAACTTTTGTTTTAATAAATTAATTTAAATTTATTAATTAGATTTAGGTGAAATGCATGTTAATTAATTAGATTTGTGTAAATTATTAATTAATTTGATTAGTCCTTAAATTTAAATGAATGTTAAATAATTTTTAAATGGCCATTAGATTAGTGGTTAAAGGCATGTTAATTAATTTTTAAATGTATGCTAAATTAGTGGTTAAATGCATGTTAATTAGTTGTTACTAAAATATTGGTTAGTAATGTTGTTAAATACCTATTAATTAATTGTTATATGTCTGTTTAAGTACTTGTTAAATGCTTGTTAGATTAGGTTATTTCTTTTGCTTAATTTGAATGTGGCATGTGCTAACAATTTAAATTTGTTAATGTTAAATTTATTGTGTTACATGTGGGGTGTGCCCATATGTTGTGAATGATTTAGAAATTAAATGTTTGATTGTTAGCTCTTAGTATCACACATACTTGCACAAATTTAGAAGCACTTCATGACAAATAATAGGAATTCTAACCCTTAGGTAACATGTTGTGGGAGGGATATAATTGTGTCAAAATACTAGGCCGTCGAGACTTATGATCATGTTATACGGACAATGCAGAGTGTGTGTATACCTCACTTACAGGCACGATGTGCTGCCTTTATAAAATGTCATAAGTATCGTTGTCCTAAGTTTAGAGAAGTTTTGAGTTAAAGGACGTTCTTGAAGATTTGATTACAACTTAGGATTACTTGTTACATGTAACTAGTGTGCACAAAAATTTTGGATGCATTTTCTCATTATTCTCTAGTATACCAACTAATCTTAACTTCGTTCCTGAAGTGCTTTTTAGTGGGAGTTATTGGGAACGTAGTTAGGGTTAGTCTTTAGGGGTATACTAGAGAGGTGTGGGAAGATTCTACCGAAATTTCTTTACACACTAGTTCATGTAACAAGTAACGTTGTGATCAAATCTTCGGAGATGACCTGTCAAGTGAAAATCTTCTTTAAAATACAAATACCTTCCGTATATTCACTCTTAACTTGTAAGTTGTTTGTAATAGCATTTTAGGATATCATGGACAAGTCTTGGATTGGTTTGAAGAATTTGGATTACCCTAAGTATAAGAGTTGAGTGATCTCATTCCTCGATTGGGCATTCCATGAAGATATGAAACAATATAGACGTGGATAATTTTTGGAGAAAATATTATGTCCGTGTAGGAAGTGTTTCAATGGATTCGTCCAGGATAAGAACACAGTTCTAGAACATGTGATCTATAATGATTGATGGCAGCATTACATGAAGTGGACTACACATGGAGAGGAACCAGCACAGGATGACACACGGAATACACTGGAAGTTGATGATTCTGAAGACGATGATAATCAAATCGATGAGATGCTAGATGAGATGAGAGAGGCTGATCTTGATATTACAAATGATGAGGAAGGACTCAATAGATGTAATTAGTTTTATGATGCGATAAAGGTAGCTAAGGAGCTTATCACGCCTGGAATAAGTTCCATGTCGGGGCTTTTCTTCCTATTGAAATTATTTTAAATGAAAGTTATGAATAGAGCTACAACGGAAATGTTGTTGGAGTTGCTTTAGTTTATATGAGAGTTGTTGAATAATCCCAGCAGTGTGACAAAGTCGTAGTATGAAGCCAAGAAGCAAATCTGCGCACTTGGTATGAATTATAGGAAGATTCACGTATGTCCCAATGATTGCATGTTATATAGAAACGAGTACGCTGGCTTGACTTCCTGCCTGGAATGTGGTAAGGAAAGATATAAAGGAAAGAGGAAACAAGCTAAAAAGGTTCTTCGTTGCGTTCCATTAATTCCAAGGTTTCAACGGTTGCTTTTTTCTAGTAGGATTGCAACGTCGATGAGGTGACATCACGAAAACAAGTAAGGGGGCTGTCTTATTCACCATCCAATTGATTCAGAGGAGTGGAAAACTTCGATAGCAGACATTTATTTTTTGTAGAAGATTCGCGTAATGTCAGATTGGGACATGTAAGTGACGGGTTTAATCCATTTAAGAACATGTACCCGTCGTACTCTATATGACTAGTCATTATTGTTACTTACAACTTACCTCCCTAGCTATACATGCGATCCTCGTTTATAATGTTGACCCTCTTAATCCTAGGTCCTGAGCAACCAGGAAATGCAATTAACGTCTATTTACAGCTATTAGTAGACGAATTGAAATAATTATGGCACGACGGTATTCAAATGTATGATGCAAAGAATAAAGAATTCTTTTAGATGTACGGAGCTTTCTGTGGACCATTAATGGCTTTCAAACGTATACGAATCTTTCTAGATGGAGTACGAAAGGGAAGTTTGTCTGCCTAGTATGTATGGAAGATACACATCATTTACGTCTACTCGAAAGAATGAAATTTGGATATTTAGGGCATCATAGATTTCTTCCAATTGAGCACAAATGGCAGGGTGCACAGTTTAAGGATAGATTTGATGGTACAACTTGTCGGTATTTCAGTGGGAATCCGAAAAATAAGTTGTTGACAAATTCCATTCGACTGTCAGGGACTGAAGTAATGGAAAAATTACAAAAGCTTGTCAATGTACGACTGGGTTGCCCCTTCAAGAAAGATCTGACAGCATTAAAGGACTCTGATTTTAAAAAGAAAGGCATATTCTTCATGGAGCTTCCATATTGAAAAGATCATACAATATATCACAATCTTGATGTCATGCATATTGAGAAAAATGTCATGAACAACATCTTAGATGTGTTGAATTTAATAGAGAATCCCAAAGATATGTTAAGATCGAGAAATGACATGAAACTGGATATCTGTCCTGAGCTACATGTCACTAAAGGAGAAGAAATGCCGCTGGCAATGTACAGTCTACAACAAGGACAGAGGGATAAGATCTCTTTCTTTAAAGGAATTCTGGTCTCAAACGGGTTTTCCTCACAGCTCGCGTTGTGTAAATGAAGTTTAGAAGAAGATTAGTGGATTGAAAACTCACAATTCACATGTTTACATGCAGATTTTTGTTTCCATTAGTTATTTGTGGAGTGTTGGCAAATCTAGTAGTCGATTCATTCACAAAGATGAGCTGACTTTTTAAAGTCGTTTGCTCGAAGACTTTAACTGTGAAAGTCTAAATTATTAGAATGATCAAATTGTAATTACACTCTGCAAAATGGAACAAATTTTTCCCCTTACTTTCTTTGACGTCACGGTGTATCGAACGCTACATCTTGAAAGCGAAGCAAGAGTTGGTGGGCCTGCATAGTATAAATGGATGAATCTAGTTGAGCGATTTCTCAAAAAGCTAAAAGATTACGTTTTAGATAAAACTAAGCTAGATGGGTCAATTATTAAGGGTTACCTTTTAAAAGAATGCATAAACTTTTATGCTATATACATGGACAATGTAGACAACAGATTTAATTGACTGGAGAGGAATTTTGATGGGGGATACAATGAAATAAATGATGATTTTCTAACAATTTTTGGCATGAGGGGAAGGTCTATCCTGCACACAAAATACATAATGATCGATTTAATGGATTGACAGTTAGCTCACTTGTATATTTTGAAACAGATTCTCAATGCCGATCCTTTTCTCGATGAATTTAAATAGTCTTCACCTCATGCCATTCAAGAGCTGCAATTCCTTGATTGGTTTAAGCAGCGCGTGTATCAGATGAAAGAAAATAAGGACTCACGTTGGGTTGATGACTTAGATGTAATATGCGAGGCTCCGTTGAGTTATGGCATTATCATTTTGGTTACATAATTAACGGATTCAGGTTCAAAATAAAGTAATTGATGATGCGAAGGCATCACAACGGGCTGGAGTTCTCGTCAATTTCGATATTGGAACGGGTTGTGATGGGTACTATGGGCAAATCATTGAAATCGTGGAGATGAGTTTCAAATACGACCGCAAGGTGGTTTTATTTAAGTGTGATTAGTTTTATGTTTTCTAGGAGGGGATTGGTTTAAATAAAGATAATAAACATGATTTCATCAGTTTAAATAAGAACTGTTGAATTCTTCAAATAGCTGAACTATTTACACTAGCCTACCAAGTATCACAAGTTTTTATGTGCCCAATAATAGCACGAATGAGTGGATCATACTAGTAAAAATCGTACATCGTGATTTCTTCGATAAAAAAAATGATAAATAAAATTTATGTTACATCTGAAGCATATCAAGAAATTCCAATGGAAGCAAAAATAAGTCTTGGTGTAATAGATACTGATGTTTAAGGTATAAGAGCATTTATTTTCTAATTAACTCAATTTAAATTTAGTTACTTTTTTAAAAACAATTGTGTATATTTTTTCCTTTTATTATATACATTTTCCAATATATGTTTACTTAATTCTATTTTTATTTATGTGTAGATGAGGCCACGGAAGAGGGCGGCTGCAAGGGGTAGACCACTACCTACGCATGAGGTTATGGAGGAGGCACAGTCTCAGCCTTGTCCCGATACCCATTATGCTCATATTCCCTCCCATTATCTCCAGTACTTCTGTAACGACCCGGTTCCTGAGTCCCTACGAGACACGAGAACCGGACCGACTCGACTAATCCCAAGACCTAGTCGTCCAACGAGGAAGTAACCAAAAGACAGTAAAATAAACCACATTCAGCATGAATATAACTAACAGTAAGAAAGTACAGCAGTAAGGAAAGAAACTACTACAGTAGGTACCACCACAACAGTAAAACAACACTTATCATATAACAAGAACTGCAGGTAAAGAAGGTACAGCGGAAACAAAAACTACTCACTAGAACAGAAACAAAAGAGGTACAAAAGGCTGTGGTAACTCTACTGGACCCTACTCGGCCTAGCGTCCTCTGCAGCCGCCGACCCTGGCTGCTCAACACCTGGTCCTGAAAAAGGTAACGAGTGTAACACGTCAGCAAAACGCTGAGTAGAGTGGCAAACTAACTAAAGGCAACAGTAGAATGTACAGTAGCTGTTAAGTTCTATTACTTCCTTTATTCACATCTTTCAATTTTTCTCACTATTTCATTTATTTCTCAGATCCTTTACTTGATCTCGAATGTCCTCGTGGGAACGATCTTGATTGCAGTCTTTTCCAAAAGTAGAAGTAGCACGTGGTGCTCTCCTGGCCGGGAGAGTCCCCCGTGGTGATCATACCCTCAGTCAACCACCCCAAGGTCACTGACAGACGTAACGGTGACTACGGCATGCGCGATAAACGCACAGGTAGCTAGCCCGCACTAGCACGCGGTCAGTCGTTTCCGTTAACGGGTGCGCCCAAAGCGCAGCACGGAACCAGGGCAGAGCCCTCTCAGTAACAGGGGTCCAACCCCTCCACAGTAACCAAACCGGGGCCTTGCCCCTCCACAGTCCGCGCACCCTCGCCTGACTACCCTGGTTTGCCCTAGTGGGCCTAACAAGTCGGTGAAGGAGGCTAGCAGAACCCCGGGGCCCGTGGGGTAGCTAGTACTCTCCTAACACTAGTAGCTCTCCTCGGTACTACGTACACGAGGGCCAGCAAGTCGGTACAGAGCGGCCAATCCTAACCCCGGGTCCCTGGGGTGGCTGGCCCCACTCTGCACTAAACAGGTACAGGTACTTCCCTTGGTACTGCGTACCCAAGAGACAGTACGAACAACATCTCAGTTCCATTCCTTTCTCTTTCCAGGAGTTCCACTCCTAATTCCCCGTAGGGTTCCATCCTTTAATCTCAGAACATCTTATGTTTCACTTTCCAGTTTCACGTTCTTACAAACCATGATTTCAGTCATGTTCCTTATTCATAACAGGCAGCTGTTAATTCAATTTACAGGCAGCTTTATATATTCCTTTCCATTTTTCCAAGACTGCAGTAATATACATTCCACTAGTTTTTCCATCCTAAGATTCATGACATATCCTAGGATCTATCATACAATCTAGTTTTCCGGCCCTAGGATTCATGCAACACCTAGGAGCTATCATTCCATATATTTCTCATTCCTAAGATTCATGCAATGCCCTAGGTTCTAGTTATGGTTCCATACTTTAACAGATTTTATTAATACTTAAAGCCACTCTACCAGGTACAACGGGAGTAATGGGGGCGTGATCAGGAATCCCGCGTGCCTCCGCGACTCTCAAGACTGCAACTGAACGAGGTCCTATCACAAAGATCAACACAAGGAGTGTCTCAAAACAGTGTATAGCTACTGTAGACGGGTAGAGGAATTAATTCTGAAAAGAACGCAACTCGAATTGCGGAAAACGGAGCCCGAACGGGTCCTAAACGGGTAGAACAAGGCGATACTGTGCAAAATCAGACGTCTGGAACTTCTTCCAGACGTCTTAAAAAGTGGATCAGAGAATTACCTGTTCAGCGTGGTTTCCCAGATGTTCAGAAGTCTGCGGGGACGTCTGGCCTAGCTCCCAGAAGTCCGATTGTCACCCCGGACGTCTGGAGGTCACTCCCGCCGTCTGGTACAACTTCTAGACGTCTGATTCGCAAAGGATGGCGAATCAGCGAGCCTGCGCACAGCCAACTCCCTCCCTCAGTACGGTCAGTCGATAGGAAGGAAGGAGAAGGCGGTAAAGTCACCTTTCAGACGTCTGTAAGGGCTTAAAGACGTCTATCTCGCCGTCTTGCTGTCAACCCAGACGTCTGATTCTGGAAATTTTTCCAGAATCAGGGCGCTGCTCGGCCTCCGCTCGCGACGCCGCCCGCGTCGCACCTCGCGCGTCTGCTGCTCAGACCGCAGCAGGTCCCTCTCCGCGTCGCTCCGCGCCCCCTGCGCCCTCCGCCGGCCGGCCAAGCCGCTCCGGCGAGCTCGCCCTCACGGCAGAGCTCCGCCTCGCACACGCACCTCCGCGCTCACTGCGGCCGTCGCTGCCGCCCTCGCGTCCGCTCGCTCTCGCACACTGGAAGGAGAAGAAGGAGGAGACTGTGGAGACGAGAGGGGAGGCATGGCCCTTTTAAGGCCGCGCGAGGAGGAGAGAGGGGGTGGCAGGCCGCCTGCAGCCGCATAGAGAGAGAGGGAAAAAGAGAGAGAGGAATCGCGGGTCTGCGTGCACAGGCGCGCAGACGTCTCTCCCGTGCAAAAATAACTATTTTCCAGACGTCTGGATGTGATCCCAGACATCTGTACCGACGTCTGGGCCACCTCCCAGACGTCTTAAAAGACGTCTGGGGCACGCGTTCGTTACAGCTTCCCTCCACAGTCTATGATACCTATGATGTTGAGGTGAATCCCCAAATTGAGACCCATCCTGAGGAGTTGTTAGGGCTGCAGGGGGTTGTGGATGAGGAGGTACAATAGTCGTTTAAGCAGCCAGATACTTAAGCTGGCACGTCGTAGGAGCTAGATACTCAGGCTGATACATTGCAATAGCTTGATACTCTGGTAGGCACCAGTGCTGGTAAAAATTTAAAATAATTTCATTTAGAAGCTTAATGTATTTAATTTCACTTATTTAATCTTTTTGCATATGCCGATTCATGTTTTCAACTATGAAAAACATGCGAGGTCCAACACGAAAGGCGGACCTCGACAGACTGCAGGAGGGCACTAGGATTATGGTGTCCATTACTATAGCTTGGGAAGCAAAGAACTACCCTAGCTTTACGAGCTGATTAGCCACGATTGTTTAGGCAACCATGCCACTTTTCTACTTCGACTGGAGGAGGGTCACCTTGGAGTTAAAGGCGTCCATTGTTCGGGAGTTGCAGGTATAAATGTGAAATTCATTCGTTCACATTTATAACAATTATAATTGATTTATATATTATTAAATACATGACAATAATAATTCTAATGCGTCCAAGGCTATCCTATAGCATTTAGGCAGGATATATCATGGATAAAGAGATGAGATGAAGAGTACGATATGAAATTATTTTAGATTCTAAATTTATTTAATTATTTATATATAATTAAAATTTTCTAATAAAATTTTACAAAATTATTGCAATTTTTTAACAATAAGTCATATGAGGAGGCATCGAGAATTGTGCCTCCTACGATTGCACCTCCTATTTGGAGGGAGTGTTGCGAGCATTGGAGGAATCCAGCGGTAGAAGTAAATAAATAGTTTCAAATTTATTTTTATATTCAGTTTATAACGAATAATTACATAATCTTTTAGTAATAAAATTTATACTTCTTACAGGAGAAAATTAGGAAGAATAAGGCCAACAGGGCCCAAGCTCCTGCCTAGACCCACTGCTTGGGTCGAATGAGTATTGACTCATTACAAGATAGATATGTAAGTTTATTAATTTAGCATTTGAAATAAAATTAAAATAATTTAGTTAAACTAAAATAAGATGAAAATATTACTTCATTTTTAGGCGGAGCCGCACGAGGGTACTTAGTTAGATCAAGTGGGAGTCTATGAGCAGACTCATAGTAAACAAACACTCGATGACCATGTGCATGGATACATCCGACATATCAGGAGACTTATGTAAGTAAATAAAAGACAGTTACATTAATTTCAATTATACAAAAACTAGTTGCAAATATATGTGTGTGTGTGTGTACATACATACAGGGTCATATGATGGATTTGATCCATCCTCCTGAGGTCGTGAGCGAGACCTCTGGGAATGTTCTGCGGACCCTTCTCACACCAGAGGAGGCCTTCAGGACCGTGATACCTTGAGAGCACGGAGGCTTCATCTGTAACACTGGGAGTAGTGCGACAATCTCCTCCTAGTTTGGTAGGAAAGGATCCTCCTCGTCTGCCCACAACAGCAGTCTACGCATCGAGGTTGCGACCTTACAACGTCGAGATGTGGAGCGGGAGAAAAGGTTGGAGGAGGTCACCACCCAGCTGCAGGTTTTCACTCGCAAGACGGAGCGCTAGGAGGAGTTGTTAGAGCAGCATAACAAGCAGTGGGGGGGGTGCTAGTGGGCCTGATCATTCGTTGTTCCACATTCCGACGCATGGCGACGATGATGATGGTGATTCTTGGGCTAGTTGCGTAGGTGTCGCAGCATAGTTTATATATATGTATTTATATTCTTCGCCTCTTTACTTTTATTGTAATATTCGAACCTCGTTTATATATATATAAATTACTTTCATTTTATAATTTCTTTCTAGTGAATGTTTTGAACAATTTACGTTATTTTCATGCATTTCTGATTTGTTATGTGTAATTGCATTAAAAAAAAGTAAAGCATTATTGGCGACAGTTATCAACAACAACCGTTGTGCAATACGTTAGGTAACGGTTTAACAACTGTCACTATAGGCCCTTTTGGCCCCTAATAATTAATACAAGGTCTCACTTGTCATTTGGTGATAGTCATTAAATCGTCCGTATTGTAAATAGGAGATGGTTTTCACTACACTATTTTTTTACGCGTAAGTTGGGTTTCCGTCAAGAAAATTGGCAACAGTTTAATTAATAATCGTTAGTAATTTATTTTAGGGACAATTTTAAAACCATTGTCAAATCCCACTTCCATGTTTGCCTGCGTACACTTAGAAGGCGATGATAAGGGATTATAATCGTCACCAAAATAAAACAGTAACGTGATATACTGCGACGGTTTATAGGATATTTTTGGCGATGGTTTAGAACCGTCGCAATGTCCGCATTTCTGTTGTAGTGCATGTTTGGTTATCTAATGGCAAAGCGGACATATAATCAAATTTCTCATGGTAAATCATTATGGCTTTCTAAAAAATTACTAAATTACCATTATTTATATTACTTCATGTTATGACTTATGATTAGTTGAGTGATGGAGGAATTTGGTGGAGAAGCTCCTATATTGCAGAAAATGGCCATTAGATTATTGAGCCAGGCTTGTAGTGCATTAGCATGTAAAAGAAATTGGATTGTATTTGAAAATATTCACACTGTAAAAAGAAACAGGTAAAGTTTTATTTGTTAACTTGTTTAATATTATTTATATATCTCATTTTTAACATTTCATAATTGTTGGTTTGAAATTCAAAGGAGAAGCAAAATGAAAATTGATGGGATCCTATTTAATTTGAAGGGAAGAATTTAGTGGAGAAATGGGTGGAGGAACCTGAGAATATCCCATTACTAGATTTAGAGGCTTGGTTGGATAGGGAGAACCTGAGACATATGTCTACAATGATACTAACTCATGTAGATATTAACAGCTTAGAATTATATTTATGTTATTGTGAAGTTAATATTTAGCTAATTTCCTCTTATTTGTTCTTTTACATGATATCAATGATGCTGAATGATCACCACAAAAATCAATTTGGATATTTTTTCATGTTTTGTCTGCTTAATTATGTTATCTTGAAAATTTGAAATCATTCTATTGAAACTTAGTTTTTCATTTTTTTATATGCTTCCCTTTATGCCTTCTACTTTAAGTCTTTAATATATCCATTTTATTTTGTGGTGTGATTGGATATTTAAATTCAAAATAACATTTTGTGATAGTTGTATTTGATTTTTTATACGTTAAATCTCGATCTAATCATGTTCAACCTGGTTGGATCAATACAAATCAAACCTAAACATGACTGGTTCGATTTTTCTCGATTTGATTTTAATGATGACGTCATCATTAGTCCGAACCACCTGTTGAACTACTAAAAATCAAAACCAGAACTTGACTGATTTGATGACCGATACAATTTTTAAACCCTTGCCCTATATGCTCATTTCCATTTCCATGTGCATTCTTACATGAGAAAGCCTTCAACCTGCAACATTGACAAAATGAGCGCTGACATTACATCAATGCCTTTGCATGCAACCTGCACAATATCCTCCCCTCTAGAACGACCAATCCACATCAAAAAATCTCCTATTCGATCCTAATAAACAAGAAAGACAACAACATTCAAAATGATGCAACCCTTCCATTCTTTCATAGCATTGACTTTTGTCACATGGATGCCAACATGGTCTCGTGTATCAACTACCCTCCCCTCGGAGGTGGCCATCATCCTTGAGGCCCATTGTGGGAAGCAATGTTGGATCTTTTGATTATCTTCCTTTGTCACATCATCGACCACATGATTAAGATCTTAATAGTGGGCAAGACGTGCTTCTTCACCAAACGTCTAGCTAAAATGCACTCCAGGTAGCAATCATGGTCATCTCTTGGCAACCACTCTTTAGGAGGAATTGACTCTGAAAGGTCGATCATGGTGCAATTTGAGCTGTGAGATACAGAAGACGAGGTAAATCTTGCACCTATATAGTGGAAGAACTCATACACAACTTCTCCCATGTGTTGTATC
This sequence comes from Thalassia testudinum, assembly GCA_037157565.1. Taxonomy (NCBI): domain Eukaryota; kingdom Viridiplantae; phylum Streptophyta; class Magnoliopsida; order Alismatales; family Hydrocharitaceae; genus Thalassia; species Thalassia testudinum. The sequence continues at coordinate 55,998,922 of JAZHRO010000002.1, forward strand.
ACCAGGAATGGTTTGAAGTATTTAGAGAGATAGCTTGTTGTGTGTCCTTTTGGTGAAAACAACAGTGCAGAATAAAGACAAGTGCAAGTAGACCATTTGCCCTTCAAACAATTCGACATTGCAACCGTTTTTGTTAGCAAGGGTCCACATTCGATGTTGCATATAGTGAATTCTCTCTTGTAGCTCATGTGCGATAGCGTCTTGTGCCATTAATGAATAAGCCACCTCTAGAGGCGTGACCTCCCCTCAAATTGCGTAGAGAAGGTAGAGGATGACCATACAACAACCTCGAATAGGGTTAAGTCGATGCTTAGTGCCACCGAATGTTGAGTAAATATTCCACCCATGACAACCATCACACCAAGAGTGTAGGTGCTTACCCTAAAAACATCACAAGTATGCTCCCAACATGTGGTTGACAACCTCAGCTTGTTAATCTATTTGTGAATGGTAAGCTAACAAGAATTGCAATTTTGTGCCTCATAAGCGAAATAGTTCCTCTCTGAACATGCTTATAAAAATGGCATCACGATCACTAACAATGGTATAAGGAATGCCATGCAAGTGGAACACTGTCTGGTGAAGACACAAGTGGCTTTGGCATTCAATGGGAAGAATGCACATACTTTGAGAGCTAATCGATGACGACAAGCTATGTTGTAACACCCCTAAAAGTAGTCCCACTTAGAAGCTAATAAAAACTAGTAGGACATAAAGGATTGATGATTATTATTTAACAACTTGCATTTAAACATTTTGGATGGTTAATTGAGTTACTTGATAAATTGTCAAGGTCAATTTTTCTCATTTGACTCAGATTTATGCTTAGGTCGTTGCAAATAATATCAGAGTAAAACCTCCTCCGATAAGAGAAAAGGGTTATTCTTAGGACAACAAAAGAGTACATCGTGAGATAGAACTATCACTATTCCTAGGAGTAATTGATTTATTGTTCCAACCTTGACAAAAATATCATTATTTTAAGCTGCTGTAATACTCCTAAAATAATCCCATGTAAGAGATTCATGAAAATAAATAGTGAAATATAAAGAATTAATAACTACTACTTAACAATATAAACTTAAGCATTTTAGATGGTCACAAACCAGCTACAGTTAGGTTGAAGACTCCTAATTTTACAGGAGATTAAACTCTAAATCCACATCCCTACGTGAAGCTATATTAAGGGTTCGGAGCCACTAGTTAAATACCATTAAAAAATTGAAATACTTCGTTCGTGATCAGACAAGCCAAAAGTTACCTACCAACGATCCGCTCGTCACATCCCGCCTCTCCCCAGCCACAAAGAGAGGGACGGGAGAAGGCACACGCAAGCAAGCAGCACCCTCACACCCCACCCCCGGGGCAAGCAAGCAACCTCCACGCTCTCCTCCATGGCGTCCTCCCTCCTCTTCTCCACCTTCCCGGTTCTCTCCCCCTCTCCCCGCCTCCACCTGGCCAGAGCCCCCGCTCTCCACCCTCCAGCCTCACACCCCTCCTTCGGCTTCTCCGCCTCCATCTCCCGCACCACCCCCGGGAATCCCCCGAGGGCCCTTCGGGAGGTCAGGAAAGGCCCCAGACCTCCCGCGGAGCGCGAGGCCATGGTGCCTCCCTTCAACATCTTGATCACCGGATCCACGAAAGGTTCGCAACCTCACACCCCCCCCTTCCCTTTCTCCATCGCTCCACAATTCATGTTTCCCGGAGAATTTAATTTGTAGGAGGAGAATAGAATAGAATGGTAGAGAAGAGAAGGTAAGTCCTGGATTCATCTTAAACTTAGTTGATCCCAAGAATGAGACAATGGTTGAAGGGGTGTATCATTATTTACAGATTTTTGTGCGAGCGCCACACGATTACCACCACCATTGCTGCTGCCAAACAGCATTCCACCACTGGTAGCCACCACTGTCACTTCAATCACCATAACTAAACAGCATCATTACTGCTTGGCATCACTCTACCATTGCCACCAGAAACACCTTCACCTTTGCTAGCTCCATCTTCATCACCCACTCATCCGCACACACCTAATGCACCTCCAATGCTATGGCCACCACCATAGTTGCCGCCGCTACTGCAATTGCTGTCGATACCTCAATAGCCATGCTGGTGAGGGCGGATCATGTCTTAACGGAGTCAGGCAACAGATAGATATGCATGCGATATTGAAGACCTGGCCTCCTCATTTATAGATGATATGAACTTCCACATATTAGGACTCCACATGACTCCTGATTAAAGTTAATTATATTAGGAATACTATTTATGATATAAAAGCCCTAACATTTAGAGATTGGATTGCCATTTGACTATAGCTTCTATTCCTTCTATTTTTAGTTTGAATTTGATTGGATATTCGAGTTATCTTGCTCTCATTCCCATTTCAAATGGAAAGGAGATTGTCTCCTCGCGCAAATGTGATTCCTTAATAAATTATAGGTGTGCTTCTCTCTTCTTCTTGTATTTAAATTAGTCTTTCCATAGCCTTCTTTCTTCCAACCATTCTCCATATGATTTTTTTATCCAAGCATGCACCTATATTAAGCACATTCTAATTGGATAGTTTTGGATACTCGTTGCCTTTATAGGAGCTTTGGATTCAATACATTCAATGGAACCTACTGTTAAATTGTTACAAAACTAAAATTCTAGGGTTCAAACTTGCAATGCACTTCCTATTGCAAAAATGGACACCCAGAAGACCGATACTAGGACAAGCATGGCAAGCCACATGTTCCTTTGGCCTGTCCTTGGTTTTTCATCATGTTGTTGTTCTAGACTCTTCCTTTGGCATTGGCATATTTAAAGTCTCTGTTGATAAGGAAGAGGATAGGGTATACATTAGACTTTGGTCTGATTTCGTCTCATTTTCCTTCAGGTCTAAGGGTCCTATGTTTCATCCTATAGTTATATTTATCGCCTTTTCCCCCACTCAACAACATTTCGACTTGGAGTGGCTCATTGATTTTGGAGCATTAAGATACTTATGTGGAGATGCCTATAAATCCACCATATAAGTAGCTCATTTAGTGTGACATACACATATAATTTAGAATTCATTGACTAGGAAGATGATTGGAGCTTGTCATTAGGTACTGTCTATTACCTTAGTCTTCTCTTTATTGCTATCTCATCTTACTTTTCTCTAGTGTGGTATTTACATCTATGTTATCTTCTCATTGACAAATTGTGTCATCTTCTACCTAAATTGCCAAAGTCTACTTTCATTTAATGTAGAGCTTGCCAACTTGGTTAGCACATTTGAATGAATTTTTCGTCCACCAAAAGCTTTATTTGTTTTGTTTTAAATTGGTGCTTGTTGATGTTTGGGGTAGTAGTCTTGCAATAATAGATTGGATTATCAATATTGTGTTGCCACTATTTGTGACTTTTCCTGTGTGTCATGGTGAGTTGAAGAAAATGAACTTTTTTAATTTACCAAGTCGTCCCTACACCTCTATGTATAGAGAGAGATGAGGGAAAAGTTACATCATAAACCCAACACAAAAATAGAAATGACAACCAACCCCTCAACAATAAATCGTAACCCAACACTTCCCCTAAGATGAAGCATATATATTCATCATGCTCAGCTTGTTTCTACATTTCTCAAATTAGGGGCGAGGCAGCAGCTTGGTAAAATTGTTAGCAGTCTGATCTGAGGAGGCAAGGCAGCTAGTACGAAGCAGACCCTGCTGAATCAAGCTTTTGGTATAGTGACAATCCACTTCCACATGTTTAGTTCTATCGTGGAACAAAGGATTGTTTGAAACATACGCTGCATCTCGGTTGTCACAGTGCATTTCCATAGGCTCCTAAATATCAACATGAAAATCTCATAGCAAAGATTTGATCCATATCATCTTAGTTACAGTGTGTGCCATGGCCCAGTACTCAGACTCAGCAGTAGAGCGTGAAACAACGCTCTGTTTCTTGCTCCTCTAAGTCACCAAGTTCCTGGCAACAAACATACAGAAGCTAGTAGTAAATCGCCTGTCTCCAACATCTCCTACATAATCTGCATCAGAGTAGGCAACCATAAACATAGGAGCCTTCTTCTTTTGGAATAGAATACCCCTACCTAGACATCCCTTGATGTACCTCGACACCTGCATAACAACCTGTTAATGAATAATAATGGGCTTATCTAAGAATTGACTTAGCTTACCCACTGTAAGACAGATGTCTGGCTTAGTGATGGTCAGGTACAATAGCTTCCCTACAGTTGTTGATATGCCTGCTTGTCCTACAGCTTCAATGTATCATTAAAGAGATGAACTTTATGATCAATAGGAATATTAATTTCCTTGTATCCTAGCATGCCTTTTTCCTGAAGAATATCAAGAGTATATTTCCTTCAATACATCATTATCCCTTGCTTGCTTGTGGCAATCTCAATGCCCAAAAAATATCTCAGCTTCCCAAGGTCTTTTATGACAAATCGGTGTGCCAAATAGTTCTTCACCTGAGAAATGCCATCTACATCATCACCTATAAGAATAAGGTCATTAACATATACCAATAGATCCACAGTGCCAGTATTAGTCTTCTTAACAAAAAGGGAATGATCAGATGATGATCTTTGCATCCCGACAACAGATAATGCCTTAGATAGGTGCTAAAACCAGGGTCGAAGGCTTTGCTTAAGACCATAAATGACCTTACAAAACTTGCACACACACTCCCCCTGAACCTCAAAGCCAGGTAGCTGCTGCATGTAGATCTCATCCTTCAAGTATCCATATAGGAATGCATTTTTGACAGCTAGCTGGTGTAGATATCATCCATAATGAGCTGTAACTGAGACATGTATGCGAACAGTGGAGAGCCGTGCAACTGGGGAGAAAGTGTCAAAGAAATCCACCCCGTAGGTCTGTGCGAATCCTTTAGCCACAAGGCAGGCCTTAAACCGAGAAATAAATCCATCAGGATTGTATTTCAGGGCAAAAACTCATCTGGCTCCAACAAGGTGCGGGCCAGATGGTATAGGAGACAGCTCCCAGGTGCCTTTGTCAGGAAGGGCAGACATCTCTATAACTACTTTCCAGTGTCGATGTAGTAGAGCCTGCTGGTATGAGGTAGGAATCTTTGCACTGGAGACTGTAGCTGTGAATGCATGAAACTTTGATCCTAGAGAATCAGCAGAAACAACACTTCTAGCAACATGATACTGTGCACAAGATCGTAGAGCCTTCCTGATAGTAATATGGATATCCTCATCAGTACTCATGATAGGACCTGGAGAAACATCCACAGGTGACGTATTCTCAACCTTTACACCTGCTGACACTGTATTTGAAGGAGCCTCCTGAGTAAAAGTAGCTTCTAGGTTATCAACATTAACCTAAGGAGACTGTGGAATAGACGGAGGGGGCTCTGCCCTATAGACAACCAGTAACTGATAGGTGTGACCCTTGAAGGTCCTTTCATCTGCTGGTACTGGCTTGAATGTGCTAGTAGATGGCTCAGTAGCCTGAGAAGAGCTACTACTAACTCTGAATACACCAAATGGTATAGGAGCATATTCTGGCATACTCTGCACCTATTTGGCAGCAACAAAACAATATGGTATAGCTTCATGAAATGTGATATTTGCACTAATGTAGTGCCTTTGGTGTAGGGGATTAAAGCACCGATACCCCTTCTGAGTACGAGAGTAGCAAAGGAATACATACTTGACTGCTCTAGGTGCTAATTTATCTTGCTCAGGTCCACGTAGATGTATAAAAGCCACGCACCCAAATGTCTCGGGTGGAAGATCAAACAACTCATCATCTGGATAGAGCACCTGCCATGGTATTTGCTCGTGAATCACTAAGGAGGGTAATCTATTAATAAGGTAACAAGCTGTGAGAATTGCATCTCTCCAATAGTTCTGTAGCACACTGTTATAAGAAGAGCTCTGGCCATATCAAGGATGTGTCTGTGCTTCCTCTCTGCAAGCCCATTTTGCTGAGAGGTGTGAGGACATGAGGTCCGATGAATTACGCCATGCAAACCATAGAAATCTTCCAGTCAACGAGTACAAAACTCCAGTGTATTATTAGACCTGAGAGTCTTGTTGCTGACCTCAAACTGATTTTTTTATCATCAATACAGACTTTTCAGTTAGGGGACCCACTTCAAATTTGTTTTTCATGAGAAATAGCCGAAACAACATGGAAAAATCATCAACTACAATCAAATAATACCGATGTCTTGCTCTATTAGGAGTCCTACTAGGACCCCAAACATCGAGATGTATCAACTGAAAACATGAAGACGAACGTGGTCCAGTAGCAGCTAGGAAGGACGACCTATGGTGCTTCCTAAGTTGACATGCATCGCAGGAGAGCTGTGTAGTTGGCGATACATGAGGAATAAGCCTGCATAATTTTTCTAATGAAGGATGGCACAACTGTCTATGCCACTGTAGAGCACTCCTTGAAGTGGTACTAATCTGATACGCTGCAACCATGAGATCCTGCTGAAGTCGGTAAACACCTCCTTCATATCTACTACTAATAGTTTTACTCGCCATTCAATCCTGGAAAATACATCCACGCTCATTAAAGATGATACGATAATTCATCTGCTTGATAATTTCACTGACAGAGAGTAAATTCATAGACAAATCTGGAACAACTGGACATGGTTAAGCTGCATAGAAGAGGTAACATTAATTTCCCCCTGACCACTAATAGGAGCAAGTCGCTCATCAGCCACCTGTATAACGCGACCTCGAGAAACAGGTTGAATCTGCCTAAAACATTGTAGATAACCAGATAAATAATTGGAGGCACTTGCGTCAATCAACCACGTCACACCAGTAGTTGAAGTATCGCCCACGGCAGTGCCTAATGCAATCTCTGACTGAGATGCTACTACGTTCACAAAATCACACTACCCAAATATGATTTTAATGCAACACAGAGTACACCCCTGATCTTCTTCAATTGCAGATCTGAAATCTGACACAAAATAGGGAATACACACCCCAACAAATGCACCAAACGGGGAATACACAACCCAAAAATCTCTACTGGCACGCGGTTAACAATTAAAGGGGAACACACACCCCAAAATAGAACAGTAAAATCTGATTTGATTTTACCATCAAAGAAGAATGTACAAACTTCTTTTCGGAAGTTCCTTGCTTCAGAACTCTATCACCAATGTGTAGAGGATCTTCCTAGACCCCAAAAACAAAGGAGATTAGGGTCTACAACCCTCTCCTCACTGCCAGAAGGAGCCCAACAGTAAGGGGAGGGCTATGGAGAAGAGGCGATGTGCCCCTCTACTGCAGCCGGTGGTAGCGGCAGTGCTGGTTGCCTAGCGGAGGCATTATTGTCGCCAGTGCTGCTGCTGCTGTCAACGATGGCGACGGTGGTGCCGGGCTTGGTGGTAGAGTTAGGGTTTTCGCAGTGGAGTCCTCAACTTAGCTCTGATACCAAGTTGAAGAAAATGAGCTTTCTTAATTTACCAAGTTGTCCCTACACTTCTCTATATAGAGAGAGATGAGGGAAAAGCTACATCATAAACCCAACATAAAAATAGAAATGACAACCAACCCAGTTGAAGTGAAAAGAAGTCTTATTATTATTAGGCGGTCCCTATGTCTCTTTATATAGAGAGAGATAAGGGAAAAATAACATCATAAGTCCAACAAGAAAAAAAACAAGTGATAAATAGCCTCTCACAATAACACGTAACTTAACACTCCCCTTCAAGCTGGAGCATATATATCCACCATGCTCAGCTTATTTTTACACTTCTCAAACTGGGGGCGAGGCAGCGGCTTGGTAAAAATATCAGCAGTCTGGTCAGTAGAGGCGAGACACTTAGTATGAAGTAAACCCTGCTGAATCAGGCTCCTGGTATAATGACAGTTAACTTCCACATGTTTCTTCCTCTCATGAAACATGGGATTATTAGCAATATATGTTGCAACCCGGCTACCACAATGCATCTCCATAGGCTCCTGATTTCAACATGAAGATCTCTTAGCAGAGATCTGATCCATATCATCTCAGCTGCAGTATGAGCCATAGCCCTGTATTCGGACTCAGCACTAAAGCGTGAAACAACACTCTGTTTCTTGTTCCTCCAGGTCACCAACTTTTCAGCCACAAATGTGCAAAAACCAGTAGTAGACTGCCTGTCTACCACGTCTCTTGCATAATCTGCAGTGCTGGAGGATTGAGGCTGCTCATGGGTCAACTGTGCTAGCTGTTGCGCAATTGCATCATAGTCTGCCTCTGCAAGGGATACTGCCTCAGTACTTACACATGGAGAAGCTGTAATAGAAGCCTAGTTGGCCACAGTAGGATGGTTGAGCTTATTCCAACACTTAGCCTCAACATGGTCGCCAAGCCTGTCACAGTAAGAACATGTAGGGTTGCCACGACCACGATCAGTTCGGCCTCTCCCTTTGCCATGAAAGAAGCCTCCACGACCTGCACGAGTGCTAACAGCAGCATGAGTCAAAGATGTAGTGCTAACAACTGCATCATGAGTAGGCTGAATTTGCATCCTAGTCAGCCTCCTGTAAATTTCCTCAATAGGAGGAAGCTCAGAGAAAATCAGAATCTGTGAACAAGCCGCTGAATAGTGATTACTCAGCCCTGCAAGGAATATGTGGGCTGCAAACTCCTTCCTGTGATCCCTGCATGTAGAAGAAGTACATATCGGTCTACATGCATTACATTTCTTCAATAACACTTTCATAGTGGAGTAATACTGAGACAGACTCATCTCCTCCTGCTTGAGATGGCATAAATCATGGTGAATATGAAATACTTGAGTTGAATTCAACTCATGTGAATAAGCCGACTTTAAGCCATCCCACATCTTCTTGGCAGAACTGTAGTACATAACTTCATCACTAATCCTTAGAATAACGTTATTCAAGATCTAGGCTCTCACCATAGCATCATCCCGATTCCAAGTTGCGTATTTTCTTATTTTTTGCTCTGGTGGTGCTTCCTGGAGCACATGCTTCTTATTATGGCTTTCCACAGTGACAAGGAAGGTTTGAGACCAACGGAGGTAATTGGTCTTATCCAATTTTGTAGTAGGAGCAAAGAAGGGGCTCTTATACACCCTACTTTCTGTACTCGGTCCTGAAGAGACCTCAGAAGCATCTGATGCAGACATGGTAGCTTCAAACACACATGAATATGCCCAAACAGAAGATTTGAAATCCTGGATAAAACACCAACAACTTGAGGAATACACACCATACAATTCACAAACAAAATATTCAACACTTCACTGGGGAATACATACCCCAAGAATCAATTAATCGAGGGAATACACACCCCAAAATAAACATTAACAATGGGGAATACACACCCCAAATCAGATCAAGAGACCAAAGAAGTCATACCAACCATAGGAAGGTTCTTGCTTCAAATCTCCATCTCCAAAACACTCAAGAACCTCCCTACAACGTGGCTAATAGCCTGTAGCCTGCTCTTCAGTGACCCAGGTGGCGATTAGGAGAGAAGGTGGCAGTGGTGTGCTGCTCTGGAGCTGTGCCGATGGCCTACAGGGCTGTAGCGGCGGTCTGCCGGAGCTCAGCAGCATAAGGTAGCATTGCGGGAGGCCGCTCAACCCTCGGCAATGGCTGCAGAGCAGCGACAGTGGCTACAGCTGCCCTAGGCGACGTTGCTGCACCTCACCGGCAGCGGCTACAGCAGCGCAAGGAGGCGCTATGGTGATGGGCGATGCTACTGCTGTTGCTGTGATGGTGGCGGAGTGCCGGCACTGCCGTCAGTGGTGGCAATGGTGTTCGACGGTGGTGTGGCTTGAAGGTAGGGTTAGGGTTTATTTGGTGGTATCCCCAATCTGGTGCTCTAATACCAAGTTGAAGTGAAAAAAAGTCTTATTGTTATTAGGTAGTCCCTATGTCTCTTTATATAGGGACAACAAGAAAAAAACAAGTGACAAATAGTCCCTCACAATAACACGTAACTTAACAAGCCCCTCAACAATAAATCGTAACTCAACATGGTGGTTTTGCCTTAAGTCCAGATTTAAAGTCAAGTCCATAATCACAACTTATGTTAGTTAAACAATGATGCATTCTGGGAAAAAAAGGTAATAAATGGTGACAATGCTCTTGAGTTTTGATCCAATTCTCTTGCTTGTATAATAGAGAGTCGGGGGAGCAAGGGGAGAATCAGAGGAGGCACTGGGGAAGGAATGAGAGGAAAGAAGAGGTGATGAGGGTGACTGATAGATGATAAGGGGTAGGAGGAGATTGGATGGGAGGTGGAGGAACAATACAATTACTTGTCTTCATTGCCTTGGCAAAGGTCACAATGCTTGAGTGTGCTATGATCTTGTCAGGTGTTAACTACATCAGTTGTGGCCACCTAGTGCATTGCTAGAGAATGTGTCCGAGCTGTGGAGTATTAGTTGGAGGCTTTTTTGTTGTTCAAGATTTTAAAGTGGTGGATGCTTCATGATCTTCATCATTGTAGGCGATGGATAGTGCATTGGAAGAATCATAGTGAGGGATTCCATTATGGCTTACCTTGGAACAGCAGACATCAAACGTAGGACGTGAAAGAGGCTTGGTGAAGATGTTTGTTGTTTGGTCTTCAGAGGCAACGAAAGTGGTATAGATGATTCTACACCGTATCAGATCTCTGGTATAATGACAATTAACCTTGACGTGCTTGGTACGCTCATGAAACATCGGGTTGTTTGCTATATAAGTAGCAGCACAGTTGTCGCACTTCATCTTCATTGGGTCCTCAACCTGGATATAAATCCTGCAATACTGATCTCACCCAGACCATCTCTACCATAGTCTGTGCCATGGCATGATACTCAGATTCTGCACTAAACTTGAATACAACCTGCTATTTTTTACTCATCCAAGTCACAAGATTTCCTATCACATAAGTACAAAATCCTATGGTAGACTTCTTATCTGCCATAGATCTAGCATAGTCCGTATCAAAATAGTCTACACAGTCATGGACTCTCCTTTGCTGAATAAAATACCATGGCTTGGTGCTCTCTTTAGGTACTTGAGCACGTGCATTGCTGCATCCTAATGCTACCTGGTCGGTTTGTCCATAAACTAAGTTTTCCTATAGCAAGGGAAATATCTAGGCGAGTAATAGTGAGATATAATAACTTGCCAACCAATTGCCTGTAGGATCCACTGTCAACAAGCTCAGACTCAATGTCATAGATATACCTTTTAGGATCTATAGGTATGTTAGTAGGCTTCGATCCCAACACCTTGTCTCCTATAACACATTAGGGGCATACTTGCGCTGCGTGAGAACTATACCATCCCTGCTCCTTGCCACCTCAATACCCAAAAAATGTCGTAGCTTACCCAGGTCCTTCATTACAAAAGAATCAGCTAGCTTTTGCTTGACCTTAGCTATCCTAGCTTTATCATCACCAATAACAATACGATCATCAACATTGACAATGAGGGTCGCAACTCCTCCCTTGCTCTTCGTAACAAGGAGCGAATGGCCTGCAGAAGATCTCCTGAGTCCCATAGCCTATACCACCTCTGGCAACTTTTGGAACCATGCACGTGGACTTTGCTTCAGGCCATAGATGGCCTTCTTCAGTCTATATATACACTCCCCTTGAGTCTCAAAACCTTGAGGCTACTGCATATAAACTTCCTCCTGAAGATCATTGTAGAGAAAAGCGCCTTCACATCTCGTTGTTATAATTGCCGGTCATAATGTGCAGCTACCTAGATGAGAATACAGACAGTCAGAAGCCTTTCCAAGGGAGAACGCATGAGAAATCTACCTTATACGTCTGGGTGAACCCCTTTGCAACCAACCGAGCCTTGTGGTGAGAAATGGACTTATCTGGATTGTACGTCAACGTAAAGACCCACTAACATTTGACTACTTTTGCACCCCTGGGAAGGTCAGTGAGCTCTTATGTCCCACTAGAATGAAGAGCAGGTGCCTCCTTCATGGCTTAATGCCATTTTTGATCAAGCATGGCTTGCTGATATGCCGTGGGAATATGAGTAGCTGATAGGGCATTAGTGAGCATAGTAAATAATCTCCTTAGATTGGCAGTACACACTGCCTGACAACTTGGTACTGAGCACAACTGCGAGGTACCTTCCGAATAGCAATCGGAAGGTCACGATCCTCTACGTTCATCTCTTGCAGTGAAGTAGGGCAGACATTATCCCCACAAGCCTGGCCAAAAGAACCTGCATCATCACCACTAGAATAACTCACGTCAGTATCAACACACACCTGACCTGGGGAGGAGGACGGTGGTTGGGGGGGTTGAGGTTGTGCTACCTATAAGTTACTGGTAACCTATAAACATGAGGTGGTTCCAAGTAGCGTACAATATCTGAACCACTGTCTGAAGTAGTACTGTCTGGACTATGAGTAATAGACATCTATTCCAAAGGAACTGGTGGCACTGGCATAGGTGCGGGGTCATCCTCAAAGTGCAACTGGTGTCCAGAAGTAGAAAAATACGGGATGGGCTCATGAAATGTGACATCCACACTTACATAATGCTTTCTACCTAGTAGATCATAACACATGTAGCCCTTCTGAGTACTACTGTACCTCAAAAATACACACTTCATAGCTCTAGGTGCTAACTTGTCACATCCTGATCCCATCATGTGGACAAATGCTACAACCAAACACCTTTGGCAGTACATGAAACAACTCCTTATTAGGATGAAGAACTTGCTAGGGAACCTGTTCTTGTATAGCTGAATTAAGCAATCAGTTAATCAAGTAGCAAGCAGTAAGCACTGCATCTCCCCAGTACATTTGTGGTATATTATGATGAATAAGCAATGCCCTGGTCACATCCAACATATATAGGTATTTCCTCTCGATCACCCCATTTTGCTGTGTCGTATGGGGCAAACAGTTTGATGAATAATGCCAGCCAACTTTGCTGTGCAAAACTCAAGTGTATTATTAGAACAACAATCTTAAAATTGGGTCTTTATTTGTATCACAAAAGTTTCAATCACAGTGCCTACATTAGACTTATTCTGTAATAAGAATAACCATGACATCCAAGAATAATCATCAACAATAAACAAATAGTAGCGATAACCCAATCTATCTGGAACTCTACTTGGACCCCAGATGTCTATATGCAACAAATCAAAATAGGAAGCAGAACTTTAAGAAGAACTGGTAGGGAAATTGGAATGGTAATGTTTCCCTAGCCGGCAAGTATCACAATGAATCTTAGTAGCAGGTGAAATATAGGGGATGACCCGTCTTAGCCTGTCCAGAGAAGGATGTTCGAGTCGACGATGCCACTGAAGAGTTGTACTAGCACTAAAGGCAACTTCTCCTTGGCATGCAGCAGCAAAAGGTGCCTAGATTAGGTGATACCACTCCTTCCTCATGTCTGCCACCAATTGTCCTCCCAGTAAGCTTGTCCTGAAAAGTACAATTCAATTCGTCAAAGATCTCATGATAATGTAGATTCTTGGTAATCTTGCTAATAGATAAGAGACTAATAGGAACATTAGGGACAAATAAAACATCTGATAATCTCAGCGATCAGTAATTGCAACATCTCCTTGACCATCAATCCTTGAATGCCTGCCATCCGCAACCTGAACATTCCTATTAGAAGGAACAGACCGAATGCGCTGAAAACAACTCTGGTCACCACTCAGATGGCGGGATGCACCTGAATCTACTAGTCACATGGTGCCATCAGATAGTCTACTACTAGAACTCAAGGCAGGAACAATACCTAGAGAGGCGAAAGCAACAATATCTATGGAAGTAGTAGACTTTTGTGTTAGTTGAGCTAGACGTTGTACCACTGCATCATACTTTGTACATGACACAGTATCACTCAACTCCTCTGAAGAAACAACTTGGTTGGCCATGGGAGGTCTATCATAATGCTTGGATCAACATGTAGCCTTAACATGTCCAACTTTGCTACAATGAGAGCATATGGTCTGAGGCCTACCTATTTGACCTCGACCACACCTCTCCTTGGTTGAAGGAGTACCACGTCCACCAGTAGCCACAAGTGCAGATGCTTGTCTAACATCAGAAGTAGAAATCTTCACAGCAATTCTACTCATCTAGTTATATGTTTCCTCAACAGATGAAAGCTTAGAAAGTCTCAAAATCTGTGACTTGGCAGCCTCATACTCAGGCCTAAGTCCATCCAGGAACTGTAAAACTGCAGACTCTCTTCGGTATGCCCTTTATGTGGCACCAGTACACACAGGTTTGCAAGCATTATATTTCTCCAGGAGCCCCTTCAGGATAGCATAGTACCGAGACAATGACCGGTCCTCTTGCCTCAGACTTCCAATCTCATGGTGGATCTCGAACACCTTGTTGGAATTCCTTTCATGTAAATACGTATCATGCAAAGAATCCCACATTTCCTTGGCCGTCTTGTAGTGCATAATGTTGTCTTTGATCTGAGGTACAACAAAATTCATGATCCATGCCTGGACCATGCCACTATCTTTCTTTCACATGGCGTATTTCCTAGTCTTGTTCTCTGGCTCCGTCTTCATCAAAATGTGTTCCTTATTGTGTCCCTCAATTGTCATAAGAAACGTTTGAGACTATCTAGTGTAGTTGGTTTCATCCAAGTTTGCGATAGGAACAAAAAATAGATTCTTGTAGTTCCTTACATCTGTACGGTATCCGTTGTCACCTTCGAATTGCTAGATGATATCATCATGCCTATAAGGAAGGGAAATAGCCACCAAAACTTGATTTGAAAATTCGATTTCAGATCTAAAACATGAAATCCAAAACCCGGAAGTCTTAGAAGTCACACCAAGAGTCACCACAGCCCCTAAGGATCAACAAGGACGTACGTTAGGGCATGGGGAGACCCTTAGCAGCATCACCAAGGGGTTGCCCCCTCCTCTTGTCGACACTAGGGCTGCCTGACTGCTTGCAGGCGGTGGCAGTATTGGTGTTGTAACCTCTGGGCAGCAACAACGGGCCTGTTGTTGCCGCTGGGGGTGGCGGTGCTACTGCTGCTGCCCTTGTGGACAGTGGCAGTGGCAAGTAGAGGCTGCCGGTAGGAGAGGAGGGAGAGAATAGGGTTAGCGTAGAGGGGTACGAAGGCCTTGTACGAGTGGGATACTTGAGTACTGATCTAGGATTGCCGCTTTGATACCAAGTCGGAGAGAATGAAAATTCTTGTTGAACTAAGAAACCCTAGACTTCTTTATATAAAGAGAGGTGAAGGGACAATTGCAGTATATGTCCACGCGAAAATATAAAATAACAAAGAAAGTACAAAATGACCGAAGGGGTACCTAAGATACTAACATAAAAGTTAAAATTCTAAGTAACTTGATATTGTCCACCAGGCAGCTTATTGCTCATACTTAATAAAAAAGAATGGATGAAAGAAAGTATCTTCATATGCTATATTGCATTCATTGGTTGTGACAATACAAGAATAGACACTAAAGCTTATTTATAGCATCATTTTGAGTCCAAAATTTCGTTCCCACTGCGATGTTTTCCCAAGATAGAAGTGATACAGCGTGAAATCTAGCTGAATCTCTGCTGACTCTCCATGAACAGAAGCCTGTTTAAAGTCATTCTGTTGTCTGTTGGGTACGCTAGTTTCCTGAAATGTGGCTTTGTCGCGATTAGGTATCTACGTCCATCTTGTAATGGAAAATGACCTCCATAGAAATTGGCACTTAAAATTTGCATTGGCCAGTTGACTTTGTCCAGATCGTCCTAAATTTTAGTTCCACTTGCCCTTATGTTTAGATCTAAGAATAGTTCATGTTTCCTTCAAAAAAAAAAAAAAAACAGATTAGTTCACTATCCTGCAATTTGCATACCATTTTTTTTGTAGGTGTAACAAGATTGATTCTCGGTTATATTGAAAGTTATAACTGGAACTCCTGAGAACATACTTGATGGTAGTTTTTAGTAACATACCAGATGCCTTTTGATTTCTGTTGTTCAGGAATTGGTTTTGCTCTTGCAAAAGAATTTTTGAGAGCTGGTGACAATGTGATAATATCCTCAAGGTCAGGTAGGTATCTATTTCATGAATTTTTAGCATTTCTGAGCTCGAAGGTTGCCACTTGGTGCAAGATGTTGGCATCTAATCTTTCTGCCTCTATTAACAGGCTTTTGATTTTTATTGACCCTAATTTTCTAGCTATCTATTCATCTATCTTCTTATATGCACATTATTTTCGCCAACATATGGGCTTTAGCATGTTGGACTCATATCCCTTACCTTCAATGAGCAGCTGAACGTGTGAATTCAGCTGTCAAAGGTCTGAGGGAAGAATTTGGGGAGCAGCATGTGTGGGTATCTACTGCAGCACTGCATTTTTCAGCTTCCCTTTTCCCTTATACTAATTCTCCCGTTGCATCAGGACTTTAACTTGCCCCAATCTTGAATGTTGGCATGCCACAGGGAACTGTCTGTGATGTCAGAGATGGAAAAAATGTCAAAGAACTAGTTAGTTATGCTCGTGAGAAGCTTCGATACATTGATATATGGGTACTCAACTGAATTTACCATCTCCATTAGTAGTAGGAACTCGTTCCAAGATTCATAAATTGGTGTAAATACTTCTAATGTGGGCCTGGTGTTAGAGAGAGTTAAATACGAGCTCGTTCCCTTTTATGTTTGCTAATTGTCTTATCGTTGCTGGATTTAGATAAATAATGCTGGGTCAAATGCATATAGCTATAAGCCATTGGCAGAGACTTCAGATAAGGACTTGATGTAGGCATCAGTTAGATTTATCTTTTTCTAATTCTATTCTGTTTGCAAATTCAAGTATGATGTTTTAACCGCCAGAATAAATTTGTTGCTTAATCAGGGAAGTTGTTACAACAAACACTCTTGGGTTAATGTTATGTTGTCGGGAGGTAAGATTGATTTTGTCACTATTATGTCTCAAACTCCACCCATGTCCTCTGCTAACGCTTAAATTTGGCATGGTACCACAGGCAATAAATATGATGCTTAGCCAACCACGTGGAGGCCATGTTTTTAATATGGATGGAGCTGGTTCTGATGGACGCCCAACCCCAAGGTACATCTCTTGTTAGCCACAAATGAGTTCACAAAAGTTTTGACTTGTATCTCAAAACCGATATTTCACTACTAAAAAAGAGCCAAGATTTCAAATTATCCTATCATCTCACGTGTAAATTGAATAAATTTGCACCTTTTTATAGAGAAATATATTAAATCTATGGTGAATCATGTTTTCATATTAATTTTTCTGATTGTTCTTCCTTTTCTTAAAAAATGGTATTGTTCTTAGAAGATGGTTTAAATTCTTTATATTGTTTCTTTTACAAAAATTGCTCTATAGCCTAGATTACTTAAAAGAAAACTTGGATGATGCTCGCTCATATTGACCAGTTCCTAGAGTTCCAGCTAAGTCCAGAAGAACTGCCACCAAGATGATCTTGGTCTGAAGGGTTTTGACAGTGAAGTGAAGGGTTCAGAAATGATAAACACGCAGCAAACATGGATTACTTATTGAGTTCACACAAAATTGGCACTATATCTTTGTAGAGATGATGGTCTCTTGATGCATAATTTGGTGGGAAGAGTACAAGTTGCCTGGTTAGACAAGATATGTTTCAATAGGATAGATGCCTTTCCCCTGGATGCTCAATAGGCCTTGTATACGTAAGTTCTTGGATTCTCACAAGGAAGGGATGCTGTTTTTAATTCATTTACATGCAAAATAATTATAATCATTTATCATTATTCGCTGCTAGGCAACAATGATGAGCACATCTGGTCAGGGACCACACTCCTTGCTATAACAACCAATGCAATCTTCTACATAGGCATTGGTACACTCACCCAGATGGCACTTTGTTTCCCATGATATCATTTTGGGAAGAGCAACTGTTTGAAACCCCGTATGTTGTCTATAACAGAAGATGATTCGATCTTGGACCTCTGAAGTGGCATGTTGGTTCAGATCTGTTTGGCTAATTTTACTTGCATCCTTGCTATTTTCCTTCCAAGGGTGTCTGAACCTTCCTACAATTTTCCAGGTATTCAACCCTACTTGCCTTAGTGCTGACTTTGTTGAAGGGAGTGGGTCAAAGCCTTCCCTATCTTTTGCTCCCTACACTTTGCAATGGTGTTGCTTGGTGTGGAGAATGAGTTCTTGCAATCATAATCCATGTTAAGAGTGTTGCTTGAGTGTGTTGGAGCTTTCTGCTCGTTGAAGTGAGGCTTAATGCTCCTCATGCTCTTGGGTTGTTTGTTGCAGGTGTTTATGGGGGCTTTTACTCCTAATACCCTAATATTAGTTTAATGGGCTTTTAGATGCTTTGAGCTTCACCAAGAAGGATTGCTTGGACAAGTGGTCCTTTATAAAACAGTGCACGAAGATGAATAAGAGTTCAGGGCAAGGTTGTTTTGTTCATAAGGTGAAAGCCATAGGGTGGCAATCAACACTTGCTTCCTACCTTTTGAATATGGACAAGGTGTGTGATGTGGATAAAAAATCCCACTCTAACTTGCTAGGACTGGTCCTCTTGTTAGGTGCGCACTCTTAGTCCTATATGCAATTGCAAACCGTGATCATATGCAACTCCTGCTAACTTACCTTTTAAGGTTTTCTCTTCTTTCGGCTTTGAGTTGATCATGCGTTGTTTGGTCTTTCATTTCCTCCCATCCTCTCGGTGTGCTCACTTTGTCCTACTCTGATTGAGCTAAAGGAGCGACCTGTAGTGAAGAGAAAGCAAGAAAACTATTATGCACCATTCATTGTGAATGATGCTTGGGGAGCCCTAACCATATCCTTCCATGAACAACCACGAACAAGAGAAGTAGTCCCAATTAGATAGCAAAGCTGCAAATGTAAAGGGTGAAAGATTAGGAACAAAGGGAAGATGAAGCCAATAAGCTTGAAGATGCTGTAAGACCTCGAACTTTATGAGAATTTTTCGATCATGCTAAGTAGACCCTTAATCAATGGAGAATATTATTTTGGTAGCTCTTACAAGCAAAAGAAGCCATGGATGAGCTAGAGAATTTGCTTATTGACCACAAGTTGTGAAGAATGCAAACTAGAATGAGACACAGGATCCTTCTTTTGAAGCCTCCAGTAGTTTGAGCCTTCATCGCAAAGCACTTTAGGAGAGCTAAAGTCATTAACAACTATTAAGCATCATTGGGTTGCTATTTAGTGTGTTGGATGCCTTATTAGAATGCTCCCTTCATGCCAGTTTTTCACTTTGTCTACTAGGGCACTTCAACTCCCACCCATTCTACCCCCTTTGAGTTGAGACAAGATAATCAATAAAAAAACCTGCATGTGTCACATTTTGCTCCATTGCATATCATGCGCATGTAGCTGGCCCCCCATACCTTTGTCCGTTGTCTTTAGGGGAATGACGTTGATCTTGGACCTACAAAAGAAGGCTTATGGCTTTTTGTTTTATGGTAGGGCATTTCTCCACATTGAAGTACAATGGGACAATCTTTTCCTTCCATGTTGTGAAATTTTATTGTGTTGTCAACCCCAACTATTAACTAGAGTAGGAGATGATTCCTTGCAATCAAGTGACTTCTTGGCCTATTTTGACCAGCTTTCTTCCTTAGGCTTTGGATGCCTAATTCAAGATTAGGCCCTTTTGGATTTGGCACTGGAAATGGTGTGGATCTTGGATTTGGAGGTTGAAGGCTCCAGATTTTGGTTCTAGTAGGGGTACACCTGTTCACTTTCCCCTTAGATTTTGGTGTCGAACCTAAGTTTGCTTGTAAATATGGCTAAGTGTTGAAGTTTTGGTTGATTCGACTGCTATTATATCTCCTAGTAGCACAAGCACTTGCCAATAGGGACATGCTCTTTGTGAGTTCAAACACTCCAACAACTGGGATGGCATGATTTGATGGCATTGTATCTAGTAATGATGGTGGGTGATGTTTTTTCAAAATTTTTAGCTTAAAATTAGGACCATCAATGTGCAGGAGCCTGCATTTATCTGTTTCTTGCCCTTTCTAGCTTCAATTGCCTTTCTCTTTTTTCTTGTTCGCTTCTTTATTGATTCTTATTTCTTTCTATGGATAATGATGAAGGTGCTCAGTTAGAGTTGTTAATTTGTTTACACCTTTTTTTTGTTTTTGGTTACTTTCTTGCTCTCCAAGTATAGGGTTATGGTTGTAACTTTCCTTTCCTCTATAAATAAAACCCTAGGGTTATGGAGAAGAATATGAAACTCATTTTCCTTCCATATGGTATCAGAGCAACGGTCCTAGGTTGGTGTCCGATACCCCCTTGATTCTCATCCCTTTCTCTTCTTTACAAAAAAAAAAAAACCTAAGAATAGTTGTTCTTTGAGCATTATTTTTCCACCATCGTTCTTCCCACAGCAACTGATCTCCTCTTATCCTTGTCGATTAACCATCGCTCATTGCCAACCTCCTTGGGGGAAAGGGACGCAGGGGGAGGGTCATTGGCAGATTGCTAGTCGGCCACACCCCTTTGATGACCGGCTAACGGCAACATTGTTGCTGGCAAGTGATTAAAAGGGTCATGTTGCTGCCCAAATTGCGACCTTTGATCCTACAATTGGCTACGCTTCACCTGGATTAAAGGGTCCCTGAGGGTTTAGTTTGAACCTTGAGGGAGTTCTTCACCTGTTGGGGGCTTCTCTGGGGGCTGGTGACGTCGTCGGAGCATTGCCAGCCCAGCTACTTGCTGCTAGCACCTATTTTGGCATTTCAGATGGTCTAGATGACCTGGTAGGCAACTTCTATTGGTTACTTTCAAGTATTGTTGGGACTCCGATAGAGAAGTATGGCCTCAGAAGTCGTTGATTCTTTCGCTCATGTGGAGGGAAGCCAAGGGGATTTCAAGAACCCTTTTTTTGGCTCGATTGCTAAATTTAATGGGTAAAACGATGTCCTGTGGTCACAATCGATCCTCAACGTCGTTGAGTGTCATGATAAGGAGCACATGCTTTTTGAATTGGAGCTGGTCGAGAAAGTTGGCAAGTATGCCACCTAGAAGAAGGATAATGCCTTGGTCAGGGTGTTGATCATGAATACCACTATCCAACACATCACTACTGAGCTTATGTATTACAAGATGTCCAAGGAGACGTGGGAAGTCCTTTGCCACACCTATTTGCAGGATAAAAATGCAACTCATAGTCTACAACTTTACCATGAGATTGCCTATATGTGTCAAGACAGGAGACCACTCGCCCAATATTACTTCAGTTTGAAGTCGACTTTTGAAAGGCTTAATGCCTATACTCCTCTTACGAGTCATAGAAGCTCTACAGAGCACAGACCATGATCAGTCACCTCTTGGTTGGTTTGGATCCATCCTATGAGGTCGTGAAATTGCATACGCCGACCCTGCCTAATATCCCCACTATAGAGGAGGCTTACAACATATTGACTAGGCTCGCAATCTCCCTCCCGCCTTTTAGACAGGTTGAGCACGTCTCTGCTATGGTTGCATTATAGGGTAGAAGGCATGGACAACCTGCTTGTGGTCGTGGTCATGGGCGCAGTGGCCGGGGGCAAGCTAGGCCTTAGTGATCCTACTGTGGCAGACTTGGGCATATGGAAGACTCTTGTTAGACTAAACATGGGAAACTCGCTAGTGCCCACCAGGTGATGGCTAGCCTC
This sequence comes from Thalassia testudinum, assembly GCA_037157565.1. Taxonomy (NCBI): domain Eukaryota; kingdom Viridiplantae; phylum Streptophyta; class Magnoliopsida; order Alismatales; family Hydrocharitaceae; genus Thalassia; species Thalassia testudinum. The sequence continues at coordinate 56,020,552 of JAZHRO010000002.1, forward strand.
GAGATGGTGACCGAGTCTTCACCAATCACCTGAGTTGAGTTTGACAACCTGGTCCAGAGGGTATCTCAGATATCACCCGAGCCCTAGGTAGTTGCTCCTGTACATGGTGACACACTTGCAGTTGTCAACTCAACAGGTATAGATCTTGCTTCCCATACTACATGTGATGGTGTAGATTAGCTGGTGGACTTTGGTGTCTTACGCCATATACGTGGAAAGGCACAATAGTTCACGAGTTTGTTTCTTGATACATCAAAGAGGACAATTGTTGTAGCAGATGGTAGGAACTCCCCTGTCATTGGACAAGGGGAGATTCAAATAGTCCCCTATATCTGGTTGCATAATATTCTTCATGTTCCTAATTTTCCGTTGAACCTGCTTTTTGTCAGTCGTATTGCAAAGGAATTACATTGTCGTGCTATTTTTGATACCGTGACTCGTCTTTCAGGATATATTGATGGGGTAGGTGATTGGTTGTGACCATGAGGAAGGGGGGGTCTACTGCTTATTGCAGATGCTGTATGTTGGGCATGCCATGACATGCTATAGAGAAGCATCAAGCTACCTGTGGCATCTACATTTTGGTCATTTACCTTTACGGAAGCTACGACGTGTCTTCATCAAATTCCTCCTACTATAGTTTTTTTTAGTGTGAGACTTGCCATCTTGGGAAGCACCACAGAAGCTCCTTCCCGAGTTGATAGGGGCGTAGTTCTAAGTCCTTATTTGTGTTACTACATTTAGATGTTTGGGGGTTTAGTTCTCCTGAGCGTTTGGGTCATCGTTTTTATTTGGTTATGGTTGATGATATTTGTAGTTTATCCTAGGTGTTTCTTCTAAAGTCCAAGTCTGAGGTCAGGTCTGTAATCAAGCATTTCCTTTTTGAAAAAAAAAATCAGTTTGGTGCCCATATGAAGATTGTTTGGATTGATAGTGCTCTAGGATTTTTGCTCCTTTCTGAAGATGGTGTTCCAATCCCAAGGTATAATCCATCAGACCAGTTGCCCTTACACCTCTCAGCAAAATGGGGTTGTTGAGAGGAAACACAAGCATATTTTAGATGTGGCTTGTACCTTGCTCATCCAACACAGTGTACCCGTATCCTACTGGGGGGATGTTCTCACTGCATGTTACCTAATCAATTGTATTCCATCCACCGTCGTTAATGAAGAGGTCCTATATTCTATCTTGTTTCAAATAGGGAATTGTTCAATGTTTCACCAAAGGTCTTTAGCCATGTTTCCTTTGTCTATGTCCATGTCTTTACCCGAGACAAAATGACACTTAGGGCTATAAAGTGTCTCTTTGTGGGGTATTCCAGGACTTAAAATGGGTACATGTGTTATGACGCTGTTGGAAGACGTCACTATGTCAGTGCTCATGTCTCCTTTGAGTCCATTCTCTATTACTCTTACGCGGGCTCTTGTGTGGTTGTGTCCTCCTTAAAGAATGAGGCCCAAATACCTATTCTTGTTCCTAGTATTAAGTGGCATGTACCTTAGAATGAATAGTAGGATCGCAAATTTCGTTTGGTCTACTCTCATAAGCTTAGATAGATGCACCATCAAGATCCCCCTCCTCCAGTGTCGGGGCCTTCACTTACTCTTGAGGTAATCCCACTCTCAAATGAGATTGATGCTTCTTTTAGCCCTGGTGCCACAGATATTCTTGGTCCATCTGAGCCGCATGAGAGTGTGTCTTCTAATGAAGCTGGCAATACCGACCTTGACCTTCTTATCGCATTATGGAATGGGACTCGGTCATGCACTCTACATCCTCTTTCTCGCCATATGTCCTTGGTCAGGTTCTCTTCTGAACACCAGCAATTTGTCTTTGCTCTCTTCATTAAGTAGATTCCTTCTACTCATCACCTAGCCCTTGGTGATCTATGGTGGAAAGGGTCTATGGAGGAAGAAATGGTAGCACCACGCTCATTGTCCACATGGACCCTTGTTGATCCCCCTAATGGTGCCACGATTGTTGAATGTAGATGGGTATTCAGAGTCAAATATCGGCCAGATGGGTCTGTAGAGCATTACAAAGCAAGGCTGGTAGCCAAAGGCTACACCAAGACATATGACATTGACTACTTAGATATTTTTTCCCCAATGGCGGGGCTTCCCACAATCCGTATTCTTATTTTTGTTGCTGTCCACTTGGACTGGGGCCTCCATCAATTGGATGTTAAGAACACATTTCTCTATGGCAATCTTGATGAGGAAATCTATATGCAACAACCACCAGGATTCGAACTTTAGGGGGAGTGTTGCAAGGTGTGCAGACTTCATAAGGCCACCTATGATCTTAAGTAGAGCTCGCGGGCATGGTTCCAGAAGTCGCCTAAGGAGGTAGAGCGGATTGGATTCAAGGGGTCAGTGGTTGATCACTCATTGTTTGTCTGGTTGACAACACGAGGACGTGTTGTGATGCTTCAGTATGTGGATGACATCACCTTGACAGGAAATGACATAGCAAGCATCACTACCACCAAGGATTTTCTGCAGCAGCATTTTGTTACTAAGGATTTGGGTTCACTCAAGTATTTCCTTGGTATCAAGGTGGCTCAGAATGCCAGAGGAGCAGTACTCTCTCAGAGAAAGTACATACTTAATTTTCTTCAGAAGACTAGTATGTTAGGTGCCAAGCCAACCTTGATTCCTATGGATCCCAATCTGCATCTTCACGAGGACAACTTTGTTCTAGTAGATACGGGATAGTTCAGAGCATTGGTAAGGAAGTTGTATGTAAGTGACACGCTCAAACATTGCCCTTACTATTAGCAAGGTGAGTTAGTTCATGGACAAAACATTGGGAAGCGACAATTATGATCTTGTGATACCTCAATCTACCCCAGGAAAGGGGCTTTTCTTCTTCCGTGGACACACTTTTGGAGTCATGGCCTACACTGATGTCGATCATGCTGCATGTTTGAAGGACAGAAAGTCTGCCTTCAGATTCTGTACCTTTGTAGGTAGGAACCCAGTTATTTGGCGAAGAAAGTCTACCTCTGGACTTTTCACCTCTGGATGTCTCAATTTTTGAGGCAATTCCTTTTTTCTCCTTGGCTGGCTCTTGTATGGTTGCTTCTAACCCCAAGGAGGAGGCAATTTTTCCGATTCCGCCTCCTGATACTTACCGGAGACCGACACCTGGAGTGGAACTGGATGACAAAAGATTCAGATTGGTTTATTCACATCAGCCAAGGCAGTACCGTAACCCCCTCCTTCAGTGTCTAGGCCATCATCTAACCCTGAGGTAATCCCTTCCCTTGATAGCACTGACATGCCTTCTAGTTCTATCGTATTAGCCACTATAGGTACTTCGCCTCCTCAGGGTGATTGTTCATTACCAAAGCCGATTACGGTAGAAGTGCCCTCTGATGACCTGGAGGATGATACTCTTAATCTGCTGATTACTCTGAGAAAGGGGACTAGGACATGCATTCTACACCTTGTCTCTAAGCAAGTGTCATTGGCTCGACTATCTCCATACTACAGGAATTTTATCTCAATATTATCTAGTACAATGGCTCCTACTAGCCATCAGTGGCACTTGGAGATCCAAAGTGGGAAAATGCCATGGAGGATGAGATGTCAGTGTTGTAGTCCCGAGGGACATGGAGTTTGGTTGACCCACCATTTGACACTTCTGTTGTTGGGTGCAAGTGGGTATTCGCTATTAAATATTTACCAAATGGATCCGTTGACTACTATAAGGCCAGATTGGTGGCCAAGGGGTACACACAAACTTATGAAATTGACTATTTTGATACCTTCTCACCAAGTGGTAAGATTGCCAACAATTCGTATCCTGATTTCTATGGCTGTACACCTTCAATGGGCACTACATCAATTGGATGTTAAAAACGCTTTTCTCTATGGCAACCTGTAGGAAGAAGTTTATATGTAACAACCTCCTAGATTTGAGTCATAAGGGGAGTGTATTAAGGTTTACAGGTTACACAAGGCCATTTATGGTCTTAAACAAAGCTTATGTGCATGGTTTCATAAATTGTCTGAGGTGGTTGAACTTGGGTTTTAAAGGTTCGCTGCAGACCATTCCTTATTTTTGAGGAAGATGGCATAAGGTTGTGTGGTGATGTTGGTGTGTGATAATGACATCATCTTAACAGGGCGTGTCATGACTAGCATAGACAACACCAAGAAATTGAGGAAGAAACATTTTGTTACCAAGGACTTGGGAACACTCAAATATTTTCTTGACGCTGAAGTTGCTCGCAGTGAGAAGGGAGTGGTATTGTCCCAAAGGAAACATGTACTTGACCTCCTCCAGGAGATAGGCATGTTGGGTGCCAAACCAGCTTCCATTCCCATGGATCCAAGTGTACACCTATGTGAAGATGACTTAGCTTTAGTGGATGCAAGACAATTCAGTGGTCTTATGGGAAAGCTATTGTATGTCATGGTTACATGACTTGACATTGCCCTTGCTGTTAGCAAGGTGAGTTAGTTCATGGATAAAGTGTGGAAAATTCATTGGGAGGCAGCAATCATGATCTTGAGATATTTGAAATCTACATCAGGAAAAGGACTTGTTTTTACTCGAAGTGATTCTCTGATGGTGATGGCATTCGCTGATGTAGACTATGCTGGATGCCCAAAAGATAAAAAATCCACTATTGGCTTTTGCACATTTATGGAAGGAAAACTGGTTATGTGATGGAGTAAAAAGCAAACTGTTGTGACAAGGTCAAGTGTGGAATTAGAATACCAATCCATGGCACAAGCCACAACTAAACTTATGTAGGTTCGATCAGTACTTATAGATCTTTAGGTCCCTGTAGTTGAGCCTATGTAGATGAGATGTGACAATACTGTAGCTTCTTTCATTGCCAACAATCCTGTCTTTCACGAGTGTTAACATATCTCCACTGGTTTCTTTTACTCTTACTACGTTGCATTGCATGTTATTTATTTTTTCTTTCTTCTGGACATGTATTGTTATTTTCCCACACCTCTCTTCTACATAAAGGGGTGTGGGGCTCTTTGGAATAAACCATGTCATTTGTTTCATAGGATGAGACATAGGATGCAAAGTGCATGATCTACTAAGCCTCCTCATGACAATAGGCCTTTCATCATTAGACCCTGGCACATTTGGACCCAAAGTAGTAGAGGATGGGGAGGGGTCGTAAGTTATAGTGGATGGAGCAGTTGACCGATGATGATAACTTGAGTCTCCTTGGGGGCCAACTCTATGCTAGAACTCTTGTCAGAATATGATACCTTCTCGAAGAAGGCTATATTAGCTATCACTGCGTAGCGCTTATGCATTGGGTTATATATCTGTAGCCTTTCTGGGCTAGCTGTCAGTACATAGCGCTTATGAATTGGGTTATAGCATCTGTAGCCTTCTGGGTCCTTGAGTAGCCTAGAAAGATGCACTTCACTTCACATGGTAAGACTTTGTCCTAATTACCTTGCATTTAGACAAAGCACGTACTCCGAAACACCCATAGAGGTAGGCCAAACGGTTTGTCGCACTCAGGATGTAGTACGTGGTACGGAATACGCCCATGGAGCATAGAAGAGGGGACCCTAGTGATCAAGTACGTAGCGGTAAGGATGGCATCACCCCAAAACTGCTTGAGCACCTTTATATGAATCATTAAGGTTCGTGCAATGTCAAGAAGATGCCTCAACTTGCGCTTGGCCACACCATTCTGCTGAGATGTGTAAGCACAAGACATCTGGTAAATGGTCCCATGGGTACTAAAGAAGTCTTGCATCTCCCTTTGAACAAACTTAAGAGAATTATTGCTCCGAAAGACTCTAATAGTAGTGGAGTGCTGTCTATACCTCAGCGAAGAAGCTCTGGATGATCTGCGGCATCTCTAACTTGGTCTTCATCAGGAAGACCTAGGTAAGACGACTATGATTATCGACAAACACTGCATAGTACCTATGCCCTCCTGTAGAGGCACTCTTACTAGTCCTCAGACATCGTAGTGAACTAGAGCAAATGGCGTCATGCTTACCCCATTGAGTTGCTGTGGATAGGTGCTTCAGTGATGCTTCCCCATCTAATAATCCTCATACTCAAGCGTCAACAAGGCTGGTAACTTGGGCACATTTAGTGCATCTTCCTGACTGAGGGATGCCTAAGATGCCTATGCCATAGTCATGGATCATTGGCTACGGACACTGCCACTATGAATAACGTTTGTGTATCCAGGTAATAGAGACCGTCTTTGTCTATCTTGCCACCAATAATCTCGTTGGTGCATCTATCATGAAAATAATAGTGTCTGTCATCGAACATAGCCTTGCACTGGAGGTCTTTGCAGATCCAGCTAACTAAAAGCAGACTTATAGGAAACTTCGAGGCACAGTGCACATATGCAATCCTTATAGTAAGGGAAACCTGAATATCCCCAACTGTGGTAATCAGAGAGGCCGCTTCATTGGTCACCCGGACCTCTCGGATTCCACATGACTCAGACACATTCTTCAACTCATCTACTCTTTCGGTGAGATGTATCAAAGCACCCGAGTCAATGACCCATGGTCTGGGCCTCTTAACGCTCTTCCTCGATCCTCCATAGGCAGACATAGCTACATCACACCGATCTGAGTTTTACCCTTTATGAGGTAAGAGTAACTCGTCTTGCATGAGAGAAGGTTCATCATGCGATCAACACCAAACTTCATCATCCATGGTGAGAGAAGGCTCATCACCACCAAGATTTTGGAAATTAGTTGGAGAGACGACTCATCACATAACACTTCAAGGAGTGAACACATGCTCCAAATCTTTTAAGCCTCCCATGTCCATGCGGAAAGCCTAGATTGGTAGTAACATGGGCCCCAGCCTTTCCGCCAGATGTAGCGATGCAAGAACAACTAAACACGATGCCAACAGTGGTGTTGCTTGCTGCCTTGGTGACATTACTAATGCTAGGAAGGGTTTGAAATATCGCCGATATATCGGCAATATATCGCCAATATATCGGTATCGTCATGATTGGCCATATCGATATCATGTGCAGTTTCTTTTTACCATGATATCAGCGATATCAAGAGATATGGGTGATATATCGCCGATATCATGCATTGTTCATGACAAAAATGTATCGTGGATTCGTGATTTCCCGTGACCTGTTGTCGTCGAATTATTTGTGATATATGCGACTATGGCTGTGTGGTACTGTGCAAGTCATGCGAATTATAAAAAACATAACAAACTAAATTATAAAAAACATATAAAATATTAATCAATGAAAGAATTCTTCGACCGACGGATATGTTTGTAACAATTCAATAAAAAACATCTCAATTCATATGAATCATGATTTGCACCTACCCACACCGTCACCAACACCCACCGACGGATTTAATAACAAAAATCTCATAAAAAATTCAAACCGAAGCATCTTCGACTGCCTATAAATTCTGACGGAAGCATGACTCACAACTCACAATTCACAACTCAAAAATTCAGTGAGTCAGTGTGAGTCAGTGATTGTGAGACTGTGAGAGTTGAGTCAGTGTTTGGTAAATCCATTTTCTTGCAAAAGCCATAAGCGCAAGGTTTTGGTTACAACTTTTAGGTGAGTACCCAATACCCATTAATTTCTACTAGCAACATCGACGTGACAATGATACGCAAGAATGTGATGCTTAGTTGCTTTATGAGATTAGTATTATTAAGCTTTATAAACCATAATATTCGTCATTTTAATAATCTCATAAAAGCTTTATGTAAGTGGATGCAACTTGCTAACAATAATATGGTGATTGCCATTTTATTGCTAATGTTCTTGCTTCCTTGTAATCCATAATATATGTCAACTTTAGAGCTGTACAATGACTCATGCTTTGTATATAATAGTACTCCCCATGCTTATATAGTTGCATAATACTCCCCATACTTTATATAGTTGTTTTATAATAAGGGTAACCTGACTAAACAATATGTCAGTAATGACAACAATCAAGTGGTCTTCATGAGGCCCCAATGTAATCAAGTGGCTACGAGGTCCTAAAATTCATATTTTTAAAATTGTTAAAATAATGTTGAAACTTGAAACAAACATTTAAAACTTCAATTGAAAATTTACCACAATTCTACTAGACTACTACTACCCAGGCCTAAAAATAAGTAGACACACGAACTAGGTTGGAAGTTTGGAACTTAGATACTTGTCTAAGTCAGATTATACTTAATTGGCTAATTTGGGGACCTTGTCTACCTGGATCAACCAGTGACAAGACGGGTCGGTGCGGTAACCGCGTTAACCTCTAGTGATGTCCCAACGTGCGGGGTGTCCTAGGGGGTCCCACCCATCTGGCCGGCCCGGTAATTCAAGGCCAAGGGTCGGGTTAATCCAATTGAGGCTAGTACAGCTTGGATTAGGACCAAATTCCAAATGATCATGTTTTAACTTCTAACCTCAATTACTATTCATTTCGAGATTATTCATGTTAGTTAAATTGTGATACATTTTTTATCGTACAATGGTAGGTGTTAAATCATGTCAGGGTCGGGTCACTCTCATGAGGATGTTGGAGAAATTGGGTGAAATTATGCTACTCCCATAAATAGAGACAAATTGAAGCCACAATGTAACTTTTGTGGTAAAAGGATGATGGTAAGAGGCATCACAAGGTTGAAACAACACTTGGTAGGTGGATACAAAAATGTAGCCAAGTGCAGAAATGTACTTGAACAAGACAGGCTATTAGTGCTAGACAGTTTAGAGGGAAGGAAAACAAAAGGCAAGGAGAGAGGAGATGTTTCAAGAGAGAATGTGGGGAAAAGAGCACTGAAATAGATGACTCGGATGATGATTTAGATATTCAGTATCCTAGTGATTGTGAAACTCTTGTACAGAGACGGGCATACAGGAATGCTATTAGAGAATTCGTAAGGAGTGAACATGAGAGGCGAGAAGAAGATGAATTTGCCCGTAAGAGGCCTTTTGATTAGAGAGGAGGTGGAAGTGCCCGTATCAACATCCCTGACTATCTTACAAAAAAACAAAGGGATATAGAATTTGGGAGATCGACTAACATGAAATATATTCCTAGTCAGGATAAGAAGCAAAAGACCATCAAGGGGATGTTTGTGAATGTTAGAGAAAGGGTGGGGAAGGCCATTTCTGAACTCTTTTTTGCACATTCCATCCCAGTAAATGTAGTAAATGGATCATTTTTGCAGCATGCTGTGGATGAGATTATCCAAGGAAGAACAGGGGTAAAGGCTCCTACTACACATGAGATCATGAGCAAGTACTTATATATGCACAAGGATGATATTAACAACTACATGAATGGGTTAAAAAAGATATAGGCAGATTATGGTGTGTCCTTAATATGTGATGGGTGGACCAGTTTCACCAGAAGGCAAATAATAAATTTCCTTCTTTATTGTGATGGAAGATGATCTTCTTGAAATTTGTGGATGCGTCTGATCAAGTTAAAGATTATAAGTATATATACTGTTTAATGGTGAACGTTGTTAAGGAGGTTAGACCCGAACATGTGGTTCAAATTGTTATAGATAATGGTAGCAATTTTAAGAAGGCTAGCAAGAAATTGATGAAGTCTAACAAGTATACAGTTTTTTAGACTCCTTGTGCAGCCCATTGCATTGATCTCATTCTTAAGGACTTTGCAAAGAGGAAGGCAATAATAACCTTGTTCAAGATGCACGGTCAATCAACAAATTCATTTATAATCACTCACATATACTGGCAATGATGAGGCAGTTTTGTAAGACTGAACTTGTAAGATCAGCCATCACCTGATTTGCAATAAATTATATCACATTGTAAAGTTTTCTGGATAACAAAGTTGGATTGAAGAAGATGTTTATATTGAATGTTTGGTATGTAAAGAAAGAGAGCAGAACAGAAAACGGAAAGATTGTGAAGGGATTGGTGACCTCCACAAATTTCTGGGACAACTGTTCACTGGTTGTGAAGATAATGGAACATGTTGTGATCGTGTTAAGGATGGTTGATGGTGACAAAAGATCAACCTTGGCAAGTATATTTGCAACCATGGGAATAATGAAGCAAAAGGTCAAAGAAAATGGTGGGAAGTCAGCTCGCCAATACATGAAGATAATCGATGAGAGATGGCAAAACTTATCTCGCATCTGCTTCATAAAGTTGGTATGAAACTATGAATTTATTAGTTTATACATTGTAGTAAACTACTAGTGATTGTTCTTAAATTGTAATTTTGTAGCATATTATCTCAACCCAAAATATCACTATAAGTATGGACTTCATAGTGATAATGAGCTCCTCAAAGCGGTACAAACGGTTATCTGTAAGCTTGTAAAGGACGTATAAGAACAAACAGCTTGTATGAATGAGGTGAATGTGATAAATCATAAATTACACTATACTTTCTGGTAGTTTGGTCGAAGAGTAAAATGTTAGCTTATTAGTACTTACACATTTATTTTATTAATTGAAATTTAAAATTATTTTGTATTACAGATAAAATATTTCAAGGATTAGTTGTTATCTTTCAGGACAAATACTGCCACACATGCCCGAAATGGAACTCTTTCTGGCATGTGATTTTGTGACATTTGAATATATTTCACATATTTCACAATAGGTTACGTGAATTCGTTTATATTTTTTTATTATAGTTGAATGGTGTCATTTGGATGGCACGGATGCTCCACACCTTCGTCGAGTTGCTGTCAAAATTTTATTTCAAACGGCATCGGCAAGAGGCTGCGAAAGAAATTGGAGTACCTTAACTTAATTCACTCACAGAGAAGAAATTGCTTCGACAGTGACAAGTTGATGGACTTGGTATTCGTGCACTACAACATTAGAATAAAGATGAAGCATATACGAGGAGAAAATAAGGAAGACTATATGGACCCAATAGATGTGACTTTTCTTTTTGGTGACACAGAAGATGGATGTTTTATAAGAATGGTTGAATAACAATGGAGAACCATTACTTGACAAAAATGATGGTCTCAATCTAGAGATAGCGTAGAAAATGGGGGCAGATGTATTTGAATTTACGCGTGGTAGATCTGGCAAAAGAGTAATCCATCGCTTTGAAATTGATGAGAGTCCAGAGGAAGATTCGCCACCTTTAAGAGAAACACAAAATGATGATGATAATGATGGAGATGATGATGCAGTAATGGTTGACGAGCAATAGGAAGAAAGTAGTGGTAGAAGAGATGAGGGATATTATCATCAAGGTCCTAGTAGAGAGGATACCCAACATGAATACACACAAAAATATACAAATGTATATGGAGATCCCGTATCAAGTCCACCTTGTGACTATGACGCAGGGACAGGCCCGACAGGTTATGGGTATGCCTTAGGTCACTCTATGATGTCCATCGATGATTTAAGTTCATCAGTGGGATCTCTTAATCTGGCGTTGGAATCATTCTTTGGAGGTGGCCCAGGATCATCACCAAGTTATTATGGTGGCTACGGATCTCATTACACCAGCCCTCAGTACCAACCCCAAGATGAGGCACAAAGTTCATCTAATTACTTCCCTTGCTACACCAGCCCTCCATCTTATTATGATTCCTCTTATGACTATGGGCATGATGTTCGCCACCAAAGCAATACCTAAAGTGATCCTGCATCTGCAAATTATGGCTATGGGGTTTTCCCTGAGTAGTTTGCATCTCATGGTCCTCAATAATTTTAATATCAACCTTCCCACTTTGGTGCACCACTTGCTCTTCGACCACCACAAAGTTCATTGATGAGACAGTGTGAACCCTGTGAATGATCAGGTTCTACACTGAAAAGAGGTGGTTTTACAGAATCCACAGATTCAAGAGGACATCGAAATGAATCTACTTAGAATCATGATAGATCTAAAACTAGAAGCAAGGGGTAGCTCGTTCGACAGTTACAATCGATATCCACATCTTGGAATACTTTTCTATTGCAGTGATGAAGATTATCAACGATACATCAATGGATACAATACTCGATATAACTACATGGCGTGGGATGTTGATTTCTACTGGAGGGGGTGAGATTTGCGAAATAAAATATGAATGTGCGGAAATATGTAAATAATCTCACAAGTAATAAATCACACAAATGCACAAAGTATTTTTAGGTGGAAACACAAATCGGGTGAAAACTATCACCTAACCCTCTCGAGTTAAGATTTTCCGATCGACCAAGTCGATCAAATCCACTAACTCAGTCACTTAAACGAGGGTGATTGAACCTCAATACAACACTACTTTATACGAGGGAAGTGTGCCTCAAACCCCTCATCTTCACGAGGAGTATTTAGTCTCTCGATAGAGATAGGAATTTGCAAAGCAAATATCCAACCAAAGACAATAAAAACAACAACAATCCTATAGAGCAACAAAGATTAAAATCTAGCTACTATAGGAGTTAGGAAACTTTCCTTTAGTGGAAGTGCGTTAGCTTGACGACGCGGGTGCGTGAACCACGCAATGGCACGACGGTGCTCTCATAACGATGGCAGGAGAGTGGGTGCGCGCGAGAGGAAAGTTCTCAAGATGTAGAACTGAAGCTTGTAAGAGCTAAATCTTTTCTAATGATCAAATTGACACAAATTGATGTAGAAATGGTTTTGCTTGGTGTGTCTTTACAAGGCATGAGTACTCTATTTATAGAGGGTCTAAGAAGGCTTAGGAAGGTTTTGGAAGCCTTAGGTAGTCATTGAGGATTATCCGAAGGCAAATCAAGCCGCAATCAAAATCATTACTGATTCTGACAAGGTCATCAGACGTCTGAGAAAAAGATTAGACGTCTGGAAATCACTCTTAAGACGTCTGGAAACTAGATCAGACGTTTAATTTTAGACAGGTCTCCTTACTGACTTAAGTTAGACCTAAACAGTGTTCTTGTGAAAATAAATCAGACGACATATTCGACGTTTGGCATTAGGTCTGGACGTCTGGAAGCCTAATTAACTGCGGGAATGGATTTCCCAAGACACAAACGGCTAGAAGTCTCCTGGAAAGAGATTTGGGCTTAATCGAGCGCAAACGTCTGCTTATGAGACGTTTAATGTTCTCTACGGATGTTTGATAGAAGCTTAAAGGTCATTTCTCAACGATCATATTGTGAAAGCCAACGTTTCACTAATTGGATGTCTGGCCAAGTCATCAGACGTCTGCTAACACGTCTAGACTAAGGGTTGGTCATTTGATTTCAACAGACAGAACCTACTAAGTACAGCCTAAGTGATAGTGGACGTCTGATTCAACATTTAGACGTCTTAAAGTTCACTATCAGATGTCTGATTTTTGTGTTAAACGTCTGAAAAGGTGGTCTAAAGCCTATTTAGGTTTTCTAAGTCTTCTACGGAAAACCTAAGTATCTTGGGGTTGTGCAAGTGTTCCTAGGACTACTGTTAAGTAACTTTGAGGCTCTTTAACAAATATTCTAAGACAGAAATAAAGAGCAACAAAAGAAGCAAAAATAAGGTACAACGAACAAGAAAGGAAATTTATCATATTCTTCATCTCCTTCCTTTTTCAAGCTTTTTGCTAAGGTACAATGAACAGGAAAGGAAATCTATCATATTTCTTCATCTCCTTCATTCTTTAAGCTTTTACTCCTCGCGAAGCTTCTCCTCCGTCAAGCTCCTCCAATTCGTCATGGATGTAAGCTCTAACTCTGACTTTACACTTGTAACATTTGCAATTGACCTGAAATCTATGACTCAAAAGTAAATGTAAAATAACAAGTGTTTTGTTATCATCAAAATAAATGATCGTGATGTCCTTGCGCCAACATGGGAGTCATACTGTGCTACAAATTGAAGATAATCGGAGGAGAGGTATCGAACCAGGTCGAAGCTCAACCTGGTATTGATTTGGTGGCATTGGCTGGTGCTTCCGTGCTTGGTGATGTCAATTGATACTCTAACACTATTTATATTTTATTTTCTTTGTGAGTAGCATTACTGTGAACATTTTACAATTATTATCATTTTCTATACACCTTTTCAATATATGACTTTGTCGATATGCTACTTGTGCATTTCTATTATGTTTTCATTCAAAATTTATGATTTTCGTCTTCTAAGCATTTCTTCATGATGTATTAGTTATTAAAATGTTAATTTTCATAAAATTTTGACATTTTAGACATTTTTGAGTGATTTCCCCAAAATTCACTGATATTAGCGATATATCCCTTTTTTTAGTTGTCGATATGTTATCGATATCGATATTTAAAACCTTATGCCTGAGTCAACTGAGCAATCTGCTGTCGCAAAGTTTCAATCTCAGTACTCAAGGAGCTAATATTAGAGGTAGGAAGAGCTGAATCTAAGATCTCAGTTGCTTGATTGGCCAGCCACAGGTGGTCTATCATGCTTCTGCCAACATGTAGCCTAAGAGTGACCTACTCTGCCACAATAAGTACACGGGGTCCTAATGCGTGTACGAGAAGAATGTCAACATCTACAACCACGTGCAAGATAAGTGGTACCCCTACCACATCCAGGAATCGCAGCTAGTGCAGACGACTGAGTAGTAAAGTCAGGAGCAGGAGTGCGCACTGTAACTCTGTTGAGTCTACTATATGCTTACTCCAGGGTAAGAAGCTCAGGAGCAGTGAGAATCTAATCTCTGGCTACTGCATATCCAGGTCCAAGGCTAGCCAGGAAAAGAGAGACGACCAATTGTCTCCTGAAACTCCTCCAGGACTCACAAGTACACCCTGGCAGATAGGAGTAGTGTCTCTCCAGCATTTCCTTCGTAAGAGACTAATACTATGACAGCGTGCGTCCCTCCTGACCTAGATAGAAAAGGTCATAAAAGACTTGGAAAACTCGTGCGGAGTTCTTGGCGTGTGAATAAATATCACACAAAGACTCTCACATCTCCTTTGCTGTAATATAATATATGATCTCATCTCCTATTTAGGGAATAATTGTCTGCATCAGCCATGCACAAATCATGGCATTATCACTATCCCAGTTGGCATTTGTGCCAGTCTTGTTCTCAGGCTCCGGATCTGTAAGTATATGGCTCTTTTTATGACCCCTGACGGTCATAAGAAAGGTCTGGGACCACCACGGTAGTTGGTCTCATCCAACTTAACAACAGGACCAAAGAACAGGTTCTTGAGTACCCCGATGTTTGAAATAGATCCTGAAGACACCTCGGATTGATCATCTGAAGCCATCTTCGCAATCTGGAAGCCTCGATCAAGCGTCTAGGACCAAGAAACCATTAAATAATCTGAAAACCAACAGATTCAGATCTGCATAGTTGATAAGAGGCTTCATTGGATAGATGTTGGCCTCCCCTAGGTGCACGGAGAACACCCAAGGAGGCCCCAAAGAGATCTAACCTCCTCGCAACAAGAATAGGGACTGCAGCCCCTGGATCAGGGCAAGGTGCCCCTCACGATCGCTGCATAGAGATCAGAAGCCCCGTGCGTTGCTTCAGCAGGTGGTTGCATCGCCAATCGCCACCTGTCGCGCTCGCAGATGGCTGCCATGGCACTGAAGAGGTCGCTGTTGCCGGTCTGAAGCTTGTTGCCGGTGCTAGCACCTGTTGCAGAGCGCCACCGAGGGTCCTTGGATCGGCAGCGCCTCCGCCAGCTATGGTAGCAGGTCGCAGCGTAGTCCTAGCTCCACTACTAGGTTGACCGACCCTCGCCTGAGCGCTGCTACGGTGGTTTAGCAACCCTCGCGCCGCTGCAACCTCGTTGTCAGGGTTGAAGGGTGCCTTCGGAGCGCCGCCGAGGGCCCCTGGGGCTACTGCGTGCGATTGGAGGGCCACCAGACACCGCTGCCGCCACTGAGGAAGGAAGAGAGGAGATCGGGATTCAGTGTTAGGGTTTAGGAGGCCTTGAGGGGTGGGATATCTAGAACCATGGTCTAGGATAGGTGCTCTAATACCAAATTGGATGAAAAGAGTTAATTTCATTAGAAATCCTAGGTCCTCTTTATATAGAGAGAGACCGTAGAGTTAAAAGTACATAAATATTCCTGAGGGACAAAGATTATCATAGCCCTTACAATGAGAGGAAAAATAAAAAAGTTAATATGTATTAACAGTAAGATATAATGGCTTACCAACCAATTGCTTATAAGATTTGGTATCGATAGGTGGAGAGTCTGTATCATAGAAATATCTTTTGGGATCCATTGGTATATTAACAGGCTTAGACCCCAGCATTCCTGTCTCCTGCAACATATCAAGAGCATACTTGCGCTGACTCAGGACAATACCTTCTTTGCTGTGTGCCACCTCAATGCCTAGGAAATATTTAAGTTCACCTAGATCCTTCATAACAAAGGCTTTCACCAACTTCTTCACCTTAGCTATCCCAGCAGTGTCATCCCCAATGAGAATGAGATCATCGACATAGACAAGAAGCATCACAACTCCCCTTGTGCTCTTCTTAACAAAGAGCAAATGATCAGCAAAGGACCTCACAAGTCTCATAGTCTATGCCTTTGAGAAGCTTTGGATCCAAGCACTTGGGCTCTGCTTCAGGCCATATATGGCCTTTCTCAGTCTACATACACACTCCCCCTGAGTCTCAATCCTGGCGGCTGTTGCATGTAGACCTCCTAAAGATCATACAGAAAGGCGTTCTTCACATGCAGTTGATAAAGAGGTCAGTCATAGTGAGCAGCAATAGACAACATCATGCGAACGGTAGGAAGTCGTGCTACAGGTGAGAATGTATCAAAGAAATCTACCTCATATGTCTGGGTAAATCCCTTTGCTACCAATCTCGCCTTGTGGTGAGATATAGTGCCATTTGGGTTTTACTTGAGAGCAAAGATCCAGCGACACCCTACTATCTTGGCGTGACTGGGCAGAGTAGTCAGTTCCCATGTTCCTCTGGAGCGTAAAACAACCATCTCATCTTCCATGGCCTGATGCCACTTTGGATCGAGCATGGCTTACTAATAGGAAGTGGGAAGCTGTGTCGCAGAAAGAGCAACCGTGAACATAGCAAAAGATCTCCTAAGGTTGGCAGTAGGCACTGCTCTTGGAGTATGGTAATGGGCACAATTGCGGGGGGCCTTCCGAACAGCAATAAGAAGGTCAAGATCCTCTTCTATAAACTTGGTAACAGTTGGACGTGTAGCCTGCTACTCAATAGGGAAAGTAGACTCATTAGAAGTACCTGCACAATCACCATTAGGAGAACTCACGTCAATATCAACACATACTTGACCAAGGGAGGAGACAAGTGGCTGAGGTGGTGGGGCGATGTGTTTTTGACGCCATATATGCTGTCTGTATGTAACATGTAACCTGTATACATGAGTAATCTTTGCGTCCTGCCTAGTAGGAGTCTCTGTAGTAGTAGTATCTTCACTTTGTGTAATAGGAATCTGCTCCAAAGGAATTGATGGAACATGCATAGGGACTGAGTCTCCCTCAAACATCAACTGATGACCATCTGTAGAGAGGTATAGGACAGGCTTGTGGAAAGTGACATTTGAAGTCACATAATGCTTTTTGCCTCATTGGTCATAACATCTGTATCTTTTCTGAGTGCTACTGTATCCCAGAAAGACACACTTTACTGCCCTCGAAGCAAGCTTATCTCTGCCAGGTCCTAAAATATGGACAAAGGCTACACAACGAAAAACACGAAATGGCACAGTAAACAATTCATTCTTCGGATGGACCTGCCATGGAACCTACTCCTGAATAGCTGAGTCGATCAATCGATTAATCAAATAACATGCAGTTAACACTGCATCTCCAGTAAACCTGTGGCACATTATGTTGAATAAGTAATGTTCTAGTCACATCTAACACATAACGGTGTTTCCTCTCAACTACTCCATTTTGCTGCAAAGAATGGGGGCATAATGCCTGGTGAACAATCCTAAAAGTTTTGTAAAAAACTTCTAACTTGGCTGTACAGAATTCTAAGGCATTCTTAGATCGTACAATTTTCACAATAGCAGAAAATTGACTCTTTATTTGCAAAATAAATATCTCAATCACAGACCCAACATCTAATTTATTCTTTAAGCAAAAACAACCATGTCATCTTGGAAAAATCATCCACAATAAGCAAGTAGAATCTGACCTAATCTATTTGACATTCTATTAGGACCCTATACAGCCATATGTAATAAATCAAAAACCACAGCAGAAGATTGAGAAGAATTGGAAGGAAAACTAGCTCTGTGATGCTTTCCTAACTAACCTCAGTACCAACCCCAAGATGAGGCGCAAAGTTCATCTAATTACTTCATCAGCTACACCAGCCCTCCATCTTATTATGATTCCTCATATGGCTATGAGCATGACGGTCGCCACCAAGGCAATACCCAAAGTGTTCTTGCATCTGCAAATTATGGCTATGGGATTTTCCTTGAGTATTTTGCATATCATGGTCCTCAACAATTCTCTTGTCAACCTTCTCACTCTGGTGCACCACTTCCTGGACCACCATGAAGTTCATCAATGAGACAACGTGAACCCTGTGAATCATCAGGTTCTACACTGAAACAAGGTGATTCTACCGAATCCACAGATTTAAGAGGACATCGAGATGAGTCTACTCAGAATCATGGTAGATCTAGAACTAGAAGCAGGGGGTAGCTCGTCTGACAGTCACAGTCGATATCCACATCTTAGAATACTTTTCTATTGCAGTGATGAAGACTACCAACGATACATCAATGAATACAATACTCGATATAGCTACATGGCGTGGGATGTTGATTCCTACGGGAGGGGGTGAGATTTGCGGAATAAAATATGAAAGTGTGAAAATATGTAAACAATGTCACACAAGTAATCAATCACACAAATGCATAAAGTATTTTTAGGTGGAAACCCAAATCGGGTGAAAATCACTACCTAACCCTCTCGAGTTAGGATTTTTCGATCGACCAAGTCGATCAAATCCACTAACCTAGTCACTTAAATGAGGGTGATTGAACCTCAATACAACACTACCTTATACGAGGGTAGTGTGCCTCAAACCCTTCATCTTCACGAGGAGTATTTAATCTCTTGATGGAGATGGGAATTCGCAAAGCGAATACCCAAGTAAAGATAGTAAAAACAACAATCCTATAAAACCAGAAAGATTAAAACGTAGCTACTATAGGTGTTAGGAAACTTCCCTTTGGTGGACGTGTGTTGGCTTGACAACGTGAGTGCGTGAACCATGTAATGGCACGACAGTACTCTTGTAACGATGGCGGGAGAGTGGGTACGCGTGAAGGGAAAGCTCTCAAGATGTACAATTGAAGCTTGTGAGAGCTAGATCTCTTTTAATGATCAAATTGGCACAAATTGATGTAGAAATGGTGTTGCTTGGTGTGTTTTTACAAGGCAATGGTACTCTATTTATAGAGGGCCTAGGAAGGCTTTGGAAGTATTAGGTAGCCGTTGGGGATCATCCCAAGGCAAATCAAGTCGCAATCAGAATCATTAATGATTCTGATAGGTCATCAGACGTCTGGGAAAAAAATCAGACGTTTGGAAATCACTCTTAAGACATCTGGAAACTAAATCAGATGTCTAATTTTAGTCGGGTTTCTTTACTAACTTGAGTCAAACATAATTAGGGTTGTTATGAAAGTCAGTCAGACAACATATTGGACATCTGGCACTAGGTCTGGACGTCTAGAAACCTAATTAACTGTGGGAATGGATTTCCCAAGGCACAAACGGCTAGAAGTCTCGTGGAAAGAGATTTGGGCTTAATCGAGGGCAAACGTCTACTTATTAGACGTCTAATGTCCTCTATGGACGTCTGATAGAAGCTTAAAGGTCATTTTTCAACGATCATATTGTGAAAGTCAACGTTCCACTAATTTGACGTCTAGCCAAGTCATCTGACATCTGCTAAGACGTGTGGACTAAAGGCTGGTCGTTTAATTTTAACAGACAGAACCTCCTAAGTCCAACCTATGTGATAGTGGACGTCTGATTCAACATTGAGGCATCTTAAAGTTTACTATTAGGCGTCTGATTTTTGTGTTAGATGTCTGAAAGGGCTGTCTGAAGCCTATTTAGGTTTTCTAGGTCTTCTACGGAAAACCTAAGTATCTTAGGGTTGTTCAAGTATTCCTAGGACTACTGTTAGATAACTTTGAGGCTCTTTAACAAATATTCTAAAATAGAAATAAAGAGCAACAAAAGAAACAAAAATAAAATACAAGGAACAAGAAAGGAAATCTATCATATTCTTTATCTCCTTTAAGCTTTCGCTCCTCACAAAGCTTCTCCTCCGTCAAGCTCCTCCAATCCGCCATAGATGCGAGCTCGATCTTCATCTTTACACTTGTAACATTTGCAATCGACCTGAAATCTAGGACTCAAAAGCAAATGTAAAATAACAAGTGTTTTGTTATCATCAAAATAAACGATCATGATGCCCTTGCCCCAACATGGGAGTCATACTATGAATATGTTGGAGTGCTACAAATCGAGGAAGATAATCGGAAGAGAGGTATCGAACCAGGTCGAAGCTCAACTTGGTATTGACTTGGTGGCATTGGCTGGTGCTTCCGTGCTTGGTGTGATCAATTGATACTCTAACAATATTTATATTATATTTTTTTGTGAGTAGCATTACTATGAACATTTTACAATTATTATCATGTTTTATACACCTTTTCAATATATGACTTTGTTGATATGCGACTAGTGCATTTCTATTATGTTTTCATTCAAAATTTATGATTTTCATCTTTTGGGCATTTCTTCATAATGTATTAGTTATTAAAATGTTAATTTTCATAAAATTTGTGACATTTTAGACCTTTTTGAGCAATTTCCCTAAAATTCACCGATATCAGCAATATATCCTCGATATATCCCTTTTCTGACTTGTCGATACGATATCGATATCGATATTTAAAATCTTGATGCTAGGTATGACAATAGCGATGCTGCCGAGGGTGGTTGTGGCAACAGCATTGCTATGCTATGCTCCTCCTTAATCATCATCTCAATCACCATAGACTTGGTGATCCGATCATGTTTGATGGGTAAATATTTGGTGGGATATTAGACCACTGAACCAGGAACGCTTTCTTTAATACCATGTTGAAGGTAAGATAACATTTACACTAAGCGAAGAAACCCTAGCCTCTCTTTTATAGAGGAAAGCACTAGGTTAATTACAAGTCACACCCAACATAAAAATAAAAATTGCATATACCCCCTTATAATACATAGGTACTAACAATAAGTATTTCTCAAAGATGAAGGGTCTCTTTAGAGAGCTTGGCATCTATGAATTGGCTTGTTGGGACAAGCAGTCTGAATCCCGCCCAAGATGGTAGTTGTGCAAATTTCTAAGGGGCTTAAACTCCCAATATCAAACAGCGCGAGATCAGATTCTTTCTTTAGATGAAGGACTTGACCTTAAGACCATCCATAGTCGCCTCGAGAAAATCGAGTTGGATGAATCCAACATCTCTACTCCAACTCCCTTTGAATCTTCAGCAGTAGCCACCACAGGAGGTGGTGCAGGATGTGGGCACAGGAGAGGTCGTGGCCGTGGTCGGATTTTCCCTTCATTCTTGCATTGCAACCTACCAATCGCACGCCAAACAGGAGTTAGGGCAAGCATGGGTAGCTTCCTCTGGCCAATATGTCATCAACTTTTGAGGAGTCTTTGCTCACCTCTGCCGAGTTGGACCATCTTTGATCTCTCCTTTAGAGCAAGGATAAGTCGACTACGATTGCTATAACCATTGTAGAAGTTGCTAAGGGTTTTTCAGTGATTTCGAGTAGCCTAAGTACAGAAGATCCAGATCTATTTTTCAACGTGGAAGACGAAGACCAGTGGTGGGGTTATTAGCCTTACAATTTCTTCTTCGACAAGTCTTTCCTCCTCTCTAAGAGTTCGACTTGGAGGGGAGTGTGAGAAGCTTGGAAGAATCAGCCATGTGGCACTGCCACGTGATAGTCTGTGTGTGTCCATGTGTGCGCATGTGTGCATCTATGTGTGTGTGGTTAGTGTGAGTTGTGTTAGAGTTTGGTGCCTTGTGTGACAAGTTTGTTATTTTAAAATATTAGTTATCATTTTAAGTCATTTAGGAAAGTTTGTTTAGGATTTGGATTTGGTTTAGGATTTGATTGTTTCTTAGTTAGCAAGTTAGTTTGCTATGGCGATTGCCTCTCTATATGTTGTAAAACATAAGTGGAAGTGTATTAACAAAATATCAAAGCATAAACAACGACTGAACACTTGGGTTTACCATTTACGTGGAAACCCCGCTTATGAAAAGCAGGGGAAAAATCAAGGGAGAAGGCCTCGATAGGGCTAATGGATATATTCTTCTCAAGAAATAAATGGAGGTATAATGCATATTTATAGGCCACCACGCACTTTAACATTCCACATTACACGATGTGGTACTATTCTTTTATAATTGGATCTCTCATATCTAATTACCCAACTTCACATGCTCTCAACACTCTCCTTAAGTTAAAGCATGAAATGTTCAGCTTGTAAAATAACGAAATCTTCACTCTACAAAAGAACAGAACACTTTCAACTGGTGCAATCGGGTTATCTCTCTTTTGTAGGCAAATAACGTCAGCTGCATCCTTGTTCTTGCTTGTAGGCAGGTATGCTGATGATGACACATCAACGAGGGTTAGAGTCTATTGGATGAACTACTGTAGTTGGCTCTGACATTGGCTTCTCCTCTGGAGACCTTAGAAATGAGCCTCTCCTACATGGAAACTCGACATAGGCCTCTCCTTTGGAAACTTCAAAACTTTGGCCTCTCTTGTATGGGAACCTTTCTCTAAATTTCTCTCATATAGGGACTAGATAGAATGTTTCTCTTATGTGGGAACCTTGAACAATGAGTCTCTCATATGAGATCAACAATAATATTAGCTTGACACTAACACTCCCCATTTCTCCCGTGCTCTACGAGAGAAGAAATAAAAAGAAGAAACTGAAACTAAAGAAGAGATTCTCCATTCTTCTCTTGAAATATCATTTTTTTTTTCTTTTTCTCCCTTTTTTCCTTCTTCCTTTTTGTTTCCTTCCCCCCCCCCCCCTTTCCTTTCCTCGATTAATTTCCTTAATGTATTTTCTTCCATTTTTCTCTATAATTTTCTTCTTTTTTTTTTTACACTTCATTTCAATTATCCTTTTTTTATTATTCTTAGCCCTCCTCTTTTGCAACACTAAGAGCCCCAAAGAAATGAGTCTAACAATCACTAACAAAGGAAAATTAAGAGGCAAAAGGGGTAAAAATACCATCACCTTTGTCTTTTAAGGTTTACGGTAGATGATAGCTAACATAGGTTAACTTCTTTGCAACAGGAGATAACTCCTATCTCTATTTAGTTGAGAACAAGGTTTAAGCTCTATTTGTATTTACTGAATGAGAGTTAGAAAATAATGTTATCCTGTGATGTTATAGAAAGTGAGAGTAAATTTGAGGGGATAAATTAAAAGATAAGTTAACCCATCAACAAACACAGGTTATCTTATCTCGGGATAAGAATATTACGAGGAATTAAGTTATCTCATGAGGTAAATAACAATTTTTCCTTAAAAAAAAAAAGAGGATAATTCCTCCGTAAACTAACCCTTAGGGCTAGTTTACTTGGGGGGTTAGGAAAGTGGTGTTAAGAAATGTGAAACTAGTGTTAACCCTCAATTGTGTTTACTTGCAGAGTGGTGTTAACACCAGTTTTTGTTTACCTGAATTGGTGTTAAGTTGAAGTGTTAACTCTTATGGTATCTATTTAATAGTGGTGTTAAGAATTTGAATGGTAGTTAAGTTTGTTAGGATAATATATTTAAATGTAAAGGTGGTTATGGTAGTTATAATTATTTTTTTTACTATATATTGGTAATTATTTATATAAGTAATGTTATAATTGCAAATATATAAATATTTTTATGATAATATAAATAAATTGTTATTAAATATAGTTGGGTATCATTTTATATTAATGATTATAAATTGAAAATTAAATTAAATTAATTCAGTTAAAATTAAGTTAAATTAGTTCTGTTATTTTTTCATTTCAATTTGATCAATAACTTTATTCTAATTATGTAGTATAAGAGGTGTTGAAAATCAAAATAGGTCATCTATGTGAAAATGATGATTGCAATTGGATTGGATCTATGGACATTAGGTTACAAACTGATGGAAATGATCTCTTCTAACATCAGTTTGGGTCTATGTAATAGCACTAGTCTCCTAGGGCGAGGATGTTAAGTCTAAAATAGGATAATTGAGAAATATATTCTTTAGAAAAGAATCCTACCATGCTCTCATAACATTAATTACCACCTTCATTTTCAGCAACATTTAATGCAATACATAGAAATGATATTAAATTGACATACAAGAAACAACCTTTATTCACAGTAACACCTAGACGTCTGAAGAACAAGTACATAGTAGTGTATGATCGATCAATACATCGTAAATATAAAAATTAAGGAAATAATGAATACAATTATAAAGTATAACATAATCTTAATCCTTCTATCATCGATGTTTTTCAACCTTCTCCTCAAGTCCGCATTCTCATCCATAAAGTTTAGTATAATGTCCTTCGTATAACGGCATGTTGGGGGATCAAATCATTCAAAGTAGTTGCATCCACCTTTAGGAAACCCGCAACATCCAAGGAATCGATGTCCGAGGTTGTCTCGCATCCATGATGTCCGTACTTGTGCTTTCAAGCCGCAGTTGCAGAACTTATAAACTTGAACCCCATCGGATTGAGAAGATTGCCTCCAAGTGGATTGAGAAGATCGTGTAGACATATAGACCTACATTAAAGAAAAACTCAAGTTAATGGTTGCTTTCATTTGCGCAAAAGGTAAATTATATGTAGTGGATGATCATACCTGTAACCATGAATGCTCCTTTCTAACCTTATCACAAGATGATCAATTTTATTACTCATAAAGGAATTATCATCTTAATTACAAACACAATCAATGACATAATTTCTTACAAGGCATGCAACCAAAGTCAAGTTAAATAGATAATAAATGATTCAATTTTATACAATTGATCTCTAGCTAAATAGATAATAAATATTTTAGTTATACAATCGAAGTCAAGCTAAATAGATAATACTACGTAAATGGATCACGACTGCATCAGTCAGCTTACAGAATGAAATATAGTATCCTCTTCATTGGGAATTGGTAGTTGCGGAGCCACCTTAATTGTGGATCAACCTGAAATTAGTTTAACATAGATCATTTAGAAGTTTTCTTTTTGCAATGGTTATGAAATAACATTTTCCTTACCTCATTCCACATCAGAGAATTTGCAGGAACTAGTGTGTCAGTGTTATCATCCCAGCACCAGTCTACATCATCGATCATTTTTGTGGATTGAGCGATAAGTTGCCTTAAGAAACATCCACCTATGCACTACGTCATCTTTGGAGTATTCATTTTGCAGTTGTCGATTTAGTTCTGCAAGGCCATGCGACACTAGTAAACGCCCCATGCATGTATTGACCTTCACTCTTTAGCTTATATAGAATGTAGACCAGAGTCCAATCACGATGTATGCTCCAATTCTCGGAGTTGCGCGTCATTGCTAATTAAGAAAGAAGAAAAGTTAATGGTACTATATATATATATATATATATATATATATATATATATATATATGCAATGGGCTCAGATTTATTGAGAAGATCTATCATTGAATGTAAATGTTAAATCGTAATTCCCAAAAATAACGAAAGGATCCACCAATATAAGTAACCTTTGGGGTTGCTAATTACAATATCACAATAATTCTTCCCTTACCTAGATAGCCATCCAAATCAAAAGCTAACCATGGGCAAATCACTTCGTATATTGTACATCAGTTGTGCAATTAAAGGATCCACCAACAATGGTAGCCTTTGGGGTTGCTCATCTATAATGTAAGAAAAAATCTTGACATACGTAAGTAGCCATCCCAACCAAAACCTACTTATAGGCACATCACTTTCTATATTCGAAATTTACATTTATAAGATAGAACATTAATAAATTTCATCATTGCTCACTAGTATGATAAATATGTTCCCACCTGCATATTACAGGAAAGTAACATAGATAGTAATTAGGTTCAACTTTCCCAAGCAAATCTTCAACGAACTACGAAATGCCAATATAAAAGAAATAACCTAACAATGAACAAACAACACAAACTAGCAAGTCGAAATCAGAATATATAAAAAAGGTCTAAATAGTACAAATAGTTTAGGTACATGATGGACCACAACTAATAACCCCTCTGTTGAAAGTGCTCCCACATCACATCAGCAATGGCATCCCTGACTTGTGTACCTCTTTTTACTTGTTCCTGGGTAATGATGCGCGAGTGGGTTTCGTTTGGAGTGTTGTCTGGCTCAACATCACCCAAATTATCAGTATGTGCACGTCCACAGTTTGTAGTATCTTCACTCGAATTTCCTTGTTCCAAACTTTTATTGTAATACTCATCCCTTCCTCCATCCCTGAGAAGGAAGTTGTGTATTACACAACATGCAACTACAACATCTGCATGAATCTGAGAGTGGTAGAAGGATTGGTAGCTTAAACATTGAAATCTTTTCTTCAATACCCCAAATGCCCTCTCAACACAATTATGAATTTTTGCATGATGGTGATTAAACAACTCTTTCTTGTTGTGGTACTTGTTACGACGTCGAGCGTTATATTCAGTATATGGTAACTAACATTTCTATACAGAGTCATATAAAGGTTAGTATTTGCATAACCACAATCAACTAGATATTGTCGTCCTCTAGGTGGCTCAAAGTGGTCATCTTGGATTGCCCATCGGAGAACCTTCATGTCAGACGATGACCCCTCCCAACCGCTTGCTACGTACAAGAAGGCAAGATCCAGTGAAACAACGCACATCACATTCAATGACGTCCAATGATGCCTGTTGGGAAACCTGGGAGCTTCACTTTGAGGAACAGCGACCTCCACATGTGTCCCATCAATTGCCCCAACAACTTTTTACAGTAAGACATGCAGATGTCTTCATTATACTAGATACATGATTAATTAGGGAGAGATGGGGTGTAGGTGTATGTCTCACCTTGAAATATGCATATTTTTCCCTGTTATTCCTTATCTTTGAAGGAATTGGAATCAAGTCATCGGGCAACATGATGTGATCATACTGCAACTCCTTTATCCACTGCGAAACTTAGATGTACCATTTGCTAATAGTCATTGCGGATCGCTAGAATTTTTTTTGCATCTCACGATTGCGTGCGCCGTGTCCAGCTCCATAAAGAAATATAGCCAACATCTCGTCCGGATGCATATTTTGGCTCCTCTTCATTATTTTCCTATCTAAAAGCATGTCTTGTAGCTTGAAAAACTGCTCGCTTGTCATACGGAACATGTCCATGGGTCGCTCAACATGGCCTGCCAAGACATGATGCACCCAATCTAAGCCAGACAATGACAGAGTATGCTTTGATTGCCTAAGTATCAGATGCCTTTGTTCCTACATCACTTCCATTGCTTCAATGGTTGTTGCGTACATGACTCCCATCAGTATAGAACCCATATTGTTCTCCTCGCGATTTTGAAATGTGTGATTGTCATCCATTTATAAAATTGAAGAGATATTCAAGTAATTTATTCATCGAACAAACCAATGTACATACTGAAATGAATTTCAAACAATGCACTTGACATATTCATTATGAGTTCACAAACACTTGACATAGATTCAGAAAGCCTATAGTCCCTCAAATCCACCCTAATACCATCCAACACCATCCTAACATTCCCCATCCAACACCATCCTAATATAGTCACTCAACTCGTCAACCGGACCATGCAGAAAGACCTTCAGAACGTCACGGAATCCTTTATCTGCCGGTTGAGAAATGAGCCTAATACGCTCTCTCGAATTAAGGTTCGGAAGCAAGGTAGTCAGTGTTGTAGCACAGTACTCAACGTCTTGACTACTGTTCTTTGCCAGCTTTTTCTCCTCGATCTCCACGAATCGGTCCATGCTCTCCATCTCGCTTATCTTTTGCATGAATTGATCGTGGTCAAGAGCATTGTGATGTCGCTTCCTGCTTAATGAGCCACCACCTTCAACTGTACATGTCGTTTTCTCCTTTCTTGCCACGCCACCTCCCGCAGCAAGAGAGGGACCTTCGTTACGAGCCATCTCTTGGTATGTGTTTGCGTAAAGTTGTGACTGAGATCTACCCCTGGACTTTGCACGGTTTGTGTTTGCATGGGTTCCTGGTAGGAGCTCCCTCTGATATGCATTTCAAACAATGGAGGTGCCGACACATCCCCTAGACTCGAACCTACATTATTCTGTGTAAATGCAGGGGTTGACATTTGCTCATTAGAAAATGCATAACCAACTTGTGGTGACTTGAGACTCATCATATAGTTTGATCTCATTGTCCTGCTCTAGGGTGGTCGATTGCCTACGGCTTGAGGTGGCATACATCCCATTTGCTACCTCTCTACCAACTATGGGCTCCATAAGCTTGTAGTATGGAAACGACTTCCCCCGCAAGGCTTGGAAATGTGCGGGAAGCTGCATGGATGAATACACGTATTTATTTGTATTAGGCATAGGGACAAAATTACTAAATTATTAGCGTAAATACTAACCTCATCCCATGCACTATCATCCCACGACACTGGACAATTGCTTGCATCATCCCAACCCCATCCACTCTTATTCATCAAGGTTGTGTATGCCTGAAACATCATTTTCATGTTTTTCCATTTGTTCTGTAATTAATCCTTTGTTAACGACACATTGCATGTTTTGTTGAATTTAACGACTATCTCCTTCCAACAAGTCCTCGAAAAAGATCCATTGACGTATTCACCATTGTCGTAACGTTCTCGAAGTATCTGAACGAGGACCTATAGAATGGTCAGCTGCCTAATTTCCCAAATGAGGGGCCATAGTCTTTCCACGATTTTGAGTCGGTGTTGACATTCTACAAGGATTTACGGTGAAGATGTTATAAAATGTTGCATAACATTTACTTCAATTAATCAAGTACAATTCAATGGAAGATAGTTACCCACCGCTGATTTCCTTGAGTTGAGTGATTGCCATATAAATAATATTTGGTTTCTTGTGTTCTTACATTAAATGTCATTTGCAAGAAACACATAAACATATGACAATAGTCCCAAATATTATTTACACATAACCTCTTCCTTTTTTGATAGGTACAGCGACTGACTCGACTACACTCATCTGGGACTATGTTTTGGAAAGAGACTCCATGATAAACCTAAAAATGATTAGGGAAGATACATCAATGTCTGCTTCCAAATAAAAGAGACTCTTGCACTTTATCAATAAAGAATATGCTACTTCCAAGATTAAAATGTTTGCCTACCAATTATCAATATTTCTTCTATCAACCAGATAAAAGAGCCCAAAATAATATAGATACCATTTTCTACATATATTTCAATGAGATGCTGGCAATAGTTCTTATGAACAAGCAAAGTACCTTTGACACTATCTTCCCCTCTTGGCAGAATGGTCATGCTCGCACAAACGTCCCAACTCTAAGAGGATCTAAATCAATGAAGAGGCCCTTACCCAGTTAATTCTAAATGCCAAATAGTGCAGATTCACATGCGTCTCAAACTGTGGCCATGAGTACAAGAGTAGGAAGCAGCTTCAACATGTGGACCTCTAGGTCAAGATGGACTGTGATGGCTGTGAGCTCAAAGTAAGGATGGACTGTGATGACACACTAATCAATTTTCAGAGTAGAACCCATTCTTAGACCTACATTTATTAGTTGCTAGAAAAAAATATCATCACATCGGAGGCTCATGTAGCATTCAGAACCTAAAATCGGATCGACTAAGAAACTCTCCAACAACTCAGCATCTAAACCCACCCAGACACTACGTAAACCCAAGTCAATCCACAACCCAACATCTGCTACTTTATATATGGAAAACCTCCAATCTCAACCATTAGAAAGATGAAAACCAAACTTGGAAGATCTCATTTCATCTGTACAACACTCTACCAACTTGGAGGATTTCGTTTCATCTCGGAGATATGTCTACCACACCGCCATTCACTGGCCTCGCTACATACTTATCAATAGGACAATACCCATTTGCAATTCGTGATGAGAACAACGATAAGACCGCAATCAAAAACAGACCCTTTTTTCCTGTTCTTCCAGCTAACAATGACTGGTTTTCGTAAAAATTTAGCATGATCAGCAGCAACCGAAGAGTTAACAATTTCAAGCCATAACTAAACATATACAATGAAATATAGCTCAAAATCGAGAAGACGTCTAGTTAATGTGATCTCGGCAAACCTAACCGATTCAAGAGCTGCGAAAAGCAGCGTGCAGTGTGTGAACAGGGGAAATTGGAATGAGATGGATTGACTCAAGCTGGAAAGGAAGGCGGGGAGGAAGGAAAAGGTCTAACCTTTGGTGGTGGTGAGAACGAGATCACTTGGTGCATACTGCTGTCCATCCTTCTAGGCATGTGAGAAAGGGTGGCAGAAGCTGCAAGGCCCAAATGCAGTGGTCTAGACATTGCAAAAGTGGTCTAGGAGGGGGCTTTTATGAGAATGCCTATAAGGGGGTCTGGACATTACAGTGGTCTAGAGGCAGGGCTTTTTTCGCTTGTTGATTCCATCTCGTTGATAGGTACCAAATGCAAAATGCACATCATTCTCATCTTTGAGAAGATAGAAAAGCTCCTTTATTACTTGGGACAATGGGCATCAAGGGAACTGGGAAGGGACCCTTCTTTTTTTCCTCTTGCAATTCTTTTTCTTTTTAATTCCCCCTACCAAACCTACCCTATTTAACATCCAATAGGATCAAACATATCAACACCTGAGGCAGAGAGATTACAAAAAAGTGTTGTAATAACATTCTCCCATGAGGCACATACATATAAAGAGTGAATCCCATCATGAATTGTAACCTCCACCTAAATTAACTTGGTTAGGGAGTAATGCTGGAGAATCAGACCTAATGGATTTTGCTCAACTTCTTGTGGAAGTAGTAGTAGTTTGGAGAATATTGGCCGGAAGGTTGTTAAAAAGAAGGTGAAAGGACTTCCTTTAGCAGCAAGGCTTATTGGGCCCTCGTTGAGGGATGAAACCGACGAGAGTAGATGGAGGAGAGCACTCCAAGACATCAAGGAGATAGATAAAGAACATATAATGTTAGTAATGAAGTGGAGCTATCTTCCTCTCCCCAATCATTTGAAGTAATGCTTCTCTTTCTTATCTGTTTTCCCAAAGGATAAGAGGTTGATTAAAAGTGAGGTGATTTTATTCTGGATAGCACATGATTACGTCGTGCAACGTGAAGAAGGCAGCATTGGTAGTCAGTCACCAGAAGAAATATGGAAAAGCTATTTGGATGATCTGGTTAAAGCATCCCTCATTGAATATGAATATGATGATGATGATTGCTATAGAATGCATGACTTGATCCATGATTTTGCCACGGGGTAGATAGAGTTTTCCAGAGCTAAAGGCCTTGCACCATGTGTGTCTTGGAGGGAAAGCAGAATTACCACAAAACTATCTGCTAAAAGACAATCTCCTCATCACCATGGTCTCCTCTGCCAGTCAAGTTTATTTGGAGGAAAAAAACTACAGGCCAACATACACTGCGGCAACACAGCCATGGAGAAAACAACATGACATCCATGGAGAAAGAGTACGAAATAACAACTTTTATTAAATGCATACCTTTCTAAGCCTTCAAACCGAGTGAAGCAAGTAACTGCAAAACATTTTGGCACAGAGAATAAATTGAATCAATTAGAATGTGGCTCTAAAGGTTAGGGCAAGCCAAGAAGAGGGTTGAAAACCAAAACAACCATACAAGCTACCACACCTGACTACCAATTCCAAGCACCACTCAAGGTCCAATAGAGCAACATGGTGTTAAGAGCCAAGAAGTGTCACACATATATATAGGAAGAGAACAAATTAAGAAGAACAACATAATACCTCCTGGCAAGCAAAGAGGACCTTATTTGCACAGCTTCACAGGGGAGGAATAAATGAACTTTGCAAAGGATTAAAGCCAAGGGCATACCCATTGGAAGAGGGGGACGGTTGCAACGGTAATGCCTGTTCACGAGGCCATTGGAGCACACGATTGGGCGTGACAAGGTCGAGGACGAGACCCATTGGACTGCAACTACAGCAAGGTCACGAGCGATCAAAAGGGCGAGGTCATGAGGGCGAGGCCTGTGATGGATGGTGAGGTCGATTGGAGAGCGAGAGGTGACGATGGGCAATGATTGTGAGGGTGACGATGGGTGAGGATCGTGAGGTTCCTGTCGAGAGGCCAATGAGATTGCGGTAGAGGGAGAAAGGTCACGAGCAATCAAGGCCGAGGCGGTGGGTGGGGGGGCATTAGGGCAAGAATCGCGAGGGGTGCATAAGGAGTGGAGAGCGCGGCATTCCGGAGTGGAGAGCGGCGTGAGTGTCGTGGATGTTTAACACGGGTTTTCTTAACACCGATGGCAACCAATGTTAGGAAAATCGGTGTTAACACCCCCTAACCCGTGTTATGTGAAAGGGGGTTAACCCCTCAAGTAAACAGGGGTTAAGCCCTATTTACTTGACCCCTGTTTTGAGGGGTTAACCTGTCAGGTAAACTGGCCCTTAGGTTCGAAAGAACCTAAACACATAGCCACCGAAGACAAGGACATGGGAGGCCACCAGCAACAGTGGTGTCAATCAAAGGAGAAGAATGGGCCCGCGTAACATCTCCCTTCGTTAGTTGGATCCCCACTAGCACCTCTACGATTCTGGCGATCTGGTGCGGGATCATAGTCGCCAATCGCGCCACTTCTTCCCCACTCATGATCTCTATGCCTCGGACTTCTTCATTGCTGTCACCATTAGCGGCGAAAATCTCGCCACAGTCATCGCTTGCCTGCTATCTTTGTTGCTGCACCTCGCACTCCCTAAAATCACCGAAATCATCGCCTTCTTCAATGCTGCAGTTGACCCCGTGTGAGATTGGATCTCGTGTGATGTCTTCTACTTTGCTTGCCGTGGATCTCGCTACCCTTTCTCGATCACAGGACAATGTCACCACTGTGCAGCACCATCACCCTTCCTCGAGTAGCACCGCTTAAGTGCTTCGCCCCAAATCAAGATTCCTCGGCTCCATTAGCTGCGTCTCCACATTCGCAAGGCCTTCGAGATCAATGTCGAGACCGTCACCAGGGAGATCTTCGACTGCTGCTCCTCATCAGTGACGGCATCAAGATGGACAGAGGACTCCGAGAGAAAATAAAAATGATAATAAAATCCGTGGAACAATAAAATAGAATTATTTCTCAAGATACGACTTGCTTTGATATTACGTTGTAAAACATGATAAGCGGAAGCATATTAATAAAATATCAAAGTATAATCAAGAAATGAACACTTGGGTTTACATGGAAATTCCACTCACAAAGAGCATGGAGAATCACGGGAGAAGGCCTTGATAGGGTTGATGGATCTATTTTTCTCAAGAAAAAATGGGGGGTACAACATCTATTTATAAGTCATTACCCACTTGAACTCTCCACATTACACGATGTGGTACTATTATTTTGTAATTGGATCTATCTAATTACTCAACTACACATTCTTTCAATACTATAAAAGGGAGAGCAACACATCAAGTTATTTTTGAGTTCAATCAATACTATTTTCCATCATTCAAAGGAACTCCTCTCCTTTCTCCCTCTCCATGCATCACTCTCACTCTCTCTCTCTCTCTTGCCAACTCTCTCTCCTCACGTGTGGCTCTCTCCATCTCAAGTTGTGCATGTAGACTCTTACCATGTGGGAGTTGTGCATTAAGACTCTTACCAAGTGGAAGAGAACTCCATCCCATTTTTCCTCACACTATCATTATTGGAGAAGAGAAACCCATAGATGCATGTTGCAATCTACGGGATGGCATGCCACCTGTTTGTACCATGTCAAAAACTGTGATTCATGTTGGTTGCTTGTTATAGCATATCAGATTAAAATGAAACTATTGGGAACTAATTGGTGTGGGACAAATAGCAGTCAAACAATTAGTACCATATAACTAGGTTTTGGGGAATGGATTGTGAAAGGTAAAGACGTGTTGGAAGGAGACCATAAAGCATCGTCTTGCTATCGGGTATTGGATTAATGATATCACTGACAGATCAAATTGGCAACCAAGTATCGATGTAGTTCTCTAGTGAAACACCGTCTGGGCTTTGGACAACGTTTTTCAATCTATGTTCTGACTCTTCTAGCTCCTTGATATGCATGATCATCATCTGTCTCAACCTTCAGAGTCTATCTATCCTTTTTTTTTTTCCTTTTTGTGAGATTGTCCACTTTAACATCTTACATATTTTCTTCCCAACATTTCTTTATTATTTTTTTGGGGCCAAACATACTGGTGCACTTCCGCTTTTCTCAACTAATTCATATGTTGCATTCCACTGGAAGCCTTAGTATGCTGCATTCAGTTGGAAGCCATAGTAGCTGGCTACAATATATATATATATATATATATATATATATATATATATATATATATATATGCCCCCTCTAAAATCTCTCTTGCATTTCAGAGTTTCTCCCCAATTCTGTATATTGTTTCATATTTGAGTAATTTACATGAATCTTAAGCTGATATGATGAATTATACTCCTAGATACGCTGCTTATGGCGCAACAAAGCGTAGTGTGGTACATCTGACAAAATCCTTGCAGGTATTAGCCCAGCTTTACTTATCAGAATCGTATTCTTTGCAATGTACTCTTTGTATGCCATTTCTATCTTCTGCTATTAGGTTCAGTTCCATGTCAATTGATTGGCACTTTATCAGATATGATTTCCCATTTCATGATACGTTCCTATGATTTGCCTTTTGTTTTGAAAATAGCCTTCACGTGAATATGTAGGTTTCTCTGAATCTATCCTGTTGAGCAATGTGTGAAGTTGACCGGGTTTGTTGCTTTCATTTAATGCTTATAATACGTCATTTTTCTTGGTGTTCATCCTCAGGCAGAATTGCAGATGCATGAAGTTAAAAATGTAATTGTCCATAATCTATCAGTGAGTCTATCTTCCATTCAAATTTGGATTTATTCACATTCTTTATTCTGTTGTTAGTTACACAATTTATGTTTCTGTCTGTTCCATTTTCTCTTATAATAGCCTGGAATGGTCACAACTGACCTTCTGATGTCAGGAGCCACAACCAAACAAGTGAAGATCCTGAACACTATCTCCCTTGAAATTTCTGGAATACTTTATTGTTTGTCTAAATATTTGTTCAATTAACAGGCAAAGTTTTTTATCAATATTCTGGCGGAACCTGCTGAAGTAGTAAGATTTTCCATCTATATTTTGATTTTTTTCTCTCCATTAAAATGTATCCGAGTTGTTTGGAACAAAATAGGGTGAAATATGTTATTCATCTTTACCAAGATGGGCTATACCGTTTGTTGGCATTTCCCTTTCGGTTCTTATTTCTTTTTATTTGTGTGGTTTGTTTGTTACTTTTATTTTTTGTATAGATATATTGTGTTATTTTCCCACACCTCTCATCTATATACAGAGGTGTAGGACTCTCTGGAATAACAAGTTGAGTCATTCTTGCCCACTTGATATTAGAGTGGCGATCCTAGACCGAAGCCCTCGGTACCACCACCAAATAGGCCCTTTAACCCTGCACCGCACCCCTTCTCTTTCTCTCTCACGTTGGATTTCGTCTCACCAGCCCTTCTTCTCCCTCAAGTGGCATAGTAGCAGCCCCACCACCAACACTGCTGCTAGCGGTGGTTCGGGTCCTCAACATGCCTCCGTTGGGGCCCATCTGACCCCTTGGTGATGCTGCTTAGCACACTTGAGGATCCCTATAGGTGCTACGCAACCCTCGTTGGGGTGTTTTTTCTTCGCTGCCAACCCTCTTGGGTGGTTCTCACTACTGCCAGATCAGGGTTTGCCTTGGTAGGGAAGGTCCACATCCTCCTCCCTCTTCGCTACCTCGTTCTTGAGTGTCCACAAGAGAGAGGATGCACTGTTAAGGGCTGATCTCGGCCTTAACAGGCATAGCTATGCCTTCGTTGGCTTGGAAATCGATTTTTCAGACCTTACTTCTCATGAGTCTGATCTGAGTTGATGATCTAATGGTCTTTATGATCTGAAATCAAATTTCAGATCTACTCTTGGGTGCATTTCCTCATATACAGGGCTTGAGATGGCTTCCTCTAGTAGTTTTGAGGTGACATCGGGCACCATTTTTGAGATCAGGACCTATAAGAGTTTGTTTTTCGATTCCATAATCAAGTTGGATGAGACCAATTATCCTAGGTGATCTCAGACATTCCTCATGACAGTAGAAGGTCATGACAAGGAGGAACATATGTTACTGGAGTCCAAGCCCACGGAGAAGACTAGAAAATACACCACATGAAAGAAAGATAACGCTATGGTCAAAGTGTGGTTGATGAACTATGTGATCCCACGGATTGGGGATGAGATCATGTATTACTCGACGACCAAGGTGATGTGGGACAACCTTCGTGACACATACTCACGTGAGAAGAACTCGTCTCAGGTTTTCCAAATCAATCACGAACTGTTTGAGTTGAAGCAGGAGGGGTGCTCTCTTTCATGGTACTACTCCGCCGTAAAGGTATTTCAGGAAAAGTACAATGCTTGCAGGCAGGTCTATACATGCGCTACACAGGGAATATCATAGAGAGGCTGTTGTTTGTCACTTCTTGTCAGGTCTCGGTCTAGAGTATGTTGCTGCCTGTTCATAGATTCTCACACTTTTTGAGCTAACTACTTAGAGGAAGTATATTGTCGTCTGAGTTGGATTGCTGGCACCATACCTCAAACTGGAGACAGTGCAGGTTAAGCCTTTGCCCTTACTGTAGTCGTTGGGTGTGGTGGTAGGGGAGCACCTTCTACCCGTAGATGTGGGAGAGGATGAGGCATGTCTGGTAGGTCTCATACTACGTGCACCTTCTGTGGTAAGGTTGGTCATGTGGAGGTCTCATGCTGAGCTAAACATGGGAGGCCTCTAGTTGCTAACCAAGCTACAGTGACTTCAGAGGAGCGGTCAGATGTTGTACCTGTTCCTCAAGCCAAGGTTCGAAATGCTGATTTCGACGTCATGCTGATGAAATTCTACATGTGCATTTCGTGGGCATGCTGAGGGCATGTTGTGGAAATGCCTGTTTTTCAATGGACATACTGATGAGCATGCTGAGAGCACGCCATGGAAATGCAGAGGGCATGCTAATACATACCGACAAAAATGATAGTAGTCAAATAAACTAGCAGCAGCTTTGGCATGACCATCGATTTCACTGGCATGCCGATAATATGTCCACTATGCCGACGATATCCCAACATTTCGATAACTTTACCATGTCGGTATAGGCTTTTCCCAAAAAAGACCTTACCGATGGCATGCCGATGACATTTAAATCATAGCCTCAAGCTGATTATGTTTCCTTATTCTAGTACCTCTCTCAACTGACTTAGGAGCCAACCACACCATCTACCAAGACCACTGCCTTTGCCTCCTCATCAGGTACAAATATATGTGCTCAGGTTTCTGCGGGTATGTCTTGGTTGGTAGATTATGGTGCTTCCCATCATTTCTTAAGAGATTAGGGATGCTTTAGCAGATTACAACTTATGGCCCATGGCAGAACAATGTAGGTTACTGATGGTAGATATGTCTAGATTGATGATCATGGGGAGGTGGCAATTACCCCCACCATGAGAGTATTTGATGTTTTCTTTGTCCCTGATCTCTCTTTGAATTATTGTTTCTCAGTAAGATTACAAAGCAGATTAATTATTGTGCTATCTTTGATAATGTGGGGTGTATCTTTCATGACAAGCTGACAAGGAGGACGATTGATGGCAAACATGAAGAGGGATGTGTGTATCGCCTAGTCTAGACTCCACTTGGGAATGTCTTGCAGTGGCAATGTCATCATACTGCATATTGCATCTGCTACCATGATACATTGTGATGCATGTCAACTTGGGAAGCACCATAGATCTTTTCCTCCCAGTATTG
Organism: Thalassia testudinum; assembly: GCA_037157565.1. Classification (NCBI taxonomy): domain Eukaryota; kingdom Viridiplantae; phylum Streptophyta; class Magnoliopsida; order Alismatales; family Hydrocharitaceae; genus Thalassia; species Thalassia testudinum. The sequence continues at coordinate 56,058,607 of JAZHRO010000002.1, forward strand.
GACCAGGGACTACTGTTGTTTTCAGTTATTGCATATGGATGTTTAGGGCCTAGGTCGGTGTCATGCCCCGTATCATCGACCCTTAGAGATCGACGTTGTGGCACGCGACCACTACCTATCGCCTCCCGAGTTCCAAAAAGGGCGTCACTAAAAAGGGGGGATTAAATTACGAAAAAAATTCAGCAGAGTTTCCTCTGCCTTTTCTTATTTTTCCTAAATTCCTGTACCTACAAAGAGAATCCGTGCACAAGTATAAAATAAAACAAGATGGTTACACCCTACCCAACCACGGATAAGCAAAACGTCGATAGTAGGCATACCTTGTGTAGCATCACATCCATAAAGAAATATGAAAAACATACACTAGTGCGGACACACCCCACCAAGCAGTCACACACACACATATATACATTTACATGCCCATCGTACAAATATTTACAACAGATTATAAGGTTTATACAAAAGGTGGGCACAATATATATATATATATATATATATATATATATATATATATATATATATATATATATATATATATATATATATATATATTGGGAATAAAGTTGGTCGCCTGGCAATGCCACGTGGCAGTAGGTCAAGGGTCCTCTTAGGTGCTGACTATGGTGGACTTAGAGGCCTTATTTTGGTCTTTGCTTAGATTCTAAGTTTTGTTTATTTGTTAAGTCATTTTTCAGGAAAGTTGTTTAGAGGATCTGGTTTATTTGGAATTTGTTCTTTCTTATTTAGGAGATAAGATTAATTTATTTCTTATTTTACAAGATATGTTCTCTCTATAGAAGAGAGCCTTTTTATTGTATTTGTTTTTTAAGTAAGCAATAATATTTTCAACATCTCAAACTCTTCCTCTCTTACAATAATAGCTGGCCACCCTCACAGTTGGCCACCATCATCACTGGCTGACCACCATCCAACAGCAGCCGGTGGCTGCTGTTCTTCCTCTCTCTATTTCAACATGGAACAGTCCCACGTGGACTATTTTTTCCACGCCTAGGAGCCTCTACGCTCCAAGCTTGTGCCCTTCTTGACATGGTATCAGAGCCTACGATTTTGGCTCCTTGGCGTGCACGTATTCATGATCACACACGTGTGGTTTCCATCCCCGACAAGTCTTCATCGACAAAATCGGAGAAGAAAGATCATAGAAAATGATGGATGCCACCGCTACGGTCACCGATGCCACATTGGCCCTGGGAGAAGGTAAGGTGATTATTCTGGGAACAACCATCAAGTTGCAGGGTGCCTCCAACTATGTCTTGTGGGCTTGCGCCTTCAAGATATTCGTCGAAGGGTAAGAAAAACTCAATATTCTCCTAGAGGAACCACTTGAGCAGAAGGATGACAAGAAGAAAAAGAAGTAAGAGGAAAACCACATCGTCATGAATTAGTTGATGAACTCGGTGGTTCCATCGCCTCGAACATGCTTTATCAAAAAAGCGTGTACAAGATTTGGACGACCCTCAAGAAAAGGTATGCCTAAAAATCTAGCAACACTCGTATTACTGATCTGTATACTCGTATATGGACAGCTAGTCAGGGAGTTCTCTCCTAAACTAAATATTGTGAGAAAATGGAGGCATTGTTTGAGGAGTTGGACATCTACGAGCCCCTTTGCTGTGACAAACAAAGGGAGACACAGGCGGTTTGGCAATCTACAAAGTTTTTATCGGGCTTGCATCCCCGTTATCAAGCTACCCGCGATCAGATCGTTGCATTCGACAGGAAGGTGGATCTTGAGACCATTTTCTGTTGTCTTGAGAAGATGGAGATTCTAGAAGAAGTCATGCCCAAAGTCGACAACTACACACTTGCGATCCCAGAGACTAGTGTGGGGCATGGAAGGAGGCATGGCCAAGGCCCTGGCCGTGTCTACCCTAAGTGTCAGTATTGTGGATGTACAAATCATTCATAGAGGATCTTGAGAAGATACAGGCCATAATTCGTGAAGAAAAGGAGAAGACAACAGCGGTCGTCGCGACGACTATAGAGGTTGTCACAGATGCAACGACTTCGGAACTTGCAAGTGGCTATACCATGGCTTCTCCCAAAGATCAAGTTGAGACTTGGGAGCATATTGCTTGGAGAAGAAGAATGGTGGGGCATCTAGCCTTATTATCAAGTTTAAGCAAATCTTCATCCTCCCAGCCCCGACTTGAGGGGGAGTGTTGGGAATAAAGTTGGCCATGTGGCACTGCCACGTGGTAGCTAGTCAAGCTATGTGACAACAGGTCAAGGGCCCTCTTCGGTGCTGGTTATGGTGGCCCTAGAGGCCTTATTTTGGTCTTTGCTTAGATTCCAAGTTTTGTTTATTTGTTAAATTATTTTTAAGGAAAGTTGTTTAGAGGATTTGATTTATTTGGGATTTGTTCTTTTTTATTTAGGAGATAAGATTTGTTTGTTTCTTATTTTAAAGCATATGTTCTCTCTATAAAAGAGAGCCTTCGTATTGTATTTATTTTTTGAGTAAGTAATAATATTTCCAACATCTCAAACTCTTCTCCCTCTTTTCCAATAGCCGGCCACCATCATCGCTGACCATCATCACCAATCGGCCACCATCTAACTACAGTTGGTGGCTACTGCTGCTGCTCTTCCTCTATTTGTTTCAACGTGGAATAGTCCCACATGGACTATTTTTTCCACGCCTACGAGCCTCCATGCTCCAAGCTTGCACCATCCTTGACCATAGATATACAATTATTTACATTACTTCATTCTTCCTACCAAAATACATTTCCTTTCTTGACCAATTAAAGTATAAAACCCAAAAGGAAACACCATTTCCCTATCCCTTCTCTCCTCGCCTGTCATCCTATCACACCTACGTTCGCTAGGGCCAACAACAATGCCATTTGGTCCTAAAGAAGTGCAATAGGCAGTTGGTGAGGCTTGTCAGGTAGTCCTCAACGGGGAGGAGCTCGCCCAGGTACATCATCTACCGCAGAAGGTCTCTGATGAGTTTGATGCAGAGCAGGAGCAACTACACCTGCTGGGGCAACACCAGTAGGTAGGGGCGACCCACAAAGCGAGGATAGTAGTGTGGCATCATGACTTGAAAAAAAGAAACGGCAAAGTATGATGAGCCTCATGGCTCAGTAGGGTGTAAAAAGGTATAAGAGAAGGAAAACCATTAAGGAAGATGTCTTGGTTGGCGGGCATCCCCTCCAATGGGTGCAATTCTCGAACACTTTCCTCTCATTCTTGCTTGTCCTTTTCCCCCATCCTCTCTTATTTATAGAAATATCCCATCTTGCCCCTATGGACTCTATTCCATAATTCTTCTAGCTTAGGCTGATGGTGACAGAACATGTTGCCTTCAACCCTTTATCGCGGGGTCCTGTCCTATGTCGCCTCTCAACTTAGGGAGTAGCAATTGCTAGCATCTAATGGCAAGTTATTTCCTATCGTAACGATAAGAATCATCATCATGTTATTAGAGTACTTTCATTGTAAACATAGTTAGTTCGTGGTGCAAGGAACCTCAAATGTCCCGGAGAGTGGGCATCCCCTCCAATGGACACAATTATTGAATACTTTCCTCTCATTCTTGTATGTCCTTTTCCCCTATCCTCCCCTATCTATAGAAATATCCCATCTTGCCCCTATGGACTCTATTCCATAATTCTTCTAGCTTAGACTGATGGTGATAGAGCCTGTTGCCTCCGACCCCCTATCACAAGGTCCAGTCCTATGTTGCCTCTCAACTTGGGGAGTAGTAACTGCCAGCATCTAGCGGCAAGTTATTTACTATCGTAATGACAAGAATCATTACCCTGTCATTAGGGTACTTTCGTTGTGAACTTAGGTGGTTCGTGATGTAAGAAACTTCTCCTTGCACCTCCGAGAGATCCCTTTACGTCGAATCCTCCCTCAGGAGTCATCCACTGCAACTTATAACAAAAGTTACCGGGTTGACAGTTCTCAACTCTAACATACATGGAGACACTTAACACGTGTTGGCCTCTTTAGCCTTGACATCCTATTACAAGAAAACTTAAAGTCCATGATGTGATCAATTCGTAAATGATTTGCCTACAAGTTGATTATTACCTCCGTGACATCGGAAATCCTTCTCGATAGCCACGGGTTGCAATCCTGGGGTCCACTCCATTTTTTCCTGGTAGCCCTCCACTGTAGGTGCCCTCAATATTCGGGACCTTTTCCTCGAGGGGCCCACTTGTGGTTACTTTTGTTTCCAACATGTGGCAACTTGGTGCCCACTGACGAATTTTGCCAGGGGTCCTGCATAGCTAGTTTGTACCTGCATCCCAAGTTAGGACTGTCGCAACTGGTGCATCGAAGTTTGCATCATCCAACTCTATAGATGCGACCTGCTATAGAAGGGTATCCACTCCCCTTTGAATTACCGATGACCCTGTCAGGTTTTGATACCCTTGTTTTGATGTAACAAAATTATATTATATTTTATTGTGGACTGATCACACTTAAAGATAAAATCAAGTAATGATGATTGTGCCACAGATGGAATCAATCTCTTGATGAAGATCTTGAAGGCTCTTTTTAACTTTATTGAGTCTAGTATATTGTAAGGAACCTTAAAGATAACAAACGATGCATTTCGAAACTTGGTAGCATTGAAATTTAGCTAAAACCCTAAGTTTTCAATACTATTTTTCGACCAAACCCGTTTTTGATCGATCAACCATTTGGAATTGTAGAGAATTTTTAGGGGGAAAATAGTTCTTATTCAAATAGAGAGGCCCTAGCCCTCTTTACATAGGTAGGCAAAAGGACATACATGAAAATCCAACCAAGACTAAAAATAGTAAACACTAGTTAAATATTTAATTTGATTTTATTTTCTAACACTCCCCCGCAAGTTGAGATATAGGAGTTGGCGAAGACTTGGATCCTTAAGATAGTAAAAATCCACCCTTATCGACATGGTAGTCCTCTCTTCGTGTCTTCAACCCTAAGTGTTTTTTCTTGTACACCTTCACAGAGTCAATCAACACTTGATTTCTCTTGAGGTACGTGAGAGTACTGCCTAAATTTTGATATCTTAAGGTGACTCCTGTCTTCACTTCTTGTATCTTTCACTTAACATATAAAAACTCAAACAATAAAAATCAAACTTAAAATTGTAAGGAGCTACACATAAATACCCCAAAAGGCAAAAACACAAGAGTCAAACTTAACCTAATATCAGAGCAACAACGCAATAACCCCCTTTTTTTTCTTATTTGGTTGAAATGAGAGAGAGAGAGACAACGATGGTAGCAGCACTTGCTACTATTGATGCCGTTGCTGTTGCTCGTGCGATCAGAGAGGAGAGGAACCATCATCGACTCCCTCTTCTTCTCCTTTGTCTCCCACTCCCCCTTTTCTTCTCTTCTTTTTTCTGGTTGTGGGTGGCGGTATTGCAGTAGGGATGACAGTGGCGGAGCTTCAGTGAGTCGGAGGAGATCTAGACCACCTGGGTCTGGTAGAGCAGCCTCCAAGGAACATGATCGTGCCCTCAAACTCTCGTTCAAACGAGGTTAGAAGGGACGAAATAGAGATTCGAGCCTCACGGCTCATGGGCGACGCTGGGCAAAGGTTGGCTTACCTGCGGCAACTCCACTGTCCAATGGTCACTTGAGGGGGTGCGACTGGTCTGCGATGGGCCAACGACACACCCCTCCAGGTCGGACGATGATCGGTGCAGCAACAGAGGCGGTGGACCTATTCTTCGGCTGTTGCTGCTAGGTTTCTCCGACGCTGAGATAAGGAATGAGAGGAGATGAAGAAGAAGAAAGGAGAAATTTGGAGAGAAGAGAGCCTCTCCGATGGCTTGCCGGAGATCGGCGACGCCGCCGAAGGGCCTCCCCCATCTAGATCTTCTTCTAAACCCTAGACCACCAAGATCAATGGCTCTGATACCATATAGAGAATTTTTAGAGGGAAAATAGTTCTTATTTAAATTGAGAGGCCCTAACCCTTTTTACATAGAGTCAAAAGGGCATACATGAAAATCCAACCAAGACTAAAAATAGTACACACTAATCAATTATTTAATTTGATTTTATTTCCTAATAGGAATAATTGATCAAAGGCCTCTAATGGTCAAATTTTGATAATGCTCCAATGGTCGATCAAATTCCTAATTTAATTGATCAACATGGAATCAATCAAAATGTTAATTTAATCGATCAAAAGTCATTTTGATTGACCAACTATTTATTTTCGACCAAAGTCATATTTATAGACTTTCTAAATCAAGTTGAAAAACACCTATAAATAGGACTCTCGACCCTCCATTCGAAAACACACCTCAAGAACTTTCTACAAGCAAATCTCTCATATTCTCTCTAGTGCTTTTGCACCTTTGTGCCTGCAACTATTGCAATCTAAACCACATGCCTTTGCGATCTCAAAAGTTCGGTTTGTTTTAATTCTGTGGTTCCATAGGAATTCATATTATATATTTTATTTCTGTTATTTTTTATTTGGGACCCAAGTTATTTTTGGGAGTCCCATTATTTTTCTTCTCTTGATCAGGTGTATAAGAGAAGTCTTGTAACAAGTTGTGCCAACCTCGTTCAAGTGGTGCGTTAGTGGATTTGACTAGCGTCGACTAGTTGGAGAAATCCTGAGCTGAGAGCTTAGGTAGTAGTTTTTACTCTGAAAGGTTTTCACTCTAAATCTAAGTGTCATCTATCTTTATGGTTTGCTTATACTTATTTTGCTATGTGGTGAATGATATTTTAAATTCCGCAATCGTTTTCGATAATACACTATTCACCCCCTCTATTGTATACTTAATTCCTATAGGCTCCGCACGCACTCGCATCTGGTATCGGAGCCAGGTTTGTTCTAGTAACGATGTCAAAATTCTATGAGGTATACGTTGAGAGGCAATCTACCATTAGACCACCTCTCTTTGATGACACCAATTATGGATACTGGAAGATCAGAATGCAAATATTCCTTGAATCCATGGATGACAAGGTCTGGGATGTGATAGCTTCCAAGTACACACGACTTGAAAAGAAAGAAGGCGTTGAGATCACTGCAAACAAAAGCAGATGGCTACTCACAATGCTAAAGAAATCAAATAAAAAGGGGGAGGGGGCTGCCCTACAACTCTTTAGGCAGAACCTTGGCATGTGGTGCTTCTCGCAAGGCGCCACCCATCTCCAATGTCCAATGCACATGGCGCCTACCCATGTTGCTATTGTCATTGACGAGCTTCGTTGGCGGTGGCCAGCTCGACGGCAGCTGGCGACGAAGTAAAGGGCTGGTGGAAGGGGAAACTGAGTGAGAGACAGAAGGAGATGGGGTAAGTTGCAGGGGGAGAGAGAGATTGAGAGAAAGGGAGTGCGGGAGGGAAAGAGTGAGGGAGATCGGGGGGTGAGATTGAGAGATCGAGAGGGTGAGAGAGATCAGGAAGGGCCGATTGAGAGAGATTGAGAGGGTGAGGGGGAAAAGTAGCGTTGGGGGAAAAAGTGGTCGGTGCGGTGTCAAATGATCTGTGGCTCTCCCTTTTTCACTTTTTTTTTTGTTTTTCTCATAAGGCCTTAACAGTCGAATTCATGACTGACAAGATTATCGTTATTATTTAGTTATAGTAGATGATTTTTCCTGGTTGTCTTGGTTATTTTTATTGAATAATAAGTTCAATGTTAGGAATGTTATTGAGACATTTTTATTGGGAAAAAAGAATAAACTCTGTTACTGTTAAGTTTGTCAGATTGGATAATGCATTGGAATTTTGTACTATCAGACTTGCTGCCTTCTACATGGTTCATAGTATTATACATCAGACCTCCTACCCCCATACTTCAAAGTAAAATGGTGTAGAATGTTGTGGTAGAGAGGAAACATAGACATTTGTTAGTTGTGCCTCGTACATTACTTATTCATCATTGTGTGTCACATTTGTACTGGGGTAATGCAGTTCTCAGAGCATGCTATCTTATTAACAGGATGCCTTCTTCTATGTTATATGAGCGGACTCCTTGGGATATTCTTTATCCTGAGAGTGATCTATTCCAATTACCACCTTGTGTATTTGGGTGTGTAGCATTTGTGCATCTCCCAAGCCCAACGAGAGATAAGTTGAGACCGAGGGTCATGAAATCATTTTTCTTGGATATTCAAGAACACAGAAAGGGTACAAATGTTTTAATCCAGTGATAGGCACCACATGATTGTAAATGTTACATTCCATGAGTTTGTCCCCTATATCTCACTTGTAGCACGACAGTTGTCACCAGAGGCAAAGTTTGCACCCATGCCTATTCCTCAAGTTCCCATGGGTGGGATTCCTGTTTCTGAGACTAGTCTAGCACATGGCAGTGGTAGTGGTGATTCTGTGACACTTCCTGCACCTGATAGTGGCAGTGATGATCAGAGGTTCAGAGATTCGCTAGTTACATATTAGTTAGCAGTTACTTACAGCCATCATACCCCCCTCCCCCCCCCCCCCCCCCCCACACACACACAACCACTTTTGTCCCACCTTTCTCCCCAAGTCAAGTGTGTATTGAGAGCTCTTACCAGTGTGTGGCTAGTGGTGATTATGCAGGTCAGGTTGATGCGGTCCCTGATGATGATCTTTTGATAGCTATTCAGAAAGCGCCACGCTCCTGTGTGTAGTACCCTGTGGTTGAGGTTTTCTCTACAGCTAATTTGGGAACTGCTTTTAGATTGTTTACTACTGCGTTGTTTGCCATGCAAATACCTTCCATATACCAACAGGCATTACTTGATCCAAAATGACGTCAAGCTATGGAGGATGAGATGGTTGCTGTTTAAGCTCGACAGACGTGGGATCTTACTCCGCTTCCAGATGACGCTCGCCTGGTCGAATCTCGTGGAGTCTTTGCCTTGAAATACAACCTTGATGGGTTGAATTCAAGGTACAAGGCTCGGTTAGTGGCGAATGGGTTCAATCTGACATATGGGGTGGACTTCAATACTTTCTCCTTTATGCCTCGCTTGTCAACGATCTAGATCCTTATATCTGTTGCTACCTATAAGGACTGGGAACTTCACCAGCTTAATGTGAAGAACGTTTTTTGCTGAGCACTCTAGTTACCCTTTATAGTTTATGCTTGTTAGGGACTATTTATTTTATGTTTTTGACTTATTCTCTTATGTAATTTTTCCAACACCTCTCTCTTATAAAGAGGTGTAAGGTTTTCTTTGAGAATAGGATTCTTTATTTCATCCCTCTTGGTATTAGAGCGACGATCCTAGATCGACACTCGAGTATCACACCGAAACAAGCTACCTAACCCTTCCACCAAAACCCTAACCATCTCTCCACGTCGTTCACCATCTTCTTCTCCCTCACCGGTGGCGATACAACCTGCAAGGGGGCATCAACGACGGCAGGCAGCGACGCTGAAGGGGCCTGTTGCCCTTGTGGCGGCACTGCAGGGGCACATGGCCTCTGTGGTGGCACCGTAGGGACACCTACAACAGCGAACACCCAATGGCACTGGGCTGGGAGTAGCAACGGTGATTTGCTACGTCAGCAAACCCTCTATCGACGGTACTAGAGCCACTGGTGGGTTTTGTCGACCTAGCGCAGTGAGGAGGGTAGTAGCCTTCTTTTGAGGGCCTCTAGGGGTGCCTCCGGACCCTAGTAGGCCCCTACTAATTGTTAAAGGGCTACTATGCGTGTCTAACATGATTTCCAAGGAAGAGATTGTTTGGATTTCATATTAGATCACTTTCTTTTGTGATCTACAGTGATCCTGTAGTTCTGATTTTTGACGTCTTCCCATAGCTTCTGAGCATTTTGGCTTAATCTTCATCTTTTAAGGTAACATCAGAGGCTAGTCAAGAGAGTGGGAACTACAAAAACCCGTCGTTATCCCTATTGTGAAGTTGAATGAGATTAACTATGCTCATTGGTCTTAAACATTCTTGATGACCATTAAGGGTCACAACAAGGAGCACCTATTATTGGAGCCAAAGCCTTAGAACAAGGTTGGGAGGTACATCTCATGGAAAAAGGACAATGTTATGGTGAGAGCATGGATCATGAATGCCATCGCACTACAGATTGGAGATGATGTCATGTATTATAGGACTGCCAAAGAAATGTGGGATACGTTACACGACACATTCCCACGAGATAAATTCTAGCACGGTCTATCAGATCTACAATGAGATGTTCTCCCTCATATAGGAGGGACAGACCTTAACGCAGTTCTATGCTACGTTGAAAGGGCTTCTGGAGAAGTACAATGTGTGCAGGCTTGTGTGCACATGTGGTACTCATCTAAAATACCGCAAGGAGATAGCAGTCCTTCACTCACTTTGGGTTAGGCCCAGAATATGATCCTGCACGCTCTCAAATTCTGACATTATCGGAGCTTCCATCACTTGAGGAGACTTATAACCGACTGAGTCGGATCACAGTGGCTACTCCTACTCCTGAGATCACTAGATAGACTTCTGCACTGGCTGTTGGTGGAGGTTGAGGCACTAAAGGTTTATCCTCTACTCGTGGGCGTGGTCATGGCAAAGGATAGACAGGTAAACCACGTCCTACGTGCACTTTCTGTGGTAGGATTGGTCATGTGGAGGCCTTATGCTGGTCTAAGCATGGGAGACCTCTTGTTGCCAATCAAGTTGCTGCTTCTTCTAAGACAGAATCTGACACAATGTCACATGCTGAATATGATGCTGTCGTATAGAGGCTTGCTCAGATTACTCAAGAGACTCTGTCTTCCTCTTCAGATACTCCTACCATTGCCTCCTCAAGTACAAGGTGTCTTTGCTGTGCCTGACAAGTCTACTTGGTTGGTAGATGTAGGTGTATCACAACATTTGAGTGGTGATCATAGTGGCTTCCAGCATTTTCAGTCTGTACCTCCTAGTAGGACTATTCAGGTAGCAAATAAGAGGCATACTAGAGTTGATGGTCAGGGGGAGATGCCAGTCACCCCCAATATGAAGTTGCCTAATGTTCTTTTTGTCCCTGCTTTTTCGATGAGTTTGTTATTTGTTAGTAGAATTACGAAAGGCCTTAATTGCAGGGTGATTTTTTATAATATTGGTTGTGTTTCAGAACAAGCTCATAGGGAGGATGATTGGTGGCAGACATGAAGAGAGGGGTATGTATTGCCTGTCTCAGATGCTAATTGCTGCACAGTGCTAGGGGGATGTGTGTTTCACTACGAGTGCCGTACAGTGGCACAATCGCCTTAGTCATCCATATTTGGACAGACTTCACCGTATCATTCCTCATCTTTTGCCAGCCACCGAAATTCATTGTAATGCGTGCTAGATGGGAAAGCACTACAAATCCACTTATCCTACCAATTCTACTGTTTTTGAGTCTCTCTTTGATTTGCTGCATTTAGATGTATGGGGCCCTGCTCGAATTCCAGATCGACTAGGACATAGAAACTACTTGGTGATTGTGGATGATTATTCTAGATTATCTTGGCTATTTTTGTTAAAAAATAAGTCGGACGTTGGGTTTGTAATTGAGAATTTTGTTATTGAAATAAAGAATCAGTTTGCTTCCACTGTCAAAGTTATGCGTACTGATAATGCACTTGAATTTTGTACTGCACGTATGAAAGCATTTTACAGATCCCATGGAATGGTTCATTAGACCACATGACCCTATACATCCCAGCAAAATGGGGTAGCAGAGAGAAAATATAGACATATTTTGGATGTGGCCCCAACTCTTTTGATACATCATAATGTTCCATCACAGTACTGGGGAGATACAATGCTTACTGCATGCTATTTGATTAACAGGATGACTAGTTCTGTCATTTCTGTGTAGGTATCATGGCAAATACTGTACTTAGACCGAGAGTTATTTCAGTTTCCACCTTGGGCCTTTAGCTGTGTAGCCTTTGTGCATATGACTGGGTTAAGTAGAGATAAACTTGCCCCCAAAGCGGTCAAGTGTGTCTTTTTTAGTACAGTCACACCCAGAAAGGCTACAAATGCTATGATCCCCTACAAAAGAGGGACTATGTTATGCCGATGTTACTTTTCATGAGGCAATCCTATATTTTTCTTATTGGCAAACAGTAGAGACTCAAGGCAGAGAAGGCTCTCATTCCTATTCCTTCCATTCAGTTTGGTGACTTTCCTGCAACTCAGATTGTATCACCGGATACTACAGATACTAGTCGTGCCCGGTTAAGAGATCCTCCACTGGTATTTAGGAAATTAATGACATATTAGCAACATACCCCCCCCTTTAGCACCATCATCCTCCCCACAATAGGTATGTGTTGACACTACTGACCATTGTGTATCAGGTGATGATCCTGCAAGTGCTATACCAGTTGTCTCTGAGCCTCCTCTTAGTGATGATGAAGCATCCCCATCTGAGCCACCTGTTATGATTGAGTCTCCCTCTGATGATATGGATCTTCCGATTGCTATTCGGAAGGCCCCCAGGAGTTGTGCGCACTATTAGATGGTAGGGGTAGTTTCCTCTTATTGTTTAAGTCGCCCATTTGTCATTTTCACAAATGCCCTTACCTCTACACAGATACCAGTCACTTATCAGTAGACTATGCTCAAGCCATGAAAGATGAGATGGTTGTCCTCCAGCCTCGGCAAACATGGGAGCTTACTCCGTTACCTCCTAGTGCACGCACCGTTGGTTGCCATTAGGTCTTTGTTGTGAAGTATAACCCAGATGAGTCTGTTTCTCAGTATAAGGCTCAGTTTGTGGCAAAGGAATTCACCTAAACCTACGAAGGGATTTCTTTGACATTTCCCCTTTGGCTTGGCTTCCTATTGTGCGGATTCTCATTTTTGTTGCTGCTCATTTTGACTGGCCGTTATATCAGCTGGATGTCAAGAATGCTTTCTTGTTTGTTGATCTACAAGAAGAGGTGTATAGGCAGCAACCCCCAGGGTTTGAGACTTAGGGGAAGTGTGTGTGTAGGTTGAATAAGGTGATATATGGCTTCAAGCAAAGTCTGAGGGCCTGGTTTCAGAAACTATCAAAGGTTGTTGAAGATATGGGACTCATTCGGTCTATTTATGATCATTCCTTGTTTATGAGAAAGACAGATAAGGGGATTGTGGCTCTCCTTATCTATGTAGATGACCTCATTATCACCAATGATGATGCCATTGGGATAGTTGAGGTCAAGCAAAGGCTGATAGAGAAGTTTGTTGTGAATGATTTAGGCTCATTGAGATACTTCTTGGATATAGCGATGGTGAGAGAAAAGAGCGGTATTGTCTTTAGCCAGAGGAAATACGCTTTTGACTTACTGCAGGAGATTGGGATGTTGGGATTCAAGTTTGCCAACATACCCATAGATTTGAAGATGCACTTATATGATTTTGAGTCATAGATTGTAAAGAGTAGAGGCTATAGACAATTGATTGGGATGCTGTTGTACCTTACTATTACACATCTAGACATCTCGCTTGCAGTTGGCAAACCTAGTCAATTTATGGATCGACCAACCAAGCAAAATTGGGATGCAGCTATGCAAGTGCTTAGGTACCTAAAATGAGCACCAGGACGTAGACTACCATTCAAGAAAGGCAGGTCTATAACCATAGTGGGATACTCAGATGCAGACTATGCTAGATGTTTTTCTAACAGGAAATCCACTATCGGACTTTGTACTTATGTAGCTGGTAACCTTGTAACTTAGAGGAGCAAAAAGCAGAGCGTTATGTCTTGCTCAAGTGCAGAGTTGAAGTATAGAGCAATGGCATAGGTGACAGTTGAACTTGTGTTGATCAGATCTATCTTACTTGACTTCATGTCAAGATTGAGGAGCCCATGGAGATGAGGGTGCCAACAAAGTGGCTACCTACATAGCAAACAATCCCATGTTTCATGAGTGTATGAAACATGTAGAAATTGATTGTCACTACACCAGAGATCTGATTCAGAAGAAACTTCTCTTTACCTCATCAGTTGCCTTAGAGAACCAGACAGCAAATATATTTACCAAGTCTCTTGCCAAATATGCATTTGAGGCTAGTCATGACAAGCTAAGCATGATAAATATCTATGCTTCAACTTAAGGAGGAGTGTTGAGCACTCTAGTTACCCTTTACATTTTATGCTTGTTAGAGACTATTTATTTATTTTATGTTTTTGCTTGGTTCTCTTATGTAATTTTCCTAACACCTCTCTCTATATAAAGATGTGTAAGGTTTTCTTTGATAATAGTATTTTTCATTTCGTCCCACTTCTTTCTACATGGCAATATTTAGGAGGTCTACATACAACCACCCTCTGGGTTCAAGGTTTAGGGGGAGTGTGTATGCAGGTTGAAGAAGGCCATCTATAGTATTAAGCAGAGCCCGAGAGCATGGTTCTATAAGCTCTCAGAGGTGGTGAAGATGAGTCTGAAGTGATCATCAAACCATTCCTTATTTGTTTGAAAGACTGAGAAGGGCGTGGTGGCTCTCATGGTCTTTGCTGATGACCTTATTATTATCGAGAATGATGAAGCTGGAATAACTAAGGTTAAGCAGTCTCTTACTGAGGAGTTTATTATGAAAGATTTGGGACAACTACGGCACTTTCTTGGGATTGAGGTGGCTAGAAGCAAGCAAAGAATTGTTTTGTTTCAGTGTAAGTATGTTGTAGATGTATTTCAGGAAACTAGTATGCTAAGGTCCAAGCCAGCCAATATTCCCATGGACTCAAAGTGCATCTATTTGATGAAGCGGAGCCCGTGGACAATTGGGCATATAGGCAGCTTGTTGGGAAATTATTATACTTGATGATTACTCAACCAAACATTGCATTTGTTGTGGGCAAACTCAGCCAGTTTATGGATAGACCGACCAAGTAACACTGGCAGGCAGCTATGTAGATGCTTAGATACCTGAAGAAAGCACCTAGGCATGGGATACTTTTCCAGAGAGGATCCTGCATAATCAGATGCGAATTATGCAAGATGTTTGGCAGACAAGAAGTCCACCACTGGTTTTTACACATTGGTAGCGGGAATTTGGTCACTTGGAGGAGTAAGAAATAGGGAGTTGTTTCTAGATCTAGTGCCGAGTCAGAGTACGGGGTTATGGCCCAGACAACTATAGAGATGATCTAAGTGAAATCTCTACTGCAAGATTTACATGTCCAGATTTAAGAACCTATGAAGATGAGATGTGACAACCGAATAGCTACATAGATTGTCAACAATCCCATGTTTCATGAGCACACCAAGCATATCGAGGTGGACTGCCACTACTCCAAAGACTTGATTCAGCGTTAGATGTTGCGTACTACTTTTGTTGCGTCTGAAGACCAGACAATAGACATTCTATCAATTATAGTAAATAAGGCATGGCCCCTATATTAGCTTGATGTGAAGAGCACTTTCTTGTATGGAGATATGTAGGAAGATGTTTACATAGCCCAACCACCTGGCTTTGTGGTTGAGAAGAAAGTTGACAGACTTTGAAAAGCTATCTATATCCTGAAGCAGAGTTTACAGGCATGGTTTGAGAGAATCAATTTAGATATTCAAAGAATTGGGTTTCGCAGGTCCATGTTTGACCACTCTATTTTTGTGAGACGTAGGGAATTTGGTGTTGTGGACGATATGGTCCTTACTGGTGATAATGCCTTGAGGATACAGGAGACAGAATTTCTTGCAAACCACCTTTGTTACTAAGGATCTGGGCACATTAAGGTATTTCCTTGGCATTGAGATAGCCCAGAATTCACGTGGAATGTCCTTGTTAGAGAATGTTCTTGAGCTTTTAGAGGAGACTGGTCTATTAGGTGCCAAGCCCTTCTTTATTCCAGTTGAGTCACAAGGGAGACTTAGTGAGGAAGATGATCCTCTTTTTGAAGACAAGGGAAGGTACAAGAGCATTGTTGGCAAACTGTTATATGTTACTGTCACTAGACCAAATATCAATTTTGCTATGAATCGGACAAGTCAGTTTATGGAGAATCCACGCTACAGTCACCAGTAGGCATTATGCCTTATTCTCAGATATCTCACAGGCAGTCCAGGGAAAGGACTTTATATGAAGAATAATGGGCATGTTGGTCTACATGCCTATTCTGATGCTAACTATGTTGGTTCTATGGAGGACAAGAGGTCTACTATTGGATATTCTACTTGTCTTGGTGGGAATCTGGTAACCTGAAGGAACAAGAAACAGAGTGTGGTTTCTCGATCTAGTGTAGAGGCTGAATACAGAGCTATGGTCCATGCAGTGTGTAACATAATGTGACTGGTTCATTTCCTTCAAGACTTAGGTGTTCAGGTTAAGCTTTCGGAACCTATGTTCTGTGACAACAAGTCTGCAACATGCATTGTGTTAAATTCTGACTTTCACGAACATACTAAACACATTGAAGTGGATTGTCACTTTGTACGAGATATGGTCTCATATGGGAAGATATGTACTATTACCTCATCAGAACAACTAGCAGACATTTTCACTAAGGTTCTTGCCAGGAAGCGTCATGAGTTCTTGTGTTCAAAGTTAGGCATGTTAGAGATATATGCTCCAGCTTAAAGAGGAGTGTTGGAGTTATTTTATTCATATAGGAGTATTTTGATATTTTATGTTTCACTTAGGGCATCATATATAATATTTCTGAAGGGATTTCTTTTCTAATAGAGCAATTCATTTTCCTCTTCCTCTACACTATCAAAAAGTGAATGAAGCTGGTCTCCCTCGATACTATGTCTGATGATGGGGAGGCCTGCTATATATAAAACATTATGATACTAAGCGCAGGGTCGGATGAGTAGGATCTCCTACTTCCAACCAGATGCAGGCATGGGGCTAACATTATATGATTGGAGATGACATTCTGGTGCCATTTGGTTTCAGAATGACTAAGAAATCAATCCAGCTTGTTAGATCCAGAATGCTGTTAAGTAGTTTTTTCAAATGCCCAAGAGACAGATTTCCATAGAGCTCTAGATTCTACAGTTCCAGTGACGCTATTATTTGCATTATATGCATTCAGAGGAGACATCTGTATGCTTGCAGGTGGCAGAATACCTTGTTCCACGCATCAGATCAGTTCCAACTAAGGGCTCCTTGAGACCGGCTTATATCCGCTTCCTTACTGGATTAAAAGCTTATTCGCAGTTATTCTCTGTAAGTAGAAGTATCCTGATTAATACCTTGGATGTTGATGCAAGGGATTTGCTTGCTACGACTATCTTGTGTTTCCTCAGCGGATTGCATTTGGTGCACGGAGGAATAGATACGTGGTGGAGGAAGAGTAGAGAGCTTTGTGAGCAAAATGCCCTTTTTGCCAGGTAATCTTGATACCAATTTTGGCCCCATAATTGCATTATGCTGTGGTAATCTTCAATGAAATATTGTTTTCTCAAATCGTTTTTTTTTTTTTTCCTGTGGCACTAATCTTGATACCAATTTTGGCCCCATTGTTGCATTATGCTGTGGTAATCTTCAATGAAATATTGTTTTCTCAAATCCTTTTTTTTTTCCTGTGGCACTAATCAAGATTGAAAATAGCAAAAGTGGAAATATCTAGCCTTAAATTTTTAGAAAATGTTCTCGTATAGTGCAGTGAGAAAATGGCATGACTTTGGGCTCCAAACTAGATTTGTCTCTTCTGTTGCGTAGATGAAATATGAACAGCCGGTTAGTTCAGGGAAAAAAAAAACAAAAGAGATAAGAGAAAATGAAAGAAAGAAATTGAACTACCACGTATGTGTGCCAATCGAACTCCCTTTTCTGCGGTTAATTAGTATCTGATTGGCCATATTATTGGACACTTTTTGCAATTTTCCATATACGAATGCTGGTCAAATTTCAGTTCCGCCATTCCTTTGATAGGAGAATTTGTTTTCTTCCCATGCAATCGAATCTTTAGGTGGCGTTTGGTTAGATGAATTATTAGGATGATTAAAAGGGGTGTAGAATGGGGAGAAGAATTGGAGTGATTTTTTTTCATTTGAGTGTTTGGTTAGATTTGTAGTATGTCAAATAATTAAGAATGTTTATTTCACTAAGGATATTTGTTGGAAGGAATAAATGGGTGAAATAAATGGAGATAGTTAGTTGAAAAAGTGATGGATGGACGATTTTGCTTTTGAAGTTGGTGGATTTTTTTGCTTGAGATAGTTATTGAATCATCATTTTAGTTGTTACTATCTTCCTAAATTTCATGTATTACAAATTATTGTATGAAATTAAACTTTAGTGTGTAGTATTTTGAATTTATTTTCCATATGCTTAAATGCAAATCAAGAAATTGAATCGTACCTATATGCATTGTAACGTGAATCAAAATGTTATTAATGGGGATGATGAAAATAATGGAAGAGATTAACATTACCATATTCGTAAGGGATTAACGTCAGGATACTTGTATTTGTCCTTCAACTCAAGGAGCCATTGATGTATTATTGTCTTACTTAATTTCATGTGTGTAGTGGCCACATTTCTATATAATTTTAACTTACGCGAGAATTTAGTAAAATTAAAATAAAAATAGAATATGGAGAGTACAATCACGAAGAATTAAATGTGCACTAACATGAAATTTTTATTGAGTAAAGTAATTGAAATTTTACAATGTTTGTTCCAACATGACTGACTGACTCTATTACATATGAACCTGTACACAATCCAATGACAATTTAATTACATAACTGTTCAGTTTACATTTTTAAATCAATGGAATAAAAGTTATATACATTAGCATCCAAATGACAAAATTCTAATATGGAATTTAACACGAATGGTTGGTGATGATTGCTGAGAATCTATCCAAACCTTTGTAGTGCATGCCGGAAGATGTTCGCTAACGACATGCAAGTGATCTTGACGAGCTACATGTACCGTTCTCTAATTGCTACGAACTAATGATGTGTAGGCCGATGATGAGAAGTAGGGGTAACTGGTAGCACACTATTTCCTTCATTTCTATGAGTAGTTCTTGTTTCAAGATGCATATGATTGTAGGTGAAACATTCACAAAGAGGAAGCAATGCAAATCTAACGAAATCTGTAATGAAACATGGTCAGTCCACATAATTTTACAAGACATAATCTTTAGGCCTAAGCTTACAAAGTGCCTGGATACTTACCTTACCTTCCAACGTAAATAACAGTAATCATACATCATGGAATTTATATACTTCATATGGGGTGGAAATGGTAAACAGCCTAAGAATGATTTTCCAACCATTTGCTTAGAAGTGATTAGTACAAGAGGTATGCTAAGATGAGCTTTCATTGTCGCAAAATTTGCTGCAAGCAAGCCTTAGAATATCCTCCTGATACTACAAAAGCTATGAAATTAAGGGTTGCTAAGATGGACCGCAATTCCTTTTAATGGCACAAATTCATCATTCCCAACATTTCCACTTAAAGTAATGACGAGAGAGGTTAGGTCATGCTGCAACAACATGCAAGGTAACGCAAGTGAAGCCTACATGAATATATCCCAACATCTCGCCATGTTTTTCATACAACCAAAATTCAACAATCAAAAGTTAAGATGACAGAAAATAGCAAAGCGCAGAATCATAACTCAATATGAAAGAAAAAGGAACAGAAAGGAAAAAAGAAAAACACAGGAAAAACCAAAACAAATCAAGCAACAATCAGAGAACCCTATGGTGAGAAATTTGCACAAGTAACAGAGAAGGCAGGAAATCAACTGTTGGAGTAGAGAAGGCCCACATTGATGACAAAATATCGAAGTACAGTATGTTAACTCCAAGTGCCAAAACAAGAACATAAAGGAAATAATGAAAAGACGAGAAAACCACTCTTACACATGTAAGCAACTCTTCCCGATGCAACAACACTTACGAATTAAAGGGACAAACCTTAATAACGAAGTAGCAACCCGTACACAAATGAAAAAAATTGGTGTAAATGATGACCTAACAAAATACAACCATCAAGGAAAAAAGGCCATGTGCTTAGCTTCAATTACCTCCCTTCAATGGACATAAACTGCGTTGGGAAGAAAATGGACCCCCAATTCCATATGTATTTAGTCCTAAATGAACCATCAAGATTAAATAAGAACTTGTAATCTCATACATAATAATGAACCATGAAGAAAATAAACCTGCACGCATAAATTATTCGAATTCACAAGATTAAATAAGATGGTCATTGCAAGCATACATTTAAACGAGATGAAGAATAACATTACCTTCAGGAAAAAAATTCTGAAAATGTATGGAAAGGAGAGTTCATTTACTTATTTGCTTGGCTCAAATTGCTACATATGTAAAAAAACAACACACATTATTGGGTCCAAGCATACTTACATGGATGGTTATAATGATCTTCCCTCAAATTTATGTTGCATGGGTTACCATATTGCAGCCGTTTGTACCATGCAAACATGTAAATTGAAATTTCGTAACTTTTACGCTAGCTAGCCAAATTAGTACCATCCATGAGTATAAATTTGCCCTCACACATACTTACCGCTTACTTGTAACTTTTATCATAGCCATCCGATGTACTTGCAATCATTTTGTTAGTCGAACAATGATATGAAAGCAAATATAATGGTAGAAATGAATGTAAAAAAATATAACAAAAGGAGATAATAACAAAGTAACTAAGTACAACACATTCACAGTGTAGGTAATGTGACAAGTTCACAAAACATCAAAAGTACATAGTCCCTAAGTGCAATCTAAATATTACATGGCAAGCAAGTAGCAACAGAAATGAGATAACATAAAGCAAAGATGCTGAGGGTGCCAAAATGGTGCGTCTTCAAATCACCAGTGTGTCCTCAATGAAATGATACTGTGGGAATGGCTTGTCCTTGATGTAAAAAACCTCCCCATCCTCCAACTCCACAACATATCAGGGATAGTGAACATGCAAAGGTAAACTATGGTTTGCTCAATGAAAATTATGAGGTCCTAAGTCTTTGTTGTTGGTGGTATTACAACATGACGAATATCACACCAGTTCTAATCATCATTTTGTTGTAGACAATTGGTGATAAAAAAAGCGATGCCTCAGTAATTTCCACCTATGATATAACTCTTGCAGTGGCCTTCTTTATCAGCTCATTCTGAGACCACTCTCCTCTGATCTTTGCATCATACATTTTCATCAGCAACATGGTATTTGTCTATCAACTCACACTAGGAGTAAAATCAATTGGTCATCCTAAATTTTGGTGCAAATAATTAAAGATAAATGACCATAGTTGAAGAAAACATGTACAATTAATAGGAATGTTCGGTAAAGTAAGAGTAATTTCGAAACCCTTGCAAAGTCATAGAAATGAATAGCCTAAGTTCAAAGATGGTTTGTAACCATCAAAATACAACACCGGAAATAAAATGAGTGAGTAGGGTCCCAACACTAGATACTCTGAATATATTACATTGACCAATTGCTAAAATTATAGTTCTCATACTTGTCATTAAAAGAACCATAGCTAAAATCATATTTGAATTCCTTTGGCAGTGGTGTATTAATTCCTAACAAACATCATGGCAGTAATGTACTAATTCCTTACGAGCATCTATATATTTACTTTCAAATTCATCCAACTTCTGCAAAAGAAAATTGTATTCAAATTGTACTCAACTCCCATGGCATAACAGTGAGTCGCAAGTTTATTGAGTACTCAATATAACCACATCACTACATGGTTATTCGTTGATTTCCACAACTGCCAACTTCTCATAAAAGAGTAAGGCATTTAAAGGAGGTTGGGTTTACCTCTGTCTCCCTACGTCACGTGTGGAACACCCTCCATTTGGAAGGCAATCTCTGTTGTCCCTGCTCTTGCAGATTTATGGTGCATGACAAATCACAACTTCATTTTCATCCATGTTCAAGTACAAATGATCTACTAACCAAAATTGCAATGTGGTCAATCCAGGTAGGGAAATTAAATATTATAAATATATCAGACATAAGTACATGATGATAGTCCTTAAACAAGCATCACTACAGAGTAACAAATTGGAAAGATGAAACAAGTCCGAAAACACAATGGAATTACATACATCAACCACTACAACTTACTTCGCAAAGTCGTACGCATATAAAGTACCATGCACATGTACAATATCGGACATTAAGTACAAGAACCGTAGGTGTTACCATTCACACAAAGATAAGAACTACATGTGGATGTTACAAAAATCGTTCACCATCCCATCATAGCCTCCTTTCACGTTACATAAGAACAGAGGTGGTATTATCTTCTACAACGGTGACTACTGTAATCAACTTATAAAGTTCTAGCAATCTCATCTTGTACAACCTTCCGTGCCAAAACATTAGAGTCATGGACTTCCTTGTCAAGATCATCATCCTCGTGATTATCTTCCTCCTCCTCAAAGGTTTGATTAAAGAATTCATCGTCATGATCATGGTAATGTATAAAGCTATGTATGATACAAGCAATTATGATCATCCGTCGTTGTGTCTTGAACCTATAGAATGGACGATGGTCCAAAAGGCTGAACCGGACTTTAAGAGCTTCAAAGGTGCATTCAATGACATTGTGGAGCTACACATGGCGATGGTTGTAAATCTATTTCTCATTGCGATACACCCTTCCCTTATATTCATTAAAATGGTAGGATAGTCCACAGAATGAGGCAATGAATTTGTTCATATTTGTAAAACCCAAGTCTACTAGATGCCTCCTTTCTTGTGGCACACACAGTTTACCCATCTCGGGAACCCAATTTAATATCCTCATATCAGTTGTGGAGCCCTCGAAATTGGTGACAACGAAGACAAACTTTATGTCAAAGTTTATAGTGGCTAGGACATTTTGGTTTGTCTATCCCTTCCTACGGCAAAATTTGCCTTGCAAGTCATAGTTGGCAATTGCTCTTATGTGACAACAATCAATTGCCCCGAGAGCATTTTTAAGTCAAAAAAATTCAAATGGAGATGTAAGCTTCAATGTGATGGTTTAATTCTGAGCACTCAGAAATAAGGTTGGTGGCTTACCTTAAGTAGGGAAAGTATTCGGAGTTTTCCCTAACTTCATCTGATACCACTACGTCTACATCAAGCACTGTAAGTAAACGTTGTCTAAGATTCAAATTTTGGTTCAACACTCGATTCACACATCAACTATCTTACCAGAATGTTTGGAAACATTCCATTTGGCGATTGGAGTCTTCATATCAAGGATAGATAGGAATATTACAACTTGCTCTTTTATTGTCATTTTCGTCATGTCCCTTAGATTTATTCTACTTTTTAAAAGGTTAATGAAGGCTAGGAAAGAAGGTGCTCGCATATGAATCCTTACACCTTTCATAATGATCTTATAGGATATCATGTACCCATAAGTGACCAGTCAT
The DNA here is from genome assembly GCA_037157565.1 of Thalassia testudinum. Classification (NCBI taxonomy): domain Eukaryota; kingdom Viridiplantae; phylum Streptophyta; class Magnoliopsida; order Alismatales; family Hydrocharitaceae; genus Thalassia; species Thalassia testudinum. The sequence goes on from JAZHRO010000002.1 coordinate 56,081,874, forward strand.
TGAGTTTGTATTTGGTGGGATTCTCTAGTGCAATGCAAACTGCATCATCACTAGAATTAGTACCATCATTTCGACAACCGGTAAGCCTTCATCTTCTTCCGCACTGGTGTTATATTCCGAATCATCAGTAGAACAATCGAAGGTACTTCATTATTGGAGTAATTCAAGGATGACATCCTAAAATTTGACAAGTGTACTTTGAAATATACATTTACTTAAATATGGAAAGGCATAACTCGTGATGGGTCTGTTTGATAATAGGGTAATAATAGAGAAGGTTTAAAGATGTTCATATTACATACCCAACACAGGAAAGAAGTACTTCCAACATATTACATGCCACCCATAACCTACACATTACTAACCTAAAAATACTACATGGAGCAAAACACCACGCTCCACACAGCAACGAAGAGACGAAACCCCAACAATTGGTAGGAAGACTAGCCCAGGATATCATGAAACCTAGGTAACATCCTAGTTGAAGTAAAATAATCACTCAAAATATTTAAACTTAAGTGGTTAATTAGTAATTTTGAATTATTTATAATCACTACTGATTTTTTTAAATTTACCATGTGAAATTATCTTTGAGGTATTACAATCTAACGTTACATGACTCTTGATCAGAAATACTCCATTAATTTACCAGACCACTCCAAATGTCTCTCCAAATGTTTGTATACGTTAGTATCTCAATTTCCACCTGCTTCCCGTCGATGTGAGCAGAAAATTATGGCATTCAAGCTTAAAGTAAAAAAACGCCATCTGTTGGTTCCAACCACGCAAAAATCGAAATACTCTTCCTCTTGGCAGCAGGAATGCGATGAAAGAAAATTTTAAACCCCCTTAAACGACGCCTAACCAAACACAGTAGCAGCATAGCACAGTAGCAGCATAGTCCACATGTGAGCTATGATGAGAATTTTCCCGCACACAAGTAGCTGCGTCGTGGATCCCTCAATGTAGAGGCAACCTACAGCACTTCTGTAGCTCCCAATCCCAATCCTTGGATTGCCTCGTGCTCCCATCCAACCACCCGAAAGAAATGTTCAAGCTCCCAATCCCAATGCATTGATCGTCATCATATCTGACCCTCCAAGAGCTGGGAGTCTCAATGGATGACCTGATGCCAGAAGCTTGCAATATGATGATTGGTCACCTGGGATTGAAGGCATCAAGATGTGATCTGCAAAACACAACCCAAAAGCGAACTACCAGATGCTCCTTTGCAGCCGTGATTGGAGTCTATCTAACTGGAAATACTGCCCAAGCAGCAGATCAGAAACATTTCAGTTTGTATGTTGAAGAACCAGAGATACTGGCTATTTTCGATGCTCTTCAATTAGCACTCAATCAGCCTGACAAAGCTTATCGAATTAAGAGTGATTCTCTTAATTCAGACAGGTCTATCTTTGGGGAACAGCAGCCTTCATGGAAAACCAAGCTAGGCCCTTGTGAATGCAAGAATATCCTTTCCTCTTCCTCCTGCCTGTCTCATTCATGCTCCTCGTGAGGAAACTGTCTTGGCACATTGATTAGCAGTTATTTTATCAATGTTGGGTCCCAAGGCAAATGGTCTTGGCCTTATTATCTACCATGTGCCTTGTAATGGTTGCTTTCGTCTTTAACTGAAAGATGGATTTCTCTCCAAAACAAAAACAAAAAAAAAGCAAACTAGCAGCAGATTTTTTCTCCTAGCTTCTACCCCAAGGATTGATGTCTTAGTTTGTAAGTTGGAGTACCCAGCCTGCGTTTTCCTCCATCTCATGCAGGAGGGGATGAAAGGTTAAAACCCAAGTCTCGTCCATCATAAGGTCATAACTCATTTCACATGGTGCTCATTCTTGTTTTTCCATACATTCATGGCCAGCAGGCAAAGGGAAATGGATAAAGAAAATTTATCTCCTCAAATCCCAACATGGTGAATTCTCAACTCAAACTAAAGAAGCAGATTAATATGAGACACAATCATAGAGAGGCCAAAATAGCATATCATCATCTTGTCCAGCAGAAAACTCCTTATGAAAAACACGAACATGGTTCACAATCCACCTTTTAGACAAAAAACATAGCAAACAGAATCTGCGGTTCTCGACTTTCACCTGTCTACAAGAGTTCCTTACGCAAATCTATCAGTGGGCACTGCGAAGTATCCCATGAAAGTACCCTCCAGTCATTATCAAGGATACCAGAGAAACAACCCCAGCTGGGAATACTTTTCCTGATCTCTTAAAGCGTGAGCCCATAACAGCAAGAAGTGCTGCAGAAATACCTGTAACAAGAAAATAAGTGATGAAAGCAACAAGGGCATTGAGCAATGAAATATGAAAAACACCGATTAAATCGCATTAACAATGTTCTTATTTCACTTCCTGACCTAGACCCACAGATGATGCAAAAACTGGACGGACAGGGAGCTGCGTGTACACGAAATACAGGATCAAGGCTGAGGAACCCCCAGCAATCAATGACTTCTGGCTCCCACTTTTGAGGTATCCCAGGGCTCCACCAGCTGTATGAAAATGATATTCAGATTATGAGCTGAATGCTTACATGGGCAACGGGGAAAAAAAAGCAGCAACCAGCTTAGGCCATCCTATTATCATTTACTGGACCCAAGTTCATTGACCAAACCACCAGTACAGTTGTAATAAAGGAGTTTCCTGATTTATTTATGTACTCATGCATATAGTAAATGGTTATGCATGATGTCCACGAGCTCAAACTCCTTATCTTGGATATTTTTTATAGCTGTAATATGGTGCTCACAATCTGGCCAACACTTCATCAAAGAAAGGGAACGATCAAAGTTTGCATTGAAAAGAAGAAAACAAGGACACAAGCAACGATCTCAACCTGAACATTTCAATGCGAAGCAACTTCCAACTAGGATTCATTATTCATTGGTAGGGGTTTCCATTGTTACGGCATAATTTTGCTGGAAAAGGAAGCTGAGGCACCCAAAAGCAAATATTGGGTCTATTTTTTTTTTATCGGAAGCAACTATTGGCTCTATTTTCAACATCATAAAGTTTCTTAACATTTATCATTATCCATCCAGTTTCATCATTCGTATCCATATGAACCAGTCGACTTCATAAGCAGAAGGGGCAGTTCAGTTCCAGCAACTTCTGTATCTCAAGTCCCGTTTGGAATTCGGTGATGGAATTAGATTCTAAGGAATTTTCTTTCTGATAAGTCATTTCCATGGAATCGGTTTACATGGATTGGACGCAGTTGAATCTACTTAATTATGATTGTTAGAGAAAATAAGACATTTTATAACCTCTCTTATATAGAGGGAACGGATGCAAAAATTACAAATGAGTTCACCAAGGATATAAAAATAACAAGAGACAAAAAATAACCTAAAACTAAGTCTCTACCCTCGCTCAAGTTGGAGCATAGATATCCATCGAGCACAACATGTCACGTAGGAATAAGTCTCTTCCGCATTAAAGCATTCATGAAAATATCATTGAGTTGAAGCTCAAAAGATATTGAAGCCGTAGCCATCTTCCCTTCTATCACTGCATTTCGTATGAAATGGCAATTCTACCTTAATATACTTTATCATCTCATGGAAAATAGGATTGGATGCAATATAAGTAGCAAACTTCTTATCGCAAACATAAGAATAGGGTTGTTCACTTGGACCCCAATATCAAGCAAGAAGGAAGTGATCCACATCACCTTACAAACAATATAAGCCCATCGCTCTATACTCGGCCTCGGCAATAGAATGAGCAACAACCATCTGTTTCTTGCTATGCCATGAAACAAGGTTGCCTTTGACGAATATAGCGTAGTTAGTAGTAAATTTCCTATCTTCAAATAAACACAGCACAGTTTGCACCAAAATAACAACATAAATTTAGGTGCCCATTGTTGTTGTAGTAAAGTCCTCCAGCTGGAGACCCTTTAATTATTTCAGGATGAGACAAGCATCATGCCAGTGACTATAGAATGGTTTGTCCACATGCTAACTTGCCTTGTTGATCGCAAAAGTGATAACAGGACAAGTAATAGTCACGTATAATAGCTTGTGAATATCCTCAAATGAAGGATCTTTGGCCTCTCCATATTTCCCTTTCTACTCAATAGGGATAGTAGAATGCTTAGTATCAAGATGTCCTACATCCTCAAGAATCCCTAAGACATTTTCACTAAAAGAGTGTCATGCCATATTCCTTTTTAACTGCCTCTATCCCTAAAATGTACTATAGTTCTCCTAGGTCTTTGTGACAAAGACCTTTTGCAAGAAAATCTTTGCCTCTTGAATGCTCACACTCTCATCTCTTGTCAAAACCATGTCATCAACCTAGTATGACAATGTAGTGCCCTTCCTGAGAAAAATGGAGTGATATGAGGAGTTAACATATCAAACCAAGAGGACTCTACTTGTAACCATATATGCCTTCTTCAATCTATATACATACTCCCCCTTAACCTAATAACCAAGAGGTTGTCACATGTACACTTCCTTAGTTGAGTCGCTATAAAGAAAGGCATTCTTGACATCCTATTAGAACAAAGGTTAGTTTCTATTAATTGCAACAAAAAGAATGACACATCTAGAGTTTGCCTGCGCCACTGGGAACAATGTTTCAAAATAATCCACGCCATATATCTGTGTAAAGCCCTTTACCACTAATATGACGTTGAATTTGATCAATGCTACCATCTGCAAGGTAGTTTACAGCCATTTGCAATAGTAGAAGATAATATTAGGTCATAACATCAGTATATCTTCTAAGTGCGAGAAAAGCCAAGAAAGATGCATTTAATAGCTCGTGCGGACAACTTGTCCTGTTATCCAAAGGCATGTACAACATAAGTACAGCGAAATACTCGTAGCAATAAGACGAACAAACAATCCACATTAGGATGTAGAAGTTGGAAACAAGGTTGCAAAATCAGCGGTCAGTATTCAGTTGGTGAGGTCACCAACTAGGAGTATACAGTATGCGGCTAATTAATTGGGGAGTAATCGCTTTAGTATTTTTAAGTATTTAAAATTTTAAATATAATTATATATACTATTATACATATTATATATACATACATACAAATTGAAAATATGCACACATGTATTAATATTATTTTATTTGACATGCATATTCTCTCAAAGAACTCCGCCTATGTTGAGGTTCGTGTGCCTTTTCATTGCCGATCCCAAGCCCGGGTAAAGAAGGGTTGCGTTAGGTAGCCGACAGTCAGTGTAAAATTTGTCGGATCTTTAAACATTGATTCTAGCAAACACTCTGATTTCGTTGGGGCGTTCCCTACTTGCGACGCGCTGCATCGACGCCCGGGTGTAGTGATAAATGAGCAAGGGTTCTCGCATGAGGAACGCATGCGAGTAAAGAAGTTAGTTCCGCTACATCGCCGCCCGGATGTAGTCCAAAATGAGCAAAGGTTCTTGCATGAGGAACGCATGCGAGTAAAGAAGTTAGTTTCGCTACATCGCCGCCCGGATGTAGTCCAAAATGAGCAAGGGTTCTCGCATGAGGAACGCATGCGAGTAAAGAAGCTAGTTCCACCACTTTGTCATCGAAGTGTGTCACAAAGAATGCTGAGATTCGGTAGTTGGAATATTGGTACCTTGACCAGCAAGCTCATGGAGATTGTGGATACAATGGTAAGGAGAAGGATTCAAATTCTTTACCTTCAAGAGACAAAGTGGGTTGGTGAAAAAGCAAAGGAAATCGAGAGAATAGGTTTCAAACTTTGGTATTGAGGAAGGGACAAAGGTAGAAACGGTGTGGGTACTAAATTCATAAGGATTTGAAGGAGAGCATGGTTGAGGTTAAGAGATTGGGTGATCGAATTATTTTGATAAAATTAATCTTAGAAGAAGAGATCTTGAATGTCATTTCAGTTTATGCACCTCAAGTTGGTCTAGAGGAAAGAATAAAGAATAAATTTTGGGGAGAGCTTGATATGATAATTCAAGGAATCCCACAGACAGAAATGATTTGCTTGGGTGGAGATTTAAATGGGCATGTGGGAAAAGATGCTTTAGAGTATGTAGGAGTGCATGGAAATCATGGTTTTGGTGTTAGGAATGAAGAAGGGAAGATGTTCCTTGATTTTGTTATGGCTAATGATCTTTTCATAGCAAATACTTTCTTCAAAAAACGGGAAGAGCATTTGATTACCTATAAAAGTGGTTTAACAAGAACGTAGATCGATTACTTTTCTTTGAGAAGGGATCATTTATCTTGTAAGGATTGCAAGATTATTCCAGGGGAGAGTTTAACTGCTCAACATCGTCTTTTGGTGTTGGATGTTCATTTGAAGAAGGCAAAGAAGAGAAAATTAGTGTCTAAGAATTTGAGAATTAAATGGTGGAATCTTAAGAAAGAACAAGTGAGATTTAAAGAGAAGATGATGCAACAAAAGGCTTGGGATCTTGATGGTAGTGCTATGAAATGTGGTTAAATATGGCAAACTGTATTAGAAAGGTGGCAAAGAAGGTGTTAGGCGTGTCTAAAGGAGGTGTTCCAGGACAAAATGAGACTTGGTGGTGGAGTGAGGAAGTGCAGGAGAAGCTTAAAATTAAAAGAGCCTGTTTTAAAGCCTTATATCGAGATAAGACCGATGAAAATATGGAAAACTACAAAAGAGTAAAGAAAGAAGCAAAGAAAATTGTTAGTGAAGCAAAAGCTTGGGAGCATTTTTATAAGAAACTTGATTCTAAAGAAGGTAAAAAAAATGTTTTCAAGTTAGCTAAAGCAAGAGAGCGGAAAGCAAAGGACCTTACGCATGTAAGATGCACCAAGGATGAAGAAGGAAGGGTGCTTATAGCTAGTGAGGATATAAAGACAAGATGAAAAAGATATTTTCATAAGCTATTTAATGAAAAATAGAAGAATGATATCATCTTAGGGGAGTTAGTTAACTCAGAAGAGTATGTAAATCGATTATGTTATCGAATGATACAAAAGAAAGAAGTAGAGGAGGCTCTGAAGATGATAAAAAGTGGGAGGATTGTTGGGTCTGATGATATTCCTATAGACGTCTGAAGAATGACGGGAGAACGGGGTATAACTTGGCTCACAAATTTATTTAATACTGTGTGGAGAGGCAAGAAGATGCCAGAGGAATGGAGGAAAAGTTTTGTAGTACCTTTATACAAGAACAAAGGTGATATACAAGATTGTTCCAACTATAGAGGTATTAAGTTGATGAGTCATACGATGAAACTTTGGGAAAGAATAATTGAAAGAAAGGTGAGGCAAGTCTCTATGGTAACTGAAAATCAATTTGGCTTTATGCCAGGCAAGTCTACTATTGAGGCAATACACCTCTTGAGACGTATGATGGAGACATACAAAGTGAAGAAAAATGATTTACATATGATTTTTATTGATTTGGAGAAGGCCTATGATTCTGTCCCAAGAGATATCTTGTGGAGAATTTTGGAGAAGAGACAAGTGCCAATTATATATATCAACCTCATAAAGGATATGTACTATGGAGCTGCAGCTTGTGTAAAGACTAAGGATGATTTGACAGACTACTTTGATATCACCATTGGTCTGCATCAAGGTTCGACTTTAAGCCCTTATCTTTTTGCCTTGGTTATGGATGAATTGATGAAGCATATCCAAGTTGAGGTGCCTTGGTGTATGCTTTTTGCTGATGACATTGTGTTGGTTGATGAGACAAGAGATGGAGTGAACAGAAAACTTGAGCTTTGGAGAGAAGCCCTGGAAGATAAAGGATTACGCATAAGTAGGACAAAGACTGAGTATATGGAATGTAAGTTTAGTAGTAGAGGGAACAACGAAGGGATTGATGTAAAAATTGGAGAAGAGTGCATTCCAATGAAAGATATTTTTAAGTACTTGGGATCCATTTTCCAACATGATGGTGGAATTGATGGAGATGTTACACATAGAATTAATACAGGGTGGTTGAAATGGAGGGGTGCTTCTGGTGTTCTCTGTGATAAGAGGGTTCCTTTAAAAGTCAAGGGAAAATACTATCGAGCTGTGGTAAGACCAGCCATGTTGTACGGTTCTGAATGCTGGGCTATAAACTATAGGTATGTACAGAAGATGTCTGTGGCAGAAATGAAGATGTTAAGATGGATGTGTGGTCATACAAGAAAGAACCGTATTTCAAATGAATTTATTAGAAACAGGGTTAGGGTGGCACCGATAGAGGATAAAATGAGAGAGGCCCATCTAAGATGGTTTGGACATTTACAAAGAAGGCTACTAGATGCTCCAGTTAGGAGATGTGAGAAGTTGGAGGCTGAACCCGCTAAGAGGGGGCGAGGAAGACCAAACAAGTGTTGGAAGGAAACTATTAAGTATGACCTCAATTACTTTGATTTAAGTCCTAAAATGGCTGAAAATCGATCTGTGTGGAGGCAAAGAATCCATATAGCTGACCCCACTTAGTGTGGGAAAAGGCTTGGTTGTTGTTGTTGTTGCATATTCTCTCAAAGAGACCTAATAGCCAACAAGAGGGCAGTGGTGATGGAGGATTGAGGAGAATCGAAGAGAAGGGTGCAGGTTTAGGGTTTCATTAAGATTTGAATGTAGGGGGAAGGGGATGAAGTTGGGAGGGGTTCTTTTTCTCTTCGACGTACTAATCAAGACACAAAAAATTGAACTCTCAATGTTGATCAAACGATTAATAATCATCCGATTAATCGGTCCACCCGATTATAATCCCGTATATTGATATGCAGTTCAATCCCTAATTGCATACGATTCATCGACCGATTAATTGGTCGCATAGACCAATTTTTGTAGCATTGGTTGGAAGGAAATCTCCCTATGCAAGACAGATGAAGGAACCTAATTGATCAAATAAGTCACAGTAAGTACAGCATCTCCCCAAAATTGCTTTAGTACCTTCATAAAGACAAGAAGAGTTCAAGTAATATCCAAGATATGCCTCAGCTTCGCTTCAACAATTTCATTTTACTGAGAGAACATAAGATTTGATGTAAGGTGTCATCATAGACAAAGGACAACTACGAAAATTCTTAATGGATGACAAAAATATACAATCTGCATAATCTTATATCAATCTTTCATGAGAAAAATCCATATGGATCGACTATAGTCGTCAACAAATACTGCAAGTATCTATGACCTACCATACTGCCTACATGACATCACAGTATATCGGGTGTAATGGTCAGGTATTGCACTCCTCGATTCATGGAGGAAAGGTAAAGTGATGATGCTTGCTCAGTTGACAAGCCTCACAATCAAATTTGGCAAAGGTAGATAGATCAGCAAACAATATTTATGTCCTTGTATGGTGCCAACATGTTAGTAGTAGAGAGCCATCCCTGTAGGAGCCATCCGAGGCTACATGTAGATATGATAATACCAATGGGAAACGATTCCAAGCAGTAGTATGACCCAATCCCAAGCAAGAAGTGGGAGACAATCACGAGCAATAGATGAGGGAGTCCAACCATAACCTCAAGGCCCACAAGGGAGGAAATAGAACAAGAGTGAATCACAGGCAACAAGACATCATCTCTAGTGGCAAGGAAGCACAAGATTCGATGGCAATAGGTTCAGTAGTCCTCCCCCTCATGACTAAATCATGCTCAAATGTACAAGATTAGACTAGACTCCTCGCACACCAAAGCCCAAGCATCAAAAGGAGTTCCCTAACGTCCTCACAACCCCCAAGGATGGGTTGCAGCAGCAAGATATTGCATGAAATTGCATGCACAAGCAACAACAGCACTGCCCAGGGCTTCTTTCCATCGATTTCGACACTGTCGACTAGTCAATGATGACCTTCCAACCACCAGAGTGGTCTTCAATGGCCCACCAATCGGTGGGCAACTATTGGCTAGACGGGAGGTGGTGGTAGCTACTTGTTTTTAGGGTTTCAATGGCTAAAACCCTAAGAACTAGTGCTATCGTTAAAGGCAACAGGCACTAAAAGGCAAGGGGGGTTTAAAACACTCAAGGAACTAGGTGCTCGCTCGAGAAAAATGAGGCGCTATATATATTGTTGAGTTGTAGGGGAGTGTCGGTATTTTTATTTAACTTAAAGGGGTACTTATGTAATTAGCCTAGTCCTCTTTCATAAAACAGAGGGCTAAGGTTTCCATTTGTGGGTAATGCAATTCCCTTGTTTCAACATGGTATCAAAGCAGCGGTCCAAGATCAGTTCTTCGATATCCTACCAAAAATCCACCAAAAATATGATTGGATCGCTCAAGTGGAAGTGATCCCATGGGAGATCACGAAGATCTTTTCATCGCCGTCGCCAGCTTGCAGAAGACCGACAATGCAGCAGCCATTGCCCCTGCCCCTGCCAGTGTTGCAGTAGCCGCTGCCGCCCTTGCCGACGCTACAGCAGCCACTGGTGCCACCTTCGACACTGCAGCAGCCACCCGCGCTGCCATTGGTAACCATCAAGCCACTGTAGGTAGTTACGTCGCCACTACTAGGTGGTGGTGCCACCCATGGGGGTCAAGACTAGACCGCACCGATGTCATCTCGCGTGTGTTTAAGCCTATCTCACATATCACATATGTGGTGATAAGTCTTCTCTCACCACTAATAAAGAATATATCTCTTTTAAGCATGATAAGTCTTCTCTCATGCCAAGAAGACGAGTTTGATACATCAGAAAAATCAAGCTTGAATATAGAAGGACTTGCATTTGCAATCCAAGAAGTTGAGAAGAAGATGAGATATAAAGGTGCATGGGTGATAGATTCTAGAGCTTCGATACATCTCACTGGAGATCGAGATTGCCTGAAGAATTCTGTGATCTCACAAAGACTATAAGAAGTGCGGGTGGCAAATGGAAAGACCTCTCCTATAACTACAGTTGGGTGTGTAGATGCTACATCTAAGATGAAGATAGAGGAAGTATATTACGCCCCTAAATTTTCTATGAATCTTTTATCAATGAGCAGCATTTACAAAAATCTTAGATGGTGTGTTATTTTTTTATGAGAAGCACTATTATTTCCAAGATCAAAACACCGGGGAAATATTTGCAATGGCATAAAGAGAGATGGTCTATATTATTTGGACACGCCCACGTTGATTGCTGGGGCAGTGTTCATCTCTCGTGATCATCTGCTTTGGCACCAAAGACTTAGGCATCTTTCTGTGAGGAAGATGCACCAAATGTATCCAGAGTTACCAGATTCCTTGGCTCTGGACTGTGAAGATTGTCAACTGGGGAAGCATCACAAGAGTAGTTACCTTGGGAGAGATGCTGGTGTAAGTTCAGCCCCTTTTTCCTTAGTATATTGTGATGTTTGGGGACCGTCTATAGTTGTCTCTACCAGTGGACACAGGTATTTTGCAGCTATGGTTGATGACAGTAGTAGGCTTACATGGGTGTTTCTGATGAAGGCTCACAGTGAGATTCCTACTATTATTCAGCATTTTCCGTCTGAGGTGCATACACAATATGGTACTACTGTTTAAGTCTTTCGCAGTGATAATGTACTAAAGTTTATGCATTGTGAAGCTTTTCAAGCCAAGGGGATCATTCATCAAACATCTTGTGCTCATACTTTCCAACAAAATGGGATTGCAAAGGGCAAATTGCAACATTTACTTGATATTACCAAGACCTTGATGTCTCATATGAAAGTTCTTAGGAAATTCTGAGGTGATGCCATACTCTCAACAACATATTTGATTAACAGGTAGTCATCCTCTGTGCTTTACGATCAGATCCCATATCAAATTGTACATCCTAACTATAGTAGGATTTTTCCTGTGCCACTATGGGTGTTTGGATGTGTATGTTTTGTTTAGAATTACAGTGATCAAGATAAGTTTGCTCCTCGTGCCATGAAATGTGTCTTTTTGGGTTACTCTAAGACCCAGAAAGGCTACAAGTGTTATAATCTAGCTCACAGGAGTACCTTGTTACTGCTAACGTGACCTTCTTTGACAAGATCCCTTCCTTCTCAGAGGAGAGATCATCTATAGAGGCTACCATAGAGGAGACAAATATATCACAGGAGATCACAGTTACAGGATTTTGCATGTGAGGAGCCTGCTCAGCTTGTTACTGCTTCAGATAGAGACGAGTCAGATAGCGAGGAGACTGTGCACAGGAGATCTGACACTACTCTTCATCCTATTTCTCATTACACTACAGTCTCTCGTCTTCTGGGGGAGGCCAGATAATTTGCGTCTACTATTACTACTAAAGTTGTTCCTAGATATTTTGTGCAGGAACTCCATGATCCGAAGTGGAATGTGGCCATGGATGAGGATATGCAAGCTCTTCAGACAAAGGAAACATGGGATCTTGTTCCATGCCCTAAGGGTGCCACAGTTGTTGGTTGCAGATGGGTGTATACCATTAAGTACGGGTCCGATGGGATAGTAGAGAGAGATATAAAACTACATTTGTTGCTAAGAGATTCACTCAAACATATGGGGTGGATTACCTTGAGACTTTTTCACCTGTTGCACGTATTACCTTTATCAGGATTATCTTGTCAGTTGTTGTGATTAGAGAGTAGCCCTTGCATCAACTTGATATAAAGAATGCATTTCTATATAGTGATCTGGATAAAGAGGTATATATGAGACAGCCACCATGTTATGATATTGAGGGGGAGCTTGTCTACCGCTTACGGAAGGCCATTTATGACCTGAAGCAAAATCCACAAGGCCGGCTTGAGTGGCTCAATCTAAAGATCAAGAAGTTGAAATTTCAGAGGTTTACCACTGACCATTCTATATTCATTAGAAGGACTAAGCATAATAGGATGTGGAGAGGTTATCTTGACAGTTTATGTTGATGATATGATTCTAATAAGTGATATACTAATGGCATAGCAGACATGAAAGCTTTTTTCCAGTCCACTTTTGTCACCAAAGATTTAGGTGATCTTTACTACTTTTTGGGGATAGAGGCTATTCGTCAAGAGGGAGATTTATCTTTATCTCAGAGGCAGTATACTTTACAGATCTTAAAGGAGGCTGGACTTCTTGGGCCCAAGCCATGAGGGATGTCAGTGGAGGCATCTATTAGTCACTGCTCGGATGAGACAAATCCTTTGTTTGAGAATGTTACCAGGTATCCAGACATTAGCTTCACAGTTAGTCAAGCCAGTCAGTTTAAATACAGTCATTAGCATGGTGTGTGTCTCATTTTGAGATACCTGAAGGATACCCCAGGACGAGGTCTGTACTATAGTGTGAGTAGCACTCTGGATCTTGTAGCCTATTCTGATGTAGACTAAGCAAGATCAGTAGAGGACAGGAGGTCTACATCTGGTTTTGTTGTTTATTTTGGAGGAAATCTTGTTTCTTGGAGAAGCAAGAAATAGAGCGTTGTTGCCTGCTCTAGTGCAGAGGCTGAGTACAGGTCCATGGCACAGCTACATGTGAGATTATGTGGATGATTGGGTTTTTATAGGATCTAGGGGGTGCTAGTTGATACCCTAGTGACACTCTACTGTGATAATAAATCGGCTACGTATATTGCCTCAAATCCTGTTTTTCATGAGCAGACGAAGCACATAAAGGTTGATTGTCATTTCATACGGGATGTTGTTCTGGAGGGGAAGATAAGTATCTCTTATATTTCTTCTGAGCTACAAGTTGTTGATATTTTTACCAAGGCCCCTTAAGAAGAAATGTCACGATTTCTTGAGTAACAAGTTGAGACCCATTGACATATACACCCCAACTTGAGGGGAAGTGTTGAATTGTAAGGAAGTGTTGATATTTTTATTTAACTTGAGGGAGTACTTATGTAATTAGCTCAATCCTCTTTCTTATAAAAGAGAGCTAAGGTTTTCATTTATAGGTAATGCAATTCCCTAGTTTCAACACCTGCACGCGCAGACATAAATACATACATACACACACACACACAGAATAACCAAAGTATGGTATGTTATGCATGCATATATATAATATATGTGATATATAAATGCTTAAACAAATAGGTGCACTACACATACATATGCAAATTGATACATATAGTAGGTGTGTGTATACAACTTCATACATTTACATATACGCATGTAAATGTACACATTATATTTATATGTTATGTTTATATGCTATACATATGCAAATGTGTGTATGTATATATATATTTATATGTATAAGTTACATGCACAAATATACAAAATATATGTGTATATTTGTATGTATATATGTATCTGCTATATGTATATATCTACTTAAGCACATGTTTATGTATATTTCTATGCGTATGTGCCTATGCATATGCATATGTGTGTATTTAACTTAGAGAGAGTACTCCATAATTAGGTAAAAAGAAATTAAAACACTTGAAAGTATATAAGAAAATGAAAAATCAACAAACTTGGTTTTGACGCTCACATGGAGCACCTAGCACCTTAACCCAGGCACTTGCCTAGGTAGTGCCTCAGGTAAATCAGGCGAGTCACTAGGGCTTCGCCTCGCCTCAACTTGACGCCTACCTAGGCGAGTGCCTTGACAGCATTGCTAAGAGCAAAGGCTTTTCCCTCCTTTTCTTGGTTTGGTGGAAGAGAAAAAAGAGATGAGAGAGTCAAGAACATACAGATGACTAATCTAGGATTGCTGTAATGATACCATGTCAAAGAAAATGAAACATCTTATTTGAAAAGATAACCCTAACTTCTCTTATATAGAGAGAAGGGATGCAAAAATTACAAACGAATCCACTAAGAAAATAAAAATAACAAGAGAGATATGAAAAATAACATAAAACTAGAACTCTAACAATGGCAATACAAATATGGCTTCAATATTTACCAGCAAACCCTGAAAATCAGCACAAGCACCGTACATGAACATCACAACCTTTAGCTAAGACCACCATGGGTATATCAGCCAAAAGCGGCACAAACAAGCTACTTGAATGAAACAATGTTGTCCTGTTGAAACCATGAGCAACCAGAGCAGCACACTTGTAGTACTCTAACCATATGATCTCGTTACATTGAAACCCTAACCCTTCTCTCTTTAACCTCTAAGAGGTGGCCAAATGACTATCCCTGATTCTTTCAAATGGGACTAGGGGCACAATGACCAATTAATACAAGACCGAGGCAATTTAAATTTCATCTGAATCAGGTAGTCTTACCCCTTCATCAAAAGTGAGCAACCTTCTATAGTATACAGACCTTTGGAATTTCGACACCTTTGATGGAAGGGTACTTCTATCGAACTGAGTTGAATATTCTTAAACCTCTCAGTTTTGTTTTCCTAGTCAAATCTGCAGACTTCTATAGGAAAACGTGAACCCTGTCCATGTATAAAGACATTAAAGTGGTGCCATCTTCGCCCTACATGTAGGCTGCATCAAAACAAAACTTTGAGGATCTTGATCACCTCGTATAGAAGCATGTCACGCACCAAATGATATCCAATCCAACACCCATAAACCCTACACCCAAGAGAAATCAAATTTTCAACAATTCAAGTGTTGCACTTTCATAAGGTGTGTTCTCCTCAAATTCGAAACACTCGGTTGCATATATCAAAGTGTCCTCATTTCCCGAATTTTTCATTTCACAACATCACTGGAAAACAGACACCTACACACGCGATGTTGTACAAACATGGTCAACACTGCACTTGCTCGTGGCCTAAACCCCGACCATCAGACATCTTCCTATACGTGCCGACTCTTCTAGAAACTACGACGGAACAGAACGTCGGCAAAGACGAAAGGCTAAACCAAAGCAAGTTGTAAGCTCCAACAAACAAGATCGCAGCCTTAAGCAGAAAGAAGGATCGCTACATAAAATCGTAACAAACTCGGGAAAGGAGAGAAATTTTTTTTCTTCTTCTTTTTAACCTCCGACGAGAGCGGCGTAGCCGAGGGTGAGCTTCTGAGACATGGACATTCCCCCCGACATCTTCTTCTTCTTCTTGTCGTTGTTCTCCTCGTCCTCTCCTTCGCCCTCGTCCCCGCGATCTCCACCTCCTCCTCCTCCTCCACCACCACCAGTGCTGCCTCCGGAGAACCCTCCCCCTCCTCCTCTTTCGAGTTCCGGTTCGATCTTCTGGGTGGCGGGGGAATCGACCGCGCGGGCGAGGAGGCGGAAGCGACGGGGGAGGGAGAGGGAGAGGCGGCGAGGTGGGAGGAGCGTGGTGGCGTGGGGAGGTGGTTTGGAGAAGGGGAGGACTAGTGTGGTGCGGGATGCGGAGGTCACGAGGGTCGTGGCGTCCATTTGGGCGTGCGGGAAGGGAAGGGGTCCGGAGGGAGGGTGGCGGTGGACTGACCGGTCGTGGGTGGGGGTAGTCCAGTGGGCTGTGGGCAAAGGTCGGGCGCCTCTTGTCCGTGGGCGGGGTTGCGTCGTCTCAGTTCCGTAATTCCCCCGTTTGCTACTACCTTTCACGAGTAGTTTAAT
The DNA here is from genome assembly GCA_037157565.1 of Thalassia testudinum. Taxonomy (NCBI): domain Eukaryota; kingdom Viridiplantae; phylum Streptophyta; class Magnoliopsida; order Alismatales; family Hydrocharitaceae; genus Thalassia; species Thalassia testudinum. The sequence continues at coordinate 56,098,234 of JAZHRO010000002.1, forward strand.
CGAAGAGTTTGGAAAATGATGTTAAAAAGAAATGTAAAACTTATATTAATTTAGAATTTTGTTTATTTAGGTAATGGTGCAGGGCGGAATATTTTGTTTATTTACGGAATGGTCTGGGACGGAATAATGGGTCGGGTCAACCCCTCTGACATTATTCGAATAGAATATTTTATAGCTCGAGCTTGGATCTTAAATTTAGAAAAAAAAAATTGAGTTTAGACTCGCTCCGACGTGAATACGAAGAAAAAGTTGAATAGGTCCGTTGGATTTATTTGTGAATAACCTCCACCTCATTAACGTACACTTCATAAGTTTATTCATGAGAATCATAACTATCTTTAACTTTTTTTAATGTAATGTCTCTATTTGATTTATATTTTATTAATAGTATCGTAGTAACATTTATAAAATTGGAAGATTATAATAAAAATATTTTTATATTTCGTTCAATCAAAAAGAATTACTATGATCATAATCATTTCATTTTAATTTTAAATTGGATCTTAACAAATTTGATTGAACTTTACTTAAATAATAATAAGAAATTAATCTTAAGGGACTTAAGTAGATCTTATTTAAAAATCCATGAAAGTAGATCCTAATTGATTTTATGGGCCTCAATAGACTTTTATAAGCCCAACTTCAAAACTCAAATTAAATATTAATTGCTCGCTCAGGACATACAAAATTCAACATTATCCTCATATTCTCCTCCACATTCAAATCTCCTCCACCCTCCCCTCAATTGGCAAGCGTGTTGACGAAGGTGAAGATGTGAAGAAGCTTCTCTTGGCGAATACATGCATGGTCTAAAGTGCTTCTTGATGTGCATGTTGGTATAGGCTTCGATGACATTGACCTCAATTATAACTTTATCTTCAACCTTCTCTCCATCTTCGTTTCATCACCCTCCGTTATTGGACACACTACGAATTATACATTCCTCTTTTCTCTTCTTTTGTCTCTTTGATTTTTAACATTTAGTAAAAATACTATTTTTGTAATCTTTATTTCTAGATTAGATAATGATTGCATCATAATTTTATATAATTTTTTCACCTATTTTTTTACTATCTTTTAAGCATATATCACATCTTTATTTTGCATTTTACTTTTTATTAAAAAATTAGGAAATAAATATAATCTCCTTTATTTTTGAAATGTAGGTAAGAGGAGGAGAGATCGTGGAGTTGACTCTTGCACCTATGCACTCTAAACAATGGGGGTGTAGGTAGGATGGTGCATTAGGTCAAACCTGACTTAACTCGACTCAAATATGAGAAAGTTTATTTTATTTTTCAGGTATTGGGTTAGGCCGAAGGCTTAAAATTTTTATTAAAGTAAGGCCTAGGATCGAGTCGAGCTAGGCCCGATTTCGTTGTTTGGGTTGATTTTCGGGTTGAACCCAGAAATCCCTCTAAAAGCCCAAAAAATTTATTAAAATCTATTTTCGTTGATTTTTAAATAAAATATATCTAAGTCTACTAAGGTTAATTTTTTATTATTATCTAAATAAGGCTCGGTCAACTCCATTAAATCTCAATTTAAAGTTGAACTTAGATCGGTATAATCATAATAATCTTAAAATATAGTAATATTTCTATGATAACCTTACAACTTTATAGATACTACTACAAATAAAATATACTACTATGAATCAAATATAACTCAACTAAGCACGTTATCTTACAACTTTAAGATATATTCATTTAACAAATGAAACTTTATAAGAGAAAATTTGTAATATGAAGCAAATTTCTTTTTTTAACCTAGCATAATTATTTTACATTAAACAAACTCAACGGAACTTAGAAAAAAATAAACATATTAAATTTTCAACTAAAATTATACCTTATCTAAATAATTACCACATCTCAACTATTTGCAATCCATGTTCAAGAATCATACTTTGAAATTTACATGTATAAAATTACATGTCACAAAATAACATCACAAAATTACATATAAACGAGCCTAATGAGCATTTGGGTTTTTTGAGATTCGGATCGGGCCAAGCCTAAACCCAAATTTTTAAAAAAATTAAGACCTGGACCCAGCACATATAATCTTCGGACTAAAGTCAGGTCGAACTTTTCAGGTCGAATTTGGGCTGGGAGTCACCCCATTGACCAACACTGGTCTTACCTCTTATAGGGGTGTACGGCCCTAATCCTATCATCGTAAGTGCCAGCCCGCTGGGCCATGGAATTGAAGGCAAGCCCATTAAGGGTACCAAAAAAATGAAGGTGGACCATTTGGTTTGATTTTTCATGCTAGAGGCCCCAGGTACAAAAAAATCTTCAAAATGGGAGGCTTTTAGGACTTAAGGGTGGTTTCTCTCGTTTATAACCCTCTTGACCTTGGTTCTTCATTCCTCTCTCAACCCTCATTCTCTTCTCCCTCTTTCTCTTTGTCTCTCCGTCTGTCTTTGGCATGGGATTTCTCTGGTGAATCTTCTCATCTCTACCACCACAGTCGCCAACCACCATCACTCTCTGCTTGTCACCAACATGCCTGAAAATCTTCGCTTACTCTTTTCTTTCTCCTTTTCTCTCTATTCTCTCTGGTTGTAATTTTGACATTGTTTTAATTAATAAAATTTTATTTATTTATTTTGTTTTGTTCTTTGTAGTTTAGTGCTTAGTTTTACTTGTCTCGTAGCTTGTAGTTAGTTAGTTATTATGTTTATCATTTGTTGTGCAATTATTTTGTGTTAGTTTAGAATTAGAGTCTAGAATTAAGATTAGTTATTATCTCTTATTCTTGAATCCTAAAAAAAAGATAAATCTACAAAAAATAAAAGTTTACCTATTAGTAATTTAGACATGTTCACTTCCTTGAGAACAACTCAAACTCTTACTATACCATTCCAATTTCTTTTTGAGAGTTTAAATTTTTGATAAATGATCATATTCCAACACTCCATCTTCTTGCAATTTTCATGATCAAATTAGATGCGTCGTTCTTTTGATTCCTTTCTTGAAGTTCTAATAGTTGGAATACGTGTTGATGTGACAAATGATTCTTGTTTTTACTAAGTTTCTAATTAAGGTATTCACCACACTTTGCATTGTAAATTAAAAAATCTATAATAAAGTGTTCAAGGCTAATATATCGTTAAAATCATTTTTACATTTAGTAAGTCTCTTTGCTGTTCATTTGACTTTCATATTATTTGTATGATTTGCATGAGTAGATTAGGAGGATTAATGTAGATTTTTTGTTTCCAAACTTGATATTTACTACTTCCTACACTTTTTAAGAAATTCCACCTAGTCCACAAATTACTCATTTCAAACATGCCATTCTCGATTTCCTTTGACAAAAAATGTTTACAGAATTTGATGTGTTGATTAATTAATGCATAAATTTCCTTAAAAGTAATGTTAGTAATTGCTGATGGATTCACTATAGGTCATAATGTCATCTAGCCGTGAATTTTGCATGTGTGGTTTTCTTGTTTAATATAGTTTCACATATATTTTATAGAAAATTTGGTTCTCATTGATGAATAAATTTCAATTTTTAAGTAGATGGATGTTAGTACTCTGTTTAACTCTAGATGGAAGATGTAACTACCAAGTTTAAGATTTTCGGTAAGGTGAACTCCTACGATTTTTGTCATGACATTTGCAAAATTTAGCTTAGCTTTGATTTAGTAAGATTTTATTTAGGAATTTTACAAGTTTAAAAGCATCTTATCTCTAATTTTTTCGAAACACTTTGTTAATCCCTGTTCGAATTATGTTTTCAAAACCATAATCTGTTAATCTCTATTCGAATTATGTTTTCAAAATCATAAATAATACAAATAAAACCTTAGTCCTTTACATTAGTTAGATACAATTTAAATGATTTAATTAGGCTTCGCTGTGGATAGACTTAAACTCACCCATGCATGTAGTTTAATTTTAAAAAAATAAACTCGACACCTATTTTATGCTACAAATGATATATTTAACACTTATGGATCAAACATGTCATATTTTAGGTGTTGTTTGAGACACGCATAGTCCTAAATTAGGTTAAAAATAAAAAAAATTAATTAGATTAGCTTGTTTATTGTTACATGAGTTTTATTTTTGCATTATTTTGTATTTTGTTTGGTTACTGGATGGTGTTATATTAGTACGAATTTGAAGACTCAAATGGATCATGTATTTGCCATCCTTGTGATCCTAGTGGTGAACTCAACGTGAAGGTGAAACGAGCCCCAAGACATCCCTACTTTCACTTTGTTGCTCTTGTGAGCAGCACATCTTCGATAGCACACGATATATTGTATCCTTGTCGAAGCATGTGTTCTCGCTATTATCCCACTTACACGCCAAAAGCACCACACTCTCTTGGTGTGCAATGTTCTTGTCGGTTAAGGACCTCTTCTTTCGGATAACAAATTGGTAGCACATAGTGGTGCACATCCTCTTCCTTTGACAAGCACATCAACAAAACATGGCAGGGCATCACCCCTTTTTTCAATGAGCACCACCCATACTATCACTTGCTCCGATGAACCACTGGTCTTAGACCATTGTACCACCTTCTTTTCGCACACATTGGCCTCCTTGTAGCACACATTGCTCACCTTAGCCTTCACCCATTTCCAACAGTTTATTTCGACCTTACCTGCATGGTACACATTGAGTATGCACATCAATTTTCTCTGACCGCACATCAACTACAATGTCGCATGCCACTTATCAAATGAAGGGAAAAAAATGCCCTTTCGAGATAATGAAACTAAAAACATGAAAGGAAAAATGAGACTTTAAAAAGTCAAGCAAATTTGAAAATAAATATATGAAAAAAAATCATGTAAATTAATTGATCCAAAGAAAAATTGGTAAATTGAACATTGTAGAAAAACTTAATAAAAAAATATAAAATGAGTTTTATGTTTGTCAATGTGCTATAAAAGAGTAATAGTATATAGAGGTACCTTTCCACGGCATTTTCCACGTCCTCCTTCCACAAAAAAAGGGAGGACACCCAAGCGCGCTGACCTATTTCACACCCAAACCAAACGGCACACGGAATAGGTGCATCTCGAGGTATGTGTTGGTGGGCTGTGCTACTTATGTTGTCGGTCGTGATTTTTCTTCAACTTTTTGTGCTTTCAATATTTATGCACCACGAATCTAAAGTAACGGCAGTAAGTTGTGCTACTTTGTGCTATGTGCCACATTTTTTTCTAGGAGATGTTTGTGCTTTCTATGTTTATGTTGCAAGATATTTTAGGTCAGAGTTGGGGTGTGTGGCTGACCTTGACCTAGTTGTGGGTTGTTTGTTATGTGCTATGGGCTTTCACATGGGGTATTTAAGGGGGAGGTACGATGTGTTTTTTTCTGGACTTTTTGCTATGTACTTAGGGATGGTGGGCTTTCATTTTTGAGCCTTCATGGGGGATGTGTGATGGGATTTTTATGTGCTTTTGGTCAGTTTAGGGACAGGTTGCAATGAGGCTTGTGTTGTTGGCTGCTCTTCGTCATAAATGCTTTGCACCATGTGTGCTATGTTTCGTGTATGTAACTTGTGCTCGTTATCTTGAATGTGCCATGTATGTGACCCATGTTTGTGATATGTCATGCACGTGTTTTGTTCATTGATTATGTGGTAGTGTGTTTGCCATGCATGTGCTTTGCCATGTTATATGGTGAACGATTATCATATGTGTTGCATGTTATCATAAATCACTAATATATAATTTTGTGATTCACCTTTACGAACGATTTGTAGGCTTTATCTACATTATGTATTATCTTTTTGGTAATAATATGCTATCACTCTATCTACTGTTTATTTGAAATTAGTTCTCTTCTAAGGGCAATGTTTGGAAATCATATCACTCATTAATTGTGCTTCAATTGGCACACCCTCTTACTTGGTTCATCGACTGTGACTCAACGAAATAATTGTTTCCAAGGCACCCATCTTGTCATATCACTGTAAAGCACATACCGACAGGTACATTTAAAGCAAGCTTTCATCTCACCCCACAAACCACCCCGAGAAGGAAAATAAGTGGAAACTCAAAATCAAACTGAAATGTGAAGAACAATGAGGCTGACTTTTTTTGTATTGATAATAACGCTTTCCCTTTCTAGGTCGAGTCCTATTCATGGAAGGTTACGGCAGCTAGCGGATTTTATAATTATAATAATCGGTTTCATTTGAACTTTCATTTTGTATGTTGGACCCGTGAAACAAAATATTACCTGTGAGCATGATTTATCTAATGGTACTACTCCCATGACGTTTGTATTGTCAACTTTGAATGGTATGTGTTGGTTTCTGTGTTGTTGAAGTTAAATGATTAACTATCTACTTTCAATGCTTTCTATGTTTGTAGGAAATGTTAGCTTTAGTTATATATCACTATTTTGAGTTCCATTATTGCATTTTCAGCTCATCGCTCCATTCAATATCATGTGATGCATGTACTCAATTTGTTGCTATTTCATGTTAAATTTCATTTCATGAATACTCCTTTCGCTATATCCCTCCTCTAATGTAGTAACGGCTACTGAGTAGCAAAACTACTGTAGTTAAAATCTATGCTTATCTATACGATTCTTCTTTCTCCCTCAATTAGTTACATTGCAGCATCCACTTTCATATCAATAATCATAACAAAATTTGGCATGTACTATCTCGTACATGCATTACTATAACCTTAGAGACACCATGAGAGTGACCATGGAATAGAAAAAAATTTCAGTTGAAAATGCGCATAGCAAGGTGAGTTCAATTATACTGAGCCCATGCGATACACTAGCCATCGGAAAGATCAATCATGCACCATATACACAAACAACAAAGAGTCCAAAACGTAACAACAGACAGTTCAATGGACATGCATATGAAATGACTGAAAGACAACATTCAATTCAATACGTACATGTAAAATGCTAACTTTATCCCACAACAAAACATTACTTGATCAACTGGTGCAAACTCAAATACCATTACGTAATGAAGGATCGCAATTTTGTACCCATTCTCAACTACTGCATTCGTCAGCAAACCCATCGTTATTGTCGTCGCAATCAATAAGTGCAAGAATCTCATCGAGATTAGGTGTTGCAGAGTTAATTGGTTACGCAAACTACTGGATACAATCATACCATTGATTACTATGAGGAAATAGACCCAATTGCTCCATACCTCCATTTTCCAAGTTTGGGGACAATCGATTGAGATGTCCAACTATAACATTTGGATCGAATGCCATCTTGAAATTGAAAGTGGGGAAATAAACCATTAAGAAAGTGCACATCAATTGCTAGGTAAAAGTGATTAATTGAACGAACAATACACGCAGACATCAAATATGGATAAGCACCTGAATAGAGTACACGTAGCTGCAAAAGCACACGAATGTAAACCATGGAAAACAAGACGAACATATGTGAAGTTGTAACCTTGATAAGCAAATAAATGCAAAGCAAGGAAAGTGCACGTAGCTGCAAAATCACACGAATGTAAATCATGGAAAGGTAGCGGAACATACGTGGAGGTGTAAGGTCGAAAAGCAAATAAATGGACGGCAAGGAAAGCACACCTAACTGCAAAAGCACATGAATGGAAGCCATGAAAAAGCAAACGAACATACGTGAAGGTGAAATCTCGAAAAGAAAATAAATGGAGGGCAACAGAAGCACATGAATGAAATTAATGGAAAAGCACATGAACATACATGCATATATGGAGGTATAATCCAGAAAAGGAAATTAATGGAGACAAGGGAAGCACACATAGCTGAAAAAGCACATGAATGTAAATCATGGAAAAGCACACGAACCGCCTGACAAACCCCGCTGCCTTCGGCACCACCAGTTGCACGTTGTAGTCCCCCGTCCCGATCTACGCACTCTCCACTAGCAGCTCCTTGCCGTACTCGCTCGATACCACCACTCCGAGGAGTCCCCTCTCCTGCGGTATAGGAACGCCATCGGGTCCGGGCAAAAGAACCACTTGTGGAGGTTGCACGTGTAGAAGTCTGCCCCGAAATCCCTCATGTCGACCTCCATGTTCTCGATCGCATGCACGGTGTCGATGAAGACATGGTCGACACCTTCCTCCCGACATATTTGGACGAGGTCCCTGACGGGGATGACGACGCTCAACATGGAGGTGATGTGGTCGATGATGACGAGGTGGACCTGGCAGGAGTTGCCTGCGGTGGCCTCGGTGAGGGCCTTGTGGAACTCGGCAATGACTACGGCGGGGGGAGGAGACGTGGAAGGGGAGGTGTAGGCGTAGACGGAGCGCTTGATGGAGCCATAGGTGTGGTGGAGGATGACGATAGCATCACCGTGGGGGAAGAGGCCATTATGGAAGGTGTGCTGGACATGATGGAGGACAATGGCAGTGGCGGCGGTGGTGTTGTCGACCAAGAAGACCTCGTCGAGGTGGTCGACACATAAGCATGGAAAATCCACGTCTAAAATGTAATGTGTTAATCACGTGACAAGTGGGTGCCCCTCACGTGAAGATAGTATCGAAGCACACAACGCACCAAATGGTATGAAGGACAGCACATCCATGCATCGGGAAATTACAGGCGTTGAAAACAACTTCGAAAAAGGCATGGATGTGCCATGCCTTTTTCCAAGTGGTTTTCCACACCTTCCATTTCCCGATGCATGGATGTGATGTCATTCGTACCATTTTGTGTGCTATGTGCTTCGATATCATCATCACACGAGGGGCAGACACTCGTCACGTGATTCTCGTACAACCCTTAGAGGGGTTTTCCTACTTATTTCACCGCCACGTCAACTATTGCATTGGGTTGGATGGTCCTGCTGTCGTGTTTTCACCTACCTTAGGTGTTGTGCTCTTGCTGTGTGGTGGTCCCCTGGAGGTGCATTCCTGCTATGTGCTGCAGCACGCGCTGTGTTGGGATGAGGTGTGTTGAGGCGACATGATCCCCTAAAGGTGCGGTCCGGATGTGCGTTGCGCCTATGTTCCTTGTGCGATCCTTTCGATAATGTAGTTTCCTTTACCTCAACTCCTTTGATCTCGTTGTGTGGTTGGGGTTCTCTGCGATGTGTGCTTGTTGCTGCTTCAATGTGTATGCGTAGTGTTCCACTTTCATTTTCTCTTTTGTGTTGTATATTTGTTGCTACTTAATGTGGTGGGGAGTCCGTATTATGCGGCACTAGAGGTCTTAGGCAAGCATTATGATCTTGAAGTTGCGGGCTCATTACTTCCTGTCCTCATGTGAGGGACATGTGTCGTAGAGGAGGGGGAATAGATAGGTCAATTTGGAATTTAAGCTCTATATTTTTCCCGCTTCTCATCATAGAGGTGGAATGGTCAGGTGTCGTGTGCTCCGTTAGGTCGTTTTCTCAAAGATGTTGTTCACTCCAAGTATATGCAATGTGTACTAGTCATGTGTGCTTCAGTTAATGCGGTTCGCCGAGTAGGCGAAGCTAGATTATTTATTTCTATGTTTTGTGTTGGAAAATTTTATGGCAGGTGGTCTCTCTTGTATTGTGCTTTCCGCTTCCACCATTTATGTATCATTCAAGCTTCCATTTTGCCATGTTGTATCTTGTAGTGTGGTCTAACCTATGTGTGTGTGTGTTCTATACTTTGCATGTTTGGCTGTGTGTTTATATTCCTTTCTATGTATTCCTTGTGGTATTATAGAACTATTTATTTTTGGGAAATAACTTTGGCGATTGTTCATCTTAAAGGTCCTATGGAGTTGTTGGAATGAAATTATCCTTATGCCATTAATGTTTGAAATGCTTACCGGAGTATCTATAACTTACCGAAAATGTTTAAATCTCAATGTCTTTTTCATGTGGTTGAAGATGCAATGGTTGTTTGTCAACAAGATTGCATGATGTTGCGGGTTCTTCAAGTGGTCTTGTGTGGCTGCTGCTTTCTCACCATCCTAGGAGAATGTATTGGGTGGGTAGGGATTAATGGAAGCCGCTATCTATGCTTTGAATGATTGTCTGATTGTGATGATGAAAAGGTTAATTCCCTCTGGTTGTGATGTTGGTGGAAATGTATGTTCCTTATGTGGATACTGTATGTTATCTATCGTTCTATGATGAAGTTGTAATTGAACTCCAAATTTATCTGTTTAAACGAGAAAGATGGGCTGGCCGATTTACTGTTGCTGTCCCAGTTGTGATCTAAGTTTGTGGAAGTTGCGATGTTGCCTCCATTGTAATTTCAATTTTGACCATATATGCGAAAGTATTCAATTCAGGTGACTAACAGGTTCTTCATGTATTCATTTGAAATGATGTGTGATGGATTAAATTTGTTAATGTGTTGGCTGTTATGTGCTTTGTGTTCGATCTACATTTCTAGTTGTACAAGTGAAATATATTAATCAATGTGTATATGTCGAGCTATGTTCCTCATTGACTACTCGATGGGAGTTGGAGTGAGGGCTTATATGGTAGCTGTTGTGTTTTTTACTGAGGTTGTAATGTCTATATATTGTCCAATGTAGGTAAGTTAATTTAATTCGGTATTATGTGATGGTATTGTTATATGTGCTCTAACTGTGTGCTTTAAGGTTACACGATGAAGTTATAATTAAAGTATGAAATGATATGTTCAAAGGAGAAACATTGTCAGCTTAGTTTGTTGTTGTTGTCGCAATTGTGAGTTTGCTCTTTGAGGATATTGGTATAATGTTGGAAATTTTGATATTGGTTGTTATTTACTTGTTGACAGTACTTATTGTAATTTTTCGATATGGGCTATATTTATTTCTTTAATGTAGTGGTTGTTATGTGATTTGTGTTGGATTAATAATTTCTGTTGTACAAGTTAAATATATCAATTTGTATGTACATGTCAAGCTGTGATCTTCGTTCAGTGGTCCACTAGAGTTGAAGGAGTACGCCAGTGTGGTTTTAGTATGTTGGTCTCATTTGAGAAATTTTCAGGCTTACTTCTATTTAATTCTTTACAAGATATATTTCGTATGCATTATCAGCACATGAAAATTATTTTCTATTAGTTTCTTGGCAGTAGAGAAAACCTGAAACGCCGTTATAATTTACATAGACAAAGATATTGCCGTTGTGGATTAGTTTTTCGAAGAAAGAAATGACACAAATTTGTACGAGGAGCACATGTATGGATATATTTTGTATGTGGTGTTCCGTGTGTGTATATAATGAGTTGTGTAAATTTACATTGTACATTATGTGCAACGGTTTAATAAGAGTGAGAATGTGCCGTTCATGTAGAAGAAACGTAGAAAATTGTATGGTACTTAATGAGCAGTTTAGAGAGGGCATTTGTGGTAACTATATATAGGAAATAATGTTATTTGTTAAATGAAGTCCAAATGTGCAATAACCTACATCTACGAGTGTACAAGCAATTAAAATTTGAAGAGATGAGAAAAACAAAATTAGAATGACATTCATTCAATGAAACAATTGATGCCTAAGGTTATAGTAACATACATCGACGTCACATTGCTGCCGACATGCAAAATAGAGAGTTTATAAGATAATTGTTATATATTTCATATTATAAGACATTGGGACCTCAACATTTAAACTGTAGAATTAATCTAGGTGGCTGAAAGTGAGTTTGATCTTGTTCGACTATTGTTGGTATTGTTGGAACTGAAGGTAAGTAGAGAAGAAATGTATCAGCTACTTGTGTAGAGAGATTGCAAAGTTAAGCCCTTTGGTTCGAATTATAAAGGCATATACTTTAATCATTGAAAGTGAGGAACATGTAGTAAAGGATACGGATGTTTAGTGTACCTCTTCAGTATGTGGACATCACAGATGGATTCTAGTTAGAGGATGCATATCCCAATTGCTTGCCCCTTTCTCTTTAAGGTAGAGTTTAGCCACATAGTTGCACTTGCACAATATTAGTTGCTTGACTTTGGGAAGGCCTCCAGCTGCCATCCTTCTCGGATTTGTATGAAGAAATATGTCTTACAATTAGAAAGGAGTGTAATTTTGTGCCTTCCTTGGTTTACAACTTCGTTCTTCATGCATAGGTGTTGCCGAAAATTGCGTGCGTATGTGCATGTGTGCTCGACGCACATGTCTTGTGATTTGAGATGTGATGTGCTCTTTGGATAGTGTGTGCTGCGTAATGTATGTATTGCATATGTGCTCGACAAACATAATTAGTTATTTGGTTTGTGTTGTGTTGTTTGCGTAACTACATTGTGTGTGTTGCATCATACAATAAGCGTGGTAAGTATCTGTCGTTGGAGAAAACTTTCATCGGATAGTGCACAACACACGCAGCTATGGCACACCACAGTTGTGCACTCGAGCTGTTGCATACCATCGCACAACACACGGTGGGCTCCTGTTGGGGGGGCAGGGAGCTGGAGGTGAGGGACGCGTGACACATGCATGGATGCCCCTTTATAGGATAATCCTAATGTAGAAAGAAACTTCGATTCAAACTTCTATATACTATTACTCTTTTTCGCTAACATATTTTTAGGTAATGTTTGGCACATGGTTAGCTGGTGGGATTGGGCTTGCTGTATGGGAATGGGGCGAGATTGTGTTGTTTCCAAGGTGAGGGGGTGAGGGGGAAAATCGAGGGGGTGGGGGGGAGGAAATTGTTTGGATGAAGAAAAGGAATTGAGAGATTGACAAATAATTTTTTTTTAATTTTTTAAAATTTAAAAAAATTGATAACTATCGCATCAAAATCCACAAATTATCTTTCATCTCTCACAAAATCAACATACCAATTATTAATAATATTATTAATCATTACAATCTCACTAATCAAATACTTTCTTCACTTATTCAACTACTATTCTATTATGATATAACATTATCCCCGGTCAAACATAACCTTAAATTATAGCTTATAATGTAAAATCACTATAAGTCGTAACATATTTTCGCACACGTCATTTCTTGCCCCACGCGAAGCGGAAAAAAATACCTCCGAAAGTGGTGGGCTCGCTTCGAAAAGCACTCGGGTTAACCATTTTTCGTGGTTATTCTCGTTAGTCAGCAAATAGCGGTATAACGATTCGACGAACCGCAAAGAACCCACGAAGTCCCCCGACCCTGTCCGAGTAGTAACCGAGATCTCGCTCCCTGACTCCTTCGTTGCCTCCCTCCCACGCTGCCCCTCCCATCCATCACCGTCAGCGCTGCACCAGCCGCGATCACTTCCACCACAGATCTCACCTCGGCAGCTCAGATCCAACCCCAACCAGCGTGATCCGATCGCGCCCACCGGCATCGCCAGGACAGAGTGGCAATCCCAAGCGCTTCCCCATCGCGCAGCGGTCAAATCCTTATCCCCCTTCGCCATGGCCGGCGCCGCCGGTGGCTTCGTCACCCGCTCCTTCGAGTCGATGCTCAAGGAATGCTCTGGGAAGAAGTACGCCGTGCTGCACAAGGCCATCCAAGCCTACTTAGGTCTCCCCCTATCGCCTTCTCTTATCAACACCCATCCATCACGCTATTTCCATTCTCCCCATTTCACAGTAACCTTTTCTCTCCATAACGTAAAAAGAAGGACGCAATGCAACCCTGTGGTTTCGCCACCCGTGAATCCCTAAATCGCTGCTGCTGGAAAATTTGTTTATCCGAACAGAGCAGTTGATGTGAAGTCACGTTTTTCCCCGGAAGTATCCTGAATTCGTAAACTTGCCTTCTAAAAGTCGAGTTCTGCGTGCGCTTCAGCGGAATTTGGATTTTCGACGAGAGAAGTTCGGCTTGAGTTTGCAGAGCTGTTGCTGTCTGTTAACAGTTATCTTCTGCAATTGCAATGTCTTGGAAACTTTCTCCTTTCTGGTTGATTATTGCTCGTGCATGTGGATATCTCTATGCTTTCTGTCTAAAATTCGAGCACATCAGTTACGAGATTGGTACATGCTCTATCTTTACAGACAGGCAACTCCAGAGTAGACGTGAAAACTGAACAATGTTAAAGCTTTCCAACTGCCTTTGTCAGCTTTTCTGTTGATCGGGCTGTTTCTAAATAGAATTGGGATACATACTCCGAAGTGATGATATTTTCGTCGAGAGAAGAATTGAGATGTTGCTTGGTGTTTCTGCTATATGTTCATTCTACATCGTTTACATGATCTTTCGCATGCAGATTGTGCCAGGGAGGCGGGCAGACAACCCGATGCTCTGGGATCGGCATCCGAGGACAAAGATGGAGTCCAAAGCAGCATGCCCTTAACGACGGCATTGGCTTCTGCTGGGAATGCATTGGAAGGAGCTCAAGCTGAGCTTGTATTGCAGCCGCTTCGACTTGCTTTTGAGACAAAGAATGTAAAACTAATAGACGCCGCCCTTGACTGCCTCCATGTGAGTTGTCACCGTTAGGTTTTCTTTGCTTGTTAATTGAATATTTCTAACTGGAGATGTTCTCTCAATACGGAAACTGCAGCTAAGACCATGTCCAGATGGGGTATATGCGTGCTATCCTGCCTCTCATGGGTTTGGATGAATACCATCAATGTGTTAATTCTCTATTACATAATACCATGCAACATTAAAATGGAAAAAAAAAAACAAGTTTGACATCCTTACTTATAAATTACCGATTTACTTATCACATCTAACCACCACTTCTCCACTTTCTAGGCAAACAATGAAAAAAAGACAACCCAACATCAAATATGAAACAAATGAAATACCCAACATAAAATATGAAAAAATAAAGTACAAGTCTCTACTTAAATCACATCATCGCACTCATTCAATCTAACCCACTATTTATTCTTCCACTCAACCAAATACTCCTTGCAACTTAATACTTTCTAAAAGTTATGTGGTCTCAAAACATAGTCACCAATCAAATGCAGCCTAAAAGCTTTGTGACCAGTGACTGGTTTATGAAATAGTTTTTTCTCCTTTAATAGCTTTTGAGTGTACGTACATTGTTCTGAGTTTCATTTATTTCGTATTTGTTTTATGAGTATCCAGATTTTCTCCATTTGTTTCTTCATCTTCCATGCCATTCCTCTTTCTTACAATGAGTGCTACCTACATCAGAGAAGAAGCTTGATTCAGTAGAGACGAGAGTAATGTACAGTGTGATGATAGAAGCTGGGCTTATGAATGAGTTTTCATTACCAAAGAGATATACCACCTTCCTGTCTTTGTGCAAATGACCGAAACAAAGACAGTCTAATGGAAGACAATACGAAGAGGAAAAAACAGTTCCCACTTGTTTTGCATTTTTTTCAATGGCTAGGATTACGTTGAAATTGTTGTATTTCGTTTTCAGAGTTCACATTCTATAGAAGAGGTTTGACTTAATAAATACAGGATACCTGTACATTCGAACATGTCAAAAAAATTATGGGCATTTAGACGGCAGGGTCTCTTGTCTTCTGGGCACTTGAAATGGATGTTCTTTGGAAATAACATGCAGGATTACCAAAAAACCCTTCTCCTACAAGTTTTCTTCAAATTGGAAGAATTGTGATAGATTTGTCGATGCATTATGCTCCTCCAAAACCCTTGGATTTGTGCAGTTGTGGGCTTGGATGTAGATCATGTTCCCTATTGGTCCTTGTTTGTGGGACAAGTGAGACCACATCCATAGGTTTTAAGGATTCCCAAGGGGTTTATGAACCTCTTTGACATGGAAGAACTTTATATATTTGTTATGCATTAAAAAGGCAACTAAATAATATTGGATATGCATAATAAAGTAAAATAGCAAACATAGAGCCTGGTTGGGCTGGTGCAAATGGATGCTTATTTCATGTCTTTCATTTAGAAAGAAATGCTTGGACCCTGACCTCAAGGATCTTTCCCCATCTTCCATGTTTCAAGAGCAATATAAGATTTAATTTTTGTGCATGTGTTTGGGGGGAAGGGGGCTTCCCGTGAAATTATTCATCTTTTTTGTTGTTCAAGCCACTTATAAACTTGCCAATGGATCTTATATATGTTTGGGGGGAAGGGAGCTTCCCGTGAGATTATAACTCATCCACATTATAAACTTATACAATGGATCTTGTATATTGCCAGCTTGGTGATCAAAGATGTAAGAGGCAGTTGACAGTCAACAATGTAAGAAGTGGTGATTTGGCACCAAATATTTACCTCTGAAGAAGAATGGCACAGATATTTGGATGTGGGGAAGAGCAGACGTGAAACTTGCAAAGAACATCAAGAAATGAGTCAAATGACAAGTGTTCACAAGGGTTTCTTTGGAAAGACTCCTTTGGTCCTTGTAAACAGACCACAATTAGGGGCAGCAGGGAGCATACCGATAGATCAAACAAAATTTCGAGAATAAACAGGTTTTTGTCATAGATGTTTGATTCCAACTTTCTCATGCAAAGACATTGCAAAAAAAAAAAAAAAAAACTTGTGCAAAGCTTTGTTGATGTTACATTGGAGATGACTAAACCACTAGCATGGAAGTCCTAGGTTCTCTACACTACTATAAAGAAAAGAGTTTTTGAGAAAGAGGATGATCATTTTTTTTTTTTTTTTGAGAAAAGAGGGTGATCATTTTTTTTTTTTTTTTTGAGAAAAGAGGGTGATCATTTCAGAACTGTGATTATTTGAATCATTCATGCCTTAACTGAAGGTTACAAGCATTAAGGAAAAAAACAACTCCTTAGTGTGGCTACCCACACTCCCCCGGAGACAAAGCTTCAAAAATAACATCTTGATATAAAAGTTCTCCCCTCTAAAGATTACACCATTTTACTCAGCCAAATAGCCCAAAAACCAACCAAGGGGAAAGCACACTCTTGCTTAGATTTGAAACAGCCACCTATGAAGCTTCTCCAAAAAGTAGCAAGGGACATACAATGGATCCAGCCTATGTTTGCACGATCCAAGCCCCTTTAGCACATGGACATTCAAAAAACAAGTGCACACAATCTTCCACCGCTTCTTAGCATAAAGAACAAGTCGTATTGAAGTCATGACTATTCTTCTAAGTCAGAAAAAACGAATAATCATATTTTTCAAATGAAATTCTACACTTTTTTATATAGAGAGAGGTGTTGGGAAGATTGCAACATAAGTCTAGGAGGACAAAATAAATAATAAAACAGTCCAAAATAGTAAGTAAAAGGATAACTAGAGTGGTATGTCAACACTCCTCCTCAAGTTGAATCATATATATTAATGATGCTTAGCTTGGAACAACATTTGTCAAATGTGGATCTAGGAAGAGGGGCGCATTGTAGATAATCTCACGCTGTATCAGGTCTCTAGTATAATGGTAATCAACCTCAACATGCTTTGAATGTTTATGGAACATTGGGTTGCTTGCAATGTAAGTAGCAGTGCGATTATCACACCTTATCTCCATTAGTCCCTCTACTTGGACATGAAGATCCTATAACATTGATCTGACTCAGACCATTGCTGTAGCTGTCTGTGCCATAGCATGGTATTTTGATTCTGCACTAGACCTGGATATCACCTACTGCTTCTTGCTCTTCTAAGTCACTAGATTGCCTGCCACATAAGTGCAAAATCCAGTTATCGACTTTCTGTTTACCATGCAACCTGCACAGTTGGCATCATAATAGCTAACAATACTCATAGACGTGCTATGCTGAAACATAATACCATTGCCATATGCTTTCTTCATGTATCCAATCACTTGCATAGTAGCATACCAATGTTGTTTGGTCGGTTTGTCCATAAATTGACTGAGTTTTCTCACTGCAAGAGAAAGATCAGGATGTGTAATAGTAAGATATAATAGTTTACCAACTAATTGCCTATACAATCTGCTATCTATAGGCGAAGAGTCTGTATCATAGAGGTGTCCTTTGGGATCCATAGGTATATTAGCAGGCTTAGATCTCATCATCCCTGTCTCCTGCAATACATCAACAACAAACTTGTGCTGACTGAGGACAGTACCCTCTTTGCTGCGTGCCACCTCAATGCCAAGAAAATGTCTAAGTTTACCCAGCGCTATTGAGGCGGTCGCCTCAGGCGAGGAGGCGACGCGACTGAGGTGCTCATCGCCTCGAGGAAGTCCTAGGCGAGCTGCTTCGAACAGGCGACGTGCCTCCTCGACTCAGGCGGCGCCTCCTCGCCTCGCTGCCTCATCGCCTGAACCCTAGGTCCAAAGCAACTTTTTTTTTTTTTTGAAAAACCAAGGAATGGACTTACCATTCTTGCCCTCAAAGACCTCTCACCTTCTATACGAGAGTCTATTTACGTGCGTGTCATCTCCACGCCAACCATCACCGCCTTACACCATTATCGCCTTTGCTGGAGCTTCGTCGACCTCCACCGCCGCCCGAGCTTCACTGCTTGGCATCTGCGACAAGTGGTGGACCTAGATCGGCCAGGTATCTCCTCTGCTCAACCTTCTTTGAGTCTCGACGGTGGTGCACCGTCGCTTGTCTGAGTTCAACGGTGGTGCACCTCCGCCCCTTGTTCGACGGCGGCACCGTTGCAGCTGCTGTCTCATGTCTGCTATTATGTGTGTATGTGTTATATATATATGCAGAGTGTGTGTTATATATATTATGTGAGTGTGTGTTATATACTTATATATATGCATACTGATATATATATATACTGTTATACATTATATATATACTTATATATGTTGTATATATATATTATATATATACAGTATGTTGTATCGATACAGTATATTATATATTATATACAGTATATATATATGTTGTATATATATTATTATTATATACAATATATACTGCTATATAATGTTGTATATACTATATATATAACTATATAAGTATATGTTATATACCGTTAAGTATATAATTAATATAAGTATGATATATATATTTATAAGTATATATAAGTATATACTGCTGTATAAACAGTAAAGTATGTAAGTATGTATAATTATATATATATATATATATATGTTATAACTATAACATAAGTATTATACATAACTATGTATAACATAACTATTAGATTATTAGTGTATAATATATATAAGTAATAAGTATGTATATAACATAAGTATGTTATATTATATATGTATATAACTATGTATATGTATATACTATTCTATTATATTTGTATGTAACTATGTATATAACTAGCAACTTTGCACGTGTTTGCATGTGTATATTGTTATATTAACTAGCAACTTTGTATGTGCATTGTAAGTTTGTAACTATGTATAAAACTAGCATGTGTTTTGAATTATGTAGATGGTTGAAACAAGGAGGAAGCACCCATGTTGGAAGTATGTCACATTAGAGGACTAAAAAAAGACTAATGATACAAAGTGTATTTTCTGTGGTAGGATAGTGAAAGGCGGGATTCATAAAGTTACTGGACATATTACTGGTGGTGATAAGAACACAACAATTTGAAATTATGTGAAACAGTTTTTGGCAATATAATTGTCGTCATATTCTTCTATTTAAAGTCTCCAACATTGTTATTAGATATGTTTTTATAAACTTAGTGCTATTAAATTCAGTTAATATGACATATATATGCCAATAAAAGACGATCGTCTCAATTCACTCGGGCTATCGCCTTTTTGTCGCCTCTTGCCTCGGACGATTTTGAGTAGTGTCGCCTTGCTATCGCCTTTCGCATTGACATCATTGAATTTACCCAGATCCTTCATCACAAAGGCTTCAACCAACTTTTTTACCTCTGCTATCCCAGCAATGTCATCCTCAGTAAAGATGAGATCATTAACATAAACAAGGAGTACCACAACTCTTCCTGAGTTCTTCCTGACAAAGAGTGAATGATCAACAGAAGATCTCACATGCCCCATGGCCTGTACTTCCTCTGATAATCTTTGGAACCAAGTCCTTGGGCTTTGTTTCAAGTCACAAATGACCTTCTTTAGTCTATATACACACTTCCCCTTACTCTCAAACCCGAGAGGTTGTTGTATGTAGACCTCCTCTTGAAGATCTATATACAAAAATGCGTTCTTCACATCCAACTGATGAAGATGCTAGTCATAGTGAGCAGCAACAAACAACAGAATTTGAACAGTAGGGAGTCAAGCTATAGGAGAGAAGGTATCAAAGAAATCTATGCCATATGTTTGGGTAAATCCCTTTTCTACCAATCTCACCTTGTAGTTAGTGATAGTGTCATCTGGGTTAAACTTGTGAGCAAAGACCCAGCGACACCTTACTGTCTTGGTGTGAGGAGGTAGAGTAGTCAGTTCCTACGTCCCTTTGGAGCATAAAGCAGTTATCTCATCCTTCATAGTCTGATGCCACTTTGGATCTAGCATGGCTTGCTAATGGGCTGTAGGAGTCTGTGTCGCAGAAAGAGCAGCAATGAACATAGCAAATGATCTCCTAAGGTTGGTAGTAGACACTGCTCCTGCAGTATGGTAATGGACACAGCTGTAGG
Source organism: Thalassia testudinum (assembly GCA_037157565.1). Classification (NCBI taxonomy): domain Eukaryota; kingdom Viridiplantae; phylum Streptophyta; class Magnoliopsida; order Alismatales; family Hydrocharitaceae; genus Thalassia; species Thalassia testudinum. The sequence goes on from JAZHRO010000002.1 coordinate 56,118,546, forward strand.
GGGCCTTTCGAATAGCAATCAGAAGATCAAGATCCTCCTCTATAGGCTCAGTATCAATAGGAGGTGTAGCCTGCTGCTCAATAGGGGAAGTAGACTCATTAGAGGAACCTGCACAATCACCACTAGGACAACTCATGTCAGTATCAACACATACTTGACCAGGGGAGGAGATAGGTGGCTGAGGTGTGTTCTTGACGTCATGCATGCTGTCTGTATATAATAGGTAACCTGTATACGTGAGTAATCTTTGCCTTTTGCCTCGTAGGAGTTTTTGTGGTAGTAGCATCCTCACTATGTGTGATAGGAATTTGCTTCAAGGGAACTGATAAAACATGCATAGGAATTGAGCCTCTTTCAAACATCACCTGATGACTATCTGTAGAGAAGTAGGGAATAGGCTCATGAAAAGTAACATTTGCAGTCATATAATGCTTCTTGCCTCGTGGGTCATAACATGTGTATCATTTCTAGGTGCTATTGTATCCCAGAAAGACATACTTCACTACCCTCAGTGCCAACTTATCTCTGTCAAGTCTTAGAACATGGATAAAGGCTACACAGCCAAAAACACGAGGTGGTACAGTAAATAGGTCTTTTTCTGGATGAAGAATTTGTCATGGAACCTGTTTCTGAATAGCTGAGTTGGGCAATCATTAATCAAATAACAGACAATTAACACTGCATTTCCTTAGTAAACCTGTTGCACATTATGATGTATAGGTAATGTTTTGACCTCATTCAACACAACGGTGTTTCCTCTTAACTGCGTCATTTTGTTTCAAAGTATAGGGGCATGATGTCTGGTGAACAATCCTTAGAGATCTGTAAAACAATGCTAACTTAGTTATACATAACTCTAAGGCATTATCAGATCGTATAATTTTCACAATGATAGAAAATTGAGTCTTTATTTGTAAAATAAATTTCTCAATTTTAGACTAAACATTTGATTTATTCTTTAATAGAAATAACCATGACATTGTGGTAAAATCATCCACAATATGCAAATAGAATCTATGACCAAGTTGATTGCGGGTGGTTATCGTACAGATATCCACCCTTTCCCTTTTCAAAAAAAAAAAATCTATGACTAAGTCTATTTGACACTCTACTAGGACCTCATACATCCATATGTAATAAATAAAAAATCGTAGTAGAACTTTGAGAAGAACTTGATGGAAAACTAGCTCTATGATGCTTTCCCAGCTGATAGGTATTACACAAAATCTCAGTGGTAGGTGATATATGAGGGATGATATGTCGTAACCTGTCTAGTGATGGGTGCCCAAGACGACGATGCCATTGAAGAGTTGTACCAGCACTAAAAGCAACCTCGCCCTGGCACATAGCAGCAAATAGAGTTTGGATCAGTCGATACACACCCCCTCCTCATGTCCGTTACCAATCGTCCTTCCCATGAGTTTGTCTTGAAAAATACAACCCAACTCATAAAAAATAGTGCGACAGTGCAAGTTTTTTGTAATTCTGCCAAAAGACTAATCGGAAAATCAGGAACATAAAGAACATTAGATAGAGTCAATGGAGTCACTGCTACATCTTCTCTGCCATGTACTCTGCAATGTCTATCATTTGCTACCTGAACAGATCTACCAGAGGGAACAGTCTGAACCTGTCTAAAGCATGTTTGATCACCACTGAGATATTGGGAGGTGCCAGAATCTACTAATCACAAGGCGCTGTCAGAAATACCACTACCATAACTATAAGCGGGAGTTATACCTGAGGAGGTTAATGCAGCAGTATCAGAAGTAGTAGTAGTCTTCTGGGTCAACTGGGTGAGGCGCTGGACAATAGCATCATAGTCAACACGTGACACCGTGTCACTCGTCTCCTCTGAAGAAATAGCTTGGTTGTCCATAGGAGGTCTACCATTCTTTGTCGAGCAGGAGGCCTTTGAATGACCAACCTTGCCACAGTGCGAACATAGGGTGCGTGGTCTAGTAGTTGTACCTCAACCACCATGTCCTTTCCGCCTTGTAGATGGAGCACCACGTCCACTATGTGTAGCATCTGCTAAACTAGGGGTTTGTCTAACATCTGACAGGGGTGGTTTAGCAACCACCTTACTTACTCAACTATATGCTCCCACAAGTGATGGAAGCTTAGCTGAAGTTAGGATTTGGGATCTTGCGGCCTCATAATCTGGTCCAAGTCCATCTAGGAATTGTTAGACTGCATACTTTTCCTGTGCGCCTTCTTAGTGGCACAGGTGCAGACAAGAAGACATGCATTGTACTTCTCTAGGAGCCCCTTCAAAGTAGCATAACACTGGGAAAGTGATTGGCTCTCTTGCTTTAAATCACCAATGGCATGGTGGATCTCAAACACCTTGCTGGAATTCTTCTTGTGAGAATATGTGTCATGCAGAGAATTCCACATCTCCTTGGTCGTCTTGTAGTACATGATCCCATCTCTAATTTGAGGTTCCATAGAATTCATGTCCAAGCACGAACCATTGCATTATCTTTCTTCCACATGACATTTTTCTTTGTCTTGTCTTATGACTTCAACTCCAACAAAATGTGTTCCTTATTATGTCCCTCAATAGTCATGAGGAATGTCTAAGATCATTTTGCATAATTGGTCTCATTCAACTTGGCGATAAGAACAAAGAAGGGAGTTTTGTAACTCTCAATATCCGTAGCAGTAACCGATGACACATTCGAAGAGCTTGAAGAGGCCATTGTGCCTTGGGACTGCTAGAAGATGTCACAAACACGATTTGAAATCAATATTCAGATATGAAGAACTTGAAATATGAAAGAACGTGATCTTTTGATCATGAGATCTAAGATTTAGAGATCCTATATAACATCCCAAGAGTCACAAGCACCCCTTAGATTAAGGCTTAGCGCATGTTAGGGTACATGGAAGGCCCTAACAGTGCTTTTAAGAGGTGCTACTCTTCCTTGTTGGCGAGAACTGCTTGCCACCAACCACCACTACTCGCAGTTGGGTAGCAGGCAGCAGTAGCAGGGAGCCCTGCAGGCGGTGGCGGCCTACACTGGAGGGTGCAGCTGCGGGTTGGCGGTGGCCGGCAGGGAGCGGCTGTGGAGAGCAGGTGATGGCCTGCCTGCAGGTGCCAATAGGGAGAGATTAGGGTTTTGGGTGGAGGGGTACGGAGGCTTGTGCGGGTGGGATACTGGAGTGCCGATCTTGGATCGTTGTTTTGATATCAAGTTGGAAAAAATGAATAATCATATTTCTCAAATGAAATCTTACACCTCTTTTTATAGAGAGAGGTATTGGGAAGATTGTAACATAAGTCTAGGAGGACAAAATAAATAATAAAATAGCTCAAAAATGTAAGTAAAAAGATAACTAAAGTGCTATGGCAATATTCTATGATAAAGCCTTGGTCATCAATCTTCCCTCAACTAGCTCGCAAAGAACCTTCCCTTCCAAAAGGGCCTCTATTTCCCAATTCAATCTAGCATCCATGTAGGAAATCAGCTTCATGCCCTGATTATTTTCCAGAAAGGCCTTTATAGGCTGACTTCACCTAACTGTTTCATGTTCCCACTTCCAACTATCAATCGTCTCCCTCACTGAGTGCACAATACTCAGATCCTACCTCAGCTATAGAAAATCCGCTAGCCCTTGCTAAGATTAATTATCTAGAGATGGACACATCCAAGAAACACCTTGTTCTCCACAATCAATATATCAGTAATCCACCACTAAAGCCTGGAGGTCCGGAATGAGAGCAAAAGTGACTTGGAAAACAATTCAAGGCCCCTTTAGCCGGTCTAGCCATCCAACCAAAACCATACCCAAGTTGGGTTTGAAGAACTGCATCACAAGAGGCATAACCGGCATTTGCCCCTTCCAAAAATAGGATGATTTAACTGTTCCTCCAGTTGATCTTTCGTCAATAGCAGGCCATTAATGTTGTGGTAAGAAGATCGACATCAGATCCATAGCCCTCGAGCCACTTTACCTCCGTCAGATGTTTTGTCGTTAAGATCCATGTACCTCGTTAAGAGAGCTTGATTTGTCGTCCTTAGATGAACACACAAACCTTCATCAGTCAATGTTTTGCATATCTCTTCCTAGCCAATAGCCATGGTACCTCTGCATTTTGTCAGCTTACCATTCAAACAATCTTTTGTAACAACCTCTTCTCATAGTCCTTGGCATCAGGAAGACAACGATTTAGAAGGAAGGAATAATTGAGAGAACTGACCACAACAAACCCCTCAAAAAGAGAACCAACCACAACAAAACAAGATGACCATCCTTAGAAATTAGCCAAGAATACCTACCTTCTCATCGCCTCGCCATTCTATCTACCATAAGCAACTGGATCGTGACACCTAGATTCTTGTCAGAAAGGGGAAGATCTAGGTATGTTGGAGGCAGAGCACGTTTAGGAGCATCTAACATCGTAGCTCTCTGGTCCGGGCTCCTCTTCCTGCATTCTGGAAGAAACAAAAGGGCAGTGTTCACACTGAGGCCCATATAGTCACCAAAGAGATCAACTGGCATAAATAGGCTTTGCACTCCTCAATTGACCCTTCTATGGATTTAAAAAAGAAAGAGCTTTGCATGGTTATCACAAGAAGATTCTACATCTGCAAAGCAAGCAATCCTTAGTAACCGTGCCTCTCTCGTGCTTTGAGTTTTGTATGGTCACTTTTGTGGTGCTTGCCCATGTGATCCCTCATCCCAAATCAGTCTTAACTAGTAAAAACTCACTTACAACAGCCTATAATGAGTCCTGAATCTAGATCCTTGCCCAATGAGGTTTCTACCATCCAAGTGCTGGATTACAGTACTATTTTGTGCTTATAACCGAGTGACATTGGGAAAGAAACTGTGTTCATATTCCTTTTCTAGAAGGATCAACCTCTTTGCAAAGTCAATGTAGGCTCCGAGGTATAATTCTCAGGTATATTTAACTTGTAAATTTACAGTTTATCATAGTTTGTGATCATGCTCTTATTCTTCAAACAAAAAGGTTTGACCTTGGACAAAGAGAAAAATGTCTTTCTAATAGCATATAAATGGTTTTACTAAAGTTTAGTGTCAAGCAATTGAGTTTTCGAAAGCATGATGTCAGGAGTGCTAGTTCTGTGACGTGGAGCTTCTATGAAAACCTAAATCGAAAGTGCAGTATCCAATGTGCAAGGCGGATATTACAATTTTTACATGTCCTGTGTTGTTTGCATCTACGTGGAAATTTTCACTCAGGAATATGTTTTCTATACTATTGCTTACTCATTCTACATGTAATATACAATTCTATTTAATACACTTGTCAAGAAAAAATTCTATATAATACACATTTCGTCATGACAAAGATGAAACAGTCAGAATAGGTGTTAGCTTTATGTGGCAGCATTTGTTGTATGTGTTCATTTGCTATTCCTGTACTAATCGTGGCTGATTTGATCTCTATGAATGTCTTGATTACAGAAGCTCATTGCTTATGACCATTTAGAAGGGGATCCAGGCATTGATGGTGGTAAGAATGCTTCCCTGTTTGCTGATATTCTCACAATGGTTTGTGGGTGTATCGATAATTCTTCATCAGACAGGTATTTGTTTTCCTTTGATTGTTTTTGATTTCTTTCGGAGATACAAGCATTTGAGTTGTGTGCGTTGCATATACAGTACTATTCTACAAGTGTTGAAAGTACTACTTACTGCAGTGGCATCTACAAAGTTCAGAGGTAGCTTTCTTGATTGATTTTTAGAGTTTTCATCTTGTCTCATTAGGACAAGGTGGTCACTAACTTATTTTGATTGTGAGCAGTGCACGGGGAGCCTTTGCTTGGAGTAATCAGGCTATGCTACAACATCTCGCTTAATAGGTATTAGCTTACATTTTTAGTTTATCTTTAATTTCATCATTGGACTTGGAGAACAGAGACCACAACGTTTTGTTGTCTTTTGATAGCAAGAGTCCTGTAAACCAAGCAACCTCTAAAGCAATGCTAACTCAAATGATTAGTATCATATTCCGAAGAATGGAGTCTGATCAGGTGAAGTAAATTTTCCAGACCTGTAACTAGAAATTATTTAATTATCACTATCTTTCGTGCTTTGAGATCCTGAAACTTTTAATTTGATACTTAGGTTTCTCTTTCATCAATAAGTAGCAGTGAGCACATCAGTAGTGGATCACATAGTACCTATGCTAATAGTGGGCAACTGTCCACGGAAGAAAAATATGATGAAAAAGCTGCTTTAGATGACACAATTAATCAGGGAAAAGAAGGATCTTCTACATCTATTGAGGAACTCCAAAATCTGGCAAGTGGTGCAGACATCAAGGTAATTTTAGGGTGCGTTTGGCATAGGTTTAAAACACGGGGTTATCCCACGTGGCAATAATAACCACTACAGTAAGTGAATAGTACAAAAGTATTACTCCTCATGCATCACATCTACCCCTCATTAATCATATTTACCCCCACTAACTTATTCCCACCCATCACATCTACCTCCACTAACACACTTTCATCTATCACATTTATTCTACCAACCCACTCCCAATATAAATAAAGAAAAAAATCAATAATAACATATCGACTCAACTATTACATCTACACCCACTAACTCTTCTCTTACTCACCTACTTATACCTCTTTAAGACTTCTTAAACTTTATCCAATCTTACACTTTAACCTCTACCAAACTGGCCCTTATAGTTCTTGTTACTACCCAGTTGATGGCTATTAGTTGCATGGGCAATGATTGAAAGATTCTAGTTTTTAGAAAGACAAATTTGAATAATGTCAGACAATGTGAAATCTTCACTTATAGCATCCTTCATCGTAGACCAAGCACATGAATATCGCTTAGATGTATAAGGAACTCTCTGTTTCTCTTTATGGTTTTTTAGCACACATTATTATTGCCATGATCCTACAAGATTGAGAAGGGGCAAAATTAACCCCCTAGGTTTTACCACGTGGCATCATTTCTTCAGGGTCTTGAGGCTATTCTGGACAATGCTGTTAGTATTGAGGATGGCAAAAAACTTTCACGGTATGGAGAGGCTATATAATATTTATGCTTTCATCTCAAATCACTATATTGTGTTAAATTCATGTGTGTCAAACACTGTTGATGAATGTTTCCAGAGGAATTGATCTCAATAGCATGAGCATTGGACAACGTGACGCACTTCTTGTATTTTGCACCCTTTGCAAGGCATTACTCTTTCTCATTTTTAAGCTTCACCTTTTTTTGTTTTTTGTTTGAGCTGAACTTCCTATCATGTTTCATTATCTCATTCTACACAGATGGGCATGAAAGAAGAGAATGATGATGCCACTACAAAGACTCGGCTGCTGTCTCTTGAACTACTTCAGGTTAGCATGTGCTAAAATAATTTCAAATTTGTCAGTGCCTATGCTGAACCATTCCTGGCATAAGTCAGAACCTCATCGTGCTAAAATACAGTGTCCATCATTCATCTTCAGAAGGATCCCAAAACCACATCTAGGCATGACATATGGCACTTCAGCTTTTATTATCCTTATCTCCCTCTTTTATGAAAAACTAATAACAATGCTTAACTGACATAGTGATCTATCAGGGCTTATTGGAAGGAGTAAGCCACTCTTTTACGAAGAATTTCCATTTTATCGATTCAGTCAAATCATATCTTTGTTATGCTGTACTGCGGGCTTCTGTTTCACCATTGCCAAGTGTCTTCCAGGTATTCTTTGCTATATTTGGTGATACTTTATGTTGTATACTCTTGTTTGCATTTATTTATTTATTTATTTATTTATCTAAATCATGAATCTTTCTGCTGTATTGCCTAAAGTTTTTGATATGAAGATGCTAATTCCTTTTCTGCTGCTTTTGACAGTTTGCCACGGGAATATTTGCAGCTCTTCTACTAAGGTTTAGGGAGAGCCTCAAGGTACATTCTCTGTGAGGAAAACACTTTTCTATGTACCCACAACTGCTTTCGTGAAATGCTCATTTGTTAGAGAGAGGGAGAGGAAGAGAGACCCATAATGTAAATTATTTGCTTCTCTACATCCTGTCAAATTCTTGATCATTGGAAACCATTTGCAGGGAGAAATTGCCATCTTCTTCCCTTTGATAGTTCTGAGATTGTTAGACTTCTCAGACAGCCTAATTAGTCAAAGAGCAAGTGTTCTAAGGTGATTTTTTTTGACACGTTTGATAAAATGTTTTTTGCTTTCAGATTTTTTTATTTGTCAAATGGTCACCCTTCCACCCTCAGAAGAGATGCACACGTGCAGCCACACATATTCCTTTTTTCCTTAAATATCAAATGCTTCCAGATATGGCCTTTCTTTTAGGGGAAATGCAAAAACCCCTTGCCAGGCTGTAGAGATGGAGCCATTGGTCAAGTTATAAGTTGCCCTCATAAGTAAATGTAATATACCATGGCAATATTATATTGGAAAATTGGCTTGCGTTATTGTTGAGCTTTTTGTTAAGTAAGCCTTGCTCATGAAAATGCCATGAAATTAAATGAACACCTTTGTTTCTCTTCTAATTTGAAGAGTTCGGAAGTGCTAAATAGAAAACCAGCACAATTGGTTTTTCCCTCTTTTTATCATCGGGGGAGAGAAAGGGGCTCTAGGGCGCTTGTGCAAGTCATATCTGCTCTAATTTAAAGAACTGTCCCCATGCCTTTAACATGCCCATACTTATTACCCCTTAAGAAAAACATGCCCATATTCAGTAAAAGAGGGCGGCACAAGGTTGGCATCACCGAAAACCAACCATTCTCTTCATTAGTGATGGATGGACTTACCACTTTACAATGATCCAGAGTTAAACTCCCCCAAGGTTGGAGTGTTTCTGCATTCTCACTGTTGTTTATTTGCCATTAGGCGTGGTCTTGATTGTTTGGACATAAGTCCTGGAATGATCTGTGAAACATCTTAGAGGGAAAGAATCCATGTAGCATACTCAATGCAGGAGATGACTTAGTTGTTTTTGTCTCTGTTGTCATCATCATTGCTCCTTTCCTTTACTTTGGGCGATGGAAGATGTTAATTACCATTATGTATTTTTATGATTGTGCAGGATGCTTGAAAAGGTGTGCAAAGATCCTCAAACACTTGCAGATATCTTTGTTAATTACGATTGTGATCTCGAAGGACCTAACTTGTTTGAACGAATGGTAACATCACTTACAATAGTTTGTTGGTTCGTTTTCTTTTGCTATGTCTAAAGTGTGCCTTGCTGGATTGAAAAGGTTAATTCTTTGTCAAAAATAGCTCAAGGATCACAAAATGCTGAGCCCAACTCTGTTGCTGCTGCTCAAGCCACTTCAATCAAGACATCATCTCTACAGGTACCATCTTCATATGTAGAGTAATAGGTGCCTTTTTCACTTTATAATTGGCAGGGCCTGTGGAAGGTGGGGGAGGGGGTAGTGGTTCAGCAGCAGCAGCAGGAGGAGGAGCTGAGTGTGAGGGGAGAGGAACATGAGGGGAAGCGGTAGAGCGTGAGAGGGAGGAATGGGGGGGCGGGGTGGGTGGACAAGTGTTGGCAAGAGGGTGGGTGAACCCAACTTTAGTATATATAATATATTTTGTCATTTTCGCTATTCCTGAGGGCATTTATGTGTTTTTCACTCTAGCCTCGTTCATATAAAGAGAGTTAAGGTTATACCATGAGATAGAACAATCCCTTTCTTCTATATGTTATTAGAGAAGTGGTCCAAGGTTGGAGCCCTCTACCTTCTTGATCCCTTCTTTCTCCATCCAATAGGATCCAAGTGCTTTCCACCAAGGTTTCCGAAATCGATAGTCGGTATTCAATCGGTGAGGCCATTGACTAAGGAATATACGATATGCAGGTGATTAATCGAGGATTAATCGGTTTAGTATTTTTAAGTATTTAAAAATTTAAATATAATTATATATACTATTATACATATTATATATGCATATATACAAATTAAAAACATGCACAAATGTATTACTATTATTTTTTGGACATGTATATTTTCTCAAGGAGAGTTAACCGGCAACATGGAGCGCAATGGTGATGGAAGACTAAGGAGAATCGAAAAGAGGGGTATAGGTTTAGGGTTTCATTAAGATTCAAATGTAGGGGGAGGGGGATGGAGATGTCCGGTGGTTTTTTTTTTTTCTTTTAATCTTTGTCATGTCAATCAAGACAAAAAATTAGAGTTAGATCGGATGATTAATCAATCGATCAATCGGATAATCGACCGATTAATCGGTCCACCCGATTATAGGCCTGAATATTGATATGCGGTTTGATCCCCAACCGCATATGATTAATCGGCCGCATAGATCGATTTTTGTAGCCTTGCTTTCCACCCCCACTCTTCTTTTTTGATTTCTGCTTCCCACTGAAGAAGGGGAGTTGCAATTGGAGCTCGTCTGTTCCCTAAGGCACACATGCTCTATAAACATCCCAGATTGGCCACCGTGGAGATAGTAGCTGGTAGTGGCCTTACAACCAACCAGCATCAACAGGAGGTGACGACAACGACCAACGTGATGTCTAACACCTCCACAAGTGACTTGATCGACTCCAAGCAGGGCCCCTACTTTGGTGAAGGGGGGAGGATTTTAACTTTTTTAGGGTTATGAGAAATAAGGAGATTAATTCCATTGAAAAAGCCTAATCCTCAATATATAGAGCATTGAGAAAAGTTACAAGTGGACTCTTATAGAATAGGAATGAGTTTTTTTGCATCCACATATCTAATTACATTGATAGCCCTCAATACTTCATTATTACAACATACCCTTGTAAACTTGTGCCATTGTTCATAAATGCTCTTGCTATTACATCTAATGATAAATTGTGATAAATATGATTTATATGAAACTCCCCACCATAGTTAACAAGAAAAATGGGATTTTTACACCTGTGCTTCAAGTCTAACCGATAGGAAATGTGCTTCGGTGGTGTTTCCCCAATTGGCATGCTTTATACTTGATTTTTGCATTAGGAGAAATATGAGTAATGATGCAACAAAGCTTGGAAAGAGGAAGATGACCAAGATGCAAGTGCCATTGAAGAGTAAACGTAGAGTATGTAGGAATGACAACATGGGCAATAAATGGGGTTTGAAGTAACCGATGCACTCCTTCACAATTGCCACCAATGATCTTCCCAATTAAGATATCTTGAAAGGTACTTGAGACATGGCCAAAGTAACACTACAATTCAACTCTATTTTTTTGAAAACACTTCAACTGCGTGGTTGGTCTGCTAATCGAGAGTAAATCGATGGGGAAATCATGAACATTGAGAACGTTTGTTAGCCGCATGGTTGGTGTAGCCATCACCTCCCTTGACCAATGATGGGTGAATGTCTCCCATCAACCACTTGAACTGTTTACCTTGCAGGAAGTTGCTGAAATTGATTGAAACTGTGTTGATCATTGCAGAAATGATGTGATGCCCTAGAATCCACAAGCAAATTGGAATCATGTGTATTACGCATGTGAACTAACAGAGCAACATGATTGGAAGCTTCCTTATGCATGCATGACACTTGAAGGCTATGAAACTCTCGTGCATTCTTATGTGTCTTCTTTTTGAGCTTTAATTGAAGCACGGTGTGCTCGTTGTCATGACCTTCCACTACCATCTTGAAGGTCTATGACCATCGTGCTTGATTAGTCTCATCAAACCTTACCATAGGACAAAAGAGTTGGCACTCATAGGTCTCCATCTCTGTCGTTTGAACTAGTGTCACTTTTAAATAATCTTTGAACACCATCTTCTCAACCAGAGATGGAACAGATCAAAGGAAGCAGAAAAGTGTGTTTAATTCATCAATCAACTCAACTAAGTTAGATGGTGGGAAAAAAACATTTTTCTTGCTTGAAACACCCCTTAGATGGATTGTCGAGGGCCAACCAAAGCCATCAGAGTGCATGGTGGGGTTGAAGGACCCTCTAGTGGCAAATGGTGGCAGCCGATGACAATTGTAGGTGGCTATGAGCACGTTGTGGTGTTGCTTATGTTTGTTGGCTGCAAAGGCTTCCTTTGGAGATGAGGTGGCTCACCGTTGGTGGCTAGTAGGGGTAGAGGAGCTCTTTACCAAATCGTAGAATGGTCTGGAGAGGGTTCCTGGTGGCAACTTGACCATAGAAGGTCGAGAACCACACAGAATTAGTTGTAGCAAAAGGTTGTGGTTGAGATTCGGTTGTTGGTTGACTAATGGTGATTAGCGGTGTCCATGGAGGGGTCATTAGTTGGTTGGGGATTTGGCAGTGACCATGATGTCGTCCTTTAACAAAAAATAGGAGGTTCTTTGTTGAAAAAGAAAGGGTTATTATTATTTTTTTTGTGGTTAATGGAGAATAAAAACAGATGGGAATCAAGATGGGTATCCAACATCAGCTTAGGATTGTTGCTCTGATACAAAGTTAGAAGAAATAAGGAAATTAATTTCATTGAAAAACCTTAATCCTCAATATACAGAGAGGACTGGGAAAAGTTACAAGTGGACCCTTATAGAATAAGAAAATAACAAAAGCAAATACACATAGAAAAATAAGCCTAAACTTAACACATGGCTTACATCATGGTGGGACATTCCTTGGTGAACTTGATCTAACATATGAAGTATCTAGTTCTAAATGCTTACACTTTATGAGATACCAACCATGGAGGAGGCCTATAGTTAGTTGAGCAAACTTGTTGCCATACTTTAGTCGTCGGCACATCTAAAGCACACTTCAGCTATCGTTGCCTCTTAGGCATGAGGCAGAGGATCATCTTCCACATGTAGCTATGGACATGGTTATGGAAGTGAGGGATTTGCTCGACCCTAGTGCTATCATTATGGGAAGCTTAGTTATATAGAAGATACTTGTTGGACCAAGCATGGTAAGCTTGCCACCACATATTAGGACGTGGCTACCTTTGAGCTAGCTTTTGAGGTTGCTATAAGCTTATTCAGAAGCTTAATCATCGGGACATCTCAATTGCTCCTTCGGCAGTTGCCTTTAGTTCATACATAGGGCACTTGAACACTGCTACTTATGTTGGCTCGTCAAGTATACTTGTAGCGTGTGTTGTTTGTCAAACTAATACTTAAACTAATTGGTTATTGATTTGGCTGCATCCCTACACATAAATGGTGTTGCTAGATAGTTCACTAGGCTAAGATCCGTTCCGTTTAGAAGAACAATACTTGTTGCAGATGGGAGGTATTCCCTAATCAATGGCTAGAGGAGGTGTAGGTTGCACCGAGTATGCAACCTAAATATGCTATTCTTGCTTTAGATTTTCCTTTAAATTATGAAGAAATGAAATTGCATAGCTTTATTTGATTATGGTACCTTTGTTTAGGTCATCTTCCTCTACCCAACCTTTGTCAAATGATTCCTTAGATTCCACCCATTGCTACCTTTGACCATGAGGCTTGACAACTAGGCATATACCATAGGAGTTCCTTCCCCAGTTGACAAAGTTGGACTTCAGAGTCTGTATTCTTGTTGCTTCATCTAGATGTTTGGGGTCCCAATTGTGTCCCTAATTGTGATTGTTAGAGAATTAGGAAAGAGATTCGATTAGTTAGGTAAATTTGTTTGTTTTATCTCTTACTATTTTTTGTGGGGACTTGATTTGATTATGATTTGATTGAGTTTGTTTCCAAATTAGTTAGGAGGATTAAGAATACCTTTGTAATCTCGTTCCTCTATATAAAGAGGGGTTGATTTTCTTTTGATCAATAATAGAATTTAATTATTCTTCTATATGGTTTCAGAGTGGGAAGATCCTAGGTATCCTCACCACCAACCTCTCTTTTGCCTAGAGAGGATTTGCCACCCCTCTCTCTGCTTGGGGGTGTCGTTGGCCTCCCTATCCTTACTTGAGGAGCACTTGATGCTCCTCTTCTCTCTCTCTGTTGCATGTACTCTCTTTTTCTTCTTTGCTCAATCACTTGACACCACCAATGTCTCTGTTGATTGCTTGGGATCATTGTAGTGGCCTCCCCTCACCACCTAAAAGCCCTACATTAGCTCTCCTTCCATTGCTATAGTGGCCTCCCCTCTAGTTGGTGCCGTCTCGTACTGATCGTCCTCTCTAGTGTCGTAAAGGGCTACTGCCTTCGGCTAAGGCCGTCACCTAAACCCTCATTGTCTTTCCTTGTGGTTGTTGGATCCAGGTGACCAACTACATTGTTGGAGCATCGCCAAAATCTGAGCCCAGCAGTGTTGCTTCCCCTCGAATCGCCTCTGCCTCAAGCCGTGTGACGCATGTCTCTTATCTCTGATGGCTAAAGCAGAATTGTCTTTGGAAACCTTGAGCATTGCCACTATAGTGGCTCCCTTTTAGGCACTACTGCCCCTCGTTCTTTTCTTCCTGACCGTAAATCTTACCCTTGATGGTTGCAGCGGAATCATCGATCCATACCGTGGGTGGGCTCCACCCTCCTTGCACGCCCATGGAAATTGGATATTTCTTTTTCAATGGAAACTAAGGACTCTACTAAAGAGCTAACCTTTCTCCTCAACTGCTACTGATGTTGCCTTGGGCTTCACTGCCCTTCCTGCACCTGCCTCTACATCTGCCAACCCATATGAGAATGTGGATTGTAGGGAAATTGAGCAACAAGCTCATTCCTCTTCTACCTGCTTGCTTCCTATATCCTCCCTGAATGCCTCTCCCCCATTTTTTTTCCTCCTCTAAGAAAGAAGGGTTCTCAGTTAGTGTCAGGCAACTACTGCTACTTCTGCTTGCTACTTATTGCTACTTGAAGGTCTCTTCATCACTTTTTTTTTTTTTTTTAACTTTTAGCGAGTTAGGTTTTCAATGATGAGAGATGCCTACCTGCCTACTTGATGGCTTGATTGCCTGCCTACCTACTTGCTCTAGCTTGAGGATTACGTTCGTAGGGGGGAGTCATAGTTTTGTTCTACTCCTACAAGTTGGGTGGTGTACGCTCCAACTTGTGAGGGAGTGTTAGAGAATTAGGAAAGAGATTAGATTAGTTAGGCAAATTTGTTTGTTTTATCTTTTTCTATTTTTTGTTGGGACTTAATTTAATTAGGATTTGATTTGATTTTGTTTCCAAATTAGTTAGTGGGATTATGATTACCATTGTAATGCCCTCTCTCTATGTAAAAAGGAGTTGATTTTCTTTTGATCAATAACATAATTCAATTATTCTTCCACAAGATTACAACAGTGATATCTCATGGTTGTAGACGATTTTAAAGATTGGCAGATGTTTCTATTGAAATCAAGATCCAACGTTGGTAATGTTATAAAAAACTTTTTGTTAGAAATAGAGAATTAGTCTGGTGCCAACGTGGAAATTGTTCAATTTGATAATGCTTTAGAGGTTTATACCCACTATCTCTGTATCTTTTATCACTCATATGGTGTCATTCATTAGATGAGCTATGCTTACACCTCTTAGCAAAATAAAGTTGCAGAGAGAGCATCGTCATATGTTGAATGTGAGCAGAACTTTTATGATACATAACAGAGTATCTTTCACCTTTTGGGCTAATGTGATTCTTATAGCTTGTTACTTGATAAATAGGATGCATTCTACTATTATTGACGAGCAGGTTCGCTTCTCCATTTTGTTCCTTGAATGTGGATTGTTTGCGGTCTCACCTTAGACGTTTGGATGTGTTGCTTTTGCGTATCTCTTTGGCCTAAATAGGGATAACCTTGCATCTTGTGCTGTCGAATATATTTTGTTGGGTGTTCTAAAACTCCAAAGATATATTGGTGTTATCTCATTGATTGATGCCCACTATATCAGTGCCAATATCACATTCTTTAAGTTTGTCCTATATTACTCCACATCTAGGTTGCATCTCACCATGTCCACACATTATAATGATGCTATTTTTCTCATTCCCTTTCCTTTAAGTGAAATTGTGGATGTGGAGAACAAGTTTCGTGATCCTTCTCTAGTTTACATGCACTGTCCTAAGTATAGGGTTGATTCCCTTTCTCTTGGGTCTACACCTTTGTTAACACTTGAGGTAGACACAATATTATTGATGGTTTTGCTAGCACTAATGCTCTGAGTTTTGCAAAGATAGGCTTTTTAGAATAGTTTAGGGCCTTTGGCACACCTAAGCCTAGCCTTAGAATGATCTGGATGAGCAAACAAAGGAAAATGATGATATTGATCACCCCATTGCCCAATGTAAGGGCACTCAGACATGTACAATGCACCTAGCATCTCTTTATGGTGAGCCCTATCGCACAATATATAAGATTCATCAGTGCCCTGTCAACTGGTTTTATCCTAGCTACCCATTAAAAGGCACCTTTTCATATAAAGTGTTGCAAAGGCTACGGAGGATGAAATGTCTGCCATCATTTCATGTGGTACTTTGGAGTCTTGTCCATTACTTTTTTGATGTAGCTGTAGGTGGATGTAAATGGGTGGTAATTGTTAAATATCGACTCAATGGTATGGTTGACAGATATAATACCTGTCTGGTGGCCAAGGGATATACTCATACATGTGTTGACTATTTTGATGGCTTTTCACTAGGGTCGCAATTCTTATTTTTGTTGTTTCGATTAGCCTTTATATTAGTCGTATTTAAAAAATGCATTTCTTTATGAGAATCTACATGAAAAGGTTTACATGCAACAACCTTTTTGTTTTGAGTCTAAAGAGGAGTGTTTAGGGATTTATAGATTTTGTGAGACAATTTTTGGGTTCAAGCAAAGTTCATGTGCTTAGTTCAAAAAATTATAAGATGTTATTGAGTAGATTGGGTTCAAGACTTCTTTGGTGAATCACTCATTGTTTATTTAGAAAATCAATAAGAGAATGGTAGTGATGTTGATATAAGTTGATGATATAAATCCTAATAGGGGTCAGTGCACAAGGCATTAAAGTTATTGAGGAATTTCTGGCCAAGTATTTTATCACAAAAGACTTGGACTTACTCTTATACTTTCTTGGGATTGTGGCTAGAAATAGTTATGGTATTGTGCTATCCTAGAGGAAGCATGTGGTCAACTCCAAGAAATTGGCATGCTTGGTGCCGAACTAGTCTCTCTTCCTATGGATCCTAGTTTATACATATGCATGATGCTAACTCAAAATCTATTGATGTTGAAGCTAATATCGGTGTTTGATAGGAAAGCTTCTATATGATACTATTACTCATACAAACATAGCACTTGCAATGAGCAAGGTGAGCCAATGGACAAGCCTAGGAGGGTGCACTAGGATACAACCATGATGATCCTCAGATACTTGAAGGTAGCCCTTGGTATGAGCCTATTGTTCACCTAAGCAAGCTCCTAGATGTAGTAGCTTATACCAATGCAGATTATCTAGGTGTCCCGAGGATAGGAAGTCGATCATCACTTTTTGTACTTATGCTGGGGGCAACTTGAGGTCACCTAGATGAGTAAAAAGTAGATGGTGGTCTCTAAATCAAGTGCATAATTTGAATATAGGACCGTGGCTTAGATGGCACTCAAGTTGATGTGGATACGGTTGGTTCTTGGAGATTGTCATCTTCCTTTTGCTAGCTTTATGGAGATAAGGTGTAACAACAGATTATTTCTCTTTATTGCCAACAATTCTATGTTTTATGAAAGGACAAAGCATGTGGAGGTTAACTGCAATGGTACTTGGAACATGATTAAGAAGGGATTTATCCACACTTCACATGTAACCTTTGAGGATTGGACAATAGATATATTTACCAAGGCTCTTCCTTGCTTGCCTTTGATTGGTGTTGTTTTGAGCCAAGCATGATAGAAATCTTTTCTCTAGCTTGAGGTGGAGTGTAGAGTGTTAAGTGTTAAGTGTCTTTTCCACATTTTGTTTCCATTTTGTCATTTTTGCTATTCTTGAGGGCATTTATGTAATCCTTGTAATCCTTTCCCTAGCCTCTTCTATATAAAAAGACCTAGGGTTACATCAATGGGATTATGAGATAAAACATTCTTTTTCTTCTAAATCATGATCAGGAATTTTCAAGGTGATTTTTTAATCCATTTTTGTATCCAAGATGTAATTCTGCAGCTCCTTGTTGGACCTATAAATAGTATTCTCCTCATGCTTCTTCCATGAAAAGACTCGCTATTAAAAAGAAGAAATAGACTAGGTGATTGAAATTCTTTTTCACATTCACATACCATGGCTAGTGAACTTGCAGCCCCACTCCATGATCTTGACAACTGTCATGATTCTCTCCAGTTTAAAAAAAGTAATGAAGATCTTTCCCTTGCAAAGTGACTTAGTCCTCCAACCTTAGATTATACATCACTCCAGGTTTTCATCTACAAGTCTTGCTCAACACATAAGATAGCAGAAAAAAAACCTGAATTTTGCACCACCTTTTATTGATTCAACCCAGTCAGATCCTTGGTTATTGACTTGAAATGCATCAAGAAACATCAGGTGGACCAAGGAGAAAGTCCTTATTGGCTGATATGAGCCGAGTTAGAGCTGGTATCCTTTTACACTCCTATGTCGCAATGTACTACATTACCTCTATTCTGAATAATCTGCGAAACCACTCACTACATCTGCCTGGCCTGCTAGTCGTGTAGCCCGTACTGATAATGCTCTTTTTTGCCCAGAATAATATAAACCCAGTGATGGATTGCCTGCATGGACTTTGAATCTCCATGAGCAGGAGATGTGCTTTTCCTGTTCACAGAAGTCCACCTTCGTTGTTCAATTGCTAACTGGAACTGAAAAACTGTTGCCAACAAACATCTCTCTCTCTTAACAAAGAACATGCTAAATGGATGATTTTGCCAGTTGTGCCTTATTTGCAAACTTCAAAGTATTTACTCCCGACTTCTGTCCTTGCTAGAAAAAATTGCTGATGAAGTTGAAATGAACGCAAGGTTTTCATTTTGTATAATTTTTTAAGAACTTATAGGCTCTTGGGATATTCTTCCTACAACTGCTTTCAGATTCTACACAGTTTTCTTAATATTACAGTGCCTTGTGAATGTGCTGAAGTCATTGGTCGATTGGGAAAAGTCATGGAGACATGCTGCGGATTACACTAGTGTTGGGCGCATTTCTCAGGAGGAAACTTTGGCTCAGAAATCACTGATTATGGATGAAAACAAAAGCAGGGGTGATGAACTTAATCAGTTTGAGACAGCTAAGGTTCATAAATCCACATTGGAAGCTGCTATTTCTGAGGTATTTGGTTTTAGTTCTAGATCTGGTTCTAGCATTGTGTAAACTATAAAAAGCGAGCGTTCATACTATGCCTGAGTGTAAATTTAACTTTATTGCTGCTTCAAAGTTTTATACATCTTTCATCTGGCCTGTCATACTCCTTTGTTGTGGTTGGTATTATGTTATATTAACACATGCCTACTTGGCTTTTGTCTAGTTCAACCATAAACCGGGAAAAGGGATAGAATTGTTAATATTAAATAAATTAGTTGATAAATCAGCTGCTTCAGTAGCACAATTCTTGAGGAATACTCCAGGCTTGGACAAGGTATTGTTTTAGGCAACTAGCTTTCTCTCCCTCTTTTAGCTGAAGAAATGCTTTTAACTTTTCCAAAATATTGCAGGCTGTAATAGGCGAGTACTTGGGACAGCATGAGGAGTTTTCTGTCTCTGTCATGCATGCTTATGTTGATTCCATGAAGTTTTCAGGATTAAGATTTGATGTTGCCATCCGTGAATTTCTTCAAGGATTTTGGCTTCCTGGAGAAGCACAAAAAATTGATCGCATCATGGAGAAGTTTGCTGAACGGTAAACATCTTCTGGACTGAGATAACAAAAATAGTATTCTCTTTGAGGAGGGGAAAAATATCATATTTTTTCATCTGCAGATTTCCAGCTTCCTTTCCTTAAGGATCATTCTCGTTGTCAACCACTTGATTTGAACTTTATATCCCACTTTTCTAGGTCCTGGCTGATATTTGCCATCAAAAGCTTCCATTTTTCTTCTTCCTCTGATACTCCTTTGTTTGCTTTTCCCCATGGTTATCTTCGTTTTACCGTTCATCTATTGATTTTCTCATTTCCTAAGAATTTACAAATCGAGGTTGCTTTTGGATGATGGTTAACGCGTAGCGCTGGCTAAATTTTAGTGTGTGTTAACTTGGTAAGGTTGTGGGATAGGTTGTAGTGCATTTGATATGATACAGAGTAGATGTGATTTGGGTAACAAGAAGGTTAGTTTATTTACCTGTTTCGTTTTCGATGTTGGTTGTTTTATTATCATTTTGTTAGAAAGTGGGGCAAGTTAGTGGTTGGATGTAACACATGAGTTGATATATTGTATGTATTAGCGGTGCACATGGATCAGATTGGATCATATTGTAGTAATTCCATAATCCAATCCGCTCTTTTCGGATTGAGATTTTTCCAATCTAATCCAATCCAATCTGTAAAACTTCAGATTGGATCGGATTAGAATGGATTTTTCTTTTTTGTTTTTTTAATTGTATATGATTTTGTAGTTTGTACATGGTTTCCCATGAGCTAATGCAAAGTTTCAAAATCTAAACTTCATTTTTTCCCTATTATATTAGTCTATTACTGCAATGACATTAACATCTAAAAAATGAAAAGATTTATACCAAACACATACAAAATTAGTTACTTCATTCATCTTGTAATAAAAGAAAGAAACTAACATCAAAGAAAAATTAAAAGTAATAAACATACTTTTGCATTACATGTCCTTTAGTTGTAAGGATTTATTTCTTATTATTATATGTAATATATGTGTGTATGTATATAAATGTTATTTTTTTATGGATTATGAACCGGATTGGATTGGATTACATTACGGATTGGATTTTATTGGCAAAGGTCTCAACCCAACTCCAATCCAAGCAAAACAGATGAAAATTTCCCAATCCATAATGGTACAATATCCAATCCAATCCACTCCAATCGGATTGGAACATATTGGATTGCGGATTAATCCAATTTGTGGGCACCCCTAGTAAGTATAGATGTGACATGACATCTCTGATGAACCACGTTTACTTCATTGACATTGTCCATCCTAACCTGCCAGCTTGCCCTGAATCTGCCCATTCACTTGAGTTCAAATGGGGCCTTTAGAGTTAAAAAGCATGTCAGCTTGTGCAGGGATGCAGACAATATGGATTATCTACACATGATCCACTGCCTAATCTGCGTTTGATTGGAATTCGTATGTAAGCTTCTATATTCTTAAGGAGATGAACATGAATAGCAGCTTTTAGATATTTGTCTGGAACCATATTTCTTTTTGGTTCCCCTTTCAACAACAAAATGTTCAGAACATAACTTGCCAATGCATCTATAATTCAAATTTGGAACATTTACACTTATCCTAAAGTATGCTTATCTGGGTTTCCATGTTTTATTTGTCTGTAATTTAATTTTTTGGAAGTATATTTAATTCAATTGTGGGATTGGTAATTCATTAATTCAATTGTAAGATTGATAATTCATCTAACATGTATATCCAAAATTATTTGCAAAATTATACTCCAATATCCGGATACATAACTTTTTGAAAAAATCCTGAATACATCTACCATCTATCTCAAGGCCTAGGAATTGTGAATCTCAGAGCTAAGACCAATGATTTACTTGTAAAATGGTTATTGAGAATTATTGGCAATGTTACTTATTTTTGAAAAGAAGTTTCCATGGACGCAACTTACTTGAAAGCAGAAAATGAAAGATACATCATGACATATTGTTGATACATTGCTGATATGTTGCATGTCACAAGGTTTGCATGTGTTGATGTCTTTGATATATCCCAATTCCAGGATATCAGGGAAATATAGCTAGGTATCGGTATCGCTAGCTGATATTGTTAACTATCTTAAGGTATCAACAGAAAATTTCAAAATTGTTACCTATTGCGGGATATGGGGAGATATCAATGGAATTATATTAGGCCTAGTTTATGGTAGGAGTTAATTCCCTTTTCGAGGGTTAACCCTCATTTACCATAGGGGTTAACCTAACCTTACTTTGTCTTTGAAACCCATAATAAGCTAACTCGAGATTGATGGTAGGTTGAAATAACCCCCCTTCCTAACCCATGCTTTCTCTCTCTTCACCCCAACACACCATTCTCGTCCCATCCTTTTTCTCACCCTTTCTCCTCTCACTGAGATATTTTGGTCAATAAACGGTTAGTGTATAATTAAATAATTAACTTTATTTTAACATATACTTAAACCATAATGATCTATCCAACCTAACAAATAATCATATTTGTACTATTACAAAGTAATCAGTGACTATTGTAGTATATACTTCTTAACTAGCATATAGTCATAGCATTATAATGTAATTAGTATTTGCAATGTAAGATAATTACTTTACAATAATAACAAAAACTATTATTTCTTTATCAAATTAGTTTGTAATAATTAATATATTATTGGAAACTATCAGGAAATAAGAAAACTTGTCTTATTCCAATAACCTTAAGGACTCTCATATAGAGGAGCCCTTTGGGTAAATTACATAAAATGTCCTTACAAGAATAATAAAAGTGGAAATAAGGACAAAAGACATAAAAACATAAGACAAATAGAAAATAACTCTCTCAACACTCTCCCTCAAGTTAGAGTATAGACATCGAATAGGCTCAACTTGGAACACAGGTACTCTAATGTTTTCTTGATGAGAGGGTGAATATGCCAACAACTTGATCATTAGTAGAAATGTAGGGTGTAGAAATCTTGCCAATCATAGCATATCTAATAAAGTGACAATCCACCTCAATATGTTTTGTCTTCTCATGAAAGGCAGGGTTATTTGTAAGGAAGATTGTTGCCTTATTATCACAGTACATAGGAATTGGACTTTGAGATATCAACACCAAATTCCTTCAGAATGGACTTCACCTAGAAAAGTTCACAAGCAGTATGAGCCATAGCTCTATATTTCGATTCTGCACTTAACCCGGACAATACATTTTGTTTCTTGCTCTTCCAAGTGATCAGATTTCCACCCACATATGTGCAATAACCAGTTGTGAATCTTCTATCCTCATGAGCACTTGCATAATCTACATTTGAGTATCCACATACATTAAGATGTCCATACATTTGGAAAAATAATCCTTTTCTTGGGGAGCTCTTTAGATATCTTAGCACCTGGCAAATACCTACCCAGTGAACCTCTCTGGGCTCCTGCATAAATTGGGTCAATCTCCCTACAACATAGGATATATCTGGTCTTGTTATTGTGAGATACAATAACTTGCCAACCATGACTCTATATCAGGTCACATTCTCCAAGATAGGACTCTCCACATCTACAAGATGAGCTGCTGGATCCAAAGTTATATTGGTAGGTTTTACAACCAAGCATCCTTGCCTCAAGAACCATATCCAGGACTACTTTCTTTGCGACAAGATCGTTCCGCTCTTCACATGATGAATCTCAATACCAAGAAAGTAACTGACCAAGCCTAAATCTTTGGTCACAAACTGTGTATGTAGGAAGGCCTTAGTATCCTCCAAACCTTCTTCATCACATCCAGTTAGATGCATATCATCAACATATACAATAATCAGAATAATAAAACTTGTCTCAGTGTGCCTGGTAAAGATAGAATGATGTGATGTGGACTTGGTAAAACCAAAACTCTGAATTGCTGTGCTGAATCTATCACACCAAGCTTTAGGACTCTGTTTCAGTCCATATATAGCTTTATGAAGTTTGCAGACCTTCTGACACTTCCCCTTGCGAACAAACCCAAGGGGCTGATGCATGTAGACTTCTTCATCAAGATTCTTGTAAAGGAAAGAATTTTTAATGTCAAGTTGATAAACTGGCCAATCTTTGTCAATTGCAATGGATAAAAGAATCCAAACAAAATCGAGACGTGCAACAGGAGAAAACATCTCAAAATAATCCATAGCAAAGGTTTGGGTGTAGCTTTAGCTACAAGTTTGGCCTTGTAACGCTGAATGGAACCATTAGGAAGGTACTTGATAGTAAATACCTATCTACATCCCGCAACAATTGCACTAGGAGGTAGGCCAACAAGCTCCCATGTGCCTCTAGACAGAAGCTGCCATTTCTTCTTCCATAGCCAGCTTCCACGCTGGGTCCTGAATAGCATCTGTATGACTATGAGGCAACTGATGACTATCAACTGCAAGAGATAACAACTTCCTTAGTATAGGTAGTTGGTCAAAAGATTATGCTGTGATAAAGAGTAATGGGCACATGATCTCAGAGCCTTCCTTTGTGTTATAGGAAGGTCTAAGTTAGAATTCTCAGGAGCAGATGGTACTTGATCTTCAGATGAATCATCAGTGTTGGCAGAGGGTTGAGCAGGAATAGTAAACAGAGGCTCATCTTTAGGAGTAGTTGTGGGCCTACGCTGAAAGTGTTTGGGAAAAGTATTAGTGACTTGAGGGTGTTTTATGAAAGGTATCTCCTAGAGGAATATTTGTCTGCGGTAAGGCATGCTCAGAGGGCACTGTTGGTAGTGCGAAGGGTACAGGTAAGGGGATATCTTGTGGCATTGTGGAAGGTAGAGAGCTTCCTTTCCTTGGATAAAAAGGAAGTTTTTCAAAGATTGATACTGTTAGGTTGCAAATGACGTGATTCTCACTAGAATAACCCTAGGGCCCTTTATGTAGAGAGGTACCCAAAGGGAAAGATTACAAGAATGTCTTAAAGAAAAATAACGTAATACAAAATAGGACATATAACTCAACACTCCCCCTCAAGTTGGAGTATAGGCATCTAGCATGCCTAGCTTGGAACATAACACAAGGCGTTTCTTGGGAAGTGCTTTGGTGAAGACGTCAGCAACCTGATCCTTAGTAGCAATATAAGGTGACAATTTTCCTAGTAGTGATGACATCTCTGATAAAGTGACAGTCTACTTCTATGTGCTTTATCCTCTCATGGAATGTAGGATTATTAGCAATGAAAGTAGCTGCCTTGTTGTCACAATACATGGGAGTTGGTCCACACACTGATACTCCAAAATCTCCAAGGATGGTTTGCACCCACAGAAGCTCACAAGTAGTATGGGCCATGGCCCTATACTTAGATTCCGCATTGGATCTGGATACAATATTTTGTATCTTGCTTCTCTATGTAACAATGTTACCACTCACATAAGTGCAGTAGCTAGTAGTGGGCCTTCTATCTTCATGTGATCTAGCATAATCTGCATCCGAGTACCCTCAAACCTTAAGATGGCCATGCTTCATTAGAGACAACCCCTTTCGTAGAGCTTGCCTGAGATATCTAAGCACCTAACAAACACCATCCCAGTGAACTTTTCTAGGAGACTACATAAATTGACTTAGTCTCCCCACAACAAAGCATATATCCAGCTTTGTGACAGTCAAATATAGTAGCTTTCCTATCATAGCTCGATATCTGGTGTATCCTCAAGTAGAGGATTCTCTGAATCTCTAAGAGGCAAGGAGGCATTCATAGGGATGCTGGTAGGTTTGCATCCCAGCATCCCTGTCTCCTTTAGTATGTCAAGCACATACTTCTGTTGTGATAGCACTAATCCCTCATCAACATGTTGCACTTAAATACCCAGAAAATAATTTATCATTCCCAGATCTTAGTAATGAATTGAGAACGTAGAAATCTTTGTGTCTTCTATTCCTGTTCCATCCCGCCCAGTAAGTAGTATATCATCCACATAAACAATGATGATAACTGATCCTGTGGCTCTGTGCATGGTGAAGATAGAATGATCTGCAACAGATCTAGTAAAGCCAAACTCCTGTACAATTTTACTAAATCTCTCAAATCAGGCCCTGGGACTTTGCTTAAGGCCATGTATTTCATTCTTCAATCTGCAAACCTTCGAACACTTCCCCCTTAACCACAGAACCAGGTGGTTGATGCATGGACACCTCATCTTCTAAATCGCCATAAAGGAAATCATTTTTAATATCCAGCTGAGAGATAGGCCATCCCTTGATTTCCACAGACAACAGTATCCTCACAGAATTTACTTTGGCCACTGGAACAAACGTCTCAAAGTAATCAATTCCAAAGGTTTGTGTGTAACCTTTGGCAACTAATCTGGCTTTGTATCCATCTACTATGCCATCAGGACGACACTTCAGGGTGAACACCCACCCACACCCTACAATAGTAGCACTAGGGGGTAGGTCAACCAGTTCCCAGATTCCTCTAGACTGAAGAGCAGACATCTCCTTATGCATGGCAGAGGTCCATGAGGAATTCTGAAACGCCTCAATATGATTTCTAGGAACTTGGAGACTATAAACTGCAAGAGACAATAGCCTTCCTGTGGTAGATAAACGATCAAATGACATACAATTGGAAATAGAATATTTTGTACAAGATCATTGTGGCTTCCTCTGAGCAATACCAAGATCCACATCAAATACCTCTGGGGGTGTATGGTTTAGACCTCCATTCGAATCAGTGGTGTCAGTGAGGACTGAGTAGGAATAGTGGATAATGGTTACTCCTCTGGTATAGTGGTAGTGGAATGTCTTCGCTCAAAATGTTGAGGGAAGGTCCCTGTCATAGGCACCTCAGGATGTGTAGGGTAGGATATAGGATGGCCCTCATGAGGGAAGTGGCTTAGAGGGACCTGGTGGCGCAGCCATAGGCATGGGTAAAAGAATCTCAAGAGTAGCATTAGTGTTCCTTCCCATGGTAGAGTAGTATAGTATATCCTCAAAGAAGGTAACATCTCTGCTCACGTAAAAGCGATGTGCCATCGGATCAAACCCTTTCTGGGTTCTAGAATAACCCACAAAGATACACTTCACGGATCTAGGAGCAAGTTTGTCCATCTTAAATAAGTGGACAAAGCACACACACCCAAAGACTTTAGGAGGCACAGAAAATAGCTCCTGATCTGGACGTAAAACAAATAAGGTACTTTCCCGCAGAGAACAGAGGATGACACTCGATTAATTAAGAGAGTAGTTATAAGAACAGCATCAACCTAGAACATAATAGGAACATTCATCTGAAACATGATCGTTTGGGCAACACCAAGAAGGTGTCTCAGCTTACGTTCAGCCACCCCATTTTCTTGGGATGTATGAACATAAGAAGTCTGATGTATAAAACCATGAGACTGAAAAAATTGAGTTAACGTAGAGTTAACAAACTCAAGCCCATTATCAGTACGAGACATGTGGACAGTAGTAGAAAACTGACTCTATTTCATTCACAAAATTTTTAATCAAAATAGGAGTTTCGGATTTTTCTTTCATCATGAACACCTAATAGACACATGTGCAAGCATTAAACAAAACAAGAAAATACTGAAAACCCTTAAGACTCTTAGATTCGACATGGGCCCTATAGATGAACATGAACAAGAGAAAAAACAGACTCAGTTCTTGTATTACTATTGAGAAAAGAAACCTTATGATGCTTGCCAAGTTGACAAGCATCGCAAGTAAAGGAATCAGGAAACTCCATATCCGGAAATTGATGGAGAACAGAGATGCTAGGATGTTCCAATCTACGGTGCCACTGTAAGGCAGAAGTGGTAAAGGCAACAGTTATAGTGGAATGCTCAGGGGGCAAGTCAAGATAGTAGAGGCCATCCTGCTCAAGTCCACCAATCTACTTCATCGTCTGGAGGTCTTGCAAGAAGAAATGATCGTGAAATACTGTTTTGCAATTTAATGTCTTGGTAATCTGACTAATAGACATGAAATTTAGAGCAAACTTGGGTATGTGCATGACATCAGATAGTGGTAAAGTAAAAGACAGAAATGCCACACAAGCCTATCATAGGGGATAGGGCATCATCTGCTACTCTGACATGCACAAGAGTAGTCAATGGTTTAAGAGCTGAAAAAAGGGTAACATCTCGAGCAATATGAGATGAAGCATCTGAGTTTGCAAGCCAAGTTGGCATACGAGTCCCTTTAACACTAGCAGTAGTACCTGGCTTCTGGGAGATAGACACACCCGTAGTAGAAGAGGGCTGAGAAGACATCAATCGATTATATTCTTTCTTGGAAATAGTGACTTGTGAAATGACGTGCTCCTCCTCCTGATAGTGTTGGCTCCCATCTCCACCATAAGTAAATTGATTGGCCTATTGGACTTGAGGAAAACCATGCTTTATCAAGTATCTGTCTATTGTGTGGTTTGTCTTGTGACAGTGATCACAAAACAGGCCACGTCCTCTGTTATGACTACCTGCTCTCGCTTCATGTCTTCTCCCCCTGCCTCCTGGGGTTCCCTTGCCATGACCTGTAACTGTCATGGTCGAGGAATTAGCGACTGAGACAGGGTCAAGGATCTCAAGTCTAGGTAGGCGAGCATAAATCTACGCAGGTGTAAGGATCTCCTCAAGTGTCATAAGTTGATTTTTAACAGACTTGAACTCAGGGCTAAGACTTGCAAGCAATTGAACAGAACGAAACGTCTCATGTTGCTTTGGGATAACGGTGACATCTGTGGAGATCGATTGATACGTATCCTGTTCATCCCAGAGGTTCTTCATAGAGCCATAGTATTTTACAAGGGACATAATTCTCTTCTGAAAGGAATGTAACTCCTCGATTACCTTGTAGAGGCGATTGATATTGCTCTTATGAGAATGAATCTCATGAAGAACCTTCTACATCTTCTTTGTAGACGCATATGGCATAACCTGCTTCGCGATAGGCTCCTTCATGTTGTTGAACATGCAGGTCGCCACCTAATCATTGTTTGCCTCCTAGTTGATAGACTTGACAACATGTTCATCTTGTGTCAATATATATTTCTTCCGGTGTGATCCCGCAAATTGGGAAAAAGAGGTAAACCACAGAAGGAAGTTGGTGCCATCTAACTTGATAGAGGCTCCTTGCATAGAGGAAGGTGCGCGTGGGGTAGATATCTTTCCTGCCGAGTCGCCATAAGCATGCTTCTTATCTTCCATATCACTTGACTTGTGGGAAAACCAAGATCATGGGATATCAGTAAAAAATCAGACCATATAGAGGTCTGAAACCTTCACAGATTCGTGAATAGTTGCAAAATCAAACCATAAGTGACCACCGGAGGCCCCTGTGGCATTGCAGCTTGTGCTTGCTGCACGTACACTGCCACCAAAGGACTCAGGTGTTGCCGCTGCCGATGGAGAAGACTGCTGGCCTCCTGTGGCGGTGCCACGAGGTCCTTGGTGCCCTTAGCGGTGGTGCTGAGCACCGGGAGCAATTGTGCGCGTTGTAGGCGATGCTAAGGCAGTGCTAAGAGCGGCGCTCAGCACCGTAAGCGATTGCGTGCGCTGTAGGTGATGCTAGGGTAGCGCTAGGGGCGACGCTGAGCACTGAGTGACTGCGTGGGGGCCGATAGACCCTTTCCTAGCATTGGGAGGGGGCGCTGTAGGTAGATCAGGCCCCGATGAAGGCTCTTGCAGCCTCCGGTGGCTGTTGCGAGCGCCATTGGTGGCTACAGTAGCCACTGGTGGTGGTGGTAGCCACCGGTGAGGAAGGAGAAGGAAGATCTAGGGTTTTGGGGCTAGGTATTTGGTGGGATACTTGAACACCGGTTTAGGACCGTTGCTTTGATACCATGTTAGGTTGAAAATGACATGATTCTTATTAGAATAACCCTAGGGCCCTTTATATAGAGAGGCATCCAAAGGGAAAGTTTACAAGAATGTCCCTGATGTAAACACGTTTACACTACTTAAAGATGTCTATTTATGCATGTTCTTAAGCATTGGATTGCATTGCATGCTATAAATATTGCATAATATGCATCATCTTGCATTTAGAGTAGTTTGAATATAATGGAGGTTAATTGTCTCCTTTTATGTTTGTGGGCAGGGCAAGCTTTTTATCGGGGCCTCGGATCGAAGATCCAACCGTACAGATGTGATCAGGGCAACGATTGGAGTTCAACGACTCCAAGATCGCCCTAATCAGGCATTTGTAGCATCAGATAGAGACCGGGGAACCTTAGAAGATCAAGGGCCAAGATGGTGTGAATCCGCACTTTAAATGACAAATACAATCGCACAGATGGATTCGGATCGACGATCGCAACCTAACGGCGTGAAAATCGACTCAATCCGACAACCGTGGCACCATCTACATCATCCAGAAGATGGACGGCCAAGATGGCTCCATGTGGCGCCATTTCAGCCATCCAACCGGTTCTCAGGTCCACCGCTGCCTTTCCAAAGAGAATCCAATGCGCGATCTGGGCCGTTGGATCTTGATCCAACGGTCCTGAACACATGTTCAAAACTTCGGTCGCCTGCCCATTCACGCACGCAGCGCAGTGGATAAGGCGCTCGTTGCCTTCAGATGCGCGTTCGATTCCTTGCGAGCTGGCGCGGGCGAGCGTTAGATCGCGATCGAACGGCTCTGCATGCCCGATAGCGCTCACGCGCTATTAGACGCGCGGTGAAGACGGCATCGCATGCGATGGGGCGCGCAGCACAAGCGGGCGGAGGCGCGATCTAAGCCGTTCGATCTCGCGATCGTACGGCTGAGATCGGCTAAACGTGCACGTGTGTTGAACGCGCGGGCAAGCGAGCGGGCCACCCACTACGCCCATGTTTAGACCTTTAGCGACGGTTTTATCCGTCACTAAAGGTCCTGAATTAATGTCTTTAAAATTGGAATGATCAAAATGCCCCAACTCCTTGCAACTATAAAAGGAGACCCCCTCCACACGAAAATTCTCATCCATTCCTTCTCTTTCCTCCCTCTCCAAAGCTCAAGAGAAGCTTGTCCCACACCCGGGATACTTCTCACGAGATAAAGTTAATTTTTCGTCCCCTTTTCGGAAGCGGATCCCGCAACGACGACGACGTGCTGTCTCGTTCCCGTTCTTCCTGCTTCGCCCTCCTTTGTCCTGCTTCGTCCAGGCATCGTCCTGTCCGGCTCGTCCTCCAAGCGACCGTCGAGGAGGATATTTCTCTCTCCATTCTTTTACTGCTTTCTAGAGTAGATTTACTGCTTTGTAGAGTAGATTTACTGCTTTCTAGTGTAATCGTTTTCTACTTTCTAATTGTAATGTTTAGTGAAACAAACAATCTTTTTAATGATGAATTCCCTGTTCATTCTATATCTCGTTTTGATTTCTGTTTGTAATATTTTCTCTCTTACTCTATCTTCTATTTATTGTAAATAGTAGTTTTAATCAATTGAATTACTTCGTGACAAATAAAATCAAACGCGAATTTTTTAAAATCAAATGTTCGCCTCCCTGTGTTCGACTCGAGATTTCCATTCCGGTATAAATTTTATTTGTTGAACACGAGTTCTTCGCTTTCATACTACGATGACAGGTTTTTCAAAACCAAACACGTTAGCGTAGCAACCCGACGTTGAATAGTCCCTATAAAAAATAGTGTAATACAAAATAGGACATATAACTCAACAATTACATTAGCATTAACATAGAATTTAGGTGCACTGGGTCGTAGCAACGAAACCCCGTTTGAGTACGTATCCCACAAAAATACACTTAATTGACCGAGGAGACAACTTGTCCATTTTGAATAAGTGAACAAAGCAAATACACCCAAATACCATGGGGGAAGAGAATGCTCCACAGTTTAGGTACAAAAGAGAATAGAATGTTTTATCTCCTAAAACTGTCGATGACACCCTATTTATAAGAAATGTAGTAGTAAGAACATCGGCCCAAAACATTGACGGAACACTTATCTGAAACATCCTGGATTGAGCAACATCAAGTGACGTAGCTTGCGTTCGGCTACCTCATTCTATTGAGAGGTATGAACACAAGAAATCTGATGGACAACTCCCATAGCGGTAAAAAATTGAGTCAATTATGCATTGACAAACTCAAGACCATTGTCACTTAGAAAAATTTTAAAAGCAGTGGTATATTGAGTCTTTATTTCATTGAAAAGCTTCTGAATAAGTGGAGTTTGAGATTTTTCCTTTAACATAGAAACCTAAGTGACACAGATATGATCATCCACTAAAACAAGGAAAAATTGAAAACCCCTCACTATGCGAATCCTACACAGTCCCCACAAATTTACATGTACTAAAGCAAAAGGAGGCTCAGATCTTTTATTTTTACTAGAAAATGAAGATCGGTGATGCTTGCCAAGTTGATAGGCATCACAATTAAAAGACTTAGGAAACTTTAAATTAGGAAATTGACAACGAAGCATTGTGATACTCGAGTGACCTAGGTGAAGGTGTCATTGTAAGGTAGTGGTGGCACAAATGGCAACAGATGTGGAATGTGTAGATGTAGGTGGTATATTGAGGTAATAAAGCCCGTTCTGCCCAAGCCCTCTACCAATCCGCTTCATCGTCTAGAGGTCCTGTAAGAAAAAGAATTGGTTATGAAAAATAGCTCTGCATCCTAGGTCTTTGGTAATGTGACTAATTGACATCAAATTCAAAGCAAATCGAGGTGCATACATAGCATCAGATAAAGTAAGGGAGGAAGATAATGGGACATCTCCAAGATTAGTGATAGGCTATAAGCCACCATCCCTCACCCTAACTTGGAAGGGTGTGACAAGAGATCGAAGAGAAGAAAAAAGTGTAGCATCACCAGTAATGTGTGAGGAGGCACTTGAATCTTGAATCCATGTAGGTGCATGGGATCCAACAGATAACATAGTTGTACCTATAGTACTAGAGGTTGATGCTCCTGCTGTAGTAGTGGTTTGTGATGTTGTTAGCTTATCATACTCTGCCTTGGACATAGTCACCTGTTCATCATCAACCTGGTATTGTGCATCCTCCTCACTTGCAGCATCCTGAATTGGCTCTGGGTCTTGACCTTGAGGATAGCCATGCTTTATCTAACATCTATCAATAGTATGGCCCTATCTATGGCAATGCCTCGTCTTCCTTTGAAGTTATCGCGGCCACAGGTGCTACGTCCACTAGAGTCTCCTCGAGCATGACCACGACCAACAGATGCCATGGTAGAGGGATCTGCACTAGGAACATGCTCTGAAATTTCCAATCGTGATAATCGAGCATGGATGAGTATCTCTTTAAATGTCATCAATTGATCTTTAACTGCCTTGTACTTTGAACTCAAAGTAACTAAGAACTGGATTGACCGAATCGCTTCCTGCTGCTTGGCTATAACATTGATATTTGCAGTGATAGGCTGATAAGTATCCTGTTCATCCCACAAATTCTTCATTGCCCCGTAGCGCTCAACCAACGTCATGGTCCCTTTCTTAAAAGTATGAATATCTTCTATGACTCTATATAGTCGGGCAATATTATTCTTTTGAGAGTGAATCTCATGTAGCACTTCACACAGTCTCTTGGCTGAAGAACAGGGCATGACTTGTTTAGCAATATGTTCATGCTATTAAGCATGAAAGTAGCCACTCAGTCATTATTTGCCTCCCAATCTTCTGTCAGTTCATTTTTCAACAAGATGTACTTGTGATGAGACACTACAAATAGTGAAAAGGAAGTAGACCACAACAGAAAATTGGTTCCATCTAATTTGATGAAGTCCCTTGCATATAAGGGGAAGCGCTCGAGGTAGATGACTTCCCCATCGAGTCGCCAATAGTAATATCTTTGTTCTTTTCCATGGAATCTAATTTGTAGGAATATTAGAGAAAAATCTTCACAACTAGGTGTCAAAACATCAAAAATCAGATTTGAATGGTAAATCAGATCACCATCAAATGAAACTTGCGCCCCTGGAGAATTCGTAGCGCGTGCACCAACCACCAGGGTCTAATTGGACCCTCAGTGGCGACGTTGGGCAGCGCTGGAAGATCGTCGGTGGCGCTTGGGAGGTTTGCTGGGCTCCCTACGTGGCTGCTCCAGCCACTGGTAGCGCTACTGCTGTCGCTGGTGAGGTTGGCAGCGCCTTGTTGCTGGTGGTGAGGTTGGCGGTGCCCTGCTGCTGGTGGCCTCCTCACTCTGCTGGAGAGAAGAACGAGAGAGAAGGGGACTTTGGTGGAAGGTTTGGCAGCTAGGGTTTTGGTGGGGTAACCAAGCACCAATCTAGGACCGTTGATCTGATGTCATGTTGGGAAATGATAGAACTTGTCTTATTCCAATAACCCTAGAGACTTTTATATAAAGTAGCCTTTTAGGTAAATTACATAGAATGTCCTTACAAGAATAATAAAAGTGTAAACAAGGACAAAAGACAAAAACATAAGACAAGTAGAAAATAATTCTCTCAACAGCAACCATAGGTACTACATAACTATAATACCAATCTATTTATAATTTTAACATGTAGTTAAACCATATTGTTAGTACTATAAATTAATCATTAATTAATCAAATTAGTACATGCTTCCTAATTAGTAAGGTCATAACTTAATTACTACTTAAACATAACTATCAATTTTAATATAAAATAAATAGTATTTAATAAATAAAATAATTACAACTTCGTTTCATTAATATAGACTGAAATACAATTTGTTAAGTGATATTTGGTTCTGAACTAAATTATCACTGGTGATATTTTGAGGATACTCCTATCTAGGGATGCAAATGGGTCGAATTTGGCTAAACCCATGCTTATATCCTTTGCAAAATCCATACTCATACCTTATCCATTTACCCATCGAATATAAAAATCCAAACCCATACCCATACCGATCTACCTATCGGGTATTTATTTACCTATTGGATATTCATTTATAAATTGGTCTTACAATCACATCGTACCCAAATTAGACTTAAAGAAAAAAAATCTATAATACGATTCATCAATTATTTATTTTTAACAAGCTCGAATGATATAGATTTAGGTTACTCAAATTTGATGGATTCCTATTGAAATTATTACAAAGAATCCTTCAAAGGGAATATATTAAAACCAAAAAATACAAATACATTTTAAATAAAAGATTCCCATCCCTGAAATAAATGTTCAAGGAAAGCTTCAAAAGTACTAATCTTCAAAATCATGGAGAGAATCATGAGGGAGATTAGGGCTGGGGGAATGAGACACATATATCTCGAGTAAATGGAGATTGTATTCGGATACTCGAGTCGGGTAATCAAGTATAGATCCATACCCATACCCATACTTAGTCAGGTTTTTTGGATAAAACTCATACTTGAACCCAGATGGGTTCAGGTTGGGTTTTACCCATTTTTTTTGGGTTAGGTTGAGTTGGGTTCGAGTCGGGTTTACCAAAACTTGCTTCCCCTACTCCTGCCCCTCACCGACATCGAATCCGGGTGGTCTACCAAGGGGGTTAGATGACCTACCTCTTCCTCTTAGAAAAGTGGTAAGATCTTGCACTTTACATCCCATGCCTAATTATACAACCACTGATCATCTTAGTCCAGTTCTGCAATAGTTTCCAACAATGCCATGGTGGTTCCTCGACATCATCATGAGGCCTTGTAGGATCCTGTGTGGTGCCATGTTATGGAGTAGATGGTAGCCTTGATCTCCTGTGGCATGTGGGATTTGGTAGACCTTCCCAAAGGTGCTAGAGTTCTTGAGTGTAGATGGGTGATACTGCTAAGTACTAACTAGATGGCAATATTGATAGGTTGAAAGCCAAACTCGTAGCGAAGGGCTACACCTAAACATATGGGGTAGACTTTTTCGACACATTCTCTCTAGTGGCATGCCTCAATTCTGTCGGAGTCATCTTGTCCCCTACTATGAAGAAGGATTGTACATTATACAATTAGATGCCAAGAAGAGGATTACATGGGTCAATCACCTGGCTTCGTGGTTGAGGAAAGCCAAACTCGTAGCGAAGGGTTACACTTAGACATATGGGGTGGACTTTTTCGACACATTCTCTCTAGTGGCATGCCTCAATTCTGTCAGAGTCATCTTGTCCCCTACTAGGAAGAAGGATTGTACATTATACAATTAGATGCCAAGAAGAGGTTTACATGGGTCAATCACTTGGCTTCGTGGTTGAGGATGGGAGTTGTGTAGACTTGAAATTTATGGGCTCAAGCAGAGTCTACAAGCTTGGTTTGCGAGGGTCAATTTTGTAGTTCACCAGATTGGGTTCCACAGGGCCACCTCAAATCATTCTATTTTTGTGTGGCATAGGGAATTTGGTATGGTGATACTGGTAGTTTATGTTGATGATATGGTTATCAT
Organism: Thalassia testudinum; assembly: GCA_037157565.1. NCBI lineage: Eukaryota > Viridiplantae > Streptophyta > Magnoliopsida > Alismatales > Hydrocharitaceae > Thalassia > Thalassia testudinum. The sequence continues at coordinate 56,154,521 of JAZHRO010000002.1, forward strand.
TGGAGATGATGTCAGAGGAATAGAAGAGAGAATTTTTTGCAGGAAACTTTTATCACCAAAGAGTTGGGAAAGTTGAGATATTTTCTGGGAATTGAAGTGGCTAGGAATTCCTGGGGCACACGACTTTGTCCCAGAGGAAGTACATTCTGGGGCTTCTAGGGGAGACAGGACTACTTGGAGCAAAGTCATCTCTCATTCCTATTGAGCCACTGTTCGAGGACAAGAGCAGGTACACGAGTGTTGTTGACAAGCTTCTGTATATCACTTCTACTAGACCGGATATAAGCGTTGTTGTGAACAATGCTAGCTAGTTTATGTAGAGTCCCCGATACAGTCATTGGCAGGTAGTTTGTCTCATTCTTAGGTATTTGAAGGGGAGTCCAAGGAAAGAACTCTATATGAGAAACAATGGACACGCAGATCTCCATGCTTATTCTAATGCTGATTTTGTTGGAAGTTTGGAGGACAAGAGATTTACTACAGGATAGCCACCTTCTTGGGTGGAAATTTGGTAACATGGAAAAGTAAGAAGCAGGACGTAGTGTCCAGATCCAATGCAGAGGCAGAATACAGAGCCATGGCCCACATGGCTTGTGAGATTATGTGGCCGGTTCATTTTCTTGAAGATCTTGGTGTGTAAGTCAAGGCTCTGATACCTATGTTCAATGATAACAGGTCTGTTATCTTTATTGTATCAAACCTAGTCTTCTACGAGTACACAAAAATAATGAAGTGGATTGCCATTTTGTTAGAGGCATGGTATCCACTAGGAAGATATGCGTCCCTATCACTACTTTTGAGCAGTAGATTGCTAATATATTCACCAGGGCTCTTCCTTGGAAATGTCATGAATTTTTGTGTTCCAAGCTGGGCATGTTAGACATATATGCTCCAAGGGGAGTGCTAGAGTTATAATGTGGAGGGGTGTGCATATCTTAATTTTCCTGCTTTTAAGCCTACCATGTACTTTTCCCAAGGTTCTTTTTCTATATAAAGAGCCCTAGGGCTACATTCTCTAATAACACACTCATTCTTTTCTTCCCACAAAGGGTATCCATGAAAATATCGGCAAGTTAGAGGTATGGGCAAGGTTCAGAAAGTCGGTATATGGTATTCGGTCGGTTGGGTTACCACATAGAGAGTGAGGTATGTGGGTGAGTATGTTGTTTTGTACTTTTTATTTAAAAAATACAAAATCATTAGTCAACTTACTAAATTTTGTATTATAGGTCTCCAATATATGAAAAATCAAAGCTATAATTATAAAGTTGCCTTAAGTAATGTAACAAGAACACGCTAATCCTTACAACATCTTGAAAATTTGGCCTATTTGAAAATCAGGTGGGCTTTTTTATTTAGGATCTATTTGAAAATCGCATTATGGTCGGCTGAGTATACGTTTAATCAAACCGAGTAGTTGATTTGGATTATTGGACCACCCTATGATATGTGGTTTGGGAGAGGGGTTGCCTACGCATATGTAGCCTAGATAGTCAATTTCCTGAACTATGGGTATGGGTGTATGCTACGTTATATTGTGAGGGTTATCTTATCATTTTTATGTTATAGTTGGAGTCTTGTAATATTTTCTCCTCACATTTCTCTCTATATAAAAAGGTGTAGGGTTTTTTTTGCTCAATAAGATTCCTCATTTCCTTCAATTTGGTATTAGAGCCAAGTCGAGGGCTCTACCAAGAAAAGAAACCTAACCCCACCATCAGCCCCCTATCATCGCCTTCAGTAGCACCAGCCACCAGCGTCGTCGGCAGCACTTAGCTTCCCGCTGCTTAGCGCTACCAGCGGCAGCTCGTTGGCAGCAAGCAGCCTGCCTCCAAGTCGCTTGCTGCCCCAATGTTGTCGGCAGTTGGTCGGCTAGCCGTCGCCCAGGCCACTCGCCGCCTAGGCCGCTCTCTTCCTCATACTCTCTCTCTCGCTGCTTATGTTTGGCGGCAGGGAGAGGGCACATCCCTACCCTGGTTTGATCGGAGGCTCCTTGGATAGCATTTAATGGAGTTTTAAATCCAAGGATCTTTCGGGAAGGTGGTTTGATGGTATTTTTAGATTTCTTCATTAGATTTGGGGTGTGCATTCCCTTGTTTTGATGATATCTTAGGTGTGTATTCCCCTTTGGTGCATTGATGGAGTGTTCAACCGTGTGTGTGCGGATTTCGAGGTGTGTATTCCCTAATCTATTGCTATTTCAGATATGATTTTTTGTATTAGTTTATGAAGTTGTGACCGTTGAAGGTGTGTTATGGCTTCTTCTGAGTCCGAAGTTAACTCAGGGCAAGGTGGCCAAGGAGGAGAAACTGGTGTGTATAAAAGTCTATTCTTCTCACCTATTGTGAAGTTGGATGAGACCAACTACCCTTGTTAGTCTCAAATCTTCCTTGTGACTGTGAAAGGGTATGAGAAGCAGCATGTTCTTATTGAGGTACCACCAGAATAGAGGGTAGACAAGTACGTCACTTGGAACAGGGATGATGCTTTGGTGAGAGCTTAGATACTGAATAGTGTTATTCCTCGGATTGGAGATGAAATAATGTACAAGTCTGCGAAAGAAATGTGGGATGGTTTTCAGATAACATACTCTCATGAATTGAATTCCACTCAAGTTTTTAAAATTCATTATGATTTGTGTCATCTAGGAAAATATGAGCCTTTCACAGTACTACTCTACTATGAAAGGTTTCTTGGAGAAGTACAATGCTTGTCAGCCCATGTGCACATCGATCACATGCACATGTTCCTTGCTGGTTTGAATGAGGATTATGCAGCTGTTTGATCTCAGATTCTTACCTTGTCGGAGTTACCCCCTACTGAGGAGATTTACAAGAGATTAAGCAGGCTACAGGTACAGTCTACACATGAGGTGGTGTCTACTCCTGCCTCCTCTGCACATGCAGTTGTTAATGCCCGTAACAGATGGGTGGTAGAGGTAGAGGATGTGGAGATGGTGCACGTGACAAGTTGACTTGCATGTACTGTAGGAGGGTTGGCCATGTTGAGGCCAAGTGCTAGAGCAAACTTGGGAGGCCTGCTATTGCCAACCAGGCCACTGTGACTCCTGCTTCAGTTGTTGCTCCTGAGTCTTTTACTCTTGCAGAGGCGAATTAGGATTACGTGATACAACGCTTGGCACAGTTGACACATGATTAGGCTCAGTTTTCAGGCACAATAGCATATGCTTCTGCCTCTTTAGGTATGACTACTACCTGGTTGCCAGATTTTGGTGCGTCAGATCATCCCACTGAGAATCCTTAGTGCTTTGGAGACATGCAGGGTGTTTCACAAGGACGTTCAGTCCAATTGGTAGATGGTAGGCGTGCTCCTATTCGTGGTAGGGGAGGAGTGTCAGTTACCCCTACTGTGCACCTCTCAGATGTTTATTTTGTACCTGATATAGCAATGCAGTTACTTTCTATTAGTACTATTACAAAACAACTGAACTGTCGTGTGATTTTTGATAATGTTGGATGTACTTTTCAGGATCGAATGGTGGGGAAGACGATTGGTGGCAGATATGCGGAGGGGGGTGTATACCAGCTAACACAGAGTCCAGTTGCTGCAGTGTGTCAGATGAGTTCTGTTGGCGGTGCTTTGCAGTGGCATTGATGACTAGGTCACCCACCTTTGGACAAGCTACGTCGGCTCATTCCATATCTCTTGGCTGCTACCAAGATTCAGTGTGATGCTTGCTAGCTAGGGAAGCACCATAGAGCCAGTTTTCTAGCATCTACGAGTTCTAGTAGTTCTACATGTTTTGATTTAATACATTGTGATGTATGGGGTCTAAGTCATGTTGTAGACAGGCATGGTCATCGTTATTATCTTTAATTTGTGGATGATTTTCATGTTTGTCATGGTTATTTTTGATGAGAAATAAATCAGATGTTGGTTATATTATTATATAGTTTGTGGCATTTGTGAAGAATCAGTTTGATGTGTGTATTAAGACCGTTAGAACTAATAATGCACTAGAATTTTGTACCAAGCAACTGGCTACATTTTATGGTTCTCTTGGTATTGTGCACCAGACCTCCTGCCCCCACACGTCACAGTAGAATTGGGTTGCAGACCGGAAGCATAGATATATTCTGAATACATCTCATGCCTTGCTTATTCAGAATAGTGTCCCACACATGTACTGGGGGGATGCAATACTCAGCCTGTTATCTCATCAAGAAGCTTCCATCTTCTGTGATTCATGAGCAAGTATCATGGACAGTGTTATATCCTGATGCAAATTTATTCTTGGTGCCTCCCAGGACATTTGACTGTGTTGCCTTTGTCCACTTGCTTGGACTTGGTCGTGACAAACTTACCCCCAGAGCAATCAAGTGTGTATTTCTTGGCTATGGTCGTAATAAGAAGGGGTATAGGTGTTCTAATCTTATACACAGAAAGCGGTATGTTAGTGCTGATGTCATTTTCCATAGGTCTATTAACTATGTTTCCACGTCCGCCCATTAGCTGCATGATGTGGAAATTACTGTGCCTATGCCTGTGCCTTTTATGTCCATGGATGATTTTAGACCAGTAGCAACACTTCTACTTCCTCAGAGTAGCCTGTCAATTCACTCAAGATTGTACCACCAGATGAGAGGACATTTAAGGGCTCTACATATCAACGAAAGAAAATTACACACCCTCCTTCCTCCTCTATCCTTCTGAGCCACCACAATCCACTCCTGATCAGGTACATATTGAGCCCACTGACAATACTTCTCATCTTGATGTTTCTTCAGGTTCTGTTGATGATGATGTCCCTATTGCTATTGGGAATGCTCCTTGCTCATGTGCTCAGTATCGTGTGGCTGAGAGTGCAGTGTCTACTCACTTTCTAGGTGCTACGTTCCATGCATTTATAGCTGCGGTGTCTAGTTCTGAGATACCTATGTCTTATCAGCAGGCATTTCTGAATCCACATTGGAAGGTTGTAATGGAAGATGAAATGTTTGCTCTTCTTAACAGAGGCACCTGGGAGCTCACTTCTTTATTCTCTGGAGTACATCTTGTTGAAGCTAGGTGAGTCTTTGCCTTGCAATACAACCCTAATGGGTTTATTTCTAGGTACAAGTCGTCTTGTGGCCAAATGATTCACTTAGACTTATGGAGTGAATTTCTTTGACATATTTTCACTAGTTGCTCAGCTCTTTACTGTTCGGCTCTTCACTGTTTGTATTCTTATTTTTGCAGCGGCACACTATGGATGGTTACTTCACCAGCTGGATGTAAAAAATACTTTTCTTTATGGTGACCTTCAGGAGGAGATATACATGCAGTAGCCTCCGGGTTTCGAGGTTCACGGGGAGTTTGTGTGAAAACTGCGCAAGGTAAGCTATGGCCTTAAGTTGAGTCCCAAAATATGGTTTCAACGCCTATTAAAGGCGTTGTTAGTGATTGGATTGGAGAGGTCTTCTTTTGACTACTCCTTATTTATGAGGAAGACTAGTAGGGGTGTTGTGACCCTACTTGTATACGTTGATGATCTCATTCTTACAGGTGATGATGTGGCTGGTATATCTTAGGTCATGGAGTATTTGGCAGTGATTTAAATGCCGGCAGCATGCCGTCGAAATGTCAATTTTTAAAAATATGCCATGTTGACATGCTCAAGTTATCGAAATGCAGGTGTTTCGCTGGCATGCCAGCGAAATTGTTGGCACGCTGTCGGTAAGCTTACCATGTCGGTTGCATGCTACTGCTCCTGTTATTGTTGTTGCTCATGTTGTAGCTCTGCTACTACCGCTGAACAGGTTATATATTGACATATTACATATTAAGTAAAAGATATGATTTAGGGTTTAAATGGAAATATTCATCAATTGAAATAGTTATTTTTTAAATTTTAATCATTTTGATTATTTCTGCTATTTTTGTCGGCTGTCGGTGAAATGCGCATTTGAAAATTTATCGAAATAGCGTCGAAATCAACATTTCGAACCTTAGTATTTGTCACAACAGTTTGTTATGAAAGACCTTGGGAGACTCACGTACTTCTTGGGTATCGAGATTGCCACAAGCAAGTAGGGAATTGTTATGTCCCAAAGGAAGTATGCATTGGACATTCTTCAAGAGGCTGGCATGCTTGGGACTAAGGGAGCAAATATCGTTATGGATCCAAAGATTCACTTGTTTGATGAGTCTGCTAGATTGATGGATAAGAGAGTATATAGGTAGCTTGTGGGAAAATTACTTTACCTGACCAGCACTAGGCCAGATATTAGGCTTGCAGTGGGCAAGTTGAGTTAGTTTCTAGACAGACCTACAGATGAGCATTGGTAGCCAGTAATGTAGGTGTTGCGGTATATTAATGAGGCTCCAGGCTGAGGCCTTTTGTTTCAGAGAGGAGCTCCTCTGACTGTTGTTGGTTACTCTGATGCGAATTATGTAGGTGATATTGGGGACAGGAGGTCCACTATAGGTTTCTGTACTTTTGTTGCAGAAAATTTGAAGGCATGGAGAAGTAAAAAGCAAAGTGTAGTATCACGTTTTAGTGCCGAATCAGAGTACCGTATTATGGCACATATAGTTGCTGAGATGATCTGGATATGGTCATTATTGAAAGACCTTTATGTTACTATTCAGGAGCCTATGGAGATGTACTCTAATAACAGAGCTGCCACATACATAGCGAATAACCCTATGTTTCATGAATAGATAAAGTATGTGGAGGTAGATTATCACTATACTGAAATTTGATTTAGCAGCGTCTACGTTGCACCTCTTGTTTAGCTTCTTTAGAGCAGACTTCAGACTGTTCACCAAGCCCTTATCATGCCACTTATTTTAGAACTGAAGGAACAAACTAAGCATGATTGATATATTTGCTCAAACTTGAGGGGGAGTGTTACGTTATATTGTGTGGGTTATCTTATCATTTTTATATTGTAGTGAGAGTCTTGTAATAATTTCCCCTCACCTTTCTTTATATAAAAAGGCGTAGGATTTTTTTTATCAATAAGATTCCTCGTTTCCTTCTTAATTGTGTAAATTCAAAAGAACTGAAAACCCATATTTCAAAATGGCACTTAATTGGGTGGCCTTGGAGGTTATCGGGATTGGGTGGTTTGATGTCATGGCAGAGATCTGGGGTTTTACCGTGAGGCCAATGGTGGGCACTGGCAACAGCTTCTCCAAAAAACAACTGTAAATCAAAATCCTTCGTGAAGGAGAAACTAAACCTCAATCAGTGGTTATCTCACTGTTGTTCATCGTCACAAAGAATAAGCCCAAGTGCTGGTCATGTGACTTGATTGAAGATCATGTCACCATTGATTTTCTCAATTTTCCTTTAGTGGACTCTGCAAATACAGGCGCAAGTTCAATCTAGGACGTAGGTCTGATATCAGTGAGTTCGTCAGAGTAATTCTTGCCTATGTCTGCCCAAACCAAGATGCTTATGTGATCTCATCTCTTCCTGATGTCACGTGCCTTTCCACTTCTGAGCAAATGGCCTTGATTTTTATATTCTGATCTTTATTTAGGAGAGTGATTTTCAGATGTGGTGCTAATATGGTATTTCTCTGTCTGTTTTCCACATTTTTTTTCGAGAGGGTTGTTTCCCACATTAGCATAGAACTAGACACTAATGCTCTATTGCCAAATTCGATTCCCGGGAAAAAAAAAAAAAAATACTGCAGGCAATTGTGTGTTCCCAGTTCTATTCTTTTTGAGCATAATAGCTGTATTCTCAAGTTCTAAGAAATGAATGGAGAGTGAATCTGTTGAGATACGGTAAATGAGTGGGCCAATGATTTTGTATTATGTTCTCTTGCTGACTTACAATTATAGGGGTAAACCTTCATCTTTAAGCCCGCTTGAACAAATTATAGGTATCCAATAATTTTTACAACTTTGTGCAGCCTAGAGGGGTTTTGTAGTTGCACGTGGTGTCTCAGGAAGTATGATAATGTGCAAAGCACTCTGCAAGATCAGTTGCTTTCCAATCAGTCCAAAAATTTCGGAAGTTTTCTTTCAGTTCCGAGATTTCTCTTATTGCATGGCAGTGCTTTTCAGAAGTTGCTCCTTATCTCAAGGTGACTTTGAAGTTACAGAACAATGCAAAATTTTCGGAATTTTAATGGTCTGCCCCCAAGTTTCAGTCTTTTGTGGGTGGTTATCAACCGGATAACCGCGCTTCCCCTTTTCAAAAAAAGTTTGTCTTTTGTGAAGTTGCATACCAGTCCAGAAACTTCTGGTTTCGCAAAAAGGAAACCTGATAAATTTTCTGATATTGCAAAGCAGTCTACAAGTTGTCATAAGTTACAAGTCAGTGAAGAAATTTCAGAAAACACCAGTTTAATCAAGGAAGCTAGAAAAAGATAGAGGAGAGGCATCACCTTTATTCTATCCCTTTCCCCACTAGTTTTTAGTTTTTATGAATCTGGCAAGTATGGGAGAAAGGAGTTGGCATGGGACACCTGAGCTGCCATCTTCTGCATAGAATTTCTTACTGACTATTTGCGCTACAATTATTTAACTTCTGTGGCATTCTATTTTCTGCACCTCCTATTGGTCCTCCAAGGTGTTTACTACAGTTTCTATTGGTCTTCTAAGGTGTATGACGTACAATGACACAATTGCTCCCAGTTGATGGAGCTCTATACTAATCATATGTTCTACTTTCCTGTTAGGGAACATCTTTTTTTTTTCGCAAAGACTGCTAGGAAACATCTGTTACACTGCTTGAAGTTATCTCCTACGCTACTTGGGATGATCTCTCCTATTGTTCAGGATTGTCTCCTATAAAGATTGGGTTGGTCTGTAACTGCTGATTGGGATTGTCTTCCACTTTTACTTGGATTTGCCTCCTAAACCACTTGGGATTGTTGCCCTAGCTACATGCCTGTCTGCCTGGCCACATTTTCATTGTACTGCAGCCCATTTGCCTGCTTCTCCCATTAATAGGTTATTTTGAGTGAGAGGGAGTTCAAGTTCTATCTATTGTAACAAGCTATAGCTTGATATGCTCCACCTTGAGGAGTGCTAAAAATAATTTATTTAGATTAGATGGGTAACTGGATCCCCTCCAGGATCCATGTAAGGTTCAGTTAAGTCTACCCTTGCCTATTTGTAGAGGGGTTTGTGAGAGTGAATGGGGCTATATGAGAGTCCTAATATTGTTTTACCTAAAGAAAGAATGGAATATACAGTAAGGGCTCCTCCTGTGGTTCTTTCCATCTCTTAGAAGAGGGGTTTCCACATAAATCAAGGTTTTTTTGTACTCCTTGATACCACAATTCTGTACATTTCAAAAAAGTGATTGCTAGCATAAGCATAAGCATAAGGAGATTGCTTTCTGTTAGTAACTCATTGTTCGTATGAAATTATCTGGTCTTGCTGTAGATGTACTTGTAAATCTCGTAACTCATAGTTCATGTGGCTTTTTTGGGTCCTGCTCTGCTTGCAAATCCAGCTAATTTTATAACCATCCTTTAATTTCTATAAGAGAGCATCTTGCTTGAAATAAAAGTAGCTTTTTCTTCTTCCCTAAAAAATGTAAAACAGCAAACTTATGTGCATCTCATTCTTACCAGGTTATTCCTAGGCTGATTTGGAGATCAAAATCTGCAACTAAGCCACCTTCCTCCCCCTTCTTAATTAAAACTCTTGGAATCTAATGATGTTTTGAATCAGTATGATTACCAGAAGCCATTTTTCACCACGTGTAGTGCTTCTTAGCTAAATATTTCTAAAAGAACTCATTGATGTAGCAAGCAACAACCTTTTTTTTTTCTGAAATGGATTCAAGCTAAAATGATCCATTGTGTTGTCCGGTTTTTTGAAATGAATTTAAGCAACAACCTTTTGTTTTTGAATGGATGTACATTGTTGAGAGTTATTTGTAATGTATGGATCTTTTGGTTATTTTATTATTGTATGGGAATATGTGCTGTAATACAATTTGCTCATTTGTTTCTACATGGTATCAAAGCAACGGTCCTAGGTTGGGGCTTTGATATCCCACCAAATACCACCTCCACCCTCTTCTCTGGATCAAACTCTTCTCAATCCGGGCCTGTTCTCTCCTTTGGTGTTTGCGTGGTCACTGGGAACAGCGCCCTAGGCACTGCTGCAGCAGCAGCAGCACCGCTGGGCTTAGCGTGTGGGTTGCAGCAGCCTTTGCTGCTGCCGCCAACAGGCTGCAGTGCATGGGTGCAAGCCAACATCAGTGCTGCAGGTGGCTGCACTACGCTGCCTACCCTCTATGCGGAGGGATGCAGCACCACCTGCAGGAAGAACACGCGTCGCCTGCCCCCCTCTCCTTCGGTTTTGTCGACACTAAGGTCTTCTCTGACCTTGGTGTGCATGCAGGAGTTTAGGTGGCTGATCTTTGCCACCAACTTATGATCTGAGATCTCTCTTTTTAGATTGGAGTTTAGCCTTTTGGATATGATTTATGATGTGAATTTCAGTGAAGAGGCTCCATCTATTGACCTACAAATCATGGTACTATGGGAGATTACAAGGATATGCTAAGCAACTCAATGGGGAAGTTAGCTACCATGAGTGCATCATCCCTCATGTAGGGGACTTCCATCAAATTGGATGGAACTAATTTCCTCTTGTGGTCTACGTCATTTGCTTGGTTTGTGGAATCTTTAGGAAGAAGTATGTTTTGATGAAAGATGAATCTCCGCCAAGGACAAGACAGAAGACTGGGAGGCCGACCATGATTGGGTTGCCACGTGCATGCTAAATAGCATGAAGGAGCCCATTGCCAAGTAAGTGATGTCTTACTCATCGGCGAAGAAGATGTGGGAAGTTCTTTATGAGACCACTCTCAAAAGAATAACATTTCCCATAGGTATTGGGTAATTGAGGATGTCCACATGTTTCGGAAAGGAACTATGTCCTTGGCAGAGTGTTATGGTTCCTTGAAGAACCTTTAGGATGAGAAGGAGACCTATCATCTCCTATCATCTGACATATTGATTATGGCTAAGCAGAGGGAAGTCATATGTTCAGTGCAGTTCTTGGCTATACTTGGTTCAAAGTATAAGATGGTCAAGGATTAGTTGATGACATATGAGGAAATACCTACCCCAACATAGATCGATGCACGCCTCTCCCGTCTTGAGTTTTTTGACTCTAGTCAGGTAAATGATTCTTCTACCATGGCATTAACAAGCTTTGGTTGTGCCGCTCCCTGCTCCCTTTGGCAGGGGAAGAGGACACACCTTTAGGGGAGACAATAGCCATGGACGAGGCCGTGGTGGTCTTTTTTGTGAGCACTACTGCCGACTTGGTCATACCATTGACTGATGTTGTGTTAGGCATGGTTATCCACTAGGGTAGGGTTCATGTGCTCATCAGGTTTCCATAGGAGTTGAGGAGACTTACTTCCAAGAAGAGGATACTTCTGCATACTAGGTCAGCATATCTAGCGAGGAATATGATAGGGTGATGACGTCACAGGCATCATCTTTTGCTGGGGTGTTTGTTGTCAGATCAACAGGTACTACAATGATGTCTATTTGGTCGCGTGTTATAGAATGGGTGCTAGATTTAGGTGCTTCATTTCATATCATCGGTGATGCGACCTTATTCTCCTCATTATGGTCTTTGGTCAATTTGTCTAATGTGAGAGTGGCAGATGGTGCACTGTCTCCTATAACTAGCTGTGGAGATATACCACTTACAGGATTGTTGTCTTTGACCGATGCCTTATATATCGTAAAATTTGCTTCGAACCTTATGTCTATCAGTCAAATTACGAAGACATTGAATTTCCAGGTAGTGTTTTGTGATCAGCTTTTCTTCTTGCAGGATCTTCAGATGATGAGGCAGATTGGTGGAGGAATTGAGCGGGATGGTCTATGCTACCTTAGCCTACCATCTACATTTAGTGTTGTCGTTCTAGCTACTACTGTTCTATAGTGGCATTTGTGTCTGTGTTATCCGAGTATCTTTGTCTTGTGTCGTTAGTTTCCACAGCTGCAGTTTCCAAAGTTTTTTAGATGTGATTCCTGTTAACTTGGCAAGCTTTATGGAGTTTCGTTTCCTTCTAGTATAGATAAGAAAGTTGAGTCTCCTTTTAATCTGATTCATGATGATTTGTGGGGACTTTGTAGAGTTTGAAGTCTAAGGGGTTTTAGATATTTTCTTGTTTTGGTTTATGATTGTACTCGTGCCACTTGGGTTTATATGTTGAAAGAAAAGTCTGAAACTCTTGTAATAATTAAGAACTTTTATGAAATAAGGACTTAGTTTTCATTTATTATTCATTTTTTTGGAGTGATAATGGCTTTGAGTTTGTGAATGCTAATTTGACTGATTACATTTTTGGGAGTCATTTATCAAACTTCTTGTGTTTACACCTCCCAACAGAATGGGGTGGATGAATGCAAATTGACACTTGCTTGATGTGGTCAGGACTATCATGTTTTAGACACATGTCCCATCACAGCAATGGGTAAATGCTGTTCTTACCTTTGCTTTTCTTATCAATAGGTTATCCTCCTCTGTTCTTCAGGGCAAGATACCTTATTCAATGTTATTTCATGGTTGCAATCTTTTTCATATCACTCCTTTTGTGTTTGGTTATGTTTGTTTTGTCCACTTATTCAAAGTGGACAAGTTGTCTCCTCGTTCTGTTAGGTGTATTTTTCTGGGATACTCGCACACTCAAAAGGGACATCATTGCTATGACCTTGTTGCTCACAAGTTCAATGTCAGCGCTGATGTAACTTTGTTTGAGGAGATTCCCTAGTATTAACCCAAAGAAAAGAGCTCCCATCCTTCACTATCGCAAGATATTCCTTTACTTATATCGTCTGCATCGCCTCTAGGGTTCTCCGAGCCATCCCATTCACCATAGACATTTATGCCAGGTCCCTTTGAGCCACCTTAGTCACTAGCACCACTATATCCAGCTTCACCATCACTACCCTTCTGCCCCAAGACATACCACAGGCGTGCTTCTCTTCCACTTACTGGACCATCCTTGCTCCTGACTTTGCTGGTCCTACTGAATTTGATGGAGATCTGGTAATCCCTTCCTCAAAGGGGTTTAACTTGGACCTTCCTATCATGTGCCTGCTATTTTTTTTCACAACATATGTCTTATGATAGATTACCTATAATGGCTTAGACTTTTTTCTATCACAGTGGGCAGTTACCATGTTCCTTGCGACTATTCGGAGGCTATCCAACATCCTGCTTGGAAGGCGGTCATGGAGGATGAAATGACAACACTACAGTCCCATGGTACATGGGATTTGGTGGGCTTATCCCCTAGTGCTATAATTGTGGGGTGTAAGTGGGTGTTTACCTTCAAGTGTCTTCCTGATAGCTCTATTTACAAACATAAGGTGCATCTGGTGGCCAATGGCTATACACAGGCCTTTGGCATTGAGACATTCTCGCCAGTAGCCTACTTGAATTCTGTTCGCATACTTCACTTGCTGTCAATAGGGACTAGTCAATTTATCAGTTAGATATTAAAAATCTCTTCCTTTATGGAGACCTTCATGAAGAAGTCTACATGTAGTAGCCTCCTGGCTTTGTTTTTCAAGGGGAGTGTTAGAAGGTTTGTAAGTTGAAGAAAGCCATTTATAGGTTGAAGCAAAGTTCGAAGGCATGGTTCAAGAGGTTTAGTAAAGTTGTTCAGGAGTTTGACTTTACTAGATTATCCTTAGATCATTCAGTTTTTACTGGATGACTGGTTCAGTGATTCCTATTGTATATGTAAATGATATACTACTTACAGGGAGCGATAAGGATGGCATTGAGTCCACCAAGGCTTTTTTACAGTTAATTTGTTACCAGGGATCTTGGAATGATCTTGGAGTTGAGGCACATCATATTGATGGGGGCCTTATTCTTTCTCGGCGAAAATATGTACTTGATATGCTATAAGAAGCAGGTATACTAGGATGCAAGTTTGCAAGCATTTTGCTGTATCCTTCTATTCATCTAGCTAACTTAGATAGTTCACTCTTAGAAGATGTAACCAAACATTGTGCTATGGTAGATAAACTTCTCTATCTGGCTGTTACAAGGCCAGACATTGCCTATGCTATGGGGCACGTTAGTTTATGTAGGAACCTAGAGAGGTGCATTGGACAGGAGTGTGTCAAGTGTTGAGATACTTGAAGAATGCTCTTGGAGGACTATCTTTCCAAAAGCATGGCTACCTCGATGTGCGGGTTACTCCGATGCTGATTATGCTAGGGTTAATGAAGATTGGAGATCCACCTTTGGTTATTATACATATGTGGGTGGAAATCTAGTTAGTTGGCTGAGTAAAAAACAGAATGTTGTATCTAGATTCAGTGTAGAGTCAAAGTATACAGCTATGACACAAACCACCTACAAACTTCTCTAAGTTCAATCCATTCTACATGATTGTGGTGCACTTGTGTTTGGCCCTATTCCTATGTTTTGTGGTAATAAAGTCGCCACATTTATTGTTAATAATTTGGCCTTTCATGAGAGGACAAAATATATTGAGATGGATTACCATTTTATTAAAGATGCTATACTTATCGGGAAGATATCTACCCTCTACATCTCCATTGAAGATCAAGTGGCTGACATCTTTACTAAGACACTCTCCAAGAAGCATGTTTGACATTTATGTTTCAGGAAGTGTCAGAGTGTTTGAGAGTTATTTGTAATGTATGGGTCTTTTTATTATTTTATTATTGTATGGGGGTATGTGCTACAATTGTCTCATAGTGCCTCTCTATATAAAGGCACCTAGGATTTCCCGAGCAATACAATTCACTCATTTCTTTCTATATATATCATTCCACACACTCGTCAACGTTTTTTACTCTACTTTCCTTCTCCCTCTGTCATCCCCCTGTTCTTGAAGAGGTTGGGAGATAAAGAAACTCTGGCTTGACCCTGTCCAAGTGCATAAACAGAAAAGGAAAACCTTCCTTGTATTTTTCAGCGGGTTAACTTCTTTCTCAATTACATTTTGTCTCTTATCTCTATCCCATAAAGGAATGTGACTTCTGCAATTCTTTCCTACTTTTGTTAGTTATTCATTCACTTGTTTGTGGTTATTAATCCGGGGAGTTCATCATCTTGTTGGTTGATTCAAGTAAGTTGCTGATGTCATTATTGGTGTTCTGCAGCTACTGTGTTGAGAATCCAGAAATTTTCAGGAATGCAGACACTGCATATGTTCTTTCATATGCAGTTATCATGCTGAATACAGATGTGCACAATACTTTGGTTTCTCCTAGAATGTCCAAATCTGACTTTGTACAGATGAACTCCATGAGTGATGGAGAGGAACGTGCCCCGAAAGAGCTCCTGGAGGAAATTTATGACTCTATAGTAAAAGAAAAGATACAAATGAAAAGTGATACCTCTAATTCAGGAAAAAGCAATAGGCAGAGGCCGGAAAGAGAGGAGACGGGGCATCTCATCAGTATTCTTAATTTGGCTCTCCCTAGAAAAAAGTCAAACTCTGATACTAAGATCAAAAGCGAGCAAGCCCAGAAAATGCAAGCTCTTTTTAGAGATCAAGGGGTTAAAATAGGTACTTTCTATGTCGCTCAGCATGTTGAACTTGTGAGACCTATGCTTGAAGCTGTAGGCTGGCCTTTGTTAGCAGCCTTTTCTGTTATAATGGAGGAAGGAGATGACAAGGTTTGGATTCTTCTTTGTATGGAGGGTCTCAAAGGTGGTATACATATAACGTGGGCTTTGGGAATGGACACCATGCACTATGCTTTTTTGACATCCTTAGTACGGTAATTGCTGTTTTCAATTTTTTTTTTTTTGTATTTGATGGGGTGATTCTTGGCAAATTATTTTTTTGTATCATTTGTCATGATTAGTGAGTTTTTTTGATACAGATATACCTTCTTGCACTCACCCAAAAAGCTGTGCAGCAAGAATGTGGAGGCTCTTAGAACTTTACTATCTCTAGGTGATACTGAGATAGATACCCTTCAGGATACATGGAATGCTGTTTTGGAATGCATTTCACGACTAGAATTTATCACTTCAACGCCATCAGTTGCAGCAACTGTGATGCATGGTCTAAATCAAATTTCCAGGGATTCAGTCCTTCAGTCTATGAGGGAGCTAGCTGGGAGACCGCTTGAGCAAGTATTTGTGAACAGCGTGAAACTATCAAGTGATTCAGTTGTCGAATTTTTTACTGCTCTGTGCTGTGTTTCTGCTGAGGAACTGAAACAAGCTCCTCCGAGGGTATTCAGCTTGCAGAAACTTGTTGAGATTAGTTACTACAACATGGCAAGGATACGCCTGGTATGGTGGTTTTATAATTTTTCCTGCATGCCTATAACTGCATTCTCCTTGTGACTGGAGGAATTTCTGTGATGCTACTATAGACTTGTAGGCATTCCTGATGCCACATCTTGTTTTCTCACCCATTTATGAGCTGGTATATTCATCTCGTGTTGATGTGCTTGACCCCAAAAAAAGCAACAATGTTTGTGTATTGGATACATTGTTTTAACGAAACATGACAACTTAAATGTTCCATATAGCTGCACAATCCCAACCATTTACTTTATTTGTTGCCTTCATGATGACTATAATTCTGGTTTTCCAGGTGTGGGCTAGAATATGGTCTGTCCTTGCACAACATTTTATTTCTGCTGGAAGCCATCATGATGAGAAGATCGCTATGTATGCAATTAACTCTCTTAGGCAACTTGGTATGAAGTACCTTGAACGTGCCGAACTATCAAATTTCACCTTCCAGAATGATATTTTGAAACCCTTTGTTGTTCTTATGCGGAATAGTCAAAATCAATCAATACGTGGGTTGATAGTTGATTGCATTGTTCAGGTATGCCTCCTTTGTGTTCAAAGGGCTCTGTCCATTTTTCTGTTTTTTGATAAATGAATGAGGCCATTGAAATTTCAGATGATAAAATCAGAGGTTGGAAGTATAAAATCAGGTTGGCAAAGTGTGTTTATGATTTTTGCTGTGGCTGCCGATGACAATTTAGAGTCACTAACTGAGAGTGCGTTTGAAAATGTGGAACAAGGTAGACATTTCTCGTTATCACTTTCCATCTTTCTTAAAGGCCTTCAGCTTAAGTTTGTACCGCAGATTGTTCTATAACTTGTGTAAATGGTTGTGCATTGCAGTTATCTTGGAACATTTTGATCAGGTTGCTGGTGACTGCTTCATGGATTGTGTTAACTGCCTCATCCGCTTTGCCAACAACAAAAGTTCTGTTAGGATAAGCTTGAAGGCAATTGCCTTATTGCGAATATGTGAAAATCGTCTTGCAGAGGTTGATTTAGCTTTTCAGTGTTTTTATTTTATTCCTTTAAGCTCACGAAACAAGTCATTTTTGTTCAGCTGCTAAATGTCATGTGCTACTTTATTGTTGGAGTTTTTGTTATCTAATGATTATAATTCTTTATAATCCTATTCACATGTCTTTTGTGTTTTGGACCTCTATGCAACGTCTTCTAAGTGCATCTTTTGTGTTTACACATCTTTCTTAGACCACGGATTGTTTGTTATGACATGTATAAGTTATACATATACGTTATTGTAAGTCTATAGTGATAATTGGTTGAAATGAGATAGTTTTATTGTAACCCTAGGTCTCTCTTATATAGGGAGACCAAAAGAGTAAAGTACACCTTTGCCCCTGAGGAGCACACAAGGAAAAATAACAAGAAAGGAAATACATATATGGTATACTAACACTCCCCCTCAAGTTGGAGCATATATATTAGCTTGGATATACATGACTCAAATGAAGATCTGATCAAGGGCTTGGTGAAAATATCTACTGTCTACTCCTCAGATATGACAGAAGTGGTATAGAGCAATCCTTTCTGAATAATGTCCCTGGTATAGTGACAGTGAACCTCAACATGCTTTATTCTTATGAAATGCTGGGTTGTTGGCAATCAAGGTGGCTGCTCTATTATCACATCGCATCTCCATAGGGTTAAAAAATTACACCTGTAGGTCAATAAGTAAGGATCTAATCCACATCATCTCTGTAGTCGTCTGAGCCATAGCTCTGTACTCAGACTCGGCATTGGACCTCGTAACTGTGCCTTGTTTCTTGCTTCTCCAAGTGATCAAATTTCCTGCTAAGAAGGTGTAGAACTCAGTAGTGGATTTACGATCCACTTGACATCCGACATAGTCTGCATTCGAGTATCCAACCAACGTCATAGAGGACTCCTTGGAGAAGAAAAGACCCTTCCCAGGAGCCTTCTTAACATATCTAAGCATTATCAATGTTGCATCTCAATGCTGTTGTGTCGGCTTTGCCATGAACTGACTCAGTCTCCCAACAGCAAAGGAGATATCCAGTCTCGTGATAGTAAGGTACAATAGCTTGCCAACAAGCTATTTGTACCTTATGTTGTCCATTACCTGTGCATTTTCATCATAGATTGGCATCTTGGGGTCCATAGGAATATTGGTCTCCTTGGCTCTAAGCATACCAACCTTCTGCAAAATATCTAGAGCATACTTTCACTGAGATCAGACCACACCTTTCTTACTGCGAGCAACCTCAATACCAAGGAAATACCGTAAGGCCCCAAGGTCCTTCATGACAAACTGCTCTGGTAGGATGTGCTTAACCTCATTGCTAGGATGTGCTTAACCTCATCAATACCCTTCTTATCGTCCCCCGTGATTATCAAATCATCAACATAACCCAGAAGTACCACAGTACCTTGTCTAGTCCTCCTGACAAAGAGAGAAAAGTTAGCTGTCGATCTCTTGAATCTAGCTGCCTCTACAACCTGTGACAATCTTTGAAACCAGGTTCGGGGACTCTCTTTGAGGCCATATATAGCCTTCCGTAATCGGCACACACACCTCCTGTCTCAAATTTAGGCGGCTGCTGCATATAGACTTCCTTATGGAGATCACCATAAAGGAAGGCATTCTTCATGTCTAATTGGTGCAAGGGCCAATCTAACTAAACTGCCATTGCAATCAACACCCGGACTGTGGGATGTTTGGCAACTGGAGAGAAGGTGTCAAAAAAGTCCACCCTATAGGTTTGGGTGAGCCCTTTTGCCACATAGCAAGCTTTGTATCTAGTAATACTATCATCAGGATTGAACTTCACAGTAAATACTCATCGACAGCCAAAGAGTGCAGCACCATCAGGAAGGGAAGTAAGCTCTCAAGTCTCACGGCCTCGAAGAGCCTCTATCTCATCCTCCATGGCTGCCCACCATTTTGGATCAAGCAAGGCCTCATGGTGTGTAATTGGAATCTGTGTAGTAGTTAACGCTTGAGTGAATCCAACAAATCTAGGAGCAAGAGTATTGGTAGCAAGTGCCCTCGCTGTGGGATAAATAGTGCAAGTCTACGGTCGCTTCCGAATAGCTATCGGAAGGTCAATCTCATCACTTGACACATCACCTGTCCTGTCCCTGTATCACATGGCAAGCATATGTCAGTGTCTAAAGAACTCACCTGAGAAGTTGATAGTGAGGGCGAGGATGGGAGTCCCTTATAGGTAGTATGAGGGTGAACATATGTCTAGAGAGGTCCTGTCAAGCATGGAAAGGGATGCATAGCATGTGGTGGTGGTGGTGTGGTAGGGACAGAAATCTCAAGAAAGCTCCTAAATCGAATGGGAGAATATGCCATAAATGCCATATCACCCTCGGGAGGCATCTCAGCAGCCGTCACAGAAAAGAAAGGTACAGCCTCATGAAAGGTAACATCTGTAGAAACATAGTGTCGAGAAGTCAATGGATCAAAATAGCAATACCCCTTTTGTGTTCGGGTATACTCAAGAAAAACACACTTAACTGCTCTCAGTGCTAATTTATCTCGACATGGTCTCAACAAATAGACAAAGGCAACACAACCAAACATCCGAGGGGTGATGTGAGACAGGGGACGATCAGGATATATGACCTGAATAAGAATCCGTTCATGTAACGCAGCATTAGGCATCCGGTTAATAAGAAAACAAGCAGTCAAAACAGCGTCACCCAAATAGAGAGAAGGAACTGAGTGGTAAATCAACAAGGTGCGAGCAACATCAAGAATTTGCAATGCTTTCTCTCAGCAACACCATTTTGCTGAGAGGCATAAGGACATGTTGTCTCATGGATAATGCTACAACTAGAAAAGAAATTGCGCAAACGTAAAGTACAAAACTCCAAGGCATTATCCGAGTAAAAGCACTTCACCAAACAAGTATACTGAGTTTTTATTTCTTTGACAAAGTTCTCAATAATTTGTCCCACATCAGACTTATTTTTCAAGAGAGACATCCAAGTCACACGTGAAAAATCAACTAAAACAAGATAGTACTTATTTCCAAGTCGATCAGGAGTACAACTGGGATCTCACACATCCATATGGATCAAATAAAAAACAGCAACAGACGAGACAAAAGTAGAACTGGAAAAACTAGTCCTATGGTGCTTGCCAAGTTGACAAGCATCACAGGTGAGAATAGTAGTGGAGGGAATATGTGGTATAACACGTCTGAGGCGATGAATGGGTAGATGGCCATGATGGTGGTGCCACTGGAGAGGAGATCCAGCATAAGCAAAGCCTTGGGTAGCAGAGGTAGCGAAAGTAGTATTGCTCAGACAATAGACCTCATGTTCCTCACGTCCTCCACCAATCGTCTTTCCAGTGAATTTGTCCTGTAAGACATAAGATGCATCAAAAATCGCTCGGCAGTTCAGGTCCTTAGTAATGCTGCTAACAGACAATAAACTCAAGGGAAAATTGGGCACATAATAAACATTTGTAAGTCTCAAAGTAGGAGATAATGACATATCTTCCTTGCCAACAAGTGACGAGTGTCTCCCATCAGCCACCTATACTGTCCTGGCAGGTGTAACAGGTGTCAACTGAGGGAAGGATCCACGGTTGCCACATAGGTGCTTGGATACACCAAAATCAATTAACCACTCACCAGAAGACAAAAGTGAGGACATACCAATCGCAGGTGTCTCTGATGAGGAGGCCATGGCTGCAGTGTCAGGAATCTGAGAGGAGGATGAAGCCTGTGTCAACTGCGCAATCTGCTGTCTCAGAGTCTTAATCTCAGTACTCAAGAAACTCACATCAAGGTCGGTAGGCACTCCGTCAAGAACCTTAGTTGCCTGATTGGCCATGGGTGGCCTACCGTGTTTCTGTCAGCATGTATCCTCTGGATTACCAAGTCTGCCACAGAAAGTGTATGGTGTCTTGGTACGTGTACTAGACTAGTGTCCACGTCCACGACCATGTGTAGGGAAAGGAGTACCCTTGCCACGTCCAGGAGTTGCTGCCAGTGCAGATGTCTGGGTACCTGTGTCTGGGGTGGTAGTACGAACTGTAACTCTGCTGAGTCTACTATAAGCCTCCTCTAGGGTAGGAAGCTCAGGAGCTGTGAGAATCTTATGTATGGCAGCTATATACTCAGGTCCAAGACCTGCCAAGAAGAGAGAGACGGCCAACTGTCTCCGAAATTCCTCCAAGACTCACAAGCACATCCCGGCAAATAAGAGTGATGTCTCTCCAACATTCCCTTTAAGAGGGAGTAATACTGTGGCAGAGTGTGTCCTTCCTGACGTAAATAGAAAAGGTCATAGAAGATCTGAAAAGCTCGTGCAGAGTTCTTGGCATAAGAATAAGTCTCGCACAAGGACTTTCACATCTTCTTTGCAGTGTCGTAATACATGATCTCATCCCCTATACGGGGAATAACCGTCTGCATAAGCCACGCAGAGACCATGGCATTGTCTTTATCCTAAGTGACATTAATGCTAGTCATCCTCTCGGGCTTCGAATTTGTAAGGATGTGGCTCTTCCCATGACTCCTGACAGTCATGAGGAAAGTCTGAGATCACCGTGGGTAATTGGTCTCATCTAACTTGACTATAGTACCAAAAAATGGATTCTTCAACACCCCGGTATCCAGAGGAGTGCCCGAATTCACCTCAGACTGATCATCTGAAGCCATCCTTACGATCTTGGAGTCGCAATCAAACTTTTATATCCAAGAAGTCATCAATGCGGTCTGAAATCCAGAGATTTAGGCTGGCATCTTCACGTTGGACAAGCTTTGGCCTATCCCGGATGCGGGGAGACCACTTGAGAAGGCCCCACCGACACTGACGAAGACCAGACGAAGACCAGACGAAGCCCTTAGGCGGCGCTGGCAGTGCTGGCGGTGCCTTGGGCGACGCTGGCGACGCCCTAGGCAGTGCTGGTGAGGTTTGAGGCGGTGCTGGCGGTGCCCTAGGTGTCGCTGGCGGTGCTAGCGGTGCTCATAGCACCTTAGGCAGCGCGAGCGATGCCTTTGGATGAAGCCCTAAGGCTCACAGGTGTAGCCCTAGGGGATCGGGGAGGTTAGGGCGGCACCCTGTGCAGCGCTAGGTGGCACCCTAGGCGGCGCTGGTGAGGTTTGAGGCGGTGTTAGGCAGCGCTGGCGGTGCCCTAGGTGTTGCTGGTCGTGATAGCGGTGCTCATAGCACCTTAGGCAGCACGAGCGATGCCTTTGGACGAAGCCCTAAGGCCCGTAGGTGAAGCCTTAGGGGATCGGTGAGGCTAGAGGCGGAGGGTGCAGCGTGTAGCGCCGCTGCCGATGGCTGGCGTTGCTGAACCGAGGCAATGTGCGTCGGTGGAGGTCAGTTCGGGGCCTTCTAAGGCAACCCGATCAGCATCAGAGGCCGATGAGGCTGGTTGGCGGTGGCGAGGAGCCGAATGGCGATCGATAGAGGCCGTCAGCCGGCGATGGAGGCTTCTTCGGGTACCTCCAATGGAGATTAGGGTTTGGTGGATAAGGTACAGAGGCTTGTGAAGGTGGGATACCAGAGCACCGATCTAGAATCGTCGCTCTGATACTAAATTGGTTGAAATGAGATAGTTTTATTATAACCTAGGTCTCTCTTATATAGAGACCAAAAGAATAAAGTACACCTTTAACCCTAAGGAGCACACAAGGAAAAACAATAAGAAAGGAAATACATATATGGTATGCTAACAGTGATAATTATGACATGTTACTAGCTTAATGATAGAAGTTACATATATAGATGTTATTGTCCGTAAGTCTCTGGTGATGTATAATAATACATGTTAATGCATTTCTCAAAAAAAAAAAAAAAGGTAATGCATCGCTTTGATTGATGTATATATAATATATGTTTTGGTCGTTTCTTTTAGCCTTTAATTATACATGTAATATATATGTGTGCACATTGTATAATAATCTAAATATATATATACATTATTGTTACCTAAATATGAGAGGATGATTGTTTTTTCTCTCACTTAAAATAGTGCCAACATATGTTTTTAATGAAAGTCCATGAGTTAGGCTAATCAAATAGCTTAAAAAATAAAAAGACTTGTCACCTCACTTCAATTGGGCGATTGCCTTTTTGTCGGTTCTTGTCTTAGGCAATTAAGGAGGTTGTTGCTTTGCAATTGCCTAATGCCTTGATAGCTTTGATAGGAGAGCTTAGGGGACAAAATACAGGCATGCCCTCACAAAACATAAAAATGACAAAACTGACATAAAGATGAAAGAACCATTAGACTCTTAAAGCTGGAGCATAGGTGCCTATTACGCTTACCTTGGAACAACACTAATAAAACAATGTTAAACTTGTTTGCAATTTAGTCTCTAAAGGCCGTAGAAGAAGAGAGGAATTTTCTATTCTCCAAAGAATCGCTAGGTTTCTATATATAGGAAGAGGTTAGGGAACAATTACAGATAAGTCCTCAATGAAAAATGAATAGGAAAACTGATAGAAAGAGTCAATAGACAAGAAATGACTCATTTTTCTACACTCCCCCTTGAGTTGGGACATAGATATCCATCATGCTCATCTTGGAACATCGGTCAAAAGAAGCACGGAGATGAGCTTTAGTGAACATACTTGCGATATGGTCTCATAATGCAACATAAGAGGTGTAGATAAATCCCTTTTGAGCCATGTTTTGGGTGTAGTGGAAATCCACCTCTACATGCTTCATCATCTCATGGAAAATTAGATTGTTGGCTATGAGAGAGCAGCCTTGTTTCACATTTCATCTCCATAGGACTTGATATAGGAATATGTAGATCCAGTGAAGAACATAGTAGCTCCACATGAGCTCAAAAGCAGCTTGAGCCATATCCATGCACTCAGATTCGACACTAGATGTGGCCTTTATGGTATGTTCCTTGCTTTGCTATGTGAAAAGATTACTCTTGACAAATGTGTAGAATTTGGTTGTAGACTTCCTATCCTTGGGACATCTCGCATAATCAGCATTCGTGTGAGCCACCACATCCTAAGAGTAGCTTGGGTAAATAGTAAGCCCTTTCCTGGCAAAGATTTCAAGTATGTGAGAATAATCGTGACTGCATTCTAATGTACCTTCTTGGGCTTATCCATAAATTGGCTTACTTTACTCATTGCAATAACAATGCTAGGCTGCATAATAAGTGCATATAGTAGTTTACCTACTAGATACTTGCACTGTCTAGTATCAACTTGTCTTAAGTCATCATCATACAAATGTGCACTCAGATCTTCAGGAATGAAGGCATGCTTTGTGCCCAACGTGCTAGTCTCCTAAAGAAGTCCATCACATGCTTCCTCTAAGAAAGAACTACTCCACGGGCATTTCTAGTTACCTCAATCTGAAGAAGGCACTAGAGTAACCCAAGTCCTTTGTGACAAAGTGCAAATGGCTAGAAACTTCTTGGTAGCCTTAATTTCCTAGGCATCATTCTCAGTCAAGATACTGTCATCTACATACACCAGCATCACTAGAATCCCTCTATTTATCTTTCGTACAAAAAGAGCGTGATCTGCAGTGGATCTCCTAAACTTAGTCTTTTCTTGACATTAGATAGCTTTTGGAACTATGCTCGTGGACTTTGCTTGAGTCCATAAATCACCTTATGCAAATTGCAGACCTTGGTACACTCCCCCTTAGCCTCAAATCTAGGAGTTGTTGTATGTATGCTTCCTTTTGAAGATCACTATAGAGGAATGCATTCTTCATGTTAAACTGGTAGAGGAGTCAGTCTTGGTGAATAGCCATAGAGATGAGCGTTTGAATTGTAGGTAGTCTCGCTACAGGAGAGAAAGTGTCAAAGGAGTCTACACCATATGTTTGAGTGTAATTGCTGGCAATAAGGTGAGATTTATCTCTCCATGGAGCCATCTAGATGACACTTCACCATAAACACCAACTTGTTGCCAATCACAGCTGAATCCGAAGGAGGCTCCTGAAGACTCCATGTGTCTCGTGAAAGTAGTGTAGCGTGTAGACATCTCATCCTCCGTGGCCTACCGCCACTTAGGATCAAGAAGAACCTTTTGATGAGTAGTAGGTGTACATATAATTAGGAGAGCAGTGTTAATGCCTGCATTGAGAGGATAAGCTTGCCATTGACATTTACTTGGAGATTGGGTGTATAGTACATGATCAAGTGTCTTTTTGAAAGGCAATAGACATATCAAGACTATGATCTACAGGGTCATCTGTCTTAGTTGACTCAGGCTCAGGACTGTTTTGTTGCAGTGGACTCAGGGTGATGAGGTATGCCAGAATCTCCTTGAGATTTTGGAATAGTGGTAGTCCTTAGTACATTAGAACTAGGAGAGTTATCAATGCTATCAGGTACAGGGACTACCTCAGGTGCTGATAAAGGCACAAGCTGGGTAGGGTCCGTCTTGATTCTCTGATAGCGAGAAAAATCAGGAGCAGGTGTAGTGATGCACGAGCAATAAGGTCATATCTTTGGTGAGGTGAGCATCTAAGCCCAATAGAAAGAGTAGTTGCAAGCTTGCTTAAGCAACTATAAGCCTCTTCTTTAGTTGATATCATCGAAGCCCCGGTCACCTCATATGCAGGGTCCAATCTAGCTAGAAATTGTTGAACCATAGTCTGAGCTTTATATGTCTTTTGCAACTCACAAGAGCATAGAAGAGTATGGACATTTTGTCTCTTAAATGCTAAATTGAGAATTGTGTAGTAGTGAACAAGGGGTCTACCATCTTGCCTCATTTGAACGATCTCACGATGACGTTAAAGGGTAAGGGTAGCATTCTTCTGTGAAGAGCTCTGATGACTGATATCACACATCTCTTTTGTACTTTTACTTTTATAGTACATTGTCTCTGTGGCAATGCATTGGGTATCCCACATCTCCTCTACCAGCACCTACCACCTCCACGTAGACCTTAAGGGCCCATAAACATAAGGGCTGGCACAGGCAAATTTGAAATAAACTACCATAACATTTTTACATGTTTAATAAGTAGTTTGGTTTTCTTTTTGAAGAAAAAATGTAGTTTGCTTTTGGCATCATTAACTTTAGTAGAATTCTTTCTTTTGCATTTATGTACTCAATTGTAGTTTAAATTTGTTGACATGATTGTAAACCGCAACACTTGCCATGTGATAGTAGCAACCTTTCCTTTTTATTCAGGGTTCCATACCTGTTGGTCCTTTGAAACCAAGTGATGCTGGTGTAGATTCATATCAAGATGTATCTGAACATTATTGGTTTGCCATGTTAGTGGGGCTTTCTGATTTGACCTTTGATTCCAGACTTCAAGTCCGAAACTGTGCACTTGAAGTATTATTCGATTTTCTAAATGAGAGAGGCAGCAAGTTCTCAACAGCTTTTTGGAAGAACATATTTAATCGTGTCCTATTTCCCATTTTCGACCAAGTACGACATGCAGGGAAGGATGGTACTGTTTCTTCTGGTGATGACTCGCTTCGTGATACAATTATTCATTCATTACAGTTGCTTTGCAATCTTTTTAATACCTTTTACAAGGCAAGTTAAAATTTAAAAAAAAATCTTTTGAGTACCTTGTAATTATCAGCTCGAAGTATCGTCCTTCCAAGGATTTGTACTGATTCTTTCATTGCATTATACATGTCTTCAGGAGGTCTCTTTCATGCTTCCTCCGTTGCTAAACTTGCTTCTAGATTGTGCAAAAAAGGCTGACCAGTCAGTGGTGTCAATATCCCTTGGTGCGTTGGTGCATTTGATAGAGGTTGGGGGTCATAAATTCAGTGATGATGACTGGGATACGCTTTTGCAAAGCATAAGGTATTGCTTTATCTGAAAGCTCTGCCAGTTACATGTGGATTATAATTTGCACTTCAGTTCTTTCATTAAGGGTTTTCTCATTGGGCCAGAGATGCTTCATACACAACTCAGCCGCTTGAACTGCTAAATTTGTTAGAATTGGGTGAGATGAAAGGTCGGGACATTCTAGCTAAAGGTATTGATGTTGAAAAAAATGACAATTCTACCTTGGTGGACACTGCCTCTGATGCTATGGGTAGTGGAAGAACCCTTGATCAGTCACCTTTGAAATATAGCACTGAAAGTGCTGGAAAAGTTGCAGACACGTATGGAAATGTCAATAGTACAGATGATCCTGAAGGTTTACTTTTCTAATTTCTATTTTTTATTTTTAAGCTGCAAGTCATGGGACTCGATTAGTCCTTGAATAAGTGCTCGTTGGCCTGATAACGTTCTTCAATTTCTTTCAGGAAGTAGGCAGAAAGCTCCTGGATCTGAAAGCCCCAGAAAAAGTCTAAGATTTGGTGGCCGGATAATGGGAAACATGATGGATAGCATTTTGATGCGAAGTCTTACCTCCAAATCAAAGGCCCAGCCTGATGATGTTCCTGTGCCACCAACAAAGGTGCAATTGATTTTCTGAACTTATGGTCTTTGCCATTGCATATTTGTTTGGATATGGTTCTTTCTTCTTTGTTTCAGATTGCATTTCTTTCTGCCTCTATTTGTTTGAAAGTTAAAGAGTTTTACTGACTGATGGTAACTTTTGCATTCTATAAAATCAGCTAATTTGTTTGCTAGGCTATGTTTCAGTGTTCTTATACATGGGACTGATGCATGTGTTTATTCACACTGGTTACTATTATTTTTCTCTTGATGCCTCTTGCAAACTGCCGTAGTGTTTAAGAAAATTTCATTTGATACAAGTAATTCTTTTTAAGGTTCTTGATACTGTTGAGCCTGAACCCAAGGATGATGATGGAACGGATCCACTGTTAGAGACTGTAAGAGTCAAATGCATGGCACAACTGTTACTGCTAGGTGCCCTTGACTGTATTCAGGTAAATGCTACTTCTGCTTACATTGGGATTTCTAAGCATGTACATCTTTTTCTTTCTGGTATGAACATTTTAATGGGCCATTCTTGTGGTTTGTTTATTCAGAATTTCTTTAACAACTTTCAATATGTAAAAGATTTAAGTATGGGTTCAGTATATATCAAGGTTAGTCTAGCAACAATAAACTTTTCCACCTTTAATGATATTGATATCCTTTTTGACGGATTACCAGAAAAAATACTGGATTAGGCTCAAGCATCCTCAGAAGATGGTGATTATGGATATATTATTATCTCTTCTGGAGTTTGCAGCTTCATACAACTCCTTTGGTAACCTTCAGAAGCGAATTCATGAAACACCTTCAGAAAGGTGGGAAAATGCTTTTTGTTGTTGTTTTGTTGCTATGTTACTCCACATGTCCTTAGGTTGTGGTTCAAAAATACGTTACAGGCCTCCTCTGAACCTTTTGCGGCAGGAGATGGCAGGAACATCAATTTATTTGGATATCTTACAAAAATCAATGTCTGGACATGATAATTACAAAGTAGATCATATTGGTAGTGATGATATAGATACTGGCTCAAACACTGATGAAATTCTGGAGACAGAGAAAGCATTAAAGAATATTGCTGAAGAAAAACTAGTGTCATTTTGTGGGCAAATATTGAAGGAGGCATCTGAGATGCAGCAGTCTGTGATATATGCTGAAACTGTAGATGTGCACCGAGTTCTTGAGCTTCGTGCACCGGTTACTGTGAAGGTAACAATTATGCATCAAAGGGATGTTTCTGCTTATGGTTTAGTTTTGATTTGTGCAAGATTAGCTAGCCAAGTAACATTTGCTTATGCTAAATATGGTTTTAGGCCTTCCGTGGTGTACCGTTCTTTTCACTTTTATGTAGTTTTTTATTCTTTACCTAAGGGCATTCTTGTTGTTTCCCCACCAGCCTTCTCTATATAAGGAAAGAATAAACTATCATTTATCTTTCTATATGGTATCTGATTGTTGGTCCTAGACTAGGACCCTATACTGTCCTTAATCTTGTTCCTCTTTTTTGACAAGCAAGCATCTAATCTTCTCCTTGATCAATTTTGAAAGCTCATTTGAAGATATCTTCTTCTGGTGCTCCACGACTCAATGGGCTCTTCCCTTGGGGGGGCTCATGCTCTATACTTGTAGAAGTCTTCAAAACAGCAGCTTCCTATGAGTTCCAAGGGAGTATTCCAAGGTTTGCAACTGAGTAAGGCAGTGTATGGCCTCAAATAGAGCCCAAGAGCATGGTTGCAGAACTTGTCTAGCCTCTGTGGTTATTGAGTAGATTGGTACTTGTAGGTCTTTGGTTGATTGCTCACTGTTTGAGCAAAAAGCAACTAAGGTCACAACAGTGATGTCAGTGTATGTAGATGATATTTGTGGCATTATCTCCAATCAAGAGAACATCAACCACATATACCAGCATCACTGACATTCCCCTAGCTATCTTCTGCACTGGCAATAAGTTATTATTGTTTTCAAACTTGTCAAAACCAATCTGTTCAATGACCTCAAGCAACTCCTGGAACCATGTTCAGGCTGCATTTGATGATGGTTTTAGTGGATTATTCCACCAAAAGTGTGTTTGTAGCTGCAATATGCATGGATAAAGTGAGAGGCCAAGTGGTAAGTGAGTTTTCCTGTATACTATAATTTCCAATAAGAAGTCAAATATTACATTAGATATAAAAGAAATGAAGTAAAACTTCTACCTTCCCCCTTCCAAAGAAAAGGAAACTTCCACTTCTCTACCTACAATAGATCAACTAACTTGTCATATTGAGTAGTTAGTTAAGAGTCATGGATAACATGGGTCATGGCAGTACAATGGTGGTGGAGGGAAGGGGGAGTTGGGTTTGTGGAAGCACCCCTTTGCCCTTTTTGTCAAGGGTCAGTGTCAAGACAAGGATCAGTGTCGAGAAAAGGTTGCTACTTTCTAGTGCTTCTTTGTCATGGTTGTAGGCGCCTTACGTGTGTTGTGTGGTGCTCTTAGTCATAATGCGCTTCCTCTTTGGCAAATAGAACTCGGATACTTTCGTCTGGGGTCTATTGGGATGTAGTGTTGGTGAGAAGTTTGTCATGGATGTGGTGCTGATGAGAAGTTTGTCAATGTTGGAGATCTCGTGAATCTCCATGTTGGAGATCACGAGATCCCTTGTGAATTGGAGGGCAAGGAAGTTCACCTTGCCAAGCTATCTCATTTCCTTAATTTGGTTTCTAGTTTTAGAATTATTCTTTTAGGAAAGTTTGTTATGTAGAGTTTTGTTTTGATTAGAGATATGTTTTCCCTATTCTAGAAGATTGTATTAGGATCGAAGAGTAGAATTGGTCTCTCTATGT
Source organism: Thalassia testudinum (assembly GCA_037157565.1). NCBI lineage: Eukaryota > Viridiplantae > Streptophyta > Magnoliopsida > Alismatales > Hydrocharitaceae > Thalassia > Thalassia testudinum. Next base: position 56,184,955 of record JAZHRO010000002.1, read on the forward strand.
AAAGAGACTAAATCTATTATTTTTATTTGTATTCTACAATAATAAAACTCCCATTCCAGTTTCTCCACATGGTATCAAAGCTGGAATAGTCCTACGGAATGTTGATCCTCTCTTGCACGCGATCTTCGCGTGTTCTTTGTATACACCATCACTGTGTGTCTCCTTCGTGCTTATAGCACACACGTGCATATTTCTTCGAGCTGCATGCAAACAATGCACATGCAATACAATCTGTGCATGCAACTTATGCGTAATCAAATTCTCCCTACACGCAGTCCACATGCACGCTAGACAAATCTAGTGCGTGTACCAATGCGTGTCTCTACCTAGTACCTACGTGCACTAGCGCATGTCATTATCATCCTTTGCGTGCAATCAACATCAATCCTGTGCACTCAGTATGCATGTACTTCTCCTGCTAGAAGCCAAATTAAGGAAACAAGATAACTTGGCAAGGTGGACTTCCGTGCCCTTCAATTCGTGTGGGATCTCATAATCTCCAACAAGGAGATTCACAAGATCTCCAACAATCAAGATTATGGCATCATGGTTGAAGGTTGTTTAAATATGAACGGAGGTCTTCTTGATAGGTTCTTGGTTTCAATGTTATTGAAGAGGCTGTATTGAGGCTTGGGCATGCTAAGTCTTCATATGTCTTTTGTGGATTCTAAGAAGCTTCTCATTCATAATTGCTTTATTGAGGAAAAGGGTTGACAGCTTTTGTGATCTATGAACTATAAGGTTGGTGTAGTCAGATAGAGATCTTGGTTGTACTTGTATGCAGTGTTCAGGAAGTCGGCCGCTTAGGCTGAGTAGGCACTTGCATAGGCATCAACGAACCCCTTCCCGAATCGATTAGTGCCATGCGGTTCTGTACTCGAGTTAGGCCAAGTAGGCAGGCCGAGTAGGCGTTTGCTTAGCCGCATACTCACCTGATTTTGAGATAGAGCTACCGGTGAGCTCTTCTCAAGAAAACTCACATTAACCTAACACCTACTCGTTACCCCCATGCGTAATTCCCCTCTCCTCATTAACACATTAACCCCTTGATAACCTTTAAAAATAAAATCCCCATTACATCTCTCTCCATAAAAGCCCCAAGCTCTTAAGGTAAGGGGGATTCTTTTGGTCGGTAGTGGTAATAAACCAAGCTCTTAAGGTATATGCTAGATGATTTTGATTTGAGTTTTTTGAGAGATTTCTTCTTTTTAGCCATATAGGTATTGTTTGATATGCTGTCTACTGTACACTATTTTTTTTATTTTGATTTACATTTGATTTTAAGTTTTTGTTTTATGTTTCATTTTAGGTTCTTGGGTCTAATTTTGGGTTTTTGATCTAGATTTCAGTTTGGACTTTTTATAACATGTTTTGATTTAGGTTGATTTGAAGTTTTTGATTTAATTTTCATTTTAGATTCTTGATTTAGATCTATTACTTATGTTCATTGATAATAAACATGAACATTTGAATTCTAATATCTACGTTTTCTTTTTTCAAGATGTCCAATCTTTTATATTTTAAGTTGTATAGTAATTAAAGAGTAGGAGTATTAACTATATTATTTTTATTATACTACTCGAGGAAGTTGTATGGTTATAATATTACATATAATACAAATTTTAATAAGGTAACTAATTAGTTTATATTTTTTAAAATAAAAAAAATTCAAAACCTCATATTTGTCCGAATACTGCATACCAACTTCCTGAACCTTGTATGGGGCTTTGTTGGATCATCCTCCATTAGAAATTGTTGTGAGGGTGGAGATAAAAGGCATCTTGTTGCGGCACCACTGTTTAAAGGTGGTTGGTGCCATATTTTCATGTGGAAGGCTAAAGGGTTACAAAGGGCTTGATTTGTTGGAAGATGACCTAGGAATGGTTGTTGTGTTTGTAAAAGTTGCTTCAATTGAGTATGTGCTTCAAAGGGCTTGTGTGCAAGCAATGATGGCTTTGCTTGTCAAGTACTATTGCAAGGGTGGTGGTAGCAAGAAGTTAATTTGCACCCTCTTTATTGGTAGGTGGTGGTGGCACCTGGAAGGTTTAGGTAAGGTAGGGCATTCTAAGGATTTTATAGCCCTTATGGTTTTGGTTGTAAAGTGAGATCTGGCCCTTATATTGTGAGTAAGATGTCTATTGGGTATTTATACTATCGCTATTTTGGGTGAGTTGGAGAGTCATCTCTTGCATTTCTCATGGTAGATTGGCTCGAGATTTGGAGCCTTTGATAGCCTAATCCCTATTATTTGAAGCGGAAATTTGCCCACTCCTTTTAGGCTCACATCTTTCATGAAGCCTTTGTAGATTGGGACTCATTTTGTAGTTTCAAATTCAGTTCTACTTTCTAGGGTGCAAACATGTTATCCTTCCTAGGTTATCGTTAGGCACATTTATATGGACCCTTTATTCTTTTGGATTGTGGAGCCCTCGGTAGGCCTTTTAATTGAGATTTGCAAGGGAGGAGGTGGCTTTAATAGGAGCTATCTCTCAAGGGAGAGATGGTGGAAGCCTTGAGGGTGTGAGGATTATGCCAATAGCAATGTTGAAGATTGGGCGATTTGAGTAATTGGAATTGGAAGGTGATATAGCAGGGATTTTACCTGTGGTTTTAAACTTGGGTAAGAGAAAGGATTTTGGACTAGAGGAGGTCTGAAGCTCTAGCTCGAAGTAGGTCTGAAAAGGCTAATGAGTCCATTTGATAGGGATTACCCATGAGAGTTTAAGGGAAGGGGTGAGGATGGGTTTTGGAGAATATTGCAATAACACTTAGAGTGGCTTAGATTGAGGTAATGGATGTTTGTGGGTAAGAGTATAGTGTGTTCAAATAAGGGTTTTATATTAGAATATGCTTGGTCTTTGGAACCTAAGGAGAACCATGTTGGGCATGTATCTTGAAGCTTAGGAAGTTGGTGTTGCGCTCTTGTAGGAAATAAACCTTGAGTGTTTCTTCTCTCTATTTGTTAGATCTTTAAGGTAGTTTAGCTTCTCCAAAGTTAAATAGTATTTGTTTCATATTCTCTAAGTTAGATTTAAGCTACAATCATTAGATTTAAATCCTATTGTTGGCTTTAACGATTACATTTGCAAATCCATAAGTTTATGGTAGATTAAGTAGTTCTATGATTGTTTGATCTACATATTTTATATAGTTCGATTGTTAGATCATATGATTCAGTATTTAAATTTTTTTTGACAAGATTAATGTTTCAGTGTTTATTAAGTTTTTGTAACACAATTGTATGAATTCAATACAATCCTAATCATTCTAATAGCAGTGATCAAGATGCCATCGACATGTCGATGAAATGGAGAGTTTTGGGTGGAGAACCACATCAACATGGAAGGGGTATTGAAATACTAGGGTGTCGACAATATGCTGACAATTTCAACCATGTTGACTATTTTGATGATATGTTGGTCAACACAACCGTTTCAAGGCATGCTGCTGCTTGCTTGTTGCTGCTCTACTCCTGCATGTAGGTGTAGCTGCTAGTTGTTGCTGTGGTGGCCAAAATGGTGGGTTTAATTACTTTGATGGTGGTGGTATTGTGGTTTGCGCCTCTCAAGGAAGAGGGAGGAGAGTTGGTGGGTCTCTGTTGAGTCACACAGAGGAGGGGGAGAAGGTTTAAGGTGGAAGTTTTGTTGGTGGTGGAGAAAAGGGATGGGTTAAAATGGGAAAGGAGATGAGGTGAGGAGAGAGGAAGAAAGATGAAGAGATGCCATTTTTGTTCTCATGTGTTAGCATGCCTTTGAAATGAACTATTTTTTGGGGCTTCGAAATTGTTGAATTTGTCATCGAAATATGGGTGTTTCCACGGCATGTCCTCAGTGTGCCTCCGAAATGTGCACTTAGAAATTTATCAATGGTGTCGAAATCAGCATGTAGAAGCTTGGCATATATTCATATCTCTAGCCTCCCTCTACGACAAAGTGACAATCTCTTCAAGGGTTGCATACTTATCTGGAAGATGTGTATGTTAAATATTAAGATTTTTGGATGGTTGCTGATAGGGGTGCACATGGATTAGGTCGGATTGGATTTTGCTAAATCCATAATCCAATCCAACCTAAACACATTGAAATTTTCCCAATCCAATCCAATCAGTTTAAGGTCTAGTCTAATCCAATCCAATCTATAAAAATTTGGATTGGTTGGGATTGGATTGGAGTTTCTTATTTTTTAATGTAGTACATGATTTTATACATGTTTTTCTATTTGTTAATGCAAGGTTTCAAAGAACAAGATTCTAAAATTGAAATTTAAGAATTATCGTTTGCTTCTTGATTTTTTCGTACGAGCATGATTGCATCTTTCAAAAAATTAAAAAATGATACTAAATATACACAATTATTGATTTCATTGAACTTACAACAAAATAAAGGTACTGAGTCCAAAGTTAGGGGAAATGGGAAGTGGGGATTAGTTGGCGGCAAAGTGGGGTAGGATTCATGAGGGTTAGGGAAAGGCAATGGTACATGAGGGAAAGATTTGGAATTTGAGTCGGTTTATTTTGGGGAATTTGTATTATATAGCCTATAAATATTAAAACTTATTTGTCATGAAAATATATCATATGTATGCATATATATACACATATATTATTAATTTATGGATTACAGATAGAATTGGATTGGATTTCGGTGTTAACCCAATCCAATCAAATCTTTAATGGATTAAAAATTTCCTAATCTTATCCTGTTGATAGGAGGCAAAAAAACTCAATCCAATCTAGTCCAATTGGATTGGAATGGATTGAATTGTGGATTTATCCAATCTGTGTGCATCCCAAGTTGCTATGTAAAAAAGAGGCTTTTGAGCACTTGAAAATCGCACCTTGTATGCTACCTGCACTCTTTGTGGAGAACCCCACAAGGATACTGAATCCTCTCTTTTCTTGCCCCTCTGGAAGGACTGTTTGGAAGGGAGTGTGATACAGTGGGTTGATCCAACCACTTGGGAGGGCTTCTGGAGGAGCTGTAGGCATGGTCCTGTCTGCTCCAGCATTAAGCAGGCAACCTTTTTTGTAGTTCTTTGAATGATTTGGCTACAACGTAATGGGGTCATGTTTAGTGGGAAAGGCATTTGTTGAAGGAGAATATGTTGGGATATCAAGATTTTAGAAGGCTTGTGGCATACATGTGCTTTGTGCAAGTTGCCTGCTATTTAATCAAAAAGATGATTACTAATCTCATTTGGCCATCTTTTTTCTCATCATCATATGTATATACGCACATATATAGGTTACTTGTTGCTGCACTAGGAACATGATACAAAATGCTGTTATATGCAACATATTGCACGATACAAAGCAAGCGAAGCTTTTTTAATGTCTATTATACATCTTTTATGTAGCTGATAGAGTTTGTGGAAGAAAAAAGGAGTAAACTACAAAAGAAAAAGACTACAAAGTGATTTTCGGAAATACCCAATTTAATATCTATTTTTATGCATTATATCCACAAAGTTTTTCCCCCTAAAAAAGATATCTAATTTTGTCATTTGGACATTTTAGGGAAGAACTTTGTGGACACCCATCTATCTTTGCTTCAAGCTTATTATATTTCTATGTTGACACTTTCAGGTACTTAGAGGGATGAGCCTTATGAACAACCATATATTCCAGAAGCATCTCAAAGAATTCTACCCGTTGATTACAAAACTCATATGCTGTGAACAGGTAATATTCTTTTCTATTGGCTTGTAAGTTGTCTTTGTCTAGACATTATCAGTTTATTTACCGAGCCCTGCATCAAGTATAATTAGCATTGCATGCTAAATATCCTTATCCAGTAAACAAAAACACTGCTTATTAAATATCATTTTTTATACAAGGCCGCCCTCAAGTTCTTAATGGGAGTAACATTTGTTTTTGTTTGTGAGTACTTATACCAAGAATATTGTGAACCTTATCTTTGATTACTGGCAATTGGCACACGTACCTTTCTCGGCCTTTTGGCTAAGGCTGAGATTAGTATCGATTGGCGTATAGAAGTCATCTATGTTCGTGAGGGATGTAGTCCAAATGTCATTTGAATCAGGCAGTACATGCAAGATAAACGAGACATAAAACCTGGATGTAGAGAGATGAGACACTCGATTTTCAGAAAGGTCATTTACTTCACATATTTGATTTCCACTCTTTTTGGTTCTACAGAGAGAAGATCCATGAGGGATCACAATTTCTTATCTTCTAGCTCCCATCAACAGTGGATATTTAGGGCCTTCAGTTGCTCTCCTCTTTGTTGTCTCCCTTTTTTAGTGGCCTTCGTCTCCTGTTTAGTGACTTCTTGATCTTGCTTTCATCCTTACATGATGGGAGTCCACGAAGCTGCTTCATTGTGATCCACAATTGCAGGCCTTGCAGGTCTTGCCTTGTCCTTCTAATAATTCTCTCCTGACCTAAACTTCATTGTGAAGTTTTGGTCACTTTTGCAGGGTGAGGCTTGCCATCTCATCCACAGCTGCTTAAGTAGATTCTTTTCCATCAATGCACTTCATGACTAGTGCAGAGTTTCTCCAGCCAAGTCAGTTTTTTCCTCCCACTGTTAAGGAATTAGACCTATCCTCATTGGAAAAAGTGCCTAAGAACTCTAATCCTGTGTTTCTGCAGATAGCCTAAGACCTAATCCTGTGTTTCTGCAGATGGACGTGCGGGGGGCTCTGGGTGATCTATTCAGCATGCAGTTGACATCACTATTGCCATGATCCTCTCTCCACAATTGTATCCATGTCCTTCATGTTTCTGGTGCCCTGACAACTTATGGCCTTCGGCAGATATGGAACCAGGAAAATCGCTTGTCAAACAGCACAAGGCTAATGTTATTTAGGAGTGCCTTCAAGGGGCTTATTTTTCCTAGCTTCTGTGAAGGTAGTCACTTGGCCTCATTCATGCTGCTTCATTGGATTACGAGTGACAGTGATGGAGTGATTGGGGCAGCACAAGAAATCTGCTGTAATTCTTAAATATTATGTCATTTTATTTTAACTCCTGAGCCGACGGCCATCACATAAAAAATGAAGCGGACAAGGGGAGTTGCGCTGGATGTATTAATCTGCAGTTTCACACTTCTTATGTAAGGCTGTTGTCTGTGGTATGTTCTGAATCATCTTGTTTATATATATATAGACATTTTGAAAAACTGGGACATTCCGAGAACTATTATTCCAGTCAAGTGGGGTAGCCCACGGTATGCTTTACAAGAAATGAATAATGTATGCCATTTTCACCCTTGAGTTCGGTTATGTAATTCTTATTTTCTTACCACACAGTTATTTCAATCAGACACTCCTGAGAGATGTCCCAATGATATGGTAACATGCAGATGTAGCATGCCCTTTTTTCTAAGATGAAAAGCTCTTTTCCACTCAAAATCCTGGGTAATATGTGACTGATGTAGTGTCTGAACTTCATTCAACCGGAGACTCCTCGTCCTGTTGTCAGGCTTTTTATGTTTTCACTTGAAATTCTCAAGAACCTTTGTATGTTTTGATTTGCAGAATTAGCTTTGATGAAGGGATTGGCTAGTGATTGTTGGTGTTAGATGCCGGCCCTAAAAACAAGGCATTTTGCAACATGCAGCAATAACATTCACATACTATTTAGAGTTTGGGCTTGCAGAAGACCTGAATTTGTCAGAGATCTGAGAACATCTCTTCCTCACTTTTGCAAGGAGAAGCAGTTTTCAACAAAAAGAATTCCTTCTGTTCATTGCGCGAGGAACTTCGCTTCTCATGTTTATTTGAATGCAACAGCCAAGAACTTCTTTAAGTGGAAGAGAGAGGTCTGAATCTTTCTTTACGTCCACGAACAGCTTATTTAGACACACAACGAAAATTGAGGTGTTATCCCTCTAATAAAGAAGGGTGCCCAGTATCCAATTCTTTTGAGAAATTTTTAGGAAAAGTCCAGACGGATTGAAAGATTCTAGAGCTCTCCTGACGCCATCAGATACTTTGGGCAGGAAGTGTTCGTCCTCTTAGCAATGGTGGTTATAGTAGTAAAATAGAATCAATTAATATTATTATGAGTCCTACACCTTTTTACAAAGAGAAGAGGTGTGAGAAAAATAACAACATAATCTATAAGAAATGAAAGAAACATAAAAGAAACATCCAGTACTATTGCAACACTACAAAAACATTATCATCTAACACTTCCTTTCAAGTTGGAGTATGAATATCAATCATGCTTAGCTTGAAATAACATGCCTTAAAGGTAGATCTCGCTAGATGCTTTGTGAAGACATTTGCAGCCTTCTCCTCAAAAGTGGCACTCATGGTATGTAATGTTAACGTTGAATGAGGTCCCGAGTGTAATGGTAGTCTGGTATGTAACATCCCCACGCTGAATGAGGTCTCGAGTATAGTAGCAATTAATCTCTATGTGCTTTGTGCTTTTGTGGAATATAGGGTTATTGGTAATGTAGATTGTTGTTTTGTTATCACACCACATCTCTATAGAGCTATCTAGAAGAATATGAAGATCTAACAGAATTGACTTAACCCAAACCATCTCAGCAGTTGTCTAGGCCATGACCCTGTACTGGATCTAGATACAACTATTTACTTTTTGCTCCTTCATGTAACTAGATTGTTTGCAACAAAAGGTATAAAAACATGTGGTAGATTTTCTGTTCCCAGCATAGTCAGTTTAATCAGCATCAGAGTATACTATAATCCTTATGGGCGTTTCCTTATGGAATAATAATCCTCATTTTGATGCGTTCTTCACATACCTAAGCACTTACATTATAGCCTTCCAATGCTGCTTCGTTGGCTTATCTAAAAATTGGCTAAGCCTCCCAACAGCCAAAGACAAGTCTGGACAAGTGATGATGAGGTAAAGGAGCTTACCTACCAGTTGCCTGTAAGCCTTACTGTCAACCGCCTTAAATCCCTCGTCATATAAATGGGTCTTGAGATCCATTTAGCTGTTGACATGTCAGTCTCCTGAAGAAGATCACGAGCATACTTCCTCTATGAGAGTATCACTCCATCCCTACCATGTGCAACCTCAATGCCCAAGAAATACCTCAACTAGGGCAGATCCTTCATGACAAACTTTTCCGATGGGTGTCTTTTGACTTCATCTATCACATCTCTGTCATCCCCAGTAATGATAAGATCATCAACATATACTAAGAGCGCCACAGTCCCTCTATCAGTCTTTCTAGTAAATGAGTGATCTGAAGTAAAGTGCCTTAGACCAATCTGCTGGAGCACCTTTGATAACTTTTGGAACCAGGCCCTTAGACTCTGCTTCAGTCTATAGATCACTTTCCTCAATCTACACACACACTTCCCGTGTACCTCACAACCTGGGGGTTGCTGCACGTAAACCTCCTCCTGAAGTTTGCCGTAGAGAAAGACGTTTTTCATATCAAATTGGTGTAACGGCAAGTCTCTATGAGCAGCAACAGAAATGAATACCTGAACAGTAGCAAGCCACGCAACGGGAGAGAAAGTATTAAAGAAGTTCACCCCATAGGTCTGGGTAAACTCCTTTGCCATTAGCCTGGCCTTATCCTTCGAAATAGATCAAACAGGATTGTATTTCAAAACAAAAACCCATCTGGAGCCAACTAGTCGCGTACTTGTAGGAAGTGAGGTGAGATCCCAAGTTTGTCTACTCCGAAGTGCTGTAATCTCATCCTCCATGACTTGACGCCACTTTGAATCAAGCATGACCTTCTGGTAGGTAGACAGAATGTGTGACATTGTAAGTGCCTGACAGAAGCTGCTAAATTGAGAAACAAGATCATCGGTAGCCAAATTACCTGCAACACGATATGTGGACTCACATGTGCGAGATGCATTCCTAATGGCAATAAGAAGGTCATAATCATCTGGTATCTCTGACTGAGTCGCTGCAGAAGGGGCCTCACTACCATGGTGATTTGCACTGTCAGGGGGATCAGGTTTAATCAAACTATCACTAGCATCAGGTACAATCTCAACTGCCTGTGAACCGTCAGTTGCTGGTGAGGGAGGAGGTCTCTGAAATGTCGCATGAGGCCTGTGATAGGTACGCAATGACCCATACAATCTCTCAAAGTCACTCAGGGAGGAGGAGCTCATCTGTCCAGCAGTTGGAGATCTAGATTGAGAAGTAGACACCTTAGTCTCTACAAATGGAACATCCAAGGGAAGAAAGGCAGCATCATCATAAGAGCTTATCTGTCAGCTACTAAGAAATATGGTATATCCTCATGGAAACTCATATCAGCACTAATATAATGTCTGTTCCGCAGAGGATAATAGCAATGATATCCTTTCTGTGTCCTAAAGTATCCTAAAAATACGTACTTGATAGCATGAGGAGCCAGCATGTCATGACCAAGTGACGGCACATGAATAAAGGCAATGCATCCAAAAGTCCAGGGAGACACATGGAATAACTTACCATCTGGATGAAGAAGAAGAACAGGTATCTGCTCATGAAGAATTGAGTTGGGCATCCTATTGATGAGATAGGTCATTGTTAGAACTTCATTCCCCCAGTATCTCTACAGCACATTGTGATGAATCAAAAGTGTATGGGCAACATCCAACAAGTGTCTATGCTTCCGCTCTGCGAACTTGCTCTGCTGTAAGGTGTGAGGACATGTGGTCTAGTGGACAATCCCATAGGTCCTATAGAATTCCTTAAGTCTGGCAATGCAGAACTCAAGGGCGTTATCGGTTCACACTATTTTCATTGTGGCTGAATATTGTGTGCCGATCTTCAGAAGAAGAGTCTCTATGCATCCTCCAACCTCTACCTTGTTCTTCAACAGGAACACCCAAGTGGCTTTAGAGAAATCATCTACGACAAATAGGTAGTACCGGTGTCCTATCCAGTTTGGGACTCTGCTCGATCCCCATACGTCTATATGAAGTAGGTGAAATAACGTCGAAGATCTAGTAGAGGTGCTAGTTGGAAAGGACGATCGATGGTGCTTACTCAATTGGCAAGCATCACACTGTTTGGTAACATCCAGGGAAATGTGTTATCACCCTCCTGAGGTGATCTAGAGATAAGTGGCCAAGACGAACATGTTACTGTAGAATACTTCTGCTACCATATCGAGTAGCTCCTGCAAAAGGCTCCTATCCTGGGTAATAAACGTCATTCTCCTCTGTACCTCTGACAACAATCCTCCCGATTAGCTTATCCTTAACAATGCATCCGACATCACTCTGTAGTTGAGATCTTTCGTGATTCTACTCACGGACAACATACTCAGTGAAAATTTTGGCACATGCAACGTGCCAGATAGCTGCAATTTATCTCTACCTATCATGCAATTTATGCAATTTATCTCAGCGTTGCAAGCAAACCAAAGAAAAAGGAGATTTGAATGCCAAGTTCAACCAAATATTACGCTGAGGTAATACTCTCTATTACCTCAGCGTAATATTTGGTTGAACTTGGCATTCAAATCTCCTTGAGTATTACCTCAGTGTAATATTTGGTTGAACTTGACGTTCAAATCTCCTTTTTCTCTGGTTTGCTTGCTTTAGATTGGTTCTCTTAGGCTTTTCCCTTCATCCGACGGGGAATTCTAGTCTTCATTCGCTAAAAAGAGGTTTGATTGGGTTTATCATTTAGTTAATATTGAATCTATTTGCCTCAATATTTCAACAATTGATTTTGATGTTTTTAGTGAAACTCCTGTGCTGTTGTAAAGCTCCTCGTGGTTAACGAGCACTTCAACCTTCATGCTTCTTGGAATCTACCTCAGAACTATAGCAGCTAGACTCTTGGCCATGCAATCTTCTCATCTATGAGAGATAAGAAGCTTGTTGAACTTGATGTGTGTGTAGTCACATGTCTTGAGCCACAATGTTACCCGCCTACTAAATCGTGTAATGCTCAAGTGGGAAATAAACAAGTTAGAAGGCTGCCGATGCTTTTTGCAATACAAGATTTTCCGACAATATTCCTTTTTTTACATAGAATCAAGTACATGTTTCTCGTAGGATCTTCCAGAACAAATTATCAATATGCTGTGTGCTTTAATTATTTGGATCCTGTACTTGTACACATTCTAGCTCTTGAGTCTTATCCCTTCCAATTATATGCAGGCCACTTTTTAGCCCGTTTAATCGCAGATCAGTTTTTTTTTTTGCTCCCAAATTATCCTTAGTGACCTGGTAATTGGTCGTGAACTTGCATAAGATTTTGGCCTATTCCATTTCTCATTAAATTTTCTTTTTAAATCCTTTTCTTTTCCTAAAAAAAAAAAATGACGTTTTTGCTCATAATGCATGTTGCACATCTTACCTTACGTTCCACGTATATTTATCCCGTCATTAAAGGTTTAAACCACCCTCTGCACTCTTTAGGTGTCGATAATTTAGCTCATGCTTAGAAGGCCTTCGTCCTCCAATCACGATAAGTGCCAGTTATTTGTCATCACGTTACCGCTAATCTTCTTCATTACATTAAAAACCAGCTCTATGTTGGTCGGTTGGCACCCTTGGATTTTTCTTCATCCCTTGAGGCCTCTTTTGCCTAAGGGTAACCCACTGAAGTGGGTTACTTTCTACAACGACGGGTTTAGTGGGGAAGATAAAAAGTTTGGCTCATGGTTTCCTGAAATGGGTTATTTTCCACATCGATTGGTTTTAAGGGTCGACAAAGTGGTGTTTGCATATTCTAAGGCAAGATTCCCTACTGTAAATTTTTCAAAATTTTTGATATAGGAAATATTGTAACAACTTCTACATAAACTATCACACCTAACTCACCACTTATCCTACCATATAACCAAACATCTTAACCCTACTTATCCAACCTATCAACTTACATATAAACCAGAACCTGAACATGGTCAACTTTTGCTCTCAAATCCTCTCCTCCTCGCCTCTTGGAGGATCATCGATCAACCAACGTCCTGGGAATGGCTGTTCGATTTCTCAAGGTAATCCACCGATTTGTGCTCACAAAGCTACCAGTAACCTTTCCAACTCAAACTAAGGTCTTGATCAAAGAGCATTTATTTTTGGGATAACTTGCAGTTGTGAAAATTGGAAGATTTCGTAATGTTTCCAAGTGAGAAATCACCAAGTATGGTCATAATTGAACTTTTTGAAGATAATGAGCGTTGGCGGTTGCCTCCGCGTGCTGCGATGTCGTATATTTTCACACCCTCGATCCTGTCCTTTTGTTTTGTTTTTTATTTTTGTTTGTTTGTTTGTTTGTTTGTTTTTTTTTTATTTCCCACTTTTTCCGTCGCCAGTTTTGGGTGGAAAGTACCGGAATCGAACTTCCAGTCAAAAAGGGGGCATTTTCCATCCAGGAACCTGACTTTATAAAAATTGATTATTCCTTCTTCTGTGACAGAGTGTATGGCAAAGAAAAAAGGCGTGCGTTTCCCAAAAAGAAATTAGTTTGGGATTACTACTCCACTAACCAATGTATAAATTGAAAACCTTGAAATTAATTTAGCTTTTGTCAGCTACTCCTTCTCGCATAGGGATGTGGCTTCAAGTTGCACGTCCACAATGCAGCGGCAACCATGGAATCCAGGATTGCTGACATGATATTCTTACCTGTGGTCCTTTAGAAATTTGAGATGAAGAGTATGTTGCTGGATAAGGTACCTGAGTTAGAACAAACAATTGTGAGGCATAACCTTGAGAAGAAAGCAATGAAAGTTGAGTCGGATGGATGCAAACAAGAGATTGTGGAGTTGAGAGAGAGGGTCACTGATCTTCGGGATGAGATGGAGGTAGGTGTGTAAGGTGAAGAGCGGATACAATAAGCTGTTTAATAACTTTGATGACATGAGGTCCTAGGATTAAGGATTATCTTATTTTAATTTGCATGTGGTAATGTAGTTGTGGACATATTTTGGATGATGCTAAATGTATTGCGATGAAGCTCTAGACACGTGAATTCCCGGATAATTGGTTTCAATGCTTTTATTAATTACTTCTAATTACACCACGTAATTTTGTTCTTTATATGCATTAACACTTGCTATGCAATTCATGAGATGGTTAAGCAGGTAAAGGTAATTAGTCATTTACATATAAAAATAGATATGTGAACTTTCCAAAATGCATGTACAAATATTATATCTCATTTATGTATGACTCTTCCCTAATAGGTGGTAAATTACGCAAGGAAGGAGAAAGACAAATTGCTGCAGCAAATGAGATGTTGTGCATCATTGTTTCTTTGCAAGAACTTCTTCTCATAAATCTCAATGTTGTAAATAACAAGTCATACTTGTGTTCCTATTCGGTTGTGTCAGTAATTAACTAAATGTATGAAGTAGATTCCTTTGTAATTTTCTTCTAGAAAATCATGTGTAACACATTTTGAAATCAATGATGGATACTTGTGTTTTTATTTAATCCATTTATGGAAACATACATCAAAATGTCGATTAGTTGTAAGTTTCAATAAATGTTTACTTCTGGTCATATTTATGAAGAATGTAATACATCCAACAAAGGAAACAAAATTACTTATAATATACAATTTAGATTAGAAATAATCAAGGTTTTATTTTTATAAATAGTAGAAGTGATTTTGTTATTGTTGAATTAATTTTAATACACATTTTCCATTGTCTCATAGTTAAAACACATTTGTGTAAATAAAATGAAGTCAATTTAAGTAATAAGAAAAAGTATGGCATTGATTTCCTTCTAACTACCAACTAACATTCAAACAAACAACTTTAAGGGTAAAAACGTCATTCTGAAGCTTATCCATCTATCTAACTTCCAAACAGCACAATTACAAGCACAAGATAACCCTTTTTCTTATCCGTCTACATTCCAAACAACAAGTTAACTATAATAACTCAAACTTTGAATTTAGACCCAATTAAAATTAAACATGTTAAGATAAACCCATCAACACTTATGGGAGGCGAATCAGGTTAGTGTAACCTAAAAATGAGAAAACGTGCATTTTGTTCAAACCCATTCATCCCTCAAGTAAAACTTTCTTGAAATATGTCATGTATGATACTATTAGATTTCTCCTTTAGCAAGCTTTTCAACAGGTCTTATTTCGCAAAAATTCGAGTTGTGTAGCTAAAATTATGCACAAAATACGTTTAACGGGGACTTAGGTACACGTGAACTGAAACGAGGGGTATTTTGGTCTAAAATTAGGTTTTTGTAACCCTAATCCAATTCTAAAACCTAATTATAGTGCTTTTGAGGTTTCATGCGTTGTTCTTTCTTTTGAAGTCTCAAAAATTGAGAGTGAGTGAGAGAGAGGGGGGGGACTCCTTCCTCCCCTTTTTGCACTCTTTCTCACACATTAGAGGTGTAGGGAGAGGGCCCACCTCCTATGACCTACCATATGAGGCGTGAGCACTCGATTGTTTACATGTTGAATGATGCACGCAATTGGGATTGGTGGTCTAGGAATGATTTGGATTGTGGGTTGCGAACCAACTACCACTTGGAGCCATGACGATGTGTGGGTGCCAACTAGCCATCTCAAGTGAAGCGGTCCGGCCCAAAATGATTCAATTCCTAGCTTGAGTTCTTCGGGCGGTTTGAGGCCTTCCTAACCTTGAAACTCGACAAACAAGGTATTGTCGGAATTGTCTTGATGTAAACTACATTCCAATAAGTCCAAAATTCACTTTTGACCCTTGTACTTACCATTAAAATTCAATGAAGATTCCTAAGACTTATTAGATTTGTCCAATAGAATGTTTGACCTAGAGTTGACACTCCAAAGGGTACACGAGGACCGATACGATGTGTGGTGTGCTTAGGAGTCTCCAAGATGACATTCGGAGTCATCGTGATGCCTCAGTGACCATAGAGTAGTCCTAGCACTACTCAATGTGATGATGTTTTAGAATGAGATTGACTAGTGGTTCATTAATATCTTGTCACATGTGTATCACATATTTTGTTGAGTATTAGAGTTCCTACTTATTGTTTTGTTCGTCATTCATAGTTACTTAAATAAGAGAAAAAGTAAACAAACACGCTATGCAACACGTTTTGCAATGCATAAAGTGTTAGTGATGATTTTAACTGGTATATTTTAGTTTTCTACCTGTGGAAATCACTTTCCATAAATGAAAAATCACTTTCAAAGTGAAAAATCACTTTCCATAGGTGAAAAATCACGTTTCAAGTGAAAAATCATTTACCACCAATAGAAAGGTAAAACACACAGTGTATTTTCATTTTTAATTAGTGTGTTTTGATTTTCAATCGGTGTATTTTAATTTTCAACTAAAATCCACCGATTGAAAATCAAGCAAACTAAAATACATCGGTTGGAAATGATTTTCAACTGGTTGAAAATCATTTCCAACCGATGTATTTTAGTTTGCTTGATTTTCAATCGGTGGATTTTCATTTTTAATTGGTTGATTTTGATTTTCAACCAATTAATTTTGACCGTGCATTGTAAAATACATTGCAACACGCATTTCTGTATTCGCACCCCTTAAATAATGAAACCTGATGCCTGCGATAGGATAGAATTGAATCCAAATTGAAAACTTGTTTTTGAATAGTGAATGCATTAATTAAATGTTATAATTGTGGCTTCATGTGTGTATGATGAGGATCATTCAGTTGTAAACTTTCTTTATGAGAATTTAATCTAGTTATGAGATTAAGAATTAAAGACAAACTATTCTTAAGACATAGATCTTTTTATAATTGATTTGTGATTACACTCTTACACCCATGTTAATTAAATGGATGGATCACTGATTGCTTAAACTATATATTGGTTACAAAGGAATTCTTGTAAACATGAATTGGACATCATATATACTATATTTCTATTGGGAATGAACTTGTGACATTGGTGGCATCATGAATGGAATGAATGTATGGGATTATGGAAAAATAATAGTAACAGAGAAACCATAAGTTTCACGCTGTAAAATTATGGGTTCGACCCATATGACATATTATGTCATGGCTTGAGACTGATTGAGGGATTGAACTAGCCTCCCTACGACTCTCCTATTACTCTATTTAGCCAACTAAGTAGCTAGGTGTTTTGGGTACGTGTTACTTGGTGTGAGATGATTCTATTACCATTTTCTGTTTCTTGTAATGGAGAGGACTAACAATGTGTTAGTGTAGGGTAGCACCTTGCATGTGTAACACATAACTCGTAGTCACCGCTTTACTTAGGTAATCATCCTGAGGTGATTAACCGAATTGTAGGATAGGTACGGGTTACTCTCTTGGTCTAGAGAGTGTCTCATATTGATCTTGTTGCTCGAGATATCGTAGTGATATGTCCTCACATTGTTTGAGGAAATGATTGGGGGTTGACAAAGACCATAACTTGAGTAGGCACAAACAATTGAAAAGAAAATTGAGAAATAATTGAATTTTTAAAGAAAGTAACATAAACATAAGTATACCTGCTTTTGTTTCCTTATATCTTCTCTAGTTTCCTTATTTTATTCTGCATCGTTTTTGCTACTCTACTCAGCTTTTACTGATTTTACTGTTAAGACTTTGTACTCAGGTTTTGGTAGGCAACATTTGGGTTCTGCAGCTATGAAAGGAGATGTTGTTGGCCCGAATTCTACACTGTAGTTAGTTTGTAGGACCTACCTATCTAGTTGACTTTATTTCTTTCTTTGCATTTTATTCAATATTGTTTTCTTTAGACCTAAACTCTTTTTTTTTCGTTGATGACTATGGATGATTGTTTATGAATCTCAAGACATTTATTTCAGTTCCAATTTCTTTCACCTTCTTTATGCTTTATGCGTGATGCTTCTTACTATGTATGTACTATGCTTTATGGTTATGGGTCAACCTAGGCTCATGCTAGTGTAAGGGTCCAAGTTGTAACATTAACCCACCAGGATAACCTTTCTGACTTCCAAATAGAAATGCAAGATAACCCACCTGTGTAAAAATTACCCCACCAAATCTATCCATCCTCCCAAACTAGGCCCAAGTGTTTTCAAATCTTATTTAGAGTTGATTCTCACTAAAGTCTAATAGGCTTAGGTTAGACTACTTAGTTCAAGTCTATTTATCATGGTTTAATACTAAAAATGTTGAATTATATTATTGTTGCTCTTAATATAATTCTAAAAATTAACACTTCAAATATGCAACTTAACTTCTCTAGATTACTTTAACATATTTCAATCAAAGTTTTTCACATAACATCTATGCTAATTGGCTTAAGTCGTGTTTCATAAAAATGCGCATTGTAGTATATTTGATTAAAGTGTAGTTAACATTTAAAATTTGTATTACTCAAATTATCAAACAAATCCGAGGTCATTCGCAGGGAGAAAAAATGCGTAACTATCACTATTTGAAATATTCACAAATTACTTGGGTGAACTTGTTATATGGAATCAAGCTTTAAAAATCAAATAAGTTCTCATTAGCACTCGAAGTATAGATTAAGAAAATGATATTGAGTGCGACCAAAAAAAAGTCTAATTAAATGCTTGTTGAAAGCTCAATAAAAATTAATAATCAATGATAATCAAGTATTCATCTAATTAAGCACAAATGAGCTTTAACAGAAATGTTCGACAAGTTATAGCAGTAAAAGTCACTTCAGGAACAAAGTTGAAGCCAAATCAAGAAGACTTTCAAATCTGCCCTTGCACTGTCACGATTAGGTCCCTAATTTTTGCATTTAGGCCCTCAAGAATTGTGTCAATCAGGTCCTTTTCCTTACAAAGAGGCCCCTCACCCTCTTCTTCTTCAAGGCCGGTAGGGGACGCTGGAGGTCGTCTGGCCTTCTGATCTACCCGTTGGATGGGGCTGGCGAACAAAGTAGGTCGTTGGGAGATCGCTGACTTGATGGCAGTGGTGGATCGACGATCAGAGCAGCAACAGAGACGGAGGAGGCGGTCAGAGTTGATGAAGATAAGGGAAGTCTGGCGATGTCCTGCAAGGATAACACAAGACCTTTCGGTCCCAAATCAATCTAGAAACTTCGAGGGCAAACCCCTAAGCTTGTCCTTAGGTCCAGGTGCTATGGGGACTCGTGAAGTGGTGTGGCGAAGGAGCTTGCCAGAGCTTCTGAAGGATGTGGTTGGTGGACATGAGGTGTGGTTGAAATGTCATGGTGAGGTGTTGGAAAGCTAGAGGAGGTTCTTGGGAATAAAAGCCCTAATGTAATTGGAGAGAAAGGGGTGACAAAACTTGAGGCAGTGGCAAGCCTCTGGCGAAGAGATGGGGAGAGAATTGAGGTCAAGGAAGAGGTCGGAGAATCGCCTCCTTTGCTGGGGAGCATAGTGAGGATAGGGAGAGGGCAGCCACTCTCTCGTTTGGTGGTAAGAACCAGCGAAGCGACGAGTCGAAGTAGACCTCAAGGTCTGGCAATGGCGACGCATAGAGGAAGGTGAGGAGGAGGTTTGGGCACTTAATTTCCAAACGAAGACACTCAAAGGGATTGCACAAGGCTTTATAGCCACGTCCTAGAGCTTGCACGGGCCTAAGGCTGCGAGAAACACTCGGAGCAGCTCGCAATTGCCGCACCTTCTTTTGACCGAGAAAAAAAGGGCAGCAAAGGTGGTCTTCATTGACGAAATGACTGCTGGTGGACGTAGAATGACGAGAGGAAGAAGTCCTCTCGAGGCGTCGAGGGTAGCCGCAGTCTGAGGTGGTCGCAATCTGTGCTCAAATCTTGCCCATGAGAGCTGCTTCAGCTCTGTCAATGGACGCTAGCGAGGAAGATGGCTGATGTCGGTTGGGGACTGGGATGCAAGAGAAAAATGACATAAAAGGGATAATTTTGGACCATTTTGAAAGGATTTTGAGAATTGAGGACTTGGATGCAAAGTAGGTGTATTTGAAGTCAAATTAGGTCCAACTTTTTATGGTAGCTTAATTAAAACCTAGGAACCTGTATGTAACCTCAATTTTGGGTTTCGATGTCATTTTTATGGTCAATTTACAATTTGTCCCAAAATGTGTTAATTAATTACCTAGGTCTCTAATTGTAGTCAAAATGGGTTCCTTTTCCCTATTTAATTATCCTAACCCCTATAGAATATTTTTAGATGATTTATAGCAGGGTTATGTTACATTTATTTTCATTGGAACCTTATCAATTTAAGTTAAGCCAAAATTAGGGTTTAATTATTCATTATTTAGTCTGATTTTCAGAAAAATCCTAGATTGATTGGTTTGGGCCTATTCAGCTACCTTTTGGGTTCATTTGGTCATTCTTCTCCTTTAATCCTGCTTGATTGAATTATACCCTTTTTAATGTTAAATTAAGTGAATTAAGCTCTAGAATCTAGTCAAATTGAGCTAGAAATAGAGGATAATGGCAATGTCATCAATTTTCCAACTCTTTATCATGTGATGTTCAATTTGTATGCAATTCTCTTTGATCTTATTAAGTGTTGAAGTACAGAAGCTCATGACTTTTGTAATCATATTCCTAGGTGTTAATTCTTTGCAAGCATAATCATAATAATAACAAAATGCAATTCTTCATCAATTCAAATCACAAATGCATTGAATATTTTATCATTATGAAATGTCTAATCCGAGATTTTTTTAAAATAGTTCCAAGTTTTTTAAACTAACAAAATCGCATAATTAATGTTGTTATGTCTAAGTACTATCCCAAACATTCTGACATCGACGAAATGCGTTAAGTTAAATTCGTCGTTATAGCATACGTTTGCGACATCAATTTTAAAAGAAGATATGGATTAGGTGAGTCCAAGTGTCAAACACGAGGAAGCGTGAAATCGAATTAGTTTGTCATTTTAGGGTCACAAAAATGTTTGTTTTGTTTGCTTGAGAAAAAACAAAAGAGAGGGAGAGAGAGAGAGTAGGGTTATAGACTTGAGATTATAGCATGGTGATTACTTAGCTAGACATAAAACATGACATGATGAAATCTATTGTGCAAATAGAGTTATTTTACAATTACAAAATAGAGAAAAGCTTAAAACAATGCAAACATTAAACTAGGGTAGAGAAATGCAAAAGGGAGAGACGAGGTAGCCACGACGGTGGATGGGGCTTTCGTCGACAGCTCGACAACTCCAGGAGAGTGTAAAGTGTGCTTGGTAGAGCTAAGAAGAAGCTAGGAGTGAATGCTCTTAAATGGAGTGGTTATGGGGGTTTTTATAGTGGAGAAGGGGTTTCTAAATCAGTCAGGGGTTTTTAAATCAATCGGGGGTTTTAGTGATGTTCAGGACATTGCTAAAATCGTTCCTCAAATGTCGGTGAAGCCCTCCACTCGCCGATCCATCATGCGTGTGTGTGTTTCCTTTGCGCGATCCGTGTGCACGCAGCATAGACTGTCCGATCAAAGATCGAACGGTTGAGATTGTGCACAATTCCTGCTTGGGTGCATCCACGTGCATCTGTTGCGCCGCGTGGCTACGTGTTATCCACCTGATTTAAGATCAATGGTGGAATTTCATCTACGTACACGCTCTGCGGATTTGAAACTTTGCTGGTGAGTCGAACAGGCATCTTTGTGTGTGGGATGGAGGTGCTGCTCATTGCGCCATTAGCGCGAAAAGGTTGCCTTCTTCGCAGATCCTCAGCCATCCGATCTTTGATCGGATGGCCTAGAGTGCTTGATGGAGGCGCGCTGGAGAGAGAGCGGTGAATATGGGCGTGTGGATGCACAACACGTGGTCGGCTTTGGGTTATTGATCATCAGATCAATGACCAGAACTTCCCAGGCTTGTTGTGGGAGCTACGGAGGTCTAATTGAGGTGATTTTGAGCCCGTTGGACTCCGTTCGTCGATCCAGATCAATCCGTGTAGCCTGATTGCTCATCTGGGGTCTGTTTCCATATGGACTTGTACATATGGCTATTAAATATTGATTACAAATAATTTAAATGCCGAGATAAAACAGTATGCATGTAATGCTCTCAAGTCTATTATGATATGTCATTAATGCACATATGCCCTTGAGATTAACTCTAATTGATAGAATTATCATCATTATATGTAGAGTCATCACATTCCACCACATGTCTCGATAAGGATTTTTGCTCAGGAAGCCATCAACACTTGTATGATGCCAAAGCAACAATGCCATATATAGCTCATGTAAAATTCTATATCAATTTGTTAACATTTTTATTTTTAAACACTAAGAAGATGCACCGTAGGAGGGGTTAGTAGCCCTTTCCAAAGAATTAAATCTATTATCCTCAATTTAAAATTTGCATGCAATTACAAAATCTCAACCAAAAATATATGTATATCACAAGGCAAGCTATAAACAACAGTCTAGTATACATATCACTTTACATAATTTTCTTCTAAAAACCAAAATTTGCATAGTTAACCACCTTTGATATTCTTTTAATAAAGTAACTTTCCCCAAATACAATCAAACGTTTCTTCAAAGATAATTGCCTTGAAATAAGTTTCTCCATTACAAACTCAAATCCAAGACAAGTCTTATTCAAGAGCAATAGAAATCGAAGAATAATCCGATTATAAACAATACAAACCTCAACACTCAAAGGAGCAAATTCTTGGAACCATTTTTTCTCTCCAATTGAGCAAATGTTCCTCCACATATTAGTTACATATAATGATAGCTTTTCATCTAATCAAGGGACACTCAAATGATTTAGGGACTACTAATTCAAGTAGAGGCAAAAAATTTGACCAAACAATGTATTTCCATTTCATTTAAGATTAACAATTATTTCATGTGATGAAAAATAACCAAGCAAATAGAAGAATGTAAAATTAGCTCATTTAAGTTATTTTTAGGATGTCTGCACTTACCCATCAAAGCATACATGAATGTTTTATAAATTTGGACTAAAGAGCCAATTAAATAGCAAGAGATGAAGAATAAAGAAAAAAAGTGTAATTTCTTGTATTTTGTTTGCATATTTATTTCTTGTATTCTTAGGCAAACATTTTGTTGAATGAAATCACATAGGCCTTTTTATAGAATTTAGTCATCTAAAGGCTTACCAATAACACTTCTATAACAAGTACATAATAAATATCCTAAAGTTGAATCAAGATTTTAATTTTTTGCTTACGATGAGATCTGCTGGTTGATTTTCCGAACCAACAAGTTGGATGGGGAGTAAATAAAACCAAGGAATAGTCTACTAATTGGTTAGAGAATGGGCTAATTGATGAGCACAACAAAAATAATTTATTGATTAAGTAATAGGATGATTTTTTTTGCATGACAAAATGTTACGACTTGAACCCGACCTCTTGTGAAACCTAGGGATGACTTGCTTTGACTAACTTCAAGACTCAGTCGTCCATCGAGAAATAAGCCAAATACAAGAAATCATACAATAATTCACACGTGCAATGTAGCTAAGCATTAGAATAAAAAGTCAATGATGGAAACATAATAGTAATTCAAAAGTCAACACGCCACAGACAATAAGGAAGGTTTGCTAGCTAGCCATCACAACAACTATAAGAAGATGTAAACAACGACATAAGTTCTCAATATACTAAAAGTACTCACTATAGTGAAAATATCTCAAAGAGGAAACAAGAAGAAAACATGCTACTACTTGGCTCGATTGGGCCCAGACCCTCTTCAGCTGGTAGTACTTCCTGCTCAACTCCCTAACCTGAACATATACAACTATTGTTAGCTAAACACTAAGTAGAGTGGCATATAAGAACATCTAATGCAATAAATGTAAGGAAAGCAGTAAATCATTCATACATTTTTCAGTTATTTAAACAATTATCATCTGGCTCCATTTATGATCACCACGTGTTAAGATTCGGTTATTCTAGTAAGGGTCCATATCATCACTTAATCTACATGTTCCATAAGGGAACGATCTTGATGCAGTTTTCCCACGATGTAGGGTGTGCACGTAGCACTCTCCTGGCCTAGAGAGTACCCCGTGGTAGTCCTACACTCGGTTTACCACCCGAAGTCATGGTCGCGATGTAGCGGTGACTACGACATGCGTGATAAATGCATAGGTAGCTACCCTACACTGGCACGTGGTCAGTTATTTCTGTTAGCGGGTACGCTCTAACGTACAGCACAGAATAGAACAGGGACCACACCCCTCAACAGTCTGCGCACCATCACCCGACTATCTCGGTTTGCCCAGTGGGTCCAACAGGAGTCAGTGTAGGGAGGCCATTCCTAACCCCGGGTCCCAACCCAAGGGGAGGCTAACTCTCTCCCTACACAAACGTGACAGTAGCTCTCCTCAGTACCACGTACACGAGAGCCAGCTTACTTTCTGTATCCAAGTCCAACCAAGCAACCAACCTGCCTGTATAAGCGAGGTATTTCATCATACATCAAGTACCCATGTCACTGTACCTTTATTAGTATCCTAATTCCTTGTAGAGTTCGTGCATAGTACTCGTTTCATTCCAATATGGGGCATGTATCTCTATTCACATTCAGGTTTCTTAGTCATAGAACAGGCAGCTCGTGATTCAATAGGAAAAGCATCAATTACATCAATTTAATTGCCAATTACTCATAATATGAAATTCATCAACATTTATACTTAAATGGTAACAATCGAGGTTCAAGTGCTTGAATGTAAACATACACAATTCTCAACCCTAAGGTTCATTTCATGTCCTAGGTTTCAAGCAGAGATATCTAACTTAGCATACACTTAACAATTTAATTTAATAGGAGTAGAGAAGACCGCTCTACTAAAGTGTACGGGTGGTATGGGGGCACAAATGGTGGATTCTGGTGTCCCCGTAGGTCCCGGGTGCACTACGGATTGAAATCCTATTCCAAACGGTTGGTCAAACTAGACATTAATAATGTTGACCAAAATTCCAACATGTAAAAACAAGCTCAAAACAGTATGGAAATGACCCTAACATGTAGGAAATTTTGAAAGAAAGCCAACGATACTTCGTTTGAGAAAAACTGACTTCGTTTGAGCCTTGAACTGGCCCAAACACTCTTCCCGGTTCACTTGAACCGGACCAAGCAGGCTGGTCTGGCTAGACCAGCTGCTTGGTGGCTGCAATAGCACAAACAGACCATAATCAAACGTCTGGGGTGACTCCCAAACATCTTAAAAGTGGGTAGAGTCTCACCTTGCTCTCCTGTGTCTGTTTCTGTCATCTGTTGCTCCTCACAACCATCTGAGGGTGTCTCAAGACGTCTAACACTGCTCCCGATCGTCTGGGAGAGCAACTGGACGTCTGACGCTATTTCTAGACATCCTAAAGTGCCTCAAACATCGCGTCAATGCACCTTCCCAATGTCTCTAGCACCTGCGTAGACACGTGCAGCAGAAAATGACACCCTAACATCTACAGCAGTACACATGCACGACACATAGTTCGGGCAAAGAAATACCTTGGTACTCTGCGTGCCACCAGACGTCCCGAGCTCCCTCCGGACATCCGACAATCCCTTCAGATGTCGGGCGAACGTCGCAGATGTCTGATAATGGGGAAAAATGACTCCTAACTCCGCGCGCAGGACCTCCTCGAGAGCTTTCCTCCTTGCCTGCTGCGCCTCTCCTCGAGTTGATGCTGTTGCAACTACAACAACGACACCTGCAGTAGCTTCAGGGCCTCTTGCTGCTCCCCTCCCCCTCGACCTCACCCTCTCTCAATCTCCTTCACGCTCTCCCTCTCACACCCTCTCTTCCTTGGCTGCACACCTCCTTGCAGGTAGGGAGGCTACAGTGGATGGGGGAGGAAGGTGGCTGCTGGAGGGCAACAAAGTGGAGGAGTGGGGGGGGGGGGGGGGGGGGGTGTGTGGGGAGGGTTTTAAGGATTTTATAGAGGTGGGAATAGGGTTTGGGAGGTGGGGTTGCATGGGGGTGTTGTGTGGGGTTGGGTCATTTGTGATTTCGACTCTGCAGAAACCTATTTTTTCCCCTTAGCCCACAGAACAAGTCCCAGGAGATTTAAAATTACGATAAACCCCTCCAGAAATCAAACTTCCGCATGGGGTCTTTTTTGGTGTACGAAAAAATTACGAGAAAACCCTTAAAATTTCATAAAAATCCAAACAACTCTTGGAAAAGGTCATCTCACAAAAATTCTAGACAAGTTTAATTAATCAAATGTCAGTTTTTATCTTGATTACTTCCTAATGTATATGGAACTAAATAACATCAGAAAAGCTTATATCCATGATTTCAATACACGTTCAATAAAAAGTGGAATTGATTGTCTTCACAAATATCATAAAAAAATTTCTATATTTGTATGCAGACAAGTAATTTATTTTCTTAACATCAAAATCGTAATATATAATGCAATATTATCAGGTGTATCAACAACTCTTTCATCTTCCTTGCCCATATTATGCCTCGTAAGTAGCTTGGGGGAAACCTAACCCCTCCCTTCCCTTCCATTGGTGCTAGCACTTGCTAGTCGCTTCCTAGGAAAGATACATCAACCCCTTCCTGCCCTCCTCCTCTCCTCCACTTACCTAACCCTTGAGGTCGGCAGAAAGGAGGATTCAATGTTAAGGGAACGAAAATATGCATCTAAACCGTTATCCGATTGGATAAGTCAGACGCTATAAAAGTAAACGAGACGTCGTCATCATCTAAATTTCCATCGTAGCCCAAATCTTTGAATACACACTTTCTAAATATCAGATAAAAGTGGACGAACAACTTCCATTCTTTGAGCCTTTTGTCGCCTCGTCTTTGATAAAAAAAGGTATTCTTATATATCTGCCCTTGGAGTCTTTTGCAATTATATGATTGCCTCCATAAATTTCATAATTTGCATGTCTATCCTTATAAAAATGTGCATTTGGTTATGAGTGCCTATTATCTTTAACGTAAAAGTTAGGAAAAGGTATTTTTACTCCTCATTGAAATATAAGGTACAAAGTACAACGTACAACGTACAACGTGTAGCATAAGTAAATACGTTTCACTCCGCTGCTTTTGCCTTTGAGCAGTGTTGTCGTTGTCCCTATTGATGCTACCTCATCTCCCTATTTCATAATTTGGTTATGGTTATGAATGGACGTCGTTGTCAAACCTTTCACCTTCTCGTGTAGTGACAGTTTTGAGGAGGTGAGAAAGAAAAGGCTGGGCCCAGGGAACCAGAAAATTGATTTTGGTGATACCGCTAAATAACTAATTGTATATATAAAAAAAG
This sequence comes from Thalassia testudinum, assembly GCA_037157565.1. Classification (NCBI taxonomy): domain Eukaryota; kingdom Viridiplantae; phylum Streptophyta; class Magnoliopsida; order Alismatales; family Hydrocharitaceae; genus Thalassia; species Thalassia testudinum. The sequence continues at coordinate 56,211,994 of JAZHRO010000002.1, forward strand.
GACTAATATTATGATATTAAAAAAAAAATTTATTTTGAGTTGTGTGATTGTTTCTGCGTTAATTCTGTGCTGAGATTGCTGTTATGTGGACAGAGCAGTGAAATTATATGAGGAATTTTGTCGTAAAGGTATAATCAAAATTTAAGCCTTCAAATTAAATCTCTTGATTTTTTTACAACTCTAATGGAAAAATAGGAACTTTTGGCACGAAGCAGATAAGCTAAAATATTTGAATTAAAAGTTATAACAGTTTTCAACTAAATTTATATATTAATTAAAAGTAAATTTTAACCTTCTCAAACTATCAGCAAAAAAACTGTATCACCTCCTCTACATCTCAGGAATAATCCCTCACTATAGGGATATCGGGTATTTTTTATGGTTAAAAATCATCGGTGATGAAGGAAGAAAAATCCTTCAATTAATTACAACCTTACAAGGTCGTTAATAGATAACAAACAGGGCCTTTTGAGATCTAATGGGTAAATAGGTAAAATGTCTGGAGCCTAGTAGGTAAAAGCAAAAGCCCACCTTACGAAATTAGCTTACCTGTGAGCCTCGTTTACATTTGACTACTGTTGACTAACAAGAGTAGTCAGCCTGATAAAATAAGTTATCTGACAAAACTAGCCAATCTACGAATGAGCCATCTGATAAGCGCAGCCAGATCAACAAAATTTAACCTAGTGGATTAGGACCAGTCGAAGGAACAATTGATCCTGCCTGTTTGGACGATCAACCGATTCCTCCCTCAAAGTTCTTACTCGGACGATGGCAACTATCTTCATACCTACAGATTTCGACTACCAGGAGTCATGGAGACAAGGGTGGTTATTGAAAACCACATTCGCTTGGCCACAATCTTCACTTCCTGAGGTTCTCGTGACACATAACGTACATATAACCCATAAATACCAGAGTTATTTGTTCTTGTAGCTATTTGAGTACTTAGTGTAATTTGAAAGTCTAGCCACTCTCTCCAGAAGTACATCATTCATGGTGAAATTAGATCACCAACTCTTGTGTGTGATTGATTAATTTGAATGAACCTATTCCTACTCCCGAACCCAAGTAGGACTAGGCCTTGATCAATCGGCAATAGCGATTTAACTGTTGACAATTTAGGTCACAGAATGTTATGTCATGGTTACATTTTCTCGATGGTTATAAGTAGCCGTCAAGAAATCTACAACCACTCCTCAGACGTACTTGAAGTTACGCTGATGGTTCTAAATCGTCAACATTAATATTCGCCAATGGTTTCCTGGAAACTGTCGACATAGAACCTTTTCTCAACTATTTTATAACTCGTTGAGACTATAGATATTGTCGACAATTGCAATTTTAACCTTTGAGATAGAGCTTTTTCTCGTCGAATAATTAATCATTGACACTACATATTTAATTCCTATTCTCCAACAAAATATACCAATACCTTATATTTATTTCTATCCACGTCCTCTCCCTACTCCACCCACTTCCTCTATATAATGCCTCTAGTTACAATGCGATGCTTTCTAGAACTCTTTTACATCCAGTACGATAGCATCCGAGATTAATTTAGTATAGGGTAAAAGTTTCTCATGTGTAGAAAGAGAATGACCAACTTGGCGATATAGAAAAAATAAATGTAATGACCAGTACCTGAAGTTGGGAAAAGAAATGTTGTGGTATCGGTTCAACAACTAGTAGGGAGAAGAAAAAAGAATGCTATGGACCATAGTGCAGCAACCAATAGGAAAAAGAGCAGGCTAAGCTAAACAACAGGATGCAAGGAGAAGGGAACGTAGGGGAACAGCAAGGAGAAGGAATGGTAGGGACTGGGGACCATTAGCCTCCCACATTGAGTTTATTTTAGGGTTTTTTTTTTGTTAAATTTTTATCTTTACCTCTACTCTTTATGCCAAATATATGGAGAGAATGAGGAGCCAATAAGAATTTTACCTTATATATAATAAAAATAGAAAGGAGAGTCCATGGCTCCCAATTCCCAATGTTGGTTCCACCCCTAGTTGGGATAGGTCGCAAGAAGAAGCATCGGTAGGTCACAAGAGGAAGTGGTGTAGAAGCAGCAGGTTGAAGGGGGTGATATAAAAGGTTCTCGTATGTCATTTGTTTTGAGGAATTAATTTTGTAAGTGATGGGATTATGAAGTTTTTGTGTTCAAGAGAAATGTGCATCAAATCATTGGACGTTTGGGGGAATAAGTGGGGGTGTTCTCTCACACAATTTCGAATTAAATTCATCTCATCATCTCCTCAAAAATTAGATAATTTCAATATTGAGGGTCTTATCCCAAGATTGTTATATCTTAAGATTAAAAGACTTAAATACAATATAAATGATTCGATTCTTGTAAACAAATAACGTCGTGGTGAGTTGCAAGAGGGTAGAGGTGGTAGCATAGAAGGTGAAAGAAGGAGAGTGGAATGGGTATTTTTTTTTTTTTTTTATTTAGTTTGAGTTATATCAACTGTAACCCTTAGATCAGCTCAAACATTCACACCTAGCTAGCTCAATTCCGGTTACAATTTTACCTCAAATCTATGCGCAAGATAGAGCAAAATTCTATGGTCATATATGTAAGTTATGAAGTTCACAGGGTCGACCATGCTATTTGCAAAAGCTTCAAAACATACCAACGTCAAACTCTAGAAAAATGAAAAGAAATGAACAAGTTAGCCCTTGATCGAGTTGCAAGCAAGCAAACGTTGATATAGACCGTTTCCCACTTGATCCATTCATGCATGAATGTGTCAAGGATATTTTTCCGACGTAAACAATCGGTGGCATATATAGAATTATTTACGTGATAAATTGCATGATAAGATTCCATTTTCGATTCCAATTTCACAACCGCCCTTTCCATTGAGCTGATTTTTCTCCGTCGGAACGTGCACAGCACGTTTCTTGGTATCACAAAGATTTGGCTTACGTGGGAAAAAAAATTGACTAACATGTATAACCTTCTTGCATTTCGTTTTGTCATAAATACTCTCCCTTGTTTGTTGCTTTTATAAATACTAATTTTTTTAGCCTGTACGTTCTCGTAGGATTGTAAAATTAATCACTTCGAGAATAACAAAGTTAATTTTGATCGGGAGAAAGATTTTAACAGACGTGACGTAGGAACTTATTCTGGAAACTATTGTGGTTTTAAAAGAAGTGATGTAGGGTATATTTAAAAAATTACGGGTCAGTGTATCATAATTTTTTATTAATAGAAAATTAAAAATATCTAATAAAAATTAAAATACATATGTTACAAAATATATTATCTGATATATTTTTATTTTTAATCGATTTCTTAAATTAACTTAATTTTATATTAATTAATATAAATTTAATTATATATTATTTCATATTTTCACCAAAAATATACTCAATGTTCACCTCTAATAAAAAGGTATGAAATCCAAAACGAACTAATATGTTCAATAGTATGCAAAACAAAAAAAGTAAAATATATAAAAATAAAAAAAGAGAGTGAGCAAGAAAAATTAAAAAAAAAGAATTATAGAAGGCATGCATTAAGAAAAAAAATGAAAAATAAAAACAAAATTCGACTAAGCCGTGCATGCATCCACGTCGAATCTATAGTGTTATGGGTTCTCATCCGTTTGTTTCTCTGTATCTGTGCCACAAATTTAGCAAAACTATCGGAATGACTCAACGTCATTCAATGTCTAAATTAACCGAGCATGACTAAGGTAGTTAGAATATATATAAGAATCAATAGAAAAACATCAATGGAAAGGCTATACATGTAAGTTTACGGTACAAGAAAGGCATGTATGAAATAACGCTACCAGAAGCGTATGTTCGATGCAAATTTGTTTCAGAGTTCACCGATCTATTTGAAGAATCTCCTTTGCCATTCGACGGAAGCGTTGGCATCACTCGTTCAATAAAATATATTGTTATATTTTTATTTTAAATTAATATATTTTAATTTTTCATCAAAATATATTAATTGAAAATCAAAATATACTAATGTATTTTAAATTTTAATCGTTGGAAAATAAGTTTTCACCTGAAAAGTAAAAAGTGATTTTCACCTTTAGATTTTAGGTTTAGGATTTAGGATTTAAGATTTAAGTTTATAGAAATTGATTTTTTACCTTTGGATTTAGGGTTTAGGTTTCAAGATTTAGGATTTAAGGAACAAATCCTAAACCTTAAACTTAAAGGTGGAAAACAACTTAATTTACAAGTGAAAATCACTTTTCATAGGTGAAAAATCACTTTACATAAGTGAAAATTGGTTGAAAATTAAAATATATTAGTATGCTTTCATTTTGTGTTTTCATTTTCAATCGATGTATTTTGATTTCATTTTCAATTGATGTTTTTTGATTTTCATCCAACGAAAAATCAAAACACAATGGTTGAATATTAAAATACATCTGTGTATTTTGTTGAGTGGAGATGCATATTGCAAAGTGCATTAGGAATCTTGTGAATGCAACGAAGCTGGTTAGTCTCATACTTGCTAATCTTGGCCTTGTCTTGTTATATTATGCATAGTGGCTTGAAATTAATTTAGGGAGTTAGATAGCCTTCCTACGACTCTCCCGATAAGCTACTTAGCTAACCAGGTGGTTAGGTGTTACAGGTACATGTTAATTGGCATGAGTTGTTTAGTATCACATGCATTCTGTATCTTATAGTGAAGAGGATTGATAGTGTCCTAGTGTGAAATAACATCCTATATGTGTAACACATAAGTTAATAGTCATCACTTTGCCTAAGTTAGGATCTCAGGACAATTAACCAACCTATAGGATAGCTATGGGCCATTCTCATGGCAAGTGAGTGTCTCATATCGACTGATCCGTTGGTTAGGTTATTGCAGTGATATTTCCTTACACTTGTTGAGGAATTAATTTTGAGTTAACGATGATAGAAATATATAAAGTCATTTACACTAAAGTAATTGAATTACGGGTAGTTAAGTAAAGGCAACTAGATAGTTTGATGCACCTGCTTTCATATTTATTTTTCTTTAGTGTTTATTATTTAGCTACTCTCCTTGTTATTTATTGGATCCTATATTTAGACTTTGGTGAGCGGTAGCCAAAGTTTGCAATTGCAAGTGGAGATGATGCAAGTCCGAACTCTGTATTGTGGCTGGTTTGTGGGATTACCCACCTATCTTAGTTTAGTTTAATCTATTTCTTTCTTTCCTCATTATTTATTTTGATATTGTTTAATTTCTTTGGGTCCTGTATTGTTTCTTCGTGGATGACGGTAGACTATTGTTGTCACCTTTGTTGACCTTATTTTTCTCTTTAAAATTTCCTAATGCGGGGGTAATGCTTGTTTTGAATGTATACATTTTATATTTATGTGTTAGATAATTAAAATCTTAAGGTATTATCAAAAAAATCAACCTAGAAAGAGTGAGAAGAGAGAGAGAAAATTATTTTTTGGGGTTTTTGAAGTTAATTTCTTTTATTAAGTTCCATGGTATACTGAACCATCGGCTGATATATTCTACCAAGTAGAGAGTTCAGAATGCCTTGAAGCTTTGTATACACCTAAAAATATACCTAATATTAACCAAGACACATTTATTTTATTTTTTTGAAAATTTTTTATGATTTTTATTTATTTACAAAGTTCACCAATTTATGGCCTTGATAGAGTTTTAAACAATGTACCTAAGGCCTTTAAAAGACTTCTAGCGGCTGGAAGTAGGGTAGTGCAAGGACCCGTTACTTTTTAGCCTTTTAAGACATCTGGAGTTTCAGTCAGACGTCTAGACCCGTTCCCGGACGTCTGAAAGTGAAATTTTTGTACTGCGTACTACACTTTGCGTGCGGGCGATGCGTAGAACCGTTTCTTCCTCTCTCTCTTCCTCACCTCCCTCGAACCCTAAACCCCACACCCTCTTATATAAACCCTCCTCCTTTCTCCTCTCTACTCCACACACCACAGCCACCACCACCTTCAATTCTTGTGCGGGAGCGGCGAGAGGGGGCAAGCGAGGGAGAGTGAGAGGGAGGAAGGAGGAGAGTGCGGGAGGAGGAGGAGGCCTAAGGTTGGTGGAGCTTCAATGGAAGCTCAGCGGAGCTCGCACGACCAACGACGGACGCGTGTGGGAGGAGGAGAGGGCTCGAGGAGGCGGCCTCCCGGCCCTCTGTAGTGGCTGGAGCTACTGCGGCGCGTGACGAGCGAGCGGAGCGAGATGTAGGGAGTTTCTGATACTGGGATTTTTCCGGTTTCAGACATCTGGAGAGTCGACCAGACGACCGTGGCGGCAGCTGGACGTCTAAGTCTGAGACTAGATGTCTGAAAGCACTTATATCGCAAGGTATGTTCTGTTTTGCGGTTACGGCCATGTAGGCCTCGCCGCAGAAGCTGGTCGGGGCTGATTTGGACCTGCAGTTTCATATGCAAGTAAAGGCCCTTGGAAAGGCACGCGAAACACTTTTCCACGCGATTTTGGACATCTGAGTACATCACCAGACGTCCGAAGGTGCATCCAGACGACCGGAGGCATTGTCCGACATCTGGAACTGCCTTCAGACGATCGCAGAGAATGTCTGGACGTCTGAGGATACCGCAGGAACATAAGGTAAGATCTGATGCCTTTTAAGACATTTGCGATTATTCCCAAACGTCTGATTTTGAACAGTTGGCATGTTTTTGACTTGTTTAGAGTCTGATCGGGGTTCATTTTACGCAAATGAAATACCTGTGCTTGCCTCTCGAGTTCCTCTATGTACTAAAGTCTGTTTTACACTGTTCTGGACTCTCCTTTTGTGATGTATTCCCTGGTATAGGGTTTCAGTCTGCGGTTCAAGCCCCCATTACTCCCGTATTTCCTGGTAGAGTGGTTTAATTCCATTAATAATACTTAAATAATAATGTGCTTGTGGAAATAGCCGAATGAAACCCTAGGATGTGGCATGAACCCTAGGGTAGAGAAATGAATGAACCTATTTGTACTGTATGGTTCACTTGCATGTGTGATTAAGATAAATTGCTAGTAAATGCCTGTTGTTACGACCCAGTTCCTGAATCCCTACAGGATACGAGAATCGGACCGACTTGACTGATCCCAAGACCCAGGAGTCCAACGAGAAAGTAACCAAAAAGCAGTAAAATAAACCATATTCACCATGCAAATAACTAACAGTAACAAAAGTACAGCAGTAAAGAAAAGAACTACTACAGTACACACCACCACAACAGTAGAGAAATAAAAATAGGTACAGAAATATGAAGATTACAAAGAAAGAGTACAAAGGTGTAACAAAATACTCACTGTTGGTGCTAGAGCACCACGATCATTTGTTTTGATGATAACAAAACACGTGTCATTTAATATTTGCGCTTTGAGTCCTAGATTTCAGGTCAATCGCAAATGGATACGTGATTAGACGGAGTTCGAGCTCGCATCCAGGACGGATTGGAGGAGCTCGATGGAGAGCAGAAGAGATTCGCGAGGAGCGATATATTGAAGAAGGAAGGAGATGAAGAATAGGATAGATTTCCTTCTCTTGTACTCATTGTATTTTTCATTTCTTTTGTTGCTCTTTATTTTTGTTACCTAGATTCATGTTAAAGAGCCTCAAAGTACCCTAACAGTAGTCCTAGGAACACCTGCACAACCCTAGGATACTTAGGTTTTCTGTAGAAAACTTAGAAAACCAATATAGGGTTCAAACAGAGTTTCCAGACGTCTAATTCCCAAATCAGACGTCTGATAAAGTATTTTAAGACTTCTGACTGTTGTTTCAGACGTCTGATAACTATTAGGCTGGACTTAGTATTCTGTCCGATAAAATCAGACGTCCATACCTTAGTCCAGACGTCTTAGGAGACGTCTGATGACTTTGCCAGACATCCAATTAGTGGACCGTTGGCTCTCTTGTTCTACAGTCAAGAATATGACCGTTAGAGCCTTATCAGACGTCCTTAGGCCTTTCCAGACGTCTGATAAATGACCGTTTTGCCTCGGCTGACCCAAAATCTCTTCTCAGAGATTTTCTAGCCGTTGCAACGTTTGGAAATCCATTCCCACGGAAAAAGTAGGTTTCCAAACGTCCAGACATAGTGCCAAACGTCCTATATGTCATCTGATGGACTTGCACTAGAACCCTGTTTAGATCTGATCCAAGTCAGGAAGAGACCCGCCCAAAATCAGACGTCTAACCTTGGAATTAGACGTCTTAAAGTGAACTTCCAGACGTCTGATGCCAGAATTAGACGTCTGATAAGCCTGTCAGAGTAATAATTGTTCCTGATGTCGGGCTGATTCTCTTGGGCTTTGTTCCCAACGGCTATAGAACCTTTCCTAAGCCTTCCAAAGCCTTCCTAAGGCCTCTATAAATAGAGGGGAACCTTTGCAACACTAAGAAACACCTAGAGAGACCAAGATACACTAAGACACACCTAGAGACACCAAGATACACAAGAAACACTTTGTAATACACTTTCCACTCTCTTGTGTCTTAGCTAGCTCTTGCTCTTCAAGCTCAAGTTTCTTTCTCTTGAGAGCATCAAGCTGTTGGGCACCCGCTCTCCCGCCGTTGTTCACGAAAGCGAAGTTGCGCTGTCGCGTGGCTCACGCACCGCGTCATCAACTCGACTCACTGCTTGCAAAGGGGAGTTTCTTAATTCCTATAGAAGCTAGGTTCATAATTACTTTGTTGGCTCTATAGGATTACTTGTTTATTTTATCTTTGTTATTTGGTTGGGTATTCGTTTTGCGAATTCCCGTCTCCTTCACGAGACAAAATCCTTCTCGTGGAGAGAAGGGGTTGAGGTACGCTACCCTTGTCTAAGTAGCGTGGTTGTATTGAGGTTGAATCACCCTCGTTTAAAGTGATTCGGTTTAGTGGATTTTGATCAACTTGGTTGATCGGAAAATCCTAACTTGAGAGGGTTAGGTGGTGGTTTTCACTCGGTTTGGGTTTCCACCTAAAAATTCTTGTGTACTTGTGTGATTGCTTATTTTGTGAAGATTGTTTATTTTATTTCCGCAATTATTACGTCACCCCCTCCTGGTAGGGCCGGAAATTTCACTCACTACTACAGAAAACGGGTATAACAAAGTACAACTACTGGGCTCTACTAGGCCCAGCACCCTCTGCAGCCGTGGGCTCTGGCTGCTCAACACCTAGTCCTGAAAAAGGTGGCAAATATGACACGTCAGCAAAACGCTGAGTAGAGTGGCAACCAGCTAGCTAAGAAAACAGTAAAGGTGGACAGATAGCTATTGTTTTTAATTTCTTTCTCTATTTACTCTTGCTTGGTTTATTTCTCAGGTCTTTCTCTTGATCTTGAATGTTCCTTGTGAGAACGATCTTGATTGCAGTCTTTTCCAAAAAGTAGAAGTAGCACGTGGTGCTCTCCTGGCCTAGGGAGTCCCCCATGGTGGTCCTACCCTCAGTCAACCACCCCAAGGTTGCTGACAGACGTAATGGTGACTACGGCACGCGCGATAAACGCACGGGTAGCTACCCCGCTCTGGCACGCTGTCAGTTATTTCCGTTAACGGGTGCGCCCAAAGCACAGCACGGAACCAGTATAGGGTAGAGCCCTCTCGGTAACAGGGGTCCAGCCCCTCTACAGTAACCAAACAGGGGTTTTGCCTCTCCACAGTCCGCCCACCCTTGCCTGACTACCCTGGTTTGCCTAGTGGGCTTAACAAGTCGGTGTAGGACGGCTAGCTGCACCCTGAGGCTCGTGGGGTGGCTATCTCCCTCCTTACACTAGTAGCTCTCCTCGGTACGGTGTACGCGAGGGCCAAAATTCATTACAAAGTGGCCAGCCTAACCCCCAGTCCCTAGGGTGGCTGGCTCCGCTCTGCACTAGGAGGTAACCTGTGCTTCCCTTGGTAATACGTACCCAAGAGACAACACACTTTCCCATTCACTTTTCCAGTTCCATTCCATTTATTTCCAGGAGCTCTACTCCTAATTCCCCGTAGGGTTAGTGCTCATGTTTCCTCAGGCCATGCCATACTAGGTTTCATCATTTCAGTTTTATTCGCATATAGCATGTGTTTCGAACATTTCATTTTTCTTGTCCAATTTATATACAAGCAGCTAGAATTTAGTTTCCAAACAACAGGAATTACATGTAACAGTTACTAGCAACAGTACTCTACATTTCACAGGCAGCTGTTATCCAATTACAGGCAATTATCATTATTCTATCTACTTACCTAAGACTTCAAATCAGGCATTCAAGACATTCGTTTCTGTGTTTCTGTTCCTAGGATTCATGCCACACCCTAGGATATATCATTCAATCTAGTTTTCAGGTCCTAGAATTCATGCCATACCCTAGGATCTATCATTCAATCTAGTTTTCAGGCCCTAGGATTCATGCCATACCCTAGGATCTATCATTCAATCTACTTTTCAGGTCCTAGGATTCATGTCGTACCCTAGGATCTATCATTTATTTCAGATATGCATTAATGTTTGTAATTAACTAAGGGAAGTCACTCTACCCGCAAAATTGGGAGTAATGGGGGCATGATCGGCAGGTCCACGTGCCTCCGCAACCCCCAGAGCCGTAACAGAACGAGGTCCTAACACAAGGATCAATCACAAGGAACCACTTAGAACAGGATAAAAGTATTTTAAACAAGTAGAGGAACTAATTCTGAGAAGAACATAATCTTAAACGTGGAAATCGGACCTCAAACGGACCCTAAACGGGTAAAAAATGATAATTCTGACTCAAATCAGACGTCTGGAACATCTTCTAGATATCTTAAAAAGGGGTCCAGGTCATACCTCACTCTGTGCTACTCTTCAGACGTCCAGGATCCCACTGAACCATCTGGGCCTAGTTCCAGACGTCCGATTATCACTCCAGACGTCTGGAGATGCTCTCCGCCGTCTGGTGCCTCGCCCAGGCGTCTGAATCGCGTGGGAGGGCATGTCCCGCGCCTTCCCGAAGCGAAACCTGCATGCGTACGCAAAGTCTCTCAACACGGCATGAGACAAAACTTTCGACGGAACGGCCTGCATGGCCATATCCGCAAAAGGAAGGGGAGGAAGAATTACGTACCTCTTAGTCGTCTGGAGGTCCCTCCAGACATCGTCCGCGTCGTCTGGATGGAGGTCCAGACGTCTAATTCTAGGAAAAATCCCAGAATCAGCAGCTCCTTCGGCTTCTTCTTGTTGCGCGCGAGCTCACCACGCAGCCGCTCGTCCGCTGCTCGAGCTGCAGCAGCACTAGGGGAGATCTCCCCAGCACGACACCCCTCCACGCGCACGCTGGCCGACTTCGAGCTACTCTAGTGAGCTCTCTCCTCACGCGCTCTCTCTCTCTTCTTACCTCTCGCTGCACCTCTCCGCAGCTCGCTTTCGCACTTGCGCTCACGCTGAAGAATAAGGTGTGTAGGGTGAACGAGGGAGAGGGGAGGGGTATTTGTAGGCATAGGGGAAGGCATCTGCAAGTCGGCGAGGGGAGCGAAAAAGAAGAGGGCGGCGGGTTTTAGTTTGCACGCGGCATGCGCATAGATTCTCTTTCATACGCACACAAAAATTAATTTCCAGATGTCTGGGAAGACATCCAGACGTCTGATCAGACGTCTGGACCAACTCCCAGACGTCTTAAAGTGGTTTTGATGCTCGGGTCTTAACAACATAACAAACTCAAAGGAAGTTTCGTCCCCGAAACTTACGCTAACTGGGGTGCGGAAAAAGAACAATATACGCATAACAAACTCAAAGACGACCGAAGCTAGTCCGAAAAGACGTACTCTCAAAGAGCTCCGGGTACTGCTCCCAGGTAGCCTCCTCGTACCGCTGGCTCCTCCATAAGACTTTCACCAGGGGTACTTGCTTCCGTCTCAGACTCCAGATGGCTCTGTCGAGAATCTGCACTGGCCGCTCGAGGTAGGTTAGGTCGTCACCCACCTCGACGCTCTCGTGGCTCAGGACGTGACTGGGATCGGCAACGTACTTCCTGAGGTTGGACTCGTGGAACACGTCGTGCACACCAGAGTGCTGTGGAGGAAGGGTAAACCTATAAGTGACGGGTCCAACCCGCTCCAGGACCTCAAAGGGTCCCACGAATCTCGGCGCGAGCTTCCCTCTCACCCCAAACCGCTGCAGGCCCTTCATGGGCGAAATGCGAAGGAAGACGTGGTCCCCAATCTCAAACTGCACCTCTCGGCATTTTCGGTCTGCATATCTCTTCTATCTGCTCCTGATAGTGTGGAGTCGCCTGTGAATCTGCTTGATCACCTCCTGACTCTACCGGATCAACCTGGGACCAACTTCCCACTTGGCGCCCACCTCAACCCAGCTCAAGGGTGCTGTGCATCTTCGTCCGTATAGAGTCTCGTAGGGTGCCATGCCGATGCTCAAGTGATAGCTGTTGTTGTATGCAAACTCCGCTAGGGGCAAGTGCTCCTCCCAAGAGCCCCTCCAGTCCAGTACACAAGCACGCAAAAGGTCCTCTAGTGTCTGTATTGTGCACTCAGACTGTCCGTCCGTCTGGGGGTGGTATGCCGTACTGAACCTCAACCGTGTCCCCAAGGCCTGCTGAAACTTAGCTCAAAACTGGGACGTAAAATGGGTATCCCAATTGAATACGATCTCCCGTGGAACTCTGTGTAGCCGTACCACGTCGCGGATATACCTCTCCACCAACTCTGCTGGTCCCAAGGTGACTCGGATCGGCAAGAAACGTGCCGTCTTCGTCAATCTGTCAACGATCACCCAGACAGTGTCATGTCCTCGCTGGGTAACGGGCAAGCCCACCACCAAGTCCATGGTGATGCTCTGCCACTTCAACTCTGGCACTGGAAGTGGCTGCAACTGCCCTGCAGGCCTCTGATGCTTGGCCTTCACCTGATGACACACTAAACACTGCTGTACAAATTCACCTACATCCCGCTTCATTCCCCTCCAATTCGTGGCTCTCTTCTGCGAGCAATACTTTCCGCAGACCTGGCAGGACCAGAGGAGGGGGGAGTTCCACACTCTCCGCCAGGGGACAATGACTGTTAGCGTGTACCGTACGCGTTTTCTGGAGGTGTCACGTTTTGCCTTAACAGTCGTATCTACAGAGGAGGAGCGCCTGTGGAGGTTTACTGAGGGGCTCCGACTTGCTATTCGGGGGTATGTCAAACCCCTGAAGCTGCCCACCTTCTCACGAGTGGTTGAGGTAGCCATGACCTACGAGTAGACCAACCCGACCGCGCGAGACACTCACAACGGACGGAAGAGGCCCTTCCAACAGAGCACTCTCAGGGTCGTCAGGAGATGAGGCACATGGTACTCGCAGGAGAGCCATCTCATTTTGCGGGGCCATCAGTGGCCTTTAGGGACCCCAGACAAGGGCTAGTTGCTAGCATTGGACCCCCACCCAGCCGCCTGCAAGGACCTACTAAAGGAGGAGGTCGTGTCCCCCTCTGCTACCAGTGTGGCTAGCCGAGCCACATTAGGAGAGACTATCCATTTAGGGCGGGAGCATAGCAGATGCTCCATGCACTGAGCGCTGGAGGCCGAGCTGGTGGTCGTAGTCCCCAGGCACGTGGGGGAGGGCAGCAGTCATGAGGAGGGTACCGACCAGCGGTTTCTCGCCCGACCTAGAGTGTAGTTGCTTCATCTGCACCGAGGATTGAGGGGCGTATCAACGTCTTGACACACAGAGACGCCAGGGCTTTAAGTTCAGTGGTGGCAGGTATGGTTATTGTTTCTGGCAGATTAGTGTACGTACCTTTTGATTCCGGCGCCATGCACTCTTTTGTTGTTGCAAGTTTTGCCGTCAGTTTGGGGCAGGGCAGTGTACTGTTAGAGGATCCGTTTGTGATCAGAGGCCTAGGTGGCTAGTTGTTTATAGCTGAGGAGGTCTACATGGACTGTGAGGTCAGTATAAGAGGACACAACCTCCCCGCTGACCTGATTGTGATACAGATGGAGGATTTTGGCATGATTCTAGGGATGGACTGGCTATTCGCCTATCACGTCCTGGTGGACTGTTTCGGGAGGAAGATCCTCTTCTCCATACCAGAGTTACCTCCCTTTGAGTTTCACGAACAGTCGGTGGACAGAGGTTTCAGATGCATCTCCGTGCTTCGGGCAGCGAGGCTTTTGAGCCAGGGGTGTGAGGGCTTTTTTGCCTGTGTAGTGGCAGAGCCTAGCCCCGTGGCTGACTTTCAGAGTATTCCGGTGGTTTGCGAGTACCCCGACGTTTTTCCATAGGAGCTGCCAGGATTATCTCCTGAGCGTGAAATCGAGTTTGAGATCTCACTGGTTCCGGGGACCAGCCCCATTTCTACTTCACCGTACCGGATGGCACCGCTTGAGTTGCGAGAGCTCAAGTCATAGCTGTAGGACCTGTTGAAGAAGGGCTTTGTGAGGCCCAGTGCGTCCCCGTGGGGAGCCCTTATGTTGTTTGTGAAGAAGGACGGTACCTTGCGACTTTGTGTCGACTACCGATAGCTTAATAGGGTCACCATCAAGAACAAGAATCCGCTGTCGAGGATTGACGACCTCTTCAACCAGTTGCGAGGCGCCACAGTGTTCTCCAAGATAGATCTGAGGTCGGGCTACGACCAGTTGAGGATCAAGGAGACCGACGTCTCCGAGACAGCTTTCCGTACCCGGTACGGGCACTATGAGTTCTTGGTCATGCCGTTTGGGTTAACCAATGCCCCCGCCGCTTTTATGGATTTGATGAACCGGGTTTTCAGACCATACCTGGACCATTTTGTGGTGGTGTTCATCGACGACGTACTCGTTTACTCGCGGGATCAAGCGCAGCATAGACAGCATTTACGAATGATCCTGGATACTTTGAGGCGACGCAGGCTGTATGCCAAGTACAACAAGTGTGAGTTTTGGTTGAGGTAGGTGACTTTCTTGGGCCACGTGATCTCAGGGGATGGTTTGGCTGTGGATCCAGCCAAGGTTGAGGCCGTACTCAGGTGGGAGAGGCCATGTACAGTGATAGAGATACGCACCTTTTTGAGACTGGCAGGTTACTATCGGTGGTTTATTAGAGGATTCTCTCAGATTGTGCGTCCTATGACCTAGCTGACTCGGATGGACGTGCCCTTTGCCTGGACAGATGAGTGCGAGGCATGTTTTCAGGAGTTGAAGGAGAGACTGATTTCAGCTCCTATGCTTACCATCCTAGACAGCAGTGGCGATTTTGTGGTTTACACAGACGCTTCATTGCAGGGGTTAGGGGGTGTGCTCATGTAGTGGGGTCACGTTGTCGCTTATGCTTCGCGACAACTGAAGCCCCATAAGCATAGCTACCCTACCCATGACTTAGAGCTGGTAGCTGTTGCCTTCGCGTTGAAGACATGGAGGCACTACCTTTACGGTGAGACTTTCGAGATTTTCACGGATCATAAGAGTCTCAGGTACTTGTTTGACCAGAAGGAGCTCAACATGAGACAGAAACGTTGGTTAGAGCTCCTGAAGGACTACGACTGCAGCATCTCCTACCATCCAGGGAAGGCCAATGTGGTGGTTGACGCCTTAAGCTGAAAGGCGTCTGCCCACTTGGCAAGTCTACAGGCATAGAGTTGGAGACTCATGGAGGAGTTGGGCAGTTGACGACCCTGGGAGTCACGGGGGTTTTGTGGGACAATGACAGTGACGCAGCAGACGTGACCAGAGCTGATAGACCGCATTATCGCAGGACGAATGACAGATCCGTACTTACAGATACTGCGGGACAGGGTGTTGACAGGAGTCCCAAGAGACTTTTCCTTTACAGACGAGATACTGCGCATAAGGGGATGCTTATGCATTCCTAGGGATGAGGAGTTATTGAGAGAGCTCCTGGCTAAGGTGCATTGGTCCAGGTTTGTCGTACATCCCAGGAACACAAAGATGTATCATGATCTGAGACGAGACTTTTGGTGGAGTGGGATGAAGTGGGATGTTGGTGAGTTTGTGCAGTAGTGTTTGGTGTGCCAGCAGGTGAAGGCCAAGCATCAAAGGCCTATAGGGTTGTTGCAGCCAATTCCTATGCCAGAGTGGAAGTGGGAGAGCATCACCATGGACTTGGTGGTGGGTCTACCGGTTACCCAATGAGGACACGACGCAGTCTGGGTGATAGTAGATAGGTTGACGAAGACGGTGCGTTTCTTGCCGATCCGAGTCACCTTGGGACCAACACAGTTGGCAGAGAGGTACATTCGAGATGTGGTATGCCTACACGGAGTCCTGCGTGAGATTGTATCCAACAGGGATACCCTTTGTACTTCCCAGTTCTGGGCTGAGTTTTAGCAGGCTTTGGGGACACGTTTGAGGTTCAGTACCGCTTATCATCCCCAGACGGATGGATAGTTAGAGCGCACCATACAGACACCTGAGGACCTTTTACGTGCCTGTGTACTAGATTGGAGAGGCTCCTAGGAGGAGCATTTACCCATGGCAGAGTTTGCATATAATAATAGTTACCACTCGAGCATCGGCATGGCACCTTACGAGGCTCTGTTTGGACGGAGGTGTACTGCACCCTTGAGTTGGTGTGGGGAGCAAGTAGGAGGTTGGCCCTTGGCTGATCCAGCAGAGTCAAGAGATAATAGAATAGATTCACAGACGACTCCGCACTGTCAGAAGCAGGCAGAAGAGTTACGCTGACCGGAAACGCAGAGAGGTGCAGTTCGATGTTGGGGATCACGTTTTTCTCCGTGTTTCGTCCATGAAGGGTCTGCAGCGTTTTGGGGTGAAAGGGAAGCTTGCGCCAAGGTTTGTAGGAATCTTTGAGGTCCTGAAGTGGGTGGACCCGTTGCTTACTGGCTTGCCCTTCCTCCCCAGCTTTCTGGAGTGAACAACGTATTCCACGTGTCCAACCTGAGGAAGTATGTCACTGATCCTAGTCACGTTCTGAGCCACGAGAGTGTTGAGGTGGGTGACGACCTTACCTGCCCCGAGAGACCAGTGTAGATACTAGACAGAGCCGTCCGGAGTCTAAGACGGAAACAGGTACCACTGGTGAAGGTCCTATGGAGAAGCTAGCGGTACGAGGAGGCTACCTAGGAGCCTGAGGCGGCGATGCGAGAGAGGTACCCGGAGCTTTTTGAGGGTACATCTTTTCGGACCTACTTCGGTCCTCTTTAAGTTTGTTATGTGTTTTATGTTCCTTTTTCCGCACCCTAGCTAGCTCATGTTTCCGGGACGAAACTTCCTTTAAGTTTGTTATGATGTAAGAACCCGTTACTTTTTAGCCTTTTAAGACGTCTGGAGTCTCAGTCAGACGTTTGTCCAGACGTCTAGACCCGTTCCTGGACGTTTGAAAGTGAAATTTTTGTACTGCGCATGCGCTCTGCGTGCGGGCAGCACGCATAATCGTTCCTTCCTCTCTTTCTTCCTCACCTCCCCCGAACCCTAAACCCTACACCCTCTTATATAAACCCCCCTCCTTTCCCCTCTCCACTCCACACACCACAGCCACCACCACGTTCAGTTCTTGTGCTGGAGCGGTGAGAGGGGGCAAGCGAGGGAGAGCGAGAGCGAGGAAGGAGGAGAGCGCGGGAGGAGGAGGAGGCCTAAGGTCGGTGGAGCTTCGGTGGAAGCTCGACAGCGCTCGCACGACCAACGGTGGGCACGTGTGAGAGGAGGAGAGGGCTCGAGGAGGCGGCCTCTCGGCCCTTCTCAACGGCTGGAGCTGCTGCGGCGCGTGGCGAGCGAGAGGAGTATGCTGTGAGGAGTTTCTGATACTGGGATTTTTCTAGTATCAGACATCTGGAGAGTCAACCAGATGACTGTGGTGGCATCTGGACGTCCGGGTCTGAGAGACTAGACGTCTGAAAGCACTTATATCGCAAGGTACGTTCTTTTCTGCAGTTACAGCCATGCAGGCCTCACCGCAGAAGTTGGTCGGGCCTGATTTGGACTTGTAGTTTCATATGCAAGTAAAGGCCCTTGGGAAGGCATGCGAAACTCTTTTCCACGCATTTTTAGACATCTGAGTACATCACCAGACGTCCGGAGGTGCGTCCAGACGACCGGAGGCTTTGTCCGACATTCGGAACTGCCTTCAAACGATCGCAGAGAAGCTCTGGACGTTTGAGGATACCGCAGGAACATAAGGTAAGATCTGACACCTTTTAAGACATTTGGGATTATTCCCAGACGTTTGATTTTGGTCAATAGGCACGTTTTTGACTTGTTTAGGGTCCGATCGGGGTTCATTTTACGCAAACGAAATACCTGTACTTGCCTTTCGAGTTCCTCTACGTACTAAAGTCTGTTTTACATTGTTTTGAACTCTCCTTTTGTGATGTATTCCCTGGTATAGGATTTTAGCCTGCTGGGCATTTAGGGCTCGCAGAGACGTCTGGGTCTGCAGTTTAAGCCCCCATTACTCCCATGTTTCCTAGTAAAGTGGTTTAATTCTGTTAATAATACTGAAATAAGAATGTGCTTGTGGAAATAGCGGAATGGAATCCTAGGATGTGGCATGAACCCTAGGGTAGAGAAATGAATGAGCCTGTTTGTACTGTATAGTTCACTTGTATGTGTGATTAAGATAAATTGCTAGTAAATTCCTGTACTTAATGAACAATTACCTGTGAAATCACTAGTTGCATGTATTGAGAATTGAATTATGAAAACATGAGCTACCTATATACGGATGAGAAATGAATTATGAAAGATGAGATCTCGATCGGGATAAATGAGGTGAACATGAGCATGAACCCTACGGGGAATTAGGAGTAGAACTCCTGTGGATAGACGAAAATCTGGAATGTAGACGGGAAGTGTGCTGGCCCTTGTGTATGCGGTACCAAGGAGAGCAACTGTCCCTTTTTAGTGTAGAGCGGAGCTAGCCTCCCTTGGGTTCAGACCTGGGGTTAGGATTGACCACTCTACACCGACTCCTGTTGGCCCTCTCATACGTGGTACCGAGGTGAGCTACTAGTGTAGGGAGGGAGCTAGCCGCCCCACGGGGCCCGGGGTTCAACTAACCACCTTACACCGACTTTGTTAGGCCCTCTGGGAAAACCAGGGTAGTCGGACGAGGGTACGCGGACTGTGGAGGGGCGAGACCCCTGTTTTGAGAGGGCAAGGTCCTATACTGTTCCGTGCTGTACTTTGGGCGTACCTATTAGCGGAAATGACTGACCGCGTGTCAGTGCGGGGTAGCTACCCGTGCGCTTATCACGTGTGTCGTAGTCATTGCTACGTCTTGATAGTGACCTCAAGGTGGTTGACTAGGTGTAAGACTACCACGGGGGACTCTCCTAACTAGGAGAGCACCACGTGTACCTTCTACTCTACTGAAAAGACTACAATCAAGATCGTTCCCACGAGGAACATGCAATATCAAGAAATATCTGGATACTTTGAGAAATTGGTAAAACTGGAACATATAAAACAAATAAATGGAAATGAGAATTACACCTGTTGTTTTTACTATTCTGTACTTAGATAATATAGATACCACTCTACTCAGCGTTTGCTGACTCTATCTTTTCATAACACTGTTCAGGACCAGGAGTCGAGCAGCCCGAGTTTCCGGCTACGGAGGGTGCTAAGCCCAGTCGAGTCCAACCGTAGTTTTCTTCAGCACTTCCTTTTCTTTTTCTCTACTGTTGTAGTAAGTAATGGACTTTTAGTTACTGTTCTGCTACTATTGTTTACTTTCCGCTTTCCGTTGTTATTGTTGTTGTGGTGGTATGTACTGAAACAACTGATCTATTGCCTTTACTGCTTATACATTTCTTCTGCTTAGTTATATTGCATGCATGAATATGGTTCACTTTCCTGTCTTTGGTTATTTCTTGTTGGACGACTAGGTTTTGAGATTGGTCGAGGCGAGCCGGTCTCGGGTCCTGTAGGGATTTGAGAATCCTGGTCGTAATAGGAAGAGGCATTTGAAAACATCCAACACACTATATGAAACATGTATGACCAATTAAACCAAATTTTCACTTCAGATTTCATTAAATTCCAGTTTAGACAGATTGTACAAATGTAAATAGCTGACAAAAGATAAAATACTGAATTACAAGCACTTCTCATTGAATTTCAGTCAATGAAAAACACATGAATGCTTGTTACATTATGTTCTAACACTACATAACAGGTTAGCTCCAATTCAAATCCAATTCCCAGCCAAAATCCACTCTGATCAGACCCCTTTCTAGCCAAAACAATGGTTGGATTACTGCAAGAAACAAAGCAGCAGCAGCTGCTCAACTTTAGCAGCTAATTCAGCTGCTTAATTGCTTTGAAATATAGCAGTTGCAGTTGCTGTTATTGTTATGGATGGACAGTATATAGGTGCTGCAGCAACTGCTGCAGCCATTTTAGTAGTAACTGGCTGCTTCTCTGATCACTAAGATCAGCCCAGATCAGACCTAAGAAGGTATGATCTAAGGCACATGAAATCCATTAAACATTGTCCAAACTCCTTTAAAAATCCATTTCTGAAAATTTAAAATCCATATGACAAATTCTCATCCTTTTTAATTCTCAAAAGATCCTAAGATGATCTTCTCTTTACATTTTAGACAATGTAGAGAAGAAGATCACATTAGGTGCTAAAATCACCTCAAAGAAATTCTAAATATCCATTAAAACCTTGAAATCAGCATTTGTTTCCTTAAAAACCAGGATGAAATCGATTGGTATAGGAATTCATGTGGCCCTGTTTGGGCCTTTAATTTAGGATCATTCAGATTATCTAATAACCACGAGCTTCTAAACACTATATAACAGTGTTAGAATCTCAAATGATCCAATACAAAACATTAGGTCATGGTTTAAATCATCAAATCATTATTTGATTCTCCTTGGCCTAAACTACCCAAAACAAGGCTTGAATTGGGTGTAAGCTCATTTGAGAATAAATCTTCAATAAAAACATATCAAACTCATTGCAATACACCTAAATAAGCTAATCCAAACTCGAATCACTCGATTAAAATCCCATTAAAATCAAATTGATTCCAATTCATGAGATTGGGTGTGAAAACCAATTCTGAAAAAATCGAGCAAATCGGTTCAATTAAAACCAGATCGGGGGGTCCTTTTGGATTGATGGAGTGAATGGGAGACCCCCCAAGTGGATTTCATGCGTAAATTCATATCTAGAAGCCAAAGCTTTAGATCTCAATTTGACCTTGATGGATGGTTGGATGATGGATAAAATTTTGAGAGAAAATCAGAAGTGAATCGTGGAGCAGAGAGAAAGCCGCATGCGTCGAAATGGAGGTAGAAAAACATCTCTCTAATCTGAATTGATCAGAGAGAGCAGAGTGGATCTAAGCTAATCTATTCCTAAATTACATTAAACCATCATCAAAGCTGATTTCTAATCTACTCCTAATCTAAATTACACTAATTACTAATCTAATCTACTCTAGAAAACAGGAAGTCCTAATCTAACAAGAGGAATGGGGTTGCCTGGATCCAAAGCTGGGGACTAAGGAGGAAGAATAGGGGAGATCTCTAGCGAATGAAGAGACCACAAGAGGAGCTCCAGGGTCATCCTCAGGCGTACGTCATCACTAGCGGCGAGGAGGAATGGGAGGTGAAAATCCACACCTCTATCACCAATGTGGCAAGTGAAGAGGTTAGGAGAGATGGAGAGGACGAAGGGATCACCTCAAGAAAGTAAGAGGGGAGGTCGATGGCATGTGTAGGGTGCTGGAGAGAGACTTAAGTAGCCGAGTTACTGGTTTTAATCACCGCAGAGGTGCAATTAAGCACCTAAGGTAGTTTGTGAGTAGTGGGAGGAAAGGCAGAAAATGATGGCGAGTCTACAGCAGATGCAGCTTGTGAGTAGTGAGACTGATACTTACTGCTGGCAGGGCAGTTTTTCAGTGAAGCAAGCGTATGAGAAAGTTATTAGAGCCAATAGTGAGGTGGAATGGGACCCTATTGACAGAAAGATTTGGCTCCTGAAAGTTCCTCTAAAGGTTCAGATATTCCTGTGGCTATGCAGACGTGAAGGGTTGATCACTGGTGATCTGAGACACAGAAGGATGGAGACGATTCTAAATGCTTGCCCTCTTTGTGGGTTTCATTCTGATAGTGCATCACACATTTTCTCCTCCTGTTTGATCACGGAGAAGATTTGGAGGTTGGTTTGTTTAGAACCCCTCCCCTCCTGGGATTCATTATGGAAGAGGTTCATCACTCCTGATCGACCATTGGGGCCTATGGCAGCTGTTTTGTGGTGTGTGTGGAGGGCGGGTAATGATAAGCTTTTTCAGGAGAGATCGGTGAGATGTGAGAATATTGTAAAGGAGTGCTGATCTCTCATATATAGTTGGGCTTCATACCTGTAACTGCTTTTTTTTATATGGAATATACTACCCTCCGGATTGCTATCGGCTCATGATAGCAATCCCCAATGTTTCAAAAAAAATTAAGCACCTTGGGCATGGGCAGTGGGGATGAGCTAATAAGGGCACGCGAGAGTTCCAAATCAAAGATCGGCCGTTGGATGGGATCTGGGGCAAAGGGTGACTATTCGTGCCGAAGCGCGCAAAGGTTCGATTCAGGGATGGCCATCAGATTGTGGGATCAAGGAATGAACGGCTGCGATCTCAAGTGTTCTTTGTGCGCTACAGTGGTCCTCAGTTGTAGCAGGTGTATTGGTGATTTTACGCACAAGCCCTTAGGGTGAAGGGGTAGAACATTAGCATGAAAGCCCATAAATGGCGAGAAAGCCAATTAGAGCAATCCCTAGGATTTGCAAAGAGGCCCTTGCAGTTTAAAAAATCAGTCCTTAGCATATTTTATGCATGAAATGAGGATGACCTAAGGACCTAAGTGAAAAGCTATTAATGCAAGGATCTAATGATGTTCAAATGCAATTAAATTTTTATTTAAGCTTAATTGAATATTAAAGAAATTAATTTTACTTTTGATTTGAACTTTTGGACTCAAATGTTTGTTTAATTTGCAAATAGATTATCAATTTATATTAATGAATAGAATATCTCATTTAATGACCTAATTTTGCATTTTTCACTATTTCCCACACTTAACCCATTTCATGTGTTAATTCAGTAGTATTTAACCTAGTTTCTAGCTTAACTTAGACATTTTAACTATGATGAGCCACACCTCACATATTCCCCTACTTAGTTTTGCTAATCCCTTAGCAAACAACTCATTAAAGTGAGAAGCATTTTAAGTATCAGCAAGGTAAGTGTGATGAGATATCTATTCTTCTTCTTTTCTTTTCAAATTGTTAAGTGTTTAGAGTTGATCTTTAAGTTGAAAGATTTTCCCGATGAGCCAACTGTGTTTATATCTGGACATTGTGAGAACCTATCGCTTAGGAAGACTGACCATAACTTAAAACTGATATGACATAGACCAACAATGACCTTTGATATTTAAACCTTAAGTGCGATTTCCAGGACTTAGGGGGTTTTACAAGACTCAGAAGCTAAGTGGTTATGGCTGTGCTTAGTAATGAGTCAGGACTAACCAGGTGAATTTCAAAACTCAATCTCGGGATTCCACGTCTTTTTAAGTCTAGGTTGATCTTAGCTTCAGCTCATGTTTTTAGATCGACTCTCAAAAAATGAGGAAGACTCAAACCCAACTCTTATTGCGTTGCGGCTCTAAGAATATTTTGTGGAAATAGGGTATTTGTATTACACCTTAAAAATATTTTTTGATTTTTGGTGGAGAACTATTTACAGGACTTGGAGAACCTATTTGACTTATTTCAAAGAATGTTTTTTTGACTTTTTTTTTCACAAATAACTGTCTATATGTCTTCGACAACTTTATTTGGTAGAGTACAATCATCCTAAGTTTACATTCACATCATGTCTCATGTATTCATAAATAGAGACACATATTTATCTTAGGTTAAAGGATGCACTTTCATCATGACATTATTGTACATGGACTTTGACTATTTACTATTTTATTATGTCAACTCCTTAACTTGACCCACATGATTATTCTGAACTTTATTCAAGAACATTAATCAAATGACGACCTCTAGAGAAGGTTCCCTACCCAACTCAAATCGAAAACATGTGATCTAATTAAATGACTTCTTGATGTGCCATCGAAACTTCTAAATCATTTAATTTTCATGTCAACACATCTCAAACTTATTCGATCCGGTTAAGTACATCATCCTATTCCTACCAGGAGACCTCTTCACAAATTATTTGCATAAAATAATTTAGCCATTAGCAACCACGATAACTACCCTCCCTAATTTATGTAAGCAATTCAAAAGGACACTTGATGGCATGTAAAATCACATCAAGAAAGGGTGCATCAATAAGGAAAATACATTTCCTCGTTACTTAGGATGTGTGTCGTTTAGATGGACTTGTGGCAACTAAACTTATCTTAACGAGTACATACATGGATCGAATGTAACCAATGAGATTTTTTTTTTTCTTTTCTTTTTGTAGGGCATGCCAGGAATTTGGATAATCATGTGGCTATATCAAGGACAAGAATTTCGATCAGATCAAAGAGGTCGACCACGATCGTGACACATTATTGAGATTGCTGGACAATGCTACGGAGCCACAATAAAGAGCAAAATTAGATTAAAAAAAATTTATGACCTTCTGCAGGAGTTTGGATCGATCTCCCGAAATGGGTATCCTATACTGCATTTATGAACAGCAGAGTCAAGATTCAAAGCATTTTTGGACTTGATCCGTCTTAATTACAGAAGGACCAGAAAAAGGAAAAAGGATTACGTAAGACCACGATTCTAAGAATCCCCTGGGAACAAATTTTTCCAGAGGAAAAGCTCCCACGCCTTAACCTTCCTGTGGATAATTTTCTCAGATCCGAAATGCTTTGCACGAAGCAACATCGTGATGCGTCTGCTGCTGCTTTGATGGATCATTGTTATGTATTATACAAGTTGGTTTTTTGCAATTAACATCCTTTAAAAGTGGTCAATTCTCGTAAAGGCCGTTCTAATTTCAATCAATCCGATGTTTGAAAAAGCCTTAATTCGGTTCTAGCGTTTCCATCTGTCCTTCTGCCGAAGGCCACCGGCTTTATAATATCATTATCGTATCAATATATCATTCTGGCCAGACGTCCAAAGACGTGGTCGTTGGTGGGAGCATCATCGGTGATTAATGGGCTAAATTCTCTGAGCCTTATATATATTAAAGGAAGAGATCTTTCACATAGGTATGCACGAAGATCGTATCCTCCTGCTATATTATTATGGAAAATTTTATGGGGGTATCTAAAAGTATAGGCAGGGAACTCACCTCCCCCACTCAATTAATAGAAATTGTGAGATCCTGCATACGGTGGTGTCCACCCACTGACACGCTATTATTATACACCTGTCTTGAGTCTGTATCTTATCGCAGGAATATAAAAGTTAAAGTTATATCACAACTTTATTGTTATGAAAAAATATTGTAACATGAGTAGGAAAGAGAGAGAGACAATTTGATTGAAAAAATAAATAAATAAACGATAACACGATTAACATATACAATGTCTATTCAACGATCTTTTATATCATATGTGTAAGACATCTTTACTTAGTAATTTAAATATATTAATATATTTTAATTTTTAATTGATATATTTTAATTTTTCATTGAAATATGTCGACCGATAATTATTTCAAAAAATATATATCAACTGAGAAGTAAAATACACGATTGAAATAAATAAATGTCATCTCTCAATAAAATATACAGATGTATTTTGATTTTTAGTTGATGTTTTCTACTGAAAATGTCGATTTAAAATTAAAATATATTGATGTATTCTGATTCTTAATTGAAATATATCGTTCGAAAATTAAAATATATCGATTAAAATGTAAATAAACATCTTAACTCAATAAAATGTACCGATGTATTCTTATTTTCAATCAATGTATTTGAAATAAAAACACATCGTGTATTTTTATTTCCAAGATGAGGAGATCGATGACGAAGATAAAATTCGAATCACAAATATACATATTAAATAATATGTAATGAAAATGGGAGGGTAAATTTAGAATGATAATACATAGCCACCGATAAAATGTATCTTTAGAATGTTCATAATTATAAATTTATTAGTTGTCCATTATTTATAGAGTTGCTGACTTTTGATTTTATAAAGTATAAGAAAATAAATAACAAAAGTAATTAAATCGTAAAATTATAAAGAATGATAATAGAAAAAAAATCTATATTAGTTCTTAAATTTAATCTTTACTAAAAGAAGATCTAAGTACATTTAGGATAAACTTATACAATTTTTTACATAAAAAAAAATTCAAACTTGTTTTTTAAGATAACACCCAAATTATTTACATTTAAAATTACGTATAAAATTTTAATTTTTTGCTCCAACTCGTCCAAAACCCAAGTCCAAAAAAATAGACTTTAGTTGGGCTTAGATGTTAAATGATTGAAATTTTTTAACCTTCAACTTCACCCAAAGTTTCAAAAGAAAACAAATCTTAACAAATTTTGAGGAGGTCAAGTTTAATGCTCCACCCTAGGTGTTCTAGCACCCTTGCCATGTGGATGTCACATCATCGATGCTATCTAGAGGCACTAATAATGACCAAAATGTTGTGGCCTCTATTTACTTCCTCTATTAATACCTACAAGTGAATTTGAAGAACCCAACTTTCCATCTATTATTTCTTCACATCTCACCTCCCATCCCATTAATGTCTCCTCTCCATTGTTTGACCTTCATTCCCGACGAAAATTGGTCTTACTCCAAAGCATTGAAGTTACTTCATCATGGGAAGGTACACTCAACCTAAGAACCGCTCCTCCTCCTTGTCAAGTCCTTCGTCATGCCTTTAGCCTTATATTGAGTAGGTTAAGAGCATGTTTGAGTAAGTTCATGAAGAGGGGACTTTCTGAATCCCTATCCACTAGAAAATAAGAAGAACCAAATCAAAGCTTACTCGGTAGATGTTGGAAAGTATAGAATAGAGCACAACTCATAGCCTTACATTCAAAGTAGATATATTCCATGGTTACAATTCTTAGCCTTGCAATAAAATCATTAAAAATAGGTAAAAAGTAAACTTGCAAAGGTAATTATGTAACTACCTAAAAAATCAACCAAAATGGAAGGATACATTAGATTCTCCAATCAACGAATAGGTCCCATCCAACGGAAATTGATCCAAGACTCATGCAGCTCACATATCAACCATCAATGAATTCAGGAGGAATGGAGATTACCCAGCTTCAACAGTCCTTAAGCTTTACAACACATGGTTGTTGATAACAAGATGAGAAAATGATGAAAAGATCACTCATAGAAAAATGAAGTGTTAATAACTTGCTTATTAAGATGTTATTTTTTGACAATGACAAACCCAAATTACTTGTTGATAAAGTGCTTTATGTTGAGGGCTAACAAGTGTTGTAGGACTACAAAGAATTAAGAAGCTTAGATGTATAGAGGCAAGCTATGCATATGGAAGCAAGTTATGCACAAAGGATCAAGGAAAAGAGCTCCTTTGCAGAGAATTTCAAGAAAAGAAAGTTGTTCTCGAAAAGCTTTTGTTTTTCCTTTGCAATAGATTATAAAAAAAAGGCTAAGAGACTTCTTAAAAACCTTAGGATTGTCCCTTAACCTGTTCTAGGTAATAGGTTTCTTAAACCTCTAAAAATCTCACCTAGTAATGATTTTCAAACACCTAATGTGATCCACTTTTTTCATCAAAACTCATAAACCTTTACCTTATTCCTCTCTAACTTAATGTCTTTTCATAACTTATGTTTTCAAGGCTTTCATACATATTCCTTGAATTACATAAGTCTGTCTTGTTTTCCAAATGTCAATCCGATTAATTGCAACTCAAACAATAATATAATTCAAACTACAACATTCATCTCTAAGCGTCTCTTAATTATTCTAACGATTAGTTAAATCTCCAATGTCTCTCTTGAAAAGTTGGAGATTTTTAATGCTTCGTCTAAACATCTAAATGGTCTACTTCAAACATCTTTTAATGATCGTTAGACATCCCATGGGGAAAACTCACTAAAAAGTCAATAACTTTACCAATTCCTTGTTTATGGCCTTTTAGATGTCTAATTTCATCCTTGGACATGTGAATATTCTAGTCCAACATCTGGAATTTAGATCAAATGACCTTTGGGAACATGTTACGTAACCGCTCAGAAAGTTTTCCCAAGTTTTCTAACAACTATTTTTTCTCTTAAACATCTAATATCCTCTCCTAGAAGCATTTGACCTTATATCTCAAACGACCATGTTGAAATTCGAACGGTTAGTATTTCGTAGCTCATTTTTACTAGAATGCTAGAAGTTTCTCTTCAAATGCCTATTTATATCGTAGGACATCCACCTAGAGACAAACATACTCCCAACATTTCAAACAGATGTCTACTTGATCTTTTTCAAATGTCTACTTTTATTTTTAAACATCTAATCTAGCTGACTTTTGTTCTTTAATTTGATAGGCTTTTTTGCTTGAAAAGTTACACGCTAATTTGATTTTGAATGGCTCTAATGACTTGATCACAACTCTATCGAGCCTTTAAATACTTATCTATAGTCTCCTAAGCCTCTACATAAGAATTCTAGCACTTCAAGTCTTTAAATACCTATCTACAGTCTCCTAAGCCTCTACATAAGAATTTTAGCACTTCTAAACTCTAAAATCACTTCTTGCAATCAAATAGTGCTTTAGTGACCTTTTGTTCTCCCTTTGATCATTAACATTGGTTTAGGCACACTTCCTCTTACATTGCACTCCATATAGGTTTAATAAGGGAGTATCTTTAAGCCTTGATCTTAATTCATACCCGTATGGAAGGCTTTTTGGGGCATACTTTGTGTCTTGCATTTTATGATACAAGGAATATGGGTTTCCCTTCCCCCTTGAAAAATGGGAAATAAAACTTTCCTCGGGGTTGTCCAGGAAAGGAATATTGTAATTTAAGGAATGCTACCCTTATTGTTTTAGTAGTGTGGTATAATGGATCTTCTACAATAGTTAGGGTAAAATCCTAGGTTGAAAGATCTAGGTGAAGGTTTTTCGCTGAAAGGATTTCTTTGCTAAATCTGATGTTCAATTTTCTGAGATTGCTTTTCAATTTTTTTATTTTATGCAGAATTTACCCCTTTTTGTGCCAATATCATTTGGTATTAGTGCCTTGTTCACTCTTTTAGGTGTAATGACCACATGTGATCCTACTACAAGGGTGGTGGAAACTACCAAATCAAATGGCTTCTCCATCATCAAGCCTCCAATATTTAATGACTCTAGTTGCACTTACTAGAAGCAAAGGATAGGAGATTTTCCTCTGACCGTCTAACTTTGTTGTTTGGAAGATAGTGAAAACACCATCCAACAAACCAATCAATCCCATAGGAGGAGTATTTTTTAATGAAGGAAATAAGAAGCTTTCACTTAACTCCAAAGCTATAAATGCCTTGTAGTGCACATCGAGTACGGACAATTAATGAAATATAGTTTCTCAATGCACTACAACACATGAAATTTTAAACTCTTAATAGTACACAAGAAGATATAAACAAGATAAAAAGTTTTAAAATTATTTTATGTTATGACCCGATTCCCGAATCCCTATGAGACACGAGAATCGGACCGATTCGACTGATCCCAAGACACAGTCGTCCAACGAGAAAGTAACCAAAAGTGCAGTAAAATAAACCACATTCACCATGCATATAACTAGCAGTAACAAAATACAGTAGTAAAGGAAAGAACTACTACAGTATACACCACCACAACAGTAAAGAAATAAACATGTACATAAACATGATGCTTACAATAAAAGAGTACAGGGTAACAGAAACTACTCACTACAACAGAAGGAAAAGTACAGTGGGTACTACACAAGTAATACTACTGGGTTCTACTAGGCCCAGCACCCTCTGCAGCCGCCGGCTCTGGCCGCTCAACACCTGGTCCTGAAAGGGTGACACGTCAGCGAAACGCTGAGTAGAGTGGCAACTAAAAGCTAAGGAACAGTAAGGTGGACAATAGTTGTTATATTTTTAATTTCTTTCTTTATATTTTCCGTTTACTCGTTATTGAATTATCCCTTAGATTCTTCTCTTGATCTTGAATGTTCCTCGTGGGAACGATCTTGATTGCAGTCTTTTCAAAAAAGTAGAAGAACACGTGGTGCTCTCCTGGCCGGGAGAGTCCCCCGTGGTGGTCCTACTCTCAGTCAACCACCCCAAGGTCGCTGACAGACGTAACGGTGACTACGGCACGCGCGATAAACGCACAGGTAGCTATCCCGCACTGGCACGCGGTCAGTCGTTTCTGTTAACGGGTGCTCCCAAAGCACAGCACGAAACCAGTATAGGGCAGAGCCCTCTCAATAACAGGGATCCAGCCCCTCCACAGTAACGAAACAGGGGTCTTTCCCCTCCACAGTCCGCGCACCCTCGCCTGACTACCCTGGTTTGCCTAGTGGGCCTAACAAGTTGGTGTAGGAGGGCTAGCAGAACCCCGGGGCCCGTGGGGTAGCTAGTGCTCCCTACATTAGTAGCTCTCCTCGATACTGTGTACACGAGGGCCAAAAGTCGATACAAAGTGGCCAGACCTAACCCCGGGTCCCTAGGGCGGCTAGCTCCGCTCTGCACTAAATAGGGGGACAGTCGCTCTCCTTGGTACTCCGTACCCAAGGACCAGCTCACTTCCCCAATTCTATTCCATTCACTTTCCAGGAGTTCTACTCCTAATTCCTCGTAGGGTTCGTGCTCTTTCAACTCAGCTAATTTAGGTTTCATCATTTCAGCTTTATATTTATATAGCCCATGTTCCCAACCGTAATTATTCATTTGTAATTAGGCAGCTGTTAACCAATTACAGGCAGTTATCGTTTCCTTTCTACTTTCCCAAGACTGCAATGTACATGTATTCAAGCTAGTTTTCCAGTCCTAGGATTCATGCCATACTCTAGGATCTATCATTCAATCTAGTTTTCCAGTCTTAGGATTCATGCAATACCTTGTGATATATCATTCAATCTAATTTTTCAATCCTAGGGTTCATGCAATATCCTAAACTCTATTAATTATTTCACAAGTGCATAATCTTTGTTAAATAATTGAAAGGGCCACTCTACCCGCAAAATCAGGAGTACTGAGGGCGTGATCGGCAAGCCCGCGTGCCTCCGTAACCCCTAGAGCCACAACGGAACGGGGTCCTAACACAAGGTTCAATTACAAGGAGCTACTCAGAATAGTATACAATTACTGTAAACAGGTAGAGGAACTAAATCTGAGAAGAACGAGACTTGAAACGCGGAAAACGGACTCCGAACGGACCCTAAACGGGTCAAAAACGACAAGTCTGCCCAAAATCAGATGTGTGGAACTTCTTCCAGATGTCTTAAATGATAGCTCAGGTCATACCTTGATCTGCGCGGTCTCTCAGATGTCCAGAAGCCTGCTGAACTGTCTGGACTTAGTTTCCAGACGTCCAACTGTCACTCCGGATGTCTGGAGGCCCTCTCCATCGTTTGGTGCTGTGCTTAGACGTCCGATCTATGTGGGATGGCGTGCCCTTGCGTCATCCCGAACAAGTCCTGCACACACACACGCCCGTTCTCAACACGAAAGGATGCAGACGACTTCGGCGGAACGGCTGCATGGCCATACACGCGAAAGAAGAAGAAAGGTAAGATATCGTACCTTTCAGACATCTTAACCTTCCTCCAAACGTCTCCTGCATCGTCTGGACGTATGTCCAGATGTCTGATTCTAGGAAATTTTCCCAGAATCAGGACCTCGTCGCCCTTCGCTTGCAGCTCGTGGCCGTGCCGCGTCGCGCTCGCCTGTTGCCTGAGCTGCGGCAGCTCCTCCCCAGCACCACCCGCTTGCTGCGCACCCGCCAGTCGGCTCTGCCTGCTCCGGCGAGCTCGCATCCTCACGGTCAAGCTCCCTCTTCCTCTCGCAACAGCCCCTCCTCACACACTCGTAGCAACCACTGTTGCTGCCCTCGCCCGCTCACGCTCTCGCTGGCAGGGAGAAGAAGAAGAAGAAGGCGGTGGAGTGAGGGTGAGGGAGAGAGAGGGGTGTATTTGAAGGCAGTCGCGGGGAGAGAGAGAGAGGAAAAGGCTGCGTCTGCAGGGAGGGAGGAAAGAGGAGGGCGGCGGGTTCAGTCTGCACGCGCATGCGGGCAGACGCGAACCCGTACGTAGAAAAAATTTAATTCCAAACTTCTAGGAGGGCTTCCAAACGTCTGACCAGACGTCTGGACCACTTCCCAGACGTCTTAAATGATGCTTGATGCTCTGGTTATAACATTTTACTAACTCAAGAATTTGACAAGTCTGAGATGTAGGAAGGAAAAGGTATGAAGGACATGCATACTCGCTTCACTGTCATCATCAAAAACTTGAAGGCACTTGAGAAAACCTTCATCAAAGGTGAGTTAGAAGGTACGATTTCATGTTCACTAAGAGGTGCTTTTGAGTCCAAAGTTACAAGCATAGAAGAAGAAAATGATGTAGAGAATTTGAGTAAGGATCAACTTCTTGGAAATTTGATGGCTGGTAAGGTATGGTTCATCATAGTTAAAATGTCAATTGTTAAGTTAGAAATAAATTTAAAACACTATCAATTAACACAATAAAATGGTTAAGTGTGGGGATATTGGTAAATGACCTAAAACACCAATTTTGTACTAAAAATGCATAATTATGTCACTTTTGAGAGATTTGGTATTTAAATATGTAAATAGAAGTATTAAATGCCAATTGAACATAATTTGAGTTTGAATGAACAAATCAATGGTTGGAATAACTTCTAATATGTTCAATTCACATGCCATAAAAACTTCATTGCTTTTTGACCTCATTAGAACCTTTGATTTAGTGTTTTTCATTTAGGTCCTTAGTATATTTTCAAGTCTTCACATTTTCTTATGCTTAAGAGTTATCAGGGACTTAACTACAAGCTGCCAGGGACTCTCTTGTTGTAATTATCACGACTTATGGGTCTGAGCACAAATTTTATACCAGTTCGCACCTTGGACCTGTAGTGCAAATTTCCCAACACACCTGATATTGTTCATCTGCTCGAAGAACCTAAGCTCTGTAGGTCATTCATCTTTCCATCATCGATCTAATGGTGGATCTTCCACCCACCTGCTGGTGCCGATGCACCCAGTTTCGTAGCTTTTTCTAGATCACATCCAACGATCAACATTCATCTCAATCCTTGTGTGCATTCTAGACCAATTTTCAACTGCTGATACCCAATGACACTCACCCATTAATCCCAATCACCTTGAACTCCCTATGCCTATATAAGGACCTTCCCAAAGGTCCTACAACCCTATCGACTCCCCCCCCCCTCCCCCCCCCTTCCCCTCCTCCTAAACTGATCACTCGTCCAATTCCAACTTCTCTTCCCCTTCATCAATGGCTAGTGACAGTAGCCTCTTCTTCCTCAATCGATCCACGTCGCTAGGGGTTGCATAACACCTGAGGATGCCCAAGACCTCTCCTCCGCTGGAGTCTTCTTCCTCTTCATCGCCACAGCCACCAGCTGTGGTTTCCCTCAAATCCCATTTGTCTGCTCAGATAGGCTTTTTATACTTTCATAATTAGATTTACCACTTTCCTAGCTTAATTTGATAAATTAGATTAGCTTTCAGCCATTAGTTGTGTTTGGATTAGTTTAGATTAGCTGTAGTTGTTCATCTCCCTTGATCAAGCCTCTCTAATCAACCCTGATCAGAGAGGCGAATCCACACCTTCACTTTGGATCATAACTCATCCCCTACACTTCCCGACCACATTCAATTCATCCCATCATAGTTTTAATCATAGATCACCTCACTCCATCAAAGCTAATTTGGATATCAAGCTTTCTAGCTTCTAGATCTAAATTGCACTCAGATCCATAGAGGGTTCATCCCATTCACTCCATTTGATCGCAAGGATCCTTCTAGTGTGCAGAATTAATTTGATGCAATCGCTTATATCAGGTTTGTTTTCAATGTTCAATCGGATGATTTGAAGAGCAATTTGATCTTAATCCAATTCAATTGTGTGAATTAAGGTTCCAGATGTCTAATTGGATATTCAAAGATTGATTTAAGCTATGTTGATTGAGTTTTCATCAAGCGTTTAATTCGCACCCAATTTTTCCTATTTGATACTGTTTTGCATAGTCTCTGGGTAGCAAAGGCCAAGGAATATCCCTTACATGGATTTGAGGTCTTTACGATGGCCTAATCCATTACAAAGCATCACACCTGACCCTGCACTCCAATCAATGATGTGCAGGGTTCTTGAATGATCAAATCATTCCAGTAAAGCCACACATTAATAGCCCCAGTAAGAAACAATCTTCTGTGATTTTAATTTGTTTTAATCTGCTACTCAGAGTCTAAATGAGGTTTGAGACATTTTAATGAAGGTATGTGATTCAACTCTAACTGGTTTTAATGATCGAATTGAGCTTCCTCTTTCACACTGTCTATAGTGTAAGGAGAGGGATCAAAGTAGGGCTTCTTGGGTTTGAAGAATCTTGATCTGAGTTGGGTTGAATTACAGGTCCTTCAAAGAGTATTTGCGACAATTTAAGGTTGTGTTTTATTGGTTTGGATGAAACCTAGGATGCTTGACTTCGCAACCCATGTCTAAGATGGTTGTTCATTTCTAAGTATTCAATTAGTGTGTTAATGTTTGGGAAAGATTTGTGAGATGGTTTGTAATGATCGTAGAACATTATTCAATGATTCTTCTGATATTTTAAGCTTTAAATTTGATTTGAGAGATGTTTTGATAGCAACAACTGCAATATCAGCTACATCAGTTGAGTCTGAGTTGGAATTTTGATGCTTTGATTGTGATTTAAAGTGGATTTTTATGATTTGAAATTTTTATGGAAGAGGTTTCATGCAGATATACTTAGATGAATGATTTCATAGTAGGAAAGCCTAATTCCAAATCTGATGAAGCAATTTCTTTCTGTCAGTAGTTGTAGCATCTTCATATCTATCAAGATTGTTGAGTATTTCAACCTAAAATTTAATATAATTATCGATCTTAATTGAGGTTGAGATGAGTTTTTAGATAGTTTTAAGAGTGAAATTTTGTTTTGGAAGCATTCATGTATTTATGACTGGTTTTGAATCGAATAGAAAGCATGTTAAAGCTTTGAGAAGTCTTTTGTCAGCAATTATGTGGTCTGAAAACTACCCAATTGATTTCTTGATGTAATTTAATAAGAATCCAATTGTTCATTTTTTATTCTAATCTTAACTATTGTCTGGATGCTTATATTTCTTAAATCTTCAATTCCAGCATTTTTTAGATAATTTTCAAGGCCTGATTTCATCTTCAACCATTTTATGAGCCTATTTTCAGCATTTTCTCATAAATAGTGTGAAAAATAGATAAATAATGTACATAAATAAATAAAAGGTGTCTTGAGTTAGATTAGAATGTGTTTTAGTTGTGTGAGTCCTTAGATGTAGGTTTAGAGTTCTTTAGTATAGAGAACATACCTAGAGAAGTTCTAGACTTCTCAGGTTAAAAATAAAGAAAACCAAAACAAAAGTCATAAAAAGTGTCCTATTCTCTCTTATCTTAGCTTTCTCTCCCCTTTTCTCTCTTCTTTTAAAAGCCAAAAACAAAACAAAAATCAAAAAATTCCCAAAAACCCTAAAAATCCCTTTTGTACATAGTGTATATAGTGTAATATATAGTATATTATACTAACTTATATGTATATATGGACATAAATTATCTATATATTGTATATATACATATATATATGTATAATATTTATATGTAGCTAAGTTATAATGTATAATTATACTAAGTTATATTGTATAATAGTGTATATGTGTTTAATGTATATATAACTTATATATGTATATAACTATTGTATATGACCTCTATATATATAACCTATACATGTACACTAGTATATATTTATGTATATAACTTAATATACTAATTACAATATTTATTAAGTAAAATAACATATTTATGTTATATATACCTAATTATGTATTATATATGTCTATTACTTTAAGTTAATGAAGTATATTGGTAAATTAATTTAGTCTAAGTAAATAATTTATCTAATTAATATTCTAAGTCATACTGTATTTTCATAATTTATATTTTAATCTATTTTAAATATATTTACTATAGGTATGTATATATTGTATAATTAAGTTATATGTATATAGTGTATATGTAATGTATAAAATGTATAAATACATAAATAAATCAAATTAAATTATTTAAAATTCTTAATTAATCTTGTAAATTTATATATAAACTAAATTAGACCTTAATTAAGTAGTTTGAATAATAATTTAAGTGTACTTTAGGAATAATAAGCTAATTATAATGTGTAAAATCTCTAAGTTTAACTAGTGTAAATATGCCCTTAAACATGTAATCAATTTAACCTAATTATCCTAATTGGCATCCAAAGATATTAACTTTATGATTATGTAATTTATTTGTAAATTAGATCTTTAATTAATAGTTAATTGAGTACCTAAACTTTCTAATAAATCACAGCAACAACTCAGCACAATGCTAAAGTAGGCATTTTGTTTAACGGCACATTAGTGGCGTTAGAAGCTCCGCAGTACTATATCTTGAATGGCCGCCGTAGGCTGTCCGAGCAACTACGGCACGGACGCCTCAGCATGCCTTGCATGATATCTGATGTAACATTCCAAAATCCAGGTTCCGAGTCATTTCAAAGTGGTTCAAGTCAATTTAAACCTGGAAACCCAGTTGTGGCTCAGTGTTAGTGTCAGCACCTTCTTAAATTGCCAAGAAATACGTATTTCGAGTCAAACCCTTGTGAAACCTTGTCAAAAGAGTGCCATGTATGATACCATTAGAGTCCTCTCGTCGCAAGCTTTCCGGCAATGCTTGTTTCACATAAATTTGAGGTGTATAACTCTAGTTATGGCCAAAAGAAGTCAACAAGGACCTAAATGTAAGGTGGACCCAACCCAAGGGGTAATTTGGGTATTTCACCCTCCTAAATCTATTTGCAACAACTTTTTGGGCCTATAAAAGGACCCCCTTGGGTCCTTGGGTCGTCATTAACTATTGAGTGTGTTAGATCGGGTTTTAAGAATATCGCGTTGTAATATAGCTGAAAGAGCGTTAAAAACAAATACAATTTTATTACTAGAATTTTAAAGTTCAAGGTCGAACATAGGGAGTAAATTGGTGTTTTAGAAATCAAGATCACAATAATGGAATATTAAATGTCACAGTACAAAAATATAAGAGTAATTGACAATGTAGATAAAAAATACTCAAGAATTCAATGCATATGGATATGAATAAAAAATTAGAATGTCTATGCTCTTTCTTCTCTCTCTGATTCACCTTTCTTCTTTCTTCTAATTTTTCCTTTGCAAGTTCTTCTTTCTTTCTCTGTCTTCTCCTTTCTTCTTCTTCTTTTGATTTTGGCTTCTCTCTTCTTCAGCTTTCCTACCTTAGCCTTTCCTTTAGCTTCCTCTGTGAAAAGACCTGACACCTTGTTACAACATAAGACGTCTAGAGTGTTCACCAGACGTCTGGAGAGAATGTCAGACGTCTGGTAAAGGGCACCGGACGTCTGAAAGTACCTTTTCTTTCTGCGTGCGTCACACGAACGCCACGACGTTTCCCTCATCGCCCCTTCCTTGCGACGACCATCCCTTACCACTCCGCGCCATCCCTCACCATTCCTCGCCACCATATCCCCCTCACCTCCTCTCCCTTCATATACCCCCCCTCCTCTTCCTCTCCATCTCACACCACCATAGCCGAGCGAGAGAAAGAGAGAGCAGTGAGTCGAGCGAGAGGGAGAGTAGGGAGCCAGAGCGGTTCCGCGGAAGTCATTTTTCCACGGAATCAGACGACCGGAGCGACATCCAGATGTCTTACTGGACGTCCGAAGGTAGAGTGAGATGTCTGGTAGAGATCTACTTTCCGTATTTCCTCTCTGCCAAGGTCCTGACAGTGTACGTATATGTGTCAGAGGTTGCAAGGCGGATCGAGGTAGTTTCAGACGTCCGAGAATACTTCCAGACGTCTGACGGAACCCTTGGATGTCGGCACTAAGTTCCAGACGTCTGATAGAGGAACACCGAGAGAGGTATCCCTGAGAACTATTTTAAGACGTCTGGAACCTTTCCCAAACGTCTGATCGCGCATTTTTTTGGGCTTGTACAAGGCCCTAATGTTGTCGATTTTCCACAAACAAAATGTCTCTGTTTTCCATACGAGTTTCTCTATGTAATGATACCTTGTCTGTATCATTCTAAACCTTTTTTGTTCTATCGATCCATGTTTTAGGTCTCCAGTCTGTCGGGTGTATGGGACCTGCGGAGACGACGAGAGCTATTGTACGAGCCCCCATTCCACCCGGTTACGCTGGTAAAGTGGTTATAACCATAAATCTCTAAATTAATACATGCAAGTAGTTAATCCTAGGACTTGAGATGAACCCTAGGAAGGAATAAACGCATACTCTAAAGTATATTCTGGAACCTTAGGTCATGGCATGAACACTAGGGCTACAGGAAAATACATGTGAATGTTTGAGTAATCAAAAGCTGCTTGTATTATCTGGAATGGAAATTAAATAGCTTGTTCCGTACATTCCAACCCAGATGTAGAAAAAGCTCCTGTACGAACCCTACGGGGAATGTAGACAAGAATACCATAATACGGAGAGCCGGATGGTTCTAGAAATACCGCCCACGGGCAGCTGTTAAGGGAAGTGAGCTGACCTTCGTGTACATGGTACCGAAGAGAGCAATTATCCCTTGTAGTGGAGGGGAGCTTGCTGCCCTTGGGTTGAGACCCGGGTGGGTTTGGCCACTCTACGTCGATTGTGGTCGGCCCTCGTGTACGTGGTACCGAGGTGACCTACTTAGTGTAGGGGGAGAGCTAGCCGTCCCAGGGGGCTCGGGGCTAGGACTAGCCACCATACACTGACTCTTGTTAGGCCCATTGGGCAAACCAGGATAGTCAGACGAGGGTACGAGGACTTTGAAGGGCCGAGACCCCTGTTCGATTTTGAGAGGGCAAGGCCCTGTGCTGTTCTGCACTGTACATTTGGGCGTACCCACTAGCGGAAACGACTGACCGTGGTCCAGTGCGGGGTAGCTACCCGTGCGTTTATCACGTGTGCTGTAGTCACCGCTACGTCGCGACTGTGACCTCTGGGCGGTAGACCGGGTGTAGGACTATTACGGGTGAGGACTCTCTCGGCCAAGAGGGCACCAAATGTACGTCCTGCATCACGGGAAAACTACAAGCGAGATCGTTCCTGTAGGGAACAAGAAGATTAAATAATGTAATGAATCCTGATTAGAGATCTCTACACACCAACATGTATAAAATAATTGGAAATGAAAAGTTATATGTTAAACTACTTGTTAAATGCATGTTACTTCTTAGCCACCACTCTGCTCAGCATTAGCTGACTCCAGATATATATCTTTGTACAGGTCAGGGATTTGAGCAGCCCGAGCTATCGGCTGCTGAGGACGCTGGGCCTAGTCGAGCCTAGTTTTAGTTCTACTGTTTGGAGTAGTGAGGTTCTATAGCCTTGTTTCCGTTATATGATGGTTGTATTATGACATGTAATATTGTAGTATTACTGTTCTTTTCCCCCTGTTGTTGTCAATTTCTTCCTGTTTAGCTACTGTACTCGTGTGATTGTGATTTGATGAATGTTATTTGGTTATTTCTTGTTTGACGACTGGGTCTTGGGATTAGTTGAGGCGAGTCGGTCTTGGGTCCTGTAAGGATCTGGGATTGGGTTGTGACAAGATGGTATCAGAGCAAGGTCGTCCCGAGAAATGAATCAAGTAGTTCGAAAATCACCACAGTTGTACATGTAACTGAGATAGCCATCACAACGTTCTCTCTTGATTATCGTTTCCGAGTCTTACATCTTCTCTATAATCAAACAGTCACCGATAATTCTGTTACTCCTTGATCTCTGTAGGGAATGCCTCGCCAGGGAGCTCTTGAGGCGGGTCGCGGACGTGGTCGTGACCGAGGGCGTGGTTGCAGGGAAGGGTGAGCGATGGCCGAGGATGGAGCCGCTCCACCTCTCCTTCCAAGCATTCAAGCCCCGGACCTCGACCAGTTAATCCAGGATCGCATACGAGAGGAGCTCCATCAGCCTCCTCCTCAGCCTCCCTTTCTTGGGGATGCAGAGGGGGAATCCTCCATGGGGCAGGCGAGCCACCACGGCGTTAGACGAGCTGAAGGGGGAGGGGGTGATCCTCCACCGCCCCCACCTCCTTCAAAAACTTCAGGGCACGAGTCCTCCTTGCCTGGAGGTGCACCCTTTCCTCCATTGCGGCTACACCATGAAGTCTTCAGCCAGTTCAAGAAGCTGAAGCCCCCCACTTTCAAGGGAGAGGAAAGCTCGTCCAAGGCAGAGGATTGGTTGGAGCAGATGGAGAAGATCTTTGACACCCTCTGTCCTCCTACAAAATGCCACGTGGCCTTCGCCACGTATCAGCTGGAGAGTGGAGCTCACATGTGGTGGAGGGTGGTCAGAGGATAGGAGGAGGGAGAGCTGGCATGGGACCAGTTTGTGGCACTCTTCTGTGAGCAGTACTTCCCACAAACTTGGCAGGATCAGAGGAGGCGGAATTCCACACTCTCCGCCAGGGTGCCATGACAGTTAGCGCGTACCGTACGTGTTTCCTAGAGCTATCCTGGTTTGCCCCAACAGCCACGTCCACCGAGGAGGAGCGCCTGTGGAGGTTCACCGAGGGCCTCCGACCTGTCATTCGAGGGTATGTAAAACCCCTGAAATTGCCTACCTTCTCCCGCGTAGTCGAGGCTGCGATGACCTACGAGGAGACCAACCCGTCGTTGCGAGACGTCGATGGAGGATGGAAGAGACCCTACCCACAGGAGCACTCACAGGGCCGTCGAGAGAGGAGGCACCAGACACCAGTAGGGGAGCCGTCCCATTCTACGGGTCCACCAGGGACCTTTGGGAGTCCCCGACAGGGATCAGTCGACTGCAGCAGACCCCCGCCCAGTCACCAGCAGGGACAGCAGATAGAGGGAGGTCGCATACCCCTCTGCTATCAGTGTGGCCAGCCGGGCCACATACAGAGGAATTGTCCATCTAGGACCGGAACACAACCGACGATCCCAGCACCAAGCACTGGAGGCCGATCTGGCGGCCGTGGTTACCAAGCTTAAGGAGGAGGACAGCAGTCGCGAGGAGGGTATTGGCCCGCTGTCTCCTGCTCGACCCAGAGCACAACTGCTTCTTCTATACCGAGGGCTGAAGGACGTGTTAACGCAACACGCCCTGACTCATGGAGATGCTAGAGCTTCGGGCTCCATAGTGGCAAGTATGGTTACTGTTTCCAACAGGCTCGTTTACACTCTTTTTGATTCCGAAGCCACGCATTCGTTTGTTTCTATGGGTTTTGCTGTTTGCATGGTGTTGAGCAGTGTGCTTCTAGAGGAGCCCTTCCTGATTAGAGGACCAGGTGGGCAGGTGTTTGTTGTCGAGGAGGTTCTCATTGACTGCGAGGTCACAATATGGGGACACAATCTTTCGATTGACGTGATCATGATTCTGATGGAGGATTTTGGTGTGATCTTAGGGATGGACTGGTTAGCCGCATACCATGCTCTTGTAGACTACTTTGGGAGAAAATTTGTTTTCTCCATACCACGGCTGCCTCCCTTTGAGTTCCATGGACAGCCAGTAGACGGAGGATTCAGGTGCATCTACGCACTTCGGGCAGCGAAGCTACTGTAACGACACAATTCCCAAGTCCCTACGAGACACGAGAACCGGACCGACTCGACTAATCCCAAGACCTAGTCGTCCAACGAGGAAGTAACCAAAAGAGTAGTAAAATAAACCACATTCAGCATGAATATAACTAACAGTAAGGAAATACAGCAGTAAGGAAAGAAACCACTACAGTATATACCACCACAACAGTAGAACAACATTCATAACATAATATGAACTGCAGGTAAAGAAAAGTATAGCGGAAACAAGAACTACTCACTATAACGGAACAAAAAGAGGTACAAGAGAACAGTGGTAACTCTACTGGACCCTACTCGGCCCAGCGTCCCCTGCAGCTGCTGACCCTGGCTGCTCAACACCTGGTCTTGAAAGGTAACGAGTGTAACACGTCAGCAAAACACTGAGTAGAGTGGCAGTTAAACTAAAGAAACAGTAAAGTGTACAGTAGCTGTTTTAAATTTTCTTTCTTCCTTTATTTACGTCTTTCTATTGTTTCACAATTTATCTATTTCTCAGATCCCTCACTTGATCTCGAATGTTCCTTGTGGGAACGATCTTGATTACAGTCTTTTCCGAACAGTAGAAGTAGCACGTGGTGCTCTCCTGGCCGGGAGAGTCCCCCGTGGTGATCCTACTCTCTGTCAACCACCCCAAGGTCACTGACAAACGTAACGGTGACTACGGCACGCGCGGTAAACGCACGGGTAGCTAACCCGCACTGGCATGCGGTCAGTCGTTTCCGTTAACGGGTGCGCCCAAAGCACAGCATGGAACCAGTACAGGACAGAGCCCTCTCAGTAACAGGGGTCCAACCCCTCCATAGTAATCAAACAGGGGCCTTGCCCCTCCACAGTCCGCGCACCCTTGCATGACTACCCTGGTTTGCCCCAGCGGGCCTAACAAGTCGGTGTGGGAGGCTAGCAGAACCCCGGGGCCCGTGGGGTAGCTAGTACCTCCCTACACTAGTAGCTCTCCTCGGTACTACGTACACGAGGGCCAGCAAGTCGGTACAGAGTGGCCAGTCCTAACCCCGGGTCCCTGGGGCGGCTGGCTCCACTCTGCACTAAACAGGGGGGGACAGTCGCTCTCCTTGGTACTCCGTACTCAAGGGCCAGCTCACTTCCCCAATTCTATTCCATTCACTTTCCAGGAGTTCTACTCCTAATTCCCCGTAGGGTTCCAACTCTTTTAACTCAGAACATCCAGGTTTCACTTTCCAGTTTCACGTTGTTACAATCCATATTCCCAATCACGTTTATTTATTCATAACAGGCAGCTATTAATTCAATTCACAGGCAGCTAGTATTTCCTTTCCACATTTTCCAAGACTGCAGTATTCATACATTCCACTAGTTTTCCCATCCTAGGATTCATGCCATATCCTAGGATCTATCATACAATCTAGTTTTCCAGCCCTAGGATTCATGCAACACCCTAGGAATCTACCA
The DNA here is from genome assembly GCA_037157565.1 of Thalassia testudinum. Taxonomy (NCBI): domain Eukaryota; kingdom Viridiplantae; phylum Streptophyta; class Magnoliopsida; order Alismatales; family Hydrocharitaceae; genus Thalassia; species Thalassia testudinum. The sequence continues at coordinate 56,255,138 of JAZHRO010000002.1, forward strand.
TTCAATCTATTTCTAATTCCTAGGATTCATGCAATGTCCTAGGTTCTATTTATGGTTTCATAATTTAACATATTATATTTAAAGCCACTCTACCAGGTACAACGGGAGTAATGGGGGCGTGGTCGGGAATCCCGCGTGCCTCCGCGACCCCCGAGACTGTAACGAAACGGGGTCCTATCATAAGGATCAAACACAAGGAACTTCTCAAAATAGTATACAGCTACTGTAGACAGGTAGAGGATGTAATTCCGAAAAGAACGCAACTCGAAATGAGGAAAACGGAGCCCGAACGGGCCCGAAACGGGTCGAAAATGATGAAACAGTGTAAAATCAGACATCTGGAACTTCTTCCAGACGTCTTAAAAAGTGGTTCAGGGAATTACCTCGCTCTGCGTGGGCTCTCAAATGTCCAGAAGCCTGCGGGGGCATCTGGCCTAGTTCCCAGACGTCCGATGGTCACCCAGGACGTCTAGAAGTCGTTCCCGCCGTCTGGCACTGGAGCTAGACGTATGATTCGCGTTGGATACGAATCTCCGACCTTACGTGTACCCATTTCCTCTCTCTCTTAGTACGGTCAATTGAAGGGAAGGAGGAAGACGGAAGAACTCACCTTTCAGATGTCTGGCTAGAAGCACAGACGTCTGATTCTGGAAAATTTTCCAGAACCAGGGCGCCACTCGCCCTCCGCTCGCGATGCACGGCCGCGCTGCGAGTGCTCCGCCTGCTGCTCGAGCCGCAGCAGTCCTCCCGCGTCGCTCCGCGCCCACTGCGCCCCCCGCTGGCCGACCCTAGCAGCCCCGGCGAGCTCGCCCTCACGGCCGAGCGCTTCCTCCCCCGCGCAGCACCTCCTCCCGCACCCGCCGCGACTATCGCCGCCGCCGCTGCACCCTCGCGCTCGCTCTTGCGTACGCTCTCGCGCACTGGCTGAAGAAGAAGAGGAAGGAGGCGGAGGTGACGGGAGTGAGGGAGAGGCGTGGCCCTTTTAAGGCCGCGCGAGGAGGAGAGAGAGAACGTGACAGAGGCGTCTGATGCCGTAGGAGAGAGGGAAAAAGAGGGAGAGAGAGAGAAAACGCAGGTCTGCGCGCTCAGGCGCGCAGACGAACAGCAGCGTGCCAAAATAACCGATTTCCAGACGTCTGGAATGATCCCAGACGTCTAGTCCGACGTCTGTAAGTGATTCCAGACGTCTGGCACGATGTCTGGGCCACCTCCCAGACGTCTTAAAAGACGTCTGGAGCGCCCGTTCGTAACAGCTACTGAGCCAGGGGTGCGAGGGCTTCCTTGCTTGCGTCCTAGCAGAGCCCGACCCTGTGGTCAGTATATAGAGTATTCCGGTTGTCTATGAGTACCCCGACATCTTTCCAGAGGAGCTGTCAGGACTGCCACCTGAGCATGAGATCGAGTTCGAGATCTCACTGGTATCGGGGACCGGCCCTATTTCTACAGCACCGTACCGGATGGCCTCGCTTAACCTGCGAGAGCTCAAGTCACAGCTATAGGACCTGCTAGAGAAGGGCTTCGTGAGGCCCAATGCCTCCCCGTGGGGAGCCCCTGTCTTGTTTGTGGAAAAGGATGTTACTCTTCAGCTGTGCATCGATTATAGACAGCTGAACCAGGTCACCGTCAAGAACAAGTACCTAGTACCACGCATAGATGACCTCTTCGACCAGCTGAGGGATGCCACGGTATTCTCCAAGATAAATCTGAGGTCAGGCTACCATTAGCTGAGGATTAGGGAGACCGATGTCTCCAAGACAGCCTTTCGCAAGTGGTACGACCACTACGAGTTCTTGGTCATGCCGTTTGGGATGATCAACGCCCCTGCCGCTTTCATGGTCCTGATGAACCGCATCTTCCGACTATATCTGGATCAGTTCGTTGTTGTATTCATTGATGACGTACTCATTTACTCTCGAGACCAGACACAGAATGAGCAGCACCTTTACATGGTCTTAGATACTTTGAGGCGGCACAGGCTGTATGCCAAATACAGCAAGTGCAAATTCTGGTTGAGATAGGTCACCTTCTTAGGCCATGTGATCTCAGAGGATGGTTTAGCTGTGGATCTAGCCAAGGTAGAGGCAGTACTCAGGTGGGAGAGGCCGCGTTCAGTGATAGAGATTCACAATTTTCTGGGACTGGCTGGTTACTGCAGACGATTTATCAGAGGGTTCTAGCAGATTGCACGTCCTTTGACTCAGTTGACTCGGAGGGAAGTACCTTTCGCCTGGACAGACGAATGTGAGTCTTGCTTTTAGGAGCTGAAGGAGAGGCTGACCTCAGCCCCTGTACTCACCATCCCCGACAACAGTGGAGGATTCATCGTTTACATAGACACCTCGTTGCAGGGATTGGCAGGTGTGCTCATGCAGCGAGGTCACGTTGTCGCATACGCTTCACAACAACTGAAGCCCCATGAGCATAACTACCCCACCCATGACTTAGAGTTGGCAACAGTTGTCCTCGCACTGAAGACCTGGAGACACTACTTGTACGGAGAGACTTTCGAGTTTTTCACTGACCATAAGAGCCTCAGATATTTGTTTGATCAGAAGGAGCTCAACATGAGACAGAGATGCTAGCTAGAACTCTTGAAGGATTACGATTGCAGCATCTCGTACCAACCAAGGAAGGCCAATGTAGTGGCTGACGCCTTGAGCCGGAAGGCACCCGCCCACTTGGTTTGTTCACAAGCACAGAGTTGGAGACTCATGAAGGAGTTGAGCAGCTGGCGACCCCAGGAGTCATAGGGGTACTGTGGGCCAAGTTAAACACGACCCAAGCTGATGGATCGCATCATGATTGGACAGATGACGGACCCATACCTACAGGCGCAGCGAGATAGAGTATTGGCAGGGAACCCAGGAGAGTTCTCGTTCACTAACGGAGTCCTGCGTATGAGGGGATGCTTGTGCTTTCCTAGAAATGAGAAGCTGTTGAGGGAGCTCTTGACTGAGGCACACGGATCCAGATTTACCATACATCCCGGGAACACGAAAATGTATCACGACCTACGATGTGATTTCTGGTGGAGAGGTAAGAAGCGGGATGTTGGCCTTTTCATTCAGCAGTGTATAATACGCCAACAGGTGAAGGCCAAGCACCAGAGGCCTGCAGAGCCATTGCAGCCACTTCTCGTTCTAGAATGAAAGTGGGAGAGTGTCACTATGGACCTAATAGTGGGGTTACTTGTGACACAGAGGGGACATGATGCAGTCTGGATGATTGTAGATAGATTGACTAGGATGGCACGGTTTCTGCCAATCTGAGTCACTTTTGGACCAACACAGTTGGTAGAGAGATACATCAAAGACGTGGTGCGCCTTCATGGGGTTCCCCGTGAGATCATTTTAGACAGAGACACTCATTTCACTTCCCAGTTTTCGACGGAGTTTCAGCGAGCTTTAGGGACTCGTCTGAGATTCAGTACAGCTTATCACCTCAAGATAGATAGACAGTCGAATAAAACCATTCAGACCCTTGAAGATCTTCTGCGCGCTTGCGCACTGGACTGGAGAGGCTCCTAGGAGGAGCATTTGCCCCTGGTAGAGTTTGCATACAACAACAGTTACCACTCAAGCATCGGCATGGCACCATATGAAGCTCTGTACGGGAGGAAGTGTATGGCTCCCTTGAGTTGGGTTGAGGTGGGGACCAAGTGGGAGGTTGGTCCCCGTTTGATACACCAGAGTCAGGAGGTGATCGAGCAGATCCATCGACGACTACGTACTGTCAGGAGCAGGCAGAAGAGCTACACTGATCTGAAGCGTAGAGAGGTACAATTTGAGGTTGGGGATCATGTCTTCCTCCGTGTTTCACCCATGAAGGGCTTACAGCGGTTTGGGGTGAGAGGGAAACTTACACCGAGATTTATAGGGCCTTTTGAGGTCTTGGAGCCGGTAAGACCCATCGCTTATAGGCTTGCCCTCCCTCCCCAGCACTCTGGAGTGCACAACGTATTTCACGTGTCCAACCTCAGAAGATACATTGCCGACCCTAGCCATGTCCGTAGCCATGAGAACATCGAGGTGGGAGATGACTTGACCTATCCCGAGAGGCTGGTACTGATACTAGACAGAGCCATTCGGTGTCTAAGACGGAAGGAGGTACCCCTGGTGAAAGTCTTGTGGAGAAGCCAGCGGTACGAGGAGGTGACTTGGGAGCCTGAGTCGGCAATGCGAGAGCAGTACTCGGAACTTTTTGAAGGTATGTCTCTTCAGACCTACTTCAATCCTCTCTAAGTTTGTTATACGCTGCAAAGTTATCTTTCGCACCCTAGTTAGTTTAAGTTTCGAGGACGAAACTTCCTTTAAGTTTTTTATATTGAAATGACCTGACACCTTGTTACAGCTTAAGATGTCTAGAGTGATCACCAGATGTGTGTCCAGGCGTCTGGAGAGAATGTCAGACGTCTAGAGAGAATGTCCGACGTCTGGTAAAGGGCACTGGACGTCTGAAAGTACCTTTTCTTTCCGCGTGCGCCGTACGCACTCCACGACATTTCCCTCACCGCCCCTTCCCTGCGACGACCATCCCTCACCAGTCCACGCCATCCCTCTCCACCTCGTCCCCCTCACCTCCTCTCCCTTCATATACCCCCCCTCCTCTTCCTCTCTGTCTCACACCACCACAGTCGAGCAAGAGAAAGAGAGAGCAGTGAGTCGAGCAAGAGGGAGAGAGAGCAGGGAGCCAGAGCGAAAGTGGGCGGAGAGTGCTGCACTGTCCTGTTGTAGCGCCTGTGGCGAGGGAAGCCAGAGCGGTTCCACGGAAGTCATTTTTCCGTGGAATCAGACGTCCGGAGTGACATCCAAACGTCTTACCAGATGTCCGAAGGTAGAGTGAGATGTTTGGTAGAGATCTACTTTCCGTATTTCCTCTCTGCCAAGGTCCTGACAGTGTACATATATGTGTCAGAGGTTGGAAGGTGGATCGAGGTAGTTTCAAACGTCCGGGAACACTTCCAGACATCTGACGGAACCCTTGGACGTCGGCACTAAGTTCCAGACGTCTGATAGAGGAACACCGAGAGAGGTATCCCTGAGAACTGTTTTAAGACGTCTGGGACCTTTCCCAGATGTCTGATTTTTGTTTGATCACGTGTTTTTTTGGGCTCGTACAAGGCCTTAATGTTGTCGATTTTCCGCAAATAAAATGTCTCTGTTTTCCATACGAGTTTCTCTATGTAATGATACCTTGTCTGTATCATTCTGAACCTTTTTGTTCTATCGATCCATGTTTTAGGTCTCCAATCTGTCGGGTGTATGGGACCTGCGGAGACGACGAGAGCTATTGTACGAGCCCCCATTCCACTCGGTTACCCTGGTAGAGTGGTTATAACCATAAATCTCTAAATTAATACATGCAAGTAGTTAATCCTAGGACTTGAGATAAACCCTAGGAAGGAATAAACGTATACTCTAAAGTATATTCTTGAACCCTAGGTCATGGCATGAACACTAGGGCTACAGGAAAATACATGTGAATGTTTGAGTAATCAAAAGCTGCCTGTATTATCTGGAATTGACCCATACTGTGGAAAAAAAAATGGAAATTAAACTGCTTATTCCGTACATTCCAACCCAGATGTAGAAAAAGCTCCTGTACGAACCCTACGGGTAATGTAGACAAGAATACGATAGTACGGAGAACCGGATGGTTCTGGAATATGCCGCCCACGTGTAGCTGTTAAGGGAAGTGAGCTGACCTTCGTGTACGTGGTATCGAAGAGAGCAACTATCCCTTGTAGTAGAGGGGAGCTTGCCGCCCTTGGGTTGAGACCCGGGTGGGTTTGGCCACTCTACGTCGACTGTGGTCGGCCCTCGTGTACGTGGTACCGAGGTGACCTACTTAGTGTAGGGGGAGAGCTAGCCGCACCAGGGGGCCCAGGGCTAGGACTAGCCACCCTACACCGACTCTTGTTAGACCCACTGGGCAAACCGGGATAGTCGGGCAAGGGTACGCGGACTTTGGTGGGGCGAGACCCCTGTTCAATTTTGAGAGGGTCCTGTGCTGTTCCGCGCTGTACGTTTGGGTGTACCCACTAGCGGAAATGACTAATCGCGTGCTAGTGCGAGGTAGCTACCCACGCGTTTATCACATGTGCCGTAGTCACCGCTACGTCGCGACTGTGACGTCGGGGTGGTAGACCAGGTGTAGGACTATCACGGGTGGGGACTCTCTCAGCCAAGAGGGTGCCACATGTACGTCCTGCATCACGGGAAAACTACAAGCGAGATCGTTCCTATAGGGAACAAGAAGATTAAATAATGTAATGAATTCTGATTATAGATCTCTACGCACCAACATGTATAAAATAGTTGGAAACGGAAAGTTATATGTTAAACTACTTGTTAAATGCATGTTACTTCTTAGCCACCACTCTACTCAGCGTTAGTTGCCTCCAGATATATATCTTTGTACAGGTCAGGGATTTGAGCAGCCCGAGCTACCGGTTGCTGAGGACGCTGGGCCTAGTCAAGCCTAGTTTTAGTTCTACTGTTTGGAGTAGTGAGTTGCTATAGCCTTATTTTCGTTATATGATGGTTGTATTATGACATGTAATATTGTAGTATTACTATTCTTTTTCCCCTGTTGTCAATTTCTTCCTATTTAGCTACTGTACTCGTGTGATTGTGGTTTGATGAATGTTATTTGGTTATTTCTTGTTGGATGACTAGGTCTTGGGGTTAGTCGAGGCGAGTCAGTCTTAGGTCTTGTAGGGATCTGGGATCGGGTCGTGACACTCTGCCTTCTTCTCTTCCTTTGGCTTTTCTCTTCTTCTTTCTCTCTTTATCGGCTACCTTCTCTTCCTTTGCCTTGCTTCCTTTTCTTCTTCCTTCAGCTTCCTTTTCTTTACTTTCTCAGCCTTATCTTCTCTTCCTGCTTCTTATCTTCTCCTTCCTCTTCCTTTTCTTCGCTTCTCTTCCTCTGCTGTTATGACCCGATTCCCGAATCCCTACAGGACACGAGATCGGCTCGACTCGACTAATCCCAAGATCCAGTCGTCCAACAACAAATAACCAAAAAGCTGGAAAGTAAACCACATTCACTATGCTAAGTAACTAACAGTAAAAGAGTACAGCAGTAAAGGAAGTAAAAACTGCTAACAGTACATATCACCTCCACAACAGTAAAGCAAAAACAAGTACAGAAACATAACGGTAACAGGAGTCTGAACTCACTAACAAAAAGGAAGTACAACCACAGGAAAACTACTGCTGGGCTCGACTGGGCCCAACACCCTCTGCAGCTGACGGCTCAGGCTACTCAACTCCTAGACCTGTAAAGGGGTATGGGAAAAACGGACTCAACGAACGCTGAGTAATGTGGCAACCAAACTAACAAAAGCAGTAAAAGCTAACAGGTAATTTATCTTTTCCGATTATTTTATTTTACAAGTCATTCCTTTTCCCCTATTGGTTTACTTTTCAGATCTCTTTCTTGATCTCACATGTTCCTCGTGGGAACGATCTTGATTGCAGTCTTTTTCGAAGAGTAGAAGGCACATGTGGTGCTCTCCTGGCCGGGAGAGTCCCCTGTGGTGATCCTACACCCAGTCAACCACCCCGAGGTCACGGACAGACGTAGTGGTGACTACGGCACGTGCGATAAGCGCACGGGTAGCTACCCCGCACTAGCACGCGGTCAGTCGTTTCCACTAGTGGGTACACCCAAAGTACAGCACGGAATAGTATAGGGCCTAGCCCTCTCAGTAACAGGGGTCTAGCCCCTTAAAACCAAATAGGGGTCTTGCCCCTCTATAGTCCGCGCACCCTCGTCTGACTACCCTGGTTTGCTTAGTGGGCCTAACAAGTCGGTGTAGGGTGTCTAGTTGAACCCTAGGCCCCGTGGGGTGGCAAGCTCTCTCCCTACACTAGTAGCTCTCCCCGGTACAGTGTATGCGAGGGTCAAAGAAGTCGGTGTAGAGTGGCCCATCCTAACCCTGGGTCCCAACCCAAGGGCAGCTAGCTCCGCTCTACACTAAGCAAAGGACAGTCGCTCTCCTTGGTACCACGTACTCAAGAGCCAGCACACTTCCCACTCACATTTTCAGATCCATTCCATTTATCCACAGGAGCTCTACTCCTAATTCCCCGTAGGGTTCATGCTCGTATTCCCCACGTCATTCCATACCAGGTTTCATCATTCACATTTCCATTCTCAGATTATACACATGCAGCTCGTATTTCCATCATTTAACGTATAAACAAGTAATGTCACAGGTAACTGTTTAACTAGCACAGGCATTTTATATTTCATAGGAAACTTGATGAGAACCTCATTATAAATCCTAACTAGCACATTTTGACCTAATAAATTAAACAAAAGCTCCTACAAAACCTAAGGGAAAGCCCAAATCAGGAAATTGCAAATCTGAGAATAAAACAATACACAAGGGGTAAAACTACAATTTTACCATTATAGTGCATGAACGGGATTTCTAAGGATCTAAACACAGGTCAAATAAACTTACTAAGAGAAAAAGTGAGATGGTTTGATCAGAAAAGGGTTATGACAAAATCTGGGAATTAAATGACATTCAGTAACCCTGAAACAAACCCACTTTAATTCACAAAGTTTCAGGAAAGATAAAAATCAATTAAACCCTCTAAAATTCATGAGAAAATATCCCCTAGGGTTTAGAACCTTCAATTTGGCCATTGGAACCTATCTTGACTTAGATTGAGAACCATACCCAATTTTTGACCTAATTTGGGTTTTTATGCAAAATGTCTGATCAAATATGGTCAAAACTAAAATCCAACCTCACCATTGGATTCATTAGGTCCAAATTTGGTTTATATCAAAATTATGACCTACGGAAAGGTCGCCTTGACCCACTTTCCAAAATGGTCCTCAACAAATACTTTTTGACCCTTAGCTTTTTGGACTCTTGCAGATGCCCCCCTAATTTTCCCATCATTTTATTCAAATAGGTCCTTCTGGCACCCGCCTGCGCTAGTCGTACCTCCGGCGACTTTGCACGGAGGATGGCGCCGCGCAGACCTGGGGAGCCGACCCCAGATTTGAAAGGGAGACTCCTTGCGTTGTCCCCTACAGCATGGGCCGGCTCCCATGCCCTGTTGGCTACCATACCTCTCGTGTGAACGCTTGAGAGGTATGGGTGTCATTCCAACCTTACCTCCGGTGAGGTTTCCCCAGTTCCTCCTCGCTTTTCTCCCTCGGTCGACAACTATTTAAGGAACGGCAACCCCTACCGCTTCCTTCAAGCCTATTTTGGCCGAGAAAATCCCTCAATTTTTGTCTCCTCCTCCTCCGGCCATTTGCCTGTAGGCTCGGCGACCCTCGCCGAACGATTTAACGTGGACGAAAGGCCGTGCTATTGATTTCAGGGTCAGGATGCCTTCCGCCATTGTCGCTAGGCTTGAAGCAAGTTTTAAGCCGCTCCAGGTTGCGTGCGGCTCCAGGAGAGACCTTCAGGCGGTGCGGGTTTGAGGCATGCACGCACCCAGACTTCAATTGGAGTCGATAGACTCAACGCCTGCTGCAATTGCGAAGCTCACTCTGCGGGCGCGTGTAAGAAGCGGGTGGGACATTTAGTCCCACCTCGGAAGCTAACAAGCGAGAGGCGCAATATAAATTGTAAAAGTGCCTTAGGCTCATTGCCTCAAGACACACAGGGGTGAGGTCCCTCGCCCTCACTCACCCGGTCTCATCCGCGACTATCCCCCACGAACCTGGCCCGACCCGAATAGCTTGCCTGTGCACACCTCACGCACCACCCACGCCGATGCGCCTGGTCCCGGGCACGTCACCCGACCCGCATACCCGATTAAGGCTCTGGGAGAGCGAACCCTGGAGTGAAATAGAGAGAGAGAGAGACGCGGGGAGGGTAGGAGTTAGGTTTTTCCTAACCATACTCTTGAGTAGGAACAGGAGAGGAAGCAAAGGAGGAATGGCGAGGACTTAGCCGCAGAAAGGAAGCTACGGCCAAAGAGAAAGGGTGAAGGACTTGGAGTAGCAAAGGAACCAAAGGAAGAAGACGACACTGTAGCCGCAGAGAAGCTGAGGTAGAAGGAGAAAGAAGAAAGAAGAAAGCAAGAGGCACAGTTGAGACTTAGCTGCACCAAGTAGCTAAAGCAGGAAGAGAAGAAAAGAGAGAGCAGAGGCACAGGGCAGAAAGAAAGGAAGAAAAAGAAGAAGGAGGAGGCGCAGCTGAACAGAGAAAAAGAAGAAGCCAAGAGGAAGAAGAAGAACCAGTAGCAGCGGCAGCTAAAAAGAAAAGGCAAAACACTGTAGCAAGTGGCGTTTAAGTCGTCTGACCCTTGGAGTCAGACGTCTGAAGAGAGAAAGAGAGGCAGACAAAAGAAGAAAAAAAGAGAAGAAGAAGAAGACATTTCTTTTCCTTTCTTTAGTCTTTCTTTTGTAAAACAGAATCTATTGTAAATTATGATTTTCTACGCTTCTAGAATCAAGTTTTGCTCCCTGAGTTCGACCTCGGAGAATTTTATTTTCGAGTAATAAATTATAATCAAACCGGTCGGGTTTAACCCCGCACCAGTTTTTGGTGCCGTTGCCGGGGAGCAATGAGCATTCTAGAAGCTACAAAATCACAATTTCTGATTGAATACTGACTTGATCTCTCTTCTGTTGTGCAGGCACAGGAAGGCAAGAAGGAACAAGCAGCCGCACAATAACCACGCCAAGGGACAGGTAACCTTCTACCCTCTCTCTTAAGCCTCTTAAATTCTAAGGAGGAAAAAGAAAAGAAAAATCAATCTAGGGTTACCTATCTTCTGTACATAGTAATTCACAGAGTTGCCTGCTTTTAAATTTCAACACATTTTATCTGCATATCCACTTAAGGTAACTAGGGCTAAAACCTTCTTGCTTGAGCTCTAGTTACCTAATTCTGCGACAACTAATTGGACCAATTAGAGCCAACCTAGGATTCTAAGCTAAGGTTTTAGAGACACACCTTCTAATCAAGAACTAAAAATTCCCAAAAGAGGTGTGCCTAAACCATTGCTTGAAAGGACCTATTAAGAGAAACCCTAAGCAACCTAGCTCTTAATTCACTTGAACACTAAAAGAAAGGACCTAATAAGCTCTCACAGGAACTAATAGGTGAAGTTGATCCCTTGGATCAACCAACCTTTAAATTAGGTCACTTTTTGCACACAAAAGGCTTAAAGTTCAAGTGAAACCCTAAGCACCTTGATCTTAGTTAAAAGTGGTAGACTTAAGAGGTCAAGGTCCCCATTCTGGTCTACCTGGAATCTCAGTGACAAGAGAGGTCGGGTGGGGGAAACCCTGTAACCCGTGGGGGCGCTCTACCGTGTAGGGGTCTTCGCGAGACTCACCCTCTCTAGCTGCCAAGGTAATTCTCAGGTGGACGACCTTCTGATCAAGGGGTATCATCGGCTCCAAACCTCTATAGTCACCCAACATATTTTGGGTGTCTTGATTGGGTTCAACACCTTCTAACCTCATCCAATCCATCAGTGCATGTTCGGTAGGAGGTCCTTAAAACCTCCTTTAGAGATCCACTCTCCCCGAGGCCAAGCCTCGATACCCTTGCTTGTGCGACAACCACTCCAAATAAACCTCTCTTCTGATTCTGAACCTAATTCCCCTTCTTCTTCCACCATGGCTCAGCCTGTTGAAGAAGAGAATAATCTTGAGCACCAGCTCCAGCGTCCTAATGATCTCTTCCAAAACTTCATGAACCCACTGCAGCGTCCCATGATGCGAGATCACTATAATCCCGTTGCGGTGGCAATTGAGCCTCGAGTCAGAATCCCAACTGAAGGACCTAATTCCGAATTAAAGCCCAACATGATTCATGACATACCTAAATTCTATGGGCTTAACTCTGAAGATCTCTTCCAGCGTATCAACAGCTTAAGCATCTGGCCCAGACCTTCGGGTCAGATGCGTAGAATCGGGATATCTTACTCATGAAGATGTTCTCTTTCTCCCTTATGGACAAGGCGGCTCATTGGTATCAGACACAGACCCGCCCGATCAACACTTGGGAAGAACTTCAGTCCGAGTTTTTGAAGAAGTTCTTTCCCGTTGGTCGGACAAACGCCTTGCGCCATCAGATTACTCACTTCACGCAGCAGACGGGAGAACCTCTTCATGAGGCATGGGATCGATTCCAGAATCTCATGAGAAAGTGCCCCCATTACAGAGTTCCTAAATGGGAACAAGTCCAGTCTTTTTGCCCTCCTTCCACCAACCTTCTCCTGGGATGGACCCATATCCACCCTCATCTGACTCCAGTATCGGAGGGAACTCCGATCCTTTCTATCCTTGTCGAGGGAACTCTACTCCCCCATTCTCCGACTTTCCTGAGGCTCCTCAAACCTGTGAGGACCTCAACGCCATCCAGAATGACCCATTTTCCAACACCTACAACCCTGGATGGCGAAACCATCCCAATTTCCAGTGGGCAGGAAATTCTTAGAACCCAAGACCACCCTTTCAGCCCCGTCCACAAGCCCCTCATCCTTATCAGCTGCCTCAGCCTCGGCCCAACCCCACTTATCCATCCGGGCCCAACCAAGACCAAATGTCCCTTATCCTCCAAACTCTGGCGAACATTCAAAGAACGAATGTGGCTATCCAAAACAACATAAGGACGAAATCATAGAGGTCTGCAACCAACTTGCCCAGTTGGCAAATTCTCGCCAACCAAGCACACTTCCTTCTCAACCTCTGCCTAACCCACGTTATGAACCCAAACCTAGGCCAAGCACACTTGATCTATCAAGCCCCTTCTTCTCCATCACTTGACGGGATGGAAGCATCAACCTCCTATGCAGGTTACCAACAACAGCAGCCCATCTTACCGACCCCCAACCAAAACCAGGCAGGACTAAATTTCGATAACAACCCATAGTGGTAAAGCAACCCAAGATCCACCGTATCCAGACCACTCCAAGCTTGGTAGTGACCCAAACCCTAGGACAGTCATCCAGGATGTTCCCACCCCTGTCCCAGATCAAAAACTTGGACCTATCCTAGAGGAACCAACCAAGGTTCCATTTCCCGAGGCCTTGACCAAGGGAAAGAGGACAGCTAAACCCGTGGCTCCTGAGGAGGATCTGATCAAGCTCTTTGAGCAGGTCTAAATAAATATCCCCTTGATGGATGCAATCCGCCACGTACCGGCTTACGCACAATTCTTGAAAAATGTGTGTACACCCCAGCTTAAGCCGCGAACCAAGAGTGGGAGTCCGATTGTACTATCAGAGTAAGCCAGCTCTGTGATCCTGAGTAAACTCCCACCCAAGGCAAAAGACCCAGGCACTCCCTAATTTCATGCAAGATTGGTAAAACCCAGTTTGATAGAGCATTATTAGACCTAGGCGCCTCCATAAACTTGATACCCACATCCCTACTTAACCACCTGGACGAATCTGAACTGAAACCGACTGAGGTGACATTGCAGTTAGCCGATCGATCTATCAAGTCTCCTAAGGGAATTTTTGAGGTTGTTATTGTTAGGGTGCGGGATTTCTACTTCCCTGTAGATTTCATAGTTTTGGACATGGACGCACCTGAGAATCCAAGGGATACACCAATCATACTGAGGAGACCTTTTCTGGCCACTGCAAGGGCCAACATAAGTTGTGAAGAGGGCCAAATAGACCTGAAATTTGGGAATCAGACTCTCAAGATTGATATCTTTAAGGCCCAACAAGGGATTAATTGCGGTGTCGTAGAGCAAATTTGTGACATCGGAGCCGTGGTTGATGAATCAGAAATTGAGGACACCATGATTATCCCTCATCAACTACAAGAAGCTCTAAAACCGCAATTGGTGGAGTCAGAACTTAATCTAGAAAAACCCATAACTCCTACCCTCGTACCCCACACCCACTCTGAACCACCCGCTACTGCTGATAACCCCATTCTTGAACTCAAGCCCCTTTCCGATCATTTGAAATATGTCTTTTTGGGCTCCAATCAGACACTTCCGGTGATTATAACCTCCAAACTCACACTTGACCAGGAATCTCGTCTGATTGCTGTTCTCCAGCAACATCGTAGAGCCATTGGTTGGACTCTTGATGATTTGACTGGAATAAGTCCCTCTTATTGCACACATCGCATCTATTCTGAAGAGGGCACATGACCTTCACGTGAGATGCAGAGACACCTGAACCCCAATCTGCAGGAGGTTGTGAAAAAGGAGATCATTAAGTGGTTAGATGCAGGGATCATCTACCCGATCTTCGACAGTCATTGGGTGAGCCCAATCCAGGTGTGCCTAAGAAGGCAGGGCTCACCACCATCACGACTGAAATCCGAGAGGTCATACCGACCCGTATAGCCAACTCGTAGAGAGTCTGCATAGATTACCGAAGACTCAATTCCTCCACGAAGAATGATCATTTCCCACTACCATTTATTGATCAGATTCTCGAAAAACTAGTGGGAAATAGATTCTTCTGCTTTCTTGATGGGTACTCCGGTTACAACCAAGTGGTGATCCATCCTGAAGACCAAGAAAAAACCACGTTCACCTGCCCCTTCGGGACGTACGCGTTCTAAAGGATGCCTTTCAGTCTCTGCAATGCACCCGCAACTTTTCAGCGGTGCATGCTTGCCAGGTAGATGATTATTTGGAAGTCTTCATGGATGACTTCTCAGTTTTTGGGGCATCAATTGACGATTGCCTCCAGCACTTGGTTCACATACTCAGGCGATGCATTGACGTAAATCTGGTTCTTTCCTGGGGAAAGAGCCACTTTATGGTGCCTGAGGGGATCGTCTTGGGACACTTAATTTCTGAGAGAGGCATCCAAGTGGATCGAGCCAAGGTTAATCTGATTTCTAAACTTCCTATGCCTAGCTCGATCGGGGACATCCGATCTTTTCTGGTGCACGTTGGTTTTTACTATCGTTTCATCCCTGATTTATCGAAAATCGCGCACCCCCTGACCCCTCTTCTCTCCAAGGATGTACCCTTTCAGATTTCCAAGGAATGCACTCCAGCTTTTGAGATCCTTCGTGACCGAGTCACCCAAGCCCCGATCCTATAGTCCCCTGATTGGTCTTAACCCTTTGAGATTATGTGCGAAGCATCTGACTTCGCTGTAGGAGCGGTTCTGGGGCAGAAGATTGACGAGAAACCCGTGGTCATCGACTACGCTAGCAAGACACTTGACGAGGATCAGCGTAACTGCAAGGCTACGGAGAAAGAGCTGCTAGCTGTAGTATTTGCCCTTAAAAAATTCAGATCTTACCTCCTGGGTTCCCACGTCATAATCTACTCGGATCACACAGCTGTGAGGCATCTCCTTGCGAAGAAGGACGCGAAGCCTCGATTAATCCAATGGATCTTGCTATTGCAAGAATTCGACCTCGAGATTCGCGACAAGGAGGTAAGACAGAACGTGGTAGTTGACCACTTGTCTCACCTTCCTTCTGAGATCATCAACCCTTCTGGACCCATCACGGAGCATTTTCCTGATGAGCACCTCTTAACTATTGGTACCAGGCTTCCATGGTTTGCTGATATAGTAAACTACTTGGCATCACACCAGATCCCGTCTGATTGGCCGAAGGCCAAGAAAGACAAGTTGAGCTCCGATGCCAAGTACTACATCTGGGAAGACCAGTACTTATTTCGCATAGGTGCTGACCAAATTATCAGGCGATGTGTCTTGGAGGTCGAAATCAATGACATTCTCTCTTTCTGCCATGACCAGGCATGCGGTGGCCATTTTTTTGGGCATAAAACCACATCAAAAATCCTCCAGTGTGGCTTCTACCAGTCCACTATCTTCAAGGACGAATACAGTCACTGTAAGGCATGCAGTCGTTGCCAAACTTTGGGCAACATGAGCCATCACGACATGATGCCTTTACAGCCGATTCTCGTATGCGGGATTTTAGATATTTGGATGATTGATTTTAGGGGCCCCTTCCCTATCTCAGATGGCTTCGAGTACATTTTACTCGCTGTTGACTACGTGTCCAAATAAATCGAAGCCATTCCGACCCGAACCTGTGACCACAAGATCATCATCAAATTCATTCATCAGAATATCTTCTCGCAGTTCGGGATTCCTCGTGCGATCATCTCTGATGGAGGGACCCATTCGACCAACGCTCAGTTCAAGTCACTGATGACCAAATATGGGGTGTCGCATCGAATCTCTACTCCTTATCACCCCCAGACTAATGGTCTAGCTGAGCTATCAAATCGGGAGATCAAGAAAATCCTGCAGGTTACTGTTCGACCTGATAGGAAGGACTGGTCATCCCAACTTCTGGAAGCTTTGTGGGCTTATAGGACAGCCCACAAAATCCAATTAGGCATGTCTCCTTTTAGACTGGTGTACGGGAAGGCGTGTCACCTCCCCGTCGAACTGGAGCACAAAGCCTATTGGGCAGTACGGAACTGCAACCTAGATCTTTCTAAGGTAGGAACCCACAGAAAGCTTCAGATAAGCAAGATTGATGAATTACGCCTTGATGCATATGAGAACTCGCAAATCTCCAAAGAGCGGGTTAAAGCCTTTCATGACAAGCACATATCTAGAAAGATCTTCCACCCTAGTCAGAAGGTCCTACTCTTCGATGCTCGACTTAAATTGTTCCCTGGGAAACTGCGATCCAAGTGAGTCGGACCATACCTTATCTGACAGATTTTTGGAAATGGAGCCATCGAGATCAGTTCGCTCAGCCACGATTCTGAACCTTTCGTCGTGAACGGCCAGAGACTCAAACCGTTCATTGACGTAACCAATACAGATTTGCCTGAGTCATCATTTATCCTCCATTCTCCCTGAGCTAATTACGCCCAACCGATGGTGTAAAACTCAGCGCTTAACGGGAGGCAGACCGTCATTCTTTTGAAAACCTGAAATCTTTTTCTGACATTTCTTTGCACTTTAGGTTCATTCCTTAGGAAAGCTGACTTCACCTCAGGTGCTCGTACCTGAGATTGGAAATCGTCCGCAACAATCACCTCGACCCATCCACTCACCAAATACCTGTCCTAATGCATGAACCTAGCTAAATAAAAACCCACCCAGTGTACAATGAGGACATTGCAAACCTTAGGCATGGGGTGGGATATGAAAGTGCAATAAAAAATTCATAACAAGAAAAGGTTTCAACAAAAAATTCACATATGTCAAAAACATAAAAAAATTTAAAATTTTTTTGAAAAGGAACAAAAAAAAAAGGGAGGGAAGTACTTTTTGGTGAGCTTTACAAAAGGAGGAGGAGAAAAAGAGCAGATAATTAAAAAGGAATACAAAATGAAAAAGAAAAGGGATAGTCAATTGTAAGAAATTAAGGAATTAACCAAAGTTCTAGACCACTTTAAAGAAAAGTAAAGAGAAAGTGCACAACAAGATTCGTAAGAACGCAAACCTTAGGCATTCTTGGCTAGACTCTTAGTACTCTTTAAGATCTAGATATTCCTCAAGGGGTTGAGGAAAATGAAATGATTAAGTATTAGGTCTAAGGCTTAGGGAGTATTCAGCCTCGTTAATTGACCTTCGGTTTACGGGAGTCAGTAACCTAAGCACCCAAATTCACACACATAGTCTGGTTCAGGGAGCATAAATATCAAAATCACGCAGAAGCGTTTCAAATATTCTGAAAATGTCAAGTAGATTAGGAGCGGCCGATCAACACAAGTTGATTTGGACGAGTTCCTGGCGCGAAGAGGTGGGAAATTTCCCTCAAAGATGCGTAACAACATATCAACTCCTCGGTGCTTGTCTCCTAGGATATTTACATATCCTACTGGGGGCATGTAAGCACTCTACTGGTTCAGATTCCATGGATGACATTATTACTAAATGTCAATTGCCAGGGTCTGAATTCGGCCACGGAACACCATGGACGGGATTATCTCGAAATCTTGAAAGCTAGGGTTCTGGGGGTTACCATCGGCGGTGCTATCTCGAAGCATCAATCGCCAGGGACCCTTGAGGATTGATGATGAGGACGAGGAATCCGATACAGACCATGTCGTAAAGCCAATCCTAAGTTAGAATTAAAAAGAAAAGAGAGAGAAAACTCTCCAAATAATTAAACCCTTTGTCTCTCTCTTACAAAACTCACTGCAGACTGAACCAAGGCTAAAAATGTCTCAAACACGGGTGCTTTAACCACGGAGTCCAATAAACTTTAGGATAGTTCCTGAGGGCCTTAAAAAGCTTATCTAAAGATTGAGGCTAAAGCTACACAAATCTAGATCTTAGTTGGTACTAGAGTATCTTTTAAGTCTATGGTTGGCATTCTGACCTAATCAAGGAGACAAGAGAAAAAAAAAAAAACAAGCAGTTATCAAATTTGATGAAAGGAATTCATGGTCTAGAATAGAGGTTAAAACCTTAAATTTTTGCTAAGGGACTATCAAAAGCTAGGCATGGGGGTATGATGAGAACCTCATCATGAACCCTAACTAGTACATTTTGACCTAATAAATTAAACAAAAGCTCCAACAAAACCTAAGGGAAAGCCTAAATCAGGAAATTGAAAATCTAAGAATAAAACAATACACAAGGGGTAAAACTGTAATTTTACCATTATAATGCATGAACGGGATTTCTAAGGGTCTAGACACAGGTCAAATGAACTTAATAAGAGAAAAAGTGGGATGGTTTGATCAGAAAAGGGTTATGACAAAATCTGGGAATTAAATAACATTCTGTAACCCTAAAACAAACCCACTTTAATTCACAAAGTTTTAGGAAAGATAAAAATCACTTAAAATCTCTAAAACTCATGAAAAAATATCCCCTAGGATTTAGAACCTTCAATTTGCCATTGAAACCTATTTTGACCTAGATTGAAAACCAATTTTTGACCTAATTTGGGTTTTTATGCAAAATGTCCAATCAAACATGGTCAAACCTAAAAATCCAACCTCATCGATGGATTCCTTAGGTCCAAATTTAATTTATATCAAAATTGGGACCTAAGGAAAGGTCTCCTTTACCCACTTTCCAAAACGGTCCTCAATAATTACCTTTTGACCCTTAGCTTTTTGGACTCTTGCAGATGCCCCCTAGCTTTCCCGTCATTTTCTTCAAACAGGGCCTTCTGCCACCTGCTTGCACTAGCTATACGTCCGACGATTTTGCGCGGAGGATGGCGCCGCGCAGACCTGGGGAGCCGGCCTCAGATTTGAAAGGGAGACTCCTTGCGTTGTCCCCTGCAGCATGGGCCAGCTCCCATGTCCTGTTGGCCACCATACCTCTCGTGCGAATGCTTGAGAGGTATAGGTGTCATTCCAACCTTACCTCTGGCGAGGTTTCCCAGTTCCTCCTCACTTTTATCCCTCGGTCGATGCCAATTTAAGGAATGGCAACCCCTGCCGTTTCCTTCAAGCCTGTTTTGGCCGAGAAAATCCCTCAATTTTCATCTCCTCCTCCTCCGGCCATTCGCTCGCAGGCTCCAGCAACCCTCCTCCTCCTCTCTCATCGCCCTGCCACCATACCAGTGGCAGGGTTACCTCCACCGTCGTCTGCCGTGCCTTGCTGTACCAACAAGCGCCCTCCAGCCCCTCTTCCTCGTTGTCGTCTTCTCCCTTGGGCACTGTCTTCTCCAACGACAGCAGATACAGCCAACCGCCAACTCTCCCCCTTTCGTCCCCTTAGTTAGGTTAGACTTACTCCTCTCTATCCCCTCTTCATTTTCCCCTATCAATTTCTACTACCACGCATCGACCATCACACACCACCGCCACCTTCTCCACCTCCGGCAGACCACCGGCGAGACGCAGCCACCGCGTCACACCTCCACACGCCTCGCCAGACACCCCACGAGCTCCGCCATGACTCACTGATCATAACCCCCCTTCCCATTCACCGCCACACACTCCCAACACGCCTCCTGAACAAACCCACCTGCACAGCCACAGGGTGACCTAGGCACGCATGCCCAGGCCACCTTGCGCCACTCTAACCACCGGGCCATCTTCTCCGTGCTCCGGTGAACCTCCCCAAACAATTAACATGGCCGAAAGGTTGTGCTATTGATTTCAGGGTCAGGACGCCTTCCGCCATTGTCGCTGAGCTTGAATCAAGCTTTAAGCCTCTCCAGGTCGCATGCGGCTCCAGGAGAGACCTTCAGGCGATGCGGGTTTGAGGCACGCACGCACCCAGACTTCAATTGGAGTCAAGAGACTCCACGCCTGCTGCAATTGCGAAGGTCACTCTGCATGCACGTGTGAGAAGCGGGTGGGACATTTAGTCCCACCTCGAAAGCTGACAAGCGGGAGGCGCAATATAAATTGTAAAAGTGCCTTAGGCTCATTGCCTCAAGACACACAGGGGTGAGGTCCCTCGCCCTCACTCACCCGATCTCATCTGCGACTATCCCCCACAAACTTGGCTCGACCTAAATAGCCTGCCTGTGCACACCTCGCGCACCACCCACGTCGATGCGCCTAGTCTCAGGCACGTCACCCGACCCGCATACCTGATTAAGGCTCTGGGAGAGCGAACCCTGGAGTGAAATAGAGAGAGAGAGACACGGGGAGGGTAGGAGTTAGGTTTTGCCTAACCATACTCTTGAGCAGGAACAGGAGAGGAAGCAAAGGAGGCGGAATGGAGAGGACTTAGCTGCAGAAAGGCAGCTGCGGCCAAAGAGAAAGGGTGAAGGACTTGGAGTAGCAAAGGAACCAAAGGAAGAAGACGACACTGTAGCCGCAGAGAAGCTGAGGCAGAAGGAGAAAGAAGAAAGAAGAAAGCAAGAAGCGCAACTGAGACTTAGCCGCACCAAGTAGCTAAAGCAGGAAGAGAAGAAAAGAGAGAGCAGAGGCACAGGGAAGAAAGAAAGGAAGAAAAAGAAGAAGGAGGAGGCGCAGCTCAACAGAGAAGAAGAAGAAGCCAAGAGGAAGAAGAACTAGCAATAGCGGCAGCTGAAAAGAAAAGGCAAAACACTATAGCAAGTGGTGTTTAAGTCGTCTGACCCTTGGAGTCAGACGTCTGAAGAGAGAAAGAGAGGCAGACCAAAGAAGAAAAAAAGAGAAGAAGAAGAAGACATTTCTTTTCCTTTCTTTAGTCTCTCTTTTGTAAAACAGAATCTATTGTAAATTGTGATTTTCTACGCTTCTAGAATCAAGTTTTGCTCCCTGAGTTCGACCTCGGAGAATTTTATTTTCGAGTAATAAATTATAATCAAACCGGTGAGGTTTAACCCCGCACCACAGCTCTTGTTTATTAAAAGGCAGTTGTTCACATTTCTATTCATTCATTTAAGACTGCAATTTCAAACACGCATACAAACAGTGTAAGTACTTCTCGTCCTAGGATTCATACCACATCCTAGCTTTCTAGTTATCCATTTTCACATATGCATTCAGGTTCTATATTTAAAATAGGTGGAAACCACTCTACCAGATAACCCGGGAGTACTGGGGGCTTGAACAGTAGGCTTACGTGCCTCAGCAAGCCCCAAACCCACAACCAATCGAACTCCTATACCAAGGAACATACCACAATGGAACATTCAGAACAGTATATAAGGATTTCTAACAAGTAGAGGAACCCACAAGGAAACCACCGACATCGTGTTTGCGTAAAACGGACCTCAAACGGACCCTAAACGGGTCAAAAACAGGGCTGCAGACCTAAATCAGATGTTTGGCACAAGGTCCAGATGTCTTAAAAGTAACCAGGGTCTTACCTCAGGTTCCTGCATCGACTTCAGACGTCTGAACCCCTATTTGATCGTCTGGACCCAACTCCAGACGTTCGACCTCTACTCCAGTCGTCTGGGAGTGCTTTCGGTCGTCTGGTAAGTTGTCCAGACTTCTGAAATGTGTGGGAGGGCATGCCTCGCGCCTTCCCGAGGCTATCTCTGCACGCAATAGGAGAATCATCCACTTTTAGCCATGCAAATCGAAGTTGCGGTGCGGCCTACATGGCCGTAATAGCAAGAGGAACATACCTTCGCGAAACACTGCTTTCAGACGTCCGGTGTCGTCTCCAGACGTCCAACCCATCATCTGGACGATACGCTAGACGTCAGATTCTGGGAAAATCCCAGAACTAGAACGACCTCCTGCTCCTCCTCGCCGCGTGCAACCGCGGCCTTTCCTCCTCTCCTGCAGCTCCGACTGTAGCAAGTGTCAAGACGTCTCCCCCAACGCACTCCTCCTCCCGTACGCTCCGCTTCGGCTATGCGTCCTCCAGCGAGCTCTCACGAGCTCGCGAGCTCAAGCTCTTCCTCCTCTCCTCACGCTGCCTCTCCTCCTTGTCACTCGCTCTCGAGTCCTCTCTCACACTCGCCCCTCTCACTACAGTGGAGAGGAAGGAAGGTGGCTGTGGTGGAGTGGGGAGGAGAGGAAGGGGGAGAGGGGTTTTATGTAAGGGAGTGGCTAGGGTTCGAGTGAAGGAGAGAAGAGGAGAGAGAAAAGAGTGGTACTGTCTGCGTGTAGCTCGAATGCAGACGTGAAGTTACGTACAAAGTTTTCAATTTTCAGACGTCTGGGAAGGGGTCCAGACATTTGACCGACAGTCTAGATGTCTTAAAAGCTTAGAAGAGAACGGGTCTTTACATCATAACAAACTTAAAGGAAGTTTCATCCCCGAAACTTGAGCTAGCTAGGGTGTGGAAAAAGGAATTATATACGCATAACAAACTTAAAGAGGACCGAAGCAGGTCCGAAAAGACGTACCCTCAAAAAGCTCCAGGTACTGCTCTCGCATCGCCGCCTCAGGCTCCCAAGTAGCCTCCTCGTACCGCTGGCTCCTCCACAAGACCTTCACTAGGGGTACTTGCTTCCGTCTCAAACTCCGGACAGCTCTGTCTAATATCTACACTGGTCTCTCGAGGTAGGTCAGGTCTTCACCCATCTCGACACGCTCGTGGCTCAGAACGTGACTGGGATCGACGACGTACTTCCTGAGGTTAGACAAGTGGAACACGTCGTGCACACCAGAAAGCTGGAGAGGAAGGGCAAGCCGGTAAGCAACGGGTCCTACCCACTCCAGGACCTCAAAGGGCCCCACAAACCTCAGCGCGAGCTTCCCTTTCACCCCAAAACGATGCAGGCCCTTCATGGGCGAAACACGAAGAAAGACGTGGTCCCCAACCTCGAACTATACCTCTCTACACTTCCGATCGGCATAACTCTTCCGCCTGCTCCTGACAGTGCGAAGTCGTCTGTGAATCTTCTCTATCACCTCCTAACTCTGTTAGATCAGCCTGGGGCCAACCTCCTACTTGGTCCCCACCTCAACCCAACTCAAGGGCGCAGTACACCTCCGTCCGTACAGAGCCTTGTAGGGTGCCATGCCGATACTCGAGTGATAGCTATTATTATATGCAAACTCTGCCAGGGGTAAGTACTCCTCCCAATAGCCCCTTCAGTCTAGTACACAGGCATGCAAAAGGTCCTCAAGTGTCTGTATCGTGCGCTCTGACTGTCCGTCCGTCTAGGGATGGTACGCTGTACTGAACCTCAACCTTGTCCCCAAGGCCTGCTGAAACTCAGCCCAAAACTAGGAAGTAAAATAGGTATCCCAGTCAGATACAATCTCACGTGGAACTCCATGTAGACGTACCACATCACAAACATACCTCTCTGCCAACTGCGCTAGTCCCAAGGTGACTCGGATTGGCAAGAAACGTACCGTCTTCGTCAATCTGTGTACGATCACCCAGACTATGTCGTGTCCTTCGCTGGGTAACGGGTAAGCCCACCACCAAGTCCATGGTGATGCTCTCCCACTTCCACTCTGGCACAAGAAGTGGCTGCAACGGCCCTGTAGGCCTCTGATGCTCGACCTTCACCTACTGGCACACCAAACACTACTGCTCGAACTCACCTACATCCCGCTTCATCCCTCTCCACCAAAAGTCACGTCTCAGATCATGATACATCTTTGTGTTCCCGGGATGTATGGTGAACCTGGACCCATACGCCTCAGTCAAGAGCTCTCTCAACAACTCCTCATCCCTGGAAACGCACAAACGTCCCCTCATGCACTGCACCTCATCTGTAAAAGAGAAGTCTCCTGGGTCCCCTGACAGTACTCTGTCTCGCAACGACTGCAGGTACGGATCTGTCATCTGTCCTATGATGATGCTATCTATCAGCTCTGATCTCGTCTATCGTGTCACTGTCACTGTCCCACATTGCCCCAATAACTCTAGGGGTCGCCAACTGCACAACTTCTACATAGGTCTTCAACTATGTGCCTATAAACTGGCCAAGTGGGCTGGCGCCTTCCGACTCAAGGTGTCAGCCACCACGTTGGCCTTCCCTGGATGGTAGGAGATGCTGCAGTCATAGTCCTTCAGGAGCTCTAACCAACGTCTCTGTCTCATGTTAAGATCATTTTGATCAAACAAGTACCTGAGGCTCTTATGATCCGTGAAAATCTCAAAGGTCTCACCGTAAAGGTAGTACCTCCATGCCTTCAGCGCGAAGATAACAGCTGCCAGCTCTAAGTCATGAGTAGGGTAGCTATGCTCATGGGACTTCAGTTACCGCGAAGCGTAAGCGACAACGTGACCCCGCTGCATGAGCACACCCCCTAACCCCTGCAACGAAGCGTCCGTGTAGACCACAAAACTGCCACTACTATCTGGGATGGTAAGCATAGGAGCCGAAGTCAGCCTCCCCTTCAACTCCTGGAAACACGCCTCATAAGCGTCTGTCCAAGAAAAGGGCACGTCCTTCTGGGTCAACTGAGTCATAGGACGCACAATCTGCGAGAAACCCCTGATAAACCGTCGGTAGTAACCTGCCAGTCCCAAGAAGCTGCGTATCTCTGTCACTGTACGTGGCCTCTCCCACCTAAGTACTACCTCAACCTTGGCTGGATGCACAGCCAAGCCATCCCCTGAAATCACATGGCCCAAGAAGGTCAACTGTCTTAACCAAAACGCGCACTTGCTGTATTTGGCATACAGCCTGCGTCGTCTCAAGGTGTCAAGAACCATCCGCAAGTGCTGTCCGTGATGTGCCTGATCCCGCGAGTAAACGAGCACGTCATCAATAAATACCACCACAAACTGATCCAGATACGATCTGAACACCCGGTTCATCAAATCCATGAAGGCAGCGGGGGCGTTGGTCAGCCCAAACAGCATGACCAAAAACTCGTAGTGTCCGTACCGGGTGCAGAAAGCTGTCTTAGAGATGTCGGTCTCCCTGATCCTAAACTGGTGGTAGCCTGATCTCAGATCTATCTTGGAGAATACTGTGGCACCTCGTAACTTGTCAAACAGATCATCAATCCTCGGTAGCGGATACCTATTCTTGATGGTGACCCTATTCAGCTGTCTGTAGTCGACACAAAGGCACAGGGTACCATCCTTCTTTTTCACAGATAACACCGGGGCTCCCCACGGGGATGCACTGGGCCTCACAAAGCCCTTCTCCAACAGGTCCTGCAGCTGTGACTTGAGCTCTCGCAGCTCAAGTGGTACCATCCGGTACGGTGCTGTAGAAATGGGGATGGTCCCCAGTACCAGTGAGATCTCAAACTCGATTTCACGCTCAGGCGGTAGTTCTGGCAACTCCTTTGGAAACATGTCGGGGTACTCTCTGACCACCGAGATGCTCTGAAAGTCTGCCACGAGGCTGGGCTCTGCCATTACACAAGCCAAAAATCCCTCACACCCCTAGCCCAAAGTCTCACTGCCCAAAGTGCAGAAATGTGCCTGAAACCTCCGTCCACCGACTATCCGAGAAACTCAAAAGAAGGCATCTCTGGTATGGAGAAGACAATCTTCCTCTCAAAACAATCCACCAAGGCGTGGTAAGCGGACAGCCAATCCATCCCCAGGATCATGCCAAAATCCTCCATCGGTATCACGATCAGGTCAGCAAGGAGGCTGTGCCCCCCAATACTGACCTCACAGTCTGTGTAGACCTCCTCAGCTACAAACAGCTGACCACCCAAACCTATGATCACAAATGTATCCTCTAACAACATGCAGTCCTATTCCAAATTGACAGCAAAACTTGCAGCAATAAACGAGTGTGTCGCGCCGAAATCAAAAAGTTCGTAAACTAATCTGCCGGAAACTGTAACCATACCTGTCGCCACTGAACCTGATGCCCTGGCGTCTCTGTGTGTCAAGGCATTGATACACCCCTCAGCTCTCAGTGCAGAAGAAGCAGCCACACTCTACGTCGGACGGGTAGCCGCTGGCCGATACCCTCCCCACGATTGCTGTCCTCTCCCACGCGCCTGAAAACCATGACCACCTGCTCGGCCTCCAGCGCTCGGTGCAGGGAGCATCTACTGCGCTCCAGCCCTAGATGGGCAGTCCCTCCTGAGGTGGCCCGGTTGGCCATACTAGTAGCAGAGGGGAACTCGACTCCCTCCCTCAGTAGGTCCCTGCTGTCGACTGGGCGGGGATCCAGTGCTGGCAGTTGGCCCCGGTCGGGGGCCCCCAAAGGCCGCTGACGGCCCCACAAAACGAGACAGCTCTCCTGTAGGTGCCGCATGCCTCCTCTCTCGTCGGCCCTGTGAGTACTCTGGCTGGTAGGGCCTCTTCCGTCCGCTGTCGGTGTCTCGTGAGGTCGGGTTGGTCTCCTCGTACGTCGTAGCTGCCTCCACCACTCTCGAGAAGGTGGGCAGCTTCAGGGGCTTGACATACCCCCGAATGGCAGGCCGGAGCCCCTCAGTAAACCTCCACAGGCACTCCTCCTCAGTAGCCATAGCTGTCGCAGCAAAACATGACAGCTCTAGGAAGCGTGTGCGGTACGCACTAACAGTCATCGTCCCCTGGTGGAGAGTGTGGAACTCCCTCCTCCTCTGGTCCTGCCAAGTCTGCGGGAAGTACTGCTTTCAAAAGAGGGTCACGAATTGTCCCACGTCGGCTCTCCCCTCTCCTAGCGTCTAACTGCCCTCTACCACCTGTGTGCCACACTCTCTAGCTGGTACGTGGCAAAGGCCATGCGGCACTCCGAAGGGGGTGAAGGGTGTCAAACACCTTCTCAATTTGCTCCAACCAGTCCTCTGCCTCAGATGGGTCCTCATCCCCCTTGAAGAAGGGGGGCTTCAGCTTCTAGAACTGTCCGAAAAGCTCATAGTGCAGCTGTAGTGGGGGAACGGGCACGCCTCCAGGCAGGGAAGGCTTGTGCTCAGAAGTGTCAAAGTGCGGTGGGGGCGGTAGACCACCCCCTCCCCCTTGTCTAGTGCTGCGTCGGTCTCTCAGCCTCACAGAGGACTCCCCATCCACGTCCCTAGGGAGAGGCACCCGTGGAGGTGGGTGGAGCTCCTCTCGTACTATGCCTCATATCAACTGAGCGAGGTCTTGGGCCTGAACGCCCAAGAGAAGTAGCTGGTCAACTGGCACCTTGGGCTCAGCACGTCCCAAGGGCTCGACTGGGCCCAGCACCCTAACGCCTGGGAGAAGAGTCTAAACTCACTAACAAAAAGGAAGTACAACCATAGGAAAACTACTGCTGGGCTCAATTGGGCCCAGCACCCTCTGCAGCCAACGTCTCGGGCTGCTCAACTCTTGGACCTGTAAAGGGGTACGAAAAAAATGGAGTCATCGAACGCTGAGTAGAGTGGCAACCAAACTAACTAAAGCAGTAAAAGCTAGCGGGTAATTTATCTTTTCCATTTATTTTATTTTACAAGTCATTCCTTTTCCCCCGTTGGTTTAGTTTTCAGATCTCTTTCTTGATCTCGCATGTTCCCTGTGGGAACGATCTTGATTGTAGTCTTTTTCGAAGAGTAGAAGGCACACGTGATTCTCTCTTGGCCAGGAGAGTCCCCCGTGGTGATCCTACACCCAGTCAACCACCCCGAGGTTACGGACAGACATAGCGGTGACTACGGCATGCACGATAAGTGCACGGGTAGCTACCCCACACTAGCACATGGTTAGTCGTTTCCGTTAGCGGGTACGCTTAAAGTACATCACAAAACAGTATAGGGCCTAGCCCTCTTAATAACAGGGGTCTAGCGCCTCAGAACCAAACAGGGTTCTCGCCCCTCCATAGTCCGGCACCCTTGTCTGACTACCCCGGTTCGCCCAGTGGGCCTAACAAGTCGGTGTAGGGTGGCTAACTGAACCCCGGGCCCTGTGGGGTGGCTAGCTCTCTCCCTACACTAGTAGCTCTCTCCGGTACAGTGTACGTGAGGGCCAAAGAAGTCGGTGTGGAGTGGCCAATCCTAACCCTGGGTCCCAACCCAAGGGCGACTAGCTCCGCTCTACACTAAACAGGGGACAATCGCTCTCCTTGGTACCACGTACTCAAGGGCCAGCACACTTCCCACTCACATTTCTAAATCCATTCTATTTATCCATAGGAGCTATACTCCTAATTCCCCGTAGGGTTCATGCTCGTATTCCCCATGTCATGCCATACCAGGTTTCATCATTCACATTTCCATTCTCAGATTATACACATGCAGCTCGTATTTCCATCATTTAACATATACAACAAGTAATGTCACATGTAACTGTTTAACTGGCACAGGCATTTTATATTTCACAAGCAGCTCTTGTTTATTAACAAGCAGTTGTTCACATTTCTATTCTTTCATTTAAGACTGCAATGTCAAACACGCATACAAACAATGCAAGTACTTCTCGTCCTAAGATTCATGCCACATCCTAGGTTTCTAGTTATCCAATTTCACATATGCATTCAGGTTCTATAATTAAAATAGGGGGAAACCACTCTACCAGACAACCCGGGAGTACGGGGGCTTGAACGGCAAGCTCACGTGCCTCGGCAAGCCCCGAACCTGCAACCGATTGAAGTCCTATACCAAGGAACATACCACAATGGAACATTCAGAACAGTATATAAGGATTTCTAACAAGTAGAGGAACTCACAAGGAAACCACCGACATCTTGTTTGCATAAAACGGACCTCAAACGGACCATAAATAGGTCAAAAATAGGGTTGCAGACCTAAATCAGTCGTCTGGCACAAGGTCCAGACGTCTTAAAAGTAACCAGGGTCTCACCTCAGGTTCCTGCGTCGACTTCAGACATCTGAACCCATATTTGATCATCTAGACCCAACTCCAAATGTCCGACCTCTACTCCATCCGTCTGGGAGTGCTTCGAGTTGTTTGGTAAGCTGTCCAGACGTCCGAAACGCGTGGGAGGGTGTGCCTCACGCCTTCGTAAGCTATCTCTGCATGCGACAGGCAAATCATCCACTTTTAGCCTGCAAATCGAAGCTGCGGT
Source organism: Thalassia testudinum (assembly GCA_037157565.1). Taxonomy (NCBI): domain Eukaryota; kingdom Viridiplantae; phylum Streptophyta; class Magnoliopsida; order Alismatales; family Hydrocharitaceae; genus Thalassia; species Thalassia testudinum. The sequence continues at coordinate 56,284,266 of JAZHRO010000002.1, forward strand.
GCGGCCTGCATGGCCGTAACCGCAAGAGGAACATACCTTCTTAGAACACTGCTTTCAGACGTCTGGTGTCGTCACCAGACATCCAACCTGTCGTCTGGACGGTACGCCAAATGTTTGATTCTAGGAAAATCCCAGAACCAGAACGACCTCTTGCTCCTCCTTGCCGCACGCAGCCATGGCCTCTCCTCCTCACCTGCAGCTTCGGCTGTAGCAAGTGTCGGGACGTCTCCCCCGACACGCTCCTCCTCTCTCACGCGCCGCTCCGGTCGTGCATCCTCCGGCGAGCTCCCACAAGCTCAGGAGCTCAAGCTCTTCCTCCTCTCCTCACGCCACCTCTCCTCCTCGTCGCTCGCTCTCGCGCCCTCTCTCGCGCTCGCCCCTCTCGCTCCAATGGAGAGGAAGGAAGGAAGGTGGCTGTGGTGGAGTGGGGAGGAGAGGGGTTTTATATAAGGGAGTGGCTAGGGTTCGGGTGGAGGAGAGAAGAGGGAGAGAGAAAAGAGTGGCAATGTCTGCACGTAGCCCACACACAGACACGAAGTTACGTACAAAATTTTCAATTTCTAGACATCTGGGAAGGGTACCATACGTCTGACCGACAGTGCAGACGTCTTAAAAAGCTCAGAATAGAATGGGTCTTTACACTTGCAGAGCAAAACCTACCCCCTACCCATGCGCACTCTCTTCTCTCTTGGGTTCTGCTCTCCTAGAGCCACGTGTTTCTCGGGTAATCGGGTCGGGTACATGCCTGGGACCAGGCCCACTTGCGTGCGGTGGTGGGCAAGGAGTGCAAGTCAGGTCGAGTCAACCAGGTTCGCGGGGCGTGGTCGCGAACAAGGTGGTTTGGTTCGGGTAAGAAGGTCCTCACCCCGTGATTCGAAGGCGATAAGCCTCTGGTAGGAATTCAATTTATGCTGGTGCTGTGCCTCTTCCAATTCTGAGGTAGGACTATCTTCCCACCTTCTTTTCGTGCGCCTGCGGTAGAGGTGCTCTCTTCGATTGCAGCAGCTGCTACTGCCCTTGTCTTCAATTGACAGCCTGGAGTTGTGCGCGAAGATGTTTCGCGCATTCTGGGACATAAGCCTGGAGCTGGCAAATCCTAGAGCAACTTGCAAGCTTGCTTCAAGCTTTGCTCCAATGGCGGATGAACGTCTACACCTGAAATAATACAGCAGCCTCGTGGCCACGTCAGAATGTTCACGAAGCTTCGTCGAGGCACGGTGAGTGTGCTGCAGTGGTCGACATGGCGTGGGAACGCCTGTGTGAGTGTGTCTAGGGCACACTGTGTGCGTATGTGTGGGTGTGTTCGAGGGTGTGTTTGGGTGAGTGTTTGGGTGATATGAGTGAGGGCTTGTAATCAGGGAGTCGAGGGGATGCTTATGGACTTTTCGGTGAGGAGAGGGGTGGTCTGTGGTGGTGGAGCGATCTCGCCGGAGTTGGTGGCCGGAGGTGAAGGAGATGATGGTGATGGAGTAAGGAAGTAGTCGATTTAGGGAAATAAAGAGCGGGAAAGAATGTAGAGGGTGAAGGGAACTTATCTAGGAGGTGAAGAGACGAAAGGGAGACAAAGATGGCATCGGGCACATATTGCCGACGCCGGAGACGAAGATGCTCAGAGAGGGACGGTCGGCAAGGATGAAGAGGATTCAAGGGTGTCGGCGGGTGCTGCACGACGCGGATGAACGTGAGGAAGAAGAACCTGCTACTGGTATTGTGGTCAGGCGATGAAGAAGATCAGGGAAGGTCGCCTGAGCTTGATGAGAGAATTGGCCGAAGGAGGAGAGACGAATTTGAGGGGGTTTTCTGGTCAATTTCAAGCTTGGAGGAGTCGGTTGAATCTGGGGTTTCTTAAATAGACCTCTGGAGGGGGATTTGTGCTTCGAAGCCAAGCTTCCAAGCAAGGTAAGCTCGCTGGCGATGGAAACTATAAAAGTGACCCAAATCTCTCATGCATTCGCATGAGAGATTGGGAAAGAATCTTGGATCATGGATGGGTTTAGATTGGAGGGATTTTCTCAGAGAATCTCCCTTCCGATTTTAAAGGGGATTCTCTGAGAAATCAGGGAGAAATCACCTTTTAAAGCTTGCCGGAGTAGGATTCCTCTGCTATAATGGCGGAGAGACCTAATAGCAAAGAATGGTGAAGAAGCTAGCGGGCCAAATGCAAGGGTTTTTGAAAGATAGGGGCAGAAATGTAATCAGGCTGGACCTATTTGCAAAGTGGGTCAAGATGAGTTCCCCTTGGGTCCAAATTTCGGTACAAACCTAATTTGAACCTAAGAAATCCAATGGTGAAGTTGGATTTTGGGTTTGACAACATTTGACTGGGAAATTTATGCAAAAATCTAATTTAAGGCAAATATCTGTCTGAGACCCCATTCTAGGTCAAAATGGGTTCCAATGGCCAAATTGAAAGTTCTAAACCCTAGAGAATATTTTTATATGATTTTTAGAGGGTTTAGGTGAATTTTATCCTGACCAAAACCTTGTTTAATCAAGTGGGTCTATTTTAGGATTTCAAAAAGTTATTTAATTCCCAGAGCTCACACGAACCCTCTTCTATCTGATCCAACCCACTTTTTATCTTGTTAAGACCTTTTAACCTTTGTTTAGCCCTTGAGAAAATCTGTTGTTGTACTGCAATGATAAAATTGTAGTTTTACCCCTTGTTTCTTGATTTTTTCTCAGAAAGGTTATTCAGTGAATTATAACCTCCAGTTGGTTATGTAGGAGCTTTTATTCTCTTCTTTGGGTCAAAATGAGCTAGTTATGGCTCATGAGGGTGTTCCCATCATTAACCATTAAAGCCTCTAAAATATAGAGAAAAAGAGAGAGGAAGAATTAAGATTTCATTTAGAAATCTTAGTTCAAAAATTTCAGGGACCTTTTCGCGATAGCAAATAAGTCGCGCTTCCCACCGCAAAAGTAGCGGCGGCAGTGGCAGCACGCAACGTAAGCATGACACATGGCAACGCGAGGCACCAGCAGGTGACGCGTGGCAGGCCGGCGAGCGCGAGCGAGTGTGGCAAATCGTGATGCATGGCGCGATCAGTGGCTGCCGTGTGGGCAGGCGCGTAGGCGAGCGATCCACGTGTGTGGGCGTGGGCGAATCGGGTGGTGACACGTGGCACGGGCAAGCAAGACCGGTTCGCATGAACCAGTCAGGTCCAGGGGCGGTTTAGGACCTCCTTGCGCTGTTTCGACTGATTCGAGGCCTTCCCGACCTCGGAATTCGACAACAAGGTAACGTTGGAATCGTATCAACACGTACTACGCGTTGGTATAGTTAATTTTTATTTTTGAGTATGTTATACTTAGTGAAAAATCAGAAACGTAATTATGTGTCTCCGACCCTGTTGTTGGTCTGTTTGAATTAGGTCTTGCCCGGTGCATGCATGAATTTCAAGGTAGTCGTGGATGTTTCCCCCAGGCCTTGTGCGCACTATTCAGAGTTACCGTGACTCTTCGGTGACATTAGGTAGCTTTGTGTACCCTTCCTTTAATTCTAGTTCATTTTTGGGTATTACAGACCCATTTTGTGTACTTCTTCACATGTCTTGTGCTTGTTGGTACGTGTTTCCTCTCCTTACTAGGTTTAGAACCCAATAGGGGTTATGATTAATGTCTTGGGTACCTAAATATTAAATGTGGATGTTATAAATCAAGTTGTTGACTTGGAATGTGAATAATTAACTGCTGGATTAAAAGAGTTAACCATAATTTATTAGGCCACTTTTATTAATTAAATGAATTTAGAATATAGGATGTGGTCTTATCATTGCATGTACGAGAAGAATTCCATTTTTAGTAAAACTAGCATCGTTATGATAGTTAAATAATAATTTGATTAAAACCACAATCAGAAATTGAAAATTTCCTAGAAACGGATAAGTTGAAGGATAACGTGAATATCTGATAATTCTGGAATTCAAAAGTATAATGATTGGTATGGTTTGATTGGATATGAATAAATGATGCAGTTATCTGGAATTAGTTATATAATCACTACGACAGATTTGTCGATAATTAAAAGAATTAGATAACTAGTTTTAGCCTCACTACTCGTATTTTGGCTGTAGCTTTGGTCTTTCAGATCAGTTTTAAGGGTTGGTTTAGGGAGTTGCTAGCCTCTCTACGACTTTTTGGTTAGGCTTAGCGGCCAACTGGGATAGTGAGATGCAGGGCTCGAGGTTTGGTTCTTTCTCCGCCAGAGGGTGGGTTATTGGCTGTCTGTGGTTCAGCAATGTAGCGCTTGTATGTATTCACGCTACAAGACATAACCGCCACCTCTTTTCGCAGTGACCCTAGGGTGATAGAGTGTGGCAACTCGATGGGTATAAATGGTCTTCCCAGCCATGAGGATGGATGGTTGTTGACTTTCGCTGTTGTAGTAAAAATGTCTCGAAATGCAAACCGATGTCGCATCAATTTTATTTATTTACTATTTTTACTTGTTTACTTCTAGGTCATTCACTAGGAGGCAGTTATTGATATACATCACTCTCTAAGTCCAAAAATATTCTTTTATTACAAAAATGTTAATTTTATTTACAAAATGAGTGAATGAATCAAATAATGAATGAATGGGTTAATTATTTATAAAAGAATCAATTAATATGCACTACACTACCTAAAACATATGTACAATAAACAGGCATCAAAAGCTATATATAATTACTCTATGTTAGTTATATACAACTACTATAAGTAATATCTAAGTATAGGTACAAAAATAGCTAATAATATCTACTATACTAAATCATTATAACATACTAATATCTATAGTAGCATATATTATATATACAGTAACATAAATAAGTATTGCTAAAACCTTGGTAAAATTATGTACATAACATAAGGCTAAATAGCTATCTACTGACATATATAAATACAATGACAAATATATCTGTCACTAAAGCTCTAGTTATTTATATACATATAAGAGCTCAAATATACTATATTACTTGTACGTATACATATATACATACTATATATATATATATTACAGTATACGTTATTTATACTTAGAATTACTTATTTATCTTATTTATATACATATATACTTTATACATATACCTATATATATTCATACATATATACACACACATGTTACAACACACATAGCTCTACTCCAACACTTAGCTTATGTAGATCACTCCTCTCCTCTCTTCATCTAACACTTAGTCATTTTTAGGGCCTTCAACACTTTCAGACCAGTTCACTTTACCTCAACCCAAAAATTAGGTTTTTAATGGTTGGGTCGGCTCATTTTCGTGGGATACACAGCACCTCGAACGATGGGACCATACCACTACTAGTGAGCCAGCCCTAATTATGTTTAGGTATATTTATGTCCGATTTCAGGCCCAATATTAGTCCCACATATCCCAGCTATAGTGCATAGCCCTCGACCCATGTACTGTTCCAATATATCAACATATGCTCGAGAGAATCGTGTATGGGTATGGGTATGTGATGTGTATCCAGCGTATGTCGACTGGGAAGGCACTATCATGAAATCAATTTATATGACGTCAGCACTCTTTCCACTAACGATGCGGTGCTTTGTTTAACGCCAAAGGTCTCCTGTTATGCACTCGACTGCGTTTGAAATTGAGGTTTTTGACCCTTGATTTAAGGGCCATAAATTAGTATATATTACAATTAAATTAAATTATATCATTCTAAAGTCCTTATATATGGCTACATAATTATGTAATTAATTTACATAAATAAGTTATTTACGTATATAATAAAATTAGCTAAAATGTACTGTTTGCGTATATTAAATTAGATGTTAATCACTTAATTAACATATAAATTGATGAGTTAATTATAAAATTAACTTTATACAGAGTTAATATACATAATAAATTATTCATTACATATTTTTTATTATATTTTAGGAACTTTATTTTAATTTATATGCAATAAAATATATGTTTTAGATAGTTTTACATATAAATAATTTATAAATACTATAATACAGTATAAATACAATATAAATAAGTTGAAAATACTTAATTTAATATAATACAAGAGTACATTATAATTTACTCCAGTATTAAATTAAACTACTAATTTATTTTATTTTAAGTTAAGAAATTACCTAGTTAACTTAATAACTTAATTATTTACTGTAAGTACTTAATTAAATTAAATCAAATTACAGGTATTATATAATTTATATTATATAGTTAAATACATATGTACAGTATGAGATATAAATATGTACATATAGATAGGTTTATAGAATTACTTAGTTTAATAGGTATTTAGTTTATATAAATTAATATCTAATAATGCAATAAAGCTATATATACATTAAATTATTCTAAATACTTAATTCAATATATAGAATATATATATAAGTTATATTTACATATTATATATATATTATACATTATATACATATAGCTTAGGTTTAATTTATATATACAAGTATATACATAGTATGTAGGGTATTTTTTGTTGTTTTTGAGGTTTTTCTTATTTTTATAGTTTTTATAAGTTTAAGGGAGTTAGGGGATGAGAGAGAAAGAGTGAGATGAGAGAGAAATATTTCTTTTTGGTGTTTTTGACTTTTGATTCTTTATTAAGTTCCAAGGTCGACTGAACCGTCGGTTGGAATGTTCTACCAAGTTGGGGGTTCATATTACCTTGAAACTTAGCATACACCAAAAAATACCTAAATCCTACTCAATACACCTTTATTTTATTTTTTTAATATTTTTATTTTTATTACAAGTTGATCCAAAATGTGGCCTTGAAAGTTATTTTAAGTGAATCCTGAGGCCTAAAAAGGGGTTCTAATGGGTTAAGCAGCTAGTTAAGCATTCACAAATATTCAATATAGCACATAGAGGATGCTCAAACATTTGAACATGAATGTCATCATGATTTGCATTAAATTCTCATATGGATAGTTAGGGCATCATGAACACTAGCTGACAATGATCACAATGAGGATAAACAAGCATTTCAAACTAAATCAAAATTCATTCCAAGTACATGAATGCTTGCCATTTGAAATTATAACATTATACAACAATGTTGGCTCACTTAACACTCAAAAACCTAGTTCCAATCCTAGCTCAGGTCCTTATCCAGCTAAAACAATGGCTGCAGCAGTTGCTACTGCCAAATTCAGCAGCTACTGCTGCTGCACTTCAGATCAGGCATTGGAGCAGATGCTCAGACAACTTAAAAACACAAATTCTACAACTTCTGTAGCTATATCAGCTGCTCAACCAAAAATCCAGCAGTTAGAAATGAGATGTTGCTGTCAGAACTGTACCTCTGATCAGATCTCATAGATCTGATCAGGGTTGAGAATTTGCCTCAATGTTGGACTAATACACTTAGATCAGTCCTTTTAATATGTTTTTCCTCAAACATTAATATGAGAAATCAAAACGAACAAGCTTTGAAATTTTGAGTTTGAAAACAAAACACCTTCAAATGCCAATATAGTCATAAAAATACGCATGTCTTTCCTAGCAGATAAACTTAAAAGTGCTTGAAAATCATTTTGAATCCAGATCAAATAAAAAACCACATTCAAAATTTACTTGATCCCTGTTATCAGATCTTCCTTACATTGCTTCAAAATAACCAGATCATTGAGTAGCTCTCTAATCAATGTTACTGATTTCATTGACCTATTCTCACTATATGATAGGAAGAAAATAGAGATCTTAATCAAATTTGGTTAGAACTGATCCAATCCTTAAAAACATGTACCAAGAGTTCAAAACCATCATAAGGAACCTAATTTATGTAAAACCATATTGGATTTAGTTGATTAAACACTGATTGGAATCAAATTGCTGTAAATCCTTCATTCACGTCCTCAAACCAAATCAGAGTTAAACAACTAAATCAGTGCAATTCAGCACACATGGATGACCTTTGTGTTCAGATGAGATGAATGGGAGGTCCTCCCTTGTGAAATTCAAGCACATTCTAGATCTGGGAGCTAGGAAGCTTCAAATCTAGAATGACTCAAGTGAATGGGGTGAGCTGTGATTAAAATATCGAGGGAAAAGAGTGACCATGAATTGTGATCATGGAGTGAAGGGGAAGCTGTATGGATCATGCGAAATGCGATGAAAACACCTCTTTGATCTGAATTGATCAAAGAGGGCGAGATCGGATATAAGCTACTCTACTCCTAAGCTAGATTAATCCATCTTCAGAATTTGATCTCTAACTACATCTACTAATCTAAATTACACTAGCTAACACTACAACTAATATAGAAAATAGAAAAACTACACTAGAAAGTAATAAATCAAGGGAAGAAGGTAACGTCCAAGGTCACCAGCCGGCGGTCGATGACGAAGAAAGCAGAGAAAACCCTTCAGCTAATGAGGGAGGTGTCCAAGAGCCAACAGTTGTCAACTAGAGGCGATCGACGGAGGGAGAGCAACCCACTCTGTCACCGTGGGTGATGAAAGGGGGTGGAAGGCTGAAATGACCCTTCTAAGGATTGTTGGGAATTTTTCTAAAAAGTTAGGGACGTAAATGCGAAAATTTACTCTTTGAGTTGAGTGTGTGGGTTCTTCGGGAGGAAGAGAGTTGTCAGGGGGAAAACACCATAATTTTTCCCTCTCTCTCTCCTCTCCCTCACCTACACACACATGCACACACACACGCACACTTTCCCTCCAAACCCAAAACCCTAATCCCATCCCTCTACTTAACCCCCCCCACACTCCATCTCCACTCCACCACCACTTCCTCCACCTTCATCTCCTTCCCCCTGTCGGCGGCCACCTTCTTCCCCGCACCCCCTACCGCAGCGAGTGGAGAGGAAGGAAAAGGATGGGACAAGGAGGAGAAGGAGAGAGGGTGAGAGTGTGAGCGAGGGAGAGAGGGAGTGTGGACAAGGGAGAGAGGAGCACGGCTAGGAGCCACGACAGCTCGGAGGGGTTTGTGCGGAAGAAGGGAGCCGTGGTAGGGAATGCCAGCTCGGTGGAGCTCAAGAGCGAGGGCTTGAGAGAGGAGTGAGCTCGCTCACTTGAGGGAGCTTGTATGAGAGGGAGGAGTCGTGGGAACGCGAGGAGGGGCTCGTGGGGAAGAGCCTCTCGATCCCCCTGCAGCTGCTGGAGCCGCTACTGCCGTGCTGCAGGCGAAGGCACAAGGAAGACAAGCCATGCGAGGATTTTCTGGATACTGGAGTTTTCCAGTATCAGACATCTGAAGCATCTGCCAGACGTCTAGAGCGGCAGCAAACGTCCAGAGTTGAAACTGGACGTCTGAAAACTCGCGGAGTGGCAAGGTAAGCGTCCTGAACGAGTAAGCTTGCGCGTACGTTATGTATGTAACATTGCATTGTCGAAGGTTTTAACCTGCGAGTGTGTACGTAGGTACAAGCCTTGGAAAGACATGCAAGCATGTTCTTCGAGGTGCTTTAGGATGTTTGGGCGCCTCCATAAACATCTAATAGACACTCCAGACATCCGGGCGAGCTGACAGCCATCTGGAAAGACCCAGGACGACTGTGAAAGGGTTCAAGACATTCGCCAGTGACACAGGGAAGCAAGGTGAGGTTCTGAGATTATTAAGACATCTGGGTCTAGTTCCAAACATCTGATTTTAGACAATATGTGCATTTTTAGGCCATTTAGGGCCCAAATGAAATCGAATTTCTGTAAATGAAGTATCATTATTTTCCGCTAGAGTTTCTCTACGTGTTAGTGTCGATTATATGCTGTTTTGAACTTGTTTGATGTGCCTTGGTCGTTGGTTTAGGTCTCCAGCCTGTAACATGTTCGAGGCACGTGGAGACGACAGGACCTGCAGTTTTAGCCCCTATTCCTCCTATGTTTCCCAGTAGAGTGGTTTACTTTATTATTAAGATTCAAATAATGAAGTGTATGTTTAGAACAACTTGATTGAACCCTATGATGTGAAATGAACCCTAGGGCAGAAACGAACGAATATTGCTTGAACTAAATTGTTTACTTGAGATGCATGTTAAACCCTAATTGCTAGCAAATGTTAAATACTTGATGTAATGCTCCTTCAGTTGTAAAAACATGAGCTTCCTGTTATATAAATGAAAATCAGAAGATGAACAACGAATTATGCATGTTGAGAAATGAAATGAAACAAATTTGAGCATGAACCCTACGGGGAACTAGGAGCAGAACTCCTATATACGGAAAGAACCTTGTAAGTAGATGGGAAGTGAGCTGGCCCTTGTGTACATGGTACCAAGGAGAGCAATTGTCCCTTTAGTGTAGAGGGGAGCTAGCCGCCCCTTTGGGTTGAGACCCCAGGTTAGGACAAGTCACTTTACACCGACTTCTGTTTGGCCCTCATGTACATGGTATCAAGGTGAGCTACTTAGTGTAGGGAGGGAGCTAGCCACTCCACGGGCCCGGGGTTAGGACTAGCCACCCTACACCAACTCTTGTTAGGCCCACTGGGTAAATCGGGATAGTCAGACGAGGGTATGCAGACTGTGGAGGGGTGAGACCCCTATTCTGAGAGGGCAAGGTCCTATGCTATTCCGTGCTGTACTTTGGGTGTATCTGCTAGCGGAAACGACTGACAGCGTGCCAGTGCGGTATAGCTACCCGTGTGCTTATTACGCGTGCTGTAGTCACCGCTACGTCGCGACCGTGACCTCGGGGTGGTTGATTGGGTGTAGAACTACCACGGGGGACTCTCCCGGCCAGGAGAGCACCACGTGTACATCCTACATCAGGGAAAAGACTGCAATCAAGATCGTCCCCTTGAGGGACAGTCAAAATCAAGAAATGACCAGTTTTCTAATAGAATGAATAAAGCAGAACCACTTAGTTGAGCTAAATGGAATTGAATAATAAATCAGTTGCTTATCTTATGTTAATTGCATGTAAATGGCTTAACTTCCACTCTACTCAGCGTTAGCTAACTGCGGATTTTATAATATTGTTTAGGTCAAGGAGTTGAGCAGCTAGCATCATCGGCTGTAGAGGGAGCTGGGCACAATCGAGCCCAGCCTTAGCTGTATTCATTTTTGTTTCAGAGCTTCTTTAGTTGTAGTGAGTATTGATATATTATATTGTTTCTGTTACGTTTCTGTTCCAGTTATATTTTTGCTTTATTTTCCGTTGTTGTAGTTGTGATGGACTATAATATTGTGAGACCTTCTATTCTGTTTCCTTTATTGTCTTTGTATTATTTTCTGTTTAGTTACATTGCACGTGTGGTTGTAGAATATTTTTCTGTTTTCGGTTATTTCTCATTGGACGACTAGGTCTTGGGATTAGTCGAGGCAGGCCGGTCTCGGGTCCTGTAAGGATCTGGGATCGGATCGTAACAAAGGCTGAGGGATTAGATCAAAAGGAACCACTCAGGGGGAGGGAGCTGGTTACGCATGCAGGGAGCTGGGTAGCGGCTTAAGTTGGCAAATCACTGAATCAGAGCATCGCCGGGTGAGATTAAGTGGATAGGGTTTGGACAGTGAGATGGAGAAGAAAGAGGCACGCGAAGCTCAAATCAAACATCAGCCGTTGGATCGAATCTGGAGTACGCACGAAGTCGTAGGAAGAATCAATTTGGAGCAACTGTTGGATCAAAGGATGCATGGAAGCGACAACCTAGATCTCATGAGTTCATGCGCTACTATAATGCTCTCCCCCGTAGGTCTAAAGGTGATTTTGAAAAGGTACCCTCAAAGTGAAACGATGGAGAATTTAAGAGGAAACCCTTAAGTGGTGGAATAATCTTGCAAAGCAGTCCTTGGGATTTACAAATAGGTCCTCAGTGGTTCACAAAGAGTCCTTGGATGTTTAATTGTATATTAATGTATATGAACTAAAGACCTAAATGTTTCAAATGCTACCAAGTTTTTATTGAAGTCCAATAGAACATTTTAGAAGTTAATTTCACTTGTGATTTGTACTTTTGAACTAAATTGTGTGTTCAATTTGTATTAATGAATAGAATATCTCATTTTATGACCTAATTTCACATTTTTAACACAAATTGGATGTTTTAGGTCATTCCTGTTAATTCTCACACTTAACCCATTTCTTGTATTAATTATGTAGTGTTTAACCCAGTTTCAAGCCTAACTTGGGCATTTTAGCTATGATGAGCCACACCTCATCAATGGCTGATTGCGCAGCAATTCACCCCTGTAAATATGCCCCCTTATGCTAGTTCCTAATGTAACGCATTTAGATTAGATAGGTTTACATGCATTTTGTAAATATTTGCATTTGTGCATTTTATGGAGAGGAAGATAGAGGGAGAGATTGAGCCCCCATTTCCACCTCATTCCCATTCCAATTCCACCACATTTCTACCACCTAATAACACCTAACACCCCCTACATTAATTCCATGACAACCTAAGTGCCTACCCATAATTTACCCAAAATATCCCTACTAAAGAAATCTCCTAACGACACTCGTCCTTACTCGCCACCCTCATCCCCTCACCTATAAATTTCCCTACTCTACGCCCATGCGTAGGGGTCGTCACCACCCTCTTCAGCATCCACCAACCCAACAGCAACACACCCCCTCCCCTTCGCAGATACCTCCCATGCAGATAGCCGGCCACCTTCTCCCTGCTCTCCTCTCTCCCTCTCTTCCCCTCCTCCACTAGCAGTACCCTATCACAAGTTGAGAGGGCAAACTAAAGAACAGAGGAGCTCCCTCCCGTGGTTGCAACCACCACAGTGAGGGTGCACCACCATCTTGCTCATTGAGAGTAGGTAGATGTGGTGTGTCTCTTTCCCTTTGTTTTTTTTATTTCGCTGATTCGTTTCGTGTTATTTGATTGCCATTAGAGCAAGCTCCACAAGCTACTCTGTTTCGCTACAATGAATCCATCGCAGTTCATTTTTTTAGCACAGCCACCAGAAAGTTTCTCACTTATCCGACTCCCTCATGAGAGAACTCACGCCTCCAGCCAATCGCAACTTCTCCGCGCCTCACGCCTGCACGCTTTTTCTCTCCCCATCCACCGACTAATCGAGAAGCCCACCCGATGGATTCTTGAGTTAGCCAATAGCTTTTTGCCTTTAGGCACTTGATCAATGACGATCGGTTTGTACTAAAAAGGGATTTTAAATGTCGTTGTTATAGTATACATTATAAATATAAACCATTGTCGAGTCAATTTTATTTATATACTTAAATTTTTACTGGTTTATTCCAAGTCGTTCGCTGTAAGGCAGTTATTGATATACATCACTCTCTAAGTCCAAAAACATTCTTTAATTCCAAAAATGTTAATTTTACTTACAAAAATGAATGAAAGAATCAAAGAATAAAAGAATTTGGTTAATTACGTACACAAAAACACATTGCAATACTTGGAAACAAATGTACACACAAGCATTAAAAAAAAACTCACACAAGCATTAAAAAAAAACTATGTACAACTACTCTATTCAGTTATTTACAACTAATATAGTTAATACCCAAGTATAGGTACAAAAACAGTTAATAATACTTACTATACTAACTCATTATAGCATACTAACACCTATAGTAACATATATAAGTGTCACTATAACTTTAGTAAAATTATATACATAACATAAGGCAAAAACTATTATCTATACTAACATATAATCCTATGTATAGTGACATATATAGACATCAGTGTAGCCTTAATAACATACTCTACCTGAGTCAAAAACTACCTATACTAACATATATATATATACAATGACAGATGTATTTGTCACTAAAGCCCTTTGTTTATATATAAACATATATGAGCTCAAACACTTATACTAATCTAGATACACTATCTATACTATTACAGTATACACTATATTATATTATTTATATGCATATGCATTATATACTTTATATACATATATACATATATATATAGACGCACAGACACATATAAACACACTGCTTTTGCACATAACACACAACTCACTAACACACACATAGACACAACACAGGGCATATGGAGAGCTAACACTTAGCACAAGCACAAGGCTCAACACTTACCTGCATATCAGCCTCGCTTCTCTCTCACACAACCAATTCAGACCAGCTCAGTTCGATTTTTAACCAAAAATTGGTTTACTTGGTAGGCGGCCTTTTCGAGGGATACACAGCGCCCATTACTGGGTGAGACCAGACCTCTACTAGGGCCACCCTAGTTGTTATTAGGTTCATTTTAACCTGTTTATAACTCGTTATTAGGCCCACATAGGCCCACGCACAGTGAACAACCCCTGACCAAGTGCACCGTACCATATGCTCAAATCATGCTCAAAGGGATAGAGATGGGTAATGTGTATTGCACCCGACGCATGTGACGACTGAAGTGGGCATAGCACAAAACACTAGTATGGTAGTGCGTGTGATAGAACATTACCGATGTGGGACTTTTGAAAGTGCCCCTTCAGCTGCTACTGTGCGTTATGATGCTATCTGAATTAAGGGCCATAATTTATTATAAATTAAAAATAAATTATGAAATTTTAAAGCCCTTAGATAAGGCTAAATAATTATGTAGTTAGTTTAAAAAAATAAGTTAATTTATTATATAATTAAATTAAGTAAAGTCTACAGTTTTTACTCATGAAATTAGAGTTTAATTTATTAATTACAGTATAAATTAGTTAATTAGTTGTCAAATTAACTTAGTACAATATTAATATACATAATAAATTATTTATTACAGATTTTTATGGTATTTTATAAGCTTTATTTTAATTTATTTAGATTTAAATACATTTTTTAGTTAGTTATACTTATAAATAAACTATAAATTCTGAAATACAGTATAAATATGATATAAATAAATTGAAAATACTTATTATAATATAGTACAAGTATACACTATAATTTATTCCAGTATTAACTTAATTTACTAATTTATTTTATTTTAACTTAATAAATTACCTAGTTAACTTAATAAATTAATTGTTTACTGTACATATATAATTAAATTACATTACAGGTATAATATTATACATGATACATAAATAAATACGTATGTACAATATTGGGTATAGATATGTACATTTGAATATGTTTGTATAATTACTTAGTTATTTTACAATTAGGTTATATGAATTAATATAAAATAATACAATAAAGTTATATATACATTATATTACTCTAAATATTTATTTTACTATATAGAATACAAATATAAGTTATTTATATACAATATATATATTATGCAATATTTACTTTAGCATAGATTTAATTAGTATATACAAGTATATACATGGTATATATGGTATTTTTAAGGTTTTTTAGGGTTTTTCTATTTTTTATAGGTTTTAAAGGTATGGTAGAGATAAGGGATGTGAGAGAAAGAAAGAGATGAGGGAGAGAGAGTTGTTTTTGGTATTTTCAATGTTGAGTTCTTTTATTAAGTTTTAAGGAATACTAAACCGTCGACTGATATATTCTACCAAGCCGGGGGTTCAGAATGCCTTGAAACTTAGCATATACTTAAAAATATATCTAATCTTGACCATGACAGATTTATTTTATTTTTTTGTAATTTTTTATAATTTTTATTTATTTACAAAGTTCAACAAGTTAAGGCCTCAAACAGTGTTACCAAGATAACCTAAGGCCTTGAATAGGGTTCTAATGGCTGGGAATTCAGTTAAAACACTCCAAAGCATCAGTACACTATCTAAAACATATTTGAACAATTAAATTTGATTTTTTCTATGATTTTCATTAATATTCAGGTTTTGGACAGTTTATACAACTGAAAGTAGCTGACAACAAAATTTAAACAAGATACAAGTGATTCAAATTGAATTTCAGTTAATCAAAGGTATATGAATGCTTGTGAATGATATAAAAAATATTAAAACTCAAGTTAGCTCACTACAACTCCAATTCCAACCTTAATTCCACTCTGATTAGATCAGCCAGATCAGCCAAACAATGGTTGATCTGCTACATATGACAGCAGCTGAAACTCAACAGCAACAGCTGCTGAATTACATCCAAAATCAGGTGCCTCTTGCTTTCTAGACGTCTTACACTTTAAATGGCTACTGCTTCTATTTTAGCAACTATCCAACCAAAAGGTCAGCAGCTGGAAATAGCAACAGCAACTCATATCAGAACAAGTAAAACTCACTCCTAAAGGACCTAAACAACTAATTAATCATTCTCTTGTGTCATAGACAAAGCAAGGAGAGTAAATTAATTATTCAGACCCTAAAGGATTATCAATTTTCTCTGAAAAAATCCCAGATCAGACCTAAGAAGGTCTGATCAGAGACATAGGAAATCCATTTCTTCATCAACTCATCAGAAAATAAGAACCCATAAATCCATCAAGAGAACAACTGCAAAATTCTAATCTGAATCAAATCAGATTAAGATCTCAAAGATTCAATTTTCAGTTGTGAGCATCACTCAATAGAAATCTGGAAATCTTTTGAAGTTAAAACTAATGTTGCCCTGATGTGGGCTGTTGATATGGATCTCTCATTGATCCAATCACTTAATCGTCTTGAACACCATTGATTGTTGTTCAAGGTGATCTAGTGATCATCTCAGGATCCTTTGGGTCCTTGTTCAACTTCAAATCAATTTTACTGATTTTCCTTGGCCAAACTCTCCAAATAACACTTAAATTAAGTGCATGCTCATCCACAAATTAAAAATCAAATCCAAAGCATTGGATTCATTGCATGACACCTAATTAAGCAATTAAAATCCTCAAAAAGCTCGATTGAATCCGATAAAAACCAAATGAGTTCTCGATCATAAGATTGGGCATTAAAAGCAAATCCGAAAGAAAATCACGCAATTTAAGACAATCAAATCAGATCAGGGGATCTTTGTGAATTTATGGAATGAGTGTGAGACCCCTTAAATGGGTTTTAGGTGCTAATTTCATATCTAGGAACCAAAATTCCTAATATGAAATTAGGCCTTGATAGATGGGTGATTTGCGAATTAAATTGTTGAGGAAATCAGAAAATGCTAGTAATGAGATGATAAGGGAGATTAATGGATCGAAATGGTCGTGGAAAAACACCTCTCTGATCTGAATTGATCAGAGAGGGCAAGATCGGATCTAGGCTACTCTACTCCTAGTTAATCTAACAAATCAGTGAATTCCATTATCTAATCTACTCATAAGCTAATATAAATTACACTAACTACACTAAAACTAATCTAGAAAGCAGGAAAACTACTTTACAAAAGCATTAAATCCTAACTAATCAGAGGAATGGGACCTTTAGGTCTCCACCTGGTAGATGGAGAGGAAGAAGAGAGGGAGAAGGTGCTCCAGCGGATGGAAAACTCACTAGTGGAGTTTTGGGTCACCCTTAGATGCTACGATGTCCTTAGAGGCGAGGAGAGTCGAAGAGGAAGGTGGAGCTTCACCGCCAATGGCAATGAAACAAAGACAAAATGAGAGTAGCTGGAGTGGATGAATGATTAGCTCAATGGATGTAGGAGTGAGTCGATCCTTTGCGCCAAGCTCAGGGAGCTCCTTAAGTAGCCGGGAAAGTGAATCAAAGCACCTGAGTGGTGCGATTAGTCACTTAGGGTATGGGTGGTGGAGATGGGATAGCGAGCGTGTGTGAGAATCAAATCAAAATGCAGCCGTTGGATGGGATTTGGGCACGAAGGTGACCGCATGCACCGAAGCATGCAAAGCTTCAAATGAATCTGGGCCACAAGATCAAGAGATCAAGGGGCGGACGGTCATGACCTAGCAAGTTCATGAGCGGCTACAGTGGACTCGCGCAGCAGGTGTGTTGGTAGATTTGCACGAAGACCCTTATGGACGAAGGGGTAGAAAGTTTATAGCGAAGCCCATAAGTGGTGAAGTTCTATAGAGCCGCCCCTAGAATTTGCAAAGAGGTCCTTGTCGACTGTCAAATCAATCCCTGGAGGTTTTTAAAGGAATGTTATGTATATGACCTAAGGACCTAAGTGAAAGACTATTAATGTAAGGTCCTAATGATGTCCAAATGCAACCAAGTTTTTATTTAAGCTAAATTGAACATTAAGGAAGTTAATTTCACTTTTGATTTGAACTTTAGAACTCAAATGTTTGTTAAATTTTCAAATGGATCATCGGTTTATATTAATGAATAGAATATCCCATTTAATGACCTAATTTTGCATTTTTAATACAAAATTGATGTTTTAGGTCTTCTTCTCTATTTCCCACACTTAGCTCTTTTCATGTGTTAATACAGTAGTGTTTAACCTAGTTTCTACCTTAACTTGGGCATCTTATCTATGATGAGCCGCACCTCATCATATCCTCATGCTTAGGTTTTGCTAATCCGTTAGTAAACAACTCATTAAAGTGCAAAGTATTTTAAGTATCAGCAAGGTAAGTGTGATGAGATATCTATGTTTCTTCTTTTCCTTTCAATTTGTTAAGTGTTTAGAGATGATCTTTAAGCTGAAAGATTTTCTCGATAAACCAACTGTGTTTATGTCTGGACGTTGTGAGAACCTGTCGCTTAGGAAGACTAAATAGAACTTAAGACTGATATGACATAAACCATCTCTCGACCAACAAGGACTCTTGATATTTAAACCTTAAGTGCGATTTCCAAGACTCAGAAGGTTTTACAAGACTCAGAAGCTAAGTGGTTATGGCTGTGCTTGGTGGTGGGTCAGGACTAACTAGGTGAATTTCAAAACTCAATCCCAGGGTTTCACATCATTTTAAGTCCAAGTTGGTCCTAGCTTCAGCTGATGTTTTTGGATTGACTCTCAAAAACGAGGGAGACTCAAACCCAACTCTTATTGCGTTGTGGCTCAAAGAATATTTGGTGGAAACAGGGTAATTGTATTGCACCCTGAAAATATTTTTCTTTTCTGGTGGAAAACTATTTACAGGACTTGGAGAACATACTTGACATATTCCAAAGAATGTCTTTTTCTGAAACTTTTTTTTTTCACAGGTAACTATCAGTATGTCTCTGACAACTTTATTTGGTAGAGCACACTTTATTTGGTGGGTGAGTTCTTTGGTGGAATGAGCTTCTCCTAGACATAAGACTAAAGACTAGGACAAAGAGTCTACCTGCACGTACAAGTAAGGACTCCCCCTTCCCTAATGAACACTAGGGTTGAATTTCAAATCCACAAGGTCTTTCCCGACACTTTGTAGTGTAAACCAAAGTTACTTAGACTCTAAGCCAAAGCAAACCAGCGAATATTGTACTGGTGACTTAGGTACAAGAATATGTCCTAAGTTAGGAGAGATCATGGTCTATCTTGTCAAAGCTAAAAATGCATTAAGCCAAAGCTTGAGCGAATCAAGCTATAGTGGCCCGGAAAGTCTAACTAGGAAAGGTTGAATATCCATAAGTACTTATTCTATTTTTGTTTTCAGCTATAAGATCGTAATTAAACATTTAAATTCTTTAAATGCTTTTTTTTATCTCCTCAGAATTTTTCAATCTTTTGGAGTTCTCCCTCAATAATAAAGTTCAAGTCCCTTATTGTATTTTTGAAATTTTTGTTTTTGACTTTTTTTTGTATTTTTGACTTTGTAATTTTTTTTCAAATTATTCAAAATTTTTCAATTTTTTTGGTATTTTTGATAATACTATACCATATACATTATAGGTATGTCTACAATTGCATTTCAGTAAATAATTCACCATTTACACCCCCCATGCTTAAATCATACAATGTCCTCATTGTATGAATAGGGTGGATGTAAATGCATGCTCTGCTTTTCACTATCTTAGACTTGGCGATGAAAGGAAGTCAGAATGAGCAGATAAAAATCTCTGTGCGGACGATTTCAAGTCTGATACAATATCAGAGTGGAAAGTCAGGCTAAGAAGTGAAATGCATGACATATGTGACAATGAATATATGCTAAAAATGTAAAGGTAGACACCTAATGCAAGAAAGGTGAAAACAAGAAAGGTGAAAATAGCTATATACAAGAAGATAGGTTTTCTAAGTTTAACGCCTTCAATTAGGCGTAAACCCAGTAGAAGTTCTAAAGAATGTAGGAGTCAAAAAGATGGGTTGAGAATTGACAAGTCAATGAAGTTCAATGAAGGAATACAGATCATGGTGAATAGAATGGAAGTTTGTCAATCTCAAGGGTGAAGAATAGCTCCATAGTTAATCAGAATCAGAATCAAATACTTGGTACAAGGCCCAAGTAGACAATGGGTATCAAGTCAGAGATACTTGGCTCAAGGTCCAAGTAGACAGAATCAAATCATCTCAAAGTTACTTGGCTCAACATACGAAACGTAATTGGATAATGAGATGTCTAATAAATGGATTAATTAAAGATATAGTACCTAATGTCAAAAATACGCGTTTTGTTAAAAGCGAGTTTTTTAATGTCGTAACGCGTATCTTTGCAATCAACTTTTACAATTTGTAAAACCTAGATAGTGGGGTATCTAGGGTCATCCAAGGAGGCAAGTGTGCACTTTTAACAATCTTTCTTAACAAAGAGGAAATCAACTTTCTTTTGTAGAAATTTTTGTATTTTGTAGTAACGGGTAAATATGCAATTTTGAGCGGGAAAATGACTGCACTTAAATTACTATTGCTAACACTAAAGTGACAAGATAATCCTCTCTCTAAGCTTACCCTAGGTATGTGGAGACCTAGGATAATTAGAGAGAGGGAGTGAAAAAGTGCTAGAAAAGGCAATAAAGATGCACAAAATTTAAGAAAGGCAACTTAATATAAAGAGAAACTTGATTTACAGGAATGCTTGTAGAGGAATGCTTCTACTACAAAATTAAAAACAAAGAAAATAGTAAAACAAAGATCCTCGTGATGATGGTGGTGAAGAGGAAAGAGAGGCTTCTTGCTCCAATTTTAGCTGCTCCTGGGCTTGAAAAGAAGCTCTCCTTTTTTTCCTTCCTTGAATAGCTCCTCCAAAATGGTGTCCTCCTTGACAAGCCCTAAGGGGGGAATGCCTTTGCTCCTCCAAAGGTTGGTGATCTCCACCCAGAAATCTCCTCTTAGGGTGGCGTGTACCATGCTCAAGACCTCCTCCTAAGGTCTTCCTTGCTTGGCTGCTCCTCTGGTTGGTGGTGGCGCAAGAGAGAAGGGAAGAGGGGAAGGCACCAAGGGGATAGAGTATCCCCTTAATCTTCTCCTTCTCCTTCTTCTCTTGGCTGTGAATATGGTGGCTATAGGTGGAGAATATCAAGCCAAAGGATGGTCATTAATGGTGGTGGTAGGGGGTTTATATCGGAATGGTGATGGGGGTGTAGGTGTAGGTGAGGTGTAGGGTTAAGATGGACTTATGAGGGTGGTTAGATGATCCTAGGGCTAGGATTATTTGGCGCCAAGGGAGAAGGTGTGAAGGTGGTAGTTATGTTGGTGGAGAGGAACAATTACTAGCACCAACTATAGGAGGGTTAACGTGTTGGTGGTTGGGTTGGAGAATGCAAGGCTTGGATGAAGTTGTGAAGTGGATGGAGGGTGGATGTGTGGTTGTAAGTTGGCGCCAACTTAGATGTTGGTTAGGTGGGTTTTTGGCACCAACTATAAGAGGGTTAGAGGATGGGGTTTGTGGGTTAAGGGTTGGCACGAACAAATGGAGGGCTAGGATTAGGTTTGGTGGGTAGTTAAAGGTGGTTATGGGAATCCTAGAGTGTAGGATGGTTGGAGCCATCCTTAGGGATGAAAAGGTGGGTAGTTATGGGTGGAAGGGCACCTAAAAGGTGGCACCAAAATGAAGAGAAGCCTCCTTTTTGGCATCACCAAGGAGGGTTCTAGAAGGGAGGTTATGTGTAGGGTAGGGATGGCTTTGTAAGGTAGGTGTATGGCTAGGATGTGGGGGTTTTGGAGGAAAAGTGGCGCCAACTTTAAGGGTGGTTGTAGGTGGTTTTGGTGCCACCATTATATGGTGGCTTTTGGAGGTGGTGGTGTGAAGGGATGTGGGGTTGGTGGTTGGCTCCAAAAAGGGAAGGGAGTGGAGGTGTTTTTTTAGGTGGAGCTAGTAGTTAAGTAGCTGCTGAAGGAGGTTGTAGGGAGCTGCTTTAGCTGGCTTAGCTTGCTAATTCTTTGCTAGATGCTAAGCCAAGCTAATGTGAGTTGGCTTCTACCGAAATATGCTGAGGTGAGCTGGGTCTGATCTTCCCGGGAAGGACTTAGCTAGCTGGAGTAGCTAAGGTAGCTTAGCTCAACTAGGTTGAGCTAAGTGGAGTCTCGGGAGCTAGACTTGAGCTGGCCTGAGCTGTGTGAAGTCATCTTCAACTGACGTGAGTTGGGGTGAGCTAAGATGAGCTACCCTGAGCTACCATTAAGATAAACTGAGCTGAATGGAGCTTGATGGAGCTAACCTTAATTCAAGTGAGCTGTTATCCAGCTATGATGAGCTGGATTTGGCTGAGTTCGAGCTGGAATGAACTTCCTCTTCAGTAGTTGCCTTCATGAGTGTAAGGGTTTTAGGGATCTGTTTAGCTGTTTGCCCATAACACTCAAATAAACATATTAAAAATACAATAAAATATGCAATGCATGCCTAATCTAATTGATGCCTAAATGGAACCCAAAAACCTATTTGCGAAGTTAAAATCCTAAGAGCTATGTTTATTTTAGGACATAAGAATGATGATAAATTGGCATTTATTAGTACCCATTTTCTCTTGTGCTCGATTATTGTTGCACTCTACTGTTGTTGTTCTACTCTACTCAGTTTTTACTGACATATTTTTGGGTTCCGTACTCAGGTATACTTGGCAGTTCGCAAGGTGATTTCCGTTTTACATCCATTTGCCCTATATACTACGGTAAACCTCTGGTCAATATTAAAATTTATGTTCATTTAATTTATGCAATATGAACTGCTTATTAGCTATGTTTATATTTTATAATTATGTGTTGGGTGACTGTGATCTTGTAGGCGAGTTGTGTTGGTTGTTAGCATACAGCGACTTGGGTTTCGTTGTTTGGCAAGACTTCGGTCATCACATCTGATATCCCGTGCGTTGCACATGTCATATGGGTGGCATGTGTGTTGTGCGTGTGTGGGCCTACATGGGCCTGAATAATTGTTTGCCCCCCTTAGGCCAACCTAGTAGTTGTATCGATTCGACCCCAAGTAGGGACGCTGAACCTGCAAACCATTGCCCAAAAATTTTAAGCTAAGTGTTTTAACTTAAAACTAAAGACTAAGTGTCAAGTGTTAATGTGTGCATGTGTTAGTATATATGTATATAAATATAGACTTAAGTTTTATATATATATATATATATATATATATAACTGTTATACATATATATGTTATATATTATATATGTGTAGTGTAAATAAAATCTTATTTTTACCTTATTCTTGTATATATGTTTTTAAGGTTTTGTAAACTTACATGTATATATTAGTAGTATGTATATGTATAGTATATTTATATAGTTACTATTATATATATGTATGTTTTATGTATATATATATATTGTATAGTATGTATGTTAGTATTATAAATTAAATACTAACTTAGTATTATTATATATATATATATATGTTAGATGTATAAGTATTATATGTAGCTATTTTTGTGCCTTGATTGTACTTAGATTTAAGGCATTACTTGATCTTGTAGATAATTAGTTGTAAATACTTAGATACTTGTGTACATAATTAACATAGAATAGTTTTTGATGCCCTAATCTTGTGTATATTCTTGAGGCATTGTCACTAACATTAATTCATTTACTTTTTATACATAATTAACTTAAATTAGTTCATTCTTTGATTTTTTTCATTTCAAATTTATTTTGTTGTAAATAAACTTGACCTTTTTGGAAGAAAAGATGATTTTTGGATAATAGATAGTGATATATTGATAATTATCTCCCAATGAATGACTTGGAATAAAACCAGTAAAAATTGTATATAAATAAAATGACATCCGTCTAGATTGTGTGACTATACTACGACACGATAATTAACCCTAATTAACTAGCGATCCAAATGGTAATGGTGTATGAAAACAAAATGAATCAAAAGAAGAAAGATGTGGATGATTTGAAGAAGACACAGTTGGTGAAAGCTGATTTGAACTTGAGAGAAAGTACAATGGTGATGAAAACATGTTATTCTTTTGAAGAAGATTTAGGAAGTTCTTGAGAAACTAGAAGAACTTCAAAAAGGAAAGAAAAGAAGAATCGTTGATTTGCTATCAATGCAAAAGGGGGTTATATCCACGAGTAGTGTGGAACATTGGGCTGGGTTGGCCCGATCCCAACCCGACAAAGCCTGACCTGGCCCAAAGATTATATGGGCCGAGCCTAAAGATTATATGGGTCGAGCTCGAGCCTTAATTTTTTTAAAAATTTCAGTTTAGGCCTAGCCTGACCCGAACTCAAAAAAACCCAAATAAGTCCATTGGGCCCATTTATATATAATTTTGTGATGTTCTTTTGTGACATGAAATTTTAGACATGTAAGTTTCAAAGCATGATTCTTGAACAGGGATTGCAAATAGTTGAGATATATATGATGACTATTTAGATAATGTATAATGGTATAATTTTAGTTGAAAGTTTGATATGTTTATTTTTTTTTAATTTCTGTTGAATTTGTTTAATGAGAAATAATTATCGTAGGTTAAAAAACGAAAGTTGCTTCATAGGATAAATTTTCTCTTCCAAAGTTTCATTTGTTAAATGAATATAATCTAAAGTTGTAAGGTAACGTACTCAGTTGAGTTATATTTTGTTCATAATAGTATATTTTATTCATAATAATATCTATGAAGTTATAAGATTATCATAGAAGTATTCCTATATTTTGAAATTATTATGACTATAACCATCCAATTTCAACTTTAAATTGTGCCTTAACGGACTTGACTGGGCCTTACTTAGATAATAATAAAAAATTAACTTTAATAGACCTAGGTAGGTCTTATTTAAAAATCAACGAAAATATATCTTCATAAATTTTTTGGGCTTTAACAGGCTTTTCTAGGCCTGGCCCAAAAATCCAACCCAAACAATGAAATCGGGCTCAACCCAACCTAGCCCTGGGCCCATAAAGATGGGCCTTGGGCTGGGCCTAGGCCTTGATTTAGCATAAAATGAGCTTTCTCAGGTTTGGGTTGGACCAGGCCAACCTCGACCTAATGCTTCACCCTATCCGCAAGGATCATCCGTTGCTCAAAAAAGAGAACAAAAGTAAGAAGAAATATGAGAATACCTCAAAGAAGCTTCTCAAAAAATTTAAGAAGGCTTGCAAGCTACATGGGATGATTTTGGCAAGGTTGTCAGCTTTTGGTGCTAAGACTCCATTTAAGGGTCCTACATAAAGGAAATTAGCATCCACCATCAGATGCACAATCTTCCTTTAATCTTGATTAAGCATCCTTGCTACTTCAGATAGCTCCTTTACATAAGAACAGGTGGCTACCAATGCCTTCCCCACTGCAGTTAGTTCCCCCTTTAGCCAGCAATGTTCTTTTTGGAGGACTCAATCTTTGCCACAAATTGGGTTTTCTCCACAGCAAGGGAGCAAACTCCCCCCCGCTCCACTGCCAAAGCAGCTTGCCATTTCACCCATGCCTTGTTACATGCCTATGGGCAATTATAGGACTCTTCCTGCAATTTCTTAAAATTGTAGTTAAGTTCTTGTAGCTTCATTTCAAGGTCATCCATCCAGTTGAGATGAACCTTGAAATCCTTATAAGTAGTTTTCAAAAGATAATGATTGCGCTTGGTTTGCCCCTCCTCTTACTCCGGCTACATATGGAAGGCGATTGTCTTCTCCTCCAGCCACTTCTAACAAGTGGCCACCTACTCCTCCAACTTGGCCTTAGTAGCCCTAGACTCCTTCAAAAGGTGAGATAAGTCTTATGCATTACTAAAGGTAGAGTTAACCGCTTATTCCACAGTAAAAATTCAAGTCCTTTCATATCGACCCAAGGGAGGATGAACTAACAAAATACTCCCACATAGGACATTTTATCCGATAACCTCAAACTACCAAGTTAGACAACAAAGCATTTAAACAAGAACCTGCTTAAAGGAAAAACAACAAGACTATAAAAGAATTTGCCACTTGCAAGCAAATGCGGTAGATGTTCCACATGCAAAGTGATTCCTAGGGTAAGCCGACCCACTCCAAGTTGGTAGTGTATAGCTCTAAAACTTGATTCCCCATAACCATAGCGGTTAGCTCAAAGGTGTTAAGGAAAACCTTCCAAACTTGCTTTATCAGTGGCTTATCCATCTCTGAACCCTCTCCTATAATGTAATCATGGAATGCCTTTTCTTTATTTTGAACCTCTGTCGCCTTGGCAAAGGTCGTCTCTCATACAAATGGAGACTTAAACTTTTCCTCCAAAATTGAGTCCTCCAAAGAACCACACCAAAATTGAGCCAGTACTAGGGAATGACACTTGTCCAATAGTGCCAAACCCCATCTTCCCAAAAGAATCCACTAGGATGTGCAAGACAACGGACAACTGGCAAAATACTGATGCTTGGGGTGTCATCAAGTTTGGTGTGGGGAAAGAGAAGTCATATCCTTTCTTACTTATTCAGGAGTATGCTCCTCAGTGCTTCTCTTTCTAAAGTCTTTAGGTCTCTTACATTTCTAAAACCATTCATGATGGGAGCCTCCCTTGCTCCCACATTCATAGGAGGCTTGAACTTTTTGGGGCCTCTCCTAAGAGGTCTACTCTCCATCCTTGCCCAATGTCTTTCTTAGGAGGATGTGACTCTTATCAAATCCAACACTAGCCACTCTGATTGAACCTCCTCTATCAAAGGTTCCCACCTAATAAAATTAGTCATTTGCAATTCCTTTAAAGTGGGCATACTCCCAACAACAGAGCTCTTAGCCTTGGAGGAGAAGCTCCTCTTCTCTTCTAATGACCCTCCCCACTTAGAGAGTTTCACATTATCTCTTCTCTTCTTCTGGCCAACCTGTTCTTCAACGAAAATAAAGCTGCACAAGAGAAAGAAATCAAGTTAGTTCTCAATGCAAAACGTTAAGGGAAAGGGGACTTGCAAGCATCTGAATAGTCTATTTCCACCCATATCAAGCATCCCAAACTTCATGTGCCAACTGCTACTTCTTTCCTTATAGGAGATACTCTAATGACGCATGCGAAATGAGATTCGATAAAATACATGTCGTATTATAGTCGAATCGTGCAAATCAACTTTTAAAACTTTGTATTTCTCGAAATAAAATGTATTCCAAGGTTGTCTCTGGGAGTAATTTGTTATATGAATACCACTATTTGAATTTTACATAACTTGAATTTAGGAACTAGATTCAATTAATTAGATCTTTGAATTCAGCTATTCTAGTTCAATCAAATTTAAGAGAAGAACCTATCCCTATGATGGCTGAGAACTGTTTCGAATGGATTTCGAAATAATATTCGCCTAGGCCCTACAATCTACCAATTTTGAGTCAAATATGTAAACAAATTAACGAGAAATCAATTTATGTAAATTAATTTTTTAACAATTGGGGACCTCATTAATTCTTAATGCTTAATTAAATAAAATAAAAATGAATAAGATTAAGCACTAAATAATCCATAGCAATAATGTTTGAGCAAGATAATGCAATGAAACAATAGGATATTCAATAATGAAATTGAATCTTCAATCAATTCAGCAAAGTTACAAATGAGTCCCTGCAATTAGGGCTTTCCTCGCAATAAGCCCCTAGAAATTTGCAAATCAATCCCTACAAATTTCTTTTCCTTTCAAGATCGTCCCTGCCAGCAAACAG
Source organism: Thalassia testudinum (assembly GCA_037157565.1). Classification (NCBI taxonomy): domain Eukaryota; kingdom Viridiplantae; phylum Streptophyta; class Magnoliopsida; order Alismatales; family Hydrocharitaceae; genus Thalassia; species Thalassia testudinum. The sequence goes on from JAZHRO010000002.1 coordinate 56,311,940, forward strand.
AGCTTGGGTTCTTCTTCATGGTGAAGCTCACTCAAGCTTCGTCGGAGTTGAGCTCCAGCCGTTGGATGTCACCAATGAAGGGCGGATCACAATTATCGAATGGTAGTCATTTCGACGGCGATGGTCGATGTGCGATCAAAGGCGTTGAGAACCGTGGTCAACGGCGACGAACTCGCCTCCTCCGATGACCTTTACATCAAACTACGGCCTCACGGCCTAAGTTAGATTCATCAAAACCTTCGCCGGACTTCAATGAAGGTGGTAGGGGTGGTGATTTGTTGCAGCGCGGTCGAAGGAGGCTGGCTGAAGTCAAAGAGGACAGTGGCGGCAGTGGTTGTTGGGTGGGGGTCTTAAGGCGTCAAAGCTTTCAATAGGTGGAGGGTTTTGTTCCCCTTGACCAAATGAAGCCCCCATGATGGTCGACGTACAAAGGCGATGCACGGAACGAGGTGGAGGAGCTCACCAACGAGTCGGCCAGCCATGGAGATGACAGTGAGAAGGAAGGAGGAATTGAGGTTGAATCCTACGTCTAAGGGCCTTAATCTAATCTAGAGGAAGTAAGGAATAAGGATATATACCTAGGAGCAGATGAGGAGGACAGAGAGCATCCGGTGTTGGTCAATCGGACGCGAGGAAGAAAAGGATTCCAACGAGAAGACTGACAACGAGGAAGAGGTGAGAAGAGGTCGCACTTTGGCGGTGACGACTAGAGGAAGATGAGGAATGTAGTAGCATTGACCTTGTACCTTGAGTGCATGTGGAAGAAGAGATCGAGGAAACCACTGGGGTGGAAGAAGAAGGTCGAGGTGAAGAAGGGCGGGAACTCGGCGTATTTCTCCAGGAAAAAGATCGACAAATCTTCGCGAAGCTTTATAGCTCCTTATGATGCAATGACAACACCGAAGATGGCTAGGATTAATGGTTGGATTTCTTGGCCGATGAAGTTGCATCGGTGATGAGTGTGGTGTTGATGGAGGCAGGGATCTCATGGGAAAAGGGCATCATTGCACACGAAATCGTGTGCTGAGTAAGCCTTCCAGATTTGGTGAGGTTTCGTGATTAAACCTGTGAGGATTTCACGGTCAAAGTGAGTCAATGGCAGGAACTCCGACCATGTGTGAAGGAGAAGATCCTAAGGAAGATCGTAGTAGGGGGTGTTTTGCAAGGACAATCAAAAGTTAGGGGGGTCTTTGCAAAGATAAGAAGCTAAAGGAGCAAATTACAAACTTAGTTAAGATGGAGTTTGATTGGACTCAAAATTTGAGGGTAACTTAATTTTGACCCAAGGAATCTCATGGTGACATTAATTTTGGGTTTTGATGAGGTTTAATTGGTAAATTTACTCTTTTATCCCAAAATATATTAAATATTTACCCAGGTCTTTATTTTAGGTCAAAATAGGTCCATTTCGCCAAATTTATTGTTCTAAACCTTATAGAATGTTTTTCAATGATTTTTAGAAGATTTATATTACATTTATTTTCATCAAAATCCCTTGAATTAAAGTGAGGCTGAAATTATGATTTTATTAATTGTAAATTAGCTTTTATTTTGAAGAAACTTTAAATCAATCAGTGTAAGCCCACTTATTTGAAATTTAAGCTTAGTTGACCTTCAATTGAATGTAAGTTTACCATTTAGTTAATCTGTATTTGTAGTATGTTATTAAAATAGTAGAATTAACCAATTCAGAGGTCATGCAACTTAATTTTTGATATTATTAAGTTATACCCTTTTGTTGGTTAATAAAGTGAAGTTAACCTTAAAACTTAGTGAAGTTAGATTAGATATGAAGGATGATGTTGTTACCATCATCTAGTTCTAGTCTTTAGTTAGCTCCATTTTGTCATAATTTCTATAATTTTGTGGCATGCTTTAATTCTACTGTTAATGTTGATGGTGAATCTATTTTCTAAGAGAAAGCAATCATGAAAAGAGCATGGGGTATTCTACAAAACATCCTTCAGTCTCCTAATATGTGATTATTAAGGAATTGGGTTTTGATAAAAGTGGCATTAGAGCACTTAACTACCTTCTAATGATCATATATAGATTATATCATAAGGCCTAAAGATGATTAAAGCATGTATATGACATGAGTATTTTTGAAGCTAATCGGCAAATCAAAGAAACGTGGTTTTGTAACAACTATGAAAGAAAGGATAAAATGAAAGATAACATGGAGATAACATGAGGCATGTGACAAGCTTGGAACTGGTAGCCGTTTGATATCCCCCCATATCCTAAGAAACCTCCTATGGTTATAAGACAACAAGAGGAAGAGTTGGGTAATGGGAATACCTCCTCTTAAAGATATGAAAGAGTACTAGAGCAAACAACTGATGAATCACAATAGGAAGACGACTCTCCTTCCTTTAGGCCAAGTTTACGGAGGGGGATTGCCCTTGTTTTTAGAGGGTTATCCCGTGTTTACGATAGGGAATAATTGATAACTTTACATATGGTGGAAATAATTCTATCAATCAAGGTTTATCATAAAGGTAACACACACAAATAACACATCATAAATGGGCATGGGAGCATTACATGCATTGCACATTGAGATTGCTTATAATCAGTGTTAATGGTTATTTATACAAGTTCATGTCAAAACAGGCCTCAGATAAGCTATCAGACCGCATGGATGGATTCAAAACAACGAATGGAGTCCAACGGACTCAAAATCGATCAAATTCGACATTCAGAGCACCCGCAACTAGCACAAGAAGTTCTAGTCGTTGATTTGATGATCAACGGCCCACAGGAGGCCACGTGGCGGCATCTGATGTGCCCGTACCCACGACAGACTTCATCATCGCGCTAAGCATTCTAAGCTGTCCAATCGTCAAGCAACCACATCACCCTCGCTCTCTACCCAGCACGAAGATCTGACCGTTGGATCTTCATCCAAAGATTGGCAGCAGCCAAGCGCAAATCTGTCGTCGCAACCATCCGCGGATTGCAGCGCAGCAGTCAACACTCCTCCCCCAAGCATCTGATGCAAGATCGAGCCGCATCGCGAATCAAATCTGAGGCAAAGGTGCGCGCAGGAGAAATTAAACCGTTGAGGAGGCACGGACGACAAAGATCGTGCTACGTGGCGCCCATAGATGCGTGCGGACGTTCACGCACACGATAACATGCGAGGCACACTCTACGCAAGCGCAATCCTTAGCATGCGCTCTCGCGAAGCCTTAACCGTCCGATCTTTGATCAGACGATGCCAGCGAACGCACGCGGATTGCAAGCGCAGCGCGCGGGAGGAAGAATAGGAGCATGAGGAAGACCGACGAGTAGGGGCCTTCACCGACATTTCTGGGGTGGCTTTAGCGACGTCCTGGACGTCGCTAAAGCCCCAACTTAATTAAGAAACCCCTTCTTCCCATGTAGAGGCATTGAATTCACTTGCAATACTTCTCCCCCATTCTTAGCTTCCCTTAGCACATTTTATACTTGCCGGAGTTGACGAGCCGCCGATGGAGCCCTCCTCCACCACCGTGGCTGCCTCGCCTTCTCTCTCTCTCTCTCTCTCCCCCTTTACTCTAGCTTTACTTTACTTTTGTTTAATCATTTAGCAATTGTTGTAAAACTCAAGTTGCATGTTAAACGATGTTGTTTCTTATATGGCTATTGCCTCTCTCTTTTGATGGAGTTTTTCTTATCTGGATTTTCCTGGATGTTATGATCAAAAGACTCTAACCCTACTCTCTCTCTTTCTCTCATATTCTCTTTTCTCTCCCGTGTTTTCTTGTGCGGAAGCAAAACCCGCTATTTCCATGACAACTAAGTGATAGAAAAAGCTGATTTCACGCCTCCCTGTGTTTGACACTCGGACCCACCTCTATTTCTACATTTAAAACCGGCGTTGCGAACGCGAGCTACAACGACCTATTTAGACATACGCGTCTGCAACACGTCAATAACCCAACCCTTATGTCCCTTACTAACCCATGTTATCCCAACCTGTGTTCAGGTAAGGGTTGGGGTAACCTACAAGTTAATCTCATTTTATCTCTCCTATCCCGTGCCCTCTCACAAGAAATTTTTCCTAATATGCCCCTCTATTCTAATATAAACAAAAATAGCAACTAACTTACCTACCATCCCAAGGGCAAATATGTCTTTTCCAACCTTATTCTCCATTCTATCCCCCATATTGAAGTAAACATCCGCCTTTTACATCATAAGTTAACCCACATTTCTAATCCTTATTCAATAAACATAAATAGGGGTTATCCCTTATTGCAAAGAAGCTAACCTCGGTTAGTTAACCCTTACTGTAAACTAACTCTTGATGAGGAAAGTGACTCTTTGATGGGCCTTGGAAGGCCACCAAAAGATTTGTGAGCGTAGGAGGCGCTGCCTAGCCATTAATCACCCATCACATAGGAGGGTAGAGCGACAATCAACAAGCATACACAGAGGACAACAAAGGTTTGGTGACTCAGTTCCATGACAAGGGTTGTACATCTGGGGGGAGGACGGAGCTCTAAACTATGCATTAGAATTTTGAGGATACATGGTATTACATGATTTCATTCTCTTTCTCGAGGAGGAGGCCCCTTCCATTGGGGGCCCTTCCCTCTATTCATAACACGTCGGGGGGGGGGGGGGGGGGGGGGGGATCTACACTCGATAGCCCCTAGTGCCCCTACTGCCAGGCTACTTGTACGTTGTCAGGGCATAGGTGGTAAGGGCCATCTTATTGTATCTTTTCCCTTTGTTGCGCTAAATATTTAAGCAGGTTGGGCTGGTGCCGATGGGGATCCAGCTGGTCTTAAGCAGGGCAAGGTGTCGATTCCATCTGTATACCCTGTATCCGGGTAGTCAGATCCTCTGTTGGGTCATGTGCGGAGTTTTGGATTCGAAGACATTTTTTGCCCCTCATCATATGCCCTAACTCTCTAGCTAGTGTGAACTGTTGAGAGAGTAGTAAGAGTGACCGAAACTTCACGGTAGATGATGCCCCTAGATGATCTTCCGGCTATATTGCATCAGGGGAAACATTTATGATTGAGTTAGGTGGCCTTCACCTGCTTCCGGTTGGTTGGAAGAGGTCCCTTGTTGGGGGAGAATGAGCCTGAGTTCGCGTCAACCCTAGGAGGCGGTGTCGCTTGAACGTGGGGCATATCTACTCAGGATTACGTCAGCCTTAAGAGGCGACTTGTCCCAAGTTCGAGTTGTCCATACAAGGCAGTGATTATTGATGTTGAGGCTAATGAGCTACAACTTATACCAACCTTACGAGGCGGTAGAATTTGGTTGTGGAGCGTATTAGTCCGAGCTCGTGCCAACCTTAGGAGGTTGCACTATTTACGTGCAGGGTGTATGAGACCAAGTCGGTGCCGACCTTAGGAGGCGGCAGAATTTAGGCATGGGACGTATCAGCCCGAGCCGGTGTCGGCCTTAGGAGGCGACACTTCACCCAATTAAGACGCTAAGGCTGACATTAGCTGTTGTTGTCGTGATTGGTCGTGGCCTAAAGTGTCGTGCCATTTTGGAAAGGCGTGAAAAACTTTTTGAATGACCATCGTGTAATAACGCGTGGGGTGCTTGGCCGGCGGTTTTATGGGTGCGATCACGCAAATGCGAGATTAATGCTGTATTTCGAGAGATTCGATTCCTTGGGAATTGGCGATCCACAGGGGGTAGAAAGACGTTACCACCCTCGAGAACTTGTGAGGTGGGGCTATAAATAGAGGCTTGTGGGGGAGAGGGGCTTATTTCATGGCCTTTCGCCCTCTTTCACCGTGGTTGGGGGACTTAATAGTCGCAAGAAGGAATGTTTACTGCTCGTTCGTTCCTCCGATAGAGCTCCGTCGTTGAATTTCTATGTGTTTGACAGAGCAACCGAAGGGCAATTATGTGTGGCTTTTCAAACAGGGGTGAGCCCCTTTTCATGCCCCCGTTCAACGCACGGGTTGGGGAAGGGCTTCCATCTTTTGATACGCTTGTCGTGGTTTGCCCACCCTTGTGCGCGCTCATTTTGTCCTATTTTCCTGGCTCAAGTTTCTAGGGGTTTTCTTTGCCAGGTGATATCGGGCTGCAGTGACTTGTTCCAGCCGGCTTTTCATCTTACGTGGGGGAAGAGCACGGGCTAGGATAGGAAGAAGGCCTTCCCTAATGATCGGGGAGTTGAGATGGAGGGAAGCTGGTGGTGAGGGTGATTCCCTAGTGCTCCTGCAAGGGGAGCTTGGTGGGGCATGTTGTGGAATGAGGCCAACTGCATCTATTCTTCCAAGCCTAAGAGGGGGTATGGCGGGGAGTGTTCTGCTGGGGGTGCCACCCCCTTTGGTCTCACATGGAGAACCCGCCGAACATTGGGTCGCTGAGCTGCTGCTCAGAGCCCGTGGGAAGCTTGCTCCTTCTTGGGGGCTTGGTGCTTCCCCTATGCTACTTTATTCCCTCTACGACTCCACGAAGGTGGAGCAGGGGGTATTGCTACCAGGAGCTCCTCTCGTGGGAGTGCATTTACCCAGGCAGAAGTGGGGCAGGGCTTGTTGGCAGGGACGGGTGTAGCGTCCGCTTAAGTAGTTGAGCTTAACTAGCTATTCCCCCATGAATGGCCTGTTGGAGGCCTTACAACTTCAACTACGTAGAGTGCCTCACTGATATATCGGAGGGTAGCCTGCACGGCTGAGTCGTTGCACCTGCCTCGCATCGCCGTTTTGGCCTGCCAAGACTTGCCACTCCACCTGCGGGGTTCCTTAGTCAGCCATCCTTCCTCTGTAGATGTTACTAAGGGGGAGTTCACCCCGCCTGGTCAAGGGTTTGCCTTGGGCAGGTGGTGCTAGTCGGGAAAAGACGGCTCTTCGTCAAGGGGTCATCTTCAGCTACAGGATCTGCCAGTCATGGCGCCGCACTATCACCCGTGTTACAGAAGTTTAGTAGGGTCAAAAACCTGGGGCGAGACCGCTGAGTCATGATGACTAGTGTCGATCTTCTCTTTATACTAGTTTTCCTTTTGCCAGTTGTAATTTAGCCGAAGATAATAATCCGAGGAATGTAACAATCAAATTTTATATAAAGGAAGAAAGTTTTTCGTTCCTTGGATGAGACACTGCTCGTATGCCAAGTGTGAGAAACTTTTTTTTTATGTGGGATTTCGTTGCTCGCACGAGTTATGTGAATTGCGTTTCACGAGGCTTGGCTTGATCCCTTTTGCTTACTCGAACGACTTGTCATAGAGGCTTCTCCTGTTACTCCCTCCCAGCTAATCATTGGCGGGGCCTATTGGGATGCCCGTGGAGAGGGCTATTCGCAGTAGTGGCCGAGCTCTCATGGTTTGCATAATGAAGGCGTAGGCGGGTACCCTTGGGGGTCTTCTTGTGATCTTCAAGGCTCGATTACTTGCCTGGCGCCTTGTCTACTTGTCCATGTTGGTTGCAGGTGGGATCAGTGCCTTGGCTACGCCCCACGTGCCTAATGGGGTGGGAATACATATTCCCCTCAGTTGGTGGGAGCAGCATGTTCTCTTTGGGCGAGAGGTTACATCGAGGTTGCCTGGTATGTAGCTCTTATCTCTGTAGAATAGTTGGGCTAAGGGCGTTCTCTATGACTACCATACCTTTGATCGATTCTCCTTGCGAGGCAGCAATAGGAGGGAATGGAGAGTCCCAGCTTGCCTTGTTGACTTTTTAAGCAGGACGCCTCGATCCATTGCGCGTTCCTCCGGGGGTCGACTGCTTATGAGGGCCTTCCTTAAAGGGTGGCTAAGAAGCAGGGACGACCTTGGGAGATGACCTGAAGGGAAGGTGGCCTCGGGGCGCAGGAGCCCAAGCTCGTGTCATTATGTGGCATTGTGTTGCCCGGGAGACGGGGCGCTAGGGTCATGCTCCCTTACCATTTGCCAGTATGGCAGTTGTTGGTCAAGTCGACTTGAACCCTCACCATTCATTTTGGTTGGTAGATGCCTTTGAGGGTGGGATGACCAAGACTTCTGCCAGTGGGCGGTGTGTTGAACCTCAAGGTGCACGGACCCGAGTCCTTATCGGCCCGAGGGGTTGGCATTGTAATCGCCGGAACGTGAGGTGGTAGAAGGAAGGGGCAGAGAGTCCTTGCTTGCCTTGGTAGCTTTTGAGAGGGATGCCCCAGTTCTTTGTGTACTCCTTGGAATCAGTTGCCGCTTGACGGGGTTTGCCTAGGGCAGAGTTAAGAGGGTGCTCCAGCTCCATCTGTGCCGTCCAGTCCCTTCTATCCAGGTGACCAAGGGCTAAGGGGCTATGGTCGCTCTGGTGATGTTGTCCCTCTGTCCTTTTGTTGAGGACCGTGGGGAGTTGGGGCTTCTCTTCTTAAGGCATGCCCCTTTATCTGGGGGATGTTCAGTCAGGTCTCCTAGGAGACCCCTTGGTTGGGATAGGTTCATCTCTGGTGGTACTCGCAGCATGTCCCATGTAGGGATCGGGCAGAAGTGTTCGATGCAGGAGTGCCTGGGTGCCTATCCTTGACGAGGGAGCCCTGAGGCAGTGTTACAACCCGATCCCAGATCCCTACAGGATCCAAGACCGGCTCGCCTCGACTAATTCCAAGACCCAGTCATCCAACTAGAAATAACCAAAAGCATAAAATGTTCCACAACCACACATGCATTGTAACTAAGCAGAAAATAATATAGAGACGGTAAGGAAACAGAATGGAAGGTCTCACAATATTACAGGTCATCACAACTACAACAGTAGAAAATAAAGCGGAAAATATAACAGAAATAGTATTACATATAATAAATACTCACTACTACAACCAAAGAACGTGCTGGAACAGAAAACGAAAACAGCTATGACTGGGCTCAACTGGGCCCAGCTCCCTCTGCAGCAGGTGGTGCTGGCTGCTCAACTCCCTGACCTGAACAAGGTTATAGAATTCTGTAGTTAGCTAACGCTGAGTAGAGTGGTAATTAAGCCATTTACATGCAATTAACATATGATAAGCAACTAATTAATTATTCATTTTCATTTAGCTCAACTAAGTAATTCTGATTTGTTTATTTTCTTATTAATCTGGTCATTTCTTGATCTTGTCTATTCCTCAAGGGAACGATCTCGATTGCAGTCTTTCCCGTGATGTAGGATGTACGTGTGGTACTCTCTTAGCCAGGAGAGTCCCCCTTGGTAGTCTTACACCCAGTCAACCACCCCGAGGTCGCAGTCACGACATAGCGGTGACTACGGCACGTGTAATAAACGCATGGGTAGCTACCCCGCACTGGCACGCGGTCATTCGTTTCTGCTAGCAGGTACGCCTAAGGTACAATATGAAACAGCACAGGGCCTCGCCCTCTCAAAACAGAACAGGGGTCTCGCCCCTCCACAGTCCACGTACCCTCATCCAACTATCTCGATTTGCCCAGTGGGCTTAACAAGAGTCAGCGTAGGGTGGCTAATTCTAACCCTAGGCCCCGTGGGGCGGCCAGCTCTCTCCCTACATAAGTAGCTCACCTCGATACCATGTACACGAGGGCTAAACAAGAGTTGACATAGAGTAGCCAAACTCACTCCGAATCTCAACACAAGGGGCTGTAAGCTCCCCTCTACTCTAAGGGACAATTGCTTTCCTTGGTACTGTGTACACAAGGCCAACTCACTTCCTGTCTATTTACAAAGTTCCTTTCCGTATACAAGAGTTCTTCTCCTAATTCCTTGTAGGGTTCATGCTTGTATTCCTTTCATTTCATTTCTCAACATTCAGATCTCACTGTTCACATCCCAAGTTTCATTTTTATAACAGGCAGCTCATGTTTTACTAATTGAGAAAGCATCACATAAATAAATTCATACACTTGCTAGCAATTAGGGTTTAAAATTCATCTCAAAGGAAACAGTGTAGCTCAAGCAATATTCATTTGCTTCTGCCCTAGGGTTCATTTCACATCCTAAGGTTCAATTAAGTTATTCTAAACATGCACTTTGCTTGATTAAATCTTAATATTAAAGCAAACCACTCTATCGGAAAACATGGGAGGAATGGGGGCTAGAACTACAGGTCATGTCGTCTCCGCGAGCCCTGAACACGCTACAAGCTAGAGACCTATACCAATGACTGAGTCTCAACAGACGAGTTTAAAATAATATATATTCGACACTAACACGTAGAGAAACTCAGCAGAAAACAATGATATTTCGTTTGCGTAAATCCGACTTCGTTTGAGCCTTAAACGACCCAAAAATGCACATACTGTCTAAAATCAGACGTCTGAAACTAGACCCAGACATCTTAAATGATCTCAGAACCTCATCTTGCTTCCCTACGTTGTTGGCGGACATTTGTAACCCTTTCACAGTCATCCTGGGTCTTTCCAAACGTCTGTCGGTGCGCCCAGACATCCGGTGTATCTATCAAACATCTGTGGAGACGTCTTGACGTCCTAAAGCACCTCAAAGAGCATACACTCTCGCAGGTTAAAAAACTCAACAATGCAACGTTACGTATGTAACGTACGTGCATGCATGCACGTTCAGGACACTTACCTCGGCACTCCATGAGTTTTCAGACGTCCAACTTTAGCTTTGGACATCAACTGCCGCTCTAGACATCTGGCAGATTCTCCAGACGTCTGATACTGGAAAAATCCAATACGCAGAACCTCCTTGCACGGTCTTGCTCCTTTGCTGCCTCCGTCCACAGCACAGCAGCAGCAGCTCCAGCAGCTACAGGGGTTCGAGAGGCTCCTCTCCACAAGCCCCTCCTCCTCGCATGCGTACTTGCCTCCTCTCGCACGAGCTCCTCCGAGCTCCCGTGGCTCCTCCCCTCGCAACTCTGGCGCTCGCTGCTACACCCGCAGCAAGGGTGCTCCATGATAACTCTACATCCAATAATGATAATTCCATTAACTAGAGTTAGTTTTGAGGGTATATGTGCGTCAATGACATATCATAATGGGCTTAGGAGCACCACATGCATCGCAAATTAAGATTGCTTATAAATTGATGTTTAATGGCCATTTGTACAAGTTCATGTTAAAACAGGCCTCAGATGAGCAATCAGACCGCATGGATAGATTAGAACGATGAACGGAGTCCAATGGACTCAAAATCGCTCAAAACCAACATCCGAAGCCTGTCAATTAGCCCAAGAAGTTCTAGCTATTGATCTGATGATCAACGGTCCACAGGCGGCCACGTGGCAGCATCCAAAGCGCCCTCACCCGCAGCGTACCACCTCTTCATCGCGCTTAGCAACTTTAAGCCGTTCGATCCGCCGATCGGACAGCTGAGAATTCACAGCCTTCGCCCGCACTGCCTCTCCATCACGCCAAGATGAAATCTCGGCCGTTCGATCATCCATCGGACGGCGGAACGTTCAGGCGAAACTGCGACAAAGCACGAGCGTAACGCAGCGGTTAACACCCTTCTACGCTTTCTTTCACGCCAGTTCGAATCATGTCAGCCGCATCCACATGCGCGATCAAAATTCAGCTATTGATGCGTGCGTGGACAACAGAGATGAAGCCGCATGGCACAATCAGCCGCGCTCAAACACGACGCGTGCAATGACGCACCAGGCGCGTGCTCCGAACCGACGTTGCAGGCGAAATCTTAATCATCCGATCTTCTATCGGATGGCTCATAGCGAAGGCACACGAATCGCGGGTGCATCTAAAGAAGAAGAAGCATGCGTGCATTGATTAGAGCAACGGCCAGAGGGCTTCAGCAACGTTTTTGGAAGGGGTTTAGCGACGTCCTGAATGTTGCTAAACCCCCTTTACCTCATTTAGAAGCTCTTTTCTCTCATTTAAACCCCTTCAACCACCCCATTCAAAGGCATTGAATTCACACACCCTCTCGATACAACATTAGCCTTCTCCTAGCTCCACCAATTATTCCGCATACACCTTGGAGTTGTCAAGCCGCCGACGAAGCCCTCCACCGCCGTGGCCGCCTTGCCTCCTCCTCTCTCTCCCTTTACCCTAGTTTTATATTGCTTTTGTTTAAGCTTTCAACTATTGTTGTATTTACGAACAAACTCAAGTTGCATGCTAAATGTTAATGTTGATGTTGTTTTTTTTGTAGCTCCCATCTTGTTCGAATGAATTGCATGATTTAAAGACAAACTCTAACCCTACTCTCTCTCCCTCTCCCTCTCCCTTTCTCGTTTTCTCGCAACCAAACCAAACTTCCTATGACAACTAAAAGCAACAAAGTAATCCGATTTCACGCCTCCTTATGTTCAACACTTGGACTCACCAAATCCAATCTTTAATCAAAACCGATGTCGCGAACGCATGCTACAATGACATAATTAAACAACCGCGTCCCGCGCCTGTCAGTTTTTGGTACCATTGCCGGAGAGGCAACGGATTTCTTTTGTTACTTTTATCCCACATTCGTATTCACATCGTCTAACTCATTTTTCTCCCTCTACTTGATTGATTGCAGGAACTCGATGCGTGGGTGGCGAAGGAGGGTGATTCACAACGGTAGAGATGGAGTAAAGTGCAGTGAAGACCAGTTGTGAGTATCACTCCACCCTTTGGTTGTTTGCGTGCTTAAAAAAAAGAAAATACAAATATATATATATATAAATTGGCGTGGTGCATGACTACTTGACCCACATTCCAAACTCATCACCCAACAAAAAATACACCCTAACATTCTTAAGGAGATAATCGTTTTAAGTGTTCTTCTTCTTTCTTTTGAGTGGTGTTTGCGAAGCCGTCGTGATTTGACTTGAGCTGCACTACTCACCATAACTAAAATCAACTCACCTGGTAGAACTGCATGAACACTAGGGTGAACTCATTAGGGTTGCTTTTCTAGGGCCACATCACTCTAAAGGAAATCGACTTTCTCCCATTGTGTGTAAAACTTTGTGTGCCCACTTAAACCTTGTTTGAAAACATTAAGGCACTTCAACCCTAAAAGGCACTAAAGCAAGGAAAAATCATTAAAAGACATCACATCTTAAAATCCTTACTTGAAAACCATGTTTTGTTAAGTGCACACACATGCTCAAATCAGTTAACTAAGAGGCACAACCCCAAACAACGCCTCACCACATATTATCCTGAGCACAAGCATTAACCTAGCCCTCATTAAAATGGAGTAGACGTGCCCTAGGCAGGACTAGTCTAAGTCTTAAAGGTGTGACTAGGTTTGCTAAGCACTTGGCCTTCATTCCTTTTGTAGAATCTGGTGTCTAGGCTGCGGGGAAGTGTCAAATGACCGCGATTGTTGGGTCTACGGAACCGGCAGCGAAAGCCAAAGAAAGAACCATCCCTTCAATCCCCTCGTAATCAACCTGGCCAGATTAACATTGGGAAGGGTGGTTAAGTGCTTATAGATCTGATCATTCCTATAAGGCTTCTAGGTCGCCTAATGTATACATTATAAGGACTAGGTTTGTTTGTTTGTTTGTGCACACACTTTTCGCACTTGTCCCTCTCTGCATCCCTCTCCGTTCTTCCTTAGTGTATGCACGGGAGACGCTCATTGCATCCTGAGTTGTTTGTTTCAGATAGGGAAATTAGGAGGAGACTTGATTTTACACGAGAAATGGTTGAACCAAGAATTGATGAGGTTGAGGACCAACCCCCACCCAATGCTATGGCCATCATTCAGGCCCAGATCTCTGCCAATCACCTGCTTCAACAACAACAGATCCAAACCATCATCCAAGCTATACACTGATTACAAAACCCTCAAGGGCAACCCCCACCGAACCCACCTAACCCACCACAACCTCTTAAGGGACAACCTAGGCCTCTCCGTGATTTTTACTATCCGTTTGCTATCCGGATCGAGCCACATCTTAGGGTCCTCGAAGGGGGATATGATTTTGAGCTAAAACCTAATGTCCTGAGCCTAATTTAGAGCCACTTTCATGGGAGCTCAAATGAGGACCCCTTCCAACACCTAAAGGACCTTGATCGGATCACCCGACCTGTGAAACCCAGGAACATCAGCTTGGACATTGTTTTGATTAAGATGTTCCCTTTCTCCTTAAAAGACAAGGCATCTCACTGGCTTAGAACCTTAGGGAGACCCATCTCCACCTGGGAGGAACTGAGGCATGCATTTTTGAAGAAGTTCTTCCCCATAGGTAAGACCAACGCCCTCAGGAGAGCCATTACCACATTTACACTCCAAGGTTGGGAACAATTCCATGAGGCGTGGGAAAGATTTAATGAGTTATTGAGAAAATGTTCACACCATGAGGTTCCAAGGTGGCAATTGGCCTAGATCTTCTACCACGGTCTGGACAGCAACCTTAGGAACTTTGTTAATGCCTCATGTGGAGGTAACTTTTTGAACAAAGATGAGGAGAGCGCATTCTAACTCTTTAAGTCTATGAGTGAGAATTCACTCAACAATGCCTCCATGACCCAGTTTAATCGGACCAGTCAACCTTGTGCTACAATCTATAAGGTGCAAGCAAATTCTGGAATGGTTGACATGGACATTATAGCCAAAAAGTTGGATCGAGTTGAATTGGTGGATGAAAAGATCGATGAGTTGCTAAACCAGACCAGGAACCCGCTACAGACCCTCCCCTTAGCAAAAGGAGCTCACAATGTAGACTTGGTGCAGCCAATGAGCCAAATGCACCTAGAACAACCCCTGACCATGCTCCAAGGAGAGACCTTTGCTCCTTCAACCTCTGATTACACACTTCCCTCCCCCTTAGCACCTTCTATCTTTGAAGATGTCCAAGCTATCCAAGGTTACTCCAAACCTAACCCCTTCTCCAACACCTACAATGCCAGATGGAGTAATCACCCGAATTTCACCTGAACGAACCAAAAATCGAACCAATTTCAGAACCAACCCAGGCCAAATCCCCCTCCTATCAACAAGTTCCACCAGTTAGACCACCCTGTAATTAGAATAGGGCAGCCCCTCCCCCTCAAAATCAAATGGACACATTGATAAAAATGATGGCTAACATGAATAAAAAATACCAGGAAGAAATGGCCTTAGTGAAGGGACAGTTGTGCTAGCTGTTGGATTGTAAACAACATGAATCCCTTCCTTCTCAGCCACAACCAAACCCGTGAAATATGATTAATAGAGGCCTAATTCGCAAGGGTTCCAAGCCAATCCTAGACATGTCCACATGGTCCAGCAAGCCCCACAAACACCCCCTTGGTTTGGTTCTTCTTCTTCCTCTTCTTCTCAAGGATCTACCCATGGTCCCAATGCCTCTGCCAATGCGGTTACCTTGAGAAGCAGCACTAAAACCCAAGACCCCAAATGGCCAACTCCTCCCGTGACTTCACTTCCTAAGATACCCGAGTCTGAGGATGAGCAGGAGGAACCCAAGGACATGGAGACTGACCCAATTCAAACCCAAACACCATACCCTGAGGCCTTGGAGAAAAGGAAGAAGAAGAAGCTGTAGTTGAGAATGAGGAGCTATTGGAAATTTTCAAACAAGTCCAGATTAATATTCCACTTCTCGAAGCAATTAAACATATCCCGGCTTATGCTAAGTTCTTGAAGGATGTCTGTACGCCGAAGAGTAAGCCAAAAACCCAAGCACCTAGGAAGGTAGTGCTTTCAGAACAAGCTAGTTCAGTGATATTGAGCAGCTTGCCTTTCAAACGAACTGACCCAGAAGCACCCTTGATTTCTTGTAATATCAGGAACATGACATTTAATAGAGCGCTCTTGGACTTAGGTGCTTCAATCAACCTCATCCCGACGACCTTGTATCACCAGTTTGGATTTGGAGAATTGAAACCCAGACCTGTGACTATCCAATTGGCTGATAGATCTGTGAAAATCCCAAAGGGAGTAGTCGAGGATGTGATTGTTTAAGTCAAGGACTTCTACTTCCCGGTCGACTTTTTGATCCTCGACATGGAAGTCCCTGAACAGCTGCAAAACACACCTATCATCCTGGGCAGACCTTTCTTAGCAACGGCTAAGGAGAACATTGATTGCGACATGGGATGCATGGAAATCGCCTTTGGGGATAAGAAGATGCAATTGGATATCTTCAAGGCAGCTAAGTCTTTTGATTGTGGTTGGGTTGAGGAGAATGATCCCGTGGAACCTTTGGTTGAAGAATGCCTCACTCTTAGCTCTTCAGCAGACCATCTAACTCAACTAGTTGATGACTACCCTGAACCACCCCAACCTGTGGAGGTTGACTTGTGTAGAGCTGATTACCTTTAGCAACCCTCATTTGAGGAGATTGATGTTGATCAACTCCCACCTTTCCCTTACCCATCGAATGTTATCCCACCTACACCCGAACTGAAGCCTTTGCCCGATAATCCCAAGTATGTCTTCCTAGGACCTGACCAAACCTTCCCTATGATTATCAATGCCCACTTAACTAGAGATCAAGAACTTAGGTTGACTGCAACCCTCTTTAAACATCGGGCAGCCATTGGATGGACAATTTCAGACCTAAGGGGAATTAGCCCTACCTATTGCACTCACAAGATCTATTTGGAAGACGGGGCTCAACCTTCTCACCAGATGCAAAGATGATTGAACCCAAATATGCGAGAGGTTGTTAAAAAGGAAATAATTAAGTGGCTTGACACTGATATCATTTAACCAATCTCTGATAGCCCCTGGGTGAGCCCCACTCAAGTGGTACCCAAGAAAGCCGAGCTCACCGTTGTCGCCAATAATCAGGGCGAATCCATCCCCACTCGCATCGCTATTGCATGGCGGGTGTGCATCGACTATAGGAAGCTTAATGAGGTCACCAAGAAAGATCATTTCCCTCTACCATTCATTGACCAGATTCTCGAGTGATTGACAGGGCAGAAATATTTTTGCTTCCTGGATGGATATTCAGGATACAACCAAGTTGCTATTGCACCGGAAGATCAAGAGAAGACCACATTCACTTATCCGTATGGCACATTCACATTCCGTCGTATGCCATTCAGGTTATGCAATGCACCCGCTACCTTTCAGCGTTGCATGCTAGCCATCTTTTCTGAGATAGTGGGTGAATACCTGGAGGTCTTTATGAATGATTTCTCTGCGTTCGGGAATTCATTCGACTATTGTCTTAGCAATTTGGAGAAGATCCTGAAGCGATGTATCGAGGTCAACTTGATTTTAAGCTGGGAAAAGAACCATTTCATGGTTCAGGAAGGGATTGTCCTCGATCACATCGTCTTGCATAGGGGCATTGAAGTAGATCAAGCTAAGGTTGATCTAATTTCCAAACTTCCACCTCCTAGCCCAATCCGGCAAATCCGATCTTTCCTAGGACATGTTGGCTTCTATAGAAGGTTCATTAAAGATTTTTCCAAACTCTCTAAATCCATGACTAACCTTCTAGCCAACAATACCCTTTTTCACATGATACCTGATTGCATCAAGGCTTACAACACTCTCAGGGAAACAGTCTCCACTACGCCTGTATTACAACCCCCGGACTGATCCCAGGACTTTGAGATTATGTGCGATGCATCAGATTTTGCCATCGGTGCAGTCCTAGGACAAAGAAGAGAAAAGAAACCTGTGGTGATCTACTACGCAATCAAGATGTTGGATGAGGCTCAATGGAATTATACTGTCACAGAAAAAGAACTGCTCACTGTAGTCTTTGAATTAGAAAAGTTCCGATCATACCTTCTGGGATCCCACGTGACAATTTACACTGACCACTCGGCTATCCAACATTTGTTGACCAAAAAGGATGCTAAACCCAGGCTCATCAGATAGATCCTGCTCTTGCAGGAATTTGACTTGGAAATACGTGATAAAGCTGGGTCCAAGAATGTCGTAGCTGATCACCTGTCCAGACTCCACCCAACCACATCGAACCACCATTACCCTTGACTGACACCTTTCCTGATGAACAACTTCTAGCCGTGCAAGGAAGAAAGCTACCCTGCTATGCAGACTTCGTCAACTATTTGGTGGTAGGACAGACTCCGCACGGCTGGTCCAAACAGCAATGGGATAAGTTCTTCGCTAAAGCCAAGCACTATTTCTGAGATGATCCCATGCTATTTAGACTCTGTGTCGACCAGATCATTAGGAGGTGTATTCCTGAGGAAGAAGTCTAAAGTGTGCTATCCTTTTGTCACAACCAATCCTGTGGCAGCCACTTCTCTGGGAAGCAAACGGCTGCAAAAGTTTTGCAGTCCGAATTTTACTGGTCATCCTTATTCAAGGACGCACACAACTTCTCTAAGACTTGCTCTCACTGCCAGACATTAGGGACTATGATCAGAAGGTACACAATGGCCCTCCACTGATTATCGAAATATTCGATGTCTGGGGCATCGATTTTATGGGTCCCTTCCCACCATCCAACGGCTTTGAGTACATACTAGCTTCAGTAGACTATGTCTAGAAATGGATCGAAGCCGTTGCCACCCGAAGATGTGATCATAAGGCTGTCATGGACTTTGTTAAGCAAAACATCTTCTCTCGGTTTAGGATACCGAAGGCCATGATTAGTGATGATGGGAGTCACTTTATTCATGCCCAATTCCATGCCTTGCTTAGAAAATACAGGGTTACTCACCGCATTGCCACCCCGTATCACCCGCAAACAAATGGGAAAACCGAGGTCTCTAATAGACAAATCAAGAACATTCTACAAAAGACCATGAGACTTGACCGGAAGGATTGGTCCACACGACTGGATAATGCCCTTTGAGCATACAAGACCACTTTCAAGACCCCGATAGGCAAGTCGCCTTATCACTTGGTCTTTGGCAAAGCTTGCGACCTTTCGGTCGAGTTGGAACATCGGACTTACTGGGCTATTAAGCAGTGTAACATGGATTCTTAGTTAGCCGAAGCACAAAGGACGCTCCAACTCTCTGAGCTCGAGGAAATCCGTCGGGACGCGTATGAGAACAGCCAACTTTACAAAGAAAAGATGAAAGCCGTCCACGACCGACACATCCATAAGAAAACCTTCGAGCCCAATCAGCAAGTCTGACTTTTTGATGCACAACTTAAACTTTTTTCTGGGAAACTGAGGTCAAAAGGGACAGGACCATATCAGGTGGTCAAACCTTATCCAAATGGGGGGGTTGAAATTACAGATCCTAACACTGGGCAAACCTTCATAGTAAATGGCCAGAGATTAAAACATTATCTTGCCTAAGTTCCCCCAAAGGAAGTAGTCACCCTCATTGAGGGTTGACATGGAGCTTCGCCCAGCTGGAGGCAATAAACTCAGCGCTTTCTGGGAGGCAACCCAAAAGATTCAGACTAATTAGGTAAACTGTGACATTGAGGTGATTTCTTTTTGTACCCCCTTTGCAAACATTTATTTGCCAATGAGGACATTGTCCAACTTAAGCATGGGGGGGTGGTAATTCGCATTCTCTGAGTTTATATTATCAGTCTGAATTAACAAAAAAAACTAGGAAGGAAAACCTAGGCATAGGAGCTTGTCAACTGTGGGAAATAATACGAGAACCTGAAACACTTAGACTTTTCAGGCCTTCAGGCTTAATCAGCCCCGGTGTCCACTAAAATGAGGATTTAGCCCCGAATCCTCACAACCTTAATTTACATTAATCTGATCAATAAAGGTGATAAGTATACGACTTATCAATCCACCCTTTGACTTGGAGGGATTTTTAGTCTAAGCATCTGCACACATTTTTTACACTGACTCACTCCTCGAAGATTCTAACAGAAATTGGGTAGCTCATGAACCTTCTAGGGTGGTATGGTTGGCAAGTTATCGTGGGTAATAGTCCATTGGCCGGTTATCCAAAGCCTAGCCACAGGACCATCCTCTTTTATTGCCTCTAGGTAAATATTAGATCAGGGAAGCCACCTACTGAAGCAACAAAAGAAAAAAAGTAAGAAAAAGAGAAAGAGAAATATATATATATAGAAAAAGAAGAAAAAGAAAAAAATAAATAAGCCATACTTCACCGCATGAGTATGGCTAGCAAGTGGTCGTGGGTAACAACCCATTGGTCGGTTGTCCAGAACCTAGCTCACTAAATGCACGAAAAAGCCCAAAACACTTTACGAAGAAGCAGGGAAGTAGAGCAATCCGGACAGATATACACTGGAAACACCCTTGTGTTGACCCCATTCAAAATAAAAGTAGGGAGAAAGCTACCGATCGGACAGATATACCTTTAAGCAAGCATTCTCTTTTCCAATTACCTATGGGCGTAGAAACCCGATGTCTTTTTTAATTACCGTTGAGTGAGTTTATCACAATCTTCACACCAAGATGCTTAGCACTTAGAGTCTTTTTCAAGTTATGGGTGGGTTGGGTAGCCGTAAAAAGTTACCGACACACTCTCAACTCCAAAAATCCAAAAAAAAAAAAAAGAAAAGATGAAAAAGAAAAGAATATATATATCTGTATATATGCTTTAAAGCGAGGACTTGGGCGGTTTACATTTTGGCAGACACCCGAGCGTTGTTTAGTCTTTGTGAATTAGGATCTTAGTATATTTCCTCCCATTGACAAGCAACAAATGTCTAAGTAATCAATTCCTAATTCTGATTGAAAATAATGACTAGGATAAACCTTGCTAGGAACTAGCAAGGGATGAGTGTGGGGGTATGATAACTCTACATCCAATAATGATAATTCCATCAACTAGGGTTAGTTTTGAGGGTATATGTGCGTCAATGCAAAACCATAATGGGCTTGGGAGCACTGCATGCATCGCAGATTAAGATTGCTTATAAATCAATGTTTAATGGTCATCTATACAAGTTCAAGTTAAAGTAGGCCTCGGATGAGCAATCAGACCGCATAGATGGATTCAGAACAACGAACGGAGTCCAACGGACTCAAAATCGTACAAATCCGACATCTAGAGCTCCCTCAACTAGCCCAAGAAGTTATGGCCATTGATCTGATGATCAACGGCTCACAGGCAGCCATGTGGCAGCATCCAACATGCCCTCACCCGCAGCGCACCACCTCTTCATCGTGCTCAGCAACTTTAAGCCGTCCAATCCACTGATCGGACGGTTGAGAATTCACAACCTTCATCCGCACCGCCTCACCATCACGCCAGGATGAAATCTCGACCGTCTAATCATCCATCGAACGGCTGAACGTTCAGGAGAAACCACGACAAAGCGCAAGCATAATGTAGCGGTTAACACCCTTTCGTGCTTTCTTTCACACTAGTTCGAATTGTGTCGGCCGCATCCACGCGCGCGATCAAAATTCAGCCGTTGATGCGCACACGAACGACGAAGATGAAACCGCGTGGCACAATCAGCCACACTCAAACACGACGTGCGCGATGACGCGTGAGGCGTGCGCTCCGCAAGCACGATCTGAACCAGCGACGCGGGCGAAATCTTAACCGTTCGATCTTCGATCGGACAGCTCACAACGAAGGCACATGGATCGCGGGCGCAACTGAAGAAGAAAAATGCATGCATCGATCAAACCGGCGGCTAGAGGGCTTCAGCGACGTTTTTGGAAGGGGTTTAGCGACATCCTGAACATTACTAAACCCCCTTTACCTCATTTAGAAGCCCTTTTCTCCTATTTAAACCCCTTCAACCACCACATTGAAAGGCATTGAATTCACACACCCTCTCCATACAACACTAGCCTTCTCCAAGCTCCACCAAGCCTTCCACATACACCTTGGAGTTGTCAAGCTACCGAAGGAGCCCTCCTCCACCGCCGTGGCTGCCTTACCTCCTCCTCTCTCTCTCTCTTTACCCTAGTTTTATATTGCTTTTGTTTAAGCTTTTAGCTATTGTTGTATTTGTGAACAAACTGAAGTTGCATGCTAAATGTTAATGTTGATGTTGTTTTTTATATAGCTCCCATCTTGTTCTAATGAATGTTGTGATTTAAAGATAAGCTCTAACCCTACTCTCCCTCCCTCTCTTTCTTATTTTCTCGCAAACAGACCAAACTTCCTGTGACAAATAAAAGCAACAAAGTAATCTGATTTCACACCTCTCGCAAGTAGAACTGAACCTCTCGAGAGTGTAAATTCCATCCCTTATTCTGATAAGGTGACCCTCGAAGGTTATTCAAACCTAGATTCTAGTAATTCAACCCACATCCGAAGCCTAGAATCTAGATCTGAAACCTATTTTGAAGATTTCAAGGCCCCAGATGAAGAAGATCAATCTTTCAATGAAGTATATGATTTTGGGCCTCGATTTGATGAATATCCCTCGCCAACATCCTCAGACAAACTAATCGATTTTTCGGAAGTCATGCCAATCTACAACACAGAAACCGAGGAGTTGGACAAGTGGGGTTTCAATTGGGTCTGCCCTAGTAGCTTAGAACCTGAGCCTCTACCAGATAAGGATACCTTTTTAAGCTCAGAATTAACATTTAGGCTAGACCCCAGTCAGGCTGCTGAGTATACAACATATGATTCATTCTATGGTGGAACTCATGATCTTGAATCTCATTCAAATTTTGATTTTCGCAAACTCTCCGACGATTTCGAATCTGACCATAACATCGGAGAAATCCTGCTTCCTGATTATAACAAACCAATTTTCTTTGAAGCCACCTGCTCCACATATACAGAACCAATCAAAACCGTTCCCTACCACGACCTGCAACCGGACTCAATTTCTATTCCGATTCACCTCTCACTGAGCTGTTTGCAGATGATTTAACTCCATATCTATATTGGGTATCGGGCATTGATCAGACCGAAAAACAGGAGCCAACATTCTTTGATCACCCCTGTAGGGATTCCACACCTTACATTGATTATTTTTCGGAACCCTACTTTGAACAGGCTGATTCGACTCAGCCTAAACCCGAGTTTTCACTTCCATATTCATTTGAACTTCACTACATATGGTGGGTTCCGCATCTGTTGATCTACATCTATCAACCCACCAGACTCATTGGGTTTGGGCTGCATCATCAGCTGACTGATCTCAACAAGCACCTGGTTGGACCAACCAGACACTTAATCAAGGTGCTTGTTTTACAAAATTCCACTGATTTGACCACTCCCTCTCCACCCTATTTTTCGCTTGGCTGAAGGCATTAAATTTAGCGCTTAACGGGAGGCAACCCATCATCCCAAAAATAGAGACCTGTCTGATTATCCGTCTGTACTCCATGTCCATTGCACCTTGAGTTCAACCTTAGACAGTTGATCCCACCTCTGGTACACGTATCAGAGCTTGAAATCATCCGCATCATTCATTTTCGACCCATTCACCCCCCCCGATGTATCATGTTCTAAGTCCCTGACCTCAACACTATTTCACACCCTCCGTTTACAATGAGGACATTGCAAAACTTAGTCATGGGAGGGTGATAAAGTGCATACATACAGAACCAAGAAAAAAGTCAGGAGTCTCACACACAAAAAATTTTGCATATGTCAAAAACACAAAAAAATTGAAAAATTATGAAAAAGAACAAAAAATGGGGGAGGGAGGAAATTTTGTAAGCCACATATTCATAAGAAGGAGAAAAAGAGAAAAAATGACAAAAGAAGCACAAAATGAAAAAAGAAAAAGAAATAGTCATTAGTAAAAGATTAAGGAATTAACTGAAGTTCTAGACCAGATCAAGAAAAGAAATAAAAGAAAAGTGCTAAGAGACATAACAAAAGATTAGCGGGAACGCTGGTCTTAGGCCTCTTGGGCTAGATTCTTTAGCTTAAAAATTTACGTATCCGCTAAAATCTGGATAATCCTCAAGGGGTTGGGGAAAATGCGAAGCTTAAGTATTAGGTCTAAGGCTTAGGAAGTATTCGACCTCGTTAACTGACCTCCGATTTATGGGATTCGGTAACCTAAGCACCCAAAATTCACACACAGTCTGGTTCAGTGCGCATAAACATCCAAATCACGCAAAAGCGTTTAATGTTATGAAAAAGTCACCTAGATTAGGAGCGGCCAATCAACACAAGTTGATTTGGACGAGTTCCCGGTGTGGAGAGGCGGGAAATTCCCCTCGAAGATGCGTAACAACATATTGTCTCCTCGGTGCTTGTCTCTTAGGATATTTAAATATCCTACTGGGGGCATGTAAACACTCTGCTGGTTCAGATACCATGGGCGGCATTATCACGAAATGTCGATCGCCAGGGTCTGAATTCGGCCACGGAACGCCATGGGCGGGATTATCTCGAAATGCCCATCGCCAGGGTTTGAATTCAGCCACGGAACGCCATGGGTGGGATTATCTCGAAATCTCGAAAGCCAGGGACCCTTGAGGATTGATGATGGGGACGAGGAATCCGATACAGACCGTGTTGAGAAGCTAATCCGAAGCTAGAAATAAAAAGAAAAGAGAGAGAAAAGTTCTCCAAACAAATAAATCATCTATCTCTCTTACAAAAATGCACTGCAAACTGAACATTGGCTAAAAATGTCTCAAGCACGGGTGCTTTAATCGCGGAGTCCAACAAACCCTAGGTTAGTTTCTGTGGGCCTTAAAAACCTTTGCGGAAGACTGAGGCTAAAGCAGGTCAGGTTCGGATTTTGGTTGGTACTTGAGTACCTCTAGGCCTATTGTCGGTATTCTAATCTAATCACAAAAGAAAAGGAAGCACTTATCATGACTATTGACAGACACTCAAGGTCTAGAACAGAAGTTAAAACCTTGAAATTTTGCTAAGGGACTAGCAAAAGCTAGGCATGGGGGTATGATGAGAGCCTCATCATAAGTCATAACTAGCTTATTTTGACCCAATAAAGAGAATAAAAGCTCCTACATAACCTAGTAGAAGGCCTAAATGAAGGAATAAGTGTTCTGAGAAGAAAACATGAAATAAAGGTTAAAACTGCAATTTTACCATTGCAGTACATAAACGGGATTTCTCAGAGGCAAAACATAGGTCAAAAGGTATAAATAAGAAAAAAAAGTGGGTTAAGTCAATCAGAAATGGGTTCATGTGCAATGTAGGAATTAAATGACATTTGGTAACCCTAAAACAGACCCGCTTAAAGTAATAAGGTTCCGGTCAGGATAAAAATCAAGTAAACCCTCTAAAAATCATGGAAAAATATCCTCTAGGGTTTAGAACATTCAATTTGGACTTTGGAACCCAGTTTGACCTAGATTAAGGTCCTAATTCATCAATTAACCTAATTTGGGTTTGTACGCAAAATATTCAGTCAAACGTGGTCAAACCTAAAATCCAACTTCACCATTGGATTCCTTAGGTCCAAATTAGGCTTTTACCAAAATTTGGACCTAAGGGGAGGTCATCTTGACCTACTTTGCAATTTAGTACACCCAAATCACATTTTGGTCCCTAACTTTTGAAAATCATCACAGAGAGCCCCTTAACTTCCTCGCCACCTTTACAATCAGGTCCTTCCGCCATTATTGGGGCAGAATCCTTATCCGGCGAGGATTAGAGAGGGAATACTCTCTGATTCCTCAGAGATCCCCTCCCAGAAATGGAAGGGAGATTCTCTGAGGAATTCCCTTCCATCTAAGGCCAGTCATGATCCCTGATTTGATCCCAATCTCTCATGCAAACGCACGAGGGATTTTGGTATCTACCCACTTTCCTTCTCCGGCGAGCCGTCGGAGACAAAGGCATGCCCTCCAAGCTCTGAACACACGGCCCAATGCCTATAAAAGAACCCCCAAACCCGGCCGCCATTGGCAGCTCGACCTGGCCGGGGTTTCACCTCAGATTCATCTCTTCCTTCCCGGCCAGGGAACCCAGCTAGCTTCGGCGAGCTCCCTTTCCTTTCCTCTTTGCTCTGCCACAAAACCAGTGGCAGAGACTTCTTCCTGATTCTCCTCCTCGTCGCGCAATACCTGCGCACGCTGCCTCAGACCCGTCGTCGCCGCCGTCCTCCCCCCACTGGGCATCTTCTTCTCCGGCGACAGCAGGTACAGCCGTCCGCCTCTCCGCCCCCTTCGTCCCTACAATTAGGTTAGAACTACTCCACAACTTCCCCTCTTTCTTTTCCCTATTCTATTTCACTTGATTGCCCCTCGACCGCCGCCGTCCACCGTCACCTTCCTCATCTCCGGCCACCCTCCGGCGAGGCACCCCCGTCGCTCCGCAGCCCCACACGCCTCGTCAGCTGTCGTAAAAGTTCCGCCTCACCACACTGAACACACTCCGCCCCTCCACTGCCACACTACACCTCCACAACGCACCCCCGAACACACCCATCCACCCGGCCACAGGGCAACCTAGGCACGCACGCCTAGGTCGCCTCGCGACCTATTGCAAGGCCCTTCACCTCCGCCGTGCCACGGCGAAGGTCCTCCGGTGATCTGATTAAGCTGAGAGGCTTGTTTTGTGTCTGACAGTTTTCAAGCCCCAGCTGCCATTGACGACGGTGGCAGCAGCTTCCAAGCATGCTCCAGGCTCCGTGGCTTTAGGATTTCAGCTGCTGCAGATTGGAGTAAGTTGCGTGCAGGTAGCCAGTTAGCAGTGAAGAGAGTTGAGGCTGCGGCTGAGCAGATCACGAAGAATCGTTCTGCGGGCGCGCGCGAGAGCAGGGCGGGACTGATAGTCCCACATCGGCAATCTACGAGGCACAGGTACGGTTTAAATTGAATTTGTGTTATTTTCTTATCGCCTCCGAACGCACAGGGGTGAGGTCCCTCACCTTAGCCATGCTCGCCTCGTCCGCGGTTTCACCTCGCAGATCTGGCGGGATCCGACCCGACCTTATCTGAGCACACCTCGCGCATCACCCTCACGCCGGTGCGCCTGGTCCCGGGTGCGCTACCCGACCCGATTACCCGCGGCTCTGGGTCCTATGAGTGATTCTTAGAGAGAGAGAGAGAGACGTGCGGGTAGAGGGATAGGGTAGGTTTTGCTCCTTGTGCAGGTAGGCTAAGAGTTGAAGAGAAGAGACTTAGCCGCAGGAAGGAGAAGAGAAGGAGCAGAAGAAGAAGAAACTCTGAAGAAGAGGCTGAGCAAGGCAGAGGAGAAGAAGAAGAAGAAAGGCTGCAGAGAAGAAACAGAAGACCAAGGAAGAAGAGAGAGACTGCAGAGAAAGAAAGGCCAAGACTACAGAGAAGAAACAGAAGACCAAGGAAGAAGAAGAAGCCTTCGCAGAAGAGAGAAGAAAAGGAAGAAGAGAGAGACTGCAGAGAAAAAGAAACGCCAAGACAGAAGAGAAAGAAAGCAAGGAGCAGAAGAAGAAGAAACTCTGAAGAAGAGGCTGAGCAAGGCAGAGGAGAAGAAGAAGAAGAGAGGCTACAGAGAAGAAACAGAAGACCAAGGAAGAAGAGAGAGACTGCAGAGAAAGAAGAAGAAAGGCCAAGACAGAAGACCAAGGAAGAAGAAGAAGACAGAAGGAAGAAAGAAGCGGAGTGAAGGCTGCTGAAGAAAGAAGCAAGATCAGAAGAAGAAGAATAATCAAAGAAGGGAAAACACTTTTAAGATGTCTGATCTTGTGATCAGACGTCCAATTTTACTCTTGCCTGGATTACTTTTTAAATGCATTTGAATTAAACTTTTGAGTAAATTAGAGTGTTCAATTACATTTGAGATTAGTAGTAAATTCTAATTGCTCCATATATTCGACCTCGGATACTCCAATTTTCAAGTAATAAAAAATTTTATTTGTTGACGACGTTTGATCACCTATACTACGACGCAATAACTGCTAAAACACGATCGAGCCAGTCGCTTCAACACTAACTTTCCAAAAAACTCCCAACGGTCCCTGGAAGGGTCATTTCAGGCAAGATCTACCAGAGGGACATATGGGCATGCATTGTTTTAAGGCCGTCACTTCCCTCGAGAGTCGTGCTAGTCACAGGCATCCAGCAGAGCCGACTTTGAGAGTTCTTCGAGCCTTGGCCTTGGTCTTTTGTTGGGGATGGATAATGGTCACATGAGTGGGCAGATCCCTTGCCTAGACGAGATATGCGACGTCATCAGGGTATGATCAAGTAGCTGAGGTTGAAGAACCTGAGCAAAATCCTATGAGGGGTAACTTGGACTTAGTTGTTGAACCGCAATCCGTCACCTCGGCCTCTTTGCAGAGGCGATGTCCTGGAAGTTGGTTGCCGGGTGGCTGATGCGATCGACCACGATTCGTATAAAAATCATCGTTGTTGTAGTATATGTCACTAATACAAATCGTTATCGCGTCAATTTTATTTAATTACATAATTTTTACTGATTTATTCCAAGTCGTTCACTGGGAGGCAATTATTGATATACATCACTCTTTAAGTCCAATATTATTCTTTAATTCCAAAAAGATCAATTTTATGTACAATCATAAATGAATGAATTAATAAATGAAAGAATTAAACTAATTTATGTACAAAAGAATGTATTGAAATGCTTACAAACATAAATATACAAACAAGTATCAAACACTATACATATACATTATATACTATCTATTTATAACTTATAATACTAATACTTACATATATATATACAATAATAAGTAATAATATATACTATACTAACATAACTTAATATATTAACATATACAGTAACATATATAATATGTACAACGACAGATATAAACATCACTAAACCTTAGGAAAAACTATGTACATAACCTAAGGTAAAAACTAGGATCTATAGTGACACTTATTCTATCTACAATGATGAATAATTCTGTCAATAAAGCTATCTTATTATTTATATACATATATAGCTCAAACATTACCTATACTACGTATACTTTTAATATACATATACTTGTTATTTATAGTATACTTATATATATATATATATATATACACACACTATACATATACATGTACATCTTCGTTCTTCTGCTTTCTCTTCTTAATCATGGCTCTCATTCTCTCTTTCAGCATAGCTAACACTCAAACACTTAGCTTTTTTTAGGTTTCTCTCATTCTCTCTTCTTAATCCCCTTATTAGGCTTTACTTAATTCAAAAATTAGGTTTTTTTATTTTGTGGGCGGCCTTTTCGAGGGATACATAGTACCCTCTTGGGTGGGACTAAACCTTTACTAAGAGCTGCTTTAATTCGTTAATTAGGCCTCTTAATCGTATTTTATGCTCATTAATGGGCTCATGCAAGCCCTCGCACAGTGTATGGCTCCCAACCACACACCATTCTCATTTCACAAACCAAAGCCACTCTCATTCATGCTTAGGGGATAAGGGGACGGGTTTTGGGCGCCCGGCACCTGTGACGACTGATAGGCTATAGAAAAAAAACAATATAAATGGCACCGGGCACTTGTGCGTCTACGATGCGGCACTATATGTGCCGCATCTCAACACTGGAATTCCAACGCGGCTGTGCTGAAATGCAATGTTTGGCCCTCGATTTAAGGGTCCAATTTCAATCCAATTTTAAATTAAAATATATAGTTGGAAAGCCCTTATATAGGGCTATATAATTATATGATTTATTTACAAAAATAATTATATTTACTATATAAATAAATTAGCTAAAATTTGTACATAATACATCCTGGTTTCAAGGTTTATTTCTTAATTAACGTATAAATTAGTTATTTAATGGTCTAATTGACCCTGTACAGTATTAATATACATATTAAAGTATTTAATAAAGATTCTTATTGTATTTTACAACATTTATTTTAATTTATTTCCATTTAAATAGGTGAATTCAGAATGTATAAATATAATTCAAGTTATAAATAACATAATATAATATAAATATAATAAATTAGCTTAATTTACTTAAAATACAGTTATATAAATGTACAGTATAAGTTAATTCAGTTTTAACTTAGATTACTATTTTTTTTTAATTTAATCTAATAACTTAGCTAGTAACTTAATAAATTAATTATTTATTCTATATATATAATTAAATTATGATACAAGGTTTCTAATATACGTGGTACATATATAAATATGTATACGCAGTATAAATAGTAATACAGTTATATACAAGGTTTTATAATTTTACTTAAGTTATAGTACTTATAAGTTACTATAAAGAATAAATAGTTATATAACTAAGTTATGTATAGTTTAACTAATCCTAAATATGTAACTTACAATATAATATATATATATAAGTTAATTATACTTATTATACACCTATTTTACAATATATATACATATAGCTTACCATATAGCATAAATTTACAAGTATATACCTAGTATACATAGTATTTTTTTAGGTGTTTTTGTGAATTTTCTGATTTTTCTATGTTTTGTGTGTTTTATAGAGGTAGGAGATGAGAAAGAAAGAAAGAGATGAGAAGAGTAGAATGTTTTTGTCATTTTTTTAGTTTAGGAGTTTTTATTAAGTTTTAAGGTATACTGAATCATCGGCTAGTATGTTTTACCAAGCCGGAGGTTCAAAATAGCATGAAACTTGGTATATTCTTAAAACTATACATAATCTTCACCAAGACAGGTTTATTTTATTTTTTTGAATTTCTTATAGTATTTTTATTTATTTACAAAGTTAGTTCATTCTAGGCCTAAAAAGGGTTTTCAATGAGAACCTAAGGCCTAGAAATAAGCTCTAAAGGCTGGATAGCTAGTGAACTGCCTCAGTTATGCTCAACATAAGATATGGAAAAAGTGCAAGCAGTTAAGCATGAAATTCAACTTCCATTTCCATTAATTTTGAGTTTGGACAGTTGAAATACATGAGTGCTAACAAGAGAGTTTAATTAATGAGATTACAAGCCATTCAAATGAGATTTAAAGATCATTTCAGCTACATAAAAGCTTGTACAAATACAATACACATTATAGTACATGTCAGCCAATTAAATAACTTAAATCCTATATCTACTGCCCATCTAATTCAACCTACTGTCCAATTCAAGCAGCAGCTGCAGCAACAGCAACAGCAAAGCAGCAGCAACAGCAACTGCAGGTGCAGCAGTTGCTTCAATAAATCTCAACAGCTCATTTCCAAAGCACTGCCCAAACGTCTTAAAATCATTTTCACATGCTGCTGCAGTGCATCTAAACACCAATCCAGCAAATCTGAATGAAGAGTTCAGTTAGAGAAATGAATTCCCAGCAACTCTTAAATGGGGATTTCAGTAGCTGCTAAATTGACCAATCTAATCCCTCATCTTTGTCATAGACAACAAAGATAATGGAATTAGATTGGAATTTAATCCAACGGAAATGTTGTTGCTATGCAGCATTTTAATGTGTGAAGTTTGGGATTCAAAACTCACAATGAACACTCCCGAAAATATGATGAGGCCTTGAATTCTAATCTAAAAATCACTTTAAAACATTGAATCCTCACTCAAGAAATCTTTAAACCTTGATCCCCAATTCAAATCAGAGAGAACACTAATTTGATCTCTCCCTTATTCTATAAACAGCATGAAGGAAGGGTTCACATCAGTCCATTAAACTACTAACTTGAATCCCAAATGTTTAAAACCTTAAGGGATATTGAGAATCCCTTAGGTGAGAAATCAAAAGTTCAAATACTAATACCTGCACAAAAATATTATGTAGAGCCTCAAATCAACAAAGTCGATTCTCCTTGACTCTACCTTACATTGAAAAACCCTCAAAATCCATTCTCATAACATCAACCATGGCTCATCTAAGGAAAAATTCATCATTAAAAATTGTCTTAGATTCACAACCATGGACTGATTTAGCTCAAAAACATAGATCAATTCACTTGATCAAAACCCAATTTGATTAAAATCTCAATCAGAAATCAGATCAAGCAAATCGATTCCATTTTAAATCAAGATCAGGGGCCTTTATGGAAAACCTGAAATGGATGGGAGACTCCTAGATGGATTTGAGCGCAAATCCTCATCTCAAAGCTTGAGAGCAATGAGATGAGGGTTTGACTCCAAATGGATGGGTGGATTGCGGATTAAAATTCGAGGGAAATCATAAAGTGAAATGGAAATACGAAGAGGGAGAAAACAGTGATCAGTGAGGGGGTGAAATCATCTTCTCTGATCTGAAATGATCAGAGGAGGTGGAGTGAGAATTTTACTCTAAATCTACTCCTAAGCTAACTAACATCACCCAATCAGATCAGAACAATTCTATGTCTAATTTCTACTCCTAAACTACTCTAATTATCACTACAGCTACTCTAGAAAGTAGTAAATCCTAATTTAAATGGAAGAATGGGACCTTTGGATCTCCACCTAGTGGATGGAGAGGAAGAACGGAGGGAGGAAGTGCTTCAGCGGAGGGAAAACTTGCTAGTGGAGTTCTGGATCGCCCCCAGGTGCTATGGAGTCCTTAGCGGCGAGGAGAGTCGGGGAAGAAGCAGAATTTCACAGCCGGTGGCCGTGAAAATGGGGAAAGGTGGGGAGAGTAGTTGAAGGGGAAGAACGATCGACTTGAGAGGTGTAGGAGGGAGCGATCTCCCTCGCGCACAGCTGTGGAGCTCCTTAAGTAGAGTGATAGTGGATCAGAGCACCAAGGAAGTGCGATTAGTCTCCAAGGGCGTGGGCGGTGGGGATTTGAGGAGAGAGTGCACACGAGCTTAAATCAAAAAGTGGCCATTGGATGGGATCTGGGTGAGGAGGTGATCGCACGCGCCGATTCGCGTGAAGGTTTGAATCAAATCGAGCCACAGATCAAGAGGTAAGGGAGATTGACGGCCAGGATGGCCCGTGTTCTTCGCATGCTATAGTGCACGCGTGGGTTGCAGGTGGGTGCAAGTTCTTTTGGTGAATTTGCAAGCAAAGCTCCTCAGCGAAGGGGTAGAGAAATTATAGGGACGTCCATAAGTGGTTAGAAATGATTATAGAGAGGTCCTTAAGGGCTTGCAAATTGGTCCCTGCAACCTACAAATAGGTCCTTAGAGGTTTTCTAGTGAATGAACTGTAATGTACTAAGGACCTAAATGTGAATCTTCAAATGTAAGGTCCCAATGATGTCCAAATGCAATCAAGTTTTTGTGGAAGCTTAATTGAACATTTAGGAAGTTAATTACACTTTTGATTTGAACTTTTAAATTCATTTATGTGTTCAATTTGTACTTGGATCACCATTTTACATTATTTAAAAGAATATCTCAATAATTGACCTAATTATGCGTTTTTAGGAAAAATTTGATGTTTTAGGTCTTTTTCTCTATTTCCCACACTTAACCCTTTTTATGTGTTAATTTGATAGCGTTTAACCTAGTTTCTAGCTTAACTTAGGCGATTTAGCTATGATGTGTAGCAACTCATCAGTGGCCCATCCTATCCGCAAAAGTGGTTAGCGGTTTGGCAATTTTCTAGGAACAGCCATTCTGCCTCTGGGCCCGCTCTTATCATATGTGAACGAGGGGCGATTTTGTCATTGCAGCCACGAAGTGTGATACCGTTGGGCACATACCCACTTGGTTGTGCCCCCAAAGAGGGTAAGTATAGGAGGATTTTGCATGGGTCGATCCTTAGGAGTGATCGTTCCCTGGAGCCTTCCATAGAGGATGGCCATGAAGTAGGGCCGACCTTGGAGGGTGGCGACGAGAGCCAAGAGCGGCGCTCAGACTCTTGCTGGCGAAGGTCCGGAAGTGTGCCAGGCGGGGCTTGGAGTACAGGGGTCCAAGTCCACGTTATGGGCGTTGCGCGACACAAGGCCCTAAGGTCCTAACTCGGCTTTTGGTTGCCAGTATGGCGACCATTGGGTGAGATGGCTCGAACCCTCACCATTCGCTCCAGTGGGCAGATGCCTCTAAGGGTGGAGTGGTCAAGGCTCTACCCACGGGCGATGTGTGGAACTTCAGGGCACATGGGCCTAAGTCCTTACCAACCCAGGGAGTGGGTGTCTTAGTCATTGGAACGTAGGGCGTGGAAGCCCTAGTTCCGCCATTTTTCAAAGACGGCATTCTAATAGCCAGTAAATGGGGTGCAAGTGCCTCGTTCTGGATTCACGCTAGCCATCGAGGGTGGCTGTGCCGGTCATAAGAGGTGGCAATTCCCAGGGTCGGGGGGTGGGTTCATCCAACTACCGGCCAACCTGGGGAGACGACCCGCCAGCCTGGATATGTGATGGTTTAAGAGAGCATTTGGTGGGTTCACTCGAATTCACGCAAACTTTGTGAGGTGGCAAGATAAAGGACATCGGACGCATCCATCTAGTTTTGCCCCGGCTTGAAGAGGCAGCAATACATGAAATGTCGGACGTGTTCATCTGAGTTCCTGCCGACCTTAAGAGGTGGCTTACCGGCTTGAAGAGGCTGCAATAGATGGAATGTCGAATGCATCCATCCGAGTTCTCGTTGACCTTAAGAGGTGGTTTGCCGGTCTGAAAAGGCGGCAATAGATGGAACGTCGGACGCGTTCATCTGAGTTCTCGCCAACCTTAAGAGGTGACTTGAAGAGGCGGCAATATGTGGAACCTCGAACGCATCCGTTCAAGTTCTTGCGGACCTTAAGAGGTGGCTTGCCAACTTGAAGAGGCGACAATATGTGGAACGTCAGAGGCGTCTATCCGAGTTCTCGCTAACCTTAAGAGGTGGCTTGCCAGCCTAAAGAGGCTTCAATATGTGGAACGTCAGATGCATCCGTCCAAGTTTTCGCCAACCTTAAGAGGTGGCTTGCCGGCCTGAAGAGTCGACAATATGTGGAATGTCAAACGCGTCCATCCGAGTTCTCACCGACCTTAAGAGGTGGCTTGCCTGGTTGAAATTTCATCCCGACCATCCTCCGAAGGCGAGTCACCAAGCAAGAGCAAGGGGCGGTCACCACCCTCTGTAAGCAGTGGCCATCCGTCGTAAGGGGCAAGGCCATGTCCTTGCTAAGATAGGTTAGGCCTCTTACTATTGTCGTGGTAGGATAGGGGCCTCAAGTACTGATTTTGGCGATGACGGGATCACTCCTCGTGCAGCAGGGATCGCACACGTGAGGGACTTTCCATGCCGACCACCCTCGAGGGGTGGTCTTGCCATCGCCAGGACTTAGGGGGGACTCTATGGCTCCCAATGGCCTTAAGAGGCCACTTTTGGGTGCTTTGGCCACTCGGGGGGGGGTCGTAGCACTTAGACTTTTGGAAAGATTGAAATCCCCACCCCCCGGCTCTCAACGAGCCCGGATGCATTCATGAGGGAAGAGTAGGAAGCAGAGAATGCCACAACTGAAGAGTCCAGCCACGATCCTAAAGTCGCTTGGCAGATCAGCCGGGTTAGTCTCTTGCTGGATTGCACAAACTTGGCTCTCATTTCCCTTCTTTGCACGAGCTTATCGGGTTACTTCACCTCGACTCTGGGGGGCTTACGCCGAGTTGCACCTGCTTCGCATTCGATGCTCATCCCCTAAGGGAGTCAGGCACGGACGAGAGGGCTTGGCGGTAGGTGCATACTTGTGGTTAGCCGGCCAGGCCGCCTAATTCTACCGTCAACCTGGCCGCCTTAGGTATGGCAACCTGGTTGAGGTGCTCGTCCCCGTCCAAGTTGGTTGGAGGAGGGTTGTTCCCTTACCCTCTCCCTTTTTCTTGATGGACAAAAGGTCCGTGACCGAAATGGCTGTCGGGAGGAGAGGAAGGCGTCTTCACTGGAGTGGTGAATGTGCTACAGCCATGCTGACTCAGAAAGGGTAGCTTGGAAGGCAGCCCAGCTCCAGCGTCTCGAAGCGTTGCAGGCGTTACTGTTGAATGTGATTTCTACGCTAAAAGTTTTGAGTTTGAAAACCCATGGTTGTAGTCACGTAAAAATTTGTCAAACAGATAATTTAACCAAAACTCAAGGTGAGTCCCAGGTTGAACACGGGGAGGTGAACGTTTGATTAAAAATCACGTAAGAATTATTGTCACACAAGCAGATTAGCTGGTTGAAATTAATCTACTAGCTATTCTACTTGAAGAATAATTAATAGAAGAGAGAGAGACTAATACAAATAAAGAGAAAATAGAGAGAGAATAAACAAATGCTTCATAACCATAACATCATGTTCATTACATCTACTTGTTACACTAAAAAGCTGTAAATCTACACTAAAAAGCGATAAAAAGAGAAGAGCATGAGAAGTTACCCTCCTCGACGGCTGCTTGGAGGACGAGTAGCGTTGACGGAGCACCCGAACGAGGGTGGTGAGATGCTGGACAAGGGAGGACAAAGTTGGAGGATGGAAAACGAAGTAGGGTGACGTCTCAATGGGATCTGCTTCTCGAACAGCGGTGAGAGGACAACTGCGAGCGCTCCACGAATGGGGTGAGAAGATGGAAAATTTTTCTTTATAACTCTAATGGAGTATCTCGGGTTTGGGATGAGCTCATAGAGTTTTGGAGGAGGTGAGAGAAGAAAGAAGGGATGATCAAATGAGTGGTAAGGGTGGCTTTTTCATAGGTGTAAAGATTGGGGGCAAAAGGGTCTTTTAAGGCTTTAAACGTAAATGTAGGGCCTTTAGTGATGTTTACGCACATCGCTAAAGCCCACACATTGCTAAAGCTCAAATGTAAGGAGGGTCGTGCGATCGCAATCCGACGCACCACATGAAGCCACATCGCACACCCATTCGACTTCAGCCGTTGCCTCTTCATCATGCTTAAGTGCTATCTGTCGTCTGATCGCTCGATTGGACGGTCGAAAGTGCACGAAGCCACTTCCTCTTTTGCTGTTACCGCATGCGTGCACGATCCTGCGTCATTGCGCGCGTGCTGCACACTCCATCTGGCCCACGATAGGACGCCACGTCGTACCTGCCATTGCTGCCCAATGTAGCCGCTCCTGCTCGCACTGCGGATTTGAGGCACAAGGCGATTCGAACCCGCGCCTGTTGGTTGCGAGCAGCACGGCTGACCGTTGCGCCATGCTGTTGGAATGTTGTGCAAAGGAAAATGGTCGCACAAGATCTCGACCGTTGGATGGGCATCCAACGGTCCAGATTGTGCAAGGCTATGCCCCTTTAGAACTGAGGAGTGGTTGCTAGGCTACGTGGCGGCCGCTGGGTTGTTGGACGGTGATCCAACGGTCCAGAATGTGCGTTGGAGGCACTATAGAGAGTGGGCGGGCAACCTCGGATGGCTCTGATGCCACGTGGTATTATCTAACCTGTCCAACTTCTTTTACTCGTAGGTGGTGCCACGGACGTCGGATTGGATCAATTTTCGCGCCGTTGGGCTACGATCATCAATCTGAACCCATCTGTGTGGTTGGATTGTCATCTGAGGTACGAATTTTACACTACCTTGGCCCTTGTCCTCTGATCTTTTTCGGACTATATCTGATGCTACGGAAATCCGATCAGGGTGATCTCGGAGGCGTTGGACTCCGATTATTGCCCTGATCAGATCCGTACGATTGATCTTCAATCCGAGGCTCTGATAAATA
Source organism: Thalassia testudinum (assembly GCA_037157565.1). NCBI lineage: Eukaryota > Viridiplantae > Streptophyta > Magnoliopsida > Alismatales > Hydrocharitaceae > Thalassia > Thalassia testudinum. The sequence goes on from JAZHRO010000002.1 coordinate 56,348,983, forward strand.
TTGCCCTGTCCCCTGACCACAAAAAAGGAAAAATTAACCTATAATTTGTACAAACTAATCTAAATGCATGATGATGTATGTTATGCAAAATTTATAATGCATGATGCAATTATAGACCTAGGAACATGTATAAATAATCATTTTAGGCCAAATAGATGTGTGCACATTATTCGAGGCGTAGATCGCGTAAAAGATAAATACATCGTAGTATAGCACGAAATACGTCTCGATAAATAAAATTAACAGAACTGGGAGTCCCGGCCGATCATAGGGAGGTAGAAAGCACTTTTGATTTCATGCTCTTGTTCTAAATCTAATTACTAAATAGCATAAACAATAAATCGCAATATATATATCAAGTAGAGAGTCAGAACATGGATTACATACATGTAATTATAACTAGAACAAATTCTAACTATAGCATAAACAAAACTATCTATATAGTAGAAAAAGGGCACCACGGGTGGTCCGTGGTGGCCTTCTGGAGAGGTTGAGGAGAGCAGGAACGATCCCCCAAGGTGGCCCAACGGACGCTTCAGACAGAGATGCAGAGACAGAGATGGGAAGCAGAGGGCAAAGGAGCAGTAGAAGGAGGAAGGAGGAGATCTCTACTTGAATGCTACTTGAATGCCTTTGAAAGAGGACCCTTAGGCCTCTTTAATAATTTCTTGGAGGGGAAAATAGGGCATTGTAGCCCCTAATTTTGTGCAACAAAAAGCCTTCAAAATCCTTCTCCACGCTCGGATGTTCTCTAGTATTGCCACATGGCGCAACATGCGCCCTCAGATTGAAATCATGCGGCTGTGCGTGCTCCCACACCTTCACGTTTTTGCTTTTGCCTCATGCCTTCAAATCCTGCCTTAACATCGAATGGCTTAAATAGCCGCAACACCGCGCCTTCCTAATTTTGCACAACTCGCGCAATTGCGTGTCCTGCCCGCGGTGCTCTCTAATCGCGCCACGTGGCTTGCTCTGCGTCGTCCATCGTGCATACGCGCCTGCACGCGCTCGCTACATCAATTTTGTGTAGCGCAGGACTCCAACCCGCGCCTCATGCTTACATGTGCGTGCGCGTGGGCGCTAGCCAACGCATTGCGCAAAGCCTTTATCATATATATGTACTTATTTATATTTATACTGATCCAATTTGGGTGGTAACGTGGCTTATTCGTGGCCGTTGGATGAAGATCCAACGGCCCACACTGCGAGGAGAGGTGCCTTCAAGAGTTGGGGGTGTGGCGAGGGGCAACTACGATGGTGCCACGTGACACCATTGTGGCCGTCCATTCTTCTTCTCTTTATATCTAATGACGTAGGCCTCCAATTAAGTTGATTTCTACATCGTTGGACTACGAACATCGATCCAGATCCATCTGTACGGTTGGATTTGTCATTTGAGGTCCAAATATTCTTCAATTTGCCCCTTGATTCTTGCTCTTCTGCAGACTCCCTAGGGTGCTACGGGAGTTTGATTGATGCGATCTTAGATACATTGGACTCCCGTCGTTATTTCGAACAGATCCATAAGGTCGGATCGGTCACCTGCAGCCCTGGATTACCTGCAATCATTAATACCTCTCAAATAACATAGTTTAATACATAAAACACATATACCAACTATGATGCAGAATACGATGCATATGCATACAGAATGTTCATGTTAAGTTAAGATCTAACTTAATTCAGGCGAGTTAGGGCCTATGATTGCTGTGTAATTATACCTCCATGCCTAAATCTTGCTAGTCCCTAGCAAGTGTAAAACTAAATACATTTTATCAAGAGTTAAACTAAAAATTTATTTCTTTTTGTTTCATCCAAAAATTCAGAATCCAGATAACTATGAATATATAATGTTGTAGCTTCTGTAACGAATCCAAGCGAAGAGTCGATATACATTTAAAGCTTGTACTTAACCCTTAGTAAAATTCTGTCAGGATAGGCAAACCTCTTCTTTTGGGGTGATAAACTATTCTCTGATTTCAGTCCCAACGTTTGGCTTGGGTAGATGTCTGAGTTACTAGATTTGTATTTGGTGGCTCACTCTCTTCTGGTGCTTCTTAAAGACTAATATTTCAGAATTTAGATTTCCAGATTATTGAATAAATCAACTTTGAGAGGGACTGAAAAAACTATGCTCTCTTTAATCTTTTGTACTCTTCCCTCTTTTTTTTCTTTTTCTTCCTGAACTCACATCTCACTAGATTCGCAAATGTATTTGGTAGTCTCACACGGCATGACACTTTAATTAGGTTTTGATAACCCTACGACTAAGTCAGACTCATCAGCCCGTATTCAAGCAATCAGAAATATAGAAAAAGTATGTTAAGGTTGTATTTGGTGGTTCTTGAGGGTGGTAGGTGTTTTTGCCTCAAAACATTTAACTTGACTCACGTTACGCAACTGTTTTACATAACACCCTTTTTTTTGGGGGGATTTTTTTTTTCCGAGCAAACAACTCTTTTGTATGCAATTCTATAGGCACATTGCCACAACATGACATACTACTATATTTATCAGCACAACATAACACGACATACATACTTTTATACGTGAGGCATTCTTGGGGATTTTTGGAATGACCAAGAGGATCTCTTGTGGCTTATTTGGTGGAAGTGCCTATTCTAGGCACCGGGCAGGGAATGGATAGGACGATGTATTTCTGACTTTGACATCAGTATCCTCCTTCAGCCGAGGTTTCCATAGAGGATGGTCGTGACCATCCACCTCAGTCGTAGTTTTATCAGAACCCACTCTCTTTGTTTCTGCCTTATTTGGTAGCTCTCGTATGGAATTTCTCACAAATTTAGTACACAAGAATTGAGAGCGAAAACTATGTCCAACTCCAAGTGTCATTATTCAATTATTAAAGATTCCTTATACTAGCCTTAGAGCACCAATAAACTCTCTGCTCCCACCTCACATATATTTTGGTGGAGCTACTAGAAGATAGTTCACCTAACTCCCTGATTATTGTCCAAGGGTTCAGGAGAAGAAGCGATCCTTCTTCTCGACAAACTAGAGATGTCTATCGATTTTCGCAGATGATCCATTGCAAAATCTACATGCAAGTATGAAATTATACTGGATTCTAAGTCTAGGAATCTACTAAAGAATAAATATTTAATAAAACCTCTCGATGAAACAATCTAATCCCCCGATAGTTGGCAGAAAATTTTCAATTTTTATGAACTACCCCCCCCCCCCCCATGCCTAAGTGTTTGCATGTCTCATGCATGAATAAAAGAAATAAGGCAGGGTGTATGTGGATAGAAATTACCTAAAACTGCTTATGAGTTGTTGTTCAGTTATGCCATCACTGCAATGCCATACAAATATGCAAAACAATATGCAAAACATTATGCAAAAATGAAATATGCTATGTATATATGTATACGTGCTGAGTTTAACTCCTCCAGCTGGGATCATTTCGTCAGCAGGAGGTTCCTGAGCAAAGAATGGTTTGAGGTGCTTACCATTAACCGTAAAAACATGCCCAGATTTTGGGTCTCTAATTTGGACCGCCTCGTTAAGATACAGGTGGACCACTAGAAACAGCCCAGTCCACTTAGGCTTGAGCTTTCTTGCGAAGAATTTGAGTCGGGAGTCAAACAACCAAACCTACTAGTTAGGTGCGAACTCCTTCCTCTGGATGTGTTGATCATGAAAAGCTTTTGTCTTGTCCTTGTATATTTTTGCATTCTCATATGCTTCCCACCTAATCTCGTCTAACTCATTGAGCTGGAGCTTCCTTTCATAACCTCCGGCCTCGAGGTTAAAATTACACTTCTGCACCGCCCAAAAGACACGGTGCTCCAGCTCCATAGGAAGGTGATAGGCCTTTCCATACACTATGCGGTATGGTGACATTCCGAGCGGGGCCTTGTACGCAGCCCGATATGCCCATAGTGCATTGATCAACTGATCGGACCAATCCTTCCTATCAGGTCTAACCGTCTTTTGAAGGATAAGCTTGATTTGACGGTTTGATACTTCAGCCCACCCATTGGTTTGTGGTTGATATGGGGTAGCAATGCAGTGTTGCACCCCGTATTTCTTCAATAATGATCTGAAATGGGCATGGATGAAGTGGCTTCCCCCATAACTTATCAGGGCACGAGGAACTCCGAATCTCGCAAAAATAAATTCCCGGACAAAGGATATAACAGTCTTATGATCAACTCGTCTTGCCGGGATGGCTTCTACCCACTTTGAGACAGTCTACTACGAGGAGTATGTACTCAAAGCCATGCGAGTTCGGGAAGGGGCCCATAAGTCGATGCCCCAAACATCAAACACTTCTATGACCAGAATGGATTGGAAAGGCATCATGTCTCTTCAGGTCATAGAACCGACTACCTACCATCGCTTACTGCACTTGGCAAACTCGTGTGTATCTCTGAAAATGGTTGGCCAGAAAAATCCCGACTGCAAAATCTTTGCAGTGGTTTTTCGGCCTGAGAAATGACCCCTACAAGTGTCACTGTGGCAGAAGGATAGCACGCTAGAGATTTCTGAATTAGGGACGCATCTACAGATGATCTGATCAGCCCCAATGCGAAAGAGCAATGGGTCATCCCAAAAATAGAACTTAGCCTCTAATGTAAATTTGAGCTTTTGATCCTTGGATAATCTCGCAAGTAGCCTGCTTGCAACAAAATAGTTTGTTATATCAGCATCCCAAGGAAACTCCACAGAGTTGATAGATAGTAGAGACTTATCTGGAAATTGGTCTGATATCGGCGAGGTGTACGGAATGTAGTCTAGGTCTAGTCAAGACAAGTAGTCTGCCACAACATTATGTGCTTCGACTTCGTCGTGGATCTCGACGTCAAACTCTTGCAAAAGAAGGATCCATCGGATAAGGCGAAGTTTGGCGTCCTTTGCCAACAAATGCCAGAGGGCGGAATGGTCGGTGTAGATAACTTTGGACCCAAGTAAGTATGACCTAAATTTCTCCAACCCGAAAACTACAGCCAGCAATTCTTTCTCAGTGACTGTATAGTTACGTTGAGCCTCGTTTAGCGTTTTGCTGGTGTAGTATATTACAAATGAATGGCGCTCATGACACTGGCCAAGAACAGCTTCGATAGCGAAGTCAGAGGCGTCACACATCATCTCGAAGTCGAGCGACCAGTCGGGGGGTCGGAGAATAAGTGCACTGGCGACAGCGTTTCGTAAGGTCTCGAAAGCGCTAAGACACGAGGAGTCGAATTCAAAAGGTGTGTCGATTACCAAAAGATTCGTTAATGGACGAGCAATTTTTGAGAAATCTCAAATGAATCTTCGATAAAATCCAACATGCCCTAAGAATGATTTGATTTGCCTGACAGAACAAGGCGAAGGTAATTGCAAAATGATTTCGGACTTAGCTCGGTCGACCTCGAGTCCATTAGAGGAGATCTTGTGACCTAGTACGATGCCATCCCTTACCAACAAATGGCTTTTCTCCCATGAAAGTACTAGGTTAACTTCTATACATCTCCTCAAAATCTTTGTGAGGTTATCGAGACAAGATGAGAAATCATCTCCAAACACGGAGAAGTCGTCCATGAACACTTCTACACAATCCCCGATCATGTCTAAAAAGATGGCCATCATGCATCACTAAAAAGTAGCTGGTGCATTGCAGAGGTTGAAAGGCATCCGCTTAAAAGTAAATGTTCCAAAGGGACACGTAAAAGTCGTCTTGTCTTGGCCTTCCGGGTTGATTGCGACTTGATTGTACCTGGAGTATCCATCCAGAAAGCAAAAGAAACTATGCATGGCTAGCTGTTCTAGAATCTGATCAATAAAGGGCAAAGGAAAATGATCCTTTTTGGTAGCTGAGTTTAGCTTCTTGTAGTCATTGCAAACCCGCCAAGAAGTCGTGGTGCGGGTCGGGATGGATTCGCCCAATTCATTTCTGATTACGGTGAGTCCTGCCTTTTTGGGCACTATCTGAATGAGACTCACCCACTGGCTGTTGGAAATCGGATAGATAATGTCTGCGTCCAGCCATTTAATGATCTCCTTCTTGACAACCTCCAACATATTTGGATTTAGGCGTCTTTGAGGTTGTCTCAACAGTCTCACCCCTTCATCATTGTAGATATGGTGAGTGCAATATGAGGGGAGAATTCCGTGGAGATCAGCAATGCCCCACCCGATAGCAGCCCTATGTGCTTGCAAAATGGAGCTCAACCGGTGTTCTTGATCTAGAGTCAAGTGAGCATTGATAATCACTGGATATGTCTCACTTTCTCCCAGAAACACGTATTTGAGCGAATCAGGTAAGGGCTGTAGCTTTAGTAGCGGAGGGTAGGGAGGAGGGTTATGTAGGGGAGGAGAGGAAACAATAGCGAAAATTTACTAATCCTGATTCATGAAGAATCCACCTACAGTGGAAATGTAATCCTGTCTTAAGATATCAATGTTGAATAGGACAGGATAGTCAAGATCAGGGGTGTTAGGAGCAGATGAACACCCATGACAACCAGATCCATGGGATGAAATGTGTATATTAGTAGTCTCAGTCCCGTGTGGATCGCGATCAAACACCCTTGATAGTGAGGATGAATGTGCCATTGGGTCACTACAAAGGAGCGTAATGTTCCCACAGAAAGCTGAATCTTCATCATCACTATCCTCCTCGATCAAGTCACAATCAAAGTTCTTTGATGCCCTGAAAATGTCTAGTCTGAGCTTTTCAATTCCAAGGGCAATCTCCATGCACCTTGATGCATAGTCGATGTTTGCGCGGGCGGTTGCTAGAAACGGGAGACCTACTGTCAGAATCTCCGAGGAGTGAGTCAGTGTAACAATGTGTGTAGATGCTTAGACTAAAAGTCCCTCCGAGTCAAAGGGCGAATTGATAAGTCGTATACTTATCACCCTATTTTATTGGTGGATTAAAATAAATTAGGGTTACGAGGATTCAAAGCTAAATCCATATTTTAACGGACACCAAGGCTAATTAAGCCTGAAGGTCTGAAAAGTCTAAGTGTTCAGGTTCTTTTCGTGTTGTTTCCCTCTGTTAATAAGTTCCTAATGCTTAAGTTTTTCTTCCTAAATTCATCATTTTTCTTTACTTTTTATTCAGACTGATAAAATGAACTCAGAACATGCAAATTACCACCCCCCAAGCTTAAGTTGGACAATGTCCTCATTGACACATAAATTGATGCAACGGGGGTTTAGAAAGAAGTTACCTGAGCGATGCAATATGCCTGATCAGTCTGAATCTTCTAGGTTGCCTCCTAGGAAGCGCTGAGTTTAATGCCTTCAGCTAGGCATAGTGCACAAACAAGAATGGTTTGGGTCAAGGAGGTATATACAAAATCAGCCAAACCCAAAATCAGAAGTCTGCAGATGCAAACAAGGTTGTGGTGGAGTCCCGTTCCTAAGGGGCGGGAACTCTACAACAGATGCATCATGCATGCCCATGTCAGATCCTCTCTTAGTCTGCTGGCATGCGAGAAGTTGATGTGGACGAGCGCACCTCGAATATGACATGCCAGACACTAAAGATGTAGGTTCTATACTCAGCTTGTGTCCCCATAAAATTGTGATCTGTCAAAGGTGTATCAATTCCAGTGCATTCGAGTTGCGGGATCTTTATTCTAGTAGGGTAGGTAACAAAATCAAGAGTTTCATAATGAGCCCTACAATCAAGCATGAGGTCTCTCTCCAAAAACGAATCCATCACTTCTGCAACTACGGTTTCATTGCTCATTCCCTTCAAGCCCTTGACCTCAAGAATATTCTCTTCAACCTCTTTCGTATTCGATTCATTGTTCGAGGTTGCATCAGAGGTAGGGCCGATTTCATCCTCTAGTTCATATTCCTTCTCTTGGCCCTCCTCCAAATTTGTGATGGGGATTTCATCCTATTCAGAATCGATTTCTTTGAAATTGTGACTCCATTCCCCATCTCCTATGTTGGCTGTCATTTCCGTCGAATCACTTCCCTTAGGCAGATTAGATTCGGATTCCAAGACATCGCCCCTCACATTCTTGGTTTCCTCCTGATGTGTGTCCTCAATGCTCCCCAAATCATGTTCTGAGGAATCCTCAATGAGCTTCTCCATTGAGTTGTCTAACTCCTAGGGGGGTATCAATGGTGGATTGAACCAAGCTTGGGTGAATAGGTGTAGTCCAATTGATCACGGTAGGGCCTTGCTTTAAGAATTCCATAAACGGAGTTGATTGCAACAGCTTTCTTTGGCCTTCTTTCCCCAGCTGCTGGAACATATCCATCATGCCCTGTTGCCCTTTAATCAATTCTTGATTGTCTGTGTAACTCTAAATAGAGGTTATCAAGAATTGATAGGATGCCATTTGGTGTCCTTTGGATTTCCTCCTTGAAATCCAGGTTAAGAGGGTGTGGTTGATGATTGCGCAGCAATCATAGGTCTTAATTGACCTAAATTAGGCTAGGACTTAGCATAAGTTAGGGTTATTCGTGCATGCATAAGCATTATCTGCATCTTTACCGCTTTACTTTAACTATGCATAAAATAATGTTATAATGTGCTGATTAAGTGCATTATGTCGATTGTAGGCAATAAGCTGATCAGAAGCTAGATCTAGAGCTGGATCTGGAGTATGATCTGAAGATGGATCAGGAATAATGAGTGTTGTAGCAGAGCTGGAGCAGAAGACTTAGATTAGATGTAGAAATAATGATGTAAGGGAGTTAAGGTTTGCTATTCTATCAAGTAGGAATAAAGCAGTAAATTGTGAAGAGCTTAGGTCCACCCTAGCCCTAGGATAGCCTAAAGACTTCCCCAAAGCCTTAGCCACCCTTAGATTAGGTCACAACACCCTAGGAACCCCTAAAACCCTAGTTCCAACCCTTATCTGGACGTCCAGATAAGTTATAGGATGTCCAGAACCCTTAGCCATCTCCCACACACCTCAAACCCACTTTTGCAGTGTTATTGGATGTCCAGACACTTTGTCAGACGTCCAATTTCTGCAGAATACCCAAAACAGAACCTAGAATTCCCCCTGACTCAGATTGGATGTCCAGAACTGAAATCTAGACTTCTAATTTTTGAGTATAAGTTGTCTGATCATGTTTTTGGACGTCTGGAACTAGTCTCCAGTTCCTGTTTTGAGATTCAAGCCTTGATCTTGGATTTCTAGCTCCCTAGACCTAATCCCAACCCTATAGGAACCTAAATTAAGGTGTCCTAACCCTAGTACGTCATCTCTATACCTCCCTAAGGACCTAATTAGGTCTTCACCAAATCCAATTGACTTAGATCAAAGTCAATTACCATCACCTAAGCCAATTGGACTCATTGAGTCCAATTGAGCTCAGATCTCAACCCATACAAGTCCAATTAAACTTAGTGAGAGTCCAATTGAGCTAAACCCAACCTAATTGAGTTATATCACTCTCAATTAGGTTCACACTCATTCAATTAAACTTAGGTTAAGTTTAATTGCAATTTTCCCTTAGCAATTAGGGTTTGCAACCCTAATTCAAGGCATACACCTACCCAAACCCCATAAGACCTAACCTAGACCTCTTAGGCACCTAGGGCACCACACACACACACACACACACACACACACCCATTCACGCACACACACTCCTTTAGAGTTCTCTAGAACTCTCTTGAAGTGGCGCCAACTCTTGGTTGCCAAATTTAGCAACCAAGAGGCATTTAATTCTTAGATCCACAAATGGTGGATCTAAGAAACCACCTCTCTCTCTCTTGGCCGGCCACTCTTGGACTCTCTCTAAAGAGTTCCACACTTCTCTAGAGAGACTCCCTTAGGCCTATAAAAAGACCTAAGGGGTGGCCATTTGCACCCATCCACTCTTGGCCATACATGCTTGGCTCCATTCACATCCACCTCCACTTAGGCTAGCCACTTCCACCCCATCTCCACGAGTTGAGCACCACCATGAAGGACACCATCTCCACTCCAGGATGCTGGATCACTCCTCCAACCTCTCTCCAAGGGATGGCCTAAGCTCCATTGGCCGCACCTCATTCTCCTCCCAACCACTCCAAGGCCATCGGAGCCCACCTCTAAATGCCCTCACTTCTTGATAGATTAGTAGCTAGCTCTTTACATTTACTACTTTTATTTACTACTTAGTAGTGTAGTAGTTATTCTCCCCCAAGGATGCATGCAAAATTCCCCTGTAGATTTTTGTATGCGATCGTTTTCTGGTAGCTAGATTTACATTTTCAAGCATTCCTGTACAAGCTTTCCTCTACATCTCATGTTGCAAACACTTCTTTGAATGAATGAATAAAAGATACATTTTTATATATATATCTATGTTTGAAATCGCCCTGAGCTTATTGGTTGCCATCTTTTCTGCGTGATTCAAGTTGCCTGTATTTCACTTACATATTTCGCAAGAAGCATGTCGGTTCCGGAAAATATAGAAAATCTAACTATAGATGCATTTTCTGTAAACAGCCACCACCTCACTAGAATTGTGTGCACCGAAACTCACACTTTCATCTTTATGATCTATTTAACACATGCGCACGTAATCAGGGTTCATAATAGAAGTGGCGAAATCTTAATCCGAAGACTGGAAACCAACATGCGATTTTAAACAAAGTAGAGAGATAAAAGATCGAGTTCAGAATTAAAACAAACGCCTGCTAGAGACGAACAATCAGGACTCAAATTCTCGTTATCTTTTTATAAATATTCTTGTTTGATCGTATTGCGCACTATACTATGACACATTTTCCCATCAAAATGCGCTTTACGGATCCAACAGTTGAGGTTGTGGATGAGAATCCATACCGGGGCTTAGGTTCTTGGATGGGTCATCTATTCTATCATGTTCAGGGTCCAATTCTTCAAGAGGAACCATTTTCTATTTAGTCCTACTCCAGAATAGTTGAGGTTCTAAGTCCTCCTCCCAGTTAGATTCTTCATTAGGGGACCAAATCAAAGATTGATGATTCTTGGTTTGCTTAGATTTCTGATCATCCTTTGATTTCCATTTGTCTAGCATTCCTTCTAATCTAAAGGTCAAGTAGGAGAGATCATTGAATTCAGATGGCCTTTCTTAGTTATCGTCCTGGGAAGGGTAGGGCTCTTGGTGTTCTCCTAGAGTGTAGGTCCCATCAAAGTAGTTAGTGATTGAGTGGGACCTAAATGATGAGTCGTCATGAGGAGAATCGAGATAAGGATTCCCAAGGTTTGGATCGTACCCTTAGGTGGATATGCTGGATGTATCCCAATAAGAGGTTGGTGCAGGTTGATCATAATTGGGATAGTTGAGCCAAGAGGGATATTCTGGGTCTTACCCCCAACTCGGTGGTTGGTTATCCCAAGTAGGCTATGGATATGGTCTACTTGGGTTAGCATACAAATCATGTTGGGGGTAGTTTAGGTAAGATGGATAGGCATTGAAATCCATGGTTCGAAGGAAATGGAGGGATGAGGGAAGAACACATGAAAGAGAGTTGTGTGTGCACAACCAAGCAACAAATCTAGGCCCTACAGTGTAGTCCTTAGGGGACCTAGAAATCTCCAAAGGAACGATCAAGTCTGTAGGCACGGAACTGCCCTTCCCAAAGCTAATCTGGCCAGATTGATTACGAGGGGATTGTGAGGAAGGTTCTTCCTTTGGCTTGCCCCACCAGTTCCGTAGACCCCACAACCGCGGTCGTTTGACACTTCCCCACAGCCTAGTCACCAGATTCTACTAAGGGAATAAAGGCCAAGTGCCTAGCAAATGAAATCACGTCTTTCGAGACTTAAACTAGTCCTGCCTATGGCACATCTACTCTATTTTAATGAGGGATAGGGCAGTGCTTGTGCTTAGGTTATGTTATGAGGCATTGATTGGGGTGGTGCCTCTTAGTTATCCAATTTAAATGTGTGTGCTCCTAACAAGACATGGTTTTCAAGCAAGGATTTAAGATTTGGTGTCTTTTAATGTTTGTCCTTACTTTAGTGTCTTTTAGGGTTGACATGTCTTAGTGTTTTCAGGCAAGTTTCAAGTGAGTACGCCAAGTTTGGCACACAATAAGTGAGAGTGAGTTTCCTTTAACGTGGTGAGGCTCTAGAACCCTAATGTGCTCACCCTAGTGTTCATGCAATTTCTACCAGGTGAGTTGATTTTAGGGGTGAGTAGTGCGCCCAAATCAAGTCATGGTGGCTTCGCAAACACCACTTAAAAGGAAAAAGGAACACTCTAAAAAAATTAGGTCTTTGAGAATGTTAGAGTGTATATTTTTTGTTGGGTGATGAGTTAAGGATGAAGATCAAGCAATCATTCACCACGTCGATTTTTTCTTCTGATTTTACTCTTTTTTTAGATTTTTTAGGCAAGCAAACAACTATGGGTAGAGCGATACAACCGGTCCTTGCTACGCTCACTCCATCTCCACTGTTACGAGTCGCGCTCCTTCACCGTCCAGGTGCCGAGTTCCTACGATCAATCAAATAGAGGGAGAAAATGCGTTAGACGATGTGAGCATGGATGCAAAATGAAAGCGACAAAATAAATCCGTTGCCTCCCGGCAACGGTGCCAAAAACTGACGTGCTTTGGACGTGCTTGTTTAAATCGGTCGTTGTAGCTCACATTCACTGTGTCTATTTTAAATAAAGAAACGGACGTGAGTCCGAGTGTCGAACACAGGGAGGCGTGAAATCGGGTTTTTCTGTCACTTCATTGTCACGGAAATGACGGGTTTTGCTTGCAAGAAAAAGTGAGAAAAACGAGAGAGAGAGGGCGTAGGGTTAGAGTTCTCTTTAGCACAGCATTCGTGTAAATCAGGATGAGATAAACTCAAGAAAAAGAGAGACAATAACTAGATAGGGAACATCATCATTTAACATGCAACTTCAGTTTTGCAATTACAACACTAGATAAATGCTTAAGCACAAGTAAAGTAAAGCTAAGCCAGAGAGAGAGAGAGAAGATGGCGAGGCGGCCACGGTAGTGGAGGAGGGCTCCGTCGGCAGCTTATCAACTCCGGCGATGACAAAAGGGTGCTAAGGGTGGCTAGGAGTAGGGTAGAAGACTTGCAAGTGAATTGAACGCCTTACATGGGTAGTTGGAGGGGGTTTATATAGGATGAAGGGGTTTCTAATTTAAGTAGGGGCTTTAGCAACGTTCAGGACGTCGCTAAAACCCCTCCCAAAATGTCGGTGAAGGCCCTTACCCCTCGGTCCAGCGCGTGCGCCGTTCTTCCTCTCTTCTGTGATCCGTGGGCTTGCTGTGGGTCGTCTGATCGAAGATCGAACGGTTGAGATTGCGCACGGAGCGCGCCCTTTGATCGCGTGCGCCTACGCAGCTGCATCTGCGGGTGCCACATAGCCTCTATCATGGCCGTTCGGTCGCACATCGACGACCAAATTTCATTCACGCGTGCCTTCGCCTCGGATTCAATATACGGTGCGGTTCGATCCCTTGTCATGTACTCACGGAGAGAGTTGCGATCGCTGTGCTGCACTCGCAAATGGTTGCGGACGCGGTGAGCTGGAGCGGTGTTGGTGGCCGTTGGATAGAAATCCAATGGTTGTGATCTGCTGGAGGATGGAGAGGTGCGGGCGATGGATGTTGTGAGATTTGCTCCTGCGGGTGATGGAGGGATTGTGCAGCGGGTGAAGGAAGCGCTGATCTTGCGCCACGTGGTAGTTTTATGGCCATTGATCATCAGATCAACGGTCAGATCTTCTTGGGCCAATTGCGGGAGCTCCAGATGTCGGGTTTGGTCGATTTTGAGTCCGTTGGACTCCGTTCGTCGTTCTGAATCCATCAGTGTGGTTTGATTGCTCATCTAAGGCCTGTTTTGACATGAACTTGTACAAATGGCCATTAACAGTGAATTATAAGCAATCTCAATGTGCGATGCATGTAATGCTCCTATGCCCATTTATGATGTGTTATCTGTGCATTTTATCCTTGAGACAAACCCCGATTGGCAGAATTATCACCATAAAATGTAGCGTTATCATTACCTTAACCCTTGTGCTGATGTGCTTAGGCATCAGGAGGAGAGGACCTTGGGAGGCGTGAGCATCACCGCCAGAACTTGGCAGCAATGTCTGACACGCGGGGGAGATGGGGCGACACCACCTGTCTTCTGAGGCGGGGCGCGAACCCGCTTAGCTCTCAGTTTTTCTTGGAAGACCGCATCGGCTATCTGCAGTCGTCAGGGCCCCTTCTTGGGGTGGTCCCTCAGGTGCTTTATAGGCCTCCCATCCTTTCGCTCGTTGAAGCCTTGGGATAACGTGTCTTAGCTCACGGGCTGGCCCCCTTTTAGCACGTTTGCCTAGTTTATGGTTAGGAGGGTGTGTTCTCCCTAGGGTTCCTCCTTAGCGTGGCAGGGTCCTCCTCGGTGACCTTCGGTGGATTGATTCCCCTCAAGCATGTTCGCTTGGTGCATGGCCAAGGGAGTGCGTTCCTTGAGAAACTCCTTTGCGCAGTGTGGCCTGCAATTGCTGCCCTTTGGGGGCTGGCTGCCACCTTGGGAGAGGCAGTCCTTCACTTGTGGAAGGAATCTTATTCACAGGCAGGCGTGGGGGGGTGCCTAATCGGGAGTATTCTCGCCTTGAGCGGGGCTGTCATCGCCACCGCACTTCTTAGCCAATCTACGGGAAGAGTTAACTTGCTCAGTGATCTCTCGTTGGGTATTTTGGCACGCGGTTGAGGGCATTGCACTCGTGCTCACAAACCTGATGGCTTGACTCGGCGTGCCAAGGGATTGTTGCCTCATGGGGCCTCCCTCATTCAAAGTGTTGAGCCTTGAGCTAACCCGAGCAAGATTATGTGGCTCGATCCTCCGCCGCTCGACTTTTGACAACCTCATGGGGTTGTCCCCAGTCCCTAAGTGCTTGGTGAAGCACTCCCAGGACCTGCTCTTCACACTCTCGGAGGAGCTATCCGATAAGCCAAGCAACAATCTGCACGCAAGTCCTCACTGGGCGGGCACCGCTAGAGGCGCCTGGTGGGATCTCCTCTCAAGATGGCCGAGCGTCGGCTTATCCCGAGGTGGCTCCTAAAGGAGTGGTGCATGAGCTAGGGGTCCACCATCCTTTTGCGCTAGGCCTTGGCTGGCTCTCTAAGTGCTTCCAACGGGGGACCTCCATTATCTCTTTCCCGGTTGGGTAGGCGGTACGCGTAGGGGTGTATATCTAAGATTGCCTGATTTGGCTCTTGGTTCCCCTTCACCGGGCCACGCCTTGGGGAAGGGGAGCCTAGCTTGGGGACCTCAAGAGACCAGCCGAGGTCTCTAGGGTGTGAAAGCGTCGCGTCTCTACCGGACCCCTGCAAGGGGAGGGAAGTTGCGAGTGGGATCGTGGGTGGTTACGACCACCGCAACAGTTCTCCCTCAGGGGGGCTGAGGTAGGGCACTAGAGGGGCACTTCCTCCCAGCGATCGAATGCTCTGAAGAGTGATGGCTTTTTTGTTGATGCTTCCCATAGACGACACCATTTGATGGATCTTGAAATGCCACCAAAAGATTTGTGAGCGTAGGCAACACTGCCTAGCCATTAATCATCCATCGCATAAGAGGGTAGAGGGGCAGTCAACAAGCATACACAGGGGAGAACAAAGGTTTGGTGACCCAGTTCCACCACAAGGGGTGTACATTTGGGGGGAGAACAGAACTCCCAACTATGCACTAGAATTTTAAGGATACATGGTATTGCATGATTTCTCTCCCTCTCGCGGGGAGGACCCTTCCATTAGGGGCCCTTCCCTCTATTTATAACACAGGGGGGTGATCTACATTCGATGGCCCCTAGTACCCCTACTGTCAGGCTACTTGTACATTGTCAGGGCATAGGTGGTAAAGGCTATCTTATCATATCTTTTCCCTTTGTTGCGTTAAATCTTTTGGCTAGTTGGGCTGGTGCCGATTGGGATCTGGCTGGTCTTAGGAGGGACAGGATGCCGGTTCCGTCTGTATATCCTGTATCTAGGTAGCCAGATCCACTATTGAGTCATGTGCGAAGTTTTGGATTTGAGGACATTTTTTGTCCCTTATCACTCATCAAAGACAAATCAACGTAATTAACGAATAGAAAAGTCATCCATATTAGGAAATGATAACTCGATTAATGAAATTATAAGACTCTCGGAGGGAAGATTAAAAAGGATATAACATCCAATTGGGATTTCAACCCAATGGTTGATTTCGTCATAAGATTATTATTAGAAGTTGAATAAAAAAAAAAGATGGCACTCATTTTAGGCGGGAAGAATAAATAGCCCACAAACCTATCCTTTTATATTAACTAAGGCTTGAACTTGGAACCTGCTATTCTCGTCAAGGTGGTATAAGCCTACTCATCAGTTGAACTAGGGATTGTATATGGAAGATAACCTTAGTTACATAAGAGAAGTATGAAATCTTGAAAGCAAATGTTGAATGCATATCAATGAAGTTTTTCCTCTCACATGCTCCTAGTGAGATTCAAACTCTACATCTCTTCAAAAGAGAGAGAGTACTCACCAACTATAGTATAATTAATTTACAACAATTACTTCTCTTTTAGTATCTATCTCCAATTTCTTGACTCTTGTTATCATAAAAAGTATCTATAAGATAGAAAAGAACTTATAATTCACGAGCAATGCGTTTGCCAAATTAAAAATAACTTTCAATCATGAAAATTCCGACTTTGCTAGATTTTCACATGCACATGTAATACGCGTGACAAGAAGGTAGTTACAACTTAAAAAATCTCAGCGGGCGTGTTTTACAACTGCCGGCTCTGGATTCGGGAATCCACTTCCCATAAGGACCATATTGCAAGTATCCACCCCATCAAAAAAAGAAAGAAAAACAAAGTTGGTGTTGCTTTCCCTCGTCATCAGACCTACCGATTACGAATTTTTGCAGTCGTTATTGCATTCGTAGCGGAACAAGTAGGACCCACGCGAGAAAGATACGGGGGTGCTTCCGGCCCGGATGACAAAAGATTTCTCGCGAGGTACTCCGTGTAAAAAAACCTCCACGCTCCTTCCACGAAGCTTCTCCTCTCCCCTCACTTCACCCAACAAGAAGACCCCACGATACAAACGCGAGGATGGCGCATCAATGCCCGCTCACGCCCGTTATCGAGGCTGTGCCCCGCTTTCCACCTGAAGTAAGTTGTGAGAAGGACCAACACCAACAGGGGAGCACACGAACAGCAGGAGGAACGAAACGAGGGACTTGACTACTATACTCAGCACGCGACATTTCTCTATAGGGGAACCGCCACATCCCCCGTGTTCCCCACAACCTAACCTCGCCGTTTTCCCCCCTCGGATATCCCGCCGTCCGGTCTGGCCCCTCGTCGCCATCGGATCCCCGCGGCCGCCGATCCCGCAACCGCGTCGGTGCGTGGTCGTGGTCTTCGTCGTCTAGGGCATCGGCGCCATGGTACGCACCTCCCGCTCCCGAACTGCCGGTTGGCGTGTTGTTTGTCGTTTGGATCTGTTTGGATTAGCCGTTGTGTTGTTGGCACCCCCGTGTATCTCGTTGTTTAGTTTCCATGTGTTGTGGTTTTGGATCCGGCGACAAGTGGCGTTGCCGATGCGGAAGGCGGTTATTTGGCTCGAATGGATTTGTTGTTGTTGTTGTTGTTGTTGTGTTTTTTTTTTTTTTTAATCTTTTGTTTGCGTGGGGGTGGAGGCGAGAGGGAAGAATGTTGGTCAAAAGAGAAATGGGAATGAAAATAATAAAAAAAAAGAGGAAATGGGGAGAGCTCACACGTTGGAGGACGCCGGGAAGCTGTTTTGACGCGAAATAGTGCGGTTTACTTACCGACGCAAAAAAGGGGGAAAAAAGAGAAAATAGTGTGCTTGACTTTTGGGTGTTCCTTGTTCTGTGGTCGTTGGGAATCTTATCTGCAGTTTAGCGGGTCAAACAAGAGAGAGGGAGGGAGCTTCGCGAGGGAAATGTCGAGGAGGTGTTCACATTGGTTATGAGTCGCTTCCTCCGTCCGGGTGATGTGCTTTCAACACCGAAGATGAAAGTGCTTCAACTTCCAGCCATTTCCTTACTTGGAAGGTGGGATGGGGTACCGCCTTTTCCGCAAATTATGCTGAGATGTCTTCATTGTTTTGGGTGATGGTCAAGGGACAGACGATGGAAATGGCTCTACTGAGAAGTATGGCCTTTCTTTTGACCGGTGTCTCTATCTTGGTTTTAGAGACTTCCCATTTCACTAATGGAAGTTGTGTCGAGGGATATGATTCAATTTTTGGTGCCTTTGGAAATAGTTGGAATATTGAGTATTTTGCTTATTTTCCACGTGCATGCCATAATGGTATTCGATTTCATGTGATATGAGGAATTGAATATATTATATGTCGAATTCATGTGGGAATGAGCAGAATCAAACTATAAGTCTGTTGATGTGGGCATAAGCAGAATCAAATAAATTACAGTATTAACTTATTATTCGTGCAGAAAACAAGTTGTGTATATTTTTTTCCCCAGAGGTATCTTTTTTATGACAATAAGAAAGAGCAGGGTTAACAAGAGATGTTAGCACCTTGATTCATCAATTGAGATAATCAATTCCAAAAGTTACACAAGGTAGACCAATGATACATCACTCAATCTACAAAGGGACTAGTCCTGCCTAAAAATACAATTGTTTCTGTCCAATCAAATTTACCAAATATGGATGGAAACCTTCCTGAACTGGTCACTTTCAAACCTAAAATCTACATGGCAGATGCTGTTCCAAAAAGAGTCAAAAGAGGTGAAGCCGATAGGCCAATTTCCTGCCTCTGCCTAGCACCTCTATGCATGAGGATAGGTAAAAAAAAGATTGTCCGTGTCTTATAGCAAGGAGCCACAAAGAGCACAAGTGGTGTCAGCACTAGAAGCCCTTCATTTTTACGAAAAGTCAAAGGGCGGTGATCTAAATGATAACCATCCATATTCATTTCATTTCAAGAAAAATTGATTACGTCACAAATTACAATACAGATCCCTAAAACATCACTTGGGAAGAAATGGACGAAACAAAATTTTCAACATAGAATCTCTCCCCCCCCTAAAAAGCATCCCATTATTCCCCAGCTAGAGATCTCATGACATCACCAAAACCTTGACCTTATCCTTTTTGGATCCAAAGGTTATCCCTCCATCGTGGGCGTTTCCTCTACGGAAAGAGGACCAGAAGCTAACCATGTTCCGATGGGCGATCTAGTCGATCTCCATCCTCTGCCAGACCTGCATCACAAATGAATACTAGAAAAAGGGGTGTTGGATGTCTTTATTTGCCCCTTCACAAAGAGGACATCTCAAATCATCCATTTGGGTTCACCTTACTCTCTACTGCTTTGTTATAATCCTCCCCCTCTTCACCAACCAAGCAAAGATCTTCACCTTCAGCGAGCATTCCGCCATCCAGTGCAACCTACAATCTCTTAAGAAATAGACATCCGAGATGGCAGAACTGTTTCCCAATTTGCAGAAGACCTTCACCATAGAGAACTCTCCATCTTCCTAGAAATATGCGTCAGTACCCTCCTCCAGTGCCCAACCTTTTAGCCCCTGTAATAACCGCTGGAAATCCTCGCATCTCTGATTGGAGAGGCCCCTTTGAAAGGTTGGACGCCACGCTCCGTCCCAACAACCCCTACCGTGGCTAGTGGGTTCATAACTCCCCTAAAGAGGCGGGGAAACCTGTTGCTGAGGGTAGATCCAATTCCCTCCCAGTCATCCTACCAAAATCGAAAGACATCTCCCTCCCCTAGGGTAGGAGGAAAAAAAAAGCCCGCACCTTTATTGCCATCGTCACCAAACCTTTGAGGAAGTGGGAGGCTCCAGGATGGGGGGACTCCAATGGCCCCCATGAAAGGAAGGGGCCGTAGCAGTGCTACATGATGTCTCCAAAGAGGACTTGTTCTCATCCCACTAGCCTGACAATCCACTTTGCAAGGAGGCTCATGTTCACCTTGCCCACATCCCTAACCTCTAGGCCCCCTTTCTGCACCAGCCTACAAACCTCCTCCCAGGTCACTAGTCTCGCCCCTTTTCTTGCCGACCCCGCATTAGACCAGAAGAAGTCCTTTATCAACCCTGAGGTCTTCTTCTTAGTTTGGTGCGGTATCCTGAACACTGAAAGGAAGTATGTTGATATGGATGCCAGAACAACCTTCACAAAGGTTAATCTCCCTCCTCTAGGCAAAACTCTGGAAGACTAGCTTGCTAACCTCCTTTACATCCTCACCAACAGAGGAATCTAATCTTGCATCCTGAGACACTGATCTAACAAGGGGAGTCCCAGATACATCAGCGACAAAGAGCCTACATCCGTTCCTAACGCACCACCAACTGCTCTACCTCTTTGGCTGACAAATTCATCGGGACAATGGTCAATTTCTGATAATTGATCTGCAACCCTGATGCTTCGCCAAAAAACTTGCGAAGAATTCTCATCCTCCTAGCCTTCAGACCAGCTCCCTCAACTAGAAACAAGGTATTACTGCATACTGAAGGACTACTGTCTCCCTGTCCTCACCAAGCAGAAAGCCCCTAATCAAACCCCTAGCACATGCCCTTTGTATTGCTCTCGCCAGGACATCCGCCGCAAGCACAAACAGCATAGGTGCAAGAGGGCAATCCTTTCTGACTCCCTTGCTAGGTTGCACCCAACTTCCTGCTGGGTTTTCATTGATCAAGACTGAGAAGGATGTTGTCATCACACTCCTCTTCATCCAATCAATCTATGTCATGAGAAAGCCCCTCACTAAGGAAGCCGACAGAAAATCCCACTGCACCGAATTATACGCCTTGCTAAAATCGACCTTTCACAAAAAAACCTATTTCTTTCCCTCCAGGTGGTTAGAGCCTCCATAGCAACAACAAAATCATCCAGGATTCCTCTTCCTGGAACGAAGGTCTAAACAGGGGAGATCAAGTCACCAGGGATGTCTCTGAGTTTGTTGGCTAAGACTTTAGCAACAATGAGATACACGGCATTTAACAATGCAATTGGTCGAAAATCTTGGATTGTTTCCGCACCCTCCTTAGTTAACAAGAACATGTAATATCTATTCAGCTTGTCGAAACCTCTGTTCCCAACTGCAAATTCCTCCGTCATCTGCATCACTTCCTCCCCTACCAGGGGCCAGAACTCCCTGAAGAAGAAAACAGGAAAATCATCTGGGCCAGGGCACCCCTCCGTGTTAAGGCCCCGCATCGCCTTGGTCACCTTCTCTTCTGAGAAGCTAGCCATGAGGCCCACCGCCTGATTTGCCGTGATACACTGCACATCCTCCCCCATCCATCTCCGGCATCTTCTTTATTCAGTTTCTCCTCCTGGTAGAGGCCGTTTGATGGAAGAACCTGGTATTGGAGTCACCTTCCTTCAACCACTTCTGTCTCGATCTCGTTTTTCATTCCACCTCTATTTTCCTATCCTCCTCCTGCACTACCTGTGTCATCTTCACCCTGTGTTCCCTATCTTCTGTCGAGATAGGGTTTTGGTCCTCTTGCTTGTCGATCCTAGTAATTTCTGCCAGTGCCTCTTCTTTCCTACCTCTCCTGGACACCCTGATCTCCATCTTGTACGCCTTCAAATGGTCTCGCAACACACTCAGCTTCTTGCTAGGCGACATGTGGCCAATCCCTCCACCTTTATAAAGCTCCATTTCTCCTCCACCATACTCCGAAACTCCTCCATCAACCAGGATCGGTCAAATTTCAAGTATGTGCCAATTTGTGTCCCCTCGTTGGGCACCACATAAGAGGTGTGTGGTCTGAAAAAGGTCTCTTCAAAGGGGACACATCCGCCAAAAGGGAAAGCCTCTACCATTTCCACATTGGAGAGAAATTTGTCAATCCTAGACATCTGACCATTGTTGTTCCTCCAGGTATAGGCGTAAGATGTCGGAATCAGATCTATGAGGCCATGCATAGCTACAAACTCTACAAAAGGATCAGATTCGGGGTCTTGCCTCCCCTGTCCTGCAGGTCTGTCCTCCGTCTATAAGGTGATGTTGAAATCCTTACCAAGCAGCAATGGAGTTCCATGGCATTCCGCAGCCACGGATGTGAGCTCCTCCTACATGACTTCCCTCGCCTGAGCATTTGACGGCTCGTAAACCCCCGTGACGGTCATTCTAGCACCTCCCACTTTCCTTACTAGTTTCACGGAGATGACGTGCTCTCCTCTGAAGTAATCTTCCATGGAGAAGACATCTTCGCGCCATCCTAGGATCTGTCTTGAGTGTCCAACTGCGTCAAGAGATTGAAACCCCTCCATCCATGTGTCTCCGATCTCCATCCAGATCCTATCATCACAATCGGATAGTTTCGTTTCTTGTAGCAACACGACATCAGCCGTCCACTGGCGTACATACTGCCCCAGCGTCGCTCTCCTTGATGGGTCATTGAGACCCCGTATGTTCCAAGTGAGCACATCGCTCATCTAGAAACGTTGGAGGTTTTCCTCACAGTCAGTCGAAAGCCACTCACCTCCGTAGTCTGAAGCACCTCTTCATCACATTGATCCAGTATCGGTGGCTACTGTGAGGGCTGCGGCGTCCTGCCACGACCATCAATCACCAATCGTGGTCCTTGGCAGGTTCCTCGAAATCTCCACCTTCGCTTATATCGGAGAGCGCAACCTCGGCCTCCATTCACCATGCGCGGCCGCCATCCGGTCAGGGGAATCTCTGTATGGTCGCTAGATCGACCATCTGCTCCGGATGTCGAGGCAAAGCTCCTCGACCATTGCTGTGGAGAAGCCCCATCAAGCCGATCCCCCAACACCTCGGCAGCACCCGGGAAATGGGTCCTTGTCTTGATGATCGAAGGTTGCTCGGTAACTGCTTCCTCTCCCTGTGAAACCTCGCCTATCGTCGCTGTCACCATCCGACCACCAGCCATCGTGAAGGGAGATGTGG
Organism: Thalassia testudinum; assembly: GCA_037157565.1. Taxonomy (NCBI): domain Eukaryota; kingdom Viridiplantae; phylum Streptophyta; class Magnoliopsida; order Alismatales; family Hydrocharitaceae; genus Thalassia; species Thalassia testudinum. The sequence continues at coordinate 56,371,826 of JAZHRO010000002.1, forward strand.
TGGGGCCCTCTCTGCATCGAGGGAGGTCAGGGAATGCCCCCCTTCTTCGGCCGCATCGAGCTTCAGCGCCTCATCTTCAGTCGGCCTCGCGTGAGGAGTCGAAGAGGTAGAAGGACCGCCTCGCTCTGGAAAAGAGCTCAAGGGGAGTCCGGATCGCAGGCTCAGCCCCACTCGGATCCACCAAAGGGCCCTTGGTGGATTGGGCTATCAGGCTTAGTTCAAAGGCTTCACCAAGCTCGGGTTTGGATGGGTCGCAAGGGTTCGACTTCCCATGCTCTATAGACATGGCGTGCCCCCCATGGCCTATACATGCCTTCAGCCCTTCCTAGAAGGGCGAGCACGCCTTAGCATAAATCGGTATTGCCTCTTCGGTTCCCGAGATCCCTGGATTCGCCCCAATCTTTGATTGCACCATATCCGCATACGAGATTCGCACAGATCTCTCGAGGTTTGGCTCCATGTCGGCGATCATTCGTCTCCACTCCTTCGCCGGCCATCGCTCCACCTTCCTTCTCGCCGAAGCAACATCCCTGTCCACAGGTGGAGTTTCTCCACACCTTCCACGATGCGAGCACGTCATCACCTAAGACGATCCCCCAAGACGCAGCAGGATCTTCTCCATCACTAAGGCCCCAATCTTGGGCTCGATCATCGCCACCAAGGGACGCTCGGAGAGACCCATTGCCTTGCACTCCTTGTGTCGTGCAAAGGGGGACACCACCGTCTCCACCACCTCCATAGATCTCAATCACCAAGGGATCCCATCGATGGTCACCTCGATCAATGGTCGCTCCAGTGGTCGCTCCGGGGATGCCCCATCATGAGGGCAAGGCCATCTCCACCTCCATCTCCATGACTCCGATCCAACCTCCTTGAAACAGAGCTCCTCCCTCCTCGAAGCGAGGAGGCCAAGGACCAGAAACTTCTTCCAGTCCAAAACCACGGTGCCACGACCTCGGCCTGCGATATCCTCCTCGGCGGTGGTGGTGGAAGGCTTCCACCTCCACGACCATGATCGCTACAGTAATGAAGGCTTCTGTGCCCAAGACCACCACACCTCCAGTACCTCCATGGCTTGCGGTAGTCCCGAGCCCAATGGTCACGGCCAAGACATTTGAAGCACCTTCCCTTCCCCTCCGTGCCACCTCCATGGCCAACCACACCTTTCTTCTCCTCGCCCGAGTCTCGCTGCAACCTCCTCCTTCTCGCCACCACCGACCATCCAAGCATCTCCCCTGACGCGTCCACTCCGCTCCCCCGGAGCCTCCCTCCTCTTAAGATCCCCTTCTCGCTTCTCCCTCCTCCAATCCCTCCCCTTCTCTCTTGCTCTCTCTCCCTCTCGCTATCTCTTGGTCACTCTCCATCTTCAACAAAGAGGTTTTTTGCCCAACTAGAAGCCCATCATTGTCTAACAATTTTAGTAACCAATTTGTTCTTCCCAAAAGCCAAATGAAAATTTTCACCTCGAAAGAAACCCAAGATCTCCAAAGGCTAATGCAATCCCTCCTTAACTCTAGAGTTATTTAAGGGAGGTTGGAGAGATGTAAGTATGCCTCTCTAACAATGAAAACACCATGCCTCCAAATCCACCCATCCCTTCCATTAATGTGCTTAATCTCCTGGAGTCTAGCAAGGGTAAGAAGTAGTTCTTCTGTTCTAGCTTTTGACAAGACAGCTGGTGAAGTAGGGGAAGGAGTTCCATTATGGAAACAATTAGCCATCATTGCTGAAGGATCAAGTGCTAAGGCAGCTAAGCTTGGTAAATCTCCTTAATTATACCAACACACACTTACCATGGGTCCAAAACCTGAACCTTTGTTGCATCACCAAGAGAGCTTCTACAATGTGGACGTTTCATAAAATGCCCATTAACCCTCTCTAGAAAGTGGGACATCCTCTTATTAACACTCGTCTCTTCTCCCAATCTATTAAATCACTGTACAAGTTACAGATTATAGTCTTTCAAAATGGTGCATGCGGCCCCATGATACAAAGTAGCCACTTTGTAAGTAAAGCATCATTGAAATCTCTCAAGCATATGATACCAACCTCCATTTTTTGTCAGTTTGCTCACTTTGTTCCAAGCAACAAGTGATAAGAAGTGTTTATTTGTACCAGAAGTTCTAAGGCATTTTCTCCTGATAGAATGCATATCAAGGGCATCTGGCATCTTCAGCATGGAAGGGAAGTACTTATTTAGTGCAGATAGAACAGAAGATATGAGGATTAATCTTCCATCTCAAGAGAGTAGGCGTGCAACCCAACCTTGCAAGCTTCTTTCCATCCTTTCAACAATAGGCAACCAATCCTTGGAAGCAATCAAACTAGCCAAAAGAGGTAGGCCCAGATATCTGGAAGGCATATAAATAACCTCAACCCCCAAAGCACCACCGCAAGTATCCATTTCATCAAGACATTCCAAACAGTATGAGGATTCATCTGCAGAATCAAAGCATCACCAAAAATCTCCAAAAGGCATGTTTTCACAGCTAACTCCATGGAACCCTCCACGCATGCTGCAAAATAAATACAAACAAAACATTAGTCCTTTGTGCACTAACGTTTTGTAGTTCTCCAGTAGCACACAAAGAAAAACACGCAATCCACAAGGAAGTCTGCTGCCAGGATAAAAAGCATTGGAGCCAAGGGACAATCTTGCCTAATTCATTTCCTAGGTCAAATCATGCCTGCCTCGGGTCTTCTGTTATTGAAGATGGAGATAAGGTTGAAGTGACAATTTCAACCAACGAATCGACCATACCATAAAACCCCTAAACCATAGAGATGAGCACCAAAACTTTTAATCAAGGCTATCATATGCCTTTGAGAAATCCACTTTCCAACAATAAACCTTCCTCTCTTCCATTTTGCTATAATTTGTAATATAATTTTCTATGATGGATTTACCTCTAAGGAAAACCGACTGAACAGAATTAATCAAGATATCAAGTACTGCAACCCACCATTGAACTAAGTTCTTGGAAACCACAAGTAGATAGAGTTGGGAGTGTGTAGTGGGTCTACAGTCCACAGATTCTACAGATTCTGATTTCAGCAGCAAGAATAGGAAGAAACAGTTTCATCCTGATGAATTGGTCCCTAAAGGCACCATGGAGGTTAGTAAAGATTGCCAGGACATCATTTTTGATGACACTCCAGAATTCCTTTATGTAGAAAGTTGGAATACTGCCCCAACTTGGGGAACCTTCCTATTTTAAGAAGAATAGAACCCATTAGATATTCTCAGTGAAAGGACATGACAATTCATTGTCAGCCTCCATCATCAACCATCCTGCTACATCCATTAATATTGGCACCCCATTTATATAAAAGGGAAAAGAAAAGAAAAGATAAAGGGAATGGTTAGGACTTAGGTCCATTTTAACTAAAAGATGAAGCACTTGCCATTTGCTTTGCTGTATTTGTTTGACTAATACATCTTTTGCGACATATGACCCTTGTCTACATATAAATACATGTAGTGAAGGAGACTATAAAAATGATTAAATATGGAAAACCTATAGGTCTTAGTGGTAAACCTAGGTTAATTTGGAAAAATGTTGCAAACAAGTGTATCACTTGATTTTTTAGATCTTTTAATTCTAACTAGAAGTGAGACAATAATAAAGTTTATTAAAATGCTATTTCAAGTATAAATAAGTATGGAGATGACAACAGCAACGGAGCCTTTTTCATATTAAGTGGGGCTATATACAAGAATAAAGGAGGAATAGGAAAATTGTGAGGTAGGTTTTTAAGTGATATGGAAAAGGCGAATTGAAATATCCTAAGTGATGTCTTGTGGAGACTGTTGGGGAAGAGAGGTGCAACAGTTTTGTGTCAATTTTACTAAAGGCATGTTCTTTTCAAGAGTTTATTAAGGGCATGTTTAATAAAGAATGATCGCATATATGATGAGATTATTAAGGGAAAAGCCCAATGTAGCACTAATCAAGGGCAAAATGAGAGTGATATGTCGAGGTGTGGTTTCAACATATGTAAAGAAAATGGTGATTGAGGTATGGTTAGTTTTGGGTTACCAAAATGGTGATGGAAGATAATTGTCATGTTGGAATTATGCTCTACATTATCTTAGGTTTTGGTATTACCAAAACACTCTTTATTTAACTGTTACAAGTGAGCTTTATTGCAATGATGGAGGTTCCAAAAGAAGCGATAAAATCAAATGGCGACGACAAGGACGAGTGAACTCGAAGAAGAAATTATCTCAAACAAATTTAGCTTGTATGAAGAAGGAACATGAAAAAGTGGCTAGTGAATTTCTTTTTAGTAGAGTGTAAGCATCCTAACAAACAAGATTAAATTAGCTCGCATAAAATTCATGTAGAGATAAGTTTCAAAGTCTACTCAATTTCCCAAAGAACAATAGTTCTGAAGTCAGTTTCAAAGTGAAGAAAATATTTTTCGTGAGAAGAATGATGCTTAATGAAATTAATTTTAAGTTATAAGAATAAGTTTTTCAAATCTCAACACCCAACAAAAATTCACTCTCAAGGTGCTTGTTAAAGTGCCATAAGTACCGATACCAAAGATTAGTATCAGTACATGTGAGATACAAGTTTAAGTTTTACTTCATCTTAACTAAGAATCAAACCTATACCTTATACGTACTAATGCTAAGACTCAATATTGGTACATATGGCTTAGTGTTTTAGGTCTTTTAGTTTATCTATAAATAATAAGTATCGGTACTAAGGTTTAGTATCGGTACATGTTAGCTACAGATGTAGCCTTATAAAGCTTAGAGAAGTACCCTTTAAATTCTTTCAAATCTGTAAGTTACAAGTATCGGTACCGAAGTTAAGTATTAATACCTATAAGTTATAGTTTGAGGTTTTCTTGAGAAAAATAAATTTGTATGTACCTAGTACTGGTACACCTTGTTTGGTACCAATACCAACTATTTGCTGGGTTAAATTTGCCTTACTAAAAAAGTGGATCTAAGGCACTAATCGATAATTGTGTCCAACGACTAGTGCTCGAATTCTTGGGTTCCTACCTCTATAAATAGGTGTCCAAAACCTCTTTTTACACACAACAAACAATATACAACACATACTGAGCTCTAAAAAGCCTTCTCTACTTTTTTTCTTCAAGAAGCTTACTTCTCTGCACTCTTCAACTTTTATCTCGATTTGACGAGCTTGTGAGCATGCCTGCAAATTGGTTTAGTGTCTCGGAATAGTTTATACTCTTTTTAATTTCTATTGGTAGGTCTAGGAATTTGTTGTAAGATCATTTTGAATGACGCATGCTCCGGCATGCTAGTTGCTCCATGACGCATGCTTAGGCATGCTAGTAACTCCAATAACAACTCATTTATCTTATTATTTTTTCCTCCTTTCGGTCGGGTCCTCTCATTGGTCGATTTAAGGAATCTGGGAGGGAAAACCCCCAAGCCCCCCTTCCCGATCGGTTCCCTCCCTCCGAGAACTCCACTGACTAGTTAGGTTATTATGAGGTCTATATTAGGGATATTAAGGATGCTCGCCCAAGCAAACAGGGGAGCTTGGGCTTCGTACAACCTATGTTTACTGAAATCTTCTTTACTCGTAAATTGATTGTGGTAATATGTTAATTACCTCAGGTAGTGAAAGTTGATTCCCTTAGGGTAAGGGAATTTGGGTTAAAAATCCTAAGTCGAGAAGCTTAGATAGTAGAGTACTCAGAGTGGAGAACCACTATATATCTTATGTCTTTTTGTGATTTGAATTTCTGTCATTTGTGCAACTTATTTTTATTACACACCATTCAACCCCCCCTTCTAGTGTGCGTGTTTAGATTTTAGATCCTACATGTCATGTATAACCTTGCTTAAGAGTTTGTTTATTCTGAAAGATATGCCTATTCTATAGAAATGGGAAATACATGTTTCAATCCAATCTATTGTGGAAAAAGCTTTTGTAAGTTTAGTATAGGTAGTGAAGTTATGCCTAGCAGGCATATAGCCTTCTTAAGTTTTATGGAGTTACTGGAACAATGACCCTCTTGTAATTTGTCTTTGCTTCTCCATAGCTTCAACTAAAGGGTCATCTAGTATAGCAGTTTGTGTGTGCTTGAGATGTAATTCAGGGTCCTTGCCAACATGGGTACTTGGTCAGCTGTCTGTCTGTGAGTATGATCATTTTCTCGTACTTTGGTTTGGAAGAATGGCCTAAATGCCTCTTCACAGAAAAGAAAGGCCTAGTGCTTGGTTAGCACTTGGTAGCTTGGGGAAAAACATAAATCACAATATGAGATGTGAAACAATAAATTTCTTTGGTTTTTGTCATGGAAGAATGAGATGAGAATATTGTGTGACTTTAAACCTCAAACCTCCATTCCATTCTTCACTGATGATATTGACCTCATAAATTTAGCTAACTCAAAGTCGATGAAGTTAGCCCAATGCTTGGATCCTCTCAACTAACTTGTAATTAAGTAATACATGCCTTTCCTCTTTTAATATATCCATCAAATGCACTTTCATATGTTTTCATTATCTTTTATTCTTTATCCAAATTCATCCCTCCTTGTTTGTCGATGCTCATGTTCCATTGCTCCGCCTCTGAGTTGCAAATTGTATATGTGCAAATCGTAATATCGCAAACGTATCTTATCCTCTAGACCCAAGATTAAGCATCATATGCTGTCCATCTCAATAGTACATTAGTTTGTACTTTTCACATTAGTACTATGGCATTTCATGCTCTTGTAGATAATTAGTAATCTCCTAGAAGTAAAGGTATGATATGACAATTGATACCAGGAATTTATTGTAATCAAATGGATGCACATGTTGTGCTTTGGGGGAGGAACAGAGGCCTCATACTTTGGTGAGAAAGCAGTGTTGTCACCATGGGCTTAAGGCAGAACCAGGTCTACTTCAACCACCTGTCTCACACCACTTGAATATCACTGAAATATGACTGAATGGTAACTATTGAACTGTACAAAAGGATAGATGATCCAATGTCAAAGTCAATTAGTCATTATCTTTTGCAAGATTGGAAAGTTCTCATGGAAGTCAGATGTCAACTAGCATCAGTGGTTTTAGTTTTACAAATCAGTGATTTAAGAAATGCATTGAACATTATTATTGCATTTCAAAGATCTAAATCTGCCTTTTTATTATTGGTGGCATTTCTATTGGTTTCTTTGGTTTTCCATGGTTTCTTGATTGCACACATATTGTCTTAGTAATATCCACTACCTATGCCTACAAAACACTGCTTTCTCTATGCTTTATTGATCATTTGGCGGTTTGTTTTGCAGATGGGATCTGTGGAGGTAGACCTTGAAGTTGAGGAGGATAATCTCATGGGGGCACCATTAAGTTCAAGGAAATTCTCTCCCTTTCAGACATCACATGTTAGCTCTGTAGCAAATGCTTCGGAGTCATTTTCACATAGACGGGCATTTGGCAGACTGTGGTATAATATAGAAGTTGTCATATTCAAAGCGAAGATTAATGTTTTATTACCTTTTGGACCCTTGGCAATAATCTTTCACTATCTCACCAGCAGACATGTAAGACTGATCCTCTGAAAATCAAGAGATAGATATAGCTGCACATTTATATAATTTTCTTTCATGGAATAGTCTGCTCTTACTGTAGATATAAATTACCTCTCATTTTCCATGCAAAATTTTATGCCTTTGAAAATATGATGCTGCTATTTTTGGTTCCACAGAACATGCATTGGCTAAATCCATTGACTTCAATTTTTTATGGTCCTTGTGAGACTTGAATGCATGATATATATTTCTAGTTTGCCAATTTCAAGCTTCTCCAGTTCTTAAAAATACTTGAAAGAACTTTTTTGCTAGAGTAAGCTTAGTAAATGCACCTAGGTCTTTCCAAAAAAATAGATATCCAGATAGCTTAGCCAATGGGTAGCTAGGTGTTATTGTACAATGTGCTTGTTGTTCAATGGTTATGGAGGCACAAGAAACTTATATGATGTCCACTTTTATGTGTTTTTCTTGTGGGGAAAGGAAAAGGACTGCTGATTTATACATCAATGGTGGTTGCCACTCTGAAATAGTCATCCCCTTTTTCAAAAAAGAGAGTTGAAAATTACATTCTCAACTGGCAGTCATAGAAATAATAGTTTACGGAGAGGTGTATGGTGCCCCTAATGAGGACTCTTTCAAGATGTCCATCCGCAATATATACGGAGAAAATATCATGGTCAATCTAATGACTTTATACCGCTCATTCTTGTATGGTGCTAGGTCAAAAGCATATTTTGTTATTATAGAAGTTTAAGCATATAGCTCAGTTTTTTCTTTCTAAAGGAAATTCAGTTTACGTTTACAGGGTTTGGTTTTCTTCTTCAGTTTGTTGGGTATTACTCCGTTGGCAGAACGTCTAGGCTATGCTACTGAGTAAGTTAGCTCCATAACAGAATTTATTTTATTGTCTTATAGTCTTACAGCAACTATACCCCATGCTGTGCAATTGACTGGAAAATTGATCTTCTTTTTTCCTCTTTCCGCAGACAGCTTGCATGCTACACTGGTCCCACAGGTTTGATCCTTAAACTTTATGGGATTTCATTTTTCTGTTACTAAAACTTAGCTTTAGAACCTAGGAAAATAAATTTATAGCACCAGGAGTTAGTACCTATGGGGTTTAGGTTTTTAGTTGACCTTTTAGATGAATATTGGCTCATCCAGGTATGTGAGAGTAGTATGCTTATGACCCTATTTAAAACTAAACTCTATATTTGATTGCGTTATTCTTGCATATCTCTATGGCCTTTTGCCTGTTTGTTTGAGCATCATGACAGTTCAACCAATTGTTATGAAAGTGCATTTAGGGAGCTCGGCAGGCTATGAATTAGAGTACTCTTTTTTATGGTGGAATTATTCGCCTAGAGATTCATTTTAAATTGCTGTTGTGGATGTTTTCTTTTGCTTATGCATCGCTACTCTTCTTGTATAACAAAGTCAAAATTTTTCATTTTACGTACTAGTGCCTGAAGTTTCAATTTGTCAAGATGTTTTGTATTCCATGCAGTTGGAGGACTTCTGAATGCTACATTTGGAAATGCAACGGAAATGATAATTTCGATCTATGCATTGAAAAGTGGGATGTTTCGTGTTGTCCAGCAATCATTGCTTGGCTCTATATTGTCAAATATGCTCTTGGTCCTTGGATGTTCTTTCTTCAGTGGGGGAATTGTACACTGCAAGAAAGATCAGGTCTTCGATAAGGTAGTTTATCATACATACTTTGTTTGCTCTGTGATTTTCATCCCATCTTTTTGGTTGGGAGGGAGGCAAGGTACATTTCATATTTTGTTTACCACGTGTAAAGTTTCAATGCTATGGTGACAGGCTTCTGCTGGGGTGAATTCTGGATTGCTATTGATGGCTGTCATGGGTTTGTTGTTTCCTGCTGTGCTGCATTTCACACATTCAGAGTTGCATTATGGAAAATCAGAATTGTCTCTTTCACACTTTAGCAGCTGTGTTATGCTAGTAGCTTATGCAAGTTACCTTTTCTTTCAATTGAAAAGCCATCGCAACATCTACAATCCTATTAGTGAGGTGAGTTTGAAAATAGCTCTATAAATCCTTTAAAAAGTTTTCCCTTGGATTTTTAGCATAATTAAGATAGAAAATGTCAGAATTATGGAATCACTGTTGTGTGCTACCGTTATTAGTCAGTCTTGGTTACAGGTTTCAAACATGAATTCTGCAAAAGAATGTGTCTGAATGCAATGCCAACATCTATTGGAAAAATGGCCTGGATATCAATAAAAATATACTAGGGGCTTATGCCTTTTCATGTATTATTGGTGCCAATCACGGGAAGACATTTGAAGTGCAAGGTCTTATTATTGCCTTTATGATATATGCATGCTACGACACGAGCATATGAATCCAGATTGCAGTGAGAAGAATCTACGAGCCGATAATCTAGTAGCCTATTGTGTGGCTGGCAGACCTTCTACCACATTGCTAGATTAGGTGGAGGATGGAGGGTGAGATATTAGGTAAATGGGAGAATACTTGCTTGATTTCTTAAGTAGTAGGGCAATATATATATATATATATATATATATATATATATATATATATATATATATATATATATATATATATATGGGGAGGGCATCCCCTCTATTTCCACACAACACACAACTAATGCTCAACAACCTGACCACACAACAACAAGACACAACCAGCACACCCAACAATTGATAGCAGCAACTTGTATCAATAATATACTAGATGACACATTCAAAAGCATTACCTCCATGGACTATACCACAACCTTTGTTTCCTTATGCACAACCTTTGCCCCCACGACATCCTCGTGTGATGCTTCCATCCTTCAACCAATGGAGGTTGCTTCTCCCAAGCAACCCATCCTGGTTGCTCCTATGCCTGCCATGTGGCAGGATCCCTCGACTTGCATCTACTCCACCTCCCTTACTTTGGCACCATCCTCAAGGCCATGTACACATACCAACTCCATGTGCCTGTCCTGTTGGTGGCATGCATCAACTGCACCCACCTTTGGAAGTTTCATCATCCTCAATGTGCTATTCGTGTTCACCCTTGTCCGACATATGCTTGTTGGTGGTGGTCAACAATGTATACATACTTGGTCTAAGCTCCATCAAAGATCGCCAAGGAGCATAATGGGATTCCTATGCTACGATATAATCCTTATGTGGAAGCAAAAGTTGTTTCATGTTGAACACGTAATGGGAGATAAATCCCCATTGGACCGAATCATTACTTCAACACCTTTTGCTCACAGTAGTAGCCTCATCAGGCTCTAACATTTGCTTTCTTGGTTGCGGTAACAAATGTCTAATGCCATCAAATCACCCTTCCTTGATATTGAAACTTTGTTGCTTGATAGAAAAGTTACTGCACAAGTTACTTGGTATTTTCCACCTAATGTTTTCCCTTAGTGGGATGGGTCTAGTGGCCCCATTATAGATGCCCAACCCTGAACAATCCACATTGGCCATTATGTGTGGTTTGGGTGGAGCACATGGTGTCCATCCAATGTCTTGCGGCTTGAACTGTATGTAAGGTTCGAAATGCTGATTTCGACACCGTGCTGACGAAATTCTAAGTGTGCATTTCGTGAGCATGCTGTGGAAATGTTCATTGTCTGATGGCCATGTTGATGGGTATGCCGAGGGCACGCCGTAGGAATGCCGACAACATGTCAACAAAAAATCACATAAATACTCAAAATTATGCTAAAATACTCAAAATTTTGTGTGTAAAATCACATAATACTCAAATTTGTGTGTAAAATCACGTGTGTGTTGCCAGCCCTCCCTCCTTCCTGCGTTCCTCCCTCCCTGCCATTTCAAAATTCTCTCTCGATCCTACCAGATTCCCTCCTGCCATTTCGAAATTCAAACCTCTCGCCAGTTCCCTCCAACCTACTATTTCAAATTTCAGACCCACCTAGGCTGCGTCGAAATCTGCTGGCATGACGCGAATATCGTTGGCATTCGCAGTATGCCGGCGGCATCTCTGCATTTCGATAACTTGCCCGTGTCGGCAAGCTCCCCTTCCGAAAATGGCCTTGCCGATAGCATTTCGACGGCATGCCGTTGGCATTTAAATCGCCGATTGTATGCACTTCACTATTAGCTTGGTTGGAGTTGACAATAAAAGTAGTGTTCAACATGGGAATCAACATAGACATTTTAACAAACATTTGACATGCATGATTTGCCTCCCAAGTTCCTTTACTTAGATGGTGATTCTGCTCTTAAAGCTTGGAAGGAATAGCCGAATAGGCAGTCCAAACAGAGGGATCTACATTGGCATTTTTTCATACACCTTGGCTGCAATGTGTATCACCAAAATGCCATAAAACAAAGATGATCGTTCTCAAACATTGTTTGGATAGAGGGATGCACAACGAACTTGCATATTGCTACAAGCTCACCTCCGGTATGCCTGACCATAGTGGCAGGCTTGCCTCTAGTGGCAAATCATTCTTGGCGTCCAAGCGGTCGGGGACATGGCCAACTTGACCCTTGATTATACCTTCCTCGTATTGCTCGACCTCTGCCTTGATAACCTTGCTTGTTGTCTCATTTATCTAGGTGAAGGAAATTGATGATAAGGAAGGGGAAGAGTCAAACATTACCGGATTGGCTACTATAATCTTTGGACTGCGAAGTGGCATTGTTGAAGGCAAGAACCATTGAGATTGCTATAAGTTGGCAGATTTGTGCAAGGCCGCAACCCCATTTTTTGTCTTGGTGAACAGTGTCAATTTCCCTGCATCCACACTCAATTCCTCGGATCCAATCTTAATCTCCTTGAGGAGGCTTTTTTTTTTTCGGAAAAGAAGGATGGCTACTAGAGGTTAGTAGCCATCCACCTCATTGAACTACTAAAAGATAAATTACAAATGTTGGCTCCAAAAATCAAACAAGAAACAAGCTTCCTTTACAAAATATCAACCCAGTCTGTCTCCCCCTTGAAAACAACCTTATTGCATTGGTGCCAAATAGACCACAAAGCAACATTTATCTTGATCCAATAGTCAGCATTTATCTAAACACCATTCTTAGAGGAACTCTAGAAATCGTTCAAGGGAACTAATGCAACACCTCCTATCTGCAGATGTACCCATATTTACTTTGCAAAGTTGCATGGCAGGAAGAAATGTGTGTTCAGTTTCTTGCCTCCAACCACATAAAATATATATCATATCTTCTTCCACTGCCCACCGACTCCTACAAATCGTAGTAACCGGTCTTTCCCTCTGGAGCAACTAAAGAAAAAGCTTAGCTTTTAAGGGGACTTTCAACCTCCAAGGATATCGGCAATATAGCTGCATATCATTGACATTGTTGGCCACCTCCCCACATAGCAGAATATATTCCTTCTTCACTATGAAGGAACTTGTAGAAGGAGTTCAATGTAATCACCAATGGCCTAAAATCCCAAAGCAAAGTAAAGTAACTGCAACTCCTGTACCCTTACATCAAAAGACCTCCACCAACAATAGGCACCCAAGAACCAGAAGACACATCCCAAATCTCTGCTACCTATCGAAGGTTGTCCATGAGAGATACAACCTAGGCAACATCCCATCAAAAGCTCTGCTCTCTGTCCGATCGTCCTCCAAGAACTTGAAGGTCAGTCCATCTTCCAAAACTGGGAGTGGGAAATAGGAGAATGTACACATCATCGGAACCAAACTCCTCCAGGAGTCCAAGGCTTTCTATTTCGCCACTACCCTTTAGACTCAGGTTGAAAGGACCATGGGAATAAAACTAATAGTTGGTGCCATAACTGTCTCCATTCTTACGCTTAACCACCCACCCTTTTTGTTAGTAACACATTGCCAAAAGTGTCAAGGCTGAGGATTCCCAAACCACCCTCCTTAGGACTACACACGTCATCCCATGCTACCAATTGCAAAAACCTTCCAAGATGATCTAGACCCTTCGAAAAGAATCCCTTCCTCATGACTTCAAGCTTATGTAGCACTTTCTTTAGTGACTTGAAAATAGAGAGTTAAAAAAACAAATGGCGAAGAGTACAACTTTCAAATGGACAACCCTACCCCCTCTAGAGAGCAATCTCCCACGCTAAAGATTGCGCCCCTTCTCCATCCTTTCAACCAAACGTATCCAATCAGTCGCAGTTAACTGCTTGTCCTTCAAAGGAAAACCTAAATAAACAAAAGTCAAGTGTTTAGTGACCTTTCTAACATAAATAAACAAAAGGCAAGTGTCTAGTGACCTTACCAAGGAAATGGGCACATGGCTCCACCTCCTTATTCTCCATATTGAAGGCCACAAAAGCATATTTGATGTAGTTCATCACCAACCTAGAGATCTCACCGAAGATTCTAACTATGGAAGCTAGATTTATGCTTCCTGTGTACCTCCCTCAAGAAAGAACAAAGTATAATTGGCATACTGCAAAATTGGCATCAGTAAAGAGCCATCTTCTTGAAGTGAAAAACAAGAAAGCAAGCCACCTCTACACACCTCGAAGGGCATAGCCACCAAGCTCGCGAGGGACATAAACCGACAAGATGGTTATACTGGACCCATTAGATTCGCACAAAGCCTAGTTCATCTGGTAGTTCCTGCTAAGAAGCATCCTTGTAAGGGCCATAGATCGACAGGATGGCTATAGTGGATCGATTAAATTGCCGCACAAAGCATCTTGTTATTAACTCATTATCCAAGTACCAAAATGTGTATTCACCAACTCAAAGTCCACAACATTCCATGCCACCTGACCTACCAATCAAATCCATTGCAACAAATGCACGAACAACATCCTCTCCAATCTCCTTCCTTACCCTATCATTTAGTGATTCCAGCTTTGTTTCTTGTAATAGTGCAAAATCTATGTTCTATGTTCGCATATACTTCAGAAGGGTGGCCACCAAGTTGAATTGCAGAGCACCTTGACATCCTAAGAAAGAACCTCAACTGTTGATGGAAAGAATCACCCCTGACGAATGTTTGGTTTAGTCCTACACTCAACCCACTTGAGCCACCCTACACTCAGCCTTATCAGCGTAAGAACTCATCACATTCTGATCAAGACTCCTTTGGTGGCCCTTCCTAAACCTTTGGTTCCTAAACACAAGTTTTCTTGGATGCAAGATCACCCACCAACTTAACATTTTGTAAACTCTTGATGTAATTTTATTTTGATGTGGAATGAATTTGGGTGGTTATCTACGGGATAACCAACCTTTGCCTTTTCAAAAAAAGATCACCCACCAACTTGAAATTGGTACTCTTGTTAAGCTACTATCCTCGAACACCTACCCAATCCTAGAAAATGGTTCCACGACCGTAGTAGTCGCATTCGCAAGCACCGTCACCTTCTTAATCACCAAGATGTTATCGGTTGGATGGGATACCTTTGCTGCCATCTTAGTTTGCGGATGGCCTAGTTGTTTCACCCTTACTGCACCCCTCAAAAGCCCAATGGGTGGAAAGGAAAACCCTTTGTCTAGTCCCTTGGGAAGATAATCATCCAGACAATCAAATCTTTCTATTCAATTATGAAAATTATGGAGTTGATGGAGATTTGTAGCAATTGAGAATTACATTATTGTTCCTTTTTTTTATTTTCATATGATATTTGAACCTCTCCGTAATTGACCCAAAAACTCTATATAATGAGGATCATGATTTCGTGATAAACTAGATTGCTTATTTCTTTTAACATGGTATCAGAGTGGTGGTCCTAGGTCGAAGTCTGGTACCTTGTTCTCCCACCTTTTTTTCTACACCAAATACAAAAATCCTCTTATTCGAAGGAAGGAAATTGACCAATCAAAGGTGCATCTAAAAGCCTTTTGCTACCAACAATCGAACCTTGTCGATGGTGGGAGAACTCCTTCGATCTCCATTGACGATAGTTGTAGGCCCAGCAGCACCTATCGGCCACTGCTAGGGCCCTCATTGATTAGGACCCTCATCGGAAGGGTTGGCTAGTATCGCTCCATGCCAGCAACTGTTCTCGAACTTCGACTCCTTGTCGGAGTGTCGCTAGTTAGCCGATGAAGCCCCTATAGGCTTGTTTTTTTGTTTGAAATCAGGTTTTCTTAATCCAATTTCATGATCTAAGTTGACTTGGAACATGTTTACTAGCATCTTGGGGTTCTAGTTTGCGTGAGAGATGTCTTGCTCAGATTCTTCAGCACATGGGAGGTGACAGAAACAAGAATCTAGAAGAACTTGTTCTTTGGTCTAATAATCAAATTGAAAGAGGCCAACTACCTGAGTTGGTTTCAAACTTTCCTCATGACTGTGGAGGATCATGATAAAAGAATATTCTCATGGAACCAGAGACCAATAGAAGAGAGGCAAGTATGCCACATAGAAGAATAATGTGGCGGTGCGTGCATGGAAAATGAACAGTGTTGTTCCCCGGATTGGTGATGAAATCATACATACAAGATAACTAAAAAAATGTGGGATAATCTGTGGAGTCGAGTCTTCCAAATTTATAGCAAGATGATGGATCTTTGACAAAAAGGAAAGACATTATCGCAATACTATTCTACACTTGGGGCATTTTTTGAGAAATATAATGGATATCGTCCTATCTGCACTGGTGAGACTAAGAGAACATATAGGAAGGAGGCAATCGTTTTTCAATTTCTTGTAGGCTTGAGATCTGAGTGCTCATCTACATGGACTTAGATGTTAATGATGGGTCGTCTTACTATTCTCCTAACTGCTGAGGTGGTTGATTCTTTAGATGTCTACACTTGTAATGAATTATCGTAGAGGTTGGGGAGGCCCTTCTACTAGAGGACGTGGACTTGGTCACACCTCGCAAGGTAGAGGTTGACCATTTTGCACATTGTTGAGAATAGTGCAATCCGGAGCGTAGAGTCTCTCTTATTTGTTGGAGAATAGTCCCAAAGAGGGACTGCTCATACATGGAGAGGGAGAGCAGTAGGGGCTACTGCTATAGGAGCAGATGATCTCCTCAGGGTCAGCAGGATGAGGGCCTGTTGCCTCCTGTAGTAGCCGGTTGCAGTAGACAAGAAAGAGCGAGAGGAGAGGAGCACTTGGTATTGGAAGAATTAATATTGCTCAAAATAGAAAAGATGGGAAGGCTATCTTTTTATAGAGAGAACATATCCCTACAATTGGAAATGAAAGATTCTATCTCTATTGAGAAAAGATCTTATCTCATTAGGAAAGATCTTATCCTTTAATCAAAACAAATTCCAAACTATTTTCCTAAAAATAACTTTACTAAAAATAGCAAACTAAATAAGGCACCAAAATTGATTCTGTTGGACCATGAACTGTCGGCCCACAGGGGCCCTGAGATGCTACCACGTGGCAGTGCCATGTGGCAGATTTTATTCCCAACACACATATTTTGGCAAAATTGGTCATAGTGAAGAATCTTGTTAAACAAGGCGTGGGAAGCCTCTTGCTTATAAGTTGTTGCAGTAGACTCTTGTACGGAGATGGTGATAGTTACATTTGCTGAGTATGATGATCTTCAACAGCTAGTATCCCAAATGTTAGTTGCATCATCTGTTAACTCTCATCCTAACATTGTTATATTTGCCATGTCTGTGTAGTCTCCTAATGGTGACCTTAACTAGTTAGTGGATTCTAGAGCTTTCCAAAACTTGTGTGGTGATCAGGTTAGGTTTTCTACTATCATATTTATCTTGCAAGTATGACAGCTTAGGTAACTAGCAGTCGGCATTTATTGATTACTAGCCAAGGGGGTGTCCACCTTACCCTAAACATAAGATTGACAGATGTTTTCTGAGTTCCTAATTTTCCTATTAGCCTACTTTTTATTAATAGGATAACAAAGGAGCTCAATTTCAGAGTTGTATTTGATGTCGTCTCATATGTTTTTCAAGATATTATGATGAGGAAGATGATTGGTGGAAGTCGTGAGGAATAGGGAGTGTACTAACTACTTCAATCTCCTTATGTTGATCATGTTGTTTTCTCTACCACTTCATTGAGTCACTTAGGCACCTCTAATTGGGTCATCTCTTGTTTGTCAAACTCAACCATGCAATTCCCCAACTTTCACCAGCAGTTAGAGTTGACTGTAAAGCGTGTTAGCTTGAAAAGCATCACTGGAGTTCTTATTCATCCAATTAGAGTCTTAGGTTGAATTCGTCGTTTGAATTACTTCATATGGATACTTGGGGTCCTAGTCATACTGCTGATAGACAGGGACATCGTTATTATTTGGTTGTAATCAATGATTTCTCTCATTTGTTATGGGTCCTCTCGTTGAAGTTCAAGTCTAATGTTCTTATTATAAAATATTTCATGGTAGAAATAAAGACTTTGTTTGGTGCCAATGTGAAAATTATTTGTTCTAATAATGCTTTATAGATCTGCACCCATTTTTTGCGTAGCTTTTATCTTTCCTAGGGCATTATCCATCAAACGACTTACCCTCACGCCTCTAAACAAAATGGTGTAGCTAAAAGCAAGTACCAAGATATCATGTTGCTAGGGTCGTGCTTATTCACCATAGTGTTCCATCTTTATATTAGGGAGATGCTGTCTTGATTGCTTGCTACCTTATTAATAGGATGCCATTCTCTATGTTCAATGAGCAAGTTTCAATCTAAATTCTATATCTTGGTGCAAATTTATTTGTTGTCCCTCCACCGATCTTTGGTTGCGTTTCCTTTGTACATGTGTTGAGTGTAGGTAGGGACAAGTTAGCACCTCAAGCTGCATGTCTTTCTTGTTATTCTAGAAATCAGAAGGGATATCGGTGCTATGATGCTATTTATTGTCGTCATTATGTTAGCATCGATGTCACCTTTCATGAGTTTGTTCTCTATTTCTCTACTGCTGGGTGTAGAGTTAAAGAAATGATGGATAATGTTCCTATGCATGTTGCTCCTAAGGCCTTAGAAGACATTCCTACACCAGTTTCTAACAATGCTACTATTCCTTCTGACGATTCAGGTTCACATATGCTCATTTTCCTCCCCCCTTTAAGCCAATGTGTCATATCTCCCCTCAGGTGAGCAGTGAGCATATTTTCATTGACAGTAGTGTTCTTTGTAATAGACCATCATAGGTGGAGGTACAATTTGATGATGCACAACTAACCGTTACAGAGATTCTTGACCTTCCTTTTGCATTGAGAAAGGCACAACGTAGTTCTCCAAGGCACCTTATATCTAAGCATCTCTTTGCATGTCTTGGGCCTACGTTCAAACAGTTCGCTTTGGCCTTGGCAGATGTGGCTATACCTACTTCACATCAACACTCTCTTAGATCTTAAGTGGCAACGAGCAATGGAGGAGATGCTTGCTTTGATTTCTAGAGGCACCTGGGAGCTTACTAAGTTGCCTATTGGTGCTACTATTGTCGATTGCAAATGGGTTTTCACAGTAAAATACAATCCAGATGGCTTAGTGGAACGATACAACATGTGATTTGTAGTGAGGAGGTTCACTCAAACCTATAGAGTGAACTTCTTTGATACCTTTTCTCTAGTAGCTAGATTATCCATAGTATGTATTTTCATCTTAGTTGCAGTGCAGTACGATTGACCCCTCCATCACTTGATGTTAAAAATGCCTTCTTATATGGAGACCTACAGGAAGTGGTGTATATCCAACAACCTCCTGGGTTTGAGTCTCAAGAGAAGTCTTTTAAGGTGTGGAGGTTAAGGCAACATATGAATTAAAGTAGAGTCCTTAGGTATGGTTCCAGAAGTTATTTGGAGTGGTTGAGAACCTTGATTTCAAACGATCGCCGGCTGATCACTCTCTATTTGTGCAGAATACCTCTTGTGGAAGGGTTGTAATGCTTGTGTACGTTGATAACATTATTGTTACAAGCGATGATTCTTAGGGGATCTTTGATTTGAAAAATTATCTTGCTAATCATTTTATGATCAAGGATTTGTGATCACTTAGGTTTTTTTTTGGGCATTGGAGTTGCTAGGAGTAAGCGAGGTGTTGTATAATTTCAGACAAAGTATGTTATGGACCTTTTGTAAGAAACTAGTATGGTCGGTGCTAAACTTGCATCCATCCTGTGGATCCTTAGGTCACTTTTATGATGATATGACAACTTTGGTTGACAGCTGATAATTTAGAGGTTTTGTCAGCAAGCTGTTATGCTTGACTATTACATACTCGGATAACTCCTTTGTTGTTGGAAACTTGGAAAACTTGATCAATTTATGGATTTGTCAACAAAGTTGCATTGGAATGTAGCTATGTGATGGTTCTAAGGTATCTTAAATCATCATTGGGAAGGGGATTCTTGTTTACCAAGGGCTCCTCATTAGACATTATTGCATATACAAATGTAGATTATGCAGGCTACCTCAAGGATAGATAGCCTATCACTAAGTTTTTTTTAAAAGGAAAAAGGAAAATTATCGAAGATTGGTAATCATCCAAATATCATTAATATCAAAATAAAAGGAACAAATTTATAGTAAATCAAGCCACAACTCTAACAAGGCACACAATTCTCAACCCATACCCATTCCTTTTTGAAAATTGCAGCATCTCGCTGGCACTAAATAGACCACAAAGTAGCCACCGCTTTAACTTAACTAGCCGTGTTAGCATGAACCAAGGACTAAAAAGAAGCCCACCATGTATCTGAAGATGTAAGGACTGTCATCGAAACACAAATGCATTGCCAAACATCCATCAAAAACTAACAAATGAAGACATGATCCAACATTTCCTTCATTGTATCACAAAAAGGACACAACAAATTTGAATCCGAAGCCCATTGAGCCTGAAGGGCGTTCATAACTAACTTCTCTCTTCTAAAAACCCACAAGATATTAATTTTGAAGGGTATAGGCATCTTTCAAAATAATGAAAAGACCTTCAATATCAAAAGCATTGGGCCTTGCTCCAAAGATTAAATATTAAAAGCCCTTGAAAGAGAAAACTTCCCCTCCTAGGTGAATCCATCAACCAAATTGTCACCAACAGAAATCCCATGGAGCAACTTCAACAAGCTCTTCAACTCCATTAGAGGTTTCTGAAAGACCTAGCTCCAAAACAGGAGACCAAGCACCTGAGGTAGCATCCCAAACATCCGAAACAGAAGCATCCTTGGCAACACTTGAGGTAGCTTACCACCAAGTTTTATACTTATCTTGCAAGTAATCTTGTAACATGGCACAACAAGAAGCAAGATGTGGTTGCACAGTCTAGTGCTAAATTGGAGTATCGTGCTATGGCATAAGGTGCTATTGAGATGATGTGGATTCGCTCTGTTCTTGTAGATCTACACATTCAGGTGCTATTAACTATGGAGATGATGTGGTTGCACATTCGGTTGTCTTTTTACTAGGTGAGGCGTCAGGATTGCAGATTAACCTGGCTAAATCAAATTTCGTCCCTTTCAATCTGACTAAGGCAGAGGCGAGGGGGTGTGGTTTGGGACTTGGCATAGAGCAGGTTAAGCTCCCGATTAGATATCTGAGCTTACCGTTGTCAGATGGGAGGATTCTGGTGAGAGATTGGGCCCCCCTGGTGGTGAGGCTAGAAGGGAGGTTGGAGGGGTGGGCGTCCAGGCTACTGTCAAGAGGTGGGAGGTTGGTCCTGCTTAAGGCGGTTCTATCAGCAATGCCATCGTATTTCACTTCCGTGCTGAAGATGCCTCGACAGGTGATTGCAAAGATAGAGAGAGCTATGAGGAATTTCTTTTGGTCCAACCAGGGGACGAGTGGACAGGGTACCAGGTTGGTTGCTTGGGAGGAGATCTGCAGACCATTGGAAGACGGGGGGCTCGGGGTGAGGGATTTGGGGAGATCTAATGACAGTCTGTTAGCGAAGTGGGTGGGATGCTTGTTGGAAGGTAGGGGGGATGTGATGGGCAAGGTGTTCGAGACGGCGTATGGTGGCCCGGTGCGTTGGGATCTCCTGGTGTCGCCGCCTAGGGATGCCTCTCACTTTTTGAAAGGCTTGTCGACGGTGGCTCCTAAGGTGAGGAACTGCTTTGTTCTTGTGTTGGGAACGGGTGAGATTTTCAGATTTTGGCAGGATGATTGGACGGGTGACGGAGCGCTTGGCAGAAGATTTCAGAGACGGTTTTCCTTGTCCCAGAACAAAATGGCGTCCGTGGCTGAGGTATGGGAAGATGGGTGGTGCCCACGCTTCATAGGCAGCCTATCAGATGCGAGAGCGCACGATTTTTAGGTCTTACTTGAAGAGTTGGAGGGATTGCATCCGGCGTCTGGTACGGACATGTTTGGTTGGGATGAAGGTGAGTTTTCGGTAGTAGCTGCATACAGGAGATTGTCCACTGCTGGTCGTGGGGTGGAGCTGGATCTGGCAAGGGACTGCAGGCAGATTTGGAAAGCTGCGTGTCCACTGAAGGTCAAGATTTTTGCCTAGCTCCTTAGGAGAAGGCTGGTGACTAAGGTGTGGAGGGCGAGGTGGGCTCCTGGAGAATGTAAGGTCTGCCCTTTGTGTGGTGGTGATGAGGACGTTGACCACCTTTTTTTTACTTGCCCTTTTGTGGTGCAGATTTGGGATAGGATGGGCGGGAGGTGGTGGGAGTGTCGTCTGTTCGAGGAATTCTGGCATAGCTTCAGAAGTGGAGGTGGTGTTGGTGGACATTTCATCTTCCGTACGAAGGAGAAGGCCAGGCCATTGGCAGTTCTTTGGGGTATTTGGTTAGGCAGGAATGCGGTGGTTTTCAAGGGCCAAAGACCTTACGTGGAGAATTTTGTTGAGTCTATTAACTCCTTGTTTACTCTTTGGGTTGATTCCTTGTGAGTGGGGGACTTTGGGGTCTGCCTGTTGTATTGATGGATGTTGATTCTATTATATATATTCTTAGGTAGTTATCACACTGGATAACTATCCTTTCCTTTTTTTTAAAAAAAATTATGGAGATGAGATGTGATAATAAAGCTGTCACGTATATTGCAAATAAGCCCATGTTTCATGAGATGACCAAATATGTTGAGGTAGATTGCCACTATTTTAGAGATTTAATTCAAAGAGGGTTCCTACGTTTCACTCATGTCAGTTTTGAAAATCAAACTGTAGGTGTTTTAGCCAAGGCGCTTCCGAAGACCTCCTCGATAGATGTTGCACCAAGCTGAGTATGATTGAGAGTTATATTGTAGGTCCTTTTTTTTTCTTATTTTCTTATAGTATTTAGACCTCTTTAAAGGATCAGGGTTTCGTAATAAACTAAATTATTCATTTCTTCGGACGTAGCATCATTCAAATAAATACAAATTAAGATCTTAAAAATGTAAGCTTGTAATTTGCAACACCTAATTCTTGACTTGTTGATGTAAGAACTATAAATAAAGGACCAAGATCCCTTCTGAATTAAAGGATTGGGCAATCCTGTTGCCCAATTCCAAATTGTTGTCAAGCTCCACGTTGCCTATAGCAAATAGAGCCTGCCTTCAGTTTGACCACCACTATATCTAGCTGGTCTCCTTAGCCTTCGCTCCTCCAATGGACTTCACCCTGGGGATTCCATGAGGAGCTAATGATCTCGTTCAAAGCACAGTGTTCCTATTGAAGCATGCCAGCCTCTTGTTGCATTCAAATCATTAACTCAAGCTTGTCCTCCACCATGGGAACCGTATTGAAGATCGATAGCTCTGATACCAATTGATACACGTACACTTCAATACGAGCATATGGATCTAGCTCCCAGCGAGAACTTACGAGCCGACAATCCCGAGGTGATTGATGGTGTGCATAGATGGAGCTAGTAGCATATTGTGTAGGACTTAGACCTACCACATTACTGGACCAGGTGGAGGATGGAGTCTGAGTTATTAGGTAAAGAGGATATATTTGCTTGATTTCTCAAGATTTAGGGCAACACATATACATCGAGGGTATCCCCTCCATTACTTCCATAGAACACAACTAATGGCCAGCAACCTCACCACACGACAACAAAACACAAGCAATGCTCACAACAATTTATAGCAGCGGCTCGTATCAGCAGTATACTACACAACACCCTCAAAAGCCTTTTGCTCATGCACGATACCACAACCTTTACTTCCTTGTGCACAACGTTTGCCCCTATGACGTCCTCCTACAATGCTTTCAGCCTTCGACCAACATAGTTTGCTTCTTCCCCTAGCAGCCCATCGTGGCTGCTCTTGTGCCATCCACATGGTGGGGATCCCTTGGCTTGTAACACCAGCTCATATCACTTTAAATTTAGTTGGTGAACTTAAGATGCATTACAGCTAACTTGGTACTAAATTGGGAGTTATGGGTAGCACAGTTGGTGCCACCTGTCCCCATAAGATCCTCCCTGCAAGGGGTGTACTGGTTCGAAACCTCGTGGCTTGCCCATACTTGCATAGGCTTGTGGAGATGTGTGGTGCAAATTGTGCCACCCAGTCCGGCCATTGGGGCTTGCACCAGGGTGACAGGGCCACCCCTAGGTTGCTATGGAGCGCACCCATAGTCGTGGGTTATAAAAAAAAAGAAAAAAACTTGATACTAAATTTATAGATAATGGAGGAAAGGAATCACCTGTGTCCCCTATTTGCCATTAAGGAAATAATGAGAATGTTCTCTTCTCCGCTTGTTTGGGGGAGGGGGGAGGTTGTAGCTATAGAAATGCTATCAATGTAACTTTGCACTAAACTCATTTAGACTTAAGCAGAAATAGATAATCTCTGTTTGGCATTTTAGGTATGATGAGAAGTTTTTCACTTTAAGCGGTGGGGGCGAGGAGAGAAGATTGAAGTGGTGGAGGGTGATGCAATCCAAAGGTGGGAATGTATCATGGGTTTCTGGCAAAACCAAGGAGTCCAGGATGTCTTTTGCCAACTCGTGACAGCCCCTATTTCAAAAAATCATTTGTGTAACTATGTTATGCGTTGAAGTATTTGATGGCACTGTGGAAGGACCTTGAACTTTTTCATTATCTGCAAAAAACAATATTAGCAAGTGTTCAGTTACTGCCCCATTTCTGCCATATACTTTGCTCCAAATTATATGGAGTTTATGTATGCGTTGTAAGAAAATGTCTGATAGCCTTTAATTATTTTCCACTTTTACACTTTAAATTTTCTGCTTGAAGCACTCTCAAGAAAAAGGAAAAAGAAATTCTGGTCAAAGCAACATATACAATATTTTCTGACAAATTTGTAGGCATGAAATAGGAAGGAGGCCATGATGACAGTTCCGAAGAGGAAGAGGTGCCCATGATAACACAACGGGAATCAATAGTTTGGCTTGCTGTTTTGACCACTTGGATATCAGTTCTTTCTGGATATCTTGTTGATGCAATAGCGGTAAGAATTATCTTATGCAATACCTTTTCTTGATTCAGATATTCCTTGTTTTGATTATGCTGTTGGTCTATGGCTATCCTTTAAGAGTAAAAACAAAGCACATAGGAATTTTTTTGTTTCCTGTTGTGATGTCTGGTTTTCTGCAAACAGTTTCTATATGATTCGTGTATATTTCTTCTTTCTTAATTGTGCCCTCTGTGTCATGATAATTTAAAAACCTAAGAATAACATCATAGCCAAGAATATTTTTACTGCTCAAAACTCTGGGCATGGGAAGCTGATGCTATTCTTGTAAGTGTGCAAGTGATATTTTAAATATCAACATACGAAAGTCAAAGTCAGCAGCAGCACCTGATTTTCTCAAATAATTTATCATGTATTTGACCGTTCCTTTGTAGCCAGACATCCATCCACACCTCAACATTCCATCTCTGCAACATATTCTTTGTATGCATGCTGATACTCGTTCTTGTGCAAAATTTCTGGTCTCACCAACCTTCTTTGGTGTTTGACTTTCAGTTTGAGTGGTATCTTCTTGTGAACATAGCACCTCTGTATCTATCCATTATTATTTAAAGGTTCGTTGATTTATGTGTGACATCTTCATTAGTTTTCCCATCTTTAATCAACCTTTTTTTGAAATGCACTGCCTCAATTTTGATCTCCCATTCATTTCTATTTCCCCTCATACAGAACTTGCATTGGCTAATGTGAAAACTTTCTTCTTGTGTCTATTATCGCCCTATCCATCCACGCAAAATTGTACATGAAGAGCATGTTTCATTTGATATCATATTAGACTTCTTTCTTCGGTTATTAATAATTAAGATGAAAATGCATGGCTAGAAGCATACACGTGAAATACTTCAATGAGTACATGGAGTTCATGATCATCCTTGCACAATTTATCTGAAGCTTCATCTCTATTATGCATGTACTTTATAAGGATTCTGTATTATCCTAGGATTTCTAAACAGTTCCTCTTAGGACAGTATGGAATGCCTTCTATATTTCACAGTACATTATGTGTAGGTCCTTAAAGTTCTACCTCCATATCCTCCATGTGGTTATACTTTGTATGAGTTGTAGGTGGTTCTTTGCAACTCACAAGATTTGTCTTGGTTGGCATTGCCTTTTTAATACCGTTTTTGATGCAGACCAATGCAAAAGTTGATATTTACATTTTGCCGTTTTATTTCAGCTTTATTTGTTAACTCTTATTTGTCTTTTATATTTTAGTTATTTGCTTTGGAATTAGGATAATAGATTATAGAGTTTGATATTGCCAAGTTGAATATGAGTTTCTTGGTGTCAGGTATGCATAATTTATTGTTAAATCTTGTGATCCTTGACATGTTTCTTTTCTTTTCTGTATATCCTTTTGTGTTACCTTTTGTTATGAGATTTCATTCCTAGTTTGTATTTGAGGACTCCTGTACATAAAATAGACAAATTCCTCAATAAAACTGAAGCAATTTTATTCTTCTAACATGTATAGATTGAAGCACGATACTTGCTTGATCCTACTTTATTTCCACCAAAAATTGACTTTGTTCTCACTCCAAGAGAGAGCCAATTCTTACTCTTTGAGTCCCTATATGAGAGGAATTAGCTATTCTTGAGGTCTCCAAATGGAAGAGACCTGTTCTCTTTGAGGTCTTATATCAGAGATTCATTCTTAGAGGTCCCCATATGAGAGAGGCCAACTCTTTTATAGGTCTCCATGTGGAGAGGGCTATTATTTGAGTCTCCATATAGGAGGGGGGCACACTCTTTTGGGGTTTTCATATAGAAGAGACTACTTTGGCCTTTTCAAAATAAAAGAACACACTATTTTGGAGATAGAAATCTTTCCTTATCGCCTACTTAGAATCTACTTGGTGATGGATGTCTTTTCCAATCTCCAATCTCTACTTGGAGGAGAAAATTAGCACATTTCAACTCTACTCAGGACTTATTCCTCTAATGCTTGCCTTTCTCTATATCAAAATGCCTCACTCTTATCTCTTAATTGTTGAGGTGTTTTCTCCATTATCTTCATGAGGTTCTTATTCGGGAGGCTCTCTACTTGGTGATAGAGGCTTTTTCCTATCACATTATTGTTAGCTTGGAAGTGTCAAGATATCAAAAAGCGAGATAAAATGGACATGAAATTAAAGCTAGACAATAAAGGATGCTTGGGTTTACGTGAAAACTTCACTCACGAGGATTGGGGAGAAAATCACGTGAGAAGGCACCTAAGGGCAAGATGTTTATATTTCTTTTATCGAAGATAAAATGGGGGGATATAAGAGCCTTTTATAAGCCACCTACTCACACACATTCTTGTCCACACACGATGTGGGACTAAAAATGTCAAGTATAACTCTTCATCTCTCAACACTCCCCCTCAAGTTGGAACATGCAATGCTCAGCTTGTACAAAAGAAATCGTCACTCTACCAAGTAGGACACAACACTTACATGAATCAACTGATGCTTCTTGAGTCACTGGCTTCTTTGCGTCCTTGTTCTTGCTTGTAGGCAGGTGTAGGTTTTGGTGCCTGTGCCTTCCCATTTTGAGAACTCTAAAAGTCTCTCAATGGAGACTAGGAAACTGGGCTTCTCCCACACGGAAACTCACAGAAAGGGGTCTCTCCTCTGGAGACCAAGATAGTGATCCTTTCATTTAAGGACCAAAAGACAAAGTTTGTTTCTTACATGTGGGGACCTTAAAGAAATAGAGTCTCGTATGGGGTACAAAAAGAGGCTATCACACTCTCACTTTTTCCTATACTCGTATGAGAGAAGAAAATTAACATAGAGAAGATAGATAATGAGAGAACTCCCTATTTTCTCTTTAAGTTCATCAAAAAAAATTTTGTCATTCTTTTTTTTCTTTTTTTCACTTTCTTTTTTTCCTTATCTTCTTTTTCTCCTTTCCTTTTTTTCTTCTCAACTTACTCTTCCTATCCTCTTTTTTTATAAGGTTAACAAAACATAAGGGCTAAGGGGGCAAAAAGGCCAAAATATCTTCACCTCATTAGGGTTCGTAAGAACTGCAACAGATGCGTCGCTCCCCTCTAATCAACCTAATGCTAAAGAGCACTAGCCACTACTTGTGAGGAGCCAGGAGCTTGCGGCATTTATTGAGGTGTGCATCTAAATAGGAGAAAGCAATCAACCGAGCGATGACCACGACCATGCCGCATGGCCTCAAATCACCCTTCTCCACTAAACAACAACACTGACACCTCGACTCAATTGCGAATTTGTGATCTCCACCATCGCCTATCTGCTGAGGGGGAACTGGGTGTTTGAGGGGTAGCGAAGGCATCGAGGAAGAATTGGACCATCACAGGGCATTTCCAGTCCTCAAGAAAGGGGAAGGCACTGTGCTCTTGTTGTCCATGGGGATGGAGTCGTAACTCGAGCGCCTTAACCACAACTACACCTTCTGCAAGTGGAAGGTGGTGTGGTGCAATATCAAGAAGGAGTGGGGAGAATCACCCCATGTGCCTTTTCCTCCAACACCATCTTTCTTGACTATGACAATCTTCCCTAAGTGAGATCGATTTGGGTCCCCCTTCTATCTCGAAATTGGAGGCATTGATAAATAAGAATCCTAACAAAAAAAATCAAACAAAAGGAACCCAAGATCAAATTGCTTTGATACCATGCTAAGATATATAAAAACGAGATAAAATGAGCATGAAATCAAAGCATAACAATAAAGAACACTTGGATTTACGTGGAAACCTCACTTACGAAGAGTGTGGAGAAAACTGCGGAAGGACCCTAAGGGCAAGATGTTTATATTTCCCTTCTCAAAGGTAACAATGGGGGATACGAAAGAGTTTTATTGGTGACCTACTCACTCACAAAGTTGTCTACACACGATGTGGGACTAAAAATGCCCACTACAACTCTTCACCTCTCAACAGGAAGAGATAATGTTGCCGACTATCTATTAGAGATAAAGGTCTTTGTCCATCTCACCACCCACTCTAAAAGCTCTCTATTTGTTGTAGTGAACTCTTTTGTAGGTCATCTTTAATGAATCCTATTTTTTTGAGGACATTTTTTACTTATCTCTGTGGAGAATATTTTTCTATCTACCTAACTATACGAGGATTAACACTCCAGTCCATTTGTTTGCTCTATCTACTTAAAGATCTATTAAAGGGGAGTGTAATCATATGTGACAATTTGGAGCTTATGTAGCTCTAACTTGAAGGGGAGTGTTGAGAGTAATATCATTAATTAAAAAGTTAAATACTTTTAGGAGTAGTAATAGCAATGCAGTCAAGGCAATTACCTTAGCCAATTGGGCAACCTGGCTGGGGGAGAAAGCTAAAGGT
This sequence comes from Thalassia testudinum, assembly GCA_037157565.1. Lineage (NCBI taxonomy): Eukaryota > Viridiplantae > Streptophyta > Magnoliopsida > Alismatales > Hydrocharitaceae > Thalassia > Thalassia testudinum. The sequence goes on from JAZHRO010000002.1 coordinate 56,400,939, forward strand.
TGCCTTAGTGCTATTCTAGGAAGGGGTTTCATTTAGGAGATCACCTAGTTGCCTTCTTTGTTGCTAGGTCATCTTGCATCTTGTCACCGTACTTGTAATTTACTCCAATTAAAATTGCAAGAATCTTTTATTTTAAGTGAGAGTGTGTTTGTGTATCGTACGTTAGTGTCATATATAAGTTTGTGATCTTAATTACGATATATGTTATACATATATACAAGCCTTGAGAGTAATATCATTAATTAAGAAGTTCAATCCTTTTAGGAGTAGTAATAGCAATGTTGTTAAGGCAATCGCCCTAGGCAATTGGGCAACTAGCCAGGGTAGAAAGCTAGAAGTCGTCTTAGTATTGTTCTAGGTAAGGGGCTTCATCCAAGAGATCACTTAGTTGCCTTCTTTGTTACTAGGTTGCCTTGTGTCTTGTCGCCCTACTCCCAAATTCCCAATTTACTCCGATTAAGAATGCAAGACTCTTCTTTTGTCTTACGTGAGAACATGTTTTAGGGTATCGTATGTTGATGTCATATATATATATATATGTTTATGCTCTTAATTACAATACATGTTATACATATCATAAGTTATGCACAAGTTATTATATTAGGTTTGTATTGTACTGCAAATATGGCATATATAATATACGTTGGTGTTTTGTTTTGGCTTGTAAATGATATACATACTATAAATACAATATATGTGTGTCTACATTGTAGGGTATTATAATATATATGTTATTGTTACTTAAATACGATACAATCGTTATTTTTTCTTTCACTTAAATAGTATTATTATGTGTTTCTTATGAAGGTCAATGCTATCATAGAATTAATTAGGCATATTCCATAGTTTAAAAAATAAAAAAAACTTGTCACCTCAATTCAATTAGGTGATCGCTTGTTTAGCACCTCTTACCTCAATCGATTAAAGAGATTGTCACCTTGCAATTGTCCTGTCACGCTGCGATAGCTTTGAGTAATAAGTTCGGAAATAGGATTTGATTAAGGTTTTGGCCTATATAAAGGTTATTGTACCAATATTTTTTTCTCTTAAGAAGATTCAATGAACTATCCAACTCTTTTGGTCGCTTCTACCATAGCTTTTCCCCTTGGGTTGTTCACATTACATCTTGGTGTTCTTGGTGTTTAACTATTGTGATCATCATATTTATATTACTTATTAATATAATTAAATAATATTTGTAGATCATTCTTTTCTTCTGAATTTTTTTTTTTTACTTTGAAGAAGTATTTATCATTGTCTTGTGCTTAGAAAGTTAATTTTTTTTTTAAAGATAGAAAATAGGAAGCAGGTCCATTAAAATAAAGTTAAGAATAAATATAATAAACATAAAGATAAAAGTAGTAGTGTGGTAAGAAACCACACACAAACTGGTTCCACCCACTCCCCTTATAGAAATCAAGGACCAACACGTGACATTACAAAGAAAGAACCCATAAGGTCAAAACAATAATTAAACCAAACTACTTCTCACGATAACAGTAGACCCCCCACCCTGAAACGTTACACAAACAACAAAAACAATCAACAAAGTGATGTACGTTCAGCCTCCTTCTCCTTCTGTGCACGCAGTTGTTGCTTATTAGTGCAATAAGCCAACTTGCGTGTTTAAAACAGTGGCTTCCACGCTTGGGTATCACATTGGGACTCTCCACTTGTCACAAATGCACAATCAGATGCTTCATCACCGCCCCCTCTTTCAAGCACATTGGGATCATAGATTGACTTCATGCCAGTCTCAACTTCTATCATCAAAGATGCCATCGAAAAAACGTTGGATGAGAACCCCAAACTATCCTCCACCATTGGAGGGAAAGAGATGCTTTGGGGCTATTTTCCGTGGAACAACAGTAGAAGAGGAAATAGCTATGGTCAAATCATAATCTAGATTGAGGTTTTGATTTACCATTGAATAGGAACCATGGCCACCTTCACACAGTTTCTTATCGAGTTAATTGGACCCCACCAGAGAGAGCATAAGCCAATGGTTTTGAGAGAAATCGACCTCATCGACCTCATCATCAGCAGCGACCATCAAATGTGGATCAAAATCCAAGCCCAAGCCCAAGCCTACACCCACAGCTTCACACTTCAATTGTTTTGAAAAGAAATCTACCCGGTACCCATCGCCAGCTTGTCAGATTTATTTCCTGAGGATCCATTGCCAAATTTGGCCTTAGCCGAATCTGCATTACCTACTGAACTCACCAAGAGCTATGGATCGAAATCCAAAGAAAGCCCACATCATAGCCAATCAATGGATCTCCACAATTTTTGCTTGCACATGTACTGAAGGCATCCTCCTTTCCTTTTTTATCCCCTCTATCTCCGCAACTATTTCCAAAAATAGGTGTAGCATTACGCAGTCGTCACCCATAAATTGTGGAGCTGAAAACAAGGTCGAATTTTACATGCAGTGGCACCCAACCTTCCCAATTTGTTCAGCCTATAAAGGTAATTTTGAAGGTCCTGCTGTTGCTGTTTGCAAAATTCAAAATTTGAATTCGAACGACAATCACTCCTAACAATTGGCTTCCAAATTTGTCCCACAACCTTCTTCTCCGATTGCTTCACTGAACCACTATTGCTCACCACCTCGACATAGATCTTGTTTGCAGATTATCATGTTACGCTCCAACCAACTTGAACTTAATGAACCAAGAGGAATCCCCCAGCCTAAGATTACCTTGGATGGCAATTTTCATCCCATGAAAATCTCTCCAAAGACTTGAACACATGACAAATCCCCCTCTTTCAAACCAATTCCTATGCATCACTTTATCCTCTCCAAATCAGAACACAAATCATGCACAACCTCTAATGTACGCAACCTTAGAGGGATGACCCAAATCGTGAACTCCAAATCCAACCCCACATGTGGCACTTCTTCAAACGCACTTTCATGGATAGTTCACCAAAAAAGAGCATCACTAGCCTTGAAGGTTCTTCCTTGACAAGATCAAATAGAAGTTGTGAGAACGTGTGGAAGCAGAGCAAGCCTAGGTGCGTGGATGGTCCACGTGTGAAGCGTGGAGAATGATGGAGAGAGAGAGGGAGAGTCGCCAATGAAAAGGAAGGAGAGAGGAGGGAATTGATTATGATAAAAGATGTTTATTGCAACTCAACTCAAACAAGTTGTTGAGTTATGCTTCTTGTTGAGGAGCTATTTGTTATTTTATTCTCTTGATGGACTCATGTTATTTTTCCCTCACCTCTCTCTATATAAAGAGGTGTAGGGAGACTTAGTAATAATAAGAACAATTCTTTTCTTCAACTTGATATCAGAGCATCAAGTTGGGGACTCCACCAAACAACAAACCCTAACCCTATCTCATGCCCCCTACCGTCAACTGCCACCGCTACCCTCGGCGGCAATGCCAACGTTGGGTTGTCGTCGCAGCAGCAACCTCACCGGCTTGCTGCTGCTGCAGCCACAGTCGGCCGCCACGTTGCTGCAGCCCCCCGCCGCTACTGCCCTGTAGACCACAGCAACAAGTCGCTGCAGCCCTGTAGATCGCTGCCGCCACTCCAAAGCAGCACGCCATCGCCGCCTTCTCTCCTAGTTGCTGCCCAGGCCACCGGAGAGCAGGCTATTGGCCACCAACACGTTGTAGGGAGGCTCTTGAGTGTTGTGGAGATGGAGTTTTGAATCAAGAACCTTCCTATGTGTGGTATGACTCTCTGTGATCTCGTAGTTTGATTTGAGGTGTGTATTCCCCTTTGTTAATTGTTTTTGGGGTGTGTATTCTCCTGATTGCATGATTAGTGGGGTGTGTATTCTCCAGTGAAGTTTTAGAAATAATGCTTGTGGACTACGGGGTGTGTATTCCTCGTGTTTTTGGTGTTTGATCCAAAATTTCAGATCTGATACCCGGATTTGTTTCTGTGTCTAGAGCTACCATGGCTGCATCTGAGGCTTCTGAGGTGTCTTCAGGACAGAGTACAGAAAACGGAGTTTACAAGAGCCCCTTCTTTGCTCCGATTACTAAGTTGGATGAGATCAATTACCTCCGTTAGTCTCAAACCTTCCTTGTCACTGTGGAGGGTCATGAGAAGAAACATGTGCTTATGAAAGCACCATTGGAGTAGAAGACAGGAAAATATGCAACGTGGAATCACAATGATGCTATGGTGAGAGCCTGAATCCTGAATAACGTTATTCCTCGGATTGGTGATGAAGGTATGTATTACACTTCTGCCAAAGAGATGTGGGATGCCTTGAAGAGTACCTATTCACATGAATTGAATTCAAGTATTCCAGATCATCTATGATTTATACCATCTCAGGAAGGAGGAGATGAGTCTGTCTCAGTACTACTCCACTATAAAGGGGCTATTGGAGAAATATAATGCATGTAGGCCGATGTGTACTTTCGCTACATGTAGGGATCACAGGAAGGAGTTTGCAACCCACATGTTTCTTGCAGGGTTAGATGATCATTATTCTGTGGCTCATTCTCAGATTTTGATTCTTTCTGAGCTTCCTCCTATTGAGGAAATCTACAGGAGGCTAAATAGGATGCAAATTCAGCCTACTCATGATGCAGTTGTTACCAAAGCATCTCCGGCTCATGCAGCTGTTAGCACTCGTGGCGGTCGAGGTGGCTTCTTTCGTGGCAAGGGCAGGGGCAAACTAATGGTGGTTGTGGTAAGCCTACCTACACTTACTGTGGTATACTTGGCCATGTTGAGGCCAAGTGTTGGAATAAATTTAGCCATCCTACTATTGTCAACCAAGCCTCCGTTACAACATCTCCAGGTGTGATCACTTGCAAAGGTCAACTATGATGCAGTTGTGCAGCGGTTAGCACATTTAACACATGAGCAGCCTCAGTCCTCCAACACTGTAGCCTATGCTTTTATTTCAAGTAAGAGTGGGTCATGGTTAATTGATTCAGGTGCATCTAATCATTTGACAGGAAATTCCCAATGCCTTGGGGAATTGCAGAAGACACCAAAGGATCATTCAGTACAACTAACAAACGGTAGACATGCTTCCATCTATGGTAAGGGAGGGGTATTTGTTACACCCTCCATGTATCTTGCTGAAATATATTGTCTGATATGACAATTCAACTGTTATCTGTTAGTCCTATTACTAAGCAGTTGAATTGTCGTGCTATTTTTGATACTGTTGGATGCACGTTTGAGAACCACATGATGAGGATGATTGGTAGTGGACATTAGGAGTGGGGTATGTACCAGCTGGTTTAGAGTCCAGTTGTTGCAGCTTGTCAGATGACTACTGCGCGGAATGCTTTGCAATGGCATAGACAACTAGGGCACCCGTCACTGGACAAGCTACGTCGTATCATCCCTCACTTATCTCCTTTCATGAAGATTCAATGTGATGCTTGTTAATTGGGAAAGCATCACTGTGCTAGCTTTCTAGCATTTATCTAGTCTACCGATTTTTCTTGTTTTGATTTACTACATTGTGATATCTGGGGTCCTAGTCGTGTGGTAGACAGCCAGAACTTTAGATATTAACTGTTATTTGTTGATTTTTCACGCTTATCATGGACATGTTTGATGAGGAATAGATCCAAAGTTGGTTCTTTGATTCAGCAATTTGTGATATTTGTGAAAAATTAGTTCGATGTATGCATTAAGAAAAATAGAACAGATAATGCACTAGAATTTCGTACAAAGAAACTGGCTGATTTTTATGGATCACTTGGTATTATGCATCTGACATCCTGTCCTCACATGTCGCAGCTGAATGGGATTGCTGAGAGGAAGCACTGCCATATTCTGGATATAATGAGAGCATTACTTATCCATAACAATGTTCCACAGTCATTGGGGAGATGCTATCCTTACTACTTGTTATCTTATAAATAGGCTTCGTTTCTCTGTGCTACATGAGCAGACCCTATAGAGTATCTTATATCCTGATGTCGATTTATTTCTTGTGCTACCAAAGACTTTTAGTTGCGTAGCCTTTGTACACTACCCTGGGCTTGGTCGTGACAAATTGGCACCAAGGGCAGTTAAGTGCATGTTTCTAGGATACTCGTGCACACATAAGGAATACAGGTGTTTTGATCCCATACACCAGAGGCACTATGTGAGTACTGATGTGACTTTTCATAAGTCTATCCCTTATTTCTCTACCTCAGGTCATCATTTGAGAGAGGTAGAGGTGGCTGCTCCTATGCTTGTACCTCCTGTAGCCTTGAAGGACTTTTCTCAAAGTAGTAGTGTATCTACTACAGATCAGATTGTGGGCACCTTAAGACCTGTACCACTAATGAAAAGACATTTAAGGATGCTACATATTAGCTACCAGTTACTTACAAAGAGAAGACACACCCCTCTTATCTTCAGTTCCTCTTGCGCTAGCCACCATCGTCCTCCGCTCAGTTATGTGTTGAGGGTACTGATGATTCTTCTGCTGATGTCTTTAGGGTCTTTGCCTATGCCCACAGATAAGGATATTCCCTTTGCTGTCAGGAAGGCTCCGCGATCTTGAGCACAGTATCGTGTTGCTAGTAGTGTTGTTTTTGCGGGATCTCTCGGATCCGAGTTCCATGCATTCACAATTGCAGTCTCTAGTATTGAGATCCTTACCTCCTACCAGCAGGTTCTCCTACATCCACAATGGAAGGTGACTATGGAAGAGATGTCTACACTTACTGATACCTGAGAGCTGTCTACTTTACCTCCTGGCGCACACTTAGTTGGGGCTAGATGGGCTTTGCCATGAAATACAAACTTGATGGGTCTATTTCTTGATATAAGACTCGCCTTGTGGCCAAAGGATTCACCCAGACCTATGGGGTGGATTCTTTGACACTTTCTCGCCAGTGACAGCTCTTCACTGTCCGCATTCTTATCTCTGTTGCAGCTCGTTATGGATGGCATTTACACCAGCTAAATGTCAAAAATGCCTTTCTATATGGAGACATGGAGGAGGAGATATACATGCAGCAACCACCTGGCTTTGAGGTTTAGGGGAGTGTGTGTGTAGGTTTCGTAAGGCCATTTATGGTCTTAAGCAGAGCCCCCGAGCCTGGTTTCAGCGTCCGTCTGAAGCACTATCTGTTTTTGGGATGCAGAGATCTTCTGATCATTCCCTATTTGTTAGGAAGACTAGTACTGGTACTGTAGCTTTATTGGTATATGCTGATGACCTTATCCTTGCAGGTGAAGGATTATTTAGCTTGCCAGTTCGTCATGAAGGATCTTGGGAAGCTGAGATATTTTCTAAGCATTGAGATTGCCATGAGCAAGCACGACATAGTGATGTCTCAATGGAAGTATGCACTAGACATTCTCCAAGAGACAGGAATGCTGTGATCCAAGGAAGCCAACATTCCTATAGATCTTAAAGTTCATCTATTTGAAGATATAGTGAAGCTAAAGGACAAGAAGATCCATCGATAGCTGGTTGGGAAGCTACTGTATCTAACCATCACCAGGCCATACATCAGTCTTGTAGTAGGTAAGCTAAGCCAGTTCTTAGACAAGCCCACTGATGTTCACTGGCAGGCTGCTATGCAAGTATTAAGGTACATCAGGGGATGCCCAGGGAGAGGCATTCTATTCTAGAAGAAGGCTCTCATGTTTGTAGGTGCTTACTCTGATGCTAATTATGCTGGAAATAGGCAGTCTACTACTGGTTTTTGTACATTTGTTGCTGGGAATTTAGTGACTTGGAGGAGTAAGAAACAGAGTGTTATTTCACGCTCTAGTGCAGAGTCCGAATACAGGGCTATGACTCATACTGCAACTAAGATAATATGGATCAGATCTCTGTTACGAGATCTTCATGTTGATATTCAGGAGCCTATGGAGATGCATTGTGATAATTGGGCTGCAACGTACATTGCTAACAATCCTAGGTTTCATGAGAGGACGAAACATGTGGAAGTGGACTGTCACTATACCAGGAGCCTGATTCAGTGGGATCTACTTCGTACATGTCTTGCTTCTATCGACCAGACTGCTGATGTGTTTACCAAGCCGCTGCCTCGTCCGTAGGTTGAGAAGTGTAGAAATAAGCTAAGCATGGTGGATATATATGCTCCAGCTTAAGGTGGAGTGTTGAGTTACGTTTCTTGTTGATGGGCTATTTGTTATTTTATTTTCTCTTGATGGACTTATGTTGTTATTTTTCCCTCACCTCTCTCTATATAAAGAGGTGTAAGGAGGCTTGGTAATAATAAGAACGATTCTTTTCTTCAACTCAAATAATTGTTGATCTCCATGTAAAAAGATCTACTCTTAAAACAACTCTCAATCAAATCAAATCCTAAAGGCCAATCAATCAACTAATCCTAAATTCTCATTCTTAAACTGAACTCCTACTAATTAAAAAAAATTACCACATATGACATAAAACATGGCATACAAGCCACCACCTTATTTTCCTAAACAGGCTACATAGCCTTGACACCCAAACTAACTGCCACGTGGATTGTCCACCTAGCCACTGTTCCACGTGGCAGTCCACATGCCTCTCCACACTCCCCCTAAAGTTAAGGCTTAAGAGGACAGTGGCTTTCTTTTCAACTTTGTGAGGTTAGATGTCCTATGACTTGCATCTTGCCCAGATCTTTAATAAATGAACTTCCTGGATCAATCACTTGTCCTTGTGCAACCTGTAAAGTCGTTACTATTTTTGGCAACCTCAGAAGTCGTCGTGATGATTGCTAGCATTTCCTTTTTACTTTGAGGTAGGGTTCGATTTTCTTAAAGTGATAGAAAGATGAGCTATCTCATGAATGATATTTGACACATTTTCTCCGGAAAATCTTTTTTTTTTTTAGAGTAAAAAATCAGATATGAAATGTTCATTGGAAAAGCTTAAAGATCAATTGCATCATAATTCGATAAATCTCTTCTCCCATTTTTTGGGCCTTTGCTCCATCTCTCATCTCTATGGTGCCTTGAGCCTCTTCTTGCCCCATCGTTATCTTCGAAGAATGAATCTCCCTGTAGTTCTACACTCCACGTAAGGTGCTAGATGTGTGAGAAGACTCGTCAAGGTCCCCTTCTCGTCTCCTTGGGTCTTGCAAAGGCATCGAGAACCTTCAAGGAGTTCTTGAAAGAACTCCCACGTTGATGAAGATGCCTTGAAAGTCGAGACTCTAATGCACGTGGACTCTCACACAAGACTAGGCTTTCTTGTCAGTGATCTCATCTCCTAGTTGTTCCTTATTCCACGTGGATGAATGGAGAGGTCTAAATCGGTGGCTCTAATACCATGTGAGAATGTATGGAAGTGGAGCGGGCCTAGATGTGTGAATGGTCCATGCGTGGAGCGTGGAGATCGATTGAGAGAGGAGAGTCAACGATGAAGTGGAAGGAGAGAGAGGATAGAGTTGATTATGATAACAAATGTTTATTGTAACTCAATTCAAACAAGTAATTGTTGATCTCTATATAAAGAGATTTACTCCTAAAACAATTCTTAATCAAATCAAATCAAATCCTAAATCATCTCATTCCTAAATTGGACTTTATTAATTAAAAGAAATTACCACATGACACAAAACTTAGCATGCAAGCCACAAACTTATTTTCCTAAATAGGCCACACGACCTTAACACCTAAACCAATTGCCACATGGACTGTTCATTGTGCCACATGGCAATGCATGTGGCTTCTTCATTCTTCGCAAAAGTATTCTACTTTGTGCGATATCGGTAACTTTCCAACCCTTTGAAATGAGTCCATTGCTGAAGAGAACTCTCGACGCCTTCTAAAGAAAGTTGCCGGTGTAGAAGATCCCCCACGAAAGATGAAGATAGATCAAAATCAAGGGAACTCACTAAAGGGGGACCACGGCGCTTCAATCTCCAAAAAAGGAGGATCCGAACGACCTAGGGTTGGTGAGGCTCCCACCATCACCTTCACAGATGAATCCATCTTTTTACACGAATCCCTCTTGTGCCCTACCCCTCTGCGTGCCAAGCACACCACTAGATTGAGATAGATGGACGCGACATGGTCATGTGACCTACACCTATAGCACACAATTGCCCGGGGAGATCTCTTAGGAGCAGGTGGACCACGAGAACCCGCACCACCACCTCTTGCTCTCACCCTCACCCACACATCTCCTGCCATCCTCCCAATGAAAGAAGATATAACAACTTCTAGCAGAGTAGAAATTATGTTCTTGAGGATGCTTGGAATCTTCTATTTTGCTTAGAAAATCTTCTGGCCTTGCATTCTGTATACTTTAGCTACATAGCTGTTGCAGCGATTATATTACTTCTTTTCTTCTGACCGTGCTATTTCTTTGTTAAGGGAGCTTCTAATGCGATGAATCTGCCCGTGTCCTTCATCAGTGTTGTTTTGCTCCCAATCGTAGGTAATGCTGCTGAGCATGCCAGTGCAATCATGTTTGCCATGAAAGACAAACTGGTAAATTCCTGGCTCACCTGCTGATTCATTCTCTAATTTTCTTTCCTTTTTGTATAATTTGTAAGTAATTTTGTACCCAGGACATCACATTGGGGGTCGCAATTGGATCATCTATACAGATATCAATGTTTGTGGTAAGATATTATTGACCATACGATATTAGATTCCAATTCCTCATTAATTTATATTATGTTTGTTGTTACTGATATTATTATTTTTTTTTTTTGAAAGGTTGCTGGTTTTTTTATTATTATCATTGTTATTATTATCTTGAGAAATTGAAGGATGACTATAGGTCAGTAGTCAGCAATCATATCCAGCATTGAATCTGTCAACAGATGTGATTGTGGATTAGTTTACTTGGAGAGTTAACCTCTGTTTACTTTGTGACTTAATACCACCTTCTAAAACTTGTGTTTTGGAAAGAAAATGGGTTTTGCAAAACCTGACTTCACACTAATGTTAAGATGAATTTGGTGTTTTTTTAGAAGTAAAAAGGATAACTATCGTAGGTCAATAATCATTCAAAATTCATTGAATAAAAGGATAGAGGAATGGACTTACAAGTGTTACAGCCACATCTGAAACAAAAAAATCCTCCCTTACCACATTTTCTACCTGTGTGGTTTATTACATTATTTCGTTGGATCCACACACACCAAAGGACAACAGTAAGCTTTATCCAATTAGCAGTTGATGCATGAACAATGCATCTAAAACTAGTCCAGAACCCATCAGGGAAAGAGGAATCCACATGCAGCAGCTGTACACTTCTCCACACCTCAGCTGAGAACTTGTACCTCCAAAACAAATGAGGGATATCTTCATTATTCAAGCCACATAGAGAGCAAGACAAATCTGCATCAGGGATCCAAGCACTGCTGAACACTCTTGTGGCTAACTCCTCTTTTTTTAGGAGCCACAAAAAAATCTTGACCTTTAAAGGTACCTTCATCTTCCAAAACAAAGCACAATCACTCTCAAGTACACTTGGGGGATCAACTGCACCATGTAAAAGCTTGTCTGCCTTGCTAACCAAAAATCGTCCATTCAACCACTCCAGATTGGGTGGACATATTAGGATGTAACTCTGCAATCTTAGTCATGAGATTTTGAAAATCAAGAAATTTGGCATCAAATATCCCTGGCCGAATCACTGGTGCCCAAGATGAGGATGAGGAGTCCCAAAATGTTGCTAACCAGCGCATTCTTATCCAAAATCAAGTTGTAAATTTGTAGAAATAAATCTGAGATTCCAAAATCTAAATGAATGACCATTACCCAAGATTGGAAGGAAAAAAGAGGCACCCCTCAACATGACCAGCAGCATAGATCTCCAGAAAGCTGAATCCCCATGATGAAAAAGAACCCTTTCTTCAACTGCTAACACTCCACCATAAAAGTCCCACATATCATCTCCATTGTTGAGCAACTTGATCACCCACTTCATCAATAACACATCATAGAAATCAGAAAGCAATCCAACAGCCAGGCCCCCACAGATATTGTTAGACTGGATGTATGTATTGTTAGACTTTGGTCTAATTTACTGGATGGTATATATTGGTACCTTCCGATTTGACTACACATGCACATCCATCCTCTTGTTGGTCACAAATAGATGTTCATTTTAATATATATCACAGATATTGGATGAATAGTGTCATATGGTTATATTTCCATCTAATTCACTGGATGATATATGTTTGGACCTTCAATTCATGTGTTGCTCTCGTTTGCAGATCCCCTTCTGTGTTGTTATTGGTTGGATGATGGGAAAGCCTATGGACTTGAACTTTCAATTATTTGAGACTGCTACGCTCTTCATAACTGTACTTGTCGTGGCATTCATGTTACAGGTTTGAACATGCTTTTTGTTCTTTGCAGATATTTTATTACAGGTATTTTATCATGTTCCTCTATCCTCTCATTTTTTTCTAAAAGTTTAATCAATATCAGAAATAAAAGCAATCTTTAAGTGGGGCAGTACATGGATGCTGAGTTCCTACATCTATTTATTTTGGGTTTGTTAAAACAAAGAAATAACATTACTCACAAATAAAAATCCTAGCCCTCTTTTATAAAAAAAAGGATTGGGCTAATTACGTAAGTATCCCATCAAGATAAATAAAAATACAAACGTTCTCTTACAACTCAACACTCTCCCTCAATTTGAGACGTATATGTCAATGAACCCTAACTTGTTGCTCAAGAAATCATGACGTTTCTTCTTAAGGGGCTTGGTAAAAACGTAAGGAACCTGAGCTCAGAAGAAATATAAGGGATACTTATCTTATCCTCTCGAACATCATCCCGTATGAAATGACTGTCAACATCATATGCTTCATCTACTTATGAAAAACAAGATTGAAGACAATATACGCAGCTGATTTATTATCACAGTAGAGTGTCACCGGGGTATCAACTAGCACCCCTAGATCCTGTAGAAAATCAACCATCCACATGATCTCACATGCAGCCTGTGCCATGAACCTATACTTGGCTTCTGCACTAGAGCAGGTAATAACATTTTGTTTCTTGCTCCTCCATAAAGCAAGATTTCCTCTCAAATAGACAGCAAAACCAGACGTAGACCTCCTGTCCTCTACTGATTCGGTATAGTTTGCATCAGAATAGGTCACAAGATCCAGAGTGCCACTCATACTGTAATACAGACCTTGTCTTGGGGTGTCCTTCAGGTCTCTCAAAATGAGACACCATGCCAATGATTGTACCTGGGATTCTACGTAAATTGACCGACACGACTGACTGCAAAGCTAATGTCTGGATGTGTATTAGTTAAATATAACAGATGACTAATAGTACTACGGTACTTAGTAACATTCTCAAATAAGGAATCTCTCATCTGAGATGCTTGTACTAGTACCCTTGATGGTTTGGATCCAAGAAGTCTAGCCTCCTCTGAGATCTCTGAAGTGTATTGCCTCTGAGATAAGGACAAACCTCCCTCTTGACAAATAGCCTCTTTTCCCAGAAAGTAGCGAAGATCACCTAAATCTTTAGTGACAAAAGTGGATTGAAAGAAGGCTTTCATCCCTGCTATGCCATCAGTATCATCACCTGTCAAGATCATGTCAACATAGACTGTCAAAATAACCAGTCTCCATATCCCACCATGATCAGTCCGTCTAATAAATATAGAATGGTCAGTGGTAAACCTCTGAAATGTCAACTTCTTGATCTCTAGATTGAGCCTCTCGAACCAGGCTCATGGACTCTGTTTTAGGCCATAAATGACCTTGTGTAAGCGGCAGATAAGCTCCCCCTAACTGTCATAACCTGGTGGCTGTCTCATATACACTTTAAATAGATCGCCATATAGAAAGGCATTCTTTATATCAAGTTGATGTAAGGGCCACTCTCTAATCACTGCAAGTGACAAGATAATCCTAATGGAGGTAATACGTGCAATAAGTGAAAAAGTCTCAAAGTAATCTACCCCATATATCTCGGTGAATCTCTTGGTAACAAGTATAACTTTATATCTCTCCACTGTCCTGTCAGACCTGTACTTGATGATATACACCCATCTGCAACCGTGGCACCCTCAAGACTTGAAACAAAATCCCATGTTCCCCTTGTCTAAAGAGCCTGCATCTCCTCATCTGTGGTCACCTTTCATTTTGGATCATGGAATGCCTGCATAAAATCTTTGGGAACAACTACAATGGTAATATCTGACGCAAACTGTCTGACCTCCCCCTGGAGATGAGAAACTGTAGTGTAAGGAGAAATGGAATGAAGAGTAGTGTCAAATCTCCTTTGTACAATCTCCTCCCTCTCTGACTCATCTCTGTCGCAAGAAATAACAAACAAAGCAGGCTCCTCACATGCAAAATCTTGTAACTGTGATCTCCTGCGATATACATGTCTCTTCTATGACAGTCTCTATGGATGATCCTTCTTTTGAGAAGTAGGGGATCTTCTCAAAGAAGGTCACATCAGTAGTAACAAGGTATTTTCTGTGAGTTGGATCATAATACCTGTCGTCTTTCTGGGTCCTTAGGTAACCCAGAAAGACACTTTGTGGCATGGGGGGTAAACTTTTCCTGTATACCATAGTTCTAAATAAAACACATCCAAATACTCGCAGTGGCACAGGAAAAACCCTACTATAGTTAGGATGTATAATCTGATATGGGATTTGACCTTGAAGTATAGAAGATGGCTGCCAATTAATCAAATATTCTGTTGAGATGTATCACCCTAGAATTGCCTAGGAACCTTCATATGAGACATCGAGGTCTTGACAATATCAAGCAAATGTCGCAACTTGCACTTTGCAACCCCATTCTACTGGGAAGTATGAGCACATGATGTTTGATGAATGATCCCCTTGGCACGGTAAAGCTTCCTACAAGTCATGCATAAATTCTAATGCATTATCACTGTGAAAGACCTGAACAGTAGTACCTTACTGTGCCTGCACCTCAGACAGAAAATGTTGAACAATAATAGGAATCTTAATATGAGCCTTCAACAAAAATACCCATGTAAGTCTACTACTGTCATCAACGATAGCTACAAAATACCTGTGTCCACCAGTAGAGACAACTCTAGACGATCCCCAAATATCACAATGTGCTAGGGAAAATGGAGCTGAACTCACACTAGCATCTCTCCCAGGGTAGCTGCTTCTATGATGCTTCCCCAGTTAACAATTTTTACAGTCTAGAGCTAAAGAGTCTAGTAACTCTGTATACATTTGACGCATCTTCCTCACAGAAGGATGTCCAAGTCTTCGGTGCCAAAGAAAAGGGTCATAAGAGATAGACACTGCCCCAGCAAACAACATGGGTGTGTCTAAATAATATAGACCATCTCTCTCTCTATGCCATTGTAACTATTTCCCTTGTGTTTCGATCTTAGAAATAACACTGCTTCTCATCAAAAATAACACGACATCCAAGATCTCTGCAAATTCTGCTCACTGACAAAAGATTCATAGAAAATTTAGGGGCGTAATATATCTCTATCTTCATCCTAGGCATAGCATTTACACACCCAACTGCAGTCATAGGGGAGGTCTTTCCATGGCCACCCACACTTCCGCAGTCCTTGTTGGATCACAGAATTCTTCAGACAATCTCGGTCTCCAGTGAAATGTACAGAAGCTTCAAAATCTGTCACCCATGCACGTCTGTATCTCTTCTCCTCAAACTTCTTAGACTATACACGCTAGTCCAATAGATCTTGAAGTTGATTTTGTTAAATCAACTTTTTTTCCATATAGGCAAGAGAAGACTCATCGCCATCAAGACAAGGCATGAGAAGGCTCATCACGCATCAGAGAGCACCACCTACTAGGGACCTCCACTCCCAGCCGGTTGTCTTGCCGGTGGTGGTTTGTCCAGCATCAAAGTCGCCAACAGGTGGTGGGGCAGAGCCTACTCATTGCAGGCTGACGACATGGAGGCATGGGGGTGCCAGCAGGCGGCGCCAGCCAACGACAGATTGGCGATGGACCGGCGTGGCGGTGCTGTTGAGGTAGGGCAGACCGGCGGCGACACTCCCAATGCCCGCCGGCCATCCACCAGTGGTAATGGGGAAGAGATCTTTCTAATCTCCCATGGGATCACCTCGACGTGGGAGATTTGATCATATTTTGGTGGCTTTTCGGTAGGATATCGGAGCATCAGTCTAGGATTGTTGCTCTGATACCATGTTGAAACAAAGAAATAGCATTATTCATAAATGAAAACCCTAGTCCTCTTTTATAAGAAAGAGGACTAGGCTAATTGCATAAGTATCCCTCAAGATAAACAAAAATACCAACACCCCCATACAACTCAATAGGGTTAAATGTAGTCTTAGTTCCAATTCAATCCAGGCCATGCTTAATGGTTCTATGTTACACCACCTTGGTCTTTTCCAACCTCATAAATCTCAGTTCATGGAAATCTTTATTTGCCCTTATGAGTACATAGATGCATGTTTGTCAGAATGTGTATTTCTTCTAAATTGGCGATAAGAAACTTACAGGTGTCTGCTTGCATTTTGAACATTGAAAATATAATTATAGCCTGCAATGAGGCATTGCCCATTTATATGCACGATCCGGGTTTTGGGCCTAAACTTTTGAACACCATTATGCCATGCATTTGTGGCAGTGATATTGGTGCTGCAAATTCTTGAAAAGGCTGTTTGGTTTTGAATCTTTGGACAATTGCATGTTAATGAGATGATTTCTACTTTAAATATTGACTGCTCTTTGTTACAGGAAGGTACGGCTAATTACTTCAAAGGATTGATGCTTATCTTGTGCTATCTTATTGTTTCTGCAAGCTTTTTCGTGCATATCGATCCATCAACGAGTAAGTCCTCAGTTGCAAACTTTTCCTGCAATAATACTCTGCTGAAAGTGACAATGTATAGATGGGCAACATGGAGCCACTATCTTTTTCATTTTTCTGAAGAGAGATAAATGTATGGTGTCCAGCCTAGGGTTTGAATGCAGATAATACAATTTAGTGCTAATATGTTGTTGGAATACGAAATACAAGTGGTAGCACATGGTTAACAATTATTATGATCTCATATTCTCAATATAGAAACCCTTTATAGAGCTAAAAGAGAGTTTCCTTGGAGCTGTAACTGATATCTACAGACTAGTAAATGAGGGTTGGATAGCTTGGTTATCTTTCTTTTGTTGTCCAAACAAGGATGTTCTTTAACTTTAGTTTGCTGTTGCAATTCTGTACCATATGAAGGCCGTTAGTTCCAGCAGAGGGGAATTTGAGGGTATTGCTCAGTCATGACTCATGAGTGGCTAGCAATGAGTAAAAGTTCTATTGAAGGGGCCTGACACTTGCATTCAATGCTTTAATACATCCCTGTATGCTCCAGCTGTTTCTGCCTTCCTACTTGGATTTCCCTCCTTTCTATTTTTAACTCCTTCCCTTGACTTCATTGTCACCCTCCAGCCGCCATTTTGTCATTTGATCAGCATACATGTCATCCTTGAATCTATACAGGCGTGTATGTCTCGAACATAAACGGTACCACTGTACATGCTTGGTTTCTATAATCTGTTGTGATCCTATAGAAGATATTGCTTCTGAAATGGTTTTGGTGGTGGATTTTGCATGGCAAGATAATAGTGTTTGAACATCATCTAGGATGCTGGGTTAGTATCATGGAGCTATTTGAGGCAGAACGCACATCTTTGGTTAGTATCTAGAACAGACAAACTTTGATATATACATGGAGGCAGCATCCATTAAAGATGTGAACCCACGAGAGGGTTGTGGATTCGTGCCTTCATGAACATGAAAGAACTTCAGTATTTCTGCATGATTCTAAATTGGCTTCCATACTTCCACCTCATTACTTGAAAGATATCTTCATGGCTACGGAATATGGTAGCTTTCATTTGTCAGTATATCTGCATTTACGTCATGATGCACTTTATCCTATAAATTTGGCATTTGCACTTTTTCCCATTAATTTGGTGTATTCTGCTTATACATTTTGCCTGGAAATATGTCCTGACGACTGACCATGTTGATTTTAATGAATGTGCGAAAATAGCATCTTTCAACAGCTATGGCCATATTTTTGACTTATTTTACTCGATAGAACAGGCAGTTCATTATGTGTTCAGCTTCCTCTTGGAGGGTTATTAGTGCCATAAACTTCTTGGCATTTTTATACAGTCTGAATATCCACTGACATCTTGGTAATTGATTTCTGATTTTGGGTGGAAAAACTTACTAAAATTGCACTGATGTTTTATCTTGCAGCTGACAAAGTTGATCAAAGACATTGATATTTGCCTAGAAAACTTCCTAATGTTGAAAGGTCTGCATTATTTGCTCAGCCAAGTGATAAATCTTTTTTCGGGCTGGCCAATCTGCATTGGAGTAGCTTCAGGACGAGGACCAACGTTTCTTTTGACTCTTTTCAAGCATGGAGAATGAGCAGCTGAATTCTGCATATCATCAGCCTACAATGCATACAGTCTCGCACGGGCCTGAAGATTATCCTTAATCCTCCTCTTTATGTATTTACATTTTTGGAAAGAGCCCGGGGGTAGTATCATCCGCATATTCGTGACAAGGCAGAATGGAAGCATTAACCATCCCAATTCAAAATGGGCATTTGAAACCACAAGTGTAGATTTCCATTGTTACCCTGTAATGCATAGTACATGTTTCAATCAGTTCTCTCTGTTCATTGTCATGGATATTAAATTGTGGTAGATAATACACTAACCTTCCAACTGTCGGAGATCCTACATGGATGCTTCTAACAGTTTCTTATGTCTATAGACATCTTAATGTCCCGAAATGATGCCTCTTCTGAGTGGGACTCGTGCACTTAAAAATGGTAGCTGTAATGAAATGGGTCAAATTGTTGCTTGTTTGGGAGATGATGAGGGATAGGTTGATTAGCGTTGAGTGAAGTGGAATATTGTTCAAAGTGTTCGAGACCGAAGCTCTCCCTTAATGAGATAGCGATTGAAAACAATGTTTGTAAAAGAACTTTGCTTTCCTTTTCCCGACCCGTAAGCCGAGTAGGGTGCTTCCACATGCTCTCTGCATCCAATAGCTTGGTAAGCACTTCCTGGCAAACCCATGTTGGATTTGATGGACAGGACTGGATTGGGGATTAAAAGGAGTTCAGGTGTTGTGGTTCCTCATAGATCTAATATTGAATGTGTGCATCTAATTTTGTCCGGTGATTTAGATATTCTGACATATTACCGATGTATCATGCACTGCTCTTGGTATCCATGAAATATTATTGTTTCATGATGTCACTGATCTGTTAGTGATATATCATGATATCTCATATATCAACAAGGGTTACAATATTTCATATATTGGTTGATATGTTACAGTGTTATTATCCTCAAATTTAGTTTTTATTGTTGGCATTGTTGGTGTTTTTTTTGGTTCCGTTGTCCTTTTGTTTGTGTTAAAAGTTTAGATATCTCATTTGAATTCAAATGTTTTATTGAAATAATTATTTTATTTATGATTTAAGTTTTTAAAGTTATTAGTCAGAATATAAACTTTCCTTTTGTGATTCTTTTTTAAGATTTTTGAGTCTTAATCTTAACCTTAAATATATGGTACTAATTTTGAGATTTTTGATTTCTTCATTTGTTGTTTATTGTATTAGTCAAATAACAAAGTAATTTATGATTTCATCATGATTTTGTGTACTAAATTTCATCTTAAAATCATATTTGCTATTCATTTTAAATTTTGTTAATTAGATTTGTCAAATTATTTGATAAATTAATGCTCCTTTACTTATTCTATTAGTTAAATAATAAATTAATCTTTAATTCAAATTTTGATGTCAACTAAATTTTGTAATGTCGTGAGGTGACACACAAAGTACGTCACCTGGTTGCTAATTAATTAATGTTGTTGAGTCATAAGCCTTGATAAACATGTCATTAGCTGGTTTAAAATACCTAAGTTCATGTTAACTAGTAGCGTCCTCAAATTCACAAATATCACTTGAAACTCTCCTAAGATTTTCATGAGTATTATTTTTTAGGAGTAGGTTGAGGTGCTTAGACATTGAAGTACATATATTAAATTGTCTAGAACACCAAAGAAGGGCTCCCAAAGGAGCTTATTCCCAATTTGTCATAAAGCCCACATTGTCTTTATTTTGTAATGCCCTTAGGTCCCACCTCGAGTGCATCACTTGGCACCAACTAGCTCAAAATATTTAAAAGCCCATGTTAACTAATAACATGTTTCCATTCTTATATACCACTTGAAATTTTACTAAGCTTTTCATATGGTACTATCTTTTGGGAGCACATGGAGGTGCTTAGATGTTAAGGTACTTCCATTCTCTCCTACTTTAGAATTACAACGTCCTTGTTGCCACTAACCCAAATCTGCCTCCTTTAGCGATAGTGGTGGCTCCACCTTAAGAGTAGTAGCCCTTTCCCAGTAGCCTCTTTATTAGTCGTGACTCTACCTCTTAGATAGTCCTTTCCTCCTATTAAAGGGTAGTTATGCTCCGATACCATTTTGTAACACCCCGAGTCTCACCCCAAGCATCCCACATGACTGTTACCTAGTTAACATCGTTAACTCAGCCCTCGATGGACCTGCCATCAATTGGCTTAAAATGCTTAATCCTATGTTAACTAGTAACACACTTTCATCCTTATATACCACTTAAAACTCTCTTAAGTTTCCCATATGGTATTATCTTTTTAGGGTACATTGAGGTTCTTAAATATTGAGGTGATTACATTAAAGTTTCTATAACACCTCGAAGTGGGACCCTAAGATGATACAAATTTCTCCGATTATTGTGTTTTTATATTATGTATCACCCATTTATGATTTTGGTCATTATAGGTATTTCTTCACGCATGCATTAATAATTGAAATCATAATTTCAGCTATTTTAAAGTCATTTTGAGTCATTTCCATTCGAGGATATGAGTGATATATTCTTGATATACCCCTTTTTTGAGTTGTCGATACGACATTGACATCAATATCTAAAATTATCTGATCCCATTAGTAAAAATGTATTTCATTATGATTAATCATGTAATTAATCATCTCAAATGTTAATTAGGATCTCAATCACCTAATTTGAGAAATTAAGAACCTAAAGGACCTAAACTATGGTTCTATTAAGGACAAAGACCAAGGCTTTGTCAAGATGGCGATTTGTTGATTGGAAGGGCATTAGAGTAACAAGAACCATGTTTTGGCAAGAGGAAATCAAAGAAAAAGAACTGGGAGTACCACTTGATAATTTTTCCAAGCCATGGGGGGGGAGGAGGTAGCCGAAGGAGAGCTCCAGTTGCAACAAAGGGAGAGGAGATTAGAAAGTAGGAGCAGCCACTAGAGGTCTGATCCAAGGAGAATAGCACCCCTATTCCCTCTCCCTACACATTGTTAAAGTAATAAGCTCTCTCTCCCCTTTTTGGGTTTTGGGTTCCTTGGAGAAATGAGCTTCTCCATGGTCTGCATGTAATGGATTTGGGGAGGGGAAGGTTCAGAAGTTGTTTTCCCCATGGTTAATTATGGCAATATCATGTTTCTGCACTTATTTCATTTGGGTGCTAGTCAAGTGATGTTTGTTGCAGTAGGGAGCAGCTACAGTAGCAAGAAGAAGGAGCTGCAACTGGGTGAAGTGAAGCATAATAGCAACAACACTTCCTAATCCCTAGGTAGGGCACCTATCTCCTTTGATTTGTGTGATTAGAGTGGTATTGTAGTTGCTATACGAAGGTAGGATCAGAGGTTCCTCCTCCATTGATGGTGGTTTAGAGGTAGAGGTGGTGGAAAACCACCCACCACTTTCAATAGATGGTTACATGTCAATGGAAAGGGGTTTAAATAAAGATTTTATGTGTTGGATGCAAAGCCTAGGCATGTAAGAGGGTACAAGAGTAGCTAGGTAGTGTTTTCCTACCTTTGGCCATGTAGTCAATAAATTTAGATTAAATTGGGATCGTTAGTGGAGATGAGAATCGCAAAGTGTGTAGAGTGCACTAATTGCGCTCTAGATATGTCTGAATTATTCACCAGACGTCTGAGAACTACGAGTCAGATGTTTGAACGTCTGACCAACCGTCCATTGGAGAAGGATTTTCTCCTGAAGTGGGTAACCTACAACATCGAACGTCTTAGGATGCCACCAAACATCTGAGGATGGGCGTATATGATGTCTCATGTGAGATCAAACGAATCTTGTAGTAGTGTGCACCCCTGGAGTTTAGGGTGAGTGATTATCAGGCATCCAAAGTCAATGCCAAGCATCTGATAGCGTGAGTGTTGGAACTCCAAGAAGGGAAGTTCCAGGCAACAACCAAAATGAACAGATTGGTCGACGCCCTTGATTAGCGTTAGATGTTTGATCAACGTCCCAGATGTCTAATTTTGAGAAATGACATTTGATGTATGGGAGTTGAAGAGACATGTTTCCGCATACTATCAGGAGACATCTGAGATTGGCTTCAGACAACTGAAGAGGCAATATTAGATGTCTAGCCAAGGTGCCAAATGTCTGATACTACAAGTAGTAGTGGGTGTAGGTCCTACTTCAGGGTCCACTCATGTTGAGTCTAGATGAGACTCGAGGAAGTCATGAAAGTCATGCAAGTTTTAGGGAGTACCACATAGGGGTTTGATGGGAACGCCATTGTGAGCCATAACTAGCTCAGTTTGATCTAATTAAGTCAATAAAAGCTCCTATATATCCATCGGAAAGTCTTAAGGACACAAAACATTGATTTGAGAAGAAAACAAGAATACAGGTTTATTTCTGCAAATTTATCGTTCTATCACAAAAACAGAATAACTGTGGGTTCTCTCAGGGGTGGAACAAAGGTCAAATGGTCTTAAAAGTCTAGCACGTGGGTTAGAACAAACAGAAAATGATTTTCACATATTTTGATAATTAAATGACATTTGAAACCTTAAAAATAGACCTGCTTCATCCATTGAGGTTCTGCTCAGGATAAAATTCACCTAAACCCTCTAAAATTCATAGAAAAATATTCTTTAGGGTTTAGTACCTTCAATTTTACCATCAAAACCCATCTTAACCAAAAATAAAGTCTCATACTGACATTTGCCCTAATTTTTGTAATTGTGCAAATTACCCAATCAAACTAGATCAAAACCAAAATCCAACTTCACCATTGGATTCTTCAGGTCCAAATTAGGTTTATATCAAAATTTGGGCCCAATCTAAGATTGTTTAAACCTAGTTTGCACTTTGGTCCAAATTTGATTTCCTTTATTCCACATGGGTCCATAGCTTTTGAATTTCTTACAAAAAGGCTCCCATCTTTATCATCATTTTCTTCAAATAGGTCCCTGCCACCATGAATCATATTCCTACAAATTCTGACGACCTAAATATGGCATGTTCTCTTTGACGAATCCCTCTCAGATTTGAAAAGGAAGTTCGTTAAGGAATTTCCTTCCTTTTAAGCCAATTCCCAAGCTCTCAAACCTTACGCACGAGAGATTATGGTATCTTGGAATTCCCATCTCCAGCAAAACTTTCCACCCAAAACTCCCTCCAGAGGTCTATAAAAGGACCCCCAGATCAGATCGAAGATTCCACGCTCGAATTCGACCGGATTCCCCCTTAATTTCGTGTCTCCTCATTCGGTCGAAGCTCCTTGATGTCTGACGAGCTCCTTCGACTCCATCCTTCATCCGCGTGAAATACCAGCGGCGGATTTATCTCCCTCGCTCTCTTCCGTGTCGTGCTGTACCCGCCGATGTTCCGTCCTCCGTCTTCCTCGCCGATTCCTACTCACCGAAGCACTTTCTTCCCCAACGCCGACCATACCGCAATCGGCGCCACCTCGACTCGCCGTCGTCTGCCAATTACCTAGATAAGTCCCCTAACTCCTCTACTTCATTCTCATCCCAAACATACTCAATTTCGACCACGCTACTGTAATTTCGGGCTTGGAGAGGGTGAGATTAGCGTGACGTAAAGAATTTGGAATTGAAATATAAATAATCTCACAAATAAGCAATCACACGAGTACATAATTATTTTTAGGTGGAAACCCAAACCGGGTAAAAACCACCACCTAACCCTCTCGAGTTAGGATTTTCCGATCAACCAAGTTGATCAAAATCCACTAAACCGAATCACTTTAAACGAGGGTGATTCAACCTCAATACAACCACGCTACTTAAACGAGGGTAGCGTACCTCAACCCCTTCTCTCCACGAGAAGGATTTTGTCTCACGAAGGAGACGGGAATTCGCAAAGCGAATACCCAACCAAATAACAAAGATAAAATAAACAACAAGTCCTATAGAGCCAACAAAGTAATTATAAACCTAACTTCTACAGGAATTAGGAAACTCCCCTTTGCAAGGAGTGCGTCGAGTTGATGACGCGGTGCGTGAGCCACGCGACGGCGCAACTTCGCTCTCGTGAACTACGGCGAGAGAGCGGGTGCGCAACAGCTTGATGCTCTCAAGAGAATGGAGCTTGAGCTTGGAGAGCAAGAGCTAGCTAGGACACAAGAGAGTGGAACTATGTTGCTTAAGTGTGTCTTGTGTTTCTCTTGGTGTATCTAGGTGTGTATTTGTGTTGCAAAGGTTCCCCTCTATTTATAGAGGCTTTAGGAAGGCTTTCGAAGGCTTAGGAAAGATTCTATAGCCGTTGGGAACAAAGTCCAAGAGAATCAGCCCGAAATCAGGAACAATCATTGTTCTGACAGGCTTATCAGACGTCTAATTATGGCATCAGACGTCTGGAACTTCACTTTAAGACGTCTGATTTCAAGGTCAGACGTCTAAAAACTCTGTTTGAACCCTATATTGGTTTTCTAAGTGTTCTATAGAAAACTTAAGTATCCTAGGGTTGTGCAGGTGTTCCTAGAACTACTGTTAGGGTACTTTGAGGCTCTTTAACATGAATTATCTAAGGAAATAAAGAGCAACAAAAGAAACGAAAAATACAACAAGTACAAGAGAAGGAAATATATCCTATTCTTCATTTCCTTCCATCTTTAATCTATCGCTCCTCGCGAATCTCTTCTGCTCTCCATCGAGCTCCTCCAATCCGTCCTGGATGCGAGCTCGAACTCCGTCTAATCACGTATCCATTTGCGATTGACCTGAAATCTAGGACTCAAAGCGCAAATATTAAATGACACGTGTTTTGTTATCATCAAAACAAATGATCGTGGTGCTCTAGCACCAACAATCTCCCCCTTTTTGATGATGACAAAACCATAAATAATAATGCAGAAAATCCTCCCCCTTTTTGACATTATCGAAAAGGTTTAATTGATTTAACATTTCCTATAACTCTCCCTTAAGACATGCTCTTCTATAAATTTCTTTTGACAAAGGTAATGTCCTCCCCCTTTTTGTAACAATGAGATAGCTATTATTTTTCTCCCCCTTACTAAAGGAAATTTAGCTACCTTGCATCTCCCCCTTAAAAATTGACAATTAGCTTATAATTTTTTGCTCCCCCTATCTAAATGCTTATGATAAAAAAGATAGGGTAAATGATTTTTACCTCACCTACCATGGCCAATAAAATGGCCCAAATGGTGGTGGTGGATGACACATCGGATGGGGCTCCCATCCGTAGCTTTGAGGCCCGGGCATTGGCGCCGGTCTCCAATTTGGTGGTCGACGTGCGGCGAGTCCGTTGCTTGTTCGCCGTCTCGTCGGTCTTCTTGTTCTCCTCCTTGGTCTACTCCTTGGTTCTCCCAACTTGAGTTGACCAGCTTTGAGCTTGTAGGTCCAGTCCTTTGTGTTGTAATTATCCCTGAACCCTACAAAATAAGATTCTAATTCTTTTTTGGTATCCAAGTGGGCTTGGATCCGGATCTGTTAGCGGGTCTCCTTGACGGAGATCCTTTCTCAACCTTAGGGCTATATAGGTTATCTACCCTATTTATCAATTTATTTGATTTCTCCCTAAGACATGCAAGTTCATTTTCTATAATATTCATCTTAGTCTTTAAATCAGAAATTTCTATTTTTAGACTAACATTTTCCTCAATCAATTTATTATTTTCATTGATGAGGTTATGATTTTCTAATAATAGGTTATCATTTTTAGGACTAGCTTCTATGTCTTTAAGTTGTTTTTCTAACCTATCATTTTCATTTTTAAGAAAACTAAGGTTCTTTTTAATGCTATTATTTTCTCTTTTTAGTGATTTACTAACTTCAAAAAGTTCATTAAAAGCGTCTTGTAAATCTGAGTTTACCACATTGTCGGAGTTGCTTTCGCTGTCGATGTCGCTTTCTCTGATTGCCATGAAACCAAGGCACGCGGTTTCCTTCTCGAGATCTTCTTCCGAGCTCGTCTCCTCATGAGTGCCTTCCAACCTCCTCCATATCTCGTGGGCGGTGGTGCACTCTTGGATTTTCTCGAACTCTTTCGGACTCAGCGCGCAATACAGGGCATTCATTGCCTTTGCGTTGAGTGAAAGCTCTCGAATCTGCAGCTGCGAGTAGCCTCCTTGGGGTCGCTTCGGGATCTCGTATGGGGTTTCGCAACATCCCCATATCTCGAATTCAGTGGCTTGGAGCCACGTCTTCATCCTCAACTTCCAATATCCGAAGTCCCTCCCGTCGAAATAGGGTGGTCGGACGGTGGACTGCCCTTCGGAGATTCCGATTGCGGCTATGCTTCCCTCCATGATCTTCTTGCCGGTGTTACTCCGATCTTGCAAGAACCTGCTCTGATACCAAATGTAATTTCGGGCTTGGAGGGGGTGAGATTAGCGTGATGTAAAGAATGCGGAATTGAAATATAAATAATCTCACAAATAAGCAATCACACGAGTACACAATTATTTTTAGGTGGAAACCCAAATCGGGTGAAAACCACCACCTAACCCTCTCGAGTTAGGATTTTCCGATCAACCAAGTTGATCAAAATCCACTAAACCGAATCACTTTAAACGAGGGTGATTCAACCTCAATACAACCACGCTACTTAAACGAGGGTAGCGTACCTCAACCCTTTCTCTCCACGAGAAGGATTTTGTCTCACGAAGGAGACGGGAATTCGCAAAGCGAATAACCAACCAAATAACAAAGATAAAATAAACAACAAGTCCTATAGAGCCAACAAAGTAATTAAAAACCTAACTTCTATAGGAATTAGGAAACTCCCCTTTGCAAGGAGTGTGTCGAGTTGATGACACGGTGCGTGAGCCACGCGACGGCACAACTTCGCTCTCGTGAACTACGATGGGAGAGCGGGTGCGCAACAGCTTGATGCTTTCAAGAGAATGGAGCTTGAGCTTGGAGAGCAAGAGCTAGCTAGGACACAAGAGAGTGGAACTATGTTGCTTAAGTGTGTCTTGTGTTTCTCTTGGTGTATCTAGGTGTGTATTTGTGTTGCAAAGGTTCCCCTCTATTTATAGAGGCCTTAGGAAGGCTTTCGAAGGCTTAGGAAAGGTTCTATAGCCGTTGGGAACAAAGTCCAAGAGAATCAGCCCGAAATCAGGAACAATCATTGTTCTGACAGGCTTATCAGACGTCTAATTATGGCATCAAACGTCTGGAACTTCACTTTAAGACGTCTGATTTCAAGGTCAGACGTCTGAAAACTCTGTTTGAACCCTATATTGATTTTCTAAGTGTTCTATAGAAAACCTAAGTATCCTAGGGTTGTGCAGGTGTTCCTAGAACTACTGTTAGGGTACTTTGAGGCTCTTTAACATGAATTATCTAAGGAAATAAAGAGCAACAAAAGAAACGAAAAATACAAGTACAAGAGAAGGAAATCTATCATATTCTTCATTTCCTTCCATCTTTAATCAATCGCTCCTCGCGAATCTCTTCTGCTCTCCATCGAGCTCCTCCAATCCGTCCTGGATGCGAGCTCGAACTCCGTCTAATCACGTATCCATTTGCGATTGACCTGAAATCTAGGACTCAAAGCGCAAATATTAAATGACACGTGTTTTGTTATCATCAAAACAAATGATCGTGGTGCTCTAGCACCAACAGCTACCGCCCGTTCACTGTCATCCCTTCCGCGTCTGGAAACTCCTTCGGCGAGGCAATCTCTCTCCACACACCCCCAAACCCCTCGCCGTTCATCCCTACACCTTCGCCTCGACCCTAGGAGCAAAATCCCTAACCTAGTTAGGTCGATTGCTCCTCCAAACCTTCCTCCGAACAGACCCATCTTTGGCCAACCTTCTCGAGGTCGTCAGACCTCCTCACAGGCACTCATAGCACACCATCACCACTGTTGCACTCCATGACATCCGGTGAAGGTTCTGAACTGTTTTGACATGGCCAATAGGCGTTATTCTTGTTTTCAAGCCATAAGTGAAGCCGCCATTGCTGGAGCTTCTTCGAAGAAGCTCCAAAGCATGTTCTTGGCTTGCTAGCTCCAGGCATCTACTCCAGGACGCACGGCACTCTTCCAGGATCACAACCAGCTGGTCAATTAGGAGCATTGACCACTCGTCCACCTGCAATTGACCAATCCACCAGTAGCAGTTGCACGCAGAAGAAGGCGGTGGGATTAGTCCTACTACGGAAGCTGAAGATCGCCTGCACCCGCATAAATTGAATTTGTTGCATAGGCTATTCTTCTCAACAGAACACAGGGCCTGAGGTCCCCGCGCCCCTCACGTGCCTCACCCGCGACACCTTACACACCGGTCTGGCAGATCCGTATACCCGCCTAACCTAAGCACTCCTTGGCTGCCACTCACTTCCGGCAGCCCCGGGTGTGCTCTACCCAAATACCCGATAACTTGAGGCCCTAGGAGGGCGGATCCCAGAGAGAGAAGGAAAGATAGCACACGGGGGCTGGGGGGTTTTGCTCTCAGGACCAACAGCTGACACTTAGCCATTTAAGGAACCTCCCCCTTGCGTGTGAAGAAGGAAGAAGGAGAGGAAGCCTGAGCAGCAGAGAAAGAAGAGAGAAGGCACAACCAGAAGAAGAAGAAGAAGAAGGAAAGAAAGAGTAGCTACAGAAGAGAAGGGGCACAGAGAAGAAGAAGAGAGTGTTGGTGCTAGAGCACCGCGATCGTTTGTTTTGATGATAACAAAACACGTGTCATTTAACATTTGCACTTGGAGTCTTAGATTTCAGGTCAATTGCAAATGGAGATGTGATTAGACGGAATTCGAGTTCGCATCTAATACGGATTGGAGAAGCTTGATGGAGAACAGAGGGGATTCGCGAGGAGCGATAGATTGAAGATGGAAGGACAAGAAGAATAGGATAGAATTCCATTTTATTCCTTTCATGTACATTTGTCGTTATTTTTCTTGCTCTTTATTTCCTTAGAAAATTATGTTAAAGAGCCTCAAAGTACCCTAACAGTAGTCCTAGGAACACTGGCACAACCCTAGGATACTTAGGTTTTCTGTAGAGAACTTAAAAAACCAATATAGGGTTCAAACAGCATTTCCAGATGTCTAATTCCAAAATCAGACGTCTGATAATGTGTTTTAAGACGTCTGACTGTTGATTCAGATGTCTGATAACATTTAGGCTGGACTTGGTAGTTCTATCTGATGAAATCAGACGTCCAGACCTTAGTCCAGACGTCTTAGGAGACGTCTGATGACTTTACCAGACATCCAATTAGTGGACCGTTAGGCTGGCTTAGCAAACACTGAAGATCTGATCGTTAGAGCCTTATCAGAAGTCCTTAAGCCATTCCAGACGTCTGATAATTGACCGTTTTGCCTCGACTGACCCGAAAATCTCTTCTCAGAGATTTTCTAGCCGTTGCAAATCCATTCCCACGAAAAAGTATGTTTCCAGACATCCAGACATAGTGCCAGACGTCCTGTATGTCATCTGATGGACTTGCACAAGAACCCTGTTTAGATCTGATTCAAGTCATGAAGGAACCCGCATGAAATCAGACATCTGACCTTGAAATCAGACGTCTTAAAGTGGTCTTCCAGACGTCTGATGCCAGAATTAGACGTCTGATTACCCTGTTAGTGCAATGATTGTTCCTGATTTCGGGCTGATTCACTTGGGCTTTGCACCCAACGGCTATGGAAGCTTTTCCAAGCCTTCCAAAGCCTTCCTAAGGCCTCTATAAATAGAGGGGAGCCTTTACACACCCAAAAATACAAGGCATACACCTAAGAAACACAAGACACACCTTGCAATACACTTTCAAACCATTTTGTGTCTCTCTTACTCTCCAAGCTCTAATTCTTCATCTAGAGAGCATCAAGCCTTCACGCACCCGCTCTCCCGCCGTAGTTCACGAGAGCGACGTTGCGCCGTCGCGTGGCTCACGCACCGCGTCATCAACTCGACGCACTCCTTGCAGAGGGGAATTTCCTAATTCCTATAGAAGCTAGGTTTAAAATTACTTTGTTGGCTCTATAGGCTTGTTTATTTTAATCTTTGTTATTTGGTTGGGTATTCGCTTTGCGAATTCCTGTCTCCTTCGTGGGACAAAATCCTTCTCGTGAAGAGAAAGGGGTTGAGGAACACTACCCTCGCACTTGTAGCGTGGTTGTAATTGAGGTTGAATCACCATCGTTTAAAGTGATTCGTTTAGTGGATTTTGATCAACTTGGTTGATCGGAAAATCCTAACTCGAGAGGGTTAGGTGGTGGTTTTCACCCGATTTGGATTTTCACCTAAAAATCATTGTGTACTCGTGTGATTGAATTTTTTGTGAGATTGTTTATATTCATTTCCGCAATTATTACGTCACCCCCCTCCTGCTAGGGACGAAATTTACAGAGAGAAGCCTCACAAAAGAAGAAGCAGAAGCAGTGAATGATTTAAGCTGTCTGATTATCTAAGCTTCATTTGAAGTGCACTGTGCACTTATCCTACGTAGCATTTATTTGCTTAGTACTATTGAGTTATTTGATATAATTGTGAGGGGTAATTGGTGATTCAAATCACTATTCTACCCCTTTTTTTTTGCATTATCTGACATTCACTTTCATTCATATTTGCTTGGAATTCTTTTGCTTATATATTTGTGTTGAATTACAATCTTGAGAAGCATTTTTGCCAATTGCTCCTTGTGTTCGACCTCGGACTTCATTTCTGATATTTGAGTTATAAATTTCACTTGATTCAAACTATATTACAACGCGACGATTGTAAAACCCATTTTAGAGCGAACAACAAGGCTCAAGAATTAGTACTTAGAAAGGCTGTCCAATGGGGTCGCTTGATAATGTCTCTATGGGGAATCATCTAATGTACGGGATCAAATGACCAATGTACCCTTTGAGAGATGGAAATACCGAGACTAATCATGAGATCAATATGGGTCAGTTGACAGGAGGTTGGACCTCTAATACCTTTGGACAAGGTGGCTAATGGGTCATACAGGCAGAGTACAGGCCAACTTCCCAAGTGTGAAAGGTGACTCAATAGCACCTATAGGGTAGTCCAGTGGAGGCGTCTAGTGATATCTCTATGGGGGATCACCAAAAGGGGAAGGGAATTTGGCGATCACCGACCAGGTGCATTAATGTGACTAGCCATGGCTATCTTAGGTGACTTTTGGACCAAGTCTAAAGGTGTAAGCTACCGAAGCCCAAGATAGCCCAAACTTCGAACCTCGAACAAGAGAGTGTGAAAATGAAATCTATCTCGAATCCCTATGAGGAATAATGATTTCCAAAGTTGACCACTGGGTCAACACATAAAAGGATCTACAGGTTGTGTTGGGATCATGGCAAGGGTAGATCTTACACACACACACATATACACCACATGTAGATGCCATCAGTATGATAAATCATATTAGTTAAAGCTCGACCAGACCACTTGGCTCATACCTATGTTGCATTTCATTTTTAGGATAGGATGTCAGGTGCACGAGTCTCTCGCAGGCTATGGATTAGGACAGTACAACTATAGGTCCAACTCTTGTGGGAGCACCTAGAGCTAGCCAGGATCATCTTACCAATGCCTTGAGAGGAGGGCAACTTGACAAGTAGGGGACACGAGGAGCTGCTCGACATGTGCATATATAAAGGAGCTCATAGAAGCCATGATGGATGTAGTGGATCTTCTTGAGCAATAGGGCGTGGCATGATAGCAAATGAGCAGCTGATGGGTTTTTGGTACTTTTGTTAGCGAGTAGATAGCCACTGCTTTCTCTTCTTGCCTATTGATGTTGGGCCACCTTTCGCTGATATTATATATGTGGTCCTTTAACGGCATGTAACCACTAAACTTTGTTAGTTGCGTAAATTGGTGTGGGATGTTTGTATATATATGTATCAAACATGGTAGTTTGATATTGATGTTAATGTGATGTGGGTTTATGAATAGTTTACATATCTAGTTTCCATCCTCTATATCTCACTTTTGTTTGATTTCATTTTGTGGATGTATCATGCGATATGTATGTGAGTACAAGTACGAACTATAGGTATAAGTAATCTGTAGGTTGGGCGGTGTCTCAGGTCATCAAATTTGGCATGCCACAAAAACCTTGCTTTGGTCCATGCCCATGGCTTGCATGTACTAAAAGACCCTTGTCATTTTGCATGTCAAAATGAAAAGCTAGTGCCTCTAGCCTTTTGCTTGTGATGGAGAGGTTTTGATTCACTTAGAGCCTATCATCTTTTAAGCATAAATAAGAGATGCATGTATTCCCATGTACTAACTTGCATGAAGCCATTGCCACATAAATGATTACATGGTAGATACTCCACGAAGAGACGAATATAGAAGGCTTCAAGATTGGGGGTTTACTTAGCCAAAGAAGATCTTTGCCAATTCATGTAGTTTG
Organism: Thalassia testudinum; assembly: GCA_037157565.1. NCBI lineage: Eukaryota > Viridiplantae > Streptophyta > Magnoliopsida > Alismatales > Hydrocharitaceae > Thalassia > Thalassia testudinum. Next base: position 56,433,568 of record JAZHRO010000002.1, read on the forward strand.
CTTGATTGAACATTACCAACAAAGACATTACAAGTTAAGTTGCAGGCATCATTATTAGTCCTCTATGCCACTATAGCTTGCAGAATTCTTGACCATCAGATCTGTTGGCCTACCCTCTTCATTATACCCAACAAACACAAATACTTTGTGTGGAATATAAATCCCAAAATACTACACCTACCAAGGAGGTGGAGAATCAGTGGAATTAAAGAGGTAGGTCCCAAGCCTTAATAGTTAGTCTCTAAAGGAAGTGTATTATAAAAATATTCCAAAGTCATCATGAAGATTATTTGAAATAAGGCTTTTCCAATCACAACCATTATTATCTTAAGCAAAGGGACAAATTGTCAAGGGAGGTTTGGAATAAAGCAAGTGTTCACTTACAAAGACAATTTCCTTCTTGAATGTATCACGTGTTGCTAGTAAATTCCATATTCTAATTCTTCATGACAACATCATGCAACTTAGAATTCTCTAACCAAAACTTTGTAGATATCTTCTTTTCATTTTGAGAAAGAACTATAACTTCTTTTTAGTTTCATTATGGGCATAATCACTAAAACCTATATGACATTCCTTAGAAAGGCTTAGGTAGATTGGAAGGGAAGTGATCTAAAGAGTGTGAATGCTAACTCCATTCTTCACCTATAAATAATTAGGTCTCCAAGAATTAACTCACGTGAAAGCTTGTGCGACTATTCAATGGCAAGCCAAGATAGAAGATTTTTGAATGCAAAATTGCAATCAACTATTTCACCAAGCTCAAAAAAGTAGGGTAGGAGGATTAGATGAAGAAAATAGGATTCAAATCCGCGACTCTTTTGTGTGATAGACTAACTTTATTCAATTCTCAAGTGTTATCTAAGTCAAAAAATCTCGGTACATAAGGAGACCTTGGAATCATAGGAGGAGACCTTGGCGCGAAGGGTGTCGAGGAGGAGGCGGTGGTAGTCAGAGGAGTGGGAAGGGGTTGGGGATCTTCTTCTTCTCATTGGATCCCATGCTCTTCTTAGCAATTTCAAGTGCCTTGAGGCACTTGCTGATGATGTCCTCGATGGGTGTAAAATCGTGGCCCATGGTTGGGTAATCGGGCCCTTCAAAGATGGTGATCTACTTCCCCTTGAGGATATCCTCGATGAAGAAAAACTATGCCATGTCAAGTCTGTTGGTGCAAGGGCACCACAATCGTTAATTTTGATGATAACAAAACACTTGGTATTTAACATTTGCATTTGAGTTTAAGCTTTTAGGATAAATGCAAATGGATTCAAGTGTAAAGAAGCTCAAGCTCGCATCCATGACAGATTGGAGGAGCTTGATAGAGGAGAAGAGAAGATGGAGCTTCGCATGGAGCGAGAGCTTGAAAATTCATGGAGAAGAAGAATATTATGGATTTTCCTTATGTCAATGTATTTGTTTTTATGTACTTTGCTTTTTATTTACTTAGATACTTGTTAAAGAGCCCAAAGATCCATGCCTTAGTCATAGAAATACTTATATATTACTAGGAACTTAGGCAAACCTTAGAATAGAAATAAAAAACCAAAATAGAAATCAGACAATCTAATCAGACGTCTAACATGATTATCAGACATCTGATAGTGACATTTAAGTCGTCTGATATATGACCCAGACGTCCAACTATCTAGGCTTTAAATTAACAACCTGTGCCTTTCCAGTTAAGCGTTCTATCTTAATTTCAAGCATCTGATGTCATTGCCAGATGTCCAATTAGAGGACTATTGGCCTCTCACGTCATTATCTTCGAGGATTAACTATCGATCATAATAATAGTATTATAAGACGTTCATATACATGACCAAATGTCTGATAAAGAGACGTTAGGCTAATCTTGACCCAAATCTACTTTTATCAGACGATTATAGTTGTTAACTTGAGAAATCCATTCCCGCAGAGAATTCTTTTTCCAAATGTCCAAACCTTATGTCATAAGTTGGATATGTTGTCTGACCAATAAACTCTAAAACCCTGTTTGGATCTGGTCAAAATAAGAACAAACCTACCTATTATTAGACGTTCAATTTTAGTGCTAGACATCCTATTATAGCATATCAAGCATCCACCTAGATCCCTATTTCGATCCAATAAGATCAGGGACTCTGACCTTTTAGCACAGACGTCCAAGCTTGACATCAGACATCTAACTAGGCGTCTAATAACTCTGTCAGAGTCATAATGACCTTGATTTCATTGGGATTTTAACTTAATCTCTTGAGCCTTGTTCCCAATGGCTACAAGAGGCTTCCAAAGCCTTCTTAGCACCTCTATAAATTGGAGATGACCTTCACTTAGCTAAATACACCTTGATAGAATACTTTTCACCATATTTGTGTCAAAGAGAAAATTTTGCTCTCCAAGTTCTACATTGCACATTAGAGAGCACCAACTTAGCTGCACACTTGCTCTCTCTTCTACGCATATTCGAGAGCATCTACGTGCCTTGCATGGTTCACATACACCGACTTGCATCTCAGGGAAGTACCTTTTGCCTGTAGAAGCTAGATTTAATATATACCTATTTGGGCTCTATAGGATTTTTGTTGTGTGGTTGGGTATTCACGTGGTGAATTCACATCTCCTTCATGAGACAAAATACTCCTCATGGAGAGGAGGGGTTTAAGGTTACGCTACCCTCGTGTAAGTAGCATGGTTGTAAGAGGTTGTGTCACTCTCGTTTAAGTGATATGGTTAGTGGATTTGATCTACTAGGTAGATTGAGAAATCCTAAGTCAATAGGCTTAGGTGGTGATTTCTGCCTAAGTTTGGGTTTACACCTAAAAATCCTTGATGTTTTTGTGAGATTGCCTTTTGTCCTATTGATTTACATTTCTGCATTATTCTTTCATATCACGCACATCTCACTCCCCACCTCCTAGTACGGAATTACAAGGTCAATCCTCCATCCATTACGTGCACAATGATTCAATTTTAGAGATGAGTTTACAGTTTGTAATTGCATTTCTAAGTCACTTTTGTAAGATAGTGCTGGAAGAGCAAGACAAACCAAACAAGAGAAACTAGAAGGTAATTGATGCAATTCATCCAAGTCACACCACCATCACTTCAAGAATAGTTGCATCTATCAAGCTCGATGAAATTGTGACTAAAGATATAGATCAATCAAGAGAATATTGTATCTTTACATTGTCAAATTGGTTATGATTATCGACTTCATCAAGCATATACCTTATTAATACCATTAAATATTACATATTGAGGAAATCTCACATTATGTATTCCAAAAACAAACAATCCTATTTACCATCAAATGCTACAACCTTGTTCCCAAGAATAGCGGCCAGTATACAAGCGATTCACCTATGAGAAAATCAACAAAGCTAAGGGGCATCGACAGGAGGTTTATCACCGCGAGGCTGAGGTTTATGCAAGAAGTATGACATGTCCTTGGGGTTGTAGACGGTGAAGAAGTGGAGGCAGGTGATGGAGAGGCCATAGATGTGGTTGTAGATGTGGATGTGAGTGATCTCGTCGGTGGGCTTCTTAGTGGTGGCGTAGAGGGAGGCAGGGTGGTTAGTGTGGTCGTTCTCGGAGAAGGTGACCTTAGAATTGAGGCCATAGATGGAGGAGGAGGCCCAGATGATGGCCTACTGACGGTTGACGGACTTGGCAATCTCGAGGAGGGAGACGATAGAGGCTTGCGACGTTAGAGAGGACGTATGAGGAGGGGTTGTTCATGATGTAGTAGACGCCCTCCTGGGCAGCGTAGTGGAGGATGTCGGTGAAGCAAACCACATCAAAGAGCTTGTGAAGGAGGTGGGGTTCTTTGACGTCCCCATCTAAGACGAAGATGCCTGAGCACTCAAGGAGGAAGAGGCATTGTTGAACTTGCCTTTCCCATAGGAATGAGCATTGGGTTGGGTCCTTGTGGGTTAGACTTGGCCTGGTCCAAGCCCATTTAATAAATAAGTTGAAAAGACGACCCAAGACCCAGGCTAAAATAAATTCTTTTAACGCAAGCTCGACCCAACCCAAAAAAAAAGGCTTGGGTTAGGCTAGGCCAACTCATTTATTTATGGTCTCGTTAGTTATTTCATTAATGCATGCAAAACAATATGTAAAGGAAAGATTCACTCAATAATTGTTTTAAAAAGTATGGGCAGCAAGATGATTTGGTACAAGTAAAAAAAACTTGTAAATAATAATTATCATTTTCAGTTATATTTGCTTTTTGTGTAGATTAAAAGATCTTTAAGTTTTCGTGGGTTCACATGTAACCAAAATAATTTAACTACTTGCACTGCAAATATTTGGGTTGAATATCTTATGTATATATCAAATGCCAAGACAACTAAATGTGTTAGTAATTAGGTACCAATTCTATTTATTTTGATGTTTTATACATAATTATATTTTATCATAAAGTTGTTTGTAGAATCAGATATTTATCAAATATTATGGAAGATCTCGATTATGATGAAAGGAAGCTCTTGTGATGATGAAGATGTTGATTAAAGATCTAAGAAGATCAAATTTGATGCTTCCAAGCCTCTCCTATATTTTATTTTATGTTTTTATTAGTCATTATAATTTTTGTTTAGAGCAAAATGCACATATACACACACATAATTTTAAGTGTTTAAATGTAATTTTTCTAATGTTAAGTATGCACATAAAATAAAAATAAAAATTCTAGAAGGTTGGTAATAATTCTTATAACTTAATTCTATTCCAAAAAACTTGTAAAATACTTTTTAAGATATCACAAAACAAAAATTAGCTTCTAGAATGGTAGTTATAAGCTTTAGAATATTGTAATTACTAAAAAAAAATGTGTAAAATGCTTTTTAAATATATCATAAAATAAAAATTATTCCTCTAAATTGAGTGGTTATACTTTATAAAATGATGGTTACATAATTCGACCAAAGCATCCATTTGTAAGAGTGGTTACAAGATTCTTTGCACTCTTTCACAAAAGAAAACTTTCAAAATAATCAACTATTTTATGTTTTGTCAACTGTAAAATTAATTGATTAGCTAATTGATTAATTGTAATGGTCAATTTTCTATGATTTTCCAAAGAACAAATTAGCATTTAATAATGGATTACCTAATCGGTTAATTGCACTTCCAGTAGTTATAGCCATAATTAAACTTGAGAAAATGGCTAGTTGGTTACCAATGATTGGAATAACTTCCTACCAAACATTCATAACTTTCTACTTTTCATTTTATAAATATCCTAGATGGGTTCCTTCATTCATACACAAAAAAATACATTTTGATACAACATTCTCCTACATTCAACTTGCAAAATACATTCTTGAAAAGTTGCATTCCAAAAAGACTCCATGCCAACTTTGTGCTTTCAAAGAAATAATCACCCACACCAACTTTATGCTTCAAGAAAAAGCTTCAAGATTTTACTTCCCTTGTTGCACCAACTTTGTGATCTAAAAAGAGGATCTTTTCTACTCCCTTCACGCCAACTTGATATACTTGATAGAGAGCTACAAGGGAGTATTTTTTTTATTCATTTGATCTTTCTTCATATATTAAACTTGTTATCCTTGGAAACAATTTTGATTGCAAGTTTCTTTCTATTAGAATCAAGCACTTACGTCTTTAAATAAATTTTGATTTGACATTTTCCAATACACTTTCTAAGCACAAAAATTTGTTTCCTAACAAAAGGAAATTGTAAAAAAATATTTCTAAAAGTTTGTTCTACACATATATAAATTGTATAAAATTTTGATTCCCTTACACCAAAATATATCTATTATCAAAGGGAATTGAAAAAAATATTTGTGAGTTCTATTACACTTGATTAAACTCTTACATATTGGCTCAATAAAACTTGTATCAATTTGATTATCTTATGCTTATTATAATTTGGGTGTCAGGGTTGTCGGCTTCCTGTTCTTCTAGTCAGTGAAGAACAGAAGGCCTTCTTCTGGGTTGTATAAGAATGGGTTTATGTGATTGTGGCTCACTACCCTCGATTAAAGTAGTGAAGTTTAATGAATTTCTTGCTTGGAGAACAAGAAGAAAATCCTAATTGGGGATCAATTAGGTAGAGGCTTTTTTCGATTTAGGTTTCCTCTATAAATCTTGGTGTTATTTGTAGATTGAATTTTTGTAGTTGCCATTATTTTTATTGCTTATTTAAATTATACAATTCATTTCCCCTCTTGTATTATTATCAAAATGTAACAAAGTAGGAGGAAATTACAATAAAAAAATAAAAGTACTCATCTTATGTGTTCGTATTTTGTTCAAACTTAGATGTTTATACTTCTCTATAGTAAAAAGTCAGTGGTTCATATCTACTTCGGACGAGATCTTAGGATTGCACAACTTGCAGCAACAAGGAGTAAGATGGCTTTAATGTTTTGTATGATATATATTGATGTAATTGGACTAATGGACTAGGCCTTATGTCGACCCCATAAATGAGCCACATGGGTCAAGCTGAGTTTGGGTCACCTCGATTTAAGTTATAACTCATTTAATAAATAGGTCATATTTACAATCCAAGTTCGACCCAAGTTAATTTTGCGCATGGGCTTGGGCTTGAGCTGACCCAATCGAGTTGAACCTCGAGCTGAGTCAGAACGGCCCAAGCAAATGCTCGTCCCTACTTTCCCAATGCTTGTTTTCTTTTTCAATTTTTTTTTTCTTTTGTGATCGTAGAAGTATTGTCATTTGGATATTATCTTCACCTGACAATCAGACTATTAAACTAGATGAGTTTTGTGAGCCTTTTTGTACTCTTGTAAATCTTCTAAATAACTTAATATTAATTTTTACTGATGAATAGATCTACGTTTGCAATGGAAATAATATTATCCTCGACGGAATGTAATAAGGGATAAGGGAGAGGGTGGAGTGGGAATTATTAGGAACACAATTCGTGCAGTCAGTTTATCTGTATACTTGAGATTTTGAGATGGAAGAAAAAATTATTTTTATTTTTTATTTTTCTAATTTTTTTTTAAGCAAGGGAGAGAGATTTCTATAAGTAGTTGGTGGGTGGAATTTAATAAAAGAATGACACTTATCTACACCCAAATTGAAATACAAAAAACATGTTTTGTTATTTTTTTGATTTTTGATTTTTTTTTTTTTAAGTAAGGGAACCGTAGCACATAATGGTGACTCTGATTTTTCCACCAAAGAACATAAATGAGAGCAGTGTTATTATAAAAAAGCACCTAACATAAATAAACTCATACCCAAAAAGCTACATACCTATTTATAAAATAATTAAATAGAATAATAACATGAAGAAGCAGGCTTTTGCATCTTGCAATGTATGCCACCGTGAATGCCACTTTTCATCCATTATTAAAAATATGTGAAATTTTTTACATTTTAAATTAAGGCTCCTTATAAAGGTTATTATCTACTCTCTATTATTCATCTTAACATATCCAAATCCTTTTAACGTGCATGTATATGAAACCTCATTTAAACATAGCGTAAGGGTTTGCTATAAATTAGGTAAGCTAGAGCTCTTCTTAAAGGGGCATTCATCATTTTTACAAGATGTACGGCATAAGTCTCTTAATATTAATTTTATATCTATCTCAAAAAATTATATTTCACAACATTAAATGGAGTGAGATAGACAGAGACGGGGAGAGAAACATAAGAAGATACATTTTTGTATATTTTATTATTTACTTTTTTTTAAGTGGGAGGGGATCCTCGGAGTAGTTGAGTGAGGAAGATTTAATGCAAGAATAACATTTATGTCCACTGAAATGGAGATGTAATGAAGAGATGCTCTTATTTATTTTATTCTTGATTTTTTCTTTTTAAGCAAGGGGGAGGCGTTCGTCAAAGTTTACTTGTTAAGTAGGTGGGACTTAATTTGAGTGAGACAAAGAGGAAAAGAGAGCGACGAGGTGGGGAGGGCATAACATGTCAAATGTGTCATATCTCACGAGCAAATGTGATATTTGAGATTTTAAGATGTAAGGAAGGTACATTTTTATATTTTTTGTTTGTTATTTTTCTTTTTTAAACAAGAGAGAGAGGTTCATGCATGTGAGTAGTTGGGCGAATGAAATTTAATGAGAGAATAATACCTATATCCACCCAAATGGAGATGCAATGGAGAGGCATTCCTATTTTTTTTGTTTTTGATCTTTTTTTAAAGTAAGGGAGAGGAATTTATCATAGTTTATTTGAGAGAGAGAGAGAGAGAGAGAGAGAGAGAGTGAGTGGAATTTATTTGTTTAGTGGATGAGATGATTTTGTTTTTAGGTGTTTCAATTTAATCATTCGAGATCGAGAGAGAGAGACAGAGATAGAGAGAGAGAGGGTGGGAGATACGGCTGGGTTGTAGGGTTTTGTGGAAGGAGGATGGGGAAAGTGGGCCTGACACATGACCCTTTGAAACCTGCTTTAATATAGTTATAGAGATGTATAGTGATGGCATTGAGTAAGGTAATATCCATCTTGAGAACTTAAGGGAAGAGGATACTGAGAGCAGGGGGTGTTGGGAGACACTTGTGGAAGGGAGTGGGTTAGCACCCCAATTTAGCATATAGACTAATGAGCAGGCTCATGTTTTGTTATGGGAATAATTTCACTAATGATGGAATGCACCAAAATGTGATGGGGAGGGACGAGGGGAAATTATTGAGAGCACGAGAACAAGATATTTTTGTACCTGAGATTTCAAGATGGAAGGAAGATATGTGTTTGTATTTTTTGTTTTTAATTTTCTTTTAAGCAATGTGGAGGGTTCCTGTGAGTAGTTTGATAGATGAAATTTAATGAGAGAATGGCACCTATGTTCACCCAAATTAAAATATAAGGAAGAGGTATTTTTTATTTTTTTTCTTTTTGATTTTTTTTTTAAGTAAGAAGGATCCTAACACATCATAGTGGCTAGGATTTTTTCTACCAAAGAACATAAATGAGAGGGGTGTTACTATAAAATAATACTCAAGATAAATAAATTTAGACTCAAGAAGCCATATACCTATTTACAAAATAATTAAATAAAAAAGTATATCAACACATAATAACATGAGTAAGTGAACTTTTGCATGGCCTAATGAATGCCACTGTGAATACCACTTTTCGTTGTTATTAAAAATAGCTAAGATTTTAGTTACACCTGTGTACTTCTTACAAAGGTTATTATCCATTATTCAACTTAACTTGTCCAAAATATATAAATTCTCGTTTAAACATATGTAAGGTTTTGTTATAAATTAAATAAGTTATCTTTTTCAAGTGAAATTTATCATTTTAATAAAATATATCACATATGTCACTTTTTTTTTTTTCGCGAAGATATCACATATGTCTCTTAACATTAATTTTATGTCATTTTAAAAAGTCATATCGATCTTTTTATGTTAAAAAATAAATGTCACTTTTAAATGAGTGGGTGGGAATACGAGTGAGAGCGATGAGGGGGGAGGTGAAGGGCACACATTAAATGCGTTTGTTAAAAAATGAAAATGCTACCTTCGGCTGGGTGGGTGAAAATTTGAGTTAGAGAGAGAGAGAGAGAGGGGGGGGGGAGTTGGGGAAGGGCACAGCATTAAATGCAGAGAGAGAAAAGGAGAGAGTCAAGAGGGTGGGGGAGAGAGGAGGGAGTGACACGTAGAGGAAGGAATTTATATTATTTAACTAATATAATAATATTAGTTAAAGAGTTATGAGTCAAGGAGGCACGGCATTAAATGCACGTGTCTCCTTCCTAACTCTTTAGCACATTATATTATATATCAATCAATTTATATTACAGGTTGTAATTTCCCCAACTTCTTCCTCCTTCCACGTACGTTCCCCCTCTCGTTGTGTCCACGAGTGGAGAACCCACCACCAGCCGTCGCCGTCAACCCCGGCGCCAACCGCCTCTGCCATCCACCGGCTGCTCACCGTTCGCTGGTCACTGCCATGCCTCCTCCTCTCCTTTTCCCTTCATGCGCAAGAAGGAACCCCACCATCGGCTATTGCCTCCCACGGCGACGCCGGCAGCTCTCACCGCCCTTCCCACCTCAACCGATGAATTCGTCGATCTTCGGGCTCTCTCAACGACTTCCCCATCCCATCTTCACGTCCTCCTCGGTCTTCTTCTTCTCCCTCAAATAAATAAGATGCAAGAAGAAGAAATCACATCTTACCTCGCCTCATCCAACTACACAAGTCTCTTCACTCTCTCGCAATGGTTGCTGTTGCCGCCTTGCGCGCCTTCTTGTGCACGCTCACTGCCGTTTCCTGCAACAACGATGCCGTTGTAGTCGGTGTCGTTGTTCTCTCCACTTCTCTTCCTCCCTCGACATCTCTTCTCTGTACAGTTTCTTTTCCCTCTCTCATTCCTTCCCTCTCTCTTTTGCGTGAGAAAGGACAAGGAATAGGGAGGGGTGAGGGTTGGTGGTAGCGGTGGATTGTACATTGACGACGAAGGGGGAAGGGGACACGTGCATGGTTTTGTGTAGGGAGGTAGAGAAGTCGTCGGAGGGGCTTTGGTGGGGGAAGGGTCGTAGGATTAGGAAATTTATATTATTTTATGTATTTCCTTGTCTATGAGCATACTCTATAAATCGGACGAGTGAGTTTTGATTCCTACCAAATAGGTATCAGCAGAACTATTGCAAGATTGAGAATCCAATGTCATCCTTGGATCTCGGATTTAAGGTCATTTGCATAGTGTGTTTCTGCAAATGGATGACATACGGTTTTACATGCATTTTACATTTCAATGGCCTGATCCCCTTGCAAGGTATACTTTTAGAGTCCTTGTGATGACAAGAATTTAAATAAATTTTTGGATCGTCAATTCGAGGTGTGGATCATAAAAATGAGAATTATGAGGATTTCCACTTTAATTGTGTGTTGTTACTCCAATGAGTTCTGATCTACACGTAACAAGTGTCATCGGATTTGTTTTGGTGTGCATGATTCAATCATGGGGTTGGATTTTTCATTTGGTTCATTTAAACGTCTTGGCACGACACAAGCTAAAGATTACACATAGAAGAATGATCTTACGAGATCGACTGTGAACTATAATTGACATGTTTATATCCTCTAGCCTAATGAGGTAGGGTAGTGGTCAGGAGTTCTGGATGGAATGAGATGCTAGGGGACCCAGAGGTTCACTTGGTAAAATGAGATAATGTCAATGTGCTACAATCACATTTGGATGACAACCCAACGAGTTGGATCACTATCTAATACAAAGAGTCCTAGCTTAAGAATAATTACTCAACCTTCTATAATTCATAGTGATAAAAGGGGTTCAATAATAGTCCACAATTACCTGCTGAAGTGCACGTCTTTGAGGGGTTGGCTTAGATGCTTAATATGAGAATAGTAACAATGGATGTTGCTTATGTGTTAGCTATGGAAAAGAGCCAACTTGCGTGCACACAAATTTCCCTATAATTCTTCAATTTGTCTTTTTAATGTGCTTATCTCTCCCTCGTGCTTCCTCTTCATTTCGTCATTCTTCTTTAGTTCATTCTTTTTATGTAACTTTGATATATTTGTTCTCCTCTTTGACCTTTCTTATTGCTTCTTCCATTTCTTTTCTTCTGTTTTCTTATCCTTCATTTTCTTCTTTTTTTTTTATTCTCCTTTGCTTATTGCCTTAAATTTGACCTTCTTCACTTTCCTTTCATTTTGTTGTTCTTTTTGTTGTCTTCTTCCTTTTGTTGTTGTTGGTAGATCTACTCCACCAAATGTACATTTTCTCAAATCCTTTTCCTTCCTTTGTGAAATCTTCAAACCAATTTTTCTTACTAAAATGGTGAATGATGTTCCATGATCATATTTTATAGCTATAATTGGTGCTCCTTCATTTTCAAGGTGTGGAATATTGAATATCTTAGCTACCTAGATATATAAGGTATGTTGCTATTGTACAGAACTTTCAAGTATCTTTGTTTTGTGTTTCCTGGAGCTTTTATTTCATGTCTTTCAAACTATCATGTACCATGTCATGTATTAATTCTGCTAATGAATATTCATGTAACAACTCTAGGTCTTCTATCATATCAAACAATGGAGTGATGATCGCTTGGTCTCCATAAGATAGTAAGAATGATCCTATTATATGCGCACCAACATCTTTGTCTCATCTCTCTCTCTCTCTCTCTCTCTCTCTCTCTCTCTCTCTCTCTCATGTGTTCTTATGTTTTTCCTTTTTTTTCTCTTAGTTGTTCAAGCTCTCTAATTCTTACCTCAAATCCCTTACTTTTGGTTTTTTCATTGTGAAGTATTTACTCCATATTTCTGGTATTTCATGTGGCTTCATTTTGCCATCCTTTAGCTACCAACTTATCAATAATATCATACTTTGAATAAATTATTTGCACCACATGTTCGAGTTATACTTCTCCAAGCTCAAATTCTTCCATCTCTAGGTTGTGTATGCTTGCACTAATTTCTATAAGAAGTCCTTGTCTTTGTATTATGTCTACTTTGCTTCTAGTAATGTTGTAACTGGTGTCTTCTTGAATTCTCTCTTCACATCTTGCATTACTATATTCCATGCCTTTTCAAGAGTTAGTATCATGCATCTTGAGCCAACTTTAGGGATGTCAAATCAAAACTAACATAGAGCTTGTCATATGCCATAGGAATTCCAAATATCACTAGTAATTTGGAACATCAATGGTGCTATTTAGTATAAAGCATGCATTAGAAATAATATCATCTTTACTAACACCAACATTTGTGATATAGTAGAATATCACCCTTGATATTTAGCCTACAAGTGTATATTAGGAGGAATATCACCGATGATATTTGATCGTTGAGTGTTTATATTAAGGAATTGAATATGATCGTTGGAATTCTTTTAGGGTTTCAAGTGTGTTCAAAGAAGAATATCATTGGTGATATTGTCATTTGACTAATGATTTTCTTTAGTTTTTGTAAGTTAGGATTGTGTTTAATAGAAACCAATGCATGTTTGTTTGTTTGAAAAGGAATACAATGGCATCATTCTTCGTTGCCTTAAACTAATGCCATTTATCATTGGTGGTATCTTTTTGAAATCACACTACAACAAAAAAGACTTAAAGTGACGTTTATTTAGCATCACCAGAAGTGAAATAAATGTCACCATAAGTTTTTATAGACATTAAAAAAATGTCACCATAAACATCTCCTTGGTGTGTCACCTTAGGTCTATATCGACGTCGAAAATCAAACGTCACATAAAAGAATTCTGCTAACATTAAATAAACTCACCTATAACATCTAAGGTGACGTTTAAATGTTTCTTAAAAGTACCACCACGTAACCGAACCTATGCAAATGTCGTCTTATATATCTTTCAACGATGCTAAAATGTCACCAAAAAATAACTACGGAAACGTTTAAACATCACCATATCTTACGTAAGATAATGTTTAAACATCACATTAAGTAATTTCGAAGACATTTAAATGTCGCTTTGACTTTTTCTTAAGTTTCTACAAAATCTTTAACAACGTTTAAATATTTCCTTATGTGTCATACTGTAATATTGAAATGTTAGTTTAGATTGCCTTTAAAGATGTTCAAACATAATCTTATATAACTTTTAACAATGTTTAAACGTCTTCTTCCATATTCTATATTGACGTTTAAATATTACCTTATGCACCTTTTGAAGACATTTAAACGTCATTTTATATCACTTTTAGTGATGTTAAAGCGTCACCTTATTTATCCTACTATGACATTTAAGCGTTATTTTAGGTAACGTTCACCGACGCTTAAACGTCATCTTATGTAACTTTTAATAATGTTTAAACATCCTCTTACCTATTCTATATTGACGTTTAAATGTTATCTTATGTAACTTTTGAAGAGATTTAAATGTCATGTTAGATCCCTTTTAGTAACGTTAAAACGTCACTTTAGTTATCATATTATGACGTTTAAGTATCATTCTAGATAAATTTCACCGATGCTTAAACATCACCTTATTTAACTTTTAACAACATTTAAACGTTCTCTTATGTATTTTATATTGACGTTTAAATGTTACCTTATCACTACAAAGAAATTGACCTACAGCAACAATGTACCTATACTAACATCAAATATATGTTGTTGTAGATTTTATTATATGTTGCTAATGATATATACCATACCAGTGGGCACCTTTAGGAAACATAAAAAAATGATGGAGGGTAAATGTGTCTTCAACCATCCCTACTACTCTGTTTTTTCTTCCCAACCTCTTTCCTTGCCACTCCTCGACGTGTGTCAACCATGTCGTCCCCTCGCCAACATCACCCACCCTCTAGTAACTCCTCTTCCACCCTCCCTCCACCTCCCTCGTCAACCCACTCGCTACTGCTCCCCGACCCCCACGTCGCTTGAGTATACATTGCTGCCCTAAGCTCCGTCGAGTCGACTCAATCTGATCGAAGCCCTAACAATCTTTCCCTCAGAGTCGTCGCCCTTGATCGAGCGCTGCATTCTCGTCGACTTAGGTTAGTTAAAGCTCTCTTTCTCTGTATTCTTGCTCTAGTCGACGATTATCGAAGGTGGAGAGATTTTTGGATCTAATCTCACTTGGATTTCATCAACATTTTTGTGTTGGATCAATCTCTAGTTCATATTTTCTATTCTAAGGCTTTTGAAATCGGCATTCAAATCGATCCCTCTCTTTCTCGATCTCTCCAACTTCATCGATCTCTCATTATTCATTGATTTAATCTCCAACTTCATCAAATTGATCTTAAGGTTTCTGATCTCTTGCTGTTCCATCGATTAGATCTCTCCTACTTGATCTCTCTCTCACTCAATATATATTGATTTATGTCCCACGAAGTGATATGATTCTTGTGCAAAGTAGTAGAACGATGGAGAAGTGGAGTTTCTTATTAGTACACAGAAATGTATAGGGTTTGGATCCATTACTAATTTATTTTTATCTCCATATTAGGCCACGGTAATTTCACGTCGAATATTTTGGTTTTGCTTCCATGCAATTCAGCAAAACCATCACAATTAGATTGACATAATAAATTTAAGATCAAGTTACTGACCTATTTGACCTGCAGTTCTCTATTATGCTCCTTAAGCTTCGTTAGTTCTGCTTCAAGTTCCATGACATAGGCCTACTGCAAGATGTGGTTCATGAGAAACCATAGATGCCCATGATTAGCAGCCGAAGGGAAGTGGAAATGCCCATTACAAAAACCAAAATGCCATATTCAAGAAATTTACTGTATTCCGATTTCATTTCCTGTTTTCCTTCTTCCTTTGTTTCTTTGCATACTATATCATGTGTCATTGATAATAACGTCATCATCAGCTATATCTAACTTTAATTAATCATAATCAACAGATAAATGTTCCTACATAATCGCCAGAAGACCGCAATTCACTGCATATCCATTCTGAGAGATAAACAGTAAAATAGGGGTAAAACTACAGTTGCAATATAATATCCTAAATGCAGAGCAACCACGAGATTTCTCAGGGGTTAATTAAAGGTCAAATATTCATAAATATCTAATAAGTAGGTTCATGCAAAAAGAAATGAGTTTTCATACGTTTTGAGAATTAATAGACATCTAAAACCCTAAAAACAGATCCACTTAATTAACTGAGGTTCTGGTTAGGATAAAATTCACCTAAACCTTTTAAAAATCATATAAAAATATTCTCTAAGGTTTAGTACCTTTGATTTGATCATTAGAATCCAATTTGACCTAAAATAGTCTCAAACAAACAATTGCCCTAATTTGAATTTCTATGTAAATTACCTAGTCAAACTTGGTCAAAACCCAAATCCAACTTCACCATCAGATTCCTTGTGTTCAAATTAGGTTTGTACCAAAATTTAAGCCCAATCAAAAATCATCTTGACCTAGTTTACATTTTAATCCTGTTCTTACCTTTTTCTTATAAAGAGCCCCTCAACTTTTGAAATCTTTGTAAAAACCCCCCTAACTTCACCAACTTCTTCACAAATAGGTCCCCACCACCTTCAGACTCCTAAACCCATCTCCAGTGACCTTCAATGAAGGAGTTCTCCCTTATTTCTCACCTAATCTCTTCCAAATTGGAAAGGAGACTCCTGAGAGATTTCCCTACAATCTAAGTTGCATCTTGGGCTCTAATTCCTACTCAAAACCTAATGTGCATCGTTTGAAGGATTGGGTCTCCTATTTCACGAAGCTTCAAAGCTTCCAAGCTTGGTCTCCAAGCTTGGAAAGCTCTCTTAAGGCTGATTTAAGGACCCCTAAGGATAAACCGTCCTCCATAGCTAGCCCCTTCGCTCCCTTCTCCCCGACTTCCATCTCCGGCGAGCTTCTCCGACTAGCCTCTTCGCTCGCTGTCACAGATAATAGGGGTGAGCCCCTCAGACCCCTTCTTTCCTTGTCGTTCGCCCATCCGGAGAGTTCTCCTTCCATGACGTCGACCAATCAAAGTCGGCGCCTCTCCGTCCCTTTAGTCCACTTAAAGTAGGTTAGTTAGGTCCCTTCTAGTCTCTAGGTCATTTCCCATATCCAAAACCTAAAAACAACCCCTCGACCCCACCGCCATCCACCCATAAATCCCTACGGGAGGGAGTGAGATTTGCGTGATAAAATACAAAATGCGAAAACAAAATAAGCAATCACACAATTTACACAAGTATTTTTAGGTGGAAACCCAAACTGGGTAAAAACAACCACCTAAGCCTCTCAACTTAGGATTTCTCAATCGACTGAGTCGATCAAATCCAATAACACAGTCACTTAAACGAGAGTGACTGAACCTCAATATAATAACACTACTTTGAACAAGGGTAGTATGCCTCAAATCCCTCCTCTTCATGAGAAGTATTTAGTCTCTCGAAGGAGACGGGAATTCTCAAAGCGAATGCCCAACCAAAGATTGTAAACTACAAAAATCCTATAGAGCCACAAAGTAAATTGAAACTAGTTACTATAGATAAAGGATCTTTCCTTTGGTGGAAGTGCGTCGATGTGACGACGAGGGTGCGTGAACCACGCAATGCACAACGGTACTCTCGAAATCGACAGCAGGAGAACGAGTGTGCTACAAGAAAAAAGCTCTCAAGATGTGGAACGGTGAAATGGAGAACAAGATCTTCTTCTAAAGTGTTTTGGACACAAATAGATGTAGAAATGTGTTGCTTAGTGTGTCAAATAAGGGAAGGCTACTCCTCTATTTATAAGTGACCTAAGAAGGCTTTGGAAGGCCTTAGAAGCCTTAGGTAGCCATTGGGGATCATCCTAGGGCAAGGTAAGCCGCAATCAGAATCATTAATGATTCTGACAAGGTCATCAGACGTCTGGGAAAAAGATCATACATCTGAAAGTCACTCTTAAGATGTCTAGAAATTAAGTAAGACGTCTAATTCCAGGCAAGTTTCCTTCCTGACTTGGTTCAAACCTAAATAGGGTTCTACTGTGTTAAGACCACAGCATCAAATGTCTTTTAAGACATCTGGGAGTTGGTCCAGACGTCTGGTCATACGTCTAGAAATTAATTTTTGCGGCGTACGATTGTGAGTCTACACGCATGCGCGCGCAGACTGACCCGCCACCCACATTTCCCGTCTCTCCCCTCCCCATCCTGCTGGCGCCTTTCTTTTTCTTCCTCTCTCTCTCCCCACGGCGCCTTTAAATATCCCCCCCCTCTCCTCTCCCTCACCACCACTCCACCATCTCCTCCTCCTTCCAGTGACAGCGCGAGAGTGAGAGGGCGAGGGCAGCAGCTGTTGCCGGGTGTGCGCCGAGAGGAGGTGCAGCGAGAGGGAGAAGAGGTAAAGCGCGAGAGTGCGAGCTCGCCGAAGCAGCCAGGGCCGACCGGCGAGCGTGGCGCAGGGGAGGTGCTGCCACAGCTCAGGCAGCAGACGAGCGCGGCGCGGCACGACCGTGCGCAACAAGCGGAGGGCAAGGAGGTCCTGAGTCTGGGAAATTTTCCCAGAATCAAACGTCTGGACCTACGTCCAGACGGTGCGGGGGACGTCTGGAGTGAGACCCATACGTCTGATAGGTATAATATTTCTTTTCTTCATTTCGCGTGTACGGCCATGCAGGCCGTTCCGCCGAAGGTTCTGCTTCTTTGCCATGCTGAGATCGATTGCGTATGCGTGTAGGGTTCGTTCGAGAAGGCGCAAGGGCACGCCCTCCCACACAGATCGAACGTCTGGGCACAGCACCAGACGACGGATAGAGTCTCCAGACGTCCGGAGTGATAGTCGGACGTCTGGAACTAGGTCCAGGCGGTTCAGCGGGATTCTGGACGTCTGAAGAACAACGCAGAAGTGAGGTATCACTTGAACCATCGTTTAAGACATCTGGAAGATGTTCTAGACGTCTGATTTGGGGCAGACTTGTCGTTTTTGACCCGTTTAGGGTCCGTTCGAAGTCTGCTTTCCGCGTTTCAAAATTCGTTCTTCTCAAAATTAGTTCATCTACTTGTTTACGGTACTTGCATCCTGTTATGAGTAGTTCCTTGTGTATGATCCTTGTGTTAGGACCTCGTTCTGTTGCGACTCTAGGGGTTGCGAAGGCGCGCGGACCTACCAATCACGCCCCAGTACTCCCGATTTTGCGAGTAGAGTGGCTCCCTTTAATTATTTATCAACATTTATACACTTGTGAGATAATTAATAGATTCTAAGGTGTGGCATGAACCCTAGGGCTGGAAAACTAGATTGAATGATAGATCCTAAGGTATGGCATGAATCATAGGACTGGAAAACTAAATTGAATGATAGATCCTAGGGTATGGCATGAATCCCAGGACTGGAAAACTAGATTGAATGATAAATCCTAGGGTATGGCATAAATCCTAGGAACAGAAACACCGAAACAAATGTCGTGAATATATGAATTGCAGTCTTGGAAAAGTAGAAAGAAAAATGATAATTGCCTGTAATTGGATAACAGTTGCTTGTTTATGAATGGATATTAACTGTTGAAAACATGGGCTATATGAAAATAAAACTGAAATGATGAAACCAAAATTAGCTTAGTTAAAGAAATATGAGCATGAACCCTACGGGGAATTAGGAGTAGAGCTCCTGAGAAGTGAATGGAATGGAATTGCGGAAGTGAGCTGGCCCTTGAGTACGGAGTACCAAAGAGAGCGACAGTCCCCCATGTTTAGTGTAGAGCGGAGCTAACCGCCCCAGGGACCCGGGGTTAAGTCTAGCCACTTTGTACCCACTTTTGGCCCTGGCGTACACAGTACCAGGGAGAGCTACTAGTGTAGGGAGAGCACTAGCCACCCCACAGGCCCCGGGGTGCTGCTAGCCTTCCTACACCGACTTGTTAGGCCCACTGGGCAAACCAGGATAGTCAGGCGAGGGTGCGCGGATTGTGGAGGGACAAGACCCCTATTTGGTTACTGTGGAGGGACTAGACCCCTATTATTGAGAAGGCTCTGCCCTATACTGGTTCCGTGCTGTGCTTTGGGGCGTACCCGTTAACGGAAACGACTGACCGCATGCCAGTGCGGGATAGTTACCCGTGCATTTATTGCACGTGCCATAGTCACCGTTACGTCTGTCAGTGGCCTTGGGGTGGTTGACTGAGGGTAGGACCACCACGGGGGACTCTCCCGGCCAGGAGAGCACCACGTGCTACTTCTACTTTTCGGAAAAGACTGCAATCAAGATCGTTCTCACGAGGAACATTCGAGGATCAAGAGAAAGATCTGAGGAATAATTGAAGAATGAGTAAATAGAAAAATAAAGAGATTAAAAAGAGCAGCTACTTGTCCACCTTACTGTTTTTCTTAACTAGTTGGTTGCCACTCTACTCAGCGTTTCGCTGACGTGTCACCATTGTCACATTTTCAGGACCAGGTGTTGAGCAGCCAGAGCCTGCGACTGCAGAGGGTGCTGGACCTAGTAGAGCCCAGTAGTTTTACTTGTATTGTACCTACTGTATCGTTTCTTCTGTTATAGTGAGTATTTTCCGTTATAACTGTACTCTTTTATTGTAAGCATCATGTTTATGTACCTATTTGATTCTCTACTGTTGTGATGGTGTGTACTGTAGTAGTTCTTTTCTTTACTGATGCACTTTTGTTACTACTAGTTATATGCATGGTGAATATAGTTTATTTTACTGCTCTTTTGGTTACTTTCTCGTTGGACGACTAGGTCTTGGAATCAGTCGAGTCAGTCGGATTCTCATGTCTCGTAGGGATTCGAAATCGGATCGTAACATACTGTAAAACCATCAGACGACATACAGGACGTCTGGCATTAGGTCTAAACGTCTGGAAACCTAATTAAGTGTAGGAATCGATTCCTAAGAGCCTAAATGGCTATAATCCTCAAGACAAGTGATTTCGGCCCAATCGAGGCTCAACGATCACATATCAGACGTCCGGTGTCCTCTACAGATGTCTAATAAAAGCCTAAAGGTCATTTGCCTCAACGGTTACTTTGTTAGCTAACATTTCACTAATTAAACATCCGACACAACCATTAAACATCTTCTAAAACGTCTGAACTAAGGTCTAGACGTCTGATTTCAACAGACACAATCTACTAAGTCCAGCCTAAGTTATTGGACGTCTGATTCAACATTCAGGCATCTTAAAGTCTAAGATCAAACGTCTGATTTTCATATTGGGCGTCTAATCAGGCTATCTGATGCCTATCTTAGATTTCTAACTTCTCTATGAAAAGCCTAAGTATCCTAGGATTGTATAAGTATACCTAAGACTACTGTAATATTACTTTGGGCTCTTTAACAAGTAATCTAAGAAATAAAAGAGTAAACAACAAAGAGATACAAAGTACAAAATAGAAAAGACATCTATCCTATTCTTTTAACTTCACGCTTTCGCTCTTCGAGAAGGTCCTTCTCCGTCAAGCTCCTCCAATCCGCCATAGATGCGAGCTCGAATTTCGTCTTTACACTTGTCTCCATTTGCAATTTGACATGAAAACTAAGACTCAAAAGCAAATGTTAAATAACAAGTGTTTTGTTATCATCAAAATAAACGATCGTAGTGCTCTAACACCAACACCACATTTGTCTCCATCTCCAGTCGCACCTTCAGCAAGGCTCTCCGCACGCTACACACATCCAACCGCCGCGCCACATACTCTACAACCTTCGCCACAACACCACGAACAAAACCCCTCACCTATTTCACTCTCTCGACCATCCAAGCACGCCCCCCAACACACCCATCACCACACTCCATCTCTACCTCCGACTAACCACCTCACGCCCTAATTCTTCATGCAACCACCACCATTGCACTCCACAACCTCCAACGATGCTTAGGAGCTTGTTTAATGTGGCCGAGAGGCCATGTTGATGTGTTTCAGGGTTCGCCGATGCTCTGCCGCCGCTGTCGTGTTCTTCTAGATCCAGGCGTCAAAAGCCCCAGGTGTTACACCTAGGAGACGTGGATTCCCATTAGGACCCTCTCCAGGTCTTTAATTGAGGACATGAGCCTCTGCAGCTGCCTCAATTGGATGAAGACAAGCAGCTACAGGTGCATGTGAACAACGTGGGGTATAGTCCCACATCATGGGATTTGGGAACACCGAAGCCACATAAATTGTATGTCACACTCGTTGTTTGCCTCCAAACACAGGGTGAGGTCCCTTCACCTTACCCACATACCCGACCGACCTACTACCACTCCTCGCTCATCACCACCCCCGGTGAGCTTGGACCCAGTTACATGCATATCCAAATACCCGATGAGTCTGGTCTGAGAGAGAGAGAGAGAGCAGGGGAGGGGTGGGTTTTGCTTCAGAGAAGAAAGCCTGACACTTAGCAGCTGTGAGAAGAAGGGAAGAAAGGAAGAGAAGAGGAAAGGCTACACAGGAAGCTTTGTGAAAGAAAGATGACAAGAAAAAGAGAGACCATGCCTCTGAAGAAGAAGAGGAAGGAAAGAAAGAAGAAGAAAGAGAGAAGGCAGAAGAGGAAGGAGAGAAGAAGAAGAAGCCAAAGAGAAGAAGCAAAAGAAAGCTTTGAAAAGCACTGTAGCAAGGCTTGGTTAAGTCCTCTGATCCATATATCAGACGTCTGATCACTATTCCTTTATTTGAGATAATTGAATAATTAGTATACATGTGTTTAGACTATTAATTAGTGATCTAAATCACCATTATTTTGTTCTAGATGTCTTTTTGTCATCTTTAAGTCTTGAAATACTTATGTTATTCATTGAACATCTAATGTAACAAATTAACATTCATTGAATATCATTATTGTGCTTATTCATATGCTCATTTCTATTTTAATTAAAAATTAGTGTGTGAATTCTTACTTTCTCCTTATGTTCAACCTTGAACTTCAATTCTAGATATCTGAGTTTCTAAATTTTATTGGTTGAGAGATCAATTAAGGATTTTACACTATAACGATGATAACTTAATCTTAATCCTCTTTAGATCACTTCAACGATCATTCTGGTGGCATCATTAATATTATACTTTAAAATTTCAGTTTGGATCCCAAGATTTTAAAAAATTGTAATTCATTCACAAAGAAAAATAGTGATATTCCTATAATATGGCAACAACCAATACCTTGGGAGGATATTCATGGCATCAATTGGGGGGACATTCTAATAAATGTCATTTTTCATAAATGTGAAAAATAGCAATATTTATTGCAACATCCAGTAATTGGAATGTCTACTTATTTCTCTTCTAACAGTTAATCAATCTGTAACCACATTTGTTGAGGATGAGTACAAGTCATTGATAGTTTTCATATCTTGCACACACATTTGATGAAGAACAATCTAGATGTTTTGGGCTAAATAACTTAGTTAGGCCTTAAATCTACTGATAGGCTATATATATATATATATATATATAATGCTCTATTGTCTAATACAAATGATGGGATAAAATCATCACAAAAATGAGTAAATAACCCCATAGAAGAGGATTGACTAACTTCACAAGTCAACAGGAAAATCTTTTAGTCTGCCCGTAATACTAAGTGACGTGTGAAAGGAACAAGCTACCGTAGTGTATTGTAAAAAGTTATTTAAGATAATGCCATGGCTGTCTATGCAAGCAGAGGAAAATGTACATTGCAAAATAGTAGTAGTAGTTGTAGTAGTAGTAGTAATAGCATACCAGGCCTGTCCTTGTCGCTGAAAGGCATCAGATTTTGATCCTAGCTTCACGCAAGCCATTTCCAACAATCTCCGAAGGATAAATTGGGGACACTAAGCCAATCCAGAATTTCTACTCCTTTCCACGCTAACAAAGAAAAATCAACCCACTTGACAAGCAACGGACTCATGACCTCTTCTTACACCACAAGAAATTAACCTATCCTCTGCAGCAGAGGCAAATGTAGAAGAACTCCTCACCCAAAAGGAAAAATAATACCTAATTAAATACGCGAAAGTAGATCAGGCATACATAGCTAGGTCCAACAGAGAAGCAACATGAGGTTCCAACACATGGGAGAAAATTAAGCACAACAACCCTATCTCCAATTCTGAGCCCTCCCTCCTAATTTACCTCGCCACCACAAAAAATGCTGCTATCTATTCTCTTCCTGCAGAAAAAGAAAGAAAAGGAATTCTATTCCTTCCTTTGTTTCTTTCTTTCTTTCTGACACTGATTTGGTATTTTATTGCATCAAGGTTTTGAATGATTAATGTCATTCTCTTTTCCCTTTATGGTGCATTTTGTTATTTCCTGAAATGCGTGACCTGTGAGGCGAAGGCCTTCTCCACAAAGAAGTCAGTCTCCCCATCATAGTTCTCCAGAAGAAAGCCCTGATAGGCAGAGTCCAGCATCGTGCCCACCTTCCTGCAGTCCATTCCCTCGTGATACATGTGCAATATCTCGTAGCCCATCCACCCACAATGCTGATGAAGTAAGATTTCTTGAAGCTTTATATTTTCTATACGTTTGCCAACTTTTTTTCTTCTGATCATTACCAAGCTACACTCTTTTTTCAGTGAAGGGGAGCTCACCTTTTCGCATCAAAGGAGAAATGCCTGTACCTACTGCCTGTCATGCATTATAATCTCTCAATATTGGTACTGTGAATTTCCTGCAAGGTTCACATTTTTGTTTTGTCGCTAATGCCTCCTCAGTCGGATCCTAGAGTATCCTTTCTATGAATGCTCCTCATGCTTTCTTTCTGTGTTGTGTCCTTGTTTTCTGCTTCCTCATCTTGCAACTTAATAGTCAGATGTTAAATAATAATAAACCTATCATTGCACTTTTATAGTTGTTGTTCGAGAAATGTTGTAGCTGTCCAACAAGATGCAACAAGTAGCTAATGGTATTGTAGCTGTGGTGTTTGTACCTCGTGTACATGGTATAATCAGTGAAGGATGGTGGTGTTGGTGTCCTTGAGAGTGTGGTGGTGAATGTTGGTGAAGGCATTTGGTCATGCCCATTTGATTGTCTGTTGCCTCAAAATTAGTCATTTAAAATTGTACCAAGTGATTCATTACTGGTGAGTTGGGCCTATTGTTTGACTACGTCAAACTAAACTTCGCTGTGTTTTTCCTGCATATGCTTCCAGCAGCCATTACTTTTATTAGTTTTTCAAACTTACCTATAGTGTGTTTTATCGGATGTGCAAATGTTTTGACAGATTAAGAAATAGATGGTCAAACGTGATTTGGTTTGTTGCTCTAAATCAAATTTTAAAATCATCGCGTTATAGTACAGTTCGAATCATTGCGAAAAATAAATAATATTTATACTCGAATATCAGAAATGAAGTTTGAGATAGAACATAAGGAGCAAGTGGCAAAAATGATTCTCAAGATTACAATTCAACACAATATAAGTAATTGATAATAGAACTCCAAATAATAATGAAATAAATGGAAGTGAATGTCAGATAATGCAAAAAGAATGATGTACAATGGTGATTTGAATCACCAATTATCCCTCATAATTATATCAAATATTTCAATAGTACTAATCAAGCTATCCACGTAAGATGAGTGCACAGTGCACTCCCTTCAGAGATCAACCAATGAAACTCTAAGTGCCAAGGCACTCTTCCTCTTCTCCTCTTCTTCTTCCTTTTCTTTCTCTCTTCTCCTGCCTCCTTAAGCTTTAGAGAAAGCACAACACAGGGCTCAGCAACACCAACAGGGGCAAAGGCCTCCCTCAAAGCTCACAAGTGTTGAGAGGAGGGTGGTAGAGCAAACCCCCCCCCTCTCCTCTCGTTTTCTCTTCTTCCTCTCTCAGACCAGCAAACCAGTATAGACCCGGGTATCCAGGTAAACGGACCGAGCCCAGACCCGTGAGGCGTGAGCACGAGCCAGGGTGTGCATATGCGCATGCATGCAGGGACCTTACCCCCTGCACGTGCTGAGGCGATAAGCCACCAGCACTTTTTCAATTTATGCGCTGTGGAGGCTTCAATCTTCTACGAGGTGGGACTAATCCCACAAGGCTTGTTCGCGCAGCAGGCAGGTCGATGTCCTTCGACAAATTGAAGCAGCAGTCGCGTGTATTGATTCCAATTGGAAGCCTGGAGACCAGCCTAGAGCATCCCCGCATGACCTGGGCGTAGCACCTGGGAGATCTAATGCAAGAACACAATGAACAGGGCGGCGAAGGAGGTGGCGGCGACGAAGCTCCGACGTGAGACCTGAGACAAGGAATACGACCTGATGGCCACGTCAGAGCAGCTCAAAAGGTTCGCCAGACCACGACAAGTGCAACGGTGGTGGTTTCGTGGAGTTTGGTGCACGGAGGTGGTCGGTCGGTGACGAAGTAGGTTGCGTGATGATGGGTTACTCGGTGGGTGTTTTGGGTGATCGATGGAGTGCAATAGGTTAGGGCTTTGGATGAGGAGAGTACGGCAAAGGTTTTAGAGCGATTAGCAAGGAGTTTGAGTGTGTGAAGCAAGCGGAAAGCCTCGCCAGTGATGTCACCGAAGGTGGAGATGAAGGCAGGGTCAGGGGCGTATCAGTGGTCGGAGGTGCGATGTGAGTGCGGGAAAAAAATGTAGAGAGATAGAGAAGGAGACAGGAATACTTAGCGACGAGGTAGAGAACCGGAGCCAGCCGGTTGTGGTAGACCGGCGCCGGAGAAGGAGGATAAGACGGCGAGACAGCGACGACGAAGCAAACGAAGATACGCCCTCCGTTTGGCTGGAGAGGGTCGCGACGAAGAAAGGAGTCGAGAGAGCCAACCAATTTGATCGTTAGATAGCCGAAGGAGGAGGATTGAAAAGGGTCGTCGAAGCAAGGGTTTTGGTGGCCGAGGAAGGAGAATCTAAGGTAGTTGACTCACCAAAACTTGCTGAGGAAATGTGCAAGGCTACGAAGGTCCTTTTATAGGGCTCTAAACAGAGTTCCAAGCTTAGAAAACAAGCTTAGCACCTCTGAGCTTCTCGCCGGCGTAAGATACCCAATCAATCACACCGTTTGCATTAGGATTCTAGAGGGAGTTAGGATCCCTAGATAGGCTCATTTGGAAGGTAATTACTTGACAAGTTTCCCTTTCAATTTGGAATTCATCAAGAAATCACAAACATCTTGCCATCTAAAGGTCGGCGGAGTTTGGAAGATTAGGATTTCATGGCAGCAGGGACCTTTCTGTGAAGACGATGATAAAGTGAAGGGGCCATTTGTAAGAATTTCAAAAGTTAAGGGCATGAGTGTCAGATAAAAGAATTAAACAGGACTAAATTACAAACTAGGTCAAGACAGTCTCAGATTGGGCCCAAACTTTTGATACAACCCTAATTTAGACCTAAGGAATCCAATGGTGAAGTCGGATTTTGGTTTTGACCTAATTTGATTGGGTAATTTATGCAAAAACCTAAATTACGGCAAAAGTCTACCTGTGGATCTATTTTAGGTCAAAACGGATTTTGATGGTCAAATCAAGCATACAAACCATCGAGAATATTTTTCTATGAATTTTAGAGGATTTAGGTGAATTTTATCCTAACCAGAACCTCAGTTAATTAAGCGAGTCTGTTTCTAGGCTTTTGAAAGTTATTTAATTCTTAAAACACATGAAAATCCTTTTTGTCTATATTAACCCACTTGTTAGACTTTTAAGACCATTTAACCCTTAATTAACCCCTAAGAAAATCCGTAATTGTTCTGCATTCAATACATGATGGTAAAATTCCAGTTTTAACCCGGATTTCTTGTACTTCTCTCTGAAAGGATTTGCAATGAATTATGACCTTCTTATGGTTATATAGGAGCATTTAATGACTCAATCAGATTAAACTGAGCTAATTATAACTCATGATAATGTTCACATCATACCCCCATGCCTAGCTTTTGCTAATCCCTTAGCAAAATCTTATGAATTTAACTTAGATTCTACACCATGCCTTTTTATACTTAGATTTCTGCAATATGCTTTCTTTTGTGAATTAGGTCAGAATGCCAATAGTAGGCCTAGAGGTACTCAAGTACCAACCAAGATCCGAACCTGACAAGTTCTAACCTCAGTCCATCGCGAAGGTTTCTAAGGCCCACAGGAACTATCCTATGGTTCATTGAACTCCACGGTTAAAGTATCCGTGCTTAAAATATGTTTAGTCTTCGTTCAATTTGCAGTATATTTTTGTAAGAGAAGATTTTTTTTGTTTTTGGAGAGTTTTCTCTCTTTTTTTCTTTATATTTAGCTTCGAATTTGACTTTACAACACGATCTGCATCGAATTCCTAACTCCTACCATCAATCCTCGCAGGATCCTTAGCAATTGATGCTTCGAGATAGCACCGCCCATGACCACTCTCAGAATCCTGGCTTTCGACACTTCGGGGTAGTGACGTCCATGGCGTTCTATAGCAAAATTCAGGCCCTGCAATCGACATTTCGGAATAATCCCCCTATAGCACCTGAACCAACACAATGTGCTTACATGCTCCCGGTAGGATATTTAAATATCCTAGAAGACAAGCACCAAGGAGACGATATGTTATTGCGCATCTTCGAGAGAAATTTCCCGCCTCTCCGTACCAGGAACTCTTCCTAATCAACTTGTGTTGATCAGTCGCTCCTAATTTAGGTAGCTTTTTCATAATAGATTTAACGCATTTGCATGATTTTGATAATTAAGCGTACTGAGCCAGACTGTGTGTGAATTGAAGCGCTTAGATTACTAAGTCCTGCAAACCAGAAGTCAGTTAACGAGGTCGAATAATCCCGAAGCTTTAGGCTTAATACTTAAGCTTCGCATTTTCCCCAACCTCTTGAGGACTATCCAGATCTTAACGAATACTTGAATTTTTAAGCCTTAAAATCACAGCTCAATAGGCCTAAAAACAACGTTCATACTAACATTTTTTTGTCTCTTAACACTTTTTTGTCTTTTATTTTCTTTCTTTTTGATTTAGACTAAAACTAAGTAAATTCCTTAATCTTTTACTAATGACTATCTCCTTTTATTTCAAATTGTTGCTCATTTTTGACATTTATATCAACTTCCCTTTTCCTCCTCCAGAATGATATGCAATTTTCAAAATTTCCTCCCTTCTTTTTTTTTGTTCTTTTTCAATTTTTTATTTTTTTGATTTTTTAGAATATGTATTTTTTTTAGTAAACCCTTTCTTGTGAAGTGATTCTCACAGCCTTTTATACTTTAACAGCTCCCATGCCTATGATCTGCAATGTCTTCATTGTAAATTAGGTGAGTTAGAATTCTGCTTAGATCGTACATCAGAATAGGTTTTGGATGGGTAAACAGATCGGGATGACTGTTGCAGACGATTTCAAGCTCTGGTACGGGTACCAGAGATGGAGTCGGTTGTTCTAATGAACAAACCCTAAAGTGCAATACGAGTTCAATATGTGTTAAGAAGGGTTTCAGGTTTTTCAAAAAGATGACGAGTTACCTCCCGTTAAGCACTAAGTTTAACGCCATCAATCAGGCGCAATGAGCTCAAGGAGAATAGATGGCAAAAGATACCTCAGCCAAGTTTGAGTCAGTGAGTTCGACAAATGGTTTGAATCTCTAAGACACTTGTTAGAAGATGTTGGTCAACTTACTAAATGGTCTTTGTCATTCATTAGTCCTTCAACCAGAGGAATCAATCACTGATCCAACCTTAAATAGTTGGTATTATTGTGCCCTGATTTTGTACGGCTACTGAACTCTTTGAAAATGGTTTGAGATTTGATAATCACAAGAGACCTGCCACCTCAAATTTCCCATTTATGTAGTTGGTCATGCAATTTTATCAAGAATTCATCATATTAAGCTTCCACTTCTGCTGGTATTTTTAACCTTGAGATTATGTCATGCATTACTATTGGCAGCTGATATTGTTTGAGTTGATGATCCACTTGGCTACCCATTCACATTTGATTTCGATTATTGCATAGTAGCAAAATGGTCCTGGTCGGATCGTTGGTGGGGACATTGTCCTGGTGCAGATTGTGATGCGTGGATGACAAGCTGAGCAATTTTTTTGAGATTACTGCTTCAGCAGGCAGGGCAAGGCGACACAAAAGGTCCGCTAAAATCCTCTTATGATTATGTTGACTATTTATAATTGCCGCCTAGTTTATGCTAACTATTAATGACTGCTGCCCATTTAAAAATGTTTTTATGATACAAATATGTTGTGTTAAACATTAAATTGGTGCTAGCTTTTAGTTGCTATTCAATTGGCATTGATGAGTCCCATGGATATATGTTGTTTTGAGGATCTCCACAGTTTAATGTTTCTAACATTGAAATTATGAGCATTTAGATTGTTTGCTACCCATATTTATTGAGGTTTACGGTATAGTAAGAGACCTGAAATGCTGTTATGGGTGATTGTTCCTTTTTCAAAGGCTGTTCCATACTTTGAATTCTCTCAATCACATCTTGATATTGTGCACGGGACGCTTGATCCTTCCATTTTCCAGGTGTCGATTTTTTTGCCCAATGCACTAGAATCTAAAGTTCTGTTATTATATCTGGTACAAAGGCAGCATGTTTGATTTAAACTAAGAGCTTTTAATGGTTTTCGGAAGATAATCCCATAGGGTTGACACAACATTATCTCATTTCCTAGTGAAGCTAATGATTATCAACTCTGATTTTTTTATGTTTTTCAAATTGTGGTGGTTATTTTCCCTACTCCAGACGAACTCAAGTGTTGGGCAGAGAAGCAATCCAAGGAAATGGGTGAAGAGGTTCCTGCTGAAGCAGTTGACTACAGACTACAAATCGATAAAGATGATGCTTTGGATTATCACAGAGAAGAGCAATGTGAAAAGAAGAGCAAATATCAAATAATAGTTGAATTCAATATTTTGCAAATATCAAATAACACAATCTTTGGACTTGATACTTTTCCCTATTAGGTTTTGATTAAATCCTTTGTGTTTGATTTTCACTAAGTGGAGAGATCAATATGTTTACCTTTTAATCTATAATTTTTGCAGGATGCTTTTCGCACTTGAATACCAGCAATTCAGATATTGGTAAGCTCTCCATGCAATCAAAATTAATTTGCTGAATATGCTAATATTTCTACAACATTTCCTAAATAACATTACTTGACTCTTAACTAGTGTTAGACAAAGATACAGATTATTTGTTTGCTTGTTTGTTTGTTTAGGTGAATGAGTTGAAGAGCAATGCTGAGTAAAAGGCATATGGAGAGGTTGATCTATATAGATCTATAGATTGATGTTTTCCCGTCTTACTTTTTGAATAATTCTACTAAATTACAAAATGAAAATCATTTCACAATTCCTTTTTGTGATAAATAACTTTAT
Source organism: Thalassia testudinum (assembly GCA_037157565.1). Lineage (NCBI taxonomy): Eukaryota > Viridiplantae > Streptophyta > Magnoliopsida > Alismatales > Hydrocharitaceae > Thalassia > Thalassia testudinum. Next base: position 56,464,216 of record JAZHRO010000002.1, read on the forward strand.
TCATGAAATACCAATTCACTTAAAATCTTAAATGTGCAAATTTCTTGAAGAACCCTATTTAGGATGTCATAGGAGTTAAATACTCTTTTTCCATATTATTTCTTTCATTAGTGAAGCTTTATATCATTATTATTTCAAAGATATTATGAATGACTTCGAGATTGTTCATCTTTTGACAACTCTTAGTATGTGTTATTTTAAGTTCATGAAATATGAATAGCACCAGTGGTCTAGTGGTAGAATAGTACCATTCGACAATACAGACTCAGGTTCAATTCCCGACTAATGCATCATTTTTTGGTTCCAAGTTGGAACATCCATTTCTTAATCTTTATGCATCTTAAATTTCATTTCTTCAAACAAAGAAATGGGAGGTTCTTTAAGGATAAAAAAATATAAAAAACTACAAGACATTACTTTCTTTCCTCTTCATGACAATGATACAACTAGTAGTTTGAATTTCAAGGAAATGTTATTTTCATCCTAGGATATTCGATTAACTATTTTTAGAATCAAATGGCATGGTATATAAATTGTAGGAAGGATGTATAGAGAATAACATCAATCGATCATCAAGTTATTTATTTGTAATCAAAATTGGGCAGACTCTGATACCTATATAGAGAGATTTTTTGATTGATACAATGATTAAATTATAAAGTAGTTTTAGGAAAGGTGACGATGAAAACAGTATGACCATTTAACCAAGCTAGTGTAAGTAGTAAGTGTAATGTATTAGCAATCACTTTTCTCTAACCTAGTGATAAATAAGAATGCATAGCATATATTTTTATTAGTTCTATTTCAAGTGTTGATCATCAGAATAAGGTATATTGCATTTGATTGTGCGGAAGGGAACACGACATACACTTTGTAATAGGGATGAAGCCACAAATCAAATATGAATCCATTAGAGCCTTCGGATTAAAAAATAGACTTTGATTTTGTTCTTACAGATTAAGATGTTGAGTGTTTGTTATTGTTGGTGTTCAGAACAAGGTCATACTTTCAAATGAGTAAAGATTGATCATATTTTAGTTATGTTAAATCCTTATAGAAATGTTGAATTCTTTTTATTTCAATGCTTACATTTGAAAATTGTTGCAAGGGATAGTTTGACTAATTTGTTTTTATTAAATTAGATGATTTTTTAGTATCTATATTGGAAATTTAATTTATGCATAATATATAGTTTAACATGAATAGGACATTGTTGGTATATATTGTAATAGGGATATTAATTAATATTACATTTAAGACCTACTCCAATGGTTGTAGTAGCAGGCAGAATTACCATATAAAATCCCCACTTTTTGTCTATAGTGTCAATTCTACCGACAATTGTATTCGTTGGTGTATATATAGGCATTACACTAACATTATAAATTGTCGATGATAAATCTAAGCTAACCGTCGTTGTTGGCCTGAACACTAGATTGCACAACCTTGCAAAGATGACCATCACTGTAGTATTTGGTACAACACCGACAGTTTTTACCGTCAGAGAATCCTACAGCAACACCTCTTAAGAGAACGCTAAAGTTGACTATCAAAATGAGCACTTGAAGCTACAGCGACGATCATTTTACCCTATACTGACGGTTACTGACCGACGATGTAGGTGCAAATAGTTGTTGTGTATGTACCTTTTAAAAAAATTTAAACGTCATGTTATATCCATTTTAATAACCTTAAAACATCATATTTATCATAATATCACGTTTCAATGTCATTTTAAGTAACTTTTACTGCCGTTTAAATATCATCTTAAATAATTTTTAATAACATTTAAATATCTTCCTACATATATTATATTGACATTTAAATGTTACCTTATGTAGCTATTATAGACATTTACACGTCATGTTATATTCTTTTTAATGACATTAAAATGTCCGCTTAGTTTTCATTTTACGACGTTTAAGCGTCATTTTAGATAACTTTCATCGACACTTAGATGTCACCTTATATAACTTTTAACAACGTTTAAATATCCTCTTATATATTTTATACTGACATTTAAATAATAACTTAAATACCTTTTAAAGACATTTAAACATCATATTATATCTTTTTTAATGACATTTAAACACCACCTTATTTATTTTAATATGACACTTAAATATCATTTTAGATAACTAACACCGATGTCTAAACATCACCTTATATAACTTTTAACAACATTTAAACATCTCTTATATATTTTATATTAACGTTTAAATGTTACCTTGGGTAATTTTTGAAGACATTTAAACATCATTTTATATCTATTTTAATAAAATTAAAACGTGACCTTAATTTAACAACATTAAAAGTGTACAATTACCATAACATTTAAATGTTAATTTATATTATTTCAAATGACGTTTAAACAGCTCTTAATATGTTTTACTACAATACTTAAATGTTAATTTAACTTTATTTAAAAGAAACTTAAGCATCATCTTAGAACCTTTAAAATATCCTTCATTTTTCATTAATACTATTTATATTTAATAAATATGTTTGCACCTACAATCACAACACTTATAAAAATAAAACATTTCTTAATAAAATCACATCTAATATTTATGTCACTCAAAATTTTAAAAAGATATTGAAATCATTTTATCACATAAAAAAAACCTAATGAACAAAAAAATTATTAATGCAAAAAAGAACACAATATAAAACCACCATAAATATATTTGTTTAATACCAAAAATTTTCTTAATCTAAGACTATACTAACCTATCTTAAAACTATCACCATCACGACTCTTTTGTTTCGTCGTCTGATCCTACAAATCCCTTCTTCTGATATCGTTGAGATTGTGTTGCAAATAACGTTATTCACAACAAAATTACCAGATTAATAATATAATTTATAAATAAAATTTGGACAATGGTATAATTAGTAATTACCTGAATCCAGATCAAGTGAATCGAAGAAATTAATGATTGACTCAAACTTCTTCATCCTTTCCTCTATAAATCTTCTATATTCCACTACTTCCCTTTTATATGCATTTACTTGTCTTTTATATTCCTCTACTTATCTTTTACTTTCCTCTGCATCCTTTTTACGTTCTTCAATCCTCCCCAATTGAGACTAGATTTCATGAAATACATCTTCCAACTGATGCCTTGTTTTACTTCCTTGAGTGTGAATAGGCTTCAACCCATATCTAAGTCCAATTATATAATCTGACCGATGTTTAGTTTTTAAGATGATATTGCAAATATCATTCTCATCTATAGGTTGGCCATTTTGAATGACCTCATCACGTACTCATACCATCTCACACTAAAAATATCAAAAAAAAATAATAGTTATAACATAAACAAACATATAACTACATTTGTTTTTCTAAATTAATAATACTTACATAATTTACCATAACTATTTCACTAAACCATTTACCAATCAATCGTATAATCGGGTTTGGATCAGCCTAACTCATTATAGTAGGTCGAAAGTGGGTCTTGTGAAAAAGTAACATCCTCCCACACTCTGCACCATCTAAGTATTGAATACCCTGCAAAAAAATATAAATATTATTTTCTATACCCTTAGTTAAATCATTTATATAACCAATATAAAATATAGGAATATAAACTAACCCAGTTCTTCGCACTTGGAAAGACATCAACCCACTACTGTGAAGATTTTTAACAACATTTCTTCAAGTCATTGTATTCTTCACACACATTTAATAAAAGTAAAAAAAAAAAAAGAAATCATTATATAAATATCAAATATGAAAAGGAAAAATATTTATTTATGATATTTTTACTAGATGATATTACTAAATACACAGGATCATTCCAATCTGTTGTTACCTTGTCTCATTCTACATTAGTCCACTCAAGAGACCTGGCATCGTTCCCTTTTAAACAAAAGGTCTTCCTTACCTTATATCTATGATTTCTCATTTTTCATTTAACTCCTAACATGACCTGATTAACCTTATCATGATCTGAATCAAATCCAATTACGTTGACCTTACTCGAAAAGAAAATGAAATATTGAATTACAAATAAAATTTATACATTAAACATTTGAAATAAAATTGCAACATTATAATGCACATTACCTAAATACGATCTAAACATAATTGAATATTAGATGGAGCCATCTTCCTAGCATCAGACATACGAGGCATTGTGCCTTGCAATGACACCAGAAACAGAGGCAAAACTTGTAACTTGCTCTCTTATAGTTCGACCTCCTACGCTTTTGTCGATATTGATCAACATCTTTTGATTCATCGCTAAAGTCCTCTTCTCTAAATTTAACAACCTATTGGGACCTCTGCATCGAGTTGAAATCACAACTGGTAACACTATTGAAAAAAATAGACGATTAAAAATTAATAAAGTTATCTTATTACATTTTAAGTTAATATAAACTTCAAATTACCTGGTTCTTGAGTTTGCAAGACATTATCAAGTATATTTGTTGCAGCCTCTTGTTCTTTAGGGGTAACTAATGAGTAGTATTCAATGTACTTGCTGCCTGAGTAACTCTACTCGTGTTAAGCATATTTTAACTCACTACTGAAGTCCTCTTCTCTAAAGGAAATAAACTTGTAGGACCTCTGCAATAGGTTGGAATCATGGACGATGTCCCTATGTAAAAAAATTACACAATTAAAAAATAATACAATTGTCTTGTTTCATTTATAACTAATAAATATAAATTTAAAATTACCTACTTCCTGAGTTTGAGACACATATCCATCATATTTATTACAACTTGAGGTGAATGTCGTTGGGAGCTAATAGGCTCCTTTTTTCCTCTTTTCCCCTTATTTTTCCAGAAGAGAAAGGAACCACCAACCATACATATCATTGCCATCACCAATAGAAATTTCATGAATGCCATAACTGCAGACAAAATATATAACAAAAAATAATAGCTGTAAAGTTAAACTACTAATGTCTACGCATTTTACGTCTAAAATGATACCTTACCCATTTACATTATTTAAAATAAATGTAATAATCCATTAAATAATTTAAAACAAAAAAGATATGCTAGTTATGAGAGTAGTGTGTGATCTCCTTTTGACAAGAGGACGACTGTGCTATATTTTCAATTAGATGTGATGATACCTGTAAGGTTGATATTTGCAATTTATATTAAGGGGTTAAGGAATTAGATGATCTATGTGTTTCAGGATAAATTTCTGAAGAGGATGGATTTCTAGCTATTTCATCTATTTAATTTCTTTCAGATAAACATTATTTTCGTAGAGCCCCTGGATAACATCTATAACTGCTGCAATTGATGATCGTAGATACAAGAATCATTTGGTTCTTGGGCATGCAAAAATTTTATCTGGGCTTGGGTTGTCACCTACCACCCATGGGAACACAACTTATAACTTGGTTGCTGCAAATGATGCTTTGATTGGTTCATTTGTTGCACGATACAGTCCTTCAGATTGTCAAAGGCTTGAGTTATTACAAAGACATAAAGTGGTTGGAAGAATAATCCTTCGTGGGTATTCTTTCAATTTTATTTCTAGCAGTGCATCAATCAAGAAGGTTTCTAAAACGGCAAGAAAGCTTAGAGCAGCAAGCTTTGTTCTTGTGGTAGAAAATGCTTCCCCTAAAATGATATTCTATCTTGTCCCGATCAGTACTCCTGGGATTCTGATAACTAATGCCAATGAAGTTCTTATGCTCAATAACGGGTGTGGATCACCAAGAGATCCATCATTTAACAAGTTCACCTTGCCATATGAACTTGTACTTTAGTCCTTCAAAAATTTCACTTCATGGCCCAACTAGAATGTGAAATTGTAGAATGTAGATTTGATTGTATTTCTACAATTCAGATGTTTCTTTATTTTACTTGCCCTTCTTTTCGGAACTCTACTAGTGAATTGCATTTTCTATGTTAATACTTGATGTTCTACTTTTTGTAAAATCATTAAAGTTTGTTTTCAATAAAAAGGACAAAACATAAGCATAAATATCCATAAAGCAAAGAACAAACATATATTACCAAGAAATGGAAAAAGATATAGCCAATATAAATTGCTAAAAAAACATTGCATGAATGGTTAAATGCGTAGTTCATTCAGAAGGCACAATTTGGAGCGACAAGTTCCGTTGAATCTAAGGTTTTAATTCTACCAAAAATTCAACAAAGTTTCCCCTATTAATGGGACATTTTTCAAATTCATGTACCTACAACGAAAACCTGTGCATGCATACCAAAAAAATATATATACATATATGATTGGCACAACCCACTGCCAACACAATAGAGCGAAACCAAAACAAGAAACTAAGTGGGTACACCCCACCACGATGAACAATGAAAACACGAAAAAGATAACAGAAAACAAAAACTAAGATGTTCACATCAAGAAAGATCTTAAGGAACTCAAAAAGGGAAAGAAAGAATGAAAATAAAGATGGATTGGATGTTTAAATTTACTTTGTTGTTTTTCTTGTTTTTAGGTTCAAAGTTACATGTTTTCATGAGTTTGGTTTGTACTAAGTTTAAAGTTTGTAGCCTATTTCCAGTTTAAACTCTATCAGTTTGTAACAGTTAAGTAGGCTAAAGATATTATGCACCCTTATGTTCACTTCAAATCTATGAATATTATGTTTTTGTTTAATATTCTCTTTCTCTATCCTTTATCATGTTGACAAAAACAAGAAGAAGAAAGAATGCCATAAAAATAATATTTTTTGTTGAATTTGTATTTTATATTATTGGAGTTTAGAAGCTTTTTGAAATGGGGAGGAAACAAAATTTTATTACTATATATCATACTTATATTATCTCTTTTCAAATAACTATTTTTATGAACTAATCTCGCCAAACATCAAAAAAGAGAAGATTATTAATTCAAAGTATAAAATTAATCAAATTTTGATGTTAACAAAATAAGTTATATTTGTCTAACTCTATATTTCAAAGATCTAATTAGATATGTGAGATGCATGTATTACTAAATCAAGATGAAGATGTTTAAAGCAAATGTTGATTAGCTCAAGGAAGCTCAAGGAAAAGAAAGCTAAAGGAAACTCAAAGAAGTCATAAGGTTCAAACAATGTACTCAAAAGATTTCAAGTGAAAAGGTATCTATTTTATTATTTTCTAGAAGCTTGTACAAGAGCCAATGTACAACACTTAAAAAATATATACAAATGTCACAATTCATTTATACACATACAAGTAAAAGTCATTTTTACAACCGTTTGCTTGAAGGATATCTTGTGAGTCAGAGGGACATCCCACGGGGTATCTACTAGAATATCCAATGGGATATCTATTATTTTTGACTAGGTTAACCCATGAAAATGGAGGTTAACCCTATTTGGTAGATGGGATATTCTAACCTGAATTAAAGACAATCCAGGATAGGTGATTTTTAGGTTCATGTGGGATAAGAATTTTGAAGGGTCATCCCATGAATTTCCATAGGTTAATCCTTAGGACCCTATCTCTCCTACATCATTCCCAACCTATGGTTGCCAAAGATAAATGTCATCTTTACCCTCGTTAAAATCCTATTAATTGAAGTTATCTTCCAATGAATCCAACTTTTCAATCATTTGACAATTTGCCTCAAAAAAAAAAGGAAATGAAAAAAAATATATATGAACTTAAACTTTTCTATAGAATTTGAATCCATTATTCCAATAGTTTTATGATTGTTTGCTATTTTTTTCTAATAAAATAAACACGTGCATGAAAAGTATTTAAATTGATAATATTTATGAAAGTACATACACAAAAATATGAATTTATTGAATAACCATGACTAAAAATGTACCTTAATGCCATACAATTAGTTACAAAAAAAATCTGCCAAGTTTCATTTCTGATATATTTGCTTAAAAGCTATTCAGCACTAGAACTGATGTATTCAAATAAAGTTTCATCATCTCCTTCACTTTCATCTGTTTCAACTATCTCAAATGCATTGTCATCGACCTCATCGCCATCAACGGACTTAGGCTGAACAGCATCTCAATTCAAATTGCGAATCTCGTCTTCACCGATTTCTAAAATTAGTTCATCATAATCTAAGTCTTCATACAATGCTTGTGTTACATCATTTGGTAACTCAATTTGCTCTACAAGTTGGATGGGAACATCATATATATAACAGTGTTCATGTTTCTGTATCATGTGCCACTGCGAACCATTCTTCCTATCTTCAAGATAGTAGACTTGTTGCACTTGCAAAGCTAACAGAAGCGGATCATCCTTGTACCAAGTGCCATTCACCTTAATCGACGTGAGGTAACCTTCAATCTTGACATTTGACAGGAGAAAATCTAAATCCCACCATTTGCATGTAAAAAGATATATCCGTTTGTCAAAAATGTATTGAATTTCAAGAATGTCAACAAGGATGCCAAAAAAACTCGATCATGCGACCTTCATGATTGCCCTGACACATGATTGAACTATTCTGACACTTTCGTCTGCAATCACATAGGTCCGTGTGATATCTTACTCCATTGATAAGGCAACCATTGTAACTTTTAATGTATATATCTAGACCACAAGCTAATGCATATAATGATTTTATTACATCACTTCACCACAAGCTAATGCATACAATGATTTTATTACATCACTTACTTCACCACCTGACGCATTATATATCAATTTCATCTACAATACACATTGCCTACACTTATTAATAATATATATAAAAACTACAAAATAATGTGACTTAAATTACCTTGGACTTAAACCATTCGAAAAATTGTTACTTTTGACGAGCATCAATGTTCAAAGTACTTTGTTGTTGAAGAATGCCTCGATGCTCCCTATTCAAATTAGGAGTAAGTGACTACAACTTACGCAATTGAGCTATTATAAGTATGATTTTTTGTCAAACAACTCACTCCATATATTCTTGTACTTCTTCGAAATTACTAAGTACAAACCATATGGCAGATTGCTTCTCTACATTCATTAATTGCACATTATAATTTGTTGCCCCAATGACCTTTATCTTGTGACTGAATATATATAAAAAGTCAATTGTTTCCACATCAAAGTTCCTTTTTTGTCGATTAAATCTTGTCTCCATACCTCCAATACGTATATAACACCATGTCAAGCATTTGTGCACAACATATGCTTCAGCAATTAAGCCTTCAAGACGAGCTCCACTACATACAAATTATTTTAAAGTAGATAGGAACTTATGAAAATAAATTTAAACACTATCAAGTTACTATAAATGCAATAGAAAAAGCATTCAACTTAAAGAATGTAACTTTTATACCTTTAAATATGACACATCTAGCAGAATACTACCAGTCCAGCAAATGGTACCTCTTGGTAGGTGAATCGCAAGATGTAATATTATATCGAAGAATGCTGACGGGAAAATCATCTCAAGTTTACACATTAATAAAATCATCTCTCTGCATTTTTCTCATGTCGTCAATGTTAACCTTCCACCTACAAAGCTTAGAGAATATTAAGTTGAGTTCAGAAATTGCAAAGACTACATCATTGGGAAGCAATCCACACAATCCGACTCCAAGAAGATGTTGCAATAGCACGTGACAATCATGACTCTTTAGACCGGTAATCTTTCCATCCATAACATTTACACATCTACCTATGTAAGAAGCATAACCATCTGGCATCCAAACTGCTTTTAAGAATTCACAGAATTTTTTCCTTTCAAAAGGGCTCATTACGTAACAGGCAGTCGGAACATCAAATTTTCCATCACTTCGTTTCTTTAAATGTAACTCCTTCCTTATGTTCATGTCATGAAGGTCAAGCCTTACTTTCAATGTGTTTTAATTTTCCATCAACATATAAAATTGTCCACAGAATATTTTCTAAAATATTATTCTCTACATGCATAACATCCAGGTTATATCTCAATCCTAATGTATGCCAATATGGAGGTTCAAAGAAAATTGATCTCTTCCTCCAATTGTGATTTCATTTGACCATCGATGCTTTTTCATCAAAGGATGCTTTCCATGTTAAACATGACAAATTATCTACCTATTATAGAAGCCCTTCAGCTGTAATGTCTACAGTTATTGTTCGATTTTCAATTTTCCCATCAAACTTCTTACTTTTTCTCCAATGATGGTCAATCGAGAGGAAGCATTGACAACCTGTGTATCCAATTTTTGAACGAAGTCTCTTTGAAGGAGTTTAACCCATACATACAGGACATGTCTTGTATCCCTTAGTCTGCCAACCTGACAAGATCCCATAAGCTAGAAAATCATTAATTATCCACAATAGAACTGCATGCATGGTGAACCAATCTTTCTTCCTAGCATCAAATATTTGTATTCCATTATCCCATAGTTCTCTCAGCTCCTCGACAAGAGGCTATAAGAATACATCTATATCCATACCAGGTGCTTCTGGTCCTGGTATCAATAGAGACATTATATAATACTCAGGCTTCATGCACATCCATGGTGGAAGGTTGTACGTTAATAATATCACAGGCCACATGTTGTATGATTGACTTAATGTACCAAACAGATTGAACCCATCAGATGCCAGTGCAAGATATACATTTCTACCATCCTCTGCAAACCACGGGTAATTTTTATTGAATTTCTTCCATGTTTCTAAATCTCTAGGATGGGAGATAAACTTGTCATCAACTAACTCAGTTTTTTTATGCGAATCCATATAGATATCTATCTTACAAGATAAGAATAGACGTTGCAACCTTGGCTTCAATGGAAAATATCGCATAACTTTATGTGGCACTGGCTTACCAATCCCATCATTTATCTTGTACCTCGATGTTCTGCATTTTGAGCATACAACTGCTTTATCATTCTCCTTCCAAAACAACATGCAATCATACTTGCACACATCGATCTTTTGCTAACCCATTCCCATCTCCTTCAAATACTTACAAGCTTCGTAAGAGTCCTAAGGCAATACTTCTAAACCAGGCACTGCATCTCTTAGCAATGATAGAATCCCATTCAAGGTCCTTTTAGTAAATTTTCCGTACACTTTTAAGTGGAGGAGCTTTACAAAAATAAAAACTTGGTATACTTGTTTTGTCCAAAAAATAGGTACTCTTGTGCATCTTTTTGCAATGCATCATACCATGCATTAGATACATTGTAATCATGTTCGATAGAAGAACTAGCATTTGTCTCATCATGATAATAACCAATATCCTCAAGTATGTCGCGAACAAAATCTGTATCTGAATCATTCACATCTTCATTAATAATATCATCTGCATCCTCGACTTGTAATGCTTTAGGCTTTGGACACCAGGTAAATCGAAGCTTATCTCCATGAAGTATCCAAGGTTTATACAACTTGTCAATACTATCCACGATCAAATGTTCATATACCACATGCTACGGGTGCATAAACACGTTTGTACAATTCTTGTAAGGACATTGTATGATTTTCTCCCTACCACATATCCCCTTTACATGTGTCATGAATATATCCATCCCAACTTTATATACATCTGTTCTTTTATCTTTATTCATCCAAGTATATCAATCCATTGGCTTACTTTTCTAGAAGATATTAAATTAGATTAAACACCAAATGTAGATATAAATAAAAGGATGAAATGAAGGAAAATAAATTATAACAATTCTCAAAATTTTATATAATTTATCAAAGTAATTAAATTAAATGTAACACTTTTCAATATTTCACATAAGGCAATTAATATAATAATTTATAGGAGCAAAATTAAGCATTTTTTAGGCAGGTGAGTGACTATCATTTTAAAAATTAAAAGTGAAAAGTATTAAGAAAAACTTCATATCACACTAATACAAGTACATTATGCATAGCCTATGTTTCTTTTCAAATGGACAATTATTTATCATGCAATTATTGCATTTTCAATGTAATCGTTTCTAAGATGACTATATGTATTTTTTCATATAGCATGTGCATGTCAACCTCACATCATCATCGTTAAAAAGATATTCCTGTGCATGTTGATTAAACTTTTCACTTTATAGTCCATCCTTAAAGATTTGATCACAACTTAAGTTTACTTATTACATGTAACATTTATGCGGTGAAGTTTCGGCAACATCTCTCTACACTTCCCCAATATACCTCTCAATACTAACCTTAACTAAATTTCCTTTAGCACCCAGTTAAGGGTACTGCAGGAAACTAGATAAGATTAGTTGGTATACCAGAGAAGAATAAGAAGAAACAACCTAAATTTCATTGCACAATGTTACATGTAACAAGTAAACCTAAGTTGTGATCAAATCTTCAAAGACCTTCTTTAGTTCGACACTTCACAAAACTATAGTCGATCAAGACTTATAACATGCTACAAAGATAATGCATTGTGCATGTAAGTTAGGTATACATACACGACTGCATTGTCTATACAACATAATCATAAATCTTCATGAGCGAGTAATTTAACAAAATTTGACTCAGAAGACTTTTACCCTAAGGATTAAAATACCTAATGTTTGACATCGCGTGCATTTATTTTCTTTAGCAAATATGTGTATCTAAATAATAATTAATTTGAACATTCAAAAAATTTCTAAAAAGTTGACAGAGTTTTCCCTTAAAATTTAACGTTTTTCTATGAACTTACATAGCAAAATAATAAAACAAATACAAGTGGGAACTGTAGATTCCTACAAGAAGGGGTGAGATTTGCGAGATATAAAATAAAATGCGGAACCAAATAAAGCAAATAAGCAATCTCACAAGGACAAGACAATCATACAAGATACGCAAAGATTTTTAGGTGGAAACCCAAACTAGGTGAAAATCATCACCAAACTCTCTCGAGTTAAGATTTTCCAATCGACCAAGTCGATCAAATCCATTATCCCAGTCACTTAAACGAGGGTAACTGAACCTTAATACAACACTACTTTATACGAGGGTAGTGTGTCTTAAAATCCCTTTTTACGAAGAGTATTTAGTCTTTCGATGAAGACGAAAATTCGTAAAACGAATACCTAACCAAAGATTATAAACTACAATAATCCTATAAAGCTACGAAGTAAATGATTAAATCTAGCTACTATAGGTAAAGAATCTTCCCTTTAGTGAAAGTACGTTAGCAAGTGACACAGGTGCGTAATCCACACAACAACACAACGGCGCTCTCGTAATCGAAGGCAGGAGAGCTGGTGTGCAGCGAAGATGAAGTTCTCACGTGTAGACAAGAGTTCGGAGAGCAACAACACTTTTAAGTGATTCCTTGATTTTCCTGGACACAAAATATATGGAAATGGATTCTCAAGGTGTGTCTAAACAAGGAAGGGCTTCCTCTCCATTTATAGATGACCTAGGAAAGTTTTAGACGGCTTTGGAAGCCTTAGGTAGCCGTTGGGGATCATCCCAAAGCAAATCAAGCCGCAATCAGAATCATTAATGATTCTGACAGAGTCATCAGACATCTGGGCAAATTATCAGACGTCTGAAAGATACTCTTAAGACGTCTGCAAAACTAAATCAGACGTCTAATCCTAGACGGGTTTCCTTACTGACTTGAGTCATACCTAAACAGGTTTCTAGTGTAATTTAGTCAGATGACATATCGAACGTCTAACACAAGGTCTGGACATCTGGAAACCTAATTTACTGTGGAAATGGATTTCTCACGACACAAACGGCTATTAGCCTCAATAGAAATGATTTTGGCTCAATTGAAAGCTAACGGTCACTTATCAGACATCTAACGTCCTCTACGGACGTCTGATAGAAGCTTAAAGATCATTTCTCAACAATCATATTGTGAAAGCCAACGTTCCACTAATTGGACGTCTGGCCAAATCATCAGACATCCTCTACGACGTCTAGACTAAGGGTCAGTCGTCTGAAATCAATAGACAGAAGGCTCTAAGGCCAGCTCTAAATGTTTAGACGTCGAATACAACATTCAGATATCTTAAAGTTCACTATCACACATCTGATTATCAGATTAGACGTCTGATAAGGCTGTCTGAAATCAAGTTAGGTTTTCTAAGTCATCTACAGAAAATCTAAGTATCTTAAGGTTGTCCAAGTGTTCATAAGACAACAGTGTTGATACTTTGATGGTCTTTAGCATACATCTAAGAAAGAAAATAAAGAGCAACAAAAAAAACAAAAATAAAGTACAAGATAAATGAAAATCTATCATATTCTTCATCAACTTCCCTCTTCAAGCCTCCACTCCTCGCGAAGCTCCTCCTTCGTCAAGCTCCTTCAAACCACCATGGAAGCGAACTTGAACTTCGTCATTACACTTGCAACATTTACAATCGACCTAACATCTAGAACTCAAAAGCAAATGTAAAATAACAAGTGTTTTGTTACCATTAAAATAAACAATCGTGGTACCCTTGCACCAACAGCACACTTGATAATAACGTCCTCATCAGCCATAACTACCTTAAATTAGTCTAAATCAATTGACAAATGCTCCTACATAACCACCGAAGAACCATAATTCAATGCATATTCATTCTAAGAGAAATGCATTAAATCAGGGATAAATCTGTAGGTTTAAGATCATATCATAAATGTAAAACAATCAAGGGATTTTCCAGGGACTAATTAAAGGTCAAATTGTCATAAATGTCTAATAAGGTCTGTGCAGATAAAAATAAATTTTGACGTACTTCAAGAATTAATGGACATTTGAAATCCTAATTTCAGACCCACTTAATTAACTAAAGTTCTGGCCATAATAAAATTCATTTAAACCTTCTAAAAATCATATAAAAACATTCCATAAGATTTAGTATCTTGAATTTGACCATTGAAACCTATTTTGACCTAAAACAGATTCTTAGACAGGAAGTTACCCTATTTTGATTTCTACGTAAATTACCATCAAAGTTGGTCAAAACCAAAATTCGACTTCACCATCAGATTCCTTGGGTTCAAATTAGGTTTACACCAAAATTTAGGCCCAATTAGAGATCATCTTTACCAAGTTTGCATTTCAATTCAGTCAGACTCTTTTCTATCTCATACCAGCCCCTAGCTTTTTAAATTCTTACGAACAGGTCCCTAAGTTTCTCATCGTATTTACAAGGTGGTCCCTACCACTTTTAAGAGTAAGCTGCAGCTCACCGTTAAAATTTTCTCGCTTAATTCTCAATCAATCAATCCTAAAATTAAAAGAGAGATTCCTTAAGCAATTCTCTTCCAATTGAGAATGGCCTTGAATCCTATTACCTTCCCAATCTCCCATGCAAACGCATGGGAGATGTGGGTATCCTTTGTGCACGAATTGGCCGAAGCTTGGAAACTGCTTTCCAAGCTTAGAAACACCCACTAAGGCCTATAAAAAGCTCCCTCATGCAATTCCGCTTTTCCTTAGCTTGATTTGGACCGGAATACCCCCTTCTCTCTCCGACCAATTCCTCCGCAAGCTCCGATGAGCTCCTTCGACTCCCTTCTTCGCTGACCACCACAAACTATAGTCGGCCAATTTCTCTTTCTCAAGCTCCACGTCTCGCAATACCAGCAGGCGCCGTCTCCCTCGCTCTTTGTTAAAACCCGTGCTGTTTGAGTCTTTTAAGATGTCTAGAGTATAGGTCAGACATCTGGTAAGACGTCTGGAGTGTGGATCAGACGTCTGAACACTTTCCCAAACGCTTGGAAATCAAAAATCTTTGGGTACAAGCTAGCATCTCCGCGTGTGCTGCACACAGACAGTACCTTCTCGTTTTTCCTCCTCTTTCTTCCCCCGCCTCCAAGCAAAAACCCTAAACCCAACCTTATAAAACCCCTTCTCTCTCATTCTCCTCACTTCTCAGCCACCGACCACCTTCCTCTCTTCTTTCCCACAGCGAGCAAGAGCGCGAGAGCAATGTACAGGAAGAGCGGCGTGAGAAGGAGAGGAGCAACGTGAGGAGAGGAGCAACGTGAGAAGGAGAGGAGGTGAGCTCGCGAGCTCGCGTATGAGCTCACCGGTGAGCGCACGGCCGAAGCGACGCATGTGCGAGGCGGAGGAGTGCATCGAGGAGGTCCTCCCCGACATCGCTGCAGTCGGAGCTGTAAGCGAGGGGGCGCGGCACGGCCACACACGACGCGGGAGCAGCGGATGCAGGTTCTGGTTCTGGGTTTTTCCCAGAACCAAATGTCTGGAGTGATCTCCAGACGACGATGCGGACGTCTGGAGGTGCTCCAAGAAGTCTGAGGAGAGGGCTTCGCGAAGGTACGCCCTCTTTGCGGCTACGACCATGCAGGCCACTCCGCCGACCTCCTGTTACATGCCCTTTTGAGAAGATTGCATGGTTTCGTCCAGGATTCGCTTCGAGAAGACACGAGACACATCCTCCCACACATTTCAGACGTCTGGGCAACGTACCAGACGACGAGAAGCACTTCCAGATGTCCAGAGAGGCGGTCGAACATTTGGAGCTGGGTCTAGACGGTCCAGAAGAGTTCCTGGACGTCTGAGGATTGACGCAGAGACTTAGGTACATTACTGGACCCTTTTAAGACGTCTGGAAAATGTTCCAGACGTCTGATTTGAGACAGAACCCCAAATTTTGACCCGTATATGTTCCGTTTGAGTTCCATTTTACGCAAATAAGACACCGATGTGTTCCTTGTGAGTTCCTCTACTTGTTAGAAGGTTTTCCATACTATTCTGATAGTTCCATTATGATTGTTCCTTGTGATAGGACTTCGTTCCGTTGCAAATTCCAAGCTTGCTGAGGCACGTGGGCCTGCCGTTCAAGTCCCTAATACTCCTAGATTTACTGGTAGAGTGGTTTCCCCCTAATTTAATTATAACCTAAATGCATGTGTGGAATGAATGATTAAAGCATAAGATATGACATGAATCCTAGGACGAGAAACACTTGAAATGTCTGTAATAGATGATTGAATTGCAGTCTTGAATGAGTAGATAGAATGATAACAATTACCTGTAAATAAACAATAGCTGCTTATGAAATGTAAAGTACTTGTGCTAGCAAACTATTGCATGTAAATTCCTGTTGTATACGTTAAATGACATAATACGAGCTGCATGTATATAAATTGAGAATGGAAATGTGAATGATAGAAATACGAGCTACCTGTGTATAACCTGTGTATGATAATACTACGAGCTGCATATGTATAACCCAAGAATGGAAATAAAAATGATGAAATCTGATATAACTTGGCATGAGGAATATGAGTATGAACCCTACGAGGAATTAGGAGTAGAGCTTTTGGAAATAAATGGAATGGATCTGGAAATGTGAGTGGAGAAGTGAGCTGGCCCTTGAGTACGGAGTACCAAGGAGAGCGACTGTCCCCCTGTTTAGTGCAGAGCGGAGCTAGCCGACCTTGGGTTGGGACCCGAGGTTAGGATTGACCACTCTGTACCGACTTCTTGACCCTCGCGTACAAAGTACCGGGGAGAGCTACTAGTGTAGGGAGAGAGCAAGCCACCCCACGGGACCCGAGGTTCAGTTAGCCGCCCTACACCGACTTGTTAGGCCCACCGAGCAAACCAGGGTAGTCAGACGAGAATACGCGGATTGTAGAGGGGCGAGACTCCTGTTTGGTCCTTAGGGGCTAAACCCCTGTTACTAAGAGGGCTAGGCCCTATACTGATTCCGTGATGTGCTTTGGACGCACCCGCTAATGGAAATGACTGACCGCGTGCCAGTGCAGGGTAGCTACCCATGCGCTTATCGCGCGTGCCGTAGTCACCGTTACGTCTGTCCGTGACCTTGGAGTGATTGACTGGGTGTAGGATCACCACGGGGAACTCTCCCGACTAGGAGAGCACTACATATACCTTCCACTCTTCGGAAAAAATTGCAATCAAGATCGTTCCCATGAGAAACATTCGAGATCAAGAAAGAGACCTGATAAATAAATCAAGTTGTGGAAAAGAATAAGTAGTTAAAGAAAGTAAATGGAAAAATAACAGCTACCTATCCACTTTTACTGCTTTAGTTAGTTGGTTGCCACTCTACTCAGTGTTCGCTGACTTTGTGTACTCATAACCCTTTTCAGATCCAGGTGTTAAGCAGCCAAAGCTCACGGCTGCAGAGGATGCTGAGGCCAGTAGAGCCCAGTAGTTGTAGCTTCTTGTTGTACTCCTTTCTGTTATAGTGAGTAGACTCTTGTACCCTTATATTCTGCTCTTTATGTTCCTATACTTGTTACTTTCTACTGTTGTGGTGGTGATACGTACTATAGCAATTTTTACTTCTTTACTACTGTACCGTTTTACTATTAGTTGCTTAGCATAGTGAACGTGGGTTACTTTCTTGCTTTTTTGTTACTTTCTCGTTGGACAACTGGGTCTTGGAATCAATCGAATGGGTCCAATCTTGTGTCCTATAGGGATTCGGGAACGAGGTCGTAACACTCTTCCTCGCCGTTCTCCCCCATCAGAGGTATTGTCATCTCCGCCATCAACTATACCACAACCGGTGCCTACCTTCCCTTTCGTCCATTAGAATTAGGTTAGTTAGGTTTATTTCCCTCTTTACTCTCTTTCCCTTTCTTTATCCCTCGCGTCGACCCCTCGACTCCACCATATGCCACCTTCATCTGCATCTCCAGCCACACCTCCAACGAATTCGCCCCATCTCCACAATCCACCAAACAACTCGCCACCAAGTCCACAAGCACCACCTCATCCACCCGCACAAAACCCCCATCATTATTCACCGTTCATCCACTCACGACCTCCATCGAATACCAACGCCTTCGCACTCCTCCAACCTCCACAAACCACCACACGCTGCCATCCTCCACGAGACCACCACCACCACATTCGCCAACACCTAGCGAAGCTCCTGAAGTGGTTTAACGTGGCCGAGAGGCCGTTCTTTGGAATTTCAGGTTTCGCTGTCGCCCTTCGCTGCTGCCCTTGTTTCCAGCCATGTTCTTCAAGCTCCGACCTCAAACGCTCCAGGTTTCACTCCCAAGTTGCGCAGTTTAACTCCAGGTACACACCCAGGTTACCAATTGAAGCCGCCAGCCTTGTCTCCACTCACGATTGGGAGAATCACCTCTGCTGCAACTAATGTGCAAAGAGCAACGGACGCCTTAGTCCCACATCGTGGGATTCCAAAGCAACAACAGCAATTATATTGGATTTGCAAAGAAACCTTATCGCCCAAGTACAAAGGGGTCGAGTCCCCTTACCCGCTCATCCGCTACCTGCCTAAGACTCACTCCTCGCCTGCAACACCACGCACGTAGGCCTAGACCCGATGCTGCTTAATTCGGATCCTCGATTACCCGACTATGCGTTGGATTTGAGAGAGAAGGAAAGAGGAAATTGTGAGAGAGTGGGGGAGGGTTTTGCTGCGTGACTCTCTGCCTTGTGCTGAAGAGAAGAGGGCCCTATGCGACACTTAGTCGCTAAGGGGATTTGGACCCCTTGTGCTGTGAAGGAGGGAAAGCTCTGAAGAAGAAGCAGAGGCTTAGAAGAGGAGAAGGCTCATGCAGAAGGACTGAAGAAGAGAAGAAGGAGAAGAGAGGTTGTGCCCTTGTGAAGAAGAAAGAAGCTAAAGCAGAAGAAGAGAGAAGAAACAAGGAAGAAGACTTTAAGAAGCCTGATCATTTAAGTCATCCGATACACATACCCGACGTCTAATCACTGTAGTATTCAAGTTACTGTTGGGTTATTTGATATAATTGAGATATTTGTGATGTATGCTTAGAAGGCTTAGTTGGTGATTTAAATCACCACTTTTGACTTCTCTTCTATTCTTTTTGTCTCGAAATACATTAAGCACCATTGAATGTGACAGATGAGTATTCATTAAATATCATTGTTGTGCTTAATTTCCTGTACTCATTTATATGCAATTAAATATTAGCACATGAATTCCACATTTGCTCCTAACGAACGACCTCAGATTTCATTTCTAGATTTCGAGTAATAAATTGTATCTATTGGTTGAGTTATTTAGGAGACTTTACTACAACGAATGCATATTTTATCTCCTTGAAAGCTTAACAACACCACACATTAAAAATGAATCACATAAAATTAAAAAGTATCCCCTAATCGAGTAGCAAACAAGAAATAGTTAGAACATAACTTGTTTATAAGAAACAAACATGAACAATACATACCTTTCACAATATAAGAAATGCTCAATACATATTATTCACAATCATCCTAACTCAAGATAAGCATTCCATAATCATGTAAAAGGCATGTATCTAAACTTTACCAATAGAGTTATTTTAACAACAAGCAATACAATTAATGCAGTTGGATAAGAAGCACAAGTTGTGAAAATTTTATGAAGGTTCAATTTACTGTGTGGCTTGATTGAACTAGGGACCAAATCGATAAGTTCCATAAATGCATACCTTTAAACCATCAATAACCATTAAACTAAAACCAATCTTGGCGAAAACTTTAAATAAAAATTCCACTCAAACCCGTCATAATCCCTTCTCAGATCCAATTTCTAAATAACATTGCAACCTCCGAAAGTCCAATCTGACTGATGAGCCAGCCCTGAGTCAATGCTATATTATCAAAACTGCTCCTTCCGGATACAAAACCACCCTGATAAGCTATTATCATCTTCTTTGTAATGAGTTTATATACCATTTGATACACATTTTCTGTGTTATTTGCTTATAAGTTAACTATTGTTTCCATGTTTCATGGTGATTGTCAAGATAAGTAAGGATATATTCCCCTTTCCATTATCAGCATGCTACATGGTTGTTTATAATGTAATATTCCACAGCTTAGTGGGAAATATTCCCAAATATGTTTCAAAAAATCCATATACCGCCAGGCTCTTGGTGAGCTTCAATTTTTTTGCTAATTGCTTGTCTTACTTTTACATGACCCAAATCATTGTCAATATGAGAAATTTTGAGGACCTAATCTTCAAGATTGTTAATTAGGTTATTTTGAAGTTTTTTAATGCATAATTATTATCTTTTGAACAATTTTCTGTAGCAACCAATAATCAAAGGCTTTTTGCAAACAATGCAAGTTATTCGGTTTTTGCCTTATTAAAGCCTCTGAGATTTTAAGGCAAGCTTTTCGGATATGAATATTTGGATAAAGGATAGAAGTTTAATGATCATAGTTCCAATATTTACCCGAGTAAGTGATATTTTGTGAGGGCCTGGACCTTTGAGCTTGCTAGTATTATGTAGTGCCTAAGTGAGATAAAAGTTGGACTACATAATAACATATTAGTAGACAATCTAGTGAATCATTCAATATCTGTCTATTGGCGGACAACCTAGTGAATTTTTCTTTCAATATCTATCTATTAGCAGATAATCTACTGTAGTATCCATTCATGTTTCTCGTTTCAGGATATTATTCAATTTTTCACCAAGAATATGGTAAATGAGAGTCTCCGAGTCATCTGTAATGCCCATGTTGTTCATGCAGACCTCAATGAGTATGGGGCCTTGGATGAGAAATGTCTACAGCTTTCTGAGCTGGCTGCTATTGTCGTAGACTTCCCAAAAACTGGAAAAATAGTCTCAATGCCACACGCTAAGATCCAAGATCTATCCAGATTTCATGGGTAAGGAGGATTACAAGTCCTACAACTCTGAGAAGATACTGGGTGAGCTATATCGAAAGATCAAGGGTGCATCCAGTGACGATGTCTGTTCCGCTGACTTGCAGTGTACTCACAACGACATCCAGTATGACATGGATCTAGAGCTCCCAGGATCATCTCAATTCATTACAGAGGCTTGGGACAAGAAGTGCACTTATGACAGGCAGCTTAATGCTCTGGTTGGTCAATATAAAATCAAATCAGAAGGAGAGGTTGTTACGAGTCACTTTTGGTCCTTAGCAAAGTACAACAACCGGAAGCAAGGGGATTTGAAAGAGAGGCTGAAGAATGCATACTCTTCTCTAAATAAAGATTTTCGACGAGCTTTTGAGACCATGGAGCAAGAAAACTTTCACCAGCTAAAAGAAGAAGAGAAGTGTGCCCTTTATGAGTAAAAGGCCTCAGCATGGTACCAGGTGACTTACCATCCATCCTGGGTCAAACAATTCGTAGAACTCAAGGACCCGATGGGAATGAGGTCCCAATACGTCTTAGCTTTGGATGGATTGCAGCTGATTACTTGGTACACATAAAGGTCAGGTGCCATGGTGAAAGGAAATTTGATCCCAAGAGGCTAGTTGATGCGCTTGCATCTTATCTTTTTGATAAGATGCAAATTTGATCAAGCTGTCAATCGGTAACAGCTTGAGAATTTTTTGGTGACAAGACCACTCTGCCACTATTCCTTGTAGGAGGTGGGCAGTGCTTTGAACAACTTAGGTAGCTGCTCAGCTTACATGTATGTGTATCACTTTAGAAGCTTCTTATTTTAGGTTGTCATGTATCGGTCGAACTTGTTGGTCAGTAATGTTGGTTGTTTTGGCATTTTTGGTGATGGACACGTATCTTTGCCATTAGCCTGCTATGACACTTGAATCACTTGATCTCACCATTGAAGCTTCAATCACTGAATCTTCGATGTTTGGTTTCTGCGTTGTTCCTTTTCTTGATTTCTTTATTTACTAGCAAGTGCTAGTATGTCACCCAGCATTTCATCTTTTTGTTGCTACAGCAAGTACTACCACAGCTTTGGTGATATGCTAAATTGAAGATTAATTCAGTGGATTATGGCATTTAGTGAAGTCACTTCTCCTTTGTTACTTAGGTTCAGATTTGTGCTGGCCTACCTTAGAAGATGGTACTAGGTATGGTAGTATGTCTAGTTAGATTTAAATGGTGCAACCACCACCTATGGTGGGATGCAGCTTGAGTAGGGATGCAACTGTACTTCCAATTAAACCAAGTTACCAAAGTGCTTCTACTGGCATGGTTGATAGGGTAATATAAAACAGATTATGCTACGTGTTTGTGTATATGATGTGACTTGAACCAGAGAGAGAGAGGGGGAGACCCTATTACTGAAAAGGTGTCCCGTAGTCAAATACATACATACTGCCTTCAACCTATCTTTTGGTTGTTGGCATTAGGCATCTCCAAAAACATCACGCCTTGCCCTACTCAAAGACGACAAGATTATAATGAAAGGGACTTCTCTTCTCTGCCTTAGTCCTGAAATCATCCAACAATAAAAGAGCATTACTACATAATACTCAAATATGTCTGCCAAAGCCCACATTGAAAGTTGCCATCACCAGATTCATACAGCAAAAGCAAACCGGTATCTAAGAGGTGATCAATATACCTCTCAAAAAGTAAATAAATAAATAAGGAGGTGATCTATATGTTTTCCCTCTAAGCAATAAAGCAAATGGCCTAGCTTGTCAACTTTCATGTTTCATCCAAGCACATCTTCTAGCCTTTATGAGCACCAAGCTCTTTGGAGAAGCCACGCACAGGTTCAGAATCAAATTATTCATTAGGTTTTGTTTCAAGGTTGCTTTGACAATTTTGATTCTGGCAAATGCATAAATAGGCAATATTTTCGGGGGTGCAATAAGCACAGAGTTACACCCATGGTGAACAAAATTCTTGGAACTCTTCAAGATTACAATGCTTCTCCTATTTGCAACAGGGATACATGGTTACCTCATATAGGTGCACCCACATGTGATACTTTGACATGGAGAAAGTGGGAGGAAAGACGGTAACCACTTACAAGTCATGCAAATCCCAAGTGAATATCCATCTACATAACAAGCTAGTATTTATCTACTTCTCATGCTATGCTGGAATAAGAAATACCTTGAAATTTTAATGGACTCCGAGATCTTCATATTGTAGACCCTATGCTTCTATAACTTGGTCGCCAACCTGGATACGAGAAGTTATTTTGCTTACTTTTTAGCTTTGATTGCTTCACTTATGAGAGTTAACTAGTTAGTGTTCATCATCATGTTGTCATGTAGTAATCAACAACTATTTGACAGTCACAAGCCAACGTTGTGAGGGAGGTGGTGCAAATACATTTGCTAGCAGAATATTCAATAGTCATACGTTCCTCTGTTTTACGAAAATTGGAAATTGGTATGTTTGGCACAATCTTCTTGCTTGTCCAAAATAATCAGATAATCACCGAAAAATATAGTGGAGTTGAAAATGAATAGCATGCAATCTTCTAACCCAACCCAACTTTGTCCAGATCCCCTAGAATTATCATTTGAGATTTCTTCTTTCTCTAACAATTATCCCTTTACTAAGAGTTCCTTTCAGGTCCAATTCGCCGTGAACATACTCTCCTGGAACTGTAGAGGCTTAGGCTCCTCCTCTGCAATTCGCCACATGGAGAGAATCAATAGAGCAACTGCGGCATCTATAATATTTATATCTGAAACCCATTACAAAGAGAAGTGCATCACTCGTATGATCAGAGGTATGAAGAATTTCAATTTTTACTTCATAGATGCTGAAGGTCAAACAGGAGGTTTATGTATTATGTTCCTAGACAGCTTACATATCTACCCTATCTACTTTGAGAAGAACTATATGCTTCTGCAAATTTACCAAGATGGCTCTTCTTGGTTTTTATTTTAATTAGAGAACGGATCATAATTTATCTGTTTTATATTTGATTTTGTGTTGCTTTTTCATATTGTTTTGTTGGATAAAACAGGTGAATATGATGTGTTATAAGCAGCAATGCGACGGATACCCCTCACGGACCCTATCATCCATTCTCCAATATTTACCTTATGCACCCATCTCTAACACATACACTAAACTCCTACCAAATGCAGCCTAAGCATCTTAATTTCCCATTGGATAGGAAATATGCCTGATTGGCCTAACGTTTCTTCAGATAAGGGTTTCCATACTAGTATCCTTGCTAGTAGGACGATAGCAAGATTATAACTTTTTCCCAAGGTTTTTGTCAGAATAAAATAACTTTCTTCACAAGGTCAGCTAGAGATCAATAAGTGCTTGCAATATTGACCATTTGGTTGAAAGATGGAGCATAGGTTGGTAATGTTTAGGTACTCTCAACCTATTTACAGAATGCCTTGCATTTCGCTTTAAATTTCAAGTATTTGAGACATGTTCTCCTTTAATTTGGTAGTGTATGGGTAGATTTTTACTTTTTGTTTTGTTTAATACCTAATTTTTTTGAAAGGATTGTTTAATGAATAATTAGGTGGCTAATAAAGTCAAATGGTCACATTCCTCTAAAAGAATGAAAGACACAGTTAGAGTGGTCAAATATCTATACAATTAACCAAATTGGCAAATGTGTGACAAGTTAGTGGCTAACAATGTCAAAGGTTGAAGAAGGCCAAAAGAGTGTCAGATGGAAATAGCAAGGCATGATCTTGCTGTATGGATTTTTCGTTTAGAAGGAACAACTAGTGACAGGAAGCCAGCCAAATTTTATTGCAATGAGGTTGCCATTGCTACAACATCAAGCTTTGCAAAACAAGAAACAAAAACCCCAAACTAGTCAAACAAGGAAAACCCTCCATAAGAAGATATCAAGACACCTAATTAGAGCCCAAAAAAAAAAAACGAACCTGACCCTCCCCCTGCCACCAGATAAATCTTCACCTGAAGATGGCTATTCTTTTGTTTTTCTACCCTTGCAACCTTGAACATTGAAACAAGTCAGCCACTCATGCCATCCTTTCCAACACCTTCTCATGATGTAAACCAAAAATATTGAATCCTCAAGGGGGAAAAATATCGTCACTCTAGTTGTCAATCTTTGGCTGCCTCCACAATCACCTGAAGTGGCCATCAAATGTCTAGGATTGTAAATATTTGCATCTGTCACAACACAACTACTTGGACCCCCTAATCCCAGCCCAATGCCACGCACATTTTAGCGGCCAACAATCTCGTTTCATGCACATTTCCGCAGATGCTTCTGCCATCCTTATGGGGAGCATGTCTCACTTGTAATGTACATTTGCCAAGCTAGCCATTTCCTGGACTATGCCATCTGCAATATCTCACACAAGGCCCCTCTCTTGGTAACTGATGCCTGGTTTGATATGCTATGCTCGAGGATTGTGAAGTACTACTTGTTAAGGAGGTTTGTGGAAGAAACAGGAAAGGACCCACAGGAATGGGACAAGTCTCATGACTCCAAGACGTTTCATTATTCTTCAGGGATGCAGGCTGTAATGCTTGCAGCTGGCATATGTGACACAGTCAGTATCTTTGGATTTGGCAAGTCAGAGAAAGCCAAGCACCATTACCACACCAATCAAAAGAAGGAACTTGATTTGCATGATTATGAGGCAGAGTACATGCTTTATAATGATTTGATTGAGAGGCCACAGGTAATTCCATTCCTTGCAGAGTCAAGATACAAGGTTCCTCCTGTAGTGATGTATCATTGAGTCTTTGTGTGCGATGTACAGTAGGTAGTTCTACTGGATATTAGTCTTTGGAGGGTTGTAGCTTACCACGGTGGAAGTGTGTAGTGACATTAAGGCAATGAAGAAATGTTTCCTGGCGGTCTCAAGTTTTCTTGTTCAGATTCCTGCCCAATTGCTGTTGTTGCAGGCTATTTGATTTATGGTAAAATTGTAGTCTGGCTTTTTGGGCTCATGTAATTGATCTTTCTTAAAAGAAGTGCTAGAAGATAACTTTTCGTGGTAAGGTTTTCTGCTTTTACGTTTTTCCTTGCAACATCTTCCTCCATAGAATCTTTTTAGGTAGTTAAGACTGATGATAGTAGCAATCTATGCCATCAAATTGGCCCTCATTTTATTTTTTTTAACAAAAAAAAAAAAGGGAGGGGGGGTGGAATTACTATGAAGAATAGAACCAGCAATCACAGCTAAATCTATGAGAAAGGAGAAGCAATCAACCGTACGAGATGAAAAGTAACAAAAATCTATCTACTAAATATTTCTCAACTTAAGCAGGTTTAGGTTTGACTGTTACAGAAGATACTATCAAGATTCCAAATAAATGGGTTGACAAGAACCAAGGCAGAAAAAAAAGTTATCCACCCATTTACTGTAGACTACATATGCACCATTGGAATCGGGAATGCAATCATCTTGTTTACAGTGATGGCTAAATCCCAATCAAAACTACATTGAAATGTGTTCCACTAATTCAAAATTGAGTTAGTAAGGAAGAAGCCCACTCCACACTTCTTCCTGTGTTACACAGATGCACTGCACAGCTTCTTTTTGATTGAACAAGATCACCAGAACCCACAAAATCCACAAGCTTTTCAACAACTGACAGTGCCTTATTAAACAATACTAATATATACATTGTGCCTTCAATCATTTTACTATCAATTAACAAAGCAGGACTGACATATACTCAGACTGTGGCTTCATTTGTTTTACTATCAATTACAAATGCATATTTTTGGCATTTATATGGATGCACATGTAACTGCATTTTCCTTAGGTGGTATTTGGAGTGGTCTTTATTCATTTGTTAGTTGTCCTTTTATATTTTTGCAAAATCTGATACATGAGTAGGGGAGCAATAACCAATATTTATTTTCCATGCTATTTTTACTTTCCACCATCTTTGAGATATTCTAAATATAGAAAATGGAAGCATATCTTATAATAACACAAGCACCTTCGTCACTCAAAACCAGTTCCTAGCATCAGCACAGAATAGCTCAAATGCATTAATTCTACTTATTTTAGAGAAGTGTTATTCTGTTTTATTTTTCTGCAGTCACTAAACTTTTTATTCCAAAAAACTTCCAAAATAATTTTCATGCAAGTGGGATGCCCTATTGCATTTGATGCAAGTGCAGTACCCTATCGGCACCCTAGCCTATCTTCAGGCACCAAATTAGCACTAGATCATGCTAAGAATCAATTTAAAATCCTTTGATGAACATAAGGCTTTATTCAATGGGGAGGAAAGTTAGAACACAGGTAGCTCAAACCAGGCTGCATGGGAAAGAAGCACGGGAAATACATCAAGATCTAGAATAGGAAGGGTGAAAATTTAGGTACTACTTTCTCATTCTAGTAGAGGTGGCAAGTGATTCACTTAGCCTTTTAGGTAAAGTGGTAGATCATAATGGCATTAACTAGGTCCTCAAGATAATTAAGGATGTTAATATGACCCTTATTCAGCTTGCTGCAGGAAAAAGATCTTAAAAAAAAAAAGTGCCTTTTCCCATCGAAAGAATGACCCAGGAAGTCCATTATTCCAAACTCGGTCCTTCTAGTCAGGTATGCAATCCCCTACCAAGCTTTCCTCCAAACTGTGCATGCACCCCCAGTCAAAGTCAAGGATCCTCAGAAGGAGCCATGTTCGGAAGCCCTTGTTCCCCGGTCTTAGAAAAAGGCTTCTTTAGTCAGACAACTTACAGATGATTCCTCATTTGAGATTGCAAGAACACACCAACATTTTTCAATGTTTGTTTTCACCCTTCCTCTCAGGATCTTTAGCACCCACCCAACCCTTCCCCCGATGAAAAAAAGACAACTACAACGAAAGACAATTAATACTCGTGGCTTTCTGTGATATCTCCTTATCCAGATTATTCAGGAAAACTTACTTTGTTTCGTCGACGATAACGCGGACAAGGAGGCCGACGAGGCAGAGGGGGTCGAGCGCGATGACGAGGTGGAGGAGGGCGAGCCCGTCGACAAGGAGGAGGAGGGTGAGAGCGGGGGTGCTGGCGACGTCGCGGACAAGGAGGTTGATGAGTCGACAACGAGGCGGGGATGCAGGTAAGCACAAGGGTGCTGGCAGCGACGCGGATGAGGCGTAGGAGGGCAAGCGATGCTTAGAGGAGCAGAGGGATTTTGAGGGGGGTTTGGGGGAGGGATTTAAGGAGGAGAAAGGGTTTTGGGTTGTGATCAAGGGAGGGAAGGGAGAGGCTGGCGGGAGGGATTTTTTTTTTTTTGTGGGGGTGGAAATAGAGGGAACGGGGGTTGCTAGGGCGAGCGCGATGTTTTTTTTTCTGCGATAGTTTTTTTTATGTTTATATTTGAATTTTTTTAGATGACGTTTAATTAGAAAGATGTCTATATAAACGAAGTTATTATTATTTTTATTATGCTAATTTATTAACATCATCAAAGATAGTGATATTAGACTTAATTAAATATCATCTTTAGCCTTTTTTGTTGTAATGGTATTATTGAGTTTTAGGTTTAGAAGTTGTACCTTGTTGTAAACTTCTTCTCCTGTTACTTGAGAATGTTGCTCTATTCCTCAATTGTCGGTGTTGTGGAAACTATTGTGAGGAGCTTTTGGGTTTAAGTGTGTACTTAATGCTATTTCTATATCAATAAGGTCAAGTGGAGGAAGGAGGTATGATGATAGGTTGGGGTTTTAGTTAGGGTTCTTAATCATATGTGTTTTGAGTGGAAGAGATGTGTGCAGGTTTTATGTGGTGGTAGGGCCCACTACATGTGTTTTGTGTGCATTGAGTTGACAAACAATGTTCCAATAATTAATTGAGTGGAAAGATAACTTATAAGTTTTTTGTCCTTTTAGAAAAACAAAATTAATGCCTTAGGAGATAAGCCCACCAATAGTGATGTCTCATGTTGCCATCTAACCTCTCTCAACAAGTGGAAAGGAACAAAGGTTCAATGAATATGCTAAAGCACCTTACACACAAAGACAAAACTTCTTGGGAAGTATGGATCCTACAGATGGAAACTGATGTCAAAACTTCAAGGTCTCAGAATTAGCAAAGAAAATTTAGATTGACAGATTTGACCTATCTATCATACCCAAAAATTGAAAATAATAATGCCAAAACAACAAATCAAATATTTCATTCCACGTACAAATTAGAAAAAAAATAGAAGGCTTTAATTTTAAGAACCAAGTGACTAACCGATTTTAGTCATTCAATAAATAACACTAAATCTGAAATTTCCACTTCAGCTCTATTACAACCTACACCCCACCCTAAAAGGAATTCGGATCGATTTTTCAATAACTCCCTAAGATCCATAATTATCCAACACATAACCACGAAACATAATACATGCACAATGGATAGCATCACACATCTAGCATGAAAGGTAATAAATTTGAATTTAAAATAGAAATCTAGGTGCAAAGAATCAAAAAGCACAATCCATAGCTATCGAAGAAGATAAAAGAGTATGAGTCCCAAGAAAATAATAATAAAAGTAAATGAATGATAAAGGAAGGAATTAAATTAAGCAGGTAATTGATGAGGTATGGCTCATCATAACTAAAATGTCCAAGTCAAGCTAGAAACTAGGTTAAACATTACATAATTAACACATGAAATGAGTTAAGTATGAGAAATAACAAAAATAACCTACAACATACAATTTGTGTGAAAAGCGCGAATTTAAGTCATAAAATTAGATATTCTATTCAAAAATGTAAATTGATGATCTACTTGCAAATTCAACACACAATTGAATTCAAAAGTACAAATCAAAAGTGAAATCAACTTCCTAAATGTTCGATTAGGCTTCAATAAAAACTTGGTTGCATTTGGATATCATTAGGACCTCGCATCGTTAACATTACACTTAGGTCCTTTAAGTACACACATTTCATTCATTTAAAGCCTTCAAGGACCTCTTATAAACCATCGAGGACCTTTTTATAACATCCAGGGACCGCTCTGCCATCTTTCTCCACCACTAATGGTTCTTGCTACAATCTTTCCACTGTTTCATTCCAAGGGCCTCAGTTCAATTCTTCCTCTAGACCTGCACTTGTGAACCACTGTAGCGGCTCAAGAACACGGGAATCGCAGTCATTCATCTCATGTTTCCACGATCTGACGGCCAAATCAAATCCAAACTTCACGCACTCCCACGCGTAGCTTCACCCATTGCTCCAGATCTCATCAACGGTTGATCTTTGGATTAAAGCTTCCTGCCTTCCTCTCTCTTCATCTCCATCGCCCAAGCCCTAATGGACTAATCTCACCCTTGCTGTGTTTGGATTCACTCAATTGCCTACTTAAGCCCCTTGAGCTCGCACGCAAGCCATCGACCCCCTCCTACTTCCTTGAGTTGATCCTTTCCTCCCTCTCCAGCACTTCTAACCCCTTCACTTGCCACGCCTATGACAGGGGTGTGGTTTTTCAGCCACAATTCCTCCTTGCCGCTAGCGATAACGTATGCCTGAGGACAACCCTAGAGCTCCTCTTGTGGGCTTTTCACTCGCTAGAGACCTCCTACCTTTCCTCCTCCTTAGTCGCCGGCTTTGGATCCAAAGGTCTTGTTCGTTTGATTAGATTAGGATTTCCAGCATTCTAGGAGTAGATTAGCTAGAGTAGTGATTAGTGTAATTATATTAGCTAGGAGTAGATTAGAAATCAGAATTTGTGATGGATTGGTTTAGATTAGAGTTAGATCAGGATTAGATCACTTTCGCCCTCTCTGATCAATTCAAATCAAAGAGGTGATTTCCCGCTCTCACTTCAATACCCTGTTCTCCCCCTACATCACACCGACCATATTCATTGATTTCCTCGCATGTTTTTCATCGATCACCCACTCATCAATCATCAAATCAAATTTGATGCTCTTGAGCATCTAGATCTGATTGAGCGCTAAAATCTACCTGGGGGGTCTCCCATTCACTCCATCTATTCACAAAGACCCCCAATCCGATTTTAATTGGACTGATTCGCTTGATTCTTTTAGATTTGTGTTTCATGCCCAATCTTGCGATTTTCAATTTGTGGATGAACATGCACTCAATTTAAGCCTTATTTTTGGGTAGTTTTGTCGAGGATAATCAATGGTATTGATTTGAGACTAAACAAGGACCCAACGAATTCTAAGATGATCACTAGATCACCTTGATCACCAATCAATGGTGTTCAAGACGATCAGATCAGTAATGAATTCAAAGTAAATGCCCAAGTCAAGGCAACATTGTATTCTCATTCAAGACATTCTTCTTAATCTAAATGTCAAGGTTTAACTAAGATATTTGAATTGTCTATGTTGGATTTTGAGTTTAATGGGAAGAGGATTCACTATTAATCCAATTTATCTCTTTTATTGTCTATGATAAAGAGAATGGATTGGATTAAGATGCTTTAAATTTCATAACTCGGAGATGGATTTTTAGACCTTGATAAAAAAGGGTTACACTGATTTTGAGGGGTTTTAATTGAATTTAAGGATGAAAATATTTTTTATTGTAACTGGAGATTTTAGATTTGATTTTCCAGATCCTAAGTCTCTCCTATTCAACACAGTAGCATTAGTTGCTGGGAATCGCAGCAACTGTTGCAGTAGCTTCCAGCTGCTGGTTTCATGGCTAGGCAGTTGCTGAAGTAATTTGAGTTTGGTTTAAGCTGTCTTATTCTTGCAACTACTGTCTGAGCACCTTCAACACCATCTGGTTAGTTGTTTTAGAGCACCTATTGCAGCAGCAGTTGCTGCTGGGGATTTTTCAGCATTTGAGCTGCTATTATGAGCAGCAGTAGCCACTGATTTGCTAAGCTTTGAATTGACTTTGAGGATTGAAACAAGCTGACCTTATTTTATTATGTTAGAACCATCTTGTACAAGCGTTCATGTACTTGAATTGAGTTTTAATTCAACTAGAATTGCTTATAATCTCTTGGTAAATACTTTTATCAGCAGCATTCATGTGCTCAACTGTCCAACTTGTGATTTTAATGAAATATACTATGAAAATCATATATATTATGAAAATCATGCTTAATTACTCCATGATTTCATGTGATGTGATGAATGTATTTAAGTGCTTAAAGCACTATTTCAGCCCTTCAAATTGATTTTAGTGCCTTAGGTTTTCACTTCCAATACCCTTCAAGGCCTAAATTGGTTTGGTTTGTATATAAATAAAAAAAATTCAAAAAAATAAAATAAAGGTACCTTGAGTAGGATTAGGTATTTTTCTATGTGTGTGTCAAGTTTCAAGGTAATCTAACCATCCGACTTGGTAGAATATACTAGTCGACGGTTCCATATACCTTGGAATTTAATAAAAGAACCAAACTTGAAAAACACCAAAAACAACTCTTTCTCTCTCATCTCATTCTTTCTCTCTCATCCTCTATCTCCCCTCAACCTATAAAAACCATAAAAATCAGAAAAACCGTAAAAATATCCTATACACTATGTATATACTTGTATATATAAGTTAAAGCTAAGCTAAGTGTATATATTGTATATGATGTACATAATAAGTATAAATAACTAATATATGTATTATATATATTAAATTAAGTATTTAGAATAATTTATTGTATAATTATCTATTAATTTATATTAATTAAAAGTATACTAAACTAAGTAATTATATAAACCCATTTAAAGGTACATAACTGCACTTGATACTGTACATACGTATTTAACTATGTATTATGTATTGTATATTACCTGTAATTTAATTTAATTAAGTAATTATAGTAGGTAATTAAGTTATTAGTTTAATTGGGTAATTTATTAACTTAAAATAAAATAAATTAGTAATTTAATCTAATGCTGAAGTAAATTATAGTGTACATTTATATAATATTAAATTAAGTACTTTCAACGTATTTATACTGTATTATAGTATTTATATATAATTTACATGTAAAACAATCTAAAACATGTATTTATTTGTACATAAACCAAAATAAAGTTCCTAAAATATAATAAAAACGTGTAATAAATAAGTTATTATATAAATTAACTCTGTATATTATCAATTTTGTAATTAAGTCAATAATTTAGATGTTAATTAATAAATTAAATCCTAATTTAATGTGTATAATTAGCCAACTTCAACTAATTTAATTATATAGCTAAATAATTTATTTTCCTAAATTAACTATACCATTATATAGCCCTATATAGGGGATTTTTAAAAATATAATTTGTTGTAAAATCGAATTTAATTTGGGTCCTTAAATGGAGAGCCAAAACCTCAATTTACACGTAATTTCAATGTGCTGGCAGCGCTAATTTGGGTGCTCAAAATAGCGCCACATCAGTGCCTACTGAGTGAATGACACTGTATAATTTAATTCGTGCCCTATGCCGACCAATCATCATCACAGGACGTAAAATAAAATCCCATGCCTTCTCTCCTCTGATACTGAATTAGCATATATTGATACGTTTGCACAGTGGTGGGCTAAGGGCCACGCACTGTAGTTGGACCTGTGGGGGCCCAATATTGGTTTTGAAATCGAATATTAATGCACAAATAATAAACTAGGGTTAGCTCAAAGTAGAGGTCTGATCCTACCCTCTTGGGTGCTATGTATTCCTCAAAATTGGTCGGCTCGCCCATTAAAAGCCTAATTTTTAGGTTGATGAACAGTGTTTATGTAAGAGAGGCCCTAAATTTGACAAGTGTTGAGAAGAAGAGAGAGAAGAGTTGGCCGAAAATGTGGCTAAGTGTTGGTGTGAGTGCTGTGTTGTGCACCTGTGTATGTATAACTAAGGAATATATATATAGTATACAATATAGTATATGTGTATAAATGTATATAAATAAGTAATTAAAAGTGTGTATATGTATACAATAAATAATGTACGGTATATATATATATGTATATATGTATAAGTGGATTAGATGTGTTTGAGCTCCTACATATGTATATAAATAACCTAAGGGCATTAATGACAGCTAGATCCATTACTGTACATTTGTATATATGTTAGTATAGAGAACTAATTTGCCTTATGTTATCTATGTATTTTACTAAAGCTATAGCGACACTTATATATGTTACTGTATATATAAAATATGTTACTATAGATATTAGTATGTTAATATAATTTAGTATAGTAAATATTAATAGCCATTTTTGTACCTATACTTAGGTATTATTTGTAATAGTTATATATAATTAACAGTGTAATATTAAATATTTTTTTATGCCCTCTTATTGTGAATATGTTTCAGGCATTGTGTTGCATATTAACTGATTCTTTTGTAAATAATTAACAATTCTTTCATTTATTGATTCATTCATTCATTTTGTAAATAAAATTAACATTTTTGAACTAAAAGAATATTTTTAAACTTAGAGGGTGATGTATATCAATAACTACCTCTCAGTGAACGAGCTGGAAATAAATCAGTAAAAATTGTAAATAAATAAAATTGACATGACATCGGTTTGCATTTGTGACATCTATACTACATCAATGCACATTAAATATCATCTTTATTGCAAATCGGTCGTCGATGATTAGTAATCCCACACACCAGCTACGATGACAAACTCAAACCTACATCGTCTCCTCTTGCAGCCACATAACCAGGCTACTGCTTACCAAAACTTGAGTACGAAGTCCAGATAATAGGGTGCCTACAAATGCTGAATAGAGTAGCAAAGGAGTAAAAATCCAAACACTAGAGAAAAGTAAAGAAGCAAGAAACGAGTACTTGTACATACATACTTGTCTTTAATTAACAAACCATTATTCAATTATTTAAAAGTATGTGCCTTCACATTTTCCAGTCAGAATCTACCCCAAAGTCAGATCCTTTGAAGATATGAGGAGATATTATTATGATATCCTAGGTAGTAGGCCGGATCAACTTGAGACATTCTCTTACCCAAGATAATAACTCTTACTTACCCTACAACTTGGTTAATAGCCTCGGGGTCTCACCTTAGGTGAAGTGATGACGACAAGCTCGTGTATTTCGCATATAGGATGTTACCTTGCACTGGCACACAATCAATTCTCTCAACTACAAGATACAAAAAGTGACACTAAAACACTTATGCCAATTAACATGTATCCATAATATCTAGCTACATGATTGGCTAAGCAACTTAACAGAAGAGTTGCAAAAAGACTACCTCACCCCTTGAACGGTCCCGAACTGCTATATACAAAATGTCATAGGCCGAGGCCTTGACTTGAAGACTTGAAACTTTAGTTATTATGACCATAAGGTTCTCTTGATTTCATCTACCCAAGCCATTAGGTTTCTCCATCCATTTATCATTTTCATTAACGACATAGGTCAGAACTTTATTTATTATTTAGTCTCAATGATTTAGTCACTCATGTAAACTTCACGTTCGGCATGAGTCAATTAATAAGTAAGATTAACTATACAACAACCTACATAAAAGATTAGTATTCTTTTACTTCTATAAGTCATTCTCAACATTACATGAAAGCATTTTGCATCAACAATAGTTAGGTCATGAGATCAATTAATTCAACTATGTTTAATATCAAGAAGTCCATCAATTAAGTTCACAACTCTTTATTTATGAATTAATCACGTTCTCAGTCATGTTGTGTTCATATAAAGCAATATTTATATTTATTCAAGTATCCAAACATGAGTAAGTAAAATAGAACTCAAAACTCTGGTACTCAACAAAAGGGATGACGATACACACGTATAGCAACACATAGTCGATATATTAATGGCTCAAAACAACAAGATCATTCATAACGAAGGTGAAGTCAAGGCAACTCTACCTAAGGTTGTCAGGGAGTTATAGCAACTCTAGATGTCAGGTCGGAGGATCTTGATCACTGTTCACGCCTCCTTCACCCTCATTCATGCTCTGAGATGATCTTAAGTCAAATGCAGCGCAGATGGGTTCCATAAGCATTAAATGACTTCGTTGTAAAAATGCACATGGGGGGGTGATGAGAGGCTCGTCATGGCTTCTAATTCATCAATATTAGCTAGTTTTCCGAGTTAAATTACTAGTGCATAGCATTAAAATAGGGTTGATTATATAATTAGGGTAAAAAGAGTAAGGAACTTAATTATATGTTAAAATAACTAAATTAAGTTTTAATAAATATCTACTAATGTTTAATTAATAATTGGGACTCAATTATAACCATTTAGCTATATATAAGAATTCTATCTAATTTATAATATTTATATGAGCTAAGTTGTTAATGAACTTAATAATGCTAAGTATTTAAATAAATATAGCTAAAAGGGACAAAAATGTAATCTCATGGCATATATATTTTATTTGTTGTATTTATAATAATATATAAAAAATTGAAAAGAAAATATATTAAATTGCTTTAAAAAAAATGATTGTTTGCATTTTAGTCACTAGGTTTTATGTCAATTAAATCCTTTCATTACACTTAGGTCCCTCAAATATTGCCTCTAGGTCACTGTGTATAACCCCCATCTTCCACTCTTCTTCTGCTTGGATGGCCACCATTGGCCAGTGACCAGACTGTCCGAAGACCCTCTATCCTACATCAGAACTCTTCCCCCTTTGCTGTTGAACCTCCGTTCACCACCTACTTTCCATCCAACGGTTCAGATGAGCCTAAAGTGCTATTTTCTAGAGGTAAATAAGCTCATCGTCATCAAAGACGACAACTGATAGCGTGCTTTCGTTGAAGATCAATAATGCGTTGTAGTATAGCGACGAAAACGAATCAACGTTTAAAATTTATAATGCTTGAAATGTGAATTTCAAGGTTGTCTTAGGGAACAATTTAATGTGCAATTTATCCACTAATCAAATGAATGTAAAATGAGGTGCAATAGCTTGATACAAAAAGAAATATAATATGCAATGAATATCAATATCAAATATGTAAATGAACTCTTAAATCACAAAAACAAATGAAGTGTTAAAGGATAAAAGAATATGATTTTCAACTAGCACAAATAGACTCAACACTTAGGCTTTATTCAAGCCAAACCAACCAATTAGACATCCAAACTAATCTCTCAGACGTCTTAAAGTTAGAAATCAAACATTTGCGATTTAGCTTCAAGCCAAGACAAAATCTGCCCAAGGCCCTTTTCACTGAACAACCCAAACTCGACCCAATGCAACCCGACTTAGGCGCACGCTCAAGTGTGTGCGAGCATGTGTGTGTACATGCGTATGGGTAGGGTTTAGGGGACCCAACCCCCTGTGTCCATGGGCAACGAGCCCATGGGCATAATTCTATTTATGGAAAAATCCAATTCATCCCTCCAAGAGGCGGGATTGTCCACCATGTGCCTCCTCCGTGCTTCACTTGCAAGATGCTGCTAGTCAATTGGAGAAGGTTGGTCATTGGATCTTGAATCTAATAGCCCGAATCAACTCCCACGATGATTTTGCAGCTATTGAGGGGGTACTTCGATGGGTGGTTCGTCGGATGCGTGGTTGACGACGTCGAAGAAGGAGCTTAAGTCAGTGGGTGACCTGCAAGCAAGAACATAGGACCTTGACCCAAATTAAAACCACCAAAAGCTTTGGCGAGCTACTCCAAAGCAAAGACCTATGGTAATTGAGGATGACAGTGGATGGGCGTGGCCGGAGGTGAAGCATCAAAGAAGCTTCACCGATGGCAATGGTGGGGGACGATGGAGGTGATGTATGGGACAATAACCTTAGGCAAAACCTCTGTGTGAAGATGGGGAAGCTTTTGCCCAAGTTTATTGGGTGTAAGGAAGGCAAGGGGGATGAGATGGTGACAACGGTGACGGAGGAGGTCGTCGGTGTCAGAGAAGGAGGAGTTGAAGAATGGAGCTAAGAATCTCTAGAAACCTAATTAGAGAGGGGAGAAGTAGAAGACCTAAACTAATTTTGAGAGAGGAGGGGAGATAGGTGTTGATGCGTAATCGTCGAGTGTTAAGAAATGTGCGTTGTAGTACACTTAACAAAAATGCAACAAGCACTTAAATTTATAAACTCGAAAACAATGTGAGACCGAGGTCGTTCGCAGGGAGCAAGTTTGGAATTCACACACTAATCGCGATATAAAAATAATGAGCATAATCAATGAATCACAATTAAAGATATTCAATGAATAAACTACTCAGAAATATATTCAATGATAAACCAATGTATTTCAAAAACAATAGGATAAAAACAATATAAGAAAACCCCAAAAACAATGGTGATTTAGATCACCTTTTAGCTCCTTCAACTTAAGCATACATCCCTCGGTTCAAATTTCCCAACAGTGTTCAGAACCACATATATCTCATGCCAGAACATATATCAAATGACTCCACATCACCTCAACCAATATCAAACGTCAGGTATAACCCCAGATGACTTAAGTGATCACAATACAAGGCACCAGCACAGCACAAAGCCAATGCACAATGCCTCAAAGATGCCTAAGTATTAGGCAGGCATGCACACATCTCGAGGCATCAAGTATGAATCCTGAAGCAAAACCCCCCCTTTCCTTCTCAAAGACTCTCCCCTAATCTCTCTAATCAGATAATCAGGTCTTTTAGACGGGTAATTGGATCCGAGTATAGGACCAAGCTCACCGGTGTGGGTAGTGAGTGAAGTGTGAGAGGGCATGAGAGAGCGCGTGGGCGAGGGGACCTCACCCTTGTGTTCAAGGCAAGCAACTGAAGGCAACAAAATAACTTTTGTGCTGCACTTGTCTCATACGTTCACGATGTGGGACTAATGTCCCAACTTTCTTCGCGTAGCATAGCTGGCAATGTCCATGGCCAATTGAAGTAGCTACTCTATTCCCTTCGTCGATTGAAGCTGCAGGTTGCTTTGCAAGATGGTTCCACAGCGGCTGGACGTGGAAGCAATGACTATGACGGTCGGAGGACGACAGTCAAAGGCGGTGGAAGTTAGCTCACCGACAATACCTGAGATAGCAAAACATGGGCTTCAAGCCTAAATTAGAAGGCTCTTGAGCAGCAATGTGAGGCAAGAAGAGTGACGGTGGTGATGGCGGAGTGTTTCATGGTTGGATGTGGTGGGACGAAGTCAGAGATGACCGCAGGTTGTGGGTTCGGTCGACAGTGGCCTCTAGAGGTCAAAAGCTCCAATAAAGTTGGGGCTTTTGATCTCTGGGGTAAGAGGAAGGTTGTGGTGGTGGTCACAGGTTGTGTGGGTGCGTGTGGAGGTCAAGCAAACTCGTCGGAGTTTCGCTAACCGTAGGGAAGACAGTGGTGGAACGGTGGGATGAGTGTTCGATCCTAAGGTCAAAGTAGGTGAAATTGAAGTAGAGAGAAAGAGGGAGGGAAAGAACTTATCTACGAATGAAGGGGATGAGGATTTGGCGCACTGGTGTGATTGTCGGCGCCAGAGATTAAGGTTGCTCCGAAGATGAGAACGGCGATGAGGAGAGGAGGCAGCTCCTGCTGTGGCTAGTGAGACACAGAGGAAGGTGAGGAAGAAGGACCAACCAATTTGTCCATTGGCCATCCTGATGAAGGGGTTTGGGAGGATTGCCAGAGTTGAGTCGAAGGTCGGTCGGAGAATGGAAGAATTGGGGTATTTTGGGCCTAAACTCAACTAAAGAGAACGTTAGGATCAAGAGGAACCTTTATAGAGCTTGAGCATGCTCAATTTAGGAAGATTTCTCACAGATTCAATGCGATTTGATTTGGGTTTCCTTAAGGATTTCAAGATCTTCACCTAAGCTCTAAGGTGCGATTTGGGATCCCTGATGTGGTTCAATCGATGGAGGATCTTCTAAAGATCGTTCCTTCCAAATTTGGGAGGAATTGGTTAAGGAAACAAGGAGATCTCCTCGTTTGAAGGGCGGTAGCTTGGGTTCACACCTGCCATTACGGTAGGGACCTAAGTGTGAAGAAGATGACAAACCTAGGGTCCTATTTGCAAGAGATTTCGAAAGTTAGGGGCTTGACTTAGAGAAATAGATATTTAATGGACTAAAATGCAAACTAAGTCAATATGGACTCTGATTGGACCCAAATTTTGGTAAAAACTTAATTTTGACCCAAGAAATCTGATGGTGAAGTTGGATTTGAGTTTTGACCACGTTTGATTGGATAATTTGCACGGAAGCCCAACAAAATCCCATCTGAGATTCTGTTTAAAGTCAAAATATGTTCATATGGTCAAACCAAGGGTACCAAGCCTCGTGGAATATTTTTATATAAATTTTAGGAGGTTTAGATGAATTTTCTCCTAACAAGAACCTCCTTAATTTAAGCGGGTTTGAAATTAGGATTTTGTGTTATGATTCAGTTCTCAAAACACATGAAACCCTGTTCTGTCTGTGTGAACCCACTCATTGGACTTTAATGCTCATTTGACCTTTAATTAACCCCTAGGAAACCCCGTGGTTATTCTGCATTTGTGATATGATGTTAAAATTACAAAATTAGCCCTTTTTAATGTTTTCTCAAAATGGATTTGCAAGGAATTACGATCCTCAGGCGATCATGTAGGAGCATTTATCTCTTGATTCTGATTAATTAAGGCTAGTTATGACTAATGATGGTGTTACCATCAATAGGTTTTCGGTGTGGCTATCGACAACGGTGAAGCAGGGGAAAATTCGGAGCCAACGAAGGGAGATAGAGGCTCAAACTTCACATGAAGCTTCGTGGAGGCACGAGAAGGCAAAGCCATCTGCCTATTGTACATGGTAGAGGATGTGGAAAGGGGACAAGCAAGCTCTGAGGTGAAGTAGACGTTGGTCGATGTGGAGGAAAAAGAGGCGATTTCCGGCCAATTCACGCACGATTTGGACTTAATGGAGTAAAGACCGTTATACAGAGGAGGTTCCCCTCTCAATTGGGCCAAGAATTGCTCATTTGGAAGGTGATTTTGCCGCGACTTTAGCTCTCACCTCTTGAGCTCACTGACGATGGAATCAGCCATGATTGACCTCGTGAAGATGCTCATTAGATTGGGAAAGACGTGATTGACAATCTCACCAATTTTGGTAAGACTTAGTTGAGATTTGATCAATCAATTTGATGATAAAATATCAACGTGCATGGGTTCTCTTCTTGCTGCACTTTCCATGTCTGATCGTAAGGAAGAAGATGGCGGAGGGACCTAACTGCAAGAAAAACCTAGAAACAGGGGTATTTTTGTAATGAATAGGGATAGATGGATTAAATTGTAAACTGGATCAAGATGGACTTTAATTGGGCTCAGAATTTAGGGTTACCCTACTTTGGACCCAAGGAATCTAGTGGGTACCTTAGATTTGGGTTTTGAAGTAGTTTAACTAGGTAATCTACACAAAAGCCTAAAACAAGATAAACTCCTGCCTAAGTCTCTATTTTTTGTCAAAACAGGCTCCGTTAGTCAAAGCAAAGGTTCCAAACCTTATGAAATATTTTTTAATGATTTTTATGAGGTTTAAATTACATTTATTTCTACCAGAACCTATTTAATTGAAGTGAGGCTGTAATTAAGGTTTTTCTTAATAAATTAATTCTCAAATTCCAAAAAACCATAGTTTAGTCAACTCAGGCCCACTAATTGGGAATTAAGCTCATTTAACCTTATATTAGACACCAATTATCCCCTTAGTTAATCTGCATTAGTGATTTCTCATTAAAATAGGAAAATTAACCCAATTTCCTATCTTCTTCTCACATTTAGCTCAAAACAGAATTACGACTATCTAAAGGTTATTCGGGAGTATTTGACACTTGATTTTGGCTAAATTAAGGTTGTTTTGACGAATGATGGTGTTACCATCAACGATGGTGGTTTCTCCACACCTAGATGCAATCACGGCCAAATCCCCTCCCCCTGACCTTTACCAGAGCCTATAAATAGGTCTTCAACCCTCCAATTACAAAGGTCGACCTCCTATCCCTCTTCCCCAATAGTGATCGACGATAGGCTATTGATTCCAATTCCAACTACCTTCTGTCTCCTTCTCGATCTTGTTCCATGGTGGATCAGCTGCCACTCTCAACTCTTCTTTCTCTGCTCCGTCTAGCTAGTAACGGAGGAGCGTCATTCCTTAATCTTAGTGCTTTTAATCTGACGTCGAAGCTTCTACTCTACCTCATCTGATTTCATCCAACTCCGGTGAGGTCTCGTCGATATCCTCTACCCCAATTCATAGAATTAACACGTAGATTAGACTTAGAATTTAGTTTAGATTAGATTTGCATAGTTAATTAGGTAGATTAGCATAGTTTAGTCTTTGATTGCTTCCTTTCTTCTCCAACTCCAGCAAGGCCAATTCGGTCTTGTTCGGACCTTGAATCACTAATTTCATCGCACATTCACCTTCTCCACCACATCACGATACTCTTCACCTTCTCCCTACCTTGATTAAATTGTAATCATCAAACACCCAATTTTCCTATCAAGTCCTGATCACCATTGTATATAATGGAGATCAGGAGAGTTGATTTCACTAAATCATTCATCCAATCACCTCCGCCTTATTATATAGAGCATTTTGCCTCAACTTATTGAGGAATTCATTTATTTGAATGCTCTGACTAACTTGATCTTAAATTCAAATTAATTTGAGTTTTCCTAATTAATATGATCTATTTATGAGTGAATTGGTGTTCGCTTGAGGCTACTGACGACTTCAGGAAGACTCTAAACTTGATTTCGAGATATTTCATGGAGATTTGATCCTAATGATCTTTACTAGCGTTCATCGGAGTTTCGGTGAGCTCCGACAATATCATACTTGAACGACAGACCATAGAACCTTCTATGAAGCTCTAGATTTGTGGCTTAGGGTACAATCATTGATTTCCACTCATGAAATCTATGTTTTAATGATCTAACCACTCTAATCAACTTCATCTTCTTTATCTCCGATGAAGTTTTACATAGTAGTCTTTTCATTCCCCAAACTTTCTTTTAGGTCCAGAAGCATCAATAGTTCATCCCGAACCTAGAACATCCCTTAACTAGGATGTTAACTTCTTGATTTACACTATCAAACAAACATCCTCTTACGCTCAGGCGGCAGACCTAGAGCACTGTGTTCCAGTGATCAATCTTTCTTCATTTTGATTTAGACAAGTTTCTAAGGTCTTTTCAAATCTATCTGAAGTGTTTGATTGATTATAAAGTGTCTTGAACTCAAATTCAACTTTTGAGGTGATTTAGTTAACTTGGATCGAAATGAGAGCTTAACGCTATGAATCTTGATTCTAGGAGTTGCTAAAGTTTCCTTAGATTGAAATGAACTTATTGGAGTTAATTCCCGGGAGTTTCGAAGTCAATCTGGTAAGTTAGGATGTTTTGAGTTTGTTGGGTAGTTGTGACCTGCAGATGTGGTTCATAGAGCATTTGATGAGATTTTGAACTAATTTTAGCTAAGAACAGTTTGTTTTAGTCTTCTGAACAGGTTAAGAATTGATTTAG
Organism: Thalassia testudinum; assembly: GCA_037157565.1. Lineage (NCBI taxonomy): Eukaryota > Viridiplantae > Streptophyta > Magnoliopsida > Alismatales > Hydrocharitaceae > Thalassia > Thalassia testudinum. Next base: position 56,508,085 of record JAZHRO010000002.1, read on the forward strand.
AGATTCCAATTTGCTGATTAGTCCTATTTGAGTCTTCACAGACCTATTTTGTTGATCTGGAGAAACTTTGAGAGTTCTCCAAGTTTCCTGAAGTTTCTTAAGCTTTCCTCTATGCTTCTATGAGCATGGAATAGGCTTAGGCACTTTCAGAGATACTTAGAATCAAGAGAGAAAGTGAATCAATAGGTAACTTGAGGATTTAAGCTGAGTTGATGTCGTTGTGCAATCATGGCATAGAGACAACTTTTGGAGATGATCATCTGAGCTGCTATGGTCTTTTCATGGAATTGATGAGTGGAATCGAAAGTTGGGATATAGCTCAAGAGATCTAGACTTAACCTTTGAGATCAGAACTTTGAGTTACTGAGAATTGATCGAGAAGGTTGGACCTGGAGACAAGTGCATGCGAAAGAAACCGAGACTTATTAGTCCCACGTTGGTTGTGCGCAAGCAAATTTTGTTATACTTAATGGACCGCACTGCTAGCAACTCAGTCGACAATGACGCAGGCTGTGTGCTGTGCGGGCATAGCTCTTGCGTGATATATATTGACCTGATTGTACCATTGATGTGGCTCTACGGAGTGGCTTTCGTGCGCCAGGTGGTAGGTGGAGATGGTGCCACGTGGCCTGGTAATGGCACCGAACCAACCCTCTGAGCCGTTGATCCTTTGAACGGCATGTGCGCTGTCTCTGCTTTTGTAATGTGGAGTTAAAGTTGGGAAAATTGGCTAAGTGTTGAGAACACTTAGCCTCCGTTTGGAGGGTGGATAAAACACTGTAGGGATAGGTTAAAATGGAATAAGTGGAGATGGGTGTTTGTTTTGGTTGTGGAATAAGGGGAGGGTTAAGTAGAGGGTTAAAATGATTGGTGGAATGATGTGATATTAGTAAATATTTGTTTAATAGTATAAGTGGCGATGGTAAATGTTAGTGGGCATTTATTTAATATTAAAAGTGAGAGTGGAGGGTGTAGTGGATATTTTTTAATAGTAATAAATGTTATTGTGATTTGATTGAAATGGTTGAAAGTAATTATGTAAGAATTTGTGTTAAAATGATGAGATAAACTTGAACAAAAATCGTGGATTAGGAAAAAACTCCCTTAACCCCATTGCCAAACGAGCCCTTAAGAGAATTCTGAGAAGGTTGTGGGCGAGGCACTGTAGCCTAAGTATTAAACCAAAATGTGCCTTAGTTTTTAATAAATGATGAGCTTTAAATGTGTTGTTCTAAAACAACTTTTTTGTACTTTTTTCTTTTTACAATTCAATGCAAACATTTTTCTTCTTATTATGGAATGATTGCCATGTTATTATTTGTCATTTTTATGCAATTTTTCATGTGGTTAACATATTGTAGTTAATTAGGAATGCAAATGTAATTAAGTAGTTAGTTAATTATATAGTTAATTATTATGGTTAACTTATACTATGACTATGTCTATACTACATTATTAAGTAATAGTATAATGTAAGTAGTAATTTTAAAAACTTAGAAATTATAATATGCTTAGTATAATAGTTATGTTAGTATTAAGCTTATAACCTAATTAAGTAATCCTAGTATCTATTAGGTTAAGTAATTAAAGTATATAGTTAGTAATTATAAACCCTAAGTACATATGTAACCTATAAGCTAACTTAAGTAATAATAGTTATGTATAGTAAGTTAATTAAGTATATATTAAGCAAATAAGTTATATAATAGTTTTGAATATAAGTTGAGTATATTAATTAATTAATTATTGGAATTAAGAATGACAATTAAATTAAAATAAATGGTGAATCTTATGCTAACTTAGCCTCCTAGTGAACAACATAGACCTAACAAGTAAAAATTTATAAAATGTGGTAATTACCTTGCTCACTAAATTATAACTTAACAATGACTAATTAACTATATAAGGTAATTGTACATGAGGGAGGCGAGGGGAGGGGGCGAATAGTGGGATATGAAAAAAATGAAATATCAAGTGCAAATAAAATCAATGACATAAATGACAGTGATTTTTTTGTGGAAACCCAACTCGAAAATCCCTGACTTAGGATTTCCCTGATCGACTGAATCGATCAAATCAATTAAGCACACTATTTTGAATCAAAGGTAGTGTGACTCAATACAACAATATATCAAATCAAACTGATACAATTTTGTTTCTGTAAGATGGGAATACACAACTTGGACACTCTTATAACAAAAACAAAACTAAATACAAAAATCTTATAGAGTCAAAAGATGTAATAAAACACTAACTTCTATAGTTTAAGGAAGTTCCTTATGACAGTAGTGGATCAGAGTGAAGGTGCAGTAATTCAACCTCTCATATGGTGTACTGTAGGCTAGGAGAGAAAGTGTAGAGTTTTTCTCTCTCTTGATCTCTCTATTTGGATATGGTGGGAAGTATTGTTTCTATGGTGTGTATGACAATGGTAAGCCTCTAGGTTATTTATAGTGGTGTTAGGAAGGCTCTAAAATGCTTAAGAAAGGGCCTATAGCCGTTGAGATACATTTGGAACATTAACTCTCGAAATCAGGACAGATTGCACAAAGATTTGCAATGGTTAGAATAGTATTAGATGTTTGGTAGAGTGATTGGATGTCTTATTTGTTAGGTCAGACATATGAATGGAATGGGTAGACGTCTGATAGAATGGGCTCCAAAAGGTTGTCAACATGAACTTGCCGAGTGGACGTCTAATAAATTAATCAGATGTCTTAAATGTGTGTATAGGATAGTTGGATTGGTTGCCCATTGTTGTAATCAAGTCTTTCCTAGATATGGATATGATGTGTGGTCGGATGTCTCAATTAGATGTTGGTCATCTAGTAGGACATCAGATATTTAAATTATTTTTGGATTACTAGATTTAAGTTTCAAGGCCCAACGGGTACCTATTGGTCGTCTAATTGCCTTATTGGATGTCTGAGGGACCTATAGGACATCAATGATAAGGCTAGATGTCTAATTTCCTAAGGTCAATATTGGGCTCCAATGGTCAGATGATAGGACATCTCAAAAGAGGCTTAGTCATTTGATAACGTTTGATGATAACATAGGACGTCTAATTAGGTAGTTTATTTTCTATTTTGGATTTCTCATTGATTCTAAGTTTTGCCAAAGTGTTCTAAGGTTAAGTGTGTTTAGGACTTAAGTTATTATACTTAGGCTCTTTACATCATCTCTAGATGAAGAAAGATAAAATACATATTGAAATAAAAACTAAACTATAATTATCAAGCTTCTCCTTCTTCTAGCTTCCTCCTCCTTGACCATTAACTTATCTCTTCTTCTTTCCTTGCTTCGGCTCCTTATTCTCGAAATGTTAGTCTTCAAAGAGTACTATAACAATTATATGTTTTATTATCATGAAAATTACGTACCATGGTATTTATGCACCAACACCTAAGGCTTTAATAACATTTACAGAGGTCAAAATGAAGTTTAGTGTTCATGAAGGGTGGTGCATGAAATTTTGGATTTCGATAATACCTTATTTATCAAAAGCAGAGGTCAGGTCACCTCAAACTAGCCAAAATAAGTCAAATGGGGTTTAAACTAGCCCAATAGGGCCCTAGACCGATCGATCGGTCTAGATCGGGTGCTAGCCCCTACGCTGCTATGTGTTACTCCAAGATTCACCTAGCTGCTCACATGCAGAACACTCACTTGGCACTGATCTTGGCCACCTGATCCTATATGCACATGATTATGCGTGGGACCTCCTCTCCCTCATGCTCGAGATTGTGCTCCTATTCCTCAGTGCCGCACCTCCTACCCCCTTTACTGCTACTTGGTGGTGCCTAGTTGCACTATTGTACGTCATTGCAGATGTGTGGGTCCACCCATTGATTACTGTTGGTGCTAGAGCACTAGGATCATTTGTTTTGATGATAACAAAACACGTGTTATTTAACATTTGCAATTTGAGTCCTAGATTTCAGGTCAATTGCAAATGTGGACGTGTTTAGACGGAGTTCGAGCTCGCATCCAGGACGGATTGGAGGAGCTTGACGGAAAACAGAGGAGGTTCGCGTGGAGCGACAGATTGAAGATACAAGACAAGAAGAATAGGATAGATTCTTTTTAATCATTTCTTGTATCTCTTGTCTTTATTTTCTTGCTCTATTTATTTTCTTTAGAAAATTATGTTAAAGAGCCTCAAAGAACCCTAACATTAGTCCTAGGAACACTGGCACAACCCTAGGATACTTAGGTTTTCTGTAGAATACTTAGAAAACCAATATAGGGTTCAAACAGCACTTCCAGACGTCTAATTCCCAAATCAGACGTCTGATAAAGTATTTTAAGACGTCTGACTGTTGTTTCAGACGTCTGATATCTGTTAGGCTGGGATAGCTAGTTCTGTCTGATGAAATCAGACGTCTAGACATTATACCAGACGTCTTAGGAGACGTCTGATGGACTTGCCAGACGTCCAGATAGTGGACCGTTGGCTAGCTTAGCAGGCACTCAAGATTATGACCGTTAGAGCCTTATCAGACGTCCTTAGGCCTTTCCAGGCGTCTGATAAATGACCGTTTTACCTCGGCTGACCCAAAATCTCTTCTCAGAGATTTTCTACCCGTTGCAACGTTTGGAAATCAATTCCCACAGTAGAAGTAGGTTTCCAGACGTCCAGACATAGTTCCAGACGTCCTGTATGTCGTCTGATGGACTTGCGCAAAAACCCTGTTTAGATCTGATCCAATTCAGGGAGAGACCCGCCCAAAATCAGACGTCTGACCTTGGAATCAGACGTCTTAAAGTGGCCTTCCAGACGTCTGATGCCAAAGTTAGACGTCTGATAACCCTGTCAAACGTAATCATTGTCCTGATTTCGGCCTGATTCTCTTGGGCTTTGTTCCCAACGGCTATAGAACCTTTCCTAGGCCTTCCAAAGCCTTCCTAAGGCCTCTATAAATAGAGGGGAGCCTTTGACACACTTTGCAACACTTAGACACACCAAGAGAAACACAAGACACACCTAAGCAACTTAGTTCCACTCTTTTGTGTCCAAGAGAAGCCCTTACTCTCCAAGCTCTAGCTCCATTCCCTTGAGAGCATCAAACCTTCGCGCACCCGCTCTCCCGCCGTTGTTCACGAGAGCGACATTGCGCCATCGCGTGGCACACGCACCGCGTCATCAACTTGACGCACTCCTTGCAAAGGGGAGTTTCCTATTTCCTATAGAAGCTAGGTTTAAATTCCTTTGTTGGCTCTATAGGATTACTTGTTTTATTTTATCTTTGTCTTTTGGTTGGGTATTCGCTTTGCGAATTCCCGTCTCCTTCGTGGGACAAAATCCTTCTCGTGGAGAGAAGGGGTTGAGGAACGCTACCCTCGTACTTGTAGCGTGGTTGTACTGAGGTTGAATCACCCTCGTTTTAAAGTGATTCGGTCAGTGGATTTGATCAACTAGGTTGATCGAAAAATCTTAACTCGAGAGGGTTAGGTGGTGGTTTTCACCCGGTTTGGGTTTCCACCTAAAAACAATTGTGTACATTTTGTGATTGGTTTCCTTTGGTGAGATTGCTTTATATTTTATTTCCGCATTTTATTACGTCACCCCTCCTGGTAGGGCCGGAAACTTTCAATTGGTATCAGAGCAGATTTTGCTGTTTCGACGTAACAACCAGGCAAGAAGATCATGGAGGGAAGCATAGCCGCAATCAAAATCTCCGAAGGGCAGTCCATCGTCCGACCACCCTATTTCGACGGGAGGGACTTCGGATATTGGAAGTTGAGGATGAAGACGTGGCTCCAAGCCACTGAATTCGAAGTATGGGGATGTTGCGAAACCCCATACGAGATCCCGAAGCGACCCCAAGGAGGCTACTCGCAGCTGCAGATTCGGGAGCTTTCACTCAACGCAAAGGCAATGAATGCCCTGTATTGTGCATTGAGTCTGAAAGAGTTCGATAAAATCCAAGAGTGCACTACCGCCCACGAGATATGGAGGAAGTTAGAAGACACTCATGAAGAGATGAGCTCGGAGGAAGAAGAAAAGGAAGAAACCGCTTGCTTTGGTTTCATGGCCAGAGGAAGCAACAGCAACAGCGACAGCGAAAGCGACGGCAGCGAAAACGAGGTAAATTTCGATTTACAAGAAGCTTTTAATGAACTATTTGAGATTAGTAAATCACTTAAAATAGAAAACAAAAGTATTAAAAAGAACCTTAGTTTTCTTAAAAATGAAAATGATAGGTTAGAAAAACAACTTAAGGACATAGAAGCTGGTCCTAGAATTGATAACCTATTATTAGAAAATCAAGACCTCATCAATGAAAATAATAAATTGATTGAGGAAAATGATAGTCTAAAGTTAGAAATCTCTAATTTAAAGACTAAGATGAGTATTATAGAAAAAGAAATTGCATGTCTTAGGGAAAACTCCAACAAATTAATCAATAAAGTAGATAATTTTTATAGCCCTAAGGTTGAGAAAGGATCTCCATCAAGGAGACCCGCTAACAGATCCGGATCCAAGCCCACTTGGATACCGAAGAAAGAATTAGAATCTTGTTTTGTAGGATTCAGGGATAATTACAACACAAAGGACTGGACCTACAAACTCAAGGCTGGTCAACTCAAGTTGGGAGAACCAAGGAGTAGACCAAGGAGGAGAACACGAAGACCGACGAGACGGCGAACAAACGACGGACCCGCCGCACGTCGACCACCAGATTGGAGATCGGCGCCGATGCCCGGGCCTCCAAGCTACGGATGGGAGCCCCATCCGATGTAGCATCCACCACCACCATTCGGGCCATTTTATTGGCCATGGTAGGTGAGGTAAAACCATTTACCCTATCTTTTTATCATAATCATTTAGATAGGGGGAGTTAAAAAACGATGAGCTAATTGTCAATTTTTAAGGGGGAGATATAAGGTAGCTAATTTTCCTTTAGTAAGGGGGAGAAAAATAATAGCTATCTTGTTATTACAAAAAGGGGGAGAATATCACCTTTGTTAAAATAAATTCATAGAAGAGCATGTTTTAAGGGGGGTTATAGGAAATGTAAAACCAATCAAACCTTTTTGATAATGTCAAAAAGGGGGAGGATTTTTATGCATTATTATTTACGATTTTGTCATCATCAAAAAGGGGGAGATTGTTGGTGCTAGAGCACCACGATCATTTGTTTTGATGATAACAAAACACGTGTTATTTAACATTTGCAATTTGAGTCCTAGATTTCAGGTCAATTGCAAATGTGGACGTGTTTAGACGGAGTTCGAGCTCGCATCCAGGACGGATTGGAGGAGCTTGACGGAAAACAGAAGAGGTTCGCGTGGAGCGACAGATTGAAGATAGAAGACAAAAAGAATAGGATAGATTCTTTTTAATCCTTTCTTGTATCTCTTGTCTTTATTTTCTTGCTCTTTCTATTTTTCTTAGAAAATTATGTTAAAGAGCCTCAAAGAACCCTAACAGTAGTCCTAGGAACATCGGCACAACCCTAGGATACTTAGGTTTTCTGTAGAATACTTAGAAAACCAATATAGGGTTCAAACAGCACTTCCAGACGTCTAATTCCCAAATCAGACGTCTGATAAAGTATTTTAAGACGTCTGACTGTTGTTTCAGACGTCTGAAATCTGTTAGGCTGGGATAGCTAGTTCTGTCTGATGAAATCAGACATCTAGACATTATACCAGACGTCTTAGGAGACGTCTGATGGACTTGCCAGACGTCCAGATAGTGGACCGTTGGCTAGGTTAGCAGGCACTCAAGATTATGACCGTTAGAGCCTTATCAGACGTCCTTAGGCCTTTCCAGACGTCTGATAAATGACCGTTTTGCCTCGGCTGACCCAAAATCTCTTCTCAGAGATTTTCTACCCGTTGCAACGTTTGGAAATCAATTCCCACAATAGAAGTAGGTTTCCAGACGCCCAGACATAGTTCCAGACGTCCTGTATGTCGTCTGATGGACTTGCGCAAAAACCCTGTTTAGATCTGATCCAAGTCAGGGAGAGACCTGCCCAAAACCAGACGTCTGACCTTGGAATCAAACGTCTTAAAGTGGCCTTCCAGACATCTGATGCCAGAGTTAGACGTCTGATAACCCTGTCAAACGTAATCATTGTCCTGATTTCGGCCTGATTCTCTTGGGCTTTGTTCCCAACGGCTATAGAACCTTTCCTAGGCCTTCCAAAGCCTTCCTAAGGCCTCTATAAATAGAGGGGAGCCTTTGACACACTTTGCAACACTTAGACACACAAAGAGAAACACAAGACACACCTAAGCAACTTAGTTCCACTCTTTTGTGTCCAAGAGAAGCCCTTGCTCTCCAAGCTCTATCTCCATTCCCTTGAGAGCATCAAACCTTCGCGCACCCGCTCTCCCGCCGTTGTTCACGAGAGCGACATTGCGCCATCGCGTGGCACACGCACCGCGTCATCAACTTGACGCACTCCTTGCAAAGGGGAGTTTCCTATTTCCTATAGAAGCTAGGTTTAAATTCCTTTGTTGGCTCTATAGGATTACTTGTTTTATTTTATCTTTGTCTTTTGGTTGGGTATTCGCTTTGCGAATTCCCGTCTCCTTCGTGGGACAAAATCCTTCTCGTGGAGAGAAGGGGTTGAGGAACGCTACCCTCGTACTTGTAGCGTGGTTGTACTGAGGTTGAATCACCCTCGTTTTAAAGTGATTCGGTCAGTGGATTTGATCAACTAGGTTGATCGGAAAATCCTAACTCGAGAGGGTTAGGTGGTGGTTTTCACCCGGTTTGGGTTTCCACCTAAAAACAATTGTGTACATTTTGTGATTGATTTTCTTTGGTGAGACTGCTTTATATTTTATTTCCGCATTTTATTACATCACCCCTCCTCGTAGGGCCAAACCGTCAATTACTACTCTCCGATGTGCATGCAAATGGGAAAAGAAGGGACAAAGAGAGCTCTTCTTCTCTCTCTGATTCTTGTCTCTATTTCCTCTCTCTCTTGGAACCCTTTTCGAAATCTGAAGCAACAAAAGATAAGGACGTTAACATGAGAACCTTAAAACCTTATTGTAACGACCCAATTCCCAAGTCCCTACGAGACACGAGAACCGGACCGACTCGACTAATCCCAAGACCCAGTCGTCCAACGAGGAAGTAACCAAAAGAGCAGTAAAATAAACCACATTCAGCATGAATATAACTAACAGTAAGGAAATACAACAGTAAGGAAAGAAACCACTACAGTATATACCACCACAACAGTAGAACAACATTCATAACATAATATGAACTGCAGGTAAAGAAAAGTACAGCGGAAACAAGAACTACTCACTATAACGGAACAAAAAGAGGTACAAGAGAACATTGGTAACTCTACTGGACCCTACTCGGCCCAACGTCCTCTGCAGCCGCTGACCCTGGCTGCTCAACACCTGGTCCTGAAAGGTAACGAGTGTAACACGTCAGCAAAACTCTGAATAGAGTGGCAGCTAAACTAAAGAAACAGTAAAGTGTACAGTAGCTGTTTTAAATTTTCTTTCTTCCTTTATTTACGTCTTTCTATTGTTTCACAATTTATCTATTTCTCAGATCCTTCACTTGATCTCGAATGTTCCTCGTGGGAACGATCTTGATTGCAGTCTTTTCCGAACAGTAGAAGTAGCACGTGGTGCTCTCCTGGCTGAGAGAGTCCCCCGTAGTGATCCTACTCTCAGTCAACCACCCCAAGGTCACTGACAGACGTAACGGTGACTACGGCACGCGCGGTAAACGCACGGGTAGCTAACCCGCACTGGCACGCTGTCAGTCGTTTCCGTTAACGGGTGCGCCCAAAGCACAGCACGGAACCAGTACAGGGCAGAGCCCTCTCAGTAACAGGGGTCCAACCCCTCCACAGTAACCAAACAGGGGCCTTGCCCCTCCACAGTCCGCGCACCCTCGCCTGACTACCCTGGTTTGACCCAGTGGGCCTAACAAGTCGGTGTGGGAGGCTAGCAGAACCCCGGGGCCCGTGGGGTAGCTAGTACCTCCCTACATTAGTAGCTCTCCTCGGTACTACGTACACGAGGGCCAACAAGTCGGTACAGAGTGGCCAGTCCTAACCCTGGGTCCCTGGGGCGGCTGGCTCCGCTCTGCGCTAAACAGGGGGGACAGTCGCTCTTCCTTGGTACTCCATACTCAAGGGCCAGCTCACTTCCCCAATTCTATTCCATTCACTTTCCAGGAGTTCTACTCCTAATTCCCCGTAGGGTTCCAGCTCTTTTAACTCAGAACATCCAGGTTTCACTTTCCAGTTTCACGTTCTTACAATCCATATTCTCAATCACGTTTATTTATTCATAACAGGCAGCTGTTAATTCAATTCACAGGCAGCTAGTATTTCCTTTCCACATTTTCCAAGACTGCAGTATTCATACATTCCACTAGTTTTCCCATCCTAGGATTCATGCCATATCTTAGGATCTATCATACAATCTAGTTTTCCAGCCCTAGGATTCATGCAACACCCTAGGAATCTACCATTCAATCTATTTCTCATTCCTAGGATTCATGCAATGTCCTAGGTTCTATTTATGGTTTCATAATTTAACAGATTATACTTAAAGCCACTCTACCAGGTACAACGGGAGTAATGGGGGTGTGGTCGGGAATCCCGCGTGCCTCCGCGACCCCCGAGACTGCAACGGAACGGGGTCCTATCACAAGGATCAAACACAAGGAGTGTCTCAAAATAGTGTACAGCTACTGTAGACGGGTAGAGGATGTAATTCCGAAAAGAACGCAACTCGAAACGCGGAAAACAGAACCCGAACGGGCCCTAAACGGGTCGAAAACGACGAAACAGTGCAAAATCAGACGTCTGGAACTTATTCCAGACGTCTTAAAAAGTGAAACAGGGTTTACCTTACTCTGCGTGGTCTCTCAGACATCCAAAAGCCTGCGGGGGCGTCTGGCCTAGTTCCCAGATGCCCGATTGTTACCCTGGACGTCTGGATGTCGCTACAGTCGTCTGGCACTGCAGCCAGACGTCTGATTCGCGTTGGATGCGAATCTCAAACCCTGCACGTACCCATTTCCTCTTTCTCTTAGTACGGTCAATCGAAGGGAAGGAAGAGGACGGAAAAACTCACCTTTCAGACGTCGTGCCCGTCGTCTGTCTAGAAGCACAGACGTCTGATTCTGGAAAATTTTCCAGAACCAGGGCGCGACTCGCCCTCCGCTCGCGACGCCAGGCCGCGTCGCACCTCGTGCGCCTGCTACTCGAGCCGCAGCAGTCCCCCCCCGCGTCGCCTCGCGCCCGCTGCACCCCCCGCCGACCGGCCCTAGCAGCCCCGGCGAGCTCGCCCTCATGGCCAAGCGCCTCTCCCACGCACAGCACCTCCTCCCACGCTCACCGCGGCTGTCGCTGCCGCTGCACCCTCGCGCTCGCTCTCGCGCACTGGCTGAAGGAGAAGAGGAAGGAGGCGGAGGTGACAGGAGTAAGGGAGAGGCGTGGCCCTTTTAAGGCCACGCAAGAAGGAGAGAGAGAATGCGGCAGAGGCGTCTGCGGCCGCAGGAGAGAGGGAAAAAGAGGGAGAGAGAGAGAGAAAACGTAGGTCTGCGTGCTCAGGCACGCAGACGAACAGTAGCATGCCAAAATAACCGATTTCCAGACGTCTGGAAATGATCCCAGACGTCTGGTCAGACGTCTGGAAATGATCCCAGACGTCTGGTCAGACGTCTGTAAGTGATTCTAGACGTCTGGGCCACCTCCTAGACGCCTTAAAAGACGTCTGGAGCGCCCGTTCGTAACACTTATCAACTTGTTTAGAGCTAGGTTTGGGCTTGAAAATTTTGAATTTAGGCTAAGATACTCTTGGTCTCGGATTGCATGAACTACATCCCCATTTAATGTGTTTTATGTGTAACTTGAGCTACACAACTCAAATATTCACAAAATAGGATTGGTTAGAAAGCTTGTGATGAGTCAGATCCAATGATATCACATATGACAAATTTTGGGCGAGTTTTACCTAAAGCCTAACTGAGGTTTAACCAAAACACACATCTTCTCATTTTTAAGGTAGTGCTAAGTGCTTACCTGATTTGCGCTTGACAAGTGCCAACGGATTCATTTTGACATGCTTAACCTTAAAATGGTTCAAGGATTCAGATTTTGAGTCATTACAAAAATCTGCCATCAGTTGCTCTTAAGAAAAGAAATGTTGCGTTTGCGAATAGTACAAGAAAGATAACCTTAAGGGAATGGAAAGGTCCTTTCAATTAATAAATTATCTCAACAGACATCTTCTCTTTCCTATTATTTGAAAAGGCATCCCCTCTTTCTAGTACACCCCACCTTCTCACTTGTTGGGATGGGATATGGTTGTTCTACAAGTTTTTTATTGAGATATTTATAAATTAAAACCTCCTTGTGTTAATCTTAGTGGAGGCAAAATATAAATACTCAATGGGAGCAAGATATAAATACACAGAAGTTAATATATAGTTTACAAAATTTTAGTGGGAGCCACCTACCCTATTACCCCCATTATGCATTTATTTGTGTGGATATGAATATATGTATACTTGTAACTCTATTGCATACTTTGTCTTCATACAGAGAAGTCATTCTCTTTACTCATGGTTTTTTACCCTCGTGCCAGGATTTTCCATGTAAGCTTAGCCTACTTAGATGGGCCTTATTTGGGTTCGCAATAGGAGTAGGTTCGTTCAATAAATCAAGCACACAAGAAAGATGAGAGGTTTGGTTACCCAGTTTCACCTAAAATGGTATACGTCTGGGGAGAGTAGGTATATCCTCAAACTTCACTAACTCTTGATTTTAATACAAAAAGTAGCCTCTCTTTGTCTCTTTGTGTGCGGGTCTTTACCCCCTTAAGTAGGGCACGAGCTATTTATGTGTTGAATTCGTTGTAACACTCGTAACACCACACCCGTGGATCTCTCTTGTAGTGGTAATCATGGTCAGCGAATGAACACTTACAATTAATCGCCATAATGCCACATTCCCAATGATAATGGAATGGTAGACTTAGTGGTAAGTAACTGTTGCTCTTAAGGAGGTGGATTGGAGGAAAGCCCCCACCTAAGATGGATAGAGTAAGTTGCCCGCTTGGCTTACTAGGAGGACGAGGCTCATCTCGCTGTTAGGTGGAAGAGCGTCGCCTTACTCATTCAGTCAGACATGGGACTTAGATGGTTGTAATTGCTTGATAGAAATCCTAGTGCAATCCATTAGGACTACCTAGGTGAACCTTCGATTGTTGCCCAATTACCTACATAAGAGGGGGTTTGTTGGGGACTAAATTCATTAGGCCTTAATTGGCCTTTGTTAGGCTTCTTCCTGGGCTTTGAGTCTTAAAGAATCCTTTAAAGAAATGAGCTTGGATAAGGATTTTCCTTCCCTCATCAATTTCTTTCTTAGTGTACTTTGATTGATTGCCCATTCTCTTTTGTTATTCATTTAGTTTCAAGATTTGCTATCTTTCTTAGCAAACATAGGTAATGGTATAGGAAAGCCAATTCAAACTAAAAACTAATAAAGTTATCATATCATGGTATTAAAATATAGAAATAAAAAATGAAGAAGTAAATGTTGTTGAATCATAATAGAATTAGAGAAGTGAAATATTTGGAGAGAATAAAGAGAGCTAACTATTACAGCTCTCATCAGTTCAGCTTATTATTTATAGACTCAAGTAGCTCATGTCTATTAGACTCTTTTACAACACACCTGTTGAACGATTTTTTTACGCACATACGCTAACGTGTTTGGTTTTGGAAAACCCATCGTTGTAGTTCGAAAGCGAAGGATTCGTGTTCAACAAATAAAATTTATACCGAAATTAAAATTCCGGGTCGAACTCAGGGAGGCTACGTTGATCTATATTCGCAATTATGTTTTTTTAGGATTTTTTGATAAACAAGGCGAAATAATTACAATGGAGCTATCAAATTGAGAGAGAGAGAGAAAGAGAACATGCATTCAATATTTCAATTGTTTATACAAGCAAACGAAATGAAAGTTACACTAGAAAGCGGGAAATCAATTACACTATAAAGCAGGAAAATTCTACACTAGAAAAGCTGTAAATAAGAATGGGAGAGAGAAGTTATCCTCCTCGACGGTCGCTTGGAGGACGAGCCGGACGGGACGACGCCTGGACGAAGGAGAACGAGGCGGGACGAAGGAGGACGAAGCAGAAGAACGGGAACGAAGCAGCACGCCGTCGTCGTCGCGGGATCCACTTCCGAAGGGGGACGAAAATTTGGACTTTATCTCGCGAGAAGCATCCCGGGTGTGGGACAAGCTTCTCTTGAGCTTTGGAGAGGTAGAGAGGAGAAGGAAGGGATCAAAATTTCGTATGGAGGGGGTCTCCTTTTATAGTTGCAAGGAGTGGGGGCAAAATGGACATTACATCTTCAAAATAATAAATAAGGGGTCTTTAGTGACGGATAAAACCGTCGCTAAAGCCCCGCCGTCACCGTCGCCGCCGCGCCCACGCGTGCCCGCTCGGCTGGCCTGCGCGCGTAACGCATACGCACGTCCGCGTCGTCTCAGCCGTCCGATCGCGAGATCGGACGGCTTAGATCGCGTCCGCGCCCGCTGCGTAGCGCGCCCGCCTGCGTGCGATCGCGCGCCCACCAGAGCGTCCAATTGCGCGTCGGCGCTATCGGGCGCGCGCGGCCGTTGGATCTTCATCCGACGCTCGTGCGCGCCCGCTCGCCCGCGCCTTCCACCCCCTCACCGCGGCTCGAACCCGCGACCTCCGCTTCGCCCGCAGCTGCGTCGCCGCTGCGCTACGCGGGCGAAATGGTCGCGCGGACGTTTTTAAACGCGAGCGACCGCAGCCGTTGGATCGAGATCCAACGGCGGAGAGGAGACGGTGCGCGGTCTTCACCAGACGCATGCGGCCGATTGGGCGGCTGAGATGGCGCCACGTGGCGCCATCTTAGCCGTCCATCTTCTGGAAGTTGTAGATGGTGCCACGGATGTCGGATTGACTCGATTTTTGTGTCGTTGGGCTGCGATCGTCGATCCGAATTCATCCGTGTGGTCGGATTTGCCATCTGAAGTGCGGATTTACACCATCCTGGCCCTTGATCTTCTAGGGTTCCCCGATCTCTATCTGATGCTACGGATGCCTGATTAGGGCGATCTTGGAGTCGTTGAACTCCAATCGTCGCCCTGATCATATCCATACGGTTGGATCTTTGATCCGAGGCCCCGATAAAATATTTGCCCTGTCCAAGCACATAAAAGGAGACAATTAACCTCCATTTTATTCAAACTACTCTAAATGCAAGATGATGCATGTAATGCAATATTTATATCCTGAAATGCAATCCTATGCTTAAGAACATGCATAAATAGACATTTTAAGTAGTGTAAATGTGTTTACATCAACACCCAATCTAATTATGGTAGGTGTACATCAATTGTAACTATATTCAAACAATCATAGAGTCACTAACACCTCCCCTCAAACTTATGAGAAAATATGAAGCATAGGTTTGTCTAGAATTTGTTGAAATGGTAGAGCAACAACTAGTTTGCTAAAAATGTCTGCAAGCTGATTTTTGCTTGAAATAGATTTGAGTTGTAGTTTGCCCTTGGTGACTTGATCACGCACAAAGTGATAGTCAATTTCCACATGCTTGGTATGAGCTTGGAAAATTGGATTAGTAGTTAGGTAAGTGGCTCCTACATTATCATAATATCATATGGGAGCACTGATTAATGGAGCCCCAATCTCGGAAAGTAGTGATTGTAACCAAATAAGTTCAATTGTAGCATCTGCAATGGCTCGACATTCAGACTCTATTGAAGACCTGGCAGCACTCGTTTGCTTTTTGGATAGCCAAGAAATTGGGTTGGTACCATAACAAATGGCATATCCTGAAGTTGATTTTCTATCCTTGGTGCAGCTAGCCCAAGCAGCATTAGAATAGGTTGTTAGTGAATGAGAAGGTGTTGATGAATAGTGAAGTGCATATGATAAAGTTCCTTCAACATAACGTAATAAGTGTTTCAAGCAGTCCATCAAAAGTTTAGTTGGCTGATGCATGAATTGAGAATGACGATTTATAACATAGGACAAATCACGTCTTGTAACAATTGCATACTCCCACAATCTATCTCTAAATCGAAGGATTAGACATTAGGGCAGAATTATCATTTTGAATTAGGGCAGTAGGGTTTATGACCAAAGGTGTTTTAATAGCTTTGAGACCACTAAAACCAAACTTAATAAGCATATCTACAAGATATCTTTGTTGACACAAATGAAGACCTTTCCTTGTTTGAATAATCTCAATTCCAAGAAAATAATGTGGGAGACCCATCTCTCTGACAAGAAATTCTTTCGTCAAACTAGTAAGTAGATGAGACATTGCAGTTTGTGAAGAACTTATGAGTAGAATATCAACAACATATACCAACATATACATGAAGTAATCTTTGCTACGCTGAATGTAAAGGGAGGTATTAGCTTTGGAGCTAGAAAAACCTTGTGTTGATAGGAATTATGTCAATCTATGAAACCAAGTGCTAGCGTGCTTTTGTTGAGTTTAAAATATGCATCATAGTATAGCAAAGAAAGCGAATCAACACTTAAATTTATAAGCTCGAATGTGAGTCTGAGGTCTTCTCAGGGAGAAAATTAATCTCAATGCAAACCACTAATCAATTGAATAAAATGAAGCACAATAGTTTGAATGCAAAAAGAAATTATTATGCAATGAATATCACCATCAAATTCCAAAAATAAACGAGTGTTAACGCTAAAACAATCTAGGTTTATCAACTAAAGAGAGCCTTCAACACTTAGGCAAATTTCAAGCCCAAAGAGAGAGCCTTCACAAAGCCACAAATCCGATCTAAAGCCCAACACAAGCCGATTCAAAACCCAGCCCCATTCAGCCCAATAGCCTCAGATAATTGGATCCATAGCTAGGCCCAAGCTCGGTTTAAAATCAGGCCCACACTCGCTCGTGTGTGGGCAGGTGCGTGCATGCGTGTGAAGATGGGGACCCGACCCCCTGATACTGAGTGAATAGCCAGCGCACAAATTTCCTTACAAGCATGCCTTCAAGCCCTTCAATCCACGATGTGGGACTAAAGAGTCTCGCTTCTCCTTCGTTCTCAACGTTAAAGGGTAGTTGCTCAATGGAAGCTTGATTGGCCTTGGATTGCTAAACCACGAGCCTAGATGTGTCCCTCTGGTGAATTTGCAACTATTGAGGTGTTGCCATCATCAGGTTCAATCCCCATAGATGACCCGAGCAACACCAATGAGGATGAGAGACCTGGCGAGTACCTGCAGGTGGAAACATGGGTCTTTGATGCAAATTAAATACCTCACAAGCTCCGACGTGATGTGCCGAGGTTAAGCACTAATCTAATTGCATGTGAGGTGATCGTGCTACTCCTCAACTTAGTTAATTAAGTTAATTTTACTAAATTAAGAGTAGAAGAGAGTAACTTAGGTTAACTCGAGATTGTGTCGATTAGTAGTATAGGGTCGAATTAACCTAACATTTTAGAATTTTTAACTGGTTGACTCCATGTCGTTCACTGGGAGGTATATGTTATTTTGAATTCACCAATTAATTCTATATATCTTATAGGTATAGAAGGTATAATTAAATTAATTGTAAAAACATGAATTTTGCAAAAATGATTTAAATTGAAGAAAATATGCAAAATCCCATGTGAAATCTTTTTTTCAACATTTATTTCAAAAGATTAAAGGCAAATAAGAGTATCTATTCACAACATATGCCTTATTACAACATTTAAAAGCAAGAAAAATTAAAAATATACAACAAGAAAAGCAACTACTTAATCTCTTCAGCCTCTCCATTTTATCTCCTCCTTCTCTTTCTTTATTTCCTTTTATTCGATTTACCCTTTATTTTTCTCTTTCTCTATTTATTTCTCTCTTATTGTCTTGAGCTTCTTTCTTTCTTCTCTCTCTATTTCTCCTGCCTTCCTCTTCTTCTTTTTTCTTATTCTTTCTTTTTACGAGTTCTTCTTCCTTAGCCTTTCTTTTTCCTTTAGCCTTCAACTTTCTTTCCTTCAGCACTTAGCTCTCAGCACAACACTTGCTCTTCCTTAGCTTTCTTTGGCTTCAGCTGAACCGGGTTTCTCCTTTAACCAAAAATTTGTTTAAGGTTTGCGGCGAGGTCCTTTCGAGGATACACAACACCCTTCTCAAGGTGGGACCAAACCCTACTTGGTCCTCGCCCGATTCGAGTTATGGTTTATTTTCGGTTCATTTTCATTTCGAGTCGAATTGGCCCAACCACCTCCCAAGCCTCGCCCTCCCAGGGCTAAATCGCACATGCCCACTCGGGCGCACACCCGTGGCACACACATGCCTGCACACACACACACAGATATGTTCAGATGATCATGTTTCTTTTCACGCCGAGCGCTTAACGACTAGTAAGCCTAGTGCACAAATTAGTTTTATACCTATGCGTGCGCTCGAAGATTTCCGATGTGGGACTATGTTTTCCCCTTCCAGACCCGACTTCAAGTGAAGATTTCTCCCGACTCAGAGCTTCAAATCAAGTGAAACAAGGCTTGATGGAAAGCTCTATGGTAGCTCTACAAGATTGTGCAATCAATTTTAGGTTTAGGGAATGTTTTCCTCTTCGATTTGAAGAGCGAATCTAAAGCTTTCCTACAGGGTTATGATTGCCTGGAAATGGTTTAATGTTCACAATGTCTTCAAATTGGATTTTCTAACTTAGCTAAGGGTTCTAACAGATTCTGCAGCTATTGGAGTAGGTCTCGAAGCTCTTAAAGCTTCATGTTTTGGCAGAGAAGCTTCAAGCTTCTCTGAAAGCTTCAGAGAACATATTTAAACTTCAAATAAGTGCAACAGATAGCTAAGAACATTCTTAATCGATTTCAACAAATTCTAAGGGTTAAAACAAACTAATCTGGGCAAGATTTGAGATCAAATTTCATCCAAATACCACTGCCATCAGTTTGGGTTTGAAAACAACCCAAACTGGCAGGGTTTGAATTCCTACAAAATACAAGTTTAAGCTCTTCTAATTCATTCTTAAATCATTCAACTAAATCTCAGAAACAATTCAAACTCCTTATTCCTCAGATCGAGCTCAGAATCAAGATCTCCTACTCAGTTTGACTGTGAGGCTCAAATTTTTGACTTTTTGTTTAATGCTTCTTCCCAAGAGATTAAGGCCTGGAATAGCATCCTCTCAACCTCAGAAATCTATCCAACCTCTTAAATAGGTATGTAAACCCTAGAAATTAGGGTTCCAGGCTCGTCGCCAGAACTCCTAAAGTGCTTGTTCATCAGAGTGATTGGGAGGTTGCTACAGAGAGTTGAGGTAATGAACAGCTTTAGTGCACTGCAGTGAAGCTTCTAGACATCTTTAATGCATCATTTAAACTTCTGTACAGGCTTCTCTAACTCCACCGGAGTTGGAGAAGAAGAAGGTCCATCTACAACTCCAGATGTTAAAATTCCAAATAAATGATCTCAGAGTAATCAGTAAACCTCAATTAGTCAATCTGGAGCTTTTCATCAACTGTTGTAGGCTAAAGAACAGAAATTGCGTCGAAGCTCGCCGAAGCTCCGGTGAGTTCAGAAAAAGTGAAAAGTGTGTACAGAATAGTGAATCGCGCCATTTTCAATTGGAAAAAGTTCCTGAGGTCACAAGGAACCTCAAGATCGCATTAAATTCTTCATTATATCATTAGATGAAAGGTTAAACAGAAAAATCAGTTTGAATAGATTTTGAGTTGGTTGAGGCTCAGGACTTGGTTTCCCACTTAGGTGAGTGGTTGAGACAAGTCAATAGATATCTGCGATACTATATATATGTATAATTAATGATTTGAACTACTCCTGAGCCGCCATTGACAGCGAGCTCAGGAGCTTAATTAAAATTGGGTGTTTACATTATAGATGATAATTACTCATATTAAAGTGTAGAATAGGGTCCTTAGGTGATGAATAGATGATGAAGGACCTTATGAAGGTGGAATTAGCTCGACTACTGCTGCCATGGACAACAGAAGTAGTCGGTGGAGGTGGATTTGGATTAGGCGATTCAATGATCCAATTAGTGATTAAATAAGTTAGAAATGATCATGAATGTTGAGAGAAGGTGGACAGTGGATTCAAAAGACAAAACTAGGGCTCTAGCAAGCTTAAGGAGCTTGCCAGAGTCAAAGAAGATGATCTTTGAAATCTGACATTACAACTAAACTACCTACCTAAACTATCCTACTCCTGCTCCTACTTCTAATATACTCCTATCTACTATTACCTGGACGAAGGGGATAAAGGAAACTCCATCAACGGCTCATAACGAACGAGTGCAATCAGAGCGCAGTCGAAAGATCTCCGGTAGCGGTTGTGAGGTGAAGCAGAGGATCTCCTTGGTCAGCACCTGTGTCCAAAGACACGGCTAACCTGGGCGAAGTTCCTGAGCCAATTAAAGTGGACGGAGGAAGTTGGAAGAAGATGGGAAGTTGCTAGAGTTGCGAAGGGAATAGCCTATCGAAGTCGACTACAGTAAAGAAGAGGGAAGGGAGCCAACTTACCAGAAATCGAGGGGGTAAGGGGATATTTATAGTTGACGGCGATGAAGAGGGTGATGGAGTCTAGACGTGTGAGGAGCTAGAGGAGGTTAACCACCGGCATATTCTCCAATGACGGTGAAGTTATCCTCTACCCTAAATTAGGATATCAGAGTCATCCAGGCCGATGGATGAAGATGGAATGGTGAGCGCAAGCTCCAGGAGCTTGAAGAAGGTGAAGTGTCATCGGTTGGGCGGTGATCGAGCGGTGGAAGCACCCCCAGTCATCAGCCGTTCAATCGGTTGAAGAAGAAGTAGATAGGGACCTATATGTAATGAAACCTAAGGACCTATATGAGAATTAAGGACCCGATTGAAATGAATTAAAAGGATCTAAATGTAAACTCATGTTTTCAAGGTTTATTTTAATTTAGATTTTTTTCAACTTTTTATAGATGATTATAGATAAGGTAATTATTATGTTTAGACCTTGAATTTACATTTTTGACCTTTTTAGGTTAATTTATTTAATTAGGTAAGGTTACTTAAGTTATTTCATACTTATGTATACTTTATGCTTAAGTTAATTAACCTATTAATTAAAGGAATGATTAGTAATATCTCGAGCCCAATTATTAATTAGATTATTAATAATATTAATTAGATGATAAAATAACATTTTTAACTTATTTTAAGGTCCTTTACTATATATCCCTTATTTTATAATTAAACCATATATACTCATATCCGTAGCTTATTAACTAGGAAGACTAGTTAATTAGGGGTAATTAGAGATCAAGATGAGCCTCTCATCATGAGGATGGACAGAGTTGTGGTGCGGAGAAGCTTCAATGAGGCTTTGTCGGCGGTGATGGTGAGTACTGGTGGAGATGATATGGGGGTCAATTAACTTAGGCAAAAGCTTGGCGAAGGTGAGGAGAAGCTTTTGCACAAGTTAATTGGGTAAGGGGAAGGCGAAGGAGATGAGACGGTGAAGGTGGCGGTGGTTTTCGATAGCGGAGGTCGAGGAGGTGGTAAAGGAGATGAACGGAGCCCTAAAGCTCCAGAAACCTAATTGGAGGGAGAGGAATGAAAGCCCTAAGGTAATTTGAGGAGAGGAAGAGGGGAAGAGTTCAACGGAGGTACACCGGAGAGGAGGAAGGAGACGAGGTTGTCGGAGCGGAGGAGGGGGAATTGGAGCGAGAAGCTTCATGGGAAGAAGAGGAAGGAAAGCCCTCTGCTTATTGTACGTGGCAGAGGGCGAGGATGTAGGACGATGGAGCTCCAAGGTGCATCAACTCACCTGCGAGGAAGAAGAAGAAGGGGGCATTCCAACCAAAATTGAGCATGACCTGGTCTTGAGAATGCCTAGACCTATATATAGAGGTGAATGCCTTCGCAATTGGGCCAAGAATCACAAGTTAGACGTGCAAATTGGCCAACTTTGAGCTTGCAATTCTCAGGGAACGTCGGAGCAATTCTGGCCAAATTGGATCTCAAGAGGGATCTCAATAGATCAGGCAGGATCTCAAGAACAATCTCACAAAGTTTGGCATGATTTGATTGGGATTTTCTCAATCAATTTGTTGATTGAAACTTGTTGCCAATGGGTGTTTCTAACTGCTATCGTTGCATTTGGAAGGAGGAAGATGGCTGGCTAACATCATCATGACATCAGCTGAGGACTTAGATGTAAGAGAAGTTAAAAGGTGAGGGGGTTTTTGCAACAAATAGAGACAAATGGACTAAAATGCAAACTAGGTGAAGAAGGACTTTGAATGAGCTCAAAAATTAGGGTTAACCTAATTTGGACCAAAGGAATCTATTGGTGACCTTAAATGTTGGTTTTGACAAAATTTGATTGAGTAATTTACACTTTAACCCAAAATGTAGCAATTTCTTGCCTTGGTGTCTGTCTAGGTCAAAATAGGTTCATTTGGTCAAAGTAAATATTCCAAACCTCAAAATATTTTTCAATGATTTTTACGAGTTTTAGATTACATTTATTCCCACCAAAACCCTTTCAATTGAAGTGAGGTTGTAATTAAGGTTTTTAATATTAAATTAATCCTCAAATCTCAGAAACCCCGATTCAGTCAATTTGAGCCCACTTCTTAGGAATTGAAGTTCATTTGCCCTTAGATTAAGCATTGATTCACCCCTTAGTTAATATACATTTGTGATTGAGCATTAAAATAATAGAATTAACTCAATTTCCCATCTTCTCGCATTCATCTCAGAATAGAATTACGACCTTCTGATGGTTAATAAGGAGCATTTATTCTTGGAATTAGGGTAAATTAGGCTAGTTATCACATATGATGGCATTACCATCATAACCCCATGCCTAAATTTTACTGGTCTCTAGCAAAATCCTTTGGAACAGACTAAACTTTTACCGTTGGGATGCCTTATTGTGTTGCACCTCTAGTGATTAGATCAAAATATCAACTCTAGGCCTAAAGGTACTCAAGTACCAGCCAAGATACGGCCTTGACCAACCTCAGCCTTGGGTTTGCAACAAAGGTTTATGAGGCCCCAGGATTGCTCAAAGGTTCGTTGACCCCAACGGTTCAAGCACTCATGCATTCATGCATCATGGTCTATGTTCAACTTTTCGGTGTATTTTGAGAATAGAGAGATAGATGTTTTTGAGATTTTTCTTCTCTTTTTGTAATTTTTTGTGATTCCCTTAAATCCAACATCGGATTGGCCCTCAACACGGTCTGTATTAGATTCTTCGTCCCCATCATCAATCCTCAAAGGGTCCGTAGCAATCGATGCTTTGGGATAGCACCGCTCATGGCAACTCCTAGAACCCTTGCAATCGACACTTCGTGATAGTGCCACCCATGGCATTCTGTAGCTTAATCCAGGCCCTAGCAATCGACATTTCGAGATAATGCCGCCCATGGCACCTGAATCAGCATAAGGAGCTTACATGCCCCCAGTAGGATATTTAAATATCCTAGGAGACAAGCGTCGAAGAGATGATATGTTATGACGCATCTTCAAGGGGAGCATTTACTCCTCTCAACAGCAAGAACTCCTCTAATCAATTTGTGTTTTCGAGCTGCTCCTAAGTTAAATCTTTGAGAAATCTTTTTTTTTTCGGAATAGAACACTTTATGGCATTATTCTTCATTAAGCTCACTGAACCAGACCAATGTGTGAGTTGCGGATGCCTAGGTTGCCAAGTTCCACAAACCAAAGAGTAGACAACGAGGTTGAGTAGTCCCTAAGCCTTCAACTTAATAAATCAGCTTCGCATCTCTCTCAACCTCTTGGGGAATAGTCTAGATCTTAACAAATACATGAATGTTTAAGCCCAAGCAGGCCCAAGAGGCCTAAAGTTGATATCCCTCACTTATCTCCTTTTCTTTAGCAGTTTAAGACTTAATTCATCATTCGATACAACCCAGACCTTAGGTATGTTCCATACTCAACTACTGGGATTAACATAATTTTCTTTCGCTCCTTTTCTGTCTGTATTTCTCCTCTTTTTCCTCCTTATGGATTTGCAATTTAGCTTAAAATTTCCTCCCCTTTTCATAATCTTCTTTTTTTTTTGTGAAAACCCCTCAAAAGAATCAAATTTTGAGTCATTTTACACTTTAATACTCCCCCATGACTAAGTTTTGCAATGCCCTCATTGCAAACCAGGTGGTTTCGAATTCAGCTTAGTACATATTTTAGAATAGGTTCACAAGGATGGGTGATCAGGTCGAGATGGCTATTGCAATCGATTTCAAGCTCCAATATGAGTATCAGAGGTGGAGTCAGCTATTTTAAAGTTTGAACCCTAAAGTACAATAGGCATGCAGCTCAAAAAGAATAAGAAAGGTCTCAGGATTTTAAAATGACGGGTTTCCTCTCGTTAGGCGCTAAGTTTAACACCATCAGCTGGGAGCAATGTGGCTCATGGGGAATGGAGAGGAAAAGATTCAGCAACCAGATTCGAATCGGTGAGCTCGAGGAATGGTTTCAATCTTTAAGTAATCACTACGAAATGGTTCGGGTCATGACTGAGTTTACTAATTTCAACGACTCCATTTCCAAATATTCTCCAAACTAGAAAAGGTCTGATCCATTTTGATTTCAGTTTTCATAGGAAGAACTTGAGTTGAGCGTTAAAGAGGATCACTTTTTGAGCAGGATAGAAAGATTTTCGTAAGATGTTCTCATCATGAAAGACCTTGATCTGCTCCTTGTAGTGACACGAGTTCTCATACGCATCATTGCTCGAAAGATGGTGCTCATTCGGAAAATGCTCATTAATAGGCTTGGAGGGGTCAATGATCGAAGAAGAAAGATGGGACAAATGGCCAGCAACCATGTTCTATTTTTTTGCCTTATCACGTATCTCGAGGTCAAATTCTTACAAGAGCTAGATCCATCAAATCAGCCTCGATTTAGCATCCTTCTTGGCCAGTAAGTGCCTCACAGCGATGTGATCCAAGTAAATAATGATATGGGAGACAAGGAGGTATGATCTGAATTTCTCCAGGCCAGATACTACGGCTAGCAGCTCTTTCTCTGTAATCGTATAATTACGCTAAGCCTCATCTAGTGTTTTCCTGGCGTAATATGTTAATACCAGTTTCCCATCGATCTTTTGTCTAAGTAACGCTCCTAATGTGTAGTCAGACGCATGGCACATGACCTCGAATGGCTAAGACCAGTCAGGAGATTGTAGGATTGGAGCTTGGGTTACTCGTTCGCGTAGGATCTCGAATGCGCGAACACACTCACTAGTCCTCTCAAAGGAAGTGTCCTTTAAGAGAAGATTCGTCAAGGGATGTGCAATTTTGTAGAAATCAGATATAAAGCATCGATAGAAACCGATGTGCCATAAAAACGATTGAAGTTTTTGATCGAGGAAGGTACAGGCAGTTTAGAAATCAAATTCACCTTAGCTCAGTCAACTTGGATACCTTTCTAGATGCGAGGTGTCCAAGTACGATGCCCTATGGAACCATGAAATGGCTCTTTTTCCAGGAGAGAACAAGATTTACTTCAATGCATCACCGTAGGATCTGAACCCAGTGCCGAATGTCTAATCAAAAATCGAGAAGTCGTCCATAAAAACTTTAAGGTATTTATCTACCATATACGAAAATATGGCTAGCATGCACTGCTGAAAGGTGTTAGGCGCATTGCATAGCCCGAATGGTATCCTACGGAATGCGTACGCATCGTAGGGGTAGGTAAAGGTGGTCTTCTCCTGATCTTCAAGATGAATTGCCACTTGGTTATATCTAGAATACCCCTCTAGAAAACAGAAAAATCGATTCCCTACCAATTTCTCAAGGGTCTAGTCAATAAACGGGAGAGGGAAATGGTCTTTCTTCGTGGAGGTTTTCAATTTCCGATAGTCTCTATAGACTCTCCACGAGTTAGCAATTCGGGTCGGGATGGTTTTCCTGATTTTGTCGTAATCACGGTGAGTCCTGCCTTCTTAAGCACAACCTAAATGGGGCTCACCCAGCAGTTATCCGAGATGGGGTAGATGATTCCCACATCGAGCCATTTAATGATCTCCTTTTTCACGACCTCCTAGGGATTCAAGTTAAGTCTTCTCTACATCTTGTGAGAAGGTTGTGAGCCCTCTTCAGTATAGATATGATGATTGTAATACGAGGGGCTTATTCCAATCAAGTCATCTAGAGTCCAGTCAATGGCTCTACGATGTTGCTAAAGGACATAAATCAGCTTTGTTTCCTAATCAGGAGTGCATCAAGAATTGATAATCACTAGAAACATCTAATTTGAACCCAAAAGCATGTACTTCAGATGGTCCGGGAGGGTTTCAGCTCCAAGACCGGGTTATCAGCAGTGGGTAGGGGGTTCGAGGTTAGCCTCATAAGATAGGGTGGAGGCTAGGGATAGGTCTAAATCAGATTTGGGCTCCTTAGTCTCTGGCTCAAGATCTTCTTATGGTTGAGGTTGTTGAAGAATTGGGTTTACCTCGAGAATCGGATCCTCAACCAAGGAACCTATGTCACAAACTTCCTTAATTGCCCCACAGTTTATTCCTTTCTGGTTGTTAAAAATATTGATCCTTAATGTCTTATCCCCGAATTTTAATCTGGCCCTCTTCACAATTGATATTCGCCTTAGCAGTTGCTAGGAATGGTTTCCCCAAGTTTATCGGTGTGTCTCTCAGATTCTCAAGAGTATCCATGTCCAAAATAATGAAATCCACCAGGAAATAGAAATATCTTACCCTAACTAGTACATCCTTGAGAATTCCTCTTGGTGACTTGATCAATCTGTCAGCCAATTACAAAGTCACCTCGGTAAGTTTGAGCTCAGTTACCTCAAAGTGGTCTAGCAGGGAGGGGGGAATCAGGTTTATGGATGCTCCTAAATCCAATAAAGCTCAACTGAATTCTAGGTTTCCTATCTTGCAAGGGATTAAACTGGTGCCAGGATCTTTTACCTTATGTGGGAGTTTACTCAGAATTATATAGCTACCTTGCTCTGACAATACAATTAAACTCCCGTCTTTATCTCGCGACTTACACTTCAGTGTACATAAATCTTTCAAAAATCGTTTGTAAACTGGTATGTGGCAGATCGCATTCATCAAGGGGATGCATATTTGGACTTGCTCAAAGAGCTTGACCAAGTCCTCCTTAGGTGCCACAAGTTTGGAATTCCTATTTCCTTTAGTCAAGGCCTCTGGAAATGGAACATCTTTAGGCTTTTCCAAGATTGGTTCAGGCTCTAGGTTTGGGGTGGGTTAGTCCATGATATCCATCTTGGACTTGGGTCTTGAACTACTTGGACCAGATTAACTAGGCTAAGGTGGGTCCTAAGTAGTTTTGCCACTACGAGTGGTGGTAGAGTTTAGACCTACTTGGTTTGGATTTGGCGTTGGCAAACGGTGTTTGACGCGAATTGCATGAAGTGATTTTACGTTATTGTTGTAGTTGCAAAATATGTTGAATAAAATGAATTTATAGATCGGAAATTGACAAGCCTTGAGTCGTTCGCAGGGAGGCAAAACAAGATTCTTAAAACCTTTCGTGCAAATTATTTTATTCTATTGAAAGCACATAAAGAGAGATCCAAGAGGAAAGCTTACAAATAACATAAAAGTAGAGTAATGAGATAGAGGAAGAGAGAAAGGGAGAGAGATGGTGAAAGGGCGATCTTCGTTTTTAATAAAAGATTTTAACATAAAATGTCGTGTCGTTGTATGGACTCGCATGGTATGAAATCGCTTTTCAAAACATTTAATATTCAAAATCTAATCACGAAAATAGTTAAGTCGTCTCCACAGGGAGGAATTAGCCTATTAAACTCGTGAGTGGTGCCTCGTTTATTTGGGAATATCAATGGGTGTGCATACTAACTGATGCAACTTATTTTCAACATAAGTTCTTAATCTAAACAATTAATCAATAATGTAAGTGTGCATGTGCAAAATCACCACAATATAATACCATGTAAAATAGTGATCTTCATACAGGTAACACCGTAAATATAAATTTCCTACAAGAAAGAGCTTGTTCACTATATCTAATATCCTATATTTAATATCATTCACAAGGAGAATTCAACCATGAGTAATTAATCAAAAATAAAGGGATATTCATGCAATTTCCTTTCAATATATTAATTCATTAAATAAAGTAATAGTAAAGTGGAAATGGCAAGAGTTATAATTATTAATGGAGTTCAAAACAGAGCATTTTGCCTCTCTCTTCCTTACGCATGGGATGGAGCACCGGGAGCCTGCTGATGTGCAAGGGAGGTTGACGAAGATGAGGTTGATCCGATGGAGGTCGCAGCGTCGATGGAGACGACTAGAGGTGGCCAGCCGGCGGAGGAGAAGCTCGCCGGTGGCAGCCTATTGTTGCATGATCGTGGACCGCGGTTGGCGCGATTGAGGACTTGGTCGTGTTCGCAGCGTTGAGGGGAGGTCAGTGGTGTGGTTGGTGAGGAGAATCAAGGCCTGTGATGATGGCTGTGCGGAGGAGTGGAGGCCTGCATGTTGGGTTCCTTTGTGGTGGTGCAGCAGTGAGGAAGAATAAGAAGGAAACAAAGAGGAAGAAGATGGAGGAGAGGAGTTGCATGGTGGATATGGAAGGGCAGGCGGAACGGCGGTGAGGAGTTGGTGGTGGTGGTTGTGGTGGAGCTGCGTGCGTGCGAGGATGGTGGCACGATGGCATGCGTATAAGGGTGCGCAAGGGGCTTGTGGCACATAGTGAGTGCGGTGGCGTGCGAGAGGTGAGGCAGCACGGAGAAGATGCTACGGGTTTGCGTGCCTTGCTGTTTGCTGACGGGGAGGGAGAAGAGGATGAAGATGAAGGACAGGGGAGTGTGGACGTGGTGGTGCACACGCTGTCACCGTGTGCACCTATGGGTCTGGAGGGTGGCGAGTGTGGTGGTGCAAGCTTTTGGCCACGGTGTATGTCAGGGGTTCAAGGTGCATGCTTGGTTCATAGGGTGTGCTTATTCCACGGTGGTGGAGAGGGAGGAGATCCCTGACAGGGGGAGAAGATGATAGCTCCTCCAAAGGATGGTTGTGCCTCTTCTTTTAAATGCTTCCCAGTTTGTTTCTTTCGTCGAGATCCTCTCCAACAGTCTTGGAGAGGGGCAGTTTGGAGAGGTTGCTGTTGCAAGGTTGCGAGATGCACGGTCACCTTGGGTTGGCACGTTGAGCCAGTCAATTAAGCACACCGCTGGCAGTGAAGGCGATGGTGGTATTGGAAATCTTGTGCACATGACCCTGCATAAATATGTATGTATCAAGTTTAACAAAATATCTTTTAATTAAGATAAAGTAACACTTAATTCTAATTGCATTCTAATGAGGTATGTTTCAAATGTACTTAAGCTAATTAATTGTCCATGAAATTGGACTCATCAGATGGCGGAGCCGCTTAAGGGATGCTTGTGCAAATCTCGACAGAGCTTTAGATCCAGGGCGCCGGGAAAGAGAGGGAGCTCGAAGAGAGAGGGCATGGACTATTGTGGCCTAAACTATACTAAGGATAATTCGTCTCTAAGGGTTAGAGGCTAGGTCCTTTTATATAAAAGTAGGTGGGTTCCTATTAGTCAATCTAAGGTGCCTAGGATCACTAATTTGGATGTCTTAGATTCCATCAAAAGTGATGCCTAGGATTGGTTAAATAAGGACCTTAGGATCTAGGTTGTAAGGCTAGGATAGGATGGTGGTTTTCTAAAAATAGGCAACCTAGGTTGAGAGGATAAGATATAAAGTCTAAGAGATATGTCCTTAGGTGTAGGTTTTAGGAAAGGATAGGTTTTAGGCTTACAGATAGAGTTCGGGTAGTGCATTGGGTTGTTTCAAGGGGACAAGGCCATGTTCGGTGGCTTCCGCTCACTGGAGAAGCGTTATAGACGTCCAGGAAGGTGTCTAGACGTCTTATGCTACAAAGTCAGATGTCCAGAGGGTGCTCTGGACATCCAAAGTAGAGTTATGGGTTACGGGTGCATCTAGGAAGGATTTTGATATTGGGTCTATTCAAATTAGACGTCCAGAGAGGTGTCTGGATGTCCAATTTGAGTGCTGGTCCAAGTTTAAATGTGTGCGAGTGTGTAATTGGGTTGGGGAAGATTCTAAATAGGTTAAGGGAATCCTAATTAGATTCTAGGTTAGGGATTGGATCTAGAATAGGTTGGTCAGGTTCTAGGATAAAGGTTTCCTAGGGTTCTAAGGGTAGGGTTAAGTTATCCTAGTCCCTCTCTCTCTTCTTCTTTAATTGGATCTTCATTTCTTCTTCAATCAAGTCTTGGTCTTCAATCAACTCCTAGCTCTATTGCAGCTTCTTTTCCTATCCAGCTTTTATTCTTAAATGCTCCAGATTATTCTAAGTCCTTCACCTACATTATTCACAAAAGATTAAAATTAGATAATTAGGCATAAAATAAACACAAAGCCTAAATATGCATGCATGCTCTGAATGCAATATTTACATTCTAAATGTAGGATTTCACTAAGGAGTTAGCCCTAGATTAAGCCAATTAGGATAATAAATTAGGCTATATCAGATGGGAGGTTGTTGTTGATATCTCATTGATGAGAACCTCATCATAGGCCATAACTAGCTCATTTTGACCTAATACAGAGGATAAAAGCTCCTACATAACTCAAGGAAAGGCTTAACTCAGAGAATTCTGAGTCTAAGAAGAAAACAAGTCATAAGGGGTAAAAATGTAATTTTACCAGCACAATCTGCAAACAGGGTAACTCAGGGTCTAAACATAGGTCAAACTAACCTAATAAGAAAGAAAGTGGGATGATCTAATCTGATAAGGGCTACAGCAACTCCAAGGAATTAAATGACAATCTGTAACCCTAAAACAAATCCACTTCAATTCATGAGGTTCGAGGCAAAGCAAAAATCTACTAAACCCTCTAAAATTCATATAAAAATAATCTCTAGGGTTTAGAACCTTCAATTTGGCCTTAGGAACCCATTTTGACCTACGTTGAGAACCATGCCCAATTAATGATTTAATTTGGGTTTTTACGTAAATTGGCTAGTCAAACAAGGTCTGACCTAGAAATAAAATTCACCATTATAATTCTTAGGTCCCATTTAGTCATGCATAAAAACTTGAGCCTAAGAAGAGACCTTCTTGACCGACTTTTCATTTTGGTCATCATCCAATACTTTTTGACCCTCAACTTTTGAAACCCTCGCATTTTGGCCCCTAATTCTTCATCATTTTTGCATTTGGGTCCTCCCTGCAAAACCCCGAGCAGCGCCATGCTCCGGTGAGGCATGGCGCCACGCAGGGTGAGGGCAACCCCCTGCCAAGACAACGGGGTGTTCCCTGCGACGTTTGCTGTCGTAGGGACACCTCCACGATCTCTGCCATCGCCCACACCTTCTGTGCGAACGCGTGGAAGGTATGGGTCGCGATCCGGCCATCCTCCGGTGAGGGAGGCACGTCGTCTCCCTCCGCCCTCCTCTCTGATTTCGCCTCTATAAAAATCGCCACCGTCTGCCGCATTCAACAGCTCGATTCTGACGGAGAACCACCCACAACTTTCTTCTCTTCCCACTCCGGCAGACACCCAGCGAGCTTCGGCGAGCTCCCTTTCCTTTCCTCTTCGCTCTGCCACAAAACCAATGGCAGAGACTTCTTCCTGATTCTCCTCCACGTCGCGCAATACCCGCGCGCGCTGCTTCAGCCCCGTCGTCGCCGCCGTCCTCCCCCACTGGGTACCTTCTTCTCCGGCGACAGTCGACACGACTGCTGCCCTGCTCCTCCCCCTTCATCCCAGCAAGTAGGTAACAGTTACTTCTCTTCCTCCCCTGTTTCTTTTCCCTATTTTAATTTGCCCAATCAAACCCTCGACCGACCCGACCACCATCATCTTCCACGCCTCCGGCCCACCTCCGGCGAGTCGCTCCCATCATTCCGCCACTCCACACGACTTGCCGACCGACCCAAAACCTCCACCTCGTCCCACTGAACCGTTTTCGCCCCTTCACTGCCACCCCTCACCTCCACATCACTCCCCCGAACAAACCCATTCCCCCGGCCACAGTCCGACCTAGGGTAGCCCCTACACGCCGCCCCACGCCTCGCCACCACCCGCACGAGCTTCGCCGCACTCCGACGAAGCTCCCTACACCTTCTGACTAGGCCGAGAGGCCGTATCTCAGTGAACAGGTTACCTGTCCTTCGTCGCCATTGCCGAACAGGTGAAGCTGCTTCAACCTGTAGCTACAGCTGCGCTTCTGCCCAGGCCTGCGCTCCAGGACGCGCGGATTGCGACCACGCAGCTGCCCAGGCCTTCAGCTGAAGAGAAGACCTAGCAACAGCCGCGAATGCCTGCAGCTTTCTCAGCTGTAGGTGCCGAATTGGGGTGGGACATTTAGTCCCACCTCGGAAGATCCTGAAGCCGCGCACCCCTTTAAATTGTTTTTGTGAAATTACCTTATTGCCTCCGAACGCACCGGGGTGAGGTCTCGCGCCCATTCACCCGCCCGGTCCGCAAGCTCACCACGCGGATCCGGCGGATCCGACCCGAACCTATCCTGAGCACTCCTCGCGCATCACCCACCTGCCGGTGCGCCTGGTCCCGGGTGCGAAGCCTGACCCGATTACCCGGCGACTCTGGGAGAGCGATCCTACGAGCGAAGTCTTGAGAGAGAGAGAGAGACGTGCGAGTAGAGGGAAAGGGGTAGGTTTTGCTCTGTGTAGGCCGAGGCAGAGAAGAAGAAGAGAATAGGGTGTAGTGCAGAGAAGAAGAAGAAGCAGAGGAAGAAGAACAGATCGCAAGATGAAGAAAGAAGAACAAGGTGGAGCACTGTAGCAGCGGTGATTTAAGTCGTCTGATTGGAAAATCAGACGACGCTCTGCAGAAGAAGGACTGCAGAGAAAGAAGGAGAACGAAGAAGCCGTGCAGCTAAGCAAGGTAGGGGATCGCAAGAAGAAAAGCTTTGCAGCTGAGGCAGAAAGAGGAAAGAAGAAAAGAGAAGCTAAAGAAAGACAGAGCTGAAAGAAGAGAAGAAGACGAGAAGCTCTGAAGAAGAGAAGAAATAAGAAGAACTGAAGGCAGAAGGTCAAGGAAAAAGATCCGAGAAAAGAAGAAGAAGATGAGCTAAGAGAGAGAAGAGAAGCCACAAGACTAAGATTTATTTCTCCCTCTCTCTCTTTTATTTTTGTAATAAAGAAACATTGTATCTCTAGAATACAGCTTGCTTCCTGAGTTCGACCTCGGGAACTCTTTTATTTCCGAGTAACAAATTTTATTTGATAACCGTTGCCGTGTTGCCTTATACTATAACGACTATACTACAATATACATAAAACGGCAATAGCGGCCCAGGACGGCTCTATCACCCGTGTACAAAGTAGGAACCATCGACCTGTCAGGTGGAGGTGTAGAAGGGGTCTGATAAATGTAACGTGCTTGGCCCTGACTTAGGTTCCGAACGTGACTCTAGTACGGCACATTGTTCAAGTTTGGTAGAGGTTGGGAAGGAAGTGCACCAAGCTGGTGAGTCCCAGCCATCTGTATAAGTTGATTACCAACCTCTGTAATCTCCGCATTGTGCTGCCTCTGCATGGCAGCATTGGTCTTCTGCATATCAGCCACTGTCTACAAAGTTAGGCCATTCGGTCTTCCTTGCTAGGCCTGGTTTGAAAGTTCGTGTTGGGCCTAGGATGAGTGGGCTGATATGGTCGTTGATTTTGTGGCTAAGGTTGGAATTGAGGTCTAGAGTTTTGATTATTTCCCGACCAAGAGAAATTCGGATGATTGCACCATCTAGGGTTGTATGAGTCAGAGAATGGATCATTCTGGATAGCGTAGAGCTCCTCACAGGGTTGAGTAGCTCCAAAATAATCAGGATATGAGGGTTTAGAAATCCCACAATAAGAGTAGGGAGGTTCAGAGTTCCCTCCGAAACCTAGATCAGATGGGGGTGGATACATATCCATCCCCTGATATGAGTGGTGGTGAATATTATGCATGGCCTCCATCCTTGTGGGAAAATGTGCATATGTGCTTTTCTAAAAAGAAGTGGCTCTTTGGAGTTGGCGAGTTAAATCGTCCAACTTTTTCTCAATGATAGAGACCTTATCCAATCGACTGGCCACAAACTCCAGATCAACGGATGCGGATAGGTCTCGTGTTTTGTGTATCCCTCGTGTGTTTGTTAATGCATGGGTAGTCGTTCGGTCGAACACACCCGTAGACTCATTATTTATGGAATTCCTGCACATGTTTTCAAGAATCTCCCAAACGGTGTCTTCATCTTTACCCATGAAGTTACCTTCACAGGCTGCATTGACAAATAATCGTATATCCTCATGGAGTCCCTGGTAAAAAGATTGAACTTGTACTTATTTAGAAACTCCATAATGAGGGCATTTCCACATGAGATCCAGAAAGCTATCCCATGCCTCATGAAGTGGTTTCCCTGTATTCTACGTGAAATGTGTGATTTGGTGCCTTAGGGCATTAGTGCTCCCTACTGGGAAGAATTTCTTGAGAAATTCAGCTTGCAAGCCCTCCCAAATGTTGATCGGTCAAGTCAAAGACCAATACTAATGGACAGCCTTATCCTTCAATGGGAAGGGGAACATTTTCATGAGCAGGGTGTTCTAGTTCTGAACATTTGGCCAAGAGTCTAGGCCAAATGCTTCAATTCTTGGATATGTTAGAAAGGGTTTTTGGAGCCCAATCCTTGAAGGTGGGGGATCAAGTTGATAATATTCGATTTCAACTCAGTATCAGGTCCCCCAGCCAAAATCTGCACCCTAGGTTCAATATCCACAGCTACGAGATTGTAGTGATCTCTCACCTGTGGACACGGTCGGGGGTTGGCCAGTGCATGAATCAAGTCGATGAGAGTTTGCAACTGGTCCTGCAGGTGTTGAATATCACCCCCTTCTTGTTATGGATTCTCCATAGAAGCAGAGGATGGAGAACCGGGATCAGATACAGATGGATCAAAAGAGATATCAAATAGATCAGAAGGAGACCTAAACAAGCAAGTTGGGGTCTGACCCTGATGGGTGTGCCTTGCTAATGGAGATCTCAAGACCAGTCTCAAAGACCTACACATGCACTATAGAAGAGATGAGGGACTGGAAATGTTCTGGACCCAATCAAGGCACCCAAAAGAATTGGATGACTAAGGCAGTTCGAGGCAGATGGATTTTTAGATCAAAAACTCGCACACCCAAGAATTACTTGAGCAGCTAGGAAGGGAGAGCCTCTCAAAGACGTCTACACAGTAGAGCGTCCACATGAATTACAGAGTTTCCCCCACCTGACCGTCCTTGTCACTACAGATCCAAGTAGATCGGAATGTGCGAATTAAGCCTTAAGTCTATCAATTTTAGGCCTAATTGTGCCTTGAATTTTCACTTGAATTAGAAATTGACTCAAATTGTGACCTAATTTGAGGTTGGTTGATTCATAAGGTGAACCAACTTCACCTGACTTGCTCTAAAGTTGAGGATGAATTCGGGTCAAGTCACCTGAATCACCATGTTTTGGTTCTCAAACAGGTTATTAGGTGTCACTTTTATTATTCAAGTGAATTTAGAGCCTTGATTTTAGGGTTTGATGATTAGATCAGTTCAATTGAGGGCTTGGGTGGCATACAAATGCAAGAAGACTCATTTCCTTTATGAATGGCAAGTGTGTACAAGCACTTCAACACTAAGGTGAAACCCTAATTAGCTCGGTTTCCAAGTCCAAATTGATTCCAGATACGGCACCTTGGACTCAAACAAGAAAGTGAGTAGTCCAAACTGCTTTTACGTCCCTAATAGGTGCAGGTAGTAAGGATTTGGGTATTATGAATCAATTCAAATCAAATCTGATCGTAATCAAACAAGATAATCAAGAATCTTTTACTTGAAATTATGTTACTAGAAAATTAAGGCAGGGTCAAATTCTTAATTCTTTTTGTTTCCTTTTTTTATCTTCCCAAGAAAGAGATGGGATTAGGGAAGAAGGCAAAAGGACTAACCTGCCCCTAGTGTGGTTTCTCTGAGCGAATGATCCTAATGCTTGATTCACCTCGAATAATCAAACAAGACAAGTTAGAAATCGAATCAGAATAAGATGAAATGACTAATGGTGAAACTATGCATTACTCCCCAGCAACGATGCCAAATTGCAAACACACTTTTGTTAAGTTTAAAAAACATGTCATAGTACAACGAAGAAAGTTAATCAACACTTAAATTTATAATCTTGAATGTAAGTCCGAGGCCATCTGAGGAAGCAAATTAATCGCAATTCAAACTACTAATCAATTGAATAAAACGAAGCACAATAGTTTGAAAGAAAAAGAAATGTATTATGCAATGAATATCACCATCAACTTCCACAAATAAATGGGTGTTAAGGCTAAAAAATTTTGGATTTATCAACTAAAGAGTGTAGATTCTTACGGGAAGGGGTGAGATTTGCGGAATATAAAATAAAGTGCGAAAGTAAATAAACAATCTCACACAAATGACAGTCACATAATTGCACAAATGATTTTTAGGTGGAAACTCAAATCGAATGAAAACCACTACCTAACCCTCTCGAGTTAGGATTTTCCGATCAACTAAATTTATCAAAATTCACTAATCCGAACTACTTAAACGAGGGTAGTTCAACCTCTTACAACCGATGCTACTTTGAACCCGAAAGTAGTGTGCCTCAAACCCCTCCTCTTCACGAGGTGTATTTTGTCTCTCGATGGAGACAGGAATTCGCAAAACAAATACCCAACCAAATAACAAAGATAAATACAAAGCAACCTATAGAGCCACAAATATGAAAACCTAGCTACTATAAGTAGGGAAACTTCCCTTTGCTGGAAGTACGTCGACTTGATGATGTGGATGCATGAACCACGCAACCGCACTTCGTCGCTCTCTTAATCGCGGAGGGAGAGCAGGTGCACAACAAAGATGATGCTCTCTTGATGTAGAACAAAAGCTTGGAGAGCAAGATCATTTATTATGATCAAAGGGACACAAAATGATGTGGAAATGTGTTACTTGGTGTTTCTTTGCAAGGCAAGGGTACTTCTCTATTTATAGATGGCCTAGGAAGGCTTAGGAAGACTTTGGAAGCCTTAAGTAGCCGTTGGGAGCAAACACAAGGCAAAACAGGCCGTAATTAAAATCATTAATGATTCTGACAGGGTCATCAGATATTTGGGAACATTATCAGACGTCTGAAAGTCACTCTTAAGACGTCTAGAAACTAAATCAGGCGTCTAATCCTAGATAGGTTTCCTTACTGACTTGAGTCAGACCTAAATAGGGTTCTAGTGTAAGTTGGTCAGACGATAGGTTGGACGTTTGACACTAGGTTTAGATGTCTGGAAACCTAATTAACTGCTAGAATGGATTTTCCAAGGCACAAATGGCTAGATCCCTCAAGAGAAGTGATTTTGGCTTAATTGAGGGTTAGCATTCATTTATCAGACGTATGAGGTCCTCTAAGGACGTCTGATAGAAGATCAAAGGTCAATCCTCAACGAACATATTTCTAAGCCAATGTTCCACTAATTGGACGTCTGAAAATGCCATCAGACATTTGCTAAGACGTCTAGACTAAGGGCTGGTTGTCTGAAATAGACAGGCAGAAAGTACTAAGTCCAGCCTAAGTGTTTCTGGACGTCTGATTCAATATTCAGACGTCTTAAAGTTCACTATTAGACGTCTGATTTTAGTATTAGACGTCTAAATAGGCTGTCTGAAACCTATTTAGGCTTTCTAAGTTCTCCATGGAAAACCTAAGTATCCTAAGGTTGTACAAGTGTTCTTAGAACTACTTTTTGGCTCTTTAACATGCACCTAAGAAAAAATATAAAGAGCAACAAAAGAAACAAAAATACAAAGAATAAGATACAAGGAAATCTATCATATTTTTCATTTCCTTCCTTCTCCAAGCTTTGACATCTCGCGAAGCTCCTTCCCCTTCGTCAAGCTCCTCCAATTCGCCATGGATGCGAGCTCCTTACACCTGTATCCATTTGCAATTGTCATGAAATCTTGGACTCAAAAGCAAATGTTAAATAAAAAGTATTTTGTTATTATCAAAATAAACAATCGTGGTGCCCTTACACCAACAAAGAGATCCTTCAAAACTTACACAAATTTCAAGCCAAAAGAGAGAGACTTCATAAAGATACAAATCTGATGTAAAGCCCAGCACAAGCTAGTTTAAAATCCATCCCAATAGCCTCAGATAATCAAATCCATAGCTGGACCCAATCTCAATTCAAAATCAGGCTCACACCTGCTTGTGCGTGGGCTGGTGCGTGCGTGGGTGTGAA
The DNA here is from genome assembly GCA_037157565.1 of Thalassia testudinum. Taxonomy (NCBI): domain Eukaryota; kingdom Viridiplantae; phylum Streptophyta; class Magnoliopsida; order Alismatales; family Hydrocharitaceae; genus Thalassia; species Thalassia testudinum. The sequence goes on from JAZHRO010000002.1 coordinate 56,546,399, forward strand.
TATGGGGGCCCGACCCTTTGATACTACCTTCTGATTTTTTTTTTAACAGTAAAGAATGCTATCGAAGACGACAACAAACAGGAAACAATTCTATTAAAAAAAAAACTATAGGTAATTACACATAATTACTCCACTCATTAACAAGAGACTTACATCCCCTTATCATTTTTCCCACATTCATCGACACCCCACTAAACACCTTTTCATTTCTAGTTCTCCACACACACCATAATAGAGCTGCCATCATTACATGTGGACTTCCTTTCCTCTGAAAATCCCTCCACAGATTGTCCCATGTGGGGAGGGGATACCCACAAACGGCTCTCCATAGTTGATCAGTTACCAAGCATGAAGAGAAAAGGTGTCTTGCACTGTCAGTTGGGAACTCACAAAAAAGGCATTGCTGCAATGGAACCCCCATCCTCCTGTGACGTAGATCCCCTGTGATAAGTCCAACCTTCCTACATAACCAAAGAAAATTTTGAATTTTTAGGGGAATGTGCAACTTCCGTAAGCCTGCACATTGCCTATCTATTTCTTCCATGTTGGTTTGATCTCTAGCTCCTAACATTTGTGTGTAAGCTGCAACTAAATTGTATCCCCCATAAGCCCACTCAAATCTATCCACACCCCCCGTAGGCTAAAATGTTTCCAGATCATGCAGCATCCTATCCATTTCTTCACCTGATCTTGCACCATCACGCAACCTGCAGCAATCAATCCTCCAAGCGCTGCATGCTTCATCCCGGTAGTTAGCCACCGATGCAATCATGCAAGCTTATCAGGAGGAGCATTAAACGCACGCGGATACCTCTCATTCAGCAACCCCAGTCGAGACCACCTATCTGACCAGAAGCCAACCTCTGATCCATCCCCCAATACCATCTGAAGTGCTCCCAATTGTCTTATAGCGCCTTAGTTACTGATTTCCAGAAAGGTGAAGGTTTGGATGGCCATCATCTTGCTCTCTTCAAATGCAAAGACCCATAGGAATCTTGTATGATATCAGTCCAAAGGCTACTGTCCCCACCAAAAAGTTTTATAGCCCATTTTAATAGTAGGGAGTCATTGAATTCTCTCAAGGATCGAATCCGCAGGCCTCCCTGATTCTTGGGCCTGCAAAGCCTTTTCCATCTCACAGGTTGGAGGAACCTACCTTCAGCGTTGTCTCCTTTCCAGAAAAACCGTTTATGCATCACATCTAGACCCTTCCATACTGATTTTGGTGCTTTAAACATAGAGAAAAAGAACACCGGAATAGAAGTGACAATGGGGTTAAGAAGAATCAATCTCCCACCCTTGGAGAGGAAGTGATTACTCCAATTCTCTATCTTTGTAGCAATCATATCAAATAAAACATTCCAGTCACTCTTGTTCATCTTGGAATATCTCAATGGAGGCCCCAAATATTTAACTGGTAAGGTAGTGATTGATGTGTGTAATATTGTTGATAATGCCTCACTCTCATTACTATCCAATCCAAAACAAACCAATGATGATTTACTTCCATTCAACTTCAGGTTTGAGATTTCTCCAAACATCGACACCATGATGTAAAGGATCTCTGCTTCCTATCTGCCCCCCTCTACGAAAGAATCTACATCATCAACATATTAGAGGACTAGTGCCAGTGTATGAGAGTTGGACATCGAATACCCTTTTACCATCCCCGCATTTGATAACTTACACACAAATCTAGTAAGAGTATCCACTGCCAAGTTAAAAATCAAAGGAGCTAATGGGCATCCCCGTCGTACCCCACATTGAGGTTGGATCCAGGTTCCACAAGGCTTCTTGTTTATCAAAGGAGACAAAGAAGTTGTTGTTATGCATCTCTTCATCCATTGGATCCAAACATATGGGAAACCCCTTCGCTTGAAGATTTCCCATAGATATGGCCAAGATATCGAGTCATAGGCCCTACTAAAATCCACTTTCCACATGTAAGCCATACATCTTCTGCTGTGCCACCCCATCACAATCTCCTGTGCCACAACGAAAGACTCCTGTAGTGACCTATTAGGAAGAAAAGTGGATTGTACTGGACTGATGAGATCCTTTAGTACACCTTTCAATCTATTAGCCAAAATTTTGCTATTGATTAGATAAATGGAGTTAGATAGCGCAATTGGTATAAACTCCACTAAGCTTTTTGCCCTTGATTTTTTGGTAATAAGAACAAATAAGACCTGTTGATTCTCTCTAATCCAAAGTTCCCACCTTGAAACTCTCTAATAACATCCACAACATCATTCTTCACCACTGACCAAAATTCTTTATAAAATAATACCTGAAATCCATCCGGGCAAGGGGAGCCTTCAGCATTTAATCCTTCTTGGCCACCACCACCTCCTATTAAAAAATATGAGCGGTCAGCTATTCCCCCTCCTCAGCCCCAACTCTTGGCAAATCTAAAGCAGCCATTCCCCACTGACCTCTATTTGAGGCTTTAGTTGCCTCTCCAAAAAACCGGATTGCTTCCCTTTCGATTTCACCTATGGACGTTGGCGTTTGATCTCCAGATTTCAACGAAGATATGAAGTTATATTGCCTCCTAGAACTGGCTGTTACGTGAAAAAAAACTTGGTGTTTGCATCCCCTTCTTTCAGCCATAGTTATCTTGATTTCTCCCTCCAATCAATATCTCTCTTCAAGTTCTCCTTCACCACTGACTGACATTGAGCACGCTGCCCCCTTTCCTCCTTTGTGATACACCCCAAATTTTCTTTAATATCAAGATCTTTCACCCTCTCCAAAGCCTCCGTGCGCCTTTGCTCCCACACAATTTCAGAAGTACGTCTAAACTCCTTCATCAGAGTTCTCAGTTCCCTCAATTTAGTGGCTAACCTGAAGGTTGCCGAGCCATCCACTTGCTTTTGGATCCACCAATGAGAGATCATCTTCATGCAACTTCCTCCTTCAACCAAGATTTCTTGAACTTGAAGTAGGTAGCACATGAGATATCTTCACCACTATCCCATAGCAATGGGGTATGATCTGAAAATGGCCTATCTAGGCCCATCACTGATGATAACTGAGACCTCTCTAGGAGTTCTGAGTTGCCAAAAAACCTGTCCAACTTTAACATCGGTCCATTACCATTTCTCCATGTAAACTCTGCTGGCTATCGTCTTTCATGGTGTTTTAAAGATATCTTCGTTGTAGTATTACTATGAAAAGCGATCATCTGTTTATTTTAATTTATTACTCAAAATTTAGAATATCCCGAGGTCGAACTTAGGGAGTAAACTTAATTCCAGAAGCATACAAATTCACAATTAACTATATACTATTTTACAAAAATTAAAGAGAGAGAGTGAACAAAAAAAATCCTTTTCTTCTTTTCTTTCTTTCTTCTCCTCTTCTCTCTTCCTTCCCTTCTTTCTCTGCCTTTCCTTTTTCGGACGTCTGATTCTTTGAATCAGACGCCTTATCTGCCCCTTTGCTACAGTTCCTCACAGGTTCTTCTCCTCTTGGCTTCTTTTTCTTCTCTTCTCTGTTCACCTTCCTTCTTCTTCTTCTTGCACTGTGCCTTCTCCTTCTTTAGTTGGCTTCTCTGCCTTCCTGTCTTCTTCCTCTTTCTTCTTCTGTTGCAGCTCTTGGCTGCTTCTTCTCTTTCTTTTCTCTGCAACTTCCTCCTTCCTGTCTTCTTTCTTCAGCTGCTCCTCTACCTTGAGTTCTTCCTTCTTCTTTCTTCAGCAGCTACCCTGTGCGACTAAGTTTTCAGTTGTTCCTCCTCCTTTCTTCTTCTCCTGCTTCCCTGCACGTTACACAGTTAGGCAAAACCTAACCCCTACCCGCCCCACATCTATCTCTCGCTATTTCTCTCTCAAAGGATCGCTCCCAGAGCATTCGTAGGTATACGAGTCGGGTAATGTGCCCGGGACAAGGCCCACCGGCGTGCGGTGGTTGGTGAGGAGTGCTTGGTCGGGTAATCGGGTTCGGTCCAGACTCGCGGGGCGTGAGCACTGGCAAGGGCGGATGCGAGCACATGGCGCGCTGCATGCGTAGGCGAGGGACCTGACCCCTATATATCGAAGGCAATAAGCCCAATACACCTTTTCAATTTATGTGAAGCGCCGCGCTCAGACGTTTAGTCCCACATAAATTTCGCGAACGCTCGCAGCAGGAGCTGCGTTCAATTGTCGATGCTGCAGGGGTCCTCGCAACTAAATGCTTGGCTGGGGCTGTAGGCGAGGGCTTCCGCACATCCTGGAGGGATTCACCTGGAGCTGAGAGGCCTGCAGCTGCAGCAAGCTCTCTTCAAGCTCCTTCGTCAATGGTGGAGGGACGTCGGAACCTGAAATGCGTGAACACGGCCTTGCGGCCCTGTCAGATCAGAGGAAAACCTTCGCTGTATCACGGCGAAGGTGAAGTGGAGGTTGGCTGGCCGCGGGGTGGCCTAGGCATGCGTGCCTAGGTCGCTCTGTGGCCAGGTTTATATGTTAGGTCAGGAGGCATTTGTGGTGGTGTAGGCTGTTGGTGAAGGTGCGGAGGATGATCAGTGGGAGGTGGCAATGCTCAGGGATCAGTTGGCGAGGTGGATGGAGGCGTAGAGCGGCGGGGACGCCTCACCAGAGGTCTGGTCGGAGGTGGAGAAGGTGGTGATGGACAGTGGATGTCGAGGGGTATAAACAACAAATTAACAGGGGGAAATAAAGGAGAGAGTAAGAGGAAGAGTTTTTACCTAGCTAAGAGGACGAAAGGGAGGAGATGGCGAATGGTGCGTCTTTGCTGTTGCTGGAGACGAAGGTGCCAGAGGAAGGGGCGACGACAAGGAGAAGGGGTCGGAGAGTGCCAGCAGGTACGGCTTGGTGCGGAGGAGAAAGGCGGAGCTGGCTCTGCCACTGGTATGGTGGCAGAGCGACGAGAAGAGGGAGGAAGAGTCTCCGGAAGCGTCGGGCTATTGGCCGGAGTGAGGAGGGGACGAATTTAGGGGAGTTCTTTGGCCAAATCGAGCTTGTCTAAAACGGCGGCCCCTGCCGCTCCTTAAATAGGTGTTGGCGAGGAGGGAAACTAGAGGAGGAAGCGTGGGCAGGCTGCCGGAGAATGGCCGGAAAAGTGACCCATGCCTCTCGTGCATTCGCACGAGAGGTATGGGTGTCGGCAGGGCATGGGAGGGGGTCCATGCGGAAGAAGACAACGCAGGGGACCCCCCTCTCGTTTCTGGGGCCGGTCCCCATACCCTGCGCGGCGCCATCCTCCGAGCAAAGTTGCCGGAGGCATGGGCAGCTACTGCAGGTGGCAGAGGGACCGGTTTGCAAAGAACAAAGGGAAAGTTGAGGGGTTAAGTGCAAGGGTTCAAAAAGTTAAGGGTCAAAAAGTAATTCTTGAGGACCAATTTGTAAAATAGGTCAAGACAAACTTTCCTTAGGTCCAAATTTTGATATAATCCTAATATGGACCTAAGGAATCCAATGGTGAAGTTAAATTTTAGGTTTGACCACGTTTGACCAGTCACTTTGCACAAAAACCCAAATTAGGTAAAAAATTGGGTATGGTTCTCAATCTAGGTCAAGATAGGTTCCAATGGCCAACTTGAAGGTTCTAAACCCTATGGGATATTTTTTCATGAATTTTAGGGGGTTTAATTGATTTTTATCTTGCCTGAAACTTCATGAATTGAAGCAGATTTATTTTAGGGTTACAAAATGTCATTTAATTCCTAGATGCCGCTATAACCCTTTTCAGATCAAATCATCCCACTTTTTCTCTTATTAAGCCCATTTGACCTGTGTTTAGACCCTTAGAAATTCCGTTTGTGTACTGCATTGGTAAAATTATAGTTTTATCCCTTGTGAATTGCTTTAAACTCAAATTTATAGTTCTTTGATTTAGGCTTTCCCTTAGGTTTTGTAGGAGCTTTTTGTGCACTTATTTAGGTCAAAATGTGCTAGTTAGTGTTCATGATGAGGTTCTCATCATCTGCTCCAGTCGAGGGGTACTCATTTAGCCCCATCTCAAATATAGCCAGTTGAAACCTACGTGAGGCTTGATCCACCCTTCTATTGGCTCTATCATCTTCAGACAAAGTGCAATTGACGTCTCCCCCTACTAGCCAGAGCTTCCAATTAATTCTAGTTGCCACATGAGCAAGATCATCCCATAACTCAAACTTGCGATTTGCTGCACACGGACCATAGATGCAAGTAACAAAAAATTTGTGCTCCCCACAGACCATTCTGAAGCAGCATGTCAGTTGATACGTCTCCATCTAGGCCTCCATCAAAAGTAGGCAAGAGCATTTCCACCAGATAGCCAACCCTCCGAACCTGCCATCTACAGTACTGGACTTCACCTTTTCCTGACCTGCCTGTAGCAAAGATGACCACATAGAAGTGTCCCCTTGTTCAAAGTGTGTCTCTTGTATAAGTGTGCAGTCTACTTCCCACTCACGCAAGTATCGCGCCAGAGAAGCCCTTCGAACCCTGTCGCGCAACCCACACACATTCCAAGTGAGGACCTTCATCCCACCACTTTGTCACTACCCATCTTCACATTTGCAACCCGCTCCACATTTAGAATGGCTACAATAGCTTTCTCATCAACCGCCTTACCTCCTCCCACTATGCATCCCCTTAGTTTGTTGGGGGACCTGACTGCCTTTCCCTTCGACGATGATCCTAAACCAAACTTTAAGTTCTCTAGGACACTAGGAGAAACCAACTTAGCCACATTCTCATCCTGAATGTCACCCTCAGCTCTCCCCTATATTCCCTCCATTGCTTTATTGTCTTCTTCATCGCCCCTCGTTTCATTGTTTTCAGATGCATTCTTATGATTCAGCTGTTCTCTTCCCGTCTCCTCCTCCATACCCACATAATCATGATGCTCTTTCCTTTTTGGTTCTGGATAGCCTTCAAGGACATGTCTATCACTTTTGATCACATCCCTTCCTTTGACAACCTCTGCAAAGGTCTTTCCTTCTTCCTCCTTAGGCACCTTAGTTTCATGGAGGATGATTTTCCCTTGCAAAAGCCATGAGCTCCCCCCATACGGGAGAATGATCCTCTTTGGAACCAGCCCCCCTCGATTTACTTTAACCTCTATCGCCAACATCCTTCCATCTCCTTCCCATAGTCCCAGTTCAACATCTTCTTCAATCATAGCAAACCCTGAAATCATCTTCTCCACAACTCCCCTAGTCCTTAAATGCAAGGGTAAACCCCAAATCTCCAACCGCTCCTACCTAACCTCTGCTCACTGAGGTGGTCTCCCTTGTAAAGCACCATCCAAAGGTGATAACAAGCGCCATAGGATTGCCATATTGTTGACACAACTAGTGCGGAATCGAAGGTTCTCCACAACCAATATCCCCAACCCAAAAAGCAAAAATCTCGATCTACTCAACACGGCTATCTTCCACCCAGGACAGGACAACAATAAAGAACTCACTGCGCTACAGATCTGATCAAAATTTGCAATCCCCATCGTGATTTCCCCAATTAGGGAACCACGTAACACCAGCTCTACGACCATAATGTCTTCAGCGTTGGGAACCTCCACATCCAAAGTCTGATCAAAGTCTTTCGGAGGGGGTGGTGGCGAGCCCTCCTCTAAACATGGCCACTAGGCATCTTGCCTCCACCCGTTTTCGACATCTCCCCCTTTGAGCAGGAATCCCTTCTATGTCCCCGGCCCCCACACACAAGGCAAACAATCGGTCCCCTACATATGCTTGCCATATGCCTTCTCTTTCTGCATCTATAACAAACCACATCACCATTCCTCTGCCATCGTGTCCCCCTCGACCCAGTCGCCTGTGCCCTAGCAGGAGGTGCATAGAAGTTCTTTCTCTTCTGATCCTTCTTGTGCCATCTCCTGGATCTCCATGTCCACCAGCCTTCACCTACCCCTCCATCGTCGCCGTCGCCTCTCCCAAGAACTTAAGCCATCGCCCCGTTGGTTTTTCCTTGTGATGGTTATCAAGGAGCATTTGTTCTTGGAATTAAGCTAAATTAGGTCAGTTATAATAGATGATGGTGTTACCATCACCAAGCTAGAGGAGCTTGTTTTAGGCCATGTAATGACTTATGTAACTTGCAAACATACGAAGGAAAATTTAGATGAACATATCCTTGAGGTTGAGCCATGTAGACATCCTCAGCAAGTTGACCACGTAAAAATGCGTTATGGACATCATGTTGTGTAATAAACCATTTGTGTTTTAGAGTAGGGCTTAACAAAAGCCTAATAGTCGTGGGCTTTGCAACAGGGCTAAATGTCTCAGTATAGTTAATTCCTTCAATTTGATGAAAACCCTCTACTACGAGCCTAGCTTTGCACTATGGTCCCATTAGGTTTCCTTTTGATAAAAATGTTGTTGGTAAAGGATGACTTGTAGCTAAATAGACTTTCTTCTTTATAATGCCATACATAGATCTTGTTACCATGCCATGTGTTCTTTGAGGATTGCATATGGGTAGTGAAGTTTTAGGTTGTGATGTAGAGTTTGGAAGGGAAGAGTCAGGTTGAGGTGAAGAAGGTTCAATTGGTGGGAATTCAGTCTATGAACTTGATGTATTTAGTAATGAAGAGGGTTGAGATTGATTAGAACTATAATTGAGAATAGGAGAAGAGGTTTCTGGCATAGAATTATGGGAAGGAGTATTTTTTGGAGTAAGGGATGGGAAAATATTTAGTGGAATTGGTAGCAATGACACAGGAGATGAGACAGGAGGATTTGATGAAGGAAGTGGTTCTGTTTGCTAAAAAGGGAAAGATGCTTCATTGAAAACAACATGGCGAGAGATAACTATTTTATTTGTAATAGGATTTAGGCATTTGTAGGCTTTTTGGTGAGGACTATAACCAAGGAATATAAGCAATGTTGATCTAGGTTGTAGTTTGTGGTGGTTATATGGACATAGAAATGGATAGCAAGCACTTCCAAAAATGAGTAAGAACTTGTAATTAGGTGGAGATTGAAATAGAAGTTGATGAGGGGAAAGATTGCTTGCAGTGGGAGAAGGTAGAAGATTAATAATAAAGGCTACAAAAATGAAGGCATATGTCCAATAGCTCAAAGGCACATTGGAATGAGATAACATAGCAAAGGCAACTTCTATCAAATGCCTATTCTTTCTTTCAACCGCTCCATTCTGCTGTGTAGCGTATGGAGCACTTATTCTATGCAAGACTCCATGAGTTCAACATCAATCATGAATTCTCTTATATTCTCCACCACCATCAGTATTAGGGATGTACACAGGTTGGGTTGTGAGTTATAATAATGGGTTGAGTTGGGTTAAGATTTTTCCAACTCGATAAAAAGTGGGTTGGGTTGGGTTTGAAGTTTAATCAACCCATCCCAATCGCAACTCGATATAACTTGATATATATATCAAAAGTATCTTTTGAGCACTGTGCTCAAAAGATTGAAATTAAGCACTCATCGTGGGTCGTTTGATCATAAATGGCAGTTTCCAATACCGTACTCCCGTTTCGAATATGATGTTGGAAATTGCCATTACTTTAGAGGTTGTTTCCTTAATTTACGGAAATTATAAATTATAATCTAGTTAATGTAATTACCATGTATTATCCGAAGTTACCGGAAGGATCATGTTTGGTATAACAAATGATATTATTTCTATTTTTTTTGTTTTCTATTCACCGTTTACATGTGAGAATGAATAAGAAAAAACATTGTTATCACTAAAGCAGCGTCTCTGAACACTTCGAGATCGTGTTTAACTTGTGCACTCGACCTCTGCACATAGGTATTTTTCTGAACATGTAGTATTACATAAATCTGTATTGTTAATAGTATAGTACACAGACTTCTCATCACTGGGGCGTGATCACGTTGATTTTTTTCTTGTTATTAGGATTTATGGATTGCATAGATATACACAAGAATATTAATGGATCCTTTGTTCTTGCAAATTCCATCCTAGGTATTTTTTTATGAATTTTTTTGATAATTTTAGTTTTTACTTCTTGTCTTTATTTTATTTTTTTGTTTGTAAGTATGAAAATGATGTCTCTAGATATCCTAGAACATCCATGTTAGGTAGAATGTTTCCTACATTCTACGAAATTGAGTAAACACAATGAAGGTTGATCACTTACTATCACAATAAGTAGATAACCGTATTACTAATGTTGTAATACAATAGGTCATACTCTAAACAACTGTCTAAGGTGTAATACGTCCAAGTGTCATTGAATGTCGAATTACACATGTTGTAATACAATAAGATTTATGTATACCAATCTTTAAAACTGGAATTCGAATGTGCACATAAGTATGTCATCCTTCAAGAGTTGTAATACTATTAATGAAGGTTGATTTTTTACTATCACAATAAGTGGATAGTTGTATTGCAATCGTTGGATTACCATAAATCAAAATCTAAACCACCATGTAAGGTGTAATACGACCTGGCGGCAATGAACGTCGTATTATGCACGTTGTAATAAAATAAATAGAAGAATAAACAATCATGTACTCTTTAATACAAAAGTGCCCTCCAAGAGTTGTAATACTATCAATGAAGGTTGACTTTCTCACCATCACAATAAGTGGATAGTCATCTTACAATCGTTGTATAACCCTAAATGAAATTATAAACCACCGTGTAAGGAGTAATACGTTCTGGTAGCAATGAATGTCATAGTACAGACACTGTAATACACTAAGTATAAGAATAAACAATCTTGTACTCTGTAATACATTAATAATATTACAATAAACCTTAGCTTATGGAGCATCTGATGAGATAGTTGTAATACAATAAGTAGAAGAATAAATAATCTTGTACTTTGTAATACAATAATAGTATTACAATAAACCTTAATAGCAATACAACATTTGTTTCATTACAACTTTCTTATGGTTGCAGAATTAGGAGACAGACACGTCACCTGAATCATATAAGATGGATGATGCGTTTGAGACACCAGGTATGTTTAGAATCTCTACCTTTGTATTAGTTTCAACTAACAATTGTGGTTGCACAATTCTAGATGCAAAAGTTGATTTCTCAACATTACAATTGATGTTATTTATTCCCCTATTTTCTTAGCTTGCAAGCATGCATTCATTGCAGTTAATGAAAGCCCTGAGAATGAGATATATGTAGAGAATGATTTCAAGGACATAACTTCATGGGTGGGAATGGTGTTCAACTCCGTATCTGAAGCTAAAAATTTCTATGAAAAATTTGCAACTGCCAGAGGTTTTTCCATACGTAAAAGCAATACCAAATTTTCGATTGATAGGCTTTCCAAAAAAAAGATTTATCGTACAAGAAGTTTGTATGTTCATCAGAAGGTTTCTCCGAGAAGTTTGAGGATGTATTAAGCAACAAGTCTCTATCATTTTTGGACCCCCTTCCAAAATCTACATCACCGCCTACAAGGAACTTTAAAAAGAGATATGGCTCCATTAGGACTGGGTGTATGGCCAAATTGACGATCAAGTTATGGCACACAATAACAAATGGGAAATACAAAAATTTATAGACGACCACAATCATCCGATATCGTCACCAAGTAAGAAGAGATATCTGAAATCTATGAAGATGATCAGTGATCACTCAAAGGTAATGCTTGAAATGCTTTGGGATGTGGATATTCCTGCAAAAAAGTAGGTAGCCTTTCTACAGAAGCACGGTGGACTTAATGAGAGGCTTGCTAATATTGTTAGGGATATATACAACTTGAAAAGGGATAAAAGAAAAAGGATATCAGGACACAATGCTCAGTTGCTGATTGAGCATTTCCACTTTTGTAAATCTAAAACACCTAATTTTTTTTTCTCATATATGGTTGACGACGAGCAAAGCCTCACAAATTGCATGTGGTTGGATCATGTCTATCTAGAGGATTACAGATTATTTGGTGATGTTTTATCATTTGACACAACATACAATACAAACAAATATAAACTAATATTTGCCACATTCTGTAGTGTCAATCATCACAAGAAACACAGTGATATTTGGCAATGGGCATCTTATGAACAAGTTGAAGGATTCATTTGAGTGGCTCTTTAATAGAATTCTTGATGCTGTTGTTACACATCCGTCTTCCATTATAACATATCAGGATCCATCAATATCTATTGCGGTAGCAACTTGCTTTCCAAATTTGGTACATAGATTTTGCTATTGGCATATTGTAAACAAATTTAGCAGCAAGATAAGATTTGCTACTATGGGGGGACTTGCGATATGTGAGCGTAGTGACCTTATATGGCACTCACAATGTGTGAAGGAGTTTGAGGAATGATGGGCTCACATTTTATGGAAGACGAACCTTTCCTATCACAAGTAGCTAAAGTCTATATTTGAAATGAGGGCGAGATGGGTCCCTGCTTACATGTGAAGACGACAAAGAGAAGTGAAAGCCTCGATGCTTTCTTAAGTAGTGCCATCACTAAACAAAACACATTACATGAATTCATATGTAGATTTCAGAATGCTTTAAACAAGTTGAGAGAGAACGAGAATTCACTTGACAATGACATCCTGAAGCGACGGCCAATCCTCCAAACATCATGGAACATTGAGCAGTGGCTTTCAGATGAATGTACAAAGGCCATATTCTACGAGGTACAAAAGCATATTATGCATTGTTTGATGTTAAATGTTGTTGATTTATCTGTTGACAAACCTGGCTCTAAATATAGAGCTTTTAGCATTGGTTCCTTTGACGATGAGAATGACATCACATTATGTAGTGGAGACAATGTCTTCAATTGCAACTGCAAAATCATGGATTTCGTTGATTTAGCATGAAAACATATATTTGCTATTTTAAACTATAGGAACGTTTGTGTCCTTGAAAAATCTTATATTTTGGATAGATGGAAAAACAACCTAAAGAAATCCAGATATTACTTGTTATACGAAGACATGGGTTGTAATGATGATGCGAATGAGTTATACCAAATGTGTTTGTCCCTAACGAACGAAGCTTTGAAATATGATAATACAATAGAGGTTGCGAAGTCTCACTTATCATCGGTAATTTTAGCAGTGAAGAATATTATCGATGGAAAGATTTCTCTTGACGAGGAATCAACAAGAAGATTAAAAAAATAGTTATGCTAGTGTTGGCATCTGATGAGGTGTAGCTCATTATAGTTAAAATGTTCAAGTTAAGCTAAAAACTAGGCTAAACACTACATAATTAACACAAGAAATGGGTTAAGTGCGAGAATTAACAGAAATGACCTAAAAAAGCAAATCAGTGTTAAAAATGCAAAGTTAGAACATAAATTGAGATTCTATTCAAAAATATAATTTGATGATCCAATTACAAATTAAAAATATATTTGGGTTCAAGAGATTAAATTGAAAGTGAAATCAACTTCCTAAATGTTCAACTGAACTTAAATAAAAACTTGGTTACATATGGATATCATTAGAACCTTGCATTAATGGTTTCTCAATTAGGTTCTTAGGTCATCCTCATTTCTTCACATAAAACCTTTCAAGGTCCTTTCTGAAAGTCGTGGGGACTTGATTGCAAACAGTAGGGTCCTGCTGATTACTTCTCAGGGACCACGCTACCACACATTTCACCACTTATGGGACTCTTCCTAATTTCTCTACCCCTTCACTTTAAGGGTACTTGCACAATTTTAACATTTACACTTGATGGCGCAGGTGCATTGTAGCACCCATAGAACTTGAGCCATCACAGCCATTGATTCTCTAAACCTCAGATCCAAGGGTCAATCCTAATCAAACCTTCGCACGAACTCCCATGTGGAATCACCATCCTCCCCTAATCCAATCCAATGGCCATGATTTGAGTGGAATCATTCCCGCTCTCCACTTAGCTCTCATCCACCGTCCAAGCCCTAGGAACCTAATCTCACCCTTACGGTGACCACATTCACTCAATTGGCTAATTAAGCTGCTTGTTGCTGTTGCGCGCAATGGATCAACCACCTCTCCTACTTCCTTGAGGCAATCCTTTCATCCTCTACAACTTCCTCCCCACCTAGCCCCTGTTCTGCCACCCTTGGCGGAGGAATTCACCTTCTTGCAACATCTCCTCACCGCTAAGGAGCACATAGCACCTGAGGGTGATGCTGATCTCCACTAGGGAGCTTTCACTCCATTGGAGATCTCCTCCCTCTCTTCTTCCTCCTCAGCCGTCGACTTTGGATCCATAGGTCTCATTCCTCCAATTAGATTGGGATTTTAATCACCTTCTAGATTAGTTGTAGGTTCTGTTAGTGTAGTATAGATTAAATAGATTAGAATTAGCTATACAAATTGTGGATTCATTAGCTAGATAGGAATAAATTAAGGTAAATCTTCCTCACTTCCTATGATCAATTGAAATCAAAGGAGACGATTTCATTTTCATCCTCATGAACACTGATCTCCCTCACCACCTTACGATCCCATTTTCTTTATTTTCTTCGTGTTTTAATCCACAATCCATCTCATTCATCAAAACCACTATGGATCTAAAGCCCCATAGCTTCTAGATTCATAGTGTGGTCAAACCCCACTTGAGGGTGATCTCATTCATGTCATTAGATCACAATCACCCTCCCTCGAGCCAAATTGGACTCAATTTGACTGTTTCAATCCGATTTGATTTCATTGACTGATTTAAGAGTTTAATAAAAATTTTGAATTCTATCAATTTTAAATGATCAAATTGAGTTTTCTTATGATTAACTGGTTTGAATGCAATGGGCTTAAGTTGTTTAGATTTGATTTTACTCACTTAATGTGCTTATGCCCAAATTTCAACTTAATTCACTGTTTTGATGCTTTCGCTGGGTAGTAGAGGTCTATCAAATGCAACACACTGATTGAGACCTCTTCAATGACCTGATCAAATCTTTGGCTCTGTCTAGAGACCCTTATTACTAATGAAGGGTATGCAGGGACTCTAGATGACTAAGTCATCATGGCAGATCCATATTAAAAGCCCACTTAGGCAACAGTTGAATTTGATTCAAACAAGTTTTAATCTACTACTGAAGGTTTGAATCCTATTTGAAGAGGTGCTGAGGGAGATCTGAAGCAGAATTGTGAATGTATGAAAGCTTGATTTAGTGTTTTGATCCTTACACGGTCTATTGTGTATGAGTAAAATCCAATTAAGGTTTCTTATGCTCTATGAATTTTGATGGATTTGTGTTAAGTTAGAAACATCCAAAGAAAAGTTGCGACACTTCAAGACCTGAATAACTATTTTAATTTATTCTCTATGTGTTGCCTATAACCCAAGAGAGTGATTAATTAGTTGTTTAAGTCTTCTAGGAGTAAGGGTTCTGATTCTTGATCTGAGCTATTTTGTTGCTAAAATCATGCTGCAACAGTAGCTATAGCAACCATGGGTGTTTTACCTATTTGAGCAGGGACTGCAGTAGCAATTCAGCTGCTAAAATGGTTGCAGCAGTAGCTGCAGCATGGTTTTAAGATGTCTAATTAGTTGAGGTAACTTCTGATAGGAAATGAAATTGCAGCAACAAATCAGCTGCCGAATCAAACGTAGCTGTAGCCATTGGTTTTCCAAATAGACGAGTTGGTTTTTGATGTGAATCTAATTTGGATGAGATATTAAGTAAATTTTGATTGCTGGAGCAATAATTCAGACCTATAAGATTTGATGTAGAACCTTCATTTTCAGCTGATTAGCTTGGCATATATGGCAGCAGTAGTTGGGCTGTTACATAGCAGCTTCAAAAGTCTGAACCAAGGTTTTAAATGGAAATTCAAGTCTATAGGAGGATTCAAGGAGTTATTATTGTTTGGTTTGGTTAGAATTTTATATAACAAGCATTCTTGTATTGTCATATCTTAAAATTTGATGCACAATACTTGTAAATTCATTTTGAATGTTATGACAGCTATTTGTTCAAAGACTAAACTGTGCAATATGATGTTTTGAATGCAAATCAATGACAAAATCTTGTTTAATATTTCAAACACGATTTATGTGTTGTGCTGGATGTTTGTAGATATTCATATCTCAATTCTAGCCCTTAGAGTTGAGAATTTTAGGCCTTTGGTTTCACTTCCAACACTCTTTAAGGCCTAAAATGTGTTGACTTGTATATAAATAAAATACTTTAAAAATCATAAAAAAAAAACTTGCCTTGGGTATGATCAAGTAGTTTTTTAGGTGTGTGCGAAGATTTAAGGTAATCTGAACCCCCAGTATGGTAGAACATACCAGCCGATGATTCAGTATACCTTGGAATTTAATAAAAGACTTAAGATAAAAAATCACAAAAAGAAGCTTCTATCTCTCATCTCACCCTTTCTCTCTCATCCCCTATCTCTATTATATATATATAATATATAAAAATCGGAAAAACCCTGAAAATAACCAAAAATACCTTGTATACGATGTATATACTTGTATACATAAGTTAAACCTAAGTTATATGTATATATTGTACAATATGTATATAATGAGTATATACAACTTATGTATGTATTCTATATATTAAATTAAATATTTAGAATGATTTAATGTATATATAACTTTATTGTATAATTATCTATTAATTTATATTAACTAAATCTAAAATAACCTAAGTAATTATATAGACCTATCTATATGTACATAACTATACCTAATACTGTACATACATATTTAGCTATATAATATATATTGTATAATACCTATAATTTAATTATGTATTTATAGTAAATAATTAAGTTACCAAGTTAATTAAGTAATTTATTCACTTAAAATAAAATAAATTAGTAATTTAAGTTAAAATTGAAGTAAGTTATAATGTTAAATTGTATAATATTATATTAACTATTTTCAACCTATTTATAATATGTTTATAGTGTATTATAGTATTTATAAATTATTTATGTGTAAAATTAACTAAAATGAGTATTTAAATGTAAATAAATTAAAATAAATTTTATAAAATAAAATAAAAATGTGTAATAAATAATTTATTATATAAATTAACATTGTATAAAGTCAATTTGATAATTAAGTCACTAATTTATACATTAATTAACAAATTAAATTATAATTTAATGTGTACAATCAGCCAACTTTAACAAATTTTATTATATATTTAAATAACTTATTTTTGTAAATAAATTATACAATTAGGTAGCTTTATATAAGGGCTTTATAATCATATAATTTATATTAATTTATGGCCCTCAAATCGAGGGCCAGAAACCTTGAATCCAAACGCAACATCGCGTAGCAACACACAGTTTGCCTCTGGGATAATTCTACATCGGAAATGTTTGGTCACGCAACGCGATTTAAGTTGTTCCTGCACTGATGGCCTCTCGGTCATCAGTGCAGGGCGCAACTCTCAGGAACATGCATATAGGTCCTCAATTTGTGTGTCACGTGCAGTTGTAGGCGTGCGTGCGTGTGCACGGGTGTGTGGGCACATGAGTGCATGTAGGCCTAATATGGGCCTGGACAATGCATAAAAATCCACCTAAAATGAACTAGGGTGGTCCATTAGTAGGAGTCTGGTCCCACCCATATGGATGCTGTGTATCCTTCGAAAGTGGGCCGCTTGCCCATTAAAATACATTTTTGGGTCGGATGAATGGTACTCGTGTGTGTTAAAAGAGACTGCTGCCTAAAAAGACTTGGTAAAGAAGAAGAGGAAGAGAGGAGAGAGTAGTTGTTGAGCGGCTAAGTGTTGGTGTTTGTAGGTGCTTGTGTGTGTTTGCGTATGTGTATGTTTGTGTGTGTGTGTGTGTGTGTGTGTGTCTATATATATATATATATGTACAGTATAATTATAAGTATGTATATGTAAGTAATTAAAGTAAGTATAAGTATATGCATATAAATAGTAAATATGTATATGTATGTAAATAGATTAGATACTGCCTGAGCTCTTGTATATATATATGTCCTTAAAGTTCTAGTGACAGATATAGTCGTCATTATATATGCAAATATGCGTTAGTACAGATAACTATTTTGCCTTATGTTATGTATATATGTTTCTAAGGCTAAAGCGACGTATATATGTGTACCTATATGTGTAATATATGTTATTAAAGATGTTACTATGTTAATATAACTTAGTATAGTAGATACTAATAGCTATTTTTGTACCTACATTTAGGTATTACCTATATTAGTTGTATATAATTAACATAGTGTAATATTAGCTTGTTTTTAATGCCTATTTGTTGTACATTTATTTCAAGCACTGTAATGCATATTAGTTGACTTTTTTGTAAATAATTAACTAATTCTTTCGTTTATTGATTGATTCATTCATTTTATAAATAAAATTAATATTTTTGGAATAAAAGAATATTTTTAGACTTAGAGAGAGATGTATATCAATAACCGCCTCCTAGTGAACGACGTAGAAACAAACTAGTGAAAATTGTAATTAAATAAAAATGACGCAACATCAGCTTGCATTTGTGACAAATATACAACAACAACGACACAAAACATTAATTTATTGCAACTCAGTCATCGACGATGAGCATCTCCATCAAAGAACCACAAATTGCAAAGAGTAAAGGAAGTAGGAATAGCAAGAGGCCAAAATTAGGAAGTAATCATTTGAAATCCACATATGAGAACAAATAATCAAATGGCAGGTAATGCAAACTATGTTTAATGTTAAACGTCGGCCATGACTTAAGGAATTGTCTGAACAAAACATCATCAATTGATGTTCTCATATCAAGGTATGTTTAGCAGATGTACTCGATTCTAAACTCAGCCAAAATTATATTGCTAACATGTTTGTTTTTATTCTAATTTTTCTTCGTGTTTGTATGTTATGTAGGTCGGATTCTATTGAGGACATTAGCTCTAGAAGCACAAGAAATATTGAAGGACTTAATTTGTTTTATATCATCTCTTTCATATTGTAGTTAGCATTATTGATTAATTGACCTTTAGTTTATATATGTAGGTCATGTCGTCGACGATCAGCATCTCCTTCAAAGAACCACAAATTGAAAAGAGTAAAAGAAGTAGGAATAGCAGGAGGACAAAATTAGGAAATAATCATTTGAAATCCACATATGAGAACAAATAATCAAATGGCCTGTAGTGCAAACTATGTTTAACATTCAACGCCGGCCATGACTCAAGGAATTGTCCGAACAAGACATTATCAATTGATGTTCTCATATCAAGGTATGTTTAGCAGATGTACTCGATTCTAAACTCAATCATAATTATATTGCTAACATGTTTGTTTTTATTCTAATTTTTCTACGTGTTTGTATGTTATGTAGGTCGGATTCTATTGAGGACATTAGCTCTAGAAGCACATGAAATATGAAGGACTTAATTTGTTTCATATCATCTCTTTCATATCGTAGTCAGCATTATTGATTGATTGACCTTTAGTTTATATATGTAGGTCATGTCATGGAGTTTATGAATTTGCATATATTTTCAAATTATCCATCCAGTTGAAACCTATTGTCAACAATAAATTAGAGTTTTTATTATGGACACTTGTGTTTTTCGAGCATTTTCTTGAGGAAAAAATGATTGTATTATGTTGTTAGTACATGTGGGAATTCTTTTATTGATACAAACATGTATCTGTAAATATAAATTCCTCACTGGGTAGTAACCACGATTGATTGGCAATACAATTCATTGGTTGTACCTATTCTTCAATGCGTAGGTAATTTGTTCATTTTTTGACTTCCTCTCTACATACTCTCCAATCGCTAAACCATTACTATTCCAAAAAATTCGCATTCCTACAGTTACACAAAACTCCAACAAAAGGAGAACTTTAGTTGGTAATAATACATGGTATTAGATTTGTAATTCTTGATCACTGTCAAAATGCAATCCATGAAAATGGGGAGAGGGATGTATTACGTTAATCTACTTTGTACAGCTTTAATCATTTACATTTGTAATATGGCAACTGTTATACACTATCACAATGAAATATGATTGGCTACTTAGAATATAATAATACCTAATTTAGAGGCTAAGAATATTTGATATCAATTTATATGCAAGGTGTGCTAGCAGAGATGTTCACATGACCAAAAAAATTCAAAATAATCAAAAATCTCGAGCATGTCTACTTCATATGCTAAGTAGGTAGACCAACATGGTTGAAATTTTTCAAGGTATTAAGAGTAACATACAACCATGTTGTTCACTAACATAAGAAACCTAGGATATTCCCTTCTAATCTCCATTCTTTTTTAGCATCCTAAGGAACAGGTTTATTTCTTCATGCTTATCATCGTCACCACAATCCCGAAGTGTAGCAGCTATTTGTACTTTGGACTTTGGTATATCCTGCTTGTGAAGTCGAGATTTTTACCTACACAAATGTAATCCATATATCTATGACATAGATGGCACAATCTACACTTGTATCTGATTGCATCGGTATATTCTCGACATAAAGCATCTTCTAATTCCAGACATTTTCTATAAGGAATTTATTTGTGAAAAACTTGCCAACAAGCTCCTTCTGCAGAAGATGAACTTATTGTTAGTGAGGGGAACACCATCATGAGCCCTAACTAGCTCATTTTAACCTAATGAAGAGAATAAATGCTCCTACATAATCAATTGAAGGTCATAATTCACTACATAACCTTTCTAAGAGAAACACAAGAAATTAGTGATAAAACTGTAATTTTACCAAGGCAGTACAATCACAGGCTTTCTCAAGGGCTAAAAAAAGCTCAAATTGTCTTAATAAGATAACAAGTGGGTTGAATTTGATAGAAAACGGTTTGTGTGAGTTCTGTGAATTAAATGACTTCTTTAAATCCTAAAACAAACCCACTTAATTAACCAAGGTTCTGGTCGAGATAAAATTCACTTAAACCCTATGAAAATCATAGAAAAATATTCTCTAGGGTTTAGAACCTTCAATTTGGCCATTAGAACCCATCTTAACCTACAATGATGTTTAAACAGATATTTGCCCTAAATTACATTTTTGCATAAATTTCCCAGTCAAACGTAGTCAAATCCAAAATCTAATTTCACCATTAGATTTCTTAGGTCCAAATTAGGTTTGTACTAAAATTTGGACCCAAGATGAGTTTTCCTTGACCTAGTTTGCAAAAAGCTCCAGCTTGATTACATTTCTACCCCTGACTTTCAAAAATCCTTACAAAATACCCCCTATCTTTATCGTCGTCTTCACAAGTAGGTCCCTCCGCCATTATCGCGAAGGAAACCTACTTCGGCGACCTTTGACAGGGCAAATCTCCTCGATTGCTTGGAAGATCTCCTCCAAAATTAGAAGGGAGATCTTCTGAGAAATTCTCTCTCGTCTGAACCCAACCTTGAGATCGGATTCCCTCTCAATCTCTCATGTGAACGCATGAGAGATGTGGGTGTCCTAACAGCTTCCTTCTCCAGCGAGCCTTCCTTGCTTGGGAAGCTTGCTTCCAAAGCCCTAACTGACCTTCAGAGCTCTATTTAATGGAGCCTAGACCTCTCTGATTACTTAACACTCGATTTCGGCTGCGACTACCCCTAATTCCTCTCTTCCTTTCACGGTCGTAGTCTCCTCAATGTCCGGTGACATTCCCTACTTCTCCTCGTCGTCCGATAGCCATACTTGTGGCAGATCCACCTTCCCTGACTTTGCCCGCGTCTCGCCGTACCAGCAGTTGCATCTCTCCCTTCGTCCGCGCCGATCCCACCTCACCGGAGTCACTTTTGTCTCCGGCGTCAGCCACACCAGACTCGACACCTCCGCTCACCCCCTTCGTCCCTTGACCTCCAAGATAAGCTCCCTCTCCCCTCTTCTTTCTTCTCCACCCTTTATTCTCCAAAATCGACCATTGCTAACCTCCATCACCTCCAACCCTTCCATTTTCGACCATCGACTCCGGCGAGGCCATCCAACCTCCACAAGCCACCACAACCCTTGCCGACAAGCCCACGAACTCCGCCTTACATCACTGATCCTTTCCCCTCACTCCACGCAACGCGCCACTCACCCAAGCACCCCACCGAACACACCCACTCACTCGCACACAGTGTGCCCTATGCATGCACGCACAGGCACCCACGAGCCACGCCAACACCCTCAGCATATTCGTCATTCTTCGGCGACCCTCTCTGAAAGTTTTGACATGGCCGCGAGGCTGATCTTATGTTCCCTGGTTCAGGCACCCATCCGCCATTGTTGAGGAGCTTGAAGCCACGCCCAGGCCTTGCTGCTCCAGGTGCTGCTGTCCCAGGTGAGCGGAATCCTCTCGCGCTCGCATCCAGGCTCTTAGTTGGAGTTGTATGCCTCTGCAGCCTCGCCAAATGAGGAAGCGTCTCTCTACTGCAGCACGCGGAAGACAGGTGGGCGGATAGTCCCACCTCGGAAGTGAAAGAGCGCTCGCACCTGCATAAAAGGAAAAAGTGACAAAGGTTGTTCGCCTGAGATCCATGGGGTGAGGTCCCACTCACCCGACCTGGTCTAGTTCGTAAACACGCCCACGTGGACCTAGCCTGACCCGAGCCGACTTGCGCTCCTCACCCACTACCGCATGTCGGTGGGCTTAGTCCCGAGTACGCACCTGACCCGATTACTCAAATTCCTGTGTGGCTCTGGGAGAGCAAATCCTAAGAGAGAAAGTAAGGAGAGATGCGTGCGGGTAGGGGTAGGTTTTGCTACAGGGTTCTCCGGCCGACACTTAGTCGCAGTTTGAAGAAGAAGAGAAGGCCAAAGCTGAAGGCCAAAGGCTGGAGCTGAAGAAGAGGAGGATCGCAGGACTTAAGGCAGAAGAAAGGCAAAGAAAAAGCAAAGGCAAATGAAGCAGAGCAGAAGCCAAAGGAAGAAGAAGGGAAAAGAAGAAGAAGAAGCCAGAAGCTGAAGAAGAGAAGAACCTCAGAGAAAGGCAACAACAGAGACAGAGGAGAGGAAGAAGAAGAAACAAAGATAGAGAAGAAGTCAGACACTTTAAGTCGTCTGACTCCTCCATCAGACGACAGAATCTAACTTATATTGCATATTCATATATTGAGTTCCTTGGTGATGTTGTAAGAGTATTTGGTGATCTACATTACCATTTTACTCCCATATTTTTACGCTCTGATACTGATAATTGCATACTTTTTTATTATAAATTGTGATATTGATTTCTAAATACCAATTTGCCCCCTATGTTCGACCTCGAAAATCTTTTCGAGTAATAAAATTATATCTATTTTCAATGCTATTTCGGCTATACTACAACGTAATACTTTTAAAACTCGATTCAGCGCGACAAACATTTAGCACCGTGTTATTCGCAAGCTACAATAAATTATGCACTTGTATTACTAGAGTTATAGTACAACATTTGTTATACAACACAAAATAAATCACATAATCATGTTTTAGAACATCTATACTTATAGATAGTACTTATTGTTAGAGTGGTGTTATTTATTCACAAATTTGCACTGCCGTTTGCATTTGATCACAAGAGTTTTTATTACATCTTGTGTAATATAACACAATCAAACATTTGATCACTAGAGCTTGTATTACATTTTATGTAATACAACACAATCAAAATCTCTTAATCATGTATATCAACATGTGTAGACATATATAGTACGTATGGTTGTTCATAAGTTAGATTAAGTTGTACATTTTTTATAGCTAGAGTTGTATTACAACATTTTTAATACAACACAACCAGAAATATTGACTCTTGTATTACAACATATATAGTTATACAGAGGGGAATTTAATCCAACTTTAATTGAGAAGATATGCTAGTTTTATTGTTACCCATTGCATTGTCTCAGATTTGCTTCTCTTGTCATGTCCCATGGAGTTGTAGGAGTAGAATATCCTTGTTTCAAAACATGGCTCCAGCAGTATCTAGTGTCTGTACAGGTGTATTTGGAAGAAGGCCTTCCTAAAATTTGTACAAGTACTTGTCCTTGCATCAAATACTTGTTCAAGGTTTTCATTGTCATCTTTCGTCATGCGCCCAACTTTGTTTCTAATTAAGCATTGAATGTCAAGAACTTATATCATTATTTTTCTTCATAAAAGCATGTGTTACATATGGGTTGTAATCATCACTCTTATCATGTTCAACATTTAAGTAACATACCATCACTGTCAACGATGCAAAGAAGTATGGGGCTTTACCGTCATGAAGTGCTGAATGTTTGAAGAACAACACATCCTTATAGGCATCTATTGTCTGCAAGAATTATCGCAATAGTTAAATTAAAGAAAATAAAAGTAATCCATGGTGATATTTCTTTTATGACATATTGAATTTTATTACAAACGTATATACTGTATCCTCTGTCATCCCACCATAAAGGAGGTTATGTATGTGCTGCAGTAGTTGTCTAAGGGTGTGTAATAATTCTTGTTGTAGGTACAGGATGAGACACATTTGTCAACATTTTCACAAAAAGAAGATGTTACAAAATATTTATCTTCAAATTCTTCATACTTGTCACAGGGATCTCACAAAAACCACTGTATTATTCCATTTTCTTCGTCAGTCACACTATCACGCCCCAAGTAATCATTTCTTGGTTCACATAAGTATGTAAATTCAGAATATTAGCATGTTACGATGTATTTTAAGTATGCCTAAATTGAAGTTAGATAAATGAGTGCTACTCGCAATGTCACTATCGACATCTGTATTTACTGGCAGGGTGGGTGCATTTTGAACCTCCTGATCCTGCTTATCATCCCTATGACCACCCTTCCTAGCAAATGGTTGACTCCTTCCTTCAACATTTTCAATTTCCATATGTTCTTCATCCTTCCCCTTATCTGTTACTTGTTCGCAATCAACATTATGTACCTTCTTCTCCCCATCCCATGTCTTCCTCTTCTTTCTCCCTCTTGTCCTCTATTTCTCACTACATGCACCCTACGTCTTCTCATCCTCCATCTTCCCCTCATTCCGTCTTTTTTTTATCCTCTTCACCATTGAACTTGGACTTCTTCTCGATTTCTCCTTGTTCTCAACGGTACTGATCCCATTCTTGGATTTATTGCCAGCCTTTTCACATGACGTACTCTTTTCAAGTTTTGTTGTTTCGCCTACTGTTTTAAATGTATTTTTCTGCAGCTCAACTGCCTTTGCATCGATCACAGCAGCAGCATTACAAGCGTTGCTCTCACATACAAGGTCATTGTTACTTGAAAGTTTTAAGTCAAAAGTTGGTGGTTCAATTTTCTCGCATTCTACATCACCCAAAATATCCAGGCTCTTTTGAAATTCGGTCATCTTACTTGGCTCCAAATGACTCATTTCCTTACACTAATCACTAAGTTCAACCTGCACGGTGATGTCTTCGTGCTCCACAACCACCTTCATCTCCAATTTTTTTATTTCTTCTCTCAATTCATCCAATTCAAGTACGTATGCCTCATTCCTCTTCTCTAACTCATCAATTCTTTCACAACAAACATCTGACCAACACACATTCTCTCTTTCTTCAAGAAGATTATTTAGTGGTTGTTGTGTATTCGCTCTAGATAATACAATGAGTGGTCTTCGATACACAAAATCTGATGTCTCGAATGTGTCTAAGGATAACACATAGTCATTCGCACAACTCGGAAAACCTTGTTCCTCTTAGGTGACAAACTTGATGCACTCCCAAAATACATACACAAAGCCCACGTATAATTTCAATATTTACTATTTACAGTATGGCATGTTATATCTTCTTATCACTTCTTTGTCCTTTAAGCCCTCGACCAACTTTAGGTTCACTATAGTTGATCCCATCCACTTCCTAATCCTTGGCCTTAAATCTCTACTCGTGTAGGAATCCTTGAAGCAGTGTTTCAACATCCATACATGTTCAATGCAACATATATACGCGTTATAAATCAAAACATCTTATCATAGATTTCAACAAAACACGCAAAATAAATGGAACCAATATATAGCCAACTTACATAAAAGCATGGAATGCAACCATTTAGGTAACCTAGCTTTTCACTACCACCCCCTTTTTACGTTATCTTATCTTGTCGACCACATCATCCACTCTTCCAAGTATTTGTTCTGACACTGCCGAGGACCAGTTGAAGTACTTGGTATTCTCAAGAGAATCAATGTAATTCATAAGTATTTTGCGAAATTTGTAGTTGGATTCCGGGAACAGGAAAGTGGCAAACATGAGACAAATGAGGCAGGTTACATAAATGTAGACCGATCAGTCCTCATTTCGGAAGTAGTAAGCAGTTAATATTGGTTCCAATGTTCTCCTGTCTAATTGCCTCACATTCTTTAGTATGTTTTGTTGAACGTAACTACTCCATGGAAATAATTTCTCAATAATTTTTACTTGATACCCTGTACTGGGTAGTCCAAGTACTATACCTATGTTTTCACACGAGAATTTAAGGAGCTTTTTTCCAAGTAAGAATTTACCACTTCCATGGTATCTCTCTGTAATCCAATGCAGCACCTTGTAATCAATCGGTACTTTTGACACTCCTACCAATTTATAGAAGGTCGTTTTTTCCTGAAGCTCTTACTACTTTTTAGTTAGAGGATGCACGTCTATATACTCCTTGACGTACGGTATGTAGCAGTGGTATTGGGCGGACTCTCTAACTGTAAGATGATGTAAACAATAATCAACCTTTTTTAATGGAGAAATGCATTTTGTAACACATGCTTTGCAATCTAATAGGGTAAATAGTGTACACTCACATCCGAATTTCTCTGCCTAATGTTGATCACTACTTGAAACTGCCATTTCTCATGTTGTATTTGATGTTTTTGTTTTTTTGCATTACACCTCATCACTTCACATTGCTTGTTATCGTGTGCACGGCAATCTCATTTTGTTTTTTCAATTGATCCATCGACTTGTTCACGTCTAATCTCCTAATTCGAAACATGCTTTCCTCTATTAATGATAACAACAGTTTAAACATTTCTTGGATAAACCTACAATTAATTTATAATTTGGTTGTATTACAACATACATGTATCACGACATTCGTGTTACAACACATTGACGTTAAAACACACTGCAAACTTCGAGAGAGTGTAATATGAATTGTACATAATGGGCTTTCTTTCCACTAAAATAATGCATTACTATAATGGGAAAATTACATTTCAAAATCTCAGCCATTAGTATACACGTGTATAAAGATTTCAATGCTATTTAAATCGATTCATCCTGAGTAATATATCTTAATTGAATCGCTACTACCACTTTTAACATAAACACGTTGGGAACAAAAGTACATTTTTCAGCTACAATACTACACACCAACGACAAGCATAAAGCATACATTTGACAGTACATTATAAATGGAAATGGATGTGCTTTTGTTTATGTCGCATTACGACTACAAATAAAACAATCCTACAGTTAATTTTGACTATTTAAAATTCAAAATGACATATACATCCATATGTTCTTAGAAAATTATGGTTTCATCATTCTGGAACGTAATCCAATGAAAATATGGCACGTTTACCACTGAAGCAACTCCATACTTCATAAAACATTCTCACGATCGAACATCCATGGCAATGGTAATCGTAAAAGTTACTTGATTGCTCGTTGGATGAAGTTAGAATAAGGGTTCCTTCCGTCATCCTCCTCTCCAGTGCAACCTCCAGAAAGAAGATATTAGTTAATGTGCATCCTTTCACATACACCTTCCTTTTCAAATTATGCGTCCGCTCGTATTTTTATTGTTTATTTCATGTGTTATTTTTTCCCGGCATCACCTTATTACGTTTATAATGTATTTTAATATGTTACATATGCAATCATACTACTGAGCGGCCTTCCACTAAGTCATAACATGCTTCGTCAACACTGGTCGATGCATCTGTTAATGTCACTTCAATATAACATTTCCCCAACCCATAATACATCTTTGAAGCCCCATTTGCTAACATCACTTCAAGATAACTTTTCACCAACCTGTAATACATATTTGAATCTCGATATGTTTATTATTTTATCATTTTTTTAGATATATAGGCATGATATTATTTGTTTCCAGTGCAAGTAAGTTGCAAATCATTGAATACGTAACTACAAGTTTATGCACGATTATATAGAGGGCTAAATTTTTTATTCGTTGTTGTATTACGAATATTATTTCTTAGTAGCTTGCATGGTCGAATTTTCATATTAGGATACTGATGTAAACACATTTACACTACTTAAAATGTCTATTTATGCATATTTTTAAGTATAGGATTGCATTTCATGATATAAATATTGCATTACATGCATCATCTTGCATTTAGAGTAGTTTGAATAAAATGGAGGTTAATTGTCTCCTTTTCTGTGCTTGGACAGGGCAAATATTTTATCTGGGCCTCGGATCAAAGATCCAACCGTATGGATATGATCAGGGCGACGATTGGAGTTCAACGACTCCAAGATCGCCCTAATCAGGCATCCGTAGCATTAGATAGAGATCGGGGAACCCTAGAAGATCAAGGGCCAGGATGGTGTAAATCCGCACTTCAGATGGAAAATCCGACCACACGGATGAATTCGGATCGACGATCGCAGCCGAACGACACAAAAATCGAGTCAATCCGACATCCGTGGCACCATCTACAACTTCCAGAAGATGGACGGCCAAGATAGCGCCACGTGGCGCCATCCCAGCCGCCCAATCGGCCGCAGGAGTCCTGTGAAGACCGCGCACCGTCTCCTCTCCGCCGTTGGATCTCGATCCAACAGCTGCGGTCGCTCGCGTTTAAAAACGTCCGCGCGACCATTTCGCCCGCGTAGCGCAGCGGCGACGCAGCTGCGGGCGAAGCGGAGGTCGCGGGTGCGAGCCGCGGTGAGGGGGTCGAAGGCGCGGGCGAGCGGGCGCGCACGAGCTTCAGATGAAGATCCAACGGCCGCGCGCGCCCGATAGCGCCGACGCGCAATTGGACGCTCTGGTGGGCGCGCGATCACACGCGGGCGGAGCGCTACGCAGCGGGCGCGGACGCGATCTAAGCCGTCCGATCTCGCGATCGGACGGCTGAGACGACGCGGACGTGCGTATGCGTTACGCGCGCAGGCCAGCCGAGCGGGCACGCGTGGGCGCGGCGGCGACGGCGACGGCGGGGCTTTAGCGACGGTTTTATCCGTCACTAAAGACCCCTTATTTATTATTTTGAAGATGTAATGTCCATTTTGCCCCCACTCCTTGCAACTATAAAAGGAGACCCCCTCCATACGAAATTTTCATCCCTTCCTTCTCCTCTCTACCTCTCCAAAGCTCAAGAGAAGCTTGTCCCACACCCGGGATGCTTCTCCTGAGATAAAGTCCAAATTTTCGTCCCCCTTCGGAAGTGGATCCCGCGACGACGACGGCATGCTACTTCGTTCCCGTTCTTCTGCTTCGTCCTCCTTCGTCCCGCTTCGTTCTCCTTCGTCCAGGCGTCGTCCCGTCCGGCTCGTCCTCCAAGCGACCGTCGAGGAGGATTTCTCTCTCCCTATTCTTTTTACTGCTTTCTAGTATAGATTTACTGCTTTCTAGAGTAGTCTATTCGTCCTCCGAGCGATCGTCGAGGAGGATATTTCTCCCTCCATTCTTTTAATGTTTTCTAGAGTAATTGTTTTATGTTTTCTAGTTGTAATGAAAGAACTCTTTTATGATAAATTCCTTGTCTATTCTACATCTCATTTTGATTTCCATGTATAGTATTCCTTCTCTCTCTCTTACTCCCTCTCTCTCTTTTATTTGTTGTAGATACTTAGATAGTTTAAATTAAATTTCTTTGTGACAAAATAAAAAGAAACGTGGAGTTTTTAAATCAAACGTTCGCCTCCCTGTGTTCGACCCGGAATTCTTATTTCGGTATAAATTTTATTTGTTGAACACGAATCCTTCGCTTTCGAACTACAACGACGGATTTTCCAAAACCAAACACGTTAGCGTAGGTTCGTAAATAAGTTCAACAGATACGTTAGATCTACATCCATCACCATTATATATTAACTTGATTATGACTACACAATTCATTTATTACAACAATGTGCAACTTACAATATAACAAACGTATGCACATGATACAACCAACAAGCCAAATTTTTACTTGAAGACATACCTCTACTGCGGTGATTTTCATTGTTGGAATCATCATCGACATACACTCGTTACATGTATTACAAACAAGTTTGTCTTCTTATATTATCAAATCACATTTAGTTCTCATTAACATTTTTTCCCATTTTTTATTTGAATCACGGATTGATTCCGAACCCTCAAGCATTTGCACGATTATACAAGGGGACATATTTTTGAATCAATTTTGTACTACATTTATTAATTATTTTAATGATCGCATGGTGATTTTTTTCATAGCAGCATAGGATGCAATGTATAGTTGATTTCATTACAACTACATATTTACTTGATTGCGACTACAATATTTAATCGTTACAACCATTTGCAACTTACAATACGACATACAAATGGACACGATATGACCAATATGCTTCATTTTTACAGGATGACATACCTGTAGTGCACCACTTTCCATTGTTATTATCATCAATAGCACACACTCATCACATGTATTTCAAGTGATTTTGTCTTCTTATATTCTGAACATACATGCATTCATTTCATTTTTTTCATTTTTTCCCATTTGTCATTTGAATCATAGATTTTGCTCACTGTTAGTTCCTACATACAGGTAAAATGCGTTGGTTATAGAGATCACACATTTTGTTATTGTTTCGACATTTTTGGAATGCTCATTTTTGGTATGGGTCCGTTATGATAGGTTTACCTCCATCCATTAGATCTTTATCGGTCGGTTATAAATTTATGCTCATAAAAGGAAATATGAGCACAATGCGCATAAGATCCATCCCCTAAGAAATATATATATGTATATATAGGAGGCGGATCCAAAAAGTACGGTACTTACAAAATAGGTGATGGGCACTTAATATATTCCATTAGATTAAGATCGCGTGAACATGATAAATACCACTCATGCCAACAAAAGTGGTATTGCAACAGCTCTAAGATGGAAGGTGCTTAACATAAATGTAATCCACGTGCATTTATAATTGTTAGGTTACCTGAAATGTGGGAAGTGATAATAACTAATCATATTTATATATTCGAAAATCAGATGTGTACATTGATTGTAATACAATAACAAAATATTCAAAACCATAAAATCCATATTAAGTACATATGAATACGAAAAAGTAAGGCGAACCAAATAAATCCAACTATCCAGAACCAAAAATTGGAGAAGACTCTATATTACTATTTGTAAAATTATTGTAATAAAAAAGCACTACTAGAAAAATGGACTATTGTGACACTTTTTTAGCGATGCTTTTTGTTAAAATCGTCTTCTATGTCAAATAGGGCTTATCGTTCAAGCAGAATATATACATGACGATTTTAAAATCATTTTATGGTTGATTTCAAGTATATACTCCACGGTTATACTTAAAACTGTTGTGTATACTAGCCCTCACTACCCCCTTATGTGAGGACGTTCCCACTTTGACGTGCACGACGATTTTTTATTATTCACAAAAATTCCCTTCGGCGCAAAATTTTGCAAACTAACGTGGCATTAAATGACGATTTTATGTAAAACCGTCGTTAAATGCTACATATGAGCCTGCTGCACCCGATCCCCATAACCCTCTCCTTCATTCCTTCATCTATGATTGCCTTCCCTCTTCCACGGCGCCATCCATTGGCCGCTCTACCCCCTCGTCCTCTGTAAGCCTCGACCGTTCTCCTCCCATGGTCGTCCCCCTCCTTCTCATGGTCCTCCTCCTTCCACGCTACCACCCACCTCCACACGAAATCGCTGCCCCCTCCTCATCAATCCCCACAGCGTTGCTGTTAAGACCCGTGCTGTTTAAACCTTTTAAGACGTCTGGACTTTAGGTCAGACGTCTGGACTCATTCCCAGATGTCTGAAAATAAAAAATCTTGGGTACGAACTCGCGTCTGTGCGTGCTGTTCTCCGACAGTACCCTCAATTTTCCTCCTTCTTCTCTCTCTCTCTCTCTCTTTCGTTCCCAACAAAACCCTAAACACCCTCCATATATAAACCCCTCCACCTTCGTTTCCCTCACTTCCCAGCCACCTTCCTTCTTCCCTCCAGCAAGAGCGGCAGAGTAAGCAAGAGTGCGCGAGTGGCGTGAGAAGGAGAGGAGCAGTGTGAGGAGAGTGCGAGTTGAGCTTGCGAGCTCGCGTAGGAGCTCGCCAGTGAGCGCACGACTGGAGTGGCGCGTGCATAAGGCGGAGGAGTGTGTCGGGGAGGTCCTCTCTGACACTGCTGTAGCCGAAGCTGCAGGCGAGAGGACGCGGTGCAGCCACATGCAGCGCGAGAGGGCAGAAGCAGGTCTGGTTCTGGATTTTTCCCAAAATCAGATGTCTGGAGCAATGTCCAAACGACGGAGCCGACGTCTGGAGGAGGTTCCAGACGTTTGAGGAGGAAGTCTTGCGAAGGTACTTCCCTTTGCGGATACGGCCATGCAGGCCGCTCCGCCGATACACCTTTTGCATGCCCGATTTGAGAAGATCGGATATCTGCGTGCAAGATTCGCTTTGGAAAGGCGTGGGACACACCCTCCCACCATGTTCAGACATCTGGGCGACATACCAAACGACGAGAAGCGCTTCCAAACGTCTAGAGAGGTGGTTAGAAGTCTGGAACTGGGTCCAGACGGTCCAAAGGAGTTCCTAGATGTCTAAGGATTGGCGCAGGACTTGAGGTATGGCACTGGACACTTTTAAATGTTCGGAAGTTGTTCCAGACGTCTTATTTTAGTTAGAAACACAGTTTTGACCCGTTTTGGGTCCGTTTTCCGTAAATAAGACCCCGATGTTTTCCGTATGAATTCCTCTACTTGGTAGAAGACTTTCTATAGTATTCTGAGTATTCTCTTGTGATTGATCATTGTGATAGGTCTTCATTCCGTTGCAGGTTCGGGGCCTGCTGAGGCACGTGAGCCTGCCGTTCAAGTCCCCACTACTCCTGGGTCAACTGGTAGAGTGGCTACCCCTTAATTTAATTAAAACCTAAATGCATGTGCGGGATGAATGATTAGAACTTAGGGTATGGCATGAATCCTAGGACTAGAAATACTGGAATGTCTGTATTGAATGAATGGATTGCAGTCTTGAATTAGTAGATAGAACGATAACAATTGCCTGTAAATGAATAACAGTTGCCTGCGAAATTGGTAGTACTTATGCTAGTTAACTGTTGTATGTAACTTTCCTATCACACACGTGAAATGATATAATATGAGCTGCATATATATAATTTTGAAATGGAAATGTGAATGTGGAAACACGAGCTACCTGTGAATAACCTGAATATGGAAATGTGAACGATAGAATTACAAGCTGCATGTGTATAACCTGAGAATGGAAATAGAAATGATGAAACCTGGTATGGAATGGCATGAGGAATATGAGCATGAACCCTACGGGGAATTAGGAGTAGAGCTCCTAGAAATAAATGGAATGGAACTGGGAATGTGAGTGGGGAATTGAGCTGGCCCTTGAGTACGGAGCACCAAGGAGAGCAACTGTCCCCCCTGCTTAGTGCAAAGCGAAGCTAGTCGCCCTTGGGTTGGGACCCGGAGTTAGGATTGGCCACTCTGTACCGACTTCTTGGCCCTCGCGTACATAGTACTGGGGAGAGCTACTAGTGTAGGGAGAAAGCTAGCCACCCTACTGGGCCCGGGGTTCGGCTAGCCACCCTACACCGACTTGTTAGGCCCACTGGGCAAACCAGGGTAGTCAGGAGAGGGTGCGCGGACTGTGGAGGGGCGAGACCCCACTTTGGTTCTTAGGGACTAGACCCCTGTTACTGAGAGGGCGAAGCCTTATACTGGTTCCGAGATGTGCTTTGGGCACACCCGCCAACGGAAACAACTGACCGCGTGCCAGTGTGGGGTAGCTACCCGAGCGTTTATCGCGGGTGCCATAGTCACCGTTATGTCTATTCGTGACCTTAGGGTGGTTGACTGGGTGTAGGATCACCACGGGGTACTCTCCCGGCCAGGTGAGCACTACGTGCGCCTTCTACTCGGAAAAGACTGCGATCAAGATCATTCCCACGAGGAACAATCGAGATCAAGAAAGAGACCTGATAAATAAAACAAATTGTGAAAAAGAATAATAAGTTAAAGAAAGTAATTGAAAAACAACAGCTGCCTGTCCACCTTTACTGCTGTAGTTAGTTGGTTGCCACTCTACTCAGCGTTCGCTGACTTTGTGTACTCATAACCCTTTTCAGGTCCAGGTATTGAGCAGCTAGAGCCTAGGCTGCGGAGGGTGCTGGGCCCAGTAGAGCCTAGTAGTTGTAGCTTCTTGTTGTACTATTTTCTGTTATAGTGAGTAGTCTCATGCACCTTTGTACTCTTACATTCTGTACTTTATATTCTTGTACCTGGTTACTTTTCTACTGTTGTGGTGGGGTGTACTGTAGTAGTTTTACTTCTTTACTGTTAGTTGCTTAGCATAGAGAATATGGTTTACTTTCCTACTTTTTGGTTACTTTCTCGTTAGACAACTGGGTCTTTGGATCAGTCAAGTCGGTCCGGTCTCGTGTCCTGTAGGGATTCGGGAATCGGGTCGTAACAAGATGGTATCAGAGTAAGGTTGTCCCGAGAAGTGAACCAACTAGCTTGAGAATAACCAATTCACATGCTTGTAACTGGAGTAACCACCACAACGTACCTTTTGACATCCATCCTGAGGTTCTTTTGCTGAATGACCGGTGGAATTGACATTTTCCTGTTATGTTTTTCGCGTCTACTTGCAGGAGATGCCTCGACGTGGAGTCATTGAGGCGGGCCGCAGACGTAGTCTTGGACGAGGTTGGAGGGGCGGACGTGTTGAGCCCGACGTCTCAATGGACCAGCCACTACTTCCAGGCGTTCAGGCCCAGGACCTCGCCCAGCTGATACGGGAGATTGTGCGAGAGGAGCTCCACCCGCCTCCACGGATGCCTCACCCTGGGGACGTGGAGGGGGAGTTCTCTGTGGGACAGCGAGACAGATGCAGTGCTGGACGTGGGGGAGGGGGTGGTCCTCCACCGCCCCTACCATCCTCTGACACTTCCAAGCACGAGCCCTCTATACCTGGAGGCGTACCCGTTTGCCCGCTTCAGTGCCATTACGAGCTTTTCGGACAGCTCCGAAAACTGAAGCCCCCTCCTTCAAGGGGGATGAGGACCCAACCGAGGCGGAGGACTGGCTCGAACAAATCGAGAAGGTGTTTGACACTCTTTGCCCCCTTACGGAGTTTCGCATGGCCTTTGCCACGTTCCAGCTGGAGAGCGACGCACACAGGTGGTGGAGGGCGGCCAGAGGTCAGAAGAGGGCAGAGCTGACATGGGACCAGTTTGTCACCCTCTTCTGCGAGCAGTACTTCCCGCAGACGTGGCAGAATCAGAGGAGGTGGGAGTTCCAGACTCTCAGCCAGGGGACGATGACTATGAGCGCGTATCACAAGCATTTTCTGGAGCCGTGTCGTTTCGCCGCGATAGTTGTGGCTACTGAGGAGGAGCGCCTATGGAGATTCACCGAGGGGCTCCGGCTTGCTATTCGGGGGTATGTTAAGCCCCTGAAGCTACCTACTTTCTCTAGAGTGGTGGAGGTAGCTATGACATATGAGACCAACTCGGTTGCACGTGACACTGACAATGGATGAAAGAGGCCCTACTAGCCAGACTACTCACAGGGCTGGCGAGAGAGGAAGCACGCGGTGCCCTCAGGAAAGCCGTCATGCTTTGCGGGGCTGTTAGTGGCCTTTGGGGGCCCCCAATAAGGGCCAGCTGCCAGCATTGGACCCCCGCCCAGCCGTCAATAGGGACCTACTGAGGGCGGGAGTCGAGTTCCCCTTTGCTACCAATGTGGCCAGTCGAGCCACATCAGGAGGAACTGCCCATTTAGGGTTGGAGGTCAGGAGATGCTCCCCGCACCGAGCGCTGGAGGACAAGCTGGAGACCGTAGTTCTCAAGCGCGTGGGGGCGGACAACAGTTGAGGAGAGGGTACCTGCTAGCGGTTACCCGTCCAACGCAGAGTGTGGCTGCTTCTTCTGTACCGAGGGCTGAGGGGCGTATCAACACCCTGACACACAGAGACGCCAGAGATTCAGGTTCAGTGGTGGCAAGTATGGTTACAGTTTCCGGCATACTAGTTTACACACTTTTCGATTCCAGCGCTACGCACTTGTTTGTTGCTGCTAGTTTTGCTGTCAGTTTGGGACATGACTATATGTTGTTAGAGGATCCGTTTATGATCAGAGGTCCGGGTGGTCAGCTGTTGTAGCTGAGGGGGTTTACACAGGCTACGAGGTTAGTGTTGGGGGACATAGCCTTCCCGCTGATCTGATTGTGATACCTATGAAGGACTTTGGCGTGATTCTGTGGATGAACTGGCTGTCCGCTTACCACGCTTTGGTGGACTATTTTGAGAGGAAGATCGTTTTCTCCATACCGGAGATGCCTTCTTTTGAGTTTCGCGGACAGCCGGTGGATGGAGGCTTCATGTGCATTTCTGCACTTCGGGTGGCGAGACTTTTGGGCCAGGGGTGTGAGGGCTTTCTGGCTTGTATAGTGGCAGAGCCTAGCCTCGTGGCTGACTTTCAGAGTATCCCGGTGGTCATAGAGTACCCCGACGTGTTTTCAGAAGAGCTGCCAGGACTACCGCCTGAGTGTGAGATCGAGTTCAAGATCTCACCGATACCAGGAACCAGCCTCATTTCTACAGCACCTTACAGGATGGCACCACTTGAGCTGCGAGAGCTCAAGTCCCAGTTGCAGGACCTTCTGAAGAAGGGCTTTGTGAGGCCCAGTGCATCTCCATGGGGAGCTCCGGTATTATTTGTGAAGAAGAAGGATGGTACCCTACGCCTTTGTGTAGAGTACAGACAGCTGAATAGGGTCACCATCAAGAACAGGTATCCGCTACCGAGGATTGATGATTTGTTTGATCAGTTGCGAGGTGCTAGGATCTTCTCCAAGATAGACTTGATGTCTGGTTACCACCAATTGAGGATCATGGAGACCGACGTTTCTAAGACAGCTTTCCGCACCCGGTACGAACATTACGAGTTTTTGGTCATACCGTTTGGGTTGACCAACGCCCCCGTTGCTTTCATGGATTTGATGAACCGGCTGTTCAGACCATATCTGGATCAGTTCGTGATGGTATTTATCGATGATGTGCTCATCTACTCGAGGGATTAGGCGCTGCACGGACAGCACTTGCGGATGGTTTTGGACACATTGAGACGACGTAGGCTGTATGCCAAATACAGCAAGTGCGAGTTCTGGTTGAGGCAGGTGACCTTCTTAGGTTATGTGATTTCAGGGGATGGCTTGACTCTGGACCCAGCCAAGGTAGAGGCAGTGCTCAGGTGGGAGAGACCACGTACAGTGACAGAGATCCGCAATTTCTTGGGACTGGCAGGATACTACCGGTGGTTTATCAGGGGTTTCTCGCAGATTGCACGTCCTATGACACAGTTGACCCGGAAGGACGTGCCCTTTTCTTGAACAGACGCTTGTGAGGCATGTTTTAAAGAGTTGAAGGAGAGGCTGACTTCGGCTCCTGTGCTTACCATTCCAGACAACAGTGGCGGTTTCGTTGTGTACACGGACGCCTCTTTGCAAGGGTTAGGGGGTGTGCTCATGCAGTGGGGTTGCGTTGTCGCTTACGCTTCGCGGCAACTGAAGCCCCATGAGCATAGCTACCCTACCCACGACTTAGAGCTGACAGCTGTCGTCTTCGCGCTGAAGACTTGGAGGCACTTCCTATATGGTGAGACTTTTGAGATATTCACAGATCATAAGAGCCTCATGTATTTGTTTGATCAGAAGGAGCTTAACATGAGATAGAGACGTTGGTTAGACTTCCTGAAGGACTATGACTGCAGCATCTCCTACCATCCCGGAAAGGCCAACGTGGTGGTTGACGCCTTAAGCCGGAAGGCGCCCGCCCACCTCCTTCCCCATCCTTCCCTCCTCCTTCCACTGCCCCCATCTGCCCCTCCTCCTCCCTCTCCCCATCTACCCCCCCCTCCTACCTCTCCCCATCCACCCACCTCCTCCCCATCCGCCCCTCGTCCTCCCACTACCCTCTCCCCCATCCGCCCTTCCTCCTGCCTTCCCCCATCCGCCCCACCTCCTCCCACTGCCCCCTTCGCCCTTCCTCCTGCCTCCCCCCATCCGCCCCTCCTCCCACTACCTCCTCCAACCACCTCCTTCCCCTGCCTCCCCATCTGCCCCTCCCCCTCCCCCCATCCATCCTTCCTCCTCCCACTCTCATCCCCATCATTTAATTTTTTAAATTAACTTCCACTACAAATTAATAATTATCGTATTTGATTTGTGATATTTGATTTAGGCTGTACTCGTCGTTGGACACGTGCACGTTGATTCATGTGTTTCGCAAGGTATGAATATGTGTATTTTGGTATTAATTATATTGTTATATTTGTATGCATAAATGTGAGGTGTACCCACTTTAATTTCAATGTTTAGAATGTGGGGTGTGCCCACTTAGGTTTAGAATGTAAATTATTTTTATGATTGCGGGGTGTACCCACTTTAATATCAATGTTTAAAATGTGGGATGTGCCCACTTAGGTTTAGAAAGTGGGGTGTGCACACTTAAGTTTAGAATGTTAATTGTTTTTATAATTGTGGAGTGCATCCACTTTCTCCTAAATGTTTATTTGATTCTACTATGTTTGATTTATTTAGCAAATTGACCAATTAAATCCACATTTCACTTGTCACAATCACTTTAAGAACAATCTGAAACTCATTGAAAATCAAATAAGAGGTTAGCAAACCCTAAAATCCTAATTTGATTCTCACATCATGCTATAGGCAGCGTGAACATGAGAGCTCAAATCAAGCCTTGAATTCTTTATAAAGCCATCTCCAAATC
Organism: Thalassia testudinum; assembly: GCA_037157565.1. Taxonomy (NCBI): domain Eukaryota; kingdom Viridiplantae; phylum Streptophyta; class Magnoliopsida; order Alismatales; family Hydrocharitaceae; genus Thalassia; species Thalassia testudinum. Next base: position 56,585,229 of record JAZHRO010000002.1, read on the forward strand.
TTCGTTTAAACCTTCCGAACATTAATCACCCTTTGATCCTTAGATTAAACTCATTTTGGATTAAGACACAATATCGCCTAGGTTGGGCTTTTAACTTGAATCCACCCAAGTGATTTGATCACCTAGAGCTCCTAAACACGAACAATCAGTGTTTAGGAACTCAAGGCGATACTAAAAAAACTAGATAGGTCATGGCTAAGCCTCATCTCAGTGCATCTAAGATTCCTTGGCCAAAGCTACCCAAAACAAAGAACAAATTGGGTGTATGCTCATCTGAGACTAGAAATCCAATTAAAAGCCCTTAGATTCATCATAATACATGCAATTAAGCAAATAAAAACTCAATTCAGTCAATCAAATCTGTTTCAAACCAAAGTGAATCCCAAACTCTCGATTGGCATAAACTCTCAATTCACTCTTGATTGTGAGGTGTGCCCACTTTCTTCTAAATGTTTATTTGATTCTATTAAGTATGTTTGATTGATTTAGAAAATTGAATTTGATTCTTTTATGTACCCACTTTATGTTTGTTTGATGTCATTTTAATAAATTTATAAAGACACACATTTGTACAAATCTAGATGCACTTGAAGCCAAATTATAGGTATTCTAACCCCTATGTTATAGGTTTTAGGAGTGGATAATCGTGTCAAAATACTTACCCGTTGACACTTATGATTATGTTATACAGGCAATGTAGAGTGTTTGCATACCTCACTTACATTCACAAAACTTTGTCTTTATAGCAAGCCACAAGAGTCATCGTCTTTTGTTCAGAGAAGTTCTGAACAAAGGGGGGTCCTTGAAGATTTGATCACAACTTAGGGTTATTTGTTACATGAAACCAATGTCTGGAGGAATTTCGACAGTATCTTTTCACTCTTCTCTGGTATACCAACTGATGATATCTACATTTTTAATGTACCTTTAAATGAGAGTTGTTGTGAATGTAGTTAAGGTTAGTCTTGGAGGTTATACTGAAAATTTCTCCAGACACTAGTTACATGTAAGAAGTAATGTTGTGATTAAATCTTCAAGGATAGGCTATTAAGTGAAAACCCTAATCAAAATATAAATACTGTTATAAAATCAGATTATAATTATTAAGTGATTTTATTTCATTTTTGTATATTATCATGAATAAGTCTTGAATTAGTTTGAGGAACTCGAATTACCCATGATATAAGAATGGAGTGAGAGAGTTCCTTGATTGGGCATTTCATGACGATAAAAAGTTATTCAGATGATGAGACAAGTTTAACAGGATTTTTTGCCCATGTAGGAGGTGCTTGAATGGAATTCACATGATAGGAACACTGTATACGAGCACACAGTCAACAACAGTTGGTGGCAGCATTATACTAAGTAGATTACTCATGGAGAGGATCTTACAGATGAAGTCAGATGATCTCCGACAGATTTCGATGAGATAGTTGTTAATATTGAAGCTGATGACATCGATAAAATGCTTGATGAAATGAGAGCAGGAGTTGAAGATCCAGCTTGTGGCCAGGCTTCTTATCAGTTTCATGATGCTATTAGAACAGTGAATGAACCTATTTCTCCCGGTATTATGTCTATTTCTAAGTTTTCATTTTTTTTGAAGTTATTTCGGATGAAAGTTATGAATAGAGCCACATCTAAATTGATATTCGTGGTACTTGAATTCATTGGAGTGCCTTTAAATGATCTGAAAGGTTATTCAAAGACATGGTATGAAGCGAAGAAACAGATTCGTGGACTTGGTTTAAATTGCGAGAAAATTGGCGTTTGTCCAAATGGTTGTGTGTTATACAGAAATGAATATGCAAAGTTGATTATTTGTCCAGAGTGTGGTGTTGATAGATTTAAAGTAGGAAATTCACTAAATACAAGGGCCAAAAAATGGCCAGAGAAGGTTTTACGTTACTTTCCATTGATTCTTGGACTTCAACGCCTTTTTGTTTTAAGTAGAACTGCAAATTTGATGACTTGGCAGAAGGATAGCATGTCATGAGATGGTCACATTAGTTATGTCGTAGAGTCAGAAGAGTGGAAAATGTTTGACAACAATCATTTAACATTTGCAAAGGATATAAGAAATGTCAGATTGGGTCTTGCAAGCGATGTGTTTAATCTTTTCAGGAGCATGTACCCATCCTACTCAATTTAGCCAGTCGTGTTGGTAACTTACAACTTACTTGCATAACTTTATATGTGATCGTTGTCTATGATGTTGAACCTCCTCATCCCAGGTCCAAAGTAGCCAGGAAATGCAATTGACATTTATCTTCAACCATTGATAGATGAACTAAAACTGTTATGACGTAACGGCATTTGTACATATAATGCACATAGAAAAGAATTTTTGAATATGAATGCTGCATTATTGATGATCATTAATGACTTCCTCGCTCGCATATGCAAATTTGTCGGGATGAAGTATAAAGGGAAAGTTTACATGTCTAGTATGTATGGATGACGCTCATTATCTTCAACTACCTAAAAGCAACAGGTTCTATTATTTGGGACATCGTAGATTTCTGCTTGTTGAGCACAGAACGCGAACAATAGTGTTTAAGGACAAGTTCGGCAGTAAAACTTGTCAATATTCTTCCAAGAATCTGAGGAATAAGCTAAGTTACAAATTCAATAAGGTTGTCAGGTTTTCAAATAATAGAGAAATTACAACAACTTGGCAACATACAATTAGGTTGTCAGTTTATGAAAGAACAAATAGCTTTGAAACATGCGGGTTTTAAAAAGAAGAGCATTTTTTTCATGAAACTCCCGTATTGAAAATATCTAATTATCTGACATAATCTTGATGTGATGCAAATCAAGAAAAATGTTATGGACAACATTTTTTATGTGTTCAACTTATCTGATAATCCAAATGATATAGTGAAAACGAGAAAATATATGATAACTTTAGTCATTCGTCCAGAGTTATACGTTATTTAAAGATAAGACGGCAATTATGATTTTTCGGAAGTCATTTACAACCTAAATAATGATCAACGAGAGAAAATTTTCACCTACTTGAAAGAAGTGCGGGTGCCAGATGGCTATTCTTTACAGCTTTCTCAATGTGTAAACTAAGTTCAAAAGAAAATTAGTGGGTTAAAGAGTTACGACAATCACATTTACATGTAAGTCTTGTTCCCATTAGCTATTCGTGGAGTGTTACCTGATCCAGTTGTGGATTCATTTACAGAGATGAGCCAATATTTCAAAGATATTTGTTTGAAAACTGTATATTCTGATTTATTAAAATACTGGGAAGAGCAAATATCGTCACATTATGTAAAATGGAGTAGATATTTCCTCCGACCTTCTTTAATGTCGTAGTTCATTTAATTCTGCATCTTGCAAATGAAGCGAAAGTTGCTGGGCCTATGCAACATAGATCGATGTATCCAGTTGAACGATTTTTAAAGAAACTAAAAGATTATGTGTTAAATAAGGCTAAGCCTGAATGATCTATTATTGAAGTATATCTTGTAAAAGAGTTTATTAACTTCTGTGCCATGAAATGGATGAGACAGATAATCGATTTAATCAATTACTGAGAAATTATGATGGAGGGTATAATGAGAACGATGAAGATTATCTTTCCATATTTGATATTTCAGGAAGATTTATCCTCTACATAGATTACAAATTTATCTTTGAAATCGATCAGTGTCTAGCTCACTTGTACATTTTTATGTATTTTATAATGAATTTAAGAAGTGTTCATATTCAGAAACACACAAGGTTGACTTTCTCGAGTGTTTTAAACAACGTGTTATTTAAATGAAAGAAGAGAACGACCTACGATGGGTGGAGGACTTCGACATAATATTCAATCAACTGTTGAGTTATGGACATTACTATTCAGGTTACATTATAAACAGATTCAGATTCAGGATAAAATCCATAAATGATAAGAAGGCCATGCAACATGTTAGTGTTGTTGTCAGTTGAGATTTGAACACTGGTTGTGATGGCTACTACGGACATATAGAAGAAATTGTAGAGATGTGCTTCAGCTATGATCGTAGAGTTGCCCTTTTCAAGTGCAATTGGTTCAACGTGTTTAATGAAGGCATTGGCTTCAAACTTGACAAAAAGCACGTTTTTTTAAGTTTGAATAAGAATCGTCAATTTCTTCATTCTTCATAACCATTTATATTAGTATGTCAAGTATCTCAAGTCTTCTACGTCTCTGACAATAGTAGAAATAGATGGATTATACCCATACAAACAATTCCACATGAATATTTTGATGCATAAAAAGATGTCAAACATGAAGTAAAAGCAGATGCTTATCAAGAACACTTACAAGATGTTGGTGCAGGCACAATGGATATTGAAATGTAAGGTATAATTATCATCTATACCATTTTTCTTTTTTAACTTGCTTTATTACTTCAGCTTGCAATGGATTGTCACAAATGGAGAAAATAGAAGTAGATTATTGAAATGGAAATAAAGTATGCCTTGCTTTGAATGCTAGATTAAAGGATTTCTCATTAGTAAATACGATATGAAGTATGATTTTTGAGTTAGTAGCTATCCACATCTCCTATATTTAGGGACGTGATGCTTTAATAAATTCATATGGTTTCCTCTGATGTCTTGTGTGCATTTTTGAATGGTGTATGTGGTTGTTACATTGGCCTATATAATGGTAACCTAGCTATATGCAAGGAGGATCATATCACCCCCTCCCCATGGCTAATGCTACATAACTGCTATCAATTATGAGTTGAGAGGAGAGGTAGATTATGTTTCCAACTAAACTGATAAGAAGAGATGATCATTCTTATCAAAAAGATCTATCGGAAGTGATGTTTTCTATTTCGATAATTATAGTACTTTGATATTCCTATTATTTTGACTTGCAGCCCCTGATTGCATTAGTAAACAACCAACAATTATATCAAGTACAAGACATTGAACCTAAGCAAGCCACCACGACAAAATGCAAATGCCTAGTTGAGTTTTTTGCCATACCATCCACTAAACAACTTGTTTCCTACGTGGTTCAGTATTCCAAGATTCATACCATCCACCATGTTTTCAGTTCCATTAGTTAAAAATCTCAATCGTGTCCAAGTGTTCTATACAAAAAGTAAAATGAAAAAGAGTCCTTAGCGACATTCTTTCAAGAAAAGTATTGGTTATCAAAAGGTACGAGGTCGAGGCCAAAACCAATCAGCTACAAGAAAAAGTTAAAATTGACCACAACTCAGTGCCTAATAGAAAAAGAACAGAGTAACAAGTATATGTGTAATATGTGCATATGATTACTGTTAATGTTTTACTATATAAAGTTTGATAACTATTTATGTTTTACTATAGAATGTGTGATTTTCTTTATACAAGATTTTGGGAAATATCCGTAATATAGGGAAAACTCTACCGAATTTTTTTCAGATTTTTTTATTTTTATTTATTTATTTATAATATTTATACAAATACTGATTTTTTTTTGTGTATATGCAGGTGAAATTCAAGAAATTTGCTAATAGAGGTAAAGATAACCAGGACACCTCAGCGGATAGGGATGAGACACAACCTCCTTCCACCCAGCCCCTTCGCACCCAACCCACTTGCACCCAACTCACCTAGCCCCCCTGCACCCAGCCACCCCTCACTTAGACTCCCCCATTCGTCCCTGAGTACACCCCTCTACGTACTCCCCACGCACACCTAGTTGTCATGGTACATAATCCTGTATTTACGAGGCATCATGAATATGTCCGGCTTGGTGATCTTGCCCGACAGTATAAGAACAAGGGCAAGAGGGTGGTTACCAATGCAGTGCGATAACCAAAGCCACAGGTTGCTACCCACTACCCTAATGACGACGAGGATGGGGACGACGGTGATAGTGGCGACAAGGATGAGGACGGGGAGGAAGGCGAGGACGGTGCTGAGGTACAGAGGCCACCTCAGTAGGACCCTCAAGCTAAGGCAGGGACCAGTTCTGCTGGTAAGAATTGTTGGTAATATCTTATTAAAATTCACTTATAATGTTTTTATTTTTAATTATATTTTTCTTATCATGTAATAAAAAAATGAAGAAGTCCAACAAGAAATGCACATCTAGATACACTTCCAGAGGGGACGAGAATCAAAGTGCATTTCAACAAAGCTGGAGAAGATCCAGACTATCCTCCTTTCACCAGCAGACTATATAGGATGATAAAGGAGCTCGTCTCCCTCTGTTGTTTTAACTGGAGGAGGGCCTCCAAGGAGATCAAAAGGTAGCTTATTCATAATATTGAGGTAAATAATTATATATTATTGTATATATATAATTTTACTTCAATAATATTTAATTAGTTTATGCGATTTTTTATTGGGGTGACAATCCGAATGTCACCAAGTACACCCTTAATCATGCCGCGAGACGACATCGTGATTGGAGGATGACAACGAAGAAAAAAGTGAAATTTATAATATTTTTCATTTTTTATTATTTACCTAATTAATTTCTTTTTACAATTTATATGTATAATTTAATTTTTTAATATAATGTCGTCTAATGAGGAGGCATTGAGGAACGTGCCTCCTACAATAGCAGTAGATGCGTGAAAAGAATGCTGTGAGCATTGGAATAAGCCTGAGAGGAGGTAATTATAAATACTTTTAAGGGCATTTGGAGATAAATAATTTAATCATTTTCCATTATAATATGTTATATGTACAAGATCAGGCGAAGAGGAACAAGGCCAATAAGGCCAAAGCTCCACCATAGATCAACTGTTTGGGTGGAACTAGTATAGATAGAGTTAAGGCAAAATATGTATGTAAGTAATTCCTTATAATTATGTCACATCTATAGTTTTAATTAAAGTTTTAATTATAACTATTACTTACAATTTGAAATATATTTACAAGCACATTCACATGATGGTGCCACGCTTGATCGGGTTGGTGTGTATGAGGTTACTCATAGCAAGGCTACCACCGACGACTAGTGTACATGAGATATACCAGAGAAAGCATGTAAGTAACGTTTATTTATCGACTACTTTAAATTTTATACTTACTTTAATATGACATTAAATTATTTTAATTTGAAGGGAAAAAAGATAAACTTAATCAATCCCCCTCTAGTCACCGCTTCTAGCACTCAACAGCACCCTCTTATGACATTAGAGGAGGCTTTTAGGAGCGTCATGCCTCCGGAGCATGAAGGCTTTGTTCGTAGTGGGGAGAGGAGTTGGACGATCTCCAGCTGGTATGGGCAGAAGGGGTCAGTGTCAACAGCTGTCGTCTAGTAGATGCAGACACAGCTTCATGATGTCACCTCACAGTTCTAGCAGCAAACTCAAGCTTGGCAAGATGCCAAGAAATTCATGGAGGAGCAGAGGAAGGAGATGGAGTAGCAGAGAGCGAAGATGAGAGAGATAATGTCATTATTATGGGGTAGTAGTCGAGATCACACTTAATATCACTACCAGCGTCACAGAGACGACGACAACCTTAACGGTGGTTTAGCAAGATAGGGGGTAGGAGCTGAGACATAGGTTTAGATTACTAATCTTTTCGTCAAATAGGTTTTGTATTTTGCTTAGTTATATGTATATTTTGACGTTATGACATACACTTTTTATTAGGTTTATATATATATTTGTTATATGTTGAATGTTTTATGTTGCATATTATATGTTGTGTATGTTAAATGTGGTGAATGTTGTATGTTTTGTATGTTGCATATATATGTTTAAGGTGTTATAAGATTCTATAATACCAACATTATATACATTGAAAACAAATATATACATATACACAATGGTTATAGAAAAACGTTGTGTACTAATATACGCGACAGTTTAACAACAGTCGTTTATTATACATGACGGTTTAAAAATCGTCATTTATGGTTCGCAAGTACATCTCACATCTAAAATAACATCATACACGACGATTTTCAAAATCGTCATGTACTGGTACTAAACGACGATTTATAAAATAACCGTCATTTATAACGAAACACAACAGTTAGAGAAACCGCCAGGTATTCTGCGCACGCCATATAAACCAACGAATGAAGACCTGTCGTTAATTATTAGAAACGACAATTGAAATCAAAATAGTAGTGTATACACTTACGTGACACACTTTCGCGACGACAGAAGACAACAGTTTTCCTTGATTAGGCAATGGTTTTGAATCGTCGCAAAAAGCATTCATTCTTGTAGTGTAGAACGACATTTGTAACGATAAGTGTGTACAATTGTAACACTTTATGGGTAAGTTGTAACAATTAAATGAGTTGTTGTAACAAATCAAATAAAATGTTGTGATAACTTATTTGTGAAAGTTTTTGAATATTACATGTATTGTGTGGTAGATACTTTGCAATACATAATATATTGCATCTAATATGTATATTGCATATGATCAATTACAATTGCATAAGATTGCAATGAATTAAATATATTTTTTTTGTAATGCATGCATGATTTGTTCTTGATGGACAATAAATATGGAGACAGATGTAACATTATTATAATACATTGTGTTCTGACATCTCTTAGTAGTGAATAGTTGTAACGTTCAATACAAGATATTGTAATACATTGTAGCTACTTTGTAATACATCGTTATCATTGAATATAAGTTGTGTTACAAAGAGGCATTGAGTAACAAGGACGTTGGGAGTTGAGTTGTAATATAAGTCAGCAACGAACAAAATAATAGAAAGTCAGTTGTAATACAAGTAAACAATACAAGATAATGGAGTCGTGTTGCAATGCAAGGTATTAACACATAAAATAATAAATAGTCAAGTTGTAATACAAGTCGTCAACACATAATTGATTATAATATAAGCAATTGACGTAATTATGGAAGATAAACAATCTAAAATTTGTGGGATTCATTGTTATATTCTATATCTAATAAGATAATTATGATTTGTTATTTCCAAAATTAATCGGTGGTTTGTGTGGGTTGGCTAATTCCCCCACATTGTCCCATGTCCTAAATTTGAAATTCCCCCACCCTGTCCCAAATTCCGTCCACGGTATGATTTTTTACTTGTTTTATTCATTTTTTTAGAAGATAGAAGTTATTCATGGGTTTAAAATATTTTATTATTAAGTATGAAAGGGATATAAAATACATAGGAGATAAACATAAGGTTTCAGTTTTCTGACTAGTCAACAACCTGCTCAACCTGACCCAACCTGAGTTGATTTTTATGCGTTGAGTTGAGTTGGGTTTGGTAGTGTAACGAGTTAGGTTGGGTTGGAAAATCCCAACCCAGAAATCGTGGGTTGGGTTTGGGTTGAGTCCCAACCTGACCCAACTCAACCCGTGTACACCCCTAATCAGTATGAATAGCTTTAATAGTTGTTTGAAATTAAGTTTGCACATGCGCATGAAACTCTTGAAAGGGTTGAAACACCATATCCTTAGTAAACAACATAAACACCCAAAGGTGCTTACTGAAATCATCAAGAAAAGATGCAATATTTATGGCCATTAAATGACATTATTAGAGCTTTCCAAACATCAAAGAAGACTGAGCAAAAGGTTTACAACTAATAGAGCTTGACAAATACGATGGAAACCTATGAGCTTTTGCTTGTTGACAGGAATCGCAAACACTCATTTATGATGTATCATGGAAATTGAGTGGAACTAATAATATGCTGAACAATCTTATTATTTGCATGACCCAAGCATGAATTCCACACCTGAAATGACATTTACAAGGGGTTATTTGGTGATCTCCAAAACTAAAGGGGCCTTGTCGTAAATTTCGTGTATCAAGAAACAAACAGAGGAACCCCCGTCCAAGTTATTTGGCTCGTAGAGGGGCTTAACATAATTTTTACGCCTTTACTTCTCACCTTTTTGACCCCACGTAAACAACTCTAAGAACCTAGAACATTTTCCATAATTTTTCCTAGCTCCACCTTACTCCTACGGCACCTAAAACCCTACCCCCAAACCCCCCATAAAAATCCTCATCTCGTCGATTTTTGCACCCCCATTCCCACCTCAGCAACATAGTAATTCTCCACCTCCAGTGAGAGAGAGAGAGGTCAACGGGAGAGGTAGAGAGTGAGAGGCCGAGAAGAGGAGAAGGGGGAGGGAGAGCTGATGTGGGCGTGGTCCGTGACGTGATGTGGCGCAGGCACTGAGGCTGCGACAGGGTGCTACACGGTGAGTGAGGCCATGTGGAGTGCGCTGTGCGTGGGGAGCGGGTGAGCCTTGTGGCCATTGAACGTCCATAACACCCTGCGGACGATTGAGGGGCTCTGCAGATGGCCAGGATGGGCTCCAGACATCCGAAAATGTATGAGGCGCAACCTGCCCGAGGTGTCTACGGCAAGTATGGGCTCGAAGCACGAGCTTGTGTGGGGAAGTAGTGCCCGCGTAGGGGAGGCTACAAAGGGAAGTGCGCATGCACGACACCCAAGGTGCTTTTGGACGTCTGAGGGTGGTTCTAGACGTCCGGATAGAGTCTCGAACGGCTGGGAGTGGTAGCCGACGTCAGGAGAAGAGCGGGGACATTAGGTGGGACTCTGTGTGAGTTTAAGACGTCCAGGACACACCCCAGACGTCTGATAGCGGTGAGAGGTGCACTCCTACTGCAGACTGGCGGCCAGTCCAGCTAGACCAACCCGCCTGGTCTAGTTCAAATGAACTAGGATCTTTCCAAGGTTGGTTCGAGGTCTGTTCGATCTCCGAATCTCACAAGTAAGGTATTGTCAGAAAGCTGGTGAAAATTCCAATGTTTTGGCACATGTCTCATCATATTTTGCATCAGATAGGCTACTGAAAAAAATCAGATTTAAGCATCTAATGTCCGTTGGGACTTTGGTGACACAGGTCACCAATTTGGGGTGTATACGGGGCCTGCGAAGGCGTCGGGATCAGACCCGCGTGACCCCATATCTCCCGTACCCTTAGGTAAAGTGGTTCTTCCTGTATCGATGTAGTTAGTCTATTTTTAAATGCATGTTAAGAGTAGCTACTTAATGTATTATTATGATTTTGCATATTCTTGTCGTGAATGGAAGTGAAAAATGTTTTGCCTTATAGACTTATACATACTTGTCCATGCCCTTACTCATAGTATATAAGATTTGTACTTGTTATACATATGGGAAGTGATTAATTCTTGTTGAAAGTAATGAAAACCCTAATGGATGATATCAAGGTTTTTACGTAGTGCACTTAATTGTCAACTTACATGTACGAAATTGGAATTAGAAAGGAAATGCATGTTATTCACTAGGGTTTAAAAATAAATCCCAGGAGTTATAAATGAACCTTAGAGAGAATTGGGGGAATAACTTAGCTGTCGTGGTATGAAACTCTGATGGTGATGGATTGTTTACGCCTAATGTGAGGCACGACTGTTTTTTGGACTTTGGTATGGGGGTGAGTTGGCCTTCGTGTACACATGTACCAAGGAGAGTTATTCACCCCTTGTGAAGGGAGAGAGTTAGCTTTCCCTTGGGTTGGGACCCAGAGTAGGAATGTCCTCCCTACATTGACTCCTGCCCTATTGGGCGAACTGGGATAGTTGGGCAAGGGTACGCAAACTGGTGAGGGGCATGACCCCTATTCTGTTATGTTCTATGCTATACGATTTATAGAGTACCCATTAGCAGAAAGGACTGATCGCGTGCCAGTGTGGGGTAGCTTTCTGTGCGTTTATCGCGCATGCCATAGTCACCACTTGTAAAGACCCGTCCCACTTTTAGCCTTTTAAGACGTCTAGAGTCTCAGTCAGATGTCTGTCCAGACATTGGGACCCTTTCCCGGACGTCTGAAAATGAAATTTTTGTACACTCTCTGCGCCCTGCGTGCAGGCGACACGTAGAGCGTTCTTTTTCCTCTCTCTCCTTTCCCCCGAACCCTAAGCCCCCACTCCACCTATTTAAACCCCTCTCCTCTCCTCTTCATTCCACACACCACCACCCCTACCTTCAGAGCCTGCGAGAGGAGGTGAGCGAGGGAGAGCGAGAGGGCGAGGAGGAGAGTGCGGGAGGAGGAGGAGGCCGAGGTCTGAGAGCTCCGGTGGGAGCTCGGCAGAGCTCGCACGGCCACCGCGGGCGCATGCGGAAGGAGAGATTTTGGAGAGGCGGCCTGACCATCTGCAGCGGCTGCAGCTGCAGCAGAGCGAGGAGGTGCGCGACGGAGGGCACTAGAAGCAGGTTTTGGTACTGGAAAATTTTCAGTATCAGACGTCTAGAGTAGAGTCCAGACGGTTGACGAAGCTCCTAGACGTCTAGAGTTAAGGGCAGACATTTGAAAGCTCATTTATCGCGAAGGTACGTTCTTTTTCACGATTACGGCCATGCAGGCCTCACCGCAGAGTGGATGTCGGGCCTGTGCGGCCTGCAATTGTCGTATGCAGGAGCAGCCTTGGGAAGGAGCGCAAAATGCTCTCCCACACACTTTCAGACGTTTTATCAGATCACGAGACATTTGGAGGTGCTTCTAGATGACCGGAGGAGTGGTCCGACGTCTAGAATTGCCTTCAGACGATCGTAGAGGAGGCCTGGATGTCTGAGGATACTGCAGGGACTTAATGTAAGGTTTTTGTATCTTTTAAGACGTCTGGACTTACTCCCAGACGTCTGATTTTGGATGGTAGACACGTTTTTGACCTGTTTGGGCTCCGATTGAGATCTGTTTTACGCAAACAAAGTATCTGTAGTTTTCTTGCGAGTTTCTCTATGTACTAGAAAGCTTTATACACTGTTTTGAACTTTCCTTTTGTGATGAATTCCCCGGTACAGGATTTCGGCCTACTGGGTGTTTGGGGCCCGTAAAGATGCCTGAGCCTACTGTTCGAGCCCCCTGTACTCCTGAGTTATCTGGTAGAGTGGTTTAAATTCTGTTAATAATATTTGATAAGAATGTGTTTGTGGAAATAGTCGAATGGAACCCTAGGATGTGGCATGAACCCTAGGATAGAAGAATGAATGAATCGTTTTAGTTGTATGATGTACTTGCATGCATGTTTTAGCTAAACTGTTAACAATATAATTATGAGTTGGCTGTAATTTACGAACAATTACCTGTGAAATCACCAGTTGCATGTATCGAATTATGGAACACGAGTTGCCTGTATATATAAATAAGAACTGAATTATGAATGATGGAATCTGGATCGGAATAAATGAAGTGAACATGAGCATGAACCCTACGAGGATTTAGGAGTAGAGCTCCTGTGGTTGGTCGGAAACCTGGAATGTTGACAGGAAGTATGCTGGCCCTTTACTATGTGGTATCGAGGAGAGCGACTGTCCCATTTTCGTGTAGAGCGGAGCTAGCCGCCCTTGGGTTGAGACCCAGGGTTAGGATTGGCCACTCTACACCGACTGCTGTTGGTCCTTGTGTACACGATACCGAGGCAAGCTACTAGTGTAGGGAGAAAGCTAGCCACCCTACAACGACTTGTTAGGCCCTTTGGGCAAACCGGGTAGTCAGACGAGGGTGCGTGGACTGTGGAGGGGCCAAACCTTTGTTTAGTTCTGAGGGGCGAGACCCCTGTTCTGTGTGAGCAAGGTCCTATACTATTCCATGGTATACTTTGGACTTGCCCGCTAGCGGAAACAACTGACCGCATGCCAGTGCGGGGTAGCTACTACCTGTGCACTTATCACACGTGCCATAATCACCGCTACGTCTTGACAGTGACTTCTGGGTGGTTCACTGGGTGTAGGACTACCACGGGGGACTTTTCCGACCAAGAGAGCACCATGTGTACCTTCTACTATTTGGAAAAGACTGCAATCAGGATTGTTCCTACGAGGAACATGCTTGATCAAGAATATCTAGATATTTGAGAAAAATGGGTGAACAGGGAATACACATAAAACAAAATAAATAGACAAGAGAATTAAACTTGTTGCTTTTACTATTTTAGATAGTATAGATACTACTCTACTCAGTGTTCGCTGACTCTGTCTTTTCATAACATTATTCAGGACCATGAGTTGAGCATCCCGAGCTTTCGGCTGCGGAGGGTGCTGGACCTAGTCTAGCCCAGCTGTAGTTTTAGCACTTTCTTGTTGTTTTCCTTACTGTTGTAGTATCAGAATTTTACCTACTGTTGTCTCTACTGTTTACTTTCGTTTCCATTGTTTTGTTATTATGGTGGTAAGTAATGGACAATAGTTTTACTTTCCTTTATTGCTTTTTACATTTTTACTGCTTAGTTTTATTGCATATGTGAATGTGGTTTACTTTTCTACTTTTTAGTTATTTCTTGTTGGACAACTGGGTCCTGGGATTAGTCGAAGCGAGCCGATCTCGGGTCCTGTAAAGATCCGGGAACTGGGTCGTAACACCACTATATCGCGACCATGACCCCGGGATAGTAGATCGGGTGTAGGATAAACACGGGGTGGTCTCTCGGCCAGGAGAGCACCACATGCACATTTTACATCACGGGGAAAACTGTAACAAGATCATTTCATTAGGGGACATGTGAACAAGAGAAACGGGACATTGCTAGAATAACCGAAATCACAAAACAACTAGCACTTACAAATAGAAATAAAACATCGAAGTTTTGAAATGTTTACAATTGCTTGAAATGTTTATTGTTTTAAATTAAATTACATTAGTTGATGTTATGCTTGCCACTCTACTTAACTTTTTGCTAACAAGTACCACTTGTGTTCAGGTCAGGGAGGTGAGCAGCCAATATCCTTGGCTGCAGAGGGAGCTGGGCCTAGTCGAGCCCATCCTCAGTGGGTTTTCCTTTTCGTATTTGCTATAGCTTGGCTTATTTTCTTCCATTGTCATGAGTTTCCATGCATGAGACTAGTAATTCTATTTCTGTCTTTTCCTTGTGGTTGTGATGGCTACGTAAAGAACTGTGCTACTCTCTTGTGACGTTGTTTATGATTATAGTCTACCGTTTAGCTTTTTGTCTTTTAATTAATGTTCTAGCTTTGTAGCATGCATGGATTGATTTACTTTTTTATATATTTCTCGATGGACGACTAGGTCTTAGGTTAGTCAAGGCGATCCGCCCCCGGGTTCCACGAGGAGTTGAGTTCAGATCATAACAACACCTGAAAAGAGGCTTTTTCATAAAGGAACACTACTCGAGAACAATCGATTTTATTGGCACCACCAGCTAAGACAAAATTTGAGGGAATCCACATTTGATATAATCCTTTGGTAGCATACCCTTTAAAAAGAGGTTTCTCTGTCACAATGTCCTTAACCACCAGGTGCATGTTGAGGATAAATCTTTAAATAGCAATTATTATTATTAGCAAATTTATAAATTGAAAGTAGATTTTTTGAAGCTACAATTACATAAAGAATATGTTTCATATATAAAGAATGTGATTGAAGATGAAGATGCTTAGAGCCAAGATGATGAATTGACGAACCTTGGACAATGGCAAAGTGAACTTCATCCGCACCTGTATACTCTTGTGCTAAGTTAAGGTTTAACAAAGAATTTGTAAGATGATGAGTGGCTCTTAAATCAAGATACCGCAGCTGCTGTGGTTGTTGATATTTTGCAGAGTTGGCTTGAGGAGTTTGAACCTGATCATATCTATTGTAGCAGTGCATTGTTGTATGATTGGAACGACCATAAATTTGAGAAGTGCCATACGACCCACCATAGAATTACTTTGTTCGACCATGAGAATTCATAACATAAGAATTGGGACCTCTGCTAAATTGATCTAAAAGGAAATTTCGACCAAATCTACAACCACAATTACCATGAAAGTACCTCCTTTTGCTCTTGCTTGATTGACTTCAAAGAGCTGACTGTATTTAAGAGATCTTTGCTCATGACTCAAGAGTATTCCCACAACATCATCATAAGAACATTCTCCTTTACTAGTAACTACTGTGATAAGAGCTTCATAGTCTAGATCGAGACCACTTAAGAGGGCTAAAATCAAGTCCTCATCATCAATTGGTTTCCCACACACAACCAAATTAGTAGCAATATCTTTTGCTTGATTGACATAATCTATCATTGACATGTCACCCTTTTTAAGAGAATTTAGCTTAATTCTATAGTGAAGAATGTGTGAACAGGATTGCATTGCAAAATACTTTTCAAGACTAGGCTTGATGAGTAGTGGTGAAAGCAGGGATTTGTGAACAAATAGCTTTAGATACAGAGGAGATCAGCAAGCTAATAACTAGCTAATCTCGTTTAAGCCATCTTTGATATTTATCAGAGATATCTATGATATTACTGCTGGGATCTCTAGAATAATTCTCTAGTGTTTCATCAGATCCATCCACTACACTAATTAAATCATACGCGGTGAGAATTGGGATCAACTGAGCTTTCCACAGTTGATAATTTGTAGCTATTAGCTTGTATGGAACCGATTGATGGATCGTTGATGGTGGTAAGCTAGAGCCTGCAACACCTTGAGCACTTAGGATTGATCATGTCGAGGTTGATGAGGACTCCATGATTAGTAGCACATCTTAATCAGAAAATACAATGCAAAATTCCAACAATAATAGAACAATAGAATTCCATTTATTACAACAACATCAACACACAAATGCACAAACTCAATAAAAAATCAATCACCTAATCAATCGGGAAAAGCATGGACATATTAGGGTACTAAAACAATAGCAACACACGAACTCAACAATCAACTTTCTTAAGCTCTCAAGATTAAATAACAATAAACCTGCAGATCACCAATTGTTTCCTCTCAATTCTTCTCAAAATTACAAGGATCTTGTGAGTGTGGTGATGATTTATTGAAGATATGCAAGCACTTGTTGGAAACATACTCCAATCCTCCACAGAATCAAGTCAATCACTGCGATTCCTCAGCTTGAACACAATTTGATGGATCAGAAAGGCTCTGATACCATGTTGAATCAAAACAAAATCAGAGAAGTGAAAGATCTGGAGAGAATAAAGAGAGCTAAGCAATATAGCTCACGTTAGTTCAACTTATTATTTATAGACTTAAGCAGATCATGTGTGTTAGACTTTATTACAACACACCAAATCTAATTATGCTATGTGTACATCAGTTGTAATTATATTTAAACAACCACAGAATCATTAACAAATGTAACACATATATTTACAAATGAATTGTTGACAAATCTTTAATAAAAAAAATATAAGTAAGAACACTTATTAGACATGTTGGTTTAGTGAGAATTATGAACATTTAAGTTGAGTGAGAGAGTCATATATCTTATAGTCAAATATGGGATTTGTTCGTTCACATCCATTAGGTGAAAAGATGTTGTACATCTTAGCAATTGATGAGCCATTTTAAAAGGGAAAAAATGATTTCAACTTGTGAGAAATCAATAGATGGACCAAATGGAAAGCATAGGAAAAATAAAAAGAGTCGTACAGAGAAATTACCTCTTATACAACTTTATAGGCGTAGGAAGAAATATTATTATGTAGAAGACCTCCTAAATCTACCCCACTCTTCTCTTAATAACCTTTTTATAAACCATCACAGTATGATTGTGTAGATTCTTTATCCTTGATAATGAGTAACAATCAATACAAAAACATCATTTTTGTTTATCTTCCACTCTCAAGGCTAGTTTAGGTGAGAGGTTAGTTAACTCGAATTTGAAAGGTTGAAAAGGGGATATTCCTTGTTTGTGTGTTATGTGGAAAGATGAGATATCTTTGTTTGTGTTTATCGATGAGGGTTTAAGATTGAAATATCCTTGGGATATTTATGTGGAACTGGAATATTATCTTATTTGGTTGTTTTAGATGTCATATTAATTAGTTTTTAAGCTAACTCTCCAACCAACATGGATTTGAGAGACATGCGATAAGTCCTGGGGTTAAAATATGAGAAGACATCCTCACATTCATGGCAAGTCTCTCCATAAATGCAACTTGGCAAGCTGGCAACCATCACACATACATAAAAAAAAAAAAAAGGAAATGGTTGCAAGCATGTGCTCCATTATCATAGCATCTTCATTTCTTATATAAATGAATGGGTTTCTTACATCTATGCATCTGAAATTTTTCCTAATATCATATATACTCCTCTAAAATCTGTTATTCTCATAAAATTGCTAACCATTTTTGTTATATCCCTAGGTTAAGTCATTTTTAGTTTTTTAGGGAATATGTTTTGAATATTCTTTGATGGATATTAAATATAACGGCACAAGTACAAATATTGTATCAATACCCTTATTCATATTTTCTTTTTTTCATCCTTTTGTTTCTTCTTCCTCCTCTCCTCCTTTTCTTCCTCATCACCGGAGGCCACAATGGTGGTGGCGACGTTGAGATCCCTGATGGCAGTGGGCTAGTGGCAATGGTAATGACATGGTGATGCTCCTTGGTCCCCCCTTTCTTCCTCCTCTCACGCCACTCCTAGCTTGATCCATGGTGGTGCCACCCATTAGGTTGAGCTCAACCTCATAATTAGTTTAAGAAATTATTTCACACTAATGGAAGGACATCTCTGTCAAAGGACATAAGTTTATAGGAGTACAGATGTAATAATTTATTTTATAAGAGTATAAATAATATTAAAATAGATTCTAAGGACAAGAATATAAATAATCTTAAATGAATCTTATATCTATGACCTAGTTTACTCTAATAATTAATCACAATAAATGAGGGTTAATTCTATTTATTTCATAAATTAATATCATCTTTCAAAAATCCTATTTTGAAGAGAAAATATAGGTGTGCACCAGTCAAGTTCTAATTAATATTAAGATAAAATTGATATTCGTCTTTTTTTTTTATTGTTTCCATCCTGATACTATAGTAAGTAAAAACGGATGTTAACTCATTTTGTGACTTCTATAACTTTGTAAATTTGGATCTTATGGTAACCCAAGCATACCATTCCAGCAAAATGGAAAAAAGAAAGAGACAGACTCCTCCAAGAAAGGGAAAGGGAAACTGCCGCAGCAGCATTCTCCACTTCCGGGAGGCTCGATGGGGCCCACCCCCACCCGTCTCTCGGCGTACAGAATAGAGAATACACCACTCTCCACGCCGAAAATACCCTAACACCCCCCGTACAACCCCAACCCAAGAAGAGTCGTATCCCCCAGGGGCATCCCCGTCATTTCCCCACCCATTAGCTCTAAAACATAGGTGCCGAGCGGAATCCCAGGTCTCACTCCAAAACCCCCCTTCTCCCCCCTCCTCTTTCCCACCCCCCACCTCTCTCGGAGAGCTCCGCCGCCTACTCCCGCTCTCCCCAGGTCCGTCGATCCCCTTATCTCTCTCTCTCTCTCTCTCTCTCTCTCTCTCTCTTCTTTACTTCCATGTCCGATAGCGATCGGAGCTCGCCTTGAGCCGAGGGGCGTCGCCTCCTCGTTCGTCCCCGTCTCGATGCGCCGGGAGCGGTCGGGATTCGGAAATGGGGGTCTCCTTTCTAGGGTTTGGTTTCGCCAATCCCATTCGCCTTGCATGCGCGAGGTTCGTGGCGGGGACAGCGAAGGGAGCTGTTCTGTAGCTGTGGGGGGGAGGTGGGGTCGGAATGGTGGTGGTTTTTGTGGATTTGGTGTTGTTCTGCCTTTGCATTGTCCGATATAACCAGAAAGAGGCCACCATTTTGGTTTTTGGAGATGCGGATGCTTATTTTTGCTCATCTTCGTTCATTTTGTTTGTCTTCCAATGTTGATTCCGGGTACTTCGATGTGGGTGCCGTGCTTTTATTTTCCTTTTGATTCGGGGAACGGCCGCATGAGCTTTTGAGAGTGTATTAAACGATAGCTTAGAGGTCGAAAACCGTGTAAAAATGTGGACTCGATGGTCAGAGAGAATCTCACTAAGGACCACTTGCTTGTCTGGGGAGTAATCGGGGATTAATTAGTTTCGTATTTTTTTAGTATATACTTCGAAAATGTTGAACTAATATGAACATATTGATGAATAGGATGGTGGTTTTTGTGCTTCAGTTTATATCCACTCATATGGAGACGTTCTGAGGATGGCATTTGGTAGAACTTCCTGGGTATTTTTTTTTAATGTGTATTCATGGGAAAGTGTAAAATGCTATTTTTTTACACTTTCTCAATAAATATAGTGACGACACTATAAGAAACACGTAAAATTTATACAAAAAGTCAAAAAATAAATTTCACACGTAAAAGTCGGCCGATTAAAATTGGCCTGACTATTCCAGCTAGCATAGACTTTGATGTACTTAGGTATAATTTCTAGTATGAGGTATAACTGTGATTGTTGCTATTAGTCAATGTTTTTTCGCATTATCTATTGAGTCGTACGTGATGTACTTCAGTTTTTAACTTTTAGATCCATTTGCACCTGATGGTAGTTATGGCTTGTAACAGAGGAGATATTATTTTATATAAATATGCATATATCTAATCTTTGCTTCTCTTGTGATATGGTGTATTCTTTCAATTCACTCTTGTGCTTTCCTGGATCTTATACTTTTAATGACAAGTCATCCTAAATTGCAGATTTCTGTAGTAGTCTTTGGTTTCCTTGATGGATGAAAGTGATACGTCTCATGTCCCAGATGGACGTGTCAATTGTATCAAGCTGAGTATAGCAACACCCAAAGAAATCGTATGTTCTTTTGACTCTTCGAAGAGCTGTTGGTATTTTCATTTATTGAAAAAATATTGCAGCCAACATTTTATGTAGTTTCTCATCTTTTTCTTTTTTTTAAATTTTAAATGTTATAATGATGTACATGTATATCAAGAAGTGCCCCATGGACATACAACAAATCCTCATATTCTTCTGTCAGAAATCCTGTATTTTTTTTTTTTGTCAGCTGCTGGTCTTTTAATTCTCCCTCAAATTGATAAGAATTTCAATGTTGAAAGGTCGAGGTGATCTTTTTACAAAATAAAGATACACCAGCAATAGGACAAGTGAATCAGTTAAGATGCTCCTTTTCTCAAGAAGAGATCTATATGATATCTAGAATCAATTTAAGCAATGGTTTCATTTTATTGTTTACTTTCTTAGAATGTACTCTTTGTTTAACCCATGAGTAGACCTATCCACGGCTTAACATGCAATTGATTGGTATCTAGCATTGCCCAAGACTCAGGTTATGTGTTAACTTATTCTTTTGCACATTGAATATTGGGCAATGTATCTGTGATAAATCTCCAAAGTGGAAAAACATTCCTTAGCTTTGGGGCAAATGGGGACTTAGTTGTTGGTATGATAAGGGGTGAGGAAAAAGGAGTGGTAGGCCTGTGTCATGTTTTCAATGCCGAGGACATGGCCACGTTGTGGCTGCTTTTAGGGAGCCCCCTACTGTGCTTACCTTGCAAGGGCGTCGGTTGTTCTTGTGCTTGTTGTTTGTTTGGGGAGGGTAAAGGGGTGATGTGCATGGGTTTCTATTCAGTGGTGGTTCAACAACCTATTTCATATGCCTTGTTGTCATTGCTTAAATGACACATGTTTTTCCCTTAGCAAAGAGATGTTTTGGTGATGTCTTGTTGATGTTGCTATCCAACCTATTGCTTTATTTATGGGAGGTGTGTGAACTTCTTATAGGAGATCATGTGTGCAACTGATATCTTTGCCTCTTTTGTGATGTTGAAGTTGCTTTTTGTTTCTGATTGGAGAAGGGTCTCTGTTTGTCTACCTAGTCTTGAAGGCTTTAAGGTTGTAGAAAGGTTGTTTTGTTTCTTTGGTGGTGGTCAAATGGTGGGCCTCCCATTTTTGGTAGGGACTCTAGAATAAGGTTTGAAGTGTCGATTTCAACGTCGTTTTAATAAATTTTCAAATACACATTTCGCCGGCATGTTGACAAAAATGGAAGAAGTAGCTAAAATGATTAGAATTTTAAAAATAGCTATTTCAATGGATAAATATTTTCATTTAAGTCCTAAATCCTATCTTTTACTTATGCAATATGTTGATACATAACCTATGCAGCAGTAGTAATAGAGCAACAATAGGAGTAGTAACAACAACAACAGTAGCATGCCAATGGCATGTTGACGGTTTCACCGGCATGTTGGCGAGACACCTGCATGTCGACATATAAGACATGTCGATATGGTCCTATTGGAAAAACTACCATTTCAGCGGCATGCTGACGGCATTTAAATCACTGCTCCAGAAGACTCTCAGAAGAGTTCAGCCTCATTATAGAGTTTTGTTGGGCTATGGTTCTAGCTTCAAAGTCTGGACGTATGCCTAGTCACCGGTTGGCATTCTGGTTGAGGTATATTCAAGATTGCAGCCCTTGCCACCTTGCCCCCTGTTATTATTGCGGGTTGCTTCATTGGCGATTATTGCATGCCCATGTTGCTTGACTCCCATTCAGAGGCAAGGTTAAAGGATCTCACTTCACTCTTGTAGGCGCCTCATGACCTTAAGCTGGGGGTTAGGCATGATAGATGGATATGTAAGCATGGGGCCTTCTCCATTAGGAAGGTGTATATGCAATTTGTTGAGGATATCTGCCGTGTTAACCAGACTTTGGCATCGGACCATCAGAAGTTTTGGAAGATGTGCTTGCCACTTAAAGTTGAAATCTTCATGTGCTTACTGAGGAGGAAGAGATTGGTCACCTGAAACTATTGTCATTGTTGGGCTCCTAATTATGATGATTCCTGCATCCTCTGTGGTGGTAGACCAGAGGACATGGAGCATTTGTTCTTCACTTGCCCCCTCTCATAGGAGTGTTGGTTAGCTGTGACAACCGAACCTGTTACATATCTTGTAGAGTTGGCTTTTTGGTCTAATCTACATCTGCCTCTTGTTGATGGGGGGTCTATTAAGAGGGCGCTTACCCTTCTGTGGTGTATTTGGGTAGGATGCAATGGTATAATATTTAGAGGGGATCGTGCCTCTATCAACTTTGTAACACATTTACATGCCTCCCTTTGTAATACATGGAGCATTTAGCCCTTTTTATTAATGAATTCACGAGGAGCTAACAATGCTTGTTAATCCCTTCTCTCTCTGCAAAGTGTTGGTATCCCATGTTGGCATCTTGCTCCAATTTCGCTCTACATAGGTTGTAGACATGATGGTTATAACATGGAGAAGAGACTGGCTGGATGGACTTAGAATGTCCTATCCAGAGGTGGCAGATTGGTGCTATTGAAGCGGTGTTAGCCTCCATCCCTTCCTATTTCCTCTCCGTCTTCAAGTTGCCACTGAAGACTGAGAGAAAGATCACTGGGTTGATGAGAGATTTCTTCTGGACTAACTTTGGTTCCACAGGGAGAGGAGCGAGGTTAGTGGCATGGGAGGATATATACAGACCAGTGAAGGAGGGGGGTTCGGGGGTTAGAGACTTGGCTGCCATGAATGACAATGTTCTCGAAAATGGATTCAAAGAATTCTTGAGCATTGCTGGGATCTTCTGGGTTGGGTCTTTGAGGCATTGTACGGTATGAGGATAAATTGGGAGTTGTTGACGGACCCTTTGAGTGGTACTTCTCACTTAAGTGTTGGCTTTGTGGCATCAAAGGTGTGGCGCTTCTTTTCTCTTTTTGTTGGTTGGGAGAGATGGTTTGATTCTGGATGGATGATTGGATGGGCTTGGGAAACCTAAAGGACATATATCCAAGGTTATTTGCATCGGTAGGTGATATAGATGATTGTTGATTGCTAGGGTGGGTCTTGATGCCCTACGTTTACGGGGAACTTGTTGGATCAGAGGATCTTGGAAATGTAAATGTTACTCCAAGAACTAAAGTGATATTAGCTAGAATAGGGAATAGACTCATTCGTTTGGGATGAAGGAGATTTCACTGTAAAGGAAGCTTGTTGGAGGTTATGGACACTGAGACTGCCAATGAATATTGACTTAATCAAAGATTGTATACAGATCTAGACAACAACATGCCTTTTGAAGATCAAGATCTTCTCATCATTGTTTTAAATGCCGTCGGCATGCCCTCGACATGTCGTTGGCAAGGCCATTTTCGAGCAGGGGTTGTGCTGACACGGATAAAGTGTCAATTTACAGGGATATTGTCAGCATGCCGTCGGCAATAGGTGCCCATGTCGAGGTTGTTGCTTGTTTTTTTGACTATTTTTGTTGTTTTTGTTGGTATGCATCGATATGCCTTTGGCATGCCCACGGCATGTCCATTGAAAAATGGGCATTTCCACGGTGTGCCCTAGGCATGCCCACTTAGAATTTCATCGGCACGGCATCGAAATTGGCATTTTGAACCGTGCTTCTCATGGTTGCTTTGGAGGGGTCAATTGATGACGAGGTTATGGAGAGTGAGATGGACTCAAGAAGCTAATAGACGGTGCTTGCTTTGTGAGGGGGAGGATAAGGATATAGATCACCTCTTCTTTGCTTGTTCTTTTGCGACGCAGATGTGGAGATGCTTTAATTTGTGTTGGATTCAACACTCCAACCAAAGGGACTTTTGGAGCTCTTTCAGAAGAGGTGGACAATAGGTGGGGAACAATGCTTATTGGTCTAAGAGGGAGAAAGCTAAGGTCCTCGTGGTTCTCTGGAGCATTTGTCTTGGAAAGAATGCGGTGGTCTTCAAGGGGTAGCATCTTTATCTTTAAAATTTCATTTCCAATATTTCCTCCTTGATGTTTTTTGGGAAAATTACTTGTGATTGTTTGGCCACCTTTTTGGCCTTTGATTAATGCCTTTGGGTGGTTATCAACTGCGTAACCACCCTTCCCCTTTTCAAAAAAAAGAAAAAAATGTTGCCTCCACAAGGTGGAGATATACCTCTTCTAGTGAGTTCTTTTGTTGATGATGTTCGAGGTGGAATGATAAATGGCTTCGGCTTGTTAAAGATTGTAGGTTTATGTCTTGAGGATGAATGCTATTTCATCTCGGTTGAAGGGCCCATAAATGGAGTGTTTGTTCGTTCTTGGGCAAAAGTTATTGTTGAAAAGCAAATTTGGTATGGGATTTTCAATGACGAGTTTGAAAGGTAAAGGTTGGAGGGCATTTTGGTAAATTCATCAAAGGTGATTTCTCAAAAATGTTGAAATCGGTGGTATTTGTTCATGACAGTGGAACGATTGCTTAGGTTTTAATAGTCTCTCCAGTCAATATTGAAAGATTGCATTGTTTGTGGTGTGACATAATGGTGTCTTGCCAACAATTGAGAGGGCAGGTCTTTAAGGTCTCTGTTGGCATTCATTTTGGATCCTTTGGTGGAAATCATATCTGAGAGTTTTGTCTGGGTAGACTTTCACGATGCTTTAAGTTTCTACTTTTTAATCTTTCTATGTGCTATTATCCCTTTGGCGTCGGGGCATCCAAATTGTGTCTTTTGAATATTATTTTGTTTGGGGCAATGGATCTTGCTTTTGAAGGGGCAACATATAGGGTTAGTGGGCTAGATGACACTACCATGTGTGGTGGCTAAAGTTGTGGGCCGTAAGTTGGAGGTGGCATGAGCAAGAGGATCTCATTAGACATACTTCTGTAGGACCATCGGTATTGGATGAGGGAGCTGTTGTCACCTCTTAAGGACCTTCATCATTGTAATATGCATTGCCTTAATGAGAGGTTGCACAGGGAGTCAGTGGGTTAACCATGTGTGCCATGGACATTGCTTTCCTATAGGAAATGAAGTTGGAGTGAGCGATGTTGGGAGTTCTTAGTTTCGTTGGTTTTGTTGCAGTATGTGGCAGTGGGTAAGTCTAGTGGTCTCATCATCGTATGATAGATAGAAGTTTTCCTTATGAAGGATTTAAAGAGGGGGAGATTTGTTGCCTCTTTATTTGGAAAGTGGAGGTTGGATGATTGTACCTTGCTTTTTTCATGTCTACAAATTCTATTTGGATGCAGATTCAATGGAGTTTTAATAAGAGCTAGTAGTAGTTGCAAGGGGCTTCCCAGATGTTCCTTGGCTAATAGGAGGGGACTTCATTGTCTCACTGATGGAAGAAAGATGTTCAATACCTCATTGAGGTTGTGGCATTGGTTCTACACGTTTTGTAGAACTTATTAATCAATTAGGCCTTCTTGACTTCGTTGTTTGATCTCAATATTTTACCTAGAGGATCATGACGTGTTTTTATGCAATGTGGCTTTTCTTGCTACCTTTCCTCTATCGAAGGTCTTCCCATTAGATAGGCAAATTTTTTTGCACACATGTCCTTGGCGTTGAGGTCAAATAAAAGGAAGGAGGTTAGGTACTTATTTTAAATTTTCGATATCATTGCTATTGGGGAGCAATGTTAGAAGCTTTATGGAGGAAAAATGAAGAGAGCCAATTGGTCCTTAGAGATCATTCTGGCATGTTGAATGTGTTTCATGTGTCCCTAAAGGCACTTAAGAAGCAATTTGGGGACCGGTGACGTATGAAGAAGGCCAAGACCTTGGCAAAGATAATCAAACTGGACTCTAAGGAAGATCATAGGGAGTTAGTTTTGCAGAGTATGCTGACTGGAGTGAGATGCCTGAGGTGGTTTAGTTGGAGGATAAGATGCTAGAGGCAGCGTGGTGGTGACCATAACTGTGGCTTAGAGAAAGGGACTCAAATATGTAACTTTTCTAATTGTTTGCAAATGGTATTCAAAGATGAAATGACATTGACAGTGTGTTTGCTCACGGAGAGGAGATTGTGGGCAGACGAAAGGTTGGAGATTCTTTGGCCTCACATTTTCACTTCACAAGGAAGGTGTAGATGTGATCCTTGCAGGTGGTTGGTCACGCTATTTCTACCCTTCTAGAGTGGTAACAAGTGCCGTGTTGGTGGACAGCTTCATTGAAGATTAGGTTAGGCAATTGCTTGGGGATTGAATCTCGGGCCATATCCAAGTTCAGATGGTTCTGCAATCTTTTTCTTTAAAAAAAGTTCTTGAGCCTTTTGAAACTTGAGATTATGGTTGTCTTGGAGGTGTCCTCTAAGGACAACATGGGTTTCAAAAGACTCGATAAAACTACCTTTTTCCACTGCTGGAAAAGGAATGGATGCAGCAAAATTGATGATTTTCAGACTGATCACATTATTGGATGTCATCTACTTCATTGTTTCCAAAGGCTCTAGGTAATAGATTGAGGGTAGTGTTTGGGGACATGATTTGTTTGCTGCACTCAGTCTTTGTGCTTGGTAGGCCTATTTTGGATGAGTTAGTTATGACTGTAGAGATTGGAACTTACTAGTGTAAAGGTGGCATGAAGGGTTTTGCTTGGAAGGTGGATTTATCCAAGGCACATGACTGTTGATTGGTCATTTCTCTGGTCCTCTGTGCCTAAAACGGGCTTTTCAGGATAAATCAAGGTTAAAATGTCTATTTCTAAGCTGTTTCAATGATTTTGGAAATGTCCATCTTGGAGTCATGACAGAGGCATGCAGAGAAAGTGCCAAAATTTCAACTTTGAATTTCAGTGACTTTGACACCGTGCAAAATAGGGATTTGTAGGCACATCGGAGGGATGTCGAAGAAATCTTGAAATTCATGTCAGCATAATTATAAGTGTAATCCCTTTTCAAAAAAAAAAAAAAGTGTAATGAATTCATATAGTCATGCTACCAAAACTTGATAAATATTAAATGTTAATCCCTATAAAAAAATTTACGCATTACATCCTAGAATCAAGCAATCTAATGCTATAAAACATATACATCAAACAATCATAGATCTAACAATCCTTAGATTAAGTGATCCTAAAATTACAGTACTACAAAACCCATGTATCTACAAATCGAATGATTCGAATTCCTAAGAACATAATAGAATCAATCAATCAATCTTGAGATTGTGGTGTAAATTTGGTTTAGAGAATAAGAAAATAACTCCTTTTTGGCCTTGAAGAAGCTAAAATAATTACAAGATCTAACAAAGGGGAAGAGAAAAAATGTCACTCCAACAAATATACAACAACTATAATGGATAGAAATGGGCTATTGTGCCACCATGCTGGCCTCAAAAATATGGAAATGATGCAAAACTTATACTAATTGCACCCATTTTGTTGAAATTGTCAACACACTATTGAAATTTAGCAAAACACTGTCAACTCTTGCATTTTGGTGCTGCATGTGTGTTGATATGGCTCCACAATTAGAAAAAAGGCCACTTTGCCTACATGTCAATGTATGTTGCTTTACTATCTAAGCTTTCTTGATCATGGTTACTAGCAATTTTGCAAGAGGTTGCCGAAAGGTGTTAGTGAGGGTTACCCACTTTTACCCTGATTATTTGGTTAGTGGCAGATGACCTTACATGTTCTAGATTTTCCATTTGTTCCCAGAAACTGCTTGCTGGTTTCCCTTTGGTCCATGGTCTGACACACTGGTCCCATTATTGCAATATGCAGATGATTGCTTTTTGTATCGGAGGTATACATGCTGGAGGCATGATGCTTAAGTTGACTCTTGTAATTCATCAATGCTAGCTTTTGGGTTGGCCATCAACTTCTGATAGTCCATTCCTTTTAAAATGACTGATAAGGAGGTTGAAAATTCTACTCAGGCATTGTAGAATGCACTATTCCTTATCAATTTCGTATCTTGGGCATCCGCTACATAATAGGTCAATTAGACATAATTAGATACTGGTGGAAAAAGGTTAGGGGGATGGGCATCAAGAGCTCAATCAAGGTGTGGTAGATTTGTGTTCTTAAAGTTGACAGTCTCTTCTCTTCTTTGGTTGTTTAGTAATTTCCTATTTTCAGGATGTTTCCATAGGTCTTTTGGAAGAAAAAAATGGAGCTGATTGTGATGGTATCTCTTTGGTGGCATGGGTTATGGTTTGCAGATTGGTTGATGGGAGGGAGAATGAAGCTCTACTTTCTAAGGAAGTGGTGTGGTGATGTGCCACAACAGAGATATTTGTGCTGAGGTGTTTTATGCATGTTATGAGCATTGTCTTAATAGGATAAGGGGGGTTTTATTCCTAAGGTTCTTATTTGGAAAAGTGATTATCTGTAATTTCTTTTAAAAGGAAAAGGATGGCTATCGTAGGTTAGCATTCCAGTAGCTATCCACTTCATTACTTCCACCAAAGCAAGATTACAAGTTAAGCATCCAGAAGTAGCAAAGCATGAAAACTTCCATTACAACATTTTCACACCATGCCCTTTCTTGATGGAAAAGCACTCTGTTTCTTTGTAGCTAAATCCACTACAAAGCAGCACAAGTCTTATCCAACCTGCAGAATCTACCTGGATGCTGCTTCTAGCTCGCCAAAAATCCTCCAAGTACATCTGAATGTTGGGGCTCATCTTTGCAAAGTGGAAAGAAAAGAAAAGAGGTGCCACAGGACCGCATCTTCATCACCTTTGTCACAAAAGGAATCGAACGTATCTGCATCCTGAACCCACTGCCTCTGCCTTGCCTTCCTTACTAGTTACCAACCTTCCCGTTCTAAGGAGGCACAAGAAAATGTTTACTTTGAGTCGGACCTTCATCCTCCAAATTGCATATGCATAGATATCCAGAGTCACAAGAAAATCTCTACTTTGAGTGTTAATTGTCTATATTGAGATTACTTATTTCTTGTGCTCCTGCTGGGATCAGAAAGAACTTTCTCATTTGGAAGGATAATTGGTCTTTGTGTATTGCACTTCTTTGCACTTTAGTCTTTTTGCTTTAGGTGTGGATAAAGATGCATTGGTTGTAGATTATTGGACAAGCCCTCTTGAAGTTGCTAGGGAGAGGTTGAAAGATCTGGTTGGGATGCTAGAATTTTTATTAAATATCTGCCTGGTGGATTTCTCCACTAGGAAGGCCTATCAATGGTCATGAGATGCTCTACTGAATCAAGATGATGTTTTGCATTAAGATTGTAGGTTTATTTAGTTTGTCAAATGCCCTTTGAAACTTGTTTTCATTGCTTGGTTGCTACAAGGAGGTAGAATAATTACAAGGAATATTGGTCGTGATGGGTGTTTAATGTGAATCTTGCTGCCTATTTGCGGTGGGAATTGAAAACATCATGCACTTGTTTTTGTATTGAAGTGCACTAGGATCTCATGGGTTCCCTATTCTCTTCTTCAAAGAATTCTGGGTGGTTCTGGGACACGATCTTGTGAAAGTTCTGGAGGAATTTATTGAAGGTAACAGATGTTTTGAAAGATTAAACAAATCTCTTATTTTCCAGTTATCAAAGAAGGACCTGGAAAGAATTGAAGACTACAGACCGGTTTCCCTATTGAATGCAGTTTAATTGATCATTGCAAAGGTCTCGGCAAATTGCTTTAGAGATGTTGTGGAAGACTTGATCAATCTGGTGCAGTCTGCCTTCATCCCAGTCAAACACCTTGTTGATAGTGTTATTATTGCTAATGGAGAAGGAACAACCTTTCTACAAGAGGTAGGCTTTATGAAAGCATTTGATTTTTTAGATGGTGACTTTTTATGGCAATCTTTGTCTAGAAGGGGCTTTCCACAAAAGTGAATTTTGTCAATGAATATATGTATTATAACAAATCATGTTAAAGTGCCAATCAATGGTAGATCAAAAGGGGGAAGGGTTCAGTCATAACGTGGTTTAAGGCAGGGTTGTCCACTTATGCCTTTATTGTTTGTTTAGGATGTTGAAGCAAGAGAGGAGGCAGAAAATATTTTCACCATTCTGGTATTTTTGGAGGTTTCTTCAGAACATTAATAGGGAGATGTCTTCTGCATCTTTTGGTATGGAGGAGTATGTGCTGAGAGATGTGCCATGGTGCTTTGGACCCTAGCATGCAATGTCCCATTGTAGTAATTAGGCCCCCCATTAATAGATTGGGTGTTGATGGTATTTGATTGGAACTCTCTAATGTAATGCATTCTGGGGTGCATAAAATAATGGAAATTGAGATTACTTTCATTGGGTGTCTGTCTTATGCTTCTCAAATCTATGCTTTCTGTAATTCCCCTCCTTTTTTTACCTTTTCATGCTTCCTCATGCCTTACAAGGTGCTAGAGAAGATTGATGTTTTAAGATGTAAATTCCTATGGAGAGGGGTCGATAAGGCACATGTGGTATGGCTATGGTTGCTTGGGAGGATGTTTGCTTGCTTATGCGAAAGATGGGGGATTGGGGGTCTTGGATCTAACAACCATGAATAAAGCATTTCTCGGGAAGTGGGTGCCACGAATTCTGGGCCAGGAAATAGACCTATTCTCCACTGTGATTAGGGGTTACTATGGTCAAAGGATGGGTTGGGTGGATGGATTGCTCCCTGAAAGAGGGGAATTAGCTTTCTAGTAAGGTTTGAAATGCTGATTTCGATGCTGTGCTGATGAAATTCCAAGTGTGCATTTCGTGTGCATGCCGTGGAAGTCTGTTTTTCGATTGGCATGCCGATGAGCATGCCGAGGGCACGCTGTGGGCATGTCGAGGGTATGCTGATGCATACCGACAAAAATAGCAAAAGTAATTAAAAAAATCAACAGCAACCTCGGCATGGGCATCGATTTCGCCAGCATGCCGACCATGCCGAGGGCATGCCGACGATATTTCGTGTGCATGCCGTGGAAATGTCTGTTTTTCGATTGGCATGCCGATGAGCATGCCGAGGGCACGTTGTGGGCATGCCGAGGGTATGCTGATGCATACCGACAAAAATAGCAAAAGTAATTAAAAAAACCAACAGCAACCTTGGCATGGGCATCGATTTCGCCAGCATGTTGACCATGCCGAGGGCATGCCGACGATATCCCTGTAAATCGACATTTTATCCATGTCGGCACGACCCTTGCTCGGAAATGACCTTGCCGACGGCATGCCGGCGACATTTAAATCACTGCTTTCTAGAAGGGTTTGAGGAGAGTCATGCAAGGGACATTGCCTTTCTTCTATGTAGGGTTGGGTGATGGGAACTAGTACAGACTTTATCTTCTGGCTAGATAATTGGACTAGACATGGCCCTCTAAATAGCCTTGCTTGTTCACCTTACCTTTTGATCGTCTTGCCTTTGGCGCGGACTCTTGGGATTGGAAAGGTTCACTTTTTCATTGATTTTTACTGTCATCATGTAGACGAAGAAGTGGATGCTTTCATGGCTTTGTCGGAGGTTCTCCTACAAAGGCAACCTATTTTAGGGTCCCAGATTGGTAATGTGGGGAGGATGGAGATAATTTACTCAAAGTCCACATACCGGTTCCTAATGCTACATCCTGAATTGTGGACCTCAATCTCATTTGATATTGGCAGAATGATTTGGAAGTCCAACATGCCTTTAAAGGTGTAGGTCTTTGGTTGGTTGTTGTTGAGGGGAAGAATCATGGCTAAGGTTTATTGTTTAAAGATTGTCCCACAATTAGACAACCACCTCTTCTACTTTGCTTCACTTTGTGCCTTCACATCATTCTTTCTCCCCGGCTCGAACAAGACTAGAAGAAAAACCTTCCATCTAGTGATTGAACTGAATAAAGCCAGATCCAATACAAAAGATTTTTTTTTTTTTGTAGTTTAATAAGCTTTTTTATTCTAAGAGGATCTAAGGTTTTTTAGGTACCTAGATCGAGTAGCTGAGCGCATCTAATTTCGAAGAAAGGAATTGAACTAGTGCCATGATTGAATGGCCTTTCTTCTAGTCCCCTCCCACCTTTAAGTAGTAGAACATGTACTTTATGTAATGATGTGGCAGAAGATTGGGAATATTTATTTTTTGACCGCCCTTTTGCTACGGACGTAGCTTTTATGAATCTGGCTATCAACTTTTGTCATAAGGAACTTTTGTGTTCTTTTAGATGAGGAGCTTAAAGAAAGAGTGCATTGCTCCTTTTGCGTTTCTTTGATTTCGAAGAAATGGGATAATTTTTTGGGAAATCTTTCTCTATTGATATTTTTTTTCCTGATTGATGGGAATGAAGTTGGCCACGTGGTACTACTACATGGCTTGATTGGTTGCCACGTGGTAGTGCCATGTGGCACCTTGTTAGAGGGCCACTTGGGCACCGATTTTGCCATCCAAGGAGTCTAGTTTTGGTCTTTGCTTAAGTTACAAGTTTTGCTAATTTGTTATGTTTGGTTTTAGGAAAGTTGTTTAGAAGATTTGTTTTAATCATGCTTTTTTCTTTCTTATTTTAGGGATAATATTTGATTAGTTTGTTTCCTACTCTAAAGAGTATGTTTTCTCTATAAAAGAGTCTTCCTTTTGTAATTGTTTTTGAGTTGAATGATAATTCTTCCTACAAATTCCCAACTCCTCTCCCTTTCTCTCTCAAGGTCGCCGACCCTCCTTCCTTGCAGCTAGCCACTTATCATTGATTTAAATGCCGACGGCATGCCGTCGACAAGGCCATTTCTGAGTAAGGGTTGTGCCGACATGAAGAAAACGTCGATTTATAAGGATTTCATCGGTATGCCGTCGGCATGGTCGGCATGTTGGCGAAATTGGTGCCCATGTTGAGGTTGCTATTGGTTTTTTTAATTACTTTTACTATTTTTGTTGGTATACATCGGCATGCTCATCGGCATGTCCATCGAAAAATGAGCATTTCCACGGCATGCCCTCAGCATGCCCACGGAATGCACACTTGGAATTTTATCGGCACGGCATCGAAATCGGCATTTCGAACCTTGGCACTTATGTCGCTGGGCATCGGCCACCACCAGTTGCCAACCAGTTGCTCCCTTTTTCTTATTCCGCATGGAACTGTTCATCCCTTGGACTGTTTTTCCCATGCCTAGGAGCCTCCACGCTCTACATGTGCAAATCTTCACATGGTATCAGAGCTTATGGTTTAGGCTCCCTAGCATGCATGTTCTCTTGGCCACACATGTGTGGCTCCTTGTCTCTGACAAGTCCTCACCAACGCCTTACATGGAATAAAAGGACCGTAGATCGAAGAAGATGACAGACGCCACCATCAATGCCACTGATGCCATGTTTGTCCTGGGAGAGGGCAAGGTCGTTCAAGGAACAACCATCAAATTATAGGGTGCTTCCAACTATGTCTTATGGGCTCGTGCCTTCAAGATATTCGTTGAAGGCTAGGAGAAACTCAATGTTCTCCTTGAAGAGCATTGGAGTAGAAGGATGAAGAAGAAACAAGAGAAGTAGAATTATATCGTTATGAATTTGTTGATGAACTCGGTGGATTCAGCCATCGCCTCAAACATGCTCTATAAAAAGAGCACGTACAAGATTTGGACGGTCCTCGAGAAAAGGTATGCCCAAAAATCTAGCAACGCTTGTATTACTGATCTATATATACGTATATGGATAGGCAGTCAGGGAGGTTTCTCCTTGATCAAATACTATGAGAAGATAGAGGCCTTGTTTGAGGAGTTGGGAGATCTACGAGACCCTTTTCTGCGACAAATAGAGGGAGACAGGCGGTTTGGCAATCTGCTAAGTTTTTATTGGGGTTGCATCCCGGTTATCGAGTCGCCCGCGATCCCATCCTTGCATCTGACGGGAAGATGGATTTTGAGACCATCTTCTGCCATCTTGAGAAGATGGAGATTCCAAAAGAAGTTACGCCCAAAAGTGACAACTCTGCACTTGCGATTCCAGAGACAAGTGCGAGGTGTGGCCGAGGCCTTGGTCGCGTCTCCGAAGTGTTAGTATTGTGGATGGACAAATCATTCACATGAAAGGTGTTGGGGTAAGTTTAGGAGGCCTCCACGTGGGGCTACTAGTATCTCATGGATGGACTCCTTGACTCCCGAAGACCTCGAGAAGATACATGCCATGATTCGAGAAGAAAAAGAGTGAAGATAATGGTGCCCGTCGCGACGACTATTGAGGTTGTCATAGATGCAATGATTTCGGAGGTCGTAAGAGGCTACATCGTAACTTCTAAGACAGTTGAGAGCATGACGCTCGGAGAAGAAGACGAATGGTGGGGCATCTAGCCTCATCACCAAGTTCAAGCAAGTCTTCATCCTCCCGACCTTGACTTGAGGTGGAGTGTTGGGAATAAAGTTGGCCGTGTGGCACTGCCATGGGGTAGCTAGTCAGGCGACGTGGCAACCTATCAGAGGGCCACTTGGGCACCGGTTTTGGAGTCCTAGGAGTATAGTTTTGGTCTTTGCTTAAGTTGCAAGCTTTGCTTATTTGTTATGTTTGGTTTTAGGAAAGTTGTTTAGAGGATTTGTTTTAATCATGATTTGTTCTTTCTTATTTTAGAGATAAGATTTGATTAGTTTATTTCTTAGTCTAGAGGGTATGTTCTCTCTATAAAAGGGTCTTTTTCTTGTAATTGTTTTTGAGTTGAATAATAATTCTTCCTACAAATTTCCAGCTGCTCTCCCTCTCTCTCTCAAGGCTGCCGGCTCTCCTTTCTTGCAGCTGGCCACCACCAGCTGTTAACCAGGCTGCTGCTCCCTCTCTCTTGTTCCAGGTGGAACAGTCCATCCCTTGGACTGTTTTTCCTATGCCTAAGCGCCTCCATGCTCCACATGCACAAATCTTGACACTGATATTGTTTTCTGAGGGGCTTTGGACTCCCATTTGGTTCTCTATCCTGTAATTTTCGTGACTTTTTTAATCAAAGTGGATGATCCCTGACCTCAGAGGGTTACTTTTTCAAAAAAGGAAACCGGTGAAGAGTTAGGAGGAGTAAGTTGGGAAGGACACCCTGGTGCGTAGCAATTCAGGAGGGGCGAGACTTGGGAAAGGTGGGAAATCAAGAGCGATAGCAAACCTAGCGGGGCAGAGTTTTGTGAAAAATGCTGATGGGGACTCTGGAGAAGCAGGGAGACAGGAAGGGTGCTTCTTTGCTGATGGGGAGTCAGCAAGAATAGAGAGGCATGTATGCAAGTTTTATTGTAGGAGGAGATGGGAGTTGCAAGGGAAAGAGGAGCCATAAGGGGGAAGTTTAGATTTTTGGACATATGCCTGTGGTTAATCAGGAAACTGATTTCAGTGGCATTTATTTGGCTATTGAAAACCTAATTCCTACCGAATTGTAATACACAAACATGAGAAAGGAAGGGCCCTTTGCTTGGGGGATATCCCGGTGGAATCCTAGTGAAGTGGCATGGGGAACAATAGCCATGGGATATCTAATGAGCGCTATGGTTCCCCATGAAGCCTTCTCCACCACATCTTTTCCCAAGTTCCAACATAGAAAATTATCATAATCTCTTTATGGCGACAATCATTACATCCAGTCCACTACTTATCCTACTAGACAACTGAACACCCAACATCACTTATCCTACTACCATCTCTCCTGGGCTAAGTTCTATGCCACAACCAAAAGCAGCAATGAAGAATAGGGAATGGTGATTCCAGTCCATTCTTTTTTCTGTTCAACCACCTATGCTGTAAGGCAATCGATTGTTATGAGGTTAGTTCGGCTGGCAATTACAGGCATACGATTTCTTTGACTGACTCATGAATAATGACATTATTAGGTAATGGGTCCTAAAAAAGTAGAATGAGGAATGTATGTTTAAGGTAGTTTAAGCATATGAAGACAAGAACTGTTGATGCTGTATTTTCTTAGTGTGAGAAGTTGAATGATGAGCCCTGCTAGAGAAGTTGTGGAAGACTGAAGAATTGTAGGAAGGAAAATAAGCATGATCTCTTTTTAGAGCCAAGTCAGGTTGGCATTTAGGCAACAAATTGATGTGTCTGGCATATGTAATGTCGAAAATACTTGATTCATGTAGGTTTTAGTCAATCTCCATCAAAATGACTGTCACACGGATTTCAGGCAGAATTATCCTATTGTTAATTAAAGTACAATGTAGCCTTTCCAAAAGAAAATTGAGGTATCAATGACAAGTTCCAGGATATTGATGAGTGAAGACAGTTGCTGTTGACGCCATTTTGGAATGTGTAGGTCTTGGAACTGGTCTATGAACAGATCAAGAGTGAATCTGTGTTTCAGAGATAAAATTCCCTATGAGAAAAGAGATAAAATAATGAAATCAGTTCTCTTTCAAAAAGAAAAGAGATCAATTGATGTCCCATTGCCGAGTCATTAAGCCTTAGAGTCGGAGAAAATGATTAATTTTATTCAAGTCCAAAACCCTACACCTTTTTGTATAGAGAGAGGTGAAAGGGTAAATTGTAACACTCTCCCTCAAGCTGGAGCATATATATTAATTATGCTCAGCTTGGAATAATATATATCAAATGCGGATCAAGAAAGTGGCTTCGTGAATGTATCCGCTATTTGATCTTCAGAGGCAACTGAGGTGATGTGGATAATCTCATGCTGTATCAAGTCTTTGGTATAGTGAAAATCAACCTAAATGTGTTTTGTACGTTTATGAAACATTGAGTTATTTGCTATGTAGGTAGCAACTCGATTATCACATCTCATCTCTATCGGTCCCTCCACCTGGATATGCAAATCTTGCAACACTGATCTGACATAGACTATCTTTGCAGCTGTCTGTGCCATAGCACGGTACTCTAACTCTGCACTTGACCTGGACACCTCTTGTTGCTTCTTAGTCTTTCAGGTCACAAGATTTCCTGCCACATAGGTACAGAAATTAGTAGTTGACTTTCTGTCTGCCATGCAGCCTGCATAGTCAGCACTCGCATAGCCAACAATTCTCATAGATTCACCTTTTCGGAATAGAATGCCTCTACTTGGTGCTATCTTCAAGTATCTAAGAACGATATCTTAATGTTGCTTGGTTGGTTTGTCCGTGAACTAAGTTTTCCCACAGCAAGGGAGATATTAGGATGAGTAATAGTAAGATCTAATAGCCTATCAACCAACTGCCTATCACTTGCTGTCAATAGGCTGGGATTAAGTATCATAGAGATGTTCTTTGGGATCCATTGGTATATGGCAGGTTAATATCTCAACATCCCTATCTCTTGCAGCACATTAAGGGCATACTTGTGCTGACTCAGAACAATGGCATCTTTATTGTGTACCACCTCAATATCCAAGAAATACCTGAGTTAACTTGGGTTCATAACAAAAGAATCAACCAACTTCTTTTTCACCTCAGCTATCCCAACAGTATCATATCCAGTAAGAATGAGATCAACATAGAATAGGAGTGCTACAACTCCCCTTGTGCTCTTCCTGACAAAGAGCGAATGATCTGTAGAAGAGCTTAGAAGTCCCATGGTCTGTACCTCCTCTGACAGCCTCTGGAATGAAGCTCATGGATTTTGCTTTGGACCATTGAGTCTTTTTTCAGCCTACATAGACACTCCCCTTGAGTCTCAAACCCCAGAGGTTGTTGCATGTAGACTTCCTCCTAAAAATCTCCATAAAGAAAGACATTCTTTACATCCAGCTGATGTAGAGGCTAGTCATAGTACGTAGCAATAAGAGAATGCGAAGTAAGGTTGCTGTGTCACAGGCGAGAAGGTGTCAAAGAAATCCACCCCATATGTTTGGGTGAATCTCTTCGCTACTAATCTGGCTTTGGGATGAGATATGGAGCCATATGGATTGTATTTGAGTGCAAAGATTCGACATCCTACAGTCTTGGCATGTTTAGGCAGATCCGTAAGCTCCCACGTCCCTCTAGAGTGCAAGGCAGTCATCTCCTCCCTGACTTGATGCCACTTCGGATCGAACATAGCTTGTTGATAGGAAGTAGGAATCTATGTAGCAGAGAGAGTAGCAATGAACATAGCAAGGGATCTCCCAAGATTAGTAGTAGACACTGCTCGAGCGGTATGGTAGTGCGTACAACTACGAGGAGCCTTCTCAATAGCAATTGGAAGGTCTAGGTCCTCTATAGGCTCAACAACCGTTGCAAGGGGTGCCTGCTCCTTGGAAGGAGTAGAATCATCAAAAGGATTTGCATGACCAGCACTAGAAGAACTCACGTTAGTATCAACACATACCTGATTAGTGGAGGAGATAGATGGATGAGGTGGTGGGGGGTGTGTGTTTGATGCCATGCATGTTGCCGGTATATAATCAGAAATCTGTAAGCATGAGTAGGCTCTAACTCTTGCATGGTGGTGGTCTTTGTAGTAGTGGTATTCTCATTATGGGTAATGGGAATATGCTCCAAAGGAATTGGTGGCACTGGCATAGGAGTAGGATTTCCCTCAAACGACAACTGATGACCATTAGTGGAGAAGTATGAAACATGCTTGTGAAATGTGACATCAGCACTCAAATAATGCTTCTTGCCTCGTGGATTATAATATCTGTATCCTTTCTGAGTACTACTGTATCCTGGAAAGATACACTTCACCGCCTTTGGGGCAAGTTTGTCCCTGCTTGGTCCTAATATATGGACAAAGGTTACACAACTAAATACACGTGGTGGTACAGAAAATAGTTCCCTTTCTAGGTGAAGAATATGCCATGGAACTTGTTCTTGAATTGTTGAGTTGGGCAGTCTATTAATCAAGTAACAAGTAGTTAGCATTGGGAAATCAAGTACTAAGTCGGAGAAAATGATTAATCTTATTCAACTCCAAAACTCTACACCTTTTTATATAGTGAGAGGTAAAATGATAAATTGCAACATTAGTCCAAGTGAAAATATAAAATAGAAAGCAGTACAAAAGATAACATAAAGAGTGATACATTAACACTTAAGAGAAGGGACTGGGAAAACTGAATAAATATCGGAAGGAAATAGTTAATTTAATTGAATGCTTAATATTATTCGTAAATGAAGGCAAAGCGTCCATGTAGCCAATACCATTTATTGCAGAAAGTGCTTTGGTTTTGATTTTGATTTTTTGATAAGACCCTGAATCTAATAGTAGTTGGCTGGTTTTACTATATATCGTTCTGTTTCAGTTGCACGTCTCAAATAGGTGTATTAATGCATTTTCTCCCTAGAACATAATCTTTCAACAAAAGTCTGTTGAATGAAAACACTTTTTTGTAATACTTTTCTGCTTTTCGGGAAAAATAGGTTTAACCTTGTTTCATGTGCAAATGGAAATGCAGTGATGATAGGCGTACTACTTTGCTGGTGTGAATTGTGATTAATCTCTTTTTGAGAACTAAACTGTGACTAATTAACCATGGTATTTTTATGCTATCCTTGGGCTTTTTCAAAATTACTGGCATTATCTCTGGAAGCTATTTCTCTTACAGAGGAGTTCATCTGCAAATGATTGCCCTATTACGCATCCCAGTCAATTAATGAATCCTTTTCTTGGTCTCCCTGCGGAGTCTGGAAGATGTGAATCATGTGGGACTTCTGAGCCCGGAAGATGTGAAGGTTTGTTGAAAATTGAAGTTTTCTTTTGCAAAGTTAGATATAATGCCAATGTTTTTTAAAGATAATACATGCTATTTTCAATGCAGGACATTTTGGTTTCATTGAGCTGCCTATACCAGTCTATCATCCAAACCATGTCAGTGAGCTGAAGAACATCTTAAATTTGATCTGTTTGAAATGTCTGAAATTGAAGAAGGGCAAGGTAGTGTGTGGTTACAAATGGCTGATTTTTTTGGCATTCTATTTATTTATTTTTAGAAGGTTGACTAGTAGATGTTTTATAGTAACTTATTCTTTTGTATCATGACAAAATTTATGAATACTTGGAGAGCCCCGCATCTGAGGAGGCTCCACAACCTCAACAGAGGGAGGGCTTGGCATCGCTTAGAGCCAAGGAAGTTTGGCACGCTTGAGGAGGGGGGCCAAGGGATGAGTCACCAAATTAGGGGGAGCTGGCGATGGATGGGGGGCTCGTGGCCATGCCTCTACCTCGACAAGGCTGGATGCATCATCTGGAGGTGGAGACCCATTGTTGGTGATTGCATCAAGAGGTGGAGACCCTCTGCCTTGACTAGTATGGGCGCGTTGTCTGGAGGTGGAGACCCTCCGCCTCGACAGGTCATCGTCCGGAGGATGACCCATTGCCGTTGGAGGTTGATTGGAGTGGTGGGGAGGGGGGAGGAGGTCCAGCTCTCCTGTTGGCGATCGCGTGTGGTGCGAAGGTGGGGTGGCAGAATTCGTTATAAGAAACGGTGGGCTCTAAGAGGTGTGGATTAGGGCGGTGGTTGGGCATGGGTGGTGGTCGATGGGCATGGTAGGGATCCTGGTGATGCTCAAGGGACTACGATGGAGGTGGTGGCCATGGAGGTCTCCGTGGTGTAGCACATGGTGGAGGTGGCTGGTTTCTGCCACTCTGGGAGAAGGGGATGCACCATTGCCCAATGACGGGGGTCCTATCATGGAACGTTAGGGGTCTTAATGATCCCCCGAGGAGGGCGGCGTTGGGGGGTTGCATTAGGCAGTGGAAGGCTGACGTTGTCATACTGCAAGAGACAAAGTTGACAGCGTGTGATGTGAGGCTGTGGGGGGAGGTTGGAGGTACTTGGATGGAGGAGTTCTGAGCGCTGGATGTGGTGGGTCGGGTAGGGGGACAACTGGTTGGTTGGTGAGATGACGTTTTCACGCTTGAGGATTGCTTCATTGGAAATCATGTCATCTCGGCCATGTTGGTGAAGAGGAGAGATGGGTCCAAGGTGATGGTTATTGGAGTGTATGAGTTGACTATGACGCAGGCGAGGGATGTGATGTTGGAGGAGCTGGTAACGGTGGCAATGGGCAGCCTGGGGATGCCGTGGCTGATTGGAGGGGATTTTAATATCACCTTGCAGTTGGATGATAGACTTGATGGCTGTGGAAGGCAGGACCTGGGTTCCGACCAGTTTGCGGAGTTCATGGCAGTGTATGGTTTGATTGACATGGTTTTGACGTCTTGTGCCTACACTTTGAGGAACACCAATGGCTAGAAATCCAAGATCGATAGGTTTCTATCAAGTGTTGAGCTGGTGGAGGCCTACCCGTTGGTCAAGGTTTCACTGATGTAGAGGCCATTCTTTGATCATACGTCCCTGATGTGGAGGTCGAATGAGAGCATGTCGTGTGGCACATACTTCAAGTTCGACAGATCTTGGCTTATGGAGGTTGGCTTCGGAGAGTGGGTGGAGGAGGATGAAGGTCGCATGTGGTGGAGGGGTCGGCTGCGGCTTGTTTATTAGGGAAGTTGGTAGCCTTGCAAGGTTTTCTAAGGAGGTATAGAAAGGAACTTAGGGAGTCAAGATGTAGGAGGAAGACTGAGGCATTGGCTGAGATTTTTAGGTTGGACAGATAAGAAGATGGCGGGGTGTTGTCCCTGGAGGACAGGGATTGCAGTGTGAGGCATATGCAGGTGGACAGAGGAGGACAGAACGAAAACGTAGAGGTGGAGTGGAGGATTAGGTCCAGACAAAAATGACGAATCTAGACAAAAATGACTAAGGGAGGGAGATTCCAACACTAGATTCTTTCATCAGGTAGCGTTGATTAGAAGGAAGAACTGGATAGAGAGGTTGCTTGTCGGTTGGGAATTCCACTCAGGCAAGGAGGAGGTTGGGAGAGCAACAACAAACTTCTTTAGAGAGTTCATGGGGAGACGTACAAAGGGCTAGTGGAGGTGGAAGGGGGAGGACGTGTAGAGGCTGTTCGGGTTGGAGGCGGAGGAGCTTATGATTGACTTCTCTGAGGATGAGGTGAGAGTGGCGATTTGGGGCCTCAATGTAGAGGGGTGCCCAGGACTGGATGGGTTCCCGATTTTTTCCTACAAAGAATTCTGGATGTTGGTTAAGCATGATGTTATGTAACTGCTAACGGAGTTTGTGGAGGGGAATAAGGGCTTTGACAAGCTGAACATATTTTACCTCTTCCTGCTACCCAAGAAGGAAGGGGCGGAGGCCATTGAGGACTTTAGACCCATCGCCCTATCGAATGCTGTTTACCTCATTGTGGCGAAGCTCCTAGTCAATAGATTACGAGGGATTTTTGAAGGGCATCGTCTCGTCAGTGCAGATGAATTTTGTCCTGGGGAGAGGCATCCTTGACGGCTTTGTATGGAGGACCTGGCAGTGTGGAGAAGAGCAAAGAAGACAACTTTCCTATGAATGTTGATTTCAGGAAGACGTATCACTCGATTCAATGGGATTTTCTATGGGCTTCAATGGCCAAGAGGGGCTTTCTGTAGCGGTGGATTAACTGGGTGAAGAGGTGCATCATAACCACCTCCTCTATGCTTATCAATAGAAATCCGGTGGGTGGATGGGTGTAGCCTAGACGGGGGGTTAGACGAGGTTGTTCGCTTGCTACTGTTGTTTGTTTTGGCGGTGGATGCCCTTGCGAGGGTGACTTTTAGATCTTGTGTTGGGGGTTTGTTTAGGGGCTTCGTTGCTGGGGCAGACAAAGAGGTCCTGGTGGTGTAGTACGCAGATGACACCCTGTTTCTGGTGAAGGGGTCCTCGTTAAAGGCAAGTAAACTTCGCGTGCTTTTGGAGGTGTTTGGGGAGTCTTCGAGATTGTAGATGAACTATGGGAAGTCGAGTTTTGTGCTGTTTCACATGTCTGAGGGGGAGCTTGTTGCTTGCGGTGTTGCGCTTAGGATGGATTTGGGACACTTGCCTTTGTCGTACCCAGGCTTGCTGTTTACGGATAGACAACTCAAGTTGCAGGACTGGCTACCACTGTTGGAGAAAATGGAGAGGAGGTTGTTAGGGGGGCTTTAGGTTGCTTTCTGGGGGTGGGGGAGACTGGTCTTGATTAAGGCTATTCTATCCTCCATTTCGGTCCATTTCTTATTGATTTAGGGTGCCCTGTCAGGTGGAGAAGCTTATAGGCATGATGCGAGACTTTTTTTGGGTGAACTATGGGTCAGTGGGGAAGGTGGTGCGGCTCGTGGCTTGGGATGAGGTGTGCCACCCTGTGAACGAGGTGGGGTTGGGAGTCAGAGATGTAGAGCATGTCAACATGAGCCTCCTTACGAAGTGGATTGCTAGAGATCTTATTGGAAAGAGATTGACGTATATAAGTCCATTTCCATATACCCATTTCTATATAATATAATGTATCCATTTCTATACAACGTATATATATATAGGATCCTGGAATGATCTATATAGGTCATTTCTATACGAATTAGATATTCATTATAATATATACACATTCTTTTTCTTGGTGGGTCGGGAGTAGGATCTTCTTGGTGTGGTTTTCGAGGAGTGCTATAGCCCCTTTCTCTCTTGGGAGGCTCTTGAGTCGCTGATGGCTGGGGCTTTGCCCTTCTTGAAGGGCCTGGTGTTGGTGGCACTGAAGGTGCAAGGATTTGTCTCATCATTTGTAGGTGAAGGGGACACCTTTAGATTTTGGTTGGATGATTGGTAGGGGGAAGGATTGTTTTGTGGTAGATAGCTTCATCTTTTTACTTGGGCCACGAATAAGGAGGCAACTATCGAGAATTACTGGGATGGTGCATGATGCCCTACCTTTTAGGGGGCACTGTTGAAGCATAGATGCACGGAGTTTCTGCATCTTTTGCAGGACTTGGAAGGGTGGGGGCCTAAAGGAGGGAGAGGTGCTTGCTACTGGGAAGATGGGGGCTTTACAGTGAAAAAGGTGTTCTACGGGTTGCGTGGAATCTCTCAGGTAACAGATGTGGATCTCTAGTGGGATTGCAGATTGCTATGGTTGGCAGCTTGCCCGTTGAAGATCAAGAT
The DNA here is from genome assembly GCA_037157565.1 of Thalassia testudinum. Classification (NCBI taxonomy): domain Eukaryota; kingdom Viridiplantae; phylum Streptophyta; class Magnoliopsida; order Alismatales; family Hydrocharitaceae; genus Thalassia; species Thalassia testudinum. Next base: position 56,629,458 of record JAZHRO010000002.1, read on the forward strand.
CTTTGCATGGTTGTTGAGAAGGGGAAGAGTGCTCACCAAGGTGTGGAGGGCGAGGTGGGTGGCATTGGACGACATTAGGTGCCTGTTTTGTGTAGACGTTGATGAGGATATTCAACACCTATTCTTTGGCTGTACTTTTGTTGAACAGGTTTGAAGGAGGATGGGGATTGGCTGGATTGAGCATGGCAGCTTGGAGAGGTTCTGGTCATCGTTTAGAAGGGGTAACATCTAGGGAAGTGGTGGCACGAGAAAGGACAAGGCGAAGGTGTTGGCAGTTCTATGGGGAGTGTGGTTGGGAAGGAACAAGGTCATTTTCACGGGAAAAATGCCTTATGTTGAGAATATTGTGGTCTCGATCTTCTCCCAAATTGTGTTTTGGGAGTCTACTTTGTAGTTCCGAATGGTGTAACTCTTTATTTTGTTCAGTGAATTTGGGTGGTTATCATTTGGATAACCACTCTTCTACTTTTCAAAAAAAAAAATTTATGAATACCTTGCATACTAAAAGAAGGATCTGAGTGATGTTTCAGCAGTGACATACAAAATTCTTGAGAGAGGGAGCTAGTGGTGTTTGGTGTATGTCATTGCTGGAAGGAAATGGCATGTGTGTCTGCTTAGTTAGATTTTAAACTTAGTGCTCATAACTTTACGAGTATGCCGCTTACCAGATGGGTTGGTTGTAAGATTGTATCCATTTACATGCATGCATCTCCTTCATTCCTCACCAGAGATGGTTTTTGTATGTGAACTGCATCCACAGGCTATTTTCTACCTTTTCTCTAATATAATGCAATTAATGACTAGCTATCTTGCGTAGTCATCCCTCATATTTAAAAGAAGAAACTTCCAGGTTGCTTTATTTATTGTATGAAAAGTTGTGTGGAATTTTCTCCAGGGATTTAGGTTGAATCCTAGTGGCTTGAAGCTGGAATTCTTTTTGCTAGTTATTTGACACACACTTAAAAATCAGCAAACCCCTTCTTCGTCACTAAAGAATTTAAGTGTCTATCTCCTTGTGCAAGGCTTTGCTGGAATGCTGTGGGGCACCCTTCTATCTGTTGGTTTGTTAGACATTGTATTTGTGTGGTTGACAGAACTATTTACTTGGTATATAAACTTAAAGCTGTTCTGAGCATTTTTAGACACATTCACCTAACCGTTGTTCAGTTTTGCAATTATTATACTGTTCTCTATAGTTTCTTTTCTATTTCTGCAAGTATGTTTTAATCCTTCCCTTGTTTTGTATCTACTTGTGTTCCTTCTTATACCTTTAATATGACTCATTTTAAGTAGTTTCCATTTTGGCTTTCCTATGATTTTTCTTTCAGGCTTTTCCATTCCAGCTTTGTTCTGATTATTTTTTCAGGTTAGGTTTGACCTTGGAAAAGAAAGGCTTACAGACAGCTCATCTTGTTCGCGTTGTCTGGTAGTATTAACAGTACATTTACTTTGATTTATTAGTCCCTTTGTTGAAATATATGTGGTTAGCGGAAAAGCCGAAAGATATTTTTCTTTTGCCATTCCAGATTTTCATTATTTTAGATCATTGCATGCCTGTTGTATTTAACTATCCTTTAACAGCGTAACATATAAAGCTGTTTTTCTACTTTTACCATCTATTGATTTGGTGACAAGTACCAAATATGTAGGTTTTTCTCTTAAGTTTGCACCCTCTTTACTTCAAATTTGAGTGATTGAAATTGTTGTTAGGGAGGCATCCTCTTTGTTCAACTCTTGGATAAACCTTATGTAATTTGCTCTTTTTTTCAGTCGGAATGAAGTGGATGGTTACTGGTCTCCAATAACTGCCCTTTATATTTTCAAAATTTTTTTTTATGGAGCTGTTATGTTTCAAAAATTTCTCATTCTGTATAATTATCAAGTTCACACACAAACTATGAGGAAGAAAGTTTTGCATGTGAATGTTTATACCGTGTTTGCTTGACGATGTTGTTTTTAAATATTTCATCATTTCACAGTTATATCACTAAACCATGTTATTCTTGCTTTCAGGATCTTCCCCCTATTTCACTAAACCATGTTATTCTTGCTTTCAGGATCTTCCCCCTATTTCTGTGAGGGAAGTTAAAATTTCTGATGGTGTAATTTCTCTCGAACTTAAGGTTCCTGCACGGTTGAGATTTCGTGATGAATGTTGGAATTTCTTAAGAAAATATGGCTTTCCATTTGGAGACAAGTTTTCCCGCCCCTTGCTAGCTTGTGAGGTAGCATGTACACCATTTGAGTTTTTTCATAGACTGATCATTTTGCATGATAGTTGATCTTCTTTTGCACTTGTATAGTTAATGGCGGACTCTTTTTCTTTTTACTGTTTATTTGATTTAGGGATCATTATGCTTCACTCTTCTCATAGAATTTTCCTTTGTGCATCTCGTTGTTAATGGTTCTGAGTAATTGTTAGGTTTTTCTCCTTCTATGGGATGTAAAGAAGCTATGTGAATGGGAATGCTAATGAAATAGTACGGAACTGCAGAGCAGGAAGACCCTGATTATGTGGTTTGTGATCACATGTGGCCACCTCCATGCGAAAGAGATCCAAAGGGGTTGGATTTACCTTTTTTCTCTATCTGTCCAGGTAGAATAAGTTGTACATGTTCCTATGCATGGGACCATGCCCTTATACCAAATGTTAAACTCGCCTATGTGGGGCTAAACACAGAATCCGATGCCAGTTGGCAATTTGGATTTACGGAAGGATGAATGTGTGTGATCAGTTTTTATAAAGAATTCTAGTATAGAATGGTGAATGGAAGATATTGAGATGTTTGTAGATTGACGATCTTATGTTTATATGCTTTGGAATGTTAGTGGAAGTAATGAAATGAGAAACCACTAATTATGTTTGCAGAATGGAAATATTACTTCTGGTGCAGCACTGTACATCTGACCCAACGTCTAGATGTTTGGATTTGAAATTTCTGATTCCTGGTCAAAAGGCTAAATGTCCAATAATGCCAAATTGGATGTCTGGACCTGCCGCCAAACTTCTGGTTCTGCAATCTGCTAAAATGCACGAAGAAATTTTTGTCTACAGGGTCATCTGGCATGCTCCTTGGGCGTTTGGAGTCTCTTTGAAGTCTGGTCAGTAGACCAGTCTTCCAAGTGGGACACCAGAGCATAGAAGAGTAGACGTCCAGATATGCCTCCGGAATGGGAATTTAATGCAAAGTGGAAAAGTAGGCATTGTCTGGAATAACCAATCTACGCCACGAAGTTTGCAATTTAGTGATTAAATAGAGAAATAAGCCCCATCTTACATGGTGCTTGAGAAATTATATGGTTATGAAAGTAAATGTCCATCTGAAGCCCTAGACATCCAGTAGGGTAAATAGTGAATATGAATAAATGTTGATGATGTAGACTTGGTGCTTTAAACCCTGTACATGAATTAAGATAAAACCTAACCCTGGACAAAGTAGATGTTCAGAAGAACAGTCAGATGTCCAATCTAGTCTGATTGTGTGTCTAAACTGTAAATTGGAAGCAGAGGACATAGCAGAATGAATCCTGAACACTTTAGCTGAAAGGCCCAGATTTGAAATGAAGTTCCTAGGGTATAGACTGGTGTCTAATGAACCTGAACTGTCGTCAATATTCTAAGGAAGGTTAAAACCCAAGAAATACAAGGTTGAACCCCTCGGATAGAAATAGAAGGGGAAAGAAGCATAGATGATTGGCCTGGACTTGAAAATTTCACTACAACTGAACTAGAGAGGTTCAGGGGCATAGCAATGGCTACCGGTTACTGGTGCATGGTCCATGGGATTGTGAATCCCCTGGTTGTTGGTCATTTGGTCAGGGGACCAATGACCAAGTATCATAATCAAAGCTACTTGTGAAGTAGTTCAAAACTTTGAAAGGATATTGTGCAACGATGAGAAGAGTCTGCATGAGTGCTGAGTATCTACGAAGTATCATGGCTGGGGTACCTGTCCCGGTCAAGCGATTCGTGAGGGTATTGTGCAATAATGTAAAGGATAGATTTCCTAGGCATTGGTTACCTAGAGAGGGTAGATGCGAGCTCCACCTTAAGAAATGGGTAGAACAAGGTACACTATCTATTCAAGTACACATCTATTCTTTTAACTCCTCATAGTAAGCAGAGATGGATTGGATTTCCCAAGCTCTTCTCATCACCAAAGATCTAAAAAAATGCCAACTTCTTGTTTGAGCGCGAGTGGAAGAGCTTTCTAGAGATTTCGAGTAGGTGGTCTATGGTAGTTCCCTCAAAGCTTGACTTCTCCGATAAAAAGTTAGCAATGTGTCCTAGAAGGGCCATAGATAAACCTTGTTGGCCAACTTTGCATACACTTAGATTCTATCCTTGTTCAAGTAGAAATTTTGTGTATGGTAGGACCAAGTAGGGAGGATACAACAAGATCGTTGAAGACAATGGGGGAAGATATGAAATCGTGTGATCCAAGAGGTGAGGGAACTAGATAATGGGATCCAAGGTATCAATGCACATGATTTAAGGTACGATGGTATAGTAAGGAGCAAAGAACTTAGGTAATATTAAGAAAACTAAAACTAGATGGAATCTTGGCACTACCTTGTTTCTTGCTTCATAGTAGAATTATGCCCCTATGGGGTCATTTTGGTTCATCCTCACTTTGTAATGTACTTTCACAGAAAGATTAGGGATGCAAATTGGTTAGATTGGGCAATATCCTAAGCCATACCCGTTTATCAATGCACTATCCATTTACCCATTGGGTATCTAAATTCAAACTCATATCCATATCCATTTATCCACTTCGTATCCATTTACTCATGGATGAAGGGTTGTAAGATCCATCATGATATATGGGCAATTCTCAGCATAAAACATATGATTTGTACATAAGAGATTTAGGTTTTTAGTGTTGTTTGACATATAAAAATAGAAAACATATGTTCACAACCAACCAACCAACCAACCAACCAAAAGTATTATGAATGTTTTATCAAATATGACCGTCACTCTCTCTTTCTCTAGTTTTAATTTCCTCGAGGACATACTTGTAGTTTTCCAATAGTCTTCACTATATACAAAGGGCAAGGGTTTCCTTAATGAACACATTTCTCGTTTCCTTCGGATAGGTGTTGTTGTGGAGTCTTCTCAAATAAAAGGAGCAGGAAATACTTGATTGATTTCTTAGATCGTTGGTTTCCTTTTGCAAATTTAGGACTGTGCACCATTTATGGTGACCATAGTTGCAGAAATCGACAGTCGATATTCACTCGGTGAGATTACCGACTAAGGAGTATATGGTATGCGGGTGATTAATCAGGGATTAATCAGTGTAGTATTTTTTAATATATATATATATATATATATATATATATATATATATATATATATATATATATATATATATATATATATATATATATATTGAAACATCACATATACATATATATTATGTGTAGTATCTATTGTTATCAGTTTAAAGTTATTTTTTTGATATACATATTCTTTCAATCTAGCTTCTAACAAATAGCTATCAATATCACAACGCATAAAATAAACAAATAAACTAATATTGGTACATCATAAATTTAGAGGAGACAAGAAGAGGGACTCAAGACTAAGGGTTTAGCTTAGGATTGAAGCTTTCGTGCATTGGGAACTTAAGATAATGGGAGAAGTTGAGTTTAGTTGGGTGTATTTAGGCGTCGGGTTTAGTCGGGCTTTGGTTTGAGGATGCATTGCATGTTCATCAAAGTTAAAAAAATTTGAAACATTAAAACCTACTTGGACGATTAATCAGTTGATTAATCGGATAATCGACCAATTAATTAGATAGACCGACTATATGGCCGAATATAGGTATTTGATTTATTTTTGGACCGCATACAATTATGCGGCCGATTAATCGACTGCATAGGATGATTTTTGCACCCTTGATGGTGACACAATATGCTAGACTTTGTTCACTTTCATTAATGCTTCCTAAATAGGTTTAACAAGCCGGACTTGTATTTTTTTTTTAAGTCAAATTTGTCCTTTTCACTTATCATGGGGATAAGTGTACCTTTCCAATCCTATGTTATTTTTGCTCTCCCTTCCCTCCATCCTCTCCAAATAATTTCATCCGTTTTCACTTCTCGTAGCTTTTCCTAACATTCCTGCATGAGTGCGTGCAAACTTTCCCCTGGTGGTATTACATATCTGCATCCAAGACATTGATGGTATTGGCATGAGCATTTCTAAATAAGAATGAACCAATTTTGTTTGATGTGTTTAACATCTTTAGATTCTTTCTATTCTACTTACACAATCTCATACTCACATAAGTGCATCGTACAATCTCTCTCTCCTAGTGCAAATATGGGTGAAACACTATATCACAATCATAGTCTTTCCATAGCTTCATCCATCTTATTTGTTTCAAGGCCTTTTGGAGAATGGATAAGATACTTGGCTATATGGATTGCCAGTTTCTTTCCTCTTTAGGGAGTGTCCGGATGGCTTGGATCCTCAGTTGCCTGAGGCATATGCTGCTACTTTCCCATGTTGCATACGTATGCAACCTAGTCCTCGATGCATTACTGTATATTTCATAGCCTCTTCTTCCTCAAGGATGGTTTACAGCGGTGTAGAGGCTAGTCTTTATTTCAGCTTTTGGAAACTCTCTTCGCTGATCCACTCATACTGGACATCCTTTTAAGTGAGGCGAGATGGATTGCAATCTTGGAGAAGTCTTAGTTATATCTGCTTAATCGCATACGAGGCAAGAAATATCCTTGAGACACTGATGATATTTTGAATCATGACTTCTCACTGTTAGACAAGGATCAGCACAAGGGACTTTGTGGCAAATGGCTGATGAGACTAACCACCCTATCGATTTTTTTTTTTAAGGATGGTCACTCCTGAGCAGTAACCCTCCAGCTTCATTGTAAAAGTAAAATAGTTTGTACAATTGCCATTCAAGGAATAAACTCAGTCAGAAATTAAGGAACGAGCCTAAAAAAATACATTCTCAAAATAAGGACTACTCCCTTCCAAGATAGCCCTGTTTCTCTCTTGCCAAATCGCCCATAGTACTGCCAACTGAGAAACCCTCTCTACTTTTGACTGAAATTGGGCAGCACCAGCGGTTCGTTGATCACATTTGTAGGGGAGAAATCATGCGTGGAAGATGTAGACTCTTCGGGAAATTGGGCAAAGAAAGAATAACTTATCAATATCTGCAACCCCTTCATGACAAAATGAGCAGGCAGCATTCATAGCTGGAAACCAATGCTGCAATCGTGCCTAGTCAGAAGCCTCCCATGATGAAGCTCTCATGCAAAAAATCGAACCTTAAGGGGTAAATCTTCCTCCCAATCCAACAATTTAGCCAGGAGGCATGATAGGTTTTTTTAACCAAGAAAATTCCCTCTTCCCAAGCCCAACCATCCCTGCAACCAAGAGATAGATGAGAATGCTGAAGAAGTTCCAGCAATTGCATGAAATCATCTTCACGGGCAGTGGACAGAGGCCCCCCCCTTCCCCCCAAAAAAAAACTTGGGAGTCCAACCGTGACCAGCACCACTTCCCAGCAGCCCAGACCAGCAATCTGCTAAAGTTGCATCTGGAAATTGGGTTAAACCAAATAATCTGGGGAATTCCTTTGCTACCAGAACTGCATAATGGCAACTGTCTCGCCGAAAGAGGAATCCTTCACCGTTCCCAATCTCTGGAGTGCAAAAAGTTTTAAGATGTGTAAAGGATGGTGCCAAGCCTTTCCAAAAGTAAGATTCCCAACCTGAAATCTGTCTTTGATGGTCCCAATCAACGGTGGAACTTCTTGATGGAAAAGTGATTGGTTCAATTGAAGCAAGAAACTTTAGGGGCTTTTATATAGAGGGACGCCCTACGGATAATTACATAGAACACCTCATACAATAAGAAAATAAGAAACTCCACATAACTCTCAACACTATCACTCAAGCTGGAGCATAGATATTAGACATGTTCAGCTTAGAACAAAGATACTCTAGTCACTTTCTGGATAGAGCTTTGGCAAAGATGTTGGCAACGTGATCCTTTGGAGAGATGTATGGGGTATATATCTTCCTGTTCATCATTGCTTCTCTAATAAAGTGGTAGTTCACCTCAATTTGCTTGGTTCTCTCATGGAAGGTGGGGTTATTAGTAATGAAAGTGGTGACTTTATTATTACAGTACATAGGAATAGGCTAGAAATATAAACTCCAAAATCACGTAGGATGGACTGAATTCAGAATAGCTCTCAGGTCGTATGTGCCATAGCTTTGTATTCTGACTCTATGCTAGATTTAGAGACCACATTCTGTTTCTTGCTTCTCCAGATGACCAAATGGCTACCAACATACGTGCGATAGCTTGTGGTAGATCTCCTGTCCTCATGAATTTTAGCATAGTCTGCATTGGAGTATCCCCACAAATTTAGGTGACTATATTTATGGAAATATAGGCCTTTTTCAGGAGCATTCTTTAGATATCTCAAAACTTGACATACTTCAGCCAGACCAACCCAATGTTCCTCTTGAGGTTCCTGCATAAACTGGCTCAGTCACCCCACAACATAAGTAATATCTAGTCTCATGATTGTCAGATAAAGGAACTTGCCAGGCATAGTCCTATATTTGGTCACATCCTCTAATATTGAACTATCATCATTAGCTAAATGGGTCATCGGGTCCAACGGAATACTAGCAGGTTTGCATCTTATCATCATTGCTACACGGAGCATATGAAGAACATATTTTCATTGGGAGAGAATGATCCCTCCATCAATGTAATGAACTTCAATACTTACGAAATAGCTAATCACCCCAAGATCTTTGGTGACAAATTGGGTATGTAGAAAAGCCTTTGTAGCTTCGATGCCTTCCTTGTTGCTCCCAGTGAGCAAAATATCTACATAGACAAGGTTCTGGGACTCTTCTTCAACCCGTAGATGGCTCTATTTAATTTGCAAACCTTTTGACACTCCTCCTGAATAGCAAACCCAGGAGGCCGCTGCATATAAACATCTTCATGAAGATCCTCATAGAGAAAAGCACTCTTAATATCAAGTTGGAAGATAAGTCAATCTAGGTTAACAACCTGAGAAAGTAGAACCCAAACAGAATTTAGCCATGCCACCGATGAGAAGGTCTTAAAGTAATCGATCCTAAAGCTTTGAGTGTACCCCTCTATCATAAGTCAGGCCTTATATCTTTGAATGGAGTCATTAGAGAGGTATTTGAGTGTAAACACCCATCTATATCTCACAATCATGGCACCTGGGGGTAGGTCAACTAGGTCCCATGTGTGATGGTACTCTAGAGCATCCATCCCCTCCTCGATTGCCGCTATCTAGAGAGGATCTTGGAATGCCTCAATGTGATTGTGAGGAACTTGCTGGTTGTCTACAGTAATAGAAAACACGCGACCAGTAGCAGGTAATCTTGTAAGGCATGTTGTGAAAGATAATATTGGGCATAGGATCGTTGGGCCTTCCTATGAGCAGTAGGAAGATCTAATCCATATCCTTTTGTAGGAGGTAGTACTTCATCACCATTGGACTTAGTGGGACTGGCACGGGGATGGTAGACAATTGTTCCATGCTAGGCATCGCAAGAACATCTGATGGTAGGTTCAATGGTAGAAAGGTGGTGGTGGTGGTGAAAGCACTGGTGTCTAAGGTGCCTCAGAGGGACTTGGTATAGACATATTCAGTGGTTGGGATGGCTCAAAGGGCATTGAAGGTGATGTAAATAGCATAGGTAGAGGGATATCCTATGACAGGTGAGGATGGGAGCTCCTCTTTTGGTTGAAAATAAGGAACATCCTTAAAGAACGTTGCATTGGCATTAATATAGAACTTATTACTCAGGGTCATAGCAGCAATATTTCTTTTGGGTACGTGTGTATCCTAGAAAAATGCACTTGACGGATTGAGGAGACAACTTATCCATCTTGAAAAGGTGGACAAAATAGACATAGCCAAACACAATAAGGGTGAGAGAAGACCTTCTGACTCGGAAATAACATAGAATAAGGTATCTTACCTTTCAGGATAGACGAAGACACCCTATTGATAACAAAGGCAGCAGTACAAACAACATCAAACAAAAATTGAGAGGGAACATGCATCTGGCACATCAAGATGGTGTCTAAGCTTGTGTTTAGCTACTCTATTTTGTTGAGAGGTGTGAATATAAGAAGTCTGTTGAATGACTCCTAAGGAAGTAAAAAAATAAGCCATAGTAGTATTCATGAACTCAAGGCCATTATCACTTCGGAAAGTAGGGGTGTACATGGCTTGGGTTGGGACTCAACCCAAACCCAACCCATGGTTTGGGGTTGGGATTTTTCCAACCCAACCTAATTCGTTACACTATTGATCCCAACTCATAAAATCGGGTCAGGTTGGGTCAGGTTGAGTGGGTTGTTGACTAGTCAAAGTTCATGTTTATTTTTTACATGTTTCCTATGTCTTTTATACTTAATAACAAAAAAATTTAAACTCATAAGAAACTTGAAAAATGAATAAAATGGGGAAAAAGAAAAAAAATCAAACAAAAATATGTGATCTAAAAGTAACGAGAAAAGATAAATGTACATTTGATAATGAACTTGATACGTGAAAATATAAAAGCTTAGGTCTATACCAATAATCAAGGTTTAAAAAAACGTAAGGTGGTACCAAGGCAGTTTTCTTTCATCGAGGTGAGACGTAAGCCTTGAGGTGCTCGAGGTGTAAGCCTTAGTTTTTGGATGAAAAATAAGAAAAAATGACACAAGTATATGCAGGTAAGTGTTAATAATGAAAAAATAATGTAAAAATACATTTTCATGTTATTTTTTCTCTATCATAACATTTAAATGTCCATTACTAAATGTTATTACCGCACAATACACACAATATTCTCATGTAAACTAACATAACAAGATTTAAATACACGTAAATTCCACACAACACGTAAACTCTTCAAAAAATCAAAATAGTAGTCATGTAATAGTACTAACAAAAATCAAAACAATAATAAAAAAATGTTTTTAAGAGAATAATAATAATAAACATGTAACAACAAGATTTAAGTAAACAATCATCACATAGCTTTTTTAAAAAAAACCAATTCAGTGATCACATGTAAACTAACCACATAAAACATTCACACATACTTTAAAAAAACAAAACATTAAAATAAAGGTATAAGTAATGAGAAAAATTGTAATGTGACTCGAGTGAGGTTAAGACTCTTATCAACAATAACAAGAAGCAAGGGAAAGGGGGATACTATGGGCAATAAAGAGGGGACAAACTGGTAAGGGTGGTATGTAGGGGAGGTGACTGGCAATTAGCGATGTAGCAATAGCTATCGGCAATGGTAATGGAGGAGTCCAAAGATGGAGAATGACTTGCAACAGCTAAGGGCGATGGGTTTTTTAGGGCTTAAGAGGTTAGGGTCATTGTTTAGGGTTGGGTGATGGGTATAAGATTTTAGGAAAATGTTTTATTTGCATTATTAGATTATATGTAACTTACATGACCTTCAAATGTGAGCTTTCAACTGAGGCTATAGCCTCGATTTTGCCTTGCCGCCTCACCGCCTTAGCTCCGCCTCGACAAACCAAGGTGCAGGCTTCACACTGCAACCTTGAGGCTAGTTTTTTAAAACCATGCCAATAATCAACAACAAATATAAAGGGGGTGCTTCGATAGTGGTGGCAAGATCTATGTAGGGAAGAAGAGAGGAGAGGTGGGTCGTCGGGGACTCAGGTTGAGGTTGGGGGCTAAGGGAGGAGAGAAGGTTGAGGGTTAGTTGAAAAGCATGGTGTGTCCTCGCCATCGAGAAGAGAGGGTTTCACTTAGAGCTTGGAGCTAAGGAGGGGCACTACTTGAAGTGGAGCTTAAAGGTGTGGTGAGGTACAGGGTGCTGCTTGGAGCCGATGGAGGTAACTATGGGAGAGATGAGGGGTTAACGAGGGTTGGGAATTGGGAATTTGGGATGCAAGAGTGAGGAGATGTCAAGACTCAAGATGATGCTTTAAATTTCGATATGTAATTTGACACCTCTTATATATTATGTATATGTATAATACACACGCGCACACACACACGTACACATACAAGTTGAGTTGTGTGTTGCGTTGGTTAAACTTTAAACCCAATCTAACCCATTTTTTATCGGGTTGGGAACATCTCAACCCAACCCATTATAACTCAATGAGTCCACCCAATCCAATTGAGTTGGGTTCGGGTTGAGCTTGATCCGTGTACACCCCTATTGGAAAGTACGAATAATTGTAGAAACTAGGTATTTTTTTCGGAGAAAATTTTAACAAGTACATGAGTTTTTGAATTTTCTTTCAACATATAAATCTATGTAACATAGTTCAATCATCTACCAAAATAAAAATGTCTAAAACTCCTAAGAATACAAACTTGACATGGACCCCATAGATCAACATTAATCAATGCAAAAGGTGACTCGGTTCGAAAAGAAGTCCTATGATGCTTGTCAAGTTGACACAGATTGCATTGGAATGACTCTGGACATTGCAACTCAGGAAATTGACGATGTAACACAGGGATACTTAGGTGATCCAGAGTGTAAATGCCACTGTAAAGTAGTAGTGACTAAAGCAGAAGCGGTAGAAAGTTGTGTAGGTGGTAGGTTGAGGTAGTAAAGGCTATTCCGCTTAAGTCCACCAATTCGCTTTATCATCTGGAGATCCTGTAAACACTAGTCGATAATTTAGTGCCTTTTTAATTTGGCTAATATACATATGGTTTAAAGTAAATTTAGGTGCATGCATTACATCTATCAGAGATAGAGATCCAGAAAGAGAGATGTCTCCAAGTCTGGTCATTGGAGACAAGGCACCATCGGCCACCTTCATATGGAATGGGTTAGCCAAAGATTGTAGGGAAGAAAACAAAGTAGCATCTCTGGTCATGTGTGAGGAGGTACCTGAGTTAGCAATCCAATCAGGGCATGAGTCTTGACTGACATGGCAGCAATACTTGCAAATCTGACAACAGAGACTAGTAGTAGAAGTGGACTAAGATGCAACAACTGATCATATTCTTCTCTGGAGATAGTGACCTAAGTGGTTGAGCCATCCTCTTGAAACTAGATATCTTTGGCCCTAGATGTGACCTGGTTTGCCTGAGGCAGCTTCCCCTGACGATACTTGTGCTTGATCCAACACTTGTTAATCATATGATTAGTTCCGTGACAATGCTCACAAAATAATTTATTACGGCCATGCCACGACCACCACCTCCTCTCATGTGAATCCTTTCCCGTTGCCTGTGGAAGTACCATGATCATGACCAATAGACACCATGGCAGAGGAATTAGACAGTGGGACATGATCAAATATATCAATGTGAGAAAGGCGAGCATATATCTGTGCTAGTGTAGGAATCTCCTCCAAGGTCATCAGCTGATCCTTCACAACCTTGTATTCGGGGCTAAGTGTTGCTAGAAACTTAATAGATATGATGGCCCCCTTCAGCTTGGCCATAACTGATATATCTGAGGATAAAGGCTGATAATTATCTTTCTCATCCCATAAATTCTTTGTCCCATAGCACTCCGCCAAAGGTAGTTCGCTTGTGGAACGTGTGGAACTCTTCTAGAACTCTGTATAATCAAGTGATATTACTCTTCTGGGAGTGAATTTCATGTAGAACTTCTCACATATTCTTCGCTAAAGAGTAAGACATGACTTGTTTTGTTATTGGCTCTTTCATACCATTTAACATATACGTAGTAAGCTAGTCGTTGTCGGCCTCCCAATCATCAGTCCTTACAACTGGTTCATCTTTCAATAAGATCTAGTTTTTTTCCCTGAGACTCCACGAATTAAGCAAATGATGTAGACCATAAGAGAAAGTTGGTTCCATCTAGTTTAATGGAGGTGCCCTATATACAAGGAGATGTGCTTGTGGTAGATAACTTCTCCATCGAGTTTTTGAGATCGTCCTTGCGGTCACACATGGTGTCCTGATTCATATGAAGAGATAGGCTTTCCTTTATAGAAAAGTTAAATCATGAAATAAGCATAAAAAACCAAAATCAAATATGCAAAATAGGTTTTAGATCATGATCAGGGTGCAAACAACTATATTGTAAAAATCACCTGAGTTGGCCAAGTAGTCGGTTGACTACTAATGTTGGTCCCATAACCGACTAAATAACTCATACTTGGGCACATAGTCGGCATGCTTGACTATTCTGTCGAGTAATTGGTCTACTCGGTTGATTATGCACCTAATTTCTTCATAGAGAGTTAACTTATGATTTTATTCTCTTCCTTGACTGTTTTAGTATTTTGAACTTGTGCTTTTGTTTTGTTGGATTTATGGTTTGTAGCTTGTTTTCATAATTTTGAGATTGAAAATGGTTTACTTTTATCTAATGGTATATTTTACTTGTTATATTCATTCATTTATTTAAATATTTAAAAATACTTGACTGGGTACTCCCTGACTACTCCCTTGCATATCGTATACTTCTTAGTCAGTGACTCGACCGATTAAATATCGACTACTTACCTTTACAACACTGGTAAACAGGGCTTCCTACCCCCTTTTGAGTGCCTGTCACAGTCCTTAGGGACCCTAGTGGTGTTGATAGGGGCAGGAGGGGGGTTGGTGGAATTGTTGCTGGTGGCGCGGGATGATGTGGTGGTGTTACTGTTGCTAGATGAGGATGTTGGTGGCATAGGAGGGGGTGGATACGATGTTGCTGTAGCCGCTGGAGGTTACGACAGTGGTTGATGGCGGCTGAAGGTTGCACAGGAAGGAGAGAGGGTTGTATTTCGTGGAGGTATTCGAGCATTGACTTAGGATTGCTACTCTAATACCATGTTGATGAAAAAGTGATTGATTTAATTGAAGCAAGAAACCCTAGGGGCCTTTATATAAAGAGGCACCCTAGGGATAATTACATAGAACACTCCATACAATAAGAAAGAAGAAACAACTTCACATAACTCTCAACAGAATCATAAAGTGAAAGGATCCTCGTGCATATGCTTTCGTCACCGACCATCAATTGACAACACCACTACAAGTAGGGAGTCAGTCATAGTTTGCATGTGGTTAATTCCCAAGCCACCTTCTTCATAGGGTTGACATAGGCCATCCCATGCCACTAAGTAGCACCCTTGGCTGTGAATAGTACCACCCTTCCACAAGAATCTTCTGTGGACATCTTCAATCCGATGTAGCATCATGGAAAGTAGATGGAATGTAGACATGTGAAGGATTGCAATAGCCATATGAACTAACTAAAGTAGGATTAAGTGACCACCTTTGGAGTGAGGATGAGCTTGCCAAGAGGCTAATCGCTTCTTAGCCTTCTGAAGTAGTGTGTCAAAATCATGAGCTTGTGGATGACTAGACGACAGAGGTAGCCTAAGGTAAGGGATAGGTGGGAGTACCTTAGGCATGGAAAGCATTATATGCATAGAATTGGCTTTCGAATCATCCATCAAAGGTTTCTAATAATTTATTGAAACACCAAAAGCTTCGCCAAACACCATAAGCAATGCCGCAATGTTCTTGGCTTCTTGTAAGCCATCCTCAATAAAGAAAATAGTATAGTAGGAGAAAATGATTTGATCTATTTCTTAAAAGGATCCAACACCTCTTTACATAGAGTATAGGTATTGGAAAAATAACAAGTATGTCCAACGGGAAAATAGAAATGACAAGACAGTCAATAACAAAAAATAGTAAAAGGAGAATCTCAACACTCTTTCTCAAGTTAGAGCATAAATGTCTATTATGCTCAATTTGGAATAACAGTAGTTGAAGGTTGAACGTGGAAGAGGTTTTGTGAAAACATCAGCTGTCTGGTCCGCAGATGCGACAAAGGTAGTGCGCAGCATCCCATGTTGAATTAGGTCTCTGTTGTAGTGGCAATCCACCTCAACATACTTGGTGTGTTCATAGAACATCGGATTGTTTGCTATATATGTGGCTGCTCGATTGTCGCATCTCATCTCCATAGGTTCTTCAATCTGAACATGCAAGTCAAGCACTAGTGACCTCACTTAGATCATCTTTGCGGCTGTCTAGGCCATCGCCCTATATTCTGACTCGGCACTAGAGCGAAAAACTATTCTCTATTTCTTGCTCCTTTAGGTAATCAGATTATCAACTACAAATGTGTAAAACCCAATAGTGAATTTTTTTATCAGCAATATACTCTGCATAATCAGCATCAGGATGCCCAATTACTGTCGTGGGATATCTCCTCTGGAAAAGTATCTCTCGTCTAGGTGCTTTCTTCAAATATCTAAGCACTTGCATAGTTGCTTACTAGTGTTGCTTAGTTGGCTTTTCCATAAACTAACTAAGCTTTCCCATAGCTAAAGCAATGTCAGGCCTGGTAATCGTCAGATATAAAAGTTTTCTCACAAGCTGCCTGTAAGCCTTGCTATCAATGGGCTTTGCTTGCTCATCATATGTATTTTGGGCTCCATAAGAATATTGGTTAGCTTGGACCCTGACATCCCTATCTCCTGGAGCACATCCAAAGTATACTTGCATTGAGAGAGCACAATCCCTTGCTTGCTTCTAGCCACCTTTATGTCAAGAAAATACCTAAGTTGTTCCAAGTCCATAACAAACTACTCAGCTAATGACCTTTTGACCTCAGTTATTCTAGCTTTGTCATCATCGGTGATAATGAGATTATCGACATAAACCAGCAATGCCACAATCCTATTCTCAATTTTTCTGACAAATAGAGAATAGTCTGATAAAAATTTCTACAAGCCCATCTTCTCTACCACCTCTGAGAGCTTTTGGAACCACGTTCTTGAACTCTGCTGAAGGCCATAGATGGCCTTCTTTAGCCTGCACACTCACTCCCCTTGAACCTCGAATTCGAGGGGTTGCTACATGTACATCTCCTCTTGAAGATCACTATAGAGGAAGGCATTCTTCATATCAAGCTGGTGAAGCAACCAGTCCTCGTGGGCAGCAACAGAGACAAGTATGCGGATTGTTAAAAGGCGAGCAATTGGGGAGAAAGTATCAAAGAAGTTCACCCTATATGCCTGGGTGAACCTCGTCGCCACCAACTGAGTTTTGTACCTTGAAATAGACCCATTAGGATTGTATTTCAGGGCAAAGATGCAACGAGATCCCACCAGGTGAGCACCGGCAGAAAGAGTACGCTCCCAAGTGTGTCAACTTCGAAAAGCAGCCATCTCATCATTCATGGCTTTACGCTATTGTGGATCAAGTAAGGCCTGCTGGTACGTGGAAGGTGTTTATTGTAGCTAGCATTGTAGTAAAGAGCCCAAAGTTAGTCCCCAAGTTAGCTGTAAACAACTCCAATCACATGATATTCTGTACAAGAATGGGGAGCCTTTTGAACAACAATCCAAAGGTAATCATCTGGGAAAACATTACGTGATCTTGCACAATTACCACTAGACACAGAAATGTCAGATACCTCTACACATACTTGACTTAGGGAGGATGGTGGATCTAAAGTAGGGGGTGTGTTGCTTGTAGGTAACTAGCAACTGGAAAGTAATAGGTTCATCACTGAATCTCTGGTCAATAGTACTACTGTCATGTGTAGAATTGCTCATAGGTTCTTGATTGCTACTGTTAGGTGCAGGATTAACCCCAGAAACTGGAAACTCATCTATAGAAATAGGTGAAACAGGCATAGAAACAAACTCAACCTTTAGTTTTAATTGTCGTGCTGTAAGGGAGTAGGGGACTGATTCATGAAAAGTAAAATCAGCGCTCACATATTGCTTACCAGCCATAGGATTAAAACATTGGTGTCCCTTCTGTGTCCGTGAATAGCCAAGGAAGACACATTTCACAGCTCTAAGTGCCAATTTGTCTCTCCTTGATTTTAGTAAGTGTACGAATGCTACACATCCAAAACACAATATAAATGTAATAGAGAAGAGTGCGTCTTATTAATAAGGTAACATGCTATAAGCACATCACCCCAATATTAATGTGGCACACAATAGTGGATTAGTAGTGTACGAGCCACATCTAATAAATGTTGATGTTTTTTTTTTTTGCCACACCGTTCTGCTGTGAGGTGTGGGGGCAGGACGTCCGATGTATAATACCATGAGACCTGTGAGCTAATCTGGTGGTGCAAAACTCCTATGCATTATCAGATCACAGAATCTTAGCCATGGAAAAAAACTAATTCTTTATTTCTAATAAAAAGGTCTCAATCATGTCTAACATCAAACTTATTCTTTAACAAAAATAACCATGACAATCGGGAAAAATCATAAAATAATATTCATGACCCGGTCGATCAGGAATTCAACTAGGGTCTCAGACATCCATATGCAATAACTGAAACATAGCAGTAGTCCCTGGTCCAGTGCTAGAAGAAAATGAGGATCTATGGTGCTTTCCCAACTAGCACGCGTCACGGTGTATCTTTGTAGTGGGTGAAATATGCGGGATGATGCACCTAAGCCTGTCTAGAGAAGGATGACCAAGGTGATGGTGCCACTGTAAGGCACTCCCAACAGTAGAACTGGAATCACCCTGGCAAGCAACAAGTGGTGTTTGATTTAGGCAATACACACCCTCCTCTTCATGTTCTCCACCAATCGTCCTTTCGTCAACTTGTCTTAATAAATACACCTTAGTTTATCAAAAATAGACCAACAATTAAGTTGCTTCGAAATCTTAATTAAGATAGTTTATGGCTAATTTGAAAAGCTCTAGATGAGTTTTTCTCATGTGAATGTGTCACGAAGATTGTCCCACATTGCCTTGGTCGTCAGATAATACATGATTTCATCTCTGGTCTATGGAATCATGCAATTCATCAACCATGCCTTGACCGTTGCTTATCTTTTTTCGATGTGGTGTGCTTTCTTGTCTTCTCTGTGGGTTCTGAATCCAACAATATATGTTCCTTATCATGACTTTCCACTGTCATTAGGAATGTTTAAGGTCACCTGGGATAATTGGTCTTATCTAATTTGATGTTGGGACCAAAATATAGACTTTTTTAAGTCCCGGACTTGAGAACAACACTGGACATCACCTCAGAAGAATTAAAAGGTGCCATTACACTCCTAGAAGATGTGAAAATACACCAAATCGAGATTTGAAACTGATTTTCAGATCATGGGAAGATCAAGTAAACCGAATAGACATAAAGATCCGGGATGTTAGAGACCTGAAGCTTGCATCTAAGACCACATATGGACACCTATGCACGACAATGAGATGCGGCTGGGGCTTAGATTAGGCCAAGCGACAACCATACGTGGTGCTCGGCTCCCCTCTGTCACTGCTTGGGGGTGGATTGGCCCAGCAATGTCGTCACGGCATCGGGGATCACCCTCCCTGATTTGTCGTGCCTCCCCTCTCTAGACGGAGAAGGCTGGTGTTGCTATTGCATCACCAGCAAGAGAGTGAGAGAGATGAGGACCGACGACAATGGAGAGAGGATAGAGGGGTTTAGGTGTTAGGGTTTGGAGGCCTTGTTTGGTGGGATACCAAAACTTGGTCTAGGACTACGCTCTGATACCAAGTAGGAGAAAATGATTCAATTTATTTCTCGAAAGGACCCAACACCTCTCTATATAGAGAAAGGGTATTGGGAAAATAACAACCATGTCCAACAAGAAAATATAAATGACAAAATAACCAATTACAAAAAATAATAAAAGGAGTATCTCAACAATCATTTGCACTTTGCATATTGTAATAGTGGAATTGACCTCTCTTGCATTTGGCCACAAGAAAATCCAGAGAAATGGCCAGCTGAAGAAGCAGCAAAAGAGGATATCACCATAGCATCAACATGTAGCACAAACAACAATGATGCTAAAGGACATCCTAGATGAATCCCACGTTGCGGCTGTGCCCATCTCCTAGCTGGGTTGCCATTAAGCAACATTGAAAGGGATGTAGTAGTAATGCAATGTTTCATTCATTGAATCCACTACTCTTGAAACCCTCTTTGCACCAAAGAAAGCCATAGGAACCTCCATCAACTAAGTCATAAGCCTTGGCAAAATCTACTTTCCAACAGAAGCCTTTACATGCATCTCTCTTTAATGGATGCAGCCTGAATAGGGGAAATAAGAGAATCCAATACACCTTGCAAACGATTGGCTAATACCTTTGCTACAATAAAGTAAATAGCATTTGATAATACAATGGGCATGAAGCCATCCGTTGATTCTTTCGTTTCCCTTTGGAACTGAGGAAGAGGAAGAACTTGTTCGACTTATTGAAAGTTGAATTCCTTTCCAAGAATTTGTGAATAACAACTCAAACATCATCTTTGAGATGATCCTACAACTTGATATAAAAGAAAAGTAGAAACCCATCAGGGCTCAGAGAGCCTTCCAGTTTAAGTCCAACCAAGGCAGAATGAACTTCCTCTGTAGTGATGTCGGCCACGAGTGACTTTCTAGTCTTGTGATGGTTGAGTAATCCCCTATTCCCGCAAGTACTAACCACCAAGAGACCACTCGCGGTAAAAATTTTTGAAATTAGAAAGCAAATAATCACCAATATGCTCCTTTGTAATGAGCTCCTTTTGACCCATTACGAAGCTATTAATTTGGTTCTTGCGCCTTCTTCCACTTGAAAAGGCATGAAAAAATTCCATATTAGCGTCCTCTTCTTGAAGACAAAACTGTCGGGAGTGTTGTTGTTAAAGGACTTCTTATCTTCCTTCGCAACAATCTCCCGTTGCTTAAATCTTTTCATAATCTCTGTGATAATAAGGGACAGGAATCTTGAGCACCATCCAGTTGGGAAGTGGCTTCCAAAGCCTCCATGTGTCTGCTTTCTTGAGACTCCTTTACCTACCTCCTAAATTGATGCAAGAATATATGCATAGCAGACAACTTGGCCACCAAAGCTCAAGCTGCAGAGTCAAGAGGTGCAATAGAATGCCACTGCTGTTGGACCAAATCACGAAAACCTAGCTCAAGCAACCAAGCTTTCTCGAACTGAAAGTAAGTGTTGTGGTGTAAGTCCTCATTTGATTGCCAACATACTACCTTATCAATTAAGTAGCTAGGAGAAGCAATATGTGTGGAGGAGGAAAAGGCCACGTGGCAGTGCTACATGGCAGAGTCTAGTTGGCTCACTGTTGGATGCGTGAGGTTTAGGATTTGGTGTAGTGCTTCCTAGTTTGATTTGTGTCACATGTGACAAGTTTTGTTAAGAGATATTTTGGTTTCTTAGTTGTTAAGTTAGAGAGTTTTAGGAAAGTCCAAATTAGGATTAGGATATTGTGATTTGATTTGTTTATTGTTTTGTAAGTTTGTTATGGTAATTGTCTCTTTATAAAAGGAGAGCAATGTACTAAATTTATTCTTGAGTTGAGTTTGCCATAATATTTTCTAGTTTTCTACAACTCTTTTCTCTCCACCATAGCTGCCGGTCCTCTCTCTCCTTCTCTCTCCCCGCGCCATCATCAAGAGGAAGAAGGGCCCTCTCCACGAGTTCCAAATCTTCACAATATGAAAATGCAGCTAGCTCCAAGGTTAAAGAAGTTGCTGCAGAGACTGCACATGTGGTCAAATATGCCTATATGGTTAGGTACCCAAAGTGAATAATGCTAGGACTGGTGGTTATCAACTCGATAACCACCTTTTCTGTTTCAAAAAAAATAATGCTAGGACAAGTAGGGCTGCATAGGCTGTCGGCGTAGGAGTATGCTCGATTGATTATACCCTTGATATTGAGAAAATTGTCTACTTGTTGGCTTTCGTATAGTCTAGATATATATTTTTTTTATGTTTGTTTGTTGAGATATTTTCTAATTTGTTTTATTCAAATTTGCTTTCTGATGGGTTAATTTATACTGTTGGATTTGATAATACACCATTTTTTTGGTTAATTCTCCTAATGTTTTCCCTTTGTAAGTTGAAGCACATATTTAAAAACTAATTTTGCATTGTTGAATAGACACTAGTTGAATTGCCCCTATTGAATGTTGAGTTGATGGCCTCCCTTTTAGATAGTGTGGAGAGAATAATGAATCATCTTATTGAAAATAGAGTTCCCGACCTCTTTATATACAGAGTTAGGTTGGAAAAATTATATGCTAAACCCAATAAGAAATAAAATAGCAAACAGGGATAGAAAATAGTTAGAACTTTTAACCTAAATAAATCAAACGTATGATTGACTAAACATAGTTACTCTAACATTGCCCCTTAAGTTGGAGCGTGGGGAGCACGCCCAACTTGTGGATAGAAAGAAAACTAGACTCCCATTTGATGAGAACATAGTCTGTTTGGAGGAGTAGGCCACTAGGTAAGCAAGCAGTCAGGCAGGTAGTTGTAGTAGAAGTGTCCTTACACCAATGGAAACTTGTCTCTTTAGGAGACTGGGAAAAAAAACTAGAAAGAAGCATGCAGTCAGTAGGAGTTGATCCCAAGTAGAGGTGCATAGTTAGGGCCTAGTCGCAAAGAAACTCTGGAGTTGAAAAAGTCGGTAAGGGTCGTAGGGCAGGAGACGATTCCAAGCAAGCAAGTAGTGGTAGGGATGAGAGAAACAAGCCTCGTTAAAATCCCCCGCTAGTGATTGAGTTTGTCAGGGAAGCCAATCGGTGGATCAAAGGTCCTACACCTTGATCAGTAGAGATTGTAGGGGAAGGAGCTACAACGATCCCTATAGCAGTAGCAATAGTAGATGAGTGCTCTCTTCTTAGTAGAGTCTCAGTTCCTATTAAAAAAGAAATCTTATTTTTCAGTGGGAATGTTTGAGGTGCTTGTGTGTGCGTGAGATGATGTAGGTGTCGACATGTTGATCCATGGGGAGGTAACACCCTTGCTCGTGCGTATGTGTTGTGGGTAGATGCATGCACTAGGATGCATGCTAGGTGCTTGAGAGCAACAGGGACCTGGTCGAGCGACACGTCAGAGAGGAAGAGTTCTAACGACACCTCGACAATAGCACGTGCAAGAGAGGGAGGGTGGTGATAGCCCCCTTCCTCCAAGCAACATGTGTAGCCGAGAAAGAGAGGTGGGCAACAATAGCCCTTCCTCTTGTCCAAGAAGTTTGCTTACATTACGAGTGGAGTGAGAGAGAGAGAGGAGGCAATTGTAGCCCCCTCTCCTTTAGAAATCACCCGCGAGAGAGGGGGGGGAGAGGGTCGGTTGCAACGCTCTACTAAGAAAGGGCAGGCAGCAGTTTGCCTCTTTAGGTAGAGGGAGAGAGATGGGGTCTTAGGGTTAGGGATTTAGCTAACAAGAATAGAAAATAGTTAGAACTCTTAACCTAAACAAAGTAAACCTATAATTGGCTAAACTTAGTAACTCTAACAGATAGGATCATCTATATTGGATAAAATATTTCAGTTGTAAGCATGGCATCTTCTTTTGTTAGATGTAGACATTACTCAAAAAGTGCACATATCACATCTTAGTGGACCACGAGTGAAATAGTTGTTCATGTTCAATCATCTTAGTGTATGTTTACAATTTTGATTTTTTTATATGTCTGGGACATATGACACAAATTTTATTTAATTAAAGAAATATCTAATAATTATTTTATATTTTTAAATAAAAAATGTGAAATCATGTACTAGCCTGCAAACTTATATCCAACGACAATATTCTTATGTCCATATTTTCTGCTTTGCCCAATGACTGAAATATTATTGAACAACATGCACTAATACATTTGACAGAGTTAACTATTATGTGTTATTGATGCTAGTTTTCCTTTACTTCTGTGAATTGATACCTTTGCTTCTCTTGGTACGTAATAATTGGAAGAGGTGCCTACAGTTATTATGTGTTCCTTGCCTCAGGAATTTTGATAACAAATGCTCTGCTATGTAGCATCGTATTTTATATTCCATGTAATGACGTAGTTGTTTATTCATGAAATTTTCTTTTTTGGTAATTTCTCTTTATAATTTCAAACTGAAATCATGGAATCAATTCTAGGCTCTCGAAATTTTGAAGAGAATTCCAGAGGATACTAAAAGAAAACTTGCCGGGAAAGGGCATTTTCCCCAGTGTGGATATATACTACAAAGCCTTCCTGTTCCTCCCAACTGTTTATTGGTGCCAGACATATCTGATGGTAAAAGTGTAATATCCAACGTGAGTTCCATGTCAATAGATTCTCTAGCATTTATTGTTCTCTGTGATTTAATATCATATGAAATTCGGAATTTACTAAGTTTAATCTAATTTCAGGATATCTCCATATCATTACTTAGGAAGATTCTCAACAAAATAGATCTCATCAAGAAATCTAGATCTGGCCCTCCTAATTTTGACTCCTATGAAATTGAGTCCAATGAGTTGCAGGTGGCCATTGCACAATATTTACATCTCAGAGGTTCCAAAAGGGTATGCGTTTACATCTATACTTCCATGTGCAAATACCCTATCAATTTCGCATTTCAGAAAATGGCCTGAGGAAGTTTTATGGAAAACATTAAAGGGAAGAAAAAGAAAAACATACAAAATGCCAAATTTTAATGTCAGATGTTGTAATGATCAATGCTCATAATGAATTCTATCATGAGAATGAGCATTCCTCTAGTTAAATTTTCATTTTATGTTATATAAGGTGTTGGTGACTATTAGTGCACACCCTTTTTGACTTTTATTGTTTTGTTATTTGTTCAAGGAAAAAAAAAAGAAAAGGTCATTGTAGTCTTTCCCGTTTAATATGTGCTAGAGAAAATACGGACGAGGTAGTAAAGAGATTAACTCTTTTTGTTTCTTGAGTTTCATAATAATATTTCCTATTCTCCGAATCTCCACAATATAAAAATGGGGGAGTTACATTACTTAGAAGGGTGCCGTAGAAGAAAAAAGTGGAAATAACTTTATGGAGAAATTTACTACGTTGTGCCTGCCTATTGTTTTTAGGTCTATTTTCTCTCATGCATTAGGTGCTGGGCTTGCTCATAGGCTTGAATCGCATTTTTTCTCTTTTCCTCTATTTGGGTCTCCCCCTTGTAGGACACGAGACTATTGAGGTTGTGCGATGTAGATAACTTGAGCCTTGTCAAAGATCCTTGGAGCATGGAGGTTGTGATCATTGATTGAGCTCCACTTAAGTTGGTTGCCTCGAGTTTGAAATTGATCATGGAGTTGTGGAACTTGGTTGGCATCCTTGGAGTGGAACTTGGTTGGTGTCCCTGGAGTGGAATCTATGGTGGAATCGTTGTCGGATTGTGGAGGATGCGTGTACCTGTGGCAAGGCCATGGCAGCATCGAATCACTGTTGGTGGATGGCGATGGCTATGATGGCTATTGCCTTGGACTAGGTGGCTATGGGCCAAGTTCAACTTCTCCAATGGATGGTGCTTCTGGATTATGTTGAACTTATGTGAGTCCTTCGATGGGGATGGTAGGTGGGCACAATGCTAGTGGCTCTGGGGATCAGCTTGTAGGAATCTCGAAGAGAGGATTGTGGGTGGTTCCTCTGGTCCTGGATTGAGAGGGTGCAAATTGATTTTTCCAACAAGCATTTGTTTTACAACTTTTTCTATAGAAGAAAGAAGATTGTGAAGAACAGGCTTGAACTTGTGATGCAATCGGGGATGATTCTAGATGTGGAGGCTTATGAATGGGTGGCTATGGTGGTTGAAGCTAAGAAGGCACCTTTTTATTTGGGGGAGGGGGGGGGCACGTCTAATAATAGTTAATGTGTTGGTGTGGAATGTTAGAGGCCTTTGGGATCCCATGTGCAGGTCCTCTTGGAGGATTGACTTCGCTTTGCTCTAGGAGACTCATTTAGAGACTTTGAATGGTAGATTGAGAAGAGAGACGGATGGAGATTTTCTCACGTTTGTGCTTGCCATTAATGCAATCAAAAGGTCAGATTGAATCCACCTAGTGTTTGGAATAATGAAAATTTTGAGTTGATGGATTCCAAAAGCAACATAAGAGTACTCATTGGAGTTTTTAGGAGAAAGTTGGATGGGACCGTTCTCGTTTTGTCCTTTGTGTATGGGTTGTGTGATGATGAGTGTATAGAGTTATGAGAGGAGCTCAAGTAGGTCTCCACTTTTACGAATGTATGACTGTGACTTATGGGTGGTGACTTTAATGTCATCGCATCTTTAGAGGAATGACCTAATGGCAAGGTGGATCGAGCAACTGAGATGTTTGTTGATGTGGTTGAAGAACTGGAGCGATATGATGTTCCTATCTTAAGTGCTACTTTCAGCAGGAGGAACTTCATAAAGTCTAGATCGGAGATTGATAGATTCCTATGTTCTATGGATATGGAAGAACACTTTCAGTTAGCAGACGCCACTATGTGGTTTTTTTTTTTAATCATAGGCCTTTAGTTTGGGATAAGAATGAAGGGGTCTCCTTTTTATCCTACTTCAAGTTTTAGACATCCTGGTTACTCTTTTTGCTTGGCTTAAAGGAGTTTGCACAACAAAAATGAGGGGAGGTTAAACCTTCATTTTTGGCAACTTGCATGTTGGCGACCAAAATCTTGCCCATCTTAGTAGCTCTGATTGTTTTCAAGGAACTGAAGGAAAGGAGGGAGCAATCTAGAGTGGAGGCCTTAGAAGGGGTTTTGGCTTTGGACAGGCTTGTAGACAACAATAGTCTCATTGAGTTAGAATAGGGTGGGTGAAGATGCCTACAAATGATCATTTAGGAGGATCATAAGCGGGAGATCGATTGGCGATAAAAGTCGCGGCAACTTTGGTTGAAAGGAGACTTTAATGCCCATTTCTTTCATTTAGTAGCTAGTGTTAATCATTGGTCAAACCTTATTCCTCTCTCCGGGTTGGTGAGGAAATGATCTCGACTGGGGAGCAGATTGCGAAGGCCCTTGTTAGGTGCTTCCATGATTTCACTAGACAGTCACTTGGAAGATGGTGTTTGATATGAGTGTTTTTAGTGACAATTTGTGGGATGACCGGGTTAGAGATGTCATTGAAGAGGAGGTTGTGCTTGCTATGCATGGATTGAAAGCTGAAGGTGCCCCTGGTCTAGATAGTTTACAAGTGCTCTTCCTTAAGGAACTTTGGGATGTTGTGAGGGATGACTTCATGGTGATGGTAAGGGAATTTCATGGGTTTGAGTGGTTAAACAAATTTTATTTCTTCTTGCTATCTAAGAAATCGTGGTCGAAGGGATTGATAACTTCAGGTCAATTGCCTTATCCAAGGTGGTGTATTTGATTGTCGCCAAAGTCCTTGTCCACATGCTGCGATTGGTGTTTCCTACTTTGGTCAACGTGGTATAATGTGCCTTCCTACAACATCGTTCGTTACAAGAGTGTTTTATTTTGGTTGAGGAGATGGTTGCATGAAGATCAGACTCACCCTTTTTGTGGAAGGAGGATATTTCAAAAGTGAAAAGCCTATTACTCAATCTTGTGGACGTACTTGTCCTAGTGCTATCAAGGCACTCGCCTGAGGTGAGGCCCTAGTGCCTTGATAGCCATCAGGGGAGGCGTTTTGCCTTGGGTGATGCCTAGGTGATTGCCTGAGGTCAAGGCGCTGGGCACTAGGGCGAGCGCCTAAGAGGAGTGGTCGTTCCTCAACCTCTGTTTGATCGCCACCAAAGTACTCCTCGATCTGATTGTGATCGAGCAAGGTTGACCCATTGTCAGTTGATCCTGGTTTACTGGAGCACGAAGGAGTGGTCGATTCGGTGATCGTTGCTTGTCACTCACCGTTGAAACCCTCAAATCTTGCTCCCATCGCCCCACTATAAGAGGCGATCATGTATGAACCATCATTCTCATCGCCTTCCCTGTGTCTTGAGTCTTATACATTCTCTACGGGAGGGGGAATAATTTATTTTGTTGTACGAACCTTCATATTTCAGATAATGCCTAATGGTAGTGGTACTACAATATTTATATTTTCATCTATTTATATGTATTTTTAGTGGTCCATCATTCTGATTGCCTTCCCTTTAAGAACCCTTATATTTGGAACCCTTAAAGCCTCTGATCATATCTATTTTATTGCCTTCATTTCATTTCAGTTGTTTCAATAACCTAATGATGGTGTCATTTTTTTTTTTTTGAAAGACCACAAAAGTGGTGTCATTTTATTTCAAATGACTTTTTTTTGAAAAAGGCCTAGTTTGCAAATGACATTTCATGCTAATCAAATGGGTTACTTATTATCCATGAATTTCATGGTTGGATTTGTGTTTTGGCTTATAGAAAGTACTTTTTATTTGACATTTTTAACTTTTGTTTCACATTTTTGCTTATTATATTTTGCCGATGGATCTATGCATGAGATTATAAGAGCATCTAATTTATTGATTATATATATATATATATTTTAAATAACTAAATAAATTAGCGCATCATTTGTCTCAGGCAAGCACCTTAAACAAAGAGGGTTCCCTGATGCATGGATCTAATGGATGAAAAGGTTTGTTACTACCACCTTTTTCTTGGTGTTGGTTAATGGAAATCAATTGGGATATGGACCTAGCCTCAATGGGGTGTGAGGTAAAGGTGTCCTTTGGCCACACTATTGTTTAATGTTGCTGTTGACATGTTTGCTACCATGGCCTTTAAGATGTGCATTGAGGGACTTTTCTTGGGTTTTAGACTGAGAAATGATGGCTCTCTTTTGACACCCATCTTGCAGTATGCTGACCCATGCTATTCCTTTTTGAGGGCGAAAGCACGGAAGTTGAACATGTTGCATCCTTTGTTAGAATTTTTGGGTGAATGTTAGGCTTGGTTGTCAATCATGTCAAGTCTTTCTTTGTGTCTTTTTCATATGTTAACCTAGGAGGTGGAGGCTTCCTCAAGTTTTCTTTGCACTGAAAGGGGTCATTTATCGTTCATCTACTTAGGTCTCCCCTTGAAAGGAAGGAGATTGACATCTGGGGATGACACCCTTGGTGGAACAGATAAGAAAAAGGTTGAACGCTTGGAGTGGGTGGTTGTTATCTAATGGTGGCAGATTGGGTTCTGCTCAAATTTCTTTCTGCCATTCTAGTTTTCTACCTCTCTATTTTCAAATTGCCTAAGAAGATCATCCACAAGTTGGAAGTTATGAGGAAGTGGTTCTTTTGGAAACAACCTGATCATATTGGGAGGTTTCTATAGGTGTTGTGGGAAGACATTTTGCACCTCGAAGAAGGATGAAGGTTTAGGTCTGCAGTGGCTTGGTGACTTTGGTGATGCCCTCTTGATGAAGTGGGTTATTGAGCTCTTCCAAAGTGGGGGCGACCTGTGGCATTGTCTTCTAGATGACTTATATGGCATTACTTTGTCTACATGAGTCCTCCCTTAGGGGGACTCATCCTGGTGACTTTATCTTTTGGAGAGCTCTATTTTTTGTTATGCAGAGGGTGTTCGCTTATTTCATCTAGGAGATAGAAGAACTTTTAAATTATGGGAGGATGATTTGTTAAAGGATGGTTGTTTTGTTGAGGTTTTTGCTCATTTTTATGGTTTGACGGATGGCGAGCACAGATCTGCCCATTTTGTTTGGGATGAAGCTTCCTCAGCTTGGTCTATGGCTTTGGGGAGAAGCCTCTTTGATGCATGAGTGTAGGATCTCTAGCCTTTCTTTATGCTTTAGGATTTTCGGTAGTTGTCTACATCTCTTGATTAGTTGGTATGGAATGAAGGTTGCTCCCCAGAGTCCAAGGTGTATAGACCATTGAGGGGTGCACGCGGCACTCACGATGAGATTCTTTTGGAGGTTGAAGGTCGCACTTAAGGTCAAGCTCTTCCTATGGATTTTCAGAAGAGGAAGGTTAGTCACTAAAAAATATAGAGCTTGCTGGGTAAATGGTGCATGTGTGGAATGCCCGCTTTGTAGTTGCATTGAGGTGGATGTACCCCAGCTGTTTTGATTGTGCAAGTTCTTTTTGACGATGTGGAATCTTGTAGCTTGATGGAGTAGATATTGTGGACTTGGATTGTTTTTAAGCTTCTTTCAGGAATGAGATCTAGACTAGGGGTGCACACATGCATTGTTCTAAATGCCCACGGCGTGTCTATGAAATGACCTTTTTCTGACATAGGGTGGCATCGGCTCGCATGTAATGTCAAAATGTAGGAGTGTCAATAATATTTTTCCAACTATGGATAATATGTCGACAAGTTTAGAGAACTGGGTGGCATTAGGACAATTCTTAAATTGTTATTGTATTTTAAGGTCAATATAGGTCTCAATAACTAGTTTCTATCTATTACTATTTTTGTTGGTGATTTAAATTTTGGCGGTATGATGTCGGCATGTTATTGAAATGGCTAATTTTTGGGTTAGGCTATATCAACATCAATCTATCGTGAAACACAAGGATTTTAATGAAATGTCGTTGAAATGTCAGCAAGTGACGAAAAGCACTCGACTTGTTGCTATTGCTTCTCACTCTCAATTCTCCTATTCTTCTCTACTACTACTATTATGCTGTTGCTATTACTTTGTTCTTATTAGAATCGAAGCTTTGCTGTTGTTGCTCCCTCCAGTCTCACTGCTCCTCTTCTGACTATCTTAAGGTTTGATTTTATACCTATTTATAATTATAGAGTATATCTACATACTTGACTCTAGATCTACCATTATTATGAGCATATAGGTCTAATCATAATTTAAAATTGAGGAAATATTTTTTTAATTCCTAAAAATAAAAATTTAAGTTTGGGTTAACACTAAAGAATAAAGAACTTGCATCCATCCACAAGAGAATAAAACCTGAAAAAGGGCCTATTTACTTCAAGGATAGCATTCTGCCTAAAAAACCTATGGTCCTATGTTTGAAGGTGACAACCTATATTTTTCATATATAATTTATGATACAACTAGATCTAAATGTGACTCATAAAGGGTGGCCTAAATAAAAATAGCCAACACAATAGACATATTTATATTAATTTTAGTTTATTCAAATTGATTAATCTGTCATCAAATACCTCAAATTAACTAAGAAATTAATTTAAGATAAGTTGGATAATTAAATATCATGTTTTGTATTTTTACTTTAGTTTAATGCAAACTATATATTTGAATATTTTATCTTTGCATGACTTAATTATATAGTAATTATTTGTTATTTGATTCTTGAACTTAAACAAGGTATAATAGATTATATTTTGCATATGATATTAGGATATAACATTATTATTTTTATATAAATATATTTAAGCTTGTGATTTCCTTGAAATGCTAATCATTTTAATTAGTTATACTATTTTTGTCGATATATGTCGGCATGCGTATGACATGCCCTCGACATGTCTTCGAAATGAACTATTTTTGAGACATTGAAATCAGCGAAATCTGATGTCAAAATATGGGCGTTTCCACAATGTGTCATCACGTGCCTTCAAAATACACATTTAGAAATTTATCGAAATAACGTCGAAATTTGCATTTCAAACCTTACACACAGGTCAAAGCTGTCAAGGCATTAGGCAACTGCAAGGCGACAAGCTCCTTAATCGACTGAGGCGAGAGGCGACAAAAAGTTGATTGCCTAATTGAATTGAGGCGACAAATCTTTTTTTTTTTTTAATATTGAATATGCTTAATAAACTAATCTGGTAGCAGTGACTTTCGTAAAAAACATATGATAATACTATTTAAGTGAACAAAAAAATAATGATCCTATCATATTTAAGTAACAATAACATATATATTTATATTATCATACAACGTGTAAATATATATATTGCATTTATAATTATAGGTCAAAACAAACAACCAAAATATTTATCTACCGAAACAAGATAGCGATATGCACTTGTTTAAAAAGGAAAAAGGTTAACAATGGATGTTAACCCTCCATTGCATTAATAAAAAGGGTTAATTATAGCAAAAATTACAAAGAGCATTACAATGATAAAGTAGTCCTATTGAGATTCCCTATGGAAAATCACTCCATTGTGTCTGAGCCAAATGCATCACAATAAAGTGAAGGCTTTCCTCAAGGTAGAGGCATCCACCATTGGCCTGCAAATGCTAGCCCAAAAAGGATGTCTTCGAGTTGTATTTAAGACAATAATATGTATTATAATATATTATATTTACAGTACAATACAAACTAAATACTGCAACTTATACATATATTGTTGGAAAATGCTTAGTGTACACCCCTCCCCCTATTAGAGATGGGGCTCATGACTCATGACATGTTATGTGGCTGGACGGTGTCGTGTGGGATGTGAATAGGGTGTACAAAAATGCATACACTTCTGTGTATGTGTATCATTGCCCTATATTGTTATATATCATCAGAGAGTTGTAGACAATAACAAATATATACATATATACATCATTAAACTGTAATATATATTATAATTATGATATAATATGTCATAATTATATCATTACATATATACAATAATGTATATATATAACTTATATATATATATATCTTAATGCACAAACAATAGTCTAAGTAAAAAAGGGAAGGTAAAATTGAGCATATAAAAGCTGTTAAAAACATATATGTATGTATTATGTATATACAATAATATATAACACAAACATATCTATAATATGTGTAACTTAAAACCAAATAAGAGTCTTCTGGGCTTACCTAAAGTGAATTAGGAGTAAGGTGAGGAGGTGCAAGGCGACCCATGCGACAAAGAAGGCCACTAGGCGATAGCCCGGATGAAGCCCTTAGCCTGGAATAGCTCCAAGGTGGGGTTTGGCTTTCTCGGCTGGCCTGGTAGCCCGATAACCTGAGGTGATAGTCTTGACAACATTGACACAGGTTTGGGTCCAACTTGCAAGTTGACTTGACTCAACCTTATTGGGTTGGGTTGGGAGTTATAATGGGTTCGGTTGGATATTCAACTAACCTGACCCAACTTGCAACTTGATATAACCTGATATATACTTATGTTGTATATGTATTAATATTTATTTATTTTGAAAGTGGAATAAGAGAGGGTTGGATTGGATATTTCTCTCATCTTTCATGTTGTGAAGATTTGCAATGGGTGGAGTCCTTCAAGTAGTTGGCACGTGGAGAGAGGAGGAAGAAAGAGAGAGAGAAGTCGACGTGGAGAGTAGGGAGAGAGGAGAGTTCTTAAAGGTAGAAAATAATTTATTGCAACTCAAAAAAATCAAATAGGCTTTGGTCTCTATTTAAAGAGAACCAAATACAATCACAAACCTAATTGTAGTTCTAACAAGTTTAGGAATTGCATATTCCTAAATAAGCTCAATCTAAAATTAATTTATCATAATTTGGACTCAATTAATTACTAAAAATAAGTTACTACATGCGGCACAAAGGCAACAAACTCTAAGCCTATTCCAACTCACACATACATACAACTCCAGGTGCTTATTTGGGTCCACTGGCTTAGTTGAAGAAAATGAGAGTAATCAAATTACTAAGTCGATCCTACACCTCTTTATATACAGAGAGGTGAGAAAAATATAATAAGAGTCTAATGATAAAAGACAAAAGACAAAAAGACCTTCAACATAATGTAACACTCCCCCTCAAGCTGAAGCATATATATGAATCATACTTAGCTTATTTCTACACTTCTCAAACATAGGGCGAGATAACGACTTAATAAACATATCTGCAATCTGTTCTGAAGAAGCCATGCACGAAGTGCAAAGCAGACCTTGCTGAATTAAGCTCCTTGTATAGTGACAATCCACTTCAACATGTTTAATCCTTTCATGGAACATGGGTTTATTAGTAATGTACGTGGCTGCCCTGTTATCACCATGCATCTCCATGGGCTCCTGTAACTGAACATGAAGATCTTGCAACAAGGATTTAACGCAAATCATCTCTATTGCCGTTTATGTCATAGCTTGATATTCCGACTCTGCACTGGAACGAGAGACCACACTTTGCTTTTTACTCCACTAGGAAACAAAATTGCTTGCTATAAATATATAGAAGCCTGTGGTAGACTTCCTATCACCAAGATCACCAGCATAGTTAGCTTCAGAATAACCCACAACTGTCATAAAGGCTCCTCTCTGAAACAAAAGACCACGTCCAAGAGTTCTCAAGGTATCTAAGTATCCACATCACTGCTTGCCAATGTGCATCTGTGGGCTTGTTTAAAAATTGGCTTAACTTCCCAACTGCTAAAGTAAGGTCTAGCCATGCGATAGTCAGGTATAAAAGTTTGCCTACCAGCTGTCTATAGGCCTTGCTATCAACCATTTTTGCTGCACTATCATAAATATGTACCTTTGGATCCAAAGAGGTATATGCTCCCTTGGATCTTAGCATCACTGCCTCTTGGAGTATGTCAAGAGCAAATTTCCTCTGAGACACTACAATTTCCTCTTTACTATGAGTAACCTCAATTCCCAAGAAATAACAGAGTCCTCCCAAGTCCCTCATAACAAACTGCTGACCTAGAAACTCCTTTATCTTAGAAACACTCGACTTGTCATCTCTCGTGACAATTAGATCATCCACGTACACAAGTAGTGCCATCACACCATGACACGCCCGCCTTACAAAAAGAGAATGATTAGATGATGACATGTGCATCCCAATCGTAGCTAAAGCCTATGACAGTTGTTGGAACTAGGTAGGGGGCTTTGTTTTAGGCCATAAATAGCCTTTCTCAACTTGCATATGCACTGCCCCTAAACCTTGAAACCTAGGGGTTGCTGCATGTAAACTTCTTGGAGGTCACCATATAAAAACGTATTTTTGACATCAAGCTGATAAAGGGGCCAACCTTGATGTGCTGCCACCGAGACTAATAAACTGTGGAGACGAGCCACCGGAGAGAGTGTTAAAGAAGTTTTCTCCATAAGTTTGGGTGAATCTTTTTGCAACAAGCCTGCCCTTGTACCATGAAATAGACCCATTAGGGTTGTATTTCAAGGCAAAGACCCAACGAGCTCCAACAAGATGTGTTCCAGAAGGAAGTGGTGCCAGCTCCTAGGTTCCCCTATCACGAAGGGCAAACATGTCGTCGTCCATGGCAACATGTCATTTTGAATTGAGTAGAGCCTGGTGGTAGGTGGCTGGGATCTTCGCAACAGATACGGTAGCAGCAAAGGCGTGCAAAGACACCAACTTAGGCAGTGGAGACAATACTTCCTGTCACTTTGTAATGTGCACATGAATGGGGGGCCTTTCGAATAGCAATGGGAATATCATCCTCCACCTCTGTTGACACTGTACCTGAGGGGACAACCACTGTCGCTGACATGGTATTTGAATCAACATCCGCTGTTCTAGACTCTGTACTTGGAGTATCCTGAGGAGAAATAGCCTTTAGGTTCTCAACACTAACCAGAGGAAACTGTGGAATAGAAGAAGAGGGTGGCTTTGGCCTGTAAGAAACTGGCATATGATAAATGTGACCCTTGAATGTGCTCTCATTTGCTGGTACAGCCTGAATGTGCTGGTAGATGGCTCTATAGAAGGGGAATCTCTACTATTTGAGAAGACACCAAAGGGTACAGGAGCAATTGGCATAGGAGCATAATTTGGCACACTCTGCAACTTTCTGGCAGCAATAGAAAAGTAAGGAACTGCTCCATGAAATGTGATATCAGCAGTAATGTAATGCTTCTGGTGCAGAGGATCAAAGCACCGATACCGCTTTCGAGTATGAGAGTAACCAAGAAACACATATTTGATTGCTTGTGGTGCTAATTTATTTCGACCGGGTCCAAGAAGATGAACAAAAGCCACACACCCAAATGTCTTGGGTGGAATACCAAACAACTCTACACCTAGATATGACACCAGCCATGGTACTTGATCATGAATAGCCAAGGAGGGCAATCTATTAATGAGATAGCAAACCGTGAGAACTGCATCACCCCATTAAGTATGTGGCACATTGTTCTGAATAAGAGTTCTGATCATGTCAAGAATATGTCTGTGCTTCCTCTATGCAACCCCATTTTGCTGAGGGGTGTGAGGAGATGAAGCCTGATGAATGATACCATGTAAGCCATAGAAGCCTGCCAACCAGAGGGTGCAAAACTCCAATGCATTATTCGATCTGACTGTCTTGATGCGGACACAAATTGATTCTTTATTTCCAACACAAACATCTCAATAAGAGGACCCACTTGAGAATTGTTTTTCATGAGGAATAATCAAGACAATTGAGAGAAATCATCAACTACAATCAAATAGAAGCGACATCCTTGTCTATTAGGAGTCCTGCTGGGACCTTAGATATCAAGATGCATCAACTAAAAACATGTAGATGTGCGTGGTCCTGCTACAACTAGAAAGGAAGATCAATGGCGCTTCCCAAGTTGACATTTATCATAAGAAAGCTGTATGGTTGGAGACAAATGTGGAATGAGGCTCTGTAGTTTATCTAAAGATGGATGACCCAACCTCCTATGCCACTGTAATGCACTCCCTTAAGCAGAGCTAATTTAACATGTTGCAGTCGTGGGGCCCTGAACAAGTCGATAAACGCCTCATTCTTCATATCCACTACCAATAATCTTCCTTGTTATTTGATCTTTGAAGGTGCATCCAAACTCATCAAAGATGACACAACAGGTGATTTGCTTGATGATTTCACTAACAGAAAGCAAATTCATGGACAAGTTCGGAACAAACAGGACCTTGTTGAGTTGTATAGATGGGGTAACCGTAACTGCTCCTGACCATTAATAGGCATGTCGCCTGTCAGCCACCTGCACAGTGCGATCTTGTGAAATGGATTGAGTTTGTCCAAAACACTGCGGATTCCCGTCTAGATGATTTGAAACACCTGAGTTTATCAACCACGTCACACCAGTGGTTGGAGAAGAGTCAGCCACGATAATTTCCAACACAATCTTTGACTTAGGAGAAGTTGACATGTCCTTAAGGGCCATACAAACAACTCAGCCAGTCGTCTCTCCACTAGAATTCAGACCACCTGAATTACTCCTTTTGCATAAAACCACACTACCTAGATCTGAATTTTTATTTTCTCCAATACTTGTAGATTTGACTTTGATGCCACACGAGAATAGACACCCCAAAACTTTCTCAACAACACGAATAATACCAATTTTGATACAACAGAGGGGAATACACACTCTAAAACTGAATTGAAAGGGGAATGCACACCTCAAACTAAACCACAATAGGGGGATACACACTTCAAAATCTAAGGAAGAAATCTGTAAAATACCATTAAAGCACCTTTCCGGAAGATCCTTGGATCTAAACCTCCATCAATCGCTGTCCAAGGAGCCTTCGATCAGACTAGGGCAGAGATGTGCCCTCTCTTTGCTGCCAAACACCAACAGTGAGAGAGAGAGAGAGAGCATGAGGGAAAAGGATTGGCCTGGGCAGCGGTCGACCTGGGCGGCGGTTGCTGGTAGCGCCGTTGGGCAGCGGGTGGTTTGGAGATGGCCTACTCGTTGTTGGCGGTTGCTACTGTTGGTGGTGTTGGTGGCCGATGCTGTCGGCAGCGGTGGTGGGGTGGGGGGGGGGGGTGATGGTTGGGGTTAGGGTTTCTTTGGTGGAGCTCTCAACTTGGCTCCGATACCAAGTTGAAGAAAATGAGAGTAATCAAATTACTAAGTCGGCTCTAAACCTCTTTATATAGAGAGAGGTGATGGAAAAATAACAAGAGTCCAACGATAAAAGATAAAAGACAAAAGGACCCTCAACATAATGTAACAGATGTTGCGAAATGGCACTGTCATGTGGCTACTTACTGCTGATGCCGCCATGTGGCACTTGCCATGTGGCTTTATTCCACCTTAACACGCCCCCTCAAGTTGAAGCAGGAGATGGTGAAGACCTGTATGATTTTTTTTCCTGAACTTTTGTGAGTTTATCTGCATCCATGTATGCACCCTGATCTTTTTTGAACGTATTTTTTGGTGCAACTGCAAGTCTCTTGCAACTTCGGTAGTTGTTGCTTCTTTGCGAACCTTGAAAGTCATTGCTATGGCCACAATTGTCTTCACTTCTTGATTGATGCCTAAAGCCTCTCTAAATTTGCGGATGTAAATGAGATTACGCAATTCTTCTTTTCCTACTTTGCCTTAGCCCTCTCTTGATTTTTAAGTTTGCTCTCTAGGATAACATGGAGTTTGTAGATGATTTGGGCCTCTGCATCAGCCATGACTACAACTTAGGTGGTCTTTGTGCCTCTTCTTGTACATCAAGGAGTCAAGTGCTATATCTTGCTGTTCTCTGGTATGTGAAAGGTTCACGTGCCCCTTGAACTTCAACTTTGAGGAATCTATACCTCTTCTTGAATGCCCCAGAGACAATGTCTTTTGGTTGGCTTTCCCAGGTGCATGAGTTCATGTGCCTCGAATAATGAACTTGGCGTGCGCTCGACCTTCGACACGACTCCAAGTGTCATGCTTGGAGAGAAATCGCCTTCTCTCTTACACGTGCGTGATCAATGGCTAGGAGGGCTTGCTCTGATAACATGTGAAGATTTGCAATGTGTGAAGGAGCCCTTCTTCAAGTAGTTGGGGTGTGGAGAGAGAGAGAGAGATTGGCGTGAAGAGTAGGGAGAGAGGAGAGGAGTTTTTGAATGTAGAAAATATTTAATTGTAATTCAAAGAAATCAAGTGGGTTTTGCTTTCTATTTAAAGCAAAGCATATCCAATCACAACCCTAATTGCAATCTTAACAAATCTAGGTATTACATGTCCTAAATTAACTCAATCACAATCAATTATTTCTAAAATTAATCTATCCTAATTTAGACTCAATCAATTCTAAAAATAAGTTGGCACATGTGACACAAAATCAACAAACCCTAAACCTATTCCAACTCACACATGCATACAGCTCTACGTGTCCATACGGGCCCA
Source organism: Thalassia testudinum (assembly GCA_037157565.1). NCBI lineage: Eukaryota > Viridiplantae > Streptophyta > Magnoliopsida > Alismatales > Hydrocharitaceae > Thalassia > Thalassia testudinum. The sequence continues at coordinate 56,668,164 of JAZHRO010000002.1, forward strand.
ATTGCCATGTGGTCACCGGTTGCTGCTGCCACGTGACACTTGCTACATGGATTTATTCCACGTTAACACATCAATTTTTATCACTAAAACAAAAAATTTATATTTCTCGTTACTTTTAACTCATATCTTTATTTTTTTTACTTATTTTATTTGCTTTGTTACAAAATATAAGATATAAGTTGTTTATGAGTTTAAATTTTTTGTTATTGAATAGGAAAGACATATTGGAAAGATGTTGATAACAAATATAAATTTTAACTAATAAACAACTCACTCAACGTGATTGATTTTATCGGTTGGGTTGGATTTGATAGTGTAATAGGTTGATTGGGATAGAAAAAAATCTCAACCTACATATCATGGGTTGGGTTTGGATTAGGACCAACTCCACTTGTGTGCACCCCTATCTAGACGAATAGTCACTCTTGGATTAGAGATGTGGTGGCTCTTTGGCCCTTATGGCTCCACCACAATGCCGTAGGTTTTAGGGGTGAGTGGGTGTGGGTGGAAAATGTGGGGGAGAGAAACTTCTGATTTGTCTGAGCTATGGTCTAATCACCTGTATGTGTGTTATAATTTTTCACAATGAAGTTGATGATTACTTATCTCTGGTAGTCATACTTTTTCCTTAAAAAAAAAACCTTTATGGAGAAATTTCCTTGAGTTGGCGATTAGCATCAAGGGGAACTTGCCATTACCATGAGGATGCACCCATATTTTCACGAAAAGTTGAAAACTTTGGACAGATGATTCAGTCCAATTTTCTAATTGCATAATACTTAATCTGTGATTTTTTAATTAATCGCTACTCGGACCCTGAAACTCCTTTATACGTGAAATTTGCTTATTGACAGAAACATTAGAAAACCATGGATATTTATTGGATCAGAGGTTAATACATTATTATTATGGATATTCGCAAGGTATAAAAAGCTTAATTTACAGTAAATCCAGTTCAGAACCAATCAGCATGTTTGTTTTATACAACCTCACTTTCCGATGTTCTAGAAGTAAGCTGCGAGGTGCCTATATTGGTTCTGACGTTTACTTCATTTGTGTCACACAAGATACCCCAAGATGTAAATAGGAAACTGGCTTTGGTTGAGGCGAGCAATTTATCTGCTAAACAGTGGCTTGAAAAGATGAGGTCATTGTTTATTAGCAAAGGTTCCAGTTTTACTTCCCGAAGTGTTCTTACTGGTGATGCATACAAGGGGACGGAAGAAATTGGTATACCATCAGAGATTGCAAAGAAAATGACCTTTGAGGAGAGGGTTACCGAGTGGAATATAAAGAATTTGCAAGAACTTGTTGACAGTCGTCAATGCTTGAGATATAGGGATGGGTTTTCTACGTATTCCACAGAAGAGGGGTCAAAAGGTTATACATCATTGATGATCGGTCAGGTTGTGAGTAGGAGAATTATGAATGGAGATATTGTCTTTGTCAATAGGCCCCCTACAACTCATAAACATGCCTTGCAGGCATTTTCTGTCTACATACATGATGATCACACAATAAAAATAAACCCCCTTATTTGTGCTCCATTTGGAGCTGATTTCGATGGGGATTGTGTCCACATCTTCTATCCACAGTCTCTTGCTGCAAAAGCAGAGGTGAGGGAGTTGTTCAGTGTTCAGCAGCAACTATGTAGTTCCCACAGTGGGACATTGAACATTCAGTTTGTAAATGACTCATTGCTAGCACTAAAGCTCATGTGCAGGACATCATTCTTAAGGAAGTCAACAGTTCAGCAACTATCCATGTTTACACCCTGTAGTCTACCCACACCTTCTGTGATCAAAGCCAATGGTTCTGGCCCTCTTTGGACGGTTCTGCAGATATTGCAAACTGCTCTTCCATGTATGCTTGACTGTCTAAGTGAGAAAATTTTGATTAGGAATGGAGAGATTGTGAAGCTTGAATTTTCTAAGGATAGTCTCCACCTTTTGCTTAGTGAGATAGCAATGTCAATTCTCCGTGGAAAAGGTCCCAAGGAAGCATTGAAGTTTTTTAATACTTTGCAACCTTTACTAATGGAAATTCTGTTTCTGGAGGGCTTCAGTATAAGTTTGGCAGACTTTCATATCCCAAAATTCATCATGGATGAAGTTAGAAAGGGTCTCCAAGAGATCTCATGCCTGCTAAACCAGTTAAGATTATCATATAATGAACTCGTTGATTTAGAAGTTGATAATCGCTTAAAAGAAAGCAAAGCTTCCATCAAGGATTTTATCGTGGGGAGTTCTGCATTGGGCAACTTAATTGACATGAAGAGTGACTCTTCCATTTTTAAACTGGTTCAGCAGCTTGGTTTTGTTGGTCCCCAACTTTTTATTAGAGGAAAGCTCTATTCAAGGTCTCTTGTTGATGACATTTTCTCCCATCATGTAAAGAAATTCATTGCTGACGGAGTTGATCATCCTTCTGAGGCTTATGGCTTGATAAGAAGTTCATTTTTTCATGGTCTCAACCCTTACGAGGAGCTGATACACTCCATTTCAACTCGAGAGGTTATTGTTCGCTCATCCAGGGGGCTTGCTGAGCCTGGAACATTATTTAAGAATTTAATGGCTGTTCTACGTGATGTGACTATCTGCTATGATGGGACAGTTCGTAACATGTGTAGCAATTCGATTATTCAGTTTGAGTATGGAAGTGCCTCACACTATGCACCACCTGGTGAACCTGTTGGCGTATTGGCTGCCACTGCAATCTCTAAGCCTGCGTATGCTGCTGTTTTGGATTCCTCACAGGCCACTAACTTATCATGGGAGCTCATGAAGGTATCCACATGGCAACTCTTCGTTCTTTGCTCTTTAGTACTTTAAAAGCCTCATGCAATGGTAATTTACATTATGTTGGACTTTGTGTCCAGGAAATACTTCTTTCTAAAGTAGCGTTTAAAAATGATGTTAAAAGTCGCCGGGTAATGTTATTTTTGGAGGAGTGCAGTTGCGGGAAGATGTTCTGTAAGGAGAAAGCAGCCATCCTTGTTCAAAATTGTCTTAAAAAGGTGACCCTGAAGGAATGTGCAACTAATTTCTCCATCTGGTATGGATATATTTGTCATTTTCCTAACTTTGGAGTCAATATCTTTTTGTTTCTTCTACTATTTTAAATTATTTATACTATTGTTGACTAGCAAATTTATTTTGAATTTCTTGTTCTTTACTAGGTATGAGAATTCGTTTGTCTTGCTTGATGGCACGGAAATGAATCCTTGCCTTGTTGGTCACATACACCTTAAGAAGGTTGTTTTGGTTTTATATGACTTTCTTCTTGATGAAGTTTTTCATTATGTGATGTTCTGTAACAGTTGCTGAGGGAAGCTTTTTGATGGTCATGTTATTGGTTGACAGGATTGCCTATCTAGGATGAATTGTACTTCCATTGGGATTCTTCGAAAATGTGAAGAGGCTCTCAGTCATTATAAGAAGAAAAAGAGTCAATTTTCATCCATATTTCGAGGAGTTGTACTATCTGCAAGGTGCCTTTAATATATTTTATCTTGTTATTTTATTCTTTTGCTAGTCCTTCCTAGTGAGTTTGAGAAGTGCGGATCTTGATAGCCTTGGAGGATCAAGTGACTAGCATACAAGAACATTTGTTTTGTTAATGTTTGACCTACTTATTGCTATGATTTTTGTTCAATTAAAATTTCTTGATAATGTAATCACTATTCCTTGCAGATGTCTTGCAAACTTTGCTTACTTGGGCTGTGTGTCTTGGTTTCCTGTTTTTTTTTTTGTTGGGTTGGGGTGGAATCTGTGAAAATCTAGAATTTGATGCTGAAAAGCAATTCATCCTTTCAAACAAACCCTAGTACATATCATCACTAAAAAGTTCAAAAAATAATAGAACAACTCTAAGGTGACTTTCTCACTTGGCCCGGTAGCCCGAGGCGATCGCCTTAACAACATTGCAATGTGTAAGCAAAGAATTGCTGGAAATATAGCAAATTATGCCAAGCTTTAGCGAGGAGAGTAAGGTGAGGGGTTGCATTTGGGTGGTTGCCTAGACAACTTTTTTGTCGCCTGGTTTCCACGAGACTTTAAGAGTTTTCTTTGCTTTTACACTATATACATATGTATGCTAATGTTATATATGGATCTGGTACTAACAACTTTGATATGCTCGCAAATTTTCGTTTAGGTTTAATATATGTTACTAGCTTAGTCTACTATTTGTCTATTAAGATATGTAAGTTGTGTGTGTCTATATATTTATATATATACACACGCACACACACCAAAGGAGGGTTTTGCCACGTGTGTGGCCCTTCCGATTCTCAACTCTCAAACTCTCTCTGCCCCCCTTACTCTCTCACGTACACTCATTAATTCCTCTCCTCTTCTCTCTCTCGACATTTAATATTGTTCCCCTTGCCCCTACTCTCCAATGATCTCTCCCTCCCTCCCTCTCTCTCTCTCTCTCTCTCTCTCAACGAAAGCTGGTCTTATCTCTCCACAATCTCCCATTACCGAATCTCTTCTTTCGTCTCTCTTCCCCCTCAACTTAATTATTCCCATTCATTTGTTTCTTCCGCTTCTCATCTCTCAAACTGCCCCACCCTACTCACTCTTGTACCCATACTAATTAATTCCTCTCCTCTTCTCTCTCCTGACATTTAATGTTGTTTCCCTTGACCCTGCTCTCCCATGATCTCTCTCTCTCTCTCTCTCTCTCAACGAAAGCTGGTCTTATCTCTCCACAATCTCTCATTACCGAATCTCTTCTTTCATCTCTCTTTCCCCACTCAACTTAATTACTACCGTTCATTTGTTTCTTTATCTCACTTCATTTTTTTTTTCAACCCCAACTACACCTCTTAATTTTTGCCATTTCCTTTTACTTTAGAAATCTGCTTTACAATTAAAAATTAAAAATTTTTGTTTTGAGTTCTTTAGACAACTCTTATATTTGGAATCAACTATTGTATTTAAATGTAGAGTAGTTGAAATGGAATTTGTTTTTAGGATATTGGACTCTTTTTACCTTAAACGGACCTAAGGGAAAGGTATTTCTAGATCTAAGTATGGTACATTTTTAAGAACAATAATGGAAATTTGGACTAATGAGAAAAATCATGATCATGTTGTAATTCACTACCACAGGAAAATAAAATATAACCAAAAAATAAAGAAATGCACGTTGTAACGTGCTTTGCAGCAGGCATCCCTTAATTTTCAATCGATGTGTTTTGGTTTTCCACCGAAATACATCAGTGAAAATTAAAATATACCGGTTGAAAATGAAAACACATCGGTGTATTTTAGTTTTTCATTGGTGGAAAATGGGTTTTCACTTGGAAGTGGAATGTGATTTTCACCTATGAGTTTTGGGTTAAGATTTCGGATTTAGGGTTTATGAAAAGTGATTTTACATGTAACAAGTGATTTTTTACCTTTGAATTTTGGGTTTAGGTTCCTGTCTCTCTCTCTCAATCTTGGCAACATTATTTGTTACTTATTCCTCTTTCTTTTTTTTTTCTTTATTTAGGTTATTTTTAACTTACAGAAATATCTTTTTCTTATACACATTGTACAGATCATATATTATTATCTTATTATTTAAGATAGACTACTATTCCAATTATTGAAATAAAAATGACAATGTGTATATTGGATGACTTAATAAATTATATTATATATATTTTTTGTATTTTCCATCATTAATAATATTATTTCTGTCGCGAAGTGTGGGCTTGTCCATTAGTGTGTGTGTGTGTATAAAATGTGGCTACCTTAAGGGGGGAGCCAATTGGCTACCTTCGATGTGTTTAATTTCGTTTATGGATCACATATTATCATGAAATTTTAGGAATTAAAATTAATTAATACAAGAAAGGCGTGTTTCAAGGTTCATTTGAATCAGAGATTCTTAGCGCTACATCATGCAGGGTTGATTTTTAGTACTATTTTTGCAGTTGAAAATTTGACATTGCTGATGGATTGGATGAGATTGTTTGATTGAGTTGAAACTTTATACAACTGTCTGACATATTAGGATAGGGAGATCCCTAAAGTTTCATGGAGATTTGTATATGAAGTTAAAAGCGTCGGAGGTAATCAATTGGCTACCCAATAGGGTAACCACATTTTACTATATATATGTCACTATCTTGGTTTGGTAGATACATATAATATATGTTTGGGTTGTTTGTTTTAGCTTGTAATAGCATACGTACTGTGGAGATTGGTGCAACGCGGAGGAGTGAAGGCTCCTTGGTGTGGCAAATATAGTCCATGTGGGGATTGTTCCATGTTGGAATAGAGAGAGAGAGGGCAGCAGTCGGCGGGGAGAGCGAGAAAGGAGAGGAGTTGGAGATGTTGGAAGTATTGATTTATTAACTCAAGGCTCAAAGGGTTACAAAGACTTTTTTATAGAAGAGAGAACATATTATAATCCCTTAAAATAGAAAACAAATCAAATCTTATCTCCTAATTTAGAAAGACCAAATCCTAATTAACAAATAGTGTTTTAAATGTCGACGGCAAGGCCATTTTCGAAAGTGTGCTTGCCAACACGAAGAAGTTATTGAAATGCAGGGATGCCGCCGGCATACTACCCATTTCGTTGGCATGCCGATGAAATCAGCGGCATGCCGACAGGTCCTGAGCGGGTTGAGTGCTACCTGGTCCAGGTGCGGGCGAGCGTTTGAAATTTGAAAATGGCGTTGAGGTCTGGGGAAAATATGAAAATGGTGTCGTAGGTTAACACACACACACACAATTTTAGCATTTTTACATTATTTTTAGTATTTTTGTGATTTTTTATCGGCAAGTTGTCGGCATGCCATCGGTATGCCCATCGGCATGGCCATTGAAAAACAGACATTTCCATAGCATGCCCACTGCATGCACACTTAGAATTCTTTCGGCACGGTATCGAAATCGGCATTTTGAACCTTGTTAACAAATCAAATCCTCTAAATATCTTACTAAAAATCAACATACTGACTAAAGACAAAACTTGCAATATAAGAAAACCCAAAATAGGACTCAAACCTTCAAAATTGGCATCCCTTGGTGCCTTTGGCTGATTGCCACGTGGCCTAACTAGCTGCCACATGGCACTACAGCACATTATTCTCAACAGTCTCCCTCGAGTCAAGGTCAGGAGGATGATGACTTGCTTAAACTTGGTGATGAGGCTAGATGTCCTACCATTCTTCTTCTTCGAGTGTTGTGCTCTCAACTTTGTCCTTGGAAGAAGCCACGATGTAGCTTCTTGCAACCTTCGGAGTTGTTGCTTCTGTGGCAACCTCAATAGTTGTTGCGACAGCCGCTGTAATCTTCTTTTCTTTTTCTTCTTGAGATTTTCGAGGGTCGAAGAGTCCATCCATGAGTTTCTAGTAGCGCACCTTGCCTGGATTTTTAGGAAAGAAACTTCTTGGATTGACCATTACTCTTTTCGCAACTTGGGAAGTTGTCTCTTCTTTTAGCAATCTCGAAAGTCGTTGCGTAGACTGTGGTGTTCTCTTCTTGGAATGGTAAAATGATGTGCGACCCCATAAATGATTTTTGACATCTTTTCTACGGGAAAATCTCCTCTTTCGGAGGAGAGTAAAAAATCGGATATAAAGTGTTAATTGGAAGAGTATGAAGATCACAAATCATATAACTTGATAGATCTCCTCTTTCCTCTTTTGGGTCTTGAACTTCGCCATCTTCGTCGACAACACGACTTTGGTGGTATCTGTCATCTTCTCTAATCCATGATCCTTCTACTCCGTGTAAGGCACTGGATGTCACTAGTAGGATTTGTTGAAGAAGACCGCGCACGTGTGGCCTTGTTGTTGACACGAAGGGAACGTGTACAAGAGAGACAAATTCTCTTCTATTCTCTAAATACGCGCACACCAAGGATCGTAGATTGTAGGCTCTGATACAATGTGGAGGTTGCCGCATGTGGAGCGTGGAGGCTCCCTTGGCAAGTGGAAAAATAGCCCAACAGAGGCTGTTCCACGTTGAGATTAGGCAGAGAGAGAGAGGGCAGCATCCATCGGCTGCTTGAAGGTGGCATGCTGGTTATGGGGCTAGTGACAATGGTGTTCGGCGACAGAGGTGGTGGCCGACTACCTTTGAGAAAGAAAGGGAGAGTTTTGGAAAAGTGGGAAATATTATTGCTTGACTGAAGATCAAATACAATAGGAAGGTTCTCTTTATAGAGAACATATCCTCTATAACAAAAAACAAATCCTATCTCCTAATTGAGATGGAATGAATACCAAACAAATCACTAAAAACAACTTTCCTAAAATCAACTTAACAAAATAACAAAACTTGGGACTTAAGCAAACCAAAACTAGGACCCTTGGTTGACCTAGTCGTTGACCCTGAGGGCCTCTGTCCTGTTGCCATGTGGCATTGCCACGTGGCCTCCTTATTTCCAACACTCCCCTGTTTGTTGCAACATAAGGACTCGTAGATGCTCAACTCCTCCAACAGTGTCTCCATCTTCTCATAATATTTAGTTAAGGAGAGATCTCCCTGAGTAGTTGTCTATATACGAGTATATAGATTAGTAATATGGGTGTTACTTGATTTTTAGGCGTACCTTTTCTTGAGGGCCGTCCAAATCTCATATGTGCTCCTTTTATAAAGCACGTTCTAGGTGATGGAAGGGTCCATCGAATTCATGAGTTAGTTCATGACGATGTAGTTCTCATTCTCTTGCTTCTTTTTCTTCTTGTCATCCTTTTGCTCCGGTGGCTTTTCAAGGAGAATGTTGAGTTTCCCCTAGCTTGTGACGAATATCTTGAAGGTGTGAGCCCACAAGATATAGTTGGAGGCTCCCCGCAACTTGATGGTTGTTCTAGAGATAGCCATTTTACTTTCTCTCTGGCCCAACGTGTCATCGATGACCGTGGTGGTGTCTGTCATCTTCTACGATCTTCCTTCTCTGTGTAAAGCATTGGATTTGTCGATGAAGATTTCGTTGGAGACGGAAACTACACACGTGGTCAAGAACACGCATACGCCAAAAGCGCCTAAAGTGTAGGCTTTGATACCATGTGACGATTTGTGCAATACGGTGGTGTGGAGGCTCTCCCACGTGGGGAGAATATGCATCAGTATGCTACTGCAGGCTGTCCCTGTTCCACGCAACATGGAGGAGAAAGAGATGGCTGCAATTAGTGAAGAAGAGAGGGAGAGAGAGGGAGTTGTATTGGTTGAAAGAACTATTTCATTGACTCAAGGATAAAAGGATTACAAAGACTCTTTTTATAGAAGAAAGAACGTATTATAGTCTCTTAAAACAAAAAACAAATCAAATCTTATCTCCTAATTTTAGAAAGACTAAATCCTAATTAACAAATCAAATCCTCTAAATAATTTACTAAAAATCAACATCTAACTAAAGACAAAACTTGCAATGTAAGAAAACCCAAAATAGGACTCTAAGACCTTCAAAATAGGTGCCTCTTGGTGCCTCTGACCGAGAGGCACGTGGCCTAACTGGATGTCACATGGCACTGCCACGTGGCACATTATTCCCAACACATACCATGCATATAATGTATGTGTGTACATATTGTATGTTAATACAAATACATATGTTATTTTGACTTAAATATGATAGGATTATTCCTTTTTCTTTCACTTCAATTGTGTTATTATATGTTTCATATGAAAATAGACGTTACCATGTCAATTGTGTTATTATATGTTTCATATGAAAATAGACGTTACCATGTGAGTTGGTTAGGCATATTCGATAGTTTAAAAAATAAAAAGAGTTGTTTGCTTGATTCTCGTTGATTCAATTGTGTGATCACCTTTTTGTCACCTCTTACAGCAGGTGATTAAGGACCTTGCCACCTTGTAGTCACCTGCCACCTTGACAACTTTGGCTCATTGTATTGAAAACTCAGTATTCTGAGCTTGTGGCCATAACTACTGTCACCTAAGGGCAATTTTGTGGGTAGGTAGTAGGTACATCCACTACCTACTACCTGAACTCCGCCTATGTTGAGATTCATGTGCTTTTTCATTACCGGTCCCAAGCCCGGGTAAAGGAGGAGGGTTGCGTTAGGTAGCCGACAGCCAGCGTAAAATTTGTCGGATCTTTAAACATGGATTCTAGCAAACACTTTGATTTCGTTGGGGTGTTCCCTACTTGCGACGCGCTGCATCGACGTCTGGGTGTAGTGATAAATGAGGAAGGGTTCTCGCATGAGGAACGCATGCGAGTAAAGAAGTTAGTTCCGCTATATCGCCGCCCGGATGTAGTCCAAAATGAGCAAGTGTTCTTGCATGAGGAACGCATGCGAGTAAAGAAGTTAGTTCCGCTACATCGCTGCCCGGATGTAGTCCAAAATGAGCAAGGGTTCTCGCATGAGGAACGCATGCGAGTAAAGAAGCTAGTTCCACCACTTCGTCATCGAAGTGTGTCACAAAGAATGCTGAGATTCGGTAGTTGGAATATTGGTACCTTGACCAGCAAGCTCATGGAGATTGTTGATACAATGGTAAGGAGAAGGATTCAAATTCTTTACCTTCAAGAGACAAAGTGGGTTGGTGAAAAAGCAAAGGAAATCGAGAGAACATGTTTCAAACTTTGGTATTCAGGAAGGGACAAAGGTAGAAACGGCGTGGGTATTATGATTCATAATGATTTGAAGGAGAGCGTGGTTGAGGATAAGAGATTGGGTGATCGAATTATTTTGATAAAATTAATCTTAGAAGAAGAGATCTTGAATGTCATTTCAGTTTATGCACCTCAAGTTGGTCTAGAGGAAAGAATAAAGAACAAATTTTGGGGAGAGCTTGATATGATAATTCAAGGAATCCCACAGACAGAAATGATTTACTTGGGTGGAGATTTAAATGGGCATGTGGGAAAAGATGCTTTAGAGTATGCAGGAGTGCATGGAAATCATGGTTTTGGTGTTAGGAATGAAGAATGGAAGACGTTCCTTGATTTTGCTATGGCTTATGATCTTTTCATAGCAAATACTTTCTTCAAAAAATGGGAAGAGTATTTGATTACCTATAAAAGTGGCTTAACAAGAACGCAGATCGATTACTTTGCTTTGAGAAGAAAGGATTGTTTATCTTGTAAGGATTGCAAGATTATTCCAGGGGAGAGTTTAACTGCTCAACATCGTCTTTTGGTGTTGGATGTTCATTTGAAGAAGACAAAGAAGAGAAAATTAGTGTCTAAGGATTTGAGAATTAAATGGTGGAATCTTAAGAAAGAGCAAGTGAGATTTAAAGAGAAGATGATGCAACAAAAGGCTTGGGATCTTGATGGTAGTGCTGATGAAATGTGGTTAAATATGGCAAACTGTATTAGGAAGGTGGCAAAGGAGGTGTTAGGCGTGTCTAAAGGAGGTGTTCCAGGACAAAAGGAGGCTTGATGGTGGAGGAAGTGCAGGAGAAGTTTAAAATTAAAAGAGCCTGTTTTAAAACCTTAGATCGCGATAAGACCGATGAAAATATGGAAAACTACAAAAGAGCAAAGAAAGAAGCAAAGAAAATTGTTAGTGAAGCAAAAGCAAAAGCTTGGGAGTATTTTTATAAGAAACTTGATTCTAAAGAAGGTGAAAAAGATATTTTCAAGTTAGCTAAAGCAAGAGAGCGGAAAGCAAAGGACCTTACGCATGTAAGATGCATCAAGGATGAAGAAGGAAGGGTGCTTATAGCTAGTGAGGATATAAAGACAAGATGGAAAAGATATTTTCATAAGCTATTTAATGAAAAACAAAAGAATAATATCATCTTAGGGGAGTTAGTTAACTCCGAAGAGTATGTGAATCGATCATGTTATCGAAGGATACAAAAGAAAGAAGTAGAGGAGGCTCTGAAGATGATAAAAAGTGGGAGGGTTGGGCCTGATGATATTCCTATAGACGTCTGGAGAATGACGGGAGACGGGGTATAACTTGGCTCACAAATTTATTTAATACTGTGTGGAGAGGCAAGAAGATGCCAGAGGAATGGAGGAAAAGTTTTGTGGTACCTTTATACAAGAACAGGGGTGATATACAAGATTGTTCCAACTATAGAGGTATTAAGTTGATAAGTCATACGATGAAACTTTGGGAAAGAATAATTGAAAGAAGGGTGAGGCAAGTCTCTATGGTAACTGAAAATCAATTTTGCTATATGCCAGGCAGGTCTACTATTGAGGCAATACACCTCTTGAGACGTATGATGGAGACATACAAAGTGAAGAAAAATGATTTACATATGATTTTTATTGATTTGGAGAAGGCCTATGTTTCTGTCCCAAGAGATCTTGTGGGGAATTTTGGAGAAGAGACAAGTACCAATTATATATATCAACCTCATAAAGGATATGTACTATGGAGCTGCAGCTTTTGTAAAGACTAAGGATGATTTGACAGACTACTTTGATATCACCATTGGTCTGCATCAAGGTTCGACTTTAAGTCCTTATCTTTTTGCCTTGGTTATGGATGAGTTGACGAAGCATATCCAAGTTGAGGTGCCTTGGTGTATGTTTTTTGCTGATGACATTGTGTTGGTTGATGAGACAAGAGATGGAGTGAACAGAAAACTTGATCTTTGGAGAGAAGCCCTGGAAGATAAAGGATTACGCATAAGTAGGACGAAGACTGAGTATATGGAATGTAAGTTTAGTAGTAGAGGGAACAACGAAGGGATTGATGTAAAAATTGGAGAAGAGTGCATTCCAATGAAATATATTTTTAAGTACTTGGGATCCATTTTCCAACATGATGGTGGAATTGATGGAGATGTTACACATAGAATTAATGCAGGGTGGTTGAAATGGAGGGGTGCTTCTGGTGTTCTCTGTGATAAGAGGGTTCCTTTAAAAGTCAAAGGAAAATACTATCGAGCTGTGGTAAGATCAGCTATGTTGTACGGTTCTGAATACTAGGCTATAAACTATAGGCATGTACAGAAGATGTCTGTGGCAGAAATGAAGATGTTAAGATGGATGTGTGGTCATACAAGAAATGACCGTATTTCAAATGAATTTATTAGAAACAGGGTTAGGGTGGCACCGATAGAGGATAAAATGAGAGAGGCCTGTCTAAGATGGTTTGGACATTTACAAAGAAGGCCACTAGATGCTCCAGTTAGGAGATGTGAGAAGTTGGAGGCTGAACCCGCTAAGAGGGGGCGAGGAAGACCAAACAAGTGTTGGAAAGAAACTGTTAAGTATGACATCAGTTACTTTAATTTAAGTCCTAAAATGACTGAAAATTGATCTGTGTGGAGGCAAAGAATCCATATAGCCGACCCCACTTAGTGTGGGAAAAGACTTGGTTGTTGTTGTTGTTGTAGTAGGTATATCCAATGGTTCCACCATAACTTGCCTTGGGTTTTTTTGCTGTAATCTGCCAATGAAAACCATGATTGCAAGCGACGTTAGGGGTTGAAGATCTTTGGTTATTCTTCAAAACTTTTGTCAAATTGACACCTATACTAACCATTCTGTGATATGTTACATTTCTGCTAAAATATCAAGCTTCTTTCTGAATGTCATGTTTATTTTTGAGCTTGGAAATGCTTTGAACTAAGTACCCTTAAAGAAGGCATGGTTGTCTATTCTCAAATTAGCAAAAGATTTCTGGGTCAACGTCAGCTAGTAACACTTCCTATAAAATTGTAAAGGGTAGGTGCTTTTTTGGCTTAGTGGTACTAACTCAAAAAATTAGTGTAGGCGTGATGTCTTTTCACAACTTCTCATGGTTATGGTGATTCGTCCATCAAGTGCAGATTCTGTGCACACATATTTTTGCATTTCTTAAGCTGTAGTTGAATTTTATGTGATTAATATACTTAAACACCCGTACTTCTCAACCTCTTAACTGGCTTTCATGAATTGTCCCTAATGGAGAAATTGAGCGTTGCTATCATGGGTACAAGGAACGATATTTACTTCAAAGTCAGTGGTGGATTAAAAACATCAAATTTCACTTGGTGAAGTTTTGTATCAATTGTATACATTCTTGCTTTACCTGGTGCCAGAAGTTTCTCATCCTATGTTATAGTTAGCAAGTGCTTTTGACTGGTTTCTTCTAAAAATCCTACTTTTTGCTGCAGCGACAAGTGCACCTGCAGCCAGCTATGTGACGAGATCTCTCAACTTCCATGCTTGCAGTTCTCACTGAATAATAATGACACAAGTGGCAGCATTGTTGATCTGGACAAAACTATTTGGTTAATGGCTAATACAATCTATCCCAATTTGTTGGACACTGTCATAAAAGGTGAGCTTATCATTAATCTTCTCTGTAATTTGGGATGTTTTCTACTTATATTCTACATTTTTTTGCATTACAAAATAAGAAATTGTTTTCTTTTTTGGACTTGAGCAATCAAGTTACATGAAGGCCTTCCATATTATATTGTAGAGAATACCTTACCTCTCTCACATAAGAAGAATATCCATGATTTGAATTGGGTTCCTTATAGACCCTCTTCAGCAGAGTTTATGCATGGGACCCCAATCTTTATTTCCACATTGGTGTGTGTGCAAACATGCATGAGTGCATGTGTGTGCATGGGTGTGGGAAGACAAGGTTACTTATATTACTTATATTCAAGAAAAAGGTTACTTATAGAACTCCCTCAGTTGAATGTTTACGAAGCTTTTATCTGATAGACTAGAGGTGCTTGGTCTTATAGGAGTATGCATTGGTCCCTGCACCACTTATTAATGAAGGATAGAGATCACATGACCCTATGGTATGTCAACCATTCCTCCAATTACTTTTTTGCTGGCTGCTATCATGGTGGGCATTGATATCCTTTATTATCCTGTCTGAGAAGCTTGCAGAGCAAAATGAAAGATGAGCATTGGGCTTGTGATTCCTATTTTGCAGCTGTTGAGCCGTTTATCTGAGTCTTATCAGTGATCGTCACACAATGTAAACTTACACCTTTAATTGATTTTCATTTGATTTGTTGTTTCAAACGGAAAAGAGGGTATGGAAAGGATGAAGTAAGGAGAGAGGAAGTCATTGCTAGTAGATAAGGCTCGTTACAGTACATTGTTAATGTAAAAATCCATGTCCTAGTTCTATCAAAAAAGCACCAAATTACCAACATTTTCTCATTATCATATTCAAAAAATATGCATTAAGCTTTTTCGTCGAACTTGTTGCAAAGGTTCTTATGAATGAATAACATAACAAACAGATCCAAGGTTGCGAAAGTGACTTCGAAGAAAAAAAGCCTCCCCTTTCATTGAAAAAAAAAGAGTAAGCCCTCTCACATTTTCTTATTTTGAACTTTTGTGAATTTAGGCTAGAGTTCGGTGTACATCTTTGTTTGGGGATTGAAGAAAACTTGGTCATAAAATCTCGTTGTTCTTATATTTTGAGCAGCATTACGAACATACACACACACATATAAAGATCTGTGGTGGCTAAAGGTCTATTGTCATGCAAAGTTGGTAGCAGATTAGTGCAATAAACTCTCCTCAAGGTGTTTGTGCTCGCAAGTGCATTATGGATTCAAAGAGTTTAAGTGTTGATTCGATGCCGTTTTGATAAATTTCCAAGTGCACGTTTTGGAGGCATGCCATGGAACACCTATGTTTTGACTTCGGATTTCAAGCATTAGGATGCTCTGAAAATTCTCCAC
The DNA here is from genome assembly GCA_037157565.1 of Thalassia testudinum. Lineage (NCBI taxonomy): Eukaryota > Viridiplantae > Streptophyta > Magnoliopsida > Alismatales > Hydrocharitaceae > Thalassia > Thalassia testudinum. The sequence goes on from JAZHRO010000002.1 coordinate 56,683,757, forward strand.
TTTGAAGGGCATGTTGAGGACACATCGATGCATGTTAGTAAAAATGACAGTAGTCAAAATGATTAGAATTTTAAGAAAATCATAAGCTTAAACATATTTATTTAAGAATAAGAATGTTATATCGTAAAATTCATATGCAACATGTGGTTTACTATGTTCCAATTCAAGAATTAAATAGTAAATAACTACCGTTCGAATTGAATTGAGGCATGCAATGATAAAAGAACCAAGAGGTCTTGCTGCATCCATGTCTATGCTACTTCCATCACCACTGTTGCCACTTGGTTCATGTTATTGTTGAGTCTTGTTGTGACGATCTATACCTCTAATGTATTTACAGAAATCCTCTCATGACATATATGAATACATTGTTTGATAATCCATGGAGTACTATCTGTACTTATGTTCTTTCATACTGACCAAAATCTCAAGATGTGGGTATTTGCTATTTGTGTATAGTCGTTTATCACGAGTACGTCGAGTTGCATGTGTTTGGGAGGATCTTGTTGTTCTCAAAGCACCTTGTGATGATGATGGTGATCTTGTTGGCATTTGGGGAGCTTGAGGTTGGGGCGGGGAGTAAAATAATCTAGGAAGATATCATATGCACCGGAAGTACCATATTAGTAAGAATATTCACTTCTAGAAGCTTTAACATTTTTTGACCCAATGTATGATAGATATGATGGATATGAAGGCGATGGTGGTGACAAGGATTACGGGTATGAAGGTTGACTGTACGAAGATGTCTCACATCTAGTGCCATATTCTGTGTCATATGTAGGTGTTTAGCAAAAAATCTACTCACTAATGCACATGGAACCAATTGAGGAGCTCTAATCCTCTATGTAGGCATCATGACTTTTGTGTCCCTCATAATCCATAGGTGATGGACTTGGAATATGTTCACTATGTACATTGGTGTATTGTTTGCCATAATCTCTATTATTCTGCACTTGGCCACCACATGTTCCTACGATGTATGACCATTCTAATTTAGATCCTCTTGTCATTAGATTTGCATCTACATTATCATTTCTATCATTTGAGTCATCCTTTGAAGTAGACTGTGATGACTATCATTCTTCATCCTCTTCATTCAGTACTCTGATCGAAAAGGTATGACAATGAGATCTTGCCATTTTCCTTCAACATTAGCACCAATTTTCTATACTAGTTTGGTATCTGGCGTTGCCTTGACATTCATCACATGTTCTCTTCTAATATCATCATTCTAGCTCTCCAGTGCATCATCTCCCCCTTTGAAAATATCTGCTAAATTAATTGGATTAGCCTTCTTTGTATTATAACCCTTTAGGTGATGACTTATCTTCAACCTTGTGTTGTAATGGATGAATACAAGGTCATTAAGTCATTCGTTGCCCAGCCTGTTTCTTCTTTTAGAATAGAGGACGTTGAATGTACTCTGATTTCTTTCACATCCATCAGCAGATGTGGCCAGCAACAACACTTAACAACCACCTTCTGCAAGTTTAGAGCAACTGTCCCATAACAATTCCACCATTTAGCTATAAAAGGAAAATATTGCAGTTATTAATCTTCTATAAAGACATACAAAATCGGGAATATTAGAGAGATCAATAATTACCAAACTGAATGGTCTTAATGGATTCTTGTGCCAGCCTAGTCCCAAAGTACATCATCTTGTCTCTAGACGTGGTGGTAAGAGCAGGTGAGGAGTTCAGAGGTGGAGGCTGGGTGGAGGTTCGTTCTCGGAGCTCAAAGGGGAGGAAGTCGACGGAAGTGCGGTGCTTCAAATGACTTGGGTAGGGGCATGTGGCCTCAGAGTACCGTGAATTGGGAAGTTGTCTGTTGTGTAGCGGTCTTGGACATCGTAAGGCAGTTTGCTTTTCGTGTCACCATGTCGTAGGGAAGGAGGGACGCTCGTGTGCATCCCCTCCCCTAGCAGGGGCCTCGGTGGTCAAGGTGTGGGTGCCTTAGTCCCCTTAGGTTTGGCCTATTGATGAGTCTTGCGGGGGCTATGGTTGGGGATGTGATCTAAGGGAGCGTAGGGAGAGAGGAGTTGAAGAGGTGCCTGCCAACCTTTCTTCGTGATGTGGGAGGGAAGGCAAAGGTGGCGGGAATCTCCCCTTCGAGCTTCTTACCCTTTGCCCTACGACGTGACATGGCACGGTTGTTGGCCTTTGAGGTCTCCTCTGTGGGGTTTGGTGAGATGGAGGTGGTCGACGAGGCATGATGGAGCATCTTCGAAGCAGTCGTCGAGGAGGGCAGAACTAATGGATGAGGTGGAAGGGGTCTTGTTGTGGCTTCGCACGAAGGAGGCCCTCTAGTTGATTGTCGCACCCTTTGTGAGGCTGAGGAGGTGCTTGGGTCTTGTCCTTGCGAAGGGGGACCTCCCTCGGTGAGCGTGGTGGTCAAGCTCATTTCGGGTACGAAGATTCTCGAAGGTGGTGTTGCGACTTGGTGGTTCCTCGTGGGTGGTGAAAGCGTCGGTGGTCGGGGAGATGCGAAGGTTCTACTCGGAGGCACTTCTCGATGGGGGTTTGGTCGATGGGGGAAGCAGAGCTATGGTGGTGCTGGGGGGATGGTTCGGTGGAGATGAAGGTGGGAGGAGAGAAGGGAGTGGCTGGGTCTGTGGTGGAGGGGCCTAGGTTAGGGAATCCTGCTTCGGGGGTCGTGGGGTTGGTGGCGTGGAGGGCAGTGGTGGTGCTTAGAGGCGGTGCCGTTGCGAAGCGGTCGAGGCGGTTATGCAAGGTGAAGGGTCAACATGAGGATCTTGGAGGGGGCACATTTTCTACGAAGTCGGTTGTGGTCCTCGGTAATGGCACCGTGGAAGGGGAGTTGTTGAGACATGTTGATTGTGGAGAGGAGATGCAGGAGGATGTGGCCTTTAATGCGGGATTCACATTTAAGAGTCAGGAGTTGGCACCTTTTATCTATGAGCCTTGTTTCAGATCTCCTGTGGAATCTAGGGTTGGGGTGGGTTGCTCGAATTTGGCCTATGGCACGATGAGATGGACATGGGCCTAGTAAAGGGTTGGGTTGAGAGGGCTTGAGAGGGCGCGCAACTTAAGCAGGCTTATTCCTCCGACTTCAATTTATGCGAGGTCTTGAGAGACCTCAAGTGCGCCTCTTGTGCTCCTGCTGAGGCGACTGAAGTAGGCGGTCAGACATTGAGGTTGGAGTAATGGAGGTCGAGAATGGGCTCGATGGTCGTGATTGCTCTATTGCCAGTGGTGGAGCTATTGTCATCACACTTAGAGGCTATTGTTGGGGCCCATAGTAGCTACGAAAGAGGTTTGTGAGGAGAGCACAACCGGTGGTGACAATTATGCGTCGACTTTAAGGAAGGTCGACATGGATGGTAAGGGGAATCCCGTGGTCTGCAAATACAAGGGGGTCAAGTGGAGGTGTAGAAGATGAGAATGGGGTGAGTGTGTCGACTAGGTGGGTGGCCCTGAGATGGATGGGCGTCTGCTTGTGGCTGAGGCGGCTGGGCTCAGATGCATATTTGATGGAGCTACGTTGAATCTCCCATGACGAAGGTGGTCTCGTGGAATGTGATAGGTCTAGGGCGGTTCTCAAGGAGTATCTCCATTCGTGGGGACCAGAAGTGGTGTTGCTGTAGGAGACTAAGATGGGGAGCTGTGATTAGATTCTGTGGAGGGAAATTGAAGGTAGCTTGTTGGATGGCTTTGTTGCTTTACATGCGGTCAGAAGATCTGGAGGCGTTATTGTAGGGTGGAAGGACACTTTTGAGAAGGAAAACACTTTCTTAGGCTTTCACATTGTCATCGTGCAGTTTTGAATGCGTTGAGACGGATACAAAATTGCGATCACCTTGATCTATGGGTCGTGTGATGAGACAAAGAGGCCGCAACTATGGGTGGAGCTGAACCAAGAGGCTGACGGAATGGTTGGGTCTCCATGGCTCATAGGGGTGACTTAAACATCACCCTGCATTTGGAGGATAGACCTGGCGGTAGGGGGAAGGGACCGCGGTTGGAATGCTGTTGCTGACTTTGTTGCTTCATACAGCCTCTTGGACATATTCCCCTTGGCTCATGAGCCTTTACTTGCAGGAATTCTGCAGGTCAGATGTCTTGGATTGATAGATTTCTATCTACCATTGAGCCTGTAGAAACCTTCTCGATGGTAAGGGTTAGGCCTATGGAGTGTCCCTTCTTTGATCAAACTCTGCTCCTCTTGCAGACTAATGAGGAAGGAAGGTTTGGGACGTATTTCAAGTTCGATAGGCCTTGGTTGCTTGAAGAGGGGTTTAGGAGTAGGGTGGAGGAATAGTGGAGATCGGTCCAGCTGGTTGGTTCAGCGATGACGAGAGTGGAGGCTAAGTTGCGAGTCCTATGAGGCTTTCTAAAGGAGTACAGAAAGTAGATCAGAGACAAATGAGGTAAGAGAAAGGTTGAAGCACTTGCAGAGGTTTCAAGATTAGATAGAGAAGAGGATCAAGGAGTTCTCTTTAAGGATGGCAAGGCAGCAAGAGCAGCGCACCTTCAGATGATACAGGTGGAAAACTGCAAGACTGAGGTGGATTGGAGGTTTAGATCCAGATAGAAGTGGTTGAAGGAAGAAGACTCTAGCACCAGATACTTCCACATGGTGGCATCGGGGAGGCACAAGAAGAACTGGATTGAGAGACTTCTAGTTGACAATTTGGATTTTGTTGGGAGAGAGGCTGCAGGGGGGCAGCTGCTGCCTTTTACAGAGACTTAATGGGGAGGAGGGTCACATGTCGTTGGCGGTGGTTAGGGGCAGGGGCACTAGGCATAATAGCTGAACAGGCTGAGGAGCTCATTGCACCTTTTAGTGAGGAGGTAAGGATAGTAGTGTGGAGTTTAAATGCGGATGGTTATCCTGGGACTAATGCTTTTCCAGTGCATTTCTACAAGGAGTTTGGGAGTTGGTCAAAGATGACATCCTAGAGGTCTTGGCTAGGTTTGCGGAAGGCAACCAAGGATTCTACCGGTTGGATAAATTTTACATGTTCCTACTTCCCAAGAAAGAGGGGCTGTGGACATTGGTGATTATAAGCCCATTGCTTTATTTAACACCATATATCTCATTGTGGCAATTGTGCTGGCCAACAGGTTGAGGGGAGTGTTGGACGACATTATCTTGCAGGTTCAGCCGACGTTTGTTCCAAGTCGTAATATTCTGGATGGCTTTGTCGTTGCATCGGAGATTTTTGCTTTTTGGAGGCGGGAGAAGAGGAAGGCCTTTATTTGGAAGGTTGATTTCAGCAGAGCTTAAGATTCAGTTTAGTGGAACTTCATTTGGGCGTCGTTGAGGAGGGGATTTTTGGAATGGTGGATTGCTTGGATGAAGCGTTGTGTTATGACAACATCATTCTCCATCCTTATTAACGATAACTCGACTGGTGGATGGAATCAACCTAGGAGGGGTAAGACAAGGGCGTTCGCTGGCTCCTATGCTTTTTTATCTTAGTGGCAGATACTTTGGCGAGGTCTATTTGGAGGATGTGTGACAGGTCTAATTAAAGGTTTTTCACAATGGGGTGGTGATCAGGTACTTGTGTTGTAATATGCTGATGATACCATTTTCCTGCTGGAGGCTCGGCGAGTGAGGTGCAAGGTTTGCCTCATTTTGAGGTACCTCAAGGGCACCCCTGGTAGAGGTTTGTACCATAGAGATGGTGGATGCCTTGATGTTCTTACTCAAATGTCGACTATGCTCGATCTATGAAGGGCATATGATTTACATCAGGCTTTGCAGTATATCTGGGGGGGGAATATGGTTTCTTGAAGGAGTAAGAAGCAAAATGTGGTGGCTTGTTCCAATGCAGAAGCACTGTATATCGATGGCCTAAGCAACCTGTGAGATTATGTGGATGGTGTCCTGCAGGACTTGGGGGTCAAGGTTGAGATGCTAGTTCCGCTCTTCTGTGACAATAATTCAGCCACCTATATTGCATCTAATCCGATCTTTCATTAGAGAATCAAACATATTGACAACGACTGCCATTTTATATGTGATGTAGTCTTAGATGGGAAGATTAGTACCCCATACATATCATCTGAACTTTAGTTAGCAGATACTCTTAATAAACCTTTGAAGAAGTGTAATGATTTTCTTTGCAGCAAGTTGGGCCTCACCGACGTATATGCCCCAACTTGAGGTTTAGTGTTGGGCTATAAATGATGTATTTGATATTTTTTATTTTCTTATGAGATACTTGTGTAAAAAACCCAGTCCTATTCTCCTATAAAAGAGAGACTAGGGTTTTCTTCTGGAGTTGAATGAATCATTTTTCATGCCACAATTATTATTGGCTAGGCCACTACTTAGGCCAACTGGTTGAGTTTTATATCTGTTTTTGTCTTAAACTCGAACCACAACCTTCATTCGTGGTTCTTTTCCCATGAATTTAATTTTTGCATGAGGTGCAAACATTGTTTGTGAAAATCTGCTTAGTAGAGAAGTTTTTGATGTTTTGTTTTATGCATTTTTGTCCTTTTATGTTATTTCGATTCTTACATGGACTTGTATGCAATTTTCCCTTAGTGTCACTCTATAAATAGAGGCATAGGGTTTCGATAGAGAAATAGAAAACTTCACTCTATGTGGTATTGAACTGGTGTTCCTAGTCTGGAGCTTGATAGCTCCTTGGTCTTTCTCCCTTGTTTTTCTTCTCCACCAAATAATCTAAGCTTTCTTTGGGGTTTGTGCATCTTATTGAGAAGGGAAACAAGGTCTTCCTCTCAAGAATCACAGGGGGCCTTAGTCTTAGGGCATAAGACCCAAGGGAGGGGAGCCCTTGATTGATCCCTTGTGCCCTTCTTTCAGGGTTGTCAGCGACTACCCATGTCACTATTGCCTTGGGATGACATTGGAGCACCGCCATTGGACCCTCGCAGTGTCGTTGGCTACCAGCCAATGCCTGGTTAGGCTCTAGCGATAGTACAAGACGGTGACTCAGAGGTTGGTGTCGCTATAGTCGTTGAAGACTTGGTTATTGCACTGTGAAGATGACCTTGGAGCGGTTGCTTGGAGCAGCACCACTATTGTAGTGGTTGGAGGGATAGCCAGTCATTGGAGATTCTTGTAAGAGGTTAAGAAAGTCATGCCAGTGCATCTTTGGAGGTTGCTAATGGTCACCAAAACACTATAAACTTAACCCAAAGTCGTTGGAACCTATTTTAGGAGGTCTTTTGATTGTTTCAGATATGATATGTGAAGATTTCTTGTTGAAATAGGGTTCAGATGAATGATTTTTTTTTCCTGTGGATAGTATTTTGATGCCTCTTTAATATTTTTGTGGTAGTTGGATACTATTTTGAGGAGAAGCTTTGCTTATGTTGAGAAGAATGGTCTCAGAAATTGTTGGTTCATTCGCACAAGGGGATGAAACCCAAGGGGAGTTCAAAAATCCCTTCTTTGGCCCGATCATGAAGTTTGATGGGTGCAACTACGCATTGTGGTTTCAATTGATCTTCAATGTAGTTGATGGTCATTACAAGGAGCACATACTCCTTGAGATAGAGTCGATTATGAAGACAAGGAAATGCGCTTCTTGGAAGGAGGATAACACCATGGATCGGGCATGGATCATGAATACTGCTATCTAGTGTATTGCTGTCAAAATGTATTATAAAATGACATTGAAAATGTTGAAGATTTGTCGGACTTACTCTTAGGACAAGAATGCAGCATTCATTCTTTAGCTTCTACATGAGATTGCACACATAAGATAGGAAAGCAGGACACTAGTGCAATACTACTGGGCTGTCAAGTTAGCCTTTGAGAGGCTTAATGCCTACACCTCTGTATGTTCATGCGAGTCTCAGAAAACATGTGGGACACAGATCATGGTGAAGCACTTTCTTGCTGGATTTGATCCAGCCTAAGATACTGTCGATAGAAGAGACATACAATTGACTGAGTAGACTTGTAGTTTCTTTGTCACCTACTCGTGTAGAGCATACCTCTACCATGGCTGCTTCTCATGGAAGGGGTTGAGGTATAGGACCATCTACTCATGGTTGTGGTTGAGGTCGGGGAGGCTAGGGATGTGTTAGGCCTCAGTGTTCATTTTGTGGGAAGCTTGGGCACTCTAAGGAGGCTTGCTGGACTAAGCATGGAAAACCTATTAGTGCTCATTAGGCAGTCACAACTCTAGGTGCAGGACGAGTTTGTTGCGATCACTAGAGCCAAGTATGATGGGTTGATATAGTGGCTTAATCACAACGGGATGTTAGCCACTACTCCTTCCACCCGCTTTAGGCTCTGCTTCAAGGAATGCAGACACTGCTGCCTTTATTGGCCCTTTAGGTATATGTCTAACTTGTCATGCTAGTACTGAGGATATTGATTGGTTCATGGATTCGGGAGCCTTACGACATATATGTAGAAAGGTGCAATAATTTTCTCGATTACAACTTGACTTATTTAGCTGGACGATCTATGTGGTTGCTCGGAGACATTCTCCTGTTATGGGTCAAGGGAAGGTTTAGATAGCCTCTCATATACGGCTACAAAATGTTTTACTAGCCTTAAATGTTTCTTTGAGTTTGCTTTTAGTTGGTTGAATTATGAAGGACTTGAATTGTAGAGCTATCTTTGACTTTGTCTCATGTTTCAGGATATACAGGTGATTGGTTGTGGTCGTGAGGAGGAAGATGTTTATCCCCTACTATAGTTACCATACGTAGGACATGTCTTTGTTCCATTAGGTGGATTAGCCATCTTTGGCATTTGAGATTTGGTCATTTACTATTGCTCAAGCTGTGACGCGCGATACCTCATGTCCCATCCACTACTGTGTTTCAGTGCAAGGCGTGTCAACTAAGCTAACGCCACAAGAATCCTTTTTGTAGTTGGCAAAGTTGTAGTGTAGAGTCTTTAGTTCAGTTACTTCATCTTGATGCTTGAGGTCTAACTCGTGCTCTCGATCAGATGGGGCACATATATTATCCAGTTATTGTTGATGATTTTTCTCATCTGTCTTTGGCTTTCTTGTTAAAGTCGAAGTTGGAGGTGGGTGATGTAATCATGTACTTTCTCATAGAAATAAAGAATCAACTTAGTGCCCATGTGAAATCATTCGGACCAATAAGACTTTAGAACTGTATACCCACTCTTTGCTTTATATTTTAAGGGAATGAAATCATTCACTAAACTAGTAGTTGTACTTATATATCCAGCGCTGTTGAGGCGGTCGTCTCAGGCGAGGAGGCGATGAGGTGAGGCAACTGAGGAGCTCATCGCCTCGAGGAAGTCCCAGGCGAGCTGCTTCGAATAGGCGACGTGCCTCCTCACCTCGTCGCCTCATCGCCTGAACCCTAGGTCCATTGCAACCTTTTTTTTTTTTTTTTTGAAAAAGCAAGGAATGGACTTACCATTCTTGCCCTCGACGACCTTTCACCTTCCATACGAGAGTCTATTTACGTGCGTCTCATCTCCACGGCAACCATCACCGCCTCATGCCATTATCGCCTCCGCTGGAGCTTCATCGACCTCCATTGCCGCCCGAGCTTCACCGGTTGGCATCTGCGACGCTTCCTTAACCTCGATCGCCCAGGTATCTCCTCCGCTCAAGCTTCTCTGAGTCTCGATGGTGGCGCACCGCCGCTTGTCTGAGTTCGACGGTGGCGTACCTCCGCTCGTTCGACGGTGGCATCGTGGCAGTCTGCTATCATGTGTGTGTGTGTGTGTTACATATATATGCAGAGTGTGTGTTATATATATATGTCGGTGTGGCTATATATATGTATACTGTGCGAGTGTGTTATATACTTATATATATGCATACTTATATATATATATAATATTGTTATACGTTATATATATACATATATATGTTGTATATATATTATATATAGTATATACTGTTATATACTATTGTATATACTATATATGTATATACTTATACTGTTATATATATAAGTGTTGTTATATACTGTTAAGTATATAAGTATGTATAATATAGTATATACGTATGATATATATATACTTATATGTATATATAAGTATATACTGTTGTATAAACAGTAAACTATGTATGTATAATTATATATATATATATATATGTTGTATATATATTATTATTATATACAATATATACTGGTGTATACTGTTAAGTATATAACTAATATAAGTATGTATAATATGGTATATAAGTATGGTATATATACTTATAAGTATATATAAGTATATACTGTTGTATAAACAATAAACTATATATATATATATATATATATATATATATATATATATATATATACTATTCTATTATATTTGCATGTAACTATGTATATAACTTGTAACTTTGCATGCGTTTGCATGTGTATATTGTTATATTAACTAGCAACTTTGCATGTGCATTGTAAGTTTGTAACTACGTATAAAACTAGCATGTGTTTTGAATTATGTAGATGGCTGAAACAAGGAGGAAGCACCCATGTTGGAAGTATGTCACATTAGAGGACCCAAAAAAGACTAATGATATGAAGTGTATTTTCTGTGGTAGGATAGTGAAAGGCGGGATTCATAGAGCCACTGGACATATTACTGGTGGTGATAAGAACACAGCAATATGTCCAAAAGCTCCATAACATGTGAGAGAGGAGTTAAGAGAATATCGACAATCTAAAAAGGAAGAAAAAGAAAAGTTCATGAAAGATTTTGTTTACGATGAGCTACTTAATGATGATGAGGATGATGAAGATGAAATAGAAGTGAATGTCTTACGAGGATCCATGGATAGATTCACAATTAAAAGAATAGTAGAAAATCATACACAGTTACATGCAAAGAAGGCTCGAATCATGATGGGGGCTGGTGGAAGTGGAAGTTGTGGACTTCCTCTAATGAAGAAGTTTCATGGACCAATAGATAAGTTTACGAAGGTTGATCCTGAGAAGGTGGTTCGAGAACAAAAAAGGAGATTGTTGACAAAACAAACTACAATTTCTGAGGTTTTCAAAAAGGAGGGAAGAGATGCAGTTGTACGGATCATTGCAAAATGGATGTATCGTAACAATATTGCATTCAATGCTGTTAAAGATATCTGGTTTGAGATAATGATTGAGGCAATTAGTCGTTTTGGCCCTGGATTGAAGCCTCCTTACCATGAAGTGAGAGTTCCTTTATTGAGATATCATGTGAACGAGACACAGGATTTCATCACCAAACATCATGATGGTTGGAAGAAATATGGATGCACATTGATGACAGATGGTTGGACAGATAGGAAAAGCAGAACGCTTATAAATTTTCTCATCAATTCTCCTATGGGAATTGTTTTCTTAGAGTCCATTAATGCCTTAAGCTACGTAAAGACAGAGGAGAAGCTTTGTGAGCTGATAAGTGGCATGATCAATTGCGTCGGGGAGGAATATGTGATTCAAGTCGTCAGTGACAACACATCGAATTATGTTCTTGCTGGTAATCAATCTTTAGACTTTATTTATTTTAGCATACATCTTTTCTTTAATATTGTAAGCATTGAAAAATATAAAAAATATCATTTATCTTTTCCATAGGCAAATTACTTGAGGCTAAGCATCCTCAAGTTTATTAGACTCCTTGTGCTGCACACTGCATTGATCTGATGTTGGAAGATTTTGGGAAGTTAGAGGATGTAAAAAAAGACACTCAAGCATGCAATGCAAGTGAGTAGTTATATATACATGCATCCTTCAGTCTTAAATTTGATGAGGCAATTCACAAGCAGGGAGTTGTTGAGGCCTGCAGTTACAAGATTTGCTACATATTTCCTCACTTTACAGAGCATTCATAGGCAAAAGGAAAATTTAAGGAAGATGATCACTTTCGATAAGTGGATCACTTCTAAAAATGAGAAAGAAGAGAAGGGAAAGAAAATGGCAACAATCATCATGCTGCCTTCATTTTGGAATAAGGTTGTATACATTCTGAAGGCTACGTCTCCTCTTGTGAGAGTGCTTTGTCTTGTTGACTAAGAGAAGCGACTTGCAATGTGATACATATACGAAGCAATGGATAGAGCTAAGGAAGCTGTCATGAAGGCTTTCAACAATAATGTTGAAAAGTTTGGACCTATTTGCGACATCATTGATAAGGGATGGGATTGTTAGCTTCATAGGCCTCTACATGCAGCATGATTTTTCCTCAATCTTGATTTCTCTTATGAAAATCAAAATCTTGATTTTGATTCAAAGGTTACGAATGAATTTTACAATGTCTTGGAAAAATTAGAGCCTGATGAGTGTGCAAGATAAAATAACACGAGAAATTTTCATTTATAGAAATGCACAAGGACTCTTTGGAACACCTATAGTTATTAGACAAAGGAAGACCATTGCCCCAGGTAATTAAGTGGTATAAATTTTTTATAGTAACTTTCCATTTCCAGTTGCTATTAATATTATATAACTTATTATCTTTTTACAGTGGAGTGGTGGAATCTCCTTGGTGGGTCTGCACCTAACTTGGCAAAATTGGCACTGAAGGTGCTAGGTCTTACTTGTAGTGCCTCAGGATGCGAAAGGAATTGGAGTGTATTTGAAAATGTAAGTTACAAACTAATTCATAATATGCATAGCATTAATTTTATCAAGTAATTTTATATTAATCCTTTTATTTTGAAAATTTATATAGGCTCACTCAAAGAAAAGGAATCCGTTGGCGCAACAAAAGTTGAATGATCTTGTGTTTGTTAAGTACAACGAAGCTTTGAGGGATCGATATAAAGATAGGGATTATCTTGATCCCATTTCCCTCCAAGAAATTGATGATTCAAATGAATGGTTATTAGGGAGAATGGAGGAAGATGGGGAAAATGTAATTGATGATCTTGTGTTTGGTGATGATGATCTCACTTGAGGCATGGTTGAGCTTGCATAAGGAATTAATGACCAAGAGGCTATTCGACGTACTCAGGCTTGTGCTACTACAAAGAAAAATGGTCCTAAGAAAGCTAAGGGAAAAGGGAAAGCTCCAATAGTTATTGAAGAAGAGGAAGAGGAAGAGGAGATTGAAGAAGTTGCTGGTGACGATGACGATGACAAATTGAATCTTGAAGATGATTATGATGACTAATGTATTTTATTATTTGAGAATTGACAATTGTTCACTTTAATGACAACTTTAGTTTTTATGTTTTTCTACCTTAATTGTGTAGAAACTTTTTTTTCTTTACCATTTGAAATTATGTGAAATAGTTTTTGGCAATACAATTGTCATCATTTTCTTCTATTTAAAGTCTCCAAGATTATTATGACATTTTTATAAACTTAGTGCTATTATATTGAGTTAATAAGACATATATGCCAATAAAAGACGATCGCCTCAATTCACTTGGGCTGTCGCCTTTTTGTCGCCTCTCTCCTCTGGCGATTTTGAGCCTTGTTGCCTTGCTACCGCCTTTCGCATTGACAGCATTGTATATATCATAAATGAATGAGGTGGTTAAGAGAACACCATCATTTTCTGGATGTTTCTAGGACCTACTCATCCAGGATAGTGTTCCTTTGTCTTATTCAGGTGATGTTCTTATTGCATGCTATTTGGTGAATTGAATGCTTTCTACTCTTCTTGACGAAGAAATCTTTATTCTTTTCTATTTCTCGATAGGGAACTCTTTAGGTTGCTACCTAAGGTATTATGGCTTGTTTCCTTTGTTCATCGCTGTGGTCCTAACAAGGATGAGCTCTGTCCTAGGGCTGTAAAGTGTACATTTGTGGGATATTCTAGGACTCAGAATGTGTATCAGTGTTATGACCTAGTTGGTAGTGGTTACTTTGTTAGTGTCAATGTCTCTTTCTTTGAGTCTGTCTCATATTTCTTCTTTGTTAGCTCCTAGATTGTTAGTCTTGCTATTAATAGTGAAGCTATGATTCTTATGCTGAGTCATGATAGGACTATTGTTCCCACACCTGATCCACAAGGTAGGCATGATGATTGGTTCAAGGTGACTTTTGTTCATCATCATCAGCTACAAAAAAGACTCCTCTTTTGCAGAGCCAACACCATCATCTATGCTTTAGATAATCCCTATAGATGGTGGTATTGATACACCTTTCAGCTCGACATTCCCATTGAATCAAAAAGATTTCTAGCGGCCTGAAGTTGATGAGGTAGTTGAGGTTGTCGATGAGCCAATAGATGATGGGCTTGATCTTCCGATTGTCTTGAGGAAAGGGATTTGGTCATGCACGCTACCTCCCATTTCCAAGCACATGCCCATGGTGAGTCTATCTTTTCAGTACAGGCAATTCATGTTGGGTCTCTTGGTTGTGCACATACACACTACTCATCAGGAAGCACTTCTTGATCTGTAGTGGTAGGAAGCCATAGGGGATGAGATGGTTGCTTTAATCTTATAGGGAACTTGGAGTGATCTGTAGTGGTAGTAGGCCACAGGATGAGATGGTTGCCCTCCAACCAATGCTTCCATTGTAGGCTGGAAGTAGGTATACATTGTAAAATACATGCCATATGGTTCTGTGGAATGATACAAGGCTTGCTTAGTGGCAAAAGCCTACACTTCAACTTATGGAGTGGGCTACTTTCATACCTTCTCCTTGGTTGCATGGCTTCCAACTGTCTGATTTTTATATTAGTTATAATTCACCTAGGCTGGGTACTTAGACAATTAGATGTAAAAAATGCATTCCTCTATGGTGATCTCCAAGAGGAGGTCTACATGTAGCAACCCTTGGGATTCGAAGCTGAGGGGGAGTGTAGTAGGGTTTACAAACTGCACAAAGCAATCTATGGGCTCAAATAGAGCCCATGCACATGGTTCCATAGGCTATCTAATATAATCGAGGAGTTTGGCTTAAAGAGATAATCCGCCGACCATTCTCTATTCGTGAAGAAAACTTACAAAGGAAGCAATGTTAGTATATGTGGATGACGTTATACTAACATGTGTTGATATAAAGGAGATTGAAGCTGTCAAGGAATTCCTTGTCAAGCACTTTGTCACAATGGATTTGGAACCATTATGGTATTTTCCTGGAATCGAGGTTGTTGCATTGGGAGTTGTACTTTCTCAAAGGAAGTATGTAGTTGATCTTCTTTATGAGATTGGCATGTTAGGTGCTAAGTCTACATTCAAATATACACCTATATGAACGATGACTCAGGACAAATAGATGCAAAATAATACATGTGCTTTGTTGGGAAATTGTTATATTGCTCTTACGGTGAACAAGGTGAGCCAATTGATGTACAAGCCAATTCGCTTGATAGGCCTCATTGTGGATTTAAGTTGTAACTTCAAGTACTAGTGGGCATTGCAAAACTTTTCTTCTATCGAATTGTAGTACAATGTAATCCAAGTTAAATGACTTGTTGACAGATGGCTTCTTTGGAGATATGGATCTCTGAAGAAACCTCTGGATGATATTCAATTTGGAAAAAAATGGTGCTTACTCTTGTCTTTTATTAGTATCATCAATGTCACTAAAATTTTATACCAATTTTAATACTAAACCAGGTGATCCTCGGGTAAATATGGTGAACATAACTTGGCTGTGCCCAGACTCAACAGCTTGGGTCAAAAAATCTCAGAAAGCATGTAGAGGGGAGTTAGCTCTTGAAGTCGTGATTGAGAAAGATGCTGTAAAGCAGAATTTTGATGCATGGAGGATAGTGCTTGATGCTTGTCTCCCTGTTATGCATTTAATTGATATCAAGAGATCTGTTCCTTGTGGTATTCAGCAAATTCAGTCTCTACTTGGAATTTCTGCCGCTTTTGACGTTTCGGTTCAGGTGAAACTCATTTTGCGTTATCTTATTTCGGAAATTATGTTTGATGTATTGCATTGATTTGCATATAGCTAACTTTTAAAATGTAGTCTAAAAGGAAGTTGGAAGAATGAGAAGAAGGATATCCTAAGAAGTTTCAATTCGAATTCTCCTAATTTGTCCCTTGCATTGAATGTATTGGAGAGGTATTTATAGGCCAAAGAAGGCATCTGAAAAGGAGAAAAAACAATTAGGCCGAATTTCAATACTTGGTGCTAGGCCCTAAGGTTTCCATGCTGCGTGTTTACCCTTCAGCATTGGTACCTTCTTTCAATTGCTTGATCTCAACTATATTACTTATTTCATGTCCGATGACTTGTCCCTTTGAGATTTTTGGAGCCTTTAGCCACCTTTAATTAATTTATGGGGGTTTTCTTTAAAAAAAAATGTTAGTAAATCATACCAAGTTCTAAGAAGGAAATATAAATGCTTTCAAGAGAAAAGGAGGGTTTATAAATGTTCTCTTTGTATAACTAACTACCACATTTTTTGGCCCTTTTTTAACAGAATTGGTTTTGCTTTAGTTTTGTGCACACGTTTCCAATTAGGCACAATTCTGCGTTCATGCTTGCTCTTGAAATTATCTTTATAGTCTGACACCTTTTTGTTATTATTTTAATTTGTTGATTATTGGACGGTGAAGTGTAGTTTTCAAGCAGGAACTTGGGTGGAGCGATTGACATGTTGTGGCGGCATATTGAGGACTGTTGGTTTTCAATTTGGAACTGCCTGTGGTTTCGAATTCAAGATTTGAGCTTTGGGAGGAAGTCAAATTAGCAATTGTTCTCTCTCTCTCTCTCTCTCTCTCTCTCTCTCTCTTCTTATGAGGTCCAATTTGTGCTTGGAGGTGACTTTGATGTCATGACTCTTGATGAGGTTAGATTGGCTGATGTTGGGCATATATTAATTATAACCTCACAAGCCTCGCCATCCGCAACCCTCGTCAAGCTGTGGGATGTGCTCTCATCCTTTGACCCATCGCTAACAATTTCAGGATGCTTAAGGGAGTTTTTTCCTCGGATATGAAAGTGAGTCCAATATTTTTTCTTTGTTAAGCGATCGAGCTCCTCAGGGGCTAGAATTTTGATTTTCCACAAGAAGCTTTGAGCTATAAGAGAAGTCAAGTTAGATAGCATGCTTTGTTTGATTGTGTGGTAGGTAGGTGGGGTAGTTGATGTGTTACGAGTAAGATGAATAGTGATGAGATCGTGTTTGTAGTGGGTTACGATATATGCAAGGATAGTGTGACGGTTGCATGGAGGTGGGTGTAGTGAACGTCGCCAATACGAGCGGTCAAATCAAACTGCATGGGAATTTGCATGTGGGATAAATCTCCCCTATCCCACAAGTTTTCCTGTCCACATGGGATAAATTTACCCCACATCCAAACGAAAGTCTTGTCAGATTTTAAGTTGCAGGAATTGGGGTTGACAAATTGCTTGCACACTTGGAGTAGTTGTATCTTCCTCAAAGTCCAGGTACCTTTATTCCATTGAGCTATTGGAGGTTTGTCCCCTTTGCGTAGTGGAGGCAGGGAAGCACCCAGACCTTTTCCCTGTCACACTTCACTTATTTATTTATATAATAAAAGAGGTGTTGAGGCTATATCTTTGCACATTAAGCTTGAAAGCTCTTGTTTGCTGGAACCTGGCTTTAAGGAAAAGGTGGGGGAATGGTGGAGGTTTTCTTCGACCTTTGGTTCAATAACCTGTACTTTGGTGAAAAGATTGCAAGTCTTGAGGGAACATCTTATATCCTACAGGAAATTGAAAAGGGTGAGAAGTAAAGAAAATGGATGCTCTTCAGAATGTCTAGGAGCTGGACAATTTGAAGGATGGAGGAAACTAATCTAGGGAGTTGATTGAGCGAATATGACTACAACAGGTAGTGGCCTTGGAGGATAGAAAAGAGGAAGTTGGGTGGAGCCAGCAATACTGACATCTTTGGTTGAAGTAACGTGATGTCAAACACATGGTCTCCCACTTTGTGCCAAATGGACAAAGGAAAAGGAATCCCATTTTGCACATGAATGGTGGAGACTCTTCTGGAAGGGAGGAGATTGGGCATTGTTGGCAGAATAATTTTCAGCATCACAAGGTAGACATGAAGGGGTGTCAGGGCTGTGTCATCTGAGGATCAAATGCCTGGTGCACCCTTTCTTGGAACAAGAAGTCAAGCAGGCTCTTCTTCAGCTCAATGCTGAGGCTGCTCATGGTCCAGATGGCTTTCAGTGGTTTTTTTCAAGGAGTATTGGTTGCTTTGGACTGGGATTTGATGGAGGTTATGAATGAGATCCTATTGGCCAACCATGATTTACCGAGATTAAATAAATCTGTCCTTCCTTTATTGCCAAAGAAAGCATCTTTTAGAGATATTATAGGATTAGTCTTTTCAAAAAGATATTATTGAATTTGGAAATTAGGAAAATTTATTTTTTGATTTATTACTTTTAGGGATATGATTAGATTTGGTGGTTATGAGTTGTTTCTATTATTAGAAGCTCCTCTTTGTATAAAGAGGGGTTGGGATCCTTCTTTTTCAACAATTCACATTCTAAGAAAAAGATAGTTCCAGAATTTCTTCACATGGTATCAGAGGGGGAACGGCCCTAGGAAATTCCCGTGGTTTTCTCCCTTTATTGAGGAGGGTTTCCTTGTAAATCTCATATCCATGTGTGATTGATTTCTCTATTCTTGTTGATTTCGTTTCTATATGGTTTCAGAGAACATTTCGATCCGTGATTATTAGGGATACTCCATTCACATGTGCATGTCGAAGGATCCCACAAGTTGTGCAAGTTGAGGGAACTTCACGCTTGTGTCGAGAGCTTCATATCGCGGTTCATGGTGATCACATCGTCACAAGGTGCCCCTTGGTGGTTGTGTTGTTCATTGTGGTGTTGGTGCTTGTGGAGACCCTTGTTTGTGGGGGCCTTACACACTATAGGACTTGTTTGTGGGCTATAGAGAAGTTTGAGCAGTGCCAACCAGTCTTGAAGTTCTCCAACTGGTAAAATCTGTTGCTTGACTTGAGGCAACTTGCTACAGTTTTGACTGGTTGGTAGACAAGCTGAAAGGTCAGCTTGTTGGAAATCTCACGATCATTCTTTGTCCAACCAATTGGGAGGTTTTCCAACCGGTTAGACCTGTTTGGCAGTGAAGAAAAGAATCTGGTTGACTGTTTCACAACCTCTCCAATCGATCAACCTATGGGGTTGCTATTGGAGGTGGTTTTGGGGTCATTACCACTTCCATTTATTGGTTCTTGTTGTGGTTCATGCCGCTGCTATTTGTGTTGTTGCGGACCTTGTGATTGTTGTGCTACTAGTCGTGTGCTTAGTTAGGGCAAGCAATCATTGATTGGGTTGCAGCTGACCCTCTTTTTTCCAAGGTTGGTGACGTTTAGAATCACAATTTTGGACTAAGGTACGTTTCTTTCCCTTCCATTTTTGAGATTTGTGCATCCGGTTGTATTCTCTTGTGAAGAGGTACGTGTGGCCTTGTTGGTTGTGGCACCTGGTTGTAGTCTTTTGGTGAGTAAGGGGTACGGGTGATCCTATTTATCTTGTTGGAGTTTTTGGTTTTTGTGACTATTCGTTGTAATTGTGATCGTGGACAATGGGATCTGAGGCATCCATAATGAAGTCAGTGAAAAAAACTCTACTTATGCTCTGGACCTTTGGTTACCCAAGAAAGAAAATATGATCATGCTCCATCCAAAGGTGATTGGATTGTTGATAGTGGAGCTATGAACCACATGATTGGAAATCCACATTGGTTTTCCCAGTATAAGTTTGGTTCAGGAAAGGAAACTATCACAGTTGCTGATGGTTCTAGTGTGAAGGTTGTCGGAAAAGGTTCTATACATCTTCTTAATAGTGTCCATCTTGATAATGCCCTTTATGTCGCGGATCTCTCTCTGAACTTGTCAGGAAGATCTCCAAGGAATTGAAGTGCAAACTTAATATTTTATGAAGATAGATGTGTCTTACAAGATCTTAAAGCAGAAAAGGAAATTGGGATTGCACTTTAATGCAATGGGTTCTATAAATTTCCTGTAAAGGTCGCTTTGGCCATTCAAGCTATGTGATAATCTCAGGGAACAAACATTGCTAAGATTTGAAATGCTTCCTATGGCGTAGACGACTTGGGCACCTCAGTTTTTCAGCTTTGTAGAGATAATTTCCAAACCTGGAACTAATTTGCAAGTTTGCCAATTTATAGAACATTAAAGAGTTTATTTCCTAGGTCTGAGCATAGAAGCTCTACACCTTTCTCTTTGATTCATTCAGATGTGTGCAGACCTACAAATGTCAGATCTGAGGCAGGGTAAGAATACTTTGTCACATTTATTGATGACTACAGTTTGATTCTTCAAACCAGATAATCCCTGCGAATACAGTGAGAGCTCTCTAGTGACAT
Source organism: Thalassia testudinum (assembly GCA_037157565.1). Classification (NCBI taxonomy): domain Eukaryota; kingdom Viridiplantae; phylum Streptophyta; class Magnoliopsida; order Alismatales; family Hydrocharitaceae; genus Thalassia; species Thalassia testudinum. Next base: position 56,703,934 of record JAZHRO010000002.1, read on the forward strand.
TTTTCGAAGAAAAGGGATTGTACATGAGACATCATGCTCCTATACGCAGCTAACTGGAATTGTAGAGAGGAAAAATCAGCATCTTTTAAATGTGACACGATCCTTGATAGTCCAAGGAAAAGTCCCCAAATGTTACTGACGTGAAGCAATACTGACAGCAACATTGGGTACTCAATGGGAAGACTCCTGTTCCTTGTTACCGACAGAAATTTGTTTCCTCTTTCTTCAAAGATTTTCTGTTGTATGTGCCTTATACATATTTTGCACCCTTGACCGTCTAAGTTTGGCTCAAGATGCATCAAAGGTGCGTTCATGGATACTCAAACACACAAAAGGGCTACAGATGCTGTTAGCTTTCTAGAGATTGAAATTTATTTTCAAGCCACTAATCCTCTTCAAGGGAGAGTTAAAGTGAAGAGGATTTTGGCATTTAGTCTGACACCTTTATTTTTGATGGTATGGCTAATGGTGGAGATGACAGTTAGAATGGTAGACAAGAGCCTCAAACTGAGAAAACTAATGAGCACATGATTGCTTCTATTATCCTTGTTCCTGATATGAATAACGATGATGGAAGTGGAAATAATAATGGTATAGGAAATAATGATAATGACAGTCAGGGGGAGAATAATTGCAATGAAGGCAGAGACAGAATGTATGGAACAGGTATCATCATCCCTCTCCACGTTCCCTTTTTAAAAAGAATGCCAACATAGATGCCATTCCCTCATCTCAAAATACAACACCAGCTACCAACAACATCCCTTTTCCCATTGTTGAACCTGATGAGGTTGAAATTGAAGTTATAGGGATAGGTGATGGAAATAATGGGAGTATTGCAACCCATGACAGTATTGCCCAGAGACTCATAGAAGAGAAATAAAGTGGCCTTAAAGATACGCAGAATGCTCTAGATGCAACACTGGTAGATATGTGGGTTTTTCTTGATCTAGTCCATAGTACGAGTGTTTCTTTTTCGAATTCTTTGTTCTTAAAAATGTTGAAGAGGTACAACTTGATCCTCAGTGGATGGCTGTAATGCAGAGGAAATGAAGACATTGATACAGAATGGAATTTGGGAATTGGTAGATATACTCGAGGACACCTACAGAGTAGACTCCAAGTGGTATATGCTATCAAGTATAAGGCTGATGGGTAGGTGGAAGGCTCGACCGGTGGCAAAATGGTTCACACAGAAATATATAGTGGATTATTTATAGACTTTTGCACTAGTAGCGAAGATGAACTTAGTTCGGGTGCTTCTTGCTTTGTCAGGTTTGTATTCTTGGCCATTGTACCAACTAGATGTTAAGAATGCATTCTTGAATGGGAATCTCAAGGAGGAAGTCTACATGCATATGTTGCCAGGATATGAACAACAGGGGAAGTGCTGCAGACTAAGAAAATCTCTTCGTGGCTTAAAACAATCTTTGAGGGCTTGGTTTGAAAGATTGAGGATTGTCATGAAAAATCAAGCCTACAAGCAAGAAAATGGAGATCATACCTTGTTCATAAGACATTGTGGAGACAAAATTGCTCCTCGTAGTGTATGTTGATGATATGGTAATTACATGTGATGCTTATGAAGAAATTCAGAACCTAGAAGGAAGACTTGCAAAAGAATTTGAGATTAAGGATTTTGGTAGTTTAAAATATTTTCTTGACATTGAGATTGTAGGATCTAGAGATGGGCTCTTGTTATGTCAAAGAAGTACGTTTTAGACTTGTTGAAAGATCCTTAGAAGCTTAGGTGTAGATTCGGTACAACCCCTATCGAGGCTAATCATCACTTGAGTCTAGAAAGTGGCGAACCTCATGATAATCATTAGAAGCACAAATATATGAAAATCATAGGAAAACCCATCTATCTTACCCTCATTTGGCCTGATATTACATATGCTGTGAATGTCATCAGTTAGTTGGTGCATACTCCTACAAATGTTCATTCTAAGGTTGTGGGCTGAATAGTTTGTTACTTGAAGAAAGGTCTTGGTGGAGGATTATTTTTTAGTTAAGGGGATTGATTTCAGATTGAAGGGTACACGGAGATGCAGATTGGGCAAGATCTATGGATGATAGGAGATCTATCACTGGTTTTGTGGTTTTCCTGGGTGGCAGTGGCATCATTTGGAGAAGCAAAAAGTAGTGTTTGTGCAAGATTGAGTGTAGGTGCATAATATAAAGCTACGATGCTTGGGATCACAAAAATGCTTTGGGTGAAGATTATGTTGATAGACATGGGTATATCTTCTAATCTGCCTATGAAGCTTTGTCGTGATAATAAAGTAGCTTTAAATTTGGCGAACAATGTTTCTTAATGACAAAACCAAGCATATCGAGTTAGATTGACACTTCACACGAGAGAAGATTGACTATGGTGATGTTTGCCTCCTTTATATTCAATCCAATGATGAGATTGTTGATATCTTCACCAAAGGACTTGCCACAACATAGTTTAAGGTATATGTTGGCAAGTTGGGCATGTTTGATATCTATGTCCAACTTGAGGGGGAGCATTGAGTTCTATTGTAAGTAGGTATATGGACCTCTGGGCGGATGCATATAACTCGGGATACTATATATTGTACGCTCTCTTTTGTTGTTTTGAAGTGAAGTAAACCCGTAGCCTCCATTGAGAGGAGGTTTAGGATTTGCTCTCATGGTTTTGTTTTCTTGCTCCCATCGAGGAGGGTTATCATGTAAGTTTCGTGTGCATGTGTAATTAAGTTCTCTATTCTTGTTCATTTTGTTTCTACAATGAGAAAGAGGCTTGTTACTCGACATCTGTGATGACAGTGGCTCCTAGAGGCATATTCTTCTTGTGTGCTTTGCAACTCCTTTGAAGTAGATGTCGATCACCTTTTCTTTGCCTGCCTCTTCATTCAATAGTGCTGGCAGTGAGCCCATGATTGGTCTTTTGACCCATCCTCCTACGAGTCCTTTCGGGATACCACTTGGGATCACACGGAGAATTTGGATGTGGATATCATTATATTTTACGTGCTCATCTGGTGCATTTGGTTAGAGCAGAATGTGATCATCTTCAGAGGAAAGAGAACTGGTGCAGCTGGGGCGTTGTAACATTTTCATTTGTTATGTGACCACTGCAGTGAGTAGCTCTTTTTTAATCTAATGACTTCTGGGGGTTAATAACCCTAGTTAACCCCCTTTTTCATGTGAGTTGCACCGTATATGTGTAAATGTGTTATCTTGATTGCATATGCATATTTGTTGCCAAAATTCGGTTGAATGCACAGCTGACTTGTTGAACATATGGACTGATAATTCTGGAATAGAGGCAAAACTTTTAGGAAATCCAAGTTGGTCAGGACATAATGAACTAGAATTCTGGTGATTCTTGTCATGTCTATCTATTTGTTTTTCTTTCACTGGCATCACATCTTCTCTGAATCTCATGGTGAATATGGTAGCAAATCTTCTTAGTTTCATAAAAGGCTTACCTTTTCCATCATTGATTTTTCATACAATAATGCTTAAAAGAGTTCATTGTTTTTTTTTTTAACAAGTTTTGTTGGTCACTTTTGAATTTTACAAATTAGAAATGCTGGTCACATCTTTATGTACTTTTTTATTGTGAATTTCTATAGCGTCTATCTGCTGCTGTTGGGACGGTTACAAAAGGTGTTCTGAAGGAACATTTGGTGCTTATTTCACAAAGCATGACCTGCACTGGAAATTTTATTGGTTTCAATGCTGCGGGGTATAAGGCACTTTTTCACTCTTTGAATGTTCAGGTGCCATTTACCCAGGCAACCCTACTTGTAAGTGAATTTGCTATCATGCTTATTTTATAACAATTTCCATTCTGAATTAATGCCATATATACCCACTTGAATGGCAAATATATATCCTTGTGAGTGGATTGGCTTACAGAAATCCTTTAATCTTTCTTCCAGACACCCATGAAATGCTTTGAAAGAGCGGCCGAGAGGTGTCACACAGATTCATTGTCTAGCATAGTTGCCTCATCTCTGTGGGGCAAGAATGTCTCTGCTGGTACTGGAGCACATTTCCAGATTGTCTGGAACGGTTCACAGGTTGGAATGCTTTTCTTTCTGATGAATATTTTCTTCATTATGCTTATTCACTTTCAGCTACTGGAATTCATGGGATATCCTCGCGATCTTCTTTTAAGGAATGCAATGGAAATATTGGAAATGATGTGTATGAATTTCTAAATATGGTGATGCCAACTGTGGGAGAAGTGAGAACAACAACATGTCTCGGAGAGGATATTGAGGGTCTTGAAGAAGAAAATGATGTTCCTTCACCTGAGCATGATGCTCTTTTTGGAAATCTAACTTTTGACGACACAGATGAACTTTGTAATCACCTTGACTCTAATGGAATTAGTGATGATTCTAGTTGGCAAAAAGCAAAGTCCAGCTGGGAAAAAATTCCATCCACTGCTGCTTCTGATGGGTGGGGATCGAAGGAGGATTGGTCCAGAAGTGCCTGCAAAACTCAAAATTTTGATAGTCAACAAGGGAAAATGTTGGATGGGAGTTTGAGCTGGGAAACACCAACTGCATCAAAGGAGAATATTCAACGTGCAAAGTCTTCTTGGGGTCAAGCTAAGCCTAAAGATTCAGGTGGAGGTATAGAGGGATGGGAAAAAGCTCCATCCTCAGATACTGCATCTGATGGATGGGACACACAGGCAGGTTGGCCTAGGCCCTCTGCAACTCAAAATCCGCAAAGTCAATGGGCAAAAGCATCAGATGAGTGCTCAAACTGGAAAAAATCAACAAAGTATCAATCAAACAAGTCTAGTGAATGGGAGAAAACATTGGATGGGAGTTCGAGCTGGGAAACACCACCTGTACCAAAGGGAACTGTTCAACATGCAAAATCTCCTTGGGGTCAAGCTACGGTGTTGTCACCAAATTCACATGAACTGGGCAAGCATGTCGGTCAGCCTAAAGATACGGGTGGGGGTATGAAGTGCTGGGAAAAAGCTGTGCCCTCCGATGCTGTATGTGATGGATGGGGCACACCGGGAGATTGGTCTAGGTCCTCTGCAACTCAAAATCCACAAAGTCAATGGGCAAAAGCCTCAGAAGAGCGTTCAAGCTGGGAAACATCAACAAATTCTAAATCAAACATGTCTAGTCAATGGGGGAGAATTTTGGATGGGAGTTCAATCTGGGAAACACCAGTTGCATCAAAGGAAACTGTTCAACATGCAAAGTCTCCTTGGGGTCAAGCTACGGTGTTATCACCAAATTCACATGAACCGAGTAAGCATGTCAATCGGCCCAAAGATTCAGGTGAAGGTATGAAGGTCTGGGAAAAAGTTCCGACCGATGAGGCTGTATCTGATGGTTGGGGCGCAAAGGGAGATTGGTCTAGGCCCTCAACTCAAAATCCAGAAAGTCAATGGGCAAAAGTTTTAGATGAGCATTCAAGCTGGCAGAAATCAACAAATTCTGAATCTGCAGCTTCAGCCTTGATGTCAGATGACAAGTGCTGCTCTTGGGATAGAACAGCAACCCAGAATATGAAACCATCTGGTGATCAGCCTAATTTTTGGAAGGAGGGATCCGGATCTTGGAATTTTGGAGCAGTGAAACCTAATAATGTAAGTTTTCATGCAACAAGTTAATTTCTTTATCATTTGGTGTCCATTATTGTGCTTAAATTCAGATTCAGATGATACTTCTTCCTGTCCTTGCATATGAATAGCTTTTCTGCCTGTGTCCTTAAATAGAAAGAAAGATAAAATGCAAAACCAAACTTCTATTGCATGAAGTTGGATCAATCATGCTGATACGTATGTGCACTGAACTCGAAAGAAAGACCAGGCTTGGTCATGGTTTGTGTTTTCTTCCCAACAATCCAGTCAGCATTCCTAGGGAAAAAAAAATTCCAGCTTTCCTAACCTCAGTTGCGATGATTATCAAGCAAATTTTCATCATAAGTCAAAAAATAGTTCAAACCAGCCACCTAGGCAGGACTTAAGCCCTTATAGTTCTTTTCAAGCCCTTTCAACTCCAATGGGAAAGAGATTAGATTAGTTAAGTTAGGCTAATTAGTTTGTTTGGTTTTTTTTTTTGAGAAGATAGTTTGTTTTGGTATTCTTGTTATCGCTTTTTATTTTTTGTTAGGATTTGATTTGAGTTGGGTTTGTTTCCAAGTTAATTAGTAGAATTAGGATTACCATTGTAATTCCCTCTCTTTATGTAAAGAGGGGTTGATTTCTTTTAAATCAATAACAAGAACTATCTTCAAAAACCTCCACAAAGCACTAAAGGGGTCCACATCTTTCTTTCACTCAGGGCCCTTTCTGTGCTTCCTTCACTCTCCAATGACAATGAGGCGAGCTCTAGAAAGGTGACATCTAAAAACTAGGGTTGTCGAAGGTGAGAGGGGTCCAAAACAGCTGAGGAGCTAGGTGCTTGCTTGAGACAAATGAGGCGTTATTTATTTATTATTTTTTTTGAAAATAAATGTGTAAGTTATCAATAAGATTAGATGTCCTTACAACCTCATACATATATCAAGAAAATATAATAGGAAAAAATGCCAAACAAAATATAAAATGCCCAATAAAAATTACTTTTTCATAAGCAGAAATATTAAAAATATGCTATTTTTAATTATCGGCTCAACAAAATAAGTGAATTCAACATCAACAAAGGCTTGAAAATAATAAAAATGAAATATTGAAATTGATTTGTTGTTATGTTAACAAAATAATGGCACTTTAGAAAACTTGAGGCACTTGGGTCACACTGAGGACGAGAAAGAAAGAGTGCGAGAAATGGAGATAGAGAAAGCGATGAAAAGAGACGGTGAAAGTGACAGGAAGAACTATATATATATATATATATATATATATATATATAGAGAGAGAGAGAGAGAGAGAGAGAGAGAGAGAGAGGATTTGTGATAAGGAGTCAGCAAAGGATGATCGACCATTAAACAGAAAGGCTTAGCAGCGGAGAAGTTAGTTGACAATGGTTGGTTGGTGATGGGAGAAGCAAATCCTTGAGCAGCAATTGAGAATCATCAATGGAGGAGCTCCAACAATGGGCTACGATAGTTTAGAGAGAGGTAGGAATGGGGTTATGTTGCTCAATGATTGTTCTTTTAGGGTTTTTGGGGGGTTATTTATCTTTTAATTGAATTTTAAGGGTTCAACTGGGTTTGAGGGAGATTTGAAGAGAGGGGTCTACTAGGTAAAGGGTTTTTTTTCTAGTTTAGCTAAGGAGAGCACCTTAGCGCTCGATGCTTCGCTACGAGGTGCTCGCTTTGGCATTGTCTAGGCCAAATTGCCTCGCTCGAGGCTTAGTAAGGTGCGAAGGTCTCACTTCACCACATGTGAGCGCCTTGCCGGCATTGCTAGCAAGAAGTCCACCTCAACGCCTTGATAAGCCTTCGATGAGCAAGCACCTTGACAATGGTGGAAGGTTTTGAAAATAGTTCTCATTGATTGAAAATAGAAATTCTTTACTCCTCTTCATATAGAAAGAGGGGATAACAATAGTAATCCCAATCCTAATTAATTTGGAAATAAAATAGAATCAATCCAAATCCTAGTGATAACATAGTAAAATAAGAAATCCCAACTTGAACCTATTTTTAATTATTAGTAGTTCTATTTTTTTTTTTTGACGAAAATTTGTAGTTCTAATTTTACCTCTAGCAACAATAGAAACAAGTCCACCTCTCTATGAACAATAAGAGTACCTCTCTTCCAAATAGCTAAGATGTTCTCAGTTGACACATGTACACATGTGGACCCCATATGCATACATGCATGCAAGCATGCTCATGTGCAAGGTCAGCATACCAACATATGTGCTTTAGGATGCTTACAATTTTTTATCTTATTTGCTTAAGTGTTGGAAGAAAACTATTAAGCATGACCTCAATTACTTTAATTTAAGTTCTGAAATGGCTGAAAATCGATCTGTGTGGAGGCAAAGAATCCACATAGCTGACCCCACTTAGTGTGAGAAAAGGCTTGGTTGTTGTTGTTTGATGTTGCATATATGTATATATTTATAGATGAATTAGTATAACATGCAAAATGTTCAAGTCATGATATTTGGTGGATATACATATTTTACCAATGTTTTGTGTACCAGCGACTCTTATTCTATATGGTCCCTTAATACTCTAGTAACCAAGTGGTATCCAATCTTTAGGTTCCCCACCTGTCCAACATTGCTTTCCTATCTTGCGTTCATGCCTTTCCATGAGAGTGTTATTCAACCGTATCACCAAACATCCACACAAAACTAAAAATGTTCCATTAGCTTATCCTTTTGATGACCGGTGATGTCAATTTTTGCATTTCCACTCGTCCATGTCATGGGGATACCTTGTATATCTCCTTTTGCTTATGGGATAAAGGAAACATAAGAAATGTCTGCCAACTGGAATCATATTTCATCTTACTTCCCCTCCCTATTCACACATGAATCCAATGAAGGATAATGCTTCCTTCTTATTGTTGGAGAAAATAGTCTTCTTGTTATTGAAATCAGGAGTCCTGCCCCCTTTATATAGAGAGTTAAAAAAATTATATGAGAGACCCAACAAGAATAGAAAAGGACTAATGGGAATAGGAAAAGAATTAGGACTCTCAACTTGTTTTAATAAACTCAAACCTAACCACAATAGGGCTCATAACTAATCCTAGCTCCGCCCACAAAATTTGACTCCTCCCCCAATGAAGACATCGTTTGATTGGAGGAGCAGGCAGGTAGCAGATTGGAGCAGTAGGAAGGTGGTAGGACACAATCCCAAGCAGAAAATAATAGTATAATGGAAGACGGTTATAAGCAGTAGCAGTAGTAGACAGCAGGCAGTAGTGAAGACTCTTGAGTCGACCATGCGGAAAGGCAGGAATGTGCAATCTTGCATGTAGAAGCGTGCACTATGCACACAGAGGGTAGAAAGGAACTTGATCATGTGCATGGCACTGTACATGCACTGCACGCAAAACGAAGTTTGCAGTGTAGATTGAATGTTCCTCAAGGGCCCTTGTAGGAACCACATAGCAGAGTAAAAGGGCCGGATCGTGCTTCCCAAACCAGATCAGGGTTGAGTGGTGCTCAAGGCCTGGTAGACAGGAACATTGGACCTTCGCTGGTGGTTAGAGTTAGAGTGACCTCTGGCGGCAACAACCTCCTGCAGAGGTCGAAGATATAGGGCCCATCAGCCTTGAAGGTGATCAACCATGACAAGATGTTGAAAGGTTTGGTGGTGCTGCTAGGGACAACAGCAACCAAGGTGGCGTTGGGGGAGGGCTTGGCAACCCTGGGCAATGGCAAAACAATGATGCTGGGTGGTAGCAACCTCAAGAAAAGCTCAGCGATGTCAACAGCAGTTGCAGCAGCCAATATGGCCTATTGGGGTTGCTAAAGTCCCCCCTATGGAGTGAAGGGCAGCAGTAGGGGTGGCGGCAACAACTGCAACAGAAGCAAGTAGCAATAGGAGCAGTAGCAACCACAGCAGCCGCAACAACCTTTTTGCTTGGCTGTGTTGTGGTTAGAGGTTGTCAGAGGGCTAGTTGCAGCCGCAACAACCTTGTTGGCTGGCCGTCGGGGCCCTCTAGTTGGTAGGAGGTTAGCGGTGGAGGCCTCTTTTGGCCAGCTGAGGGTTGTTTCTCCCAAAAAAATAGAAGGTAATAGAAGAAAAGAAAGGATTAGGGTTAGGTTTTCTAACCCCAAACTTGCTTTGATGCTATATTGGAGAAAATAGAGTCTTCTTGTCATTGAAATCAGGAACCTGACCCCCTTTATATAGAGATTTAGGTTAGAAAAATTACATAAGAGATTAACAAGAATATAAAATAATTAACAGGAATAGGAAATGAACTAAGATGCTCAACTTAAATAAATAGACTCAAACATTGCCATAATAGGGCTCATAACTAACTAATCGTAATACTCTGTACTTTCCTTATACTTTAAGATTTATATTTTTAAATCTCAATGCACTTTTTAGAATAAAATTTTGTATTCTCTCGCTCATATACATAAAATGCACGTGTATTGATTCATGAAAACTCAAATAGAGTTTTATTAGGTGAGCACCACCTTGACTTTTATTATTTGGGTGTAGCTCCAACACTCGATAAGAATTAACGTGTTGGAAAAGTTTTGAATCAATAAATGACTGCTCTTATGTTATGAAATGGAAGTTGGAGCTAGAATTGTAACAAGTTTGGTCTTTATCTTGTTTTTTGATTTTCCACAAAGGTGTGCTTTGTTGTTCGAATTATAGAGGATCTATATTGCAAGACCATCTTTCAATTTGTCTCTAGTGTCTTCTAGGACACACTGATAGGGAAGACGATTTGAAGGGGTCGAGAAGAGACATGGAAGATGATTGGAGGGGGTCAAGAGGAGACATGGAAGGTGATTGGAAGGGGTCAAGAAGAATGGTTTATTGATTACTGTAGAATCTTTGATTTGCATATTATGTTACCTTCTCTAATAAATCTACATGTACCATAAGAAAAACATTCTACATGTGGTAAGGCTTTTTCCTTTTCATTGTTGGTCACAAGCTCGAATAAAGGAGTGTTGTATTAGGTAGCCAATGGCTAATGTAAAGCTTCTTGCATCTTTTAAACATGGATTAAGCACTTAGACTGTGTGGGCTATTCCCTACTTGTAATGTGTTGTATTTGCACATAGGCATAGCAAGAAATAAAAAGCAATGGTTCTCGTATGAGGGACTTATGAGTGAAGGGGCTAGTTCCGCCATATCATGCTTGGATATAGTCTAAAATGTGTGAGGGTTCTCACATGAGGGCCACATGTGAATAAGAAAGCTAGTTCCTCTATTTCACCGTCAAAGTGTAGCCTGAAAGGATCTAGTGGGCACTTGGAATGTTGGCACTTTGGCAGGAAAGTTCATGGATATCGTGGATATGCTAATCAAGAGAAAAATCAAAATTCTCTACCTCTAACAAACGAAGTGGGTAGGGTAGAAAGTTAAGATATTGAGAGAATATGCTTCAAATTATGGTTCTCGGGAAAGGAGAAAGCTTGAAATGGGGTTGGCATTGTCATTCATAAGAAATTGAAGGAGAGTGTAGTTGAGGTGAAGAGGTTGGGAGGTCAAATTATTTTAATAAAGTTAGTCTTGGAAGAAGAGGTTTTGAATGCCATTTTGGTTTATCTACCTCAAGTTGGTTCCAAGGAAAGAATTTTGGGAGGAGTTGGATATGATAATTAAGGAATCTCACGAGGAGAAATGATTTGCTTTGGTAGAGATTTAATTAGGTATTCAGGAAATGATGCTTTATAGTATGCAAGGGTTAATGGGAACTATGGCTTTGGTGATTTTTTTGAAAGAAGTATGGCTTTAGTGATAGAAACAAAGAGGGAAAACATTTCTCAATTTATTAGTGGCTTCGGATCTTTTTATTGGAAACACTTTCTCCAAAAAATGGGAGGAGATTCTGATCACCTATGGGGATCGTCTAATAAGAATATATATTGATTACGTTATTTTTTAGTACATGGTATTCATTATGCTATAAGGATTACAAGGTTATTCTAAGGGAGAGTTCAACTATTGTCTACTAGTAATGGATGTGCTTATAAAGAAGTCAAAGTAAGATTGGTGTTCAAGAATATGGGAACTAGGTGGGTTCTTAAAAGGTGAAGAAGAGTTTCATGGGGAAAATGCTGCAAGGGCCTAGGAATTTGATGAAAGTGCTCCTGGCATGTTGAAGACTATGGCAAGTGTTACAAGGGTGTCCAAGGTGTTAGGCATGTTTAATTGAGGAGCATTAGGGCAAAAGATGTTTGTTGGAGTGAAGATGTGCAAGAAAAACGTAGAACAAAAATTGTGTGCTTGAAAGCCGTACATTGGAACAAAACTGATGGAAACTTGGTTGATTTCAAAAGAGCAAAAAGAAAAAAAAGCAAACTAGGCAGTTAGCAAAGTAAAAGAAAAGCTTGGGGGCATTACAACAAACTTGGTCTTAAAGAGGGTGAGAGAGATTCTCATAAAGAAAAAGGTAAAAGATTATCTTTGGGTTAGCTAAAGCAAGTGAATGAAAAGTGAAAGACCTTACACAAATTATGTTAAGGATGAGGAAAGATTGGTGCTCATAGCTAGCGAGTATATAGAGATAAGGTGGAAAAATTATATTCTTGGCCTTTGAATGGAAAGAAGATAGTTTTCCCAATTTAAAGGAGTTAGCTATTTTAGAGGATCACCTGAATAATGCAAGTTATCAACGAATACAAAGTAGTAGATGCTCTATAGACAATAAAACCTGGGAAGGTTGTTGGACTTGGTATTTGTATAGATGTTTGGAGAGTAATGGGGAGAGGAATGCGTGACTTGGCTCATAAAATTAATTTAATGCTGGATGTAAAAAAAAAGAGAAAACTATTTGGCAAAGACAAGAGAATGCCATAGAGATGAAGGAAAAAGAAATGAGTCATATAAAACCATTAGATCTATAAAGGTATCCAATTGATGACTCATATAATTAAGCCTAAGGAGAATGTAACTGAAAGTACGTTGAGGCAAGTCTCTATAGCAATTGAGAACTGGTTTGAGTTTATGCCTAGAGTGATTACTTTTGAATCACTTTTTGAGGTCTATGATGGAGATCTATTGAGTCAAGAGGAAGGACTTATATGTGATTTTTATTGACTTGGAGAAGGCCTATGGCTCTACTCTAAAGAGTATCTTATGGATAATTTGGAGGAGATAGATGCAGGTTCTATACATCAACCTCATGAAGATGATATGTATGATTAAGGTATAGCTTTTGCATAAGGACTTAAGTTGGATTGACATGCTATTTGATATCATCAATGTTTTGCATCAATAATCTACTTTAAATGCTTACATTGTTACCTTGGTTGTGGATAAGTTGACAAAGCACATCCAAGATGAGTTGCCATGGTATCTTCTTTCTACTAATGATATTGTGTTGGATGATGAGACAAGAATGCAATAACTAGAGAACTTGGGCTTAAGAAAGAGGTCTTACAAGTTAAAGGCTTTTGACTAAGATAGTGACCGAGTGCATGGAGTGTAAGTAAATGATGGAGGGGATAGATTTGAAAAAAACATGTTTTTAAATGTTTAGAGTCCATGGAAATGGTAGTCCTGCCATGCTACATGGTTCTGGGTGTTGAGTTGTTAATTATAGGCATGCACATAGAATGTCTTTAGTAGAAATGAAGATGTTAACATGGATTGGTGGCTATATAAGGATCAGATTTCCAATGAGATTATTATTTTTTGAAGATTATTAGGGAAAAGTTTGGGGTGCATGAATAGAGGATAATTTGATAGGTATGTTTAAGGTAATTTGGATATTTGCAGAGGACAATCAATGTCCCAATTAGGAGATGTGAGAAGCTGGATGTTGAGCCTCTTAGTTAGGAACTTTGTTGTTATGTTGTCTCCTGTAATAGTTCTTGTTGCCGGTGGCTTCTTTGCTTGGGTCATTTGCCTTTGGCAAAGCTTTGCCTTATCATTCCTTGAATTTTGTCATCAACCAAGTTTGATTGTGATGCCTGCCACATGCATCAAATCCTATCCATAGAGTTAGAGCTAGAGTTCTTCAACCTTTTTCAACCTTTTGCATCTTGATGATTGGTGTCCTAGTTGCAATGCTAGCAACCAATCACAAGTACACTTAGTGTTTATGGATGATTTCTCAATTTTATTGGGTCTTGCTTATGAAGTTGAAGTTTGAAGATGGTAATTTCATAAGGAATTTCTTCATTGAATGGATGCGGGTGCTTTCATTTTGTCCAAAAGCATCATTATGTTAGTTTGAATGTCACTTCAAGTTGGTTTCTTACTCCTTTATTGCAATTCCAAAGATTTCCATGCCATTGAGTACTAATGCTTCCAGTGCATAGGTGTTCATATCATCGGTAATTACGAGAGATTTTTCCGTTTGTAGTATCTCTAGTACTCCATCTAGATATCAAGGTTCCCCTATGATCAAGGTTCAGGAAGTTGGCTTCATGGGTCGAGTATGCTCCTACCTATGCCTATGTGGCCATGCATTTGTAGCGAGCATAGTTGGGAGGCCCCATATACGGTGGAGGCTGCATGGGTCCAACTAAGGGTATGCTCAAGTATACCATTGACTTAAAGATAGAGAAATCAAGTAAATTGATACCCATGTAATAGAAGGCATGTTTGTAGGTTTAACACAAAATACCGCTAAAATAATTGTCCCATCACCCAACACACGTGTAACTTTTCATTTTTTTGGGTCATATGACATATTTGATCAATTTGAAGTCATTTAATATTTTTTTGTTCTTAGATAAGAAATGCAAAACCACATATTTGCCTACGTTCTTGCTTGCATAATGCATACAATGATTTAAATTATGGTGAAATGGCCTATTTTGGCGTCTACCTCATGTTAACATGAAATAATGTTGAAATTCTCATATGTCACCGGTATGTCGACAACTTTGCGATGATTTCTATGCTCACGTTGACCATTTCGACGATTTCGATGATATGTTGGGGATTGAGCCAAAATTTTTATTTTTTAAATGGGAAATGACATGTTGGATACATGATTTCTTAACCCATAACCCTTAAAAAAGGCATGAGAAGTGAATTGGGTTTTTTTTCAATGAGAAGTGAGGATGCCCCCGCACACCCCTTTGTGAATTGGTTCTTTGTTTCAATGAGAAGTGAGGACACTGTTGAGGAGCGAGCCATCCTCCTCTACTCCATTGGTGTCACTTTGGGTTTCACCATGCTTGCCCTTGATGGTGTCTACTAATCCCTATGGATATGCAAATAATACTGATAATTAGTGAGAGCTTTGAGCATCCTACTCAACCCCCTACCTCTACCTCCACCTACTACCTACCGTTGTATGCTACCTGCTTGCATCCCTCTTCCCAGTTGTTTTCCCTTCTCCTAGATAGAAGGGTTTCTGTTGGTCTTAGGTGACTTCTGACCAATTGTTTGCATCCAGCCAAACAAAGTCGTTATTAGGGGAAGTGTTTTGTTTCCTACTTGCTAGTTCAGCATGTTCTCCACACTCTAACTTGGGGGGGGGGGGGGGGGGGGGGGGGGGTGTTGTTAGATCTAGTTATAGGTTTGTTTCAATTAGGCTAAGAGCCCTACCTTGCTTTCTATTTCCTGTTTCCTATTTTCTTTAGGAGTACTATGTAATTTGGCAACCTGATTTTCTATATAAAGATGTTAGGAAACTCTATTTATTTCTTCCATAGATAATATTAATAATACTATAGATACAACCTTTGTTAGAAAAGAAAAAAGTGCCAACAATAATGTGGATAGTGATTTACCTATCACTCTTTGAAAGGTAAGCATGCATGTACCTTGAATCCTATTTCCAAGTTCCAATCATGTCTCCTTGGATTATATTTCAGAGAAAAAGTCTCCTCAGACTATCTTGGCACCAAACTATAAAAGTTTGCATTATACTTTCCAGCACACAAATTATATAAGTTTTCATTGACAAGCACTTCTTGATCCAAAATGGCATCTGAAAGGGGGCTTCTGTTCAAGGGCAGTGCCACAGGCAGTGGCACATTTTGAGCAAATTATGCTAGATATCTTAACTACATGCTTCTGTATATATATTATATGCTGCTAGGAATCTCTTAACTTGGAGAATTAAATGACATTGTTCGACCAAGATCCAGTGTTGAGTCTGAGCACAGAACCATCGCTCAAACTGTTACCGAATTGATGTGGATACATTTAGGCCTTACTGATATACATGTATATGTGATAGTCCCTTTGGAGATTGAAATGTGTTATTCTATCTGCTACATTCAGCAAACAACTGGTATTGTATGAGAGGATGGAGGTCGATTGTCAAAATACTTGGGATATGGTCCAAAGGGGATTTACAAGTACTAATGTCTCCTCTAAAAGACAAGTGCTTGATTTATTCACCAAGGTGATTCCCAGATTCATGTTTGAGTGATGCTATTTCAAGCTGATCATAATTGATACATCTATTCCAGCTTGAGAGGGAGTGTTAGAATTTCTTGCTTTATTGTTTATTATAAGTGTTTGCCATTACTATTTCCACCTAGTCTTCTGTATAAGGATCAGAGTCCCAGAACAAATAACTAGCTCTATTTTTTTCTGCTAAATAATGCCCATGCTTAATATATTGTAACCTGGTTTTCTATTTATATGTCCAGGAAGATTCGCCTGCTTGGGGTTCTAAGCATACAAATGGTGAAGACCAAGGTGGACAAAGTGCTAATCAGAGATCATGGGGCCAAACAACTGATGCACGGAAGAGGAGTTGGTCTTTGAATGAAAAGCCTGATGGCAAACCTGATGCTAAAAGATGGAAAACTGCTGATGGTTGGGGGAAACGAGGCTCAGGTGATAGGCAGACTGGAAATGCTCCGAAAGGCACAAGACCGCCAATCCCAAGAAGAGAGTCCTGGAGTGCCGAGGAAGAAAAAATCCGGACTGATGTGGAAGCAATTGTGCAATCAATCAGAAGAATCAGAACCAGGTAATTTTATTTGATAGCATAATGATCGTCAGAGTTTATCTGTTAAGGATTTCATTATTATTAATTTTCTTGCGGTTGTTTAAAGTCTATGCTCCTGAGTTATGGACTCAGAAAATGTGTTAATTAACTCCTTTTTATCTCAATTTTTGTCATAAATTCCAGTTACAATGATGGGGATAGGATTTCTGAAGACGACCAGAAGTTTATACTAGAGAAGGTTTTTGATCACCATCCTGACAGAAAAACAAAAGTAACCGGGGAAATAGATTTCATCAAAGTACGTTGAACCAACCATTTTCCCTTTTATTATTGCCAAAGATGGCTCCTTAATGTTGTTATCTTGTGTGGCACGTATTTGGTTTCTCATCAGTTTTCTGAATGGGACAGGTGGACGAGCACAAGGATTTCCCAGGTTCAAGATGTTTCTTCGTGGTCTCCTCGGATGGCTCCATTACGGATTTCTCATATGTCAAGTGCCTTGAGAATTTTGTCAGGAAGACCTACCAGGAAGGTGGTGACAGCTTCTGTAGAAAATATTTTGTCAGGAAGACCAAACAGCGTGCTGATGCACCTCGATCTCATGGACAACTTGGTGCCAGTGAGAATGTGGACAAGCCTGGACAGGTTGATGGAACCCCTCCAAGTGACCCACATACACCATGGTCTCATGGACGACATAGTGCACCAAATGAGAATCTAGACAGGCCTGGACAGGTTGATGGAAACCCTCCAACAATTGACCCACCAAACCAATAGGCTTGTGCTGATGTCTAACAGAGGGTCCATAGCCCTTGATTGTTTTAGGCTGTAAATCTGTTGTTTATATATGTAAATTTCATTTTGGATTATGTGGCCCTTATTTCAACTTATGAACCAGGCCAGGCATCTTAACCCCACCATTAGCCCAACTAACCTGTCCTTTTTATCGTGCATGGCAGCCACCCTGTTTAAGTTATTCGTTACCACCATGTGAGACTGTTATCTTGGGTGGTTCCATGCCTGTAAATTTACTGTCTTCAGGAATACAGATGCTTTGTATTTATTCATTTTAGCCTAAAAGCATTGTACCTTACACCTAAGTTGCTTTTTCTTCCCTGATGGAAATATGATGTCAGGATAACGGTGCCTTTTTTTAATGTTTGAAGATAAGTAGGGTCAGGACTTGCTTACTTTGATAGCAGGGAAATGCAGAGAAGGGTCCATGGCATTTCCGTTGTGATACTGTAGACATTCTAAACCGTTTTAATTCTCTCCAGGGTTTTTGCTTCTATCAGAGAGTTTCTCATTGGAGAATTGCTTGAAGTTGGACAGTGGAATTGGAGGTTGCACAGGCCAACATGAAGTTAGGATCTATGTGCAAGCTTATCTGACTTGTGTGCCACGGTATTCAAATTACTTGGTTTTCACTAGCTGGGTACATTTCAGCTTGTCATGATTTGATACTTATGTTGCTTGTTTCGAAGAATATGTGGATACAACAGAAAGACGGTTTCTACAATGTTATATCCCATCAAACACGTCTATACAGTGAAGTGGATAATGGCTAACTTGCTTAATTAGCTTAAGCAAAAAAAATTCACAGGATATGTCAATTTCTTAGGTGGCTGAAATGATTATAAGGCGAATTTATTGTTTTTTCTTTTTTACCACTCAGAAGCTGTTTGGAGAAATTGTAGTCAATAAATACGTGATTAATAAACTAATCATTTTGAAAGTTTAGACCTTCTGATAACATTTATATGTACTAAAAATGGATCATTTTTAACAGCACACATCTATTCTCCTGGGCTCATGTATAACAGTGCAAATTCTTGCAAAAAGAGACTGAATACCTCTACTTCAGGTTTCTCAGTAGATAAAAGCAGATTAACTGTAGAAAAAGTGTGAAAACCTCACCTTTTCATTGTAGAAGATATCATAATAGAGGCACTTCCCAAAGTGCTTGAACAAGAAGGTTGAATCATCATATGGCAGCCGTGGCACCAGATCAGATCATCGCAGTAGACCACTCTGTAGTACTTGACAAAAGGATGCAAACATGAGCCTCCATGTACTTCTCCAGTTGCTTGTTCCCAACTCTTGGCTGCCCAACAGTGTAAGTCCCCAGAAACCTCTCCATGATCCCATCCTCCCTATGGTAAAGCAACATTGCAGGGAAGAGGATGGCCAGTGCACCCTCCAAGCTGTGCCCAGTCACAACAAACTTGGCCCTCTTGTGCTCACCAAGCAGAATGTGGAGCCTGGAGCTGATGGCATCATAGGCCATGATCTTGCATTCGGTATTCGATTGAAGACAGGTAGAGAAGAACAAGGGATCGACTCTGGTGCCCAAGCCCAAGGCTTCCAGGAAATCCATGTGCACCCTTCCCATCCCGGGGATCTCGTCCCACGAGTAGTCAAAGTCGGTGATCCAATCATCCGCATCGAAGGGCTCTGTCCTGCGGAAGCTAATGAGAATGAGATTGGCATCCTTGTGCTTGTCACAGGGGATGAGCACTTGGGTTGAATTTTCGTTCTGGTATTCTGTGTAACGGTAGGTGTATGAAAATTTTGGTAGCAAAGAAAGAAGTATATTACACATTAATGAAATGATCTCAGTCATCCAAGTTTCCCTTAGATAATTACCGTTCCAGCAGTTGTAGAAGTCCACAAAATGCATCTGCTCGTTCCTTGCAGAAGAAAGAGAAATGCAAAGATTACTTAAGGTCACAGTTAAGGAGAATATTATCTGAATTCGCAAGTGTCTTCGTCCTTATCAACTCAAATGATATCTTCTTGCATAGATTTTTTGCTACGATAAGAGAAATCAAGCAGCTTGTTAATAAAAGGTTCTCCTTTTCTTTTTCCCCCAATCATAGCTAAAATAGATTTAATTCTGGAATCAAGTGAGTAATTGATAATCTCAATAAATGGATTTCACCTATAGGGTGTTGAAATCTCATTCTTGGTTACCACTTTATCATGGAAAAAAAGGATTCAACCACTGGAAGGAGAATTATGTATGCATGAGATGGAATGAGATGGAGAGAGGGAGAGAGAGGGACTGCCTTCCAGCGGTTTATGCTGACTTTACTGATGAAATTGGCATTCTCATAAACCAATTTAGAGGCCATTACGCAGAGGTCCATGAGAGCAGCATTCTCTCCAAACTTCAAGTCAGTGGTTCCACCAAACGCATTCATGTCATTGAGGCCATTTTGAAAGTCTTCTTGGTAGAGATCGAAACGGTCGTCCAGTTGCCCGATAATGCTCATGTATGTGTCTTATCCTCTCCGTGGTATCTGCATTCTTCCTGTTATGTCCAAATCTCATGAGAAGTCAATATCTTGAACAAGTTGCAACTATATGGAAATACATAAACTGAGTTCTACATAAGTAAAGTGGGTTGGATCATCTGGTGCTCTGATTCAAAATTCTACAAATGCATAATTGATATGTCTCTTGGCAAGCTGAAACACATTGATACAACGCTTACTAACAGGATTCGAAGTCCAAATCAAATGTTTGAGAGGACTTGGCAATGGTCAGTCATTGCTTGTGACCTGACCATCATGACAAGAATCCAGTTTTTTCCTTTTTTTTTTTAAAAAAAATACACACAAACACACACAACCTCTCCCCCTCTCCCTCTCCCTCTCCCTCTCCCTCTCCCTCTTCCCTGGTCTATTTCCCTGATCGATATGTGGCCATTCACTGTTGGAATATTGAAAGTGAAAATGAAGTGTTACAATAAGACCACTCATAACAAGAAAGCAAATGGACGAAATGGATGGGAATCATGCTAAGAAATCAGAAGTCAGAGCTGTTCTCCCACTAAAGACAAGAGGTACCAAAGAATGTGTGGGAGGATTTGCAGCTCTTCGAGGAGGCCAGGGAATTTCTTCCTTTCATTCCTTATCTAATCACATGTGGGGAGAAGTAATGTCTAGAATCGAGATTTTGATGTGTGACGTGGAAGAGGAAGAATTTGAATGTGGGTGTTGTGAGATAAAAGGGGGATGGACAGGGAGACAAATACCTATAAACAGGCATGTGCACTCAAGGAAAAGAAATCATTTTACAAGAACCTCAGAGAGGCAGAGCTAAGAATTTAGGTTAGTGGAAATAAAGCCAAAAAGGAGTATGGTTAACAAAGGGAACCTAATAGTTCTTTTTTTTTAAGTGGCTGGGGGCTGTGAGACCATTGCGTACAATTACTCACCTACCCTGGTTGATCTCGGACATAATACATGGCACAGAACATGCCGTATCACATTGATGTAATGTTTACTTGTGGCTGACATGATCTATTTTTATATTGGGGAAGGGGGGGGGAGGTATAATACATGACAAATGATATGTGATGTGACATATGACATGACATGGGGGGGAGGTATAATACATGACAAATGATATGTGATGTGACATATGACATGACATGATACATAAATAATGTATAAAATGATATATAAAGTTATGTCCGTGAATTATTTTCCCTTGTTCTTATCATTCCGATAATACACTAGCTAGTTTCTGTGACACGAACCACGACTTAAAAATGATGGCAATTGGCATTGATTCGTCCAAACCATCACAAGCAACAACAAGAACCACCTGCCAGCCAAAGAGCTTCCAAAAACAAAAAGAGAAGAAAAGGACCACTTGCCATAGCCATCTAACGCACCTCTCAAGGCATTGCACGCCAAACCGAGGAGCCCACCCTTGGCCGATACGAGATTCAGCGACGATTCCACCACGAAGCCAACGGCCACCATGGGCTTCCGCAGCAGCCCGATCGCCTTCACGGCCATCATGGACAATGCGACCACCCAGCGGCGTTCCCGTAACGGACCCGTGATGAATCCGCACCTCTCCGGCCGCAGTACGAGGCAGCGGGCGCCATTGGCATTGCCATCTGAGGATGACGACGAGGACCGGGAGGGTATCTCCATCGGAGTCGTGCTGATGAGGTGAGTGCTTTCTCCTTCGTCGTTTAATTTATTGGTTATTGCTAAGGCCAATGCCTTCTACGCTTATGCGTTGGTGTATGTGGTGACGCATGGTATCAATCGCGTTTGGTTGATGGTGACGAGGTGAGATTCGTGCTTTGAGAAGAGGGTGGCTGTGCTAACCACTTTACGCACGCGACAAATGTGCGACCCTAAGAATGGTGCCAATTTTTCCAAAATGTGTTATGCTATGTGCAACAAAGTGTGCGTGGAGTTGTTCGGATACCAAAATGAGAAGAAATAAAAGGAGAAGAGATAAAAAGTGGAATCACAAAGCACATAAGAAAGTTATTAGGTTCGCACCGTCTAGACACCACGTCCTACATGATGAACAAAGAATTGGTTGTTTAAGACAGTGCCTATCAACGTCATGTCTTCCACGAGATTTGGATTTGAGAGTGTTACATCTCAGATTGATTTTAAATATGACTCTCCTCTAGTTGGCAAATTTTAAGTCTCCATCGGAATAGAGTAGTGCTGAGTTATTGAGTATTTTATCCTTATGAATGGGTATATATTTTCCTTAACTAATAGATATATGTTAAAATAAATAATAAATAAAAAAATATATATTTTCAATATTTTTGTATATATAAAAAATATTAAATCAAACAAATTAAACATTATTTGGTAAGATTCAGAATAAAAAAAAAAAACATACAATAGTACAAATAAACAAAACAAAGAAAAGTTAGATATTACTCCAATTGAAGCGTCCATTAGGGACTTTCCTTAAAGCAGGTATTACTCCCCACAATACTGGTTTATCGGGATCTGACGAACTCCTCCTAGGATATAACGATCCACTTCCAAGATTCGACGTACTCTGATCTTGGACGTCCTCGAAAATCACCTCAGGAGAATGAAGCTGAGGAAATTTGGTTTCTAATCAAATTCCTGATTGATCTGCCAATTTAATGGTTTGATCAACTAAAAACTTCTCGTGAATCTCTCAATCTCTTTGTACAAGATCGACAAATGTGATTGGAGATTTTTCTATCAATCTTACGTCGAATGAATACACTAAGAAAGAGAGACAAGAACGAGAGGGGGGGAGAGAGTGGAGAGAGCTTTTCTGCACTTGTTGTATGACAAATGAGAGCTCCTTCATGACCCTTATATAGAGCCCACGACCAGACGTTTATGGAAATTTCTATTTTATAAAAATACAGTAATTAATTGACCAACTAAGTTCATTGATCGACTAAAATAATTGGTCCATCAAACTTCACTATTTGGTCAACCAAATCAATTGATCGACCAAACTAAATTTATTGATCGATAAATTTTATATTTTGATCGACCAATCCAATTCAAGTCAAAGCGTGCATGCGTGGTCCTTAGGCCCACCTCTGATTCTTTGCTATATAAGCCATGGGAGGCAGAAGCCTTTTACACCTACCAAGAGGTTTGTCCACTTCCAGTATGGGACTAAAAATCTCTCTTAAATCTCACTGATTTCAACATGAATTCCCATGTCACCATATAACAATTACATCCAGATTGATGCAATTAGGCTCTTAAATCCAACATTCCCCCAAAATTTATCGTTAAAATTCAATGATAAATTCCTCAGCTACCACACTCTGCTTTCAATAAAGGTACCTTCCGGTTTGAACTTTTACTTGAGTTATCCACCTTCACTACCACAGGAATAAAGTGAAACTAGTCTTGAACTCTAAACCTTTGACATGGGGTGTATAGTGGTGACAACAGAATGAAGTTCTTGGTGATAATCTTTAGGGTTGGTGCTCTTAAGGGCCATATACCCTATCTTATTTCATGAGTGTAATTGGGAAAGACCCTGTTCTCATACCTGTGGTCCATAGTAACACTCATATAGGTGGCATTATCTAAGGATGCACTGCTCACATCCTGCCATAAAGGCTTGAACCCATTCAAAGCCTTTACTCTTCCTAAATTTGCAGCTTAAGGTACTTAGGCTTCTAGGGATTAGACTCAGATGCAAAAACATCTAATAATGAGTGTCGACCAGTTCCCCATACAACTTGTTGTTACCACATTGAACCTACGTTGTGGGATCTTGACTCAGTTAGGTTGGGTTGCTGCTGTGGGTGAACTCCCAATGGGTCTCAGTCCCATCCCAAGCCTAGACTTAAAGACTAAAGATCTATCAAGTCCTTTAGTAAACAGATTTGCTATGTTATCTTTGGATCTATAAATTCTACAGCAATCACTCTTTGAGACATTAAATCTCTTGAGTCTAATTTGGATATGTCTCCTTGTTTTCTGATTAAACTTTGAACTCTTAATCTTTGTTAAAGTAGTCATGCTATCACAATGCAAAGATATTGCAGGAATTGGCTTACCCACCATAGAGATTTCTGTAAGAAGTCACTTTAACCATTTAACCTCAATTCCAGTGGTGTCTAAAGCACATACCTCAGCCTCAAAGGTAGACTGGGCTAAAATGGTTTGCTTTGCAAACCGCCAGGAGACTGCACCGCCTCCAAGGATAAAGACATACCATGTACCACCATTACTCCCGGAATCCTCCATTTAACTGAGCCAACTTTGTTATTCGCTCTGAATCGAGTTTTAAAATCAATGAGTTGCAGTATAGTTCAAATCAACGCGAAAAAGCAAATAAGATTTGTAACTCGAATGAAAGTCCGAGGTTGAATACAGGGAGCAATTAGCAAAAATAATTCTCAAGATTGCAATTCAACACAAATATATAAGCAATAGGATTCCAAGCAAATATGAATGAAAGTGAATGTCAGATAATGTAAAAAAAAAGGGGTAAAATGGTGATTTAAATCACCAATTACCCCTCACAATTATATTAAATAAGTCAATAGTACTAAGCAAATAAATGCCACGTAAGATAAGTGCACAGTGCACTTCAGACGTCTGCTCAGCTGGTCGGATGACTTATCCTGCTCAAGGTATTTCTCTTCTTCTTCTTCTCTGGCTTCTCTCTTCTTCTTCTCTGTCTATGCCTTCTACTTCTTTCTCTTCACGCAGAAGGGGAAGAAGCTCCCAGATTTGGATAAGTGTCACAAAGAGAAAAAAGATAACTGCTCTAATACCGTAGGGGTAGTTGCTCCCATCAAAGAATGGTGGTCTAGTGGTAGATTGTCCCTTCAGAATCCTCGTCATGAAGCTACTTCCCTCTATGATCTTCTTGCTAGGTTGTTACACCGAAACAGCAATAACCTGCTTTGATACCAATTGTAATTCCTTACGGGAGGGGGTGAGATATGCGTGATGTATAAAATGTGGAATAAAAAAGATAACAATCTCATAAATGAAGCAATCACATAAGACACAAGTAATTTTTAGGTGGAAACCCAAACCGGGTGAAAACCACCACCTAACCCTCTTGAGTTAGGATTTCCCGATCGATAGAGTCGATGAAATCCACTGATGTACTACTTTAACGACGGTAGTACAACCTCAATTACAACCATGATACAAGTACGAGTGTAGCGTTCCTTAACCCCTCTTCTTCACAAGGAGGATTTTGTCTCATGAAGGAGACGGGAATTCGCAATGCGAATACCTAACACAATTACAAAGAAAAATTACAAAACAACCTATAGAGCAAACAAAGATTAACCTAGCTACTATAGGTAAAGATACTTCCCTTTGTTGGAAGCACGTTAAGGAAAGACACGGATGTGTGAACCACGTAACGGCACAACAACTCTCTCGTAACACGAAGGGAGAGCAGGTGCACGATGGCGATGAAGCTCTCTTGATGTTGAACTAAGCTATGAGAGCTAGAGCTTCTTCTAGAGTGAATTGACATATATGAGTGGAAATATTCTTACAAGGTGTGTCTTCACAAGGAAATGGTCCTTCTCTATTTATAGAGGGCCTAGGAAGGCTTTGGAAGCCCTTAGAAAGCTTCCATGGCCGTTGGGGTTGAATCCAAGGCAAAATAGGTCGTAATCAGAATCAATTATGATTCTGACAGGGTCATCAGATGTCTAGTCCAGGTATCAGACATCTGGGAACTAAGTTAGACGTCTGAATCTAGGCGAGTTTCCTTTCTGACTTGGTTCAAACCTAAACAGGGTTCTAGTGTAAGGCCATCAGACGACGTATAGGACGTCTAGCACTAGGTCTGGACGTATGGAAACCTATTGTACTGCGAGAATGGATTTCCCAAGGTAGGTTAACGGCTAGAAAATCTTACAAAGTGATTTTGAGTCAGTTGAGACAGAACGGTCACATATCAGACGTCTAGGGTCGTCTACGGACGTCTGCTAGAAGCCTAACGGTTATATTCTCAACGTTTACTTTGTTGGCCAACATTCCACTAGTTGGATGTCTGGCACAACCATCAGACGTCTTCTAAGACGTCTGGACTAAGGTCTGGTCGTCTGATTTCATTAGACAAAACCTTTTAAGTTCAGCCTAAGTTATTGGACGTCTGAGTCAACAGTCAAATGTCTTAAAAGTCACTATCAGACGTCTGATTTCCAGATTAGACATCTGATTAGGCTGCCAGAACTCTATTTTAGTTTTCTAAGTTCTCTACAGAAAACCTAAGTATCTTAGGGTTGTGTAGGTGTTCCTAGAACTACTTTAAGGGTTTTTTGAGGCTCTTTAACATAAAATCTAAGAAATAAAAAGCAAAAACAAAGTACAAAATACAATGAAGGAAATCTATCATATTCTTCATCTCCTTCCTTCTTCAAGTTTTCGCTCCTCGCGAAGCTCCTTGTCCTCTGTCAAGCTCTTCTAATCCGCCATGGATGCGAGCTCGAACTCCATCTAAACATGTCTCCATTTGCAAATATCCTGAAATCTAAGACTTCAAATGCAAATGTTAAATAACACGTGTTTTGTTAGCATCAAAATAAATGATCGTGGTGCTCTAGCACCAATAGTAGCGTGGTCGAAATTGAGTGAGGTTGGGATGAAAATGAAGTAGAAGAGTTAGGGGACTTATCTAGGTAGTTGGTAGACGACGGGGAGTCAAGGCGGCGCCGATTGCGGTATGGTCGGCGTTGGGGAAGAAAGTGCTCTGGCGAGTAGGAATTGGCGAGGAAGGCGGAGGACGGGGCATTGGCAGGCACAGCACGATGCGGAAGAGAGCGAGGGAGATAAATCCACTGCTTGTATTGCGTGCGGATGAAGGATGCAGTTGGAGGAGCTCACCAGACATTGAGGAGCTTCGGCTGGATGAGGAGAGACAAAATTAAGGGGGAATCCGGTCGAATTTGAGCATGGAATCTTCGGTTTGATCTGGGGGTCCTTTTATAGGCCTCTGAATGGTGTTTTGGGCTTGGGAAGCAAGCTGGGAAAGCTCACTGGGGAAAGAAATTCCAAGGTACCCTAATCTCTCATGCATTCGCATAAGAGATTGAGAAGGTTTTAGGGCATGGGAATTGGCTCAAAAGGAAGGAAATTTCTTGACGAACTTCCCTTTCAAATTTGAGAGGGATTCGTCAAGGAATCAAGGAGAACATGCCATATTTAGGTTGCTGGAATTTGTAGGAATAGGATTCATGACGAAAGGGACCTATTTGAAGGAAATGATGATCAGGATAGGGCCCTTTCTGTAATAAATTCAAAAGCTAAGGACCCATGTGGAATAAAGGAAATCAAACTTGGACCAAATTGCAAACTAGGTTGAAACAATCTCAGATTTAGCCCAAAATTTGGCACAAACCTAATTTAGACCTAAGGAATCCAATGGTGAAGTTGGATTTTGGTTTTGACCTAGTTTGACTAGGTAATTTGCACAATTACTTAAATTAGGGCAAATGTCTGTTTGAGAATCTATTTTAGGTCAATATGGGATTCAATGGTCAAATTGAAGGTGCCAAACCTTAGAGAATATTTTTATATGATTTTTAAAGGGTTTAGGTGAATTTTATCCTCACTAGAACCATGGCAGATTAAGCAGGTCTGTTTTTAGGGTTTTAGATGTCCATTAATTCCTGTAACGTATGAAAACCCTTTTTTGTCTGTTCTAACCCACTTATTAGACTCTTAAGACCATTTGACCTTTGTTCCACCCTTGAGAAAACCCGTGGTTGTTCTGCATTCAAGATATGATGGTAAAATTATAGTTTTAACCCTAGTTTCTTGTATTTCTCTTTGAAAGGATTTGCAATGAATTGTGGCCATCTGATGATTTTGTAGGAGCATTTAATGATTTATTCAGATCAAATTGAGCTAGTTATGACTCATGATGGTGTTCCCATCATACCCCCATGCCTAACTTTTGTTGGTCTCTTTGCAAAATCTCATGGAATTAACTTAAATTCTACACCATGTCTTTTTATGCTTAGATTTCTGTTGTGTGCTTTCTTTTGTAGATTATGTCAGAATGCCAATAATAGGTCTAGAGATACTCAAGTACCAACCAAGATCCGGACCTGACCAGCTCTAGCCTTGGTCCACCGCGAAGGTTTCTAAGGCCCACAGGAAACTAACCTGAGGTTCTTTGAACTCCGCGGTTAAAGCTCTTGTGCTTGTAACATGTTTAGCCTAGGTTCAGCTTGCAGTGTGTTTTTGTAAGAGAGAGACCGAAGAATTTTTTTATTTTTTATTTTTGGAGAGTTTTCTCTCTCTTTTCTTTCTTTATTTCTAGCTTCGGATTGGCTTTACAACATGGTCTGTATCGGATTTCTAACTCCCACCATCAATCCTCGCAGGGTCCATAGCTATCGATGCTTTGAGATAACACCACCCATGGCAATCCCTAGAATCCTGGCTTTCAAGATTTTGGGATAATCCTTTCCATGGCGTTCTGTAGCTAAATTCAGACCTTAGCAATCGACACTTCGTGATAATGCCACCCATGGCATCTGAACTAGCACAAGATGCTTACATACCCCTGGTAGGAAATTTAGATATCCTAGGAGACAAGCACCGAGGAGATGGTATGTTATTACGCATCTTTGAGGGGAGTTTCCCACCTCTCCGCGTTGGAAACTCTTCCAAATCAACTTGTGTTGATCAGTTGCTCCTAATCTAGGTAGCTTTTTCAAAAAAGAATTAATACTTTTGTGTGATTTTAATAATTAAGCACACTGAACCAGACTGTGTGTGGATTAAGGTGCTTAGGTTACCGAGTCTAGCAAACTAGAGGTCAGTTAGCGAGGCTGAATAATCCCTAAGCTTTAGACCTAATGCTTAAGCTTCACATTTTCCCTAACCTCTTGAGGACTATCCATATCTTAATGAATACTTGAATTTTTAAGCTTAAAATCACAGCCTAAGAGGCCTAAGATCAGCGTTCATACTAATCTCTTTTGTCTCTTAACACTTTTTGTCATTTATTATTTTTTTTCTTTCTTTTTGGTCTAAAACTAAGTAGATTCCATAATTTTTTACTAATGATTCTTTTTTCTTTTCAAATTATGCTCCTTTTTATATCACTTCTCCTTTTCCTCAAAAATAATATGCAAATTGATCTTTCAAAATTTCCTCCCTTCTCCATTTTTTTCTTTTTTTCATTTTATTATTTTTTTTGGTTTTGGAATATGTAACTTTTTTTGATGAAACCCTTTCTTGTGAAGTGATTCTCACAGCGTTTCTCACTTTAATACCCCCCATGCCTACGATTTACAATTTCCTCATTGTAAATTAGGTGGGTTCGAATTGATCTTAGATTGTACATTAGAACAGGTTCTAAGTGGGTGGACAGGTTGGGATGACTGTTGCGGACGATTTCAAGCTCCGGTACAGATACCAGAGGTGGGGTCGGCTGTTCTAATGGACGAACTCTAAAGTGCAGTATGAGTTTAGCATGGGATGTGTCAAGAAGGGTTTCGATTTTTCAACAAGATGATGGGTTGCCTCCTGTTAAGCGCTGAGTTTAACACCATCAACCGGGCGCAATGAGCTCAGGGAGAATGGAGATCAACAGATACCTCAGCTAAGTTTGTATCGGTGAGTTCAATAAACAGCTTAAGTCGCTGGTCATTCACAATAAAAGGTTTAGAATCAAGGCTGGGTTGATTGATTTCAACGGTTCCATTTCCAAAAATCTGTCAGATAAGATATGGTCCAATCCATTTTGATCTGAGTTTTCCTGGGAACAGTTTGAGTTTGCCATCAAAGAATAGGACTTTCTGACCAGGGTGAAAGATCTTTCTAGATATGTGCTTGTCGTGAAAGGCCTTAACTCTCTCTTTGTAAATTCATGAGTTCTCGTACGTGTCATTGCGTAGTTCATCGATCTCGCTCATTTGAAGCTTTTTGTGGGTTTCTGCCTTAGAAAGATCTAGATTACACTTCCGTATAGCCCAATAGGCTTTGTGCTCCAACTCGACAGGGAGGTGACATGCCTTCCTGTACACCAATCCGAAAGGAGGCATGCTCAATTGGGTCTTGTGAGCGGTCCTATAAGTCCACAAGGCTTTCGGAAGTCAAGATGACCAATCTTTCTTGTCAGGTCGGATAGTGACCTGAAGGATTTTCTTGATCTCCTGATTCGATAGCTCAGCTAGACCATTGGTTTGGGGATGATAAGGAGTATAGATTCGGTGTGACATCCCAAACTTGGTCATCAGTGATCTGAACTGAGCATTTGTTAAATGGGTCCCTTCATAAGAGATAATGGCACGTGGAATACCGAACCGAGAAAAGATGTTCTGATGAATGAATTTGATTACCACCTTATGATCATTGGTTCGGGTCGGGATGGCTTCGATCCATTTGGACACGTAGTCAACAGCGAGAAGAATGTACTCAAAGTCGTTCGAGATAGGGAAGGGTCCCATGAAATCAATCCCCCAGATATCGAAGATTTCGCATACAAGAATCGACTGTAACGTATATCACGGTGGCTCATGTTGCCTAAGGTCTGGCAACGAGTGCATGCCTTACAATGATCGTATGCGTCTTTGAAAATTGTGGGCCAATAAAAGCCGCACTGGTGGACTTTTGCTGCGATTTTATGTTTGGAGAAGTGTCCGCTGCAGGCCTGGTCATGGCAGGACAAAATGTCCTGAATTTCCGCTTCCAGGATGCACCGTCTGATGATTTGATCAGCACTAATGCGGAAGAGGTATGGGTCCTCCCAAATGTAGTACTTGGCATCGAAAAAGCAATTTGTCTTTTTTGGCCTTCGGCTAATTGGACGAAATCTGATGTGATGCCAAGTAGTTCACCAAATCAGCAAACCAAGGAAGTCTTACACTAATAGTCAGGAGGTGCTCATCCGGAAAGTGCTCGGTGATGGGTCCAGAAGGGTCTATAATGTCAGAAGGAAGGAGGGATAAGTGGTAAGCTACCACGTTCTGCTTTCTCGCTTTATCGCGAATCTCGAGATCAAATTCTTACAATAGTAAGATCCAGCGTATTAGTCGAGGTTTCGCGTCCTTCTTCATGAGGAGGTGCCTCACTGTAGTGTGATCCGAGTATATGATAACGTGGGAACCCAAAAGATATGATCTGAATTTCTCCAGAGCAAATACTACGGCTAGCAGCTCTTTCTCAGTAACTGTGTAGTTACGCTGAGCCTCGTCAAGTGTCTTGCTAGCGTAGTAGATGACCACGGGTTTCTCGTCTATTTTTTGCCCAAGTACCGCACCCACAGCATAATCAGATGCATCGCACATGATCTCAAAGGGTTGAGACCAATCAGGGGACTACAGGATAGGTGCTTGGGTAACTCGATCACGTAGGATCTCAAACGCCTGAGTGCACTCCTTGGTAATTTCGAAGGGAACATCCTTAGATAGAAGATTAGTCAAGGGGCGCTCGATTTTTGAGAAATCAGGAATGAATCAATGGTAAAAATCGACATTCCCCAGAAAGGATCGGATATCCTTGATCGAGCTATGCATAGGGAGTTTGGAAATCAAATTCACCTTGGCTCGATCAACTTGGATGCCTTTTCAGAGATGAGATGTCCCATGACAATTCCCTTAGGTACCATGAAGTGGCTCTTTTCCCAGGAAAGAACGAAATTTACGTCGATGCACCACTTGAGGATTTGGACCAAGTGCAGGAGGTAATATCAAAAGATTCTCCAAATATCGAGAAGTGATCCATGAAGTCTTCAAGGTATTGACCTACTAATGAGAACCTTGTCACAAACCCTAAACTAGCACCATTTAACCCTAATATGCAAGAAAAAGCTCCTACATAACCCTAGAAAGGCTTGGCTCAGAGAGATTCTGAGTTCGCAAAGAAAACAGAAACTAAGGGGTAAAAATGCAATTTCACCAATCCAATCTGAAAACAGGGTAACTCAGGATCCAAACATAGGTCAAAGCAACCTAATAAGAAGAAAAGTGGGATGAGATGATTCAATAAGGGCTACAGCAACTCCAAGGAATTAAATGACATCCTGTAACCCTAAAAACAAACCCACTTAAAAACACGAGATTCGAGGTAGAGAAAAAATCAACTAAACCCTCTAAAATTCATAGAAAAATAATCTCTAGGGTTTAGAACCTTCAATTTGGCCTTAGGAATCAATTTTGACCTACATTGAGAACCATGCCCAATTAACAACTTAATTTGGGCTTTTGCGTAAATTGATCGGTCAAACAAGGTTTAATATGGAAATAAAATTCACCATCATAATCCTTAGGTCCCAATTAGTCATGTATAAAAACTTGAGCCAAAGAGGAAACCTTCTTGACCAACTTTACACTTTGGTCCTCATTTATTTACTTTTTGACCCTCAACTTTTGAACCCTCACATTTCTGCCCCTAACTCTCCTTCGTTCTTTGCATTCAGGTCCCTCCTGCCAAAACCTGCACGGCACCATACTCCGGCGACCTTGTGCGGAGTATGGCGCTGCGCAGGGTGAGGGAGGGACTCTGGCAAGTCAATGGGGGGTGCCCTACGTCGTCAGCCACCGCAGGGACACCCCCCTGTGCACTGTACCCACCCATACCGGCCGTGAGAATGCACGGACGGTATGGGTATGTTCTCTTCGGCGTCCTTCGGCGAGGGAGACACGTCGTCTCCCTCCGCCCTCCTCTGTTTCGGCCCCTATAAATATCCCCCGTCGCTCCGCCGTTCTTCTCAGCTCGGTCCTGACGGAGAAAGACCCCCACTTCCTCTCTTCCCACTCCAACAGGCGCCCCCCTTGCTCCGGCGGCCTCTCCTCTTCTTCCTCGTGGCTCTGCTGCACTACCAGCTGCAGGGTTGCCCTCCCTCGCTCTTCCCGCGCCACGCCGCACCCAGCTGGCGCCTCTCCGGCCCTCTCCTCGCCGCCGCCCCTTCCCCTGGGCATCTTCTTCTCCGGCGACAGTCGATACGACTGCCGCCTTGCTCCAGCCCCTTTCATCTCCGTAGCTAGGTCAGAACTTCTCCCCATCTCCCCCTCTTTCTTTTCCTCACTGTCTTTTATTTGATTAAACCCTCGACCGCTCCTGTCCACCGTCACCCCCTTCCTCTCCGGCCAAACTCCGGTGAGACGCCCCCATCGCTCCACAACCCCATACACCTCGCCGACCCTCACAGAACCTCCGCCTCCTCACCCTGATCAACCTCCGCCCTTCCACTTCCCACCACTCGCCCTCTGCAGACCCCCCGAACAAACCCACTTCTCCGCCCGCAGTTTGACCTAGGGTGACCCTCACGCTACGCCCCGCCGCCTGCCAGACCCCCCACCACCTTCGCCGTGCCACAGCGAAGGTTCTCCGCGTATCTGATTAGGCCAAGAGGGCGTTCCTCTGTGGACAGGTATCTCGACCGCCGTCGCCATTGCTGCGTGGAAGGAGCACCTTCAACCTGTAGCTCCAGGTGCGCTTCGCCCAGGTCCGACTCCCAGGCTGCGCGGGTTATCTCCGCGAAGAGTCCCAGGCTCGCAGCTGGGGCGAAGGCCTCGCGTGAAGCCGCGATTGCCCGCTGCTTCCTCCGCTGCGGGCGCTCAATTGGGGTGGGACATTTAGTCCCACCTCGGAACTTTGCAGAGGCACGCAGGCGCTTAAAGGCAAAAAGTGCCTTAAGCTGTTCGCCTCAGTTCACGGGGTGAGGTCCCTCTCACCCGCCCGACTACCCGGCCTCGTCCGCGCTCACGCCCCGCGGACCTGGCCTGACCCTATTAGCCTGACCTGCACTCCTCGCCCACCACCGCACGCCGGTGGGCCTGGACCTGGGCGCGACCCGCGTACCCGATTACCCGGATGCTCTGGGAGAGCCTTCCTAAGAGCAAATTCAGAGAGAGAGAGACGCGGGGGGGAGATAGAGTAGGTTTTGCCCTCTGATGTTGAACTCTTGAGCGTGCAGGCACAGGTGAAAAAGAAGAAGAAGGACTGCGGAAGAAGAAGAAGAACTGAGGAGACACTGTAGCATCCGTAGGTTAAGTCGTCTGATTGGAAAATCAGACGACGTCCTGAAGGCAGGTGAAGACAAAGAAGAAGAAGAAAAGAAGAAAGGCGGAGCAGCCAAGCAGAAGAAGAAGAAGGACCGCAGAAGAAGAAGAGAAGAAAGAAGAAGATCTGAAACAAGAAAAGAAGAAGAAGAAGAACAGGAAGAACAAAAGCTAAAGAGGAGAAGACAAAGAGAAAGAAAGAAGAAGAAGAACCCAAACTTTCATCTCTATCCCCCTCTCTCTCTCTCTCTCTCTTTATTTTTGTAATAGAACATGTATATCTCTAGAATACGACTTGCTCCCTGAGTTCGATCTCGGGAGAACTTTATTTTCCGAGTAATAAATATTAGTGAATGATGGCAATAACTAACTGTACTACAACGCTATAACAAAATCTAGTTGTCGCCGTGTCATTTTCTTGGCGCCGTTGCGGGGGAGGAACGGCTATTCTAGAGATAATCAAATTCCTATTTTTACATTGCTAACAATCTCTCCTTTGTTGTGTAGATACAAGAAAATCGAGAAGACAAGCAACCGCACGACAACCACTCCAAGGACAGGTAAAATTCTATCCTCTCAATCCCTAAATTCTAAAGAGGAAGAAAAGAAAAGAACAAGCAATATAGGTCTAACCTGTCTTCTATACTTAGTAAACCATCAAAAGTTGCATGTTTTCAACCCAATATTCCTGCACACTATTAAGGGTACCTAAGGGCTAACACCTTCTTGACTGAGCCCTAATTACCCAACAAAGAGCTAACTGGATCAAGTAGAGCCAACCTAAGATTCAACACTAGGGATTTAGAGACGCACTCCTTAAGCAAGAATTGAGAAACCCTAAAAGAAGTGTGCCTAAGCCATTGTCTGAAAATACCTATCCACAGAAACCCTAAAATAAGATTGGCTCTTTAAACACTTGAACCCTAAAAGACAAGACCTAATAAGCAGAACTAGCAGGTAAAGTTGACCACTTGGGTCAACTAACCTTCAAATTAGGTCACTCTTTGCACTTAAAAATACCTAAAAGTTCAAGTGTAACTTTAAGCACCCTGATCTTAAACTAAAAAAGGTAGACTTAAGAGGTCAAGATCCCCATTCTGGTCTACTTGGACCCGCAGTGACAAGAGAGGTCGGGTGGGGGAAACCCTGTAACCCATGGGGACGCTCTACCGTGTAGGGGTCTTCGCGGGACTCACCCTCTCTGGCTGCCCAGGTAATTCTCAGGTGGACGATCTTTCTGATCAAGGGGTCCATCTGCCCCGAACCTCTATAGTCACCCAACATTTTTTGGGTGTCTTGATTGGGTCCAGCACCTGCTTATCTCATCCAGTCCTTCAGTATTTTGCAGGAAGTCCATGAAACCCCCTATAGAAATTCACTCTCTCCGAGGCTAAGCCTCGGCTCCCTTGTTTTTGCAGAAATCATTCACATAGCCCCTCTTTCCTCTGATTCTGAACAAAATCCCCTTCTTCCATCTTGATTCAAACCTCGATTCTATATCTTGATCCCACCACCTGATTCAAAGATGCAGCCTAATTACCTAGTAAGACTACCATTAAAAAAAAAACCTGAATATCTGAGATCCATGAAAGATAAGATGATTGAGGATGCCCTTCAATTCTATGAAATCAAATGTAAACCCTCAACACCAATAGAAAACATTCAGGTTGATGTCCCAACAACCACAGCTTTCATCATAAACTGTGCCCAAATTCTTTTGACAGAAGTTACATAAGAATCAACCCGAGATATGCTCATGACAGGATACATTAAGATAGAAAAATTACACCAATCTGAATACCTTCAATGCTTGACAAATCCTGTACTTTGGGAACAACACCAAGATGCCCTTATAAAACGGGTAGAAATGATGAGATCACTAGAACAAACTATCAACCAGAAATACCCGTATATACCAGAAACAGAGGATGAACCATCTTGGAACAGTGTTAAGGAACAATCCAGTTTCCTAGATCTCGGGACTGAGGCACAAAGTGGTTGTGGAATCCCAACCCAGATAGAAGACAATGTTGAATTAGGTTGGGATATTGCAGGAGAACACAATGATGAGCCAAACTTAGACCATGAATTGCCAAGCCTAGAATTCCAAAACTCCTGCAATAATGAGATTAGAACTGAACCTTTTGAGGGTATAAATTCCGCCCCTTATTTTGATAAGGTGGCCCTCGAAGGTTATTCGGACTTAGGTTCTAATAATTCTACCCACATCCTAAGCCTAGAACCTAGATCTCAAACTTATTGGGAAGATTATGAGGCCCCTTATGAGAAAGATCAAATTTTTACAGAATATGATTCTGGACCCCTATTTGATGAACATCCCTCTCCAACATCCTCAGGAAATCTGATCGATTTTTCAGAAAACATGCCAATTTATGATACAGAAACTGAGGAGTTGGATGAGCTAGGTTTTAATGGGGTTTATCCTACCAGCTTCGAGCTTGGACATAACACCTTTTTGAACCCAGAATTGACATATAGCTAGAACCCAGTCAGGCTGCTGATTCCACGTCTAATGATTTTTGCTGTGGTGGAATTCATGATCATGAATCTCATTTTCGCCAACTCTCCGACAATTTCAGATTTGACTATAATTGCGGAGAGACTTTCCTTCCTGAACACGCCAGGCCCATCTACGACCTCAGTTCACATGACTCTGACTCCGATTCTGAGGTCCTGATTCCCGAGATCACTGATAACACAGAATCATTCATTTTCGATCCTCCGGAACCAAAAATAGAAAATGCCAAGAGTGATTGCAACCCAGAATTCAAATCTTTTCTCAATTCAGATTTCTTTCATCCTACAGCCACTCTTCAGGCATTTGATAGTTACCCAGAGGACTCTTTACAGAAAATCACCTGTCATTCCTTTCTAGAAGAGCCCTCATACACAGTTGCCACCTCGTCTGCACACACAGAACTAATCAAAACCTTTGCCCAACCCCGAGCCGCAACCGGACTCAATTTCTATTCAGATTCACCTCTTACCGAGCCGATTGCATTTCCACATCGGGTTTGGAACACTGATCAGACTACATATCATGCTCCATCATTCTCTGATCACCCCTGTAGGGTTTCCGCATCATTCATTGATTATTCTACGGGTCCCTACTCTGACCAGGCTGATTCGACTCAGCCAAACCCTGCATTTTCACTTCCACATCCATCTGAGCTTTATAGTATATGGTGGGTTCCACACCTTTTTATCCACATCTATCAACCCACCAGATTGATTGGGTTTGGGCTGCATCATCAGCCTGTTGATCTGAACAAGCACCTGGTTGGACCAACCAGGTTCTTAATCAAGATGCTTGTATTGCAAAACTCTGCTGATTTCACCATCCCCTCTCCATCGCATTTCCCGCTTGGCTGAAGGCATCAAATTTAGCGCTCAACGGGAGGCAGCCCGTCATTCTCTTTAAAAACCTGAAACCTTTTCTAAAACCTTTGTGCACTTGAAATTCACACTTTAGGACAGCTGACTCCACCTCAGATGCTTGCATCTGAGATTAAAAATCGTCCGCAAAAGTCACCCCGACCCATTCACTCATCAAAACATCTGTCCTAATGTATGAACTAAGTTGAATAAAAACCCCCTAAGTTACAATGAGGACATTGCAAATCTTAGGCATGGGGGGATATGAAAGTGCAAAACGTGTAAGAAAAGGTTTGAAACAAAAAATTCACATATGCCAAAAACACCACAAAAATTAAAAATTTTTCGAAAAAGAATAAGAGAATAAAAGGAGAAAGGAAATTTTGTGAAGGAGAAGAAAAAAAAAAAGAAACAAAAGGAAAAAAAAAAAGGGAGCACAAAATATGAGAAACAAGTGATAGTCATTAGTAAGGAACTAATGAATTAACCTAAGTTCTAGACCTCATTCAAGAAAATAACTGAAAAGTGCATAATGAGATTAGTAAGAACGCAAACCTTAAGCATTCTTGAATAGACTCTTAGTACCCATTAAGATCTGGACACTCCTCAAGAGGTTGAGGAAAATGAAAAGCTTAAGTACTAGGTCCAAGGCTTAGGGAGTATTTGACCTCGCTAACTAACTTCTGGTTTACGGGACTCAGTAACCTAAGCACCCCAACCCCACACACAGCCTGGTTCAGTAAGTATAAAAATTCAAAATCACGCAGAAGCGTCGCAAAAAATTCTGAAAATACACCTAGAATAGGAGCGGCCGATCAACACAAGTTGATTTGGACGAGTTCTCAGCGCAGAGAGGCAGGACATCTCCTCAAAGATGCGTAACAAAATATCATCTCCTCGGTGCTTGTCTCTTAGGATATTCACATATCCTACTGGGGGCATGAAAGCACCCTGCTGGTTCAGATTCCATGGATGGCATTATCACGAAGTGTCAACTGCCAGGGTTTGAACTCGGCCACGGAACACCATGGATGGGATTATCTCGAAATCTCAATAGCCAGGGTTCTGGGGGTTGCCATGGGCGGTGCTATCCCGAAGCATTGATCGCCAGGAACCCTTGAGGATTGATGATGGGAGCAATGAATCTGATACAGACCATGTTGAAAAGCCAATCCTAGGCTAGAACTAAAAAGAAAAGAGAGAGAAAAAAACTCTCCAAACAAAAATACTTTCTACTTCTCTCTCTCTTGCAAAACGCACTGTGAACTGAACCACGGCAAAAATCATTTCAAGCATGGGGTGCTTTAACCACAAAGTCCAATAAACCTTAGGTTAGTTCTTGTGGGTCTTAAAAACCTCTGCCAAAGACTGAGGCTAAGGCTAGACAGATCTGGATCTTGGTTGGTACTAGAAGTACCTTTTAAGCCTATGGTCAGCATTCTAACCTAATCTAGGTTCAAATGAAAAGGCACTTATCTGAAATTGTTAAGAATATCATGGTCTAGACCAAAGGTTAAAACCTTAGGTTTTTGCTAAGGGACTAGCAAAAGTTAGGCATGGGGGTGTGATGAGAACCTCGTCACAAACCCTAAACTAGCACCATTTAATCCTAATATGCAAGAAAAAGCTCCTACATAACCCTAGAAAGGCTTGGCTCAGAGAGATTCTGAGTTCGCAAAGAAAACAGAAACTAAGGGGTAAAAATGCAATTTCACCAATCCAATCTGAAAACAGGGTAACTCAGGGTCCAAACATAGGTCAAAGCAACCTAATAAGAAGAAAAGTGGGATGAGATGATTTAATAAGGGCTACAGCAACTCCAAGGAATTAAATGACATCCTGTAACCCTAAAAACAAACCCACTTAAAAACACGAGGTTCGAGGCAGAGAAAAAATCAACTAAACCCTCTAAAATT
The DNA here is from genome assembly GCA_037157565.1 of Thalassia testudinum. NCBI lineage: Eukaryota > Viridiplantae > Streptophyta > Magnoliopsida > Alismatales > Hydrocharitaceae > Thalassia > Thalassia testudinum. The sequence continues at coordinate 56,743,004 of JAZHRO010000002.1, forward strand.
CATAGAAAAATAATCTCTAGGGTTTAGAACCTTCAATTTGGCCTTAGGAACCCATTTTGACCTACATTGAGAACCATGCCCAATTAACAACTTAATTTGGGTTTTTGCGTAAATTGACCGGTCAAACAAGGTTTAATATGGAAATAAAATTCACCATCATAATCCTTAGGTCCCAATTAGTCATGTATAAAAACTTGAGCCTAAGAGGAAACCTTCTTGACCAACTTTACACTTTGGTCCTCATTTATTTACTTTTTGACCCTCAACTTTTGAACCCTCACATTTCTACCCCTAACTCTCCTTCGTTCTTTGCATTCAGGTCCCTCCTGCCAAAACCTGCACGGCACCATACTCCGGCGACCTTGCGCGGAGTATGACGCCGCGCAGGGTGAGGGAGGGACTCTGGCAAGTCAATGGGGGGTGCCCTGCGTCGTCAGCCACCGCAGGGACACCCCCCTGTGCACTGTACCCACCCATACCGGCCGTGCGAACGCACGGACGGTATGGGTATGTTCTCTCCGGCGTCGTCCGGCGAGGGAGACACGTCGTCTCCCTCCGCCCTCCTCTCTGTTTCGGCCCCTATAAATATCCCCCGTCGCTCCGCCATTCTTCTCAGCTCGGTCCTGACGGAGAAAGACCCCCACTTCCTCTCCTCCAACTCCGACAGGCGCCCCCTTGCTCCGGTGGCCTCTCCTCTTCCTCCTCGTCGCTCTACCGCACTACCAGCTGCAGGGTTGCCCTCCCTCGCTCTTCCCGCGCCACGCCGCACCCAGCTGGCGCCTCTCCGGCCCTCTCCTCGCTGCCGCCCCTTCCCCTGGGCATCTTCTTCTCCGGCGACAGTCGATACGACTGCCGCCTTGCTCCAGCCCCTTTCGTCTCTGTAGCTAGGTCAGAACTTCTCCCCATCTCCCCCTCTTTCTTTTCCTCACTGTCTTTTATTTGATTAAACCCTCAACCGCTCCTGTCCACCATCACCCCCTTCGTCTCCGGCCAAACTCCGGCGAGATGCCCCCATCGCTCCACAGCCCCATACGCCTCGCCGACCCTCACAGAACCTCCGCCTCCTCACCCTGATCAACCTCCGCCCTTCCACTTCCCGCCACTCGCCCTCTACAGACCCCCCGAACAAACCCACTTCTCCGCCCGCAGTTTGACCTAGGGAGACCCTCACGCTACGCCCCGCCGCCTGCCAGACCCCCCACCACCTTCGCCGTGCCACGGCGAAGGTTCTCCGCGTATCTGATTAGGCCGAGAGGGCGTTCCTCTGTGGACAGGTATCTCGACCGCCGTCGCCATTGCTGCGTGGAAGGAGCACCTTCAACCTGCAGCTCCAGGTGTGCTTCGCCCAGGTCCGACTCCCAGGCTGCGCGGGGCATCTCCGCGAAGAGTCCCAGGCTCGCAGCTGGGGCGAAGGCCTCGCGTGAAGCTGTGATTGCCCGCTGCTTCCTCCGCTGCGGGCGCTCAATTGGGGTGGGACATTTAGTCCCACCTCGGAACTTTGCAGAGGCGCGCAGGCGCTTAAATGCAAAAAGTGCCTTAAGCTGTTCGCCTCAGTTCACGGGGTGAGGTCCCTCTCACCCACCCGACTACCCGGCCTCGTCCGCGCTCACGCCCCGCGGACCTGGCCCGACCCTATTAGCCCGACCTGCACTCCTCGCCCACCACCGCACGCCGGTGGGCCTGGACCCGGGCGCGACCCGCGTACCCGATTACCCGGATGCTCTGGGAGAGCCTTCCTAAGAGCAAATTCAGAGAGAGAGAGATGCGGGGGGAGATAGAGTAGGTTTTGCCCTCTGATGTTGAACTCTTGAGCGTGCAGGCACAGGTGAAAAAGAAGAAGAAGGACTGCGGAAGAAGAAGAAGAACTGAGGAGACACTGTAGCATCCGCGGGTTAAGTCGTCTGATTGGAAAATCAGACGACGTCATGAAGACAGGTGAAGACAAAGAAGAAGAAGAAAAGAAGAAAGGCGGAGCAGCCAAGCAGAAGAAGAAGGACCGCAGAAGAAGAAGAGAAGAAAGAAGAAGATCTGAAACAAGAAAAGAAGAAGAAGAAGAACAGGAAGAACAAAAGCTAAAGAGAAGACAAAGAGAAAGAAAGAAGAAGAAGAACCCAAACTTTCATCTCTATCCCCCTCTCTCTCTCTCTTTATTTTTGTAATAGAACATGTATATCTCTAGAATACGACTTGCTCCCTGAGTTCGATCTCGGGAGAACTTTATTTTCTGAGTAATAAATATTAGTGAATGATGGCAATAACTAACTGTACTACAACGCTATAACAAAATCTAGTTGTCGCCGCGTCACCTACCATATCTGAGAATATGGCAAGCATGCACCACTGGAAAGTAGTTGGTGCATTGTAGAGACCGAAAGGCATCCTTCAGAATGCATATGTCCTGAAGGGGTTGGTGAAGGTAGTCTTCTCTTGGTCCTCAGGATGGATTGCGACTTGGTTATAGCTGGAGTACCTGTCCAAAAAATAGAAGAATCGATTTCTCGCTAGTTTCTTGAGTATCTGATCAGTGAACGGTAGTGGGAAATGATCCTTCTTTGTGGAGGAATTGAGTCTTCTGTAATCAATGCAGACTCTTCACGAGTTTGCTATACGGGTCGGTATGGTTTCTCTAGTTTCAGTCGTGATGACGGTGAGCCTTGCCTTCTTAGGCACAACTTAGATTAGACTTACCCACCGACTGTCGGAGATCGGGTAGATGATCCCTGCATCTAACCACTTGATGATCTCCTTTTTCACAACATCCTGCAGATTTGGATTTAAGCGTTTCTGAATTTCACGGAATGGTCGTGAGCCCTCTTCAGTGTAGATGTGATGTGTATAGTATGAGGGGCTGATATAAGTCAGATCATTGAGAGTCCATCCAATGGCTCTCCGATGTTACTGGAGAAGAGAAATCAGGCGTGTTTCCTGATCAGGTGTGAGTCGGGAGTTGATAATCATAGGAAACATCTGATTGGAACCCAAAAAGACATTTGAGATGGTTAGAGAGGGGTTTCAATTCCATAACAGGATTATTAGCAGCAATAGGTGGTTCAGGGTGGTTGTCGGGAGTAAAGGAAGGAACTATGGCTGTGTCTAGGTTATGTTCAGGCTCCTCTAATTGCGAGTTTTGATCTTCTTGTGGTTGTTTAGAAATATTCAGATTTTCCTCGATACATAGATCGTCAACCATGGCCTCGATATCACAAATTTGTTCTATAACCACGCAATTAATTCCTTGTTGGGCCTTAAAGATGTCGATCTTCAGTGTCTTGCTCCCAAATTTTAACTCAATTTGGCCCTCCTCACAATTGATATCCCTAGCTGTGGCCAGAAAGGGTCTCCCTAATATGATCGGTGTATTCTTCAAGTTCTTAGGAGCATCCATGTCTAAGATAATGAAATCAACGGGAAAGTACAAATCGTGTATCCTAACTATGACATCATCGAGAATTCTTTTTGGTGACTTAACAGATCGATCAGCTAATTGCAAAGTCATTTCTGTCGGTTTAAGTTCAAATTCCTCTGTGGTATCAAATTGTATATCACCGATAGCACAGGAGATCAGAGGGGTGCCTGGGTCTTTTGCCTTAGGTGGGAGTTTGCTCAAAATGACGGAGTTGACTTGCTCCGATAGTACGATTGGGTTCCCACCTTTGGTTCGCAGCTTATGCTTAGGTGTGCACACATCTTTCAAGAATTGTGCGTAAGCCGGTACGTGGCGAATCTCATCCATCAAGGGGATGTTTATATGGACCTGCTCAAGGAGCTTGGTTAGGTCCTCCTCAGGTGTCACGGGTTTGGTTGTCTTCTTTCCCTTGGTCAAGGCCTTCGGAAATGGAACCTTAGATGGTTCCTCTAGAATTGGCTCAGGCTCTTTATCAGGGTTGGGTGTGTCCTGGATGACCAATCTAGGGTTAGGGTTTATGGTTTCAGGCATGTTATGGCTAGGAAAGGGTGGGTCTTGTGTTGCTTTGTCACTACGGGTGGTGACGGAATTTAACCCTGCCTGATTTTGATTAGGATTAGGCAAAATAGGTGTTTGCTGCTGAAATCCTGAGTATGAAGTTGAAGCATCCATCCCATCAGGTGATGGAGAAGAAGGGGCCTGATAAACAAAGTGAGCTTGGCCCTGATTTGGGTTCATAATGCACCCCTGGTTCGGCATGTTATTCAGGTTTCGAAGAGGCTGAGAAGAAAGTGCACCAGGCTGGCGAGCACTTGACAGTTGGGCCAATTGATTTCGTAACTCAGAGATCTCTTCTTTGTGTTGTTTCTGCATGTCAACCAAGGTTTGAAGAATCAAAGATGTATGATCTTCCTTAGGTGGTCCAGATTGGAAATTTTGAGTGGGCCTTGGTTGGGTAGGCTGATAAGGATGCGGAGCCTGTGGTCGGGGTTGGAATTGAGGTCTTGGATTCAGGTTATTTCCCGACCATGAAAAGTTAGGATGATTATGCCATCCAGAGTTGTAAGTGTTGGAGAAAGGATTATTCTGGATGGCATGAAGATCCTCGCAGGTCTGAGGAGCTCCGAGATAATCAGGGTACAGGGGTTCAGAGTTCCCCCAATTGAGGTGGGCTGACCCAGAGTTGCCTCCGAAGCCATAATCAGATGGGGGTGGATATGCATCCATCCCCGGGGAGTGGTAGATGTTGTGCGCAGCCTCCCTTCCCATGGGCGGGTGCACGTATGTGCTTTGAGGTGCGGAGGTGGATTTGTGTAGATGGCGAGTGATGTCATCCACCTTTTTCTCGATAATGGAGACCTTGTCCAATTGACTGGCTACCAATTCCAGATCAACAGATGCGGAAAGGCCTCAGGATTCATGTACCCCTCAATTATTTGTCAATACGTGGGTGGACGTTCGGTCATACGCACCCAATGACTCATTGTTCAAGGAGTTCTCGCACATGTTTTCGAGAATTTCCCAGATCGTGTCCTCATGTTGACCCATGATGCTACCACCACAGGTTGCTTTGACAAAGAACTTGATGTCTTCACGGAGTCCGCGGTAAAAGGATTGGACTTGTTCCCACTTCGAAACTTCGTGATGGGGGCACTTACGCATGAGATCCAGAAAACGATCCCATGCCTCGTGTAGAGATTCTCCCGCTTCTTGGGAGAAGTGCATGATTTGGTGTTGCATCGTGTTTGTACGATCAATGGGGTAGAATTTTTGCAGGAAGGAGGTTTGAAGTTCTCCCCATGTGTTGATCATGTGTGGTTGAGTTTGGAACTAGTGAGCAGCTTTATTAGCCAGAGAGAATGAGAAGACTTTCAAGACTAATCCGTCTCGATTCTACACATTTGCCCCAAAAGTGTGGGCTAGATGTTTTAGGTTCTTGATGTGCTGGAAAGGATCCTTGGAGTTCAAGCCACAAAATTTCGGGGTCATATGAAACATGCTAGGCTTGAGATCTACCTCGGGTCCTCCCACGGGAATGTTGATTCGAGGTTCGATCTCCACCGCTGCGGGATTATAGTGATCTTGCATTTGGGGACGCGGTGGTGGGTTGATGTTGGCATTGATTCAATTTTGGAAATCATGGAATTGTTGCTCAAGATTAGGTTCCTCTCCTTGGTGATCCATAGCTGATAAGGGGGAAGTAGGTTTTGAATCAGAGGATATGTCAATGTGATTAGGTTGTTGCACAAACACGTAAGTCGAGGCTCGACCTTGACGAGAGTGAATAGCTAATGGAGGTCTCAAGGATGGTCTTAAGGACCTCCTCCCGAACATGCACCGATGGAGTAGATGAGGGATAGCAGGTGATAGACCCAATCAAGATACAAAATTTTGGATGACTATAGAGGTTTAGGGCGGATGATACCCCTTAGTCAGAAAGCCGTCCACCTGAGAATTACTTGGGTAGCCAAAGAGGGAGAGTCCCGTGAAGACCCCTACACAGTAGAGCGCCCCCCACGAGTTACAGGGTTTCCCTCACTTGACCCTCTTGTCACTGAGGATCTAGGTAGACCAGAATGGAGACTTGACCTCTTAAGTCTACCAGTTTTAAGTTAAGAGCAAAGGTGCTTATGATTTCACTTGAACTTTAAGATGTTTTTATGCAAAGTGACCTAATTTGAAGATTGGTTATCCCAACAAGGTGGGTCAACTTCACTTGGTTTGTCCTTTGAGAAATTTAGGTCCCTTTTTTAGTGTTCAAATGAAATTAAGAGCCTGATTTTAGGGTTTGCTTGAATAGATCAATTCAACCAAGGCTTGGGCACACACTGTTTGGGAAGATCAATTCTTGATTAAACAAGTGTCTCTAAAACACTAAACAAGAAACCTTAATCAGCTTTGATTGGTCCAATTTAATTTGTCCAAATTGGGTACCTAGGGCTCAAGCAAGAAGGTGATAGCTCTAGATACCTTAAGTCCTAAGTAGGTGCACAAATCAGAGTTTGGATGTTGTCTAAATGTATCAAACTAGGCAACTTGATGATTAATCTAAGAATAGAATGCAAGTAGCCCTAATTGATTTTTTCCTTTTTTAGTTTTTCAGAATCAGGGGCTTAGAAGAGAGTAGATGGAGTTTACCTACCCTTGGAGTGGTTGATGTGCGGCTGATCTTCTTTCAATGAGTCCCTGAAACAGATCACAGTCAAAAGAGATAGAGCAAGTTAGTACCAAATCAGAGCGCATTGCTCCCCAGCAACGACGCCAAAATGTTATTCGCTTTGAATCGGGTTTTAAAATCAATGCGTTGCAGTATATTTCGAATCATTGCTAAAAAATAAATAAGATTTGTAACTCGAATGAAAGTCTGAGGTCGAACACAGGGAGCAATTGGCAAAAATAATTCTAAAGATTGCAATTCAATACAAATATATAAGCAATAGAATTCCAAGAAAATATGAATAAAAGTGAATGTCAGATAATGCAAAAAGAATAAGGTAAAATGGTGATTTGAATCACCAATTACCCCTCACAATTATATCAAATAACTCAATAGTACTAAGCAAATAAATGCCACGTAAGATAAGTGCACAGTGCACTTCAGACGTCTGCTCAGCTGGTCGGATGACTTGTCCTACTCAAGGTATTTCTCTTCTTCTTCTCTGGTTTCTCTCTTCTTCTTCTCTGTCTGTGCCTTCTTCTTCTTTCTCTTCACGCACAAGGGGAAGATGCTCCCAGATTTGGCTGTCATAGAGAGCAAAACCCCCCTTTGCCCTTGCGTGCTTTCTCTCCTCTTTCTGGGATCCGCCCTCCCAAGGCCTCGGGTTATCAGGTATTTGGGTAGATGCACTCGGGATTAGGGCTGCCAGCTGTGAGTGGCAGCCAAGGAGTGCTCAGGTTAGGCGGGTAATAGAATCAACGCTAGACCAGTGTGAGCAGTGTCACGGGAGAGGAGCATGTAAGGCATGTGCGGGGACCTCACCCCTTGTGTGTGCTGAGGTGAATAGCCTGTGGCAAGAATTCAACTTATTTGGCTGCGGGCGCCCTTCAACTTCCGAGGTGGGACTATCCCACTGCCTTCTTCTGTGTGCGGCTGTAGTGGGTTGCCTTTGCCAAATTGGAGTAGCAGCAGTAGATGATGGTGCCAATTGAAGGTCTGGAGATCTACCTGGAGCCTCTTCGCACAACCTGAGCGTAACACCTGAGACTTGCACTGCTGGAGAAGGCTTCAAGCTTCGCTCGAAGTTGCAGTAATGGCGGTCGAAGGAACGAAGACTTGAAAGTTAGAATACAGCCTCTCGACCTTGTTAAATAAGTTCAGGAGCTTTGCCGTCGGGTGGTGAGTATGGTGGTGGGTGCGGCATGTCGTGAAGGTGGCTATGGTGGCCAGATGGTGTCAGAGTTGGTGAGCAGAGGTGGGTGTGTTCGGTAGAGGGTTTGGAGGAGCAATTGACCTAACTAAGTTAGGGCTTTTGCTCCTGAGGTCGAGGCAAAGGTGTAAGGATGAACGGCGAGGGGTTTGGTGGTGTGTGGAGTGAGATGTACCTTGGCAGAGGAGTGGTCGGACGTGGAAGGGATGATGGTGAACGGGCGGTAGCATGGTCGAAATTGAGTGGGGTTGGGTTGAAAATGAAGTAGAAGAGTTAGGGGACTTTTCTAGGTAGTTGGCAGACGACGGGGAGTCGAGGCAGCGCCGATTGCGGTATGGTCAGCGTTGGGGAAGAAAGTACTCCGGTGAGTAGGAATCGGCGAGGAAGACAGAGGACAGGGTGTCGGCGGGTACAACACGACGCGGAAGAGAGCGAGGGAGATAAATTCGCGTCGGTATTGCGTGCGGACGAAGGATGGAGTCAGAGGAGCTCGCCGGACGTCGAGGAGCTTCGGTCGGATGAGGAGAGACGAAATTAAGGGGGAATTCGGTCAAATTTGAGAGTGGAATCTTCGATTTGATCTGGGGGTCCTTTTATAGGCCTCTAAATGATCTTTTAGGCTTAGGAAGCGGAAAGCTCACCGGAGAAAGAAATTCCAAGGTACCCTAATCTCTCATGCATTCACATGAGAGATTGGGAAGGTTTTAGGGCATGGGAATTGGCTCAAAAAGAAGAGAATTCCTTGACGAACTTCCATTTCAAATCTAAGAGGGATTCGTCAAGGAATCAAGGAGAACATGCCATATTTAGGTCACCAGAATTTGTAGGAATAGGATTCATAGTGATAGGTACCTATTTGAAGGAAATGATGATAAAGATAGGGGCTTTTTTGTAATAAATTCAAAAGCTAAGGACCCATGTGGAATAAGGGAAATCAGACTTGGACCAAATTGCAAACTAGGTTGAAACAATCTCAGATTTAGCCCAAATTTTGACACAAACCTAATTTAGACCCAAGGAATCCAATGGTAAAGTTGGATTTTGGTTTTTATCTAGTTTGAATGGGTAATTTGCATAATTACCCAAATTAGGGCAAATATCTGTTTGAGAATCTATTTTAGGTCAATATGGGTTTCAATGGTCAAATTGAAGGTGCCAAACCCTAGAGAATATTTTTCTATGATTTTTAAAGGATTTAGGTGAATTTTATCCTCACTATTACCTTGGTAGATTAAGCAAGTCAGTTTTTAGGTTTTCAGATGTCCATTAATTCCTATAACGTATGAAAACCCTTTTCTGTCTATTCTAACTCACTTGTTAGACTCTTAAGACCATTTAACCTTTGTTCCAACCCTGAGAAAACCCGTGGTTGTTCTACATTCAAGATACAGTTTTAACCCTGGTTTCTTGTATTTCTCTCTGAAAGGATTTACAATGAATTGTGGCCTTCTGATGGTTATGTAGGAGCATTTAATGACTTATTCGGATCAAATTGAGCTAGTTATAGCTCATGATGGTGTTCCCATCAAACTTGCATCACTATATCCATCCAAAACTGAAGGATATTTACCATAATACAAATTAAGGAAAACAGTTCCCTTTAAGTACCTAAGTATTCGGACTAAGGCATCCCAATGACTATGATCAGAACAGCTTGTGTATCTTCTCAACTTAGACACGGAAAAAGAAATATCTTGCCTAGTATGGTTAGCCAAACACATTAAGCTTCTTATATTCTATGAATATCTTAGTTGTGAAATAGGCGTTCCACTTTTGTTCTTATAGAGAGTTTTTGATGAATCAAAAGGAGTGCTTACAGCTTTGCAATATTCGTAACCAAATTTCTCAAGAACCTTCTCAACATAATGAGATCGAGAAATAGTTATCCCCTCTGCTAATCACTTGAGGCCTAGGATCACATTTGCAACACCCATCCTCCATCCCAAACTTATTACCCAAGAACTTAGTTTCATTCACAATTCTAATGTCTAATCCAAACAATAATATCATCTACATATAGGCATAGGACAATATGCATATCACCCTTAATCATAGAGTAGACACACCTATCAGATTTATGACCTACAAAGCCAATAGATTATATAGTCTTATCAAACTTTTCATTCCATTGCTTAGGTGCTTGTTTCAAATCATAAAGTGATTTAACAAGCTTGCAAACCTTTTTGTCGTTCCCAGGAGCTACAAATCCCTCAGGCTGGTCCATATAGATCTCCTCCTCAAGATCGCCATGAAGAAAGGCGGTCTTCACATCCATTTGGTGGATTGTGAGATCATAAATAGAAGCGAATGTAATAAGCATCTAGATAGTAGTTATCCTAGTTATTAGAGAGTATGTGTCAAAATAATCGATTCCTTTCATTTGCTTGAACCCCTTGGCAACAAGTCTAGCTTTGTATTTTTCAATAAATCCGTTGGGCCTGAGTTTTCTCCTAAACACCCACTTGCACCTAATAGTAGAACACCTTGGAGGTAAATCAACTAGCTCCCAAATGCCATTAGAGATGATTGAGTCTATCTCATTCTTAATGGCATATTTTCAGTGTTTAGCTTCAGAAGAAGTCATAGCATCACAATAAGTGGGGGTGATCACCCTCGATTTGGTAAGTAATAAAATCACTTCCCAAATTATTGTCAATTGTTGGTGTTTTACTTCTCCCAGGTTCAAACTCTTCTACTTGATTAGGTTTAGAACGATAAGAGTTAGGCTCCACATTAGACATACTTTCCACTTGATCAGGAATAGAACTAGATGTGGTGGCTAGATCATCTGAAGTCATATTTTTAGGTAATCCAGTCTTCATAGGGAAGACATCCTCAAAAAATGTAACATCGCGAAGCTCAACAATAGTGTTGACATCTATGCCTGAAAACTTAGATTTTATAACAAAATATCTATGGGTTATTATCAACATAACCCAGAAAGATCGCATCAACTGTCTTAGGTCTAATTTTCTTCCTCTTGTGTTCTGGGACAACCACTTTTGCAAGGCAGCCCCACACTTTGAGGTATTTCAAACTTGGTTTCCTGTTTATCCAAATCTCAAATGAACTACTTTCCTTACGCTTGAGGGGAACTCTATTCAGAATATGGCATGCCATATTCAAAGCTTCCCCTCACATGTAAGTAGGTAATCCTGAGCTTTGTAAGAGAGTGTTGACTATGTAAGTTAGGGTCCTATTCTTTCACTCTACTATCCCATTATATCGAGGGGAATATGGGGTCGTCACTTCATGAATTATACCAAAAGCTTGGCACTGTTCATCAACTAAGTTTGACGTATATTCCCCTCCTCTATCTGACCTTAGTTTCTTAAGAGTTTTCTCGATTTGTGTTTATGCTTCTTTCTTAATGATGAGGATTTTACTTAATGCCTCATCTTTAGACTTAAGCAAATACACATAACAACATCTGCTATTGTCATCTATAAAGGTGATAAAATACCTTTTATTGTCCTTAGTCAATACACCGTTAAACTCGTAGATATCCATGTATACCAATTCTAGAGCCTTAATGATCGTGAAAATGCGTGATTTGTAAAAATAGAGAATTAAGTCGTTGCAACATGCACTTTTGACTGCTTTTGAATTTATAAAAGATCGAGTACTCGATGAGTATTCGGGTCATCCTAAGGGAGGTAGGAATGCTATTTGAAATCACTTGCTTGAAATTTGGAAGTCAACTTTCTTTTTTTTTTGTGTTTTGAAATATATATATATATTTTTTGGGTTTTTAAATAAGGGCAAAATGAATGCGGAGAGAAAGCAAATTGCAACTACGAAAAATCAAAGCAACAAGTGCCTTGATTTTCCAACTCACTCCAAGCAAGGGAGGCTTGGAATAATGGAGAAATAAGTCACAATGAAGAAATCACAAGCTAACTAAGAAAATTGTGAAGGAAAGCTTTTCTTAATAAAGAAGTGTTTTACAAAAAGAAATGGAGAACTCACAAATGAGAGGGTTTTCACTTGTAATCCCCAAAAGCTAACACTACAATGCAATAAAAAAATTGACAAAAGTAGAAGAAGGCTTAGTGATGGTGAAGATGTCGCTGCCTGGAATTCTTACTCCAATTCTGGTTGCCCCAGAACCAAGAGGAACTCCTCTCTCCTGGATGTCCTCCTTGTGGCAAACCCTAGGTGGGTATGCCTCCTCCTAGCAAGCCTAGATGGCCTACTTCCTAGCTTCTCCTTGGGTGGGCGTGGACCACCCTTGGTTCTCCTCTTTGGCCGACCTCCTGCCTGGCTTGACCGCTTGACTTGGCATGGACACAAGGTAGAAGAAGGGAAGAAGTTGAAGGCACCAAGAGGGCAAGAGCACCCCCTTAGTCTTCTTCTTCTCCTCCTTTTCTCCTCGGTCGTTGGGATGGTGGAATGAAGGTGGAATATGCACTAGAATGATATAGTCAAGGGTGGTTGTAAATGGATGGTTAGAGGTCTTTTTATAGAGGTGAGGGGGGGGAGGGGGGGAGGTTTGGATGAGATTAGGTGGATGGCTATGATGGGATCTTGGAGGGTGGTTATTGATGCTAGGGCTAGGGTTCTTTGGCGCCAAGTGAAGAGGTATGTAGGTGGTGATTATGATGGTGGAGAGGCACCAAAAATGGCGCCAACTATAGGAGGGTTAAGGGGGTTGGTGGTTAGCGTGGAGCATGGAGGGCTAGGATAGGCTTATGAGGTGGTGGTTAATGGATGGAAGGTGGATGTTGAATGGTGCCAAAGGAAGAGGTATGTGAAGGTGGAGTTAATGAAGGGTTGGTGCCAATTTTAGGTGTGGTTAAGGGTTAGTTTTGGCGTGGGATGGATGGAGGGTGGAGATGATTTGGATGGGGAGTGTTTGGTAGTGTGTAGGGTGGAGATATAAAGTAGGGTTGGCGCCAATTTGAAGGGGTGTGGATAGGTTATTTTTGGTGCCAACTAAGGGTTTCTAGAAGGGGGTAGGTGTAGGGTTAGGATGACTTGGTGGCTTAGGAGTATGGTGGTGCTAAGGAGAGTTTTGGAGGGAGAGTTGGTGCCAACTTGTAGGTGGTTATGGGTGTAGTTGGCACCAATTTTTGGTGGCTCTTGAAGGTGGTGGTGCGAAGAGGTGTGAAGGTTGGTGGCGCCAACTATGGGTGGAGTAGGTGGCTTAGGTGGTGGACTTGGAGTAGGGTTAGGGTGGAGTTAGCTAGATAGGCTCTTGGATGATGGTAGATGGTCATGGAGTAGAGGAGTAGGTGTTGAGCTTAGCTAAGCTAGCTAAGCTTGCTTAGCTAGTAGGGTACTAGTGGAGGAGCTAGGGTTTAGATGTAGCCAGGAGCTGTTTGGAGCTAAAATAATTCTCCTGAAGCTGATGATGGTTGAAGAGGTCTTCTTAGGAGCTCAACCACTTAGCTTAGTTATCTAGTTCTTATGCTAGTAGCTAGGCTTGAGTAGTTGAGCTGGTTTTAACTTAACTGAAGCTAGGTTGAGCTAGAACTGCCTCTAATGAGAACTCCCGAGCTAGCTTAGCTACTAAGTAGGAAAGTAGTAGCTAAGATGAAGGGAGTTCAACTTCTGAAAGCTAAGTGGAGTTGGGTAGAGCTTGACCTGAGCTGAGGTGAACTTCTATCAACTAAGTTGAGCTAGCTAGAGCTCCCAGTGAACTGATTGGAGCTAGGATGAGCTAGACTCAACTACGTTGAGCTGGATCTGAGTTGAGTTGAGGTGAATTGAGCTAAGTTGAGCTATGTTGAGCTACCATCTAGCTAAGATGAGCTGAATGGAGTTTGAGGGAGCTAAACCTAGCTCATGTGGGCTGATACTCAGCTGAGATGGGCTGGATCCAGCTACGTTCAGCTGTGATGATCTTCTTCTTCACTTTCTGCCTTCTTGAGTGCTAGGGTTTTAAAGGCTTAATCATTTGCTTATCCTTAACACTCAAGTAAACATGTCAAAAAAATAAAATGAATGCAATGCATGCCTAACCAAGATTATGCCTTAATGCAACCCGAAAACCTATTTGCGAAGTTAAAAACCTAAGAGTTAGATTTGTTTTAGGGCATAAAAGTGATGATAAACTGGTGTTTATCACTTAGTATCTCTAGTAATAGAGTGAAGAGGCTTTCTAGTTTGTTTAGCTTGCACAGATATCTCGCATTTCTTAGTTTTATTTATGGTGTGTTCAGGATTCATATTTAATTTCATCATTCTTTTTAAAGAATTGAAATTTATATGACCCAATCTACCATGTCATATATCACAAAATTCAATATTACTGCAAACAGATTGAATTGAATGAAAACTAACATTATTTAGAGCATTTCTAGATGATACATCCACATCACATCTCATTCTAAATAATAGATCAAAATCTGCCAAATAACCCTTTCCATAAAATATTCCATGTCTCACCATAACAACTTTATTACATTTAAAGTTTAACTCAAAACCCTCTTTAACTAATAAGGAACCAGAAAGAACATTCTTTTTCACAACAGGAATGTGCAACACTCTATGCTGTGTCCAGACTTGCCTTGAGGAAAACCTCAAGTCCACGTGTCTGAATCCTAGCACCTTAGTTGCAGAGTCGTTCCCCATCTTCACAGTCTCGCCACTACTGGCTTGATAGGAAGAAAAGAATGATTTATCAGTACAAATATGGTCATTGGCTTTAGTATCCACAAGCCATTCAGTAGGATCGTGAATAACATAGAGTTTGGGTTTTATTGAGACATAACCATCACTAGGCCCTACCTCCTTGGTTATCACATTCACCTAAGGATTCCCATCTGTGGTCTTCTACTGAGCTTTATTAGGACAATCCTTCTTCCAATGCCCAACTTGCCCACAGTGCCAGCATGGTTTGTTCTTGGATTTCTTCTGGATCTTGGATTTGGCTTTCATTTTATTTTTATTGTTCTTATTTTTATTCTCTTTACCCTTAGATGTCATGACATTTACCTTAGACTTCATAGGCAATACAGGTTTCTGTTTCCTATGCTCTTCCTCAATGGTAATGGCTATCATCAAGTCATCAAGAGAAATCTTTCCCTTCCTATGCTTGAAAGTCATCCCGAAGTCCTCTCAAGATTTAGGAAATTTCTCAATGATAGACATGACTTGAAACTTCTCAAGAAGCTTCATTTCAACTTCTACTAAACCATGGAGCAATAATAGAAATTCGTGTGCCTGCTCTGATACCGATTTACCCTCAACCGTTTGGAATTTAAGGAATTTTGTGACAGAGTATTTTTCAATACCAAGATCCTCGGTATTATACTTCTTATCCAACTCCTCCCATAACCCCTTCGCAGTAGGCGTGAATGTGCTGTATACATCAAACAACACATTGGACAATGCCAATAAGATACAACCATGACAAATACGGTTGTGCTCATTTCACACATCCACCGCCTTTTGGCCTTTAGGAGTGGATTTTTCCTTATCCAAAATCAGGCAATCGATTTCCAACATCAAGATTAAACCAATGTGGTCAACCAAATTCTTATGCATTGTTGCCAACGCTTGAAATTTTGCACACCAAATTTCTCGCGCATACTAGATAAGTCTACTTTGAAAGTCATTTCCAACATCTTAAATATTTTAGATCTAAGCGATACCTTCTCTAAGATTGTTGAAATAAATGTATATAGGAAATAAATAAATAAAAACATATGCATTTTCAACATTTTCGCATAGATCAAAAATATTAAATCAAGCAAGTCAAATATAATTTGGCAAGATCCAGAATAAAATAAAGAACAAATAACATGCAATAACACAAATAAATAAAAAAAAGAAAGGTTAGAGATTACTTCGATCGAAGTGCCCATTAAGGACTTCCCTTAGAGAAAGTATCACCCCCCATAATACCGGTGCATCGGGGTCTGACGAACTCCTCCTAGGATACGATGATCTACCTCTAAGATTCGGCGCACTTCAATCTTGGATGTCTTCAAAAACCACCTCAGGTGAATGAAGTCGAGACAATTTGGTTTCCAACCAAATTGCTGATTGATCTACCAATTTAGTGGTTTGATCGACCAAAAACTTCTCGTGGATCTCTCAATCTCCTTGTACAAGATTAACAAAAATGATTTGATATTTTTCTACCAATATTACGTCGAACGAATGCATCAAGAAAGAGATACAAGAACAGGAAAGAGGGGGAGAGAGTGGAGAGAGCTTTTCTGCTCTTGTTTTGTGACAAATGAGAGCTCCTTCGTGGCCCTTATATAAAGACTACGACCAGACGTTTATGAAAATTCTCGTTTTATAGAAATGTGACAATTAATCGACCAATTAAGTTCATTGATTGACCAAAATAATTGGTCGATCAAACTTCACTATTTGATCGACTAAACTAATTGATCGACCAAACTGAATTCATTGATTGCCCAAAACAATTGGTCGACCAACTTTATATTTTGATCGACCAATCCAGGTTAAAATCATGAGATTAAAATCCATAGCAAAAGAGTCCAAGTTTCAAGTTCCAAATTGATTCTCACTCGAACCCAAGCTGGAGCCGGGTTGGGGTCGGGTGGGGCACGTGCGAGTGCGTGTGTGGTCCCCAGTCCCACCTCTCACTCTTGCTATATAAGCCATGGCAGGTAGAAGACTTTTACACTTACTAAGAGATTCGTCCACTTCCAGTATGGGACTAAAATCTCTCTTAAATTTCATTGATTTCAACATGAATTCTCACGTCACCATATAACAATTGTATCTTGATTGATGCAATTAGGCTCTTAAATCCAATAATATGTTTGTCTGGCTTGAAGTCAGATATTCAAGTCCTTCTTGGTCCTTCTTTAAGGATGGGTAACATACCCGTTAAATTTCCCCTTATTGGTCCAACTTGAGCTCATATAATCAAGTTAGTCTTTTAAGTCTAAGGTCTTCTTGAGGTTAAGCCTTCAAGATTGACCTACATCTGATTTCAAGTCTAACTATCCAGGTTGAGCCTTGATTTAGTTAGATCATAGGAAAATTTGGCATTGATGGATTGCATATGGTCATTCGAACGATTTTACACATAACCTGCTCTAACCCCCTTTCCATGGCAAGTAAGCCTAGTCACTTCATAAGATAATCTGACAAGTTACCCCTCTTTCAATAAACACAATACACATGATAATATTTCCACTCTATTCCCTTTTGACCCTTTTACAGAGATATCATATGTTCCAAAAATGCAAGCCCAAGTTTTCTAACTTGAAATGTCACTTAGCCGTCAATGTGTAGACCATGCAAGATATATAGACTCCATTAATTCCCATTCTTCTATCATGCATGGAACATTAATAGGAATCAACAACTACAATTCTCCCATCATTCAACAAAATTTTCTTCCGCCCCCTTATGCTCCCAAACCCTTGTCTTACACTTATCACCAGTGCTTGCTTCTGAATTTTCCAAAACTTCAAAAAATTATGCTTTCTTTGATGGCCCTCAAAAGTGCCCAGTTCTCAAATATTTGGCCTTCATGGTGTAGAATATCAACACTTCTAAATAACCTTAAATAACTATTCAGGAAAGAAAGACAAATTAGATTCCAAGGTCAATGGAAGGCCAATTTAACAAAACACCTTTTAGTAGCATAATAGGCCTTCAAATCTTAGCAAAAAAAAGAAAATCATTATAGACACCTTTGATAATGATTTGATTCCCAACGATTTGACCCCTAAGGATCTGGGTCATTATGGGGAAGGTATCAAAGAAATGCTACCCCATTAACTATGATCCTAGGAGGGAATCCAAGCTATTGACAACTATTTCCTACATACATGGGCCTTGTTTTGTTTTTACATATGATTGAGCATGAATAAGGTCATCTTCCTTTCTCAGTAAGACTTAATCTTGGTTATTAAATGGGTAGATGATGCCACATAGATGACAAGTTCCATAAGAGCCAAATAACCTCCCCTTCCACCAAATCAAGGGCAGGTGATGCTTGTAGATGCTTTAGGACATATAGCAAAGTTTGCCTTTCTCACAAGTTATTACAATACATTGGGAAAAGAGCATAAATCAAGACCCTGTATGTGGTTTGCTAGCTCACTTTATGGTACCCTCTCTTGATCCTCCCAATGAGACACCTATAGAGGACTTGTGTTCCATGTTGCACTATTTTCAAGTTTTGAAAGATGAAAGTAACAAACTTCTAGGGCGATGGAGATCCATCAATCGCAGAGAACTAGATAACCGAACCAAAGAAGGCATTTGTAGCATCTGCCATTGATCAACTACATTTTGTATTGCCCATGTTTATAATTTGCTAACTCCCTATTCATCTTAGTCTAATTTCATGAGCATATTGCATGCATTAGCATAAATTTCATTTTAGATAGGCTTGCATCGTAATTTGCATACTTCTATTTTCTTGCATTGATTGATGATATTTGACGATCACAAGATTGAAGGTTGAGGAGAAAAGAGAAGAAGGAATTAAAGAATTTGAGCTGAAGATTTTAACTCAGGAGACTTGCAAACCACAGGCTCTAGTTAACAAAGCAAAAAAAAAGAAGTCCTACATCAACGATTAATGATCTCCTCTATTGCATTTATTAAGCTCCACCTAAAGCCACATTTGCACATCCTCCATGAAACATTTAAGTCACCCTCATTATGGATGCCCATTTTACCACACCTAGATCCCTTCACCAATTAATAGATACCAACCCAATTCCAAGACATCATCATTAAATTTCAACATCTATCCATAACCATAATTGTTGGAACACCCCTCCCTCCTTCCCTTGTTATCCCTCTCTACCTCTATATAAGGCCTTCCATTCCATCCTTCCAAACCATCTTTGGCTATCCCATTTCTTGAGCTCTCTAAGGGAGAAAGGGAGGGCCTAAGGGCTACCTAAGTCTAAATTTTAGGCATTGAGAGGGAGTCACTCCATCACCCTTCAATTGTCAATCCACCATCATTTTATTTCACCATCATCATCCTACGCCACTGTTGGAGGAGATTCTTGGGAGCACGCTAAGGAGGAAGGAGGCCACGAGAGGAGGACTTGTACCACTGGAGAATCATCTTCATCACGTGAGCTCCATTTTCATTCTCATAAGCTTCCTTTGATCTTATTTTATTTTTCTAGTAGCATGTTATGTTGAGACTCATTCTAATTTGGTAATGAACTTGCCTTATCTCATGAGCTTTTTTGTTGTTACTCTCATCTCCTTATATGTGTAAGCAATTGATTTGGAAGGCAGTGAAAAGCATGTTTCCTACTTGTATTTTGTTTTGATTCCCTTGGACAGGTGAACTTGGTTGGTGTTTGATTAGAAGCCACCCACTGAGGTGCTTGTGAGCTCACTCACTAATACTTTTCTATAGTATCTAATTTCATAGGTTGATTTGAGTAGGTAGCATCATCTCTCGTGACATTGATTCGTGACTGTATTTTCATTTCATACTCTTATCTCAAAAAGGCAAAAAAAAAAAATCTCAAAAGCGAAAAATACGAAAAGAAATAAAAGGCACTTCAAGGTTGATTTGAGACATCGAGCCTCCTAGGATGACCTGTATACTCACTAGTTGCAGTTTATAAATTTTAAAAGTTGAACACTTAAGTTGTGTTACAACGATTCAAACTCCATCTTTTACGAGAAGCGATTCGGGTGATTTACTTTTTGGATTTGAGGAGTTCAAGGTGCTCTTTGCAATATATGAGTTAGATGGTAATGTAGATAGAAGGTGGAGATCTACTTAGAGTTAGCAAATTGAAGCAATAACATGGAATTTGTTTCTTTATACATGTTATGCCAATGTATTCCTTTTGGATCGATCAATGTTTGACCACTGAACGGGAAATTTTCGCTTGAATAGGTATACCAGGAAAATATGTCATTGTAGTTAAATCATGGTGGAAAAATCCCGAACAAAAATATTTATTAGTGAAAATTAATCATGAAGAGTTATGTCATATCAACATAGAGGTACAAATGTAAGAAAATCACAGAGATATATTATTCTTGATCATAGATGCGAGGTCCACATTGCCATAGAATCTTCTATCAGAATATCATGCGAAATAGTGATATAAAGAGGTAAAAAATGTGATACTGCAAGGGTCACCTAAGCAAATTCACCTCCATAAAATAACACGTATAATGACATGTAATGTAAATAAAATTAAAATTCAAGACATTAGAGTCTCTCATCTAAGCCATGTGTGCACGTGGTGATATTTCATGCATTCATGCCAAGAATCTAATTCAATATATAAAGAGCTGAGTGCATGAGAGAAAAAGAGAGAAATATGAAAACTTATAAGAAAATTCACTCAAATAATTTAACTCATCAAATATGGCAATAGTGACAATGGCATTTGTAGTAATTTTTCATAAGGCTTGGGACTGTAGCAAAACAGGGGAAATACTCCCCTTTGCTTACGCGTTCGGAGGAAGGATCGGCTAGAGGCGCTGGGCTCGGTGGAGGTCGCTGGTGGTGAAACCTACGCGTGGGCGGTGACATCGTTGACGGAGGCGGCTGGAGGTGATTAGACGGTGGGGAGAAGCTCTCCGGTGGTAGAGTTCTCGCCTCGCACTTGTAGGTCGTGGTTGGTGCGGTTGAATCTTGGGCGGGCGCATGGTGTTGAGGCGAGGTCGATGGAGTCAACAGCACGGAGATCGGAGGTCAGTAGTGGTGGCTGTGTGGAGGTGAGTCACAGAGATGTTGGGTTCCTCTCTGTTGGAGAAGATGAATAGTGTTGAAGAAGAAGAAGAAGACGGTGGGTGCGGGCGGGCGTGTGGTTGTGGCCATTGCACATGGCTGCAGGTGACTTTAGTCGGCGGCGGTGATGAAGAAGAAGAAGAAGACGTCGGTGGGTGCGGATGGATGCGGGGTTGGGTTGCACTCGGGGTGAGTAGCGCCGGTGGCGCGTGCGGCGCGGCCTTGGGTCCATCGGTGCTTGGGTGGCGTGCGACGGTGTTGGTGGCAATTGGCTGTTGTCTCACGA
Organism: Thalassia testudinum; assembly: GCA_037157565.1. Taxonomy (NCBI): domain Eukaryota; kingdom Viridiplantae; phylum Streptophyta; class Magnoliopsida; order Alismatales; family Hydrocharitaceae; genus Thalassia; species Thalassia testudinum. Next base: position 56,763,730 of record JAZHRO010000002.1, read on the forward strand.
CGGCCGCACGTGGTGGTTTCTGCCGACGTTGGAGGGGAATGGTTGTCATGTGGGTTCTTCATGCTGTTACAGTGAAATAGGCGAAGAAGATGACAAAGAGAAAGAAGAAAATAGAGGAGAAGGAGAGGGGAGGGTGGTGTTGCGGTGGTGGCTATTGGTGCTGCTGATCTAGATGGTGCACGGTGGTGGCTGGTGGTGTGAAGAGCTAGAGAGTAGAGGTTGCAGTGGTGAGGGCAGAGGTTGTTGCTTGAAGTCGTAGATGAAGGCACGATTGTGGGTGTTGCGCGGTGGTGAAGCACGATGATGGTCATTGAGGTGGGTAATCACAGTGGTAGAAAGGAGGACGAGATGCGATGTGGTGTCGGTGTTGTCATTGTCGACCACGGTGGTGGTTGTCGTCGAATGATCGAGCGGAGAGCGGTGATGAATGGCCTGGTCGTGAATCTCGCGGTAGCGGATAGCTCGTGGTCGTTGATGAGGTTGAGGTTGGGGGTTCCCTATGAAATTAACAGCTTGCGTAAGTTGTTGCACTTGTTGGGTAAGGGGATTCATTTGTAGTTGTGTTTTAAACATGTGTTGAAGACTAGGTTGTGGACCTTTCTCCAGTGTTGGTTGATTAGGAAAGTTAGGGTAGGGAGGAGGTTGGAACCTATGAACTAGTGGTGGTAGTGGTGGAGGATGTGCAAAAAGATGTGGAGGAAGTTCTTCTAAATCCTCAAATTGTGCAGAATCATGATCATCCACCGGATGAATGAAATGATGGATGAAAGTTTGAGGCCTAGGAGGTGGAGGATTGGATGTGGAAGGCATTGAAGTGGACGTAGAAGCTTGGGCATCAGCACCCAAGGGAGGTACTAACTTAGGGTTTTGGGATCTCCTACCTTCCATTGAGTTGCTTTTTGAAAATGAATTTCCTAAAGCAAGTACAACTCAAGAAAAGATAAACACTTTCAATCAATCTCAATCTAAATTAAACCAGAAATCTCAATATCAATCTATCTCAGCAAAAGACTAATCAATCAATCAAGCGAGATAAACACGAATTTTTCCTTAGGTCTGCTACGCGAAAAATAGTAGTACACAAATAATTGTTTTCAATACAATTGTACACGTCCTACAGAAGACCTAGCGAAGTGCAGACCTCTAAAAATCCACCCGGAATCTAGATAAGACTGGCGTACGAATCCAGACCTTGTGTGGTTGCTCAAGGAGATGAGATAGAAACTCGTGTATTTGTGAACTTATGTGATCGTGTAGCGTGTACACGATAATCAATCAATAAGATGGTGGTGAAAAGCTCAGGCAAGGATTCAAACAATTTTTATGTCTCCTTTTAACTTTGATTTGATATTTAGAAAGTGTATTCTATGCAACTCGTCTCTCTTTTTAGCCTTTTCAAACAAGAGATGTGTTGGTGCTAGAGCACCGCGATTGTTTGTTTTGATGATAACAAAACACGTGTCATTTAACATTTGCACCTTGAGTCTTAGATTTCAGGTCAATTGCAAATGGAGATGTGATTAGGAGGAGTTCGAGCTCGCATCCAGGACAGATTGGAGGATCTTGATTGAGAATAGAGGAGCTTCGTGAGGAGCGATAGCTTGAAGAAGGAAGGAGATGAAGAATATGATAGATTTCCTTTCCTTGTAATCGTTGTAATTTTGTTTCTTTTATTGCTCTTTATTTTGTTACTTAGATTCATGTTAAAGAGCCTCAAAGTACCCTAACAGTAGTCCTAGGAACACTTGCACAACCCTAGGATACTTAGGTTTTCTATAGAGAACTTAGAAAACCAAAATAGGGTTTAAACAGCCTTTTCAGACATCTAATCTGAAAATCAGACATCTGATAAATACTTTTAAGACATCTGACTGTTGACTCAGACGTTCGATAATATTTAGGCTGGACTTAGTTAGTTCTGTTTGATGAAATCAAACGTCCAGACCTTAGTCCAGACATCTTAGAAGATGTCTGATGATTTTGCCAGACGTCCAATTAGTGGACCGTTGGCTGCCTTACAAAATACTAAAGGAAATGACCATTAGAGCCTTATCAGATGTCCGTAAGTGTTCCCAGATGTCTGATAAATGACCATTTTGCCTCGGCTGACCCAAAATCTCTTCTCAGAGATTTTCTAGCCATTGCACTCTCTTGGAAATCCATTCCCGCAGAAAAGTAGGTTTCCAGACGTCCAGACTTAGTTCCAGACGTCCTGTATGTCGTCTGATGACAATGCACTTGAACCTTGTTTAGATCTGATTCAAGTAAGAAAGGAAACCCACCTAAAATCAGACGTCTGACTTTGTTCCCAGACGTCTTAAACTGTTTTTCCAGATGTCCGATGCCAGGATCAGATGTCTGATAACCTTGTCAGTGTAATGATTAACCCTGATTTCGGCCTGATTTTCTTGGAGCTTGCGCTCAACGGCTATGGAAGCCTTCCAAGGCCTTCCAAAGCCTTCCTAGGGCCTCTATAAATAGATGGGAGCCTTTGCCACTCAAACACACACCTAGAAACACCAAGACACACATAGCAACATACTTTCCACTCTTTTGTGTCTAAGAAAAGCTCTTGCTCTCCAAGCTCAAGTTCTACATCTAGAGAGCTCCATCCTGTTGCGCACCCGCTCCCCCGCCGTAGTTCATGAGAGCACTGTTGCGTCGTCGCGTGGTTCACGCATTCGCGTCAAGCCGACGCACTTCTTGCAAAGGGAAGTTTCCTAATTCCTATAGAAGCTAGGTTTAAATATTTATTGGCTTTATAGGACTATATTTGTAATTTACTTTGTTATTTGGTTGGGTATTCGCTTTGCGAATTCCTGTCTCCTTCGTGAGACAAAATCCTTCTCGTGAAGAGAAGGGGTTTGCGGTACGCTACCCTCGTTTAAGTAGTACGTTAGTGGATTCGATCAACTTGGTTGATCGGAAAGTCCTTACTCGAGAGGGTTAGGTGATGGTTTTCACCCGATTTGGGTTTCCACCTAAAAATCATTGTGCCATTTGTGTGATTGATATTTTGTGAGATTGTTCTATATTTTATTCTGACTTTATTGCGTCACCCCCTCCTACCAGGGAAACTACAAGATGGTCTTTTTAGTTTAAAGTCAAATGCAAGGGATGGCAGGAGCTCAAAAGGGATGGAAATGCGTACCTGTCTCCAGTAATTCTACAACATGCAATTTGACTTGAACTGAAATCTAGCAGGAAGAATGCAACCTAAGTATGGATGCCTAGTAAATGCGGTTGCTAAATAAGATATGAAATCTTTTTGGTATTTTGATTTTATAATTTTTTTTTTGGATTTTTCAAATGCAACAAACAAAATCAAATCGAAAAAGAAATCAATGCGTAAAAACTAAGTCGATGAGAGATGAGTAGAGAGATATAGAGTCCAGAGAGTTCAAGTTATACAAAAGGTGTGTGAGAACAGGCTCTCACAACTTATACCTAACACAATATCCTACCAATATACCTAAGTCTAAACTATCACTAAACTAGTCTAATCTACTAAAAACTGGGAAAATGCAGCTCCTGCGGGAAAAACTCCTCCAGAAAGTTAGGTTTGAAGCGTAGCAAATCCACCAGGAAGAACTCCACTTGGAAGAAGTCACTACTCTTCCTACTCCTCAAGTGCTACGAAAACACCAAATGATTAGGAAGATAATTATATACAATAATCAATCAAAGAATAAAAGAATTTATATACAACAGAGAATATGAGTGAAAGAATGGTTATTTAAAATTGAAGAATAAAAGAAAAGTTTTAGCATATAGAGAGTTACCTCTCTGGCAATGACGCCAAAAATATGATCGTTGACTTGCGACGATCTATATCAATCAATAATAAAGCACTATTGTCGGGTTTTTGTCCCCGTCAATGGCACCAAAAATTGACCGTAGACATTCGCGTTGCAATAAAAATGTTGTTTTAGGGTGTCGTCGTAGTATTTTGTCACAATGTAAACAAATGTCGCATATTTTATTTAATTACAATTTTTACTAGCTAGTTTCCGGGTCATTCACTGGGAGGTAGTTATTGATATACATTACTCTCTATGTTCCAAAAATGTTAATTTTATTTACAAAAAGAAAGAATGAATCAAACAATGAATGAATTGGTCAATTATATACAAAACAATCAATTATTTCTACCAACAATGCCTAAAACAAATGTACAACTAACATGCATTAAAAACTAACTACTACTACACTATATTAATTATATACACTACTCTACGTAATACCTAAGTAGAGATACAAAAATAGCTACTAATATTTACTATACTAAGTTATATTAACATACTAATATCTTTAGTAACATAATCTATGCATACAGTAACACATATATATGTTGTTATAGCCTTAGTAAAATATATACATGACATAAGGTAAAAATATCTATCTATACTAACATATATGATATCTATAGTGACAGATGCAACTACCACTAAAGCCTTAATTTTATTTATATACATAAGAGGCTTAAATAGATATATACTCTACTTATACGTATACATATATACATATACATACTTATGTATGTATACACTATATACGTATCTTATATACTTAATTTATATACTTATATATGTATATACATTATTTACACTACTTATTTACATACTATTGTACATTTATACATATAAGTCTACTTATACATATATGTATACATGCACACAACACACACTTGCTAACACATAGCATTTTTTTCAACTCACTCTCCACTCTTCTTCTCCTCTCTTCACTCTTCTTCTTCCCAACACTTAGTTGATTTTAGGTCTCTTCTCTTGCTCACACACATGCACTGTTCATAAGCCCAAAAATTGGTTTTAATGGGGGGGCTGACCCATTTTCGAGGGATACATAACACCTCAGATAGGTGGGACTAGACCTCTACTAGTGAGCCAGCTCTAGTTCAATTTAGGTGTATTTTCATGTATTTTAGGCCCAATATCAAGCCCAGCAAGCCCACACATGCGCCTACATGCACTCACGCACACGCCTACGCACACCTGCAGGTGCACGTAAATCGAGGATCATATGCTTATAAGAGGAGATGGTTAACGGCTTTGATTGGTGCCTAGCACCTGATGATTGTCGAAGCAACCGTACAAATGCACTTATATCACTTTGCCACTCCTGCAACCAATGATGTGGGACTAACCCACGCAGCCAATCCAACGCAAATTAGCACTATAGTGCGTTCTGATTCAAGGGTTTTGGCCCTTAATTTGAGAGCTATAAATTAATATAAATTAAAAATAAATTATATAATTACAAAGCTCTTATATATGGCTATATAATGGTACAATTAATTTAGAGACATAAGTTATTTAAATATATATTAAAATTAGTTAAAGTTAGGATTTTATACACATTAAATTAGAGTTTAATTTCTTAATTAAAGTATAAATTAGTTAATTAAACATGAAATTGACTTAATACAAAGTTAATTTACATATTAAAGTATTTATTATCCATTTTTGGTTTATTTTATAGACTTTATTTGAATTTATTTTCATTTAAATACATGTTTTAGATAGTATATACATAAATAATTTATAAATACTGTAGCATAGTACAAATATAGTATAAATATGTTAAAAATACTTAAGGTAATACTATACAAGTATACATGATAAATTACCTCAATATTAACTTAAATTACTAATTTATTTTATTTTAAGTTAATAATTTACCTACTTAACTTAATAACTTAATTACCTACTATAAATACATAATTAAGTTAATTTGGAGGTGCTTCATAGTACATATTACTTGCTTAAATATGTATGTATTGTATGAGATATAATTATATACATATACATAGGTTTATATAATTACTTAAGTTAATGTACATTTAGTTTATATAAATTAATATATATTTATACAATAAAGTTATATATACACTAAATCATTCTAAATATTCAATTTAATATATAGAATACATATATATAAGTTAATTATACACATTATTTACATATTATACAATTTGTACCTATAGCTTAGTTTTAAGTTATATTCATAAGTGTATACATAGTATACAAGGTATTTTTGATGATTTTCTGATTTTTTATAGATTTTATATATATAAGAGAGGTGGGGGATGAGAGAGAAAGAGTGAGATGAGAGAGAAGAAATTCTTTTTGGTGTTTTTCAAATTAGGTCTTTTATTGAATTCCAAAGTATATTGAACCATTGACTGGTATGTTCTACCAAGTTGGGGATTCAAAATATCTTGAAACTTGGCACATACCTAGAAATATACCTGATCTTACTCAAGACAGGTTTATTTTATTTTTTAATGAATTTTTATTTATATACAAGTTAACACATGAGAGGCCCAAAGAGGTGAGCAATAAAACCTAAGACTTCTAAATGTGTTTTAGGGGTTGATCAGAAGATGTAAACATCTAAAACATCCAGCACATCGTATAAAACATGTTTGAATCATTAAACATGATTTTGTCATTAATTATCATTCAAATCATCATATTGTACAGTTAGTTCATTTGTAAGAGCTGACAAGGGATTTAAACAACAAATTACAAGCAATTCTAATTGAATTAAAGTTTAATTTAAGTACATAAATGCTTGTATATTAAGTTATAACACTAGACAACATGTTAGCTACCTTAATTTACAAAACTCCATCTTAGTTCCTTTGTTAAACCCTTGGTTCAGACATGCTGAAGTTACTATTTGTAGCTAATCTGACTGCTGCTGTTGTTGCTGATAGCAGCAGCCAATGCTGCCCAATTCCATCAGCTGAGAGCTGCTATAGATGCAGTAGATGCTCAGTAACAAAATCAGGCTTGAAATCGCCTCCTCCCCAGTTGGTGCCGCCTGACCCTACCATCATCGGCAGGGTTGCTGGTAGGGAGAAGGAGGCTTGAAGTCATCGACAGGGCCACACTTGTGGCCTATACCATCGGATTAGCCGCCAGTAGACCCAACAACTCTCTGCGTTGTTGCGTAGGTGGACAGTGCCGCCTACTGGTGGTCGAGCTGAGGTTGCCCTAGCATCCTGCATCGTCGACTGGGGTGCTGCGTCGTCGCCTGAGGTGTTGCTTCGCTACTTGGGTTGCTGGCCCACCTCTTGTTGGTCGGCCACTGATCATCCTCTGAACAGGTTTGTAACCATTGATATTTTCAGCCAATAAATCGACCATAGGAGGCGCAAAAGAAGCAAGTACAGACTTGAAAGATAGGTCAAAGGTGTATATGCTTGTCCTTGATCTCTCAGGAACTATTTCAGCAAATATTGGATGGTCTTTGCAAAGGGGACCTTGGTAGATCGAGCTCAAGGGAGAGCGCGGATGGATTCTTTGATGGATTCTCGAATATAAGCTGGATGATAAATGCATCTAGAGTGATGCCTTGGTGATTTTACATCTATGATGGTGAGTTCTAGCTCTTGGTGATCCACCTCATCACTACTATGGCAGGGGTGGTTGAGTATGCAGGCTTGATGCTGCAGAAGCATGACAGGAGTCACCATGGTACAGGATGGTTAGTCGATTCCGGTGCTTCACAGCATCTCTATGGAGATCAGAGCTATTTTTGGTCATTTAGTTCTGTTGCATCAGGGAGAACGGTACAGGTTGCTGATGGTAAACATGCACCCATTGTTGGGCAGGGGAAAGTATTTGTGACCCCCACGTTGCAGTTGTCGAGAGCACTACACATACCGGAGTTTCCCATGAGCTTGTTGTTCATGAGTAGGATCAGGAAGGATCTTCATTGTAGGGTGATTTTTTATGAGGTCAGATGTATTGTCTAGGATAAGCTTACTGGGAAGACCATCACTAGAGGTACAAAGGATAATGGTCTTTATCATCTTGGTCAGGAGTCATTTGCAGGTGTCAGCAGAAATGATGGTGGGAGTGTCTTACAATGGCACGTTCGTCTAGGACATTTGCCTCTGGATCTCCTCAAGAGGGTGATTCAGTATATTTCACCTGCTGTTACTATTAGGTGTGATGCTTGCCAATTGGGTAAGTATCATTGGTCTTCATTCCCTGGCAGTACTTCTCTTGGAGAAGCTGCTCCCTTTGAGTTACTCCATATGGATGTTTGGGGACCGAGTAGAGTTCCAGACATGACAGGACACCGTTACTATCTTGTTGTTGTCGACAATTTCACTAGAGTATCCTGGGTGTTTCTTATGAAAAACAAGGAAGAAATTGGAGGTATTTTAGAGACTCTTTTCTTGGATATTAGGACTCAGTATTCTGCTATAGTAAAGATTGTATGGACAGATAATGCCCTCGAGTTTTGCACTACTAGACTTGCAGAGTTTTATAGGACTCATGGTGTTATCCATCAGACTTCTTTTCCTCATACCTCGCAGTAGAATGGAGTTGTCGAGTGGAAGAATAGACACCTGTTAGAGGTTGTCCGCACTCTTCTTATTCACCACAATGTTCCATAGAGTTACTGGGGCGATGCTATTTTGACGACCGGCTCTCTGCTCGCCGCCGCCCCTTTCCCTGAGCATCTTCTTCTCCGGCGACAGTCGATACGACTGTTGCCCTGCTGCCCCCCCCTTCGTCCCTGCAAGTAAGCTAGAACTACTTCCCTTCTTCTCCTCTTTCTTTCCCCGCTTTCAATTTGTTCAATTAAGCCCTCGACCGACCCTGACCATCGTCACCCCCTTCGTCTCCGGCCACCCTCCGGCGAGATGCTCCCATCGCTCCACAGCTGGGTGCGGCGTGGCGCGGGAAGAGCAGGGGAGGAAGTCTCTGCTGCTGGTATTGCAGCAGAGCGAAGAGGAGGAGGGGGAGGAACCGCCAGAGCTGGTGAGCGTCTGCCGGAGAGAGAAGAGAGGAACGTTGGGGGTTTTCTCCGTCAGATCCGAGCTGCCCAGGTCGGTGGAGCAACGGGGGGTATTTATAGGGATCAAAACAGGGAGGAAGGCGGAGGGAGACGACGTGTCTCCCTCGCCGGAGGATGGCCGGAGACGAAAACCCATACCGTCCGTGCGTTCGCACGGCCGGTATGGTGGGCTACAGCGACCAGGGGGGTGTCCCTGCGACGGCTGACGACGCAGGGCACCCCCGGTTTACTTGCCAGGCTTTCCCCCTCACCCTGCGCGGCGCCATGCTCCGCGCAAGGTCGCCGGAGCATGGTGCTGGCAGGTTTTGCAGGGGGGACCTGAATGCAAAGAACGAAGGAGAGTTAGGGGCCAAAATGCGACGGTTCAAAAGTTGAGGGCCAAAAAGTAAATATATGAGGACCAAAGTGTAAAGTCGGTCAAGGAGGTTTCTTCTTAGGCTCAAGTTTTTATACATGATTAATTAGGACCTAAGGAATCTGATGGTGAATTTCATTTCTATATTAAACCTTGTTTGACCGGTCAATTTATGCAAAAACCCAAATTAAGTTATTAATTGGGCATGGTTCTCAATGTAGGTCAAAATGGGTTCTGAAGGCCAAATTGAAGGTTCTAAACCCTAGAGATTATTTTTCTATGAATTTTAGAGGGTTTATTCTATTTTTACTTTGCCTCGAACCTCGTGAATTGAAGTGGGTTGTTTTAGGGTTACAGATTATCATTTAGTTTCTTGGAATTGCTGTAGCCCTTGCTAGATCATCTCATCCCACTTTTATTCTTGTTAAGTTGCTTTGACCTATGTTTGGGCCCTGAATTACCCTGTATGAAGATTATACTGGTAAAATTGCATTTTTACCCCTTATGACTTGTTTTCTTCTTAAACTCAGAATTCTCTGAGTTAAGCCTTTCCTTGAGATATGTAGGAGCTTTTATCCTTTGTATTAGGTCAAAATGAGCTAGTTATGGCTCATGATGAGGTTCTCATCAACGACCTACCTCATTAACAGGATGCTGAGTTTAGTTCTTCACGAGCTGATACCGATTCTCCTGTTACACCCAGATGGTGAGCTTTTCCACATGTCTCCTAAGAGCTTTAGATGGGTTGCTTTTGTTCATGTGCCATCAGCAGGACGTGACAAACTTGCTCCTTGCGCTATTAAGTGCATCTTCTTAGTGTACTCCAGGAGTTAAAAGGGGTACCGATGCTATGATCTCATCCACCACCGGCATTATATCAGTGCTGATGTGACTTTTCATGAGACGACATCATATTTTGCTATTCCTGGACAGACGAGTGTTCATGATGATGCAGCTCCCATGCCTATTCCTCTGATTTCACTTGATGATATTCTGGTCTCCATACCTCAACTGACCTCTTCAGGCTCCACTACCCTCGTAGATGACTATCAGAGATTGCATGGCCCTCTACGCACATATAGTAGACCTCATGCGACACTATAGAGGCCACCGGCCACAGCAGTGACTGATGTTTCACAGGTAGTGAGATTGACTTTGATGGTAGCGATAGTCGAGTTAGACTTGATCCCCTTGACAGTGAAGATCACCATAGTAGTGAGGCTCCTTCTGCTGCGACTCAATCAAAGATACCGGATGATTATGACCTTCCTATTGCTATTAGGAAGGCACCCTGTACATGTGAGTCCAGATATCGTGTTGTAGGTAGTTTGGTTACCGACGATCTTGCTCCTTAGCTTAGCAGCTTCTGTCAGGCACTTACAGCGTTACACATTCTGTCTACCTACCAGCAGACCATGCTTGATCCTAAGTGGCGTCAAGCCATTGAGGATAAGATGGTCGCACTTCAGAGTAGACAGACTTGGGATCTCACCTCGCTTCCTACAGGTGCGCGACTTGTTGTCTCTAGATGAGTCTTTGCCTTGAAATTCAATCCTGATGGGTCTATTTCAAGGTATAAGGCCAAGTTGGTGGCAAAGGGGTTCACCTACACTTATGGGGTGGACTTCTTTGATACTTTCTCTCCCGTTGCACACCTTGCCACCATTTGGGTACTCATCTCTGTTGCTGCCCACAGAGATTGGAGGTTACATCAACTTGATGTGAAGAATGATTTTCTCTATGGTGATCTTCAGGAGGAGGTTTACATGCAGTAGTCCCCAGGTTTTGAGGTTTAGGGGGAGTGTATGTGCAGACTCAGGAAGGCCATTTATGGCATAAAGCAATGCCTGAGAGCCTGGTTTTAGAAGCTGTCGAATGTGTTGCAGAGGATGGGGATGCAGAGGCCCTCTTTAGATCATTCTCTATTTGTCAAGAAAATGGAGAATGGCATTGTAGCACTACTGGTTTATGTAGATGATCTGATTGTCACCGGTAGCGATGAGGTTGGGATAAGACAGGTCAATGAGTCTCTTGCATAGAAGTTTGTTATGAAGGGTCTGGGCCAACTTAGATACTTTCTGGGGATTGAGGTTGCTAGGAGTAAAGATGGGATTGTTCTTTCTCAATGCAAGTATGTGTTGGATGTCCTTTAGAAGAGAGGCATGCTGGGGTCCAAGCAAGCCAATATTCCTATGGACCCCAAGGCACATCTACATGATGAGGGGGTAGAGGTAGTTGATAGCAGAGCGTATAGATAGCTTATAGGCAATCTGTTGTATCTGACCATTACCAGATCGAATATTGCCTTGGAAGTAGGTAAACTCAGCTAGTTTATGGAGAAGCTAACGAAGCTGCATTGGTAGGTAGCTATGCAGGTGCTTAGATACTTGAAGAAAGCACCAGGTCGAGGTATTATCTTCCAGAGAGGCTCTCCTATGATAGTGGTAGGATATTTTGATGTAGATTATGTAGGATGTGTGCTTGATAGGAAATCTACCACTGGTTTCTGTACCTTTGTGGTTGGTAATCTGGTTACTTGGAGGAGCAAGAAACATGGGGTAGTTTCTCACTCCAGTGCAGAGTCAGAGTATAGGGCGATGGCCCAAACTGCTGCAGAGATGGTTTGGATACAGTCTCTATTTCATGATTTAGACATCTAGATTGAGGAACCTATGGAGATGCGATGTGACAATCGAGCTATTACATATATAGCCAACAACCCGATGTTCCATGAGAGCACCAAATAGGTTGAGGTTGATTGCCACTATATCAAAGATCTCATACAGCGTGGTTTGCTACGTACTACTTATGTTGCATCTGAGGACCAGACTGCTAATGTGTTCATGTTGAACGAGCGAATCGCTACGCTAACGTGTTTGGTTTTGGAAAACCTGTCGTTGTAGCTTGAAAGTGAAGAATTCGTGTTCAACAAATAAAATTTATACTGAAAAGAATTCCGGGTCGAACACAGGGAGGCTACGTTGATCTATATTTGCAATTATATTTTTTTAGGATTTTTGATAAGCAAGGCGATATAATTACAATGGAGCTATCAGACTAAAAGAGAGAGAGAGAGAGAGAAATAGAACATGCATTCAATATTTCAACTGTTTATATAATCAAACTAAATAAAAGTTACACTAAAAAGAGGGAAATCAATTACACTATAAAGTAGGAAAATTCTACACTAGAAAAGCTGTAACTAAGAATGGGAGAGAGAAGTTATCCTCCTCGACGATTGCTTGGAGGACGAGCCGGACAGGAAGACACCTGGACGAAGGAGAACGAAGCAAGACGAAGGAGGACGAAGCATAAGAACGGGAATGGAGCAGCACGCCGTCGTCGTCGCGGGATCCACTTCCGAAGGGGGATGAAAATTTAGACTTTATCTCGTGAGGAGCCTCCCGGGTGTGGGACAAGCTTCTCTTGAGCTTTGGAGGGGTAGAGAAGAGGAGGGGATGAGAATTTCATATGGAGGGGGTCTCATTTTATAGTTGCAAGGAGTGGGGCAAAATGGACATTACAACTTCAAAATAATAAATGAGGGGTCTTTAGTGACGGATAAATCCGTCACTAAAGCCCCAACGTGGGCGTAGCTTCCGCGCCCACGCGCGCCTCCTCGGCTGCCTGCTTCTTCAACGTATACGCACGTCCAACGATCCTCAGCCGTCCGATCGCGAGATCAGACGGCTTAAGTCACGCCTTCACCCGCTGCGCTACGCGGCCGCCCACGTGCGATCGCGCGTGACGCCGCGCGTTCAATCGCGCATGAATGCTATCGGGCGCGTGCGGCCGTCCGATCAAGATCCAACGCTCCACGCTCCTGCTCGCTTGCGCCTGATTTGAGGCTCGCAGGACTCGATCCTGTGACCTCTGCTTCACCCGTAGCTTCGTCTCCGCTGCGCTACGCGGTCGAAAAGGTTGCGCGGATGATTTTAAAGAGCCGCGTCCACAGCCGTTGGATCGAGATCCAACGAGGAAGAGGGGGCGGGTGCACGGTCTTCATAGAATGTAGGCGACCGTTTGGGTGGCTGAGATGGCGCCACGTGGTGCCATCTTGGCTGTCCATCTTCTGGAAGTTGTAGATGGTGCCACGGATGTCGGATTGACTCGATTTTTGTGTCGTTGAGCTGTGATTGTCGATCCGAATTCATTCGTGCGGTCGGATTTGTCATCTGAAGTGCGGATTTGCACCATCCTGACCCTTGATCCTCTAGGGTTCCCCGGTCACTATCTGATGCTACGGATGCTTGATTAGGGCGATCTTGGAGTCGTTGAACTCCAAGCGTCGCCCTGATCACATCCATACGGTTGGATCTTTGATTCGAGGCCCCGATAAAATGTTTGCCCTGTCCAAGCACATAAAAGGAGATAATTAACCTCCATTTTATTCAAACTACTCTAAATGCAAGATGATGCATGTTATGCAATATTTATATCATGAAATGCAATCCTATGCTTAAGAACATGCATAAATAGACATTTTAAGTAGTGTAAATGTGTTTACATCAGTTCACAAAGCCTCTACCTTGATCAGCATTTGATTACTGCTGTTCCAAGCTTAGCATGATTGACATCTATTCTCTAGCCTGAGGGGGAGTGTTGATACTCCTATTTATATTTCTTGTTTATGTTTACTGGGGACTGTTTAGTTATCTTTATATTTTGTCTGGTTCTTTTATGTATTTTTCCTAACATCTTTCTCTATATATAGAGGTGTAGGGTTTTCTCAATAACATAGATTGGTTATTCTTCCCACTAAGGGGGAGTGTTTGAGGTGGAGGTGTTGGAGGCCTACTTCAGTGGGGTACTTGATGATATCAGCCACATCTAGCTTTAATTAGTTATAATCCATTAATAAATGCTCCTACATAACCACCAAAGAACTGTAATTCACTGCATAACCATTCTGAGAGATAAACATGAAAATAGGGAAAAATCTACACTTTTAACAGAATATCTTAATTGCATAACAATCTCGGGGTGTCCCAGGGGTTAATTAAAGGTCAAATGGTCATAAATGTCTAATAAGTGGGTTCATGCAGACAGAAACTGGTTTTCATGCGTTTTGAGAATTAATAGACATCTGAAACCCTAAAAAATAGATCCGCTTAATTGAGGTTCCGGTCAGGATGAAATTCACCTAAACCATCTGTAAACCAAAGAAGTGGGCTAAGAAGAGAAATGCGGAGGAATCCCCATCTGTAAACCACACTTTGGGCAAAGGGCAAGAGCCTTTCTCCTTTAAGAGAAAGTATAACACCAACCTTAGAGCTGGGATCGGCCACCATAGTTTTCCAAGTGGGTAAAGATCTTGACTAAAAGGTTCAACTCTCCTCAAAGTTGAGCTTCAATGAGGTAATTGACCTACTTTCTTCATTACACGCAAATCTAGACATATTTGCTTGGACTATGTCCAACCTAGTGGGTGTAGATTTGGTGTCATTGAACATTAGCTTAACATTGATCCATCTTGTAGTCCCATTAAGAAAGTAAGGAGTTGTAAGTCTTGATAGTAGTGGGCTACAATGGCTAAAGAAATAAAGAAACTGCTCTATGTTGGATTCATAGAGGAAGATTGGTATATAGAATGGATATCCAATATTGTGATGGTAAAAAAGGCAAACGGGAAGTGACGCATGAGTTGAATTCACCAACCTCAATGGCACCTTCTTGAAGGACAACTTTCTCCTATTGAAGATCGACAACCTAGTTGACTTAAGCGTGAGTTAGAAGTACATGTCCTTCCTTAACACCTTCTTGGGTTACCATTACATATCTTTAGTGATTGAGGACCATCGTCATACGGCTTTTGTAACAGATAGAGCATTGTACTAATACACTAGAATGCCTCTTGTCCTAAAGAATGCTAGGGAAATCTACTAGTGTTTAGTAAATTTCTTATTACAATTTAATTAGAAAAAGCTTCGAAGTATATATTGATGACCGATTACGCAGCAATCATAAGTCTTAATTGACTTAAATTAGGCTAGAACTTAGCATAAGCTAGTGTAATTCATGCATACATGATCATTATTTTCATCCTTACTGCTTTCCCTTAGCTATGCATGAAATAATGATATAAGGTACTAATTAAGGGCATTATGTAAATTGCAGGTAATAAGAAGCTCAGGAGTTGGATCTGGAGTTGGATTTGAAGCTGGATCTGAAGCTAGTGCTGCATTAGAGCTGGAGAGGAAGATTAGAATAAAATGTAGTAGAGAAATAATGTAAAGGGTTGAGGTATGCTATTCTATTGAGTAAAAGTAAAATAGTTAAATTATGAAGAACTTAGGTTCAATCCTAGTCCTAGGATATCCCTAGAAGCCTTCCCAAGCCTTAGCCAACCTTAGATTAGGTCACCATAGCTTAGGAAGCCTTAAAACCCTAGTTCCAGCCCTTATCTGATCGTCCAGATAAGTTATTGGATGCTTAGGACCCTTAGCCACAACCCGCACACCTTAAACCCAAGTCTGCAGTGTTATTGGACGTCCAGACACTTGGTCAGACATCTAATTTTTGCAGAATACCCAAGATAGAACCCTGAATCCCTCCTGACTCTGATTGGACATCCAGGCAACAAGTCTAGACTTCTAGTTTTTTAGTATAAGTCATCGATACCTTTATTGGATGTCTAGAACTGTTCTCCAGTTTCTGTTTTGAAATTCAAGCCTTGAACTTGAGTTCCTAGGTCCTTGAACCCAATTCCAACCCCTTAGGAACCTAAATTAAGGTATCCTAACTCTAGTGCACCACCTTTAAACCCTCCTAAGAACCTAATTAGGTTCTCACTAAGCCCAATTGACTTTGATCATAGTCAATTACCATTGCCTAGTCAATTGGACTTAGAGTCCAATTGTGTTCAGATCTCAACCCACACAAGTCCAATTGGACTCAGTGAGAGTCCAATTGACCTAAGCCTAACCTAATTGAGTTATTTCACTCTCAATTAGATTCACACTCATTCAATTAAACTTTTGTTAAGGTTAATTGCATTTTCTCCTTAGCAAATTGGGGTTTACAACCCTAATTTGAGACCTACCCTAACTAAACCTATTAGGACCTAACCTAGCTCACTTAGCCACCTAGGGCACGACACACACACACACACACACACACACACCCATTCACGCACACCCACCCACCTAGACTTCTCTAGAACTCTCTTCAAGGTGACGCCGCTCTTGGTTGCTAAAATTAGCAACCAAGAGTCATTCAATTTTTAGATCCACAAAGGATGGATCTAAAAATCACCTTGGACAGCCACACTTGGAGCTCTCTCTAGAGAGTTCCACACTTTTCTAGAGAGTCTCCCTTAGGTCTATAAAAAGACATAAGGGGTGGCCATTTGCACCCAATAAATTCTACATTCAATCTTGGCTCCATACCTTCCATCACCACCACCTTAGTATACCTACATCTCCACAAGCTCCACCATGACTTCACCACCTCCATGCCAAGGTTGGATCACCTCCTCCTCACCTCTCCAAGGGCCTGCTTAATCCCCATTGGTCGCCCCTCCTCCTCTTAACCAACTCAAAGGCCATCGGAGCCCACCTCCGAATGCCCATATTTTTGCTAGCTAAGTAGATAGTTATTCATAGATTTACTGCTTTATTACTGCTTAGTAGTATAGCTCTATATTCTCCTCTAATGATGCATGCATAATCCCCCCATAGATTCATATATGCAGTCATTTTCTGCTAGCGAGTAGTTTATGTTTTCAAGCATTCCTCTACAAGCCTTCCACTAGCTGTGCTATGTAACTCTGATGCAATCAATGAAAATCCTTTTATATATATAAATATCTATGTGTGAAAATCACCATGAGCCTTGTTGCAATATTTTTGTGTGATTAAAGTTGCATGCTTTTAATTGCTATCTGTTGCAACTAGCATGTAGGTACTTGAGGATGTTGAGGATCTAACTATTAATGCATTTTCCGTAAACAACCACCACATAATAGGGTTAACACATGCGCACGTAATCAAGGTTAATAATGTAAGTGGTAAAATATTGATCCGAAGGTTAGAAACTAGCATGCGATTTTAAGCAAGTAGAGAGGAAAAGAGATCAAATTCATTTTGCATTTCCTAAACGCCTCCCAGAGATGAACGACTGGGACTCCAAGTCTCGTTATTTTGTAAATTATTTTTGACGAGTGGATTTCGTGACTATACTACAAAGAACGACAGTCGTATTTTTAAACCTGCGATTTCTGCTACTGCCAATGACATGATTGTAAAAGGAACCTCCTTTGAAGATCACGTACATAATTTACATTCCATTTTTTTGATATTGAAAAAATACAAACTCAAGTTGAATCCAGAAAAATGCGAATTTGGAGCATCATCTGAAAAAGTTCCTCAACTTCTTCGTGTCTCATCAAGGAATCAAGGCTAACCCCCACAAAAATAAAAATAAGGGATTTAGAACCCCTACTACTCTTAAAGGCGTACGGTCGTCAATAAGGAAAATCGCTTTCTTGGGGCATTTCCTATCTTAGAGTTTCAATAGATGCTCTCTGATAAGAGAATATTTTGTGTGAGATAAATGATTTAAAGTCATTGCGTTGCAGAAAAATTCACTATCAAATAATTTACCAAAACTCTGGTGAGTCCTGGGTTGAACACGGGGAGACCACGTTCGATTTTTGGAAATTCACAGTTATTATTTTTTTGTATTTTCTATATAAGATATTAGAGCAAAATATTTCTCGCTACGCTATTCTATTCTACTTGCAAAATAAAGAGAGAGAGAATGAGAGAGATAAAGAGAGAAAGAAAAATTACTTCTATATCTAAACAAGTGTTTATTACAAATTATTTTCTACAGAACTAATGTGAGAAATTAAAATCTACATTAGAAAGCAGTAAAGAGATAGGGGAAGAGAGATTGTTCTCGACGAATGCTTAGAGGACGAGTTGGAAAAACAATGCCTGGAGGAAGAATGGAGACGGAGGAAGGAGGATGAAGATGGAAAAATTGGGGATGAGGCAGGACGTTGTCATTGTGGGATCCGCTTCTGGAACGGGGGCGAGAAGGCAGTTGGCGAGAGCTCTGCAAATGGGATGAGAAGTGAGAAAAATATTTGTTTTTAACTCTAGCAGACCTTCCCATAGGTTAGGAGCACTAGAGCGAGCTTTAGAATGTGTGTTCTTAGCTCTTAGGAGAGGTGAGAAGAGAGGGAAGGTATGAAGATGAAGGAGGGGTGTAGGTGCTTTTTTATAGGTGAGAAGGCAAATCTCGACCTTAAAATTGATTACAAGGCCTTTAGTGACATATGTAGCCGTTAGTGAAGGTGAGCGTAGCCGTTGGGCACGTGAAATGAGGGTCTTTTGATGGAGATCCAAAGGCTCACGATGGGGCGCCTCATTGATCGCACTTGATGAGGTGTTTTTGGCTTGGATAGCTCTCCTTGTGCAACGTGGCGCCTTCATCTCCCTTGGATGGTGATCACACGGCCAATTGGAGCGTAAGCCTTGTGATTGGTGGATTTTAGAGCTCACTAGGGCTTGAACCCGCATCCCTCCTTGGGGACAAGGCTCTTGACCACTGTGCTACGGCCTTTGAATCGTCAAGTAGATGAATTGATGGTTTGCGCTCAAGGTCATTGGATCTTCATCCAACTATGGGGAGGGAAGGCCTTCCATGGGTGAGGGAAGGCTATGGTTGGCCTTGGGTGGCCTGGATGATGCCATGTGGCGTGATATGGGCCGTTCATCTTCAAACGCACAAAGAGGATTCTACGGATATCCTATGGGACTGATTTTCTCACCGTTAGGCTATGGTCGTCGATCTGGATTCATCCATATGGTTAGATTCTTCATCTGGAGTCTTGAAATATGTCGCCTGGTTGGGAGACTTTCACTTGAAAAATGATATTAGAAAAATAATATGTGTCGTGGTATGAATCGCGTGGTGGAAAAATCCTGAACAAAAATATTTATTAGTAAAAACTAATCACGAAGTGTTAGGATGTATCCACAAGGATGAACAAATGCAATAAACTCATGAATAATTTCCTTAAATCACTCTAATCAATGTTTTCCATCATCGATCACAAAGGCTAGAGAGAAAACCAAGTCAGAGCAACAAGTCTGTAGGAACCACGTACATGGGAACCAAATATGTCTTTTACTACGCAACCAAGTGAGGACCACAAAATGTTTGAGATTGGCATCAAAATGTTGCGATCAAAATCCATTATAGTTTAGTGAGAGTAAAACATGTCGTAGTATAGCAATGAAAATCGATATGACATTTAAATTTATAAAGCTTGAAAATCATGAGTTCCGTGGTCGTTCCCAGGGTGCAAGTGTAACAAATCAATCCACTAATCACAATAATCAGAAATAATAATGCAAGTGAATCAAATAACCAAAATAATATTCAATTAAGAGTAAAAATGATCTCAAAGGTTAGGGACAAAAATATGAAAAGAGCGGACTAAAAATGGTGGTTGAAACCACCAATTAAGCCCTAGAATTTAAGCACAATTCCCAACAGTGCTTAAGAATTAAATATCTCAACAGTGGCCTTCAACCACTTATTCACGTTAGCACATAATACCCACGTTAGATCAATTGTCAATAAACCCATAGTAACCTCAACCAAGGTCAGACGTTGAAGGCAAAGGGCAGATGCCTTATGGAGCAAAGCCTTAGAATTCGTTAAGTGTTGAGCACACTGGCACATTTCCCGAGGCACATAGTTCAAAACCACCCTCCTCCCTCCTCAGATTTCCTTCTTTCTCTTTCCTTAAATCTGGGTATAGGGTATTCGGGTAATAGTAACCAAGTAATCGGGTTGAGGGTTCCAGACCCACCGGCGTGAAGGCGGGCAAAGGTGCGCACATGCATAAGAAGAGGACCTCACCCCCGTGCGTACTGAGGCGAAGAGCTATTTAAGAAAATGAATTAAATATCAAAATCTGGATTTTGTGCCCATGATGTGGGACTATCCAGTGGTGCTTCTTCACATGAAATCATGAACCTCCTGGTAGAATTGGAGAGATTGGATTGGCGCGTTGCTCCAATTGAGGAACTTGAAGCCTGCGTGAAAGTCATCCGTAGCTATTGGATGTGGTTTCGTGGTCGGAGATGCACAGATTGCGGTGGTCGGAGCCGAGGACGACGGAGGCGGCAGCGGAGGTCTGGTGATACCTAAACGCAAGAATATGACCTTGCGACCCAATTAAAATAGCTCAGAAGCATCGTTGGAGGATGGCGAGTGTGCTGGTGGCGGTGAGAGGTGGTGTGCATGTGTATGGTGCTAGGTCGAGGTTGGAGATGGTGGCCGGTTGCATGTGTGTTCAGTGGAGGGTGGAGTGGGTGGAAGTTCAAATAGGTAGAGGGCTTTTGATGGTGGAGGTGAGGCAAAGCTAGTGGAGGTGGTGGCGTGGCATTTGGCGTAGCGAGTTAGCCATGTGACCTCATTGGAGGCATGGCCAGTGCTGGGATCTTGGGGAACTTAAATAGAGGGAGATTAGGCTTCCAATTACAGGGAATCATGAGATTTCCTCGCAATTTTTGCAAAGGAATCCACTGCGATTGTGGAGTTCTCTTGAGCTCCATGATCAGTTATAGATCTTGAGAGAAGGTCCAATCTGTAGGGAATCGTTTGAGGAACAATCTCTCTAAGTTTGGAGAGATTTGAGTGAGAATCGAGCGAGAAATCCTCGCTGATAGTTGAAGGTTTAGGTTTTGAAGGTCTTATTCACATTTCATGGCGGTAGGGGTATTTTTGAGAAGATGAAGATAAAGTTAGGGACTTGAATGTAATAAACTCGAAACTTACGGGTCTAAATGTGAGAAATATAGTTTCCAAGGGCTAAAATGCAAACTAGGTCAAGATGAACTTTGATTAAGCCCAAATTTTGGTGTTAACCTAATTTGGACCTAAGGAATCTAATGGTAAACTTAGATTTTAGTTTTGACCATGTTTGACCAGGTAAATTGCATAGAAGCCTAAAATCAAGGTAAATTCTCGTTTGAAACTCTATTCTAGGTCAAAATAGGTTTATATGGTCAAACCAAAGATACCAAACCTCTTAGAATATTTTTTAATGATTTTTAGGAGGTTTATATTAATTTAACCCTGACTATAACCTTTTTAATTTAAGTAGGGTTGATAATTAGGTTTTTTAATACTATTTTCACCCTCGAAATGGGTGAAACCTTGATTTAGTTAGTGTGAGCCCACTTTGACTTTTATACCCAATTAACCTTTAATTAATCCATGAGTAACCCAATGGTTAATCTACATTTGCGATGTGGTGTTAAAACAGCAGAAGTAACCTTATTTTCTTATCAAATTAGATTATTGTGGAATTGTGGCCCTCAGATGATCAAGTAGGAGCATTGACCAATTGAATATGACTAATTGTGGCTAGCTAAGGCCCATGATGGTGTTACCATCACCTTTCAATCCAAGTCAAAATATGTGAGAATACTTCAAACTCACTGAACATAACAACAATGTATGATTCTTCGAATTATCGCTAAATACACTAGCTGCAAATCAAATCCATAGATAACGATATGTATCAAGAGTCATATCTGGTCCAATGCAAACTTAGAGACAACACATAATCTCTACGATTTAATGATTTGGAATTCAAATGCACACAAATAATATTCTTAGAAAAATAACCCTGTAGAAAATCAACCAACAATTTAACACCCTTGTGATGTGCATTAGGGGAAAGAAAGAGTGCATATGGGGAAAGAATGATCAATCCAGTGAATTAGAAGCAGGACGAGGGCTCCATAGCAAATCCACTCAATATCAAATTATTTAAATAAAAAAAAGAAGTTAGCAATTGCATGAAGATGTAATTACTAATGTAGTGTTTATTGTTGGGAAATAGGGGATTCTATCCCCATGCACGTGCGAGGAGAAAGAAGCCGCGGCTTGCCGCGCTGTGCTTGGTGGAGGTTGGCTAGATGAAGGGCTTCGCAATGGCAGTGGTTTCACGGTCGGAGTCGACCAGATGGTGAGAAAGACGCCGTCGATGGTGGGTTCTCCCATGTGCGTGCGTGGGTCTCTAGCAGTGTATCTGAGGGTGCGGTTGGACTCATGTTGTCGAGGAAAACTCAATGGCATGGTCGGAGTGGAGAGTCGTAGCCTGTGGTGGCGACTGAGTAGAGGAGATGATCGCTGATGATGGGTTCTTCTTTGGGGTCGTTGATGAAGAAGAAGACGAAGCTGCTGATGGTGTGGGAGTCGAGAAGGATGGGGCTGAGGCAGAGGTCGCGGTGCGTGTGTTTGAGATCAGGAGGATGGAGCGGAGGGCTGCCAACGTGCGGTGGTGTTGTGATGAGTCAAGGATGACGAGCTTTGTGGTCGGTGCAGTCGTGGGAGGATGGAGGGTTTGGCTCAAGCTTGGGAACCGAGGGAGGTGAGGGTGGTGGTGGTTCTCTGTTTGGTGGCTGCGACCCCTGTTTGGGTCAACTGGAGGAGATGAAGATGGTGCTGTTGTTCTTCGTGGAAGTCAACGGAGGAAGATGATGAGAAAGGAAGGTGTTGTGCATGGTGTGTGTTGGAGGGAAGGAGAGGATGTGAGGGGGGGCTCTGCTATGTGTAGAGGGTGTCGGTGCAGCTATGGTCCTATTGAGGGGGGCGTGCTCCTTGTTGGCTGATGTAGACACATCCATTTAGGGTAAAATGCCTATCTATGGATGCTCCTATGCTTGGTGATGCATTCCATATTATAAATATTGCATAGCATGCATCATTCCACATTTAGAATAGTTTGCATAATGCTTAGGTTAATTCGTGTCCTTTTGTGGCTAGGAGAGGAGATCTATTTCAAGGCCTAAGATTGACGATCCAACCATACAGATTTGATTAAGACGACGATCGGAGTCCAACGCCTCCGAAATCGTCTTGATCAGAGTTCTGTAGCACCTTATGCAGTCCGAGGAAGATCAAAGGCCAAGGGGCAAGGTGTCACCAATCTGAACCTCTGATGCCAAGTCTTATTGCATGGATAGATCCATATCGACGATCATAGCCCAACGACGTAAAAATCAATCCAATCCGACGTCCATGGTGCCATCTACAAGGCAAAGAAAATGGACAACTATGATGATGCCACATGGTGCCATCATAGTCGCCCAAAGTTGTTGGCTGCCCATCTTCTCTCGAGCATCCTTTAATTTGAATTGTTGGATCTTCATCCAACAGTTGCAAACGATCGCGCCATGGATCAGGCTTTTTGACAATCCGCACCAGTAGCGCATTGGGTAGCGCCCCTGCCCGAGACGCAAGGATCCGCGATTGAAGCCTCGCGCGCGGATTAATTTGCTACGGAGTGTGCGCGATTGAAATTCACCCGTTGGATCTGATCAGATGACTTCGAAGCTCCCACGTGGCACAACTCTATATGTCGGATGAGCGTAGCGCGCACATGTGGTTGATACGTGCAATCGCACGCAGTATTCAATGCGTGCTTGAGGCGTGCGATCCCCGTGCCATCTCAGCCGTCCGCTTCCGATCCAACAACTAGTAATTGTCCTCACCAAAGCCAGCAGAGCACGCGCATTGCACGCGCATGTGCGAGCGCCAGCAGGCCCTTTAATAATGCTTGCGGCGGATCTTCAGTGACAACTTGAATGTTGCTATAGCCCATGGATGGATTTTTGCTGCTTCTCCTCCACTATAAAAGGACCTACACCCCTTCATCCATCTTCATCTCTTCCTTTCTTTCCCTTACCACCTCTAAGGCTCTAGAGAGAGCTTGTCCCAAGCAAGGGACTCTCCTCTAGAGTAGAAAATCAAACATTTTTCCCACTTCTCAACCCCCTTCGTGGAGCATCCCGTGGCTGTCCTCTCACCACCTTCGGGAAGTAGATCCTCGTCGCGACACCGTCCTGCCTCGTCTTCCTTCCTCCAACACCATTCTCCATCATCTAGCTCCTCGCCACCATCTTCCCTTCGACATCAGAGCAAGTAATCCTCCAAGCGACCGTCGAGGGGGATTCTTCTCACCTTTATCTGTTATCGCTTTCTAGTCTATTTGTAATTATCTTGATTATCTGAATCAAACTCTTTTCTATATACATTGATGTTCTCTCTCTCTCTTATTTTGCAAGTAGATTAGTTAGATAAAGTTTTGTCGATCTGATCTCTTCCCTATTAAAATACCAAAGAAATTGTAAAAGATCAAAATAACAAAAATAAATAAAATCGAAGCACGAATTTCAAAACCAAGTGTTCGCCTCCCTGTGTTCGATCCGGGACTGATTGCACAGCAAAAATACACCAGTAATTATGCCATCTTGTGCTATTTCCTAGCACTTCCATTGCATCTTATGTAGCTATAGTTGCATTTGTAAATAAACACATGCATGCATTTATTGAGAGGGGAGGAGAGTATGAATAATTGGCCATCTAATTAACATCTTCATCAAGTGCTGCATTGCAATTTCACCATTTTCATTTTTTTATTTTAACTTTGAATTCTTCTCCCTTGTGCGGCTGCAGGGCATGGGGCATGCACCTCTTCGCGCCACTCCTCCACTTGCAGCATGGCTGGACATGCAACACCAGCAGCATGGCTGTGGCAGGCTCCTTTAAAAAGCCTTGTCCTCTCCCTTACGTAGGGGAGCCTGAACACACACCACCTTTAGACACTGCCCTCCACTGTTAGGCTAACCTCCTCCCCTCTTCTTCTCCATACGTAGTATCTCTTCTCATTGAAGAGACACACTGCGGGTAGGAGAAAGCTCATAGTGGTCCCACAACCACCACTGTGAGTTCCACCACCGCCCAACTCCTTCGAGAGCAGGTGGGCGTGGTGGTTTCACCTTCTGTTTTCATTGCTGAAAGCCCTCATCGCCGTTGCCAGAGCTTCAAGGTCAGAAGCTCCTTCAGCACGCACGCTGACCTGCAGCAGCTGCCGGCCACTACACACACGCCAACAGGCCTCCGCAGCTCTTTCTGCGTGCGCA
The DNA here is from genome assembly GCA_037157565.1 of Thalassia testudinum. Taxonomy (NCBI): domain Eukaryota; kingdom Viridiplantae; phylum Streptophyta; class Magnoliopsida; order Alismatales; family Hydrocharitaceae; genus Thalassia; species Thalassia testudinum. The sequence continues at coordinate 56,788,879 of JAZHRO010000002.1, forward strand.
GGCGCTTTCTAGTGCACCCACGCAAGCGAAATCGGCTGCTACCGGTCGGCAAACCACGCGCACACTGTAGTGCATTGTAGCGCGCGGTCTACGCGACACTGTAGCCACCGGCTCGCTTCTCACTTAGCCGGTGGCAGCGCACTCTTTCTCCTCGCCCGCTACCCGCTCCAGCCGGTCGCTTGCGTCTGCGCTTGCACCCGCTCCTGCCCACAGCGCTGTGCGCTACGCTGCACTCCCACACTCGCCCGCACATGAAGACAGCACGCGCGCTCTCTGCAGTGCCCTTGCGCAGCCCTTGTGCACCTGCGTGTGCCCTGCCTACCAGACGTCGCCTGCTCCCGCCAGACGACTTAACTTCGCCCTCTCTCTCAAACTCACCCACCAGTGCGTGCACACACACACTCACTTGTACACACTCACGTGTACTCTCTCACACACACTTGTACACACACACACACCCTTATAAACTCACGCCTACACACATATATATTTATATATCCACTCACATATACACATAAATATATATCTACATATATATATACATATATACATATACATATCTATATACATATATTACTATATATATATCTATATAGTTATAAATAAATATATATATATCTATTTATAAATATATATATACACATATATATATATCTAGATATATATATCCACAACTACATATATACCTATATAGTTATAACCCTATCTATATATATACATATGTATATATATATATATATATATATATATATATATATATATATATATATATTTGCATACACATCACCTTCCTGTATCCATACGCCCTTGCACTAGTCACTCCACCGTGCATTATATCGCGGGAATATTTACACCAGTTGCTGTTATTCTCCGATACCCGCATAAAGCAAGTGCCTCCACACACACTCCCACACATCCGTCCTACACTCTACGCGGCACTTCGTCTTGTTGGTTGCGCCTTACTAGACGTGGACCAATTCGATGCTGTGCTACACTCCATTTTCACTTCCACCACCACCCCTATATAATATATATATATATATATATATATATATATATATATATATATATATATATATAGACTGTATTTATTATATTAAGATAAAGTATTTCTTTCTCTACAAGCAACCTACCTTATTTTTATTTCTCTTTTGTTTCCTGCTATTTAAAAAGATAAAAAAAAAGAGTAAAAGAGAAAAGATAATTCTTGTCTTGCAGGTACTCGGCCTTGTGAATAGCAGGACCAGTTTTTTTGGAAACCCTAAGTTGGCTCAAAGCCAAGAACAATTTGGCTCAAAGACAAGAAGTTGATTTTGAGGGTGTCCTCGAGGACAATATTATCAACAAAAAAATCTTAAATAGAAAAAAAATAAAAACATAATAAACGCAAGGAAGAGATACGTTCTAGGAAAGGTGTAGAAACTTCTTCACTTTTGATTCCCGCCTCCCTGAGATCGACCCTGGGCCTAAAAGTGACCAAGATAAAATTAAGTAGGCCAGGTTAAAAAAAATTTTTTGTGAAAGATGGTTAGACTTGATTTAGGCTAAAACTATACTAACTTCAACGATAATTTCACCATATTAACACAACCTATTCGAGTTCTACCACTCTTTTTCTTCCGCCGTTGACGGGGAGGTGCGCATTAAGGTAAGTTTCTACTCCATTCCCTTAATTTTCTCTTCTCACACCCTTCTCTTCATTGGTGTTTTGTTTGCTCGTGTGCAGGTAAACTGGTTGCAAGGAAGAGGCAAGCAGAGGAAGTCGGAGACGTGGGCAGATCCAAGGTGGGAGCGAGAGCGTGAAGTCACCGGCACCACACTGGAGCTTCGCCCACGTTGCTGAATAAGTAGGTCTCTCTCTCTTAGCAACTTAGGTTAACTTGTTACCTAAATAAATTAAAAAAAAAGCCTAAAAACACTTCTTGGGAATTTCTTGGGGCAAGTGGATTAAAAATCACTTGCATGATTGTTTGCTATCACTCCCACCGCCCTTGGATTTCCCACCAAACTTTGCATAGCGAAGATCCAAGAATCTTGATTATTGAATCTTTCATCGTGTGAAGTGTTCTTTGAGGCAGGATTAAATAGATTGATTGTCATCCCTCCTTGCCTCATTTATCCACAATTCGGGATCACATTTTTGGTGGGGAGACTTGGAATTTAGTTAATTCCAACCCCACCATGACCTTTCACGTGCCTTAGATTTGATCTCGAATATTTCAACCCGAACACTTTAATTCTCTCTACATTATCTAGTGGTTGAGCCTTGTGTGTGGAATGTCATTTTTGGTGATTGGGAGCGCTTGAATTGAAGTGCTTTGGCTCCCTTTCACATTAACTTAAAATTGACTCGTGCATCCACACATAGAAATTTCCACCTAGGGAAGCCCATTGCATTTTTAGCATGCATTAACCAACTCACATTGAAGAAGGGTTTGTTGGGCATAGAAGAACTTATGTTTTCTCAAAACCTGGAGATTGGTTGAATCGGTAACTCAGCGAAATCTTAAAATCCATAGTACTTAAGGCTGAAATTCTAAAAAGCATTCACCATCTAAAACTTCAATTCGAGGAGATTTCCTCATTGCATGCTTGGTTTACACACTTTTTAAAATCAACGCACTTGGGCATTACCTGTATACAACGCCCTTCACATTCCTGAAGCACTTGATCCTAAGCCTCTAATTAAAACTGGTAGCAACTTGACCCTTATTAAGGATTGGAGGTCTAACTACCTGCGTGTAGCGCCTACGTGCTGGTGCGGGTTCCCGCGTGCTATCGGGTGTCTAAGACTGGGGCGAACGGCCTTTCAATCTGGTCCGGTGGTTCCGCGATGCTCGCTTTTGGTTCCGTAAGTTGTGATAGTAGGTAACTTAGATCTTTAGGTCTAAGGGCACATTGTAGAGGATAGGACTTTGATTGCCTTGATTTGTCATCAAGTGTACCTTTGCGGCGTCATTTCTCTCATCCTCTTTTCCCTTCTTATCTCCCCAATTCTTCCTGTGGTAGTGCATGTTTGGGAGGAGGTTACAAAATCCTGAATTGTTTGAATTGTCTGATAATTCTAGAAGGATAGAAACCGAATCGTCATCTTCCTCCACAAACATGGCTGCACGCCCACCCCCAAATCTCGAGGGAGGAAACTGCACTCCTCAAATCCCACCAGGTGGTGGAGCCATGGACCCCATAACCCGCTTCCAAGCCCAAATGGAAATGTATAATGAGCAGATTGAAGCCATTAGGGAAACCTTGGAGGAAATGCAGAACCCTCCCGAACGGGAGGAGCCTAGGTCTCCTAGCTCTTATCAAAATCCCGCTGCTATAGAGACCATAAGACAAATTCGGGCCCCCATGGGCAGGGATGATTTTGAATTGAAACCCAATGTAATTGGCCTAATTAACTTTCACTTCCATGGTCTTGCAAGTGAAGATCCTTTTCTCCATTTAGAAGACCTAACCCGATTGGCTGAAACGGTTAAACCAAGAAACATCGGGTTATCAATTGTCCTCATGAAAATGTTCCTGTTTTCGTTGCGGGATAAAGCGTCGCAATGGTTACGCACCCTTGGGAGAACCATTCATTCTTGGGAAGAGATGTGAACAGCATTTCTCAAGAAATTCTTTCCAATTGGGCGAACCAATGCGCTTCGCTGTGCTATAACTTCCTTCACGCAACAAAATGGCGAGAAGTTTCATGAGGCTTGGGAGAGGTATAATGACCTCCTCCGGAAGTGTCCGCACCACAGTCTGCCTAAGTGACATATAGCCCAAATTTTCTATTATGGGCTAAATGAGACTTTGAAGCAGAGTGCAGACGCTTCCTGCGGAGGGAATTTCATGAATAAAGACGAGAATGTAGCATTTGAATTGTTTGAAAACATGAGCGAAAACTCAATGAACAATGCCTCTATTGTCACCTTTAATCGTACCAGCCAGCCCCGTAATGTTTACGAAGTTGACATGGGACCCTCCCATTCATCCACATATCTTAACCTTATCGCACAAAAATTAGATGAAGTCTCCGTCGTGCACAAGAAGTTGGACGAGCTTCTGGCCAATCCCTCCCGTTCTATGGCAAACACCTCTACCTCACCGCTCCGTCACAACCCTAATCCTTCCAACACCAGGCTTATCCCAAAAACCCCGTGAGATCTTCCTTACCAAGCGTCGCGCCGAGCGATTCGGTAAGTCATGTGGATCTGGCTTCTGCAAGCCAATATTTTGACACGGAGGACCAAGCCTCCGTGTGCTCGGATGCATATTTACATGTAGACTCATCTTCCGGCTTAGAAGACGCTTGCGCCTTGGAGAACAACCCGTTCTTTGCTACTTATAACCCAGGGTGGCAAAATCATCCTAACTTCGCATGGTCCAATAACTCGCAGCGCCAAACCCCGCGGGTGGGCCAATGCGACCGTCCGCACCCGTCATCCCAAGGGCCCAGTCTAATCCTGTGGCGAATCCTCCATCGGGTCCTTGCATATCGCAAACAGAACATGCATCAAGTCCTCTTGATAAACTGATGCGAATGATGACGGAAATGTCTAAGTACCATGAAGAGAACATGACCTCTCTTCAACACCAATTGGTGCAGCAGAATGCTGAGATCAGTCAACTACGCATGGCGACTCGATCTCAGGGCACTCTTCCAGCCCAACCTGTTCCCAACTCGTGAAATTTCGTACCCTGTGGTCCTAAACCACAGGTATGACCTTCTCAGGGGCAGGTTCATCAGATTCTGCAAGCACCGAGCATTCCTTTGGGATTCTAGGCTAATCCCGCTGCAGCACCTCACCCTTATGTCCCTATTGCGAACCTCCTCCGCCTTATGATCCCACTGGACCCGCAACGTCCAATGCGATTACTACGAGGAGCGGTAAGCAAACTGTCGATCTATCTTAACCTGATCCTAGCCCATCTTTTTCATCGCCTTCTCATTCAGGATGCACACCGCATTCTCATGAGGATGATACACCTCAACTAGTGCCAGAATTAGTCCCATTCCCTGAGGCTCTACTGAGGGAGCCAAAAGGCAAGAAAAAGGATACGCAGGCCTTTGATAACCTGCGTAATTTATTCAGGGATGTTGAAATCAAGGTACCCCTATTAGAGGCTATCGACCACATACTTACTGTCGCCCGATTTTTCAAAGACTACACTACACCCAGGCGACAGTCAAAGAAAATAAAGAATCCGGTGGTTCTCTCGCCTCATGCAAGTTGTGCTATACTGTCAAATCTACCACCGAAGCAAAAAGATCCGGGTACACCGCTTATTTCTTGTAGCATCCAAGGCTGCAATTTTAACCGTTCTCTGCTTGATCTAGGATCTTCCATCAATCTTATACCAAGCATCATGCTCGAGAAATTTGCCTTAGGAAATCTGAAACCCACCCTTGTCACGTTACAGTTGGCAGATCGTTCTGTCAAAATATCAAAGGGTGTGGTGGAAAACGTGGTGGTTAGGATTAACAGTCTCTGTTTTCCTGTTGACTTTCCTATTTTGGATATGGAAGTTCCTAGCTCACTTTCTGATTGTCCGATCATCCTTGGTCGACCTTTCTTGGCCACAGCCCGCGCCCATATCGACTGTGAGTCGGGCTGTATTGAGATTGCCGTTGGATTTGAGAAGCTCAAGCTTAACATCTTCAAGGAAGCCAAGAACTTTGATTGCGATTGCATCGAGGATGACACGTCTGACGAGGACATGGCCGTCAGCGCGTGTATCGGACTAATAGGGACCCATTCCGACTGCTGTGGATTACCTTTAAACACAGACGATTGCTTGACCGACACATATTGTGACGTTCCCCCATCCCTCCCTTTTCCCGTACCTTCTCTTGACCAGACTTCTGACGAGGTTTTCTCCGCTTCCCATACCTCGTGGTCTGAGTCATATTCGGGCTACTCACCGCCGGTCCACACTCTTGAAGATCGGTTTGCCTTTTCTTTCCTGCCAAATTAGGCAGAATTGCAACTCCACACTGGGACCTTAAGCCCACATACTACTCACTGGGGCTATCCCTTTTTGGATCCATCTATCCAAGATGCCCCTCTTCTTGGCCAAACTGAGGGCCAACTTCTTCCCCCTGCCTTGTTTCCTTCTGATCCGCTTGGGACACTCTCGTTCCAAGAAATGCTAGATCTTTCACCATCCTCTCCCAAGCTGAAAGAGCTGCCTAATACTCTTAAGTATGTTTTCTTGGGACGAAATGAAATGCTCCCCGTAATCATTAGTTTAAAATTGACTAGGGAGCAAGAGTGTAAATTAACAAAGGTCCTTATGGAACACAAGGCAGCCATTGGATGGTCCTTATCAGACTTAATTGGCATTAGCCCCTCCTACTGCACTCACCGTATATATATGGAGGAGGAGGCTTGACCTTCCCGCGAGATGCAGCAACGTCTCAACCCTAACATGCGGGAGGTCGTTAAAAAGGAAATTATTAAGTGGCTGGATGTGGGTATAATCTACCCGATCAGCGATAGCCCCTGGGTAAGCCTGATTCACGTCGTGCCCAAAAAGGTGGGACTCACCATCCGTGTTAATGACAGAGGCGAATCCATCCCTACACGCACTCCTACATCTTGGAGAGTGTGTGTAGACTATAGGAAACTTAATGTTACAACTAAGAAAGATCACTTTCCACTACCTTTTATTGACAAAATCCTAGAGTGGTTAGCAGGAAATAAAATTTTCTGTTTCCTAGATGGATTCTCTGGATATAACCAGGTGGCAATTGATCCCCGGGACCAAGAGAAAATCACCTTTACCTGCCCCTTCGGCACCTTCGCATTTAGAAGGATGCCTTTCGGACTTTGTAACGCACCAGCAACTTTCCAGAGATGTATGCTGACGATATTCCATGACATGGTGGGTGACTTTCTTGAGGTCTTCATGGATGGCTTTTCGATTTTTGGACCCTCTTTTGATGACTGTCTTGCCAACCTGACCCGTATCCTTCGGAGATGTATTGATGTGAACCTCATGCTTTCCTGGGAAAAAATTCATTTTATGGTACACGAGGAAATTGTTCTCAGGCATATCATCTCCGATAGGGGTATTGAGGTTGATAGAGCCAAGCTTGATTTAATTGCTGATTTACCTGTACCTAGCTCTATTAGACAAATCTTCTCCTTCTTGGGGCACATCGGTTTCTATTGGAGATTCATCAAAGACTTCTCTAAGATTTCTCGACCTTTAACTCATCTCCTATCGACCGAGGTACCCTTTGATATGGGCCTCGACTGCATATGAGCATTCACGCAGCTGCATGATGCTGTCACCAAGGCCCCTGGTCTCCAGCCACCTGACTGGTCCCTCGACTTTGAACTCATGTGTGACGCTTTCGACCTTGCAGTCAGAGCCGTCCTGGGACAAAGATGCGATAGACACCCCTTCGTGGTGTACTATGCCAGTAAGACGTTGGATGAGGCCCAGCGTAATTATACTACCACTGAGAAAGAACTACTGGCAGTCGTCTTTGGGATGGAGAAATTCCACTCTTACCTTCTGGGCTTGCATGTTATTGTATTCACTAACCACGCGGCCATTCGCCATCTCATGCACAAGAAGGATGCCAAGCCTAGACTGATTCGTTGGATCCTTCTGCTCCAAGAATTTGACTTTGAGATCCGTAATAAGGCCGGAGCCCAGAATGTTGTTGCTGATCATCTCTCGAGACTGGACCCTGACCACATTGGACTTACCCTGCCGATCAATGAGGTTTCTCTCGATGAGCACCTATTGGCAATTAATGTGGCAAGTGGACCTTGGTATGCAGACATTGCCAATTACCTTACTTCTGGTTCACTTCCACGTGGCTGGCCTAAAAACCAGCACAAGCATTTCATTGCAGAAGCAAAGTATTATTTCTGGGATAATCCACTACTTTTTTGAATAGGTGCTGATCAGATCATCCGTCGCTGTATTCCTGATAGCGAATTCCCCAATGTGCTATCCTTCTGCCATGATCAGGCTTGCGGAGGCCATTTCTCGGGGAGGAAAACTGCAGCCAAGGTGTTGCAGTGCAGTTTCTTTTGGCCCTCCCTTCACTAGGATGCCCACAATTATGCCAAACATTGCACTAGGTGCCAGTTGTTAGGGTCAATGTCACGTTGTGACATGATGCCCTTGCAACCCATCCTAGCTGCTGAAATCTTCGACATTTAGGGAATCGATTTCATGGGTCCCTTTCCTCCCTCCAACGGCTTTGAGTACATCCTTGTTGCTGTTGATTATGTTTCGCAATGGATCGAGGCTATTCCCACACGCCATGCTGACCATGTCATATCCACTCGATTTGTCAAAGATCACATTTTTGCACGCTTTGGGATCCCTCGAGCCATTATCTCGGTTGGAGGAAATCATTTTACCCATGCCTCTTTTTAGGCACTTCTGAGGAAATATGGAGTCCACCATCGTATCACATCTCCGTATCATCCTCAGATGAATGGCCAAGCTGAGGTGTCGAACCGGCAAATCAAGCAAATTCTCCAGAAAACGGTTCGGCCTGACCGTAAGGATTGGTCGGACAAGCTAATTGATGCACTTTGGGCGTATTGGACCGCCTTCAAGGTTCCCCTAGGTATGTCTCCTTATAGAATCGTTTATGGGATGCCTTGTCATTTGCCCGTGGAGCTGGAGCACCGCGCTTATTGGGTGGTTCGCCAATGTAACCTCGACCCAGACCTGTGTGGTCGAGAAAGGAAACTCCAACTCCAAGAGCTGGAAGAGCTCTGTTGTGAAGCCTACGATTCTGCCTTAACTTTCAAGCAATGCATTAAGGCTTTTCACGATAGTCGAATTCGGCGGAAAGAATTTGAGCCATCTCAGCAAGTTTGGCTTTACAATGCCTGGCTCAAATTCTTTCCTGGGAAATTGAAGTCCAAATGGACTAGTCCCTTCCTGGTCTCGAGACCTTTTCCCAATGGGGCCGTTGAAATTGAAGATCCCAAATCTGGGCATAAATTTACGGTCAATGGGCAGCATTTAAAACCCTATCTTACTCATGAACTTGCCCCCGTTGGTGAAACTGTTGCCCTGTTGGAGGGTAACTAATTTTGTGCCTCACTCTAAGTCCAGCTGGGGACATTAAATTCAGCGCTCGTTGGGAGGCACCCCAGCAACACTCCTCCATGTACACACTTCCATGCCACTTCACTTCCCACTTCTTCACTTCACCACCCACCATCCACCTATCCTACCACCCTACTATATACCTTACACGTCAGCTCTCGTCCCCCGATCTTCGCACCTTCCTCTACCCTGCATTCATATGAGGACATAGCATCGTTTGGCATGGGGGGGTGGATAGGCATCTATAGGATCTGGGTATTATATGGCATCATGCAGCTTCCATCCATCTATAAATATGTACATAAAAAAAAGGGGTGTTTAGTAATGATTTGAAGGCTGAAACAAAAATACAATAAGTGTTTATGGATATTCAACCACTGTTTTGAAGACTTTCCAGGCCATAGAAGCTTGATTCACTCAGGCTCAGCTTAATTCACTTGAGCATTGACAAGATAGATCAGAATCTCTCCTAACTAAGGATGTATTCTTGTACCTGAGACATCAGTACAGGATTCGTTGGTTTGCTTCTACTCGAGAGCCTAAGTAATCTTGGTTCACAGTACACATATCAAGAAAGACTAGGTGAACATAAGATCCAACCCTAGTGTTCATTAGGGAAGGTGGAGTCATTACTTGTGCGCACAGGTAGACTTTTTATCCTAGGCTTTAGTCTTGTGTCTAGGAGAAACTCTTTCCACCAAAAAGGAACTCTCCCACCAAAAAAGTATGCTCCTCCAGATAAAGTTGTAAGAGATATACTGACACTTGTTTCAAAAAAATAAAAAAAAAACTGTGCAAATAAGTCAGTATATCTCGCAAATGTCTGTAAATTATTCTCCTTAAAAAGATTTTTCAGGGCAAGTTACAAATACCCTGTTTCTACCATATATTCTTTGAGCCACAAATGTAATAAAATGGGAGTTGAGTTTTCCGTCATCATTTTAAGGGTCAATCCGAAGATATGAGCTGAAACTTGGACCAACCTGCACTTAAAGATTCGTGAAACCCTGGGCTTGAGTCTTAATGTTCATTTGGTCAGTCTTGATCCTTCACTATGCACAAACCATAATCTCTTGAGCTCTTGAGTACGGCAAAAACCTTATGAGTCCTGAAAATCGTACTTAAGGTTTAAATACCAAGAGTCTAGGTTAGTCGAGAGATGGTCTATGTCATATGACTTAAAGTACTGGTAGTCTTCTCTGCAATTGGTTCTCACAATATCCAACAAATAAACACACCCATGTCACCTCAGAAGAAAATCTTCAGCTTAAGATCATTTCTAAATATAATACAAAAAGTTTTGCTAGGGACTAGCAAAAGATAGGCATGGGGGTATGATTGCACAGCAAAAATACACCAGTAATTATGCCATCTTGTGTTATTTCCTAGCACTTCCATTGCATCTTATGTAGCTATAGTTGCATTTGTAAGTAAACACATGCATGCATTTATTGAGAGGGGAGGAGAGTATGAATAATTGGCCATCTAATTAACATCTTCATCAAGTGCTGCATTGCAATTTCACCATTTTCATTTTTTATTTTAACTTTGAATTCTTCTCCCTCGTGTGGTTGCAGGGCATGGGGCATGCACCTCTTCGCACCACTCCACCTGCAGCATGGCTGGACATGCAACACCAACAACATGGCTGTGGCAGGCTCCTTCTTCTTTAAAAAGCCTTGTCCTCTCCCTTGCGCAGGGGAGCCTGAACACACACCACCTTCAGACACTGTCCTCCACTGTCAGGCCAACATCCTCCCCTCTCCCTCTCCATACAAAGTATCTCTTCTCACTGAAGAGACACACTGCAGGCAGGAGAAAGCTCACAGTGGTCCCACAACCACCACTGTGAGTTCCACCACCGCCCAGCTCCTTCGAGAATAGGTGGGCGTGGTGGTTTCACCTTCTGTTTTCATCGCTGAAAGACCTCACCGCCATTGCTAGAGCTTCAAGGTCAGAAGCTCCTTCAGCACGCACGCTGGCCTGCAGTAGCTGCCGGCCATTGCACGCACGCCAGCAGGCCTCCGCAACTCTTTCCGCACGCGTAGGTGCTTTGCAGTGCGCTTGCGCAAGCGAAATCAGCCGCTACCAGTCGGCAGACCACGCACGCACTGTAGCGTGCGGTCTGCGCGACTTTGTAGCCACCGGCTCGCTTCTCACTTAGTTGGTGGCAGCGTGCTCTCTCTCCTCGCCCGCTACCCGCTACAGCTAGTTGCCCACGTTTGCACCCGCGCCCGCTCCCGCCTGCAGCGCTGTGCGCTGCGCTACGCAATGTGCTGCGCTGCACTCCCGCACCCGCCCGCGTACGAAGACAGCCCGCGCGCTCCCTCTAGCGCCCACGCGCAGCCCTTGTGCGCCTGCGCACACCCTGCCTGCCAGACGTCGCCCGCTCCCGCCAGACGACTTAACTTCGCCCTCTCTCTCAAACTCACCTGCTAGTGCGCGCACACACACACTCACTTGTACACACTCACATGTACTCTCACACACACACTTGTACACACATACACACCCTTATAAACTCACGTCTACACACATATATATTTATATATCCACTCACATATATACATAAATATATATCTACATATATATATATACACATATATACATATATATCTATATATATCTATATACATAGATAGTTATACAAATATATCTATATGCATATATACATATGCATATCTATAGACATATATTACTATATATATATATATCTATTTATAAATATATATACACACATATATATATATATCTAGATATATATATGCACAACTACATATATACCTATATAGTTATAACCCTATCTATATATATACATATATATATATATTTGCATACACATCACCTACCTGTATCCATACGCCCTTGCACTAGTCACACCACCGCGCATTATATCGCGGGAATATTTGCACCAGTTGCTGTTATTCTCCGATCCCGCGTAAAGCAAGTGCCTCCGCACACACTCCCACACATCCGTCCTACACTCTACGCGGCACTTCATCTTGTTGGTTGCGCCTTACTAGACGTGGACTAACTCGATACTGTGCTACACTCCATTTACACTTCCACCACCACCCCTATATATAATATATACATATCTATATATATAGAGACTGTATTTATTATATTAAGCTAAAGTATTCCTTCTCTATAAGCAACCTACCTTGTTTTTATTTCTCTTTTGTTTCCTGCTATTTAAAAAGATAAAAAAAAAGAGTAAAAGAGAAAAGATAATTCTTGTCTTGCAGGTACTCGGCCTTGCAAATAGCAGGACCAGTTTTTTTGGAAACCTTAAGTTGGCTCAAAGCCAAGAACAATTTGGCTCAAAGCCAAGAACTTGATTTTGAGGGTGTGCCTCAAGGACAATATTATCAACAAAAAAATCTTAAATAGAAAAAAAATAAAAACATAATAAACGCACGGAAGAGATACGTTCTAGGAAAGGCGTAGAAACTTCTTCACCTTTGATTTTCGCCTCCCTGAGATCGATCTAGGCCTAAAAGTGACCAAGATAAAATTAAGTAGGCCAGGTTAAAAAAAATTTTTTTGTGAAAGATGGTTAGACTCGATTTAGGTTAACCCACTATACTAACTTCAATGATAATTTCACCATATTAACACAACATATTCGAGTTCTACCAGAAACTCACTTCGAGATTCGGTATAAATTTTATTTGGTAGCGATATTTTGCGACTACGATGATGGGTTTTCCAAAACCTCGATTTTACTCGTGAAATACACTCTCATCATTTTGGCATCGTTGTTGGGGAGGCAACGCTCTTTGGTTTTTCTCGCACTTTTCCGCCTTACTACTTTTATCTCACTTTTTCTTTGATCTTACTGTGATTGCAGGTACTCCTCCAAGGTGGGCTAGAGTGGTTAGATTGGAGAAAAGTGTGGATGAAGGTTCTGCAAGTGTATCCCCACCACCTCCACCCTAGATTTCATTTTGCCACACTAATAATCAAATCCAAACCGACTTAGGTGCTTGCATAAACCTAGGTTAGTCCTGGTTGTTTGATTGTCACTTTACCTCACCTCACCCACCTGCATAAATTTAAAAAAAAATACTCCTCTTATGGGATTTAATTAAAAGAGACACGCTTAACACTCACAAATGCTCATCCTAAGGCACACAATCATTTTGATTCTACCACTTAACCAAGATCTAACTTGTGGATCTGGTACACTTTAATTTAACACACACATAAGTGAGTAGAAATCTAATTAGGTCAAGACATTTTGTGTGCCTTAATTTGTGGTGCGAATATGTCAATTGATTGAGCTGTTTAGGTCACACCACTCAAATTAAAACTGATTCATCAAGTAACTAGCTACTTAGGGTTTAATTTTAGGAACTAACTAGCCACTCCACATTTTTTTTCTTATTTTTAAAGGAATATATCATCATCAGTGCTTTCAAAACTTGGAGTGTTCCACTGAACTTTGATTGAACATACCTAAAGATTAAACCCTAAAAGCTACTAAATAAGATTTGAACTTTAAAATCAACCTAATTTTTAATAATCTTGCTTGAAAACCATTGGTTGTGCACGCACACACATTAAAACTAATCATTAAGGGTACAACCCATCTAAAGAGCCCATCACATTCCAAGAGCATAATCATACCAAGCTTAATTAAAATTGAGTAGACATTGGTCCTAGGATTAATTGAGTCCATTTCAGGGTGTTTTCTTGAATGCATTTCGAATTAGTGACGTCTGCTTGCTTCAAAAGGTGTTAAGCTGGGGTGCTCGATTGTAAAACGACTTAAGTAGGCAGTGGTTTGGCATAATTAGTGGCCCTTGGGACATGCTCCCCCTGCTTCGCTGTCCCAACTTTACCACCTTCGGGAGTAAGGATAGCATCAAATTTGTTGTGTGGTCAGAGTTCATTTCTGAAGCATAGGTCCTTAAGCTACCCAATTTAAGGATAGGTTTGATTGATTGCATTGCAGGGCACCTTTCTTTGTTTTATTTTCCCTCCTGTTTCACCATGTATTCTTGCACACCACACTCGCATTTCCAATCCTACACTCCTACCTCCACTTATCCCCAAGATGATTACTATCTCGACTCGACTTATGACTACCCACCCACTAGCCAGGATAACTTTGATTAGGGATATGATTCCGAACCTTAGTGTCTAGGGCCTAACCCAGGACAACAAGACTATGATTATTATCCTTCTCAGACCTACACTGATTATAAATCTCCACCCTTTGATGATCAACCTAACCTAATCTACAATCAAGAAGGATATGATGATTATAACACATACCCTCTAGAGAATTATACTAAATATAGGTCACCACCCCTCTATGAACAACCTGAAGTGACTTATTATTAGGTAGGACCCCTAGAACCTCAATTTCTTGACTCCCCTAGTTTTAACCCAAACCCACCCAACCCTGAATCGAACCATTCAGTTCAGGTGAACCGGGTCCAAGATAAGGTGTTGGTAAATGTGAGGAACACCATATGATCTTTAGAAATCCATCCAACACCTCGTAATGAGGAATTGAAGCTCCTGATTCAAATGATTGACGATTTGAATAGTTCAATATTATATTGGCTCCAAGATATTTAGGATAAGGGAAAGGGTGAGTTTTTGCTAAGGAAATTATCGAGATTGAGGATGAAATTCGTGGTTACCTTAGTTCAATCTTGGGATGATTCTCAGGATGAACCCCCTTCAGAAGAGCCAATGTCAAAACTCGCTCAGGCACCTGCTGGGGGGGACACATTTTCTGAGACTGGAGATGACTAGGATGGTCTAGAGCAACCCATTGAGGATGAACTGATCTTCTCACCCGAGATCCTTGAGCCAGAGAACAAAGAAAAATATCTTCATGGACCATGAAATGATAGACAATTTTGAGACATAAAAATGACAAAGAATTCTTTAATTCTAAGGGTGAGGAATCTGCACTTCAAACGACAAATCTGACCACACGGATGGATTCGGGTCGACGATTGCAACCTAACGGCACGAAAATCGACTCAATCCAAGAACCGTGGCACCATCTACATCATCCAGAAGATGGACAGCGAAGATGGCGCCACGTGGCGCTATCTCGACCGCTCAATCATCCGCACGCACCCGCTGAAGGCATCCGCATCAACGTTTCCCCACCGTTGGATCAAGATCCAACGGCTGGGATGCATTCGTGCTTAAGTTAAGTGCTCGCCCATCTGCGCGCGTAACGCAGTGGGCGAGAGCGCTTAACTGAGGCGCTGGTGCGGGTTTGAAATGCATAGGCGAGTGAGTGGGCGCGATGATGCATGCTATGCAATATTTATAGTATGCAATGCAATTCTATGCTTAAGAACATGCATAAATAGACATCTTAAGTAGTGTAAACATGTTTACATCAAATCTCCATACTATTGCTTTCACAGTTTATGTTGGACTTAGCAGTAGCGAGGAATGGATGCCCCAGAATGATGGGCGTGTTCCTCAATTCTTCAGGTGCATCCATGTCAAGGACAAGGAAATCTACAGGAAAATAGAAATCCTTGACCTTGATGATAACATCCTCAATAACACCTTTCGGGTTGGTGACCGAATGATCCCCTAACCGTAGTGTTACTGAGATTGGCCTGAGTTTACCTAACCCAAACTTTTTATACAGGGAAGTTGGGAGTAGGTTGATGGATACACCTACATCCAAGAGTGCCCAGTCAAAAGTGTAATCCTAATAAGACATGAAATCAAGGGGGCACTTGGATCTCTCTTTTTCTAGGGAAGGTAACAGAACTAGCTTGCTCGGAGAGTATCACCTTCCCCGACGTATGTTCTTTTGGCTTACGCTTTTGAGTACATAAATCCTTTAAGAACTTAGTATAAGCCGGAATATGCCTAATAGCATCAAGGAGCGGGATATTGATTTCTTCATTCTTGAACAAATTCAGAAGCCTGTCATTGCTATCTACAAGTTTCTTCTTCTTGGGTTTCAGTAGAGCTTCAGGAAATGGGATTTGAGTAGGATCATTAGCTTCAGGTTCCTGAGCCTTACTATCTCCTTCAATTTTCTCCTTTTCTTCCTCAAGCTCACCAGGGTTTTGTTTGCTAGATGATGGTAATTTCGAGTCCTGGGTTTTTCTTCCACTCCTCAAGGTGATTGAGTTTGCAAACGCATGCAAGCTCAGGTCTTAGGGAGGGTTAGGAAAGATCGGAGGGGCTTGACAAGCCAAATATCTAGGATTAGGAGAAGAAGAAGAAGAAGCACCCTGCTCAATCACCTGTGCATGTGCGTGTGGGTCCCTCTAATTCTCGTACCCTTAGGCTCAATTGCCCTGAATTTATACATTTTAGGGGTTGGATACTGGTGGCTGGGAAATCGAGAGTGGAAAATATGCGTCATAGTATATGTTGAAATCTCGCTACCAGATAAAATTTATAACTGAAGCTCGAGGTAAGCCCCGGATTGAACACGGGGAGGCGAACGTTTGGTTTCGTAAATCCTCATTTGCTTTCATTTGTATTTTTATAAAGCAAGAGATCAGGTCGATAATATCTTTATCTAACTAATCTACTTGCAAAATAAGAGAGAGAGAGAGAGAGAGGATATCAATATATATTTAACCAGAGTCTATTACAACTAATCTCAATATATAAGACTACACTAGAAAGCGGTAAAGGATAGAATGAGATGAGGAAATCCCTTTTGACGGTTGTTTGGAGGACGACTCTTGCTTTGACAGCGTCTAGATGAAGGTGGTGAGAGGCTGGACAAAGAAGAACAAAGTCAGAGGAAGGAGGACGGGGCAGGACAGTGTTGCAGTGAGGATTTGCTTCCTAAATGTGGTGAGAGGACA
Organism: Thalassia testudinum; assembly: GCA_037157565.1. Classification (NCBI taxonomy): domain Eukaryota; kingdom Viridiplantae; phylum Streptophyta; class Magnoliopsida; order Alismatales; family Hydrocharitaceae; genus Thalassia; species Thalassia testudinum. The sequence continues at coordinate 56,805,780 of JAZHRO010000002.1, forward strand.
ACCACAGGATGCTCCGCGAAAGGGGGTGAGAAGTGGGAAAATATTTTACTTTTCTACTCTAAGGAGCATCCCGGGCTTGGGACCAGCTCCTTAGAGCTTTGGAGGAGGTGAGGGGAGAAGAGGAAGAGATGAAGAATGGGAGGGGTGGTGGTCCTTTTATAGTGGAGGAGAGGAGGAAAAATCCATTCATGGGTCAATAACGACATTCAAGTCATCGTTGTAGGTCTGCCTCAAACATTGCTGAAGGCCAGTACATGTGCTTGCTGGCACTCGCGCACGCACGGCTGTCATCACGTGCTCGCCGTTCGATCAAGATCTGAGGGTCGAGGATCGCATGCAAGCTGATGCTCTAGATTACGTGCATGATCGCGCATGGGGATGCATCGCACTGATCCAATGTATAGAATCGCACTGCATGGCATCATCGAGTCCGCTCAATGAAGTTCTAATGTCCCAAATCAATTCGCGATTGCTTCAGTGGATTTACTCTGCTCACCGCGGATTGATCTCGCGCTCGCAGGTTAAGACCACTCACGACCGTTGAGCTACGCCCTTCTTTGTGTCAAAGGGAGGACTTCTGCTAGAGCGACGTGGGTCTTCCTCGACCGTTGGATCAATATCCAACGGTCCAGCTTGCTTCCCACACATGCTTCAGAGGGTAGGCGGGGGCCTATGTGTGGCTCTGGGCGGCTGTGATGGCACCACGCGGCGCCATCATGGCTATCCATCTTCTTTGCTTTGTAGGTGGCACCATGGATGTTGGATTGGATTGATTTATGAGTTGTTGGGCTACAATCGTTGATTCAAATCCATTTATGCAGTCAGATTTGGCATCTGAGGTTTGGATTGGCACCACCTTGCCCCTTGGCCATTGATCTTCCTCGGACTGCATAAGGTGCTAGAAGACTCTGATCAAGGTGATTTCAGAGGCATTAGACTCTGATTGTTGTCCTGATCAGATCCGTACGATTGGATATTCAATCTGAGGCCCTGAAATAAATCTCCTTCTCTCATGGCCACAAAAAGGAGAAGTTATAATTTATACAATATATCCTAAATGCAGAATGATTTGAGCTATGCAATATTTATAATGTAGAATGCAATGTTAAGCTTAGGAACTTGCATTAATAAGCATTTTAACCTTAATAGATGTGTATATATCATACCCCCATGCCTATCTTTTGTTAGTCCCTAGCAAAATTAACCTAAATGCTATGTATAGAATAGAATTAAGTTCCGATTACTTAGGCAAAATTTGTTGATTAACACTAGAAAAATTCAACTAAGGACCTAATTACAACGACTCAACAGTGCCCGAGTGCTTGCCAAAAGTCCTCACCTTATTTCGTACAAAAACAAATCCATTTTTTCTTTCTTTTTCATCTTTTCTAATTTTTATTGAATCTTTGAGTTTAGAGTTTTAGGGCAGCTTTCTATGGCTACCCAACCCACTTAAGACTCGAAAAGAACTTTAAGTTCTAAGCATCTTGTGAAAATTGATAGACTCACTAAGCGGCCGTTAAAACGGATTTTAGGTTTCTATAACCCTAGGTGACCTTAAGGAGAATTTCGGCCTAAAGGTGTATATGTTCAATCGGTAGCTTTCTCCCTACCTTTTTTATTTTTTTAAATGGGTCAACACAAGGGCAACCCCAGTGTATATCTCCCTAGTTTATTCTACTTCCCAGCTTCTTTCCTAAGTGTTTTGGGAATTATTTATGCATTTTTGTGAGCTGGCTCTGGACAATCGACCAATGGGGCGTCAAACTCACAGCAACTTGCCAACCATACTCATGCGGTGAAATGTAGCTTATTTATTTTTTTATTTTTCTATTTTTTTCTTTCTTTTTGAGTATATATATATTTCTTTTTCTGAGTAGGTGGCTTCCTTGATCTAAGATTTACCTAAAGGTAGTAGAAAGAGTATGGTCGTGTAGTTAGGCTCTGGACAACCGACCAATGGACTATTACCCACGACAACTTGCCAGTTATACTACCATAGAAAGTTCATTAGCTACCTAATTTCCATAAAAATTACTTAAAAGTGAGTTAGTGCAAATAGTGTGTAGATGCTTTAGACTCAAAGTCCCCTTAAATCAGAGGACGGGTTGATAAGTCATGTACTTATCACCCCAATTTATTAGCCAAATTAAAATAAAATTAATGTGGCAAGGACTCGAGAAACAGGTCCACATTTTAGTGGACACCCAGGCTGATTAAGCCTGAAGACTTTAAGAGTCTAAGTATTCAGGTCCTATTGTATCATTTTCTAAAGTTAATAACTCCTAATGCCTAAGTTCTCCTCCTAATTCTTTTTTTTTCTTTTTGGATTTTTAATTTTTCTTTTCTTTTTTTAAAATAAAATAAAGGAAATTCTACAGGGCTAAGAAAATATTTTCAGGATTAAGTATCACGTCCTATGCTTAACTGATCCAATGTCCTCATTGTAAAAATAAAGACGTGAAAAGGGCGGAATAAACATAATATCAACTGAATTTCATGATAAAACCGATCAGCTCCGCCAAGAAAGTGGAATATACACATGTGCTAAGTTTAGTGCCTTCAGCTAGGCATATTATACAAACAAAGAGAAGAAATTAAGAACTGAGAAGTGTGAGTTAGGATCATAATTAAAAGATTGATCCTTAAACTTGCTAGTAGAAGATGTCCACAGATGTGGACCAGATTATGATGCAAGCCCATGCCTGAGGGTCGAGTGGTTATAAGACTCTGAATAATAAAAATCCAAAATCGAAGATATTTCAGCTTATGGGTTAGGTCTGCGATTTATGAGAATGCAACCCAAATCCAAAATGTCGAACAATAGGGAAGTTTGGATCAATAGATGTATTTGTCCTCTTAGAATTTGGATCAAAGAGATAATCAATTATTTTACTTTTGGATTGCACATCTTAAAAATCAAAGATATCATAAGGGTCCTAGTAAAAGGTTGGTGGTTTCAGGTCATTAGGAACCCTTAGATCCAAAATTGTATTTCCCTCATAATTGGCCTTCCAGATTTTCATTTCCAAATTTCTACCCTCTAAAATCAGGGTTTCCGGGACCTCCAGATCGTTGTATACCCGATCTAAGATATCCAAGTCAAACAATTGTGGCTGAATTAGAATTGACTTGGATTCAATGATTTCCAAATCAAAATCATAATTAATCCCTTCGGGGTGTGGTCGAGGAGTGGGGCTACTGGTTAGATCATCTATTAAAATAAGATCTGAATCCTCCATGTTGGCCCCAGTTGGATCAATTCCCTTAATTATAGGGCCATCAAATGATTCATCAAATTCCTCAATCCGATTCATCTCACTAAAATCATTCTCCTTATCCTCATGTGAGACTTCACCTAAATATTCTTCCCCCATAGAATGAAAGAATTCTGAATCCGCATTAATATATGTCTCAAGATGGTGTGTTATCCCTTGGTCCACAAAGACATTTTTCCTCGTACCCTGGTTCAGGGATTGATGGTAATACTATCATGAGCCATAACTAGCTTTAATTAGTCATAATCAAGTGACAAATGCTCCTACATAATCACTTGAGAGCCATAATTCCATTCAAATCCATTCTGAGAGAACATTAAATCAGGGTTAATTATGTAGTTTTAACATCATACCATGAATGTAGAGTAACCATGGGGTTTGCTAGGGGTTAATCTAAGGTCAAATGAGCATTAAAGACTAATAAGTGGGCCCACACAGATAGAAATAGGGTTTAACACGTTTCAAGAACCAATTCAGCACCCAAAACCCTAAATTCAGACCCACTTGAATTACAGAGGTTTCGATCAGGATAAATTCATCTAAATCCTTGTCAAAACTTGGTCAAAACTCAAATCTGACTTCACCATCAGATTCCTTGGGTCTAAATTAGGTTTGTACCAAACTTTGTGCCCAATCAGAATCCATCTTGACTTAGTTTGCATTTTAGTCCATTTAGAACTCTATTTCTTACAGTTAGCCCCTCAACTTTCAAAATATTTGCAATTAGGTCCCTTACTTTGTTGTCATTTTTGCAAAGAGGTTCCTACCGCCATTAATGTGAATAGAGCTCCTCCGCCGAGATTCGAGCGAGGTTTTCTCGCTTGATACTCAGCCAAATCCTCCCAAAATTGGAAGGGAGAATCCTAGAGAGATCCTCTATTGATTGGACCAAGTCTTGGACCTTGATTTGCTCCAAGAAGCTCATGCAAATGCTCGCAATCTTAGGGATCTTCTTCCCTGAGTTTTCAGGTTCGCCAAGCTTCATACCCTGCTTGGAATACCCCCTATGGCTTTTAAAAGGATCTCTCACGCGATACCGTGCTCCTTAGCTCGGTTTGGATGCACTTCTTCACAAAATCTCTCTCTCCAGCCACCTCCGCCACAGCTCGACTTCTTCCTTGACTTCCTCGCCCGCTACCACATACCATAAGCAGTGGGATTGTCTTCCTCTCTTTCTTCTGCTCCTCGACGGACAAATCAGGAGCTCCCAGGTCCCCTTCTTCCTCGCCACTCCATCATCGGAGGATTCTCCTTCCTTGGCATCGGCCAATCACAGCCGGCGCTTCTCCTCATCCCCTTCGTCCTTTAGCTAGGTAACCTTCTTCCTCTCCCTCTCTAGATTAGGTTCAAATCCCTCTCCTATTTCGACTGCCGACACACCCTCAACACCATTATCTTCCCCACGTTTGGTGTACCTCCAGCGTGACCTTCAATGCTCCACACCGCATCGAATCAGTCGCCACTGCTCCCAAAACCTCCACCACACCTCCACGACTAAAACCCCTCTTCCTATTCGTTGTCCCATCCACTCAATCACGCCACCGAATACCACCTATCATTGACACCTTCTCAGACTTCTCACACCCTCCACAAGCACGTACATGCCACAAGAACCCCACGATCACCTTCACCATCACTTGGCGAAGCTCAGGAGCTATTTGATTGGGGCTTTTGAGCCCGTAGTTGTGATTTCAGGTCTTCACCGTCGCTCGCCATCCCCGTCATCGTCTCCACCTCCGTTTGCCTTGCTCCAACTTGCTCCGACCTTGCTACCATGCCCAGGTGCTGTGGATTCGCTCCAGGAGCGTGCTTGCAATTGCAATTGAAGACACCAACTATTACAGCAACGTCAATCGGTGAGGATTTTCGCATGTTGCAGCCGCGTGCAAGGAAGGCAGAGACAATAGTCCCACATTGTTAGTTGAGAAGTTGCCACACAGTATAAGTGGAATTTGTGATAGCTGTTGTTTGCCCAAGACACTGGGTGGTTGAGTCCCCTACGCACATACCCAAGCACGCCCCACCCGCGATCCACGCACGCGGGTCTGGCCACTGTTCATGACCTGATAACTTGAATACCTGATTAAAACCTTGTTCTGAGAGAGAGAAGAGGATTTGTGAGAGGGGTGAGGTTTTTGCTTCATGTTGGAACATCTCGGGGTGCGTGCTGAAGAAGAACCTTAACACTTAGCCTCTGAGGGATTATGCTTGCCCTTGGGTGCATTTGAGAGAAGGTAGTACACTTGTGCTGCTGTGCCTTAGGAAGGTTTGCCCTTGTGCGTTTGCTATGGGGCTGTGCTGTAAAGGTTAAGTCATTTGATACACATGGGCGACGTCTGATTGAACTTTGGTTCTGGCACTGTAGCAACATTTAAGTATCTAAGTTGACGTGGATTAATTGATTGAAAATACTGTTGATTTATTTGAATGATTTGAATGCTTGGGACATGCACTTAATTAAAAAGAATAATTGGTGATTTAAATCACCATTGTTTTATCTTTCTAATTCTTTTTGTCCCAAGTATCTATTGAGATACATTGCTTAATCAATTTGACAAGTTTTATTCATTGAAATATCTTTTATTGTGCTCATTTATTCTAAATAAAGATTGGTGTTGTGGATTCCATTTGCTCCCTGCGAACAACCTCAGACTCCAACTAGATCTTGAGTTTTATAAATTTAAGTGTTTTGCATTTTCGTTGACTATACTACACGTACATTTCCTATACATCGATGATTTTCTGTAAATAGGGATCTGATTACACAGCAATCATGCAACCTAAATCACATGAATTAAGCTAGATTCTAGCATAACTTAGGAATAATGCATTCATAGGCATCGTAATTTGCACAATATCTAGTTTATAAGCCATATGGATAATATCGTCATTTTATGACCAAAAAGAGAGATGATTTTAATTGTAGATGATTCAAAGCTGTGGATGTCAGATCAGATTGGACAGATTTGATCAGAACGAGGACGGAGTCCAACGCTTCTGAAATCATCCTGATTAGACAACTAGAGCATCGTGTACAGTCCATAGAAGAACGGAGATGATGGAGCCAAAGGACAAAGATCTGAGCCTCAGATGAAGAATCCAACTGCACGGATGAATCCGGATCGACGATCGCAATCCAACGGTGTAAAAATCAACCCAATCGGAGGTCTACATCACCAGATACAAAGAAAAGAAGATGGAAAGCCATGATGGTACCACGTGCGCCATCATAGCTGCTACCTCACCACCGCCCCATCTAGGAAGGCCGCACCGCATGCTGTGGGTCGTTGGATCTTCATCCAACGGCCATGAGCTTGCTACGTCGCCCGCCCATACTGGATAGGCATAAGTATAATCAAACAAGTATATATAATAAGAGGTTTGCATAGAGCATTGTCTTGCACGTGCACATGCAAGTGCGGGATGCGGGTTCGAGTCCTGTGCTGCGCAAAATTGAAGCGGGCACGCGCAGGCATAATTGCGCGATTAGAGCGCACAGCGGGTATGCGTGATCTCACGAGGTTGCTTCGACGCTAAGTTAACGACGCTCGTTACTATCGGACGACTGACGTTGAGGTGGGTTTTCAAGGCGAGAGATGGGTGAAGAAGATAAGCGCGCATGTGAGGAAGAATCAGAGCCACGTGATCGAAGATCGACAATGCAGCAGCTGCTACTTGTCACCACCAGGTTGAATCCAAGCGTTTTTAGGTGCAAATGAAGGTATTTTAAGTCCAAATCAAAGCCGTTGATCTCCCAATCAACGGATCTAATCAAATAAGCATTGTTGGATGGTTTTAAGGCCAAAATACCCTTTTTTCCCTCCATCAAAACTATAAAAGAAGACCCAGGGCCCCTAGTTGAAGCATCTCTCTCTCCGATCAACTCTAAATCCCTTCTACCGTCTTCTCTACAATTCTTCGTCCCTCTGCAACTTCGTCTTGGCTCTCTGAATCTGAGGTGCTGCCGCACCTCGCACAAGCATCCTACAAGTGGCATCGTCTCTCTGCACTTTCTATCTCTCTCTATCTCCCTCTCCTTTCTATCTACTCTATCTCCCTTTAGCATAATACTTTCTACTTTGAAAACTGTTTATGAATGCAATAAAATTCTGATATTTTGAATGCTTGATATCTGCTCTTTATATATATATATACAAATATAAATAGCTGTTAGAATTTGTTTTCTGAAAAGTTTCCGTTAAAAATTGAGATTGCCTCGCTACCAACGACCCGGTACTCACCGAAGTTTTATAAATTTATTTGTCGACGTGTTTTTGCGCTATACTACAGCTAAATAACTTTCAAAAAGTGAATTACGCATCGAAAAGAATCTCGGGTGAAGAAATCACTTCATCCTCAATGGGTTGCTTTAGACCAATCTAGTCATTCCCAGTCTCATAAAATGTGTCCCCCTCGATAGGTGCCTAAACAGTTTCTGACATTGGCTCTCCTGAAGGGGGTTAAGTTTGATAATCATCCCAAGATTGGACCAGGGCAACCACAAACTTCATCCTCATTCTTGATAATTTCCCAAGTAAAAACTCACCCAAACTCTTATCCTCAATATCTTGGAGCCAATCCAATAAAGAACTATTAAGATCGTTAATCATTTTGATCATAGGCTCCAATGCTTCAGTGCATGGTGTTGGCTAAGCTTCTAAAGATTGTATAGTGTTCCTCAAGTTAGCCAACACCTATCTTGGACCTGGTTCACCTAAACCGAATGGTTCGATTCAGGGTTGGGTGGGTTTGGGTTTAGGCTAGGGGAGTCAAGGAATTGAGGTTCTTAGGGCCCTCCCTGATAATAGGTCATTTTGGGTTGTTCAAAGAAGGGTGGTGACCTATATTCAGTATAACCGTGGGGAGGGTAAGAGTTATAATCATCATATCCTTCTTGATTGTAGATCGGGTTAGGTTGATCATCAAAGGGTGGAGATCTATAATCAGTATAGGCGTGAGAAGGATAATAATTATAGTCTTGTTGTCCAAGGTTAGGCCCTAGACATTGAGGTTCGGAATCATATTCCCAATCAAAGTTATCTTGACTAATGGATGGGTAGTCATAAGTCGAGTCAAGATAGTAATCATCTTGGGGATAAGTGATTGTAGGAGGGTAGGAGTGGAAATGTAAGTAGGATGTGGAAGGAGCCATGGCAAAACAGGAGGGAAAATAGAGGAGAGAAAGGTGCCTTACAGTACAATCAAACCAACCTGTCCTTAGGTGGGTAGCCTAATGACCTATAGACTCTCAGAACCCATCTTGAGATGAAAGAAACGATTTGGTCTACATCTATACAGTGAATCCAACCAGTTAGAGAAAGGGATTGGGGAGAAAGTACTTCCCTTGGCTTTTGCCTTAGGTTCCTTTGATACCCCTCAACCGTGGTCGTTTGACACTACTCCCCTAGCTAGACATCAAATGGATTGGTAGAAGCAAATTAATCAAAAAAAATCTTAGCTGGATTCCTAAAGAGCGAATTAATCCTTAAGGCCAACATTTACTCAATTTTAATTAGGCTTGGGATTATTGTGCTCTTGGAATATGATGGGCCCTTTAGATGAGTTGTGCCCTTAATGATCAATTAAAATGTGTGTGTGTGCACAACTAGGGTTTTCAAACAAGGTTATTTTATGATGTGCCTTTTAGGGTTTAACCTTATTTAGTAGCTTTTAGGGTTCAACTTTAGGTGTATTCAATCAAGTTTAGGAGGCACACCAAGTTTTGAAAGCACCGGTGATGATATATTCCTGTAAAACTCAAAAAGAATGTGGATTGCCTGGTTAGTTCCTAAAAATTGAATCCTATGGGGCAAGCTACTAATGAATCACTTTTATCTTAAGTGGTGCGACCCAAACAACTCAATGAATTAGCCTATTCGCACTACCGATTAAGGCAGACAAAATGTCTTAACCTAATCAGATTTCTACTCATTTATGTATGTGTTAACTTTGAGTATACCGGGTCCACAAGTTGGAATCTTGATTAAGTGAGTAAATCGGAAAAGGTGCGCCTTAAGTCGAGTAATTTGTGGGTGTGTGTTGGGGCTCGAACATGTTGTGTTAATATGATGAAATTATTGCTGAAGTGAGTATAGTGGTTAACCTAAATCGAGTCTAACCATCTTTTTACAAAATTTTTAACTTGGCCTACTTAATTTTATCTTGGTTACTTTTAGGCCCAGAGTCGATCTCAGGGAGGCGGGGATTAAAGGTGAAGAAGTTTCTACGCCTTTCCTAAAACGTATCTCTTCCGTGCATTTATTGTATATTTTTGGTTTTTTTCTATTTAAGATTTTTTTTGCTGATAATTTTGTCCTTGAGGTACACCCTCAAAATCAGGTCCTTGGCTTCGAGCCAAATTGTTCTTGGCTTTGAGCCAAATTAGGGTTCCAAAAACTAGTCCTGCTATTCGCAAGATCGAGTACCTGCAAGATAAGGATTATGTTTTCTCTTTTACTCTTTTTTTTTTATCTTTTTAATAGCAGGAAACACAAGAGAAATAAAAATAAGATAGGTTACTTGTAAAGAAATAAATATAGCATACATATATTATATATATAGGGGTGGGGGTGGAAGTGGAAATGACATGTAGCATAGTGTCGAGTTGGTCCACGTCTAGAAAGACGCAACCAACAAGACGAAGTGCTGCGTAGAGTGTAGGATGGATGTGTGGGAGCGTGTGCGGAGGCGCTTTCTTTACGTGGGTATCGGGGAATATCAGCAATTGGTGCAGATATTCCCGCGATATAACGCGTGGTGGAGTGACTAGTGCATATGGATACAGGTAGGTGATATGAATGTAAATATATATATATATATATATGTAAATATATATTTATATGTATATATATAGATAGGGTTGTAACTATATAGGTGTATATGTAGATATGTAAATATATATATAGGTATAGATATATATAGATATATATTTATATATGTACGTATATATGTATATATGTATAAATATATATATATTTATTTATGTATGTATGTATGTATATATACTTATATATAGTTGTATAGGTATGAATATGTATATATATATATATATGTATAGGTGTGTACAAGTGAGTGTGAGTGTACAAGTGTGTGTGTGTAAGAGTGTGGTGTGTGTATGAGTGAGGAGTGCACACTGGAGGAAGAGGGCACGCGAGTTAAGCCGTCTAGGGGCTGCAAGCGTCGTCTGGATGCGCGGGCACGCACAGGTGCAAAGGCTGCGCGCAGGCGTGCGTGCTGCCTTAGTGCGCGGGTAGGAGCGGAAGTGTGAGAGAGAGCACAACGCAGCGCACTGCGTTGCGGGCTGGAACGGGTGCGGTAGTATGCGGATGCGGGCGCAGGCGCGCGCAATTGGCTGGAGGCGGTAGAGACGAGGAGAGAGAGCGCACGGTGACCGGATAAGCGAGAAACTCCTCGGTCACTGCACTGTAGCTACAGTGTCGCGCTGAGAGGCGTGAACAGTAGCTACAGTATCGCGCGGAATGAGGAATTGGTTGTGGCCGGTTCTGCATGCATGGGCGCGTTGGAAGGCACCTGTGTGTGTGGAAAGGGCTTGCAGAGGTCGCTGGCATGCGCGGGGGGCTTGCACTACTGCTGGCGGTCGCTGCTGCTACTGGAGCTCCGGAGCTAGGAGCTTCGGCAATGGCAGCAAGGGCTTCAGCGATGGAAACAGAGAATGAAACCACCACTCCCACTTGCTCTCGGAGGAGCTGGGCGGTGGTGGAACTCACAGTGATGGTCGTGTGTCTCTTTAGTGGAAGAGCTACTGCGTATAGAGGGGAGAGGGGAGGAAGATGGCTTGGAGGAAAGTGTCTGCGGGTGTTGTGTTCCAACTCATGTGCAAGGGAGAGGGCAGGGCTTTTTAAAGAAGAAGGAGCAACCCCCCGCCATGCTGCAGGCAGAGGAATGGTGTGAAGATGTGCATGCCCATGCAATGAGCCACGTGAAGGAGAAGAAATTTAAAGTCAAAATAAAATATGAGGATGGTGAATTTGTAATGCAACCCTTGATGAAGTCGTTAATTACATGGCTAATTATTCGCATGATCCTCCCCTCTCAAATAAATGCATGCAAGTGTTTTTTTTTACAAATGCAACTATGGCTACCTAATATGCAATGGCAGTGCTAGGAAATAACACAAGATGGCATATTTATTGGTGTATTTTTGCTGTGCAATCATACCCCCATGACTATCTTTTGCTAGTCTCTAGCAAAACATTTTGTATTGTATTTAGAAATGATCTTAAGCTGAAGATTTTCTTCTGAGGCGACATGGGTGTGTTTATTTGTTGGATATTGTGAGAACCAATTGCAGAGAAGACTACCAGTACTTTAAGTCTTATGTGACATAGACCATCTCTTGACTAACTTGGACTAGACCATCTCTTGACTAACCTGCACTTTAGGTCTTGAGATTTTCTTCTGAGTCTTTGTTGGATATTGTGAGACACGCTGCAGGCAGGAGCAGCTCACAGGAGCAGCTCACAGTGGTCCTCGACCACCACTGTGAGTCCCACCACTGCCTAGCTCATCAAAGAGCCGGTGGGCGTGGTGGTTCACCTCTCTGTTTCGTCGTTCCAGCCCATCGTCGCCATTGACAGGAGCTTCAAGCTTGGAAGCTCAAGCAGAAGCAGCGGCAGCCAGCAGTAGCGCAGGCCACCACAAGCCTCAAGCGCCTGTTCCGCGTGCTCTGCGCGTGCCAGCAGGTCGCCCTCGCCCCTCTCCGCGCGCCCTGTCGCAAATCCCCTCCCGCAGCCCAGCCGATTTCTTGCGCGCTAGCCGGTCAACTTTTTGCCCTTGCACTGTAGCCGCAATCTCACGTTGCTACAGTGCGGGTATCGGAAAGTTTCTCACTTATCTGGTCACCACGCACTCTCTCTCCACGCTGCAACCGTCGCCAGCCCGTACCCGCGTCTCTCCCCGCGCCCGCTCCAGAGTCCGCTCGCGCTAGTGCCATCGCCCACACCCGCTCCAGTGCGCAGCAGTGCGCTGCGCTGCAGTCTCCCTCGCGCCCGCTCCCTCCAGCGTGCATGCGCACCTTCGCGCGCTTGCGCTTGTGCGAGCCCATGCCATTTGACGTCGGCTGCTGCATCCAGACGGCTTAACTCACCGTGCCTCTTCCTCCAGCAGACGATCTCTCTCTCTCTCTCTCTCACAGACACTCACCTCACGCACACCCACACACCACACTTGTACACACTCATGTGTACAATCACACTCTCACTTGTACATGCCTATATACACACTTATATATATATACCTATATATATATATATATATATATATATATATACATATTAGTACCTATACAATTATATATAAGTATATATACATACATACATATATATATATCTATATATATATACACATATATATTTACATATATACATATATTTATATACGTATATATATATATATATATACCTATACATATATATACACATATATTTATACATATATACATATATATCTATAACTATAAATACATATATATATATATATATCTACATATATCTATATACATAGATACTTATACTAATAAATATATATACTTATACACATATATATAACTATATACATATATTACTATATATATATATAAATATATATATATATATATATATATATATATATATATATATATCTATATCTATATATAGTTATATCTACATACATATATATCTAATTATAAATATATATATACATACATACATCTATTTATACATATATTTACATATCTATATATATATATACATATTTATATATATATACATATATAACTACATATACACCTATATAATTATAACCATATCTATATATATACATATAGATATATATTTACATATATACATATATATATATATTTTTTCATATCACCTACCACACGTTGTATTGCGGGAATATCTGCACCAGTTGTTGACATTCCCCAATACATGCATACAGAAAGCGTCTTCGCACACATCTTCCACTCATCTATCCTACACTCCATGTAGCACTTCGTCCTGTTGGTTGTGTCTTCCTAGACGACGATCAACTCGACACCATGCTACACGCCATTTCCACCTCCACCCCCACCCCTATATACATATATAATATATAGATATATATATACTATATTTACCTTATTTCTATTTCTCTTTCCTGCCATTAAAAAGATAAAAAAAATTATACAAAAGAGAAAAGATAATCCTTGACTTGCAGGTACTCAGTCTTGCGAATAGCAAGATCAGTTTTGAAACCCTAATTTGGCTCAAAGTCAAGAACCTGATTTTGAGGGTGTACCTCAAGGACAAAAAATTATCAGAAAAAAATCTTAAATAAAAAAAATACCAAAAACATAATAAGCGAAAGGAAGAGATTCATTGTGGGACAAGTGTAGAAACTTATTCACCTCTAATCTTGCTTCTCTGAGTTCGACCCTGGGCATAAAAGTGACCAAGATAAAATCAAGTAGGCCACGTTAAAATTTTTGTAAAAAGATGGTTAGGCTCGATTTAGGTTAACCACTATACTCATTACAACGATTAAATCACCATATTAATACAACCTATCTGAGTCTACACCAAACTTTTTTCTGGCGCCGTTGTTGGGGAGGTGTGCATTCAAGTAAGTTTCTACTCCATTCCTTTAATTTTTCTCTTCTCACACCCTCCTCTTCACGGGTGTTTCTGTTTGTTGGTGTGCAGGTGAACCTGTTGCAAGGAGAAGGCAGGCAGATGAAGTCGGAGACGTGGGCAGATCCAAGGCGGGAACGAGAGCGTGAAGTCGCCGGCACTGCACTGGAGCTTCGCACATGTTGCTGAACAAGTAGGTCTTTCTTTCTTAGCAACTTAGGTCAACTTACCACCTTAATAATAATAAAAAAAATAAAAAAAAACTAAAAAACACTTTTTGGGATCTCTTGGGGCAAGTGGATTAAAAATCACTTGTTTGATTGTTTGTCATCACTCCCACCCCCCAGGGATTTCCCGCCAAACTTCGCATAGCGAAGATCCAAGAATCTTGATTCTTGAATCTTTCACCGTGTGAAGTATTCTTTGAGGCAGAGATAAATAGATTGATTGCCATCCCTCTTTGCCTCATTTATCTGCAATTCGGGATCACCTTTTTGGTGGGGAGACTTGGAATTGAGTTGATTCCAACCCCACCACGACCTTTCACGTGCCTAAGATTTGATCCCGAATACTTCAACCCCAACAATTTGATTTTCTTTATCTTATGGTTGAGCCTTGTGTGTGGAAATCATTCTGGTGATTGGGAGCACTTGAATTGAAGTGCTTTGGCTCCCTTTCACACTAATCTAAAATTGATTCGTGCATCCACACATAGAAATCTCCATCTAGGGAAGCCCATTGCATTTTAGCATGCATTAACCAATTGACATTGAAGAAGGGTTTGTTGGGCTTAGAAGAAAACTTGTATTCTCTCAAAACCCGGAGATTGGTTGAATTGGTAATTCAGTGAAATCCAGAAATCCATACTACATAAGGTTGAATTTTAAAAACCATTCACCAATTAAAACTTCAATTCGGGGAGATTTCCCCGTTGCATGCTTGGTTTACACACTTTACAAAATCAATCACTTGAGCATTACCTGTAAATAACGCCCTTCACATTCCAGAAGCACTTGATCCTAAGTCTCTAACTAAAACTGGTAGCAACTTAACCCTTATTAAGGATTGGAGGTCTAACTACCTACGTGTAGCACCTACGTGCTGGTGAGGGTTCCCGCGTGCTATCGGGTGTCTAAGACTAGGGCAAACGACCTTTCAATCTGGCCCGGTGGTTCCGCAGTGCTCGCATTCAGTTCCGTAGGTCGTGATAGTAGGTAACTTAGATCTTTAGGTCTAAGGGCACACTGTAGAGGTTAGGACTTTGATTGTATTGATTTGTCATCAAGTGTACCTTTGCGGCGTCATTTCTCTCATCTCTTTTCCCTTCATATCCCCCCAATTCTTCCTGCGGTAGTGCATGTTTGGGAGGAGGTCACAAAACCCTGAACTGTGTGAATTGTCTGATAAATTTAGAAAAGAAGCCGAATCGTCCTCATCCTCCACAAACATGCTGCATGCCCACCCCCAAATCCCGAGGGAGGAAACTGCCCTCAAAACCCACCAGGTGGTGGAGCCTTGGATCCCATAACCTGCCACCAAGCCCAAATGGAAATGTATAATGAACAAATTGAAGCCATTAAGGAAACATTGGAGGAAATGCAGAACCCTCCAGAACGGGAGGAGCCTAGGTCTCTTAGCTTCTATCAGAATCCCGCTGCTATAGAGACCATAGGACAAATTTTGGTCCCCATGGGCGGGGACGACTTTGAATTGAAACCTAACATAATTGGCCTGATAAATTTTCACTTCCATGGTCTTGCAAGTGAAGATCATTATCTCCACTTGGAAGACCTAGCCCGATTGGCTGAAACAGTTAAACCGAGAAATATCGGGTTACCTATAGTCCTCATGAAAATGTTCCCGTTTTCATTGCGGGATAAAGCATTGCAGTGGTTACGCACCCTTGGGAGAACCATCCACTCTTGGGAAGAGATGCGAACAGCATTTCTCAAGAAGTTCTTCCTAATTGGGTGAACCAATGTGCTTCACCGTGCTATCACTTCATTTACGCAACAAAACGGCGAACAGTTTCATGAGGCATGGGAGAGATATAATGACCTCCTCAGGAAGTGTCTGCACCACGGTCTGCCTAAGTGGCATATAGCCCAGATTTTCTATTATGGGCTAAATGAGACTTTGAAGCAGATTGTAGACGCTTCCTGCGGAGGGAATTTCATGAATAAAGACGAGAATGGAGCATTTGAATTATTTGAAACTATGAGTGAAAACTCAATGAACAATGCTTCCATTATCGCCTTTAATCGTACCAGCTTGCCCCGTAATGTCCACGAAGTTGACACGGGACCCTCCCATTCATCCACTGATCTCAGCCTTATCACACAGAAATTGGATGAAGTCTCCGTCGTGCACAAGAAGCTAGACGAGCTTCTGGCCAACCCCGCTCGTTCTATGGCAAACACCCCCACCTCACCACTTCGTCACAATCCTAATTCTTCCAACACCAGGCTTATCCCGAGAAACCCCGTAAGACCTTCCTTACCGAGTGTCGCGCCGAGCGATTCGGTAAGTCATGTGGATCTGGCTTCTGTGAGCCAGTATTTTGACACGGAGGACCAAGCCTCCGTGTGCTCGGATGTGTATTTACATGCGGACACGTCTTCTGGCATTGAAGTCGCTTGCGCCCTGGGGAACAACAATTTCTCTGCCACTTATAACCCAGGGTGGTAAAATCATCTGAAATTCGCATGGTCCAACAACCCGCAGTGCCAAAACCCCGTGGGTGGACCAATGCGACCGTCCGCACCCGTCATCCCAAGGGCCCAGTCTAATCCTATGGCGAATCCGCCATCGGCTCCTTGCGTACCGCAAACGGAACACACATCAAGTCCTCTTGATAAATTGATGCGAATGATGACGGAAATGTCAAAGCGCCATGAAGAGAACATGACCTCTCTTCAACACCAATTGGTGCGGCAGAATGCTGAGATCAGTCAACTACGCATGACGACT
This sequence comes from Thalassia testudinum, assembly GCA_037157565.1. Taxonomy (NCBI): domain Eukaryota; kingdom Viridiplantae; phylum Streptophyta; class Magnoliopsida; order Alismatales; family Hydrocharitaceae; genus Thalassia; species Thalassia testudinum. The sequence continues at coordinate 56,822,638 of JAZHRO010000002.1, forward strand.
CGATCTCAAGGCACTCTTCCCGCCCAACCTGTTCCCAACCCATGAAATTTCGTACCCCGTGGTCCTCAACCACAGGTACGACCTTCTCAGGGGCAGGTTCATCAGATTCTACAGGCTCCGAGCATTCCACCAGGATTTCAGGCTAATCCCGCTACAACACCTCACTCTTATGTCCCTATTGCGAACCCTCCTCCGCCGTATGATCCCACTGAACCAGCATCGTCCAATGCGATCACTACGAGGAGCGGCAAGTAGACTGTCGATCCGCCTCGACCTGATCCTGGCCCATCTTCTTCATCACCCTCTCATTCGGGATGCGCGTCTCACTCGCGAGAGGACGATACACCCAAATTGGTGCCAGAATCAGTCCCATTCCCTGAGGCTCTACTGAGGGAGCCAAAAGGCAAGAAGAAGGATACACAGGCCTTTGATAACCTGCGTAATTTGTTCAAGGATGTTGAAATCAAGGTACCCCTGCTCGAGGCTATCGACCACATACCTACTGCTTGATTTTTCAAAGACTACACAACACCCAGGAGACAGTCAAAGAAAACTAATAATTCGATAGTTCTCTCGCCTCATGCGAGTTGTGCTATATTGTCAAATCTACCACTGAAGCAGAAAGATCCGGGCACACCCCTGATTTCCTGTAGCATCCAAGGCTGCAATTTTAATCGTGCCCTGCTTGATTTAGGATCTTCCATCAATCTTATACCAATCATCATGCTCGAAAAATTTTCCTTGAGAAATCTGAAACCCACCCCTGTCACATTACAGTTGGCAGATCATTCTGTCAAAATTCCAAAGGGTGTGGTGGAAGACATGGTGGTTAGGGTCAATAGTCTCTGTTTTCCTGTTGACTTTCTTGTTTTAGATATGGAAGTTTCTAGCTCACTTTTTGATTGTCCGATCATCCTTGGTTGACCTTTCTTGGCCACAGCCCGCACCCATATCGATTGCGAGTCGGGCTGTATTGAGATTACCGTTGGATCTGAGAAGCTCAAGCTTAACATATTCAAAGAAGCCAAGAATTTTGATTGCGATTGCATCGAGGATGACACGTCTGACGAGGACATGACCGTCAGCGCATGTATCGGACTAATTGGAACCTATTCTGACTGCTGTGGACTGCCTTTAAACACTGATGATTGCCTGACCAACACATATTATGACGTTCCCCCATCCCTCCCTTGTCCTGTTCCTTCTCCTAACCAGACTTCTGACGTGGTTTTCTCCGCTTCCCAGACCTCGTGGTCTGAGTCATATCCGGGCTACTCACCGTCGGTCCACACTCTTGAAGACTGGATTGCACTTTCTTTCCGCCAAATCAGGTGGATTTGCAACTCCACACTGGGACCTTGAGCCCATATACTACTCACTGGGGATATTCCTTTTTGAATCCATCTATCCAAGAAGCCCCTCTTCGTGGCCAATCTGAGGGCCAACTTCTTCCTCCTGACTTGTTTTCTGATCCTCCTGGGACACTCTCGTCCCATGAAATGCCAGATCTTTCATCATCCACTCCCGAGCTGAAAGAGCTGCCTAGTACATTTAAATATGTTTTCCTGGGACCAAATGAAACACTCCTCGTAATCATTAGTTCAAAATTGACCAGGGAGCAAGAGTGCAAACTAACAAAGGTCCTTATGGAACACAGGCAGCCATTAGATGGTCTTTATCAGACTTATCTGGCATTAGCCCCTCCTACTGCGCTCACCGTATATATACGGAGGAGGAGGCTCGACCATCCCGCGAGATGCAGCGACGTCTCAACCCTAACATGCGGGAGGTCGTTAAAAAGGAAATTATTAAGTGGCTGGATGCGGGTATAATCTACCCGATCAGCGATAGCCCCTGGGTGAGTCCGATTCACGTCATGCCCAAAAAGGCGGGACTCACCATCCGTGTCAATGACAGGGGTGAATCCATCCCTACACGCACTCCTACATCCTGGAGAGTGTGTGTAGATTATAGGAAACTCAATGCTGCAACTAAGAAAGATCACTTTCCGCTACCTTTCATTGACCAAATCCTGGAGCGGTTAGCGGGAAATAAATTTTCTGTTTCCTGGATGGATTCTCAGGATATAACCTGGTGGCAATTGACCCCCGGGACCAAGAGAAAACCACCTTTACCTGCCCCTTCGGCACCTTTGCATTTAGAAGGATGTCGTTCAGACTTTGTAATGCGCCAGCAACTTTCCAGAGATGTATGCTGGCAATATTCCATGACATGGTGGGTGACTTTCTTGAGGTCTTCATGGATGACTTTTCGATCTTTGGACCATCTTTCGATGACTGTCTTGCCAACCTGACCCGTATCCTTAGGAGATGTATTGATGTAAACCTCCTGCTTTCTTGGGAAAAAAGTCATTTTATGGTACATGAGGGAATTGTTCTCGGGCATATCATCTCCGATAGGGGTATCGAGGTTGACAAAGCTAAGCTTGATGTAATTGCTGATTTACCTGTGCCTGGCTCTGTCAAACAAATCCGCTCCTTCCTGGGACAAGTCTGTTTCTATAGGAGATTCATCAAAGATTTCTCCAAGATTTCTCGACCTTTAACTCATCTCCTATTGACCGACGTACCCTTCGATATGGGCCCCGATTGCATACGAGCATTCACGCAGCTGCCTAATGCTGTCACCAAGGCCCCTGTTCTCCAACCACCTGATTGGTCCCTCGACTTTGAACTCATGTGTGATGCTTCCGACCTTGCAGTCGGAGCCATCCTGGGACAAAGACGCGATAGACACCCCTTCGTGGTGTACTACGCCAGTATGACGTTGGACGAGGCCCAGCGTAATTATACTACCACTGAAAAAGAACTGCTGGCGGTCATCTTTGGGCTGGAGAAATTTTGCTCTTACATTCTGGGCTCACATGTTATTGTTTTCACTGATCACGCGGCCATTCGCCATCTCATGCACAAGAAGGATGCCAAGCCTAGACTGATTCGTTGGATCCTTCTGCTCTAAAAATTTGACATTGAGATCCACGATAAGGCCGGAGCCCAGAATGTTGTGGCTGATCATCTTTCTAGACTGGACCCCAACCATATTGGACTTACTCTACCGATTAATGAGATTTTTCCCGATGAGCACCTATTGGCAATTAATGTGGCAAGTGGACCTTGGTATGCCGACATTGCCAATTACCTTGCTTCTGGATCCCTTCCACATGGCTGGCCTAAAAACCAGTGCGAGCGTCTCATGGCAGAAGCAAAGTATTATTTCTGGGAAAATCCACTTCTTTTTCGAATAGGTGCTGATCAAATCATCCGTTGCTGTATTGCTGACAGCGAATTCCCCAGTGTGCTATCCTTCTGCCACGATCAGGGCTGTGAAGGCCATTTCTCTGGGAGGAAAACTGCAGCCAAGGTGTTGCAGTGCGGTTTCTTTTGGCCCTCCCTTCACCAGGATGCACACAATTATGCCAAACATTGCACTAGGTGCCAGTCGTTAGGGTCAATGTCACGTCGTGACATGATGCCCTTACAACCCTTCCTAGCTGCGTAAATCTTTGACATTTGGGGAATTAATTTCATGGGTCCCTTTCCTCCTTCCAACGGCTTCAAATTCATTCTCGTGGCTGTTGATTATGTTTCGAAATGGATCGAGGCTATTCCCACGCGCCGTGCTGACCATGTTATATCCACTCGATTTGTCAAAGACCACATTTTTGTGCGCTTTGGGATCCCTCGAGCCATTATCTCGGATGGAGGAAGTCACTTTACCCATGCTTCTTTTCGTGCACTTCTGAGGAAATACGGAGTCCACCATCGTATCATCCTCAGACGAACGGTTAGGCAGAGGTGTCGAACCGGCAAATCAGGAAAATTCTCCAGAAAATGGATCAGCCTGACCATAAGGATTGGTCCGACAAGCTGATTGATGCACCTTTTGGCATATCGGACTGCCTTCAAGTCTCCCTTTGGTATGTTTCCTTATAGAATTATTTATGGGAAGCCTTGTCATTTGCCCTTGGAGCTGGAGCACCGCGCTTATTGGGCGGTTCGCCAATGTAACCTCGACCCAGACCTGTGTGGTCGAGAAAGGAAACTCCAACCCTAGGAGCTGGAAGAGCTCCGTCGTGAAGCCTATGATTCTGCCTTAACTTTCAAGCAATGCACTAAGGCTTTTCACGACAGCCGTATTTGGCGGAAGGAATTTAAGCTATCTCAGCAAGTTTGGCTTTACAATGCCCGGCTAAAATTCTTTCCTGGGAAACTGAAGTCCAAATGGACTGGTTCTTTCCTGGTCTCGAGACCATTTCCCAACAGGGCCGTTGAGATTGAAGATCCCAAATCTAGGCATAAATTTACGGTCAATGGGCAGTGTTTGAAACCCTATCTTACTCATGAACCTGCCCCTGTTGGAGAAACTGTTGCCCTGCTGGAGGGTAACTAATTTTGTGACTCATTCTGAGTTCAGCTGGGGATGTTAAATTCAGTGCTCGTTGGGAGGCACCCCAACAACACTTCGCCACTGTCACGTTCACTTCACTTTTCACCTCACCACCCACCATCCACCCACCCTACCACCCGGCTGTATACCCTGCACCTCAGCTCTCATTTCCCGATCTTTCGTCCTTCCTCTACCCTACCCTGCATGCATATGAGGACATAGCATCGTTTGGCATGGGGGGGTGGATAGGCATCCTTAGGATCTGGGTATTTTAGGGTATCATACAGTTTCCACCTATCTATAAATATGTTAAAAAAAAAAAAATGGTGTTTAGTAATGATCTGAAGGCTGAAACAAAAATACAATAAGTGTTTATGGATATTCAACCACTGTTTTGAAGACTTTCCGGGCCACAGAAGCTTCATTCGCTCAGGCTCAGCTTAATTCACTTGAGCATTAATAAGATAGATCGAAATCTCTCCTAACTAAGGACGTATTCTTGTACCTGAGACACCAGTACAGGATCCGTTGGTTTGCTTCTACTCGAGAGCCTAAGTAATCTTAGTTCACACTACACATATCAAGAAAGACCAGGTGAACATAAGATCCAACCCTAGTGTTCATTAGGGAAGGTGGAGTCCTTACCTGTGCGCGCAGGTAGACTTTTTATCCTACGCTTTAGTCTTGTGTTTAGGAGAGACTCTTTCCACCAAGAAGGAACTCTCCCACCAAAAGAAAAGTGTGCTCCTCCAAATAAAGTTGTAATAGATATACTGACACGTGTTTCAAAAAAAAAAAAGATGCAAATAAGTCAGTATATCTCACAAATATCTATAAAGTCTTCCTCCTACAAAAGTTCTTCAGGGTAAGTTACAAATACCCTATTTTCTTTGAGCCACAAATGTCATAGAATGGGAGTCGAGTTTTCCGTCATCTTTTTAAGGGTCAATCCGAAGACATAAGCTGAAGCTGGGACTAACCTGCACTTAAAAATTTATAAAACCATGGGCTTGAGTCTTAATGTTCATCTGGTCAGTCTTGATCCTTCACTAAGCACAAGCCATAATCTCTTGAGCTCTCTAGTACGGCAAAAACCTTCTGGGTCCTGGAAATCGTACTTAAGGTTTAAATATCAAGAGTCCAGGTTAGTTGAGAGATGGTCTATGTTATGTAAGACTTAAAGTACTGGTAGTCTTCTCTACAATTGGTTCTCACAATATCCAACAAATAAACACACCTATGTCGCCTCAGAAGAAAATCTTCAGCTTAAGATCATTTCTAAATACAATACAAAAATATTTTGCTAGGGACTAGAAAAAGATAGGCATGGGGGTATGATTGCACAACAAAAATGCACCAACAATTGTGCCATCTTGTGCTATTTCCAAGCATTGCCTGTGTATATTAGGTAGCCATAGTCGCATTTGTAAAAATAAACTCATGCATGCATTTATTTGAGAGGGGAGGAGAGTGAATAAAATGGCCTTGAAATTTACGTATGTGCTGCCTCGCAAATTCACCATCTTTATTTTTATTTTCATTTTGGCTTTGAATTTCTTCTCCACGGCTGTAGGGCATGGCTTCTTCTTCCTCGTGCCATGCTCTACACAGCTTGCCCTGCCAGCCGCATGCACAGCCATGCATGCAGCCCAGGGCATGGCTGTGCATGCCTCTTTCCTCTTTAAAAAGGGCACAGCCATCTTCCTTGTGGAGGGCCTGGTCCAATAGAGAAAAAAACACACATAGCACCCTTCCAGGCCGTCTCCTCCCCTCTCCCCTCCATACGCAACCTCTCTTCCTCCTGAGGAGACATGCTGCGGGCAGGAGCAGCTCACAGTGGTCCTCGACCACCACTGTGAGTCCCACCACCGCCCAGCTCATCAAAGAGCCAGTGGGCGTGGTGGTTCACCTCTCTGTTTCGTCGTTCCAGCCCATCGCCGCCATTGACAGGAGCTTCAAGCTCGGAAGCTCAAGCAGAAGCAGCGTCAGCCAGCAGCAGCGTAGGCCACCATGCGCCTCAGGCTCCTGTTCCGCGTGCCAGCAGGTTGCCCTCGCCCCTCTCCACGTGCCCTGTCGCAAATCCCCGCCCGTGGCCCAGCCGGTTTCTCGTGCGCCAGGCGGTCAACTTTTTGCCCTTGCACTGTAGCCGCGATCTCACACTGCTATAGTGCGGTGACCGAAAAGTTTCTCACTTATCCGGTCACCACGCACTCTCTCCGCGCTGCAACCGTCGCCAGCCTACGCCCGTGTCTCTTCCCGCGCCCACTCCATCGTCTGCTCGCGCTAGCGCCATCGCCCACACCCGCTCTAGTGCACAGCAGTGCGCAGCGCTGCAGTCTCCCTCGCGCCCGCTCCATCCAGCGTGCGCGTGCACCTTCGCATGCTTGCGCTTGTGTGAGCCCGCGCCATCTGACGTCAGCCGCTACATCCAGACGGTTTAACTCACCGCGCCTCTTCCTCCAGCAGACAATCTCTCTCTCTCTCTCTCACAGACACTCACCTTACGCACACCCACACACCACACTTGTACACACTCACGTGTACAATCACACTCTCACTTGTACATGCCTATATACACACACATATATATATACATACCTATATATATTTATATATATATACATATATATACATACATACATACATACATATATATATATATCTAGGTATATATACACATATATATTTACATATATACATAGATTTATATACGTATATATATATATATATCTATATACACATATATATACACATATATTTATACATATATATATATATATATATATATATATATATATATATATATACATATATAACTACATATACACCTATATAATTATAACCATATCTATATATATACATATAGATATATATTTACATATATATATATACACATATATATATATATATATATATTTTCATATCACCTACCATACGTATCGCGTGAATATCTGCACCAGTTGCTGACATTCCCCGATACATGCATACAGAAAGCGTCTTCGCACACATCTTCCACCGATCTATCCTACACTCCACGCAACACTTCGTCCTGTTGGTTGCTTCTTCCTAGACAATGATCAACTCGACACCGTGCTACATGCCATTTCCACCTCCACCCCCACCCTGATATACATATATAATATATACATATATATATATACTATATTTACCTTATTTCTATTTCTCTTTCCTGCCATTAAAAAGATAAAAAAAAATATACAAAAGAAAAAAGATAATCCTTGACTTGCAGGTACTCAGTCTTGCGAATAGCAAGACCAGTTTTGAAACCTTAATTTGGCTCAAAGCCAAGAACCTGATTTTGAGGGTGTACCTCAAGGACAAAAAATTATCAGAAAAAAATCTTAAATAAGAAAAACACCAAAAACATAATAAGCGAACGGAAGAGATTCGTTGTAGGACAGGCGTAAAAACTTATTCACCTCTAATCCCGCTTCCCTGAGTTCGACCCTGGGCCTAAAAGTGACCAAGATAAAATCAAGTAGGCCAGGTTAAAAATTTTGTAAAAAGATGGTTAGGCTCGATTTAGGTTAACCACTATACTCATTATAATGATTAAATCACCATATTAACACAACCTATCCGAATCTACACCATGCCTCCCAACGAGCGCTGAATTTAACGTCCCCAGCTGGACTTAGAATGAGGCACGACATTAGTTACCCTCCAGTAGGACAACCGTTTCTCCAACGGGGATAGGTTCATGAATAAGATAAGGTTTTAAACGCTGCCCATTGACCGTAAATTTATGCCCAGATTTGGGATCTTCAATTTCAACGGCCTCGTTGGGAAATGATCTCGAGACCAGGAAGGGACCAGTCCATTTGGACTTCAATTTCCCTGGAAAGAATTTGAGCCGGGCATTGTAAAGCCAAACTTGCTGAGATGGCTCAAATTCCTTCCGCCGAATACGGCTGTCGTGAAAAGCCTTAGTGCATTGCTTGAAAGTTAAGGTAGAATCATAGGCTTCACGACGGAGCTCTTCCAGCTCTTGGAGTTGGAGTTTCCTTTCTCGTCCACATAGGTCTGGGTCGAGGTTACATTGGCGAACCGCCTAATAAGCACGGTGCTCCAGCTCCACAGGCAAATGGCAAGGCTTTCTGTAAATGATTCTATAAGGAGACATACCAAGGGGAGCCTTGAAGGCGGTCCAGTACGCCCAAAGTGCGTCAATCAGCTTGTCGGACCAATCCTTATGGTCAGGCCGAACCGTTTTCTGGAGAATTTGCTTGATTTGTCTGTTCGACACCTCAGCCTGATCGTTCATTTGAGGATGATACGGAGATGTGATACGATGGTGGACTCCATATTTCCTTAGAAGTGTCCGAAAAGAAGCATGGGTAAAATGGCTTCCTCCATTCGAGATAATGGCTCGAGGGATCCCAAAGCGTGCAAAAATGTGGTCTTTGACAAATCGAGTGGATATGACATGGTCAGCATGGCGCACGGGAATAGCCTCGATCCATTTCAAAACATAATCAACAGCAACGGGGATGTATTCGAAGCCGTTGGAAGGAGGAAAGGGACCTATGAAATCGATTCCCCAAATGTCAAAGATTTTAGCAGCTAGGATGGGTTGCAAGGGCATCATCTCACGACGTGACATTGACCCTAACGACTAGCACCTAGTGCAATGTTTGGCATAATTGTGTGCATCCTGGTGAAGGGAGGGCCAAAAGAAACCGCATTGCAACACCTTGGCTGCAGTTTTCCTCCCAGAGAAATGGTCTCCACAGGCCTAATCATGGCAGAAGGATAGCACACTGGGGAATTCGCTGTCAGGAATACAACAACGGATTATCTGATCAGCACCTATTCAAAAAAGAAGTGGATTATCCCAAAAATAATACTTTGTTTCTGCAATGAGACGCTCGCACTGGTTTTTAGGCCAGCCACGTGGAAGGGAACCAGAAGCAAGGTAATTGGCAATGTCGGCATACCAAGGCCCACTTGCACATTAATTGCCAATAGGTGCTCATCAGGAAAAACCTCATTAATCGGCATGGTAAGTCCAATGTGGTCAGGGTCCAGTCTAGAGAGATGATCAGCCACAACATTCTGGTCTCCAGCCCTATCGCAGATCTCAATGTCAAATTCTTGGAGTAGAAGGATCCAACGAATCAGTCTAGGCTTGGCATCCTTCTTGTGCATGAGATGGCGAATGGTCGCGTGGTTAGTGAAAACAATAACATGAGAGCCCAGAAGGTAAGAGCAGAATTTCTCCAGCCCAAAGACGACCGCCAGTAGTTCTTTCTCAGTGGTTGTATAATTACGCTGGGCCTCGTCCAACGTCTTACTGGCGTAGTACACCACGAAGGGGTGTCCATCGTGTCTTTGTCCCAGAATGGCTCCGATTGCAAGGTCGGAAGTGTTACACATGAGTTCAAAGTCGAGGGACCAATTAGGCAGCTAGAGAACAGGGGCCTTGGTGACAGCATCACGCAGCTGCGTGAATGCCCATATGCAGTCAGGGCCCATATCAAAGGGTACGTCGGTCGATAGGAGATGAGTTAAATGTCTAGAAATCTTAGAGAAGTCTTTGATGAATCTCCTATAGAAATCGACGTGTCCCAAGAAGGAGCGGATTTGTTTGATTGAGCCAGGCACAGGTAAATCAGCAATTACATCAATCTTAGCTCTGTCAACCTTGATACCCCTGTCGAAGATGATATGCCCAAGAACAATTCCCTCGTGTACCATATAATGACTTTTTTCCCAAGAAAGCACAAGGTTCACATCAATACATCTCCTAAGGATACAGGTCAGGTTGGCAAGATAGTCATCAAAAGAGGGTCGAAAGATTGAAAAGTCATCCATGAAAACCTCGAGAAAGTCACCCACCATGTCATGGAATATCGCCAGCATACATCTCTGGAAAGTTGCTGGTGCGTTACAAAGTCCGAACGACATCCTTCTAAATGCAAAGGTGTCGAAGGGGTAGGTAAAGGTGGTTTTCTCTTGGTCCCAAGGGTCAATTGCCACCCGGTTATATCAGAGAATCCTTCCAGAAAATAGAAAATTTTATTTCTCGCTAACTACTCTAGGATTTGGTCAATGAAAGATAGCGGAAAGTGATCTTTCTTAGTTGCAGCATTCAGTTTCCTATAATCTACACACACTCTCCAAGATGTAGGAGTGCATGTAGGGATGGATTCGCCCCTATCATTAACACGGATGGTGAGTCTCGCCTTTTTGGGCACAACGTGAATCGGACTCACCGAGGGGCTATCGCTGATCGGGTAGATTATACCTGCATCCAGCCACTTAATAATTTCCTTTTTAAGGACCTCGCACATGTTTGGGTTGAGACGTCGCTGCATCTCGTGGGAAGGTCGAGCCTCCTCCCCTGTATATATACGGTGAGTGCAGTAGGAGGGGCTAATGCCAGTTAAGTCTGATAAGGACCATCCAATGGCTGCCTTGTGTTCCATAAGGACCTTTATTAGTTTGCACTCTTGCTCCCTGGTCAATTTTGAACTAATGATTATGGGGAGCGTTTCATTTGGTCCCAAGAAAACATACTTAAGCATATCAGGCAGCTCTTTCAACTCGGGAGTGGATGGTGAGAGATTTGGCATTTCTTGGGACGAGAGTGTCCCAAATGGATCAGAAGAAAACAAGTCAGGAGGAAGAAGTTGGCCCTCAGATTGGCCAAGAAGAGGGGCATCTTGGATAGATGGATCCAAAAAGGGATAGCCCTAGTGAGTAGTATGTGGGCTCAAGGTCCCAGTGTGGAGTTGCAAATCCACCTGATTTGGTGGGAAAGAAAGGCAATCCGATCTTCAAGAGTGTGGACTGGCGGTGAGTAGCCCGAATATGACTCAGACCACGAGGTATGGGAAGCGGAGAAAACCTCATCAGAAGTCTGGTTAGGAGAAGGTACAGGAAAAGGGAGGGATGGGGGAACGTCACAATATGTGTCGGTCAGGCACTCGTCTATGTTTAAAGGCAATCCACAACAGTCAGAATAGGTCCCAATTAGTCCGATACACGTGCTGACAGCCATGTCCTTGTCAGATGTGTCATCCTCGATGCAATCGCAATCAAAGTTCTTGGCTACCTTGAAGATGTTAAGCTTGAGCTTCTTAGATCCAACGGCAATCTCAATACAGCTCGACTCGCAATCGATATGGGTGCGGGCTGTGGCCAAGAAAGGTCGACCAAGGATGATCGGACAATCAGAAAGTGAGTTAGGAACTTCCATATCCAAAACAAGAAAGTCAACAGGAAAATAGAGACTGTTGACCCTAGCCACCACATCTTCCACCACACCCTTTGGTATTTTGACAGAACGATCTGCCAACTGTAACGTGACAGGGGTGGGTTTCAGATTTCGTAAGGCAAATTTCTCGAGCATGATGGTTGGTATAAGATTGATGGAAGATCCTAGATCAAGCAAGGCACGATTAAAATTGCAGCCTTAGATGCTACAAGAAATAAGCGGTGTGGCCGGGTCTTTCTGCTTCGGTGGTAGGTTTGACAGTATAGCACAACTCACATGAGGTGAGAGAACCACCAGATTCTTTATTTTCTTTGACTGTCGCTTGGGTGTACTGTAGTCTTTGAAAAATTGGGCGACAGTAGGTATGTGATCGATAGCCTCTAACAGTGGTACCTTGATTTCAACATCCTTGAATAAATTACGCAGGTTATCAGAAGCTTGCGTATCCTTTTTCTTGCCTTTTGGCTCCCTCAGTAGAGCCTCAGGGAATGGGACCGATTCTGGCACTAGTTCTGGTGTATCGTCCTCTTGCAAATGAGGTGCGCATCTCGAATGAGAGGGCGATGAAAAAGATGGGCCAGGATCAGGTCGAGGCGGATTGACGATTTGCTTACTGCTCATCGTAGTAATCACATTGGATGATGCAGGTCCAGTGGGATCATAAGGCAGAGGAGGGTTCACAATAGGGATATAAGGGTGAGGTGCTGCAGTGAGATTAGCCTGAAATCCCAGTGGAATGCTCGGAGCCTACAGAATCTAATGAACCTACCCCTGAGAAGGTTGTACCTGTGGTTGAGGACCACGGGGTATGAAATTTCGCGGGTTGGGAACAGGTTGGGCTAGAAGAGTGCCCTGAGATCGAGTCGTCATGCGTAGTTGACTGATCTCAGCATTCTGCTGCGCCAATTGGTGCTGAAGAGAGGTCATGTTCTCTTCATGGCGCTTAGACATTTTCGTCATCATTCGCATCAGTTTATCAAGAGGACTTGATGTGTGTTCTGTTTGCGGTATGCAAGGACCCGATGGAGAATTCGCCACAGGATTAGACTGGGCCCTTGGGATGACGGGTGCGAACGGTCGCATTGGCCCACTCGCGGGGTTTTGGTGCTGCGGGTTATTGGACCATGCGAAGTTCGGATGATTTTGTCACCCTGGGTTATAAGTGGCAGAGAACGGGTTGTTCCCCAGGGTGCAAGCATCTTCTAAGCAAGAAAATGAGTCCGCATGTAAATATGCATCTGAGCACACGGAGGCCTGGTCCTCCGTGTCAAAATACTGGCTTGCAGAAGCCAGATCCACACGACTTACCGAATCGCTCGGCGCGACACTCGGTAAGGAAGATCTCACGGGGTTCTTGGGGATAAGCCTAACGTTGGAAGGATTGGGATTATGACGAAGTGGTGAGGTGGGGGTGTTTGCCATAGAACGGGCAGGATTGGCCAGAAGCTCGTCCAGCTTCTTGTGCATAACAGAGACTTCATCCAATTTTTGTGAGATAAGGTTAAGATTAGTGGATGAATGAGAGGGTCCCATGTCAACTTCGTGAACATTACGGGGTAGGCTGGTTCGATTAAAGGCGACAATGGAGGCATTGTTCATTGAGTTTTCGCTCATGTTTTCAAATAATTCGAATGCTCCATTCCCATCTTTATTCATGAAATTCCCTCCACAGGAAGCGTTTGTAATCTGCTTCAAAGTCTCATTTAGCTCATAATAGAAAATTTGGGTTATATGCCACTTAGGTATACCATGGTGCGAACACTTCTGGAGGAGTTCATTATACCTCTCCCAAGCCTCATGAAACTGTTCGCCATTTTGTTGTGTAAAGGAAGTTATAGCATGGCAAAGTGCATTGGTTTGCCCGATTGGGAAGAATTTCTTGAGAAATGCTGTTCGCATCTCTTCCTAAGAATGGATGGTTCTCCCAAGGGTGCGTAACCATTGCGACGCTTTATCCCGCAATGAACACGGGAACATTTTCATGAGGAGAATTGATAACCTGATGTTTCTTGGTTTAACCGTTTCGGCCAATCGGGTTAGGTCTTCCAAATGGAGAAAAGGATCTTCACTTGCAAGACCATGGAAGTGAAAGTTTATCAGGCCAATTATATTGGGTTTCAATTCAAAATCGTCCCCGCCCATGGGGACCCGGAGTTGTCCTATGGTCTCTGTAGCAGCAGGATTTTGATAAGAGCTAAGAGACCTAGGCTCCTCCCGTTCGGGAGGGTTCTGCATTTCCTCCAAGGTTTCCCTAATGGCTTCAATCTATTCATTATACATTTCCATTTGGGCTTGGAGGTGGGTTATAGGGTCATGGCTTCACCACCTGGTGGGTTTTGAGGGATGTTTCCTCCCTCGGGATTTGGGGGTGAGCGTGCAGCCATGTTTGTGGAGGAGGATGACGATTCGATTTCTGTCCTTCTAAAATTATCAGACAATTCAGGGTTTTGTGACCTCCTCCCAAACATGCACTACCGCAGGAAGAATTGGGGAGATAAGAAGGGAAAAGGGGATGAGAGAAATGACGTCGCAAAGGTACACTTGATGACAAATCAAGGCAATCAAAGTCCTAACCTCTACAATGTGCCCTTAGACCTAAAGATTTAAGTTACCTACTATCACAACCTACGGAACCAAATGCGAGCACCGCGGAACCACCGGGCTAGATTGAAAGGCCGTTTGCCCCAGTCTTAGACACCCGATAGCACGTGGGAACCCTTAACAACACGTAGGCGCTACACGTAGGTAGTTAGACCTCCAATCCTTAATAAGGGTCAAGTTGCTACTAGTTTTAATTAGAGGCTTAGGTTCAAGTGCTTTCAGGAATGTGAAGGGTGTTGTATACGGGTAATGCCCAAGTGCGTTATTTTTAGAAAGTGTATAAACCAAGCATGCAATGGGGAAATCTCCCCGAATTGAAGTTTTAGTTGGTGAATGATTTTTAGAATTTCAGCCTTAAATAGTATGGATTTTAAGATTTCGTTGAGTTACCAATTCAACCAATCTCCGGGTTTTCGAGAAAATATAAGTTCTTCTATGCCCAACAAACCCTTCTTCAATGTGAGTTGGTTAATGCATGCTAAAAATGCAATGGGCTTCCCTAGGTGGAAATTTCTATGTGTGGATGCACGAGTCAATTTTAGGTTAGTGTGAAAGGGAGCCAAAGCACTTCAATTCAAGTGCTCCCAATCACCAAAATGATGTTCCACACACAAGGCTCAACCACAAGATAATGTAAAGAGAAAATCAAAATGATGGGTTTGAAGTATTCGGGGTCAAATCTAAGGCACGTGAAAGGTCATGGTGGCGGTGGAATCAACTTAATTCCAAGTGTCCCCACCAAAAATGTGATCCCGAATTGCGGATAAATGAGGCAAGGAGGGATGGCAATCAGTCTATTTAATTTTGCCTCAAAGAATACTTCACACGACGAAATATTCAAGAATCAAGATTCTTCGATCTTCGCTATGCGAAGTTTGGCGAGAAATCCCGGGGCGGTGTGAGTCATGGCAAACAATCAAGCAAGTGATTTTTAATCCACTTGCCCCCAAGAAATCCCAAGAAGTTTTTTTTTTTAGGTTTTTTTTTATTAAGGTGACAAGTTGACCTAAGTTGCTAAGAGAGAAACCTACCTTTTCCGCAACGTGGGCAAAGCTCCAGTGCGACGCTGGCGACTTCACGCTCTCGTTCCCACCTTGGATTCGCCCACGTCTCCGACTTCCTCTGCTTGCCTCCACCTTGCAACTGGTTCACCTGCACACTAGCAAACAGAAACACCCGTAAAGAGAAGGGTGTGAGAAGAGAAAATCAAAGGAATGGAGTAGAAACTTACCTCAATGCGTACCTCCCCGGCAATAGCGCCAGAAAAAGACGTGTTGGGACTCGAACAGGTTGTGTTAATATGATGAAATTATCGTTGAAGTGAGTATAGTGGTTAACCTAAATCAAGCCTAACCATCTTTTTACAAAATTTTTAACCTGGCCTACTTAATTTTATCTTGGTCACTTTTAGGCCTAGGGTCGATCTCAGGGAGGCGGGGATTAAAGGTGAAGAAGTTTCTACGCCTTTCCTAATACGTATCTCTTCCATGAGTTTATTGTATTTTTTTGGTTTTTTCTATTTAAGATTTTTTTTGGTGATAATTTTGTACTTGAGGTACACCCTCAAAATCAGGTCCTTGGCTTCGAGCCAAATTGTTCTTGGCTTTGAGCCAAATTAGGGTTCCAAAAATTGGTTCTGCTATTTGCAAGATCAAGTACCTGCAAGACAAGGATTATCTTTTCTCTTTTACTCTTTTTTTTTATCTTTTTAATAGCAGGAAACACAAGAGAAATAAAAACAAGGTAGGTTGATTGTAAAGAAATAAATATAGTCTATATATATATTATATATATAGGGGTGGGGGTGGAAGTGGAAATGACATATAGGACAGTGTCGAGTTGGTCCACGTCTAGAAAGACGCAACCAACAAGACGAAGTGCCACGTAGAGTGTAGGATGGATGTGTGGGAGTGTGTGCGGAGGTGCTTTCTTTACGCGGGTATTGGGGAATATCAGCAACTGGTGCAGATATTCCCACGATATAATGCGTGGTAGAGTGACTAGTGCGTATGGATACAGGTAGGTGATATGAATGTAAATATAAATATATATATATTTATATGTATATATATAGATAGGGTTGTAACTATATAGGTGTATATGTAGTTATATATATATAGATATGTAAATATATATATAGGTATATATATATATATTTATAACTAGATATGTATGTATAAATAAATAAATAAATAAATATATATATATATACTTATATATAGTTGTATAGGTATGAATATGTATGTATATATATATATATGTATATATATAAGTATGTATAGGTGTGTACAAGTGAGTGTACAAGTGTGTGTGTGTACGAGTGTGGTGTGTGTATGAGTGAGGAGTGCACGCTGGAGGAAGAGGGCGCACGAGTTAAGCTGTCTGGGGGCTGCAGGCGTCGTCTGGATGCGTGGGCACGCGCAGGCGCACAAGGCTGCGCGCGGGCACTGGAGCGGGCGCGCGTGCTGCCTTAGTGCGCGGGCGGGAGAGGAAGTGTGAGAGAGAACGCAATGTAGCACACTGCGTAGCGTAGCGCACTGCGCTGCGGGCTGGTGTGGGAGCGGGTTGGAACTGGTGTGGGTGTATGCGGATGCGGGCACAGGCGCGCGCAACTGGCTGGAGGCGGTATCGGCGAGGAGAGAGAGCATGCGGTGACCTGATAAGTGTAAAACTCCCCGATCATCGCATTATAGCTACAGTGTCACGCTGAGAGGCGTGAACAGTAGCTACAGTGTCTCGCGGAATGAGGAACCGGTTGCGGCCGATTCTGCATGCGCGGGCGCGCTGGAAGGCACTTGCGTGCGTGGAAAGGGCCTGCGGAGGTCGCTGGTGTGTGCGTGGGGCTTGCACTGCTGCTGGTAGCCGCTGCTGCTGCTGCTGGAGCTTCGGAGCTTGGAGCTTCGGCAATGGCGGCAAGGGCTTCAGCGATGGAAATAGAGAATGAAACCTCCACGCCCACCTGCTCTCAGAGGAGCTGGCTGGTGGTGGAACTCACAGTGGTGGTCGTGGGACCACTGTGAACTTGCTCCTGCCCGCAGTGTGTCTCTTCAGTGGAAGAGCTACTGCGTATGGAGGGGAGAGGGGAGGAAGATGGCTTGGAGGAAGGTGTCTGCGGGTGTTGTGTTCTAGCTCATGCGCAAGGGAGAGGGCAGGGCTTTTTAAAGAAGAAGGGGCAACCCCCCTGCCATGCTGCTGGCAGAGCAAGTCTCACCATGCTGCAGGCAAAGGAATGCCGCGAAGATGTGCATGCCCATGCCTTGAGCCACGCGGAAGAGAAGAAATTTAAAGTCAAAATAAAAAATGGGGATGGTGAATTGTAATGCAACCCTTGATGAAGTCGTTAATTACATGGCCAATTATTTGCATGATCCTCCCCTATCAAATAAATGCATGCAAGTGTCGTTTTTTACAAATGCAACTATGGCTACCTAATATGCAATGGCAGTGCTAGAAAATAACACAAGATGGCATATTTATTGGTGTATTTTTGCTGTGCAATCAGTGTGTGAGGTGTGTAAATTTCAGTTGTGCCACAATCATATATATATGGGGGGTAAGGTGAGGTGAAGTGACAATCAAACAATCAGATCTATCCTAGGGTTTATAAAAGCACCTAGGTTAATTTGAGTTTGAGTTATTTAGGCGATAGAATGAGAATCTAATGGGTGGGTGGTGGGGGAAGACTTACAGAACCTTCATCAGCACTTTTCTCCAATCTAACCGCTCTGGCTCGTCTCGAAAGAGTACCTACAATCACAACAAAATTGGAGAAAAAGTGAGATAAAAGTTAGGTAAGGCGAAAAACACGAGAAAAACCAAAGAGCGTTGCCTCCCTAGCAACAACGCAATATGGTTAACAAGAGATCGAGTGTGGAAAATACGTGTCGTAGTATATGTCGAAATCTTACTACTAGATAAAATTTCTAACCGAAGCTCGAGGCGAGCCCTGGGTTGAACACGGGGAGGCAAATGTTTGGTTTTGTAAATTTGCATTTGGTTTTATTTGTTTTTATATTTTGTGATTTTTTTGGTATTGTTATAAGGCAAGAGATCAGGTCGACAATATCTTTATCTAACTAAATAAAAGAGAGAGAGAGAGGATATCAATATATATCCAACCAAAGTCTATTACAATTAATCTCAAAATATAAGACTACATTAGAAAGAGATAAAAGATAGGATGAGATGAGGAAATCCCCTTCGACAGCTGCTTGGAGGATGACTCTCACTTTGACGGTGCCTAGATGAAGGTGGTGAGAGGCTAGAAAAAGAAGAATAAAGGCAGAGGAAGGAGGATGGGGTAGGACGGCGTCGCGGTGATGATCTACTTCCTGAATATGGTGAGAGGGCGGCTACGCGATGCTCTAAGAAGGGGGGTTAAGAAGCGAGAAAATATTTTACTTTTCTACTCTAAGGAGCATCCTAGGCTTGGGACCAGCTCCCTAGAGCTTTGGAGGAGGTGAGGGAAGAAGAGGAAGAGATGAAGAAGAATGGGAGCGGTGGTGGTCCTTTTATAGTGGAGGAGAGGAGGCAAAATCCATTCATGGGTCAATAGTGACATTCAAGTTGTCGTTGTAGGTCCGCCTCAAACGTCGCTGAAGACCAGCACACATGCTCGGTGGTGCTTGTGCATGCACAGTTGTCCTTATGCACCTGCCGTTGGATTAAGAGCTGAGGGTTGAGGATCATGTTGGCCGACTCTCTAGATCAAGTGCGTACCGCATGCTAGATCGTGCACGCGATCGTGTGTGATCACGCTCATGCACAAATCGCTCTCATCCGATGCACGAGATCGCACCGCGTGGCATCTCCGAGTCCGCTTGATGAAGATCTAACATCCCAAATCAATATGCAATTGCTTCAACGGATTTACTCCGCTTACTACGGATCGATCTCGCGCTCGAAGGTTGAGAATGCCACTTGCCACCGATGAGCTACGCGCCTCTTTGTGTTTAAGGGAGGACTGCTCGCAAGACCGTTGGATCAAGATCCAACGGTCTAGCTTGCTTCCCACACACGCTTCAGAGGGTAGGCAGGGGCCCTTGTGTGGCTTTGGGTGGCTGTGATGGTGCCACGTGGTGCCATCTTGGCTATCCATCTTCTTTGCTTTGTAAGTGGCACCATGGACATCAGATTGGACTGATTTATGTGTTGTTGGGCTGCAATTATTGATTCGGATCCATCCGTGTGATCAGATTTGGCATCTGAGGTTTGGATTGGCGCCACCTTGCCCCTTGGCCTTTGTGTAAGCACCTGTGTTTTGATGCACCAAAATTATGTTTACTGCTAGACTAATATTTCAGGACTATCTCGGATGAGAGCTTCTCTCTTGGATCAAGTTTAGATAGTTGCTGATATGTGTCTTTTACTTTTATTTGAGTTTAGGATGTTATTGAAAGAAACCTCAAAATAAAACTTAAACGGATTTTCACGTCTCTTTCTAAAATTAGTTCTTAGGGTTATTGATCAACCAATTTTACTACTTGATCGACGAAATTTGTTTATCGACCAACCAACTTAGATAATTGATCAAACTAGACTATTTAAGGAAGTTGATTAAAACCCTTTTGACCGACCAATCAAGCTAATTAATTAGCCAATTAGTGATCGATCAAATAACTATATTGATCGACTAAACGGCATTTTGATCGACCAATATTAATTGATCGATCAATTTGACTTCCTTTTCAAACCAACTTTTCAATATAAATTGAGGTCGTACACAGCTCTTTTTCACAGCAACTTTCGATAGAAAAATCGTCTAATAGATTAGAGCTTCTCGTGCTTCTTTCAAGTGTTTCTACACTTCGCTATTCACGTCATTCAAAGCACGTCGTTTCAAACCTCTACTGAAATTATGTTTGTTTTTTATTGAGGTTCCATAGATATATTTATTGTTCATTTACATTGTTGTTTTAATTAACGGATCCCAAGTTTTTGGGAAGATCCGTTGTTGTTGTTGTGCTTCTCTTCAAGTTAGTAAGAGAAGGGATCATTGTAAGATGTTGTGTCACCCTTGTTCAAGTGATACGATAATGGATTGACTAGCTTCGACTAGTCAGGAAAATCCTAAGCTGAAAGGCTTAGGTAGTGGTTTTCACCTAGTTTGGGTTTCCACTCTAAATCTAGGTGTAACTTGTGCTTGATTCTATTGTGAATTCATTTTTCTTTTTACTGTCTCAAAAAGGCGAAACTATTCACCCCCCCTCTAGTATATGTTACAATCCATAGGCAAAACCTCACTTTGATCTTCCTCGGACTACATAAGCTACTACGGGACTCTGATCAAGGCGATTTCAGAGGCGTTGGACTTCGATCGTTGTTTTGATTAAATCTGTATGGTTGGATCTTCAATCTGAAGCCTTAAAATAAATCTCCTTCTCTCCTAGCCACAAAAAGGAGCAAATTAACTTATAATTTATACAATATATCTTAAATGCAGAATGATGCATGCTATGTGTTTAATGCTCTGAATCAGTGTTTTAAAAGTAATGCATTGTAGTATAGCCGATAAATCGCATAGAACACTTAAAATTTATAACTCAGAAAAGTTCGAGGTCGAACGTAGGGAGCAATATGGTAATTTATCTCAAGATCACAATTGTAATCAAGAATATAGCAATGTAATAGCAATTTCAAACAAAATGATATAAATATAGATTCAAGAGTCAATGTGGCAAAAAGATTAGGGTAAAAATGGTGATTTGAATCACCAAATTACCCTATTACAATTATACTCAAATAATGCTATAGCATCAATAAACCAAATGCCACGTATGATAAGTGCATAGTATCTCAGAACCAGCACATAGAGGCAAAGGCCTCTCTTTCTCAAGCCTCAGGGAGAGGCACAACTGAAATGACCCAGCACCCTTTTAGTCGGATAAGACGTCTGGAGTGTCAGTCAAACGTCTGTCTAGACATCTGGACATATGTTCGGACGTCCGAAAGTGGGAAAAATCGAAACGTACTTTTCCTCCGTGCACGCGCGACGCGCGGACCGTTCTCTCTCCTCGCAACCCTCTCACCCTAAACCCTAATCCCCTTCTATTTAAATGCCCACTTCCCCTTACCCATGCCACTCTCCACCAGCCACCACCACCTCCAGCCGTTGTCCCTGTGCAGCCACAGTGAGGGTGAGTGAGGGAGAACGAGATGGAAAGAGAGGAAGGAAGAACAGGAAGGGAGGGTCGAGGCCGCTTAGTGGAGCTTGTGTGGGAGCTCGGAGGAGCTCTCACGAACGGCGGTGGGCACGCGCATGAGGAGGGGCTCGGGGAGGCGACCTCCCAGCCCTCTGTAGCTGCTGAGGTTGCTGCGGGTGGCACTGCGAGGAAGGCAGCGTCACGGAGGAGGTTCTAGTACTGGAAAATTTTCAGTATTAGACATCTAGAGGGTCGACTAGATGTCTGTAGAGGCATCAGGACATCTGGAGCTGAAGCCAGACGTCTGAAAGCATATTATCGCACGGAGGTATGTGTTTCCTATGCTACTTTCCGCCATGCAGACTGTAGCGCAGGGTGGTTTGGTTGAAAATAGGACTGCGTTTTCGTACGCAGGTGCAGGACATTGGAAAGGTGCGTGGTGTGCTTTTCCAGGCACTTTTGGACGTCTGACTACATCGCCAGACGTCTGAAGGCACTTCTAGATGACTAGAAGGAAGGTCAGACATCTGGAACTCTCCTCAAATAGTTGTAGAGGAGTCTGGACGTTTCGAGGTAGCCGTAGGAAGTGAGAGGTAAGATCTGACGTCTTTTAAGACGTCTGGGACTAGTCCCAGACATCTAATTTTGGACAGTAACTGTGTTTTTGGCTCGTTCAGGGCCTAAACAGAATTGGTTTTCCACAAACGAAGTACCGTTGTTCTCCACTAGAGTTTCTCTACATGTTAGTGTTGAGTGTCTACTATTTTTGACTCGTCTGATGTGAATTAGTCGCTGGTACAGGTTACCAGCTGGTGGCGTGTTCAGGGCTCGCGGAGATGATGAGATCTACGGTGCAGGCCCCCATTCCTCCCGTGATACCTGGTAGAGTGGTTTAATGCATTTGTTAAGATGTAAATAAAGAATATGCTTGCTTAGATTAAATTGATTGAAACTCTATGATGTGGAATGAACCATAGGGTAGAAATGTACAAGCCTGATGTTGAGCTATACTGTTCACTTGAGATGCATGTTTAACTAAATTGCTAGCAATATGTATTAGTTGATTTTTGAGTTGCCTTGTCAGATATGAAAGCACGAGCTGCCTGCTATGTAATGGAAAATGGAGAGTTGATTAATATGATCCGGATATTGATAATGAGATGAATATTAGCATGAACCCTATGGGGAATTAGGAGCAGAACTCCTGCGTATGAAAGGAATCTGGTATGTAGACACGAAGTGAGCTGGCCCTTGTGTACACGGTACCGAGGAGAGCAACTGTCCCTTCTAGTGTAGAGGGGGAACCAGCCACCCCTTGGGTTGAGACCCTGGGGTAGGACTGGTCACTCTACACCGACTCCTGTCTGGCCCTTGCGTACATAGTACCGAGGTGTGCTACTAGTGTAGAGAGGGAGCTAGCCGCCCCACGGGGCCCGAGGTTAGGACTAGCCAACCTACTCCGACTTTTTAGGCCCTCTGGGCAAATCGAGGTAGTCGGACGAGGGTACGCAGACTGTGGAGGGGCGAGACCCCTATTTGGTTCTGAGAGGGCAAGGCCCTATACTGTTCCATGCTGTACTTTAGGCGTACCCGCTAGCGGAAATGACTAACCGCGTGCCAGTCCGAGGGAGCTACTCGTGCGCTTATCACGCGTGCCACAGTCACCGCTACGTCGCGACAGTGAGCTCGGGGTGGTTGACTGGCTATAGGACTATCACGGGGGACTCTCTCAGCCAGGAGAGCACCACATGTACCTTCTACTCTACAGAAAAGACTGCAATCAAGATCGTTCCCATGAGGAACAAGCAAGATTAAGAAATACTTGGATCCTTTGTGAAATAAATGAACTAGAAATATATAGATGAGATAAATAGAAATGAGAATAAAACCTAGTTGCTTGTTTTAATTTACTTGCACATAAATAATGTAAACACCACTCTACTTAGCGTTCACTGACTCTGTCTTTTCGTAACCCCATTCAGGACCAGGAGTTGAGCAGCCCGAGTTTCCGACTGCAGAGGGTGCTGGGCCTAGTTGAGCCTAGCCATAGTCATTTCTTTCTAGCTCTTTAGTTTTCTGCTGTTGTAGTGAGTAATAGACATATATTTTACTGTTCCTGTTACTTTCTATCTTCTTTTCCGTTGTTGTGATGGCATGTATTACTTTGTTGAGACTTTTAGCTCTGTTGTTCTTTTACGTCTCATTTTTTCTTATACTTAGTTATATTGCATGTGTGAATGTGGTTTATTTCCTGCTTTTGGTTATTTCTCGTTGGACGACTAGGTCTTGGGATTAGTCGAAGCAAGTCGGTCTCGAGTCCTGTAGTGATCTGGGAACCAGGTCGTAACAACAGCAGAGCACCGCACCAACAGCGAGGTAAAACCTCTTTAGATTTCACTAAGTGTTGAGAGATAGGCAGCAAGGCAAAACCCCCCTTCTCTCTTTTTCTTTCTCTTCTCTTCTCTCTTGAATCGAGCAAAACCAGACCAGACCCGGGTAACTGGGGAAATGGACCAAGGCCCAGACCTGTGAGGTGTGAGCGTGGGTGAGGGCACGTGCATGCGGGACCTCACCCCAGTGCTATCGGAGGCTATAAGCACTCATGACAAAAATAATTTAAACCTTGTTGAAGACACATTGCTCTTCGATGTGGGACTATCTTCCTACACTTCTTCGCGTGCTACTGCTGTAAAGGGATCTCACTCAATTCATGCTCGAGAGTGGTCAAACATGCCAATTGACCGGGCGAAGATGTTTACGCTTGGATTCTACGTTGCCTGGGACTTGTACCTGGAGCTGAAGTCTTAAGAATGCAGCTGGAGCTTGCTTGAAGCTCTTCAGTAATGGAGGTGAAGGTCCTGAACCTAAAATCCAAAGAACGGTCTTTCGACTTTGTTAAACCAACTTAATAGTGTCATCAAACGATGACAAACTTAATGGTGGTCGTGCAGTGGTGTTTGGCAGGGTGAGGAGGTCGTACGACCTCAAAACGTGGGTGCAGTGAGCGTGGAGTTTGGCAGAGGGTAGGAGTGAGCAATAGGCCTAACTAGGTTAGGGCTTTTGCTCATGTGGGTGAGGCGGAGGTCGTAGGCTTGTCGGTGAAGCGTTTGGAGCAATGGAGTGAACGGAGAGCTTCACCGAAGGAGTGGTCAGAGCGGAGGAAGATGAAGTCGCGGAGGGCGATGCGGTGGTCGAGTTGGAGCGTAGTGGCACTGTGTTGATGTGAGGAAGATAAGGAGTTGAGGAGACTAAGTGGTGGTCAACGAGGGAAAGGAGCGACACTGGGTCTGTTGTAGCTGGCGCTGGGGATGATAAGAGCTCCGGTGGGAGGGAATCGGCGACGACGAAGGGGATTGGGGCACCGCTGGTATGGTGCAACCCGGAAGAGGGAGAGGAAGTAGAATCTGCCACTAGTATTGTGAGTGGATGATGAGAGTGGTCAGAGGGAGTCATCAGACATCGTGGAGCTTTTCGACCGGAGAGGAGGGAGGAAGGAGAGGTATTCCAACCAAAAACGAGCGTAGGGAGGACAGTTTGTCCTCAAGGGTCTTTAAATAGGCCTTAGGTGGAGGTTTGAAGCTTGGAAACCAAGCTTTCAAGCTTAGTAAGTTCACCAGAGTATGACACCCACATCTCTCATGCGTTCACATGAGAGATTGGGAAAGAATTGGAGACTTGGACATGGCTCAATAGGAAGGAGATTACCTGACGTATCTCCCTTTCAATTTTGAGAGGGATTCGTCAAGTAATCATTGAGTTCTTGCCAAAAGAAGCTCGCTGGAGTAGGATTCCTCCACAGCAATGGTGGAGGGACCTCTTTACAAAGAGTGAAGAAAAAGATAGGTGGGTATTTGCAAGGAATTTCAAAAGCTGAGGGGTTATGTGAGAGAGAAAAAGTCAGACTAGACCAAATTGCAAACTAGGTCAAGACAATCTCTGATTGGGCCTAAATTTTGATACAAACCTAATTTGGACATAAGGAATACAATGGTGAAGTTGAATTTTGGTTTTGACCTCGTTTGACTGGGTAATTTATGTAAAAATCCAAATTAGGCAATAGTCTGTCTAAGACTCTGTTTCAAGTCAAAATGGGTTCAGATGGTCAAATCAAGGATGTCAAACCATAGAAAATATTTTCCTATAATTTTTAGAGGGTTTATATGAATTTTATCTTGACCAGAACCTCAGTTAATTAAACAGGTCTTTTTTAGGGTTTCAGATATCCATTAATTCTTGAAATGCATGAAAACCCGTTTCTATTTGCATGAACCCACTTATTAGTCATTAATGACTAAATGACCTTTAACAAACCTCTGTCATACCCCGTGGTTATTCTGTATTTGTGATAATATGGTAAAATTACAAAAATAACCTTATTTCATCTTTTCTTCTCAAAATAATTTAACCTGCCCAAAAGACCTTCTGACTGATATGTAAGAGCTTTTATTAACTTTATAAGATAAAATTGAGCTAGTTATGGGTCATGATAATGTTCCCATCACTATGCGATATTTATAATGTGGAATTGTTAATGCGAAATCGTCGATGTTTAAGAAATGCATTATTGTATAGGACAAATCGCATTAAACACTTAAATTTATAACTCAGAAAAGTTCGAGGTTGAACGCAGGGAGCAATCAGTCAATCAATCTCAAGATCACAATTCTAAGTAAGAGATATAAACAATTGCAATCAGAATTGATTCAAGAATGATATATCAAGATTCAAATATCAATGATGGGTTAAAATGGTTATTTGAATTACCAATTAACCCATTTCAATTAAGCTCAAGTATCTCAAATAAATAAATAGTGTATCTAACCAAATATTCCATGTCAACTTAAGTGTTTCAATAATGCAACAGTGACTCAGAACCAGCAACAAAGGCAAAGGCCTCTCTTTTTCCTTCAGGCCTTAGAGGAGAGGCACAAGCACAGCACAACACCAACAGAGGCAAATGCCTCTCAAATTTTGCTAAGTGTAGAGAGTAGTAGAGGGAAAAAACCCCCCTTCTCTCTCTATTTCTTTCTCTTCTTTCTCTCTTAGGATCGGGCGAACCATACCAGACCCGGGTAATCGGACCAAGGCCCAGACCTGCATGGCGTGAACCGCAGGCGAGGGTGTGTGTAAGAGTGTGTGTGAGCAGGACCTCACCCCGTGTGCATGCTGAGGCAAATAGTTGTAAACACAAAAACAATTTATATGTTGCGCGTGCGTCTGTTCTATCCTATGTGGGACTAAACCCACGTCCCTCTTTCGCGCAAAGCTATAGCTGTGTCCTTATCTAATTGATGCAGCCGCGGAGCTGAGGTCCTCAATTGATGACTTGAATGCATTCCTGGGACTTGTCTACAGTGCCTAGTGCAAAAGCTTGGAGCTATTGTGGCTTGAAGCTCGAAGAACAGGGCGGCAAAGATGGCGGCGGTGGCGGAGACCAGTGAGGAACCTAAAACCATGAGAATGGCCTTGCGGCCACATCAAACAGTCTCAGAAGGATCACCATGGAATGGCGAGTGCTGTGGTGGGTGCAGCATGTGGTGGAGGCCTGACGACCTCGAGAAGGTGAAGCGGAAGTGCTTGAGTTCAGGGAGGTGTCTTGGTGGGTGAATTGCAAAATAGGTTGAGGGCTTTTGTAGAGGGTAATGCGGAGAAACTTATGGAGGTGGCGCGGGGTGATTTGGTGGACTATGGAGGCTGGGCGAACTTGCCAGAGTTCTACTGGTTGTGGAGAAGATGAAGTGCAGGAGGGCGGTGCGGTGGTCGTGAGTGACTTGTGTGTAGGTGAAAAGAAAGTAGAGGGAGAGAAGGAATAGAGAGACTTAGATGGGAGGAGATAGGCGGAGGGCTTCGATTGTGGCTGACCGGAGTTGGAGAAGACGGTAGGGATGGCGAAGCGGCGACAACGAATGAGGCAGAGAAATGCCCTCCCTTTGACTGAAGAGGTGCACGAGGAAAAGAGAAAGATGATGGCACCTCCAATTTGATGGTTGGAGGTGTGGAGTAGGATGGAGGATTTTGCCGGAGCAAACTACGGAGGTGGCCGGAGAGGGAGGAGAGAAGGTTTTCTCTAACCAAAATTTGCTAAGGCGGTAAGGAAGGGGTTCCAAGGTTTAAATAAAGCTTTAAAGAGGGCTCTAGATCAGGAAAGAGCTCAGATGTGCTCTTTAGGAAATCAAGAAACACCCATTGATTCAATGCATTTGCATGCACGAATCAATGGGTTTTAGGAGTTAGGATTTGTCCCGATAGGTTTGTCTAGGTGTAAACATCAATCCCACCAAGTTTGGTAGGATTTGATTGCCATTAGAGTAGGATTTGGTCTAGTCAAAGCTCGCATGGAGGTTAATTGACCTCCAATGGCGGCAAGGGCCATTCTGCAAAGAAGATGAAGAAGTTAGGGGGTAATTTGCAACGAATTCAAAAGTTAGGGGCATGTGTGTGAGAGAAAAAAGTTAGACTGACCAAAATGCAAACTTGGTCAAGATGATCTCTAATTGGGACCAAATTTTGGTTCAAACCTAATTTGGACTTAAGGAATGTGATGGTGAAGTTGGATTTATGTTTTGACCAAGTTTGACTAGGTAAATTATGTAGAAACCCAAATTAAGGCAACTATAGGTCTGAGACTCTATTTTAGGTCAAAATGGGTTCAGATGGTCAAATTAAGGATGCCAAACCCTAGAGAATATTTTTCTATGATTTTTAGAGAGTTTAGATGAATTTTATCCTTACCACAACCCTAGTTAATTAAGCGGGTCTATTTTTAGGATTTCAGATGTCCATTAATTTTTGAAATACATGAAAACACATTTCTTTTTGTATGGACCCACTTGTTAGACATTAATGACCATATGACCTTTAATAAACCCCTGGCATACCTCGTGGTTATTCTTTATTTGTGATAAGATGGTAAAATTGCATAATTAACCCTATTTTCATCTTTTCTTCTCAAAATAGAATATCAAGAACTTAGGACCCCCTGAGATTATGTAGGAGCTTTTATCAACTTTATTAGACCAAATTGAGTTAGTTATGGCTCATGATAGTGTTCCAATCAAGAATGCAATGTTAAGCTCAGGAACTCACATAAATAAGCATTTTAACCTTAATAGATGTGTATACATTAGATATGGGTTGAGATGGTAGAGAATCGGGCTGTCGGGTGTTAGCAATGTGCCCGGATTGCAAGTTTTCCAGTGATTTCTTCATTTGCTGCATAAGGTGGAACATGGATTCTTGAATTTCGACCATCTGTCGGTTCAAATTAGCCTGCCCTGCAGGTTCTCGGACATTCCAAACCGGCTGACTGACCTGATTTAAGAGCAGCTGGGTATATACATGACCTTGACCCATTGGTCTTTGAGGTGAATAATTGTTGGGTTGCATTTGGGTCTACTGCCCCAGGTTTTTCTAGGAGAAGTTAGGGCGGTTTCTTCAACCCAGATTATAGGAGTTAGAATATGGGTTAGAGCTAACATTCTCCTGTACAACATACACATCCTCATAGAGTGAGGATGGGGAAAAGCCTCATGATCATTTTCTCATCCACATTTCACTCTTTAGTGGTCTGGACCAAAGTGGTTAAGTCCTCCAAATGTTGAAATAGGTCTTTGGAGCCAAGCCCATGAAAATGTTTTATCAGGCTTAATACCTGGGTCTTGATTTCTATGTCATCGGTAGGAATCAGAACGCCGGGACATTCTCCAAAATTTGAAGGATCATAAAACCCTTCCAAGGCTGAGTGACCTGTCCATTCATACATTGAAACCATTCTTTCATCTGCTGCAATTATTCTAGCTACCTCTGAATCATTTCTTATTGATTCGGAGGTTGAGGAGGTGGTTGGTCAGCCATGGGATCAGCTTGACTAAAATTCAACCTACGCCTCATTGAATGGTTTAATTGTCCTTCCAAATGGGGGTTCAATGACCTCCTTCCAAGCATACATTGGAAGGAAGCTGGAAAGACAGGAGAATGGAGCCTTGCAACACAAAAAATTACAGGCTTGTCCTTAAGTTGGGTAGCCTAAGGACCTATGCTCCAAGGTATACTCCAAGCACAACACAAATTTTGTGTTGTCCTTAATCCAGAAGCTGGTTAAGTTAGGCTAGTGAAGCAGGGGGAGTGTGTCCCAAAGGCCTCTAATTATGCCAAAACCCCTGCCTGCTTAAGTCATTTGACAATCAGGCCCCCCAACTTAGAACCTTCTAGAGAAAGTAGATGTCACAAATTTGAGCTATAGTCTGAATAATACCTTGAAATAGACTAATGAATCCTAAGGCCAAAGTCTACTCAATTTTAAGTTAAGGCTTGGGATAATAGTGCTTTTAGAATGTGATGGGCCCTTAAAATGAGTTGTGCCCTTAATGATTGATTAAATATGTGTGTGCATGCACAACCAGGGTTTTCAAGAAAGATTATTTAGGATGAGGTGAATTTTAGAGTTCAAATCTTACATAGCAGCTTTTAGGGTTTAAATTTAGGTCAATTCAAACAAGTTCAGAAGGCACACCAAGTTTTGAAAGCACTGGTGATGATATATTCCTTTAAAACTCAGAATAATGTGAAGTGCTTGGTTCTTTACCTAAAAATTTTACCCTTAGGAGCAAGCTACTAGAGGAATCATTTTTAAATTAAGTGGTGCGGCCTAAACAGTTCAGTCAATTGGCCTTTTACACCACTAAACTGTGGCAAAAAAAAAAAAGATTAGCCTATTCTAATTTCTACACCTTTATGTTGCGTGTTGTTGTAGTGAATTCGTCGTTGTTTAAGATATGCATTGTAGTATAGGACAAATGTGCTTAAACAAATAAAATTTATAACTCGAATTTGAAGTCCGAGGTCGAACACAGGGAGCAAGTATTGTAATTCACATGCTAATCGAAATGAATGTATACATGAGCACGAGAAAATAAGCCACATAATGATATACAATGAATAATAATTATTCAAAATTGATCATCAAGGTATAACATGAGTATATGAAGAGTTTGACATAGCAAAAAGAAACCTAGAGCAAAAACAATGGTGATTTATATCACCAATTATTTAGTTTATATACATATATATTAGCTAATCAATATTGCTATAGTAATCAGGACCACTTAGCCAATTTCCATGTCATGAAATAACCCAACAGTATCAATCTCAAAGGGGTTATCAGACGTCGGTCCTGTGCATCAGACAGCTTAAGTGAACATAAGCACAAGGCTTCTCAAAGCCTTTCTTCTTCTTCTTCTTTCTCTCTCTCCTTGCCTTCACCTTCTTCTCTTTCTTTAGCTTCTTCCTCTCTCTCTCTTCTTCAGCCTTTCTCTTTCTTCCCTTCACAGCACAAGGGAAACAACCCCTCAAATTTGGCTAAGTGTTAGCCACTCTACAGAGCAAAACCCCCCTTCCCTCTCCTCACAATTCCTCCTCTATTTCTCTTCTCTTCTCTCTCTCAAACCCAGGTATATAAGCAAGTATACGAATTCGGGTAATCAGATTTGGCCAGACCCGCGTGCATGTGTGCATGGACGAGGTGTGAGGGAGCAAGGAGGCACGTGTGGGGGACCTCAACCCCCATGTGCTTGAGGCAACCAACTGAAAGCATAAAATCAATTTAAGCTTCCCCCACCGATGTGGGACTAAACCCACGTCCCTCTTTCACGCAAACTTGCAGCAGTAAAGTCCTCCTTGATTTAAGCTGTAACTGGGCCTTTCTACTCAATTGAGGCTGCGGCTAGATACGCGGATGGAATCCGCATCACTTGGAGATGGAATCGAGCCTTGAACTCGACAAAGCATGGCAAATGCCTTCGAAGAAGATGGTGGCGGTGAAAACTGTCCGGCGACACCTAAAAGATCAACATACAAGCTTTGAGCATACATTAGAAGGTTTTGGAGCATCGCCGTGATTCATGGAATGTGGTGGTGGCGGTATTTTGGTGTGTACGTGCGTGTAGAGGGCATACAAAGTTGGTGAAGGTGGACGGCAATGGGTTTTTTCGGTGGGGAGCTAAGGCGAGTGATGGAGCGAAATAGGAGAGGGCTTTTGATGGAGGGAGTACGACAGAGCTTATGGGGGTGAGAGCGGCGAGAGTCGAGTGGTGTAGCGACGTATTGGCTTTGTCGGAGCATCTCCAGAGTTGAAGAAGACGATGGGGGAGGCCGGTGGTCGTGAGACTAATCGAGATGTTAGAGAGAGAGAGAGAAAGCAAGTAGAGAGGGAGAGGGAGTTATAGCACCTAATTATGGATGAAAGAGATGAGGAATTATGATTTCTAGTGCCGGAGATGAGGAATTCTCCGACTAGGGAGACGGTGAGGAAGGGGCTAGGGTGCCTCTGAGTTGACCGTCAAGAGGCGAGGAAATCGGGGAGGAAGGAGACACTCCCAATATGGCCGTTGGGAGGCCGTAGAATGATGGAGGAGGAGGCTCACTGGAGCTAGGGGGAGGTGGCTGAAGAGGGAGTTTGAAGAGGGTTTTTGGGCCAAAACCTAGCTAAGGAGCACAGCCTTGCATTGGGCATGCTTTTATAGGGCTTAGGATGGAGTTCCAAGCTTGGACACAAGCTTGGAAACTCCGAGCTTCTTGCGCATGTGGGATACCCACATCTCCCATGCGTTCGCATGGAAGATTGGGAAAGAATTAGAGTCCAAGGCTGGGTTTGATTGAAAGAGAATTCCTCAAGGAATCTCTGGTTCAAATATGAGACTGATTGATTGAGAATCGAGCAAGAAATCCTCGCTCGAAACTCGACGGTGAAGGTCTAACCTTCCAAAATTGGTGTGGGGACCTTTTTTGCAAAGAACGATGATAAAGTTAGGGACCTGATTAAAATTAATTCAAAAGTTAGGGGCATCTATGAAAGAAAAAGAGTTAGACAGAACTGAAATGCAAACTAGGTCAAGATGATCTCTGATTGGGCCCAAATTTTGATACAAACCTAATTTTGACCCAAG
Source organism: Thalassia testudinum (assembly GCA_037157565.1). Classification (NCBI taxonomy): domain Eukaryota; kingdom Viridiplantae; phylum Streptophyta; class Magnoliopsida; order Alismatales; family Hydrocharitaceae; genus Thalassia; species Thalassia testudinum. The sequence continues at coordinate 56,854,971 of JAZHRO010000002.1, forward strand.
AAATCTAATGGTAAAGTCGGATTTAGGTTTTGACCAAGTTTGATTGGGTAATTTATGTAAAAACCTAAATTAGGGCAATTGTCCAACTAAGACTTTGTTTTAGGTCAAAATGGGCTCTGATGGTCAAATCAAGGATACCAAACCCTAGATAATATTTCTCTATGATTTTTAGATGGTTTAGGTGAATTTTATCCTGACTAGAACCTCAGCTAATTAAGCAGGTCTATTTTTAGGATTTCAGATGTCATTTAATTCTTGTAATGCATGAAAACCCGTTTCTGTCTACATTGACCCTCTTGTTAGACTTTAATGCATATTTGACCTTTAATAAACCCTTGAGAAAACCCGTGGTTGTTTCGCATTCATGATATGATGGTAAAATTACAATTTTAACCCTGATTTCATGTTAAACTCTCAGAAAGAATGTGTAGTGAATTACTGTCCTTTGGAGGTTATGTATGAGCATTTATCAATGGATTTTGACTAACTAAAGTTAGATATGGCTGATGATGACGTTATCATCACGTGTTCACGTGTATTGATTCCTCAGGTCGGAATCCTAGTTGACTACTAAAATTAGAGAGGCTAAGTACCTCAAATTATGTGGGTGTATAAAGTATATGTGTTAACTGAATCCCACAATCAGATCAGAGAAATTTTTAAACTTTTTTTTATTTGCGGTGTGAGGTGGAGTGAGGTGTTAATCAAATAATCAAATCTATCCTAAGGTTTATAAAAGCATCTAGGTTGATTTGAGTCTGAGTTATTTAGGTGATAGATGGAATCTAGGGGTTGGGAAAGAGTAGGGGCACTTACAACCGTCTTCAACCGCACATTACTCTTGTCTACAGCTCTTAGATCTCCTTGTTAGGATACCTGCAAGACAATAAAAAAGAAGAGAGGTTAGAGAATGAATAAGTGCAAGACTAATGTGGAGAAAGAATTAAAATTTGTTGCCTCTGGTGAGCCCTACGTCAAACATAGGGAGACTACGTTCGATTTTGGAAATCCACGGTTATTATTTTTTTGTATTTTCTATATGAGATTGGAGCAAAGTATTTCTCGCTATGCTATTCTATTCTACTTGCAAAATAAAGAGAGAGAATGAGAGAGATAGAGAGGGAGAAAAATTACTTCTTTATCTAAATAAGTGTTTATAAGAAATTATTTTCTACAGAACTAATGTGAGAAATTAAAATCTACACTAGAAAGCAATAAAGAGATAGGGGAAGAGAGATTATCCTCCACGATAAATTCTTGGAGGATGATGACTCTACAATTATTAGTGTTTATTTTATCAATTAGAGTTAATTTTGAGGGTACAGGTGAATTAATTTCATATTATAGTAGGCTTGGGAGCATTGCATGCATGTTGTGTTATTCCTGCATTAAGATTACTTATAATCAATGTCTAACGACCATGTGTACAAGTACATATTGAAATAGGTCTCAGATGAGCAATTGGATTGTATGGATGGATCCGGATTGACTAACGGAGTCCAACGGACTCAAAATCACCTCAATCCGACCTCCGTAGCTCCCACAACAAGCCCGAGAAGTTCTGATTGTTGATCTACTAATCAACTACCCAAAATGTGACACATGGCACCTGCTCCTTCGTCAATCATGCACCCCGCTTCCTCTCTTCATCGTGTGCAAGAGCAATCTCGGCTGTCTATTTCCCATCCAAAGGCTGAAGAGGCGCAGGTGGCAACTCCCTTGCTGTGACAATCCACGCGCACAACGCGTTGGTGGAGACGAGTGCTCGCATCGCGAAGGCGAGCGTTCGAAACTCTGCGTGAGGCAGAATGTGCTTTACTCAAGGGGATGGCGAAAATAAGCTGCTCGATCAACGAGGTACGGCTGAAATCACGACCACGCGGTGCAACCGGAGGCGTAGGATGCATCCACGTGCACCCTGGCGGCCGATTACACACGCACTACGTGGCGCAGCTGGAGGCACACGATGCATCCACATGCACCCCAATGCTCATGCCGACACCCGATTACACGCACGCGACAGCTGCGAGCACCAGCGGGTGCGCAAGTTGGGGCTATAGTGATGCCTATGGTGGGTCTTCAGCGACGTTTTAAATGTCGTTGTTGACCTATGCATGCAAACACCCCCTCCTACACCATTATAAAAGCACCCATCATCCTCCACCTTTTACCATCTTCTATCTAGGAGTCCCCACCACCTTCTAAAGCTGAGAGCACGTCCTTGGAGTCGCCGAGCCGATGATGGAAGCTTCCCCCACCGCCATGGCTGCCTCGACGCCCTCTTGTTTCTTTAATTTATTTTTGTTGCTTTAGCATAGTGTTGCATGTTTTCAAGCATTCCTCTAATGTACTTGCTCATAGTTTCAAGACATTTTGCATGTGCAATATAGTAGTTCTCATTATCATAATTGGTGTGTTGGTACTTAGCTCCACTTATGCGAATCCATGTTCTTACTATATTGCATAGTTAACGACCTCCATTTTTCCTCAGATTTCTAAGCCTAATCTCTCTCTTCCTCTCTCTCTTTCTCGCAAACAAACTGAACGGCATATCTTGTGACATTGAAGTAAATATTTGAGTTGATTTCTCGCCTCCCTGTGTTCTACACGCGAAGTCATGTTCGATTATTCTAATTAAAATTGATGTCATAAGTGCATGCTACAACGAATGAATTACATAAATGTGTTTCTCGACGTCAGTTTTTGGCGCCGTTGCCGGGGAGGCAACGGATCTTTTATTCTCTTTTATTTCCTTGGGCATTATTCATACTTGTGTTATCTAACTTGCCTTTCTCTCTTCTTATTGGTTGAAGGAATCTCATACATCGGCAACGGAAGGAGAGTGGATCGGATTGGATCAAAGGAAGCGTACGAGAAGACCGCCGTCAACCTGAAGGCTTGATATCTTGTCTCCCACAATCCAAAGGTAACCCTTCATCTCTAGACCAAGGAAGAGATGTAAGTGGTGGTGCTCTACAAAAAACCCTCTCTTGTGTTTGTCGAAGGAAACACCACCACTAAGATCTCAACCCGTTAATTTTGCAACACTTTTTTCTGGAGTCGGGTTGAGAACACAATTATAGGATTCTTAACACCTCTAAAAATTCTTAAAAAAATCTCAAAGGTGCTCCTTTCAGTGGACGAACTCCAGTTAAAATTTCATAGCCATTTGTGGTTTGGCCATGAAAAATTCTCTATTGGAAGTGCGTAACGTTGTCCTAATTTCTGGAGACCCACAGGTTGTTTCTCTTGCTGAAAACTCCACGCAACTTGGAGTTGTGAGAAATTTATCTTTTTGGAAATATATTGAAGTTCTCTACATTTCTTATGCAGACTATTTCTGCATTTGAAAAAGATTAGTGCTTGTTCTGATTCAATTCCTAAACTTGCGCATTGATCTAGAGGTTCTAGATAGATTGAACCCGGAAAAACGTGAATTTGGGTGGTCTATCATCCTCTAAAAATTCTGAAATTGATTTTGTTGAAAAGCTTGTTCGATTTTGGTCAAGATAGGGTCATTGCTTGCTTTGATTGGACCATTCTTGATAAAGTCTAAAAAAGATTCATTAGAAGTTGCACGCCCTAGGATCTTCCACACTAGGGTGCTTTCAACTTCATAATCACACGAAAGGCCTTAAAGGAAATCAATCTTCACCAATCGTTTAACATTGAAATTGGATTCACATAACATTCCTTCATAATCACTCTCTCATTTTCTCTTTATAACAGGGACAGCAGAACAACCAAAATCTCATCTCCCTCCACTAGGAGGAAGCCACCCATCTCCACATCTGCTCCCCATAGGCAACCTCTCCACCGTGTGCCACCACCACCACGAGCCTCCATCATCGGCCACATCCATGACTGTGACCTTCCACCACCATGCTTCCACCACCGACGGACACAACCACCACCGCATCTCACCTCCAACGACCACCACCGCATCTCACCTCCGACAAATCCATCACCACGGTCGATGGTGACAGCACCAACACCCGCAACTGCGTCTCCGACTTCGCAATCGTGTGCCTCCTCTCCACTGTGAGCCACCATCAGAACCCACAACTATGTGCCATCTTGTTCTTGACCTTCCCAAACGTCTAGAGACCGCATCTTCCTCTTCAGCCAGCGCCCACCGATGACCATTGTGCGTCCTTGCGCAGGCAACACCTCCAGCCAGCACTCCCCTCATGTGTGGTCCCCTCGTGCAATGCCAACACTGTGCGGAAAGCACGGACAACGCCCACGTGCAGAAGCCCCACACACGGCCTCCTCTCCTTTTTCTTCCCCCTTTACCACCTGCTGCACTAACAGAAAGGAACCCAAAAACCGTCGGTCACCTCCCCACGCAGCCGTCACCTCTGGACAAGATCCTTCACGCCGTTGACTCTCCCACTCTCGCCTCGACTCCACGAACCCCGCCAGGCCATCAAAATTGTTGGCGGCAGCCCCCACGCACCCGCGGAGGAACCCATCGCTGGCGAGTGTCTTCCCTCTGACCGACGAGCTCCAGCTGCCTCTTGCCGAGGGACCATCACCATCGTGAAGCTCTCCGTGTCCTCGACCTCCTCCGAGCTCCATACGCCCAACCACGGCCTCCTTTTCACACATGCATGAGAGGAAGATTTCCTCTATTTTGGGTTTGATTTAGATTTACATTGCATGCCATTGATGAAAGATGGGATTTTTCATTTTTGGATTATTATATTGAGGTGAATTTGCAAGGATGCACTTATGTTTTCTTAAATTGGCTTGATTTATGTTATGCACATCATTTAACATTGAAATTGGCTTCAGATTTGCATGCAACTCAAAATTACATGACATGCTACAAAACATGCATCATCTACATATTTTTGGGAGCTTGATTTCTGATGTGAAATTTATATAAAAATCCCTGAACTTCTCATGAAATTGAAAGTGACATTCAAAGCAACATATTCATTAAATTGATTTCGTGAATACTTCTGCAAGCATGATGGCTCTACACTCGTGAATTTATTGCAATCATTCCTCCTTGTGGATAAGACCTAATCCATCGTGGTTAGTTTTACTGATAATTAGTTTTGTTCGGAATTTTTCCACCACATGATTTCACTGCGACGACATATTTTTCTGATACCATTTGCAAGCGAAAAACATCTGAACAAACCACAACCCGATGCCATGGCCATGATTCAGGCTCAGATTATAGCCAACCACCAACTTCAGCAACAACAGATCCATACCATCATGCAGGCCATACACCAACTATAGAATCCTCAAGGGTAGAATCCTTAAGGGCAGAAACCTCAAGGGCAACCCCCACTGAACCCACCTAATCCACCACAACCCCTTGAGGGCCAACCAAGGTCGCTCTATGATTTCTACGATCCATCTACCATCCTTGTTGAACCATACCTTAGGGTCCTCGAAGGGGGAGATGATTTTGAGTTAAAACTCAATGTCCTTAGCTTGATTCAAAGCCATTTCCATGGGAGCTCAAATAAAGACCCTTTCCAACACTTGGAGGACCTGGATCGGATTGCTCGGACCATGAAACCTAGGAACATCCGTTTAGACATTGTTTTAATTAAGATGTTCCCATTCTCCTTAAGAGACAAAGCGTCTCATTGGCTTAGGACCTTAGGGAGACCCATCTCCACTTGGGAGGAATTAAGGCATGCTTTTCTTAAGAAGTTTTTCCCCATAAGAAAAACTAATGCCCTTAGAAGAGCTTCTACTACATTCACCCTACAAAGTGGAGAGAAATTCCATGAGGCATGGGAACGATTCAACGAATTACTGAGGAAATGCCCACACCACGAGGTTCCAAGGTGGCAATTGCCTCAGATTTCCTACCATGGTCTGGACAGCAACCTTAGGAATTTCTTGGATGCCTCATGTGGAGGCAATTTTCTGAATAAGGATGAGGAAAGCATGTTCAAGCTCTTTGAGTCAATGAGTAAGAACTCTCTTAATAATGCCTCCATGACCCAATTAAGTCAGTCCAGTCAACCCCGTGGTGGGATTTATGAGGTGCAAACTAATTCTGGGATTGTTGACATGGACATTATAGCAATGAAATTGGATTAGGTTGAGTTGGTGGATAAGAAAATTGATGAGCTATTGAACCAATCCCGAACCCCATTGCAAAACTTCTCCCTAGCGAAGGGAGCACACAATATCAACCTGGTTCAGTCTATGAACCAAGTGCACCTGGAACAATCCCTGACCATGTTCTAGGGAGGGACCTTTGCTCCCTTAAACCCTGATTATTCTTTCCCCTCCCCTTCAACAACTTCTACCTTTGAAGATGCGCATGCCATCCAGGGATGTTCTAAGCCTAACCCTTTCTCTAACACTTACAACCCTGGATGGCGCAACCACCCTAATTTTTCCTAGTCGAACCAAAAACCAAACCAATTCCAGAACCAACCCAGGCCAAACCCTCCCTCCTATCAGCATGGCCCACCTACTAGACCATCCTATAACCAGAATAGGGCGGCTCCAACACAACAAAACCAAATGGACACTCTGATCAAAATGATGACTGATATGACTTAGAAACATCAAGAGGAGATGACTTTAGTGAAAGGACAATTGAGCCAGCTATTGGATAACAAACAACAAGGTTCCCTTCCTTCTTAGCCACAACCGAACCCTAGGAATGTAATGAACAGAGGCCACAATCTTCAAGGGTTCCAACCAAATTAGGGGCAAGCCCATATGATTCTACAAGCCCCTCAGACACCCCCTGGGTTTTCCACTTCTTCTCAAGGACCTAACCATGGTTCCAATGCCTCAGCCAATGTGGTTACCTTGAGAAGTGGCACTCAAACCCAGGACCCCAAATGGTCAACCCCTCCCATGACCTCACTACCTGATGAAAGAGAGATTCTCATTTCAGATAAAATTCGTAACATAAAATGTCGTGTCGTTGTATTTGGTCGCATGGTAGAAAATCGCTTTTCAAAATATTTAATTATTCAAAATCTAACCACGAAAATAGTTAGGTCATCTCCACAAGGAGGAAGTAGCCTATTAAACTAGTGAGTGGTGCCTGGTTTGTTCGGGAATATCAACAGATGTGCATATTAATTAATGCAATTCATTTTCAATACACTATGTAATTTATGAAGAATATAGTGAGGTTACATGCAAAATCACCACCATGGAAATATGTGAATCATGATCTTGGTACAATCAAACACCGTCAATCTTAATCAAAATAGAACACATTCCCTATAACCAATACACCCTACTCTATCATTTATGAGATAAATGCAACTATATGTAATTCGAATAAACCAGAGGGATATTCATGCAAATATGTTTTAATATAATAATGAGATAAATAAATCAATAGTAGTTTTCATAATGGCATTTATGGTAATTGCTATTGAAGTGAAAAACAAAGCATTCTTCCTCTCTCCTTCATGCGCGTAAGAACGAGGATGGTAGGCGGCGAGGTCGCAGCTAGAGGTGCATCATGACGAGGGCTTCGCGTTGGTGGCCGTGGCGATGATGGAGGTGGTCGGAGTTGTTGCTGGCAACGAGGAGATGATGGTCGTCTGTTGCTTGTGTGTGCATGCACGTGGACTGCAGGAAGGGCTGCTGCGGGCGTGGGTGGTCTTGTGAGGGTGAGGCGAGGTTGATGGCATTTATGGAACGAAGTTTCATCATTGGAAGTGACGGTTGTGAGGATGAGGACTAGCAGTGGCTTTGGGTTCTTCTCTGTTGGAGAAGATGAACAGTAAGCTTGGTAAGAAAGCTCGCGCGGTCGACGGAGGAGGCAGGCTGTTGTGGGCGCATGCATGCATGCGCACATGAGGAGGATGGCCGTGCGTGGTTGCTGGAGGTTTGAGCGCATAAGGAGGATGGTCGTGACCTTGTGAGCGTGCGAGGAAGAAGAAGGTTTGTTGCGGTGGCTGCGTGCGTGGGCTATGTTTGGCTGCGGGTGTTGGTGGTGTTTGTGGCGAGGGGGATGTGGTTAGGAGAGGATGATCTGTGGCTAAAGGGTGGACGTGGATGCGTAGAGAAGGTGATGAAGGTGGTGTTGGATGGTGTTTGTGGAGGTGATGGTGTGCGTGTTGTCATCGCGCACACCACGACCGGCAAAGGGCGAAGGTGGGTGCATGGCGATGTGGTAGAGATGCTCACAAAGATCCCACGATGTACACTCCTGATCACGGTGCATGCTGCTTCCATGGTGGCAACGGGGGAGAAGATTCCTGAAGGGGGGAGAGATGGAGAGGATGACGACCGATCCTCTCTTAAAAACAACTCCTCTATTTGTTTTCTTTGGTCGAAAAGTTCTTTAACCACTCACGAAGATCGCGAGTGGTTGGAACTCCTTGATGAGTTATGGTGGTAACACATCAGACGTCTGATCTGAGCTCCAAATGTCTTAAAAAGTGCAGATATCACGAAGTCTATGATGGAAATGCCCAGACGTTCGATATGAACTCCAGACGTATTATAGAAGCAGAATGGATGCCCGATTCTTGCACAAAGCCAACATCCAACCATACAGATTATGTTATTATATCATATGTTATTAGACGTAAAATTAACACATAACATTGTATGTTGACTAAAGTGAATAACCATATAACTTCAAATCAATTAACAGCTAAGAATAACTAATTAGAGAGTACTTTGACCAAATAATGATCCACTAAAGTGGACTTATCACCTGAGATATTTGATTCTGAGAATGAGCAGGAGGAACCCAAGGATCAAGAACCTGACCTGATTCAAACCCAAATCCTATACCCTGAAGCCTTGGATAAGGTAACAAAGAAGAGAAATGTGGCTGAAAATGAGTTGTTAGAAATTTTCAAGCAAGTACAGATCAATATACTTCTCCTCGAAATAATTAAGCATATCCCAGCTTACACGAAATTTTTGAAAGATGTTTGCACACCCAAGCATAAGCCAAGAACCCAAGCACCTAAGAAGGTAATGCTATCTGAGAATGAGAGTTTAGTGATATTGAGCAGCCTACCCCCTAAAAGGACTGACCCCGAAGCGCCTTTGATCTCATGTAATATTGGTGACATAACCTTTGATAGAGAACTCTTGGACTTAGCTGCTTCAATTAACCTAATCCCGACTACCCTTTATCACCAGTTTAGGTTTGAAGGATTAAAGCCTACACCTGTGACTATCCAATTGGTCGACCAATCTGTGAAAACCCCGAAGGGGGTAGTCGAGGATGTAATATTTGGAGAACATTTGGAAGCCTTTATGGATGATTTCTCCATTTTTAGAGACTCATTCGACCATTGTCTTAGTAACCTGGAGAAAATCCTGAAATGATGTATTGAGGTCAACCTGGCTTTAAGCTGTGAAAAGAGTCATGTTATGGTTCAAGATGGGATTGTCCTCAGTCACATCGTCTCGCATAGGGGCGTAGAAGTTGATCGAGCTAAGGTTGATTTAATTTCCAAACTTCCACCTCCTAGCTCGATCAAGAAAATCATATCTTTCCTAGGATACGTTGGCTTCTATAGAAGGCTCATAAAAGATTTTTCCAAACTATCCAAGCCTTTGACTGACCTTCCAGCCAACAATGTGCTTTTTGACATGATATCTGACTGCATCAAGGCCTACACCACCCTTAGGGATACAGTCTCGACTGCACTCATTTTACAACCCCCAGACTGGTCACATGACTTTGAGATAATGTGTGATGCATTAGACTTTGCTATTGGAGCAGTCCTAGGACAAAGATGAGAGAAGAAACCCGTGGTGATCTACTATGCGAGCAAAACCTTGAACGAGGCTCAACGAAATTACACTGTCACGGAAAAAAAGCTGCTCAGTGTAGTTTTTCGATTGGAAAAGTTTTGATCATACCTTCTAGGATCCCATGTGATCATTTACACTGACCAATTGGCTATCCAGCATTTGTTAGCCAAAAAGGATGCTAAACCCAAGCTGATCAGATGGATCCTGCTCTTGATGGGAACACCATCATGAGCCTTAACTAACCTATTTTAGTTTGGAATAAAAGATAAAAGCTCCTACATATTCATCTGAGGGTTGTATCTCCACCTTATTATATTTTGAGAAGAGAATAAAAAATCAGGGTTAATTATGTAATTTTAACAGTATATCATGAACACAGAATAGCCACGGGGTTCTCCAAGGGTTAATTGAAGGCTAATTATGCGTTAAAATCTAACAAGAAGAGTCCGTGCAAACAAAAATGGGTTTTCACGCATTTTGAGAATTAACGGCAACCCAAAACCCTAATTTCAGACCCACTTAAATAGCAGAGGTTTGGTTAGAATAAAATTTATCTAAACCTTCCAAAATTCATAGAAAAATATCCCATGAGGTTTGGTAACCTTGGTTTGACCATCTGAACCTATTTTGACCTAAAATAGAGTCTCAGATGAAAAGTTACCCTAATTTGTATTTCTGTGCAAATTTCCCAGTCAAACTTGGTCAAAACTAAAATCAAACTTTTCCATCAGATTTCTTGGGTCCAAATTAGGTTTGTACCAAAATTTGGACCCCATCAGAGTCCATCTTGACCTAATTTGCAATTCAGTCCAGTCAGACTCTCTTCCTTTCAATCAAACCCTCAACTTTTGAATTATTTTTATATTGGTCCCCAACTTTCTAGTCATTCTTTGCAAATGGGTCCCTATCGCGATTGGTGTGAACACAGGAGCTTTGTCAAGATTTGAGCGAGGATTTCTTGCTCGATTCTCAATCAAACTCTTCCAAATTTGAATGGGAGATTCCTTGAGTAATTCCCTACCAAATGAACCCAATCTTGGACCTTGATTCTTCCCCGAAAGTTCATGTGAATGGTTTGAAGAGAAGGGTATCTGGTTTGTGCAAAATAGCCAGAGTTCGCAGGCATGTTTCCAAGCTTGGAACTCCTTTCTTAGGCTTATAAAAGGACCCAGGACAAGAATCCTAGCTCCTTAGCAAGTTTTGGCAAGAGAAATCTCTCCTCCTTCCCTCTCTGGCCATCTTCACACCTTGCTCTGGCGACCCTTCTCCAACCTGCTCATCCGACCGTCCAATAATCAAATTGGTCAGCCTTTCGCCTTCCCCTCTCAACTCCGTTCCTCGCCAGCCATAGCAGGGGCTTCCTTCCTCCTCGTCGTCGCCGCTCCAACTCATCGACCTCATCTTTGTCTCCAGCTCCGGTCAGACACAACTGGCGCTCTCCATCCATCTCCTTCCCCTTTAAGACTCTCTATCCCTTCCTCTCTCTCTCTACTTTCCTTCCCCACACTCACAACTGAAAGTTCGTCCCTACCAGGAGGGGTGACGTAATAAAATTGCGGAAATAATAATAAACAATATCACAAAATAGGCAATCACAAAATGTACACAAGTAATTTTTAGGTGGAAACCCAAACCGGGTAAAAACCACCACCTAACCCTCTCGAGTTAGGATTTTCCGATCAACCTAGTTGATCAAATCCACTAACCGAATCACTTTGAACGAGGGTGATTCAACCTCAATACAACCACGCTACAAGTACGAGGGTAGCGTTCCTCAACCCCTTCTCTCCACGAGAAGGATTTTGTCCCACGAAGGAGACGGGAATTCGCAAAGCGAATACCCAACCAAAAGACAAAGATAAAAGAAACAATAGTCCTATAGAGCCAACAAAGTAATTAAACCTAGCTTCTATAGGAAATAGGAAACTCCCCTTTGCAAGGAGTGCGTCGACGATGACGCGGTGCGTGTGCCACGCGATGGCGCTACGTCGCTCTCGTTAACAACGCCGGGAGAGTGGGTGCGCAACGGTTGAATGCTCTCAAGAAAATGGAGCTTGAGCTTGGAGAGCAAGAGAGTCTTTTCTTTGGACACAAAAGGTTTGAAAGTGTATTGCAAGGTGTGTGTCTTGTTTTTCTAAGTGTGTCTCTTATTTTTTTGTGTTACAAAGGTTCCCCTCTATTTATAGAGGCCTTAGGAAGGCTTTGGAAGGCTTGGAAAAGCTTCCATAGCCGTTGGGTGCAAAGCCCAAGAGAATCAGGCCGAAATCAGGACAATGATTGCATTTGACAGGGTTATCAGACGTCTAACTCTGGCATCAGACGTCTGGAAGGCCACTTTAAGACGTCTGATTCCAATGTCAGACGTCTGATTCTATGCGGGTTTCTCCCTGACTTGAATCAGATCTAAACAGGGTTTTTGTACAAGTCCATCAGACGACATAGAGGACGTCTGGCACTAAGTCTGGACGTCTGGAAACCTACTTTTATCGTGGGAATTGATTTCCAAATGTTGCAACGGCTAGAAAATCTCTGAGAAGAGATTTTGGGTCAGCCGAGGCAAAACGGTCATTTATCAGACGTCTGTGAAGTCCTATGGACGTCTGATAAGGCTCTAACGGTCATATTCTTGAGTGTCCAGCCAACGGTCCACTAACTGGACGTCTGGCAAAGTCATCAGACGTCTCCTAAGACATCTGGTATAAGGTCTGGACGTCTGAATTCATCAGACAGAACTAACTATGTCCAGCCTAACAGTTATCAGACGTCTGAAACAACAGTCAGACGTCTTAAAGTTCTTTATCAGACGCCTGATTTGTGAATTAGACGTCTGGAAAGTCTGTTTTAACCCTATATTGGTTTTCTAAGTGTTCTACAGAAAACCTAAGTATCCTAGGGTTGTGCAGGTGTTCCTAGGACTACTGTTAGGGTTCTTTGAGGCTCTTTAACATAATGTCTAAGGAAAATAAAGAGCAAGAAAATAAATACAAGAGATACATGAAAGGATAAAAAAGAATCTATCCTATTCTTCTTGTCTTCCATCTCCAATCTTTCGCTCCACGCGAACCTCCTCTATTTTCCGTCAAGCTCCTCCAATCCATCCTGGATGCGAGCTCGAACTCCGTCTAAACACGTCCTCATTTGCAATTGACCTGAAATCTAGGACTCAAATTGCAAATGTTAAATAACACGTGTTTTGTTATCATCAAAATAAATGATCGTGGTGCTCTAGCACCAACAATCTCCCCCTTTTTGATGATGACAAAACCGTAAATAATAATGCATAAAAAAATCCTCCCCCTTTTTGACATTATCAAAAAGGTTTAATTGATTTTACATTTCCTATAACTCCCCCTTAAAACATGCTCTTCTATGAATTTATTTTAACAAAGGTGATATTCTCCCCCTTTTTGTAACAATGAGATAGCTATTATTTTTCTCCCCCTTTCTAAAGGAAATTTAGCTACCTTATATCTCCCCCTTAAAAATTGACAATTAGCTCATTAATTTTTGACTCCCCCTATCTAAATGCTTATAAAAAGATAGGGTTAAAAATTTTACCTCACCTACCATGGCCAATAAAATGGCCCGAATGGTGGTAGTGGATGCCACATCGGATGGGGCTCCCATCCGTAGCTTGGAGGCCCGGGCATTGGCGCCGGTCTCCAATCTGGTGGTCGACGTGCGGCGGGTCCGTCGTTTGTTCGCCGTCTCGTCGGTCTTCTTCTTCTCCTCCTTGGTCTACTCATTGGTTCTCCCAACTTAAGTTGACCAGCCTTGAGTTTGTAGGTCCAGTCCTGTGTATTGTAGTTGTCCCTGAATCCTACAAAACAAGATTCTAATTCTTTTTTCGGTATCCAAGTGGGCTTGGATCCGGATTTGTTAGAGGGTCTCCTTGATGGAGATCCTTTCTCAACCTTAGGGCTATAAAAATCATCTACTTTGTTGATTAGTTTGTTAGAGCTTTCCCTAAGACATGCAATTTCTCTTTCTATAGTATTCATCTTAGTCTTTAAATCAGAAATTTCTATTTTTAGACTATCATTTTCCTCAATCAATTTATTATTTTCATTGATGAGGTCTTGATTTTCTAATAATAGGTTATTATCCTTAGGACTAGTTTCTATGTCCTTGAGTTATTTTTCTAACCTATCATTTTCATTTCTAAGAAAACTAAGGTTCTTTTTAATGCCTTTATTTTCTACCCTAAGTGATTTACTAATCTCAAAAAGTTCATTAAATGCTTCTTGAAGATCAAAATTTACCTCGTCGTCGGAGTCGCTTCCGCTTTCACTGTCGCTTCCTCTGGCCATGAAGCCGAAGCAAGCGGTTTCTTCTTCTATGGTCTTTTCTTCTTCTTCCTCCGAGCTAGAATCGTCCCAAGTGGCTTGGAACGCCTTCTTTTTCTCCTTTTTGAGAAGAGGGCATTCTGGTCGCAGATGCCCTTTCCCGTTGCAGTGGTAGCAACGTCTTGGGCTTTCCTTCTTCTCCTTTTTCTTTTTCTTTGATTCCCTACAAAACTTGGAAAAATTTTTAAGTAAAATTCTAAAGTCTTCATCGTCGGAACTTACCTCGCTATCCGACGCGGCTCTGAAGGCGAGAGTCTTCTTTAGTTTAGGCTCCGGTGTATCCTTCTTCTTCTGCTTCAACTTAGTCTCGTAGGCCATCAGATTGCCTAGGAGATCTTCCATGTTGAGCTCCTCCATTTCGTTCACCTCCTCGATGGCGGTGACTTTCTGTTCCCACTCCGGTCCAAGGGAACGAAGAAGCTTCCCTTGAAGCTCCCCCTTTATGAAAGTCTTTCCTAAAGCTTTCAAGTTATTTACAATGAGAGTGAACCTAGTGTTCATCTCACTTAAAGACTCGTTAGATTTCATTGAAAAAGATTCAAATTCTTGAGAAAGTAAATTAATTTTTGAGGTTTTTACCTTAGAGGTACCTTCATGAGTTACCTCGAGTGTGTGCCAAATCTCGTATGCGGTGGCGCACTGCGAGATTCTGTTGAATTCTTCCGAGCTGAGCGCGCAATACAACGCGTTCATTGTTTTCGCGTTGAGAGAGAGCTCCCGGATCTGCTGCTGCGAGTATCCTCTGGCGGGTTTCTCTGGGATGTCGAAGGGGGTCTCGCACCTGGCCCAGACTGTGAAGTCGGTGGCTTGAAGCCACGTCTTCATCCGCAACTTCCAGTAGGGGTAGTTGCTCCCGTCGAAGAACGGCGGACGGGTTGTGGACTGTCCCTCGAAAATCCTGCTTGTGGAACAGCTTCCCTCCATGATCTAGATCCTCGCCGGTTTGTAACGCCGATTTCGCGAGACCTGCTCTGATACCAATTGAAAGTTCGTCCCTACCAGGAGGGGTGACGTAATAAAATTGCGGAAATAATAATAAACAATATCACAAAATAGGCAATCACAAAATGTACACAAGTAATTTTTAGGTGGAAACCCAAACCGGGTAAAAACCACCACCTAACCCTCTCGAGTTAGGATTT
Source organism: Thalassia testudinum (assembly GCA_037157565.1). Classification (NCBI taxonomy): domain Eukaryota; kingdom Viridiplantae; phylum Streptophyta; class Magnoliopsida; order Alismatales; family Hydrocharitaceae; genus Thalassia; species Thalassia testudinum. Next base: position 56,870,194 of record JAZHRO010000002.1, read on the forward strand.
TCCGATCAACCTAGTTGATCAAATCCACTAACCGAATCACTTTGAACGAGGGTGATTCAACCTCAATACAACCATGCTACAAGTACGAGGGTAGCGTTCCTCAACCCCTTCTCTCCACGAGAAGGATTTTGTCCCACGAAGGAGACGGGAATTCGCAAAGCGAATACCCAACCAAAAGACAAAGATAAAAGAAACAATAGTCCTATAGAGCCAACAAAGTAATTAAACCTAGCTTCTATAGGAAATAGGAAACTCCCCTTTGCAAGGAGTGCGTCGACGATGACGCGGTGCGTGTGCCACGCGATGGCGCTACGTCGCTCTCGTTAACAACGCCGGGAGAGCGGGTGCGCAACGGTTGAATGCTCTCAAGAAAATGGAGCTTGAGCTTGGAGAGCAAGAGAGTCTTTTCTTTGGACACAAAAGGTTTGAAAGTGTATTGCAAGGTGTGTGTCTTGTTTTTCTAAGTGTGTCTCTTATTTTTTTGTGTTACAAAGGTTCCCCTCTATTTATAGAGGCCTTAGGAAGGCTTTGGAAGGCTTGGAAAAGCTTCCATAGCCGTTGGGTGCAAAGCCCAAGAGAATCAGGCCGAAATCAGGACAATGATTGCATTTGACAGGGTTATCAGACGTCTAACTCTGGCATCAGACGTCTGGAAGGCCACTTTAAGACGTCTGATTCCAATGTCAGACGTCTGATTCTATGCGGGTTTCTCCCTGACTTGAATCAGATCTAAACAGGGTTTTTGTACAAGTCCATCAGACGACATAGAGGACGTCTGGCACTAAGTCTGGACGTCTGGAAACCTACTTTTATCGTGGGAATTGATTTCCAAATGTTGCAACGGCTAGAAAATCTCTGAGAAGAGATTTTGGGTCAGCCGAGGCAAAACGGTCATTTATCAGACGTCTGTGAAGTCCTATGGACGTCTGATAAGGCTCTAACGGTCATATTCTTGAGTGTCCAGCCAACGGTCCACTAACTGGACGTCTGGCAAAGTCATCAGACGTCTCCTAAGACGTCTGGTATAAGGTCTGGACGTCTGAATTCATCAGACAGAACTAACTATGTCCAGCCTAACAGTTATCAGACGTCTGAAACAACAGTCAGACGTCTTAAAGTTCTTTATCAGACGTCTGATTTGTGAATTAGACGTCTGGAAAGTCTGTTTTAACCCTATATTGGTTTTCTAAGTGTTCTACAGAAAACCTAAGTATCCTAGGGTTGTGCAGGTGTTCCTAGGACTACTGTTAGGGTTCTTTGAGGCTCTTTAACATAATGTCTAAGGAAAATAAAGAGCAAGAAAATAAATACAAGAGATACATGAAAGGATAAAAAAGAATCTATCCTATTCTTCTTGTCTTCCATCTCCAATCTTTCGCTCCACGCGAACCTCCTCTATTTTCCGTCAAGCTCCTCCAATCCATCCTGGATGCGAGCTCGAACTCCGTCTAAACACGTCCTCATTTGCAATTGACCTGAAATCTAGGACTCAAATTGCAAATGTTAAATAACACGTGTTTTGTTATCATCAAAATAAATGATCGTGGTGCTCTAGCACCAACAACAACCACCATACTTCCCTCAACAGCACCTTCGTTCTCTACTCTGGCGAAGCCTCCAGCATGACACACAACTCCAAACACCTCCGCTCAAGTCCACAGGCTCCGCCTTGACTCCCTCTACAAAAGCCCTCTCCTAATTTGAGGGTTGGTATGTTCACTTGCTCCACCGAGCGCCATCACCTACATACACCCTCACCTACCTCGCCAAACCTCCACACATCACCCCACACCACACCACTGCCACCAACACACTCGTTGCACACTAGCGAAGCTTTTGAGTGCATTTGACGTGGCTGAAAGGTTGTATTCGTGGGTGCAGGTATTAGGCTGGACAATCGCCACTGCCACCGCCATCTTCTTCGGCCCCATTTGGTCTTCTTTGACCGTGTTCATCATTGCTTCCACACCCAAGTGAAGCGGCCCAGCTCCAAGTGCATCTCCAGGTCTTCAATTGCAGCTGCAAGCACCTTCTTCGACCTCAATCGCAGCTTCCAACACCTGCTACTGTGTGAAGAAGAGGTAGGCACCTTAGTGCCACAATGTTCGTGGAAGACCTCGCGACCACGTATAAGACAAAAAGTTGTCGTAGCCTCTACACCTCCGAGAGCACAGGGGTGAGGTCCCTCGCATGCCCCTCCATACACCGTGCCTCACGTGCTCCTCCATGCCCTCGCCCGTGCACACGCCACGAGGGTCTGGGTGTTGATCCGATTACCTGGTTACCTGGGGTCAGGTCCGTCTATTCTGAGAGAGAAAAGAAGAAAGAGAGAGAGGAGGGGTTTTTGCCCTTCGCGCCTCTGCTCTTTACACTTAACCGATTCTGAGGCCTTCGCCTCTATACTATACTGTTTTGCCTCTCTCTTGAGGCACGAAGGAGAGAGAAGGAGGCCTCTTTGCATCTTCTGTTGGAGTTGTGGCTTGGTGCCTTGAGCAACTTAAGGCATCTGATGCCTTGTGCCTTCATCTGATTTCTACTGGTGCCTTAGTTTTGAAGTTATTGTTGGAATATTTAATTTGGTTGACGTGGCATATTTGATTGTGAGATACTGTGCATTTATTTGAGCTTAATATTAGGGTTAAATTGGTTATTTAAATCACCATTTTAACCCAATCTTTTTGCACACTGGTACTTAGTTTCATATATATATCATTCTGGTTTGCTCTAAATGAAGTTTTGGTCATAATTACTTATATTTATGATTAAATTGTGATTAGTGAGAATGAATTGCTCTTAAATTGCTCCTAGCGAATGACCTTGGACTCTATTTTCTAAATCTGAGAATATAAATTTAAATGACTTGAGTGACTTTGTCCAATACTACAACACATTTCTTAAGCAACAACGATTTCGCTCAAACAGCTCCTGTAGGAATTTGACTTGGAAATACGCAACAAAGTCGAATCCAAGAATGTTGTAGCCGACCACCTATTCAGACTTCACCCAAAACACATTGGACCCTCACTACCCTTAACTAACACATTTCCTGATGAACAAATTCTAGCTGTGCATGGAAAGAATCTACCTTGGTATGCAGACTGGTTAATTATTTAGTGGTAGGGCAGACTCTGCACAGCTAGTCTAGACAATAGCAGGATAAGTTCTTGGATGAGGCCAAACATTATTTCTAGGATGATCCTATGCAGTTTAGACCATGTGCTGATCAAATCATTAAAAGGTGTATCCCTGAAGAGGAGGTTCAAAGTGTGCTATCCTTCTGTCATGATCAAGCCTATGGTGGCCACTTCTCTAGAAGCAGACGGCTGCAAAAGTTTTGCAATCCAGTTTTTACTGTCCATCACTATCCAAGGATGTACATAACTTTGCGAAAACTTGCACTAGATGCTAGACCTTAGGGACCATGACCAAAAAAGATATGATGCCTCTACGACCCATTCTAATCATCAAAATTTTCGATGTTTGGGTCCCTTCCCATCATCAAATGGCTTTGAGAATATACTAGTCTCAGTGGACTACATCTCGAAATGGATCGAAGCCGTACCTACCTGAAAATGCGACCATAAGGCTGCCATGGACTTTGTTAAGAAAAAATATCTTTTCCCCATTTGGGATACCGAAGGTCATGATCAGTGATGGTGGGAGTCACTTCATTAATGCCCAGTTTCGTGCCTTAAGAAATCCGGGGTCACTCACCACATTGCCACCCCGTATCACCCGCAAACAAATGGGCAAACTGAGGTCTCAATTAGGCAGATTAAGAATATTCTGTAAAAGACTATGAGACCTGACTGGAAGGATTGGTCCACACGATTGCATGATGCCCTCTGGGCATATAGGATCACTTTTAAGACCCCGATAGGCATGCCACCATATCGATTGGTCTTTGGCAAAGCTTGCCACCTTCCGATCGAGTTGAAGCACCGAGCATACCGGGCCATTAAGCAATGTAAGATGGATTCCCAGATGGCCGGTAATCAAAGGAAGCTCCAAGTCTCCGAGCTCGAGGAAATCCGTCGAGATGCTTACGAGAACAATCAACTTTATAAGGAGAATATGAAAGCCGTCCACGACAAGCACGTTAATAGAAAAACCTTCCAGCTGAATCAGCAAGTCTGGCTTTTTAATGCAAGACTTAAGCTCTTTCTTGGGAAACTGAGATCTGAGTGGATGGGACCGTACCAAGTGGTCAGACCTTATCCCAATGGGGCGGTAGAAATTGCTAATCCCAAGACTGGGCAAACCTTTGCAGTTAATGGTAAAAAATTGAAACACTTTCTTGCTTAGATTCCCCTGAAGGAAGTTGTAACCCTCATTAAGGGTTGAACTGGAATTTCGCTCAGCCGGAGGCAGTAAACTCAGCGTTTCTTGGGAAGCAACCTAGAGGTTTAAATCTAACGGTTACACAGTGACAACTCAAGTGATTTCTTTCCTTACTCCCTTGCATAAATTTATTTTCCAATGAGGACATTGTCCAACATAGGCATGGGGGGTGTGGTAATTCTCATGATCTGAGTATAAAATTTTTAGCTTGAACTAATTTCTATTTCTTTTTATTCATAAAAAAAAAATTAGGAAGAGAAAACTTAAGCATTAGGAGCTTGTCAACTTTAGGAAATGATACGTTAGGGACCTGAATGCTTAGACTCTTTAGGTCTTCGGACTTAATCAGTTTGGGCATCCACTAAAATATGGACTTGGTCTCGAGTCCTTGCCATCATAATTTATATTAATCTGGTCAATAAAGTAGGGTGATAAGTATACAACTTATCAACCCTCCCTTTGATTTGGGGGGATTTTTAGTCTAAGCATCTACACACGTTTGCACTTACTCATCGGCGGTTTTAACAAAAATTGGGTAGCTAATGAACCTTCTAGGGTGGTATGGCTGACAAGTTGTTGTGGGTAATAGCCCATTGGCCAGTTGTCTAGAGCTCAACCACAAAACCATTCTCTTTTATTACTGCCTTTAGGTAAATCTTAGATCAAGAAAGCTACCTACTTAAAAATAAAAATTAAAAAAAAGAGAAATAGAAAAATAGAAAACGAGAAAAAAAAAAAAGAAATAAGCCACACTTCATTGCACGAGTATGGCTGGCAAGTTGTTATGGGTAACAGCCCATTGGCCGATTGTCCAGATTCCAGCTCATAAAGTGCACAAGAATTCCAAAACACTTAGGGAAGAAGTGGGGAAGTAGCATAATCCTAAGAGATACACTGGGTTCGCCCTTATGTTGACCCCACAAAAATAAAAGTAGAGAGAAAGCTACCGATCAAATAGATACACCTTTATGCAACATTTTCTCTTTTAGGTCACCGAGGGGAGTAGAAACTCGAAGTCCATTTTAATTGCCATTGAGTGAGTCTATCACTTTCACAATAAGATGCTTAGTACATAGAGTCTTTTTCGAGTCTTGGGTGGGTTGGTTAGCCATAAAAAGTTACCTTGAAATCCTCAACTCCAAAAATCCAAAAAAATTAGAAAAGATGAAAAAGAAAAAAATATATTTGCTTCTATATAGAATAAGGCGAGGACTTAGGCGATCTGCATTTTGGCAAGCAACTTAGGCATTGTTGAGTCTCTGCTGGTTAGCTTCTTGGTAGAAATTTCCTTCTATTGACAAGTAACTTATGTCCAAGTGATCAATTCTTAGTTTTAGTTGTAAATAACATTTAGGTTAACCTTACTAGGGACTAGCAAAGGGTGGGCATGAGGGTATGATGACTCTACAATTATTAGTGTTTATTTTATCAATTAGAGTCAATTTTGAGGGTACATGTGAATTAATGCCATATTATAGTAGGTTTAGGAGCATTGCATGCATGTTGTGTTATTCCTGCATTAAGATTGCTTATAATCAATGTTTAACGACCATGTGTACAAGTGCATATTGAAATAGGTCTCAGATGAGTAATCGGACCGTACGGATGGATCCGAATCGATGAACGGAGTCCAATGGACTCAAAATCACCTCAATCCGACCTCCGTATCTCTCACAACAATCCTGAGAAGTTCTAACCGTTGATCTACTGATCAACGGCCCAAAATAGGACACGTGGCACCTGCTCCTTCGTCAATCGCGCACCCCACTTCCTCTCTTCATCATGCACAGGTGCAATCTCGGCCATCCAATACCCATCCAACGGCTAAAGAGGCGCAAGTGGCAACTCCCTCACTGCGACAATCCACACGCACAACGCATTTGTGGAGAAAAGTGCTCGCATCGTGAAGGCGAGCATTCAAAACTCCGGGTGAGGCCAAATGTGCTTTACTCGAGGGGGCAGCAAAATTGAGCCACCTGATCGACTAGGTACAGCTGAGATCACGACCACGTGGTGCAACCGGAGGTGCACGATGCATCCACGCGCACCCCGACGCTCGCGCTGATGCCTGAATACATGCGCAGACCACATGCTACAGCGACGAGTGCCAGCAGGTGCAAGAGTTGGGGCTACAGCGACGCCTGCAGCGGGTCTTCAGCAACGTTTTAAATGTCGCTGTTGACCCATGCACGCAAACACACCCACCTACACTATTATAAAAGGACCCATCATCCTCCACCTTTTACCATCTTCTTCCTAGGAGTCCCCACCACGTTCTAGAGCTGAGAGCATGTCCTTGGAGTCGCCGAGCCCCTGATGGAAGCTTCCCCCACCGTCGTGGCTGCCTCGATGCCCTCTTGTTTCTTTCATTTATTTTTGTTGCTTTAGCGTAGTGTTGCATGTTTTCAAGCATTCCTCTAATGTACTTGCTCATAGTTTCAAGAGATTTTGCATGCGTAATATGGTAGTTCTCATTATCATAATTGGTGTGTTGGTACTTAGCTCCACTTATGCGAATCCATGTTATTACTATATTGCATAGTTAACGACCTCCGTTTTACCTTAAATTTCTAACCCTAATCTCTCTCTTTCTCTCTCTCTTTCTCGCAAACAAACTAAATGGCATATCTTGTGACATTGAAGTAAATGTTTGAGTCGATTTCTCACCTCCCTATGTTCAACACTCAGACTCACGCTCGATTATTCTAATTAAAATTGATGTCGTAAGTGCATGCTACAAGGAACGAATTACATAAACGCATTTCTCAACGTCAGAGGATGAGTCGGACGAACAACGCTTGGAGGAAGAAGAACTAGGACGGAGGAAGGAGGATAAAGTTGGAAGAATTGGGGATAAGGTAGGACGTCGACATTGCAGGATTCGCTTTTGGAATGGGGGAGAGAAGACAGCTGGTGAGAGCTTTGCAAATAGGATGAGAAGTGGGAAAAATATTTATTTTTAACTCTAGTGGAGCTTCTTGTAGCTTAGGAGCACTAGAGAGAGCTTTAGAACATGTGTTCTTATCTCTTAGGAGAGGTGAGAAGAGAGGAAAGGGATGAAGATGAAGGAGGGGTGTAGGTGCCTTTTTATAGGTGAGGAGAAGGGCAATTTCAGCCTTAAAATTGATTATAAGGCCTTTAGTGATACATGCAGTCGTTAGTGAAGGTGAACATAGTCGTTGGGGCACGTGGAATGAGGGCCATTTGATAGAGATCCAAAGGCTCACGATGGGGTGCCTCTTTCATCGCAGCTGATGAGGTGTTTTTTTGCTTGGACTGCTCTCCTTGCACCACGTGGTGCCTTCATCTCCCTCCGATGGTGATTGCACGGCCAATTGGAGCTCAAGGCTTGCGATTGGTGGATTTTGGAGCTCGTTGGGGCTTGAACCCGCACCCCTCCTTGGGGATAAGGCTCTTGACCACTATGCTACGGTCCTTGGATTGTCAAGTGGATGAATTGATGGTCCCACACTCAAGGTCGTTGGATCTTCATCCAACGATGGGGAGAGAAGGCCTTCCATAGGTGAGGGAAGGTTGTGGTTGACCTTAGGCGACCTGGATGATGCCATGTGGCACGATCTGGGTTGTCCATCTTCAAATGCACATAGAGGATGCTACGGATATTCAATTGGATCAATTTTCATGTCGTTGGGCTACGATCGTCGATCTAGATTCATCCGTACTATTGGATTCTTCATCTGGAGCCCCAAAATATGTCACTATGTCCCCTAGTCACAGAAATAAGTGAATTATTATACAATCTATACAAGTCAACCTAAATGCAATATGATGAATGTTTTGCAATATTCACAATGTCAAATGTAATACTAAACTTAGGAACTCACATAAGTAGGCATTTTATCTTGAATAAATGTGTATTTATCACTCTCCCTTCTTTAATTGCATAAGGGAAATGAAGGGATACAATATTACCCATTGGACTATTGAATGCCAAAAAGCCCTAGATGAGCTCAAATTAGACCTTCAACTCCACCCGTACTTTCCACCCCATTATGGATGAAAAGCGGTACTTATACTTGGCCACATCTAATTGAGCTATAAATGTAGCTTTAGTATGGGAGGACATGGGAATAAAAAGACCACTCCATTATGTTAGTAAGATGCTACATAGTGCTAAATCCAACTACTTGGCTTTGGAAAAGCTAACTCTAGCTTTGGTCTTTGTAGCCAAGAAGCTACAATCGTATTTCTAGGCCCATACAATAGTGGTTCTCACATAACAAACATTGAAAAGGATACTTTTTCAATCCTTAGTGTCGACCCAATACATAAAGTGATCCTTAGAGATGAATGAGTTTGATATAAAGTATTAATGTCGACTCTCCATCAAAAGGCAAGTATTCACTAACTTCATTGTTGAGTTGACATTGCAAGAGGGAATAGAAGGTCACGATATGTGGATACTACAAGTAGATGGATCACCCTCCTCCTCAAGTGCAGGAGCTGGGTTAGTTCATGAGGGCTCAGAATAGTATATGGGGTAGTATGCAATTCATCTGAAGTTTCGAACCACCAACAATGTGGTAGAATACGATGCCCTACTGGTAGGATTACGTTTGGCAAAACTTATGGGAATGAGGCACCTCGAAGCACATACTAACTCCCAAGTGGTAGCTAATCAAGTTAATGAGACATATCAGACAAAGGGTGATTCCATGACTCAATATGCAAAGGTAGTCAAAGCCATGATGTCCAACTTTGTGTCAATCGTAATCGAGAGAGTCCCAATGGCACAAAATGCCTTAGCAGATGCTCTCGCACAATTAGCCTCCTTAATTGACAATGTAGATGAGGGAACTATGTTCCTAGAAAAGTTAGAAGCACCCTTGATAGGACCTCTTGCAGTTCTTATGATCGAGGTAGAGCAAACATGGGTTGATCCCATAAAAGAATACATACTCAAAGGGGCAGTCCCAAAAAAGATGTAAAGATCCTAATTCTTTTAGGCTAAAAGCTAATAGGTATACAGTATTGGATGGCTTACTCTACAAGAGGGGCTACTCCACACCCCTCTTAAAATGTTTGACTCCTAAAGAGGTGAGATAAGCCTTGGATGAAGTCCACTCTAGCGTTTGTGGGGATCATGAAGGCACTAAGGCCTTGACATTCAAGTTGCTAACTTATGGGTACTATTGGCTAAACCTGACAAAGGGTACAAGAGACTTTATTAAGGAATGTGATGAACGCCAACGCTATGCCTTGATACCACTCCTACCCCCTGCGAAGATGATAGTTGTGACTAGTGTTTGTGTGCTAAATAGGGGTTTAAAAATCTTGCAATATAGTCGAAAATAGCACGTGAACAAATATAATTTATCGCTCGAATATAAATCCGAGGTCGAGCACAGGGAGCAAGTGCTACAATTAATCTCAAGATCACAATTATAAGTAAGAAGATAGTAATGTAATAGCAATTTTAAGTATAAATGATATAAATAAAGATTTAAGAGTCAATGTGGCAAAAAATATTAGGGTAAAATGGTGATTTGAATCACCAATTACCCTATTACAATTATACTCAAATAATGTTACAATATCAATCAACCAAATGCCACATATAATAAGTGTAAAGTGCACTCAGAACCAACAACAGAGGCAAAGGCCTCTCTTTCTCAAGCCTCAGGGAGAGGCACAACAGAGTTCAGCACCAACACCAACAGAGGTGAAAGCCCCCTCAGGATTTGATAAGTGTTGAGAGGTAAGCAGCAGAGCAAAACCCCCCTCCCCCCTCTCTCTCTTCTTCCTTTCCCTTTCTTTCTTCCCTCAGAAATATGCTAATCAGATCCAGGTATACGAGTAACCAGATCAGAGCCCAGACCCGCATGGCGTGATCGCGGGCAAGGGCGTGTGTGCACACGTGGAGAGGGACCTCACCCTGTGCTCACTGAGGTAATGGGGCTGAGGTAGAAAATCAACTTATGTGCTACAGGAGGCGTGCCGCTTCACGATGTGGGACTATTCCCACTGGTTGCTTCGCGCTGCAGCTGCAATAGATGAAATCATCTGATTGGAGTCGAAGGGAGCTGTTGATGCTTCAATTGGAAGCCTAGGTATCTTCCTAGGAGTGGGTCGCAGCACCTAGGATCATCACGAGGAAGAACTCGGCCTGAGTGCATCAGATGGAGCCGGAAAAGGAAGCATAGTGACGGAGCTCCAACATGGGACCTGAGATAAGCAAACACGGCCTGATGACCCAATCAGATATGCTCAGGAGGATCGCCAGCCTTCGGCGAATGTGATGGTGGTCTTGGTGGTGCGCATGAGTGAGTAAGGAGGTTGGACGACGGCAGACTGTGAACGTAATGGTGGTGGTGTTCGGTACGCGATTAGGGCAAACAAACCCCTTAATTTCTTAAGGGGTTTTATTCGCATGGATGAGGCAAAGCTTTTGGGAGCGGTGGCAGTCAATTTGGTGGATTGTAGCAGGTTGTCAAGGTCACCGGAGGTATGCTGGAGACGGGGGAGACGACTACGAAGCAGGCGAGTCGGAGGTCGAAGCCGAAGTTCGAAAGTGTGGAGGGAATCAGTAGATGATGAGTCAAATGGAGTGCCTAGCAAACGAAGAGAAGGCGAAGGAAATGCCGGCTGTGATAGGTCAGCATCGGAGAAGGAGAAGGCTCCGATGAGGGAGATCGGCGAGGACGACGGAGGATAGAGACGCCTGCTGGTATGGCAAGGTGTGGAAGAACTTGAGGAAGACAATCCCACCACCTATCGTACGTGGCGGTGGGTGAAGAAGGCAAAGGAAGAAGGTCACTAGAGAAAACTTTGGAGCATGTCGAAGAGGGAACAGAGAAGAGGACTTGAGCCTAAACAGTTACTGAAGGAAGAGGGAATGCCAAGGAGGTCTTTTATAGGCCAAAGAGCGAGCCTCAAAGCTTAGAAACCAAGCTTTGAAAGCTTGAAATTCACGGAATAGGTTTATAATTTCCAAGAGTTTTCATGAACTCTTGGATGAGATTTGGAAGACAAGACCTGCCTTAGATTGAAGACCAACTCCTCAAGAATCTTCCTTCCAAATTTCGAAGGATTTCGTCGTGAAATCAGGGAGAATCTCTTGATTGAAGGTCGACGGTTCTTCGGTTCACACAATAATGGTGGTAGGGGCATTTTTGTGAAGAAGATGAAGAAGTTAGGGGGGTTTTATAATAATTTCAAAAGCTGAGGGGTTATTTGAAAGAATAAGAGTCAGACTTGGACTAAAATGCAAACTAGGTCGAAATAATCTCAGATTGGGGTCAAATTTTGATACAAACCTAATTTGAATCCAAGGAATCCAATAGTGAAGTTGGATTTTAGTTTTGAGCTCGTTTGACTAGGTAATTTATGTAAAAACCAAAATTAGGGCAATAGTGTGTCTGTGACTCTATTTTGGGTCAAAACAGGTTATGATGGTCAATTCAAAGATGCTAAACTCTAGAGAATATTTTTATATAAATTTTAGAGGGTTTATGTGAATTTTATCTCGACCAGAGCCTCAGTTAATTAAGCGGGTCTATTTTAGGATTTCAGATGTCCATTAATTCTTGAAATGCGTGAAAACCCATTTCTTCCTATATGGATGCACTTATTAGGCATTAATGACTAGGTGACCTTTAATAAAACCCTGGCATACCCCGTGGTTATTCTGTATTTATGATAAGATAGTACAATTGCAGAAATAACTTTATTTTCATCTTTTCTTCTCAAAATAATTCATTCTGCTCAAGAGACCTTCTGACTGATATGTAGGGGCTTTTATTGAATTTATAAGACTAAATTGAGCTAGTTATGGCTCATGATGGTGTTCCCATCAACTAGCCCCATACCCTTCACAAAATGGGGACTGGACTTCATTGGAGAATTCCTAGTGGCCCCAGGTTAAAATAGCTACACTCTAGTAGCAGTGGATTATTTCTCTAAATGAGTTAAGCCATAAGCTATGGTGAACCCAATGTAGAAAGAGTAATCTCTTTCATTAGAAAAGACATCATTTGTCACTATGGCGTACCTTACATCATTGTAGTAGACAATGACCCCCAATTCATCTCCAAAAGATTCCAAGACTATAAAGGAGATTGGGGAATTAAATTGAAGTTGACATTCATCACCCATCCTCTGGCCAACAAACAAGTTGAAGTTACTAATAGAACTATTGATACAAGCACTCAAGATAAAACTTGAAGACATGAAAGGAAGGTGGGCCAAGGAGCTTCCCTACATCTTATGGGGCTACCGTACAACAGCCAAGAAAGCTACAGGTCAAACCCAATCTAGTCACCCTATGGTTGCAAAGCTTGGATCCCAATAGAGATTGGTGTCCCCACCTATTGGAGCCTCTAGATTGACTCGAACCACAACTAAGAAGCCATGAAAATCCTGGTGGAGTTTAGGGGTTTTGCTTGCAATGAAGCCTTATCCAAGGCCAGTGCCTACAAAGAAACAATAAGCCACTACCATAACCAAAGGATGAAGGAGTGAGAATTCCACATAGGAGACTTGGTTTTGAGAAGGGTATAGCATTTGCCCCAGATTTGGCAAAGGGAATGTTTGCGCCCAATTGGGAGGACTCGTTTGTAAAAGGTTACGACAGCCTACCCCACTGAATCCTATAACCTAGAGCCGATAGACGGGACACATATAGACTGTAAGTGGCACGCCATAAATTTGAAAAAATACCATGTATAAGCCACGGGCCATGCGTTGTATTTTTCCAAATTTAGAAAAGTGTTTCATGCTAGAAATAGATAATGAGACAAGATCAACAATAACAATGTTTCTTTAACATTCCCCTTTTCATGCCATGGATAACAAAAATAAAGGGAGAAAAACAAAAATCTTACACTTCTAAAGTGCAGGATTACATTGAAAAACAGAAAAGGAGAGAAAAAAGCAACATGCTGCGATGAAGCTGTAACTCGTCACCAAACCCAAAAGCCATTGTGTTGATTTGGCTCCCCCAATACCCCGTGCTAGAGGAGCATCCCATGCTTAGGACAAGCTCTCTCTAGAGCCTTGGAGGTGGTGAGGAGAAGAAAGGAAGAGATGAAGAAGAAGGGAAGGTGTATGGGTCCTTTTATAGTGAAGTGAAGAGGAGGAAATCTATCCAAGGGCTATAGCGACATCAAATGTGTCGCTAAAGATCCACACCAACCAAGGCCCCAAATGTCGCTAAAGCCTACTGGCACTCATGCTGTATCCCCACTGGCATCTGTAGGAGTGCCTCCCCACTGTTTGATCAAGATCTAAAGGCGAAATCAGGTTTTAAAATAAAGCGTTGTAATATAGTTGAAATCGCTTTGAAAACAAATAGATTTTATTACTTGAAGTTTAAGTCTGAGGTCGAACACAGGGAGCAAAATAGGGTTTAGAAATCAAGAGCATAACTTTAGAAATTGAATATAATATGCAATAGAAATCAAAGTTATAGTGCAAAAAAGGGAAGCACAGAAGAGTAAAGAAATGTATGTGAACAAGCACAAAATTGGATGTCTGATTTGTGAATCAGACACCTTAAAAAATGGATGCTAGAGTGCTTTTCTTTCTTCTCCTTCTCTTCTCTGATCTCTTCACTGTCTCTGGCTGCTCTCTTTCTTCTTCTTCTTCTTCTTTCTTTCTCTTCTTCTGATTTCGTTCCTTAGCCTTTCTTCTTCAACCTTTTCTTTCCTTCAGTTGCTTCTCCTTCTTTTTCTTTCTTTCTCTTTCTCTGGCGGCTCCTTCTTCTTCTGCCTTCAGTCCTTCTTCTCTTTCTTTCTCTTTCTTCTTCAGCTCTTCAGCTCCTTAGCCTCTGACTTCAGCTTCTTCTTCAGCCTTGTCTTCTCTTTCCTTAGCTTCCTCTTCGGCCTTCTCATTCTTCTTCCTTGGCTTCAGCCGTTGGCTTCAGCCCTTGGCTTCTTCTTCTTCTCCTTTCCCTGCAGAGCAAAACCTACCCCTACCCGCGTGCACTCTCTTCTCCTCTTTCTCTCTTAGGTTCGCTCTCCCAGAACCATCGTCTCAGGTAATCAGGTCAATTACGCCCTTGGGACCAGGCCTGTCGGCGTGCAGAGGTGGGTGAGGAGTGCTAGGTTGAGTAAATGGGTCAGGCCAGGTCCGCAAAGGCAAGGTCATGGACGAGGTGGGTGAAGGGTGAGTGGGACCTCACCCCGTGGTACTGAGGCAATAAGGCCTATTCAGTTTTTCCTCTTATGCAAGTGCGGGATTCCAAAAGTTTCTGAGGTGGGACTGAATGTCCCACATTTTGTTACGTGCGTCTGCAGCAGGGAACCTCGTTCGATTGCAGCTGCTGCGAAGGTTGTCGACTCCAATCAAGGGACTGAGTGTGTGTGCGAGGGGCTTCCGCACACCTGGGACACAAGCCTTTAGCGGGAGGACCTAGAGAGAGCTCACAAGTGAGCTCCATGCTGTTCGCCAATGTCGGCGACCCTCCTATACCTGCAATCATGCAAACGGCCTCACGGCCATGTCAGAATGCTCAGGAGGCTTCACCGAGGCACCGTGAGTATACTGCGGGGATCAGCGTGGCGTGGAACTACCTGAGTGCACGTGCCTAGGGCAACCTGTGGCCGTGTGTGTGGGTGTGTTCGGGGGGTGGTTTGGGTGAGTGGCGCGGTGAGTGAAGTGAGGGGTTACATTCAGTGAGGTGTTGCGGAGCTTATGGGGTGGTTAGCGAGGCGGATGGAGGTGCGGAGCGATGGGGACGCCTCGCCGGAGGTCTGGCCGGAGGTGAAAGGGATGATGGTAGTGGAGTGCATCGAGGGGTGTTTTTGAGAGATAAAGAGGGGAAAGAGGAGTAGAAGGGAGAGGGAGTTTATCTGGGCGTAAAGAGACGAAGGGGGAGGCAGGGATGGCGGTTGGCTCGTATTGCCGTCGCTGAAGACGAAGGCGCCCAGTGGGGAGGACGGCGAGGACGAAGGGGCTGCAGAGGCGTCGGCGGGTGCAGCGCAACGCGAACGAGTGGGAGGAAGAGAAACCTGCCACTGGTACTGTGGCTAGGAGACGAGGGAGAGAGAGGGAAGTCACTGGAGCTTGATGATCCACTGGTTGGAGGAGGAAGAGACGATTTTGAGGGGTGTTTCCAGCCAATTTCAAGCTTGGGAGATGCAGGGTGACTTGGGTTTGCTTAAATAGGCCCTGGAGGTCGGTATTGTGTTTGGAAGCCAAGCTTCCAAGCAAGGGAGGTTCGCTAGAGATGGAAACCTGAAGGAGACCCGAATCTCTCATGTGTTCGCATGAGAGATTGTGTACCAAACAGAGCCTTAAATTAGGTCATACTGGAGGAGATTTCTTAGAGAATCTCCGTTTCAATTTTGAAGGGGATTCTCTAAGAGATCAAGGAGATCTTGCCTTTGCAATCTCGCCGGAGTAGGATTCCCTCCACTATAATGGTGGAGGGACCTAACTGCAAAGAATGAAGAAGAAGCTAGGGGGGTTTCTGCAGAGGTTTTCAAAAGATAGGGGTAGAAATGCAATTAAGCTGGACCTATTTGGAAAGTGGGTCAAGATGAATTCCCCTTAGGTCCAAATTTTGGTACAAACCTAATTTGGACCTAAAGAATCCAATGGTGAAGTTATATTTTTGGTTTGACCACGTATGACTGGGAAATTTACGCAAAAACCTAATTTAAGGCAAATATTTGTCTAAAACCCCAATTTAGGTCAAAATAGGTTCCAAGGGCCAATTTGGAGGTTCTAAACCATAAAGAATATTTTTCCATGATTTTTTGAGGGTTTAGGTAAATTTTATTCTGACCAAAACCATGTTAAATCAAGTGGATCTGTTTTAGGGTTACAAGAAGTCATTTAATTCCTAAAATTTACATGAACCCTTTTCTATTTGAACCAACTCACTTTATATGTTATTAACACCATTTAACCTATGTTTAGCTCATGAGAAAACCCGTTGTTGTACTGCAATGGTAAAATTATAGTTTTACCCCTTGTTTCTTGCTTTTCTTTTAGAATGATTATTCAGTGAATTAGGACCTCCAGTTGGTTATGCAGGAGCTTTTTATTCTCTTCTTTGGGTCAAAATGAGCTAGTTAGGGCTCATGATGATGTTCCCATCACCCGCTGATCGAGCCCTTTGAAGGCGCATACCCTAGCATCAAAGAGAGGTGAGAGCACCACTAGATTGGCATCAAACGGCTGACAACGCCAGCAGATGTCTTAAGTTCATGCCCGCGTATGTTCATGCATGTGATTTCATGTATTTGCACGCGTGTGCGAATCTAGCCCACGGGATTGAGCCTCGTGGAAGCTTCGTGGTCGCTTGATGAAGATCCGGCGATTGAATTTCAATTGTTGCAACGAGGATGCTTCAGCGGGATTCGACCCCACGCCATTTGATATGCAGAGAGTGCTTAGCCAATGCGCTAAGGCATCCATTGTGTTTTGAAGAGGAGAGCGGTACGAAGGTTTCTCAACCATTGGATCAAGATCCAACGGCTAGGAATGGAGGTCGCGAATGAGGAGTGGTGTGGGCGGGCACTACTGGCAGATGTTGGACGGCCTAAATGGCACCATGTGTCACCATCTGGGCCATCCATCTTATTTCTGTTGCAGAGGGTGCCACAGTGCTCGGATTGAGATGATTCTCACGTTGCTGGACTGCAATCGTCGCTCCAGATTCATCTGTACAGTCAGATTTTTCATCCAAAGCTCGTAAGGATATCTCATTGTCCCCTGGCCATTGATCTTCCTCGGATCGCATAAGGTGATACGGGATTCTGATCTAGACGATTTCAAAGACGTTAGACTCCGATAGACATATTGATCAGATCCGTATGGTCAAATCATCCATCCGAGGCCCCAAGATAAATCTCCTTCCCTCCTGGCCATAAAATGAATGCAATTAACCTAAATATACACAACTGCTCTAAATGTAGAATGATGTATGCTATGCAATATTTATACTATGAAATGCAAATCTAAACCTAACATGCATGAATATGCATTTTAACCTAATTATATGTGTCTACATCATACCCCCATGCTTATCTTTTGCTAGTCCCTAGCAAAATCAAACTATATGCTATGTATAAAATCAGAATTAGGATTAGATCGCTTAAGGCATTTGTTGTTTATTAACAAAAGGAAATTTTCAACTAACGTCTTAAACTACGAAAACTTAACAGTACCCGGGTGTCTGCCAGAATGCAGACCGCCCAAGTCCTCGCCTTGTTTGGAAAGTGAAGATACATTTTTTTGTTTTACTTCTTTTCTTTTCTTTTTTTTTTTTAACTTTTGGAGTTTGAGAGTTTCAAGATAATTTTTTACGGCTACCCGACCAACTCAAGACTCGAAAAGGACTCTAAGTACTAAGCATCTTGTGAAAAGAGTAAAAGATTCACCAGGTAGTCGCAAAAATGGACTTCGGGTTTGTACGACCCCAGGTGACCTTAAGAGTTTCTACCTAAAGGTTTATCTTTCCGAATGGTAGCTTTCTTCCTACTTAATTTTTGATGGGGTCAACACAAGGGCGAACCCAGTATATATCTCCCCGATTTATTCTACTTCCCCGCTTCTTCCTTATGTGTTTTGGGAATTATTATTCATTTTTGTGAGCTGGGCTCTGGACAACCGGCCAATGGGTTGTTACCCACGGCAACTTGCCAGTTATACTCGTGCGGTGAAGTGTGATTTTATTTTTTTTATTTTCTCCTTTTTCTATTTTTTTTCTTTTTATTTTAAGTATTTCTTTTTTCTCTTTTTTTCTAAGTAGGTGGCTTCCCTGATCGAATATTTACCTAAAAGCAATAGAATGAGTATGGTCATGTAGGTGAGCTCTGGACAACCGGCCAATGGGCTATTACCCACGACAACTTGCCAGCCATACTATTGTAGACAATTCATTAGGTACACAATTTTCATAAAAATCATCGGAAAGTGAGTTAATGCAAATAGTGTGTAGATGCTTAGACTTAAAATCCCCTCAAATCAGAGTGCAGGTTGATAAATCGTGTACTTATCATCCCAATCTATTCACCAAATTAAAGTAAAATTACTTGGCGAGGACTTGAGACTAAGTCCACATTCAAGTGGACACCCGAGCAAATTAAGCTCGAAGACCTAAACAATCTAAGTGTTCAGCTCCTATCGTATTATTTCCTAAAGTTAATAACTTCCAAATGCCTAGTTCTCTTCTCCTAATTTCTTTCTTCTTTTTTTTTAAGAAAATAAAAATAAAAGAATTTCCACGGAGTTAACAAAATGATTTCAGGAATTGATTATCCACCCCCCCATGACTAAATGATGCAATGTCCTCATTGTAAAAACAAAGACATGAAAAGGGTGGAGTAAATGGAATATCACCTGAATTTCATGAAAATCTGATCAGCTCCGCGGAGAGAAGAGAGTATACACACACGCTCAGTTTAATGCCTTTAGCTAGGCATAAAATACATACAAGGAAGAAATGGAGAATTCACAAGTGTAGGTCAGAATCAAAATCAAAGGATTAATCCTTTGACCTGCCAGCAGAAGATGTCCACAGATGTGGACCAAGTTATGGTGCAGACCTATGTCCTAGGGTCGAGTAATTCTAAGGTTCTGCACAAAAATCACCTAGAACCTAAGATTGTTGTATATGCGGGGTCGGGTCTGCAGTTTTGTGGTACGCAACCCAAGACTAAAGTGTTGGACAAAAGGTAGATTTGATTCACTAGGTTCAAATGTCCACTCAACGTTCAGCTCAGAAAAATAATCAGTTATTTCAAGCTTGGGTTGCACGAGAAAGATATCATAAGGGTCCTGGTAGAAAGTAGGTGGTTTTAGGTCAACAGGAACCCTTAAATCCAAACTTGTCATTCCCTCAGAATTAACCTCCCATATTTTCATTTCCACATTTCTATCCTCTAACATCAATGTTTCCAGGACCTCCAAATCGTTGTACACCCCATCTAAAGTACCCAAATCCAACAATTGTGGCTCAATCAAGATTGACTTGGGTCTGGTGATCTCAAAAATATCATAATTCAGCTCATTAGGGTGTAGTTGAGCAGTGGGACTACTGATTGAATCATCAGGATTTGGATCGTCCAAGTTAGCCCCAACATGATCATAATTTCAATAATCGGGCTATCAAAAGGTTTGTCATGCTCCTCAAGCCCGTTCGTCTCACTAAAATCCTCTTCTTTAAGCTCAAGTGAGACTTCACCTAAAGATTCTTCATCCTCAAAGTCAAAGAATTCTTGATCCTCATTTATATATGTCTCAAAACCATATGTCATTTCATGGTCCATGGAGACATTTTTTGTCGTTCCCTAGCTCAGGGATCTAGGGTGAAGCAATCGGTTCATTCTCAATGGGTTGCTCTAGCCCAACCAGGTCATCCCTAGTCTCAAAACATGTATCCCCCCGACAAGCACCTGAGCAGGTTCAGACATTGGCTCTTCTAAAGGGGGTTCAACTTGAGAATCATCCCAAGATTGGACTAGGGCAACTACAAATTTCATCCTCAACCTCAATAATTTCCCAAGTAGAAACTCACCCAGGCCCCTATCCCTAACATTTTGAAGCAAATCCAATAAAAAGCTATTCAGCTCATCAATCATTTTTATCATAGGCTCCAATGCTTCAATGCATGGTGTTGGCTGGGCTTCTAAAGATTGTATGGTGTTCCTCAAGTTAGCCAACACCTTGTCTTGGATCTGGTTCACTTGAACCGAATGATTCGGTTTAGGTTTGGGTGGGTTTGAGTTAAATATAGGGGTGTCAAGATATCGAGGTTCTCAGGTCCCTTCCTGATAGTAGGTCGTCTCGAGTTGTTCAAAGAATGGAGGTGACCTATATTCAGTGGAAAATTGGGGAGGGTAGATGTTATAATCATCATATCCTTCCTGATTGTAGATCAGGTTGGTTTGATCACCGAAGGATGAAGATTTATAATCACTGTAGCTCTGGGAAGGATAGTAATCATAGTCTTGTTATCCAAGGTTAGGCCTTGGACACTGAGGTCCGATATTGTATCCCCCATCAAAGTTATCCCGGCTAGTAGATGAGTAATTATAAGTCAAGTCGGGATAGTAATCATCTTGGGTATAAGTGGTGGTAGGAGGGTAGGATGGGAAATGAGTGTAGGATGTGGAAGGATACATGGTAGAATAGGAGGGGAAATCAGAAGAAAGAAACGAGCCCTACAATACAAGCAATCAACCCTGTCCTTAGGTGGGTTAGCCTAAAGACCTACAGACTCCCAAGACCCGTCTTGAGATTATAACCGATTTGGTCTACTTTTATCTGGTCAATCCAACCAGTTAGAAGGAGGGGCTGGGGAGAAGGTTCTTCCTTTGGCTTACGCCTCTAGTTCCTAGTGTACTCCCCAACTACGGTCGTTTGACGCTACTCCCCTAGCTAGACATCAGATGGATATGATGAGCACCTCATCACGAACCCTAACTAGCACTTTTTGACCTAATAAATTGAACAAAAGCTCCTACAAAATCTAAAGGGAGGCCTAAATCTGGGAATTACAAATCTGAGAATAAAATAATTCACAAGGGGTAAAACTGTAATTTTACCATTGCAATGCATAAATGAGATTTCTAAGGGTCTAGACACAGGTCAAATGGGCTTACTAAGAGAAAAAGTGGGGTGGTTTGATCAGGAAAGGGTTATGACAAAATCTAGGAATTAAATGACATTCTGTAACCCTAAAACAAACTCACTTTAATTCACAAAGTTTCAGACAAGATAAAAATCAATTAAATCCTCTAAAATTCATGAAAAAATATCCCCTAGGGTTTAGAACCTTCAATTTGGCCTTTGGAACCTATCTTGACCTAGATTGAGAACCATACCCAATTTTTGACCTAATTTAGGTTTTTGTGTAAAATGTTTGGTCAAACATGGTCAAACCTAAAATCCAACCTCACCATTGGATTCCTTAAGTCCAAATTAGGGTTATACCAAAATTTGGACCTAAGGAAAGGTCACCTTGACCCACTTTACAAAACGGTCCTCAACAATTACTTTTTGACCCTTAACTTTTTGAACTCTTGCAGATACCCCTACTTTTCTCGTCTCTTTCTTCAGAAAGGTCCCTCTACCCCCATCTACGCAGGCCATACCTCTGGAGAATTTGCGCGGAGGAAGGTGCTGTGCAGACCTGGGGAGCCGGCCCCAGATTTGAAAGGACTCCTTGCGTTGTCCTCTTCTGCATGGACCGGCTCCCATGCCCTGCCGGCCACCATACCTCTCGCGCAAATGCTCGAGAGGTATGGGTCTTTTTTCGACCATGCCTCCGGTGAGGAGCCCACGTCTCCTCCTCGCGTTTCCCTCCCGGCCAGCACCTATTTAAGGAACGATAGCCCCTGCCGCTTCCTTCAAGCTCGACTTGGCCGAAGATTTCTCCCCAATTCATCTCCTCCTCCAGTCAAGAGTCCAGCGAGCTCCGGTGAGCCCTCCTCTTTTTTGTCGCTCTGCCACAATACCAGTGGCAGAGCTACCTTCACCACCTTCCTCCGCGTCATGCAACACCCGCACATGCGCCTCTAGCCCCGTCGTCGTCGCCGTCACTCCTCCCTGGACATCGTCTTCTTCGGTGACAGCAGGTACAGCCTCTGCCGATTCTCCCCCCTTTCGTCCACTTAGTTAGGTTAGATTTATTTCCCCTTTCCCTTCTTCATTTCCCCCTTATCTATTTCCTAAATCACTCATTGCCACACGCCGACCACCATCACCTTTTCCACCTCCGGCAGACCACCGGCGAGGTGTATCCACTGCTCCACACGTCCACCCACCTCACCAAACATCTCACAAGCTCCACCATCGACCGCTAAATACTTTCCACCCACTCACAGGCCGCCTGCACTGCCCCACACTTCCATCGACCTAACCCACCTCCATGGCCATAGGGCAACCTAGGCACGCATGCCTAGCCCACCCCGCGACCAGCTACCCCCGCCTCACCTTCGCCGTGACACGGTGAAGTTTTCCTCTGATCTGACAGGACCTCAAGGTCGTATTTGTGGTTTCAGGGTCATGACGTCTTCCACCATTAGCGCAGGAGCTGAAGCTTGCTTGAAGCTTCGCGCAGCACCCAGCACCCCAGGTTGCAGGGTCCAGAAGGCGTAGAACCTCCTCGCAAAATCACCTAGGCCCTCACTTGCCACTAGGGGCCTCAGCTGCGTTTGCAATCGGGCAACGACCTCCTGCGGGCGCCAGCAGAAGCTGGTGGGACATTTAGTCCCACCTCGAAAATTTGCAAGCAGGAGCACACGCATAAATTGAAATTGTGTTTCAGGCTTATCGCCTCGAAACACAGAGGGGTGAGGTCCCTCGCCCCCCCTGCCACGCCTCGTCTGCGACACTTACCCTGAGGACCTGGCACCCGGATCCGACTAACCCTGCCTGTGCACACTTCACACACCACCCACGCCGGTGCGCTTAGTCCTGGGCGCGTCACCTGACCCACATACCCGATTAAAGCTCTAAGAGAGCGAACCCTGGAGTGAATTTGAGAAAGAGAGAGACGTGGGGAGGGTAGGGGTTAGGTTTTGCCTAACCGGTTGCCTATGTAGGGAACAGGAGAAGCAAGGGAACAGCTGCGTGGACTTAGCCGCAAGAGCTACAGCCAAAGAGAAAGAAGAGAAGGAGAGCAGCAGAGTAAGCAAAGGAGGAGGAGGAAGATGGCACTGTAGCCGTAGAGGAGCTGAGGCAGAAGGAGAAGGAAGAAGAAGTCCAGAGAAGAAGAGAAGGACGTGGTGCAGCAGAAAGGAAGAAGAGAAAAAGAAGCAGCAGAGAAGAAGAACAGAAGAAGAAGCCAAGAGGGAGAAGAAGAACCCACGGCAGCAGCACTGTAGCAACTGGCATTTAAGTCGTCTGACCCTTGGAGTCAGACGTCTAAAAAGAGAAAGAGAGAAGCAGACAAGAGAAAAAGAAGAAAGATAAAAGAAGAAGACATCTTTTTCCTTTCTTTAGTCTTTTGTAAAATAGTATATATATTGTAAATTGTGATTTCTTTACGCTTCTAGAATCAAGTGTTCCTCTTTGAGTTCGACCTCGGAGATTTTCTATTTTCAAGTAATAAAATAAAATATAATACAAACCAGTCCCTCGCGGACCAGACCAACAGAAGTAGATTAATCGAAAAAAAATCTCAGTCTGAGCCCCGAAGAGCGAATCAATCCTTAAGGCCAACATCTACTCATTTTTAATTAGGTTTGGGTTGATTGTGCTCTTAGAGCGTGATGGGCCCTTTAGATGGGTTGTGCCCTTAATGATCAATTCAAATGTGAGTGTGTGCACAACCAGGGTTTTCAAACAAGGTTATTTGATGATGTGTCTTTTAAGGTTTAACCTTGTTTAGTAGCTTCTAGGATTTGATCTTTAGGTGTATTCAATAAAGGTTCAGTAGAACACTCGAGGTTTTGAAAGCACTGGTGATGATATATTCCTTTAGAAATCAGAAAAAAATGTAGAGTGCCTGGTTCAGCCCTAAAGTTCAACCCTAAGTGGCAAGCTACTTGATTGATCGCTTATATCTTAAGTGGTGCAGCCCAAACAGTTCAATCAATTGGCCTGTTACACCACTTGTTAAGGCATACACGAATGATTGACTTATTCATATTTCTACTCACTTATGTGTGTGTTACGTTGAAGTGTACCGGGTCCACAGGTGAGATCCTGGGTTAAGTAGTAGAATCAAAGTGATTGTGTGCCTTAAGATTAGAAATTGTGGGTGTTAAGTGTGTCTCTTTTAAGTTAATCCCACAAGAAGAGAAGAGTATATTCTTTTCCATTTTTTTATATATGCAAGGGTGAGATGAGTGGAGGTGGCAAACAAGACAAAAAATTTCTATCCTAGGGTTCGTGAAAACACCTAAGTAGATTAGGTCTTGATTATTAAGGTGACGAAACGAACTAATGGGTGGGGAAGTAGGGGGAAACTTACAGAAATCTCTACCCACACTTTACTCCAATCTACCACCTTCAGCTCCTTGATCGAGTTCTTGCAAGATAGTGAATTGAAGAAGAAAGATAGGTTACAAAAATATGTAAGTAATGTGGAGAAACACGAAAAGAACCAAAGAGCATTGCCTCCCCGGCAATAGTGCCAAAATGATAGCGACGGATTCGCACGCGGAAAGGGTTTGGGTGTGGAAAACCTGTCGTCGTAGTTCGATTCATGAGAAAATCCTTGATTAGATAAAATTTATAACCGAAACTCGAAAAGTGAGTCCCAGGTCTAACACGGGGAAGCAAACATTTGGTTTTGAAAAATACGAGTTTCGTTTTTATTTGTTTTTGTCATTTTTGTCTTTTCTAAGTTTTTTGGTATTTTCAGCAAGCAAGAGATTAGGTCGATGAATTCTTATCTAACTAATCTACTAGCAAACTATGAGAGAGAGAGAGAAATAATCACATATATCTCAACATGTGTTTCTACAACTATGAAAGTGGGAAAGATTACACTACTAAAGCAAAAAGAAAGATATAGGTGAGAGAATCCCCCTCGATGGTTACTCGGAGGATGACTCGCTCTGACGTCACCTGGAGGAAGGTGGTGAGGAGTGGGACAAACAAGGACAGAGCCAGAGGACGGAGGGCAGGGCAGGATGGCGTCGCGGCGAGGATCTTCTTCCCAAAGGAGGTGAGAGGACGGCCGCGAGATGCTCCATGAATGGGGATGAGGGGTGGGAAAAATATTTGATTCTACTCTAGAGGAGCATCCCGTGCTTGGGACAAGCTCTCTTTAGAGCCTTGGAGGTGGTGAGGAGAAGAAAGGAAGAGATGAAGAAGAAGGGAAGGTGTAGGGGTCCTTTTATAGTGAAGGGAAGAGGAGGAAATCTGTCCAAGGGCTATAGCGACATCAAATGCGTCGTTGAAGATCCGCGCCAACCAATACCCCAAGTGTTGCTAAAGTCTGCTGGCGCTCGTGCTCTATCCCCGCTAGCATCTATTGGAGTGCCTCCCTGCCGTTCAATCAAGATCTGAAGGCTTAGGCTCACCCGCTGATTGCATCCTTTGAAGGCGCATACCTCTAGCGTCGAAGAGGGGTGCGAGCACTACTGGATGGGCATCAGATGGCTGACAACGCTAGCGGACGTCTTAAGTTTGTGCCCATGTACGATCGTGCGTATGATTTCACGTGATCGCACGCGTGCGTGAATCTAGCCCATGGGATTGTGCCACATGGAAGCTTCGTGGTCGCTCGATGAAGATCCAGCGGTCGAATTTCAATTGCTGCGGCGAGGACACTTCAGCGGGATTCGACCCTACACCATTTGATTTACGGAGAGTGCTTAGCCAATGTGCTAAGCCATCCTTTGTGTCGCAAAGAGGAGAGCAATGTGAAGGTTTCTCAACCGTTGGATCAAGATCCAACTGCTGGGAATGGAGGTCGTGGATGAGGAGTGGTGCGGGCAGGCGTAGCTAGCCGATGTTGGGCGAGCTAGATGGCACCACGTGGTGCCATCTAGGCCATCCATCTTCTTTCTGTTGCAGAGGGTGCCACGGTGCTCGAATCGAGATGATTCCCGCATTTTCGAACTGCGATCGTTGCTCCGAATTCATCTGTACGGTCAAATTTTTCATCCGAAGCCCATAAGGATATCGCATTGCCCTCCTGGCCATTAATCTTCCTCGGATCACATAAGGTGATACTGGATTCCGATCTAGACGATTTCGAAGGCAATAGACTCCGATCATCATCTTGATCAGATCCGTACAATCAGATCATCCATCTGAGGCCCCAAAATAAATCACCCCTCCTAGCCATAAAAAGGATGCAATTAACCTAAAATATACACAACTACTCTAAATGCAGAATGATGCATGCTATGCAATATTTATACTATGAAATGCAAATCTAATCCTAGGAACATGCATGAATAGGCATTTTAACCTAATTAAATGTGTATACATCACCTAGCCATATCAATAACCTGCACCGATGAAGCTGGTGCAGAAGTAGAACCAATGTTAATGGAAGGGGGTTCAGCACCCCCACCTTAGCAACATGACAACAAACCCTTCCAAATGTAAAGCCTTAAACTCGAATTCCAAAGTCATTTTGGTTGTAAACATGTCAAGATGAACCCGTTGACACTTGTTAGGCGAGAATTGGGTTTGTAAGCCTCAAAAATGAGGAAAACATGTAATTAGGTCAAACTCGGTCAACCCTTGATGAAACCTCTCTGAAATATGTCATATTTGATACCTTTCGATTCCCTCATTGGAAGCTTTTCAATAATACTTTCATGAAAATCCGAGGTCCATAGCAAAAGTTATGCGAAAAATATGATAAATGGACGTGAGGCTTAATTAAACTAGTAAATTAGGGGTATTTTGGTCATTTTGGGTTTCCTGAACCTAATTAGGGTTAAGAAATCTATAAAAGGCCTAGTTAGGATTAATTGGCCATCATTAAGTCCCTCTAACGATGTGCACTTCGAGGGAAAAGCAAAAGAGGGAAGAGAAAGGAGAAGAAAAAGAAGAGGAAAGGAGGAAAGAGAAGGGAGATCGAGAGGAGAGAGAGAGCGTGCACCCCTTCTCTTCCATGTGCAGGCATTATAGCAGGTGCAGGGGGGTCAACGTGAGTCTTTGGCCAATGAAGTTCCTACTCATTTGTGGGAAAGCTGCATTGACTAGTTGACTGCGAAGGTGAAACGCATGCACGAGGAGGCGGGATAGTGTGGTCTCGCGTACGCACATGGGGCGCGAAGCATGAGTTTGCGAGAAGCACGGGGACACTGATGTCAACTCTAATGCGCACAGTGTTACGACCCGAACCCATTAGTGATCATCCATTGCATAAACATAGAATAACAATTTCATTCACAACACATTATGTCATAGATATGAATGAAATAGTAGGAAAAGCTAAAATGGAAAAGATATCACTAGAATAATAATAGTCATCAAATGTACTACTATGTAGCTGAAGAAAATAGAACTAAAGTATTAGAAGGAACTAATACAGAGTACTAAAGAAAACTGAAAGGGAAAAACACTAAAACTAAGAAACTATGACTACAATTACTAGACTAAGGTGCTGCACTCAAACCAGCACTGTCAGCTCCTACAGTCGCAGAGTTTGACTACATCTCAGCAAGACCTGAGTATAGAGTCCATAGAAATGTCAGCAAACGTTGAGTAGAGTAGCAAAATAGAAAAGAAAGAGTAAAGCTAAGCAAGTACAAGAAGCAAAGAAAATAGGTATTGTCCTCAATTATTTAAGTTTTTCTTTTATTTAATCTCATTACCTTGTCTTCACATATTTTAATCGTTTCTGTTTAAATCAAGTTCCTTAGAAAGCTAAAGATCTTGCTATGGTATCCTAGATGATATATTACATATGGTACACCTCCTTGGTCGAGGGGACAACCTGTACATCCCCAACCACCTAGTTAACCATCACGGGGTCTTAGCTAATGAGGTGAAGTAGTGACAATGGTTTGTGTGGTAAACATGCAGAGAGCTACCCCGCACTTATACACAACCAATCATTTCCACTACAAGATACTAAAACAAATAGCTCCAACCTCTCATAATAGTAGCGCACACCCAAGCACCCAGCTACCTAGTTGGCCAAAACAACCTAACAAAATGAGCCATACGGAGCCTAACTCACTTCCTAAGTCAGTCTCTACCCCTAGCAAGTATAGCCGATCATGCCGTTGATACCAGGCATGAGTATTGACTTTCAAAAAACCCCTCAAGGTTCAAGTTATAAAGTAATTTCCATCTATCAATCCCCATTTTCATTCAATATTTCCGTTCATGTTTCCAAGCAAGGCAAATAATTATATTCTTTCTTCCTTTTCAAAAATTCTTTAGAAAATCCCCAATAAATTTCATATATCAAAATTTGGCCCATTTCCTTTTATTCACAAGAGGTTATTAGGTTAAGCACTGAACAAATGTTAATATCTTATATACGTGGAATAATATGCAAGGAATTTCTATTCCAATTATTCATGTAAAACAATAGATTTCCTAACCATTGATAATTTTCACCATTTACAAAAATTAATTAGATAACTTCATTCGATGATTTAATTGATCAAGTGCCGTTCACAAATATTTAGGACATCAAGTACTCAGCAAGAAGAATTACGATTCTCAAATGGGCTTTCAACCATGCAGTGAAAATTTTGGGAAAAGAATGGTAGAGCTACTCTACCTATGGTCACGAGGGGTCACAGTGACTCCGAAGAAATAGGTCGGAGGCTTCTCGAACTCCACGTACGCTTCGGGCATCCAACTCCAATTCCAGACAAGAGATTATGTTTAAAATATAAATACTTAGAGGTAAAAATGTAATTTACCACTTCTAATGAGAAAAAAAGGGTCTCACTAAGTCAAATTTTGTGTCAAGGAAAATCCAACGACGAGTGGCTCGTTGAAATTGAACTTCTAATGACTCCTGAATCAATCAATCAAAAAGGGCTACTATTAGGAACTAAAATGGAATATAAAAAATTTACAATTTTCTCCTCACAATTGAACATAACCCCTTCTCTTCTTCTCTTCCTCTCCCCCATATCTTCTCCATTCCTCCCCCCATGCATGCTTGTAGACATGCCCTCCATTGCAGTTGTAGGCTTCCACCGCACCGACCAGTCGTGGTGACAACCTCTGACCTCGCTGCAACTCGTCGGCCCTTCGGCGAGCCTCCGGCACTGTCATCTTCACCAACCGGATATGCCCCCCCAACCCCCCCACCCCTTACCTCCCTTACACATAGGCACCATTGTGTAAAACCCACTAACGACCAAGACCTAAGGCAAGTCGCTAGCCTTCAATTCTCTTGCGCACATTGTTGGTTTCCTAATCGGGCTTTCTACGAACATTGTCATTGCCTTCATCCTCCTAGTTGCCGCCTCCTTCCTATTAATTGGCTACCATCACATCTTCTTTCTTCTTCACCTTCTTCGCTACAACACAACCCATAACCGGTGGTGCAACAGTAGATAAGAAAGAGAATAGATTACCAACACCACATGATTCCTGCCATTAATGTCCGTGCTCGTGTCCTAGTAGTCGTGAGTGGCCTTGTTGTCCTCCTAGTTCCCCTACGCATGTGGACAAGGAGGTCAAGAAGAAGAAGAGCTTCTTGGTCTCCCGATTGGGAATTTCTTTTTCCTTTTTTTTTGAATGCATAAGGTGTGGGCTTGAAGTGGCAGGGTGGAACCTAGGGTTTTAATTTGTAGTACCTCAAAACATGTGCTAGGGCTTTAGGAACCATTGACAAGGCATGCGCGCCATTGGTTTGGTTGGCATGTGCCCGTGTTCCCGCAAGATCTATTTTCCATGCAACATTCACTATACATCTTGGAATTCTCCAAAATTGGTCATCCAAAATCAGGTTTGGGTTTGGATTTTGGGTCATAACACACAGGTAGTGCAGGCATACGGTAACTACGAACCTCAAGGTCATTGATCATTTTGTGTTTCATTTCACATTTAGGATTCATTCAAGGGTCAAACAACCTCTAATTTTCGTCTTCTTCAGAAATCATCTCAACGCATACTATGTTGTGGTAAATCTTAAACTTTGTTTTGAAAACTATTTTGAGTGTAAAAATTATCAAAAATCCCCTGTTATGATTTTGACCCATTTTTCATGTGTCCTTACCCAAAGTTAGTTCTTAGAGCATGTAGCGTTGGTGAAAATACACCACGATCATTGATTTTGATGATAACAAAATACTTGAGATTTAACATTTGCACTGAAGATTAAGATCTTAGGATAAATGCAAATGAAAGCAAGTGTGAAGGAGTTCATGCTCAAGTCCATAGAATTCGAAGGAGGTTACTGGAAGATCAAAAGCATCAAGGAGCACAAAGTTGGAGCTAAAGCCTTAACATACTAAACATATAGGCTTCAGTCGACCCATCTTCATTCTAGACATCTATACTTAGTTTCAAATGCCTAAAGACATTATCAAATATACAATATAATGTCATTGGGCTTTGTCAGAACACAACCTTCTCAAAACCCTTAACTAATATTTTATTACTATTCCCAGATGTCCAGAACCCTCTCCAAACATCTAATAAGTAGACGTTAGATCGACTCTGACTCAAATCTTGATTTGTCAGACCTAAGATTTTAGTTAGCTTCTCAAGAAATCAATTCTCGACGGTTACCTGTTTATCGCGAGAATCGTCGTTTTAGAAATACACGTCATAGCATAGGACAAACATCGTGACAACACATAAATTTATAAAACTCGAAATCAAGAATTGAGTCCGAGGTCGTTTGCAAGGAGCAAATTAGAAATTCAATCACTAATCGCAATTATCAAGAGAGATATGCAAATATAATTAAAATATTGCTTAATATAAATCAGAATAATATTGCAATAAAATCAGGAATCAGAGGACAAAAATATGGGGTTAAAATGGTGGTTTGGACCACCAAATTAACCCTAATGTTTAAGCTATGCAATTATCTTAAATATTTCAACAGTACTTTCAACCACTTCTCAAAAAAATCTATAGTAGCACCAGATCAGAATCAGTGCAAGGCCTCAGACGACATGAAGAGAGGTCAGATGCTTTACAGTCACAAACCTCAGCAATGCTAAGGCATAGTAGTAGCAACCACACAGAGGCGTAAGGGCCTCTCAAAGCTCATCATGGCCAAGTGTTGAGAAAGGAGGAGGCATGAATCCCGAGGTGCAAAATGCTGCCCCTTCTCCTTAGATTTCTTTCTTTAGAACCAAGTCGGACCCAGGTAATCAGACACAAACCCACACCCACCACCGTGCATGGCAAGCAAGGGCACGTGCGTGAGGCATGTGAAAGGGACCTCACCCTGGTGCATTCGAAGACGACCGAGTGAGGGTAGCAAATTGACTTATACACTGCAGTGAGCTTCAACGTCCTTGATGTGGGACTAAATTTCCACTTTCTTCGCATGCTGCAGCAACTGAGGTTTCTCTACAAATGACATCGCTTTTGCTTCTTACTCCTTCGATTGAGATCCCAGAATGCTTTGTGAGTGTGGTGAGTGGCTCTAGGAGTTGAACTGGAGTACTGAGGTACACAAACCATGGTAGTTGATAACAAGAAGAAGCGGAGGTCATAACAGCTGCAGTGGGGGTACCTAAAATGCAAAATACATGCCAAATGCCCCAATCAGTATGCTCAAGAGGTTCGTTGTCCCAAGGAACACGGTGGAGGTGGGATTGAGGTGAATGGAGGTGGGTGGTGCTCGGTTGATGTAGAAGATGACAGCTATAAGTGGGTAAGTTCAGTGAGGAGTAGGAGAGATCAAAGCCCCAAATTTCTTTGGGGCTTTTGATCAGTGAAGTGAGGCGATGCTCGTGGACTCGGTGGCAGGTGATTTTGTGCAGTGGAGTGGTCGTGCGGCGTCGCCGGAGCTTCGTCGACACCAAGGAATATGACGGAGTGCAATGGAGTGATCACGTGGTGTCATCAAAGCCAAGTTATGGAGCTGGCTGGAGGAGGAGAAGAGGAGGTTATTCCAGTTCAGACTAGGCTAAGGAGAACAGCCTGGGGTCGGGGGCTTTTTATAGAGCTCTAAAAGGAGCTCAAGAATGAGGAAAGAGGCATGGAATTCTTGATATTTCAAGGAAAAATATCCCCTTAAATCTTGAGCTTGCCTAGGCTTTAGAGATCTCCTCAGAGTTCTTGATTGGGTGCAAATGATCGGGAATTGCTTGAGGGTCAATCTCTCCAATTTTGGGGAGATTTAGCTCTGATTTGAGGGAGAAAATCTCCCTTGAATCTCGGTTGAGAAGCTACATTCACAACAATGGTAGTAGAGACCGATTTTAAGAAAATGATTAGAAGTTAGGGGGGTAAATGTAATAAATCTAATAGTGTGGGGCTTAAATGTGAAGACCAAAGATTTTTAGGGACTGAATTGCAAACTAGGTCAAGATGGACTCTAATTAGGTCCAAATTTTGGTACCAACCTAATTTAGACCCAAAAAATCTAATGGTGTAGTTGTATTTTATTTTTTACCACGTTTGACTGGGCAATTTGCATAAAAGTTCAAATTAGAGTAAAATCCCGTCTGAAACTCTGTTCTAGGTCAAAATGGGTTTAGATGGTTAAAACAAATGTACCAAACCTCTTAGAATATTTTTATATGAATTTTAGGAGGTTTAGATGAATTTTATCTTGACCAGAACCTCTTCAATTTAAGCCAGTCTGAAATTAAAGTTTTGTGTGCAGTTGTAGTTCTCGAAATGTGTAAAACCCTGTGTCTGTCAATGTTGACCCACATTTTGGACTTTGGAGCTCATTTGACCTTCATTTAACATCTAAGTGACCCTGTGGTTAATTTGTGTTTGTGATGTGCTGTTAAAATTACAAAATTAACCCTAATTTCCTGTTCTTCTCTCAAATAAGAAAAATACGAAATTACAACCCTTAGATGATTATGTAGGAGCTTTTATCAATCATACCTGACTAAAAGTGTCTAGTTAGGGCATATGATGGTGTTCCCATCATTACCCTTAGTTCTAGACATCCAATAACATATCCAAACATCCTATAAACATCTGACGGCTAAACTCTAGATCCCTATTTGAATCTGATCACTTCCAAGAACAAACTCGCTTAGTTTTACACGTCCAATAATTCATCCAGATGTCTTATAATAAGAAATTAGACGCCGACCCTTTGACACTTGATCGTTGTTTGGATCTGAGCAATTCTAGGAAATCCATCTTACAGTTTTACATGTCTATAAATCCTTTCAAACGTCCAATATGTCCTTATTAGACATTTGCTTTTGCTGTCAGACTTAATTATGACCAAATTTGGTTTGGATTTTGACTCAATCTTATGGGATTTGTCTCCAATAGCTAAGAGCCTTCTCCTAAGCCTTCTTGAACTTTCATAAGAACTCTATAAATAGAGGGGAACATCTCCTTTGCAAAAAACAACAAAGAAACAATGCTTTCCACCAATATACACACTTTTTGTAAGAGATCAAAAGAGGAGAAACTTTGCTATTACCCTCCAAGCTTCTAACCACACATTAGAGAGCACCGAAACAATGCACTGTTAGTGCAAGTACACCACGATGATTAATTTTGATGATAACAAAGCAATTGTGATTTAACATTTGCATTTGAGTTTAAGATTTCAGGTTAAATGCAAGTGAAAGCATGTGAAGGAGCTCAAGCTTAAATCCATGGAGGAATGGAGGAGCTCGATGAAGGAGAAAAACATCAAGGAGTGTAATGATGGAACGTTGGACTTAAAACTTGAAGAAGAAGGAGATATGAAGAATAGAACTTAGAAATTAAGCATTATTGTAATCTTTGTATCTTGTTGTTTCTCTTTTTATTTTCTTTAGATTCACTGTTAAAGAGCTCAAATATATTAACCTAAGTCCTAAGAACACTTACACATCCTTAGGACACTTAGGCATAACCTAGAGAAAAATTAGAAAAATCAAAACAGTAATCAGACTTCTCAATGAGACGTCCAACACTACATTTAGATGTTTGATAATCACTTTTAAGTCATCTGATAGATTTACCAAGCATCCAATTACCAAGACCTGGAACACTTAGTTTATGATACTTAGTGTTCAAACATTCATACCTATTTCCAGATGTCTATGCTTTGATACAAACGTCTGATAACCTTATCAGATGTCTAATAAAAGGACCATTGGCTTATTGATACCTTTGTCAAACCAAAATCCTCTGGAAATACATAGGAACTATTTTATTACTTTTTTCCAAATGTCCAGAGAGACATCCAGACGTTTAATAAAGAGATGTTAGACCTAATCTGACCTAAATCTAGATTTGTTAAACCAAATTTAACTGTTAGCTTCTCAGGAAATCAATTCCCAAAAGTTCCCTTTTATCTCAGACGTCCAACTTGGCTAGACATTTAGGAGACATTTAACCATCACACACTAGATCCTTATTTCTATCTAATCCAATCCAAAAGCAAACCCACACTTTTTAGATGTCCAAAAATACCATCAGATGTCTTAAAATACACATTCAGATGTTTGATCTTTGTTGATAAGAACACTGTTTGGATCCAACCAATTCCAGGAAACCCACCCTACAGAATTAAACATCTGA
Source organism: Thalassia testudinum (assembly GCA_037157565.1). NCBI lineage: Eukaryota > Viridiplantae > Streptophyta > Magnoliopsida > Alismatales > Hydrocharitaceae > Thalassia > Thalassia testudinum. The sequence continues at coordinate 56,904,568 of JAZHRO010000002.1, forward strand.
AAATCCAGTCAGATGTCTAAGATACCTTGACTAGACATCTGATATTGCTGTCAGACTCATTTATGGCCTAATTTGTTATTGATTTTTACCCAATTTTGGGAAATGCCTCCAACAGCTAGAAGAAGGCCCCCAAGCCTTCTTGAACCTTCCTAAGCCCTCCATAAATATACTAGAGGCCCTCCTTTGTTAGATACACCATTGAGATAATACTTTTCACCTTTTAAGTGATTGAAAGAAGAATTCATCTACAAGAAGATCAATTCTTGCACTCTAAGCTCAACACTCTACATCCGAGGGCATCGTATTACTACACACTTACGCTTATTCACTTCCATCTCAGGGAAGATCTTTTAACTTGTAGGAGCTTAGCTTTGATTTATATTTTGGGCTCTATAGGTTGTTGTATTTCTGTCTTGTTTTTGGTCGGGTATTCGCGTGGCAAATTCTCGTCTCCTTCATAGGACAAAATACTCTTTGTGAAGAAGAGTTGAGATACACTACCCTAAGGTTAAGGTGGTGTGGTTGTATTGAGGTTGTATCACCCTTGTTTAAGTAACACATCTAGTGGATCATCTACTCATAGATCAGAAAATCCTAAGTTGAGAAGACTTAGGTGATTATTTTTACCCTTGAGGTTTCCACCTAAAAATCATTGTCTCATTGTGGTGAATGTTCTTTGTGTGATTGCTTCTTTTTAGATATCATCTTCAATTACACTATTCACCCTCCACTAGTGAAACCTTATGCACTTCCACGGCATTACACTTTCATCTCAGAGAAGACTCTTAAGCCTATAGTAGCTAAGTCTCCATTTACATTTTGTGGCTCTATAGGTTCTTTTGTATTTTTATTGTTGATTGGGTATTCGCATTGCGAATTTTCGTCTTCTCGTGATACAAAATACTCTTCATGAAGAAGAGGGGCTTCAGGTACACTACCCTCGTATAAGTAGTATTGTATTGAGGTTATGTCACCCTTGGTTTAAGTGGTACAATTAGTGGATTTGATCAACTAGGTCGATCGAGAAAATCCTAAGTCGGGAAGACTTAGGTGGCGACTTTTACCCTTAAAGCTTCCCCATAAAAATTTATTATGTATTATGGTGAATGTTTTTTTGAATCTTAATTTTGCAAATTATCTAGCATTCTATTTACCATACTATTCACCCCCTCTAGTGCAAACTTACATGTAGATCCCCAGAAGAGTAGTGAGAGACCTGGGGCACACATTTTGAAATAATTGTGACCCCCTAGTGACATTAGGTAGAATAGTCTCATTCCTTTCCCTATGTAATTTATGGATATGCCCTCTCTCGTGAAAATTATTATTTAGTGTATGTTCCTCTCCTTTTGCTGAGTTCCAAAGCCTAAATATTTGGTTGATTGATTATTTTCCACTTGCGTACTGTAATATTACATGAATACGATAATTAAAAAGGATGTTTGATTATTTGGCTCGCTAGAAATTGAATTAATGTTGATCACTAAATTGCTCGATTATAAACTGAACATATATTTTTGATAATTGGCCCTTAAATGGAATGAGTATAGATAGTCGCTTCAATAATGAAATTTGAAAGGGCAACTAGTAAACATGGACCTGGTAAATTAAATGGCAAGTATATAGAATTGGACTTATTCTTGAGATTTGAATGATTACATGTAACTATCAAATTAAATAATCAATTATCCAACGGGTTGCATAAGATAAAGTAGATATCATGGAAAAAGGAGTACGGATAATGGATGGCTAGATAGAATAATAAAATGATCTGGATTGTGGTTGGTTGGATTAGGGAGTAGGCTAGCCTCCCTGCAAATCGATGATAGGCCTATTGGCCAACTAGGCAGTGAGGTAAGGGTACGTTAGTGGATTTATATATTATTATGGTTGGGATATGTGCCCAGGTCATGGAGAGGGATTACAAGTCAGCGTAGGTCACGTATGCAATTGCCACACTACCTACGCTAGGACCCCGAGGTGATGGAACGAGGTGTAAGGCGAGTGCGAGGTTTCCTCTTGACTAAGAGGATGCTATGTACTTGTAATAGATCTCGACATATTGCGGCAAGATCTCCTCATGCCTTCCGAGAAATTAATATGTGATAAAATATGAACATAATGTTGAAGGTGACATACTCATTGCGATAAATTAGAATTAACCGATTAATGGGTCAATAAAGTATAATTATAAAGGATAAGTTAGTACTCACTTCTTGTGCTCTTAGATCCTTTCTTGCTTTCCACCTGTACTACTCTACTTAGCATTTGCTAACATGTTCCTTAGACTTCATACTCAAGTACAACCGAGCAGTTGAGAGTAGCTATATACAAAGTGACTGGTGTAGGACTTAGCTTGGCCCCAGCAATCGATCTGTGATCCTAGAAGTTTCGTTCAGTCGTTTAATTTCCTTAACTATTTTCTATTAGATATACTCAGATAATTAACGAATATTCTTTCCTTGTACTTTTAGATTTGTGGACTTAATTACTGTGGATGGCATTATCTTGATCTATTTATTTTAATACTTTGTGAATGATTTGTTTGACTATATTTATATTTTATGATTATGTGTTGGGTGACTTCGATCCTATTTGTGCTTGATTACTATACTTGACGTCTTGAATTCCACCTAGTTAGTGTAAATTGTGGGGTTCTAATCATCACACCAGCTGCCTACTAGGATCAATAGCCGAAGTAGACAGAGTTGGAGACCTAGCCCCAGTAGCAGAAACCTCTCCCAAGAAGTAGTTGCCGGTGGCGACCTTGCTGTCCATAAGGTCTAATTGGACCTCCTCTCTCTTCAATGAGATCTCATATGAATCCACAGGCTCGAAACCCTCATATTGCTTTTTCTCACGTCTCAAGGTGTAAGGGTTAGCCATGCAATGCATGGACAACTTGGTGAACTTTTTCATGCCCACCACTCCATGATAAAGTAGGGTCTAGGCCATGGCAAGTGTAAACTTCCCTATACGAGCAAGGTAGGGTTCTCGGATGACATGTTTGCATCAAGGGCGAAGAGATTATAATCACTTTCGAAGTCAATTGCTCCTCTAACTCCTCAATCGCCTTCTCTTTCTGCTCCACCTTCCTCCAAGCATGTATCCACTCCTTTGCTTCCTCGGAGAGCTCTTTGCACTTGGTCGTAGGCGTAGGTTGGGCGTCCAGTGCCTTCTTACAAATGCCCTCCACCTCCTCCCTTACCTTAGCAAACTCCTCCCGATGGGCCTTCTCAACCATCTCCAAGGACTTGGTCTTCTCCAAGCTGAAAGGTAGGTGTGCCACCTCTTGTGCATGGACATCCTAGGAGCATGTCTGGACCTCAGCCACCACACAGAGGGTCTCTAATGTGGCCTCCACCTCCTTTATTCGATCTCTAAGCCTAGCAATCTCTTGGTCGCAGGAGGCCACCTCCTTCTACTCTTCGTAGGCCTGGCATAAATACATTTAGACCTGATCAATGTAGTATGTAAACCCCTTGACCGACGGAGGGGTTCTAGAACTAGGAGTTCCCTTCCACCTCTTTGTCATGCTTACTAGGAGGAGTGGGGACTAGAAAAGAAATGACCAGAGGTAGGGGAAAAAAATTCGTATGGCCTATTTTTTTTAAAATATAATGCATTATTTACATGCATGAAAAACATAAATCATTATTTACGGTGAAGCCATGTCCTCAGGACATGACTTTGCCAATAATAACATAGTCGTGTCCTCGAGACATGACTTCCATATTAACAGAGAAGTTGTGTTATGAGAACACAACTTCGGTAGGGGCATTTTTAAACACGCACCTCCCTTCCTCCCTCCTTCCCCTACGCCATTGTCACGCACAAAGTCCTCCTCGAGTTGTTGATCCCAACACTGCTGCTGCTCCTACTCCAGACACCGTTGCTATTGCTACTCCAGACATTGCCCTTGCCTCCACCAATGCTACTGCTACCCTTGCCTCCGTCAGTGCCATTACTATTGCTGCTCCATCTGAACCCTCAATGCGACGCTGTCCTTACCTCTGCCGATGTTGGTCGTCATTGCCAACTGCCCTCCGTTGGACCTTCCTCCCCCTACACTGGTGTTGCCATTGATCATCACCATTGCTGTTCCTCCTTGCCACTATTGGTACACCTACGTCCAAACCTCTCGTAACAGTAACCAATCTTCTTCTTTGCAATTCTTTTATCACATGATTTTGTTTAAAGGATAGGTATGTAGAATAAATTTAGTTATGAAATTGATTTGTGAAGATGGGCAAGGTACAAGGTAAAATTCTTAAAACAAAGCATTCTTAAAAATATGCTTGATGAAGATGCTTAAGATGGATTAATGCAAACAACCATTTACATGGATTTAGTTTGCAATTAGCAATTAAATGAGGCTAATAGATTAGGTTTTTAGTGAGACATGGTTGTTTAGGTTCATTATTGGCATATAAGTCATATATACAATGCCCGGGAAATTGGTTAGTCTTCCTCGCTTACAATATATTAAGTAACTTAATTTGGAGGAGTTAATTTGAATGGATTTATTTTATGAGTCGGAGTGTTTTGATTTGAGTAATGATGTTTCAGGTTAGTTGTTGAAATGGCACCAAGTTTTGTGTGCTTGTTGTATGTATACGGGAATATTATTAATGGAGAAGATGGAGTCAGATATGATAGATCATTTTGCAAGAATATGCGAATTTTTAGAGATGAAAACGACTTTGACAAGTTCAAGGAGAAGATAATCAAGAGGTTATAGATTGATCCTTTAACATATGACATCGAGATAGTGCATAGATTTCCAATGATTATGAGAAGTGGAGATCATATTATATATCCCCACCAATTATAGACGAGGATGATCTTGATTCAATTGTTGGGACCGTGGATACCATGGGCATAGAGTATTTCCCAGAACTGTTGATGATAACGTCATCATCAGCCATAACTTGCTTTAATTAGTCACAATCAATAGACAAATGCTCCTACATAACCGCCAGAGATTCGTAATTCATTGCATATCCTTTCTAAGAAGAATGCATTAAAATAGGGTTAAATCTGCAGTTTTAACAGTATATCATAAATGCAGAGCAATCACGAGATTTTTCTAGGGGCTAAATGAAAGTCAAATGAGCATAAATGTCTAATAGGAGGGTTCATGTAGACAAAAATAGGTTTTTCATGCATTTCAAAAATTAATGGACATTTGAAACCCTAATTTCAGACCAACTTAATTAATCGAGGTTATAGTTAGGATAAAATTCACCTAAACCTTCTAAAAATCATAGAAAAATATTTTATAAGGTTTGGTACCTTTGATTTAACCATTGGAACACATTTTGACCTAAAACAGAGTCTCAGACAGATAGTAGCCCTAATTTGGGTTTCTACGCAAAGTATCCAGTCAAACTTGATCAAAAACAAAATCCAACTTCACCATTTGATTCCTTGGGTCTAAATTAAGTTTGTACCTAAATTTGGGCCCAATTAATTAGAGATCATCTTGACCTAGTTTGCATTTTAGTCCAGTCTGATTCTTTTTCTCACACACGTACCCCTAGCTTTTTGAATTCCTTACAAATGGGTCCATAATTTTGTCATCTTCTTTGCAATCAGGTCCCTCCACCATTATTCAGGAAGAACTCCTACTCCAACGACCTTCAATCAGAGATTTCTCTTTGATTCTTTGACGAATCTCTCCAAAAAATGGAAGGACTCCTGACGAGAACCCCTTCCATCTGAGCTTGTTCATGGCCTTCCAAATCCATCCAAGAACTCGTGTGAACTCTTGAAAATCCTAAACCTAAAATCGCAAAATCCGAGCTCTTCAAACTTGTTTCCAAGCTTGGAGACTCGCCTAAATGCCTATAAAAGCACGCCCATGATATTCCTCACCTCCTTAGCTTATGGTTTGGAGGCTAGATACCCTCTTCTTCCCTTCTCCCTAACCTCCTTCTTCGCTAACTCCGGCGAGCCCTCTGACCACCTTCCTTGTCCACCCTCACAGACAATGACGGGTGTATTCTCCTTCCCCATGATCGTATATGTCTTGTGGTACCAGCAAACGCCGTCTCCCTCCTTTCCTCGCCATTTGCCCATCGGAGACTTCCTCTTCTCCGACACCTGCCAAAAAAAGCCAACGCCTCTCCATCCCTTTCGTCCAATTAGACTAGGTTAATTGGGTTCCTCTCCTCTCCTACTTCCTATTTATCTCTTGTATCCCTAGATTTAGCCCCCAACGCCACCATTCACCTCCATCTTCCTCCACTCTGGCCACACCTCCAGTGAGGTCTCCACATCGTTCCACCGCACCACACACCTCACCAACACCCTCACAACCTCTGCCACACCACCATGACCAAAAGCTCTCTCCTGATTCCATCAATCGCCCAGCCAAAACTCCACCGAACAAACCCACTTCTGTTCATCTCCTCCGCCTTCGCCAGCCACCTACAACAATCCCCACAGCACGCCACCGCCACCAACACCCTCACCGCATCATTATGATCCTCCTGAGAATTTTAACAAGGGCTTATTGCCCATATTTTTGTTGTAGGCATCCTCATCGGAGCTTCGTCGCCTCCAGCCTCATCTTCAGTCCTCCGGCCACGTAGCTTCCAGACAACGTGCCTAGGAGAAGCGGTTTCACTCCAGGACAATCTCCATGTCCTCAATCAAGGACTTTAACCACAACTGATACATCAATTAGGAGATCCACCACAGCTGCACGCACTCAAGAAGAAGTGCGGGTTTAGTCCCACATCAGTGGGAGAAAAGCGCGTAGATGTGCATAAATGGAATTTCTACATAGGCCTTTTCACCTCAGACACTGGGGGTGAGGTCCCCGCTTCACCCGCTCACCCGAACCCGCCTAAATCCCTCACTCCTCGCTACTACCCACGCCGGTAGCCCTGGACTCGATACTGCATGATCCGAATACCCGGTTACAACCCGAATATCTAAGAGAGGAAGAGGCATGAAAGAGAGAAAGAGCGGGGGAGGGTATGGTTTTGCTCTGAGTTGGTTTCCCCTGCTCCACACTTAGCCATGAAAAGAGAGAAAAAAGAAAAGAGTTCGTGCAAAGGAAAGGCTGAAGGAAAAAGAGAAGAAGAATAGATGAAGAAAAGAAGTAGAAGAGGAGAAAAGGTTCTCTAAGTGTTAAGTCATCTGACTTGAGAGCCCGATGTCTGATGAGCCTCTGAGCATTGCACTGTGGATATATTTGATACATTGAATTAAAGCATAAGTGGTTCAAGCCACTGTGCATTTGTTTCATATCTTGAGTAGTTAATATATATGTATCAAAACTAATAATTGGTGATCTAAATCACCATTATTTTGTCTTAGATATCTTTTTGTCCTCTTAAACTCTTGAAATACTCATGTTTTCTATTGAATATCATATTTGAGTAGTTGTTATTCATTGAATATCATTATTTTGCTTAAATTCCTGTGCTCATTTATATATTAATCTCGATTAGCGCATGAATTGTAATACTTGCTCCTTGTGTTCGACCTCAGACTTCATTTCTTGATTCTAAGTTTATAAATTTATTTGTTTGATTGAGCTATTTAGGAGACTTTACCACAACGAAACATATTTAAACTCCTAGAAACTCGATAAACAACTATATTTTACGATCCATGACAAAAGATTCATTCCTTCACTTAGTACTCCAGTTGCCTATTCTACAATAAGTACACCTGTAGTCTAGCCTCTAATTATTTCTTCAGTTGTCTATTCTCATATGTGTACTCCAATTATGCTACCTCCATTGAGTACTCCAGTTGTGCAACCTCCATTTAGTACTTCAGTGGTGCAGCCTCGAGTGAGTATTGCAGTTGTTCAGCCTCCAATGACTACTACGGTCGTCCAGCCTCTAGTGACTACTACAGTCGTCCAGCCTACACAGAGTACTCCAATTTTCCAACCTCCTATGAGTACACCGGTTGTTCAACATGTACCGAGTACTACAATTATTCAGTTAGGGGATGGCGGTCATGGTTTTGAAAACGATCATGGTGGTTTCAATGGCATACCATCAGATGATGATAACAGTGTCCATGACGATGAACCCAATGATGTGTCACATGGCCCCACCTCACAGACAATGGATGGACATGGTAGCAACAGTGCACATTACGTTATGGACGAAAGTTTCTATAACATTCCAGTTGGATCTAGATATATCAGTTGTAGGAAAGTGTTGACGATATGAGACTTGGTGGACAATTCTACGTTGGAAAGGCATTAAATACAAAGGAAGATTTAATTTTTGAAGTGAAAGATTTTCATGTTAGACAGAAATATAACTTCTCCGCTTGTGAATCAAATAGGAAAGTGTGGGTTGTTGAATGCAGTCACAAGGAGAAGGGTTGTAGGTGGAGACTTCATGGCACTACGAGAAAAATGACTTATACCATCGGTTTAACAAGCGACAGCAAATATATATTTGCTGTCGCTTCTCTTACTAAGCGACGACGAAGGGGCAGTGTAAATATGCTCTCACCTATCGCTAACAAAGAAGAGAGGCAATGGATTTAATATGTATATTTGCCATCGTTTGGTTAATAAAGCGACGGTGAATGTCCTTTGTTAAAAAAGTGGCATGTCTAGGCAGGCAACGAAATTTTTTGAGGTGACATTTGCCATTGCTTGTTAATTAAACTAACAGCAAATGTCAGTTCATCTACGTGCGGGCAGAGTCCAATCCCCCCATACTGCTTATCTTCCTCCTCACATCTACCCCCCTCCTCTCAAGTGACTACCCCTCTGCCTCCTCCTCACCGCCTCTCCTCCTGGCGAGCCCCCTCCTCCTTACCACCTCTCCTCGCCGTCTCAGGTGAGACCCTCCTCCTTCGTTCCTCCTCCCCACCCCCTCCGCCTCTCCTCCTCCTCATCCTCCTCCTGTGGTCGCCACCTCTCCTCCTCATCCTCCTCCTGTGATTCGCCCCCTCCCCTTCTCCCCCCAATTCCTCCCCCTCCTCCTCATCAGCGAGTGCCCCCTCCTCCTCCCTACCCCTTCTGCCTCTCCTCCCCCTCCTCATCCGCCAGTGCCCCCCTCCACCCTGCCCCCTTCGCCTCTCCTCCTCCTCTTCCTCCTCCTGAAGCTACCACTGCCTCTCCTCCTCCTCCTCCTGCAATACGTCCCCTCTCCCTCGTCCTCCTCGACTCCTCCCTCTCCTCCTCCCTGGTTCCTACCCCTCCTCCTCTTCCTCTGTACCTCCTCCGACGAGTCCTCCTCTCCTCCCACCCTCTTCCCTTCCTCCTCCTCTTCCTCCCTGCCTCCTCCTTCTCCTCCTCCCTTCCTCCCTACCTCCTACTTCGCGTCCTCCTCCCTACCTCCTACTCCACCTCCTCCTCCCTGCCTCCTCCTTCGACAATCTGCCCCCTCTTCCCTTCCTCCTCTTCTTCCTTGTCCGCTCCCTCTCCTCCTCCTCTTCCCAATTGCCAGCCTCCTTATCATCCCCTCACTAATCCCTCTCTTCCTCTTCCCAACTTCCACCCACCCCATCATTCCCTCCCTCCTGCCCTCTCCATCTCCTCTTCCTTAATTTCCTACTCATGCATTTTAAATTAAGTACTTAAGTTATTAAAACCATAAAAGGAAGGCATTTAATTAATTTTTTGTTATTGAAATTGCAAGTAGTTGACGACGATCACTCTTGGATGCTTCAGAGATATATTTTCAATTTTTTAAAGTTATTTTCGTGATATTCTAGGATCATGTAAGATGTGAGGTGTGCCGACATATTGACTTTTATGTATTTCTGTTAAATTGATGGTGGGGTGTGCCCACTTTTATTTGTGTTTTGAATGGAAATTGAGGATTTTAATAGATGTGGGGTGTGCCCACATGTTGTCTTTTATGTGTTTTCATATCCATTTATGCATTTTATTTGTTGCACTTTTAGGGTGGGCTATGCCCACTTTTATTAGGTGGTGTGATGTTTCAAAATGCACTTTTATGTGAGAAATAAAATATTTAAGGAGAAACTCTATCAAAATTTTTTAAATTTTATTAATGTTCAATATCTTAGTTGGTTGGGGTTTTATTACATTATGGTCAGGTTTTGTTAGGATTTGGGTAGTATGATGCGTAGGATTGGGATGGAGTTGGATGATGGCTATGAGGTTGCAGGGGGTTTAGCTTAAGATTGGGGTTTGGGTTGGATGATGTTTGGTTTGTGTCGAGTTGGGTTTAATATATATTGTTTAGATTTCGTATTAGGTTGTGAATAGGGTGCATGGGCTAGGGTTTTAGGGTTTGAGTTGGGCGAGGGCTAAGGTTGAGGGTTGGAGAATATCCTATGGATCGCAACTAAATTCTAGAGGGGAGGGGTGAATAGTATTGCTTTGACAATATAAATCAGATTAAAAAATAAAACAAGAGAGATTCATACACAGAGTATACCTGATTTATAGTGGAAACCCAATTCGGGTAAAAACCACTACCTAAGCCTCCCAGCTTAGGATTTTTCCGACTAGAACAAGCTAGTCAATCCACTATTCGCACCACTTGAACAAGGGTGGCACAACCTCTTACAAACCCTTCTCTTTTATCCCGAAGAGAAGCAAAAACAACAAACACGGATCTTCCAAACAGCCTTGGGATCCGTAAATCGAAACAACAATATAAAAAAATAAGAAAAACTTTTATGGAACCTCAATAAATGATCAAACTGATTTTTCGCAGAGGTTCGAGACGTTCTTTCAAAGAGTGTGAAGAACGGGACGTGAAAGCCTTTGGAAATAAGCACGAGGTGCTCTATTTTTGAATGATGTTTCTATTTAAAAGTTGTAAAGGAATGGGCTACGTGCGACCTCTATTTATACAAAAAATTTTGCTTGAATAGGAAACAAAATTGGTCGATCAATTAAGGTTAATTAGTCGATCAAAAAGTACTTTGGTCAATCAATTAAGAATGTTGGTCGATCACTTGTTGGTCGATCAATTAGCTTGGTTGGTCGATCAAGACGACTTTTCTCAACATCCTAAAGTGGATTGATTTGATCGGTCAAATAAGTAGGTTGGTTGATCAAAATGTTTTGGTTGATCAATTAATAAGTTTGGTCGATCAACAACCCTAAATTTTGGTTTTGAAAAGATACGCGAAAAAATCATTTTTGAGTTTTATTTGAGGTTCCTTACAATAAAATCCTAGACTCAAATAAATGAAAAAGACGCACATCAGCAACTATCTGAACTTGTGTCTTGAACAGAGGCTTCAATCCAAGATAGCCCTGAAATGTCTATCTTAGCAATAAACATAATTTTGGTGCATCAAAACAGAGGTGCTTACATTCTCCCCCTTTTTGTTTCAACAAAAAGTAAACGTGCTGCTGGTAATTTCATAATTAACTCCCTCTTAAACAAGTAATATAAGCATCAATATAATAACATGTATAAAGAGAGCTATTAATATAACCGACGGACATAATATTCATGCAATCTTCATAATAAAATGATGAGAAAAGATAACATAGAACTGAGTCTAGAATAAACTGATACATGCCATAAAAAAATGAAAGCAAATATAACAACTAATCATCTAATGTTGCCATAAATGCGCCCATGGTGCTCTGAAGATCAGTATCTAGCTCGAGATCCAATGAGTTTGATCTCTCAGAAGATGCAGGCTAACCAAGGCAAAGGCACCGTTGAGTTGACAATTGTGGTGTCGAATGCCTGGATGTCCTGCGAGGAGGAGTAATCTGCCGGTCAGCTGGAGGTGCTGCTGGTGAAGCTGATGAAGTAGGAGGAAGAGGAGGTGTTGTAGAAGGCATGGTAGTCGAACGACAAGGTCAAGGAGATCAGTGAAGCTGCTGCTGAATGCTATGAACAAACTCTCCAAGTCTGTCCAAAAATTGACTCTGAGCATTTAGTTAATCTGATACTTGATGCCCATGCCTCATCATAACCATATTTGTCGCTCTCTGCCTATGCATCATCAAAGAAATACCACTGGTCATATCCTGAATAGTGACAAAGTCCCTGCCTGAAATCTATCTGTCCAAGAGGCTCCAGTCATAATCGTAGAAAAAGGGTGAAGGTCTCACTGGAGGTGGACATGTTGCAGTGAAGTGCTCATAAGGCGGGAACGGAGAAGGTATTGTGGTCTGCTCCTATTGCTGCTGCTGCTCCTGTGGCGCACCCTCATCGCGAGCTCCCTGTGCTTGCTCCATCTTCGCATAAGTGAGTTTATCAAAAATGGAGACACGAGTGATAAACTGTTTATGATTGATGTCCATGGGTACATTGAAATGAAGAAAGATATGGGATAAAAGTGTCCCAAACTGGAAGGAACTACTGGGTGGTTTACTCATAAGAAAAAGAATCAAATGGTTCCAATTGAATCGTTTGTTCTTCATAAAGGTAGAGAGGGTGATCAGCATTATACCAGGGCAGTTTTCAAAAGATGTGGACTTGGACATAAAGTTCCACAAGAAAACACGATTCAGAAAGTGAGGCGAACATCTGAAAAAGGGTGACTTGGCAAGACAGCCCAAGTCAAAATGATACGGAGTGAGCAAGGTCTCCCTGATAGTATCGAACTGAGTCTGCTGATGTAACTCAAGAAAAGTAGGTCCAACAGAAGGACAACCAAGAATCTCCATCAAAACATCCGCATTGACCAGAACCTCTATCCCGTAGATGTTCGAGGTCAACTCGATGTTGGAGCCTTCACCTATATCTTTAAGATTGGCATAAAATAGGTGACAAGCCATGGGATCAACATCGGGAATGCAACTATGCTTGGAACCTGCATAAAAGTTCCACTCAAATAAATGCAAAATCTGATGGTATGGAAAATTTTCACGAATCCTAGGGAAGATAGACTCAAAATAAGTGAAGTCAACAGGTCGTTCGACGTGTGGAGAGAACTTAGCAAACAAAGAAAATCGATCACGAACAGCCTTGGTAATAAAAAAGCAATCGAAAGTATCATCACGATGACTAGAAGAGCCTTGAGCACGTTTGGGTGCCATCGTGAGGTGCTGAAAAAAAACACGGTTGGTCGATCAAAAATGTTGACTGGTCGACCAAAAAAGGACCGGACGATTGGTCGATCAACCAAAAAGTTTGGTCGACCAAAAGACCTCAGACCGGAAAAAAAGGTGTTTGACCAAATGATAAACTCACGTATGCTACATGATTTTGCAAGAAAAAAAAATGAAAATAAGATCAAACAAGTGACAGTAAGTCAAAGCACATTTTAAACATAAGAAAAATCCAAAAGGATGGATGTATTCAAGGTTTAGAATGTACTGAGATCGAACCAAAGTTGGTCAATCAAAATGGAGGCCGGATGGAGGGCGTGCGAGGAGGTCGAAGTCGTGCAAGCATGGAGGTGCGAGGAGGCGATGATCGGGCACGCACTTGAGAGGTCCAGTGCACGAGGGACCCACGCACAGAGGAGGCTGTGTGCGAGGAGGTCGGCTGCGACAACAAGCTGGTCGATCAGAGGACAAATGTTGTGGGGTAACATTTGGAATACCGTAAATTAGGTACGGTAAACAATGATTGCGAACGGAAAACAAGGAAAAAAGATCGCAATCACAAAAGAGAATCTGCGCAGTTTTGGTTGATCAAAATTAGATTTTGGTCGATCAAAACAAGAAGTGATCGATCAAAATAATTATTTGGTTGATTAGGTTTAAAAGTTTGGAGGGAAAATTCTCGCCCAAATAGATTGGTCGATCAAAAATTTTAGTTGATCGATCAAAAAGAGCAAACAGTGGAGGGAAAATTCCCGCTGTTGCTCGCTCGAAATCAAGTTTTAAATCGTTGCGTTGTAGTATAGTTGAAATCTCGAGAAAAACAGATAAAATTTATACTCAAAAAAGTCCGAGGTTGTTCACTGGGAGCAAGTAGGAATTCAATTCTCAAAATTGCAATTTAAAACAATAGAGATACGAAATTGTAATCAGAAATTGATTTAGAATAATGTAGCCATAAGATCAAGTATCAGACTGCAAGAAGAATGGAGTAAATGGTGATTTGAATCACCAATTACTCCCTACAATAATGTCAAATAGAACTCAATAGTTATATATGAAATGATCTCAACCGTCTGAATATTTAATGAGACGTCTTAAACGTCTGATGATCTGATTTCTTCTTTTGTTGTGGCTGTTCTTCTCTTCTTCTTTTGCTGCTCTCTCTCTTTCTTCTTCTTCTTCTTTCTCTGCTCTTCTTGTGCGGCTCCTCTTCTTTTCTTCTTCTTTCTTTCTCTGCTTTTCTATTCTTCTGCTCTTCTTCTTCATGCAGAGGGGGAAGGATCCTCAATTTTGGCTAAGTGTCAGCCAATCCTTCTCAGAGCAAAACCCCCTGCCCCCGTGCACTATCCTCTCTTTCTCTCCTTGGGTCATGCTCTCCCAGAGCCTCCAACAGTACCAGGTTATCGGGTTTTCAGACCAAGAGCACACCCGGGTCCAGGGCTGCGGGCGTGGGTCGCAGCCGAGGAGTGCTTAGGTTAGGCAGGTTATCAGGTCAGCCAGACTCGCGTGTGAGGTGTCGCGGGCGAGGTGTGTGAGGGCATCTGTGGGGACCTCACCCCCTGTGCATGCTAAGGTGAACAGCTAATGCGACAAATTCACTTTATGCAGGTGCGGGCACTCTTCAACTTCTGAGGTGGGACTAAAATCCCACCTTTCCTTTGCACAGCGCAGCAGCAAGGTCTCTCCATCTGATTGCGCCTGTTGCTGGCGCTATTCCCTTCAATTGGAGTCCTAGGCACGTTCCTTGAGCAAAGCCACAACACCTAGGACTTCACCTGGGTCTCGCGATGCCTGGAGTAAGGCTTCAAGCTTCACTCAAAGCTTCAACGATGGCGACGATGACCTGTTACCTGAAACTCAAGAAAAAGGGCCTTACGGTCACATCAGATGGTTTAGTAGGATCTCTGTGGCATGGCGAGTGTGACGGTGGTAGTGGCGTGCTGTGAGAGGGTGCATGGTGGTGTGTGGAGGTCGAAGATGGTGGTGCGGCAGTGGGTAGGTCGTAGGGGTGTTAGGATGGGTAATAGGAGAGGAGATGTTAGGGTTTTTCTGTGGTGGAGCACGATGAAGCTTAGAGAGGTGATATCAGCGTGATTCGTGTAGTGTGGCAGTGAGTAGGCATTGCCGGAGCTTCGTCGGAGGCAGAGAAGATGAAGTTCGGGGGGCGACAGTTGGCAGTTGTGCGTGTGTTGTAAGGGTGGAAAAATAGTATAGAGAGGGAAAGGGAGAGATAGAGGGACTTAAGGATGCGTTTGAGAGGCGGAAGGCTCCGGTGTTGGTCGATCAAAGCCCGAGGAGGAAGAAGCGGCGAGACGGCGATGGCGATGCAAATGAAGGAATGCCCTCCCTTTGGCTGGAGAGGGTCGTGATGAAGAGAGGAAGAGTTTAGGCAGTTCAATTTGATGGTTGGATGGCCGGAGGAGGGAGATCCAGAGAGGTCGCCGAAGCAGGGTTTTTTGGTGGCCGGAGGAGGACAACTGAGGTGATCTGGCTCCCAAAAACTTGCTGAAAAATTGCGTAAGGCCTCGGAGGTGCTTATGTAGGCTTAAGAGGAGCTTCCAAGCTTGGAAACAAGCTTGGAAACCTTGGAGATTACGTAAACAAATGATACCCATTCCTTCTGAAGGTTCGCATGAGCTTTTGGGAAGGAGTTGGGATCTTTAGATGGGCTCATTTGGAAGGAAATTTCCCAAGGAATTTGTGTTTCAAATCTAAGATTGATTGATTGAGAATCGAGAGAGAAATCCTCGCTCGAAACTCGACAGTGAAGGTTTAACCTTCCAAAAATGGCATGGGGACCTGTTTATGAAGAAGACAAAAAAGTTGGGGGGCTATTTGTAAGATAATTCAAAAGTCAAGGATCTGAAGGAGATAAAAAGAGTCTGACTGGACCAAAATGCAAACTTGGTCAAGATGATATCAGATTGGGCCCAAATTTTAGTACAAACCTAATTTTAACCCAAGGAATTCAATGGTAAAGTTAGATTTAGTTTTTGACCACGTTTGACTGGGTAATTAATGCAAAAACCCAAATTAAGGCAAATGTCTGTTTGAGACTTTGTTTTGGGTCAAGACAGGTTCTGATAGTCAAATTGAAGGTTCTAAACCTAGAGAATATTTTTCTATGAATTTTAGAGGGTTCAGGTGAATTTTATCTTGACCAGAACCTCAGTTAATTAAGTAGGTCTATTTTTAGGGTTTCAAAAGTCATTTAATTCTCAAAACACGTGAAAACCCTTTTCTGTCTGTTCTAACCCACTTGTTAGCCTTTTAGGACCATTTGACCCTTAATTAGTCCTTAAGGAAACCTGTGGTTGTTCTACAATTGAGATATGCTGTTAAAACTGTAGTTTTACCCCTGTTTTCTTGTCTTTCTCTTCGAATGATTATGCAATGAATTACAGTCCTCCGACAATTATGTAGGGGCATTTACGAACTTAATCAGATCAAACTGAGCTAGTTATAGCTTATGATGGTGTCCCCATCACCCGCCAGGTAAATTCAAGTTTTAGTCAATCAAATAATAGTTTTAATCGATCAAAGTTTGGTCAATCAAATTTAAAATTGATCGATCAAAATAAGAAAAACAAGTCTTTTCTTAGGCTACTTAATTAAGCTCATTTAATCTAGATAAACCTAGTGAATGGCAAATTTGATTAAACCTACCTTTTGATAAAGGTTTTGTGAATATATCGGCTAGCTGTTTTTCTGTGTTAATAAATTCTAAGTTGATATCCCCTTTTAAGACATAATCTCTAAGAAAGTGATGTCTAATATCAATATGTTTAGTCCTAGAATATTGTACATTCTTGGATAAGTTGATGGCGCTAGTGTTGTCACACAAGATTTTGTTATTTTTAAAAGTTAATCCAATGTCTTTTAAAGTCTGTTTCATCCACAATAGTTGTGAACATGCTAAGGATGCGGCTACATATTCTGCTTCAGTTGTGGATAGAGATACAGTGTTTTGTAGAGAACCAAGAAACTAGGGAATTTTTGAGAAATTGACAGGTTCCACTAGTACTCTTTCGGTCTGTGAAGCTACCCGCATAGTCAGCATCACAAAAGGAATATAATTCCAATGTGTCTGTCTTCGAATGGAAGAGTCCTAAGTCTTGTGTGTTGTTTAGATATCTAAGGATTCTTTTAACAGCATTTAGATGTGATTCCTTAGGGTTTACTTGAAAATGAGCACATAAACAAGTGCAAAATAGAATGTCAGGTCTACTTATAGTTAAGTATAATGGAGATCCTATCATGCTCCTATAAAGTTTTTGATCTACTGACTTACTTGTGTCATCAGTTTTTAATTGGGTAGAAGCTGCCATCGGTGTTTCTTTACCTTTGACTTTGTCCATTGAGAATTTCTTCAATATCTTTGTTGTGTATTTTGTTTGAGATATGAAGATTCCAAAGGATAGTTGATCAATCTGAAGACCTAGGAAGAACTTAAGTTCTCCCATCATACTCATCTCAAATTGATCCTGCACAACCTTTGCAAATTCTCAGCAAAAGTAGATCATTAGTAGCACCGAAAATAATATCATCTACATATATTTGAATTATTAAGAGGTCATTTTATTTTCTTTTTGTAAATAAAGTTGGATCGATTTGACCAATTTTAAACTCATTGTCAATTAAGTATGTTTCTAATCTTTCATACCAGGCTCATGGAGCTTGTTTTAATCCATATAATACTTTGTTTAATTTGTATACGTGTTCTAGATGATTTGGATCTTCAAATCTTGGAGGTTGTTTAACAAAAACTTCCTCCTTAATGAATCCATTTAAAAAGTCACTCTTGACATCCATTTGGAAAAGCTTCAATTCCATATGGGCTGCAAAAGCTAGCAACATTCTAATAGATTCAAGTCGAGCAACAGGTGCATATGTTTCATCAAAATCTATTCCTTCCCCTTGATTATATCCTTGAGCCACAAGTCTAGCTTTATTTCTAACTACATGTCCAGATTCATCAAGTTTGTTCCTAAAAATCCACTTGGTTCCAATAATAGTTTGTTGCTCAGGTTTTGGAACAAGTTCCCATACTTGATTTTTCCTGAATTGATTTAGCTCATCTTCCATAGCAATAATCCAATAATTATCTAAGAAGGCTTCCTTAATGTTTTTAGGTTCTAAATGAGATACAAAAGCTGTAAATGCTAATGTGTTAAGGGAAGATCTAGTTTGAACTCCTTTTGATAATTCTCCTATTACTAGTTCTTTAGGATGATCTTTTACAAAGAGATATCTTTGGGTAGTTCATTAGAAATAATATCTTCTGGAATGTTTGAAGGATCATCTATTGTATCATCATCATTCGTGGAAGATTTAGGTCGAACTAATGTTTCATCAAATGATAGATGCATGGTTTCTTCAACAACAGAATTCTTCTTATTAAAGACCCTATAGGCTTTACTTCTGGTTGAATAACCTAAGGAAATCCCTTCTGAGCTTCTTGCATCAAATTTATCAAGATTATCTTTAGTGTTAAGTATAAGACATCAACATCCAAAAATCTTGAAGTAGGAAATTCTAGGTGTTCTTCCATGATAGAGTTCAAAGGGTGTCTTCCTTAGAATTGGTCTGATCAGGGTTCTATTTTGGATATAACAAGCAATGTTTACAACCTCAGCCCAAAAATATTGAGGCAGCTTGGACTCGTATAGCATTGTGCAGGCACACTCTTATAAGGCCCTATTTTTCCTCTCAACTACACCATTTTGCAGTGCAACTCTAGGGAAGGAAAACTCATGTTTAATTCCATATTGATCACAAAAATTCGAGAAAGATTCATTTTCAAATTCTCCACCATGATCACTTCTGATTCTAATTACTTCTGATCCTTTTGCATTCTGTAATCTTCTAACTAGTTTGCTAAAGGCATCTAAGGTTAAGTCCTTGCTCTTTAAGAAAGATACCCAGGTAAATCTAGAGAAGTCGTCAATTATGACTAAACAATATCTGCACCCGCTTAGGCTTTCGGATTTGGTTGGTCCGAATAAGTCTAAGTGAAGCAGCTCCAGGGGTTGAGAAGTGCTAACCATCCTTTTTGGTTTAAAAGGGTTTTTGGTTTGTTTTCTGACTTAACAAGAATCATAGACTTTGCTTTTCTTGAAGTCAATCCTTGGCAGACCTTTGACAAGTTCATGTTTCACAAGTTTACTAATATTTCCCATGTGAACATGACCTAGTCTTTTATGCCAAAGAGTTACTTCTTCGTCAGATACGACTAGACATTCAAGACTGTCGTATTTATTGAAGCTTATGGTGTAAATATCTTTGTGTCTATTTCCTTTAAGAATAACTTGATTTGTTTCTTCATCATGAATTTTAAAACCTTTAACTAAGTGCACATTTTCAATAGAGGTAGAAGAATTACCAATTTGGCCAGTACCAACAATATGGCCCTTGTGGTTGTTCCCAAACGTAACCATACCACCTTCCAGAAGGTTAAGTTGTACGAATAGGTCTTCCTCGCCGATCATGTGCTTGGAACAGCCATTGTCCATAATCCATCTTCTTTCTTCTCCTTCCTATCATTGATTTGCAATTGTGAGGCTTCGTTTGGTATAGTGGCTTCAATTTTCCACTGATTTGTTGGAAAGTCCACTTCTTATAATTTACTGAGCCTACAAAATAAGATTGCAAAATGCTTTTTGGTACCCAATTTTGCTTGGGTCCACGGTGGTTAGTTTTCATTGCCTGTTTTGGCAAGCTACCTTTCTCTTTATTTTGGCTGGAACTAGATGCTTCATGGCTATTCCTTGGTATATAGCCTAACCCAAACTTTGTGGTGCTTTGGGTTTGTGTTCCTAACAATTTGTGCAGATTTCTACTTTCGTTTGTGAATTTAGTCAGGTCATTTAGTAGAACAGTAGAGTTTTCTTTCAATTTATCTATGTCTATTTTTAAGTGATTTATTTGAGATTTTAGTGTTGTAATTTCAATAGATAGCTCTTTGTTTCAATTGTCGAGTGCTTCTTTTTGTGCTTTCTCTTTGTCTAGTATCTTTACTAGGTTTTTGTTTTCTAATTTTAATGATGCAACTATATCATTCAATTCAAAGAATGCTTCTAATATTCATCTTGAGTAAAGGAGGTTACCTCATCTTCTAGTGCCATCAAACCTAGAAGAGCTTCTTCTCCTGATGTTTCTTCATCTTCTGAACTTAAGTCTGACTCATCCCAAGTTGCAGTAAAGGCTTTCTTCTTTCCATCTTTACTGAAGTGCTTCTTCTTCTTTTCAGATTCCTTCCTGAGAAGTGGACAATCCTTCTTGATGTGTCCCTTTCTCTTGCAGTTGTAACAGATGACTGCGTCCTTGTTTCTTCCTTCTTTGTTCTTCCTCCAGTTCTTCTTGTCCTTAAGAAACTTTCTAAATTTTCTAGATAAGAGTGCTATGTCTTCCTCCTCTTCTCCACTTGAGGTTTCTTTAGATTCTTGAGTGGCTTCAAGGGCTATGATCTTCTTTCTAGTTCCTTCATCTTCTTGCTCCTTCATGTCTTGAAGTTGAACTTCATAGGCCATCAAGCTTCCAATAAGATCATCTAATTTGAGGGTAGATAGATCTTTCAATTCTTGTATAGCTGTGGTCTTGGTTTCCCAGGCGCTGGTGAGTGATCAGAGTATCTTTCCCACCAACACTTCATTCTTGATCTCCTGATCTAGCTTTCTCAAAGAGTTTATGATGTCTATAAACCTCGCGAACATCTCCTTGATGGATTCTCCCTTCATCCTGAAAAGCTCATAATTTTGGGTTAACAAATTAACTCTAGCTTCCTTTACCTTAATTGTTCCTTCGTGTGTGACTTCCGGTATGCTCTAGATCTCGTATGCTGTTTTGCATGTAGAGACACGGTTGAATTTGGATTTTGAAAGTCCACCAAAGATTGCGTTCATTGCTTTGGCATTGTGTGTGGCCATCTTCTTCTGGTCTGGTGTCACCACCACTCCTTCCTTGATTTCAGGACGAGTGTATTTGGATGCAATGACATCCCATACCTCAGGTCCATGGATTCAAGGAAAATTTGCAACCTAGTCATCCAATAGCCATAGTTTGCCCCATCGAAAACTGGAGGACGAACAACAGATTGCGTCTCAGCATATGTGTTGACAAAAGATTTTGACATCATATTGGACAACCACGCTCTGATACCAAATGACGGTTGGAGAATATCCTGTGTATTGCAACTAAATACTAGAGGGGAGGGGTGAATAGTATTGCTATGAAAATATAAATCAGATTAAAAAATAAAACAAGAGAGATTCATGCATAGAATACACCCGATTTATAGTGGAAACCCAATCTGGGTAAAGGCACTACTTAAGCCTCCTAGCTTAGGATTTTTCCGACTAGTACAAGCTAGTCAATCCACTATTTGCACCACTTGAATGAGGATGGCACAACCTCTTACAAACCCTTCTCTTTTATCCTGAAGAGTAGCAACAACAACAACCACGAATCTTCCAAATAGGCTTGGGATCCGTAAATCAAAACAACAATATAAAAAAAAATAAGAATAACTTCTATGAATCTCAATAAACGATCAAACTGATTTTTCGCAGAGGTTCAACACATTGTGCTTTCGAAGAGCGCAAAGAACGAGGCGTGAAAGCCTTTGTAAATAAGCACAAGATGTTCTATTTTTGAATGATGTTTCTATTTAAAAGTTGTAAAGGAATAGGCTGCGTGCGACCTCTATTTATATAAAAAAATTTTCTTGAATAGGAAACAAAATTGGTTGATCAATTAAGGTTAATTGGTTGATCAAAAAGTACTTTAGTCAATCAATTAAGAATGTTGGTCAATCACTTGTCGGTCGATCAATTAGCTTGGTTGGTTGATCAAGAGGATTTTTCTCAGCATCCTAAAATGGACTGATTTGATCGGTCAAATAAGTAGGTTGGTCGATCAAAATGTTTTGGTCGATCAATTATTAAGTTTGGTCGATCAATAACCCTAAAATTTGATTTTGAAAAGATACGCGAAAAAATCATTTTTGAGTTTTATTTGAGGTTCCTTACAATAAAGTCTTAGACTCAAATAAATAAAAAAGACGCACATCAGCAACTATCTGAACTTGTGTCGTGAACAGAGGCTTCAATCCAAGATAGTCCTGAAATGTCAATCTTAGCAATAAACATAATTTTGGTGCATCAAAACAGAGGTGCTCACAAGGGTGGTTGGGTTGGGCTAGGGTTTGGACGGTTGGTTTGGGTTAAGGTTTAGGGTTTAGGATTTGATTTGGGTTAAGGTTTGGACAGTTGCATTGTGTTAGGGTCTAAGAATATGGTTGGGTTGGTTATGATTTTAGTTATTTAATTTTTTTGTAATTAAAGTGATATTTATTATAATTGTTAGATACCCACACTTGCATAATTTTGGAACGAAGGTTTGCTCTAGAAATTTGGCTTGAAACTAAAATAGGAGGGAAACACATAAATAGTTTTGAAATAGATCATGGGTTTATTTTTTTTTTAATCTTTGTTGATTGATGATATGATTAACATAGGATAAGGATTTAGTGATTCAATTTCACCTAAAATGGATGTGCATTTGGGGAGGATATATATGATCACCTGTAAATTTTTACCAAGTCCTTAGAATGAGAATATATTTGTCATTAACATTTAAGATTATAATTTATTTTTAATTAATTTTTATCCATAATTTCAAGTTATCGATGTTGGGTACACTCGGAGGCTGTAGTAGTTGGAGATGTATATACATTCAATCTTCTAATTTAATTGAATGATATTTTAGTATTTTTGTTGAATTTCTTCAATGTTCAAATTAGTTATTATTTAGATGCACACACTTGCTAAAGAAAATATATGCACATGAGGCCAAATAGTAGGTATTCTAACCCCTAGGTAAAAGTCCTCCGAGTCAAATTGTGTCTAAATTACTCACCCGTCAAAACTTATGATCATGTTATACGGATAATGCAGGAGGTGTATGTATACCTCACTTACATGCATGATGTATTGTCTTTGTAGCATGCCATAAGACTCGATCGACTTTAGTTCGGTGAAGTACCGAACTAAACAAAGTCCTTAAAGATTTGATCACAACTTAGTTTTGCTCATTACATGTAACCTTGTGCAGTGAAATTTTGGTTGCTTCTTCATGCTCTTCTCTGGTATACAAATTAATCTTATCCAGTTTCTTGTGGTACTCTTAACGGGGTGTTAAAGGAAATCTAGCTAAGGTTAGTAGTGGGGGTATACTGAAGAAGTGCGGGGAGATGCTGCTGAAATTTCATCGCACTAAGGTTACATGTAATGAGCAAACCTATGTTGTAATCAAATCTTTAAAGATGAGATATAAAGTGAAAATCTTAATCAAGATATACATCATTCAGTCATTTCCCTTCCTAATAAGTGATTTGTTTATATTAAATTTTAGGTTATAATGGATAAATCTTGGATTGGATTATGGGGTTCAGATTACACCAGATATAAGCATGGAGTAATTTCATTTCTGGATTGGGCATTTGATGAAGATAGGAAGATATTTAGGTGAAGATATCAACTTGATAATATCTTCTGCCCATACAGAAGATATTGAATGGTTCCTTGCATGATCGTACTACTGTGCTCGAGCACTTGATTTGTAATGGGTGGTGGCAGCATTACACTACTTAAGTAGCTCATGGAGAGAAGTTGACTAAGTCATAAACAATGAGAACACAATTGACGAAGAGATCGACGACGAAATTACTGATAGTGGAGGTAAAGAAATACAAGAAATGTTGAATGAGATGAGATCAAGAGACGATATAAATATAGATGAGGAAGATCCATTCAGTTGTGATTCATTCTATGATGTTGTTAACGTGACTGAGGATTATATTGCTCCTGATGTTACAAAAATGTCAAAGTTGTCATTTTTATTGAAGATGTTTAACTGAAGGTTATGAACAAAGCTAGTGCTAAATTCATGTCAGAAATACTTTAATTTATTGCTGAGTTGTTGAATAACCCTAATGGTTTTTCGGCTTCATGGTACGATGCAAGGAAACAAATTCGCAAGCTTGGTTTGGACTGTCGAAAGATCGATGCGTGTTCAAATGACTACATTCCTTTTAGAAATGAATTCGCAAACTTGAGTAACTGTCCCGAATGTGAACAAGAGAGATATAAGGAAGAAAAAAATGAAAGTAAGAGGAAACAACCTCAGAAGGTTCTTCGTTACTTCCCACTGACAACTAGGCTTCAACGCCTTTTTATATCAACTAAAACTGCACGGTGGATGACATGGCACTAAGATTATAAATCTCAAGATGGAAGAATACGTCATCCTACTTATTCAGAGGAGTGGAAAAGATTTGACGAAATAAATAATTCGTTCGCTTTAGAAGCAAGGAACATGTGGTTGGGTTTTGCAAGCGATGGATTCAATTCATTTAAGAGTATGTACCCGTCGTACTCTATATGGCTAGTTGTAATAGTCACTTATAACTTACCTTCTTAGTTGTGTATGAGATCGTCATTCATAATGTTGACCCTATTAATCCCTAATTCAAAACAACTAGGAAATGCAATAAATGTTTATCTCCAACATTAATCAATGAACTAAAATAATTGTGGTACACCGATGTGAAGACGTATGATGAAAAAAAGAAAGAATTTTATAATATGCATGCAGCACTGCTATGGACCATAAATGACTTCCCGACGTACGTAAATTTGTCAAGTTGGAGCACTAAAGGAAAGCTTGCTTGCCCAGTCTGTATGGAAGATACTCATCACCTACGACTACTGGAAAGTAGGAAATTCTATTACTTAGGGCATCGCAGATTTCTATCCATTGAACATAGATGGCGAGCATCACAATTTAGGGGTAAATTTGATGGCAGGACATGTCAATATTCAAAGAAAAATCCAAAGAATAAACTTAGTATAAATTCTATCAGGTTACTGAGTCAGGTTATAATGGAGAGATTACAAGAAATGGGTGAGATACGATCGGGTCAACCATTCAAATAAGACCAAACGGCCGTGAGAAATTCTGGGTTTTGAAAGAAATGCATTTCTTTATAGAGTTGCCATACTGGAAAGATCTTACAATACATCATAATTTAAATGTTATACAAATTGAAAGGAATGTGATGGATAACATCTTAGACGTATTAAATCTGACCGATGATCCAAAGGACACGGTGAAAACAAGAAAAGATATGAAGAGTTTGGGGATACGTCCGGAGCTGCATATTCATGAGGAGAATGGCTACTTCCCACCTACTATTTACAGCTTGAATCAAGACCAAAAGAGTAAACTGTTCTCCTTCTTAAAGGAAATTCGAGTGCCAGATGATTTTTCGTCGCAACTTCTCGTTGTATGAATGAAGAGCAAAAAAAGATATCTGGCTTGAAAAGTCATGACTCCCATGTTTACATGCAAGTATTATTTCCACTGGCGATACGGGGGATACTGCCAGAGCCAATTGTTGATTCATTCACAGAGATGAGCAGATTTTTCAAAGCTGTTTGTTCGAAGACTCTACAAAATGATATGTTAGATCACTGGGATAAACAAATAGTCATTACTCTCTGTAAGATGAAACAGATTCTTCCCCCAACCTTCTTTGATGTAATGGTTCATCTCACGTTGCATCTTGCAAATGAAGCGAGACTTGGTGGACCTATACTATTCAGATGGATCTATCCTGTGAAGCGATTTATGAAAAGCTTAAAGATTATGTTTTAAACAAGGCAAAGTCGAAAGGTTCAATTGTAGAAGGGTATCTCGTGGAGGAGTGTATAAATTTTACCTCCATGTACATAAATGAAACAGACAACTGATTTAATAAACTTCAAAGGAACTATGAGGGGGAATACAATGACAGCGATAAAGAATGTTTGTCAATTTTGGATATCATATAAAGGTCGATTCTTCATACAGAGTACAAGGCTATTTCAGAAATTAACAGACGTTGGGCACATCTATATATTTTAAAATAAATTCCTAAAATTAATCCATTCTACGAGGAATTCGAATGATTACCTCTTTCAAGGACAACCGAATTTGGCTTCTTAGATTGGTTTAAAGACCGAGTTAATCAATTGAAAGAGGATACGGATCCACGATGGATACCAGATTTTAATGTAATTGCCGATACACCACTACATTATGCACATTACCACTCTAGGTATATAATAAATGGGTTCAAATTCAGAATAAAAGAAATTGATGATAGAAAGGTTACACAACATACCGGAGTTGTTGATTCAAATCTTTTCACCAGTCTAGATTGATACTATGGTGAAATCAAAGAAATTGTGAAGATCAACTTCAGATATGATCACAGAGTTGTCCCATTTAAATGTTATGGGTTTGATGTTTTTAAAGAGAGCACTGGTTTCAAAATTGACAAGAAACACAATTTCTTGAGTTTAAATCCTAATCGTCAAATTCTTCAGTCTGATGAACAGTTTACATTGGCATGTCAAGCAACACAAGTTTTCTACGTCCCCGATAATTACCAAAGGGAATGGGTTATACCAATAAAAACAGTGCCGTGCAATCATTTTGATGCACAGAATGAAGCATACCAAGACTTAAAGGAAGAAGGTCATATGGATTCCAATGCAATAGATGTGAATATCTAAGTTAGTAACAATTTCTGGTCTTTTATTAAATCTAATTTATATTCAAATGTAAGAAACCTAAACTTCTAC
Organism: Thalassia testudinum; assembly: GCA_037157565.1. Taxonomy (NCBI): domain Eukaryota; kingdom Viridiplantae; phylum Streptophyta; class Magnoliopsida; order Alismatales; family Hydrocharitaceae; genus Thalassia; species Thalassia testudinum. The sequence goes on from JAZHRO010000002.1 coordinate 56,931,238, forward strand.
TGGAATTTTTTATACACTAAAAATACTAAAACTTGAAACTAATCACGCACACATGTTCAAAATATTTTCTCGAACTGCAGTTCACCCGAGGAGGCAATGGAGAATTGTCCTCCTGATGTCATGCTTGAACATTGGAAGAAGGCATGTGAGCATTAGTTGGATCCCAAGGCGAAGGTTAGTAACCAATTAAAAATGATTCTATTAATTTCATATATCTTAAATTCATAAAAAATATTATTATGTATATTAATTCATACATATATATATGCTTTTATTACAGAAGCAAGGAAAAATAAGGTCAATAGGGTCAAAACTCCACCACAAACCCATTGTTTAGGTCAAAGGAGCATCGAGACAGTCAGGAGCCATTACGTATGTATTGTAACTACTTCTCACTTCAATATTTCTTAATTTATAAGTTATCTTAATATAATTGTATCATTTTCATATTTTCAATCTGCTACACATGATGAGAAGGAGATGACTAGGATGGATATCTACGAGGTCACCCATGGTAAGGCTGCAACTGAGGGTGCTCATAAGTGGATTCATGAGACATACCAAGAGAAACACGTAAGTTTCTTAAACTCAAAAAATTTATAACTTTGTATATATATATTATAATAATATTTTTTAATACATTTAGGGATAAATGGTACACTTGGTGCATCCCCCAATAACGAGACCTCCAATAGTGTCGACCAACCTTTGGATCCAAAGGAGGCATTTAGGAGAGTGATGTCACGGGATCACGATGGTTTTGTTCGTAGTGCAAGAAGGGCACACACCTTGTCAAGCTGGTATGGGAGGAAAGGTGTCGTGTCATCTAGTGTCGTCAATCAGCTACATCAAAAGATCAACACACTACAAAGATGAGAGGAGGAGAGGGAGAAGTGAGAGAGGTAGAGATGAGGAATCAGATGAATGCCATGGATGATAAGCTTCAAATGCTTCTATCGATTCTTTTGAAGAAGGGACAGTCAGAGCATCCGTCTTCATCATATCCCAGCATCTACAAACAAGACAACGACGACATTCGCGGTGCATGTGGAGCTGGTGGCATCGAGGTAGCAGCATTTTGATTTTTATCAATTTTCTTTTGTTATGTTTTCATGTTATATTTTCATGTAAATGTTTCATTTTCAAACATTCTCTGTACTAGACTTTATATTTATGAAATATAATCTTCTTTTCATTTTCATTACCTATTTTTGTATAAAAGCAGGTCTTTTAACTAGGTTTAGTATGTATTTCCCATAATTTCCAAATTAAGAAAAAAAAGGCCCTACCTTCGCCGTCGATTTTACAAAAAAATGATGGCATTAAGTTTTAAATGTGGTTGCCGATATTGTACATTTACTGTCTCTCATCTGGAGAAGCAACGACAAAGAAGGGATATTTGTCGTTTATTTTAAAAAGCAACGGCAAAGAAGAGAAGCATTGCTCTCCCTGAAACTTATATGTCATCGCTTATTTGAGAAAGCGACGCTATAAATATTTTTACTGTTGCTTATAGAAGCGATGGCATTTTTGCTTAAACAACTAGAAAACTCAAAAGATGGCGCGTTAATGCGAGAAGTGACGTAAATACGCTGTCGCTTCTTTTATAAGTGACGGTAAATTAAATTGCCATCAGTTGATAACCGATGGTAAAAGAACAAATCCGACTGCTGGGCAAACGATATTTTGATGTCGGATGTTCCTTGTAACCAACGGGAAAAAGAAACAGCGATGCTACTTACGTCATCGCTTTTTGGCGTCAGTTATAAGTGAATTATCGTCGATTTTTAACCGACAGCAAGTGGAACTTGTAGTAGTGTGGACATAAGAGGAAATTTGATGGCAAATTTGTTGTTGGCATTATTGTTGGATCGCACACATGTCATAACCTTGTTAGGAGTTTAAACCACCCCCAATTAGCTAGATTGCAATTTTATGGCACACTATCTTGTAAAATATGTGCAAGAATCATCAACTTGTTAGAATCATAATGCAAACCTACATATATTATTATTAAGGAATTATACGTTAAATATGTTCATATATTTGGACATCACATTTATGATCATTAAAGTGGTCTAGTTATGTAAATTGACCATTCGCATCTCATTAGGATATGGGATTTAATGCATAGAAACCTTAAGAGAAAAATGCAATTCCATGATGGATGGAATTGACATTTTAATTTAAGCAGTTATGGTCCTTGGAGTGGGGAGGGCAAAACGAGCATTTAGTTTTCTACATCCCATCGCAGAAAAGTATAAATAGAGCCCAAGGGGTATCACGTCTAACATGTCTACTGCCACCCCCATAAGTTCTCTTCGCCTTCTCAACCCTCTGGAAGCACCATAGCCACCGCCTCTCATTGGAGAAGCAAGCCCACAGTCCCAGAGGATTTTCGCGATCTCCGCTTCGCTTCCACTGCAATGGATTCAGGTATCCCTCCATCCTTTCCTTTCCGTTTTCATTTTGGTTGATGATATGGGGAATAGATTGGTCTTGGGATGGTAGAAAATCACTCAGTTTTGATTTTATACGTATTAAATCCATCAAGTGGTATCAGAGCCTCTTTCTATTCGCTATGTCATTGCCTAAATGAATCGGATTTTGAGAAAAGTAATTTTCGTTCGGTGTTTTGGGGATTGCTTTTCGTTTAAGTTTTGGATTGATTCGATCCCATCTTGATGAATCGATGACCACTAATGTTTGTTTTGGGGTTTTCATATTCATTTGTATCCCAGGTTTAACATTCAAATCGAGTTTTGCGATTGAAATCGTGATTTGGGGAGTTTTCCCTAAATCTCGATTTCGGATCGTCACCCTGGAATCGAGTCGTGATCGGTCTAGTACCGGTACTCATGATGAGTCCTGGTATTGGTAAGGCATGGGTTCCCATCAGGCGCTTCCCAGACACCACCAGTATCGATGGAGTACCGGTACTCATCATGAGTGCCAGTACATGTTGGATACTGGTCGGACACAAGTGCCACTAGTATCGAAGGAGTATCAGTACTCATCATGAGTACCGATACATGTGGGATACTAGTGACATCCAGAGGCATTGCCAATATCATATGAGTACCGGTACATGAGGGATACTGGCCGCGACCTAGGATCAATCTAATATCGATGGAGTACCGGTACACATCATGAGTACCAGTACATGTAGGATACTGACATGGTCTTAGGATCGGTCCAGTACTCATGAAGTACCAATACCTAAGATCGGTACCGATACTACTCATTCTGATACCAGTACCAATCTTGAGTACCGGTACTAAAGTGTTATTTTTTGGGATACATTTGTCATAAAAATTTTGGTGCGAACATTAGTAGATGGTTTTAATGTATTAAGTACTCTGTCACATTTAGTAATTCTTGCCAAAGCAGGTTACTTCTTGTGTCGGTTTATTTAAAACATTAAAGCAACGTGTACATTGTATTCCTGTGTGGGGAGCTTAGCCCAAAGGCGAGCCACCTCATAACTAAATGCATATGTACAAATTAAATGATAAATATCCTATTGAATTATTAGGTTTTCATGTTGGTAGTTAAGTTAATCCAAAGATGGCTTGTTTACTTACATGATTTTTTTCAATAGCTATTTATCATTCTTAAGACTGCCCTTTACAATATTAATGTTTATTGTCCAAAGACTAAATATCAATGATTGTATTGTTAAGTTACTTCATTTTGAACATGTATTTGGTTTATTTCCTTTATTTTTTCTAATTAACTCCTCTACATCTACCATAACTGCCAACCTGAATTATATTCCAAAACTAAATGGATCTAATTTTAAATTTTGAAAAGAAAGTGTCATTGTTCTGGGATGCATGGATCTAGACTAGCAACTTCGGGTTGATCCTCCCTCCCCTCTTACGGATAAGAGTTCTTCTGAGGAAATAAAGAGCTCTGAGAGGTTGGAGTGATCAAATCGCATGTGTCTAATAATCATGAAACGTGCTATTCTAGAAAACTTTAGGGGTGCTATCTTAGAGGAATTAAATGTTAAGAAATTCCTTGATGAGATTGAAAAAAGATTTGCTAAGAGTGAGAAAGCTAAGACAAACAATCTCCTTAGCAAACTTGTCTCACTCAAGTACAGGGGCACTGAAAACATAAGGGAGCATATTATGGAAATGTCCAAATTAGCCTTGAAACTAAAGGCACTTACGTTGGAGTTGTCAGATGACCTCCTCGTGCACTTGGTTTTGATTTCCCTTCCTGCACAATATGGGTAGTTTAAGGTCAGCTATAACTACCAAAGGGAAGTGGACTCTTAACGAGCTCATTTCTCATTGTGTGCAAGAGGAAGAGAGGCTGAAACAGGACAAACCAGAAAGTGCTCATCTAATTTCTAGGCCTAAAAGGAAGCGAGCTAAGGATACAGCTGCTGCCAGTTCATCCTCCTCCAAAGGATGTCAAAAGAAGCCTAAGGCATCCTGCTTCTTCTGCAAGGGAGGACACATGAAGAAGAATTATACCAAATACCACGCTTGGCGTGAAAGGAAAGGTACATCACTCTCTTTAGTTTGTTCAAAAGTTAATTATGCTTCTGTACCCTCTAACATTTGGTGGATAGATTCGGGAACTACTATTCACATTAGTGTGTCTGTGCAAGGTTGCCTAAGCTGCCGAATGCCAAGTGATGGTGAAAGATTCATCTATGTGGGTGACGGTAAGAAGGTAGAGGTAGAAGCCATTGCAGATTTCAAGCTATCACTGACTACTGCTCACCAGTTAAATTTGAAAGAAACATTCGTTGTACCGTTGTTTGGATGGAATTTAGTTTCTATTTATCTGTTGGACAAATTTGGTTATTCTTGTTTATTTGGAGATAGACAATTTCATTATTTCTTAATTCAAATTTAGTTGATTTTGGTTCTTTGTATGTTAGTGATAATTTATATATGTTGCATCTTTTTCCTCCAATTTAGAAACCTTTAATGCAACTTTAAGCGATACAAAGCATAAAATAACTCAAAAGAATTTCGCTTTACTGTGGCATAAGCATTTGGTCATATCTCTAAACAGAGAATGGATAGGCTTATTTCAAATGGAATTCTTGATTCCTTTGATTGCACGGATTTGGATGTATATGTAGACTATTTAAAAGGGAAAAGAGCAAACAAGAAAGGTGTAGGTGCCACTAGAGCTACAGATGTCTTAGAAATAATACATATGGATATTTGTGGTCCATTCCCTACAGCTTCCTGGAATGGGCAACAGTACTTTATTACGTTCATAGACGATTACTCTAGATATGGGCATCTATTTCTTCTTCATGAAAAGTCACAATCTTTGGATGCGTTCAAGTCCTATAAGGTCGAGGTGGAAAACCAACTCGGAAAGACGATTAAGATCATCAGATCTGACCGTGGTGGTGAGTACTACGGCAGATATGACAGATCATGAGAACAACGACCAGGACCATTTGCTTCTTTTCTAAATGAGTGTGACGTAGTGCCTTAGTACACCATGCCTGGGACACCAAGCATGAATGGTGTTGCTAAACGCCACAACAGGACTCTTAAGGATATGGTACGGTATATGATTAGTCATACTTCTTTACCGGAGTCCCTATGGGGAAAAGCATTGAAAACATATGTATATGTTCTCAATCAAGTACCAACTAAAGCAGTACCCAAAACTCCCATATGAAATGTGGACCGATAAGATACCTAGTCTGAAACATTTTCATATCTGGGGGTGTTCAGCTAAGGCTAGGCCATACAGGCCTGCTGAAAAAAAATTGGACTCTAAGACGGTCACCTGCTATTTTGTAGGGTACTCTAAGAGGTCGAAGGGTTATAAGTTTTATGACCTAATGACTCACTCATTTTTTGAGACCAAAAATGCCCACTTCTTTGAGGATGTTGGTTTGGAGGGTGATAGTCGTCACATTACATTTGAAGAACCAGATCTTGCTCATAAGGAAATCATTGAACAAGGTTAAGTTCTTATTCCAAACATTGTCCCAACAACATCAGGAGAAGAAAGTAATGTGGATAATCTTCCCATTAATTAAACTGAACAACCTCAAAACATTCAAGATCCTACACCCATTAGGAGGTCCAGTAGAGAAAGGAGAAGTGCAATATCTAGTGATTATGTTATCTTTCTCTAGGAACTAAAGGCAGACCAAATGGATACGAATCCCATTTCGGTCACTCATGCCATGAAGAGTTCTCATCATCAGGACTGGATCGATGACATGAATGAAGAGATAAAATCCATGAGTGACAACGAAGTTTGGGATGTTGTCCCATTGCTTAAAGGTGTAAAGCCCATTAGTTGTAAATGGACATTTAAAACCAAACAGGATTCACAAGGCAATGTGGACAAATATAATGTTCGTCTTGTTGCTAAGGGATTCACTCAAAAGGAAGACATAGACTATAAAGAGACATTTTCGCTAGTTTCATCTAAAGATTCATTTATGTAACGACCCGGTTCCCGAGTCCCTACGAGACGAGAACCGGACCGACTCGACTAATCCCAAGACCTAGTCGTCCAACGAGGAAGTAACCAAAAGACAGTAAAATAAACCACATTCAGCATGAATATAACTAACAGTAAGAAAGTACAGCAGTAAGGAAAGAAACTACTACAGTAGGTACCACCACAACAGTAAAACAACATTTATCATATAACAAGAACTGCAGGTAAAGAAGGTACAGCGGAAACAAAAACTACTCACTAGAACATAAACGAAAGAGGTACAAAAGGCTGTGGTAACTCTACTGGACCCTACTCGGCCCAGCGTCCTCTGCAGCCGCCGACCCTGGCTGCTCAACACCTGGTCCTGAAAAAGGTAACGAGTGTAACATGTCAGCAAAACGCTGAGTAGAGTGGCAAACTAACTAAAGGCAACAGTAGAGTGTACAGTAGCTGTTATGTTCTATTACTTCCTTTATTCGCATCTTTCAATTTTTCTCACTATCTCATTTATTTCTCAGGTCCTTTACTTGATCTCGAATGTCCTCGTGGGAACGATCTTGATTGCAGTCTTTTCCAAAAGTAGAAGTAGCACGTGGTGCTCTCCTGGCCGGGAGAGTCCCCCGTGGTGATCCTACCCTCAGTCAACCACCCCAAGGTCACTGACAGACGTAACGGTGACTACGGCACGCGCGATAAACGCACAGGTAGCTAGCCCGCACTGGCACGCGGTCAGTCGTTTCCGTTAACGGGTGCGCCCAAAGCACAGCACGGAACCAGGGCAGAGCCCTCTCAGTAACAGGGGTCCAACCCCTCCACAGTAACCAAACCGGGGCCTTGCCCCTCCACAGTCCGCGCACCCTCGCCTGACTACCCTGGTTTGCCCTAGTGGGCCTAACAAGTCAGTGAAGGAGGCTAGCAGAACCCCAGGGCCCGTGGGGTAGCTAGTACTCTCCTAACACTACTAGCTCTCCTCGGTACTACGTACACGAGGGCCAACAAGTCGGTACAGAGCGGCCAATCCTAACCCCGGGTCCCTGGGGCGGCTGGCCCCACTCTGCACTAAATAGGTACAGGTACTTCCCTTGGTACTGCGTACCCAAGAGACAGTACAAACTACATCTCAGTTCCATTCCTTTTTCTTTCCAGGAGTTCCACTCCTAATTCCCCGTAGGGTTCCAGCTCTTTATCTCAGAACATCATATGTTTCACTTTCCAGATTCACGTTCTCAAAATCCATGATCTCAAACATGTTTCTTTATTCATAACAGGCAGCTGTTAATTCAAATTACAGGCAGCTTTATATTCCTTTCCATTTTTCCAAGACTGCAGTATTATACATTCCACTAGTTTTTCCATCCTAAGATTCATGCCACATCCTAGGATCTAGCATACAACTAGTTTTCCAGCCCTAGGATTCATGCATCACCTAGGAGCTATCATTCCATACATTTCTCATTCCTAGGATTCATGCAATGTCCTAGCTTCTAGTTATGGTTCCATACTTTAACAGATTTTATTTATAAACTTAAGCCACTCTACCAGGTACAACGGGAGTAATGGGGGCGTGATCGGGAATCCCGCGTGCCTCCGCGACTCTCAAGACTGCAACTGAACGAGGTCCTATCACAAGGATCAAACACAGGGAGTGTCTCAAAACAGTGTATAGCTACTGTAGACGAGTAGAGGAATTAATTCTTAAAAGAACGCAACTCGAAACGCGGAAAACGGAGCCCAAACGAGCCCTAACGGGTCGAGAAAGACGATACTGTGCAAAATCAGACGTCTGGAACTCCTTCCAGACGTCTTAAACGGTGGATCAGAGAATTACCTGTTCAGCGTGGTTTCCCAGACGTCCAGAAGTCTGCGGGGACGTCTGTCCTATATCCCAGACGTCCGATGGTCCACACGGACGTCTGTAGGTCACTCCCGCCGTCTGGTACGACTTCCCGACGTCTGATTCGCAAAGGATGGCGAATCAGCGAACTTGCGCACAGCCAACCCCCCTCCCTCAGTACGGTCAGTCGACAAGAAGGAAGAAGAAAGCGGAAACTCACTGGAGTCGGTTGGTTTGATGACCGGGTTTTGGTTTTGTTATAACGTTGTAGTAAAGCCGGTTATTACCAACATTTCAAATATATAAAAATTTTTTTACTCGGAAAATAAAAGAGTTCCCGAGGTCGAACTCAGGGAGCAAGTTGTATTCTAGAGATATACATGTTTCTTTTACAAAATAAAGAAAGAGAGAGGGAAAGAATTTGTTGTTCTCTTTGTTTTCTCCTCGTGATGTTCTTCTTTCTTTCTTTCTTCAGATCTCCTTCTTCTTCTTCTTCGTTCTGCAGAGGTGATGCTCCTCTTCTTCTTCCTTGGTTTCTGTCTTGGCCTCTCTTCTTTTCTTTTTTTTTTTCAGCCAGGGACGTCACGCGAAGCTTTCTTCCTTAGCTGCTTCAGGCCGTCGTCTGATTTCCAAATCAGACGACTTAACTACCTGTTGCTACAGTTAGCTTCCTTCTTCTTCCGCGGGTCTTCTTCTTCGCCTGTGCCTGCACACTACAGAGTTCTTCGTCAGAGGCAAAACCTACTCTACCCTCCCCCCCCGCGTCTCTCTTTCTCTCTGAAACCACTCTTGGGAAAGCTCTCCCAGAGCTACCGGGTAACCGGGTTCGGATCAGGCCCGGGTCCAGGCCCACCGGCGTGCGTGGTGGGCGAGGAGTGCAGGTCAGTCTTGAGTCGGGTCGGGTCGGTTCGGGTCAGGTCCGCGGGGCGTGAGCGCGGACGAGATCGGGTAACCGGGCAGGTGAAGGGGACCTCACCCCGTGTGCTGAGGCAGTAAGCCTTCAGCACTTTTGCATCTTATGTCGCTGCGGCTCTTCAGGCGTTTCCGAGGTGGGACTAAACGGCCCACCTCAATTGCGCGCCCGCAGCGGGGAATTCAGCAGGAGATGGCGGCGTCACGCGGAGCTTTCTTCCTTAGCTGCGAACCTGGTGTTTTGCCAAAACTCCTCGCAAGGCCTGGGAGTGAATCTGGGCTTGGCGCTGAGCGTGGCGCGCCTGTAGCTGCAGGCGGAAGCAGTTCCTCCTGCGCGTCAATGGCGGCGGAGGTCGGGTGGCCTGTCCACAAGAAAACGGCCTCTCGGCCTAATCAGAGAGTGCCAGGAGCTTCGCCAGGGTGCGGCGAAGCTCGTGTGGGTGGTGGCGAGGCGCGGGGCGGCGTGCGAGGGCTGCCCTAGGTCGGACTGTGGGTCGGAGGATGGGTCTGTTCGGTGGGGTTGCAGAGGGTGATGTGGGGGGAGTGGCAGGGCGGAGGTTGATCAGGGTGAGGAGGCGGAGGTCCTGCGGTGGTCGGCGAGCCGTGTGGGTCGCTGAGGTGATGGGAGCGGCTCGCCGGAGGGTGGTCGGAGGCGAAGGGGGTGAAGGTGGTCAGGGTCGGTCGAGGGCTTAATTGAATAAATTGAAAGTGGGGAAAGAAAGAGGAGAAGAAGGGGAGTAGCTCTAGCTTACTTGCAGGGACGAAGGGGGAGGAACAGGGCGACAGTCGTATCGACTGTCGCCGGAGAAGACGATGCTCAGGGAAAGGGGCGGCGGCGAGCAGAGAGCCGGAGAGGCGCCAGCTGGGTGCGGCGTGGCGCGGGAAGAGCAGGGGAGGAAGTCTCTGCTGCTGGTATTGCGGCAGAGCGAAGAGGTGGAGGGGGAGGAAACCGCCGGAGCTGGTGAGCGTCTGCCGGAGGAAGAAGAGAAGAAAGTTGGGGATTTTCTCCGTCAGATCCAGGCTGCCCTGGTCGGTGGAGCAACGGGGGGTATTTATAGGGATCAAACAGGGAGGAAGGCGGAGGGAGACGACGTGTCTCCCTCGCCGGAGGATGGTCGGAAACAAGAACCCATACCGTCCGTGCGTTCGCACGGCCGGTATGGTGGGCTACAACGACCAGGGGGGTGTCCCTGCGACGGCTGACGACGCAGGGCACCCCCGGTTTACTTGCCAGGTCCCCCACCTCACCCTGCGCGGCGCCATGCTCCGCGCAAGGTCGCCGGAGCATGGTGCTGGCAGGTTTTGCAGGAGGGACCTGATTGCAAAGAACGAAGGAGAGTTAGGGGCCAAAATGCGAGGGTTCAAAAGTTGAGGGTCAAAGAGTAAATATATGAGGACCAAAGTGTAAAGTCGGTCAAGGAGGTTTCTTCTTAGGCTCAAGTTTTTCTACATGACTAATTAGGACCTAAGGAATCTGATGGTGAATTTCATTTTCATATTAAACCTTGTTTGACCGGTCAATTTGCGCAAAAACCCAAATTAAGTTATTAATTGGGTATGGTTCTCAATGTAGGTCAAAATGGGTTCTAAAGGCCAAATTGAAGGTTCTAAACCCTAGAGATTATTTTTCTATAAATTTTAGAGGGTTTATTATATTTTTACTTTGCCTCGAACCTTGTGAATTGAAGTGGGTTGTTTTAGAGTTACAGATTTATCATTTAGTTTCTTGGAATTGCTGTAGCCCTTGCTAGATCATTTCATCCCACTTTTATTCTTATTAAGCTGCTTTGACCTATGTTTGGGCCCTGAATTACCCTGTATGCAGATTATACTGGTGAAATTGCATTTTTACCCCTTATGACTTGTTTTCTCCTTAAACTCAGAATTCTCTGAGTTAAGCCTTTCCTTGAGTTATGTAGGAGCTTTTATCCTTTGTATTGGGTCAAAATGAGCTAGTTATGGCTCATGATGAGGTTCTCATCATACCCCCATGCCTAGCTTTTGCTAGTCCCTTAGCAAAAACTTAAGGTTTCAACCCTTGTTCTAGACCATGAAGTTTTTAATAGTTTTAGATAAGTGCCTTTTTTATTTGAGCATAGATTAGGTTAGAATGCTGACCATAGGCCTAAAAGGTACTCTAGTACCAATCAAGATCCAAATCTTTCTAGCCTTAGCCTCAGTCTTTTAGCAAAGGTTTTTAAGGCCCACAAGAACTAACCTAAGGTTTATTGGACTTCGTGGTTAAAGCACCCGTGCTTGAAATGATTTTAGCCCTGGCTCAGTTCGCAGTGCGTTTTGTAAGAGAGAGATAGAAAGTTTTTCTGTTTGGAGAGTTTTCTCTCTCTTTTTCTTTTTAGTTCTAGCCTAGGATTGGCTTTTCAACACGGTCTGTATCAGATTCCTTGCTCCCATCATCAATCCTCAAGGGTTCTTGGCGATCGATGCTTCGAGATAGCACCGCCCATGGCAACCCCCGGAACCCTGGCTATTGAGATTTCGAGATAATCCCATCCATGGTATTCCGTGGCCGAATCTAGACCCTGGCAATTGACACTTCGAGATAATGCCATCCATGGAATCTGAACCAGCAGAGTGCTTACATGCCCCCAGTAGGATATGTAAATATCCTAAGAGACAAGCACCGAGGAGATGATATTTTGTTACGCATCTTCGAGGGGATTTCCCCGCCTCTCTGCGCTGGGAACTCGTCCAAATCAACTTGTGTTGATCGGCCGCTCCTATTCTAGGTGTTCTTTTCAGATTTTTGCGACGCTTCTGCGTGATTCTGATTTTTACGCTTACTGAACCAGGCTGTGTGTGAGATTAGGGTGCTTAGGTTACTGAGTCCCGTAAACCAAAAATTAGTTAACGAGGCCGAATACTCCCTAAGCCTTAGACCTAATACTTCAGCTTTTCATTTTCCTCAACCTCTTGAGGAGTGTCCAGATCTTAATGGGTACTAAGAGTCTATTCAAGAATGCCTAAGGTTTGCATTCTTTACTAATCTTATTGTGCACTTTTCTTGAATGAGGTCTAGAACTTAGGTTAATTCCTTAGTTCCTTACTAATGACTCACTTTTTCTCATAATTTTGTGCTCCTTTTTCCTTTTGTTTCTTTTCTCCTTCGCAAAATTTTCTTCTCTTTTCCTCTTATTCTTTTTCGAAAAAAAAATTTTTTTTTTTTTTTAATTTTTATGGTGTTTTTGGCATATGTGAATTTTTTGTTTGAAACCTTTTCTTACAAGTTTTGCACTTTCATACCCCCCCATGCCTAAGATTTGCAATGCCCTCATTGTAACCTAGGGGGTCTTAGTTTATTCCTTAAGACAGAAATTTGGATGAGTGAATGGGTCGGGTTGAATTTTTGCGGACGATTTCAAGTCCCAGATGCAAACATCTGAGTTGGGGTCGGCTGTCTACAAGGGTGAACTTCGAGTGCTGAAAGGTGTCAGAACAAGTTTCAGGTTTTCAAAGAGAATGACGGGCTGCCTCCCGTTAAGCGCTGAGTTTTACGCCATCGGCTGGGCGCAATAAGCTCAAGGGGAAAGGAGGATATAAGATGCCTCAGCCAAATTAGTAGAAGTTACATCAATGAACGGCTTGAGTCTCTGACCGTTCACGATGAAAGGTTCAGAATCGTGGCTGAGTGGACTGATTTCGATTGCTCCATTTCCAAAAACCTGTCGGACCAAATATGGTCCGACCCACTTAGATCTCAGTTTTCCTGGGAAGAGTTTGAGTCGGGCATCAAAGAGTAGGACCTTTTGACCAGGATGAAAGATCTTTCTCGAGATGTGTTTGTCGTGGAAGGCTTTAACCCGCTCCTTGTAGATTTGCAAGTTCTCGTACGCGTCTATGAGTAATTCATCGATCTCGCTGATTTGGAGTTTTCTGTGGGTCCCAGCCTTGGAAAGATCCAGATTACAGTTCCGTACTGCCCAATAGGCTTTATGCTCCAGTTCGACGGGAAGGTGGCATGCCTTTCCGTACACCAATCTAAAGGGAGACATGCCCAATTGGGTCTTGTGGGCGGTCCTATAGGCCCACAATGCTTCCGGAAGTCGGGACGACCAGTCCTTCCTGTCAGGTCGAACAGTGACTTGCAGGATTTTCTTGATCTCCCGATTAGACAGCTCAGCTAGACCATTAGTTTGGGGGTGGTAAGGAGTAGAGATTCGATGAGACACCCCGTATTTGGTCATCAGTGACCTAAACTGAGCATTTGTGAAATGGGTCCCCCCATCAGAGATTATTGCACGAGGAATCCCGAACCTTGAGAAAATGTGTTGATGAATGAATTTGAGAACGATTTTGTGATCACAGGTTCGGGTCGGTATGGCTTCGATCCATTTGGACACGTAGTCCACAGCCAACAGAATGTATTCGAAACCATCCGAAACAGGAAAGGGGCCCATAAAATCAATCCCCCAAACATCAAAGATTTCGCATACTAGAATCGGTTGCATAGGCATCATGTCGCGATGGCTCATGTTGCCCAAAGTCTGGCAACGACTGCATGCCTTGCAATGACTGTATGCGTCTTTGAACAGTGTGGGCCAGTAAAAGCCGCACTGGAGGACTTTTGATGCGGTTTTATGCCCGGCAAAATGGCCACCCCATGCCTGGTCATGGCAGAAAGAGAGGATATTGTTGACTTCCCCTTCCGGGACACATCTCCGGATGATCTGATCGGCACCTATGCGGAAGAGGTACGGGTCTTCCCAAATGTAATACTTGGCATCGGAGCGTAATTTGTCTTTCTTGGCCTTCGGCCAATCGGACGGGGTCTGATAAGATGCCAAGTAATTTACAATATTAGCGAACCATGGAAGGCTAGTACCAATAGTTTGCAGGTGCTCATCGGGAAAATGCTCCGTGATGGGTCCGGAAGGGTCAATTATTTCAGAAGGAAGACGGGACAAGTGATCAGCTACCACGTTTTGTTTTCCCGCTTTGTCGCGAATCTCAAGGTCAAATTCTTGCAACAGCAAGATCCATCGGATTAATCGAGGTTTCGCATCCTTCTTCGCAAGGAGATGCCTCACAGCTGTGTGATCCGAGTATATGATGACATGGGAACCCAGAAGGTACGATCTGAACTTCTCAAGGGCAAATACTACAGCTAGCAGCTCTTTCTCAGTAACTGTATAGTTACGCTGAGCCTCATCGAGTGTTTTGCTGGCGTAGTAAATGACCACAGGTTTCTTGTCATTTTTCTGCCCCAAAACCGCTCCTACAGCGAAGTCGGATGCATCACACATGATCTCAAAGGGTTGAGACCAATCAGGGGACTGTAGGATCGGGGCTTGGGTGACTCGGTCACGCAGGATTTCAAATGCTTGAGTGCATTCCTTGGAGATTTCGAAGGGAACATCCTTGGAGAGAAGAGTGGTCAGGGGGCGTGCGATTTTTGAAAAATCAGGGATAAATCGTCGATAAAAACCGACATGCCCTAAAAAGGATCGGATGTCCCTGATCGAGCTAGGCATAGGAAGGTGAGAAATCAGATTAACCTTAGCTCGATCCACTTGGATACCTTTTTCCGAAATTGAGTGTCCCAGGACAATTCCCTCAGGCACCATGAAATGGCTCTTTTCCCAGGAAAGAACCAAATTCACATCGATGCACCGCCTGAGTATCTGGACCAAGTGTTGGAGGCAATCGTCGAATGATGCTCCGAAAACTGAAAAGTCATCCATGAAGACTTCCAGATAATCACCTACCATATCTGAGAATATGGCAAGCATGCATCGCTGAAAAGTAGCGGGTGCATTGCAAAGACCGAAAGGCATCCTTCGGAAAGCGTATGTTCCGAAGGGGCAGGTGAACGTGGTCTTTTCTTGGTCCTCAGGATGGATTGCCACCTGGTTATAACCGGAGTACCCGTCAAGAAAGCAGAAGAACCTATTTCCCGCTAGTTTTTCGAGAATTTGATCAATGAAGGGTAGTGGGAAATGATCCTTCTTCGTGGAGGAATTGAGTCGACGGTAATCTATACAGACTCTCCACGAGTTGGCTAATCGGGTAGGAATGATTTCTCCGGTCTCAGTCGTTATAGTGGTGAGTCCTGCCTTCTTGGGCACGACCTGAATTGGGCTCACCCAACGACTATCGGAGATCGGGTAGATGATTCCGGCATCTAACCATTTGATGATCTCCTTTTTCACGACCTCCTGCAGATTGGGGTTTAAGCGTCTCTGCATTTCACGAGAAGGTCGTGTGCCCTCTTCTGAATAGATATGATGAGTACAATAAGAGGGACTTATTCCAGTCAAATCATCGAGAGTCCATCCGATGGCTCTGCGATGTTGCTGGAGGACAACAATCAGACGGGCTTCCTGTTCAGGACTGAGGTTGGAATTGATGATCACAGGAAGGGTCTGATTAGAACCCAAAAATACGTATTTCAAGTGAGCGGGAAGGGGTTTCAGTTCGAGGATGGGGTTTTCAGCAGCAGCGGGTGGTTCAGTATAGATGTGAGGTTCAAGGGTGGGAGTTACTGGGTTGTTCATATCTGGATTCAACTCCTCTGTTTGCGGGTCAAGATCCTTCTGTGGTTGATGAGGCACAATCGAGTCACTCTGGAGGTGTGATTCATCAACCAAAGTCTTGATGTCACAAATTTGCTCGATGACGCCGCAATTAATTCCTTGTTGGGCCTTAAATATATCAATTTTCAGTGTTTGATCTCCAAACTTAAGCTCTATTTGGCCCTCCTCACAGCTGATGTTGGCTCTAGCAGTAGCCAAGAAAGGTCTCCCTAGAATGATTGGTGTATCCCTAGGGTTTTCAGGTGCATCCATATCTAAGACTATGAAGTCCACTGGAAAATAGAAATCCCGCACTCTCACGATAACATCCTCGAGAATCCCTTTTGGTGACTTTATAGATCGATCTGCTAATTGTAATGTCACCTCGGTTGGTTTTAGCTCAGATTCTTCTAGATGGTCAAGTAAGGATGTGGGTATCAGGTTTATGGATGCGCCCAAGTCTAACAATGCTCTATCAAATTGGGTACCACCTATCTTACAGGAAATCAGGGGAGTTCCAGGATCTTTTGCCTTGGGTGGGAGTCTACTAAGGATTACAGAGCTGGCTTGCTCTGACAGAACAATTGGGCTCCCTCCCTTGGTTCGCGGCTTACGCTGGGGTGTGCATATATTTTTTAGAAATCGTGCGTAAGCTGGTACGTGGCGGATTGCATCCATCAAGGGGATGTTTATGTGGACCTGCTCAAAGAGCTTGACCAGGTCCTCCTCAGGGGCCACGGGTTTGGTGGTCTTCTTTCCCTTGGTCAGGGCCTCGGGAAACGGGATCTTGGTTGGTTCTTCTAGGATAGGTTCGGGTTGTGGATTTGGAACAGCGGTACCTTGGATAACTATCCTAGGGTCATGGTTATCAGGCTGGGAGTGGTTTGGATAATGCGGGTCTTGAGTTGTCTTACCACTACGTGTTGTTACAGAATTTAATCCGGCCTGATTTTTGTTTGGGTTTGGTAGGAGGGGTGGCTGCTGCTGAAATCCTGCATAAGAAGTTGAGGCTTCCATCTCGTCTGGAGATGGAGCAGTAGGAGCCTGATAAATCCATTGGGCGTGGCCTAAATTTGGATTCATAACGCGCTTCTGGGTTGGCACGTTATTTGGGTTAGGAAGAGGTTGGGAAGGGAGTGTGCCTGGTTGGCGAGAATTTGCCAACTGGGCCAGTTGAGTTTTTACTTCAGTAAGCTCGTCCTTGTGCTGTTTTTGAATAGCCGCATTCGATTTTTGAATGTCAGCCAGAGTCTGAAGGATTAAGGACATTTGATCTTGATTTGGCCCTGATGGATAAGTAGGGTTGGGCCGAGGCTGAGGCGGCTGGTAGTGATGAGAGGGCTGTGGGCGGGACTGAAAAGGTGGTCTTTGGGTTTGGGAATTTCCCGCCCAGTGAAAATTGGGATGGTTTCGCCATCCAGGGTTGTAAGTGTTGGAGAATGGGTCGTTCTGGATGGCGTTGAGGTCCTCGCAGGTCTGAGGACCCTCCTGAGAATCAGGGAAAGGAGGAATGGAGTTCCCCCGGCTGGTGTAGAAAGGATCGGATGATCTTCCAGTCCAAGAATCAGATGGGGATGGATATGGATCCATCCCAGGGGAGGATCGGTGGAGGATGTTTTGCACAGTCTCCTGTGTGGAAGGAGGTTGTGCAAAGGAGTTACGCGCAGAGGTGGCTCGCTGCAAGTGCTGAGTCAGCTCATCCACCTTCTTTTCAATGATTGAGACCTTGTCCAATCGACTGGCCATTAATTCCAGGTCGACTGATGCGGACAGACCCTGCGTCTCACGTGCTCCCTTAAGATTCGTCGCTGCGCGGGTATTCGTCCTGTCGAATAATCCCATGGAGTCATTGTTGATGGAGTTCTCGCACATGTTTTCGAGAATCTCCCATACGGTGTCTTCATGTTGACCCATGATGTTTCCTCCGCAAGTTGCATTGACGAAAAGGCGGATGTCCTCACGGAGTCCCTGGTAAAAAGATTGGACTTGTTCCCATTTAGGAACTCCGTGATGGGGGCACTTTCTCATGAGATCCTGAAAACGATCCCATGCCTCATGGAGAGGTTCTCCTGATTGTTGAGTGAAGTGTGTAATCTGATGGCGCAAGGCGTTGGTCCGACCAATGGGAAAAAACTTTTTCAAAAATTCGGATTGAAGTTCTTCCCAAGTGTTGATCGGCCGGGTCTGAGTTTGATACCAATGGGCGGCCTTGTCCATAAGAGAAAAGGAGAACATCTTCATGAGAAGAATATCCCGATTTTGCGCATCTGATCCAAAAGTGTGGGCCAGATGCTTTAGCTGTTTGATGTGCTGGAAGGGATCTTCAGAATTAAGCCCATGGAATTTAGGTATAGCATGAATCATGTTGGGCTTTAGTTCGGAATCAGGTCCTCCAGTCGGGATTCTGACTCGAGGCTCAATGGCCACCGCAGCAGGATTGTAGTGGTCCCGCATCATAGGACGCTGTGGTGGGTGCACGAAGTTTTGGAAGAGGTCATTGAGTCCCTGGAGCTGGTGTTCCAGATTATTTTCTTCCTCAACTGGCTGAGCCATGATGGGGGAAGAAGAACTTGGTTCTGAATCAGAAGAGAGAATAATGTGAGGGTGTTGCTGCAAAAACACGGGCGTCGAGGCTTGGTCTTGACGAGAGCGAATTTCTAAAGGAGGTCTTAAGGGTGGTCTTAGAGACCTCCTTCCGTACATGCACAGTTGGAAGAGGTAAGTTTAGCAGGTGCTGGACCCAATCAAGGCACCCAAAAAAGGTGTTGGGTGACTATAGAGGTACGGGGCAGATGGCCCCCTTGATCAGAAAGATCGTCCACCTGAGAATTACCTGGGCAGCCAGAGAGGGAGAGTCCTGCGAAGACCCCTACACGGTAGAGCGTCCCCACGGGTTACAGGGTTTCCCCCACCCGACCTCTCTTGTCACTGCAGTTCCAGGTAGACCAGAATGGGGATCTTGACCTCTTAAGTCTACCAATTTTAAGATCAGGGTGCTTAAGGTTTCACTTGAACTTTAGTCTTTTTAAGTGCAAAGAGTGACCTAATTTAAGGTTGGTTAACCCAAAGGGGTCAACTTTACCTCTTGTTTTCTTTGAGAGCTTTTTGGGTCCTTTCTTTTAGGGTCCAAGTGTTTAAAGAGAGAGCCAATTGTTTAGGATTTTTCTTGTTAATTATTTTCAATCAATGGCTTGGGCACACCTCTTTTGGATTTCTTCAATTCTTGATTAAGGGGTGTGTCTCTACTGAAATCCTAATGTTTGACCTTATGTTGGCTCTACTTGGTCCATTTAACTCTTTGTTGGGCAATTAGGGCTCAAGCAAGAATGTGTTAGCCCTTAAATACCCTTAATAGTGTGCAGGAGTGATGGGTTGAAAACATGCAACTCTTTATGGTTACTAAGTATGGAAAACAGGTTAGCCCTATATTGCTTGTTCTTTTCTTTTCTTCCTCTTTAGAGTTTAGGGGTTAATAGTGAGAGGAAAGATTTACCTGTCTTCGGAGTGGTTGCCGTGTGGTTGCTTGTCTTCTTGAGTTCCTGTAGCTGCACAAAAGAGAGGAGATTATCAGAAATTAAAAGAAACAGGAATGTTTACCTCTAGAATAGCCGTTGCTCCCCGGCAACGGCGCCAAAAAATGGAGTCGGTTGGTTTGATGACCGGGTTTTGGTTTTGTTATAACGTTGTAGTAAAGCCGGTTATTACCAACATTTCAAATATATAAAAAATTTTTTACTCGGAAAATAAAAGAGTTCCCGAGGTCGAACTCAGGGAGCAAGTTGTATTCTAGAGATATACATGTTTCTTTTACAAAATAAAGAAAGAGAGAGGGAAAGAATTTGTTGTTCTCTTTGTTTTCTCCTCGTGATGTTCTTCTTTCTTTCTTTCTTCAGATCTCCTTCTTCTTCTTCTTCGTTCTGCAGAGGTGATGCTCCTCTTCTTCTTCCTTGGTTTCTGTCTTGGCCTCTCTTCTTTTCTTTTTTTTTTTCAGCCAGGGACGTCACGCGAAACTTTCTTCCTTAGCTGCTTCAGGCCGTCGTCTGATTTCCAAATCAGACGACTTAACTACCTGTTGCTACAGTTAGCTTCCTTCTTCTTCCGCGGGTCTTCTTCTTCGCCTGTGCCTGCACACTACAGAGTTCTTCGTCAGAGGCAAAACCTACTCTACCCTCCCCCCCCGCGTCTCTCTTTCTCTCTGAAACCACTCTTGGGAAAGCTCTCCCAGAGCTACCGGGTAACCGGGTTCGGATCAGGCCCGGGTCCAGGCCCACCGGCGTGCGTGGTGGGCGAGGAGTGCAGGTCAGTCTTGAGTCGGGTCGGGTCGGTTCGGGTCAGGTCCGCGGGGCGTGAGCGCGGACGAGACCGGGTAACCGGGCGGGTGAAGGGAAACTCACCCCGTGTGCTGAGGCAGTAAGCCTTCAGCACTTTTGCATCTTATGTCGCTGCGGCTCTTCAGGCGTTTCTGAGGTGGGACTAAACGGCCCACCTCAATTGCGCGCCCGCAGCGGGGAATTCAGCAGGAGATGGCGGCGTCACGCGGAGCTTTCTTCCTTAGCTGCGAACCTGGTGTTTTGCAAAATCTCCTCGCAAGGCCTAGGAGTGAATCTGGGCTTGGCGCTGAGCGTGGCGCGCCTGTAGCTGCAGGCGGAAGCAGTTCCTCCTGCGCGTCAATGGCGGCGGAGGTCGGGTGGCCTGTCCACAAGAAAACGGCCTCTCGGCCTAATCAGAGAGTGCCAGGAGCTTCGCCAGGGTGCGGCGAAGCTCGTGTGGGTGGTGGCGAGGCGCGGGGCGGCGTGCGAGGGCTGCCCTAGGTCGGACTGTGGGTCGGAGGATGGGTCTGTTCGGTGGGGTTGCAGAGGGTGATGTGGGGGGAGTGGCAGGGCGGAGGTTGATCAGGGTGAGGAGGCGGAGGTCCTGCGGTGGTCGGCGAGCCGTGTGGGTCGCTGAGGTGATGGGAGCGGCTCGCCGGAGGGTGGTCGGAGGCGAAGGGGGTGAAGGTGGTCAGGGTCGGTCGAGGGCTTAATTGAATAAATTGAAAGTGGGGAAAGAAAGAGGAGAAGAAGGGGAGTAGCTCTAGCTTACTTGCAGGGACGAAGGGGGAGGAACAGGGCGACAGTCGTATCGACTGTCGCCGGAGAAGACGATGCTCAGGGAAAGGGGCGGCGGCGAGCAGAGAGCCGGAGAGGCGCCAGCTGGGTGCGGCGTGGCGCGGGAAGAGCAGGGGAGGAAGTCTCTGCTGCTGGTATTGCGGCAGAGCGAAGAGGTGGAGGGGGAGGAAACCGCCGGAGCTGGTGAGCGTCTGCCGGAGGAAGAAGAGAAGAAAGTTGGGGATTTTCTCCGTCAGATCCAGGCTGCCCTGGTCGGTGGAGCAACGGGGGGTATTTATAGGGATCAAACAGGGAGGAAGGCGGAGGGAGACGACGTGTCTCCCTCGCCGGAGGATGGTCGGAAACAAGAACCCATACCGTCCGTGCGTTCGCACGGCCGGTATGGTGGGCTACAACGACCAGGGGGTGTCCCTGCGACGGCTGACGACGCAGGGCACCCCCGGTTTATTTGCCAGGTCCCCCACCTCACCCTGCGCGGCGCCATGCTCCGCGCAAGGTCGCCGGAGCATGGTGCTGGCAGGTTTTGCAGGAGGGACCTGATTGCAAAGAACGAAGGAGAGTTAGGGGCCAAAATGCGAGGGTTCAAAAGTTGAGGGTCAAAGAGTAAATATATGAGGACCAAAGTGTAAAGTCGGTCAAGGAGGTTTCTTCTTAGGCTCAAGTTTTTCTACATGACTAATTAGGACCTAAGGAATCTGATGGTGAATTTCATTTTCATATTAAACCTTGTTTGACCGGTCAATTTGCGCAAAAATCCAAATTAAGTTATTAATTGGGCATGGTTCTCAATGTAGGTTAAAATGGGTTCTAAAGGTCAAATTGAAGGTTCTAAACCCTAGAGATTATTTTTCTATAAATTTTAGAGGGTTTATTCTATTTTTACTTTGCCTCAAACCTTGTGAATTGAAGTGGGTTGTTTTAGGGTTACAGATTTATCATTTAGTTTCTTGGAATTGCTGTAGCCCTTGCTAGATCATTTCATCCCACTTTTATTCTTATTAAGCTGCTTTGACCTATGTTTGGGCCCTGAATTACCCTGTATGCAGATTATACTGGTGAAATTGCCCCTTATGACTTGTTTTCTCCTTAAACTCAGAATTCTCTGAGTTAAGCCTTTCCTTGAGTTATGTAGGAGCTTTTATCCTTTGTATTGGGTCAAAATGAGCTAGTTATGGCTCATGATGAGGTTCTCATCACTCACCTTTCAGACGTCTGTATGATCTTACAGACGTCGACCTTGCCGTCTGGCTATCAACCCAGACGTCTGATTCTGGAAATTTTTCCAGAATCAGAACCCTGCTCGGCCTCCGCTCGCGATGCCGCCCGCGTCGCACCTCGCGCGTCTGCTGCTCAGCCCGCAGCAGGTCCCTCTCCACGTCGCTCCGCGCCCCCTGCGCCCTCCGTCGGCCGGCCAAGCCGCTCCGGCGAGCTCGCCCTCACGGCAGAGCTCCGCCCTCGCACGCCACACCTCCGCGCTCACTGCGGCCACCGCTGCCGCCCTCGCGTCCGCTCGCTCTCGCGCACAGGAAGAAGAAGGAGGAGACGGTGGAGACGGCAGGGGAGGCGCGCCCCTTTTAACGCCGCGCGGAGAGGAGAGAGAGAAGGCGGCAGGCCGCCTGCAGCCGCAGAGAAAAGAGGGAATGTGCGGTCTGCGCGCTCAGGCACGCAGGCGACTCGCGTGTGTCGAAAATAACGGATTTCAGGACGTCTGGAAACGATCCCAGACGTCTGTTCAGACGTCTGTATGTGATCCCAGACGTCTGGACCGACGTCTGGGCCTCCTCCCAGACGTCTTAAAAGACGTCTGGGGCACGCATTCGTAACAATTTAGAACCATAATGGCTTTAGTAGCTCATTTTGATTTGGAGCTACATCAGATGGATAAAAAGACAGCGTTTCTTAATGGAAACATTAACGAAACAATTTACATGGTGCAACCAAAACTTTGCATTAGGAGACGCAAAGAAAATGGTTTGCAAACTAAAGAAAGACATTTATGGACTAAAGCAAGCTTCAAGATAGTGGTATTATAAGTTTCATCAAATAATTGTCTCAACTGGCTTTGAGACAAATCCGGTTGATGATTGTGTATATCACAAATTTTGTAAGGGAAAATATATTTTCCTGATTTTGTATGTAGATGACATCCTCCTTGCCTATAATGATAATGGTTTACTTTAGGAAACCAAGACATTTCTCTCTGCTAAATTTGAAATAAAGGATCTTGGTGAAGCCTCTTTTGTATTAGGAATCCAGATACAACGAGATCGTTTTCAGGGTATCCTTGGATTATCACAAAGGAGATACATTGAAACCATTCTAAGGCAATTTGACATGGAGAATTACAAACCAGGAGATACTCCAGTAGCTAAGGGAGATAAATTTTCTCTTAACCAATGCCCCAAGAATGAGTTTGAAGCTAAAGAGATGGAAAATATTCCCTATGCATCAGTAGTGAGAAGTTTGATGTATGCCCAAGTCTGCACGCGGCCAGACTTGGCATACATTGTTGGCATGTTAGGTAGATATTTAAGCAAGCCTGAACCCGATCATTGGAATGCAGCCAAACGGGTCATGCGCTACCCACAAAGAACAAAGGATTTCATGCTCACATACAGGAGATTAGATCATCTGGAGGGCCTCGGATATTCTAACTCTGACTTTACAAGATGTCAGGATAACCGAAGATCTACTTCGGGATACATTTTTTTGCTGGCTGGAGGGGCTATGATGTAAATATGTTGATATTACATAAAATGTCTATTTATACATGTTCTTAAGAATAGAATTGCATTACATACTATAAATATTGCATAGCATGCATCATCTTGCATTTAGATTAGTTTGAATAAAATAGAGGTTAATTGTCTCTCTTTATGTTTAGGGGCAGGACAACTTTTTATCGGGGCCTCGGATCAAAGATCCAACTGTACGGATCTGATCAGGGCGACGATTAGAGTTCAACGACTCCAAGATCGCCCTAATCAGACATCTGTAGCATCAGATAGAGATCAAGAAACCCTAGAAGATCAAGGGCTAAGATGGTGTGAATCTACACTTCATACGACAAATCCAACCGCACTGATAGATTTGGATTGACGATCGCAGCCTAACGACGTGAAAATCGACTCAATCCGACACCCATGGCACCATCTACATCATCCAGAAGATGGACGGCCCAGATGGCACCACGTTGCGCCATCTCGGCCGCTCTACCGGCCGCCCTCAACCTCTGAAGCTTCTCGCACCCTCACCTCTCTGTCGTTGGATCGAGATCCAATGGCTGAAAGTGGATCCCAACCGGCGCTTAGAAACTCTGAAGGACCACTTGAAGACGCAGCCTTCACCGTTGGATCTCAATCCAACGGTCTAAATCTCACGATCAAGAGACGCTCCACCCGTCCATCCACGTGCATAGCGCAGTGGATAGAGCGCTTGCTCGCGGTTGGGCGCGGGTTCAAGCCGTGAGGAGCAGGCGAGGGAAGTGCAGGCGAGCAAGCGTGAGGAGCGCACGATCGCGATCGAGCGGCTGTGCACGCCCGATAGTGCCCATGCTCCATCGGAAGCGTGGCGAGAACGCGGGATCGCACGCATAGGCGCACGCTGAGGAGGCGCGGCGAGGATCTCTCTCAGTCATTCGATCTCACGATCGAATAGTCGAGATTTGAAGGACATGAATGTGCATTGCAGCTTGAGGAGATGAGTGGGCGCGCACGCACTGCCCACTACGCCCACGCTCGAACCATTAGCGACGGATTTATCCATCACTAAAAGTCTTGAATTAATGATTTTCAACTTAAAAAGATCAAATTGCCCTCACTCCTTGCAACTATAAAAGGAGACCCCCCCATACAAAATTTTCATCCCTTCCTTCTCTCCCTCTCCAAAGCTCAAGAGAAGCTTGTCCCACACCTGGGATAATCCTCGAGAGATAAAGTCAAATTTTCACCCTCATTTCGGAAGCGGATCCCATGACGACGACGACGTGCTGCCCCGTTCTCGTTCCTCCTGCCTCGACCTCCTTCTTCTCGCTCCGTCCTCTGTCTTCCAGGTGGCGTCTCGTCCAGCTCGTCCTCCAAGCGGTCTTCGAGAAGGAT
Source organism: Thalassia testudinum (assembly GCA_037157565.1). Lineage (NCBI taxonomy): Eukaryota > Viridiplantae > Streptophyta > Magnoliopsida > Alismatales > Hydrocharitaceae > Thalassia > Thalassia testudinum. The sequence continues at coordinate 56,956,163 of JAZHRO010000002.1, forward strand.
AACTTCTCTCTCCCATTCCTCTTTTCAGTTTTCTAGAGTAGAATTTTCTTGCTTTCTAGTGTAATAGATTTCCTGCTTTCTAGTGTAATTTTTCTCTGATTTTATTATATAAACATTTTGAAATATTAAGTGCATGTTTTCTCCCTCTCTCTCGTTTATTTTGATTGTTAATATTGCTTCATTGTAATTACATCGCTTCGATTTTCAACAAAAATCCTAAAAAAAATAGAATTGCGAATATAAATCGACGTAACCTCCCTGAGTTCGACCCAGGATTTCTATTCTGGTACAAATTTTATTTGTTAAACACGAATTCTTCGCTTTCAAACTACGACGACAGGTTTTTCAAAACCAAATACGATAGTGTAGTAACTCGTAGCTTCAACATTTTGGTGCCGTTGTCAGGGAAGCGACGCTCTTTGATTTTTTTCGCATTCTCCAACTTACGAATCATTTACTTCACTTCTCTCCTTTCTTATTGTGATTGCAGGTACTCTTTTGAGATGAGCAAAAGCAGTAGATTGGAGCAAAGTGTTGTTGAAGGTTCTGTAAGTCTTCCCCCACCTCCTACCCATTAGTTTTCATTCCACCACGTAATAACACAAAACAAATCAACCTAGGTATTCTTATAAACTCTAAGGTTAGTTTTGTTTGTTTGTTTGTTTGACACCTACACCCACCTCAACCTCCACATTTATAAAGAAAAATTTTAAAAGGAATTTCACAGAGGTACACAACATCATCTGATTTTCAAACTCAATCGGTAAACCGATCTTTGGAATCAGTACACACATCCAAACACATAATTGAGTAGAAATCAGATTAGGTAATCACTTGTGTGCCTAATTAAGTGGTGCAATAGGCCAATTGTTTGAGCTGATTGGGCCGCACCACTTCAATTACAATCAACTCATCAAGTAGCTACCGCATAGGTTCAACTCCTAGGGATTTACCAGGCACTTCACATTCTTTTAAGTTTTAAAGGAAAACATCTTCACCTGTGCTTTCAAAACCTGGTGTACCAACAAAACTTGTTTGAAAATACCTAAAGTTGAATCCTAAAATCTACTAAGCAAGATTTGAACCCTAAAATTCACCGCATAAAAAAATAATCTTGCTTGAAAACCACTGGTTGTGCATGCACACACACATCAATCAATCATTAAGGGCATAACACAGATAAAGGGTCCATCACATTCCAAAGCACATTCAATCCTAGCCCTAAATAAAATAGAGTAGACATTGGCCTTAAGGATTCAACTCTCTCTTCGAAGCCCAGAAAGAGATTATTTTCGATTAGTCTGTTTCTAATGTTCAATCTGATGTCTAGCTAGAGGAGCAGAATCAAACGATCGTGGCTATGGGGTACACTAGGAACTGGAGGCACAAGTCGAAGGAAGAACCTTCTCCCCAGTCCCTTTTTCTAACTAGTTGGATTGAACAGACAAAAGTAGATCAAATCGTTTCTCTATCTCAAGACAGGTTCTGGGAATCTGTAGGTCCTTAGGCTAGCCCACTTAAGGACAGGTTTGATTGCTTGTATTGCATGGCACCTTTCTTCCTCCCGTCTATCATGAATCCTTTCACATTTTATATGCATTCCCGCTCTTTCCCTCCTGTTATGAGTTATCCTCAACATGACGATTATCCCAACTCATACTGTAATCAACCATTGGTTAGTTGGGATAACTCGAATTGGGGATACAGTTCCGGACCTCCATGTTTAGGGCCTAACCCTGAACACCATAATTGTGATTTCTATCCTTTCCAGAGCCACATCAATTATAGATCGCCACCCTTTTATGGACAACATAATACGATCTACAATCAAGAAGGATACACTGATCCTTACCCATCCTCTGATTACATTGCCTTTAGGCCATCACCACCTTTTGAACAATCCGAAATGACCTATTATTAGGAAGGGTATCACGAATCTCAATTCGTTAACTCCTCTGCACTAATCTCAAACCCGCCCAACCCAAAACCAAGTCATTTGGTTCAGGTTAACCAGGTTCAAGATAAGGTTTTAGCTAACTTGAGGAATACCATTCAATCTTCAGAAGTTCAGCCAATACCTTGCATTGAAAAATTGGAGCCCCTGATTGAAATGATTGATGATTTGAGCAAGTATTTGTTGGATTGGCTCCAGGATGTTAAGAATAAGAACCTGGGTGAGTTTCTACTTAGGAAATTAGCAAAATTGAGAATGAGATATGTGGTTGCTTTAGTTTAATCGTTGGATGATTCCCAGGATGAACTCCCTTCAGGAGAGCCAATGTCAGAACCCGCTCAGGCACCTGTTGGGGGGACACGTGTTACGAGGCTGACCAAATTAAATTAGAGCAACCAATTAAGGATGATCTGATTTCTTCACCTGAGATCCTTGAACCAGGGTACGAGGAAGTGTATGTCTCCATGGATCAGAAAGTGACGATTGATTTTGGGACATACATTAATACGGATTTTAATTTCTTTGATTCTGATGATGAAGATTCAGTTTGTGAAGTCTCACGTGAGTTTATATAACATGATTTTTGTGAGACTATTGAGCCTAAGGAATCTGATAGATCATTTGATAGCCCAATAACTGAGGAAACTGATCTTATTGAGGCTCACATGACGGATCCAAAATCGCATTTTCTGGAGGATTCAATTCAATTCCCCAATTGTCAGTTACACCCCATTGAGCTTACTGACGATTTTGTCTTTGAGATAACTAGACCCAAGTCAATTTTGATTCAACCACATCTTTTAGACTTGAAAATTTCAGACGGAGTGATTAATATGCAAGAGGTCCTGGAATTTGACATTCTGAATAAGGAGGATAGAAGCTGGGAAATTCTGATTTGGGAAGCAAACTCCGGAGGAAGTAGAAGACTGCGTCTAAGGGTTCCAATTCATCTGAAATCATCAAACTAGGACCCTTACGACATTTGTTCTGAGGATGTCCAACCTAAACACACATTCATTGATTATCCTTTGGAGCTTGACTTCTCTGTAACCCGACTTTTTGGTCTTGGGTTGCATCCTCATAAATCACAGGCCAGACCCCACTTGCGTACTGATTTTAGGTTTTAGGTAATTTTTATCAGAACCTTAGATATTCTCGATCATGGGGTATGGGTTTGCACCATAATCTGGTCCACATTTGTGGACATCTGCTGGCAAGTCAGAGGTTTCATCTTTTTATTTTGATTTTGACCTACACCTGTGAATTCTTTACTTCTCTTCTTTGTATAGTGTGCCTAGCTGAAGACACTAAATTCAGCACATATACAGTTTTTTGTTTATCTCGGAGAGGACCCAACATTCACGCAATTCAGGTACTTTCTACTCTATTTCACTCTGTTTTATGTCTTTTTAATACAATGAGGACATTGGATTAGATAGGCATGGGGGGTGGATATTCATCTCTGAATTAATTCGTCAACTCCGTAGATTTATTTTATTTTCTTTTATTTATATATAAAAAAAATGAAAAAAAATTAGGAAATTAGGAAAGAGAACTTGGGCTGAAGAAAATTTTCAATCTTACGAAATATTACAGTAAGATATGAACACAAAGACCTTTCAGGTCTTTAGACTTAATCAGCTTGTGTATCAACTAAAATGTGGATTTATTTTTCAAGTCTGCGCCAACCTGAATTCTATTTTAATTTGAGTAAATAAGTTTGGGTGATAAGTACACAACTTACTAACCCACCCTCTGATTTGAGGGAACTTTAAGTCTTAAGCATCTACATACTTTCTTTTCACTGACTTGTTGATTGGTGGTTTTAACCAAAATTGGGTAGCTAATGAACCTCCTAGGGTGATATGGCTAGCAAGTTATCGTGGGTAACAGCTCATAGGTAGGTTGTCCAAAGCCCAGTCACTGGACCATTCTCTTCTTGCTACCTTTAGGTAAATCTTACACAAGGGAAGCCACCTACTTAAAAAAAGAGAAAAAGAAAGTAAAAAAGAAAAGAAAAAAAAAGAAGAAAAAAAAAAAATAAACCACACTTCGCCGCACGAGTATGGTTGGCAAGTTGTCGATGGTAACAACTCATCGACCGGTTGTCCAGAACCTACCTCAAGTAATGCACTTAAAATTCCCAAAACACTTAGGAAGAAGCGGAGAAGTAGAATAAACTAGGGAGATATACACTGGATTCACCCTTGTGTTGACCCCATAAAAATAAAAGTAGGGAGAAAACTACCAGTTGTAAAGATACGCATTTAGGCAGAACTCACTTTTTAAGGTCACCTAAAGGCGTAGAAACCTGAAGTCCATTTTAATTGCCGATCAACGAATCTATCACATTCACAATAAGATGCTTAGAATTTAGGGTTCTCATCAAATCTTGGGTGAGTTGAATGGCCATAGAAAGCCACTCTTAAACCCTAAACTCAAAAAATCAAAAAAATTAGAAAAGAAGAAAAAGAGAAAAAGAATTTTTCTTTGAATAAGGCGAGGGCTTGAGGCGGTCTATATTTTGGCAGATACCCGAGCACTGTTGTTCTTTGAAAGTTCAGATCCTAAGTAAACATTTTCTTAATGATTGAAAATAACTTATGCCCAAATAATCCAACCTAATTCTTTTATAAATAGCATATAGTTTTTGCCAGGGACTAGCAAAAGATAGACAAGAGAGTGTGATGTAAACATGTTTTTATTACTTAAAATGTCTATTTATGCATGTTCTTAAGCATAGAATTGCATTACATACTATAAATATTGCATAGCATGCATGATCTTGCATTTAGATTAGTTTGCATAAAATGAAGGTTAATTGTCTCCCTTTATGTTCAGGGACAAGGCAACCTTTTATCGGTTCCTCGGATCAAAGATCCAACTGTACGAATCTAATCAGGGAGATGATTGAAGTTCAAAAATTACAAGATCGCCCTAATCAGACATCTGTAGCATCAGATAGAGATCGAGGAACCCTAGAAGATCAAGGAATAAGATGGTGTAAGTTTGCACTTCAGACGACAAATCCAGCCGTACGAATGGATTCGGATTTACGATCGCAGACTAACGACGCAAAAATCGACTCAATCTGACACCCGTGGCACCATCTACATCATCTAGAAGATGGACGGCGAAGATGGCGCCATCTTGGCCGCCCAACTGGCCACCCTTAACCTCTGAAGCTTCTCACGCCCTCACTTCTCCGCCATTGGATCAAGATCCAACGGCTGAGAGTGGATCCCAATCGACACTTGAAAACTCTGAAGGACCACTTGAAGACGCAGCCTTGACCGTTGGAAAGCAATCCAACGATTCAGATCGCACAATCAAGAGACGCTCCACCTGCCCATCCACGCGCGTAGCGCAATGGATAGAGCGTTCGCTCCCTGTTGGGCGCGGGTTCGAGTCGCGAGGAGCAAGTGAGGTAAGCGCGGGCGAGCGAGCGTGAGTAGCGCACGATCGCGATCGAGCGGCTATGCGCGCCCGATAGCGCCCACTCGCCATCGAATGCGCGGCGAGCATGCGGGATTGCACGCGTAGGCGCACGCTGAGGAGGCGTGACGAGGATCTCTCTCAGCCGTTCAATCTCACGATCTAACAGCCAAGATTTGAAGGACGTGAATGTGCATTGCGGCTTGAGGAGATAAGCAGGCGCGGGCGCACTGCCCACTACGCCCACGTTCGGACCTTTAGCGACGGATTTATCTGTCACTAAAAGTCCTGAATTAATGATTTTCAACTTAAAAGGACCAAATTGCCCTCACTCCTTGCAACTATAAAAGGAGACCCCCTCCATTCGAAATTCTCATCCCTTCCTTCTCTTTTCTCCCTCTCCAAAGCTCAAGAGAAGCTTGTCCCACACCCGGGATGCTTCTCGAGAGATAAAGTCAAATTTTCACCCTCATTTCGGAAGCGGATCCCGCGACGATGACGACGTGCTGCCCCATTCTCGTTCCTCTTGCCTTGACCTCCTTCTTCCCGCTCCGTCCTCCATCTTCCAGGGGCATCTCGTCCAGCTCATCCTCCAAGCGATCATCGAGGAGGATAACTTCTCTCTCCCATTCCTCTTTTCAGCTTTCTAAAGTAAAATTTTCCTTCTTTCTAATGTAATAAAGTTTCCGCTTTCTAGAGTAATTTTTCTCTGATTTTATTGTATAAACATTTTAAAATATTAAGTGCATGTTTTCTCTCTCTCGTTTATTTTAATTGTTAATATTGCTTCATTGTAATTACATCGCTTCGCTTTTCAACAAAAACCCTAAAAAAAAATAATTGCGAATATAGATCGACGTAGCCTCCCTGAGTTCGACCCAGGATTTCTATTCCAGTACAAATTTTAGTTGTTGAACACAAGTTCTTCACTTTCAAACTACAACGACAGGTTTCTCAAAATCAAATACGATAGAGTAGTAACCCGTAGCTTCAACAGACTATCTCGTGGAGGAGTGTAAAGCAAACCTTGATAACCACCTCCACTATGGAAGCAAAATTTATAACATGCTTCGAGGCCTCAAATCATGGAGTATGGTTTAGGAATTTTCTCACAGCACTACGGATCATTGATGGTGTCGAAAGACCACTTCGACTTTACTGTGACAATAATTCGACGGTGATGTACTCCAACAACAACAAAAGTTCTTCGAGGTCAAAGAACATTGATATCAAGTATTTAGCGGTCAAGAAAAGAGTTCAAAGTGAACAGATGTCCATTGAACACATTGGGACCAACTCCATAGTGGCAGACCCGCTCACTAATGGGCTAACGTCAAAGGTTTTCATGAGTATGTTGTCTGTATGGGTGTTGTATCTATTCTATAATACAGCAATTCAATGGGAGTTTGTTCTATTTTGGTGTTTCATGTATGGACATGTTTTTTATTATGCACATAATAATAAAGTTTTCCATTCTTTGAACTCATTAGTCCTTACCAAGTGATCTCTTGTATGATAAAGTTTTGGACCAGTTGAAAATAGGCATATATAGATCACATTAACATGCAATTTTTATGCTATGTACCTATATCAGATCTATGTCATTACTTGTGTTAATGTATGTGATCATTGTTTGGTCTAGTTGATTTCATAATGGCAAAAACCAACTTTGGTCATATGTTAATAGAGTATGGACGAGATTGGTGGAGATGAGATTTATTGTGATGTTATATTAATGAGCTCATTCAGGTATATATAAACGTATGATTATAAGGATGATATATGTGATTCGAGTAGGAGATTGTTAAAATCATAATACGAACCTACATATATTATTATTAAGAAATTATACGTTAAATATTTACATATATTTGGATATCACATTTATGGTCATTAAAGTGATCTAGTTATGTAAATTAACCATTCGCATCTCATTAGGATATGGGATTTAATACATAGAAACCTTAAGAGAAAAATGCAATTCCGTGATGGGTGGAATTGACATTTTAATTTAAGCGGTTATGGTCCCTAGAGGGGTGAGAACAAAATGGCCATTTGGTTTTCTGCATCCCATCGTAGAAAAATATAAATAGAGCCCAAGGGGTATCACGTCTAACACGTCTACTACCACCCCCATAATTCTTTCCACCTTCTCAACCCTCTTGAAGAACCATAGCCACCGCCTCTCGTTGGAGAAGCAAGCCCACGGTCCAAGAGGATTTCCGCGATCTCCGCTTCTTTTCCACTGCGATGGATTCAAATATCCCTCCATCCTTTCCTTTTCGTTTTCATTTTGGTTGATGATATGGGGAATAGATTGGTCTTAGGATGGTAGAAAATCATTCGATTTTGATTTTATATGTATTAAACCCATCACAACTATCAAGGTTAGGGAATTGAAGAGTTTCGTTGATAAAGAGTTTAAATACAAGATCAGCAAAAGAAAAGTTTGTGATGCAAAAAGAAAATCAATAGAGATTGCATATGGTGATTGGGATGAATCCTACAATGACATGATACACTTTATGCAATCAAGGAAACAAATTTCGCGACGGAGGTTGACTTTGAATGGGACATGAGATCCATGAGAGATGGCAGAAGAATATCTAGAAAAGCATTTTGGGCCTTCGGGCCATGTATCGAGGCATTCCAACAGTGTAGGCCATTTATTAGCATTGATGGCATACATTTATATGGCAAGTATAGGCACAAGCTGCTTGTTGCTAACAGCATGGACGGAGCCAATCACATTGTCCCACTAACTTTTGCTCTAGTTGACAAAGAAAGGGAAGAAACATGGGTGTGGTTTCTAACACATGTGAGGTACTTTGTTATTGGAGAGAGGCATGGACCCATATGCATTATTTCATATAGGCATGCAGGCATAAAGGTAGCAATAAGAAATCCAGATGTTGGGATGCTTCCTCCATTTGTGCAATGGAGATTTTGTTCGTGTCACGTTTCTAGTAATTTCAATGATGTGTACAAAAACATGACAATGAAAAAACTTGTGCAGAAAGCTTCCCTTGAGGCTTGTCCCCTTAAGTTTAATGCTTGCATGGAAAAACTTAAGGGGTTAAAGGAAGATGCCTCATCTTGGTTTGAGAGACAATCAATCCCATAGGAAATGTGGACACTTGCTTTTGATGGTGGATATAGGTGGGTCTATATGACAACCAACATATGTGAAAGTTATAATGTAGTCTTTAAAAATGCAAGATCTTTACCAATTGCCACCTTGATGAAAAAAACATTTCACAATTATATGTCATACTTTAGAGATAGTAAGGGTGATGCGGAAGCAGCATTAGGTAGATCTAAAGTTTGTACCACTTTGGCTAATACTAAATTGCAAAATGGAGAACAATCGCCCATGGGCATACTGCAGTATTATATCACTGGAGTCCAGAATTACAATATGAAGTTGTAATTGGGGAACGACCTATAGCATATGGCATGAAAGGAGGAAGAACTAGATCGGTCAATATAACGACAAATGCACATGTGGAAAATGGCAAATTTCGTAGATTCCATGTTCACATGCTTTGGTTGCATTTGCGCATAGGAATTTGAATTTGGATGATTTCATGCCACATTGATATAGATGGGAGTACCAGCTTCAATGCTATCAAGGAAGGTTTTATCCTATTCTCGATGAACAGTTATGGACTTGGATCCCGATTAACTTCTCCAAAGTTATTCCAGATTCGGAGCATAAGCATACAAAGGGTCGTCCCAGATCTACTCGTATCAGAAATGAAATGGACTTTCAGGAATCATCACAACCAAATAATTGTAGCAAGAGTGGTAGTGCTAGACACACAAGGCATAACTTTCTTACTGCATTGTCAACAAATGTGTCTCCATCTAATGAAATAAATGTGTCAAAATAAATGTGATTTGTGTGGTGGCCTTAGACATGATAGGAGATATTGTCATAATCTATGCAATCTTAAATTAATATCTTCGTACAATGACAGTTCTTTGTACTTTAAACCAATATCTTAAATTGAATTATTGGTTGTTATTTTTTTGCTCTTGGATCCAATTCCTATTAAAATGCATGCATACATACATATGTACATGAACTCAGAAGCATGGTCACAGCCACTATCCTCAGGGATAGTCCCACTTTTTCCACATGAAAATAAAACTATAGGATGTCTTGTGATGCATTGAGATTATACATTGAGATTGCAGCCTAAATTATAGCATTCATGACTAAACCAAAACACGCACAAAAAAGAAAAATGCAAAAGAAATAAACAAGCGGGAATTAGTAGATGCACCTTGTGAATTTTGTGCATTATACTCTTTAACACCTATGATAGAACAATTATGGTGACAATAAAAAAAAAATTCAGGTGCGGTAGCACAATTCTGGGTTGGTGATATCAAAAAGCACTACTTTTTGTGACATTTAGCACAAAAGTTGGAAATGAATCCATCAACCTACCAGTAGCAATTTCTCAAGAAAAATTGAAACACAAAGTTTATGTTCAACTCTCAAATCCAGTCTACAAGTACCATTGCTTTTGGAGGTGCATTGGGAAAACAAGAACAGACACCCAGAAGAGATATGGCACTTGACCATGACCCTTATGAGAAGCTCACCATGTAAATGTCATATTCAACGGTAACAAAATGAAAAAAAAGGAAGAAAAATAGTTTAATACCAGATTGGTTGGAGGGAGATTGGATCCCATGTTTGCAAAACAATACAAAATTATGCAAGAACTCTTAGCATTCAACTCATCCTCTTCTCATAATAATTATTTATCCCTAAGCATGCCCAAACCAATTCTGATCTTCAACTATCAATACCTCCTTGCCCATTTCCCTGTACACCATCAATACATTGTCGCCTGTTTCCAAAGGTCTATTGTTGGGTTTCGATGAATGAGAGCAGAACAAAAAAAATATGTAAGACTAACGAGTTAACTTCCTATGCAAATAATGAATCACAGCTAATTACAATATCTTAAGACTAATGAAATTACAGATGGAATAGAATGACTTTTTGGAGAAAACAACATAAAAGAAAACATCAATCTAGATCAAGGGATCAAGATATCTTTTTTTCTTTCTTTAAAAAAAAATCATCCCTTATTTGGAAATGTTTCAAATGTATACAACTACTCTTCTTTTATTAAAGGTAGTTCCTCACTCTTTTGTTAATCATGAGCTCTTATACAAGTGCAGATGGATTTGGGGCCCATTGATCATCAGGTTTTGTACTTGCAAGGGGAGCACCATTCTCGGTTTGTATGGGAAGGCCATGTAAGCATCAATCTTTTTGCAAATATATAACAATTTTTAGCAAATTTATTCACCTGTCTATTATGTTTGCAAATTACTTATTAGAGGAGTCAGCATGGCTAAAATGTAAGACGAGAGAAGCGAAGTTACGTCATAACCAACTAGATGATCGTATTATGACATGCATCCATGAGGCTGGTTTGGGATATCTTCTGCATATACCATTTATCTCTTTGGATTGGCATCTCATCACGGCATTGGTGGAGCGCTGGCAACTCGAGAAGCATACTTTCACATGTGTCATGGGGAGATGACCATTACTCTCCAAGATGTAGTGATGATCTTCGGCCTCCCCATTGATGGGTTAGCAATCACAGGTACTACACTATAAACAATTTGATCACTTACCAGTATTACAACATTGTTTGCAATATAATTTTCCATTAAATGTAAATTTTTTTTTTAGGCGTAACGAAAGTGAACTCCTAGTATGACATATGCCAAGAGCTACTTGGAGTCAGACCTCACAGCTTAAAGGGGGCACACATGAGCCACACATGGCTCGCCCAAACATTTTGTGACTTACCAGAGGAAGCGCCAGATGTTGTTCATCAATACGCCTGAGCCTATCTTCTGCAGTTGTTAGGAGGCGTGTTATTCCCAGACAAGTTAGGATATTTAGTATCATTGATTTTCTTACCCCTATTGAGGGACTTCAGGGTTACGGCGAGATATAGCTGGGGATCTACGTGCCTCGCTTATCTATATCGACACTTGTATTTGGCCACACGTAATATCACGGATAGATCAGGAGTTCATTGATATTGCTGCAGATTTGGGCATGGGAGAGATTTCCACACATCGCTTTTATTGTGCATTACCCACCTAATTGGCATGATAGACCTATTGCATGTAGGTGGGGTGCAAACTTCGATGTGACAGACCATCCCTCACATCTTCTACGATCTTACTATGATTCATTTGATTTACAATCTGCAGATCAGGTACACGATCTTCTTTCATTCAATTTTTACAAAATTCAATTACTACATCTCCTTGTCAACGTTAACCGATCTTCTTTCATGTAGGTCATGTGGGAGCCATACACTGAAGTAGTACTAGCAGAAGTACCACCATCATGCCTCGTTGGCCGAGATTTTCAGCAAGCTCGAGTACCATTCATTATGTTCCACATAGTGGAACATTGTTCTACAGATCGTGTCACGCATCAGTTTAGAGGATATCAAGGAGTACCCGATAAAGGTGACATAGATTCCCATCTTCATGGGATGGACTTGAGGGGCAAAAATGACGTCGACTGGGTGGAGCAACATGCACCGCACATACAGGAATGGGATGCACGTCAACAGTGAGGATTACTGATAGAACCCATAGGTGATGAGCAGTAGAGCGTGACACCAAACTATGCTGTGTGGTATCATGGCATTACTCGAAGATGCATAGGTCGTCATGAAGTTTTGTGGAGCAAGGTATGTAGTTTAGGAACAATTAAATTACAACTTGTTAGTACTTGTTATTTTTTTATTTTTTTTATGTTGATTTTTCTGTTGGATAAGTGGGATAAGGCTGCCAACCTATTAGCAGAAGAAAGACCTAATCTCCTTAAGCTACGATTACTTATCGAAGGCACAAGGCAAGACTTGTGTGATGAGATTGGCCGACATTTTGTTGAGGGTGAGCCTCCCATATTTAATGATGACGACGACGAGGCCATTCATCCTCCAGTGAGATGTGAGGATGAGGTCAACGACTGCGACAAGGTCAAGGCCAAGGATGACTGAGAGGTCGTGGAGATGTACTAATACATATGGATGATGACCAACAGGATGAGGACCAGCATGACCCAGAGATGGAGGTGCACAACCAGCCAGAGACAGAGCATAAGCATGACTAGTCGACGATGGAGGTGCACAACCAGCCAGAGCTAGATCATGAGCATGACTAGTCGACGCAGCAGACAGCATCATCATCGAATGCTGCAAGTATTATTGATTTTGTGACTCCATTAGTCACTACGATTGATGCATCGCCTATCACTCCAGGTGTACCTTTGAAGATCCATGCAGAACATAATCAGTTGAGGGAAAGGATTACACAGGATTCATCGCATATTACACATTCACCATTGCGATCCCCTCTATTTAGGACAAGCTCACTTATTGACGAAATTAACTCACAATCTCGCATTGAGAAGATATCACATACAGAGTCTACTAAGATTTACAGGAGAAAAAGAAAAAAGCAGTAGCTTCTTTTTATTCCTTTCTATTTATATGTAACTGTATAAATGTAATGAGAGTGTCCCCATTTTTAATGTATGAATATCAATCTCATGTTATATTGTAATATACTCTTCACTTTAGTTTGCGTATATATATAAAAATTAATCTCAGTTTATGCTTTCATTAAAGAAAGAGATATTTCATACTCTCCAGTTGAATGTTTTAGTTTATCTATGGGCAAGCATTGTGAAATTAATTTCGTATTTTTTTCAAAGGTGAGGAATTGATATCATGCAGATAAGAATTATTGAAGTGGTTAGTACTTCCTTCGATGTCAACTCTTTTTATTAATATATTTTAGCAGCATGACCATTAATACCATTTTGCATTTACCTTCAGTAGCATGAGCAACTTCAACATAAGAAGTTCCTAACAAAGTCGTGTCCTGATGACACAACTTCATTATTATTGACAAAGTTATGTCCCAAGGATATGATCCCACCATAAATAAAGATTTATATTTTTATCGCTCGTAAATAACACATAATGTACGAGGGCTATTACTCCGCCCAGAGCAACTACCTTTCTCTACGACAGGGAGGTGCTTCAGAGAGAGATCCCCTACTTCAGTCGGGTCTTGTACGGGAGCACTACTTCCCCTATCACCACCACCCACTTCCACTGCCTTGAACAAAGGAGTCGACATGAACGTCTTCTTGACAATGGAAGGGATATTTTTAGAAAGCTTGGGAAGGTAGGGAGGATTTCTAACTTGTTTTTCTTCCAGTGCAGATCACCAACACTTCCTCATCATCGCTGTGATCGGAGATGGGTATTGGGTGAGACGGTTCTTAATTCGATACTAACCCCCTTGGGAGTTGACCACCGACCGACAAACTGCCTGGCCTTACTAACATGGAGGCTCAGTTCCCCCATCCCCTTCCCCGCTGCGAGGGCTACCAGAATGACAGGCTTACACTCCTCCTGCTTCCTTTTGCGAGTCAACACCCTAAGGAGACTCGACCTTCTTTTCCTTTTCCTCCTCCATATGAGTATCTTCATGATCCAAGGGGGTAGGTGTATACGCCCGGCACGGATGATGAGCACTCTACTTCTGTAGGTGGACAATCTCCTTGGAAGAGTCCCCAACAAGCTTCTCAGGATCAGCAGCCACTGCACAAATAAGAATAGCAACAAATGAGGAACAATAAAAGCTTTCATCAAGAAAAAAGCTTTGAATAAAAGCGGTCGGGCTCACTAACGTCTGGATGGGCATCCAAGGTTCAAAAGAAGGCACACCTAACATCCTTCCTCAACAAATCCTTCTTATCAACCCGCCCAAAAGTACAATGGCATCTACAAAACCCTGTTCCTCGTCGGTCAAGTCTAGGGGGATGGCATTCAGGGCTTTATGGTTGATATGCCTCCATTCAGTAAAAAATGGAAGCAGCGAACCATACTTCAGAGCAAAGAACTGCTCGTAGAGGGGCCACAAGCAGTCTGGAAGATTGACCATACTAAATCTGGCTAGCCTAGGCCTAATGTTGTAAGTGCCACCCCAGGTACCATACTTGGTACACGTGGAAGGCGTTAGTATGTAGAGAGCCCTGAAAAGATCAAGGTGGTGGGGGGGGGGGGGGGGGAGTGGAGGGTGATCATCTGCAGTCAACAAATATAATAAAAAGCAGTAAAGATAACCCAGGAAGAAGGGCTGAGCCGCAAGGGGGAAACTCACGAAAGAGATAAACATGACGAAGATTGCCAAATTATGTCCCCTTTGGCTAACATTTTCAAACTTGAATGGAACAACGTTGTATCAAAAAATGTGCAACGAGATGTAGCAGCATGTGAAATTACACACAAACGCACTATGCTAGCTATGAACGAGACTGCCATCATGGGCTGTAGGATCGTAAGCTAGGGCCCAATATGTGGGAGAAGGATGATGGGTCGTAGAATGATAGGCCATGAGGTGCGTACTTCCCCAAGTATAAAAGGCAATGTAGCGAGACCTCGGTAAAGAACTCAACCCATCTAATGAAAAAACACCTTGGTGGATGTTGAGACGATTCTACGACCTGGTGACAAAACGACCGAAGTAGATGTTGAGAAGTATTCCACGAGAAGCAATCTAGACGAACAATGAAAAGGCCTTAAAATACCCTAAGGATGCCACACTTGGTATTAAAGTAAGGAATGATAAAAAATTTCAACCAAGAACCACCACCACCCCCCCCGTGAGGTACGATCAGAGAAAGCGCTCCACCATTCTGCATTCGCTAATGCACGTGGTTGGAGGTGTGACAAATAACCAATTTACGATGCATTCCCTAACGTAAACTGTGATCATGAAATAAGCGGGGTGGAGAATGGCCTATGCCAGCACGGACAGAAGGAGGCTTGCCCCAAGCATCCAGAAGATGCCTGGAGTAACAACAATACTCTTCAGCGATTGGAGATATGCTAAAGAGTAGGGAGCAACTGCTGGGAGATCAAAGATTATTTCTCAAATGTGGTTCATGATTGAATAGACTAGGTGATCAAAGTCGTATTCAATTGCTAGCCGGTTAGCCTAACCACGAAAATACCCTATTTCATGGTTAATGGATAGGATGGACAGTTGTGTCTAACATTACAATTCATGGACTTACTGTTAAATAGATTGCAACTAATGTGGTCAAAAATCTCTCAAAAATCTTTTTTTTCAGCGGATCAATGTTGTAATAACTAGCGGAGAATATCCTTGCTAAAAAGATCTCCATATTGCATCCACTTCTTTTCCCAGGATGTGATGGTGTATCGGGTAGGAAAAAAAGCTTATTTGATATGACTCTTTTTTTTTATTTGGCTAAGGAAGTCAGTGAGGGATAGTCTTTGGTTTGATGGTCATTAGTCCAGCATGTTCCATAAATGACAAGCGGTAGACATTAACATAACCCCTCTATCTTGTTCATATTATGAACCAATGTATCGCAGAATTCAGGACTTCAGCCACAATTTACAGGAAAACATCATTTTCTAGTCTAACCTTAAAACTCATATGAAGGAATGTTTTCTCAGCTGGATAGCAGTTGTACCTGATTGTCCAACTTAATAACACTTAGAACCTCTTATCTGGTTCGCGATGACAAACCTTTTCAACTTTAATTAGTTATGTAAGATGATATAAAGCTTACAAAATTGAGAATATCATGCATATCAAATACACCAGTCAGTTCTTGGTAACAAGGACAATTTCCCTGAGAAATATTTTATGAAAAACACAAATCAGTGGCATTGAGTAGATGCGACTGATAAGATCAGAAACGCCCTAGATGAGTAATATATTATGCAATGCTAGTAACGGATATACATGAATTCCTCCTTCCAAATTTGGTGTATTTACATATAAACAAATATATTTCAAATCAGGCCTGCACATTTGTGTTCCGACTATATTCCAGATCTTCATTACTACAACCAGCTTTCATCGAGACTAGAAAATGGCAGGAGTTCTCGTGGGATCACTGTTCAAAACATATCCTGAATGTCAACATCCGAGCGCCGTGCAGCCTCTTGCTCATCAAGTGAACCCATCTTCTTGCTCATGTTGGCTCGTTGCACCAGACGGACCAATGCTTGAACAACCTCTGACATTGGAGGCCTGAATTCTGGCTCAGACTGTCCATATTTGAGAAGTTGGAATCATTGTCATGACAATGTAAATAAATATATAATTCAATGTTCACCAAAGACGCAACCATTTTTCAATGGCTTTCTATAGATTAGGTTCCAAAAGATGCAAAATACTTGCTAGTCAACGACTCCAGC
Organism: Thalassia testudinum; assembly: GCA_037157565.1. NCBI lineage: Eukaryota > Viridiplantae > Streptophyta > Magnoliopsida > Alismatales > Hydrocharitaceae > Thalassia > Thalassia testudinum. The sequence goes on from JAZHRO010000002.1 coordinate 56,972,864, forward strand.
CAGAACTAATGAATACATGCTGGGAGAATTTTGCCAATCTACAAGCACCATGGAGATGTTTTCTTTTTTCATTTTCTTCTTGGGAAAAACCTAATTTCCACATGCTGAATTGCTAAAAAATGCACAATGTTGGGTACGCTTAGAGATGAATGTACCTGAATGCAGAGAGCTATTACATCAGCAAATCGAGAAAGAGATTTTGCTGGGTACAGCCCCTTAAGAGCTGGGTCAACCATCTTGTCTAGAGCGTCAATGTCATGTAGTTGAGGTGTAGCCCAGCAAACCAAGGACTGCTCGAGTCTAGATCTCGAACTGCTTGTTTAGGATCAGAAAAAGGGTTATGAGATTAGCAAATCAGCAAATCGCATGTCTTAAGAAAATGGCTAAATATATCGGCTTTCTCCTACCTATCAAACGGCTTTCTTCCTGTCAACAGTTCTAGCATTATAACACCAAAGCTGAATACATCACTCTTGAAAGTATATTGACCAGACATCGTGACCTCTGGAGCACTATAACCCGAGCTTTGGTGCTCATGCATAGCCTGGATTTGTATTATGTGAAATGTAAGTAATTGTAAATCATGGAATAGGCAAGCAAAGGATGCAAATAAAAGCCAAAATTGCAACATTTTATCAGCAAAGGAATTATAAGACTAAAATTTAAGGATTAGTTACACAAATGTACCATTCATAGTAGCAGTGCTGGGTTATATTATTCATGATAATCCTGAAAAGCTAACCCATTTATTTGTTCAAACACCTTCCAAGGTTCTTAACCTACTTGAGTGGTTTTGGTGGTTGATTAGGTGAACTACCATCCAAAGAATGAGGTCCAAATCTTACCTTCAAAAAATAAAGCCTTCAAAGGTTCTTTTTTAAGTTTAGATAATATAGAGATCGGAATGTGAATGTTCTTTTATGAACTTCATAGCACATGTGAAAACCACTAAAGACATTCAAATAATGGATGATTAACTATAAATGACAAAATGAGCAAAGATTGGTGTTTTATATTTTGTTGATGATAAGTCCGGCACCTCACTCGCAGTTCTTTTCCACTGCTCCATCCAAACACCAATTCATAAATTTTTGTAGGAAGAAAAAAGTGAGCAAGATGCTTCATTATGTAGGGGATTTAAAAAGCACCCTCAAACAAAATGTAAATGTCAAAGGACACAGAATCTAAATTCCATTGAATAAAACAATAATCTCAACTTCTCCCTCAAGCCGAAGCACAAACATGCTCACCTTATTTCAGGCATGCAAGGAAAAGGGTTGGAGTAGAGTGATTATAAGCCTTATTTCAGCTCATGAACTGTCCACCAGCATTACTAATGGACCATGGTTACAATATACCATGGATGTTATCGATCAAGCTTTGATGGGAGTCAAAGCCCTCAATGCTCTTGAAATAATGAACAAGCACATACCTATGAAATGAGTTGAAGAAGAAGCAATGGCTGATGTATGGCATCCCAATCATGGCTGATTAATGGATTAGTTATACAATGAGACAAATAGTTTACTTGTGTATTATTATGAAAAGTTGATGTTTCTCAAATCTATGGGTGCATCTAACAAAGTAAAAGATTACAAGCATATTCATTCATTTTTAGTGAATGTCATTGAGGAGGTTTTTTAGTATAACATTGTCCAAATTATCATAGATAACGGCAACAACTTTAAGAAGGGAAGAAATTATGAAGCAAGTATGGAATCTTTCAAACATTGTATGCTGTACATTGTATAAATTTATTTTAAAAGATTTGTAAAGAGAAAATCTATTTGCAGCTACTGTTGCCAAGCTGCAAAGCATTACCTCCTTTATCTACAATCATGGCCACATTTTATCATTGATAAGAGAGCATTCCAGTGGTTTATTAGTTTGACCTAGATTTGACACAATTTGCTATAAACTTCATCGCCTTGCAAAATATTTTAGATAACAAAATCACGTTAAAGTTGATTGTAATTTCAACAAAGTGGCTTACCATTGATATGAGCACGACACCTGATAGTAAGCAGGTAGATGATTTAATAAACAGTATAAGATTTTGGGATAACTGCAACTGTGTTACCCGAACCATGAAGCTTGTCATGTTTTTTTTTTTTTTTGAAGCTCATCGTGTTGGCCAAGAAAATGAATAAACAAAAAGTCCAGAATGGGACATTTATGAGGCCATACCAATCATGAAGGAAAAGGTAGTGGGAAATGTGGGAAGGCCAAGAGAACAATTTTGAAGATCGTCAAAGAAAGAAGGGATATGATATTACCAAACCTGCTTCACACAACTGTCAGCATATTTCCCAACAGTGAATTTACAGTATTTCTTTATTTTTTTTCTATTTTAGGTTATTATTTCAATCCCAAACACACGTAGAGTACAAACTTAGCATGCATGAAGATCCCATGAAAGCCATACAAATAAGTATTGAGAGTTTGTCCCAAATTTGAATATACAAATAGCATGCATGAACGAGATATTGGAAATTCTGAGAGGGAAAATAATGTTTCTTCTTAAGCCAATGAAACCCTAACCTCTCTTTTATAGAAGAGAGATTGGGCAAATTACATGGAAGGCCAAACAAAATAGAAAAATTGAACCCCCCTCCCATCTCATCTTTACACGTTAACAGAAATCAAATGATTAATTCATATACAAAGAAGTTCAACTTATCAAACATGTTGTTGACAGCAACATATTTTAACATATGATGCAACTTAAATTATATAGGCTAAAATGACGTCATTTGGGAGTCACATGGTAGTAAACGCCATTAAAACCATTCAGACTGGAAATAACTGATCTTTCTCCATATTCTTGAATAGGTACCTAGCCATAACTACTTTTCGACACCAATATTTTATTTTGACGGCTGAATGGTAAACATTGTTTGGAGTAGATGCTCTAAATTGGCAGTTCGTAGCTATCAAGGTTGTTGGGAATAAAAATGCCACATGGCAATCCAGTGGGCATCCAAAGGGACACCAACCCTGAGGATATTTTAGGTTGGCCTGAGGTCCAAGTTTTGTGGTGTTTTAATTGGCATGTTTTTTGGTAAGTTTGTTTAGAGGATTTGCTTTGATTGATTAAGATTTGTTCTTTCTAAATTTAGAAATTTTCATTTGATTGGGATTGAGTTTATTACTATTTTTTAGAGGATTATGATATGTTCTCTCTTTATAAAAGAGTTTTCATAATCCTTTTATTTTGAGTGGAATGCATTATTGTTTCCACAAAATCCAACACCAACTATTCCCACTCTCTCCCTCTCTTCTTCTCAACCGGTGGTTGTACCCTCTCTCTCTTTCCTGTTGTGAGAACAGGGGCTACTAGCAACACCTGTTGCTACCCATTATCCTCATGTGGAAGAGCCTCAACGCTTCCGGATCACACCAAACTCAACATGGTATCAGAGCCTAAGGTCTAGGCTCTTCCCAAAGGATTTTCTACATGCCTAGGAAGGAGAAGCCACGTTGAGCGTGACTTTTCCCTAGTGAACGGCAGCCACCTACGTGCCCCTTTCCTTTTGCTAGATCATGCATAAGAAGTCCCATCTTGTGCATAATTCCTACGGGTATCAAGGCCTCGTGTCGACGCATCTTCGTCAACTAGGAGTTCTCTCATAGAACTCCTTAAGGGTTCTTGGTGCCTTACACAAGGCTCAAGGAGTCAAGCAGGGGGCTCCAGCAAATGGCTTTTCCCATGCATCCAACGCCTCACGCGGAGCATACAAGAAGGAGAAGGCTTGCTTCTTGAGGACGAAGATGGTCGAGAGCGAGAACTAGATTAGCATCAGGGAAGGAAGGTTATAGTTCAAGACACTACGATTAAACTTCAAGGTGCCTCAAACTATATCCTATGGGTTCGAGCATTCAAGATTTTCGTAGAAAGACAAGACAAGTAGCATGTTCTTCTCGAAGAGGAGTCCGAGACCAAGGATGCGACGAAAAAGTTGGAGAAGAGAGTCTATCAAGTTATTCAAAGACAAGGTGACTACTCCAATAGCCACAACTTCAAAGGTTATCAAAGAAGCAACAACTACGAAGGTGGTAAGAGGATTCGCAATTACATCAAAAGAAGATGGTGGAACATCTGGCCACACCATCAACGAGATAAGTTCAGCAAGTCATCGTCCTCCCAGCCTTAACTTGAGGAGAAGTGTTGGAAATAAAAATTCCATGTGGCAGTCTAGTGGGCATCCAAAGGGGTGCTAGCCCTGAGGATTTTTTTTTTTTTTTGAGAAGTGGAAGGGTGGTTATCTAGATGATAATCACCCAGGTTTTCATTAATAAAGAGGCCTTAAGCTACGTTTCACATTACAAAGTCCAACTTGAAATAAAAGAGCGAACATCCTCCAAGAGATTTTCCACATGAGGACATTGCGCCCTAAAGACCATAGAATTCCTCCCAAGCCATATGGACTACAAAATAGCAAACAGATGTGCCCTCTCCTTCTTAGACCAGAAAGAATTAGATTCAACACTCCGGATGCCTCTACCAAAAGATCTCTAGAAGGCATCAAAAGAGCCATGCTCCCACCAACCATCCCCAAAGCGAACCCACACCTTTGCTACCATGGGACATGTGAAAAACAAGTGATCCACATCCTCCACCCCCTTAAGATAAAGGGGGCAAACAATATCCGCCCCCTCAACCCACCTTGCTCTCCAAGCCCTCGTCATGATCTGGCTCCTCCTCAAGAGCCAAGCAAAAACCTTCACCTTCAAAGGGTGCTCGGCCTCCCAGAGCAGTCGGCAGTCTCTGACAAGGTCGAGGTCAGCCACCATGGCCTGGTCGCCCAGCCTCCTGTAAGCCCACCTGAACTGAGGATATTTTAGGTTGGCTTAAGGTCCAAGTTTTGTGGTGTTTTAGGTGGTATGTTGTTTTTAGTAAGTGTTCAGATGATTTGCTTTGATTGATTAGGGTTTGTTCTTTCTAAATTTAGGAGATATGATTTGATTAGGATTGAGTTTGTTACTGTTTTTAGAGGATTATAATGTGTTCTCTTTTTATAAAAGAGAGCCTTTGTAATCCTTTTATTTTGAATTGAATGCATTATTGTTTCCACAAAATCCAACACCAACAACTCCCTCTCTCTCCCTCTCTTCTTCTCAACCAGTGACTATACCCTCTCTCTTCCCTGTCGTAAGAACAGGGGCTGTTGGAAAAACCTATTGCTGCCCATTATCCTCACGAGGAAGAGCCTCCATGCTTCCAGATCGTGCCAAACTCAACAAAGGTAATGTCTTATCATTTACTACCAGTTATGAAAGGAATTGGAGCACCTTCAAGCTATCTACTCTGAAGAGAACAAATTGGGCATCAAAAGGCTTGACAATCTTGTGTTGATCCATTATAACATATGGCTAAAGATGAGACACACGCAAGAAGGCATTTCAAGGAGGAAAACGATCCAATTGATTTAGTGTACATTTTTGAAGGAGATGATATCCTTGAAAAATGTATGGATGATACTAGAGGAGAGCTTGTGATGTATGTCAAGGTAAGGCCAAATCCAAAACTAGCAAAAAAATAGGTGCCAATCTCGAATGACATATGGCTAGATCAGGCCATCATACCTTTCCCATCAAAGTGCTTAAAGAAGATAAAGAATGCAGTCATCACGATCAAAATAGAAGGATGATTTGGGTGATGGAGATGATGGGGATGTAGATGCAATGATGACAACAGATCTAAATAGGATCAGATAGTGGAAGGCAACGTTGTGGTGGTCATCAAGTCCAAAGTGCCAGAAACTATCAAGAATGATACCCATGTGCATGGCCAAACTTCTACCTTTTTGGTTATTGTTCGGCACCACTTATACCCACATCTGCAAATCTCAAATTCTGTGATCATTATCACCTGCAAGGACTTTCAATTAGAAGCAAAGTCTCACAGCTTATCGATAGTCTCCTCAGATTTTGGTATATAATCATAATCATTCTTTAATAAGTGGACACTGCATAACCACAAGCTAGCATTATGAGCCCATGAAACAGGGGGGCTGGCAGTCAATGACTCAATTATCGATGGAAACAATAATCAATGCATTTAAATTGCAAAGAGAGTGACAGAGCTAATACTTTTTTAAATATTAACAGGATTCAATGAGAGAGAGTGTGTGTGAGAGAAGTTAATTTGAGAGAGACAAAAGTCTCTCACAGCATTATAAAACTCTAATCATCACATACAAAAGTTAATTTGGGGCAGTTTAAGTAAAACTCTAATCATCACATACAAAAGTTAATTTGGGACAGTTTAAGTGGACCCCCAAACAGGACATGGTTGTCATACAAATGCTATTGTATTGAAAGGAACATCTGTAACACACTTAAAACAAGAGTTTCAAGTTAAGAAGGATCTTCTATAGAACTTATTTGGCAAAACTGTAGTCATAGCAGTATTAAAAATGAGATGCCATACAATCCAATGGATGAGCCATTTCTCATAATAATTTCATGTGTGATTATTATGCAAGTAAATGGTGGATATATTTCAGGATTGGAATGCGAATCGAATCGGAGTGCATTTCATTTTCTAATAATAAAAAAGGGCAACAGTTATTTTTGGCATAAAGGGGGCACGTAGTTAAGAAGATGGGTATTGAGAAGATGGTATTTTGGAATTCAAAAGAGTACACAGGTTAAGAAACAGAAAAAGTGACTTGAGTAGATACAAGATCATTTTTTTTTATTATAGGTATGCATCATCAACTGGGTAATTACCATGGAGATATAATTAAGATGGTATGACGTGAGAATGACAAGTCATTTACAAGTACTACTTAGGTGCAACATCCGTTTTAGAGATCAAAAAGACTACTCTTAAAATGATCTATAAGGACAAGGCATCCATTAAAGCTGTTGAATTTGGCGCAACCTGGAAGCATGGAGGCTCTTCCACATGAGGGAAAGAAGCAGTAGAGGCAGCAGCCCCTGTTCTCACGACAGGGAGGAGAGAGAGGGTGCAACCGCTGGTTGAAGAAGAGAGGGAGAGAAAAGGGAGTTGTCGTGTTGGAAGAATCATTTCATTAACTCAAGAATAGTATGATTACAAAGGCTCTCTTTTATAGAGAGATAACATATCACAATCCTCTAAAAGAAGTAACAAACTAAATACTAATCAAATCATATCCCCTATTTTTAGAAATAACATAGCCTCCAAAACAAACTTTCTAAAAACCAAATCTACCAAATTAAAGACTACCAAACTTAGACCACAAGATATACCAAAAATCCCATAGGGCCGGCACCCCTTTGGGTGTTTCCTAGATTGCCACATAGTACTACCACATGGCCTGACAAGGTTGCCACGTAGCATTGCCACGTGGCATATTTATTCTTCACATTCCCCCTCAAGTCAAGGCTAGAAGGATGATGGCTTGCCAAACTTGGCTCAGTGATGATGCAACCAAACACTCCATCTTCTCTTGATGCACATCCTCTTGCCACCTCCGTAGTCGTTGCCTTTTTGGAAACCTATGAAGTTGTGGCTATTTGAGCAATCATCTTGTCTTTGTATAAGTTGATGAGCTCTCTTCTCCAACTTGTTCTTCTTGGTTGCATCTTTTGTCTCGGGCACTTTCTCAAGTAGCATGAATCTCCAAATCTACCATCACTTCATTCTAAAAGGTTGAGATGAATCTCTGTGTCTCTTTTTCTACACCCGAGAGCTACACACTTGAACTTCGCGCTCCCCAGCACGCTAGAGGGTTCCACGCGCCCCCTCAATCCGATTCAGTGCCATTGCTCCTACACCTCATGAGCCAATGTAAGGCGATCAGTTTCTCTGGGCATGTATAAAGTCACCAAAGGAAGGTGGAAGTCAATGGTCCTCTAGGAAAAATCACACACAACATAACCTTTTCTTTTCTTCTCCTCCTTCCTACGTACGTAGAGAATCCTCCGAGAAAAGCCTAGATCGAAGGCTCTGATACCAGGTTGAGTTTGGCACAACCCGAAAGCATGGAGGCTCTTCCACGTGAGGGAAAGAAGCAGCAGCAAGTGCTGCCAGCAAACCCTATTCTTACTACAGGGAGGAGAGAGAGGGTGCAGCCGCTAGTTGAAGAAGAGGAGAGAAAGGGAGTTGTTGTGTTGGAAGAATTGTTTCATTAACTCAAGAATAGAAGAATTACAAAAGGTCTCTTTTATAGAGAGAGAATATATCACAATCCTCTAAAAGAAGTAACAAACTAAATCCTAATCAAATCATATTCCCTATTTTTAGAAAGAACAAATCCTCCAAAACAAACTTTCTAAAAATCAACAAATTAAGGACCACCAAACTTGGACCATAAGACGTACCAAAAATCTCATAAGGCCGACGCCCCTTTGGATGTTTCCTAGACTGCCATGTCGCACTGCCACATGACCTAACAGGGCTGCCACGTAGCACTATCAGGTGGCATATTTATTCTTCACAAAAGCCATAGAACTTGGAGTTGCTATAATACCAGAGGATCAACAAGGGTTAACATAGACTTCTAATTGATTCTATATATGTGATAGGAGGAGGTTCTCTCAGGCTTCGCTTGGCTTGCAGAAGCAGTTGGGCCATACCACATTTGGGCCTAATAAAGTTTGAAGTATTTAGCATTGGAATTGGGTCATTACTTCTAGAAGAAAATGATTCCTGGGGGCCTGGAATTAAGTAATTCCATCCATTAATTCCGCTAGGCATAACCCTAACTCCACTACCCTTCCCCACCACTTCGTAACTCTTGACTGCTCCCTCCCGACATCACCATTCTTCTCCATCGCTTACTAGTATGGGCTGTTCAATTACCACCAACATCACCACCAATTTTCTTCGTCGTTCTCCGAGATCCGACTATCATCACATCGTCCCTTGTTCGCGTTGATGTGTCTATCATGGTTTAATTTTACTTATCATGGTTTGATTTTCTTCATTCTTTTTACTTAATGTGGTTTGATTTTCTTCATTTTTCTGTGCATTGTTGTCATCATCTGCATGTTTTGAGTCATCCTTCACTCCGATTAGACCTAAGAATGGAGGTTTTCATGGTGTCTAAACAAGTGGCCTAATGAGTTGTATTCTTTTTGAAAGATGATTGGGGTTGCGTTTTCTTTCCTCATATTGAGCATGTCATTGCCATGCTCTATGTTGCATAACATCACGTGAGGAATCTTGTCTCACCTGGTGAATAAAGTGATCCTACAAAGCCCTACCCATGCCCTCTTTACTACAGTTGTGTCTTGTCATCACATCATGATTGTACAATTGATTCGGCTTTAGAGTTATTACTCTATATTTTTGCTTGAGCTTTCATATGCATGGTAGATTGCCTGTGCACACCCATGAGGCCTCTCAACCCCTCTTGCTCTTCATGTGGATGCATCTTGATGCCTAGGAGGAAATTCAATCAAAGATAAGGTTGAGATAGTCCTATAAATGGGAGTCGTGGGTTGTTCTAGAGCTCTTCCTAGATGAGGAAGAGGGTAATGCAACGGTTGTTCTGAGTGTTCAGTGTTGTTGCAGGTGGCTTGATTAAGTTTCAACTTACTAATTCTTGTTTTCCTTTCTTGTGCAAGTGATGTAGGTTCGATCGAGGAGCTATTGCTTCTGGAATGCATGAGGTGTTTGAGGAGCTCACAACCCATGTTGTTGGCAGGTAACTCTCTTCCCTAAAATGTAATGGATGATTATCTGCATTAGTAGATCGGTAGGTCATTTGGAAGTAATGAAAGCCGAGACATGTGTATCTATAGTTGGTTCGTTATGGAATTTTTTATCTCTCACCTACCGATCTACTAAAGGAATCTACAAATTAGTTACAATGCTGACCTTGTTTACCATATTGGCTGAAATCTGGACTGATTTTTACATGTCCTTCTGTCACTAATTGGTCCATGACGTATACGTGAGTTTGGTACTGTCGGGTTTCATTTTTAGTTTGGGAAAGGATTTTAGTATGATATTCAAATATGGATTGTTTTGGTCCTTTCCTTTTGGTTTATAAGATCTAGACAAGTAGCCATTCATTTTGGTTTGTATAAATGGTGTTAAAATTTTTGTGTAATCCTGAGTTTTCTGTTCAATTTCTGCTCGAGAAAAATGATTCATATCCTTGCTTACATATACTCTGACTTGATTAGGAGTGCACTTGTAACGTACATTTGACACAGTGCTTTTCTTTAGGCTAAATCCCCCTCCCTGATATGCTTTTTGATAAGGAGATCCCTCTATAATATGTAACACCCTCGGTGGTGGAATCTAGCTACAATCAGAATCTCACTATCATGTGTTTTTTTCCTCTTGTTTCCCTTCTCTCTTCTTTACTTGTTTTCCTCACTTGGATTCTTATGGTCCTATTATTGTCAACATGGTCAATGTTGTGGATGGCAAACTTGTTTTGCTGTCCATAATTTATTTGAGGTTGTCTCGCTCAAAACGAAAAAAAAAACAAATAGTCAAGTACTAAGTCAGCCTAGGTAGTATTTATAAATTTTGGTTTATTTTGCAGGCTGGCTTTATTGAGATTTGTTCATGTTGATTACAAGCTAAATTTCGCCCAAATTGGAAATTTATATCATATTCTGTTAAGTTACATTTAGTAGGAGGGGGCATTTATTATTTTTATTTTGTGTTAGACCTATTATGTTTATTTTTTCATTGTCTCTCTTTATATAAAGAGACGTAGAGATAGCTTAGTAAAATAAGATTCTCTCTTTACTTCAACTTGGTATCAGAACTCTAGGTTGAGATCTCCACTAAAAAACCCTAACCCTACCTTAAGCCTTCTTGTCAGGAGCTACAGCCGCCACCACCGACGGCCGCACCGATGCCGGATCGCCACCACAGCAGCAACAGCACCAACAGCCGTCACTGCTGCAACCGGTTCTTCATGCCTGCTGCAATGCCTGATCAAGGCGCAGCAGCTGCCTCTCGCCGCCTTGCGTAGAACCGAGTCACGACGCTGCTGCCACCGCCAGCAACCACTCTAGTTGCAGCGCTCGTCACCGCGTCGCAGCACCTGGTCGCAGTGCTGGTGCCTCCACCAGCAACCACTCCAACTGCAGTGCACGCCACCGCGTCGCAGCGACTAGTTGCGGCGCTCCTGTCGCCACTTGCTGCCGCCCCGTTGCAGCAGGACCACCTCCCGATCACCGCTGCTGCCTACTGCTCTTGATCTCTCTCCTCAGGGATGAGAATTTGAATAAAAAAAAATCCACCTACGAGTAGTATGAACTTGATCTTTCGATCTAATTTAAGGTGTGTATTCCCCGTAGTGAATGGTTTTTGGGGTGTGTATTCCCCAGTGAAGTGCTATTCTTTGGTCTGTGGATTGTGGGGTGTGTATTCCCCAAGTTTGTTGGTGTTTTATCCAGGATTTCAAATCAATTGTTTAGGCTTATTCTCGTGTGTTTGGAGTTACTATGTCTGCATCAGACGATTTTGAGGTGTCTTCAGGACAGAATACAAAAAATGGGGTGTACAAGAGCCCCTTCTTTGCTCCAATTATAAATTTAGATGAGACCAATTATCCCCATTAGTCTCAACCTTTCTTGTTACTGTGGAAGGTCATGAGAAGAAGCATGTGCTTATGAAAGCACCACCGGAGTAGAAAATAGGAAAATATGCAACTTGGAATCGAGATGATGTTATGGTGAGAGCCTGGATTTTGAATGGCGTCATTCCAAGGATTTGTGATGAAGTTCTGTACTACAGCACTGCCAAAGAAATGTAGGATGGCTTGAAGACAGCTTATTCACATGAGTTGAATTCAATTCAAGTATTTTAGATCCACTATGACTTATGCCATCTCAAGCAAGAAGAGATGAGTCTGTCTCAGTATTACTCCACTATGAAGGGATTATTGGAGAAATATAATGCATGTAGACCGATGTGTACTTCTACATGCAGGGATCACAAGAAGAAGTTTGCAGCTCACATGTTCCTTGCAGGGCTGAGTGATCACTATTTTGCGGCTCGTTCACAGATTCTGACTCTCTCTGAGCTTCCTTCTATTAAAGAGATTTACAGGAGGCTGAGTAGGATGCAAATTCAGCCTACTCATGATGTTGTCACCAACACGTCCTCGGCTTATGCTGCTGTTAGCACTCGTGGTGGTCGTAGAGGCTTCTTTCATGGCAAAGGCAGGGGCAAGATTGATGGTGGTCGGGGCAAGCCTACATGTTCTTACTGTGGCAGGCTTGGCCATGTTGAGGCTAAGTGTTGGAATAAACTTAGCCATCCTATTGTTGCCAACCAAGCTTCTGTTACAGCATCTCCAGGTGTGAGCACTAGGGCAATATCTCTTACAGAGGCAGACTATTATGCAGTTGTGCAGCGGCTAGCATAGTTGACTCATGAGCAGCCTCAATCCTCAACACTGCAGCCTATGCATCTGCATCAAGTATGAAAGGGTCATGGTTGATTGATTCTGGTGCATTTGATCATTTGACAGGAAATTCCCAGTGCTTTGGGGAATTACAGAAGACATCACAAGAACATTCAGTGCAGTTGGCAAACAATAGGCATGCCCCCCATTTGTGGTAAGGGAGGGGTACTTGTTACACCCTCCATGCATCTTGCTAATGTATATTATGTATCGGATATGGCAACGTAACTACTATCCATTAGTTCTATTACCAAGCAATTGAATTGTATTATTTTTTACGCTGTTGGATGCATCTTTCAAGACCGCATGACGGGGAGGACGATTGGTGGTGGCCATGAGGAGGAGGGTGTGTATCGACTACTTCAGAGTCTAGTCGCTGCAACTTGTCAGACGACTACTGCAGAGAGTGCCTAACAGTGGCACAGGAGACTAGGCCATCCTTTACTGGACAAGTTACACCATATCATCTCTCACTTGTCTCCTGATATAAAGATTCAGTGTGATGCGTGTCAACTGGGAAAGTATCACCATGCCAGTTTTCCAGCATCTATCCAGTCTACCAATTCTGCTTTGATTTGCTACATTGTGACGTTTGGGGGCCTAGCCGTGTGGCAGATCGTCAAATTATAGATATTATTTGTTATTTGTGAATGATTCTTCACGTCTATCATGGACCTTTTTGATGAAGAATAAATCGGAAGTTGGTTCTTTGATACAACAGTTTGTGATATTTGTGAAAAATCAATTTAGTGTATGCATTAAGAAAATTCGAACAGATAATGCATTGGAAATTTACACAAAGAAACTGGCTGATTTGTATGGATCACTAGGTATTGTACATCAGACCTCATGTCCTCATACGTCACAGCAGAATGGGATAGCTGAAAGAAAACACCACCATATCCTGGATACAGCTAGAGCTCTTCTTATCCAGAATAGTGTGTTCCGCATAGTTACTGGGGAGTTGTGGTTCTTACTTCCTATTATATCATTAACAGGTTCTCTTCCTCTGTTTTACATAAGCAAATTCCATGGAGTATCTCATATCCTGATACAGACTTATTTCTCGTGCCACCAAAGATATTTGGGTGTGTGGCATTTGTACACCTCCTTGGGCCTACTCGTGACAAATTGGCACCAAGTGCGGTTAAGTGTGCATTTCTGGGATACGCACACAGAAGGGATACAAGTGTTTTGATCCCATACATCAAAAACACTATGAGTGCAGATGTGACTTTTCATGAGTCTATTCCTTATTTTTCTACCTCCGGTCATCAGTTAAGAGAGATAGAGGTGGTTGCTTCTACGCATGTACCTCCTATAGCCTTGGAGGACTTCTATCATAGTAGTGGTGTATCTACTATAGAACACATTATGGACACTTTATGACATGTACCACCTAATGAGAAGACATTTAAGGGTGCTACACATCAACAGCCAGTTACGTACAGAGAGAAGACACACCCCTCTTCTTCAATGCCCATTGAGCCACCATCGTCCTCTACTCAAGTATGTATTGGAGATACTGATGATTCTTCTGCTCATGTGTCTTCAGGGTCTCTCTCTCTCTGCAATAGATGATCTTCCCATTGCTATCAGGAAGGCTCCGAGATCTTGTGCACAGTATCGTGTCGCTGGCAATGTTGTCTCTGCAGGCTCTCTTGGGATCGAATTTCATGCTTTTACAGCTGCAATCTCTACTACAGAGATACCTACCTCCTACCAGCAGGCTCTTCTACACCCACATTAGAAGGCTGCCATGGAAGAGATGTCAGTGCTCACTGATAGAGGGACCTGGGAGTTATCTACTCTACCTTCTGGTGCACACTTAGTTGGGGCCAGATGGGTCTTTACCTTGAAATACAACCTAGATGGGTCTATTTCTAGGTATAAGGCTCACCCTGTAGCCAAAGGATTCACCCAAACTTATGGGGTAGATTTCTTTGATACATTTTCCCCTGTGGCACGACTCTCCATGGTCCGTATTCTTGTCTCTGTTGCGACTCATTATGAATGGTGTCTTCACTAGCTGGATGTTAAAAATGCCTTTCTATATGGCGATTTGGAAGAGGAGACATACATGCAGCAGCCACCTGATTTTGAGGTTCAAGGGGAGTGTGTATGCAAACTTCGTAAGGCTATTTATGGCCTTAAGCAGAGCCCTCGAGCCTAGTTTCATCGTTTGTCTAAGGCACTTTCAATGTTCGGGATGCAAAGATCTTCTGCTCATTCCTTATTTGTTAGGAAGACCAGTACTGGTACCATGGCTTTATTGGTATATGTTGATGACCTCATTCTTATAAGTAATGATGCAGATGGTATTACTCAGGTGAAAGAGTATTTAGCTCACTAGTTTGTTATGAAAGATCTTGGTAAACTGAGATACTTTCTGGGTATTGAGATCACCATGAGCAAGCAGGGCATAGTGATGTCTCAAAGAAAGTATGTACTTGATATTCTTCAAGAGACAGGCATGCTAGGATCCAAGGAAGCCAACATTCCTATGGATCCTAAAGTTCATTTATTTGAGGATACAATGAAGGTAAAGGACAAAAAGGTTTATCCGCAGCTTGTTGGGAAGTTATTGTATCTAACCATCACTAGGCCAGACATCAATCTTGCAATGGGTAAGCTAAGTCAATTCTTAGACAAACCCACCGATGCTCACTGGTAGGTAGTTATGCAAGTGTTGAGGTACATTAAGGGTAATCCAAGCAGAGGCATTTTATTTCAGAAGGCAAAGGGCCCTATGTCAGTAGTGGCTTACTCTGATGCAGATTATGCAGAAGTGGGAGACAGGTGATCTACTACCGATTTTTGCACATTTGTGGCTGAAAATTTGGTGACCTGGAGGAGTAAGAAACAAAGTGTTGTTCCACACTCTAGTGCAGAGTTCGAGTACAGAGCTATGGCTCATACTGCAGCCAAGATGATATGGATTAGCTCTTTGTTACGAGATCTTCATGTTGAAATTCAGGAGCCTATGGAGATGCATTGCGATAATCAGGCTGCAACATATATTGTTAATAACCCTATGTTTCATAAGAGGATGAAACATGTAGAAGTAGATTGTCATTATAACAAGAGCCTGATTCAGTAGGGTCTACTTCGTACGACGTGTCTTGCCTCTACTAATCAGACTGCTGATGTACTTACCAAGCCACTGCCTTGCCCCCGGTTTGAGAAGTATAGAAGCAAGCTAAGCATGGTGGATATATATGCTCCAGCTTAAAGGGAAGTGTTGAGTTACGTTTAGTATGAGGGGGCATTTATTATTCTTGTCTTTGTACTAGACCCATTATGTTATTTTTCCCTTGTCTCTTTCTATATAAAGAGACATATGGACAGCTTGGTAAAATAAAATTCTCTCTTTACTTCCAACTTATTCAAGTCCTACTTTCTCTTAAAAGAGGTTCTAACGTTAGACTCTTTCCATGTTTTTCTAGTTGATTATTGCATTTGTTGATGTTAGGATAATTTCAGGCCTAAAATTATGTCTTGAGGTTTATGTTTCATACACCATAAATAGATTTGTTGCACTCTCAAGTTTATAATGCAGTCCTGGGTTTTACACATGCTTTACAAATTAGGATATCTTTTTATGAAGGTCACTTACCTTTTAAACCCCATTGCATATGTTTGTCTGTTAAATACCTCTGCACTATTATTATTGTCTTATGTAGACATCCAATCGTAATGAATCAAATCCGATGACCATTGATATGCTTTCTTGGGATTAGTTACTTTTACCTTGATTTCCGATTTGTGATCTATGTTCGAAATTTTTACTGCTTGAATGTAACACTTGCATGTTTAAATCATAATAAATGGTGTACTTTTGTGAAAAGTTTGCAATAAATGTCATGGTTGACTAATTAGAATTCTTAGTTCATGGTGTGCAACAAATTTTATATTGGATGTTGGACTACAATTGTCTAAGGTTTGAGCAAAGAAATGGGAACCAAAACAAGACGTAGCTCTCATGCACATCTTGTCAGACAATTACAATAATGGTGATTGGAAAGATGGGTCCTTCACCAAACATGCATGGAAAAAAATAGATAATAAGTTCAACGCAACAACCCATCTAAACCATGATTGTGAGAAGATTCTCCATCGTTGGAAGATATTGAAGATGTAGTTTCATTTATACCATGCACTACTCAACAAGAGCGATTGGGGTCTAGATCCCATTACTAATGTACCAACCGCCCCAACTCCTGACGTTTAGGGAGACATACAACCCTTAACCTCTTGACTACCTATGCCCTTGTGCAATCACGTTTACTTTGTAGGTTACCCTATAGGCTCCTAATGTTCGTTTTGCCTCTTGTTTTTTGTCATAGTTACCCTCAAAACTTTGGAAGTTGAGAGATCGCCCTTTCCCATTATACAACGATATCAACATCATTGTGGGTCGTGACAACCACCAGTGAGTATGCGATGTCATCCAATGTCAACATTGATGAAGAGGACCAAGCCCTTACACGAGCCCATGGCTACTACACAAGAACCCACACAAACTCAAACTACTTCTAGGCCATCTTTCTTCGCCTCTCCACCATCATATCACGAGGGCCCACCACATCCCTACATGTCGAATGTGGGTTACATGGAAGGAAGTTTTGGATTTGGGAATCATCCATTTGGGAACCCACAAGACTTCTCTACATCCCCACATGTTGAATGCAGTTTATATGGAAGTTTTGGATTTCGGAATCATCCACTTGGGAACCGACAAGACTTCTCCTACTAGTCCATTCCAAGCATGATGAACACGGGATTTCACTCCTAAGAATCCGAGGGTTCATCAAAACCCCACATTTTTGTAGCCGAGTTAAGCCACCAATGGCTAATCCCTCAACACCACCTATGATGAAAAGGTCATTCACAAAGAACACTTCCAGTGGTGAAAAACGTCGCAGGGGTAGTTCCTCTAGAGCAACAACTTCTAAGCAAATTGCAGAGACAAATGCACTACTGAAGAAAATTATGGATTACTATATCACAAAACCCAAGAGGGTCAATGTGCCTGTGGAGATAAAGGAGTACTTGGATTTGACAAAATCCATACTTTCTATGATTCCAATTGACGATTTGGTGACGCTTGCAGACTTATTCACATCGGAAGCACAAAGGGTAGTATTCCAACAAATACTTGATGATCAAGAGCAACTGGAAGCTTGGCTTCGAAAGCACATCCAAACGGACTACGGGATTTGAGAACAATCTTTATATCAGCCTTAGTTTGCACTAGTATTGTCTTAGTTTGTCGTAGTAGTATGCTTCTGACATTTAGGATTCGTCATATTATTGGTATGGCTTGGAACTTTCTAAGTTATGGAGACTTCAGTCGTCTATTCATGTTATTTGTAAACAATTACTTGTTATAATAGTTTAAGCTTGCATCTTTAAGATGAAGAATCTGATCAATGCATGGACAACTAAAGCAAACAATATGCTACTAACCAATATTAAGAAGGAATTTTTACATATATACACCTATAAACTTTCGATAAGACATATATACCCCCATGTTCTTAATATTTACGTATATACCCCTATAAACTTACTCCATTAAGGCCGTATGCCCCTACTCCGTTAAATCGAACGGAAAACGTCAAAAAATGTATAAAAAAAATAAGAAAATTTATATTTCCATCCCCCTATTTTCACCCTAAACCCTCACACCTCCTGCCCCTCCTCCAATGCCTCCACTGCCACCTCCCCTACTACGACCTCCACGTGGCCACCTTTGGCAAGCTCACCATCTTCACCATCTCGATGTCGCCGTACGCGATGCCATCGTACCCTACGTACGCGATGGGCCTCGGGATCATAGTAAGGGAGGTGGTCGCCCGAACGTCGTGTTCTACACGATGGGGCTGCTGGCAGTGGATGTAGGTCTGGGAGCAAGTTCGCTAAGGTCGGAGGAGAGGAAAATAGGGGAGAAGAAGAGGAAGGGGGAGGAGGAGGTGTGAGGGTTTAGGGGGAAAATAAGGGGATGAAAATATAAATTTTCTTTTTTTATATATATTTTTTTGACGTTTTCCCTTCAATTTAACAGAGCAGGGGCATACGACCTTAACGAAGCAAGTTTATAGGGGTATATACGTAAATATCAAGAATATGGGGGTATATACGTCTTATCGAAAGTTTACAAGGGTATATATGTAAAAACTCCTATTAAGAATGCAGCATTAAGTAGAGAATGGATGGATAATGCCCTCACAAAGCTTAGATGGCGTGAAGTAACAATTTTAATTCACAATACAATGTAAACTAGCCAATAGGTAAGTATTCAAGCGATGGAAAATTATGAAGAAATGCATGTTCACTACTTAAATCCTACAAATGGATGGATAGCTCTGGGATGTAACCGCATACCTCATTATTCCACTTAATTTGGAGGCATGGGGAATGGTATGAAAATGTTGACAAAATATTATAACCCTTGATCTCATACTTAGACATCCACACAACTTAACATACTTCATATTTGAATTCGTAGGTGGATCATGTTCAACAAATCATTCTAAAGAACAAGCCCTTCCCACAATATCCCCTCCTAGATATATTGGGAGCTTAAGTACAAGTGAAGATGTTGTGCCCATGGCAATAAATGGCTATGTATGAACTGTTTGGAGAGTCCTACCTAGGTTATGTATGTCCTAACATGGAGTAATGCTGCAGTCTTAGCAATTTGTATGTATTATCTATATTTGATGTTATGTTCGATCGTATGACCTATCCTGGTTATCTATGTATTGCCTACTATTCATAAAGTGAATGTTATCAGCTACTAGTATCCAAAGGTACTCAATTGTTACGATAATGCAAATTGAATGCCCATTTGCTAGGGATGGACAATTTCAATGATGATCCATTTGAAAGTAGCTTGGAAGAAGAGGAAATGGCAATTGTCGAAATGTTGCTACCAAGGGCAATTCAATTCCATAGAGAACCTTAATACATACCTAAAAGACCACCAAACACCAATCCCATGACAAGGCATCTTTGGGTGCACAATGTTCTCTCCGATCACCCATCTCGACATTACAATGGGTTTCAACTTTTTAAGGAGGCTTCCAAGCATCAGTTAACATCCTCAGAGGCAAGAATTTGTTAAGAGACATGAAGAATACCACTGTCAATGTACAACTTGCAATTCTATTGTCCATCCTAGGTCATGAAGGTTCTAATCAACATGTAATGGAATGCTTTCAACATTCAAGTAAGACCATTAGTAGATATTTTAACAAGGCACTAAAAGCTATCGTGTCCCTATGGAAGGAATTTATCTGGCAACCTCAAGTAGATGCACCAATCCCTGACAAGATATATAGCAATCCTCACTTCCACCACTTTTTCGAGGTAAAGGTGTTCCAACGTGACATATTGTTATGGAAATTTCCGTAGGTATGATTTATCGTAATACAATCTCCATCTATGTAAGAGGTCATTGGTGCTGTCGATGGTTGTCATGTCCGGGCTATGGTGAAAGCATCAAACCAAGATAGGTTTCGCAATCGAAAAGGTTATATCAGTCAAAATGGTTTGGCCATAGTCAAATTTGATTTGGAATTCCTTTTCGTAGCCACTAGTTTCAAGGGTTCGACCACAAATGTGTGTGTTGAAATGGGCACTGAGCTCAAGGCCCTTGAAAGTGTCTTTAGGTAGTTGACCCTAATTGCTTCCTTGCTCCATACCGTGGGTATCCTATCACCTACAAGAATATAAGGGTCGATCTTACCAAAATGAGAAGCAGATATACAACCACCATCACGCGTAGTTGAGGCAAGTGGCAGAGCGGGCTTTTGGAGTGCTAAAGAAGTGGTTTACATTGTTAGACAAGAGGCCTCATTATTCCTTCAAAACCCAACGTCAAATCACCATGGCTTATTGCATCATAGAAAACTTCATCAAACGCTTCTCCATTGATGACATGTTCTTTTGCAAGGCTTGGGAGAATTGCATGATGAAGGATGATGCGCAAGCAGGAGAGTTCATTCGAGATTAGATTGCAAGATAGCTTTAAGATGCATATCGTGCTCATTGATAGATAACATATTATACACGTGCTAGTTCAGACTTGTCTTGCCTTATGGCCCGTAGTAATTAAGTAAAGATTATCTCAATTTGAAGTATGTTTGTGATTGTACTATGTTAACTGGATTAGCATACTTGCAGCTTATGCATTGTAGTACTCTACTATGCTTGTTTGAACATATCCTATTAGGTGGACGTGATTTCCTGTTGCCTGTTATTTCTACTTGTTTGGAGGGAACATTGTAAGGATGGAGATTCCTCCATTTGGTGGTGAAGATTGGCATCACGGTAGGGAATGCTTATGCTATGAGACTTGCAAGCTAGTCTTCGAGAAGGTCAACAAAGGTAATAAGGAACCATTGGACCAACTATTCTATGTTTGCCTTATGGTGGATGATGTGAGTGCAACTTCCACTATTCACATCGATTTGTACCGTGTTAAGTACATAACCAAATTCCATTGATGCTTATGTAGGGATGTTGTCAAAAGACTCCAGCACGGGCTTATTTGCCAACTTCTCGATGACGGCAGAACGGAACATCATGGCACTACTTCATAGCAAGCTGAAGGATGAGGAGCTTTCAACCGAATACATACGGCACCTTCAAGGACAAATTTCTTATTTACAAGGGAGGCTACAGGATAGTTTGAGAGAGTACAGTGCTTTGGAGGCTGAGTTAGAGACTTTGAAGCAACCATTGCAGAATTAATCAGTAGGGTCTCCAATTTAGAGGAGGAATTGGAAGATCGTAATGAGAAGGACGTTCACGATGGTTTGGCAGGACACATAGGATACTTGCGATTCTAGTTGGTGGGTTCCTACAGTAATACCTTCACTTTGGAGACATACTGTTTATCTTCTAGGGCCTTCAAACTTTTCTACGGTAGCTATGGGTTCTGGAGCTAAAACATCTCTACTATTATTCAAACCATACGTAGTACTGATAGCATATATCGTTATTGTGGTTGGTCCCCTACGGTTTACATTTGCATTTGTGATGACACTACTCATATGCTACACTAGTCCTTCTTGAATAGCCATGTCTATGCAGGCTATGAAGCATTCTCTTCAAACACAATACTGCATAAAGCAATGATGAGAGATCCCTAAAAATTCAAAGAGGGTTTATGAACATTAGCATCAGGGATTGTGGACACTTTTGGCTGGTAGGATGGCTGGTAACTCTCCAAACAACCCTAGCAATATTAGGTGCATGGTTTAATGGATGGAGCAAATCCAAGCAACCCCTGCACTACTATTATTGTTTTTTCTGATGCAACCCGTTTTCTGTCTATAACCCCAATGTTTTATATGTCAAAATAAATGAGCAAGCTAAGCCCTACTAAGACAATTCACTGCACTCTACTATACACCATCTACAGTATAGTATTTTCAACACCTCCCTACTATCACTTCATTTGTTGCTTTTTTCCCCCTCTCTTCAATATCGTCTAATCGCATATTTGGATAACTATACAGGTATGGTTAACTTGTTAAACACCACATGAGCTTCCAAGTTATCCCACCTTCCCCTTGGAAATTCTAATTTTGTGC
Source organism: Thalassia testudinum (assembly GCA_037157565.1). Classification (NCBI taxonomy): domain Eukaryota; kingdom Viridiplantae; phylum Streptophyta; class Magnoliopsida; order Alismatales; family Hydrocharitaceae; genus Thalassia; species Thalassia testudinum. Next base: position 56,994,840 of record JAZHRO010000002.1, read on the forward strand.
TTCCTTCTTATCCCCTGATCTTTTTCACTATTCTATTATGCTTGCTCATGTCAGCGAGATTAGAATTTGAACATTTCTTTGTGACCAAATTTGCATGTTCCTCCATTGACTGCTTTGCCTTCCCCTTCCGCATCTCTCATCATGTTAAAAATGGCTGTCATGTGGGCTTACCAATCAATTCCCTATGCAAGGAATTTGGCCAATATCTCCAACTATGTATCTTCAATGTTATTTACTTGTGGCAAGAAGTATCCATTTCCAGTTCAATTCACTTGTATTTGCACCTGTTAGTTCTGTTCATATCACAATTGATTCCGAACCATCGAATCAATAAACATGCATTTCATCCACATATATTTGCCCATTGACTCCTTTCTTTCCCTTTATATTTAGTTCGTAGGATTCATTGAATCCCATGATCTTTTCCCACGTGTCTTCTTACAATTAATTCAATTAATTACATTTCCTCTTCCATATATCTTATGAAGATAAAGATGTTTTCATGCATTCTTAATTCTATCTCTTCAGAGCAGATTTGTAGGAAGTAATGGAATTGTACTGATCTTCGTCGTTATTTACTGCTTGGATGACTATATTAATTCTATTACTTCATAGCTTCTGTTCACATTTACATGCCAAGATGCAATTATGTTTTATATGCATGTATTTATTTGGATGCCTTCATAACCCACTTCAGATCTATTTCAACGCCTACTTGCTACCGATACTTTTGTTACAACTTGTAGACCTTAATAATGTTCACTTGTAGGAAGTTCTACGATGATGAACAAGCTCAACTTGTTGCATTTTATGGACTAGCAAGCAATTCTAAGCCGATTTTAAAATTCCATTTAGCTCCATTATTTCAAGTTGTTGCGTTATGTTATATTTTGAGGAACGTTGTCTTTTTATTATTTTGTTAGACTTATGTCGTAATTTTTCCCTCACCTCTCTCTATACAAAGAGGTGTAGTGATGGCTTAGTAAATTAAGAAGTTTCATTTTCTTCAACTTGATATCAGAGCTAAGTTGGAGACTCCACCAACAAAATCCTAACCCTACCTCAGACCCTGCCTACGCACCGTCGTCGCCGGCCACCGCAAGGCCAGCGACAGCCATCGTCGGTTGCCGGCCATCATCTACAGCCATTAACGCCAATAGCAGCCGACTGCCACCAGCACCGCCGGCCTCCTCCGCCGCAGGTGCAACCTCCTAGAGAGAGAAGGGAGGGCAACGTCCGCCACCGGAGGTGTCCACGGGGAGGGGCTGATCAGCCCATCAGCCTCTTCGGAAGGTCTTTGACCTTGGGTATGGTGTTTCACTAAGGTTCAAGACTTTCCAAAAGATATTTGGACAATTTTTTGTTGATGATTTGATAAAATCAATGTTTTGATGGTTGTTTGGGGTGTGTATTCCCCCTATTTATGTATTATTGGGGTGTGTATTCCCCTTGATTGGTTGTTGCTTGTTGGATCCACGTGTGAGCGGACTTGTGGGGTGTGTATTCCCTTATTTTATCAGAAATTCAGATCTACGTGTGAAGATTTGTAAGGTACTTGTGATGTGAGATTACCATGGCCTCGGTGTCCTCAGAGTCCAGAGTGACATCAGAATAGACCAGAGAGAGTGTGGTCTACAAAAATCCATTCTTTGCGCCCATTGTGAAGCTTGACGAGACTAATTACCCTCGTTGGTCACAGACGTTCCTTGTCACTGTAGGACATGAGAAGCAACATGTCCTCACTAAAGCACCACCAGAGCAGAAGACTGGGAAATATGCAACTTGGAATACAGATGATGTTATGGTGCGAGCCTGAATACTAAACAGTGTAATACCTCACGTTGCAAATGAGGTCATGTACTACAAAACTGCTAAACAAATGTGGGATGATATGAAGGATTCATATTCTCATGAACTTAACTCCACCCAGGTCTTCCAAATTCACTATGACCTCTATCATCTGAAACAGGAATCCATAAGTCTCTCGCAATATTACTCCACTATAAAGGGACTCTTGGAGAAGTACAATGTATGCAGGCTCGTGTGTACACCAATCACGTACAGGGATCAGAGGAAGGAGTTCTGAGCTCATATTTTTCTGGCAAGACTTCATGATGACTATTCTATTGCACACTCACAGATATTGACGTTGTCTGATCTTCCTCCCATTGAGGAGATATACAGGAGACTTAGCAGGTTGCATGTTCAATCTACTCCAGAAGTTATTACTAGTAATACTACTTCTGCTCATGCTGCCGTGACTACACGTGGAGGATGAACTAGAGTCTTCCGAGGCAAAGGTAGGGGGCGTGCTGATGGTGGTCATGGCAAGCCCACCTACTCCTATTGTGGGAGAATTGGCCACATTAAGGCCAAGCAATGGAACAAACTTGGATGGCCTATTGTTATCAACCAAGTTTCTGTGACTACTCCACCAGTCATATCTACTAATACAGTGACTCTTATAGAGGCAGACTATGATGTAGTAATACAACGCCTAGCTTAGTTGGCCCATGATCAGCCTTAGCCCTCAGGCACTACAGCTTTTGCCTCCACATCAAGTATGAATAGTTCATGGTTGATTGATTATGGTGCTTCAGATCATTTGTCAAGGAATTCCTTGTGTTTTAGAAATATACAAAAGGTATTACAAGATCGCTCAATATAGCTAGCAGATGGTAGGCATGCCCCCATCTGTGGTAAGGGAGGGGTGTCAATTACTTCCACTACGCACCTCTCTGATGTTTATTATGTGCTGGACATGACAATGCAATTGCTGTCTATTAGTACTATCACTAAGTAACTGAATCGCCATGCCATTTTTTATGTGGTTGGGAGCATGTTTCAGGACAGCATAGCGGGGAGGACAATTGGTGGTGGACATGAGGGGGTGTCTATCGGCTAGTTTAGAGTCCGATTGCTGCAGCTTGTCAGACGAGTACTACTGCAGGGAGTGCCTTGCAGTGGTATAGACTAGGCCATCCTTCACTGGACAACTACACCGGATCATCCCTCATCTTTCGCCTGCCATAAAGATTCAGTGCGATGCCTGTTAGCTGGAGAAGCATCACTGGGACACTTTTCCAACTTCTATCCAGTCTAGTAGTTTGGCTTGTTTAAACTTATTGCACTGTGATGTTTGACATCCTAGCCGTATAGCAAACCGACAGAACTACCATTATTATTTGTTATTTGTAGATGACTTCTTTCACTTATCATGGATATTTTTTATGCACAATAAATCAAAGGTTGGATCTACTATTCAGCAATTTGTGGCTTTTGTGAAAACGTAGTTTGGTGTTTGCATTAAGAAAATCAGAACTGATAATGTCTTAGAGTTTTATACTAAAAATTTGGCTTCCTTTTATGGATCACTTGGCATTGTACATCAAACGTCCTATCCTTATACGTCACAGCAAAATGGGATTGCAGAACGGAAACACTGTTAAATTCTAGATGCAGCTAGAGCCTTGCTTATCCAGAATAGTGTCCCACATAGCTACTAGGGAGATGTTCTCATTGTTATTATCTCATTAACAGGCTTCCTTCTTCTGTGCTTCATGAGCAGATCCCATGGAATATTTTATATTCAGATTCATACATGTTTCTAGTGCCACCAAAGACATTTGATTGTGTGGCATTTATACACCTCCTTGGGCCTGGTCGTGATAAATAGGCTCCTAGGACGGTTAAGTGTGTATTTCTTGGTTATTCACGTACTCGAAAAGGATATAGGTATTTTGACCATGTACACCAGAGGCACTATGTGAGTACAGATGTGACTTTTCATGGATCTATTCCGTACTTTTCTACTTCAGGCCATCAGTTGAAGGAGGTTGAGATGGCTATGCTAATGCATGTGACTCCTGTAACCATGAAGGATTTCTCTCAGAGTAGTAGTGTAACTATTACAGAGCAGCTTGTGAGCACATTCAAAGTTATACCACCAGATGATAAGACCTTAAGGGTGCCACATATTAACTTCTTGTTAGTTATAGAGAGAAGACACACACCCCTCCTCCTCAGTTCCTACTGAGCCACCACAGTCCTCCCCCACTTAAGTATGTGTTGAGGCTACTAACAGTACTTCTCTTAATGATGTGTCTCCAGGTTCTACCTCCATGCCCACAGATGAGGATATTCCTATTGCTATCTGGAAGGTTCCTCGATCTTGTGCTCAGTATCGTGTTGCTGGGAGTATTGTTTCTGTTGACTCTCTAGATTCGGAGTTTCATGCGTTTACTGCTACAATTTCCAGTGGTGAGATTCCTACCTCTTACCAGCAGGCTCTACTACATCCACACTGAAAGGCAGCTATGGAGGGGGAGATGTCTCCTCTTACTGACAGAGGCACCTGGGAGCTTACTACTTTACCTTCTAACGTGCACCTTGTTGAAGCCCAGTGAGTCTTCGCCTTGAAATACAACCCAGCTGGCATGTACGTCCAAGGCATCTAAGACCTTGTAGCCTCGTAATCTGGTCCAAGTCCATCCCACAGCTGAAGGACTACATACTCCTTCCTGTGCGTCCTCTGAGTGGCACAAGTGTAGACTAGATGGCAGGCATTATACATCTCTAGGAGCCCCTTCAGAGCAGCATAATGCTAGGCTAGTGATTGGCCCTCTTACTTCAAACCACCAATGGCATGGTGTCTTAAACACCTTGCTGGAATTCTTCTCGTAAAAATACGTATCACGTAGAGAATCTCACATCTTCTTAACCGTCTTGTAGTACATGATCCCATCTCCAATCTGAGGCTCCACAAAGTTTATGATCCAAGCACGGACCATTGCATTATCTTTCTTCCACGTGGCATTTTTCCTTGTCTTATCTTGTGGCTCCAACTCCAACAAGATGTGTTCCTTATCATGTCCCTCAACAATCATGAGGAACATCTTAGACCATCTGGCACAGTTGATCTCATTTAGCTTGGTGATAAGAACAAAGGGAGTTTTGTAACTCCTAGTGTTTGTAGCGGTAACTGATGACACCTCCGAAGAACTTGAAGCAGCCATCGTACCTTGAGACTGCCACAAACTCAATCTGAAACCAATATTCAGATCCGGAAAACTCTGAAATTAGAGAAAACATGATCTCTTGATCATGAAATCTAAGATCTATAGATCCTAGATAACATCCCAAGAGTCACGAGCACCCCTTGATCAATGTTTAGTGCATTTTAGGGTACGGGGAAGACCTTAACACCACTCATAAGGGATGCTACTCCCCCTTACCAGCAAGATCTAGCCGCCAACTACTACCACCAGCCACAGCAGCACCAATGGTAGCAACACCCCCTGCTGGGTGTGGGCAGGTGTGCGGGAGCGGTGCTACCCTACTAGGCAACGCGCACAAGAGCACTTGGGGCAATGCTGCCCTGCTGGGCGACACGCACAAGGCCTGCTGGGGACTGCGCAAACCCTGTTGGGTGGCGCTGCTCGCTCCTAGGCAACAACAGCGGCCTGGTGGAGGCCCTGGTCGACGGTGCCCTATTGAGAGGAGTCCGACGAGAGATTTAGGGTTAGGGTGGATGGATTTTGGAGGCTAGTAGGAGTGGGATACCGGAGCGCCAATCTAAGATCGCCACTCTGATACCAAGTCAGAAAAAATGAATAATCATATTTCTCAAATGAAACCATATACCTCTTTGTATAGAGAAAGGTGTTAGGTAGATTGCAACATAAGTTCAAGAGGATAAAATAAATAATAAAACAATCCAAAATAGTAAGTAAAGAGATAACTAGAGTGGTATGTCAACAACTCTTCCACAATTTCATTGTACCAACCAAACAACAAATTCCTCCAAACAAGAAATTGACTCCACAAAGTCCATGTAGAGCCATCAATGCCATCCAAACACAAAAAGGGCCAAATTCCTCGTCTAATTCCTTCTTCCACCAATTCCCCTTGCAATTCCTCTTTTTTACTTCCACGAAACAAGCGGGCCCTCAAAGTTGGCTAAAAGATGGTTTGCTGCTGCTTAAATTTAGAGAATGAGAAGAATATACCATGAATTTGACAAGCTATTTTATTCTCAATCTGACTGGATGTTGCTAAAGCTACACAGGAAAACGGTTTATTTCACTTGGACCAATGAAGGAGATGAAAAAATTGGATTAGTCAAAGTTATAGAAGGGAGAGGATCTGTATATGTCCAAATTCAGTCAATAAATTGCAATCAAAACACCATTTAACTTGAAGTCTAAAGCATCCCATAGCGTTGGGGGATAATTCTATTCATTTTTAAACAGGCTTTGGAGAGAATTTCTGAAGTATTAAATTTACCTGGTAATCTACATTCGAAGTCAATTTAGACAGTCCACAGTCTGATAGATGAGGAGTCAGCTCAGCATCCAATAAAATATTGACCGATTTGAGATTCTTATGTACAACTGATGGAGAGCAAGTTTCATGAAGATATCTAGAAATAACATCGACACAAGATTAGCATCTAGGATTGCCAAAGTTATTATGATGTATCTCTACTTTTATATAGTTGCTACCATTAGCATTTCTGTCATCTATTAAAAAGTACAATGCAGATAGACATAATGAAGACAGCCAAAAAGAAAATCAAACATAATTGACCAAATTAGCAAGTTGTTGGTAGTCTTAAGGCTATTCAATTCCAATCCAACTCTTTACCTCATGACATTTAAAGACAAGTCTGAAAAATTAAAAGAAGACTAACACTTACTCTAAGGCACGTGCAGTTCCCAGAGCTATCTTTACGCGAGTATTCCATGTCAGCGGCTTACTATATTCATCGGACAAATGAAGAAAGTCATGCAGTGAGCCATTTTTATAAAATTCATATACCAGCAAGTGCTGTCCATGCTCACTGCAATATCCCATCAACTCTGCCACATATGGGTGATGTATCCGGGATATGTCCGAAACCACATCCAAGAATTCTTCAGTTGCTTGGCTCGAAAAATCTAAGGACTTTATTTTCTTCACAGCCAGAATCTGTTCAGAGGTCAGGAAATGAAATGCCAAAATTTGAAAGAAAATTTGATCAAAAAATTGATTTGCATTTTCATTCATAGCCTTTTCTTCCGCAACCCCGATGGAGTTCACAATTAGATGGAAATGTTACACACTTTTTTTTGTTATAGCATGAATATTTATTTTTAGTGGTTTTTACATAAATGCCATCATAAGCTTAGAAAATTACATAAATTAACATCAGAATCGTCATATCTACAAAAATGCCACTATAAAGTTGACTGCCATTATAAAAATGCCCCTTGAATCAAGTTTGAACAAGTTGATTTGCTATTTTCAACTAAAGACATTAACAAATGGTTGTTTTTGCCTCTAGATTGTATCATAAACCTCAAAACATGCAAACACATTGCTCTTCTCCATCCTTTATCCTATCCCCACCTCTATAACTCCACAATTTGCCCAATTGTTGCTCCCTTCAACTTGACATTGTAGATTAAAACACCTCAATAAACCCATTTAACATTCTCAAAGGACAACCTTCACCACCCTTTTATCCCACGTAGCCTTTTCAACCTTTTGACTACTTGAATGTCGTTAAACTCTAGCCTCAGATTAATTTAAGGGCAATGTTGTACACGAAGATCGTTTGTAGTGGCATATGTGAATATGAAGTTCGCAGTGGCATTTATATAATATTGAAAGTTTTTTATGGCATTTATGTAAAAGCCCTTTATTTTTATATCAGAAGTGTAATTTCTAATATAGGAAATTTTGTGATGCAAAAGTTGATTATGCATCTACAGAGCCTAAAAAGAGGTTAATAAGTCTAGTCATTTCAGCACATACATCCTATAATTTTGAAAAAAAACTAAAATGAAAAAAGTAGAGATGCTTATGTTTTATACTAATGAACAAAAGTTAATGGCAATAACAAATATTAAGCTGCAAAAATATAAAACATTATGATAGGCACCCAGTTAAGAGGAGCACCTTCCCATCATCAAATCTTGCTATGTAGACACGCCCAATAGACCCTTCACCAAGAAGATTATCTACAGTGAAGCTTCCAGTAGCCATTTGCAGATCTGCCACCGAGTATACAGTGACACTAATGGGAGCTCTGTCTGTTTTCTTTGTGACAGGCTGATGAGCTGAATCATCATCAGCAGATGCCATAGACCTATCAAATGGTGGGGGCTTTAGGTTAGCTTGTATTGGAGGGTTAAGATTAACTGGTGCAGGGTTTTGCACTTCCACTGTCATTTTATTCACATCCTGGAACATTGGAATAGATATCATCCCTGCAAAAACAAAACATAGTGAGCAGCTGGAAGAAGGAACAAAAGAAGAAACATAATGAGCTGCTGTCCAACAATGAAATAATTTAAGCCAACAATTTTCCATTAATAGCCTATACAGCAGATGCTCGATTGAGAAACATGAATATGTTGACTTTTGTTAGAGTATGTTATGTTTAGGAGTATTTTCATTAATTGTTATTCTGGGTCTTCCCTCTTCCAACAATTATCTTCCCTCAACATGGTATCAAAGCAAGGTAGGTCTTAGACTTTTTGTGCTTGGGTATCTCCACCAAAGACAGAGAAAGCGACAAAATCTCTTTTCCTTCTCCTCCCTCATTCCACCAAAGCACCACCACCAATCACCAGAACCCTAGGTAGCATCGCCAGGGCCCAAATAGACTAGATCCGATGTCGTTTGGCCCATTTTGGCTAGGGTTTTGCAGCTCGTATCTCACACTAGGGACATTGGTGACTGGAACCCTATGCCATAATGCTACTGCCAGGGCCCCCTAGCATCGCTACTAGCAATTCCTAACGTTGATGCAAGCCCCAATGGTTGTAGCAGTGTCGCCAACGCCGCTAGAGGCTCAACAACGTTGTTTTCCTCGGTTCTTGAACCTATTGGCTTGGCCTCAAACCACATGCACCCCCTATTGTTACCCCAGGCCTTCCTCTCATGCTTGGTTTACATGATTCAGAAGTTTTCTTGATGTTTTGAACTCAACTTATAAAGCAACTCTACTACTACTTCCTCTACAACTACATGACTAAGTCAGGATCCTTCAATACTACTAAAGCTAAGCCTATGGCTTCATTTACCTTTGTGGTGATTCAGGATACCTTTATAAAACTCAACGATGTCGAAAATTATCTTCTCTAGTCCTAAGTGTTCAAAATCTTCGTAGGGGGTCACAGAAAGCTCTATATTCTGACAAAGTCAACCTCTGACTCCCAATCATCGAATTTGAGAAATGGGAGCAAGATATTTTCTAGTCATGAACTGGATGATGAATAGCATTGAGCCACAGACTGCCATGAATCTCTTATGTAAGAAGACCGCCAAGGAGATTTGAGATAGCTTGGCGAAGTTCTCTCAAAAGTATAATCATGCTCGTCTAACAAATATCTATTGCCGAATTTGATCACAGTTTAAGGGAAGTTCCCATTAGAAGCCCCTTACTATGTTGTCTTGCATCTGACTCGAGCACAATGATGTTATCTTCCATGGAGAGAAGCCTTTCGTAGAGGGAGTTGTCTAGTACTTTTATTGTTCTTTGTGCTTATTGGTGTAATTAACTGTTTAATAGACCAGGGGTTAACATCCCTTGTTAATCCCTTTTTTCCTTTTCAAAAAAAAATACAAGAGATTAAGCCTACGGACTACAGACTGAGGCATTGAGCTGAAATTGATGGTAGCCAATTAAATGAGTTTATCACTCTCAACGCAACTAATAAGTCTAGTGGACTACTTATTGGTTGGAATAAAGATTCCTTTGCCTTAACTTAGGTGTCAAGGCATTCTTTATCTATGCAATTGACCTGGAATGAAGGAGTGGAAGCCTCTCTTCTAGAGTTATAAATGCCTATAGCTCCTGCTTCCTCAACAAAAAATCTACTTTCTGGCTTAGTTGGTAAAGCAAGTGAATACTAGTGCCTTCTTGTGCACAGGGATTTCAATGCTATTATCAATGTAGAATACAGAAATGACAACTACAAAGGCAGGACACAAGCTCAAAAGACTTTGTGAACTAGGTGTTTACTACAAGCACAATTGAACTTAAGGGTTCTAAACTGCAAGTTCTCTTGGGGAAACTCCAAGGAAGTTGGTGCTATATCCAAACTAGACAGATTCTTTGCCTTAATTAATTTCTATGAATGTTTTCCTCATAGCCTAAAAAAGCCCTATTAATGTTGTTCTTAGGCCATACACCCCTAAAGTGGGACTCTAGGGAGAATACCTATTGTGGAAGAAATAAACTGTTGTCTTATTGAAAATAGGGTTCCCTGACCTCTTTATAAAGAGAGTTTAGTTGCAAAAATTACATAGTAGTCTTAAGGACAGCAGGGAATAACAAGCAGAAAATAAACCATGACTCAATTTTAATAAAATAAAGCAAACCTATAACCTAATAATCCTAGTAACTCTTAACACTCCCCCACAAGTTGGAGAGTGGAGAGCACGCCCAACTTGCAAGTATGAGACAAAAACAAACTCCCCTAAATAACAACTTCGTTCAGCTGGAGGAGTAGGCAAGCATGCAGTTAGAAGTAGTCGCCTCATACTAATTTCAACTCTTCTCATTAGGAGAAGAAAAAAACTAGAAAGACGCATGCAAGCAAAAGGCAACAGGTAGGTAGTTAGGGGTAGAGGGTTTAGCATGACCCTCAATGCCCCCACCAATTATCAGCATCATCTGCATCTCCAAAGGGATCCTTAGGTGCATCATCATGAGTAGGGACAACAGTGAAACCCAAAGTGACATTAATTGTAGTCATAATAGCAAAGGAGGTTGGCTTGCTCCTTAGTAAGGTCATCAGACAATCCAACTCCATGGAGGTGAGGGTAACAGAAGATTGTGCAAGGGCTGTCTCAGACCCCGAAGTCTCTGTTATAGTCAATTGGTTAGCTCAAACGGGCTTCCCAAATTTCTCCCAGCACTTTTTAAATGGGTGATTCGTCTATTTGTAGTGAATGCAAGTAGAAAAGATGCAGCCATGTCCACGACTACCACCGTGTCCACCAAATCGACCACCTTTGCCTCCAAAAGCTGAGAGGGCAGAGGTGTCAATAGTCACAACAAGAGGAATAGATAAAGGTGTGTTGGCATCAAACTTCTAAAGACGCCCGAAATCTCTAAACTCAACACGATGCCAAAAGAGAGGATCTAATCACATTCCATTTGGTATCGTGGAACCAGACCATCCAATAAACGATATATCTGCCACTCCGCTTGCTCTACAACCTATTTCTCACAACAGGTCAACTGGTAGACAACAAGCACGTCAAATAATACCTCCAGCATTGTAAAGTTCTCAACCAAGGGCCAATCTTCTTAATTGGTACTTTGACTCCTCTTGTTGATGTTCGTGCAACAAGAGCTATTAGTTTAAAGGGAGTACCTCTTTTCCAGAGTTTCCCAGATCTCCTTTACAGACTCCATGTAAAGCATGTTGGCTATGATTTTTTGATCAATACCATTCATCAACCTATTCATGACAAGGAAGTTTTTTTTGAGAGGATCCATGACAAGGAAGTTGTCCTCCTACTTTTTGTATTTCATGCCTTGGAGTCAAGACCCTTCTCGATCAACACATGCAATTTGTCTTTCCCTTTGACGAAAATGCGAAAAGCACACGACCAGAATATGTAGTTCAAGGAGCTCGATAACTTGATCGTGGTTCCTTGAACAAGCATCGAAGTAGAGATTCTGGCCTCGAAAGTCACAATGGAGGATTTTGCATCAACCATCAGAAGAGAGACCCGTGCAGTAAAGGCATGCCAGCAATGGGGACATAGAGGCCCAATCAGTCGATTGATCAAGAGAGGCCAACGGCGGTCTCTGCAAGAGATGAGGGTGGCGGGAATCCTAGTGAAACCGAATGGCAAGTGGCAAGTAGTGTGCCGACCTTCCCAAGATCATGCGAAAGGGCGAGAGAAAGGGTGGCTGGTGGTGCAAGAAGGGGGGCGGGGGAAAGAGAGAGAGAGGAAGTCGATGGCAGCAAGGAGGAGAAGGGAAGCCAGCAACAGGAACCCTTGGTAGGAGGGGGGCAGCATACCTCCCTAAGTAGGCAAAAAGAGGGAGGGGGCCCAAGGTTAAGGCTTGTCTTGCTCTAATACCATGTGGAAGAAATAAATTGTTGTCTAAGTGAAAATAGAGTTCCTTGACCTCTTTATAGACCTCTTTATATAGGGTGTCGGGTTGCAAAAATTACCTAGTAGTTCTAATGAAAATAGGAAATAGAATGGTTTTAGAGAAAAGATGGACAATCAATGGAAGAATTAGGATGCCATAGGTCACCTAGTGGAGGTTTGCCACAAGAAGACTTTTTATGTGAGAAGTTGAGAGCACAAAGAACAATTGCAAGATGCAAGGAGACAATCTGCGGAGGAATTGCTTGTGGGCATCTCTAGACTAGATAGGATAGAGGAAAGGTCACCTTATGAAATCAGAGAAAGGTCAAAACTTCACCAAAAAAACTCAATTGAAAGACAAAAGGAGGAAATTGAGAGGAGGCAAAGCTTCAAGCAACTCTACCTTAGGGAGGGGGATTCAACACCAAGTTCTTTCACTCTTTTGCAAATAGGGAGAGAAGAAACCAAGTTAACTCCATCTCCAATGAGGGGAGGTACACTTTGACAAACAAGTTGTGGGGTAGGCTTTTGCATATTATTTCCATAATCTTTTCTACCAAACTAACAATAGGATATGGGATCTGGGAGGATATCATCCAAGATGCCTTTGAGATAAGGATGTTGCTCCCTTGATTCGTCTCTTTATGGAGGAAGAAGACATGCTCTCCTCTCCTTGAAACAGGAGGGTTCACCGAGTCCAAACAACTTTCCTATTTTCTCTCTCAAGGAATATTAGCCCACTATAAGAGGCAAGGTTATGGAGATGTTTGCAACTTTGACCTCGAGATCCACTCTCTCAAAGATTTATTGTTTCTTCCGACCCCTATTGTCTCAAGTGGAAACAGCTAACTGCAAGAGATGGTAGATACCCTCTTCCCCACAACCACACTAATCACCCACCCATCTGGAAAAGCAAAAGGTACAAGATCAAATGCTACAATTAAATTTCTTTGTAATTCTACTAATAGAAAACAAACTCAAAGGAAAATTTAGGGCAAATAGATTATTCTCCAAATGTATGCGTAGGGCAACCTATACCTCCCCCTGACCATTAATGGGGAAACACCTCCCATCAGCAATATACATGGCTCTACCAAATGGGACGAGCTTCAGTTTGGAGAACTATAGAATGTCACCACAGATATGTTCGATGCACTTGAATCCACAAGCCAAACAATGTCCTCTATGATATTAGACTAACATGAAACATAGGCTAGGGATATCCCTAATGGGATGGTAAACACAATGATGTCATGTTTTCCTATTGTTACAGAATATTCCCTTTCCTTTTTTATTTTATTTACTTGTGTATGGACTATTTTTCACTTTATGTTTTCTTTTGGTGCTCTTATGTATTTTACCCACACCTCTCTATATAAAGAGGTGTAGGGTTTCCAAGAAATTATAGATTGAACGTTTTTTCTCACTTGGTATCAAAGTGGCGATCCTAAATCAACGCTTTAGTATCCCACCAAAAACCCTTAGCCTCCAAACCCATCCACCGAAACCCCTTCTCATTGTCGTCGTGCCGCTAACGATTTCCTGAGAGAGGCACCTCACGGCCCTCTCTCCTCTCTTTCTTTCCCGTGCAAGCGATCAGAAATGGGTGGTGGAAACACCACCGGCTGCCGTGCAGCCAATCGCTACTCTTGTTGAGCAGCGGCGGCGACAGCATCGGTCACTGCCCACGGTAAGCGGCGGCAACAAGGGTCCCTGGTCTTTGTTGGGCAACTCCAAGGGGGCTTGATAGTCCTCTTCGTGGTCAACATTTGATCCCAGTAGGGTTAGGTTTTCCCTCCAACACAATGTTGGAGCTCCAATACTCCGGACTTGTGTTGGGATCCTTGTATGTGATGTTTTGATGATCAGAATCTGAAAATTCAATTTCAGAACTTGGTTTGGTGGTCTTTCTCCCTGATTTGAAGTGATGGCATCTTCCACTTCATCTGAAGTCACGACGGATGCGTCCACAAAAATCGGGAACATCAAAAATCTATTTTTTGTTCCCATAACGAAGCTGGATGAGACCAACTATGCACATTGGTCATAGACGTTTCTTATAACCGTGGAAGGACACGATAAGGAACATATCTTATTGGAGATAGAGCCGACCAACAAGACTGGGAAGAATGCCACATGGAAAAGAGACAACACTATGGTTAGAGCCTGGATTATGAACATCGTGGCGTCGCATATTAGAGATGGGATAATGTATTACAAGATCGCCAAAGAGATGTAGGATTCTCTTCATGACACACTCTCATGAAAAGAATTTCAGTAAGGTATTTCAGATTACTCATGACACCTTTTCTCTCAAACAGGATGATCTTTCTTTGCCTCAATATTATGCTAAGTTGAAAGGGCTGCTTGAGAATTACAATGCATATAGACCAATCTATACATGTGCTACACAGAGAGAATATTGCAAGGAGTTTGCAATGCTAAAGTTCTCTGATCTTGGTCCAAATTATGAGTCAACCAGATCTCAAATGCTTACATTAACTAAGCTTCCTACCTTGGAGGAGGCATACAATAGGGTCAGTAGACTATCAGTTAGACCTACTATTCCAGAGACCACAGGACAGACCTCGACCTTTGTTGCTGTTGGTAGTCAGGGAGGACATGGTGGCTCTGTTATTCATAGACGTGGTCGAGGTCGAGGGCAACCTGGCAAACCATGCCCAACTTGCACTTTCTATGGGCACATTGGATATGTTGAAGCATCATGTTGGACCAAGCATGGGAAGCCACCTGTAGCTAATCAGGTGTTGACTCCGACTAAGACAAACGCAGATATGCAAGGACCGAGTTTGATGCCCTAGCATAGAGTTTGGCTCAAGTCACACAAGAGTCTCGTACTGCAGATATTGCTACCCTCGCCTCCTCAGGTATAGAGTGTGACACTAGTCTCTCTATACTTTCATATTACAGTAGATCTCCTTGGCTTATAGATTATGGCAATCTGTTACTTCAAGACGTATAGTACAGGTTATTGATGGTTTCCATTCCAGAGTTGGACAGGGGGAGGTTTCTCCTACTCCTAGTTTGCAGATATCTAATGTCTTATTTGTACCTGAGTTTTCGTTTAATTTATTATGTCAGTCGTGTTACAGAGGACCTCAATTGTCGTGTTATATTTGATAATGTGGGTTGTGTTTTACAGGACAAGCTCACAAGGAGGATGATTGGTGGCGGGCATGAAAAAAGGGGAGTATATCGCCTACTTCAGACCAATATTGCTGCATCCCGCCAGGGGGAATATGGGTTTGTTGTTGGGATTGCTCCTCAGTGGCATCATCACCTTGGACACATTCCTCTGGACAAGCTACAACGTATTATCCCTCATCTGTCACCTGCTACTGAGATTATTTGTGATGCTTGTCAAATTGGGAAACATCACAGAGCTTTTTCTCCTAGTTCCTCGCTATCAGAGTTTGTTTTTGATTTGGTTCATTTGGATGTTTGAGGTCCCAGTTGTGTTCCTGACAGGTTGGGACATAGATATTATCTAGTTATTATGGATGATTATTCAAGGATGTCATGGTTATTTCTTTTGAAGAATAACTCTGATGTAGGCTTTGTTATAGAAAATTTCATTATTGAAATAAAAACTCAATTTTCTACTACTGTGAAACGTGTGAGATCAAATAATGCATTGGAACTTTATACAATTAGATTGCTTGCATTCTACATATCACATGGTATTGTGCATCAGACTACATGCCAACATACATCCCTACAGAATGGGATAGCTGAGAGGAAGCACAGGCATATCCTAGATGTGGCAAGAACTCTTCTCATACATCATAATGTACCCTAAGTGTATTAGGGTGATGCAGTACTCACAGCCTACTATCTAATCAACCAGATGCCCAGTTTTGTACTATCAGAACAGATTCCATGGCAGATTATGCATCTTGACAATGATCTTGTTCTTGTGAGACCTTGTACTTTTGGCTATGTTGCCTTTATACATGTGATTGGTACTGACAAAGATAAGTTGGAACCGAGAGCCACTAAATGTGTATTTCTGGGTTGTACACATTCGAAAGGGATACAGGTGCTATGATCCCCTCACTGGGAGACATTACATGAGTGTAGATGTTACTTTCCATGAGATTGTACCGTATTCCTCTACGGCTGCAAGACAGTTGTCATTTGTACCATAGGAGAGATGTACTCAGGCGGCCCCCTATGCTCGTGCCACCCATTCAATTTGGTGATTTTACACCTATTCCAATGCCTGCTCCATCCTCCACAGATACAGGAGAGTAAATTCAGAGATCCACCAGTGGTATATCAGATTCCAGTGACATATCAGCCATGTGCTACTACCCCCCTCCTCCACTACAATGCCATCAACCTCCCCCACACAGAAATGTGTTTATACTAACAAATCTCCGCCTCATGATGTTTCTACAGGCTCTGATAACATTCCTAAGGATGATAATCCACTTCATATAGAAGATGATAGTGACCTTCCTATAGCAGTTAGGAAGGCCCCATGCAGCTGTGCACGATATCATGTCATTGGTGACTCTGTATGTGACAGCCTCAATGGTACCTTTGTTGCCTTCACCACAACTCTTGTGGTATCCATGGTACCATCTACTTACCAAGAGACCATGCTTGATCCTACCTGGCATAAAGCTATGAAGGAAGAGATGGAGGCTCTTCAGTCTCGTGGCATGTGGGAGCTCACTCCTCAACCTGTGGAAGCTCGTGTTGTTGGGTGTCGATAGGTCTTTACCTTGAAATATAACCCTGACGGATCTATTTCTAGGCATAAGACTCGCTTCGTGGAGAAAGGGTTCACTCAAACATATCGAGTGAACTTTTTCCATACATTCTCTCTGGTGGTGTGGCTTCCAACAATGCGTATTCTTCTCTCTGTGGCAGCCAACAAAGATTGGGCTATTCACCAGCTAGATGTGAAGAACGCCTTCCTCTATGGAGATCTCCAAGAGGAAGTCTATATGCAGCAACCTCCTAGCTTCGAGGTTGAAGGGGAGTGTGTCTGCAGATTGAAGAAGGCTACCTATGGACTAAAGCAGAGTCCACGTGCATGGTTCCACAAGCTATCTGAGGTGGTATAAGGCATGAGTCTGAAGAGATCTAAATTTGATCACTCCTTATTTATCAGGAAGACTGCTAGGGGAGTGGTTGCGCTCCTTGTTTATGTGGATGACCTTATCTATCACAGGGGATGATACTAATAGTATTCTATAGGTCAAGAAAAATTTGCCAGCATAATTTGTTATAACAGATCTGGGATCTCTACGCTACTTCTTAGGCAATGAGGTGGCAAGAGGAAAAGACGGTATTGTACTAAGTCAAAGGAAGTATGCACTGGATGTTCTCAAGGAGACTAGGATGTTAAGAGCCAAGGTGGCTAACATTCCCATGGATCCCAAATTGCATTTATATGATGATGCAGAACCTTATATTTCACTTGTTGTTGGGAAGCTGAGTAAATTCATGGAAAGGCCAACTAAACAACATTGGAATGCTGCAACGTAGGTACTTAGGTATCTGAAGAGAGCATTAAGCCATGGATTGTTGTTTCGCAATGGTGTCCTATGACTATTATAGGATACTTTGATGCAGATTATGCCGGATGTCTTACTGATCGCAAGTCTACCATGGGATTTTGTACATATGTTGCAAGAAATCTAGTAACTTGAAGGAGTAAGAAACAGACTGTGGTATCCAGATCCAGTATTGAATCAAAATATCGTGCTATGGTAGAAACAGTCACAAAGATGGTTTGGGTACAGCCTATCTTGCGAGATTTACATGTGCAGATAGAGGGGACCTATGAAGATGAAGTGTGACAACCTTGCAACCACTTATATTGTTAATAATCCCATGTTTCATGAACGTACAAAATATGTAGAAATAGATTGTCACAATACCAGAGACCTTAGTTAGAAAGGTATTATTTTCACATCTCCAGAAGACCAAACAGCAAATGTCTTTACTAAGTTGTTGAGCAGGATTGCCTTCGACATTTGCTATGGCAAGCTAAACATGATAGATATCTATACTCCAGCTTAACAAGGAGTGTTAGAGAATATGCCCTTTTCTATTTTATTTACTTGTGTATAGACTGTTTTTCACTTTATGTTTTCTCTTGGTCCTCTTATGTATTTTACCCACAGCTCTCTCTATATATAAAATGGTGTAGGGTTTCCATGAAATTATAGATTGAACGTTTTTTCCTACTCCTATGAAGGAACTCAAAGTGGCCGAAGTGGGAGCAACAGAAATGCCATGCTAATTAAGCCTCCAGACTCCAGTTCAGCTCATCATACGCAACTTTGAAAATGGTGGTAGACTCGAGTCTTGACTCGGAGATGCAAAAACATGCTGTACACTAGTAAGCCTTCATGCTTATCCAACAGGCATCCTTCATGCACCCAAGCTATTGATAAATGAATAAAAGTGAAATAATAACAAATATAAATATCAAAGCACGACAAATAATAACATTTCGATTTACGTGGAAACCCTACTTACAAAGAGCGGAGAGAAGACCATAAGAGAAGTGCCCCTATGGGCATGTTTCTTTGTATTCTTTGAAAAAAGTAAATGAGGG
Source organism: Thalassia testudinum (assembly GCA_037157565.1). Classification (NCBI taxonomy): domain Eukaryota; kingdom Viridiplantae; phylum Streptophyta; class Magnoliopsida; order Alismatales; family Hydrocharitaceae; genus Thalassia; species Thalassia testudinum. The sequence continues at coordinate 57,013,543 of JAZHRO010000002.1, forward strand.
GTACAACCTATTTATAAGGACAACTCACACACACAAACCCACAATATATGATATAGGACTAAATATGGCCTACTACAACTCATCATCTCTCAACACTTCTCTCAAGTTGGAGCATGGAATGCTCAACTTGTACAAAAGAAATCCACACTCCACAAAACAAAACACAACACTTAACTCAATTGATGTTGTCGAGTCACTGCTTTCTCACATCCTATGTCACCGACTTCCTTACATCCACGTTCTTGCTTATAGGTAGGTGTAGGTCAAAGTCTAGAGATAAATTACTAAAGTTGGCTATGGTACCTACCTATGCCTTCCATTTTGAGAACTCTAAAGAAGGTCTCTCCCATAAAGACCAAGAAATTGGGCCTCCTACACAGAAGCTCAAAGTGGGTCTCTTCCTCGAAGCCCTCAAGATTGGCCTCTCCCATACAGAAATCTCTTTGTAGATTTCTCTCATATAGGGACCAAGAAAAGTGTTCCTCTCATATAGGCAAGGTTGCAAAATTTGATCTATACAGCCGATTAATCGTATGCAGTCGAGGACCTGATCGCATATCAATATTCAGGCTAATAATCGAGTAGACCAATTAATCGGCCAATTATCTGATTAATCGATTGATTAATTGTTCGATCGAACATCACAAGTTCAACTTTTTGCGTCTTGATTAGCACATCGAAGAGAAAAAGAATCCCACTCGACTTCTCCATCCCCCTCCCCCTATATTTGAATCCCAATGAAACCCCAAACCTGCACCCCTCTCTCCGATTCTCCTCAATCCTCCATCACCACCACCCTCCTTGTGGCCTGTCTAAGAGAATATGCATGTCAAAAAAATAATACTAATACATATGTGCATATTCTTAATTTATATATATGTATATATGATATGTATAATAGTATATATAATTATATTTAATTTTTTAAATACTTAACCGATTAATCCTTGATTAATCACCTGCATACCATATACTCCTTAGTCGATGCCCTCACGACTGAATACCAACTATCGATTTCTGCAACCTTGCATATAAGAACAAGGAAAAAAAGCTTCTCTCATGTAGGGACCTCAAAGAATGAGTCTCGTATGGGGTCACAATAGGCTCTTACACTCCCCTTTTCTCTCATACTTAGATGGGAGAAGAAAATCAACATAAAGAAAATAGATAATGAGAGGAGCTTCTCCCCCTCTTGTCTTCGAGTTCAAATCACCTTTTTCTATTTTCCTTTTCTTCTGTTTTCTCCTTCCTTTTCTCTTTCTATATTTTTTTTCTTTCTTTTTTCTTTTTCTCTATTTTTTCTTTTTTTTTTACACTGCATTCCATATGTCCTCTTCTTTCTTTTCCTTTTTTTATTGAGGCTAAACAAAGGGATATGAAAAACATAAAAAAGAAATATAAGGCCAAAAAAGACAAATGACCTAAAATATCTCATACCCCAAATAAATCTTACCCAAATCACGGTGCATACTCGTTACATCTCCTCCGACTTCGTCAATGCCAATGAGATCGTCGTCGCTGATCATGGCCCATACCTGCGAGATTCATCACAGCCACGACCTCATTGTGATCTCGTGATCCTTCTTTGATTGTAATCATCGCCGCCTTCTTCGCAGGCAAGATCGATGCCGCCAATCGCAACCCATCACTGCCATCGTCGCTGCTGTGGATCTCACCGCCTCGATCGATGCCACCTTTGATCCATGCTGCTACCGAGCATCGCTAACAGCAACAACGATCTCAATGCCACCTTCACTAGCAGTCTCGTGTGATTTCGTGCACGATCAATGCAAATCTTGTTGCTTCTTCTCTAGCTTCTTTTCTTCTTCAATGCAAATCTGACGTCGTTAATCTCACATGCTCCTCCTTTGGCTTCTTCAGCACATCGAACTCGCCTTCTTCGTTCTTTCTCCTTCCTCGATCTCAACTTCGACCATGCATAGAACCTCGATCAATACGCCATCGCCTCCTTTTTTGTCGATCTCACGCAATCTCGCATGAGAGATTATAGCCGCAGAGATTGGCACAAGGGGATGAAGGTGTAAGGTGATCCTTGCTCTCGTTGCTTTGCCCCCCACACATAGTGGGCTCTGCACACGGTAGATGAGGAATCGCAATCTCACGATCCTCCACCAGGGAGATAAAGATTGGAAGGTTTCCTTGAGGACCTTGTCATGGTTTACGATAGAGATCCCCTTGGCAATGCTCCAAGAACTCATGAACAATGATAAAAGAAAACTCGAACAATGATAAAAGAAAACTCAAACAATGAAAGTGATGATAAAATTTGAAACAAACCACCATATTGATAAATGAATAAAAGCAAAATGACAACAAATGTAAATATCAAAGCATGACAATTAATAACACTTGGGTTTATGTGGAAATCCCACTCATGAAAACAAGAAAACCACAGAAGTGCCCCTATAGGCATGTTTCTCTGTATTCTTCTCAAAGAGTAAATGGAGGGATACAATAGCCTATTTATAGACACCACTCACACACACAAACCCACAATATACAATGTGGAACGAAATATGGCCCACTGCAACTCTTCATCTCTTAGCACAAGCTTCTTGCAATTTAAGCATTACGGTCTAGCAAGCCCCCAAACCCACAACCACAATCACAGCCCTGAGTGAATAGCACGATACCTTTGCCTCTTTCTTGAAAGAAACCATAACAAGTGTATGCTCCATACAGTTGAGGAAGATAGAGTAATTTGTAAGCCTACTTGATCAACTTTAAGCCTCCCCATGGTTGAAATCTCTAGCAACGTAAGCATCTAGGAACAAGTTACTCGTATACCGAATTAAATTTGGCAATAAGTCCCCCACCATAGGTTGAGTCGTGCACATCCTCTACAACCTACAAGAGTATATTGGGGTATAGCAATTCGACCTCTCACATGCCAACTTGAGAGCTTAGTATTAAGAAAGAGGTCTACCATCCTATCTTATGTGAGCAATCTCGTGATGAAGTTAGAGAATATGAACCACATTCTTCTCTTAAGAATATGCCTAATCGAGTATATTTAAAATCTCTTTCACAATCTTATAGTACGTAATCTTTAGAGGGTGCACCTGCTCTAAATACTTCATGGGTCTGCCATCTTACCTTACGTAAGCAATCTCATCATGAAGCTAGAGAATATGAACCACATTCTTCTTTTGAGAATATGTCTAATCGAGTACACCTAACATCTCCTTCGTGATCTTATAGTGCATAATCTTTGGAGTGTGCACCCACTTCGAATGCTAACATGAATGAATGATTAGATTTACATAACTAGGTGAAGAAAATGAATTGAAAACATAATTTGACTTGCATGTGTTAAGCATATGCCCAATATCTTCTTAACGCTTAGCTACTAAGCTTCAACCTACTCTAACAAGAAGTATTCTCAACCTGTGTTAAATAGATGGCAAATTTTAACACTCTAGCCAAAATGAATCCTATTTTAGCCTTAACCTTTCGATTGCAATGTTAATTATGTAAGAATACCCTATCTGGATGGTTGTATTCATGATACATGCCCTTACAGTGGCATTGTCTTTCTTCTAGATTGTATATTTTACCTTCTCTTTGAATTTCAACTCGATAAGAATGTGCCCTTTGTCATGTCCTTTCACAACATTGAGAATTGATTGCAAACATAGCACATAATTGGTCCCATCAAACTTCACAACCAGGTCAAAAAAAAAGGGTTTTTGATCTCCTCGTGACTCCCATCTCCATTGGTAGGTGACTCAACAACTCTAGATGCCATATCTCAATTGATTCAGAAACCTACAAGGAAAGATTACTAGAAAGATAAGGGAAACTAATTTATTTGTGTCTTGAACTTCTCACATCAATTACATAATATCCTTGTGGCAATCAGAGATAGAAGATGACCTAAATGGCACTAAAGAGTGCCTATTGCAACTACAACAACGCCAAAACATCTTCCACCAAACTCGTAGAAGGTTGAATGATCGTCAAAGATCAATCAATTGGATCAATAAGCAACACTAGGATCTTCCCAACCTTCCAGCAGCGATACTAGAGATCCTAGAACTGCTTCATTTCCCTTGCAAAAAATTCTTGTAGAAATTCCACGATCAATGCTGCTTCATTTCCCCTACAATGATGCCAGGGCACTACCCCTTGCTACTTAATGGCACCAAGTGCTACCCAGTATTACAACAACAATGCTATATAAAGTGCAAGATCGCAAGGATCAACTGGATACCTTTCATGTTACGAGATGCCACCAGTGAGGGTGGTAGTTGTTAGTGCATAAACACCAATGTTCTTGATTTTGAAGATAACAAAACATATATATTGTTAAGAAATAAAACCAATAAGATATTATTTAGTTGTTTTCCATTTAGGTCTTTTCTATTTTTAGCAATTGTTTAGTTATGTTTCCACGTATGCCAAGGCACTCTCTTTAATCCTCTCTCTATATAAAGAGGATTAAAGCCTCTTTTCTAGTTAATAAAGTTCATATTCTCCCCAAAATCCCAACATGGTATCAGAGCCACTGATTTTAGTGGATTAGGGTTTAGAAGGAGAAAACCTAAAGGAAGGAGGCCCTCCGGCGACACCACCAGTCTCCGGCAAGCCACCGAGAGGCCCTCTCCTCTCCCAAACCTCTCCCCTCTTCTTCCTCTCCTACTACTATTACTACTGCAAACAACAGCCACGACATCAACAACAGCAGCAGCAATTACTGCTACTACTACCCTCTCTCTCACGCTGTAACAGGCTTTGTTGGCCATATAAGGCTACTACGAGTTCTCTCTCCCCTATATAAATTTGTCTTGTTTGGGTCCTTATATGTTTAAGTGGAAGAAACAATGAAAACAAGAGCAACCTCAAGATGTCCAGATAATAAGCAGCTCTCATGCACCTCACGAGAAACCAAGCATGGATTGGCTCTGTGAGGGCATACAAGAAGAAGCACCCAAGGTTGAAGACACGAAAAGGGACTACCACATTGACAAGAGTTAATCTTCACCACCTTAAGGATCCAAGTCTTCAACGTCTCCTACGTCTCGACTTGCGAGGGAGTGTTAGGAAATAAAATCAATAGGATATTATTGAGTTGTTTTCCATTTAGGTCTTTTCTATTTTTTTTTTGAAAAAGGAAAGGGTAGTTATCCAGAGTGATAACTACCCAAAAATATATATAATAAAATCAACAATAAAATAGATTACAACAGGCAGATACCAAGGTCCCCCACTCACAAGGATTCAACCCAAAGAGAAAATAAGGAGTCAATAGACTCAACAAAATTCTCTATGTAAAGTTTCTGGCCCCTGAAAACCACCGCATTTCTGCCCAACCAAATTCCCCAAAGGACTACCAATGGCCTGGCCTTCTCCTTCGTACGGAAAACGAACTATCCGCCAACACCACCTCCACTTCTGAAGCTATGCCAGAATTCCTCAAACAGCCGACACTCCCACCACCTCCCGCCCATCCTGCCCCAAATTTGCACCACAAAAGGGTAAGCGAAAAAAAGGTGGTCAACGTCCTCCTCACCACCCCCACACAAAGAGCACACCTTACACTCTCCAGGAGCCCACCTCGCCCTCCACACCTTAGTCACCAGCCTTCTCCTCCTAAGCAGCCAGGCAAAAATCTTGACCTTCAGCGGACACGCGGCGTTCTAAATCTGTCTGCAGTCCCTTACCAGATCCAGCTCCACCTCAGGACCACCAGCGGACAATCTCCTGTACACGGCCGCTACCGAAAACTCACCTTCATCCCAACCAAACATGTCTATACCAGCCGCCGGATGCAGTCCCTCCAACTCATCAAGTAAGACCTGAAAATCATGCGCTCTCGCATCTAACAGGCTGCCAACAAAGCGCGGGCACCACCCATCTTCCCACACCTCAGCCACAGACACCATCTTGTTCTAGGACAAGGCAAACAGTCTCTGAAATCTTCTACAAAGCGCTCCATCACCCGTCCAGTCATCCTGCCAGAATCTAAAAATCTCCCATGTTCCCAACACAGGAACAAAGCAGTTCCTCACCCTAGGGGCCACCGTCGACAAGCCTTTCAAGAAGTGAGAAGCATCCCTAGGCGGAGACACCAGGAGATCCCAACGCACCGGACAACCATACGCCGTCTCGAACACCTTACCCAACAAATCCCCCCTTCCTTCCAACAGGCACCCCACCCATTTTGCCAACAGACTGTCATTAGATCTCTCCAAATCCCTTACGCCGAGCCCCCCATCCTTCAACGGTCTGCAGACCTCCTCCCAAGCAACCAACCTGGCTCCATGTCCACTCGTCCCCTGATTGGTCCAAAAGAAACTCATCATAGTTCGCTCAATCTTTGCAATCACTTGTCGAGGCATCTTCAGTACAGAAATGAAATACGACTGCATCGCCGACAGAACCGCCTTGAGCAGGATCAACCTCCCACCTCTAGACAGAAGCCTGGACGCCCACCCCTCCAACCTCCCTACCAACCTCTCCACCAAGGAGGCCCAGTCTCTCACCAGAATCCTCCCATCTGACAACGGTAGGCCCAAATACTTAATCGGAAGCTGACCCTGCTCTGTGGCAAGACCCAAACTGCATCCCCTCGCCTCCGTCTCAGTCATATTGAAAGGGACAAAATCCGACTTAGCCAAGTTAATCTGCAATCCGGACACCTCACTCAGTAAGAAAACAAGGAATCTCATTCTTCTGGCCTCCTTTTCTTCACCTTCAATGAAGAAGATCGTATCATCCGCATGCCGGAGCAATGGGATACTCGTCCCATCCCTCAAGGAGAAACCACTCACCAAGTTTCTCTCACAAGACCTCTTCGCCGCCCTAGCAAGAGCATCCACGACAATCACAAAGAGCATCGGGGCCAGCGGACAACCTTGCCTCACCCCCCTCCTAGGTTGAATCCAACCCCCAACTGGGTTTCCGTTGATAAGAACCGAGAAAGACGTCGTAGTGACGCACCTCTTCATCCATTCAATCCACACCGGCGAGAACCCCCTCTTCACCAAGGACACCCAAAGAAACGACCACTAGATCGAGTCATAAGCTTTGCTGAAATCGACCTTCCATAAGAAAGCCTTCTTCTTATCTCTCTTCTAGGACGAAAGGATTTCCGAAACCATCACGAAACCCTCCAAGATATTCCTGCCAGGAACAAAGGCCGTCTGCACCGAGTCTACAATCCCACCCAGCGTCCTCCTCAATCTATTTGCCAGAAGCTTCACCACCACCAAGTAGATAGCATTCGAAAGAGCTATCGGTCTGTACTCCTGAATCTTCTCAGCGCCCTCCCCCTTCGGCAATAAGAACATGTAGAATTTGTTCAGCCTATTAAATCCCGAGTTACCCGTTCTAAACTCTTGCACCACTTGCATCACGTCTTCTTTCACCGCCGGCCAAAACTCTCTGTAGAAGGCAACCGGAAAGCCATCCGGCTCTGGACACCCATCCGCGTTCATCCCCCAAATTGCCTTACGGACTTCATCCTCCCCAAAAGAACCCGTCAAGAAGTTGGCGTCAGTCTCCCGGATCTATGGTATCTCAGATCCTAACCACCTCCACCTTCCCTCCTATCTCCACCCAGTAAAATCTCTAAAATAACTCATAGCTGCCCCTCCCACCGCCTCCCTTCCCACAAACTCCTCCCCATCCACCACCAATCTGTCAATCAAGTTCCTCCTTCTCCTGCCCGACGCAACCATATGAAAAAAACGGGTATTGGAATCACCCTCCTTCAGCCACTTCTGCCTAGACCTCACCCTCCACTCCACCTCCGCTTTCCGGTCTTCCTCCTGTATCACCTAAATCTGCCTCGCTCTGTAAACCCTATCTTCTGAAAGGAGCCCAACATCCTCTGCCTGTCCAGGCGTGTAATTGCAGCAATAGCCTCCTCTTTCTTCCTCCCACGTACCTCCCTAACCTGCTTGATGTGGGTCTTCAAGAAAGATCTCAAATCCCTCAGTTTCGCTTCCAATCTGGCAGCCACCGACCCATCCGCCTGAGATGACCTCCACCGTTCCTCAATCAAACCCCTAAAGCCCTCCTCTATGAGCCACGCTTTGTCGAACTTGAAGTACCATGCCTCCATTCCTCATTCAATGCCCACAGCAAGGGGGTGTGATCCGAGAACGGGCGCTCCAAAGGTCTAACCTCCACCATCGGGAACAACTCTGCCATCGCCGTCGAAACCAGAAATCTGTCAATACGGGATCGCTGCCCTCCAGAGTTCCTCCAAGTGTAGAGACAGGACAACGGAGGCATATCAACCAGCCCCTTGTCTGCCACAAAGTCTGCAAATGCCTCAGAGCCCTGGTTCAACCCCCTTCGGTCGCCCGGTCTATCTTCAGCCCGCAGAGTAACATTAAAATCACCACTAATCAGCCAAGGAACCCCTTGGAAAGCTGCCACAACCTGGCACAGATCTTCCCATAAGACCCGTCTTCTCCGACCCTCCGTCGAGCCATAAATCGAGGAAAGGAGCAAACATGTGTCGTCCCGACATCTCTGAAGTCTAACAGTGACAACATGGGATCCAAACAGAGTGTCCAGCAAGGAGAACTCCTCCTCCCTCCATCCCACAGCAATTCCCCCCGCACTCCCATCCGCATCCAGGGCCAGGAAACCCCCACAAATTCCTCCCCCCACCTCCTTCCACAACCTTCCATCACAACTCCCCCACTTCGTCTCTTGGAGAAAGACCACATCAGGCCCCCATCTCTGAATATATCCCCGCAAAACTGCCCGCCTCGACGGGTTATTCAGACCCCTCACATTCCAAGACAAGACCTTAGTCATGAGGTCTTCCAAGAATCGCCTCCAGACGTCAGCCGTCTAAACCCCATCATTTCTGCCACATCATCCTCCTCTTCCATCAACAAACGTTGGTCCTCCGGGCTCCCCTCACCACCACACATCTCCCTTCCTCGCCCCGCAGCCTCCAGATCTCCTCCAGCCAGCAACACAGTGTCGCCAGCACCAGCCCCCAGCAGCACTGCCTCGCTCTCAGGCAGCCCAGCTGCCTCAGTTGTCCTCCCCGCCCTCGCATCCACCAGCCCCCCAGCTCCACCATCAGCATCTGTCGCCTGCCGCCCCTCTGCCATCTCAGGGGACCCCAGAGCAGATAAACCTCCACCGCCGCCCCCAGCAAACGCCGCCGCTGACGACCCAACGCTACCAGAGGTACCCAGCCCCTCCGGTGACCGACGTCGGTCGACCCCAGCCACACCCCCAGACAAGGTCCTCCGAGCCAGCCCCCTACGGTACGACCACCGCGGCCGGTAGACGAGTCTCTGCGAACCAGCCAACCTCCGCTCCCACCGTCACCCACTCCCCTCCCCGCCAGTCGCATCCTGTCCCGCCGCCCGGATCGGACCGGCCAAAGAGCACCTCGAACTCCCACTAGCAGCTCCTCGCCCCTCCTCCGCAGAGACCTGGAGACGCGGAGTCGAGTGCGCAGGAGGACCCGACTCGGCAACTGCACCGGAGCCCCCAAGCCCCGTACCCAGGTCACGCCCACCCGACCCGAGTCCGCCAACCGCCTCTCCCACAAAGCCAGGAGCCAACGTGTCGCCACCAACACACCCGCAGTCAGCGGGGACGCCCAGCCTCAGCGCCGCATTCACCTCCCCCGACCCCTCCGCAAAAACCGCAACGGCTCCCCGCATCCCCGCCCCTTCGCCTACCACCGATTGTGCCATGGGAATCGCAGCCGCCCCAAGATCCCCGTCGCAAACTTCGCCACGACCCTCGACCTTCCCAAGAGTATCATGACCCTCCTCCGCCCGCCCGCCGCTACCGCCTCCACATGTCGCAACCGCTTCGCCACCCACCACCTTAGTAAAGGATCTAGGGTTTCCGGAACCCCAAGAGACGCGGAGAAGCTAGGCGGAGCTACCCCACCTGAGCACCGACCTCTCCATCAGCTACTGCCCCGGTCTCATCTCCACCCAAGCCTCGATCCGCAACAGGTCGGCCGCCTTCAGGCCGAGGCCCTCGCATCCGCGCAATCTCGCAAAAGGGGCAACCACCGCCGCCACCACCTCCACCGTGCGGAGGAAGAGCGGAACCCCCTCAATCAAGACCTTCCTCCTCGCGCCAGACAACGATCTCTCCGCCAAAGCGCCATCAGACCTGACCGGCCACCGGCACCTCACCACACCACCGCCACACCGGAGCACCCTGAAGACCAGCCGCCTCAACTCCACCTGGCTCAGCCCCAGCAACACCATCCGCCCACCTCCCAGAGAGGCCACCCCCAACCGACTCCCGTCAATCCCCAAGTGGGCGGCGACCGCCTCCCTCAGGGCCTCCACCTCCACCAACCCCTCCAAGACCACCGCAACCAGCGCCGACGCCAGCCTCCCTTCCAGCGCTCCCATCTCCTCCGACCACGGCGCTTCGACCTCCACGAAGGGCACCCCCTCTGGAGGGGGCGGAGGTGTCACCCCTCTCCTCGAAGGGACCACCTCACTCAACCTCCGACGCCCACAGCCCGACCTCCGATGTCCCAGAGCGCCGCAGTGCAGGCACCGCACCGGGTCCCTGCACATCGCCGCCAAGTGCCCCTCCCCAAGGCACTTGAAACATCTCACCAGCGCTGCACCTCTCCACGACCTCCTGCCCACCACCGTCCAGCCTGGGCCATCCCTCCCCGCCCCACTCGTCAGCCGCCCGGACGTCCGCCACCCCATCGCTAGACCTCTCTCTCTCTCATATCCTTTCTTTTTTTCTTCAAAAAGATAGATTTTTTTTCATTCAAGAAAAGACTAATTATTCGTAATACAGATAATTATATCGAGATAATTAAATAAGATAATTATCCATGGAAGAGAGATCATAAACGTGATTTATACTCTCTTTTGCAATCAATTTCTGACTCGAGAAATCTTTACCCAAATCTTTTCTAGCAACCATAACACCTGCTTAAACCCATACGAACTTCCTATGGAGCCTATAATACTCTAGTAAGTTTCCTGCGGTATATATACACACTTGGTAAAATACTTCCTATTCTTTCTACTTAAAGTAAAGATCAAATTGCAAGGCTTTTAAGTGATTTCTTACACTCAAGTGCTCTAACCTTGCACTCATTGTCAGAACACTAGAGCACTCGCATTCCCTACTCAAGTACCTCAAAGACCATCCAAAGGGAAGCCTCCTACACCTATAGAAGCTAAATCTATATTAATATTACTTATGACTCTATAGGATTTCTTGTTATTTTTATTTCTTTGTTGTAATTGGGCATTCAACCTATCAAATCTCCGTCTCTTCCTGCATGGAGGAGAGAAACTCTTCGATTGGGACCAAAGAGGGGTTTTGTAATTGAGGTATGCCACTCTCGATTTAAAGTGGAATGGTTAATGGATTTGTGATCGGTTTGGCAATCGAAAAATCCTAAGTCAATGAGGCTTAAGTGATGGTTTTTACACTTGGCATTTTCCACCTAAATATCGTGACTCTTGTGTGGTAATTCTTATTATGCATTTTAATTTTCTTAAATTTATTCCCTTACACTAATCAACCCCCACCCCCCCCCCCCCCCCCCCCAACCCACCCCTCTCCCTCCTTGCACTCTCAGCAATCACCAACTAGATGATGCAATGACCAAGGGTAGCCCTCATGGGCTATTGCGCAAGGTATCCTAGGGCACAACCCTCTCTAAATAAGAGGACCCCCCCCCCCCCCCTTCTCTGATAAGTGGCATGAAGCTCAAAAGGAAAGGAAGCCCTAGATTTTATTTGGTGGAGAAGAAGAAAAGGAGAGAGGTCAAGGATAAAGCTCCGACATAAGACAACCAACTTAATGCCATATAGAGAAGCTATTGTTTCTATTCAAGAAACCCTAGGCCTCTTTATATAGGAGAGGAGGCTAGGGGGAAAAGTAGAGGCATGCCCTCAAGAAATGTAAAAACCAACAAAGAAAACAATGAAATAGAAAACCCATCTCTGTATCAGCAAGTAAAGCTATAAAGTCACCAGATAATTGTCATTTTTTTGCTCTATGTCGGAAGCAAACTTAGTGAGAGAAAATGGGTCATTATATACTTAGCTTTTAATTTTAGAATGTATTGTCTTCTCATTTATTCCTTCCAGGAAAAGCAATAAGATACCACTTTACACTGCATTTTATATAATCATGAAAGATCATGTCAAGTAGTGATCTTTAAGATGACAAGGATAGAGCTATTAGTATGTCCAGCAAATTGCAGATATTCAAGCATATCATTATTGTAATTGTAGAAGATACATGTCAGTAGCACCAATAATGGGAAAAGTCAATCCAGGAACATATTACGGGGAAAGATCAGAATGTGGCAGTAGTTCTAGGAAGTTGATAGCCATGGAGCAACAAACTCTTAGCATTTGTATTTAGTGAACACAGCTTCTGATCACTACTTCGTCCAAGGAAAAAATAAATAACACTTTCAAATTCAGCATCTTTAGAAAGAAAGCTCTCACCGACTAAAGCTCACTGATCAAACTTAGGCTCGTTTGTCTAATCTATGAAGGTAAGTGCTGACCATTGACCAAGTAAACAGCAATGAACTGACTCTGCTAGTTGGCAAAGGGAACGACATAAATTTAGTAGAATGGTAAGTCAGTCGAGATAGGAAATCATTATATTGGAACTATCTTGGGTTGGTTAAAATTTGATGGCAAACTTAGTCTAAATATTTATTGTGAAGCAAAGCACAGATCAAAACTAACCATTATTTCTGTTAGAAGCAAGAGGAGCAAAATCTTGATCCTGCTCGAGCTTTTCATTTTTAGAAGCACTACTTGACTTCTTCCTTATCAAGAAAATTGCAACCAGAGAACAAACTATTAGAATTGATAAAACGATGCCAGCTATTGCTCCACCACTTAAACCAGACTTTTTACCACCGGAATCACTTTCACTTTGTGAACCGGCTGTGGATGGTGAAGGAGGTGCAGGGCCAGAGTTCCATGAGTTTCCACCACTCCTAGAAAATGGAAAATACATAACAAAGACTTCTCATGCAAAGTCATCACAACTTAAAAGAGAGCATGCTTTCTGGTTGATACTCACTCAAGATTCTCTATATTCTTCAGTCTTTCGGGGATCCAACCAGTGAATTGATTGTTGGCTACATTTCTGGCAGAGAAACATTAAGTGAGCTAGTATATTAAGCTATTTAAGAAATTTCTTGCCAATGAATAGTTTTGAATTGAAACATGCCCAGATGTACTCACAAAGTAGTAAGGGGAAGATCTCCAAGAACATTGATGGTGCCAGTAAATTGGTTGTCTTGTAGATACCTAAAGTAAGTAAGAAATACAAATGAGTCCATAAATGCAATGCACTAATCAAAATCTATTGTCTTAAATCGAGCTGGTCAAATCATTATATTAAGTCATTCAGTATGTCAAAGCCTTCCATAGAGTTCTTTCTAATGTATCCTAACTCACATATGATCTATTGGCCCAGCAAGTGGATAAATTATATCGATAGTAGAGAGATCCTAATCAAGGGTCCATCTTCTCTACGGGTTTCTTATCAAGGGAATAGCTGCATCAAAGTCTACTACTTCAACTATTCAAAAAAACAAACTACTAGTTCAACCAGAAAGACAAAATTTTATATGGTCCCATTTATTCTTCATGTCAAGCAATTCTCTGACAAATTCATAAAAAGACAATAACTAAACCCATCAAGTGGGAATTCCTTACAGAGTATCTAGGCTTGAAAGTGCACTGAAAGACTTTGGAAGATTGCCTGAAAATTTATTTGAGGACAAATCTCTGCAATGTTGTCAAGCAGGAGAGAAGATTATATTCAATAATACAAATTTAACATAAAAAAAGCAACCATCGTTATACGAGTGTAAAAATATCAGAATTCTAACGTAGACAAATATCTTGAATTGGGATGCTGCATTGCACTCCATATAAAAGACATATATTAACTTTCAATAGACAAAGATATGGTAGATCCATAAAATCAAATACTTCATATTCGTACTGCATTTTTTTGCAAATCTCAACAAATTAATTTGTTAGCACGGAATAAAGGACCATGTGGCAAATGGCACGTGGCATATGTGTATGCATGCAGCCCCATGCATGAGTTGGTATGGGTTGGTGCCTTGTAGTCCAAGTTTGGTTATTTACTAAGTTGGGAAAATAAGATTTGCTTGGGTTAATTTGAATGTTCTTGGATTAGGTTGTTAGGGATTTGTTTCCTTAATTGTAGGTTGTTGGGTATTTTATTATTGAACCCTAGAGCCTTTTATAGAGGTGCCCTTGGGAGAATTACAAGAGATGCCCCCATTCAATAATGAAAATAGAAAAATAATCCACACATTAATAATAATCTTAACACTCACCCTCAAGCTGGAGCATAGATGTCAGTCATGCTCAGCTTAGAACATAAGTACTCTAGCTGCTTACTAGAGAGAGGCTTGGGTATCTACAACTTAATCTTCTGTGGGAATAATATAAGGGGTAGATATATGTTTGCTCATCACAACATCTCATATGAAGTGGTAGTCCACTTCAATCTGCTTAGTCCTCTCATGAAAGGCTGGATTATTTGCAATGAACACCGCAGCCTTATTGTCACAATACATGGATGTAGGACCAGAAACATAAACACCAAAATCTTGTTGAATGGCCTGAATCCAAAACAACTTGCGTGTAGTATGGGCCATCACCATGTATTCTGACTCAGCACTGGATCTGGAAACAATATTTTGTTTCTTGCTTCGCCAAGTAACTAGATTACCATTCACATAAGTACAGCACTAACCAGTGGTGGACCTTCTATCTTCATGTGCTCCTGCATAATTAGCATCAGAGTATTCTCATATGTCCATGTGGGCATGCTTCTAAAAAGTTAGGCCTCTTCCTGGATTGCATTTTAAGTACCTCAAAATCTATCACACCCCTTGCTAGTGTGCCTCCCTTGGCTCCTACATAAACTAGCTAAGCTGACCAACAACATAGGCAATATTGGGTCTAGTCATTGTGAGATAAAGAAGTTTACCAATGACAACACGATATCCAGTAGCATCCTCTAATACAAAGCTATCAGAATCTGCTAGATGAGCAGCTAGGTCCAACGAGATGTTAGCTGCCTTACACCCCATCATTTCCACTTCTCTCAACATGTCAAGAACATATTTCCTTTGGGATAACACCAACATCCCATCCAGATGGTGCACCTCAATGCCCAAGACATAGTTGATTCTCCCCAGATCCTTGATAACAAACTGTGAATGTAGAAAGTTCTTGGTTGCCTCTATGCCCTCCATGTCGCTCCATGTAAGCAAAATATCACCAACATAAACTATAAGAATTACCAGACCTCCAAGCCTCTTCATGACAAAAATAGAATAATCTGAAGAGGAACTATGAAAACCAAACTATGGCACAACATTGCTGAATCAATCAAACCACGCCCTTAGGCTTTGTTTTAGTCCATAGCTTTTCGTAACCTGCAAACCTTCTAACACTCCCCCTCAATAACAAATCTGGGTGGTTGATACATATACACCCTTTCAATGAGAACACCATAAAGAAATGCATTCTTGATGTCTAACTAAAATACTAGCCAATCACAATTCACTGCAATTGATAGAAGAATATAAATAGAATTCAACCATGCCATTGGAGAGAATGTCTCAAAATAATCAATGCCCAAAGGTCTGAGTATAGCCTTTGGCAACAATGCGAGCCTTATGCCGTTCAACTGTCCCATCAAATAGGTATTTGATGATGAAAACCCATCAACATACAACCATTGTAGCCTCAAGAAGGAGATCCGCTAGCTCCCAGGTGTTACAGGACTATAAATCCTACATCTAATCATCCATAGTAGCTTTCCACACCAGATTCTGGAGTGCCTCAACACAAGTCCTTGAAACCTAATGATTATCCACAACAATAGAAAAACGTCTAGTAGCAGCATAAATGATCAAATGACATATGCTAAGAAATAAAATAATGAGCACAAGACTGTTGGGTCGTTCGATAAGCAATGGAAAGGTCTAAGTCGGATTCATCTGTGGATGGTACATGATCTCCATTAGGTTCCATAGTAAAAGTGGAAGATTGAATAGGAGGTATTGTACATAGTGGTTCTGCTCATGGAAAAGTAGGATCCCTACGCTGGTAGGTGCACATATAGGGTAGTGGCAGTGGTGGTGGTGGAGATGGTTGCCCTAGATTTTCTGGAGGCTTAGAGAGCACTGAAGGCATAGCACAGGCCATGGGCAATGGAATCTCCTCCGAATTGGGCACATACGGAGATGTCCCTTTAGCTAGAAAATATGGAACATCCTCAAAAAAGTTGACATCAGCATTCACATAAAACCGATGTGTCACGGGGTCATAACACCTCTAGCCCTTTTGGATACACAAGCATCCCGGAAATATGCATTTTATTGACTAGGGAGAAAGTTTATCATCTTTGAAAAGATGAACAAAGCAGACTCACCCAAAGACTGAGAGAGAAAACATTCCGATCAGGATACAACATGGAGTAAGGTGTCTTACCCTTGAGAACAGACGAAGACACCCTATTAACAAGAAAAGCAGCAATCAAAATAGCACTAGCCCAATAATGTGAGGGAACATTCATTTGAAACATTATAGTTCTAACTACATCAAGTATATGGCAAAGCATACATTCAGCCACCCCATTTTGTTGGGATGTATGAACACACGTCTGATGAATGACCCCATAAGAGGTGAAGAAATCACGCAACGAAGCATTCACAAATTCCAATCCATTATTACTTCGGAAAATACTAATAACACAAGAAAATTGAATCTTTATTTCAGCAAAGAAGTTTTTAATGATTTCTAAGGTTTCAGATTTTTCTTTCAGCATGAAGATTCATGTAACACAAGTATAATCATCAACTAGGACAAGGAAATATCTAAAGCCTCACAAACTTCAAACTCTACATCGCCCCCACAAATCAGCATGAATACGAGCAAAGGATTTATCAACTGTTTTATTATGGGACAGAAATGAAACTCCATAATGCTTGCCAAAATGACACACATCACTGCGAAAAGACTTAGGAAAACTCAATACAGGAAACTGATTGCGTAAAGTATGGATACATGAGTGACTTAGGCATAGGTGCCACTATACGGCAGTGGTGGCACGACTAGCAGCAAAAAGGTCAGATGAGGGTGGAAGGTGCAGATAGTACAAGGCATTCTACTCAAACCCTCCACCAATCCGCTTTATCGTTTGGAGATCCTATAGAAGAAACAAGTCATAAAAAATTGCCCAACTATGTAGATCCTTCATAATCTGACTAATGGACATAAGATTAAAAGCAAAACGTGGGGCATGTAGAAAATCCGTAAGAGCCAGACTCAGTAAGTGAAACATCTCCAAGGCCTGTCACCGGGGATAAAGCTCCATCATCTACTCTCACATTAAGCAGGTTTGCAAGAGCACGTAAGGAAGAAAATAAGGTGGCATCTCCAATAATATGAGAGGAAACACCTAAGTCGACAATCCAAAATGACTCATGTGAATCAACAGAAAATGCAATCATACCTTCTATGATGACCACAGAAGTACTAGCAAATAACCCTAACTAAGAGGTTGTGCTTGTGGTAGATACCTTCCCCATCAAGTTTCTATAGATAAAAGAAGAGATCTTCTCCTTGCTGAAAATCAGATCATGTAGCCACCACAGAGAACCAATAAAGTAGGAAAAAAAATTCTGATGTAGGTAGATAGAGAAGATGCCTCTACGAAACGAAGATCAGATCATGCGAACGCCATAGAACACTATATCAGTTCATGGAAACCCACACAGCAATCAGGAACATGAACAAGATATTCTTGAACAAAAAATCAGATCATAGGGCTAACAAAACCATCCACAAGATCTGAAAAATAATACTTTTCATACCATAATACTCTGCAAACTGTGTTTCGGCATTCTGAAAACAACCTTCAGACCATAGATCAGACCAAAAAATACACAAAAAAGGGTTTGTAGGATGCGAGAACAACCAGTAGGGCATAGAGAAGGCCTTAGTTGTGCCTCGCCTAAACGATTCTCCCCCTTGTGCAGTAGCTGGGTGGCAGAAAAAAAGGTGTAGCAGTCCCTACCATTGTTCTAAATGCCCACGAAACGAAATGGCATTTTTCTGACATGGGGCAGAATCGACACACATGTAATGTCGAAATGCAATGGTGTCAACGATATTTTTTCAACTATGGATAATATGTCGATAAATTCAGAGCGACGGGTGGCATTAGGTACAATTTTTAAATCATTACCATATTTTAAGGTCAATATAGGTGTCTCAATAACCAGTTTCTACCAATTACTATTTTTGTAAGTGATCTAAATTTTGACGACATGTCACCAGCATGCTGTCAAAATGGTTATTTTTTAGGTTAGGCCATATCGACATCAATATAATGTCGAAACACAAAAATTTTAACAAAATGTCAGCAAGTAACGAAATGCACTCAACATTTGGACTTCTTGTTATTGCTTCTCACTCCCAACTCTCTCATTCTTCTCTATCGCTACTACTCTTGCTGACGCTATTTTTTTTTTTTTAAGTGAAAGGGTGATTATCCAAACGATAACCACCTACATTCAATTCATCTCATAAAAAGGATTACACCAGAATTACAATTAGCACTCCAGAACTCCACTTGGAACTGAATGGAGTAGAAAAAATTCTTGACATAGGGTCTCTCCCCCCTGAAAACCACTCCATTCCTTCCTAGCCAAACACCCCATAAGACAGCCAGAACTCTAGCCCAATCCCTCTTGGATCTAAACAAATTCATCTCGCCACTTGCACTCCCCTTGCGAAAAGAGGACCAGAAGCTAAGCACATCCCGATGGACAATCCAGTCGATCCCCAACTTCTGCCACACCTACACCACAAACGGACACTGGAAAAAGAGGTGCTGAATGTCCTCCTCCGCTCCATCACAAAGGGGACATTTCACATGATCCATCTGGTCTCATCTTGATCTCCACTTTCTCATCATAATCCTCCCCTTCCTCAGCAACCACGCAAAAATTTTCGCCTTCAGTGGACATTCCGCCTCCCAGAGAAGTCTGCAATCCCTCATGAGGTCAATGTCCGGGCTGGCCACAATACAACTCGTCCTACAGAAAACCTCCTCCACAGAGAAGTCCCCCTCCTCCCAAGAAAAGGAGTCCTCCCTCTCCTGTAGTTCCCATCCTTCCAACTCCTATAACAACATTTGGAACTCTGCACACCTCTGATCCGAGAGGCCACCCCAGAAGATCGGACACCAGGCCCCAATCCAGCAATCCCCCACCAAGGCTGACTGATCCACCACTCCCCTAAAAAGCCGAGGGTACCTGGCACAGAGAGGTGACCCGACCCCCTATCAGTCATCCAACCAGAACCGAATCTCCTGTTACTGACGCTATTGCTACTACTTTGTTCTTTATTAGAACCGAATCTCCATTGTTGTTTCTCCCTCTAGTCTCACTACTCTCCTCTAACTCTCTTAAGATTGATTCTATATCTATCCATAATTATAGAGTAAATCTACATACTATATTCAATCTACCATTATTATGAACATATAGGTCTACTCACAATGTAGAATTGAGAAAACATTTGTTTAATTTCTAAAAATAAAATTCTAAGTTTGGGTTATCATTAAAGAATAAAGAACTTACATCTATCCATAAAAGAATAAAACCTAAAAATTATAAACACTAAGGGCCTATTTACTTCATGAATTAATCATCATTTACTTCAAAGATAACATCCAACCTAGAAACCTATGGTCCCATATTTAAAGGTGACAACCTATACTTTTCATACATAAATATGATACAACTAGATCTAAACATAACTTATTAAGGGTGACATAGATAAAAATAGCCAACACATCACAAATAGTTATGTTAACTTAGGTCTATTTAAATTGATTAATTGTCCATAGTGAAATACCTTAAATTAACTAATAAATTAATTTAAGATCAATTAGTCGAATAGTTAAATTTCAACTTCTAAATTTTTACTTTAGTTTACCTACAAACTACATACTTGAATCTTTTATCTTTGCATAACTTAATTCAATTCACACAGTAATTATTTGATATTTAATTCTTGAACTTAAACAAGATATAGTAGACTATATGTTACATATGAATATTATGATATAACATTATTATTCTTGCATAAACATATTTAAACTTGTGATTTCCTTGGCATTCTAATCATTTTAATTACTTCTGCCATTTTTGTCGGTATACGTAGATATGCCATTGCCGACGTGCCTCTGGAATGAACTATTTTCAAGACATAGAAATCATCGAAATTTAATGTCGAAATACGGGCGTTTCCACAGTGTGCCCTCGACGTGCCTTCGAAATGTACACTTAGAAAGTTATCAAAACGACGTCGAAATCGATATTTCAAACCTTGGT
This sequence comes from Thalassia testudinum, assembly GCA_037157565.1. Taxonomy (NCBI): domain Eukaryota; kingdom Viridiplantae; phylum Streptophyta; class Magnoliopsida; order Alismatales; family Hydrocharitaceae; genus Thalassia; species Thalassia testudinum. Next base: position 57,033,977 of record JAZHRO010000002.1, read on the forward strand.
CCCTCAGCCACCTGAAGTTGACCCTGTCACATGCTACCAGAGTTGGCATTGTCAGCGAGCACTACCATTGTGACCAGGTAGCGCTATAGGATACCAGGTGGCTGCTATGGCCACCCTAATGCTGTAGGAGATCAAGACTTGTCGCTGGTGGCTGTTAGAGTCACCACCAAGGGCTGTTGAAGAAGTGTACAGCAACAAAGGGTCACTACCGGTGGCTGCTAGAGCCAGCGTTGCAGCCAATAGCCACTGTCGCCAGTTGCTGGAGGCAATGCCGAGCACTAGCTGTGGCAATTGGGGCACCGGTGGTGCAAGGAGGAGGAGAAGAGAGAAAGAAGACAATTTTGGTGGAAGGTTTGGTGGCTAGGGTTTGGTGGGGTACCTGGGCACCAGTCTAAGACTACTACTCTGATACCATGTTGAGTGAAATAAGCAGAATTATTTTATTATTGAACCCTAGGGCCCTTTATATAAAGAGATGTCATTGGGAGAATTACAACAGATAACCCATACAATAATGTAAATAGAAAAATAACTAACTTTAATAATAATCTCAACATAGGGTCATTGGATTTCTATAAATAAGAAACCAACACACCTTGCTAATTTGAGTTCCAATAATAATTCTTTCAATTCCAAGAACTCTACAATATATCTCTCTTTCACCAACTTTCTTCCACGCGTAGACCTCTTCCACATGGGTTCACCAAAGCGCTCTAATTCCTCACATGGTATCAAAGCAAATACTCCTGCAGCCCAGAGATCAACAAAGCTATGCGTAGGATCTTGTTGGCGTGAAGGCATGGAGCACAAGAGGGCAAGCATGAAAGCCAAGTCAAGACCAAGAAGAGGCGCGTAAGCCCCTCACGCAAACCCCTCACGCACCTAGGAATGCCAAACAAGAGATTTTGACTCCATGGTGTCCAAGTAGAGGCACGGACAATCTCCAAAGTCAGGACAATGACAAAGGCAGAGACTTTGATCACCACAGAGACAAAGGTTCTTGTCCAAGACACCACCATCAAATTGATGGGGGCCTTAAACTATGTCTTGTAGGCAAGAGCTTTCAAAATCCCCATGGGAGGCCAAGAGAAAATGCATGTGCTTATTAAAGAAGCACCATAAGTAAAAGGAGTCGATTCCTTGATTATGAAGATGAAGACCAATTATGGGGCTTCTAGCCTCACAGATTCAAAGTTTTCACAAGCCTCCACCCTTCATCGTAGTTTGACTTGAGTGTTAGCGTGGAATAAAGGACCACATGGCAAGTGCCATGTGGCATATGTGTGTGTGTGCAGTCCTATGCATGAGATGGCGTGGGTTGGTGCCATGGAGTCCAAGTTTGCTTATTTACTAAGTTAGGAAAATAAGATTTGTTTGAGTTTAATTTGAATTGGCTTTGATTAGATTGTTAAGGATTTGTTTCCTTGATTGTAGGGTGGTTGGATGTCTATAAATAAAAAATCAACACAGCATGCTTATTTAAGTTCCAATAATAATTCTTTCAATTCCAAGAACTCCACTCTCTCTCTCTCCATCTTTTTCCACGCATGGACCTTCTCTTCCATGTGGGTTCACCAAAGCACTCCGATTCCTCACATAATAAATCAAGAACTTCCAAATAAATGGGAAACAGCAAGGACCCATATACTTGAACACAGAAATGTCCATGTTTGCAAATATTTATCTAGAATCCACTCCACACTTGCAACTGTTTCCACAAGGTGTTGGTACACATAACTATACCCAGTTAATCTCCATTCAGATAAAATCATAGGGAAGTAGGATGGGGAGTGGTAAGAATGATTCTCCAGTTCTCCAGTTTACAGTTTTGTAAATACAAATCTCCCCACTTAAGGTAAGTGTGGATTGTAATTTGTCTCTACTATCATTGCAGAAGTGGCTATCAAGAAGCTTTGGCTCAAAGCATACCCTAAATCAACCATATACAAAAAGCAATGGCTATTATGACATTACAAGATGGTGCTTCATGTGCATGTTTGATTGCTAAGACCAAGAAAGATCATCTCACAGTGTTGTAAGACTTGTAAGTTCCCAAAACATGTCATTGATGGTGCTTAGCTGATTGCGGCTCACACTCCTGTAGTAGTGATTAGTGCAGGTCACATACCATACAACCACAAAAAGAAAACCAACATGTGAAAGAACAATTCATCTCTTCTTGCAACTTACAGGTACTGAAGTGACTTCATCTTCGAAATTGAATAAGGTAGGTCTCCTGTTAAAGCATTCCCTGATAGATCCCTGTAGGAAGTCCTCTTTTGAGACATTTCTTCCAACCTTAAACAAGAATGATATTGGATTAAACGTGGGTACTTACAATCGTTGCAAGTTTGGAGGAAGCTGATAAGGGATACCAGAGCCAATGTTGTTATTGCTCAACTCCCTGCATCGATCATGATTCATGACAGCAAGGTGACTAACAATTGAAAGGCAAGAACTTTATCCATGAGAACAGTTGGCTTACAAGATGGTGAGGGACGTCATCTTGTCTAGACCATAACCAAGGCCACCGCTGAGACCCAATCCAGACAAATGGCTGCCAAATTAAAAGCAAATGAGACCACATAAAAAAAATGCAGAACAAGATCCTAAATTACAATCGACGCAGAAGGATGATTCATGAGAATGTCAAAAGAGAAATCTTTGGTCTCATATGACAACATCTGACATCTCAAGAAACCCAGTGAAAGTGGTTTCCTTGCCAAGTCTCACCACAAGGAAATAATACTGCACGGAAGCAGAGTACGGGCGAAGGAAAAGATAAGGAAAGAGAGCATTACAGCTCTGTCACAGCAGATCCGGAGCATGTTACACCCTTCCATGACTGGCTGCCACACGGATCTCCACCACCCGATAACCAATTAGTGAGCTGACTAGGAGACTTCAGGCTGCTATATAGAACGTTGAGAGCTTCAACTGCGAGGTGAGCGCAAAGTTGTCATGATCATCAAGTTGAATCACCTCCAATCAACTAATTGAAAGCGTCAGAAACTCAGAAACCCAACCAACTCAAAGTCAGATCAACATGTTGATACTACCTATACCGAAAAAAGGAAGGGCATTTACCACTCGAGATCCAATTTTTCAAAGCAAACCCATCTCACAAACAACCCGACACAGCCAAAAAGCCACACCTTTGGTTCAAAACTCGAGTCCCGTATCATCAGATGGTGAAAAGGGGGCCCTTTTTGCAAATGGGTACCAAGCAGATTCCACATTCTCCAGACTTCCAGAAACAAACCAACAAACAGAAGAAGACCCAACACCCGGAAAGCCACGCAACGCAAGAATCTACCAAATGCACCATATTTGGATCTCGCCAGTACCAAAGGCCAGAAGAACACAAAGGGAGGAAGCAGCGCACCATCAGATGGATCCGTGTTGCCATTAACGGCGACCACTACGCAAAGGAAGAGAAACCCAAGTCGCCACATCCCTCTCCTCGCCCCTTCGAGGCGGAAAGGAGCGAGCTTTCTGCCGTTCATACGCTTCAACCTCATCCGCAAAGGTCCTCCTCCTCCTGTCTCTGTAGGCAGCGACTATGGGCCTCCACTTTCTGGCGCCCATTATTATTCCAAAGAACGGATGCAGAATATAATAATCCGTGATATGTAGTCAGAGACAAGGCTAGAGCTTAGCTGGCATTGGAGGAATCGTGGAGCCAATCCAAAGGCGAGAGAAAGGAAAGCAAGAGAAGCCGAGAAAGGGAAGGAGGTTTCATACGTACACTGCTAATTCTTCTGTTACCTTTTTACCACGACCGTCTCCCTTGTTTTGGCATTTGAATGCGAAGGAGAGGTTGAAAGGGAAAAGGGGAGCTTTTGGCTGCTAACGCCGAGAGCACTACGAGCACAACGGGCAGCGACGGTTTGTTGCCAGTCGGCTACAAGAGCAGCTCCACTAGACCTGGATGTGTGCGGGTGCACATAGATCGAGTTGGAACCTCACCCAAATCCAGATCACAATTTATAAGTTTGAATTTTTTTTAATTTAATCCAATCTATTATACTATCCAACTTAACTCAACCTATAAAAGTAGGTTACATTGAGTCAAGTTGAGCAAACTTTTAACTGATCAAAATTTATATTTAACTTTTACATATTTTTTATATTTTCTTTCAACAACAAAAAAAATAATTATAAATAACTTGTATTTTAGAATAAAGTGAATCAAATAAGTGAAGAACTTGAAATAAAACAAAACAAAACAAAATTGTTCAAAAAAGTAATTATAGGAGGGTAAGGTGATAGGAGAGTCGGGGAAGAGGTGGTGGGTGTTTAGTCACGGGGAGGAGGAAGGCGGCAACGTATTTGAGGGGCGGAGTATCTTGCAAGAAGAAGATGCAACCATGAGGGGATTAGACAATGGCGACAAGAGTAACCTTAAAAGAAAGAAGTGAGGTATCCACTTTTTCCCATTTTCCTAGGTAATGTCTAGGGATTCGAATTTGCATCTCCCCCTAAAGTGGTTTTAATGTCTTACCACTTACTTAAACTAAATTATGTGGACCTCTAACCATAATATTTTTCAAAATAAATAAATATTATATAACATAAAATATATATTATCAAGTTGTATCAAGTCATTGGCTAAGTTGGGTTGGTTAAACATCAAATCTAATCTTAGGTTGGGAACATTCCAATCTGACTTAATCCAAGAGTTGAGTTGGGTTAGGTTGCAAGTTAGACTCAACATATGTGGATCCCTAGCTTTGACTTTGAGAATTTTATTATAGTTATAAACAAGTTACAAGAGGAGGTGCTTTTGCATAGAAGCCCTTATAAACATTGAAATTAGGAGTAGGAGGAGAAGGTGAAAGCAAGGGGAGAGGTGGAAAAGGATCGAGAGGAAGGGGAGAATTGTGGTCAAAGGATGATAAAATAGAAGACCTACAAAGGAGCTGATTGGGTTGGAGGTGATGTGATTTCCTTCTTCCTCGTTCTACCTCTTCCTCCATTTTAAAGTTTGAGTTTGGAAAATAGATCTTCAATGTTTTAGAAATCCCTCTTAATTCTTTCTCTAATCAAATTATTCAATGTTATACATATATATTATTCGGATGAAATTTGATTGAGATGTGTAGATAGACTTAAATTGGATAATTCATATTTGTTGACTTCAAATATATCATGCAAGGTTAAGCTGGAACAAGAGGAAGAGGAATCTTCTGCCCTAGACTCACATGGCACGGGATCAAGTTTGCCACGTGCAACCCATCGTTTGTAAAAACATTGAACGTGAATTTTAACACGTCCATCCATGATATCTTCGAATCTCGTGAGTATGACAGCGTTTACTCAACCGTTCATTTTTACCTGCACCAAAGTTCACCTTCATCTCCACCCCCCTCCCCCCCCCTCGGCCTTTACACAGTGGATTACAATGGCATGGCCTATTCCACCTCAATGTGTCTAGAATATGAGTACAGAAACGTATACTGTAACGTATTTCACAACGTGTAATCTCTACTCATGTTTTCCATTCAAAGAAGAAAGTAAAACACACTGATTAAAAATCAAAATCAACCAATTGAAAATTAAAATTTATCAATTGAAAATGAAAATCTATCGATTAAAAATCAAATAAACTGACTAAAATCAAAATAATGATTGAAAATCAAAATACACCACTTAAAAATCAACATATACCAATTTATTTTATCTTTTTTATTGGTGATAAATAATTTTTCACTTAAAACATAATTTTTCACCTATAAAAAATAATGTTTCACTAAAAAATAATTTATCATTTATGACAATGATTTTAACTAACAAACAATTAAAATATATCAATTAAAATTATTACCCTCACTTCAAACGTTACCAAATATATTACAAACACACATTTACATAATTATTAGACATATGTCTATGCCTTTTTACATGGCCCTCTACCTCTCTTCACATTGTACTCTTTACACTCTTACCCGTCCCCTCTCTTCTCCCTATCTCTTTACACTCACGCGCTCCCTCTCTCTCTCCCATTCCCTCTCTCATGGCTGCTCTTCCCGTGCGCTTTTCCACCAATGCATACGCTATCTCTCTCTCCCTCTCATGTAATATTCCAGATGAGTGATCGGATTGCAGATTGCTTTCCTTTTGACGAGATTTTATTTTTTTCTATTCCTTCCCTCAATTTTTCTAGGTTGTTTTGCCAACCTTTTTTTTTTTCATGAGCATTTTCCTTCAAAACATTGTTCGTTGTTTGAAGAGATCGGAGCATAAGAACACCATTGGTGGACTAATTTTAATTAATAAAAAATATTATATAATAAAATATCACTATTTTATTCTAAATAGACGTTACACTTCGGTCTCCAAATGATATGAACTAAAATATACTGCCACGATCCAAAAACGAATAGTCATCTTTATATTTATACTTTTTATTCTATACATCCCTACCTATAATTCTCGTGGAATGCATGGAAATCGATGGAAGTTGAAATCGGAAATGGATGTGTGTTAGTTTTTATTTATTGAAGGTTCTTTTGTAATATTGAAAATATTTTTTCAAAAAATAATAATATTGAAAATATAATAATGTTTATTTATCTCATACAAAGGCGTATGTTTGACCAATGTTGGTTATTTTTTATGGAATAAATATTCTGCAGAGTAAGGGCATGTTTAGTAAAAATTGTATTAAGTACCGTGTATTTTTCTTAATCTTGCAATTTTGATTCTTACTTTTTTATTTTATTTGTGAAACTTGCATTCGTATACTTGCACTTACATTTAAATACAAGTATATGTTGTGAAAGCTAAAACGTATAAGTATAATTTCATTTTTCACATGTGCAAAAAGATTGTGTAGTGATTTTAAATTGGTGTAATCTCACTTAAAAAAGTCACCATCATTTTGAACCAAAATACATAGGTGCAGAATGATTTCAATAAGCGTAATCTCATGCAAAAGTTGACGCGAGAAGGTATGGACATGGTCCTCATTTTACAACTGATATTTAATATAAAAAACTAAAAAAAAGTAAGTTTTATTATACGATGGGCTCCACCTCACTTAAAAAAGTTAACACCACTTTAAATCAAAATGCACAAATACAAAATAATTTTACATGCAATCTCATTTTTTTACTGGTGCAATTGATGCAAAATGCATAGGTGCAAGTACAATAAGACCTTACTTTTTTATGCCTAAATTGTGGTAAAATCCTAAGTGGCTTCTACAAATTCCATAGGATCTTTACCTTTATACTATTAGTATAATATATGTTGCATAATGTAATCTAATATCCCTAGAAAGCAGGGACTAAACACTAGTTATGGTGATTATGTAGGTCCTTCTTTCATGCTTATGTTGGCTATGTGATAGATCAACTTATGTGTCTCAAGATATAGGTATATCGAAAAGCAAATCGATGCATATATATACTAATTGAACGAAGATGTAACCATCGTGAGATGATTAACACATACCATGCAACCAGTTTCTACCAGTAGTTTCACTCCACTAAAAGAATAAATTATCAACAAAGAAAGTTGCCTATTTAGTCCATTTATTCCCGAGGTGGTTGAAGTTAAGATGAAGGTTCCAAGAAAGTTAATTATCTATGCATATGCTCACCACTAGAAAATTATAAATTTGTATCAGATATTTTTCAACAATTTAAAATTGTGGACAAATACAGTATTTTCCTACAGTTGGAGGTAGGTCCATGCGAAAAGGTTGACAACTCCCCAAACTTTTGCATATGGTTTACAATTGTAGGCAAAAGTCAATATTTTTTATGATTTTAAAATTATTGGCAAACATATTTGTTTCTCACAATTTGAGGTGGGTCGGTGAGAAAAAAGTTGCAAACAATTTACAACCATGATAAAAGATTTTTAATCACGACTAAAAATTACCTTCAAAAGTTAAGGGAAAAAAAGGACAGTGGGATTATTGCCCTCCTCCCCCTCAGGTCGTCATTTTCAACCTTGCCACAATGTTTTGCAGCTTCACCGTTGCTACTTCCTTCACCTAAAGGTAACCCTTCTTCTCAACCACCTCCTTTTTCTCCTCTACATCCTCCTCTTCTCCTTCTCCATTCGTCATAACCATCCCCTCCCCTAAGATCGCTCACTTTTCTTACATGTAGACCATAAATGAAAAAGTAATTTGGAAATAACAAAAAAGGAGCCATCATTTCTTATAAACAAACAAAAACAAAGTCCAAATGTATAATTACTTTTTCCTCCTTATAACCGATCCTAGAGAGAATTATATCATTTTCTTAGGATTGATTTTTATGAAGAAATGTTTATACTTGTATTTCAAGTTCTAGGCACTTTATATTTTGTACCTTATAGAATTGAATTGCACTAATGATATTTAGACATGAATAAGTGATATTTGAGTTTCAAACTCATTCCCCCACATCAGTATCCATTTGATCATTAGTACCCATTTGTCTACCCAAACCCACTTCATTTGCTCCGATGCCTACATTAGTACCCATTTCACTCCCTAAACCCACTTCAATTGTTGCATCCCCCACAACAGTGCCCATTGACTCCCCAAACCCACTTCAATTATTACATCCCCCACATTAGTGCCCATTCACTTCCCAAACCCACCTCAATTATTGCATCCCCCACATCAATGTCCACATGACCCACTTCAACCCTAGTTGTCTGATCTCCCACTTTAGTTGCATCCCCCACATTCTCCTACCATTAGATCCTCAATCAACTAAATTCCAACATCTACTCCCTATTCACACCCCCTACCCCCCTCCCCATCCACTTTAGGTCCCCCTTCTCTCTTCCCTTTCTCATCCATTGCAAGTCGACATCTCACTATCAACCCCTTTTCACACTACAGTACCCCCCTCCTTACAAATTACAATTGATGATGGTGCATATTCAAACCCATCTCAATCTTCAAGGCCCCCCTCCACATTTGCTTAAAATGTTGTAATTGCATCCTTAAGAGCCTAGACCCATTTCCCCCTTCCTTTGGCCCTTGTCTTTGCAAGTCCCCGTCCCCCTTCAAACTCATCATATGCTCTTTTACATGAAGACACTACCACTAAATCTAACTATCTCATGACCATTAAGTGTGATTGTTAAATATAACCATCATCTCCTTTTCATTAGTGAGATGAACATACCTTCTCACTATTGAGTAGAGGGTCCTCATATTTCATCGTAATCACATTCTGTGCATCCTACAACACTAGCTTAGACATGTAATTGATTAAATCAAACTATCACACAAGGTCAAGATCCATTTTAATCCCCTTATTGCATCCACCAACATAATTCATGCCCTAACAGCCTCTAGCACTCTTAAATTCTCGTCCCCATCATATGCTTACTGAAAGGATGAGATCGTGCAAATCACAAGGTGATAAGAAGTGTTGTGTGAAAATATGATTACTTATCAAAAATTTAAACTCTTGAAACAAGTAGAAATAAGTATAGCAAGAGTCTAAGTCTTCCTCAGGGAGGCAAAATCGTTCAAATTATTTTCTACTTATTTAAACTAATTTTTTTATTTTTAGGAAAATTATCAAAAACAAAATAGTTTTTTAAAAGAATAGAGATTATATCAAAAAACTAGGGGGCAGACTGTAAGTTAGGGGTTGAAATGCAAAAATACTAACAAATAATTTTATGAAAATACAAAAATTCTAAAAAGAAATTAAAAATAAGGAAAACTATCTAACTAAGAAGCCTACCATAAATGATTGCAAAATTCTCACTACTGTGCATGCAACAAAATTCTAAACAACTATTAGGTACTAGATTGTCACAATCTAAGAACTGAACCGTAAATAAATTTTATTTTATTTTTTCTACGGCAAATCTAGGTATGAAATTTGATAGAGATCTACATTTATTATGTAGAAACTAAGAGAAAAGTTCAAGAAATTTAGTATGCATAGATTTAAAGGAATAAATTTTGTATCAAAATTTTATTAATAAAATAATGTAAAGATTACAACTAAATAGAAAAAGAGAGAGAGAACAAGCAAGGAGAGTTTCTCAACATAGTGGTGTTGTCGTGATGAAGGCATGGACGTTGCCAGAGGGGTAAGAGTCACTAGAGATTCCCCATGCTTAAGAGATGAAGATAGAAAGAGATAGGAAAAGAAAAGAATAATGTGGTGTGTCCTTCCTTAATACAAGAGTTAAAGGGGTATTTATAAGCCCTAGCTAATCATAAAATCATTTGGAATGATCTAATTTAGTGGAATGATCTAATCATAAAATCAATGGGATTATTTCCATAATTTTTGTCGTTAAAGATGAAATTGGTTTTTCCTTTTTTATTTCTTTCCTTCTTTTCGAGAAGGCAAAAACGCACTTGCCAAATTTGATCCACAGCTCCGGAAGGAAGTGCGTTTGGGTGCATGGACGGCGCGTGTGGCGTGCACGGGCAGTGTTTTGGTGTGCCACTAGTGCGCAAGATGGCAATGCTGGTGCGCTGCGCTAGAGAGGTCTGGTTGGGCACGTAGGCTTGCACACAAGATGGTAGAGGTGCGTGGTTTACGCTTGCAAGGCGCACATGAGGCACGTTGACGTCAATTTTTTTTTTCAATTTTTTTCATTTTTTAGTGTGGCTTGCACGATCACCATTTTTAAGAATCATCTTCACCATTGACTTTCTTGTCATGTGATCTTTCATATGAGACTCATATTTGATATATTTTACTCACTTTTATTTTTCCTACATCTAAGAATTAAATAAATTATATTACTTACACATGAAAAACAATCCAAAACATACCCAAAAAATAGACAATAAAATTATGCAAAGTTGTGGTGCGATTAGGATGTCTTTTTTACCATTAAACCATTCCATTTTGATGACCCCAGATGTTAAAATTCAAACTATTCCTGGCCAAGAAAATGAAGGTGATGAAGCTTCATACTTTCCTATTACAATATGTTGGTGCAAATGTACCACGATCGTTGATTTTGATGATAACAAAATACTTATTATTTAACATTTACATTGAGTTTATAGTTTCAGATAAAATGCAAGTGGAAATAAATGTGAAGGAACTCAAGCTTAAGACCATAAAGGAATGAAGGAGCTTGTTGGAGGAAAATAAAAGTATTAAGGAGCATGGAACTTGGAGGAGATGGAGCTGTGCTTAGGGCTAAAGCTAGAAGAAGGAGAATGAAGAGTATGAAGTATTTATTTTTACTCTTTATTTACTTAGAATTATTGTAAAGAGACCAAAATATATCACCTTAGGTCCCAGGAACACTTACCCTACCTTAGGACCTTTAGGTAAAATCAGGAGTTAAATCAGAAAGCCAAAATAGGTTTCAAATTAACAGACTGATCAGACATTCAACATGACAATCAAATGTATGATCCTGACTTTTAGGTCGTCTGATAGTATGACCAGACGACCAATTACCTAGGCTAGAAAATCATAGTCTATGTCTTTCCATTCAGACGTCCTAACCCAATTTCAGACGTCCATCCAGACGTTTGATAGTCTAGCCAGACATCAAATAACAGGATCGTTATCTTATTAGGCAATATCTTCAAGAACCCTCTTAGAAGTAATTTAATATTATTTACAAACGTCTGTAGAGCCCTTCAGACGTCTGAAAAAGAGACGTTAGACCTTGTTAGACCAAATCCAACTATTGGGTCCTTGGGAATCAATTCCCATAGAACACCTTTATTATTAGACGTCCAATAATATGTCTAGACATCCAATAAGTCGTCTAACCCTATTACACTAAAACATTGTTTAGATCTGATCCAAAACAGGAACAAACCTGCATAAAATTAGATGTCCATTTTTCACCCAGATGTCTTAAAATGACATCTCAGATATCTGACCTAGAACCCTGTTTCCGTCCAACTAAATTAGGAACTCCGATCCCTTGCATCAGACAACCAAAACTTGTATCAGTCGTCTGACCCGTCGTTTGACCCAAAAATTAGACGTTTGATTCAGCTATCAGAGTTATGATGAGCCTAATTTGATTGGGATTTTGGCCTGATTCTTCTTGGATTTTATCCCAACAGCTACAAAGCCTCTCCCAAGCCTTCTTGAGGGTTCCTAGCACATATATAAATAGATGGGAGCCTCTCCTTTGTGAATACACACCTAGAGGTAATACTTTCCACCATTCTTAGTGTTTAAAAGAGATCTAAGAAGAAGAGACTTGGCCACTCTACTCTCCAAAGCTTACACTTCGCATCTGAGAGCTTCGAATACGTTGTGCGTTCATGCCTAATCTCTTCCGTATAAGGGAAGTGTCTTAACCTATAGAAGTTAGATTAGATCCACATTTTGGGCTCTATAGGTTCTTTGTTTTATCTTTTCTCTGGTTGGGCATTCATGTGGTGAATTTCCACCTCCTTTGTGAGATAAAATACTCTTCATGAAGAAGATGGGTTTTTGAGGTACATTACCCTCGGTTGTATTGAAGTTGTACCACCCTCAGTTTAAGTAGTATGGTTAGTGGATTTAATCTTCTTGGTAGATTGAAAAATTCTAAGTCGAGAGACTTAGGTGGTGTCTTTTACTTGAGTTGGGTTTCCACCTAAAAATACTTGTGTATTGTGGTGATTGAATTTTGTGATTATTTTTATTTGCATTATTTTTTATCTACCGCATTATTCACTCCCCCTCTAGTGCAGCTACACAATGCAGATGCCATCTAACCCTACAAATGGAGGTGAAGGTGGATACCACCTCCGATGGAGGTTTGGGTTTCAATTAGGCCATCTATTGGGAAGGTAGAGTGGTGTTTACAATTCGATTAGGTACTCAATTGGGAATGGGAGTGGAGATTAAGGTTCTATTAGGGTATCAATTAGGGAGGTGGAGTAGAGATTAGAGATTGATTAGGGCAATTAGGGTTTTGACTGGGAGAGGAGACAAAAAAGGATCACATTAATGGAGGGGGTCAATCATTTACTATAGTGGATGATGTTTAAGTGTTTAATAAGGTGGGAATGGTTATTAAGCTCCCACTACAGTGCTCCCACTTACAAGTAAAGCTCCCTATCTGCCCGATGGGGGAATGGGGATCCACCTAACCTATCTCTGCAGTAGACCCATAGTTGAAGCTAGTCAGGTTTAGATCTTGACTGGTATTTGAGTACCTCTAGGCCTATTGTTGTCATTCTATTCTAATTTATAGAGAAGTGGCACAAATCAGGCATCTGAACATCAAAGCTGTTAGTGGCACAAGAAGGGGGGGTTGAATTGTGAAATAATATTCAGTAAAAAATTCACAATCGTAATAAGAACACAAGTATTTAGAAAGGAAACCCTTACAAGAAAAAACTTCTACCTAGATCTCCCAATCTATGATTTTGTCCCCAATTCAATGAGAATCACTAAACCACACCACTAATCTAAGGGTGGTGTTCCTCAAAACAATTCCCTTCTCTTGGACAACCCCCAAGGAGAGTTTAGCCCATCTACTAAGAGGAAACGAGAAACCCATAGCTCGGGCACCCAAATAAACTAACAAAAAGAAATAATGTAAACAACCCTATGAGCCTTGAAAGATATAGAATATAAAGTAGGCTAAGATACTCCCTTTGCAAACCTATGTGATTGCACAGCAATCATAGGCCCTAATTTGCTTGAATTAAGCCAGAACCTAGCTTAACATGGGCATTCTGCATGCATACGCATTGTATTTTGCATCGTAATTGATTTATATGCTTTATGCATTTTACTGTGCTATTTGAGAGGTATTACTCATTGAAGGTAATTCGGGGTTGTGGATGATCAATCAAACTTATGGATCTGTTTAGAACGACGAAGGGAGTCCAATGCTTCTAAGATCTCATCAATTAAACTCCCGTAGTACCTTATGGAGTCCGCAGAAGAGCAAGAGCCAAGGGGTAAATTGAGGAATATCCAGACCTCAGATGACAAATCCAACCGTATGGATGGATCCGAATCAACGATCGCAGTTCAACAGCTCAAAAATCAACCAGATCGGAGGCCAATAGCACTGTCTACAAAGAAAGGAAGATGGACAGCCATGATGGCGCCACATGGCGCCATCGCAGCCGCCCCTCACCGCGCCCCAATCTCTGAAAGAAAGACATGGGCCGTTGGATTGTCATCCAACGGCCGCAATGCATCCATGTCAACTACCTCACTGCGCCTCAACAACGAAGGACAAGATCGGTCGTTGGATCTTCATCCAATGGCTGAAAGTGACCTTGCAGAGATTGGAAACTCGACACAAACACGTCCACAACGTGTTGGTTAGTGCCTTCGCTCCTAAGCAACAGGCGCAAGTTCGAGGCATGCCCAGGGTGAAATCAGGAAAGACGTTGAGCGCGGGCACAATTGGTGTTGGATCGACATCGGAGGGTAGATACACGACCATGTGGCGCAACCGAAGCACGCCACAACTGGACGTGGGAACCCACGCGCGATCTCACACGCTTGGTTAGACTCAAAGGCATCAGCGCTCGTTTTAAGATGTTCGATCATAAGATCAGACGGCTAAGGCTTAAGGGTGCGTGATTTGAAATTGGAAGCGCGAGGGCGTGAATCTAAGCCATTCGATCATGCGATCGAATGGTCGAGGATCGAGCAATAAAACAAGGCGTGCGGTGCGCGCGAAAGAGGAAACAGCAAGCGGCGAGAGAGGTGACTGTGCGATGGAGATCAGAGGGCAGACGTTGCGCCATGTGTCAACTCCAGATTGAATCTGCGAATGGAGAAGGATTTGGAGGATATTTTTAGGCTTAATCAAGACTATTGATCTCCTTATCAGCGGATCTTATCAACCTAAGGCTATTGCACGAAATTAAGGGCTCCAGTGCCCTAAATACCCTTCACAAAAACTATAAAAGAGGCCTAAGGGTCCTCTTTCAAAGGCATTCAAAAAAAGAATTTCCTTCTTCCTCCTTCTACTCCTCCTCTACCTTCTTCTTCCCGTCTTTTCTACCTCTGTCTTTGCATCTTCGTCCGAAGCGTCTGTTGAGCCACCTTGGTGAATCATTGTTGCTATCCTCAACCTCTCCAGAAGGCCACCACGGACCACTTGTGGTGCCTTTGTTTTGCTACATAGATAGTTTATGTTTATGCTTAGAATTTGTTTAATTATAGTTACTGTTATTCACTCGAGATCGGGTTTAAAATTGATGTGTTGTAGTATAGTTGAAATCTCGCAAAAAACATATAAAATTTATACTCGAAAAAGTCCAAGGTCGTTCGCTGGAAGCAAGTAGGAATTCAATTCTTAAAATTGCAATTTAAAACAATAGAGATAAGAAATTATAATCAGAAATTGATTCAAAATAATGTAGCAACGATATCAAGTGCCAGATTGCAAAATGAATGGAGTAAAATGGTGATTTGAATCATCAATTACTCCCTACAATAATATCAAATGAAACTCGATAGCTATGAATGAAATAAACTCAAGTCAGCCGTCTGATGGAAGGATCAGACGTCTTAAACGTCTGATTCTACAGTTCTCTGATTCTTCTTCTTTTCTTCTTCTCTTGCTTTTCTTCTTTCTTCTTTCTATGTTCTTGTGCAGCTCTTCTTTTTCTGCTCTTCTTCTTCTCAAGCATAGGGGAAGGGTCTTTTAGATTTGGCTAAGTGTTAGCCGACTTCCCAAAGAGCAAAACCCTCCCCTACCCTGCGTATATTCTCCTCTCTTTCTCTTCTTGGGTCACGCTCTCCCAGAGCCTTCAACAATGCCGAGTATTCAGGTAATCGGACCTAGAGCGCACCTGGGTCCAGGGCTGCGGGCGTGGGTCGCAGCCGAGGAGTGTACAGGGCTTAGGCGGGTTGTCAGATCTGCACCAGGTCCACGGGGAGCGTGTTGCGGACGAGGCACGTGAGGAGTGTGAGGGACTCACCCCTTGTGATTTGAGGCGATAAGCCTCTATCACAAAATCAATTTATGCAATAGCGCTGCTTCTAAATCTTCCGAGGTGGGACTATGTTGTTCCTCTTCTCTTCACGTGCGGCTGCAGTGGAACTCTTCCTCAATTGGGTCAGCTATTGAGGGTATCTCCCTCAATTGGAGGCCTTGGCATGGGAGTGTGACGAATCCGCGTGACCTGGAGCTAAAACCTGGAGTGAAGGCACCTTAGAGCAAGCTTGAAGCTTACTCAAAGCTTGGCTTTAATGGAGGAGGGGGTTGGTACCTAAAATCACAAATAAGGCCTTTCAGCCACGTCAAAAAGCTTAGGAACGATCGCCGAAGCACGGCGAACTTGATGAGGGGGTCGACGTGACGTGTGCGTGAGTGATGAGGCCTGTCGACCTCATGGAGAGTGGCCGGATGTGGGTTTGTTCGGCGAGGTGTTCGGAGGGGTAATTGTTCTAACAAAGTTAGGGCTTTTGCTCCTGAGGTCGAGGCGGAAGTGTGGAGTGTAGGAGCGGCCGAGTTGGCAATGTGTGGAAGCCGCTAGGGCTCACCGGAGGTCTGCCGGAGAGATGGAAGATGGAGTTGCAGAGGGCGTTGGCAAGGTCGAAGTGGTGTGTTGGAGATGCTAGCGTGATGAGAAGTTGAGGAGTTAATTGAGAGAGGTAGTGGACGAAGGAGAGAGGAGATGGTGCCGGTTGCGGTATGGCCGGTGCCGGAGAAGGAAGCTGCTCCGGTGAGTAGGAAGTGGCAAGGAAGATGGCGAAAGGGGCGTCGGTAAGTATGGCTCGACGCGAAAGAAGATGAGGGAGATAGCTCCGTCGCCTGTATTGCGAACGGAGGAAGAATGGAGGCAAGGAGAGTCGCCGGACGTCGAGGAGCAATTCGGCCAAGAAAGAGGAGAGAATTGGAGGTGTTCAAGGCCAAATTCGAGTGTGGGAAGAATGGCCTGATCTGGAGGTCTTTTTAGAGGCCTTTAGAGGTAGTTTTGAGCTTGGGAAGCAAGCTTCCCAAGCTTGGAAAGCTTCGCCGGAGCTAGGATTTTTAGGATACCCTAATCTCTCATGAGTTTACATGAGAGATTGGGAAGGTTTTAGGGCATGAGAATTGACTCAAAAGGAAGGGAATTCCTTGACGAACTTCCCTTTCAAATCTGAGAGGGATTCGTCAAGGAATCAAGGAGAACTTGCCAATTTTAGGTCGTTAGAGTTTGTAGGAATATGATTAATGGCAGTAGGGACCTATTTTTGAAAATGATGACAAAGTTAGGGGCCTTTTTGTAAGGATTTTGAAAGTTAAGGGCATATGTCTAATTAGACAGGACCAAGTTGCAAACTAGGTTAAGACAATCTCAGATTGGACCCAAATTTTGGTACAAACCTAATTTGGATCTAAGGAATCTAATGGTGAAGTTGGATTTTGGTTTTGACCACGTTTGACTGGGTAATTTTTGCAAAAACCCCAAATTAGGGTAAATGTCTGTCCGAGACTTTATTTTGGGTCAAGACGAGTTCTGATGGTCAAATTGAAGGTACCAAACCCTAGAGAATATTTTTTTATGAATTTTAAAGGATTTAGGTAAATTTTATCTTGACCAGAACCTCATTTAATTGAGCAGGTCTGATTTTAGGATTTTTGAAGTCATTTAATTTTCAAAACACGTGAAAATCATTTTCTATCTGTTCTAACCCACTTGTTAGCCTTTTAGGATCATTTGAACCTTAATTAACCTTTGAGAAAACCCATGGTTGTACTGCATTCATGATATTATGGTAAAATTACAGTTTTAACTCTGGTTTATTGTCTTTCTCTCAGAATGAATTACAGTCATCTAGTGATTATGTAGAAACATTTAATGACTTAATCAGATTAAATTGAGCTAGTTATGGCTCATGATGGTATTCCCATCAGTTACATGTATGCAATTCATGTTCAAACTCTCTGCTTGACATATATATTATTGTGATTTATTGTCTATGCTCTTTAGTAATTAGATTTAGAATAAGAGTATGAAATCAAAAGCGTTTTCTACCTCCCTAAGATCGACCGGGACTCACTAGTTCCATTAATTTATTTGTCGAGACGTATTTCACGCTATACTACAACGCATTTTTCTTTTACGCGATCTACGCCCCGACCACTATGTAATGCAGAAAATTAGAGTGGGAGTGATGTTGCTCTGAAGAATCTCTAAGAACAAAAGAGCATAATGGAGCATAATAGCTTTTGAAAGCATAGAATAGGATAATGGAAAGTATTTAGCACTAGAATATTTCTTTTCTATATGTGTAGGTTTAAAGCAACCCTTGGTGGGTATATATAGGTGTAGGAGGTTAGATTTAAGCCTAGGTAGTCGTTGGAATTTGAATTGAAACGGAATAAATTAAGGTAGAACGGCTACAAAGCATTAACTCAAATTCTGACTGGTTCAGACATCTGAAAAGTCACGTTACTGGATTTCTCAAGATTTGGTATAGGGACGTCTGAACAAAAAGATGGACATCTGAACAAATAGTTTCAGATGTCTGAAAATAAAACAGGACGTCTGAAAAAGCCTTAAGGTCAAAGTGATCGTTCTTGGAATGAGACTGGATCCAAGTAGGGATCTAAAGGCAAATGGTTAGACGTCTTATTGGACATCTGATCAATAGTGTAGACTTCTTAAAAAGAAAAATTAAGACGACTGAATAAATGCAAAGATGTCTAATGGCCTACAACATTCTAAAATCAAACTGTAACAAATATAATCAATTGCGATCAATTTGATCGTTGGACAGAATGTGAATGTTGGTCATTTTCAGACATCTCAAGATGAGAATAGATGTTTGAAAGACAAGAAAAGTTATGAGTGTTGTTCTTCTGAAGTTAAAGAGATAGCAAAAGCTCAAAGAGGCGTTTGAAAGGCAATACTAGACGTCTGAAGAAGAAAACAGACGTTTGAAAGATCTAGATGACCGTGGTCTAGAATTCTGGACAAGAATCTAAGTTCTAGATAGGAGCATAGACGTCTAATAAAATATCTCAGATGTCTGACCAAGCAGACTCAGACGTCTGAAGGAATCATAGGATGTCTGAAAAATTAATCAGAAATAAGGTCTTATATGCTGAATTAGAAGAATGAGAATACAAAGGTTCTAAAGGTATCTTAAGAATAATTCAAGGCTCATTTACATTCTAAAAATGATTCAAAACTAATCTAACTACATCTCCTCATCTCTTTGATGCTCATCTCTTTCTATCTTCATCTCCTCATTTCCTTGATGCCCATCTCCTTCTATCTTCCATAGAACTTGATCTTAAGCTTTCATCAAGCTTCATCAAACCTTAATCTTGAAACATTCATCTCCAAATACAATGTTAAATATAACATGTTTTATTATCATCAAAATCAATGATCGTGGTGCTTTATCACCAACAAAAGCATGGTCTAGAGATCTAGTTCTTTCCATAGGATTTTGCTAGGGACTAGCAAAAGTTAGGCATGGGGATATGATGGTAACACCATCATTCGCCATAACTAACTTGAATTAGTTGAAGTCAAGTGATAAATGCTCCTGAATAATTGCCTCAAGGCCGTAATTCCATGTAGATCTATTTTGAGGAGAGAATAACAAATTAGGGTTAATTCTGCAGTTCTAACATGACATCCTAAATGCAGAGTAATTATGGGGTCACCCAGGGGTTAATCTAAGGTCAAATTAGCATTAATGTCCAAAAAGTGGGTCAGCACATACAGAAATAGGGTTTCACACGTTTTAAGAACCAAATCAAAACACAAAACCCTAATTTCAAACCTACTTAAACTGAAGAGGTTATTGTTTATCACGCTAAATCGATGTTTAAAAATAATCACGTTGTAGTATAGCCAAAATAGAGTGAAAACAAATACAATTTTTATTACTCGAAAAAGTTTCGAGGTCGAACACAGGGAGAAAATGGAATTCATGCACTAATCTCAACAATTAATGTAAACTGAACACAAAATATTACTCAAAAACTAATTTGCAATGTAGAGCATATGAGTATATGAAGAGTAAAAAGAACTTTAGACAAAATAATGGTGATGTGAATCACCAATTATAAGTCTAATACATAGAATAATTACTCAAATTTATTAAAGGAGGGAGTATGAAATCATACGTCTTAAATGACGTTTGCTACAGTACCCCTTTGTTTGCGTGCTTCTTTCTTCTTTTCTTTCTCTGATTCTTTCTTTGTAACTCCTCTTCTTCTTCTTCACTTCTCTTCTTCCTCGAGCTTTCTTCTTCTCTGGCCCTTCTTTATTCCTCCTTCAATTCTTCTTTCTCTCCTTTCTCCTCAGTGCCTTTAATTATCCTCTTCTTCTTCTCTTCTTCCTTCTCTGGCCTTTTTGCCTTCTGAATCCGACTAAGTGTCAGAGCCAAACTTCTCATGGCAAAAACGCCCCTTCCCCCACGTAACTCTCCTCTCTTCTCTTTCTATTTCAGTCTCGCTCTCCCAGAGCCACAGTAGGTCAGGTAATCGGACCTAGCGCATACTTGGGTCCAGGCTCATTAGCGTGCGGTGGTGAGCGAGGAGTGCAGGTCAGGCGGGTTATCGGGTCGACTAGGTCCGCGGGGGCGTGTCACGGACGAGGCCAGGTGAGCGGGTGAGGGGGACCACACCCCGTGGATTTGAGGCGAACAGCTACTGTCACTTTTTCAATTTATGCGGGCACGCGGCTTTAACAGCTTCCAATGTGGGACTATCTGTGCCCCTCCTCCTTCGTGTGTCTGCAGCAGGGGATCTCCTTCCAATTGCAGCAATACGTGAGGCTCACGTCTTCAATTGAGGACCTGAGCTTATGCATGAGATACATCCGCGCGTCTTGGAACTTCAACCTAGGCGTAGAGGCACCTGGGGCAGCCTCAAGCATGCTCGAAGCTTTCTCGCCAACGGAGGACAAGGACTGGTACTTGAAAACAGTGAAACGGGCTCTCGGCCATGTCGGAGCACTCAGGGAGTATTGCCGAAGCATGGTGAACATGATGGGGGTGGTGGCATGGTGTGACAGTGGCTATGAGTGCGTAGCTAGGTCAAACTGTGTGCATGTGAGTGGGTGTGTTCAGGGGTGTGTGTGAGTGAGTGGAGAGGCGAATGAATAGCGGGGAAATGATCAGTGATGTGTGGCGAAGGTTTGCGATGGTCGGCGAGGGTTTTGGTGGGCTGTGGAGGTGGGACGGCATCGCCGAAGGGGGTGACCGGAGATGGAGATGATGGAGTTGTGAAGGGTTGTCGGTGGTCGGATTTGGAAGATAAAGAACAGGGAAGAAAGTAGAGGGGATAAGGGACTTAAGAACCTGCTCTAAGGAAGAAAAGGGGGAAGGGATCCCCATGCCAGTGTGGTTGCCAGATGTGGGGAAGACGAACCTCCGTAGGAGAGACGGTGGCGAAGATGGGGAAGGGACGACGACGGCTGGTATTGCACGACGCGGACGACGGTGAGGGAGATGAATCCCCCACTGGTTTTGTGGTCAGACAACGAGAAGAGTCGAAGGGAGACCGTCGGAGCTTGCGAAGAGTTGCGGCCGAAGAGGAGAGTGGAATAGGGGGAGTTCCGGCCAAATTTCAAGCTAAGGAATTTGGGAGGATCTGGGCTCCCTTAAATAAGGATCTAGAGGTAAGGAAGGCTTGGAAAACAAGCTTTTCAAGCTTTGAATCCTTCGCCGGATTTGGGAGTTTCAAGAGACCCAAATCTGTCATATGTTCTCATGAGAGATTGGGAAATAATCAGAGCATATGGATAGGTTCAAATTGGAGAGGATTCCTCAGAGAATCTTCCTTCCAATTTTGGAAGAGATTCTTCAAGCAATCAAGGAGAAATCTCCTATCAAAGGTCGCCGGAGTAGGTTTTCTTCGCGATAATGCTGGAGGGACCTAATTGTGATGACGAAGAGGAAGTTAGGGGGCTGAATGCAAGGGTTTTTGAAAGTTTGGGGTATAAATGCAATCAGACAGGACCATTTTGCAAACTAGGTCAAGATAAGCTCATCTTGGGTCCAAATTTTGGTACAAACTTAATTTTGACCTAAGGAATCTAATGGTGAAGTTGGATTTTAATTTGACCATGTTTGACTAGGTAATTTATGCAAAAACCTAAATTAGGGCAAATATCTATCTGAGACTCCATTTTAGGTCAAGATGGGTTTTGATGGCTAAATTGAAGGTATTAAGCCCTAGAGAATATTTTTCTATGATTTTTAGAGGGTTTAGGTGAATTTTATCCTGACCAGAACCTTAGTTAATTAAATAGGTCTATTTTTAGGGTTTCAAAAGTCATTTAATTCTCAGAACACACACAAACCCTTTTCTGTCTAATTGGCGAGCGCTTCTCCCCTATAGTTTTTATTATTTCGTCGTAGTATAGTATAGAGAAGTGGTTACCAGTTTAATACAATTTGTTACTCGGAAAAAGAGTTCCCGAGGTCGAACTCAGGGAACAAGTTGTATTCTAGAAGTACAATATTTTTATTACAAAAATAAGAGAGAGAGATAGGTTGGTCTCTTGGCTTTTTCTTCTCTTATTTCTCTCATCTTTGTCTTCTTTCTTCTTCTTATTTGTCGGATCTTCTGCCTTCAGTTCCTCTTCTTCTTCTACTTCTTTTATTTCGTCTCTTCTTTCAGCTCTGTCTTCCTTGCGCTTCTAGTCTTCTTCTTTAGCTTCTCTTTTCTTTCTTCTTCTTTCTGCCTTTTTCTCTTTGCAGTGCCTGCTCTTCTTTCCTTCTTCTTTTCTTCCTCTACAGAGCGTCGTCTGATTTTCCAATCGGACGACTTAAGTCGCCGCTGCTACAGTGCTGCTTGGTGCTCCTCCTTCTTCTTCCTTCAATCTTTCTTCGTCGGCCTTCTTCTTCTCTACAGTCTGCCTTCTCTTATTCTTCTACCTCTGTGCCTGCACACTCACAGATTGGTCAGGGCAAAAACCTACTCTACCCTCCCCTGCGTCTCTCTCTCTAATTCCACTCGTAGGATAGCTCTCCCAGAGCTGCCGGGTATTCAGGTACGGGTCACGCCCGGGTCCAGGCCCACCGACGTGCGGTGGTGGGCGAGGAGTGCAGGTCGGGTAAATGGGTCGGGCCAGGTCCGCGGGGGGTGGTCGCGGACGAGGCCGGGTGATCGGGTGAGAGGGACCTCACCCCGTGTGCTGAGGCGATAAGGCTATTTCACTTTTACAATTTAAACCGGTGTGCGGCTTCAGGATCTTCCAAGGTGGGACTAAATGTCCCACCCCAATTGGGCGTCTGCAGCTGAAAGAGCTGCAGGCAATTGCCGCTGTGCGCAAGGCTCTCTCTTCAGCTGAAGGCCTGGGCAGCTGCGTGGTTACAATCCGTGCGTCCTGGAGCGCAGGCCTGGGGGGAAGCGAAGCTGCAGCTGCAGAACGAAGGAGCTTCACCTGTTCGGCAATGGCGGCGAAGGACGGGTAACCTATTCACAGAGATACGGCCTCTCGGCCTAGTCAGAAGGTGCAGGGAGCTTCGTCGGAGTGGGGCGATGCTCGTGTGGGTGGTGGCAAGGCGTGGGGCAGCGTGTAGGGGCTGCCCTAGGTTGGACTGTGGCTGAGGGAATGGGTTTGTTTGGGGGAGTGATGTGGAGGTGAGGAGTGGTAGTGAAGGGGCGGAAACGGTTGAGTGGGATGAGGCGGAGGTTTTGAGTCGGTCGGCTAGTCGTGTGGAGTGGCGGAATAATGGGAGCGACTCGCCGGAGGTGGGCCGGAGGTGTGGAAGGTGATGGTGGTCGGGTCGGTCGAGGGTCTAATTGAACAAATTAAAATAGGGAAAAGAAAGAGGGGAGGAAGAGAAGTAACTGTTACCTACTTATAGGGGCGAAGGAGGCCGGAGTGGGGCGACAGTCGTATCGACTGTCGCCGGAGAAGAAGGTTCCCAGAGAGAGGGGGCGGCGGCGAGGAGAGAGAGGAAGAGCGCGCGCTGGGTACGGCGCGACGCGGGAAGAGCGTGCGAAGGTGGCTCTGCTGCTCGTATTGCGGCAGAGCGATGAGGAGGAGGAGGAAGAACCGCCGGAGTTGGAGAGCTTCTGCCAGAGTGGGAAGAGAGGAAGGAGGGGGTGTTTCTCCGTCAGATCCGAGCTACTCAATGCGGCAGATGATGGCGGTTTTTATAGAGGCGAAATCAGAGAGGAGGGCGGAAGGAGACGATGTGCCTCCCTCGCTGGAGGATGGCCGGATCACGACCCATACCTTCCACGCATTCACACGGAAGGTGTGGGCGATGGCAGAGATCGTGGAGGTGTCCCTGCGACAGCAGACGTTGCAGGGAACACCCCGTTGTCTTGGCAGGGGGTCGCCCTCACCCTGCGCGGCGCCATGCCTCGCCGGAGCATGGCGCTGCTCAGGGTTTTGCAGGGAGGACCCAAATGTAAAAATGATGAAGAATTAGGGGCCAAAATGCGAGAGTTTCAAAAGTTGAGGGTCAAAAAGTAATGGATGAGGACCAAAATGCAAAGTCGGTCAAGAAGGTCTCTTCTTAGGCTCAAGTTCTTATGCATGACTAAATGGGACCTAAGGATTCTAATGGTGGATTTTATTTCTAGGTCGGACCTTGTTTAACCGGCCAATTTACGTAAAAACCTAAATTAAATCATTAATTAGGCATGGTTTTCAATGTAGGTCAAAATGGGTTCCTAAGGCCAAATTGGATATTCTAAACCCTAGAGATTATTTTTATATGAATTTTAGAGGATTTAGTAGATTTTTTATTTGCCTCGAACCTCGTGAATTGAAGTGGGTTTGTTTTAGGGTTATAGATTGTCATTTAATTCCTTGGAGTTGCTGTAGCCCTTATCAGATCAGATCATCCCACTTTCCTTCTTATTAGGTTAGTTTGACCTATGTTTGGATCCTGAGTTACCCTGTTTGCAGTTTGTGCTGGTAAAATTGCATTTTTACCCCTTATGACTCGTTTTCTTTTTAGACTCAGAATTCTCTGAGTTAAGCCTTTCCTTGAGTTATGTAGGAGCTTTTATCCTCTATATTAGGTCAAAATGAGCTAGTTATGACTCATGATGAGGTTCTCATCACTAATCCAACCCACTTATTATCTTATTAAGACCATTTGACCTTTATTGAGCCTTTGAGAAAATTCGTGGTTGTATTGCATTCATGATAAGATGGTAAAATTACAGTTTGAACCCTAGTTTCTTATTTTTCTCTCAGAATGGTTATGCAATGAATTATGACCTTCAGTTAATTTTGTAGGAGCATTTACTGACTCAATTGGGTCAAAATAAGCTAGTTATATCTCATGATGGTGTTCCCATCAGTTATGGTTAGGATAAAATTAATATAAATCTCTTAAAATTCATATAAAAATATTTGAAGAGGTTGATACCTTTGGTTTGACCATTTAAACCCATTTTGATCTCAACAGAGTTTCAGACGGAATTTTACCTTAATTTGGGCTTTTGTGCAAATTGCCCAGTCAAAAGTGATAAAAATTGAAATATAAGTTTACAATTAGATTCCTTGGGTCTAAATTAGGTTATCACTAAAATATGGGCCCAATCAGAGTCCATCTTGACCTATTTTGCAATTTAGTCCCTAGATCTCTTTTTCTCTCACCTAAACCCCTAACTTTCGATTTTATTGCAAATGGGTCCCCAAAATTTGTCATATTTCTTGCATTTGGCCCCTACCACCATTGGCGGGGGGAACACATTTGCAACAAGAATAGAGGGAGATTTCCTCCCTCAAATCGAAGCCAATCTCCTCCAAATTTGGAGGGATTGGTCTTGAGGAGTTTCCCAATCTCTTGGACCTAATCTCAAATCCTGATTCGCTTCCTAAAACCCTAGCGAACCCATGAATTTTATTGCAAATTTTGCAAGGGAATTGCATTGATTTCGTGCAATTAGAGGCCCAAGCTCTTCTATATAAGCCTCCCTAGCTTCCACCGTCCTCCTTAATAAGGTTTCAAGGCCAAAACACTTCTCCTTCCCCGGCCTGCTCTGACCAAGATTTTGCGAACTCCCCGATCCCCCTTCGTCGCCCTCTGCCACATACAATAGGCAGAGGGAACTTCCTCCCCGAAGCCTTTCGCTCCTTGCCGTACCAAGCAGGAGCCACCTCGACCTTTCCTCCTCACCATCCTCACCACCAGAGCATTCGTCTTCTCCGATGTCGGCCTATCATAGTTGGCACCAACTTTCCTCCCCTTTATCCGTAGCTAATCTCTCTCTCTTTTCTTCTTCTGTAGGTTAGATACCACTCCTATCTTCCTAAATCTACCACTAAATCACCCTCTCCCCCTCCATCTTCTCCGCCTCTGGCGTGGCTCCAACGAGCTCGCCAAGCCACACCACACCACCAAACAACCCCACATCACTTCCAAAACGGTCTTCATAGGAGCTTCTTCATCTCCGACGTTGCCCACCATGCTTCGACCATCATCGCCACCAACACCACTTCCAGGTGTTGTGGAACCATTCCACGACGACAACTGCTACTCCAATTGAAGGAAGAATCATCCTCAGCATTTCAATTTGATGAAGGCTTCCCTGTGGCTACACACACGAAGGAGTGGGATAGTCCCACATCAGATTGCCATGACCTGCCAATAGCGTATAAAGGGTTTTTGTGCATTAGCCTTATCTCCTCAGACACGGGGTGAGGTCCATCTCACTCACATGCCTCACACCTCACTCACCTCGCACGCCCAGTGAGTCTGGTCCCCTATGCTCATTATTCGATTACCTGCTTACATACCTGCTTACCCGGTTACGAGAGAAGAATGAGGAATTTCTAAGGAGGGTGGGGGTAGGTTTTGCACTGAAGCCTCAAAATTCATACCCGTATATGCTGAATACTTAGTGAGATTTCGAGAGGCTTAATCCTTGAGGTTGCTGAGGCCTTGTGCCTTGGCTGTGCTTTGAACGGTTAAGTCGTCTGACCTTAGGGTTCGACATCTAATTGAATGTTCTGTGGGATTATTTTAGAGATATTGGCTCTGAATCTGACGTGGCTATTTAAGTGGTTGTAACCACTCTACAGATATTTGAATTGATTTGAAACATGGGATATGTGCTTGATTAAGTGGTGATTTAAATCACCATTCTTTTTAGGGTTCTGATCTCTTTATACTCCAATTCTTGAGATATACTTGCTATCATTGAACATCAATTGGAGTAAATCTCTATATTATTCAATGAATATCTTTTTATGTTTAATTGATTGTGCTCATTAATTTAAATTGCAATTAGTGTTGTGAATTCCACATTTATTCCCTGCGAACGACCTCAGACTCATCATCTTTGTTTTCGAGCAATTTACAAATTTAAATGTTTTAAAGCGATTTTCATTGACTATACTACGACGCGATATATACTTTACAACAAAAGGGAAGAAAATATGAAATCATAAACACTATGCTGGGGCACCTATGCCACTAGCCCCGGATCCACTCTTATCGTCATTGTCACCACGCCTTAAAATATGGAATGTTGAATGCGCAGGTCTAGATCCTTGAAGATAAGACAAGACCTCCTCCCACTACTTGTTGTGTTACTCCAATAACTCTTCTTAGCACTCCATCCTACGAGTTGTGACCTACAGTTGTGAGGTTACCTCGTCCAACCATTTGCCTGTGTTGGTGCTAGAGCACCACGATCATTTGTTTTGATGATAACAAAACACGTGTTATTTAACATTTGCAATTTGAGTCCTAGATTTCATGTCAATTGCAAATGTGGACGTGTTTAGACGGAGTTCGAGCTCGCATCCAGGACGGATTGGAGGAGCTTGACGGAAAACAGAGGAGGTTCGCGTGGAGCGACAGATTGAAGATAGAAGACAAGAAGAATATGATAGATTCTTTTTAATCATTTCTTGTATCTCTTGCCTTTATTTTCTTGCTCTTTTTATTTTCCTTAGAAAATTATGTTAAAGAGCTTCAGAGAATCCTAACAGTAGTCCTAGGAACACCGGCACAACCCTAGGATACTTAGATTTTCTGTAGAATACTTAGAAAACCAATATAGGGTTCAAACAGCACTTCCAGACATCTAATTCCCAAATTAGACGTCTGATAAAGTATTTTAAGACGTCTGACTGTTGTTTCAGACGTCTGATATCTGTTAGGCTGCACATAGCTAGTTCTGTCTGATGAAATCAGACGTCCAGACCTTATACCAGACGTCTTAGGAGACGTCTGATGGACTTGCCAGACGTCCAGATAGTGGACCGTTGGCTAGCTTAGCAGGCACTCAAGATTATGACCGTTAGAGCCTTATCAGACGTCCTTAGGCATTTTCAGACGTCTGATAATTGACCGTTTTGCCTCGGCTGACCCAAAATCTCTTCTCAGAGATTTTCTAGCCGTTGCAACGTTTGGAAATCAATTCCCACAGTAAAAGTAGGTTTCCAGACGTCCAGACATAGTGCCAGATGTCCTATATGTCGTCTGATGGACTTGCGCAAAAACCCTGTTTAGATCTGATCCAAGTCAGGGAGAGACCCACCCAAAATCAGACGTCTGACCTTGAAATCAGATGTCTTAAAGTGAAGTTCCAGACGTCTGATTCCAGAATTAGACGTCTGATAAGCCTGTCAGAACAATGATTGTTCCTGATTTCGGGCTGATTCACTTGGGCTTTGTTCCCAACGGCTATAGAACATTTCCTAAGCCTTCCAAAGCCTTCCTAAGGCCTCTATAAATAGAGGGAAGCCTTTACACACCTAGAGACACTAAGAAAGACACAAGATACACACTTGGATATACTTAGCTACACACTTTCACACTCTTTTGTGTCCAGAAAAGATCCTGCTCTCCAAGCCAAAGCTCCATTCCCTTGAGAGCATCAAACCTTCGCGCACCCGCTCTCCCGCCGTTGTTCACGAGAGCGACATTGCGCTGTTGCGTGGCTCACGCACCCGCGTCATCGTCGACGCACTCCTTGCAAAGGGGAGTTTCCTAATTCCTATAGAAGCTTAGGTTTATTACTTTGTTGGCTCTATAGGTTTGTTGTTTATTTTATCTTTGTCTTTTGGTTGGGTATTCGCTTTGCGAATTCCCGTCTCCTTCGTGGGACAAAATCCTTCTCGTGGAGAGAAGGGGTTGAGGAACGCTACCCTCGTACTTGTAGCGTGGTTGTACTGAGATTGAATCACCCTCGTTTTAAAGTGATTCGGTTAGTGGATTTGATCAACTAGGTTGATCGGAAAATCCTAACTCGAGAGGGTTAGGTAGTGGTTTTCACCCGGTTTGGGTTTCCACCTAAAAATTCTTTGTGTACTTTGTGTGTTTGTTTATTCTGTGATATTGTTTATTTCTGCATTTTATTACGTCACCCCTCCTAGTAGGGCCAAACCTTCAATTGGTATCAGAGCAGGTTTTGCTGTTTCGGCATAACAACCAGGCAAGAAGATCATGGAGGGAAGCATAGCCGCAATCAGAATCTCCGAAGGGAAGTCCACCGTCCGACCACCCTATTTCGACGGGAGGGCTTCGGATATTGGAAGTTGAGGATGAAGACGTGGCTCCAAGCCACTGAATTCGAGGTATGGGGATGTTGCGAAACCCCATACGAGATCCCGAAGCAACCCCAAGGAGGCTACTCGCAACTGCAGATTCGGGAGCTTTCACTCAACGCAAAGGCAATGAATGCCCTGTATTGCGCATTGAGTCCGAAAGAGTTCGATAAAATCCAAGAGTGCACTACCGCCCACGAGATATGGAGGAAGTTAGAAGACACTCATGAAGAGATGAGCTCGGAGGAAGAAGAAGAAAAGGAAGAAACCGCTTGCTTTGGTTTCATGGCCAGAGGAGGCAACAGCAACAGCGAAAGCGACGGCAGCGACAACGAGGTAAATTTTGATTTACAAGAAGCTTTTAATGAACTATTTGAGATTAGTAAATCATTTAAGATAGAAAATAAAAGCATTAAGAAGAACCTTAGTTTTCTTAAAAATGAAAATGATAGGTTAGAAAAATAACTTAAGGACATAGAAGCTAGTCCTAAAAATGATAACCTATTATTAGAAAATCAAGACCTCATCAATGAAAATAATAAATTGATTGAAGAAAATGATAGTTTAAAATTAGAAATTTCTGATTTAAAGACTAAGATGAGTATTATAGAAAAAGAAATTGCATGTCTTAAGGAAAATTCTAACAAATTAATCAACAAAGTTGATAATTTTTATAGCCCTAAGGTTGAGAAAGGATCTCCATCAAGGAGACCTTCTAACAGATCCGGATCCAAGCCCACTTGGATACCGAAAAAAGAATTAGAATCTTGTTTTGTTGGGTTCAGGGATAATTACAACATAAAGGATTGGACCTACAAACTCAAGGCTGGTCAACTCAAGTTGGGAGAACCAAGGAGTAGACCAAGGAGGGGAACAAGAAGACCGACGAGACGGCAAACAAACGACGGACCCGCCGCGTGTCGACCACCAGATTGGAGACCGGCGCTGATGCCTGGGCCTCCAAGCTACGGATGGGAGCCCCATCCGATGTGGCATCCACCACCACCATTCGGGCCATTTTATTGGCCATGGTAGGTGAGGTAAAACCATTTACCCTATCTTTTTATCATAATAATTTAGATAGGGGGAGTTAAAAAATGATGAGCTAATTGTCAATTTTTAAGGGGGAGATATAAGGTAGCTAATTTTCCTTTAGTAAGGGGGAGAAAAATAATAGCTATCTTGTTGTTACAAAAAGGGGGAGAATATCACCTTTGTTAAAATAAATTCATAGAAGAGCATGTTTTAAGGGGGAGTTATAAGAAATGTAAAACCAATCAAACCTTTTTGATAATGTCAAAAAGGGGGAGGATTTTTTTGCATTATTATTTACGATTTTGTCATCATCAAAAAGGGGGAGATTGTTGGTGCTAGAGCACCACGATCATTTGTTTTGATGATAACAAAACACGTGTTATTTAACATTTGCAATTTGAGTCCTAGATTTCAGGTCAATTGCAAATGTGGACGTGTTTAGACGGAGTTCGAGCTCGCATCCAGGACGGATTGGAGGAGCTTGACGGAAAACAGAGGAGGTTCGCGTTGAGCGACAGATTGAAGATAGAAGACAAGAAGAATAGGATAGATTCTTTTTAATCCTTTCTTGTATCTCTTGTCTTTATTTTCTTGCTCTTTTTATTTTCCTTAGAAAATTATGTTAAAGAGCCTCAAAGAACCCTAACAGTAGTCCTAGGAACACCGGCACAACCCTAGGATACTTAGGTTTTCTATAGAATACTTAGAAAACCAATATAGGGTTCAAACAGCACTTCCAGACGTCTAATTCCCAAATCAGACGTCTGATAAAGTATTTTAAGACGTCTGACTGTTGTTTCAGACGTCTGATATCTGTTAGGCTGCACATAGCTAGTTCTGTCTGATGAAATCAGACGTCCAGACCTTATACCAGACGTCTTAGGAGACATCTGATGGACTTGCCAGACATCCAGATAGTGGACCATTGGCTAGCTTAGCAGGCACTCAAGATTATGACCGTTAGAGCCTTATCAGACGTCCTTAGGCATTTCCAGACGTCTGATAATTGACCGTTTTGCCTCGGCTGACCCAAAATCTCTTCTCAGAGATTTTCTAGCCGTTGCAACGTTTGGAAATCAATTCCCACAGTAAAAGTAGGTTTCCAGACGTCCAGACATAGTGCCAGACGTCCTATATGTCGTCTGATGGACTTGCGCAAAAACCCTGTTTAGATCTGATCCAAGTCAGGGAGAGACCCGCCCAAAATCAGACGTCTGACCTTGAAATCAGACGTCTTAAAGTGAAGTTCCAGACGTCTGATTCCAGAATTAGACGTCTGATAAGCCTGTCAGAACAATGATTGTTCCTGATTTCGGGTTAATTCACTTGGGCTTTGTTCCCAACGGCTATAGAACCTTTCCTAAGCCTTCCAAAGCCTTCCTAAGGCCTCTATAAATAGAAGGGAGCCTTTACACACCTAGAGACACTAAGAAAGACACAAGATACACACTTGGATACACTTAGCTACACACTTTCACACTCTTTTGTGTCCAGAAAAGATCTTGCTCTCCAAGCCTAAACTCCATTCCCTTGAGAGCATCAAACCTTCGCGCACCCGCTCTCCCGCCGTTGTTCACGAGAGCGACATTGAGCCGTTGCATGGCTCACGCATCCGCGTCATCGTCGACGCACTCCTTGCAAAGGGGAGTTTCCTAATTCCTATAGAAGCTTAGGTTTATTACTTTGTTGGCTCTATAGGTTTGTTGTTTATTTTATCTTTGTCTTTTGGTTGGGTATTCACTTTGCGAATTCCCGTCTCCTTCGTGGGACAAAATCTTTCTCGTGGAGAGAAGGGGTTGAGGAATGCTACCCTCGTACTTGTAGCGTGGTTGTACTGAGGTTGAATCACCCTCGTTTTAAAGTGATTCGGTTAGTGGATTTGATCAACTAGGTTGATCGGAAAATCCTAACTCGAGAGGGTTAGGTAGTGGTTTTCACCCAGTTTGGGTTTCCACCTAAAAATTCTTTGTGTACTTTGTGTGTTTGTTTATTCTGTGATATTGTTTATTTTCGCATTTTATTACGTCACCCCTCCTAGTAGGGCCAAACCTTCAGCCCGCTCCACATCTCAACGTTGTAATGTCTCAATTTTCTGGTTGAGATTGTCGACATGAGCAGACGAGGTGGATCCTTTCCTATGATACCAGGAGGAGATCGCCACACTCCTCCCACTGCTACGATCGAAGCCTCCGTACTTTAGAGACATCACGATCCTGGAGGCCTCTTTTGGTGTCAAAGGAGTCTGCAGAATGGTCCAGGAGTTCTCGTCCACGACCTCAGAAGGATGGGTCAAATCCATCATACGACCCTGTAAATATATATATTTGTAATTAATTTTTATCTATTCTGAACTTAATATAAGTAACTTGTAATTACTTACATGTGTCTCTTGGAATATCTGATGTATCAATGCACGGGGGTCGTCGAGTGTTTCTTTACTATAAGTCTGTTCATAAACTCCCACTCGATCTAGCTCAACACCCTCGTGTGCCTCCACCTAAAAATAAAGTAAAATTTTCAACTTCTCTTAATGTAACTAAAATTCTTTATTTTAATATAAAATATTAATTTAAAAAACTTACATATCTTTCTTTTAATGAGTCAATACTCATTCGATCCAAATAGTGAGTCTGGAGAGGGGCTTAGGCCCTATTGGCTTTGTTCTTCCTGATTTGCTCCTGTAAGAAATATAATTTTTATTACTAAAAGATTATATAATTAGTCGTTATAATGTGAAATTAATAATCAAATTCAAAACTATTTATTTACATCTATCGCTGGATCTCTCCAATGATCACAACACTCCCTCCAAATGAGAGGTGCAATCATAGAAGGCACAATTTTGATGCCTCCTCATATGACCTATTATTAAAAAACTGAAATAGTTTTATAAATTTTTATTAGAAATGGTTGATTTTATATAAATAATTAGATAAATTGAGAATCTCCAGTAATTTCATACTGTACTCTTCATCTCCTTTCTGCATCCACGATGTATCTACCTAAATGATGCAAGATAGCCTTGGGCGCATTGGGATTCTTGTCCCAATCAAAAGTGCCCTATATTCAATAATATATAAATCAATTATAGTTGATATTAATTTTAAAAAATGATTTTAAAATTTATACCTGCAACTCCTGAGTAATGGAGGACTTCAACTCCTTTACGACTCTCCTCCAACCAAAGTAGGAAAGTGGTACGGTTGCCTTAACAATCGTGGTTAATTGGCCGATAAACTTGGGGTAGTTTTTTGCTTCCCTAGCTACAGTAATTGTCATCACAATCCTGGTGCCCTCTGGTAGCCTATTGAGGTTAGCAATTCGTGTTGGACCTCACATGTTCTTCTTAGCTAAGCACATTAAACAACATATTTTAATAGATAAAATACGAAAGGAATTAAAATAAACTTATAAAAAAAAGACTTATAAATTTTACCAACACTGGTGTCTGCCTGAGTAGCAGGCTGCTATGACATGTTAGCCTGAGAATCTAGCTACTGGAAGGGCTACTCTACCTCATCAGCTTCTCACTCACCCCCCTATTCGACAAACTCCTTGGGTTGGATCTCATGTCGAGGATTGACCTCAACATAATAGGTATGTAGGTTTGGTGGTGGGGAAGTAAAGATCGGTGCCTTACCCTTACCATGAAGGTGAGGACCTGATATGGCGGAAATTCGTAGCGAAAGGATTTAAGTTTAGAAGACCCTGTTGTCATAGTGCAATTCGCAAGAAAATCCGTCAATCAGATAATTTTTTTATCGAAACTCAAAATGAGTCCCGGTTCAAACACTGGGAGGCTACGTTGATTTGAAATCCGCAGTTATATAATTTTTTTGTAATTTTTTCTTTATAAACGAGACATTCACAATGATCGCTATTCTACTTGCAATATAAACACTAAAACTCGAAAGAGAGAGAGAAAGAGGATATATATATAGAGAGAGAAAATAACTTTTATACTAAAGATAATGTCATTACAACTACAACTAGAAAGCGGAAAATCTAATCTAGAAAGCGATAAAGAGAAGGCGGTGAGAAGTTATCCTCCTTGATGGCTGCCTGGAGGATGAGCCATGTGGACGTCGCTTAGAAGGAGAGCGAAGACGAAGGACGGAGGACGAATCGAGAAGAACCAGGGGTGAGGCAGGGCGTCGACATCGCGGGTTCCACTTCCAGAACGGGGGTGAGAAGACGGCTGGTGAGTGCTCCGCAAAGGGGATGATAGGTGGAAATCAAAGCAACCAAACTAATCTTAGGTTTATGAGAACACCTACGTTAATTAGGGTTTGAATTAGGGTGATGGAATGAAGTCTATGGAGGGGGAAAGAATTGGGGAGCACTTACAGTTGTCTTCAACTACACTTTACTCCTTTCTACCGCTTGAAGATTCCTAGTTGAAGTACCTGCAAGACAATAGAAAAAGAATACAAGAGAGTTAGAAAGCAAATAAGTGCAAGGAATGCAGAAAAGAAATCGAGATCCATTGCCTCCTCGGCAACGACACCAAAATGATACAGTGAAAATTCATAGTGAAAAGATTTGAGTTTAGAAAATCCTGTTGTCGTAGTACAATTCGCAAGGAAATCCGTCAATCAGATAAATTTTTACCAAAACTCAAAATGAGTCTCAGGTTGAAGATGGGGAGGCTACATCGATTTGAAATCCGTAGTTATATTTTTTTTTATAATTTTTGTTTATAAACGAGACATTCACAGTGATCGCTATTTACTTGCAATATAAACACTAAAACTAGAGAAAGAGAGAGAAAAAGAGATATATATAGAGAGGAATAACTTTTATACTAAAAATAATGTCATTACAACTACAACTAGAAGGCAAGAAATCTAATCTAGAAAGCAATAAAGAAAAAAGGGTGAGAAGTTATCCTTCTTGACGACTGCTTGGAGGACGAGCTGGATAGACGTCACCCAGAAGAAGGAGAGCGAAGACAGAGGACGGAGGACTAATCAGGAAGAACCGGGGGTGAGGTAGGGCATTGGCGTTGCGGGATCCACTTCCAGAACAGGGGTGAGAAGACGACTGGTGAGAGCTTCGCGAAGGGGATGAGAGGTGAAAAAATTTATATTTTTACTCCAGCGAAGCTTCTCGTAGCTTGGGAGTACTAGAGTGAACTTTAGAACTTGAGTACTTAGCTTTTAGAGAGGGAGAGAGATGATGGAAGGGATAAGTCAAATGGATGGAATATGGGTTCCTTTTATAAGCTTTTGGATGGGGGTATTTTGGTGATAATGCAAAGGAGAACGTGGGCCTTGATAGCACCCACATTCCCACATTTTCCTTGGTTGCACGTTCCCATGTCATGCACTTCTTCCCGCATGATTGGCGTGGAGAATCAACAGCCCTTGGATTAGCATCACATGGTCGTGGATTTGTTTTGATGGCATGGCTTCATCTCAATTAGACGTTGATGAGGTCTCTCAGATGACTTAAACGCCACTAAGTCTTCAGGCACGCGAAGGCGCCATCTGCTTCAGGCGTTGGATCATGGTTGGATGCTTCATATCACCCGCAAGCGCACGCTGAGGAGCACATACAATGGCGCGCGCACGTGGATCCAATGGCTTGATCTGAGGCATTGATATCTGATCGAACGGTCCAATTTTCCTTGTGTGCGCAAGGAAGGAAGCATGGATCAGGGAATCAAACTCGCAACCTACGGTGATGATGGATTTTATCCACTGCGCTATGCGCATGGATCGGAAAGGAGAGCATTCTTGTGCCATTTGATCTCGACTGTTGGATCTTGATTCAACTGTTGAGATCAAATGTGGGGTTCTTGTCACATGAGGCGTGGCTTGAGGGAGGCAACATGATCAATTCTTAGCTGTTGGATGGAAAGGTGAGGCAGCGAGTGGTTTGGAGGGTCTAGATGGCACCACGTGGCATCATCTAGACCGTTCATCTTCTCTTGCTTGTAAGTGGTGTTACGGATATCTGATTGGACCGATTTTCACGTCGTTGGGTTGTGATCATTAATCTGAACTCATCCATGCGATTGGATTTTTCGTTTAATGTACTAATTTTACACCACCTAGCCCCTTGACCTCTGATCTTTCTCGGACTGTATTTGATACTACGGAGGTCTGATTGGGGTGATCTTAGAATCATTGAACTTCGATCGTCGCCCTAATCAGATTTGCACAGTTGGATCTTTAATCCGAGGCCCTGATAAATATTGCTTTGTCCTTAGCCACAAAAATAAGTAAATTACTATACAATTTATACAAATTAACATAAATGCATGATGATGCCTGTTATGCAATATTTATAATGCATGATGCTTTTATGATACTAAGAACATGCATTAATAAATATTTTAGGCTACTTAGATGTATACACATTAGGACCCTGGGATAGAATATGGGGAGGTATGTACTGGATATACTGGGAGGGAGTTTGGATATACTGGGAGAGTAGCTGTTCGGTAGATACAGGTGGAGGGTGGGTAATGGGAGGGGACTGTGACTCCTCCCTAACCTCATGTGTAGGCGGATGTCTCCCCCTGTCAGCTAGCTTCTTTTGTTGCCTCATCTGCATATAAATAAAAAAGAATTAATTAAACATATATTACAAAATTTATATGATAAATGAGAAAAATTTTAACAATAAAATTTTTTAAAAATAATTAAAAAATTTTAACTTCATTAGAAAGTAAAAGTTGTTATACCTTAAACATTGGTATCTATTACATCAAGATCTATTCCTGATTCTTCTGGAAAATCTTGATAATCTTCAAATAGAAACGAATGTTCACTATCCTTTTTTCCATCAAAGAAATCACGAGGCATGGTTTTTATGGCTATGATCCACCCATTTCTACTATTATTGGATACATAGAAAACTTGTGATACTTAATAGGCTAGTGTGAATGGTTCAATTGTTTGAAGAATTCAATGATTCTTATTTAAACTGGTAAAACCATGTTTGTTATCTTTTTTGAAACCAATCCCTTCCTTGAAAACATCTAACTAATCACACTTAAATAAAACCACTTTGAGGTCATATGTGAAACTTATCTCGATAATCTATATGATTTGGTCATAGTAACTATCACAACTTATTTCAATATCACAACTCACAGGAACTCCAGTCTGTTGTGACGCCTTTGCATCATCGATTGACTTTATTCTGAATTTGAATCCATTAATTATGTACGGCATCATCGATTGATTTTATTCTGAATCTGAATCTGAATCCATTAAATATGTACCCAGAATGACAATGTCCACAACTCAATGGAGTTTCACATATTACATCAAAGTCATCTAACCAATGTGGGTCATTGTTGTCTTTCATTTGATATACACACTACTTAAACCATCAAGGAACTAGAGCTTCTGGACAGAATGAGGTGAAGAATATTTAAATTCATTGAAAAATGTCAGGAATTTGTTTCAAGATATACAAGTGAGCTAACTGATAATCCTTTAAATCAATCATTCTGTATTCTGTGTAGAGGATCGACCTTCCCCTCATATCAAAATTTAATAGAGAATCATCATTAATTTCCCTGTATCCCTCATCAAAATTCCTCTCCAATTGATTGAATCTGTTGTCAATATTGTCCATATATATAACACAAAAATTTATGCATTCTTCTAGAAGGTAACCCTCAATAATTGACCCCTCTGGCATTACTTTATTTAAGACGTAATCTTTAAGCTTCTTCAAAAACTGCTCAACTGGATACATTCATTTATACTGTACAAGAGCACCAACTCTTGCTTCATTTGCAAGATGTAGCGTTAGATGCACCATGATGTCAAAGAATGCCGGGGGGAAAATTTATTCCATTTTGTAGAGTGTAATGATAATTTGATCATTCCAATAGTTTAACATTTCAAGGTTTATCTCCGTGAATGAATTAACCACTGGATCTGGCAATACTCCACGAATAGCTAGCGAGAACAAACTTTGCATGTAAACATGTGAATCATGGCTTTTCAATCCACTGATTTTCTTCTGAATTTCATTCACACAGTGCGAAAGCTATAAAGAATACCTGTTTAGGATCGGGATTCCTTTTAAAAAGGAGAATATCCTATTCCTCTATCCTTAATTTAGACTGTACATTGCTGGTGGCATTTCCTCCTTGTCGGTGACATGTAGCTCAGGACAAATTTCCAATTTCTTCATGTCATTTCTCGATCTTAACGTGTCTTTTAGATTATCTATTAAGTTCAACACGTCTAAGATGTTGTCTATGACATTTTTCTCAATACGCATTACATCAACGTTGTGACATTGTTAGATCTTTCCAATACAGAAGCTCTATGAAGAAGATACTCTTCTTCTTACAACCAATCCTTTAAAGCTATCAGATCTTTCTTGAATGGATGACCGAGTCGTACGTTAGCAAGCTTTTATAATTTCGCAAACACTTCAGACCCTGGCAGCCAAATATCATTTGTGCTCAACTTATTTCTCAGATTTCTGCTCTAAAATCGACAAGCTTTACCGTCAAATCTATCCTTGAACTGTGAACTCCGCCATCTGAGTTCAATGGGAAGAAACCTACAATGTCGTAAATAAGAAAGTTGTTACTTTCAGGAAGATGCAAATGATGTGTATCATACATACATATAGGGCATGCAAACTTCCCTTTCGTAGTCCATTCAGAAAGGTTCACATATACTTCAAAGTCATTTATGGTCCAGAACAAACCTATTTACATCTGAAAGAATTTTGTCTTATTTGCATCAAACGTCTAAACACTGTCATGCTACAATTGTTTCAGTTCATCTACTAATGGTTGTAAGTAGACGCCAATTGCATTTTCTAGTTGCTTGGGACCTGAGATTAAGAGAGTCACACTACTTTTGGCCTGGGTTCAAAACCGTCGACAAAAGGTTCAAAACCATTGCTAAAAGGTGACGGCAAATCTACAGTCGGCATAGACATTTGCCAATGGTTTTCATAAGAACCGTCGACATATGTTAAAAATTGCCACGAAAATGAACTACCGGAAAACGTATAGATTTGCCGACAGTTTCATAACCGCCATCAAATGTTGACTTTTACATCAAGTTCCCTAATCGTCGGTAACACATTTAGCGATGATTTTGTGGCCACAAGTAAAACTTTTGGTGACCATTTTTAAATTTGTCGATAAATGACTTAAATGTCAATTATCATTTTGGGGACAATCGTATAACTTTCAATATAAATCTACAAGAAAATAAGCACATACATGTACCACTCATCTATATGCAAACCTGTAAATAACATGTATTCCATCAAGTAATATAGATCACAACCACATGATAACATACATAGACAAACAACATATTTCAACGTTTGGAAGTTTAGAATAAAAATAACATTTGAAAGTATAAAATATATAAAAATTTTACAAAATTCTTCTAAAAAAAAGTTTTACAACATAAATTTTTTGACATAGTTTTAGAAAAGTTCAATAGACAAAAAGAGAAATCGATTTAGAAATGTGCGGAGCTATGCAAGGGGTTACATCATCATTATCGTCACGACCATGAAAAAGTTGTCATGGTGGAATATCAACATTAATCATCTCTTGGATTTACATTCTAAAAAATTTTGCATTGCTTGTGCCCTTTAACACATCATGTTGTAATACAAAATAAACATTAAATTAATGACACACATGAATATATATATTTATTTTATACATAAAAGCAGAACACTTGCACTTGTTAGTTCACATGGCATACTACACTTGATAGAAAGAGCCTTGTAGAAAGTTTATACCTTTTCTAGCCTCTCAGCTAAAATCAAGTGTAATAATAAGCATAATTTTTGCATAACATGCATTTAAAAATGTTGCCTCAATGTTATTCCTTTGCTAAAGCTTCTTAGGATCTCCTTTTGCACTATATCTTGGTTTTCAGCTAAATAAGGACAATAATTTCATAATGCACGTTGAGTTTGTCCAATTATTGGACCTTTGAATTCTAGTCATTCCATGTGTACAAGAGTAGTGGTTGGCAGGGCACGTACAACCTCTATCCATGTACCCAAGAAAGAAATTCTTGGCATAATACTAATAAATCAAAATAGAGTGGGATATAGCCCCTACCTAAAACTAAGAAATCATATACCCAAGTCATGAAAGTTGAAAGAAATCTATTAGCTATAAATCAAAATTTCAAGATAGTCAAGAGTATGTAGTGCCTTGCCTAAGAGTGGGATGTAGTTTTTCTGTTATAACATAATTGTTTTCCTATAAGGTTCATTAAAGGTTGGAGCAAACATTCAATAGATTGCACTATTAAATTAAACTCATTGGCCACATCAACCAAAAAATTTCAAGTGCGAAGGAAATGCATTTTGAGAGCATCCTCTAAAAAATAACCCTAATGTTTTTGTTTCTTGTTGTTTAATCATGTACACTTAAGTTGTGAATGATGAGGGTATCTACTTGTAACAAATATAGCAAGTTTTCCTACAATATATAATTTTTAAAAAATCATCAATGTTTTCATGTAACCTAGTGTTTTTCTCAAAAAAGTACCTATTTAGCATCACGATTATAAATAATATACTTATATTCACATTTACATTATATTATGGGCACACCCCACTGCATCACATGCATACAATTATTTATAAGAGTGAAGCAAGTGGGTAAACTCTACTAGAACACTCACATATACATACCTATCTGCATTCAATTACAATCCTAAGGTTCATAATTAACTTAAAACCTACAAAAGTGTTACCTTCAAATGTGAGTAAAGCCTAGTGTAAAACCTTAGATGCGTCAAATTCTTGAGGATCAAACCTTAAATAGAAAGACAATATAAGATATCAATTAAAGAGACATTAGGAAAAGCTTTCAAAAAAGAACAGATAATAGAAAAATATCGAATTAAAGAGTCTTAATTATATAAAAGGCATAAGATACTAGCTATTAAGCAGATTGTCTAGGCTGCTATTCATCAACATACTGAAGTAATGGTCCAATAAGATTAGTATGATAGCCTATGTCTCTATAATGTTTTGGGGTGTAAAAAAATTTACAACCATTTCTAATGTCTATTGAGATTAATTACCCCTACCTTCACTTGTCATAACTCTACCCTCCTTAAGGTTCAAAATTGTTCTCTTGTGCATTTTAATCAAATGACTTCATCCAATACCAAGCCATAGTTAACCTAAGGCTCAAAATTTTTATCTTATGCATTCTAATCCTAAAATAAAAGAAGACTAAAAAAAAAGAGTATAAAAAAATAACTACTATGAGAATTATACTAAGCTCAAGGAGAACTAATCCTTGAAGTAAAAAAAATTATACTAAGCTCCAATTTATAAGAAAAAGCATTACTTGTGTTGGATGCAGTATATAATCGTGAAAGAAAAGAGGTGTAACAAGAATCCAAGTTGAGAATCCACCATTTTTTTAGGCTCTATTTTCTTTTTCTTTCGATAAGCGTTGACTCCACCCTCCCATTCTTTCACAGTTTGTCAATTAGCGTCGTGTAGAGTGTGATGTCAGCCTTGAGCCTTGTCTCATGGAACCCCATGTAGATCTCCATCGCCTTTTGGTACAACCCACCTTTCGAGTAGATCTCCTCGGAGATCATCTTGAGGATGGAGAGGAACGCAGCGAGGAGAGAGGTGATAGTGCTAGTGGAGGAGGAGAATAGGGATTGGGAAAGGGGGACAATAATGAAGTCAAGGAGGTGAAGGAGACCTTAATGGTGAGGCGAGTGGGGGCTCTGAGGGTTATAGGTTATGAGGGGTTCTGTGGGTGGAGATGGTAGGGAGGTTGGACTATGGTCGATGGCAATGGAGAGGAAGGGACTTGCTTGAGAGTGGTGGATGAGAGAAGGGGAGGAGAGGATAGAACGGGAGGGGGGGGGGGGGGGGGGGGAGATGGGATTTGGGTGTCTAGGGAGGGGTGGGTTCGGGTAAGGGTTTGTTTACAAACAACAGTTTGAGTTTGAGGGTTCTTAATTATTATAATTAGATATGCTGACAGATTTGAACCACTAGGAATGCCCATAATTTAGGTGCTTGACATGGAGTGAATATAAGTCGATGGTTAATTTTTAACCGCCACCAATGCTAACATTTACCATTGGTTTTTCAAAAATGCAGGCAAAAATCAGTTGCTGAAAGAAAATTTTCTTGTTGTGTCAACATCATAAACGAGGATCACATGCAAAGCCTAGGAGGTAAGTTGTAAGTAACCATCATGACTGGCCAAATAGAGTATGACGCGCACATGTTTTTAAAGTGATTAAATTTGTCGCTTTCAAGACCCAATCTAACATTACGCGAATCCTTTGCAAACGATAAATGTCTACTGTTGAAATTTTTCCATTCTTCTGAATCAATTGGATGATGAATAGGGCCATCTTGTGGCTTGTTTTCCTGATGCCATGTTATCTACGTTGCAGTTCTACTAGAAATAAACAACCGTTGTAACCTTGGAATCAACGAAAAATAATGAAGAACCTTTGGCTTGTTTCTTCTCTCTTTATATCTTTCCTTACCACATTCCAGGCAGGAAGTCAAGTTAGCATACCGTTTCTATATAACACAGTCATTTGGACATGTGTGAATTTTTTCACAATTCATGCAAAGTACTTGTATTTGTTTTTCTGCTTCATACCACGAATCTGGGATACCACTAGGATTATTTAACTCTCATATAAACTGAAGCACCTCCGACATCAATTTCGTTGTAGCTCTATTAAAACTTTCATCTGAAATAATTTCAACAGAAAGGACCTCATCATGGAACTGATTCCAGGCACGATAGGCTCCTCAGTGGCCTTCATTGCATCATAAAATTGATTACAGCTATTGAATGCTTCCTCATCATTTGCAATATCAAGATCAACCTCTCTCATCTTATGCAACATCTCATCAATTTGATTATCATCGACTTCATCATCATCAGACTCATCCACTTCCACTGTATTCGGTGTGTCATCCTGTGTTGGTTCCTCTCCATGTGTAGTCCACTTCGTATAATGCTGCCACCAACCATTACAGATCACATGCTCTAGAACTATTTTCCTATCATGGAGAAATCCATTGAAACACTTCCTACACGAACATAATATTTTCTCAAAAAATTCTCCACATCCGTATTGTTTTCTATCTGCATGGAAGGCTCAATCTAAGAATGAGATCACTCCATATTTATATTTAGTGTAATCCAAGTTTCTCAAACCAGTCCAAGACTTGTCCATGATAACCTAAAATTTTTAGTAAACTACCTGTAAGTTAGGAGAAAGTATATGGAAAATATTTGTATTTTGAAGGTTTTCACTTGGTAGCCCACCATTAAAGATTTGATCACAACGTTACTTGTTATATGCAACTAGTGTGTTGAGAAATTTTGGCAGCATCTCCTCGTACTTCTCTAGTATATCCTCCAAGACTAACTTTAATTATATTCCCAATAGCCCCCATTAAAAGATGCTTCAAGAAAGGAGCTAAGATTAGTTGATATACCAAAGAAGAGAGAGAAAATGCGACCGAAATTTCTATACACACTAGTTACATGTAACAAGTAATTTTTTAGCCTGGTACTTCACCGAACTAAAGATGATCAACACTTATAGCATGCTACAAAGGCAATGCATTGAGCACGTAAAAGAAGTATACACATACTCTGCATTGTTCGTCTAACATGATCATAAGTCTCGACGGGCGAGTATTTTGACACAATTATATCCCTCCCATAACCTGTAACCTAGGGGTTAGAATTCCTATTGTTTGTCTTGAAGTGTTTCTAAATTTGTGCAAGTGTGTGTAACTAAATGATATAATACAAAAAACTGATAATCAAAAAGTTTAGTTTAAATTATTTTCTTTATTACAAACTTCATCAACAAAAAGCTAAACCCTAACCCCTAAACACTAAACCCTGA
This sequence comes from Thalassia testudinum, assembly GCA_037157565.1. Taxonomy (NCBI): domain Eukaryota; kingdom Viridiplantae; phylum Streptophyta; class Magnoliopsida; order Alismatales; family Hydrocharitaceae; genus Thalassia; species Thalassia testudinum. Next base: position 57,078,254 of record JAZHRO010000002.1, read on the forward strand.
CCTGAGCCCTAACCCCTAAACCCTAAACATTAAACACATCCCTTAAAATCTAAACCCAAAATCCAGATTCATAAATCCTACACCATAAATCAAACACCTTTGTACCGAAACTCAAAATTCTAAAACTTAAACCATAAATCGAACACCCTAAATCCAAAACCCTAAACTCTAAACTCTAAACTCAAAACCCTAAAACCTAAATCGAAAACCCAAAACCCAACCCTAAACTCTAAACTCAAAAGTGTAAAACCTAAACCTGAAATTGAACACTTTAAATCCATAACCATAAACTTTAAACTAAATACCCTAAAACCTAAACCTAAAAGCCAAAACCTAACAACCTAAATCCTAAATCAAAAACCCTAAACACTAAACTCAGAATGTTTAAATCGAAACCCAAAACACGATACGCTAAATCCTAAAATCTAAACTCAAAACCCTAAACCTAACACTTAAAACCCTAAAATAAAAACCCATAACCCAACACTTTAAACTTAAAATCCAATTCCATCATCAATCGAAAATCTAAACCTAATATCCTAAACTCTAATCCTAGAAGGTAAACTCAAGCCGAATAAATTTTGGCAAAGTTTTCCCTATAATATGCACATTTTCCAATTCCTACATATAATAAAACACATCATATGTATAGACACACCCTATATTTGGATCAAATAAAAAAAGCAACTGACATGTGAGTACATCTCACATTTCACATTGCATTCACATTCACATGATCACATACAATAATATCAATATAATTTATATGAACTAATTGGGAAAAAAAAATTGTAACAATTTGAAGTAATTCACACGTAACATTGAAATCAAATAATGAAAATAATTAAACATGTGGGCATGCCCTACATTTCACATTTAACAAATAAATTATATAATTAGTTAATTAACAATTTTCATAAAATTTCCTAACAAGTAAATACATGCAAATTAAACAAAAATTTACATCTAATTAATTAACATGCAAATTTAATTCAACATTAATTTACATGTAAATTAATATTACAAACAATAGCTAATATAACACAATTACATTAGTATTAATACATATAATTAATTTACATTAAAAAAATAATGAGGGGGAGGGGGAGGGGGAGGGGGAGGGTAGGGAGTGGGAGAGGGCAGAGAGGGGGGCGACAAGGAGGGAGTGGCAGGGCTACGGGGAGAGGATAGCGATGGTGGGGGGTGCAGTAGTGGTGGAGAAGGGGGGAGGCAGAGGCACAGGGGGGAGGAGCAGGGGATGGTGCGGCAGGGGTGGGGCTACCAATTTAAGCTTGGTAGTCCCTCTTCAAGGCTGAACCAATTTAATCTTACATATCCTATTTAGGTTAGCCCAACCGACTAAACCGTAGTCCAATCAATCCTACACCTAGCCTAATTGTAAGCCCAATTTTCACCACCTTAATCCTAACTAATTAACACCTTAGTATGGCCAGCCAAAGAACCTTAATTCCCTACCTACATTAGACGGTCAACCTAGCCAAACCCTAACCACTTGATCCACCAATCCCACAACCGAACCAATTCCAAAATCAACTCCACTTACCACTTCCGCCTGCACCAGAACTTCAATCCATGATTAAAAATTATGTTCTGGGAATTCTGAACATTATAAAATTCTAAAATTTGATCATAACATCCATGTTTAAGTGAGAAATTTTTCCACCAAATTTCAAGTCTAAAATATTTTTGAAAAAAATTAAACAATTCCTAGACTGAAGGGGTTCAGAATTGCAAACAGGATGGAAATTTTTTAGGTTTTCAATTTTTTTTGAATTATCTACTTTGTATGGTGAATTCAAAAAAAAAAAATTGGGTTTTCAATTATCTGCTTTTTTGAATTATTTTTTTTGTAGGGTGAATGAGGAGATTTAATATGCGTTCGTTGTAGTACACTCCTAAATATCACAACAAACACTTAAATTTATAAACTCAGAATCTATTTGGAGTCCGAGGTCATTCGCAAGGAACAAATATGGAATCCACACACTAATCTCTATTTAGAACAAATGAGCATAGTAAATTGAGCACAGTAAAAGATATGTAATGAATAAAACTTGTCAGATTTGATATTCAAATGTAAATCAATGTATCTCGAAGAATATAGAGACAAAAAGAAACCTAAAAAGTGGTGATTTAGATCACCATTTAGAATCCTCTAATTACGCACATCTCATATTCAAATTACTCAAATTTCTCAATAGTATTCTCAATCAATTAATCCATGTCAACTTAAGTTCAGAATAATGTCAAAGTGCCTTTAGAATCAAATCAGATGACAAGCACCCTTCTCAGCCAACTTAACTCATCATAGCATAGCCCCACATAAGGCACACAAGGGTGCCAAATCTTCCTTCTCTCAAGCACAAGGCAAGAGCCAACTCTCTTCGAGGCTAAGTGTAAGGCCTTTTCCTTCAACACACATCCCAAGGCATTCAATTGCTTAGCAAAATCGTCCCTCCTCCTCTCACAAATCCTCTTATTTCTCTTCTTTGATAACTGGGTTTATATTTGGGTAAGAAGGTGGCTAATTGGATCCTGAACAGTGGCCAGACTCGCGGGTGAGGCGTGTGTGTGGAGGGACCCGACCCCTCATGTTCTTGGACGGTAAGAAACTATCACTTTTTCCTTTTGTACTGCACAAGTAGTTCTTCCACTTACGAGGTGGGACTAAGTTCCCCACCTCTTCTCTTCGCGCACAGCAGCAGATGATGTTGCTCGAATTGAAGATGCTGCTGTTGGTGCCTTCAATTGCTAGTGCAGATGCATTTTTGAGGTGAATCCGCAGCACTTGGGCATGGTAGCAAGGCCGGAGTAGGTCGGAGCAAGGTGGACGGAGTCGAAGATGACAACGGCGACAGGCGGAGACAGTGAACACCTGAAAAGATGAACACAGGGTCAAAAGCCCCAATTAAAGGGCTCAAGAGGATCGCCGGAGGACGGCGAAGGTGGTGGTAGTGTCCTTATGGAGTGTGGGGGTGTGTGGTGGCTTGACGGAGTCGAGGAGGTGGTGTGGAGATGGGTTTGTTCGGTGGGAGTTTTGAGTGGGTGGAACGTGAAATAGGAAGAGGGGTTTTGATCATGGAGGTGTGGCGGAGGTTTTGGAAGTGGTCGCGTGGAGTTTGGTGTGGTGTGGAGTGCAGAAGGCCTCGCCGGAGGCTTGGCCGAACATGGGGAAGACAGTGGCGTTGAGGGTGTGTCGGCGATCAAAACAGGAGAGGGTGGAGTTAAGCCTACTCTAGAGAGGGAAAGGAAGGAGGTTACCTAGCTAAAGGACGAAGGGGATGAGGAGAGGCGCTGGCTGTAATTGGTCGGCGCTGGGTAAGGAGAAACTCCGGTGATTTAGCGACAAGGAAGAATGGGGTCTGGAGAGCTTCTGTTGGTATCGCGAGAAGCAGAAGGAGCTGAAGATGGTCCCGCTGCCTATGGTATGTGGCAGTGGGCGAGGAAGTCGAAGGAAGGGATGTCATCGCAGCTACGGTGGAGGTGGCTAAAGAGGGGGATTTTATGAAGAGTTGAGGCCAAACCGTGCTAAAGAGCACGAAATTGCAAAGGGGAAACTTTTATAGAGATCGAAGCAAGCTCTAAACAGGAAAGAAGCTTGATTGAGCTTCATTAGGAATCAAGAAGAACCCAAGAAATCCATGCGTTCGCATGGCCTTTCTGGTGCAAATCAGAGCCCAAGATCCATCTCAATTACTTCGTTGTAGTGTGAACAATTTCACCATTTTTGGTGAGATTTGGCGATGATTTGAATAGGTTTAGATGTGGTCAAAGTCGAACTGGAGGTCAGTTGACCTTCAATGGCAGAAAGGACCCATTTGCAAAGAAGATAAGGAAGTTAGGGAACCATTTGCAAGGATTTTTGAAAGTTAGGGGCTTGTTTGAAAGAAATAGAGTTTAAATGGACTGAAATGCAAATTAGGTCAAGATGGATTCAGATTGGGCCCAAATTTTGGTACAAACCTAATTTGAACCTAAGGAATATGATGGTGAAGTTAGATTTAAGTTTTGACAAAGTTTGAATAGGCAATTTGCACAGAAACCCAGATCAGGGCAAAACTCTGTTTGTGACTCTATTTAAGGTCAAAATAAGTTCAAATGGTCAAACCAAGGTTACTAAACCTCAAGAAATATTTTTGTATGAATTTTAGGAGGTTTGCTTAAATTTTATCTTGACCAGAACCTCTGTAATTTAAGCAGATCTAAAATTAAGGTTTTATGTGCTGTTATGGTTCTCGAAATGCATAAAACCCCATTTTTGTCTGCATGACTCTCTTATTAGACTTTAATGCTCATTTGACCTTAGATTAACCCCAGGGAAATCCTGTGGTTACTCTGCATTCATGATGTGATATTAAAATTGTAGAATTAACCCTAATTTAATGTTTTCTTCTCAAAATTGATATGCATGGAATTATGGCTCTCAAGCGATTATGTAGGAGTATTTGTCAAATGATTATGACTAATTAAAGCTAGTTATGGATCATGATGGTGTTACCATCAAGACCCCCTGCCCGAGAGATTTAAGCAGCTCGTCATCGCCCCGTACGATAGGACAGCAGACCCCAACAGCTTCATTGCGAGTTACCGCCAGATGATGTTAGTGCACGCCTGCCCCGATGAAATACACTGCAGAGTGTTCCCATCCTATCAGTCCGACATGGCCCATGAGTGGTTCAACAAACTGCCGGCCAAACAAATCGCATGCTTCCAGGAATTGGCGGATAAGTTCTGCTATTACCGAAAACAGAGGGTTAGAGGCAACCCCGGAAGGCTCTCAAAGGTTCGACAGCGGACGAGTAAGCCTTTCTGGTCACACCTAGACTGGTTTAAGGCCCATTATTTCAAGTGCAAGCAGCCTCACGATGTCATCGCCATCCAATACTTGAAGTCAGGACTCTTGACTTAGAGGTTTGGTATGACATCTACGACTTCTCGCCTAGGGATATGGCAGAGTTCTAGGACCAGGCCAGAAGGTTCGTAGAGTAGAATAACTCTTTTCGCTCCCCTAATCTGCTGGCGGAGGGGTCTGAAGACAATGTTAGCCCAATCTGGGAGAAGCAAGCCCTGGGTAAACCCACCCAATCTCCATCCGCAGAGGCAATCACTTCAACAAGCGCAAGGATAGCTTCTTGGAGCAGAGGAATGATCGGCGAAGCAAGGGTCGAAACAATGGACCCTGCCAACCCAGGTGGGATTATTTCGAAGAATATACTCCCCTGGCGGTGAACCAGGCGGACGTATTGGTAGAGGTATGGTCTACGGACAAAGACTTGCTACCTCTGCCTAAACCAATGTAGAAGAAGGCTGACTTCGGGCCCTACTGTAAGTATCACAAGGCCCGAGGCCACTCCACAGAAGATTGCCATGATCTGCACGACCAAATCAAGTCCCACATCTGGCACAGGAACCTAGCCCACTTTATTAGGCAAAACGAAGGCTTGGATAAGGGCAAGGGGCCCATGGAGGGCCCGAAAGGCTACCAGAAGGAGAGGCTTCAGCATCTCCGTAGGATCAACATGGTACTCGTCAAAGGCCCAGAGCCCAATGATGTCGTGGGCTGCCGCCTCGAGCAAGCGGTATCGCCCCTGCTCTCGCCAATTGAATACCACCGCTGAGTCCTAATGGCTATGCTCAGAGCGCCCTAGCGCATTCACTACCAACCCTCCACGGGCACGGAGGTCGAAGTCATTTTTGACGTTAATGCCGCTCCAAGTTGGCAATCCAACCCTCCCAGGCGGTTGATTCTTAGCGCTTTCCCCACCCTCCAGTGGGGGCGAAAGAGGTCCCGTCAGGTAGGCGGCTTGGCGACTGTTTGCCTCCCTCCTAGACCTGGTGAAGCATTCTGACCCACTGCTGGTAACACTCTTGCTGGCAAGGCGAAAGCTGCCTCGACTCCTCGTTAACGACGGAAGTGCCATGGACGTCCTCTTCCTCAAAACCCTACGCCAGCTGAGTTTCATGGAAGAGAACCTCTACCCTTCGGTTCACCCGGTGGTTGGGTTCGGCAATCACAAGGTGATATCGAAAGGAGAAATTAGCCTCCCCTTGTCCGTTTGCAATGGAGACAGGCACCTAAACTAAACGACCACATTTGTAGTGGCCGGGTTGACGGTAGCTTTCGACGTCATCCTCGGCCGCCCCACCACCCATGCCTTTCGGCTGATCCCCTCCTCATACTTCCAATTTGTACTTTTTTGGTCTCCTCACGGAGTTGGAATAGTGCATAGAGATCAGTTGGTCGGGCGCAAGCTCCTTGGAATCGAGTTGGAGCGGTCCTTGGAGCCGAAGCCCCCCAAGTCAAAAAAATGAGGGAAGAAAAGAAACCAAGTCCAGGCGATCCAGCAGGAGGCCATCCTAACTGATCAGCCTGCAACTTCAGGATTACAGCCAAGCTCTTCAGCCATGGCTATACAAGTTTATCTCGACGACGCTGCCAAGCTCGTCCGAGTCGGAGCGGACCTTGCGCCTTTCGAGGTACAGGAGTTGCTACTTTTGCTTCGGGCCAACGCAGATGTTTTTGCTTGGTCCTCTAACGACCTACCTGGGGTAGACTCATCTTTGATTCAACATCATCTGAATATCCAAGCGGGCACCCACGCAATTAAACAGGTGCACAGACACAAGTTGGCCAAACAATGGCAAGCAGCCAAGGCTGAAGTCCAGAAACTTCTAGAGGCAGGATTTATCGAGGAATCCCTGCACCCAACATGGCTCTCGAACGTCGTAATGGTGAAGAAGGTCAACGAACAGTGGCACCTGTGTGTCGACTTCACCAACCTTAATGAAGCTTGCCTAAAGGACTAGTTCCCCTTACCAAGGGTGGACTCCCTGGTGTACTCTTGTAGTGGACAATCCTATATGTCCTTCCTAGACGCCTACAACGGGTACTACCAAATCAGCCTTGCCCCAGTGACAGGCCTCACACTTCATCATCGATAGAGGCCTGTTTCACTACAGAGTCATGCACTTTGGTCTGAAAAACATTGGGGCAACTTATCAGCACCTTGTAAACATGTTTTTTGCAAAAATAATAAGAAAATCATTTGAGGTGTATATTGATGATATGCTTGTGAAGGGGTCAAACTTCCTGCAACACCTAGAGTACGTGGCAAAGGTGTTCCAGATTCTAAGGAACACCCGCCTTCTCCTGAATCCCGACAAGTGTACCTTTGGGGTCTTGGCCAGCAAGTTTCTAGGGTTCTTGGTATCTAACCGAGGAATTGAAGCCAACTCGAACAAGATCCAGGTGATTGAAGACTTGCAACCACCAGGAACACTGAAAGGGCTACAGTTGTTGGTCGGCAAGATCGCCTCATTAGGACGATTCTTGTCTCGATCTTCCGACAATTGTCTCCCCTTCTTCGAGTGCATAAAGAAGGGCAAAGGCTATAACACCATCCACTGGACTCCTCACTGCTAGAAGACCTTGGAGGAAGTCAAGAATGCACTCCAAAGTCCCCCCATTCTAACGACCCCCCAGCTTGGGGAAGTTCTTTCACTATATTTAGCCGCCTCTGTATTCGCCGTCAGTGCCATCTTAGTCGGCAATCGAGGAGGAATTCAGCAACCCGTGTACTTTGTCAGCAAGACCTATTAAGGTGCAGAAGTTGAGGCTAGCTCTTATCATCGCAGCCCTAAAGCTATGCCTATACTTTCAAGCCCACACAATAATGGTTTGTCAAACTACCCCCTCCAGCGAAAGCTACATAAGCCCACGGGGTCAGCATGGCAAATCAAATGGGATATAGAATTGGCCAAGTTTGATGTCAAATATCAGCCAAGGAAGGCAATCAAGGCACAAGATTGGTGCACTTCGTGGACGAATTCACATATCCCAATGCCTCCCTCACACACCCTTGGAGACTATATGTTGACGGCTCGTCTTTGACAGCCAGGTCTAGGGCCGAGATAGCTCTAACCACCCTAGACAACGTCACTCATAAGTACGACATAAAATTAGACTTCCCTGCGTCCAATAACTAGGAGGAGTACGGGACCATGATGGCAGGCATCCAGGTAGCAAAATCTGTGGGGATCACCTCGCTCGAGGTTTCTACGAACTCCCAGCTAGTCGCCAACCAAATAAACGGCGAGTACCAAGCTCGGTATTCGAACATGATCTTGTATGCCAACAAAGTCAAGGAGGAGCTGGCATATTTCAAGACCGTCTCCATCAGGCGGGTGCCCCGAGTGGACAACCCCCTGGCAGATGTGTTGGCCAAACTCGCTGCTGCCATCCCTCAGGGATAGGACGAGGACATCTACCTTCAGACTTTGAAAGAGCCAACTGTCCTTGCTCCCAGAACATTCACGATAGAGCAGTCCACCTCCTGGATGATGCCTATCATTACTTATTTGAACTTTGGCAAGCTACCCCCGAGGGAACCCTAGCATAGGGCCTTCCGCCTCAAAGCCTCGAGATACAACTTGATAGGAGGGCAGCTGTCCAAGCGGGGGTATTCCACCTCCCTGCTACGCTGCCTAACTCAAGAAGAGGCATCCCAAGCCCTTCAAGAAGCCCACAAAGCCGTTTGCAGGAACCACGAAGGATACAAGGCACTCCTGGTCCGACTATTCCAGGCAAGCTACTTCTAGCCCCAAATGAAGCAACATTGCAAAGACTTTGTGCACAAGTGCGACAAATGCCAGCGATTTGATACCCTGCACCATTTGCAGCCTGGAAAGTTAATACCTGTCATGTCACTCATCCCCTTTGCAAATTGGTGCATGGTCTTCGTTGACCCCTTTCCGCTAGCCCTGGCTCAGAAGTGGTTCATTCTGGTAGCTGTTGACTACTTTTCTAAGTGGGTCGAGGCTGAGGCCATGGCTAGTCCTACAGCTAATAGGATCATATCTTTCGTACGCAAGAGCATTATAGCTCGATATGGGATACCCTACTACATAGTCATGGACAACAGAACCCAGTTCGCCTGTAAAAAATTCAAAGAATTTTGCGTCAGTTGGGACATCCATCTGTGCTTCACGTCAGTGGGTCATCCCCAGGCGAAAGGACAAGCCAAAGAAACCAATCGCACCATCATCTCAATGTTCCCATCGGCGGTTTCACAGGCTTCCCATCGATACAAAGACCAGTCGCTTTGAGGCGGTCGTATTCCGACACCAACTAGCCAATAGATCGACCACATAACTCTTCAGTGGAAGTGTGCTCCCCTTTGATAAGGGCTTACACGGTGGCCACTGTATGTTGATAGGGCTAGATAAGATTTTTTAGTGTTTCGTCATTGTAGCAAAATATCCTAAATAGCTCAATCAACAAATATAATTTATAACTCGAAACCTAAAAGAAGAGTCCGAGGTCGAACACAGCGAGCAAATGTGGAATTCATGCACTAATCTTAATCAAAATATAAATGAGCACAGGAAATCCAGCCAATAATGATATGCAACGAATAATATCTACTCAAAACTGATCTTCAATGTAAAACATGAGTATATCAAGAGTTTGACAAGGCAAAAAGATATTTAAGATAAAATAATGATGATTTAAATCACCAATTATTAGTTTAGATACATATATACTAATTACTCAATATATCAAATAATTGCATAGTGCCTTGAACCAATAATGCCACGCAAACTTAAGTGGCTAAAGTATTAAATGCTCAATCAGACGTCGGCTTTTTAGATTAAACGACTTAAACACTGCCTGCTACAGTGCTTTTCCACTATTCTTCTTTAGTTCTTCTTCTCCAGGGCTTCTGTTTTTGCGTCTTCTTCTTCTTCACTTATTTCCTTCTTTTCTACTTTCTTCACTCTTTCTTCAGAGGCTTTCCTCTTCTTCTCTTCAACTCCTTCTTCTCTTCACAGAGCTTTCTCTTCTTCTTCTTTCTCACTCACAAAGGGAACACACCCATCTCAGCAACTAAGTGTTGAGCCTTCTCTCTGAAGAGCAAAACCCCCCCTCACCCACTCACAAATTCCTCCTCTTTTCTCTCAGATAACCTGTAACCAATCGAGTAATCAGGTTTAAGCAATATCGGGTCCAGGGCTATCGACGTGGGTAGTAGTCGAGGAGTGAGGGCATAGGCGGGTACGGGTGAGTGGGTGTAATGGGGACCTGACCCCCATGTTACTGGGCGAGAAGATAGAAACACAAAATCAATATATGCGTGCGTGGGTGCTCTTCTCCCACCGATGTGGGACTAAATCCCACTCTTCCTCTTCACGTGCGCCTGCTGCTTGGTGGTCCGTCTAATTGAAGGTGAAGAGGAGGTGGTCTCCTCCAATTAACAGCCTGGGCATACTCCTGAGTGTCTTCCGCGTCACTGGAGGTGGTGCCTGGAACTGCTACAGCAAGAACACCTGCGTCAAGCTCTTCTAAGGAGCTCTGCCAATGGCGGCGTTGACCTCTGAACCTGAAAACATGAAAAATGGCCAAGTTAGAATAGCTCAGTAGGAGCACAAGGATGTGGCGAAGGCGGTGGTGGTGGCGGCGTGCTATGCGAGTGGTCAGAGGTGGCTGGCGGAGACAAGAAACAAAGGTAGACGATGGGTTGTTCGGTGGCAGTTGTGAGTGGACGAAGGGTGAAATTGGTTGAGGGATTTTGTGCGGGGATGAGCGGCGGAGCTTTTGGAGTAGGTGGTGAGGTGTTTGGAGGTGTGTAGCGTGCGGAAGACCTCGTTGGAGGTATGGCCGGAGATGAGAACGAAGGTGGATGGTGGTGGCGTCGAGGGTCGATTGGGAGTTTGGAAGGAGGGAAAAGAACCTAGGGAACTATAGGGACCTAATTAACCTATTTTATTGAAAAAAAGGAATGGAGAGGCGCCAACTTTGATTGGCCAGCACTGGAGAAGAGGAAACCTTCAATGGTGGACCGGCGAGGAAGACATGGAAAGGGGTGTTCGCCGGTATTGCGAGACGCGGAAGAACGTAAGGAAGAAGAATCCACCCGCTATTGTTTGTGAGGGTGGATGAAGAAGGTGGTCATGAGGGCTCACCGGAGCTCACGGAGCTTTCGGCCGGGGAGAAGGGAAGACAGTGGGAAACCGGCCAAAAATGAGCTAAGGAGGTCGGCGATGCAACCTGGGTCCTTTTAAAGGGCTCAGGAAGGCATTCCAAGCTTGGAAGCACGTGAACCTTGTGCATAAAGGAACCCTAAACTTCAAAGGATTCACATGATGATTTGGGAGCAAATTAGAGCCCAATGAGTGGCTCAAATGGAAGGGAATTCTCTCAAGAGTTCTCCTTCCAATTTTGGAAGGGTTTCGCCAAGAAATCAGGGAGAAATCTATGATTGAAGGTCGCCAGAGTAGGAGTTCCACAGCAATAATGGTGGTGGGATTTGATTGCAAAGAAGACGACGAACTTATGGACCCATTTGTAAGGAATTCAAAAAGCTAAGGGTGCGTATGTGAGAAAAAGAGTCAAACTGGACTGAAATGCAAACTAGGTCAAGATTATCTTTGATTGGGCCCAAATTTTGGTAAAAACATAATTTGGACTCAAGGAATCTGATGGTGAAGTCAGATTTTTGTTTTGATCAAGTTTGACTAGGTAATTTGTGCTAAAACCCAAATTAAGGCAACTTCCTCTCTGAGACTCTATTTTAGGTCAAAATGGGTTCCAATGGTCAAATCAAAGGTACTAAACCTTATATAATATTTTTATATGAATTTTAGAAGGTTTATGTGAATTTTACCCTGACCAGAACCTTAGTTAATTAAGCGGGTTTGAAATTAGGGTTTCGAATGTCCATTAATTCTTGAAATGCGCGAAAACCTGTTTCTGTCTACATGAAACTCTTATTAAACATTTATTACCATTTGACCTTCATTTAACCCCTGGGAAACCCCATGATTACTCTACATTAGGTTATACTGTTAAAACTACAGATTTACTCTTGATTTAATGTATTCTTCTCAGAAACGATATGCAATGAATTATGGCTCTTCGGCAGTTATATAGGAGCATTTATCAATTGATTATGAATAAATAAAGCTAGATATGACTGATGATGAAATTATCATCAGCTTCCCAATCTCCTACGAAATTTCTTCCCAGATCGATCCCATTGACGGGTGCATGGCATAAAATGCCGTCACCATCTCTACGTTCAGCTCAGGCCCTTCTGCTTCCTCTGCTGGCTCCTCTAGCCCATCCAATTCTGACACCCACTGGCCCCTCTCTGTCATGAGCTGCTAGACCCTGCTGAGGTTGACCCTTAGATCCTCTGCAGTTGCCTCTGCTTTCTCCAAACTTGCTCAAATAGAAGCAAGCCTGTCAATCGAGGCACTCAGACGGATGCGCTCTTCCTCAAAGGCCATCTCATACCCCTCCACTGACGAGGGGTGATTAGGTTTAAGCACCTTCACCTCCTCCTTCAAGGAAAGGATGCTGGTGCAGGCGACCGAGAGGCCCTCAAACAGGTCCCCCAGAGCCTCTACATGGGCATTATGTGCCTTCATAAGCCTCTCTTCCAACTCCTCATCGACGGTAGAGGCCCCCTGCAGGGTGAAACAGGTCTTCTTCAGCTCCCCCTCCAGCCTGCCTGCATAGTTGGCCACCTGTTGTTGGAAGCAGAGCCTCCGCTTGACCTCCTCCACCGCCTTCTCTGCCTCCTCTTGGGTGGTGATGTGGTATGGCTCATCATAGCTAAAATGCCCAAGTTAAGCTAAAAACTAGGTTAAACACTACATAATTAACACATGAAAAGGGTTAAGTGTGGGAAATAACAAAAAAGACCTAAAACATCCAATTGTGTTAAAAATGCAAAATTAGGTCATAAAATGAGATATTTTATTCATTAATACAAATTGATTATCCATTTACAAATTGAACACACAATTGGGTTCAAAAGTACAAATCAAGAGTGAAATCAACTTCTAAAATGTTCAATTGAGCCTTGATAAAAACTTGGTAGCATTTGGACATTGTTAGGACTTGCATTAATAGTTTTTCACTAAGGTCCTTAGGACATTCACATTTACCCACATTTAACCCTTCAAGGACCATTTTGTAAATCGTTGGGGACCTTTTTGCAACACCTCAGGGACTGCTCTGTCATCAATTCTCTCCATTAATGAGTTTCTGAGTAAATCTTCTATCGGTTCGCCATTTGGGTATATCTGCAATTTCTCCAACATACTTGTAGTGCCAACTCTCATCGTAGGTGCACTATTCTCAGAAGAACACGGTGAACAGCCACCATTGATTGCTTGCATCCAAGATCCAACGACCAATAGAAATCAAAGCTTTGTACGCCTTTGCGCATGCAATCACCCCTTGTCTTAGATCTGATCTAATGGCGGAAAATCAATTTTGACGCTCGCACCCTCCTCAAGCTCACATCCCACCATTTGACCTAATCGCGCCTAAAGCCACCTCGTGGTGCTCTGATTCACTCCCTGAGCTTACTTAATCTCCTTCTTGAGCTCGCGTGCAGGTGAATCGCTCCCTCCCCTCGAGTAGCTCCCTTCTTCCATCCCATTAGCTTCCCCACCTCAATTCCTCGCCTGCAGTGATAGAATAGGTTACTCCTACTCCTTCAATCACCTCTAGCTGCCGACTGTTGGCTCTTAGACACCTCCTTCTTTAGCTGAGGGTCTCCATTTTGTCGCCATCGACCTCTGGCCAGTGGACCTTGGACATCACCTTCATCTATTAGCTAGATTTACCGCTTTTGTAGATTAGTTTTCCTACTTTCATAGATCAAATTTACTGATTTCTAGGAGTAGAATTAGTTAGTTAACTGATTGATGGATTCAGTAGTTAGATAGGAGTAGATTAAGGTAAATCTCCCTTACCTCCTTTGATCAATTCAAATCAGAGGAGACGAATCCACTACCATCCACATGTTCATATATCTTCCCCTTCACCTCATTATCCATGTTCACTGGTTTCCTCTCTTATTAATCTGCAATCCACTTCTCCCATTAGAGTTGAGTTGGATCTGAAGTTTGCTAACTTCTAGATCCAACTCACACTCACAATCATCTAGGGGTTTCTTCATCCATTTCAGAAATTCACAAGGCCCCTAATCTGATTTTGAATTGAACTAGTTTACTTGTTTGACTCGATTTTGGATTTCACGCATAATCGCAAGATTTTGATCAATCTGACCTTACATGGCTTTAATCAAGCAAATTGAGTTTTTTTTTAGTCAATTAGGTTAATTGCGATGATTCTGAGCTAATTTGATGTGACTTTCTTTCTTAGATGAGTTTTTACCTAATTAGAATGATGCTTTCTATTTTTTGGGTAGTAAGGACCAAAGAAAATCCATTGCATGGATTTGAGGTCCTCAGGATGACCTAAGAGTTTTTATAGGTTTGCTTACTCTCTTTGAACACCAATTAATGGTGTGCAGAAAGAATAGATGATCAAATCATCTTAGTGACCTAAATTGACAGCCACTTGAGCAACAATTTGATTTCACTGCCTACTTGTTTTAATTTGAGATTTGAAGGTTTAAATGTGGTGGATCAATGTGAGTAAGATTTGATATAGGGATTGAGTGAAATTGGAACTTGGGTTTTTGATGTGATCTGAATTCAAAGTGATTATTAAACACCTTGAAGTTTATTTGTGAGGATAATGAGTTATGTTTTCATGGTTTGATTGGTCTTCAAAGGTGTTTTGTTTTCAAACTCAGAACTTCAGATCTTCTTCGTTTTGATTTCTCAGATTAATGTTTGAGGAAAAATAGATTAAAAGGACTAATCTAAGTGTATCAGTCCAACATTTAGGCAAATTTTTAGTCCTGATCATATCTATGAGATCTGATCAAAGTTGCAGCACAGCAACAGCAGCAGCTCATTTGAGCTGCTAAGTTTTGTTTGAGCAGCTTCCAGCTACTAGGTGTTTGCAGCTGCTGAACCAGCTGAGCTAAGACATCTGATCCATCATTTGAGCAGCCATTTGTTGCTGAACTTGAATTGCAGCCACACTGAAATTGCAACAATAGCCACTATTTTGGCTAATCTGAATTGGGATTTTAAGTGAATTTGAAGTTTAATGGAGAGATGATTTGTTGTATATCTTGTTAGGAATGTAGAACATAATGTGCAAGCATTCATGTATTTGAAATTGATTTAAATTCGATTTAGAATTACCTGTACATCTTATTTAAATCCATTGTCAGCATATTCATGTAATTTAACTGTCATATCTTTGAATTTGAATGAAATTGAGTGAAAATTAGGTTTAAATGCTTCTATATCTTTCTTGGAATGTGCTGAAGATATCTGAATGCTTTACTAGCTGTTCAACCCCTTAGGACTTTCTTTAGGGCCTTAGGTTCTAAGGTTAAAATCCTTTAAGGCCTATAGTTGGGTTATTTTGTAATATAAATAAAAATCATGAAAAAATCATAAAAAACTAAAATAAAGGTGTCTTGAGTATGATTAGATATTTTTCTAGGTGTGTGTCAAGTTTTAAGGTAATCTGAATCCCCGACTTGGTAGAACATACCAGCCGACAATTTAGCAGACTTTGGAACTTAAAAAAAGACTGAAACTTGAAAAACATTAAAAACAAATGTATCTCTCTCATCTCACTCTTTCTCTCTCATCCCTTACCTCCCCTAAACCTATAAAAACTATAAAAATCAGAAATACCCCAAAAACATCCAAAAATACCCTATATACTATGTATATACTTGTATATATAAATTAAATCTTAGTTATATGTAAATAGTATACAATATATACAAAATATCTATATATAACTTATATCTGTATTCTATATATTAAATTAAGTATTTAGAATAACTTATTGTATATATAACCTTATTAAATAACTATCTATTAATTTATATTAACTTAAATGTATAATAATCTAAGTAATTATATAAACCTATCTATATGCACATATTTATAACTCATACTGTACATATGTATTTAACTATATAATATAAATTATATAATGCATGTAATTTAATTTAATTAAGTATTTACAGTAAATAATTAAGTTAACTAGGTAATTTATTAACTTAAAATAAAATAAATTAGTAATTTAATGTAATACAGAAGTAAGTTATACTGTATACTTGTATAATGATATATTAAATATTTTGAACATATTTATACTGTATTTATATTGTGTTATAGTATTTATAGATTGTTTATATGTAAAACTATCTAAAACATATATTTAATTGTATATAAATTGAAATAAAGTTTATAAAATATATTAAAAATGTATAATAAATAATTTATTATGTATATTAACTCTATATAAAGTCAATTTTGTAATTAAGTCACTAATTTATACGTTAATTAACAACTTAAACTCTAAATTAACATGAATAAACGGTAAACTTTAACCAATTTTATTATATATCTAAATAACTTATTGTTGTAAAATAATTATACAATTAGGTATGCCCTATGTAAGAGCTTTAAAACACTGTAATTTATTTTTAATTTAAAATAAATTATGCCCCTCAAATCGAGGGCCAAAGATTGCAAATAAGCATGTAGCCAAAATGCTGTGCAGCGTTATTTAAGCACCATGAATGGTGCCACATCGTTGATTGGTGAGGTGATGTTGGCATATAAGTAGAATTTCATTCTCAGCCTTCCCAGTCGTCACAACGCAGGGTGCTTATATCCCATACCCTCTCTACTCTCTCATAATATCAAGCATATGAATGAATATATGAAGAGTGCATCGACCGGGGGCCGTCCATTATGTTGGGCCTGTGTGGGCCCAATAACGAGCATGAAACTGAATATAAATACACCTAAACATAACTAGGGCTGGCTCACTTGTAGTGGTCTAGTCCTACCTTTCGAGGTGATGTGTATCCCAAGATAATGAACCGACCTACCCATTAAAAACCCAATTTTTGGGTTGAGTAGTTCAACCGATCTGAAAGTGTTGAAGGCCCTAAATCTGGCCAAGTGTGTGAGAGGAAAGGAGGAAGAGAGAAGAAGAGAGCCGTGAAAATGGTTAAGTGTTGGACCTCAATGTGTTTTCCTCTGTGTGTGTGTTGTGTGCATGTGTATATATGTATGTGTATATGCATGATATATAAATATGTGGTATAATAAATATATATGTATATAAATAATGTAAATAAATAAGTATATGTATGTAAATAAATAATGTATACTATAATATATATGTATATAGTATGTATATGTGTTGCTTGAGCTCTTATATATGTATATAAATAACTAGAGCTTTAGTGACAGTTAGATTAGTTACTGTATATTTATATATGTCAGTATAGATAGCTATTTTACCTTATGTTTTGTAAATGATTTTACTAAGGATTTAGTGACGCTTATATATGTTATAATATATGTTATTACAGACATAAGTATGTTAATAGATTTAGTATGGTCTATATTATTAATTATTTTTGTACCTATACTTAGATATTAAATATATTAGTTGTATACACTAACATAGAGTAATTATATATAGTTTTTTATGCTTGTTTGTGTATATATATTTTTAGGTATTGTGATGTGTATTAACTGATTCTTTTGTAAATAATTAACCCATTCATTTATTATTTGATTGATTCATTCATTTTGTAAATAAAATTAACATTTTTAGAATAAAAGAATATTTTTGGACTTAGAGAGTGATGCATTTCAATAACTACCTTCTAGTGACCGACATCTGTTTCCAGTGACTGACCTAGAAACAAATCAGAAAAAATCGTAAATAAATAAAATTGACACATCAGTTTTCATTTCGTGGCATGTATATGACAACAACGACATTTAAACACTGTTCTTTTTGCAAATCAAAATTCAACGATCATATTTTTGCCCCTAATAGTGCTCTCTTATGATTGTTGATGTCTTGTCCATCAAGCGGCATCGGCCTCCACCACTTGGTGGAGCAATTGCTGATGCTCCGCTTGGCCGTCACGACCCACTGCGTGGCCAGGTTCACTGCGTCTCCATGACCAGTCGGGCCAGGGAAGTCTGGAGGAGCGTCGCCACGCAAAATAAAGGACAACCCAAGTGTCCCTACCTGCAAACGACGAGTGCGTCAGAAAAAAAGCAGCTCTGGCTAAGAAAAAATTAGTCAACGAAAGACAGGCCCCATGAGCTTATCACATGCATGCAGTAGAACACGTGGTTAAAATTCATGCCCTAGGGCCCAGAGGTGGCCTAGGACATGGCATCATTCAGGTGCCTTAGCACCTACCTTTCTTGGTCGAGGGCATTGCTTATCGCCCCTAGTTGCACAGGCACCACACGCTCAGGTTCGGACCCGCCAATTGCACCCTCCAGTACGAATCCAGCAATGGACCCTGCGGTACGACCAATTATCCCCGAGCCCCCCCGGCCAGTGGGATCCACCAAAACTCAGGTGCTTGTAAAGCTTCACCGGTAGTATGGCTAGCTGAAAATGCTACCTGTGCCAACAGGGCGAACACTCCCGGTGAAGATGATGAAACCAAGAAGCCAGAAGTACCCTCTGAATGAGATACTTCTAGAGGTGCCTCCAAAGGAGATACACGAAGGGTGATTGCTTTAGGCGGCTTGAACGGTGTTAGGGGAGCAAAAGGCACACTTTCCCCCTCGGCCTCATCAGGCCTTCGCGGAGAGGATGTTGTCGACTCCTCCAGCGGAAGCTCCACGCGAGGACCCTTCTTTGCTTGCCTTAGGGGGACCTTGGGCTCCTCCGCGACATCTTCGAGGGCCTCCTTCCTTTGCTTCAGGCTCTTCCGATAAGCGGGCTGACTCCCCTCCCCCTTCTCCACGGGCCCCTCCTTGCCTTGTTGCAACCCACGATGAGGCGAGCTACCACCTCAATGCTTGGGCGCAATTGGCCGAGCGAACCGCTTAAAAGTTGCAACCAAAAGAATCGAAAATACCATGTTAATACAAAATTGCAGGCACAAGGTATGACGCGAAGGCCATTTTTACCTCCCCCCACTTACATGGCATAGTTAATGAGTTCGCCACCCATGACAACGCCTCCTAGACGTTCTTCTGTCTGAGCTCCGATTGAGCAATCGGACCAAACTTAATTAATTGTTTTGCATCCGCCCGCACGGACGGGTCAAGCTCCTCGGATCGGGGCAATTGGTCCCTCTCAGGTAGACCTTACCAACTGTAAGGGACTCCGGGGTCTTCAAGGTTGGAAAGAAAAAAGAAATGGTGGTCTTGCCCCTTCAAACTATCGGGGAGATCCACTATTTGGTATCCGATTTGCCGGCTGTACAGCGTGAAAGTGCCTGACGGAGGCTTGCCCTTCTTCACCTTTTGGGCATCATCCCAAAAAGCAGGCAAAACAAAACCAGGTGAGGGGCAATCCCCAAATGAAAGCAGAGGGCGGTAAAGGCGTTCAATACCAGCCAGCAATTAAGGTTGAGTTGCAAAGGGGCAAGGAGATAGAAGGAAAGGAAAGACACAAAATGGTTCAAAGGTACCCGTAGACCATGCTCTATATCATATTTACATATAATAGATATGTCCTTCGTCCCGCTTGAACACAGACGGGTCTCGGACCAACAAGCCTGAAACAATACTCCACCGAGTCTGTATTCCCCCAAGAATAACAAAATCGCGGACCGACTACGGAAGTCTGATGAAAAGTCGTATGAAGCCCTAGTCTCGGTAGAGACTCTAGAGGAAGAGGCAACGGACTTACCCTTGCTCGCAAAACCCGACATGACGATTCTTGCCTTAAAGAGACCTCAACACAGTGATGCTCTGATGAAGGATGCCTCCTCATAGCACTTTGCCATGAGTAAAAGCTCCCCGTGCAAGTGCTCTCCGAGGTAGGTGGGCCATTAACCATGACTCACCACCCCTATATATAACCCCCACAGAGGGTGATTCCCCCTTACGGGGTGCAACTTTCGAAAAAAATCAAATCCTGCCTTATCCGGCGTAGATTCAAAATATATCGCCAAGAGCGAAGAACACCTTGGCCATCATTACGAACATTTGATACCCCTTGCGCGCATATCCCCACCGTAGACAGGGTAGTCCCATCAATGACAGGCACGACACTTGAGGTCCCTGCCTCATCATAATAGCAACAAATGTTGGTTTCTCAAAGAACAAGGCATAATCAATCCCGATGTAACTGGCCATTACTTGCGGAAGTCGAGCGAGCAGACGTGCCTTAAAACCACCTCTTAAGGCCTGTGATAAAGCAGGCGAACACGCCTCATAACCGCCTCCTAAGGTCGGTGACATAGCAAGCCCATGTGCCCCATACCACCTCTTAAAGTTGATACAACCATAGGCAATTGCCCTTAAAACCCCACTACATAACAAATGCTCCCTTGCTTAAATAAAAAGCCAGGGCAACATTTGGTGGGCATTACCTATCGCGGAGTTTCTACCTTAAACGATACTCTCTCACCAAGTAGTCACTAGCTCGAGAGTAAGGAGCATATGATGAGCGGCAAAAAATGCCCTCAAACTTGAAACTCCGCGAAAGGCTCGAAAAAAAGGATCTGACGCAGAAAGACTTGGATATAGGCAGGCTTGGGCATCCAACCTACCTACATCCAAGGAAAGTCTTCTGCATAGACGGATTCGAGAACCCAACCCGCCTATACATGGAAAAGGCTAGATACAACCGAATCCAAAGGATCCTATCTGTTAGAAGGCACAACGAAAGTACAGCAGGGCCACACCCTCGATAAATGCTGACAATGGCCGCCGCAATTAATAATCTGACAAGGCACGTACCTTGTCAGGCGACGTATCTGCTCAGAAGATCTCACTGGAGGCCCAACTCTAGCACTATAAATAGCGAAGGAAGGTCCTCGAGGCCTCCCCTCGAGCAACTCGAGAGAGAAACTGAGAGATTGTAAACCTTATAATCTTGCAAGTTATAGTGCATGGTTAGGAGAACCATCCTCCCCCCAAACATACACCCCCTACGGTGGAACTAGGTAATCAATCCCTGTGCCCATTGTGTGATTGCTTGAATCCCATGATCGGACCCTCCACCCACGTAGGAGGTCCGATCATTTCTATTATTGAGTCGGATACTCCGAATACCGAGGTGCCGATCACCAACCATTTGCATGTCATTGGAAGATAAAGAAGGTGAAAGATACAACATTGAGACACTATAATATATATGATGCTGTTATAAGAATACAACATTGAAATGTCGTATTGTGGATGTTATAGTATGTAACATGTAACATCGTAGCATTAATGTTGGAGCACCGTAAGGCTACAACACTGCAACAACATAGTGTCAATACTATAAGTAGTAAAACTGCAACATTGATATTATAACATCAATGGTAACATGAGTCAACATAATGTGATGATGTAGTGCATATGCACAAAGCATGTTGACTTAGTGCTAATTTCAACATCACTAGGAAAGTGGAACACATGTACATATGGGTTTATATCTATTTCTTTTATATGCATGTATGTACATGTACAATGACACATGAATTTATTGATGTACAAAAATGCAAAAAGAAACATACATTTTAACGACCTAGATTTACTCAATAGGACTTTTCTAAGGTGTTGCACCTACACATCAAGTCAATCTGGTATAATCGAGTGATTCAATCAATTTCTCCCCATTGAGTTGATTTTAAATCAGTTTAATAGTTTGATGGTGATGAGGGAAGAAAAATCACCTCATGAGTCGGGTTGCGCAAAGAATCCGGCTGCTTGGCAAACAATGAAAACCCAGTCCTCTAGGATGGATTCGTTTACTCGAATCCACATATCGATAGAATGGCGGGTCGTTCTAGAAGACTATCAACCAACACACTTGTCACCGCCGTTGAGAGGAAATCGTGCGGAGTATGGAACCGACTCATTATAGCTTGTTGTAACGAGCGCGTGCCCCAGACGCCTTTTAAGACGTCTGGGAGGTGGCCCAGACGTCGGACAAGACGTCTGGGATCACATCCAGACGTCTGTCCAGACGTCTGGGATAGTTTACAGACGTCTGGCGAACAGTTATGCTTGCACGGGATATTCGTCTGCGCGCACAGGCGCGCAGACCTGCGTTTCTGCCCTCTTTCTCTGCGGCTGCAGGCGGCTGCGACTGCCTTCTCTCTCCTCTCCGCGCGGCGTTAAAAGGGGGGGGTGCGCCTCCCCTCCCGTCTTCACCATCTTCCTCCTTCTTCTCCTGCCTGTACGCGAGAGCGAGCGGACGCGAGGGCGCAGCGGCAGCGGCAGCCGCAGTGAGCGCGGAGGAGCTGCGGCGTGCGAAGGCGGGGCTCTGCCGTGAGGGCGAGCTCGCCAGGAGCGGCTTGGCCGGCCGGCGGAGGGCGCAGGGGGCGCAGAGCGTCGCGGAGAGGGACCTGTTGCGGGCGGAGCAGCGGACGCGCGAGGTGCGACGCGGGCGGCGTCGCGAGCGGAGGCCGAGCAGGGTTCTGATTCTGGAAAAATTTCCAGAATCAGACGTCTGGGTTGATATCCAGACGGCAAGGTCGACGTCTGTAAGATCATACAGACGTCTGAAAGGTGAGTTCCGCTTTCTTCTTCCTTCTTGTCGACTGACCGTACTGAGGGAGGGGGGTTGGCTGTGCGCAGGTTCGCTGATTGGCCATCCCTTGCGAATCAGACGTCTGGAAGTTGTACCAGACGGCGGGAGTGACCCCCAGACGTCCGGAGGGACCATCGGACGTCTGGGATCTAGGCAGACGTCCCCACAGACTTCTGGACGTCCGGGGAACCAAGCCGAACAGGTAATTCTCTGATCCAACGTTTAAGACGTCTGGAAGGAGTTCCAGACGTCTGATTTTGCACAGTATTGTCTTTCTCGACCCGTTTAGGGCCCGTTTGGGCTCCGTTTTCCGCGATTCGAGTTGCGTTCGTTTCAGAATTTATTCCTCTACCCGCCTACAGTAGCTATACACTGTTTTGAGACACTCCTTGTGTTTGATCCTTGTGATAGGACCTCGTTCGGTTGCAGTCTTGAGAGTCGCGGAGGCGCGCGGGATTCCCGATCACGCCCCCATTACTCAAATTGTACCTGGTAGAGTGGCTTTAAGTATTAATAAAATCTATTAAAGTATGGAACCATAACTAGAACCTAGGGCATTGCATGAATCCTAGGAATGAGAAATATATGGAATGATAGCTCCTAGGTGTTGCATGAATCCTAGGGCCGGAAAACTAGATTGTATGATTGATCCTAGGATATGGCATGAATCCTAGGATGGAAAAACTAGTGGAATGTATATTACTGCAGTCTTGGAAAAATGGAAAGGAATATATAAAGCTGCCTGTAAATTTAATTAACAGCTGCCTGTTATGAACAAAGAAACATGTTTGAGATCATGGAATTTGAGAACGTGAATCTGGAAAGTGAAACATATGATGTTCTGAAATAAAGAGCTGGAACCCTACGGGAAATTAGGAGTGGAACTCCTGGAAAGAAAAAGGAATGGAACTGAGATGTAGTTTGTACTGTCTCTTGGGTACGCAGTACCAAGGGAAGTACCTGTACCTGTTTAGTGCAGAGTGGGGCCAGCCGCCCCAGGGACCCGGGGTTAGGATTGGCCGCTCTGTACCGACTTGTTGGCCCTCGTGTACGTAGTACCGAGGAGAGCTAGTAGTGTTAGGAGAGTACTAGCTACCCCACGGGTCCCGGGGTTCTGCTAGCCTCCTTCACCGACTTGTTAGGCCCACTAGGGCAAACCAGGGTAGTCAGGCGAGGGTGCGCGGACTGTGGAGGGGCAAGGCCCCGGTTTGGTTACTGTGGAGGGGTTGGACCCCTGTTACTGAGAGGGCTCTGCCCTGGTTCCGTGCTGTGCTTTGGGCGCACCCGTTAACGGAAACGACTGACCGCGTGCCAGTGCGGGCTAGCTACCTGTGCGTTTATCGCGCGTGCCGTAGTCACCGTTACGTCTGTCAGTGACCTTGGGGTGGTTGACTGAGGGTAGGATCACCACGGGGGACTCTCCCGGCCAGGAGAGCACCACGTGCTACTTCTACTTTTGGAAAAGACTGCAATCAAGATCGTTCCCACGAGGACATTCGAGATCAAGTAAAGGATCTGAGAAATAAATGAAATAGTAAGAAAAATTGAAAGATGTGAATAAAGGAAGTAATAGAACATAACAGCTACTGTACACTCTACTGTTGCCTTTAGTTAGTTTGCCACTCTACTCAGCGTTTTGCTGACGTGTTACACTCGTTACCTTTTTCAGGACCAGGTGTTAAGCAGCCAGGGTCGGCGGCTGCAGAGGACGCTGGGCCGAGTAGGGTCCAGTAGAGTTACCCCAGCTTTGTACCCCTTTTTGTTTCTGTTCTAGTGAGTAGTTTTGTTTCCGCTGTACCTTCTTTACCTGCAGTTTTTGTTATATGATAAATGTTGTTTTACTGTTGTGGTGGTGCCTACTGTAGTAGTTTCTTTCCTTACTGCTGTACTTTCTTACTGTTAGTTATATTCATGCTGAATGTGGTTTATTTTACTGTCTTTTGGTTACTTCCTCGTTGGACGACTGGGTCTTGGGATTAGTCGAGTCGGTCCGGTTCTCGTGTCTCGTAGGGACTCGGGAATCGGGTCGTTACACTTGTCGATTAGAATCTCAAGATCACGGGAACAGAAAAAGAGGCTCACAACCGAAGGAACCTCAGTTTATAAATACTAGGGGTAGACTAGCTTTTATTCTTTACGCAATCAGAGAAAGAGAGAAACAGAGATTTTGTACCACCCAAAGACTAGTGCATATTGGGAGTATTATCTTTCCCTTAGACGTACACCTCATTCTAGTGGAACTAAGTCATTAAACCTCGTCCATTTCTCTGTGATTGTTTATTGATTCGAGGTTCCTATTCTAAGGGCCTCATTCAGATGTCGTCATTATTCATTCTATCTGAATAAGTCAACTTGTCAATTGGTTCAACTATTTGGATTTAATTTTCAATTTAGTTGTCATTTGATTCTAAAAGAGCATTGGTTTAAATCATCATAGTTATAATATGCCCCAAGGTCGTAAGCTAATTTGATAAGTCATTGGATGGCTTATCAAATCAAACACATAGGGCTCGAAGAAGTAAAGGATGATTCAAGGACTTTAGATCAAGACTTGATTGGTGGCTATGATTGGTGATATATGATTAACTCGTTGAGCTCATTCGATTTGTTTTATGGTTATAGCAGATGACCTTGCTTTGATATTATCCATTATGACCATGGTTAATACCCCACTCTAATAGGAGTCCGAGTCAATTCCGAAATCTCTCAAGATCTTGACCGTCTAGCATATGAACATAAAACAAATAAATGTACAGTGTACAACATCATAGTAAAAGGGCATAAGGAAGAAGAATAAAAGTTGGGATAAAAATGAATGTCTACTAAATTCAATTATCATTCATAGCCATCACTAAAAGGAAAGAGAACAATTTGAAGAAGATAGTATTAAAAGAAAGTACCGAAAGTAAGAACTAACTATAACCACCAGAATAGTCCTATAAATCATCCAAGGTGCTGAGCTCGGACTAGCACTGCCTCTTTCTACAACCATGGGACTTAGCTGCTGCTCACTAAGACCTAAGTACAGAGTCCAACAGGAAGCCAACAAAAATTGAGTAGAGTAGTGAAACATAGGCACAATAGTAATAAGAACTATAGAAAACTACAAGAACCAGGAAGAACTGGTACTTATTTATATTAATTCTTTAATTATTCATTTATTACTAAATTTCTAGATTATTTGAGCCTTCTTACTTTTCTAGTCGTCACCAACCCAAAATGACTTTTCCCAAAAGGCACAAGCTATATTTCAAACACCAAAATTGATACGAGACACTCTCTTAATTAGGAGAATGACCTGCACCTACTCTACCTGTTAGGTAATCATCGTAGGGTTCCAGTCTAGGTGAAGTAGTGACTACGAGCTTGCATGTTACGCAAGCGGGATGCTACTCCATAATGATACACAATCAGTTATCTCCACTACAAGGTATGAAAGAAAACGATATCAAGCCTCTCACAGTAAGCAACAAGTACCTCATTGTGCCTACCTACCTAGTTGGCTAAAAAGCTTAACGAAAAAGTTGTAGGGAGCTAGCTTAGTTCCTGAATTAGTCTCTATCTCTAAATATGGTATAGTTGGTGCCTGGATGTGTCATTGATGCTAGACATGAGACTAAACTATTGTTTACATTCATGCCATTTCCCGATTCCCATTGTCCAGGAACAACATGATATTACGTTTGTCATTTTCGTAAGTTCTCATGTCCTAGTTGTTACCATGTTTTAGGTCATACGATTCAATGTATCCATCTATTGTTTCTTTTTCTTTAGTGACTCACTAATTACCATTAGATATCTAGATATAGTAGGTTGACTAACCACAAGACAATTATATATCGATTCATATCATTAATAACTTAATTTATGATTGAAGCTCATTCATTAATCTCTTAAGATCTCAGAATTCTTTGATTGAATTATTAATATCGTTAATAAGATAACGCTTAATTGAGTTCATATTTCCTTTGCAAATATTAGTTATGACATTCAGGTACCCACAACAACAAGCATAGATGAATCTTGAACTCCCATACTCAACAAAAGGAAAGGGATATCAGACATAATGTGGCAAGGAATATACAAAATTAAATATTAAGTGCCATATAAGGAAAAAGACAGGCTATTCTACCTAATGTTACAGTGGGATCACATTGGCTCTGAAACATACGTCCAAGTTCTAGGGATGCAAGTTAGGCGCTCTTCGAAGTTAGTGCGCATGCTTTGAGTTAATTCCTTCGGCTAGACACAACGAGAACCAAGGTCAAGGTCCCAAACATATTAGAACACTCTCTTAAATTTCAATGTGTAAAAAAGATCCAAAGAGAAAAAAAGGGACTTACCAACACATAGTACGCATTAAGACAATTCCAATAGTATATTATTTACTTGATTTTGAGGGCAGGAAGGCCCTCAATCGATCAAAATAAGTCAAGGGGGTCCTAAACCAAATTGGTCTGAGCCGATTTGATTCATGCTTTGAGTTAATTCCTTCGGCTAGACACAACGAGAACCAAGGTCAAGGTCCCAAACATATTAGAACACTCTCTTAAATTTCAATGTGTAAAAAAGATCCAAAGAGAAAAAAAGGGACTTACCAACACATAGTACGCATTAAGATAATTCCAATAGTATATTATTTACTTGATTTTGAGGGCAGGAAGGCCCTCAATCGATCAAAATAAGTCAAGGGGGTCCTAAACCAAATTGGTCTGAGCCGATTTGATTCAATCGGCTCCCCCTTGCCACCAACCCATGCATTGCCACGTGTCAACATGAGGTTCGCCATAGCTCGATGATCCAAATTGCACACACCCACTTGATCTCAGCCATTGATCATGATAAGGGGCAGTCCTCTGCACTTGCGCTACGCACCTCATCCCACACTCGTGCTATAATTCTTCCCCCTCCCAACCAAGTGTTAGTGCATGGATGGTGTGTTGCCTACCACTCGTGCCTTGCGTTAGAAGATCGTACGGCATGGACCCCACCAGGTGTTGAAGGAAAAGGGAGACATGACCTCTCTCTTTCTCTCGATCTATCCTCACTCTCTCTTCCCTCTTTTGCCTCTCGAGTTTTGACATGAGAAGCGATGTAATGGCAGCACAAGGTCCGAGGGGGTACTATGTATAATGCTAGGATTGGGTTAGGTCTAAGGAAATACTTGAGTTGGACCAAAATACCCCAACTCTCTATTCACATATACACTCCTTTGTTAAACGTGATTCTTGCATAAATTTTGTTGCATAACTCAGATTTCTATGCAACAAGAACCATTTGAAAACTTGTGATGAGAGGAATTCAACGATATGATATATAATATATTCCGAGTAACTTTTTGAGGATTGACCGAGTTTGACTAAAATTCGTGTTTCTTTGTTTTTGTGCTATGCTTACTTAATTTGTACCTAATAAGCGTCGATGAATTCATCTTGACTTGCTTAGTCTAAGTATGAGCTCAGATTCAGATTTCAGGTCATAACAAACTTAACCGTTAAAGTGTCAACGTTTCAACCATCCAATCTCAACTTTTATGGGACACTTGGATGGTAAAGTGGTAGAACTAGCTTCTTTACTTGCATCCGTTTTTTATGCAAAAACCCTTGCTCATCTTGGACTACATCCTAGCGGTGAGGTTGCGGAACTAACTTAGTTACTCGCATATGTTCCTCATGTGAGAACCCTTGCCCATTTTCTACTATACTTGGGTGCTGATGTGATGAGAGAAGAAATTACCCTCAGAAAATAGACCCATGTGACTCATGGTAAGACCAATAGAACTTGATTGGACTCGGTCCTCATAGGAATGTGAAGAGATGCATACCATCGAGTAGTTACGAGTAAATGCAGTGACTCCCATTATCTCTCCAGAACTCTCCATTACTATGGTGGTTACATATCCAAGTGTGTAACCTCTCACATCATGTATTCTATAAATTGAGTCCCATATCCACGTGGAAGAAGGGGAAGGCACGCAGGCACATCTGATGGGAGCAACTCTAAGGCTCTTCAGCTTACTACCTCATATATTGTTCTCACCTATAGTAGATTTTAAAGATTAGGTCTCCTCCACAGACATACACTCATATTAAATGGAACTAGATCAATAATCTAATATGCTGATGTAATTACTTGTAAATTTTTATTTTTATGGCTACGTCTCGTGTTTTATATAAATTTTTTGATAACTCTTGGTGACTTAAAGATGTAACATGTTATAAGTAGTGAATATTCTAATAAAATTTATATTTATTTAAATTTATATTTAAAAATCTAACAAATTTTACGTCGGTCATTGACTACCGTCGCGAAGCAAGAGTTCAAATCAAAAAGACTGTGCGTTTGTCGAGAGTCCGTTGGAAATTCAAATATGTAAGAAATTCTCCCTTAACGAGTCTTCCACGCAACGGAGACGTGGGTCTCACACGTTATTTATTGTCCTCTCAAATTGCAAGAGTTAAGATCGTTAGACGAAAATTCTATCGGACGCCCTCCGTTGACTGCCCGAGGTTTTCCTCTGCATGCGTCCTCTTCCAGTCAAGATTTCCAATCTTTCCCCCTTTTTTTCCCTCCGAAACCATATGGGAACCCTTTCTCAAGCCGTTCAGACCACTACCGCAATACTCCAGAAGATTCAGGACAATTGCCCCCAAAACTTAATCGAGGCGACTAAGTTCAATTTGGCGATTAGGAAATCTCAATAGAGGATGTCCTGGTTTTTGTTCATTTGTATATTGAATTGAAACGCTTTTTATTACGGATGATGTTGAAATCTAAGTAGGTTTAATCACAATATAATTACTTTGGAAATGGAAAGAATGCTGGCATCCTTACCCTACACTCATTCCAAAATGTTTTTGTCAGTGGCATGATGACGTCAATATGCCACTGACAACTCATATCACCGTTTCCATGCACTCTATGGTTAGGCGATAATCCCCTTCATAACGGAGAGAAGTGATTTCGACGCTTTACCATAAAAATAAAAAGAAATCTATTCATACATTCCTAGTGAGGAAGAGCATTTACTTTATGTATTTTCGATTATTATTGTGGTCCTTCATGTTTTTTGAGGGTTTATTGTGGTCTCTTCTGGGATACGTAATTTGTGTCAAAGTCAATTTAATCGCATGCCATGTCATGCAGTTATCAACTTTTGTACCAATGACCCTCAAGTTGACTGAGTTTTGAGTGTTGACTCTGAGTTTCTTTATTAACGTTTATGAAGTCTCTGTCTCTCGACATATGTTTCCTCTTATTGCTTATCTCACATTTGCTTCTGGGAGGCTTCCCCTTGTTAGTTTATCTACAAAGTTTCATCAGTTAAGAAAGAATAGATCGTTCTTAATCTAATACAGGGTAAATAATTGAGGAGGATGACTGAATTGTTGATGCTTTATGTAATCTCCGTCATGTTCATGTGCAAGAACAGACTGGTCTTTCTCAAGCATTCTACACAGTTGAGATCAAATTCTAGGGCGCCTCTCTACTTTGAAAATCTCAAATCCATGTATTAATCTCGGAAGATACGACATATCTACACTGTACAAGAGTCTAATTACAACAAACTGTTAAGTATTCATCTTTAAAAGTTTAAAATAAAAGAACAAAAATATGGATAGACTCACCTCTAGATCCCCATTGCACATGCTCCAGTCCGCTGGTGTTGAGGTTAGCACTTGATATATTGATGTCCTTTTTAGGATTAGTTAATAACGATCGATTAGTTGGAAAATTAGCCAATAACACAGTACCTTAGAGGTCGCTCGTACAGAGCCTATAAGCGGCTTCAACTATCTGTTTTGTAGGATAATACTTAAGTTTTGAATAGTATGGTGCATGACTCTACTTCAGTCTATAAACCCTTACATATGCATGAACCAAGTTGTGAAAGATTCACCTTAATAAGTCATGTTTAAGTCCAAGTTGACTGTGAGCCCCTTCTCCAAGGAGGTGGATCCCATGGGTTTGAGTTTGGGTAGGCTTTAATCACTTGAATTTGACGTAGTAGAGAGGAAAAAAGAGCACGCATTCACAAATATATGAGATTTTTTTATCAGGTCTCAGTCAAATAGGTATATGCTTAAGGAAAGAAGATCTAACCCTCAATTACATTATACTTAATAATAGATTATAGATAAAGCTCTCTTTCTTTAAACATAATTATCAGAATTTGGCTAAACTTCGATGCCTTTCAACATAGGCCCCAAGCTTCTTTTATAGGTGCATCATTGAAGAGCATGGGGATGGCTTCTCAATTATTTGATTCTCTTTCGATAGTTTGGGCTAACAATTCGTTACTTCCATGTACGGGGTAGTCTCCAGATGACGTGAGAAGATTGCTGAAGTGCGTTAGGGACCTCAAGAATCAATTAAAATAATAGGTGGGAACAAATCCATCCTAAACGATTTGGGTTGGACCCTCTATGTTTGTCCTGATTTTCTATAATACTCCAAAAATAGTTTAGGAAAGCCCATGAAATTGTATAATGAGACATAAAGGATCCAAAGCTACTACTTAATAAGTTTAACCATTTTCTGGACACATTGGGCCTATAAATGTCAAGGTTAATTTCTTTTTTATTAGACCAGGATTTAAACCTAAGTCATATAAGTGATGTTAGAGGCAAACTCACTCTAGTGGAAGGAAATGATACGTCTAAAGAATATGTCATGAGATGAAACAACTATTGTTATTAAAATTGATCTTAACAACTTGGGCATTAAAACAACTTTCATTTTGGAAAATAGGAGGTTTGTAGGTCCATAGGGCTAGTATATTTATAAAGTCTCAGCAAGAATGTTGTGAACCTAAGTAGAAAAGATTATAACACAAAAACATAAATCTAAATAAGAAACTTGTAAAATTGAGCAATGAAATATAAATAATTAAAAAATACTACTTAACAACTTAGATTTAATTATTTTGGATGCATGGTTGTTATGAGAATATTGCTCATACTCGATAAGTTGTTAATTTCAATTTTTTTTCAATTAAACTCAAGTTTGGACTTAGGACTTTACATTTTTCCCTTAAAAAATAAATCGAGTTTAATTTCTAAACTTTCCTTTTAACTCACTTTTTTGAATACTTAAGTAGAAGTTGGAACTGATGGATCAAAGAAAGTGCTTACAAGTTAGTAATCATAAAATGATTTGAATTCCTAGAGGATTTGATGTGGAAAGAAAAATCTTTTCACTGGATCCTGCCAATAAGGCTCATTAAAGAAAATAAGCTCATCTTAAGATGCCTGTGCGAACTTAGTCTGACAACCCGAATGGCGGGATCAACCTGACTACTCGGTAGTTCGGTTAGATCCGACTACCCAGAGGTGAATCTTTACTCGACTACTCGGTAGGTCGTCTTGGTTTGACTACCCATGAGGCAAATAGTTGGACGAATCAACCACTGAGACTTTACCCATCAAGCATTCTCCTTGGGTTCTCTTGGTGCTTTGTTTGGCTAAGTCGCGAAGTGGCATGCAGTTGACAATCGCCTAAAAGCCCTATCACGAATAGACAGGTAGGGAGGCATCACCTGCCTAATTGATATAGTCATGTAGATTGGTGAAGTCTGTCATCAGTCATAATCAGTAGGAAAGGTCACCTCTCCTCCGGTGTGGATACGATTACAAGGCGACTGCTCCAGACGGAACAGTTATTTCAGGAGCGTGCCTTCATCATTTGAGGTGATCATGGGATCGTGGTGTCTAACCCACGATCATCTACTTAACTGACCACGATCTCCACGTTCATGGATTTCATAACCATTATAAACCAAGGTTGCTCAGGTGGAAAATGTTACAAAATCTAAGAAAAGGAAAATGAGATAATGTTCTTGTATCTTGTATTCACAAAAGCAAATAGTGAATTTTGAGAGTTAACACTCTCCTCAGACATACACCCATTAAAAGTGAAATTGGGTCACAAACTCCTTTGTCTTCTTTTGTATGATTGCTCTTGAGTTAGGTTCTCTATTCTAAGAGTCTTGATTAAGACTCAACGAATTCTAATTCATTTTCTCTACTACCCTTTACGATCAAGCCAAACAAAGTTATTTTATGGGGTTTCCACCCTTGGAATCTCTAAAGTCAAGTACAAGCCCGTAAGGCACAAACTTATTTTATGGGGTTTCCACCCTTGGAATCTCTAAAGTCAAGTTCAAGCACATAAGGCACATTGACATTTGCTTATTATTCACAAGATTCCTCAAGAGGTTTGCTAAATCAATTCGATGTTCTTCTACCATCGGCTAAATATATAGCATAACTTAGAAGTTTGCTATCCTTTGAATTTTTAAGCTTGCCTTCTTACACACATACACAAGTACATGTATATGCTGCATGTACGACACTTTCGTTGTCACAAATTGTAAACTAGTTATCCTTGATCTTTATAATCACACTACAATGATTTATAAATCTCTAGTTTACTTGGGTGCTACAATTGTATACTTCCTGAAAGCATACACTACCTTGTGTTATAGCAACATTGGTGCTTAATAGTACTTTATTTTCAACCCAATTCTTTGATTACTGGTCTAGTTCAAATTACTTCTTTTACAAACGTTGGCACCATATGACCTAACTTTTTATTGTTATTAGCTCTAATTGGTTATGTCATCATTATCTTCATCTTCATCTTCATCATATATATTTTGCAACCACACAAGTACAAATACCCCCTTAGCCCCTCTTATATCATCCTCCCAAAGAGATGCTAAAATATATAATAAAATATAAGAATACAAAATATATTATACAAATACAAATACCCCTTGAGCTAATCCCTTCTCTATAAATCTTCCTCCCATGGATATGGTAAAATATATAGTAAAATTTGAGAATACAAAATATATTATTGGTGGGAGGTGAGGGCAAGGGTGGTAGTGAGAGGTGGCAAGGGGTGGCACAACCAAGGGAACGTGATGGTAAGGTGTAATGAGGAAGGAGGTAGAAGGAGATGTGATGAGGGGGTTGGGGAAGTGATGAGGGGTAAAAATTACCTTCAGATTCAAAACTCTACACATGACCCACAAGAAGATCCAGTTACCTGATTACAGGATAAGCAGGTGGGACCGATACCACCCGTCCTGCCTGCGACTAGTTGAACCCAAACCGGGACTCGCCTAACCTGTCAAAAGATTCGATGCAATCGAGGTCAAAGATACGACAAGATGGAAGTAATCACTTATATCTTGACAGTAGACGAGCAGTTTGATAGAAAGGGTACTAGAGGCCACTAGGCTAGGGATCTTTCCATGTTATAAATAGTGAGAGAGGCTCCCAAGCAAAGGGGGCCGGGAGGGAGAGAAAATCTTGTAACCTCACAAGTTCTACTGTCTAGTTGAGAGTATCATCTTCTCCTTAGACGTACATCCCTTACAGTGAACTGGGTCACCAAATCTTTTGTGCCTCTTTTTGCGATTGCTTGAGATTTGTTGGGTCGAGCCCTTCCATAATGAAGGAGCCTCGACTATATCCTCCCCAACAATGGGTGTCTTATGGCTACGAGACGTTCCCTCCACTTATAAATCCTTTGATGGTCGAAGGAAGTCTCCAGAGACCCATTAGGAAGTTGGAGAGGGAAGGGATGCACTATTAGATTTAGGTTCGAAGGATTCATGACGAATGTTGAATAAAGATGGGGGTTAGAGATACGTGACAATAACACCAAGTGAGAGGAGGCTTGGAAGGAGTTGAAAAGTTGATTTTTTAAACTTTAATTGATCTAGTAGATCCAAGAGATCCGGGTTCGTCATCCACACATTAAACAATGTAATTGCAAAGGTTGCATTGGGATGCATCCTTCTGAAAAAAACTAAGATTTAGATCCTTATGGAACCTTTCCTCCTCCGCCATCTCTACCCTTATCCACCGCTCCCATTTTCTTCGAAAAGCCTCCCTTCCTCTGATCCTCGACCTCATGTGTCCGTCCCTCAACAATTCTACCTCCATATCGACGTGGGGATATTGACTCTCTCTTTCGAGGCTGGAAGGGAATGGAGGGTTTGGTGTTCACTAAAATCAAATGAAAAGTATCTAAAATAAGAAAAAGCCATTCAGCAGAAATACATGTTTCAAGAAAAATAAAAGGTGAAAAAGTAAAAAAATACATGTCGTATTACATTTTACGATGTGTGGAGTGAAAGAATGTTGTTTTAATTTAAAAAAATACATGTTGTAATATATTTTGAAACATGAAGAGTGAGAGAATATAGTTTTAATAAGTAAAAATTATGTATTTTTTATAGGTGTAAAATCAATTTTTAAGTGAAAAATTATTTTGAATTGGTGTGTTTTAATTTTTAATTGATATCAGTTGAAAGATAAAATACATCGATATATTTTTATTTTTAATTAATATATTTTCATATCTAACATGTATGTTTTGATTTTCATCCGACTTATTTGTTTTTAATTAATAAATTTTAACTTTTAATTGGTATATCTTAATTTTTATGTATTTTTATTTTTAATCGATGTAATATACTTTCTCTTTTTAATAAAAATATAAGTAAAAGCGACACTTTATAAAATACGCTAAAACGTGCATGTGATGCTTGCATCCAAAGAAAAGAGTGCCAAAGGGATGAAAAAAAAAAAAAAACAATCGCAGCAATCGGAAATTCGGAATAGATCCCCCGCACGTCACTCCCTTTCCGTCCAACAGTCAAAGTTAGAACAAGTCGTTTTTAGTCCTCCATTTCCCCGCCTTCCACGTTTCAAACTTCCAAACTACCTTCATCTGTCCTCCCCCTCTCGACACCCCACTTCCCGCATGTCACAGGACCCCACTAGACGATGTCCACCATTCGCCGTCGTATATATTAGCTCACCTTCCTACTTCCTCCCTCCCTAACCATTCAATTCAAATATAATACCCCTCACACCACCTCGCTCCCTTC
Organism: Thalassia testudinum; assembly: GCA_037157565.1. Classification (NCBI taxonomy): domain Eukaryota; kingdom Viridiplantae; phylum Streptophyta; class Magnoliopsida; order Alismatales; family Hydrocharitaceae; genus Thalassia; species Thalassia testudinum. The sequence goes on from JAZHRO010000002.1 coordinate 57,113,605, forward strand.
CGCTCATCCACCTCCCCTCCCTTCTCCAACACACCCGACCATAACCCAAACTCCCTAATTCTACTCACAGAACCACCTCCTCCATCGAATCATGTCAACCCCCGACGTCGCCGCCGGCTACAGAGATGTCAAAGGAGTCAGCACCGAGATCCTCGTCGCGGCGGTCGTCTTCTTCCTCATGGCCATCGTCTTCGTCATCTTCATCTATATCTACGTCCGGCTATACTACCGCCCGCGCTCCACCGAGCACCGCTCCGGCGTGCACCGCATCGTCCTCGGCCCCGAACCCGCGCGCCCCCGCGGGCTCGACCCCGCCGTCCTCGAGAAGCTTCCGATATCCGTGCACAAGTCCTCCGACTCCGAAGGCGGCACGATGGAGTGCGCGGTCTGCCTCTCGGAGGTCGCCGACGGCGAGCGGGTCCGCGTGCTCCCCAGGTGCAAGCACGGGTTCCACGTGGAGTGCATCGACATGTGGCTCCACTCCCACTCGACGTGCCCACTGTGCCGCGACCCGCTGGTGATACCGGCGCGCGCACCGCCGTTGGGCGCGACGACGGAGGGGTACACGCCGGACGCGCCGAATTTACCGACGGATGTGATGTTCTGGGGGACAGAGGACCGCGTGAGCACCGCGAGGAGGGAGGTGCTGGTGATCGACATACCGAGGAGGGTGATGGAGGAGATGCCCGCTGCCTCGAGTCCTCCTCCAGCTGCTGCTTCTGCTGCTTCTTCTTCTTCTCAGGCTCCGACGAGTAGGGGGGTGGCGTCCGCGGCGTTCAGGAGGCTGTTCAGCATGGGGAGGAGAGGGGCTGGAGGGCCTTCCGGCGGCGAAGGTGACGTGGAGCGTGGGGATGTGGCGGGGGAGGACACCGCGGCGCTTGCGAAGACGCCCAGGGAGTCCTCTGCTTGATGGCGTGGGAGTTTGGTCCTCTACTAGATTGGTAAATCCCAATAGTCTTTTTTTTTCCTGTTGTTGTATATAAATATATACGTCAACACAGAGTATATGTATTGATTCCATTTGTCTGTAATGGTCACTTGTTGATACGTAGAGACGAGAGATGATGGGCTCCGATTGTTTGCCCTAGATAACTCTCGTCAAGACAATTCGTTGTAGCGTGACGTTATAAGATTTTGATTTTAGTCTGTCATGTTTCGATCTAATTAGGTTATGTTCGGTAGATGGATAGTATTATATTAAGATAGTATATGAGTGGAATAAGTATAGAAGGTATTTGGTTGATGAGATTATAATGATTAGTGGAATTGTAATAATTGATGAGATTGTTAATGATTAGTATGTTAATTTTGTAAGAGAGGAGAAATAGTTAATGGATTTTGATATGATAAATTATAATTATTAGATATTATTTTTTGAGTTATATGTAAGAAAAGAAAGTATTAGTAGATTTTGATGTGATAAAAAGAGAGAATATATGTGAAAAAAAAGAATTTCTTGGAACCCGTGCACCTCCACCCTTATTCCTCTCTTAACCCACCAAATAGTGTCTATTCCTATTCTAATCCCACAACTAAGCACTACTTTAGAGCTAGTTTACTTGGAGGGTTAAGAAAATGGTATTAAGAAATATGAAAACTGGTGTTAATCCTTAATTGTATTTACTTACAGAATGGTGTTAACTCTTATTTGTGTTTATTTGAATTGGTGTTAAGTTGGAGTGTTAATTCTTGTGATGTTTATTTGTTAGTAGTGTTAAAAATTTAAATCAAAAATCAAGAGAGCACAACAAAATTGTGAGACTTAAATACGAGTTTAACTAACACTAGTAGTAACTGGTGTTAGATAAACTAGCATTAATAACTTTTACCCTATGTTAACTAAAAGGAGGTTAACCTTCAAAGTAAATAAGGATTAATCTCTCAAAAAAGAAGTTAACCTCTCAAGTAAACTAACCCATAAAATTTGAATTATGACAGGAAGGGTTGGGGATTAGATGCACTTCTTTGTGATTTTATGGAAGGTTCGTCGTGTGATGTTCTGTCGTAGGTGGCATGTTCTGATTTTTCGTCGGTAAAGGGTTTCGACGGTGTTTGGCTGCTATCACGGTTGGATGTGATGATTATGGGTCGGGTGGTGGTTAATGGTGGTATTGTCGTGGTCAACATTGGGTGGCTGAAGCTATGAGTTTCTGACCATGTTTGTTGATGAGAATATATTCGTGGAATAAGTATAGGAATTAAAAACAAGTAAAATAAAATGATGAAATAGATAAATTTTGATATTCGGATATTTAGGTATAGGAATTTATTATTTTCTTTAAATAAAATAAATTTATATAGAATTAATTTCATTTAACCCATCTATCAAACACCCCCAAGTGTCGTATTGATATCGGTGGCAGGCGGGTGATGCAACAGCTCTTGATCGTTGTAATATTCAAATGCAATGCCCAAAAAATTCAGCTAGGTGGTTGGATCTGCCTGAGATGATGCCTTCCCGAGTAAACTGGTAGAGACGTAGGTGAATACCGCGTTGTTTGCATTTGAATCAAGTTGAATTAGTAATTCAAGTTCGATTTGTTTGTATTCCGGCTAGACCTTTAACAAAGAGAATGAAGATGGACGATGGGCTTGAGAATTTTTCTGAGCCTTGTTTGGTAGGGAAAATTTAAAAATAAAAAAGGAAATAGTATAAGGAAATGAGCTCACGAAATAAATAGACAAATGAGGTGTTTTTTATGTATTTGGGTGGAAAGTTAAAATTAAAATAAAATTTGAGAAAAACTGTCACAATGTAAAATTTAGAAGAGATAAAAAGAAAAATTTAAATAGTTTCAACTCTGATGTGAGAGTATGTAACGACCCGGTTCCTGAGTCCCTACGAGATACGAGAACCGGACTGACTCGACTAATCCTAAGACCTAGTCGTCCAACGAGGAAGTAACCAAAAGACAGTAAAATAAACCACATTCAGCATGAATATAACTAACAGTAAGAAAGTACAGCAGTAAGGAAAGAACTACTACAGTAGGTACCACCACAACAGTAAAACAGCATTTATCATATAACAAGAACTGCAGGTAAAGAAGGTACAGCGGAAACAAAAACTACTCACTAGAACAGAAACAAAAAGGGGTACAAAAGCTGGGGTAACTCTACTGGACCCTACTCGGCCCAGCGTCCTCTGCAGCCGCCAACCCTGGCTGCTCAACACCTGGTCCTGAAAAAGGTAACGAGTGTAACACGTCAGCAAAACGCTGAGTAGAGTGGCAAACTAACTAAAGGCAACAGTAGAGTGTACAGTAGCTGTTATGTTCTGTTACTTCCTTTATTCACATCTTTCAATTTTTCTCACTATTTCATTTATTTCTCAGATCCTTTACTTGATCTCGAATGTCCTCGTGGGAACGATCTTGATGCAGTCTTTTCCAAAAGTAGAAGTAGCACGTGGTGCTCTCCTGGCCGGGAGAGTCCCCTGTGGTGATCCTACCCTCAGTCAACCACCCCAAGGTCACTGACAGACGTAACGGTGACTACGGCACGCGCGATAAACGCACAGGTAGCTAGCCCGCACTGGCACGCGGTCAGTCGTTTCCGTTAACGGGTGCGCCCAAAGCACAGCACGGAACCAGGGCAGAGCCCTCTCAGTAACAGGGGTCCAACCCCTCTACAGTAACCAAACCGGGGCCTTGCCCCTCCACAGTCCGCGCACCCTCGCCTGACTACCCTGGTTTGCCCTAGTGGGCCTAACAAGTCGGTGAAGGAGGCTAGCAGAACCCCGGGGCCCGTGGGGTAGCTAGTACTCTCCTAACACTACTAGCTCTCCTCGGTACTACGTACACGAGGGCCAACAAGTCGGTACAGAGCGGCCAATCCTAACCCCGGGTCCCTGGGGCGGCTGGCCCCACTCTGCACTAAACAGGTAAGGTACTTCCCTTGGTACTGCGTACCCATGAGACAGTACAAACTACATCTCAGTTCCATTCCTTTTTCATTCCAGGAGTTCCACTCCTAATTCCCCGTAGGGTTCCAGCTCTTTATCTCAGAACATCATATGTTTCACTTTCCAGATTTACATTCTCAAAATCCATGATCTCAAACATGTTTCTTTATTCATAACAGGCAGCTGTTAATTAAATTTACAGGCAGCTTTATATATTCCTTTCCAATTTTCCAAGACTGCAGTAATATACATTCCACTAGTTTTTCCACCCTAGGATTCATGCCATATCCTAGGATCTATCATACAATCTAGTTTTCCGGCCCTAGGATTCATGCAATGCCCTAGGTTCTAGTTATGGTTCCATACTTTAACAGATTTTATTAATACTTAAAGCCACTCTACTAGGTACAACGGGAGTAATGGGGGCGTGATCGGGAATCCCGCGTGCCTCCGCGACTCTTAAGACTGCAACCGAACGAGGTCCTATCACAAGGATCAAACACAAGGAGTGTCTCAGAACAGTGTATAGCTACTGTAGGCGGGTAGAGGAATTAATTCTGAAACGAACGCAACTCGAATCGTGGGAAACGGAGCCCAAACGGGCCCTAAACGGGTCGAGAAAGACAATACTGTGTAAAATCAGACGTCTGGAACTCCTTCCAGACGTCTTAAACGGTGGATCAGAGAATTACCTGTTCAGCTTGGTTCCCCGGACGTCCAGAAGTCTGCGGGGACGTCTGTCCTATACCCCAGACGTCCGATGGTCCACACGGACGTCTGTAGATCACTCCCGCCGTCTGGTACAACTTCCAGACGTCTGATTCGCAAAGGATGGCGAATCAGCGAACCTGCGCACAGCCAACCCCCCTCCCTCAGTACGGTCAGTCGACAAGAAGGAAGAAGAAAGCGGAAACTCACCTTTCAGATGTCTGTATGATCTTACAGACGTCGACCTTGCCGTCTGGCTATCAATCCAAACGTCTGATTCTGGAAAATTTTCCAGAATCAGAACCCTGCTCGGCCTCCGCTCGCGACGCCGCCCGCGTCGCACCTCGCGCGTCTGCTGCTCAGCCCGCAGCAGGTCCCTCTCCGCGTCGCTCCGCGCTCCCTGCGACCTCCTCCGGCCGGCCAAGCCGCTCCGGCGAGCTCGCCCTCACGGCAGAGCCCCGCCCTCGCACGCCACACCTCCTCCGCGCTCACTGCGGCTGCCGCTGCCGCTGCGCCCTCGCGTCCGCTCGCTCTCGCGCACAGGCAGGAGAAGAAGGAAGAAGATGGTGGAGACGGGAGGGGAGGCGCGCCCTTTTAAGGCTGCGCGAGGAGGAGAGAGAAGGCGGTCGCAGCCGCCTGCAGCCGCAGAGAAAGAGGGGAGAATCGCAGGTCTGCGCGCACAGGCGCGCAGACGAATCTCCCGTGCGAACATAACTGTTCTCCAGACGTCTGTAAACTATCCCGGACGTCTGGTCAGACGTCTGGATGTGATCCCAGACGTCTGGTCCGACGTCTGGGCCACCTCCCAGACGTCTTAAAAGGCGTCTGGGGCACGCGCTCGTTACAATATAACAAACTCAAAGGAAGTTTCGTCCCCGAAACTTGCGCCAACTAGGGTGCGGGAAAAAGATGTCCAAATAACCATAACAAACTCAAAGAGGACCGAAGCCGGTCCGAAAAGACGTACCCGCGAAAAGCTCTGGGTATCGCTCCCGCATTGCCTCCTCAGGCTCCCAGGTAGCCTCCTCGTACCGCTGGCTCCTCCACAAAACCTTTACCAGGGGTACTTGCTTTCGTCTCAACCTGCGGACGGCTCGGTCTAGGATCTGCACTGGCCGCTCGGGGTAGGTCAGGTCGTCGCTCACCTCGACGCTCTCGTGACTCAATACGTGGCTGGGATCGGCTACGTACTTCCTGAGGTTGGACACGTGGAACACGTCGTGCACACCAGAAAGCTGTGGGGGAAGGGCAAGTCTGTAAGCAATGGGTCCAACCCGCTCCAGGACCTCAAAGGGCCCCACGAACCTCGGCGCGAGCTTCCCTCTCACCCCAAACCGCTGTAAGCCCTTCATGGGCGAAACACGAAGGAAGACGTGGTCCCCAACCTCGAACTGCACCTCTCTGCGTCTGCGATCTGCGTAGCTCTTCTGTCTGCTCCTGACAATGCGGAGTCGTCTGTGGATCTGCTCAACTACCTCCTGACTCTGCCGGATCAACCTGGGGCCAACCTCCCACTTGGTCCCCACCTCAACCCAACTCAAGGGTGCCGTGCATTTCCGTCCGTACAGAGCCTCGTAGGGAGCCATGCCGATGCTCGAGTGATAATTGTTGTTGTATGCAAACTCCGCCAGGGGCAGGTGCTCCTCCCAAGAGCCCCTCCAGTCTAGTACACAGGCACGCAAAAGGTCCTCAAGTGTCTGTATCGTGCGTTCCGACTGTCCGTCCGTCTGGGGGTGGTAAGCCGTGCTAAACCTCAACCTCGTCCCCAAAGCCTACTGAAACTCAGCCCAAAACTGGGACGTAAAGCGGGTATCCCGGTCGGATACGATCTCCCGCGGAACTCCGTGTAGTCGCACCACATCACGGATATACCTCTCTGCCAACTGTGCTGGTCCCAAAGTGACTCGGATCGGCAAGAATCGTGCCGTCTTCGTCAATCTATCCACTATTACCTAGACTGTGTCGTGTCCTCGCTGGGTAACAGGTAAGCCCACCACCAAGTCCATGGTGATGCTCTCCCACTTCCACTCTGGCACTGGAAGCGGCTGAAGTGGCCCTGCAGGCCTCTGATGCTCGGCTTTCACCTGCTGGCACACTAAGCACTGCTGCACGAACTCACCCACATCCCGCTTCATCCCTCTCCACCAGAACTCGCGTCTCAAGTCATGGTACATTTTCGTGTTTCCGGGATGTATGGTGAATCTGGAACCGTGTGCCTCAGTCAGGAGCTCTCTCAACAGCTCCTCGTCTCTGGGGACGCACAACCGTCCCCTTAAGCGTAACACCTGGTCTGTGAAAGAGAAGTCCCCTGGGTCCCCTGATAGTACTCTGTCGCGCAAAGACTGCAAGTACGGATCGGCCATCTGTCCCGTGATGATGCGGTCTATCAACTCTGGCCTGGTCTGCCGTGTCACCGTCACTGCCCCACAGTACCCTCGTAACTCTAGAGGTCGCCAACTGCCCACCTCCTCCAAAAGGCTCCAACTCTGTAACTGTAGACTGGCCAAGCGTGCGGGCGCCTTACGGCTCAAGGCGTCAGCCACCACATTGGCCTTTCCCGGGTGGTAGGAGATGCTGCAGTCGTAGTCCTTCAGGAGCTCCAACCAACGTCTCTGTCTCATGTTGAGCTCCTTCTGGTCAAAAAGATATCTGAGGCTCTTGTGATCTGTAAAAATCTCGAAGGTCTCACCGTACAAGTAGTGCCTCCATGTCTTCAGCGCGAAGACAACAGCTGCCAACTCTAGATCGTGGGTAGGGTAGGTATGCTCATGGGGCTTCAGTTGCCGCGAAGCGTAAGCGACCACGTGACCCCTCTGCATGAGCACACCTCCTAACCCCTGTAAGGAAGCGTCCGTGTACACAACGAACCCGCCACTACTGTCAGGGATGGTGAGCACGGGAGCCGAGGTCAACCTCTCCTTCTGCTCCAGAAAACACGCCTCACAGGCGTCTGTCCAAGCGAAAGGCACATCCTTCCGGGTCAACTGTGTCATAGGACGTGCAATCTGCGAAAACCCTCTGATGAACCGTCTGTAGTAACCTGCCAGTCCCAGGAAACTGCGAATCTCAGTGACTGAACGCGGTCTCTCCCACCTGAGCACTGCCTCGACCTTGGCGGGATCCACCGCCAGGCCGTCTCCAGAGATCACATGACCCAAAAAGGTCACCTCCCTCAACCAGAACTCGCACTTGCTGTATTTGGCGTACAGCCTGCGTCGTCTCAGAGTGTCCAGAACCATCCGCAAGTGCTGTCCGTGCTGCGTCCGATCTCTAGAATAGATGAGTACATCATCTATGAAAACCACCACAAACTGGTCCAAGTACGGTCTAAACACCCGGTTTATCAGGTCCATGAAAGTAGCGGGGGCATTGGTCAGCCCAAACGGCATGACCAAAAACTCGTAGTGTCCGTACCGGGTGCGGAAAGCTGTCTTGGAGACGTCGGTCTCCCTGATCCTCAACTGGTGGTATCCAGGCCTCAAGTCGATCTTGGAAAACACCGTGGCACCTCGCAACTGGTCAAACAAATCGTCGATCCTCAGCAGCGGATATCTGTTCTTGATGGTGACCCTATTCAGCTGTCGGTAGTCCACACAAAGGCGTAGGGTCCCATCCTTCTTCTTCACAAACAGTACCGGGGCTCCCCAGGGAGACGCACTGGGCCTCACGAAACCCTTCTCCAAAAGGTCCTGCAACTGAGACTTGAGCTCTCGCAGCTCAAGCGGTGCCATTCTGTATGGCGCGGTGGAGATGGGGCTGGTCCCTGGTACTAGTGAGATCTCAAACTCGATCTCACGCTCGGGCGGTAGTCCTGGTAACTCGTCTGGAAACACGTCGGGGTACTCTCTGACCACCGGGATGCTCTGGAAGTCTGCCACGGAGCTGTGCTCTGCCACCACACAAGCTAGGAAGCCCTCACACCCCTGGCTCAAAAGTCTCGCCGCCCGAAGTGCCGAAATGCACCTGAAACCTCCGTCCACTGGCTGCCCGTGAAACTCGAAGGAAGGCAACTCCGGAATGGAGAAGACAATCTTCCTCTCAAAACAGTCTACCAAGGCGTGGTAAGCGGACAGCCAATCCATCCCCAGAATCACTCCAAAGTCCTCCATCTGTATCATAATCAGGTCAGCTGGCAGGCTATGTCCCCCGATGCTGACCCTGCAACCCGTGTACACCTCCTCAGCTACAAACAGCTGACCACTCGGACCTCTGATTACGAACGGATTCTCTAACAGTGTATAATCCTGGTCCAAACTAACTGCGAAACTGGCTGCGACAAACGAG